>BLIW01000006.1:5844506-10844506 GCA_016586305.1 Ophiorrhiza pumila | reverse complement strand
AAGTAAATAAATAAAATAATTACATTATAATTTATAAATATATCATGAGTTTATGAATATATGTACTTAATATATTAACTAAGTACATAAGTATATTTATAGGTTATAAGTAAATAATACTATTAATCTATTAATTAATAGCTTATAAGTAATTAATAGTATAAATATAAGTAATTAGTACATAACTAAGTATTTTTTTAACCCCCACACACACCCTTAAATCACTTGGACTTTAGGATCTAAGTTATTCATAACTAAGTTAATTATTCAGTTTTACATTTACAACATAGTTAATAATTAAGTTATTAATTTATGTTTTAATTTTTAAGGTAAGTAATACTATGAATCTATTAATAGCATATAAGTAAATAATAATATAAATATAAGCAATAAGTGCATTAATTAAGTATTTTTTTAATCCACATACACTTACTTCGCATGAACTTTATGATTTAAAACGTTAAATTATATGTATATATTTTTAATTTTACATTTATAACATAATGGATATGTTACCAGTTAAAAAAAACAAACCTTGTTTTTCGATTTTATCGGTTAATTGACTAGAACGATACCAGTCATTAACCGGTTAAGGCAAAAAAATGTCAAAACCGATACAAATGAGAATCGGTTAACCGCCAGTTGCAACTCCCCAAGTAATATTCTAATTTTCTAAAATACTTAAGCGTAAATAACCTCAATATATAGTCCCCTAACTTGAGGGTGTGTTTCGTTTTGGTTCTCAATAAATTAAAAGTTACATTTTGATATCTCAATTTGGATTTTGTCACATAAATAATCTCCAACTCATTTTTCATCTATTTGATAAGTAACACCATTAATCAGTTGACAATGTTTATCATTCCAAACGACGTCATTTTGTGCCACCTGACTCAAATGGATGGAAAAAAAATTAAAACTATTTGTGCAAGAAAATCCAAGTTGAGATATCAAAATTAAATTTTTTTAAAATTGGAGATCAAAACCGTACTTACTTCCAAATTGAGAGACAATTAAAGTCATTTAGTTAACACTTATTAAAAAATTTTAATTTTTCATAAAAAGAAAATATAAATTTTCAAATTTTGGGTGGTTGAACTCCCTTACATCTGTCCTTGCCTAGCAGGATACATAAAATACAAAATGGTAAAGGGGGAAGAATTTGGACTTCCAATATATGTGTGTGTAGTAGCATGCTCCATTTTCGTTGAATAAGTACTTCTTCTGGCAAGTATTTTATTGTGGATAGTATTATGAAGTTTTGCTTAAATTCATCGTTTACAATCTTTTGGTTTCTCCCTTTCGTAGAAAATCATTCCGTCCAAGTTTTCTTCTTCTTGTTTGCATTTAAAAATAGATCTTTTCATCTTTCTTAAAATTTTGAATGTCTTGTAATGCTTGTTAACTTGCAATAATGATTAAAACTTCATCGCATTGGTTCCCATACCCACCATTGCCATTTGTTGCACAAAGTCATCCGTTTCCCAAGGTAATAAGAATTCTACTATTATGGGATACTTTTAGAATCATGATCCGGGGATGTTGTTAATCTTTTTTTTTTCTTTTTTCTTCACACAACTTTTAGATTTATCAAGAACTCTCTATTAGTAAACAAGTTGGTTCGAGGATATCATTAAACTTAGATGTCCTTTTTAGCTTTATCCATCATCCAAAGTGTCATATCCGCGCGTCTCAAGTAATTACTTGACCCATTCAAGAAAAGTCGATTTAACATGCATGAACCAATACTAAGCTTTGGCTCTTAAATAATGAAATCCTAGACTGGCTTGGAAAGTTGAAAGATAAAAAGAAGCTTTTCCATATATAGGCAACATCATGCATCTTGACTTCAAATTGTGAATCTTGCTTATTAATTAAATTCTTCTTTTTCTTGCGAAATAGTGTTGGTTGAAAATACTGATCATTTAATTGTAACAACAGAAATATGTCCTAGCTAAAGTTAGATCAAATGTTTTGGTTACACTCTTTATGTTCAATTCAATACTAATTATAACCTTCACTTTTTCCATGGCTGAATCCTAGCTAGCTAGGTTATTTTCTTTCTCTGGAATTCTGAACATGAAAGAAGTTACTCTAGAAAAAACAACCTCTTAAGTTGATAAGGTAACTGTATTCATCTGTGTATGTTGCAACTTTTATAATATATGGTGAACAAAACTTGTATATATATTGGTTGTACTGTCCTGTACATGTACAATTTATCTTGAGTTTGTTTGTAATTGAATATTGCAAATATAACTGGGAGTGTTGTGCTATCATGAAGCCGAGAAAAGCGAAGTGCCGAAGAAGCTGCAGTTAAAGAACCGCCTCTGATCAGCGCAGTTGCATACTGAAAAGGAGAAGCCATGAGGATAAAAGGGATAACAAGACATCTCGGAAACGAATCCAAAGGTCACAGAAATAGATAGAGACTTTTGTGTACATATCAATGTTAGGGTGGCTCCATCGATCCTTCATGAGCTTAAGATAAAAACAGCAATACGTACAAATGGAGCTGAATCAAATCAACTGATGATGATGAGTGAATTTTGACATAGATCACACGCACAAGATCGGCCAGTCGCATTGTAGGATGATGATTCATTACTTTTCACAGCTCCACCCCACCCCGCCCCGCCAACCCTGTTGATGTCTTTTAGTATTCGTTTGTTGTTTTTCTTGGTGGGATTTCCTAGTTATATATGTACGTCCTAGGTATTGTCGGAACAACTGCTATTAATGTGGAAAATTTTTGAATGTGGAAGCTATATATAGGAAGAACCAATTGACCATCCAAACGTACGTGTGTAACATTTTGATGCATTTTTCATGTTGTAGGAGTTTGCATCTTTTGGATTTTGGCGTCAAAACTCTTCATCCAATGCATCCCTTATAGTCGTTGTAATTTGGATTTATCGGTGATGATGAAATGGGCACTGAAAACTTGATGTATGTTTCGAAGGTGATCAAGGAGTTTTGTTGCGTCAATCACAGTATTCATCCATTGGCGTAATAATGATCATAATATTGCGTGTATTTGGCACTGGGGTTCTCACTTCTCTGTTGGCTGCAGGGATTGTGAATCTATATATGATGCCAACTGCCAAGATAGTCAGTTTTGCTCTATGGAAGTTTCACCGTGGGCCGAATTGTGACACGGAAATTTTCTATACAAAATTTTGTCCGTCTTATTCTGTCCTAATTAAAACTACGTCATATGGTTCACTAATATCTTGGTTAGGGTCTAATAATTGTAAAGTAATTTTAATAATATTTATGCATTTAGTCCCTATTTTTAATGAAACTATTTAGTTTTAAACGTTAGACAGAATAGAACTGGATAAATATTGGACAGAGGATCTAGACTCCCGAATTGTGATGATCGATCTTTGTCTATTAATTCAGTTTCAACTTTGTGTTTTACTTTAACCACTACATCTTGTTAATTTAACTCTTCCGTTTGTTTTAGAAATATGCAACCAGAATATTTAATTTTATTTATTATTCATTCTCTTTTTAAGCAAAAAAGATATTTTGTAATTTGATAGAAATCCAAAATATTGAAAAAGATTTTGAAAGGTTTACAAATTAACAAAATGGATGCATTTTAAACTAAATTTAATATCAAAATTTACAAGTGTTACTAGTTTTAGTATATTTAGACTAAACTATTTGTGATTTTAAACAGTATTTCTAATATAGGGCTATTCTGAAAGGATGACTTTAGGAACAAGATAATAACACATAGGCAGCTGATAATGTCAGAGTTGTTAATGTTAGAGCAATTATTAGTTTCCAAAATAATAAATCAATTATTTTATTAATTTACCCTTAATCAATTACCATCTTTATCTTCTTTCTATCATATCATTACAATTACAACTTATCTATTCTTTTTAACTTAATTATTCTCTTTAGCTTCCAATATCTTTTTTTTTACACGTATTTTCCTCAAAAGTTTTTATTAATATAATGCTTATTTTCACCTCTAACTTATTTGAAAGGAACTTTTGAAGGAAATTAGTGTAAATTTTCTAATGTCTTCCCTTAAATTTCGGTTTCTTCTATTTTATAGTAATTTTTCTTTAAATTTTTTTATTAATATAACACTTATTTTCAACTCCAACATAAAAAAAAAAGAAACATAAAAATAATATAACACTTATTTCTATTAATAATTTTTATTTTTTTCTCATTTAAATTATAAATATTTTCCAATATATACTTCAAAAAATAGGCTCCAATTGTTTAGCATTGTTTTAATGTTTTATTTAACAAATTCAAAATCAATTATTTGTTTTATCCATTTTTTATATTAAAATTTAGAGCAAAAAAAATGCTACAATACTTATTTTTGCTACAGTATTTTTTATTTTTATAAATAAATTATCAAATTTAAAATTGATTTTTAAATTTTTAACAATAAAAAGTTCTTCCTAAGATATTTTGTTCCAAAATAAACATATAAAATATTAATTCAATTTTAAATTTTAAAATTTTATTAATAAAAATTATCTAATATAAATGCTCACCAAAATAAACTCATCAATCTAAACACCTATAAAATATTTATTTCTTAAAACAAATATAAAAATAAATAAATTCCACTATAAAAAAAACACTATCCTTAGCGAGCCACACTTTTTGCTATAATACAAATACATAAACATGTATCAATTAATATAAGTTTTTTTAATTACTAATAACAATTTTCAAACTAATATTTTATCAAAATAGTTTCCATAACTTAAAACTTAAAAGAAAAACACTACCACTATATCCATAATATAATTCTCAATTTCCTACATATTTTTTCATGCTGCAATTCAATTTATAAATTTTACATAATAAAAAAAATTACAAATTTTACTTTCAATTTGGATGCATATATTCACTTTTATTTCTCTTGTGAGTGATTTTTTCTTGTGATCTATTAATATTTTGAAATGTTAATTTGCTCATAATATATTGAAATTTACTAATTTTTTTAATTTTTAATTTTTCAATTTCTATGTTAGTGAAAATTTTAAACAAAAAATCTTAACTTGTTATTTTTTTGTGTCGTTATTTTCTGATTAATCAAAATTTTTGAATTAATTGTTTTTAATTTTTCACCATATGTGAAACATTAATTTAAAATTTAAAATTTGATTCAAAACTGATTTTTGACTTAGGTATATGATTTGTTTTTATATAGTTAGAGGTGAAAATAAGTATTATTAAATAGAAATTTTGAAGAAAAATTAGTGTAAAAGAAAATAAATTGAAAGTTAAAGAGAAGAAGTTAAAAAGAATTGATAAGTTGTAGTTATATTGATAAGGTGGAGAGAAGATAAAGATTGTAATTGATTAAGGGTAAATTAGTAAGATGAATGTTTTATTACTCTAGATGCTAATAATTGTTCTGGTATTAAGAGCTATCTAACCTATATTAGAGTAATGATACCGCATAGAAAAAAAATAGAGTGAAAATACAAAGCTATTAACGTGGACCAATTGGTGATAAACATGTATTATTGGTACAAATATATTTTTATAGATTTTTTTATCTAAAAATGAATTGGCACTTTTAATTAAATTGCTAGAAACAGAGCACTTGCGATGCGGGTATTTTGTAATATTATTTTTTAAAATGAGAAAGTAAGCACAATATTCCATACAATCAATAAATTGTGAAAAAAATAAAGTATATTAACAAAATGCATTAAAAATAAAAATGTAATCAATAATACTTTGTATTACATTAATCTAGGAATGAGGCACGTGCACGTGCGACACACGTGTTTGTTTTGTACCATGTTATTTAAAAAGAAGATAATGAACAATAAATTATTAGTATTCTTTTCTTGTTCTCCATTTTTTTTTTTTTTTTTGAGATGATTTTACTAATTCAAATATAATATTTGACACAACCCACCAATATATACTTTGGGCATTTACCGTATTAATTAAAACTTTAAAAAACATTAGATAGGTTAAGTGCACAAAAGGATGAATTGCGAAAATACTCAAATGTTCAAGAGTACGTTTTCTTGACAAGATTGGTCAGAAGCGGACAAAAAAAAGAACTAAGTTTGTTGATCATGATATATAGGAATTATATATTAAGGACAAAATTTTTCAAAACCGAAGTTGTCCGTCTAAAGATAGGATTGTTTTGTCATTTAGATTGTTTGTAATTTGTAATATGCAAGTGCGCACGAATCAAATCGAATGAGTCGAGTCCGATAATCCAAATCACGATTACGATAATACGATTAAACAAATTTTCAGTATTCCGCTTATTACAATATTTCGGTAACTCGTCAAAGTGCCTATAAATTTCAGTAACTCTGCCTCGACTCTTCACACAAATATTTCTTCAATTTTTTTAGAGACACACACATACAATAATTAGCTAAGGCATATTAAGGTTGCACATACGCAGCAGTGAAAGCCGAAAAATTACGGAAGCCATGAAACGTGGAGCAGGCTCAAATTAACCAAGGTCGCAGATTGGAAAGGGGAGAAGGTTCCAACCAAGATCAAGGTCGCAGATCATACACCAACGCTGAATCAACTAGCAGTACTGGTAAGGAATATTTAACAACTTCGACATTCGATTAATGTTGTTTAACAACGTTAATTTATACATCTTCTACGATTGAATTACGTACTAATTACGTGCGAATATGCATCATGCATGCAAAATGTATTATTCTTAGTTGAAAATTCTCAATTCTCTCACGATTGTTTAGTCGTATGAATCGACCTTGATTTTCTCATATATCTTTTGTTAATTAACTTCATTTTTTCAAGTGTGACAGTATTTTTTAGTGGTAGGATCTGGAAATCGAATATTGTGAGTAAGTGTGATTTGTATAACCAATCCACTTAGTCGTTGTTGGCAATCATGTTTAATTTATTTTTTTACTTGTTTGCTTGCTAATAACTAATATTTGATTTGCTAATGCTTTGATTTTGATTTTTATACTTCAAATTATTTTTACAAGCTTGATGAATTTTGGATACATATGCCATGCCTCCCTCCTGTCCAGACTTTTGGTTGACCAACCCAAAACAAATTCCAAAATTTCTTCAATCTCAAGTGTTATTTTTGTTAAACCATAAATTGATGCAGCTTGATCTGTGAAGTATTCTATCATATGTTATGTACGACTAGAGTCATGCATTTGCCTTGAGATGTTGAAAGAAAATTATTTTCTATTTATAAAAGTAAATATTTACAATTGAGAAACTTGCAAAAATTATTCTTCACATTTATTGAAAAACTTTTTTTCATCACTTAAATTTAAAATAATGCGCTTTCATCACTTGAATTAAAAAAATTTTACCAAATTTATCAATCCATTCAATTCTATTTAATTTTTTAATAAAAAAATATACATGTGCGCATCGTTTTTCATGATGATACGTGTATATTAATTTTTTGTTAAAAAATATATGAAATTAGATGAAAATATCAATTTAGTATAAGTGTCAAAATTTTATAATTTTAAATGTGAATAATTTTTTTTTTTTTTTGAGAAAATGTGAAGGATTTTTTTTTTTTGTAAGTTTTCCTTTACAATTATATGCTTGTTAAAATAAAATTTGTTACTTTTAAAAACATACTATATATAGTCATAACATTCCGTTTTTTTCTCAAAAATATCAAAACGTTGTCGTTAGTTATAAACTATTACAATATTTTTTTTCCAATAAGTGAATGGCTTCATACATATAATATTTTTTTTTCAATGAGTTAAGTTGCACGATTCAAATTTTTTAATTGCGAGACAATTTTCATTATATGTCTATGAGGTCGAATTTTATAAAATGTATATCTCAAATATATCACACGGAAAGTAAATTTTTTCAAATGGTATATATAAAGTGATGAAAATATATATATGATACTACACGCGCTAAAAAAATGTACAAATAATTTTTTTTAAAAAAAAATTCATCCTTTTTGAAGAGTTCTAGAGATTTTTTAATTTATTAATTGAAAATAGGAAAAAAAAATCCATTTTTTTCTTGATTTTGTACTTGTATTGCTTATCATACATTCATATAGTGCAAATGTTGGTACTTAAAAAAACAAAAACAAAAAAAAAACAATAAACATGCTTATAGATTTACATTCTTCTTGCTTTGTTTAGTTTTATTATTATTTGGGATTATGAATTTATGAAGCATATTAATCCCTTAACATACTAGTGGTGGTGGTGGTAGCTAGCTGGAGCCCGACAAGTTTAGAAACGTTTTAATTCACTAATGGTCCTTTATTATGCTTTGGTTTGTGTGAACAACGTTGTCATTACTATAACACTCACGTTTTACTGAACATGCATGGAATCAATTAGAGCTCCTCTATTTTGGATCCTTGCAGGTTTTAAACTCTTAATCCAAGGAAACGGTTACTGATTCTCTTTGGACTTATTCTAAGTTTTTTTTTTTTTGCTTTTACCATTAGTGATAAAATAGTAATGGACAAATGACGGGTCAAAAGTTAAGCTCTCTATTTGTCACTTTGCACTATTATTTTGCTTGTTACAAACTTCACATCTGCTAGAGCTGCCCATGCAGGCAACTTTACACTATTAGTTTGCTAATCTGCTGGCGTTTAAGTTTTAACAATGGTGAATTATTATCAATCATGCTGATGTTACTGCATCAATTCTCTTTTAAGTGTTGTTTTAACTAATGATATAACCCTCAATTCTTTAATAAGTATAGTTTTAGCTCACATTTTTTGTTCTCAAATAAGTGTCATTTTACAAATATCAATGCAAAAAGTTTAAAAGGTTCCAATTTTACTATTTGTCCCATTTATCTATGTAATGTTATTTAAAAAAAGAGAGAGAAAGTTGAGATTATAAATATGGGTAAATAAGAGAATTTATCCATTTTCTTAATTATTGTGTATATCTTTAAAACGACACTTATTAGAGAACAGAGAGTATAAATTAAGAAAAAATATAAATTATCTAATTTACCCTTAATTATATTCACAACAATCTTTTATGTGTTAATGAAGAGTTTTAATTTAATACTCTTGTATTTGTTGTTCAAAGGCATTTGAAGACTCAATCTAATAATGTCATTAAATTCTACCTAAATTGAATAAAAACTAAAAATTGAACTTTTAAAATTTTTTGTATCAAAATTTGTGAAATGATAGTTATTTGAGAATACAAAATATTGATTAGAACGACACTTATAAAAGAACAGAGAGTATGTTTAACAACGGTAATCGAATTAATTACGATGTTTTGAAACGCTTAATTATTTTAACATTGATTGTTCTTGCTCTATATTTTTGCGATTTAGAACAATTAAACAATTTCTTTATATATGCATGTGTAATATATAAATTATAATGAGCAATTGGGGCAATAATAATATCTATTAAAACTTAAATATAATTTTATTGTAATGGTAATTTTTTTATTTAAGATACAAAGTTTATAAGTAGGAACAGTGAAATTATGAGCATAAATATGATACAACATGGATGATGTTTTACATGTAAATAATCCTAACTTTTATAAGTTTTTTATTTAAGCCCCGTCTACAAGTGGAGCTGCTGCTAATGCTGGGAAAGAAAGAAACAACCCAGCGAATGTTAACGCAAGGCCCAGGGCCAATAACGCCATCCCATACAGACGGGATTATGATCAGCTGATGCCTGCAGCTAGCGTTAACAGAATCATGAGACGCATTCTTCCAGACTCCTAGCATGCCAAGATTTCCAAAGATGCTAAAGATTTGGTCCAAGAATGCGTGTCCGATTACGTGAGCTTCATCACAATTCACAAATGAAGCAAACGAACGTTGCCATCGGGAGCATCGCAAGACCATCAATGCTGAGGATCTTCTCTATGCCCATTCTAGCCTAGGATTTCACAACTACGTTGCTCCTCTTACCACTTTCTTGAACAGATATCGCCATAACGAAACTGCTCAAACTGCTGTGCACGGGGACCCTTCTGTGAGGCGCACAACCTAATTTCCAGTTGCTGCGCGGCAGGCTCCTCGACTACCGCCGTCGTCGCCACCACAACCTCCTCAGATGCCAATTGTTAGTGCACCACCTCCAGTGAATTATGGCCAATAAGTTCAAGATAATCAGGACCAGCAGGGGTTGTTTGACCACGCAACAACACTAAATGAGTATTACTACTTAGTCCAAAGTGCTTTAGCTGGGCATAGAACAGGCAGTGATCCTGGTGGGCCAAGTGGCTCTTCTTCAAATGCTCCGTTTGGTGATGGTGATGGTGATGGACAGTTTAAGTGATGGGGCTAAACAATTTTGCTAGGTAAATAATTTGAGAATGAAAACTAAATGGAGTTTCTTGATTTCTTTCTCTCGATGAAAACAAGGGGCAAGAGAGTGTTTGTTTTATTTTTTTCGAAACAAACAAATAATGTTGCTCTCTTTTTGTTTGGGATGAATATATCAATTGAAGCTATCTATTTATAAGAGATGGAGGTCAGGTAGGTTCCATGAGGGTTCGAATTTCGATGTTACATAGCAAGTGGGTTCGAACTTCGATGTTATAGAGCAAGATTTTTTAATTTAGATATTATGGAGCAAGTGTTTTTTTTAATGAGTACTTCCTCTATTCTTTTTTAAATTTTCCCGAAAAGAAAAACATACAAATTAAAAAAATGAGAAATTTAACTTATTTACCCATAATAATAATGACTGTACAAATTTCTATAATTTTGATTAGTAATTAATACTATTAGATATCTACAAATAAAATAAGAGTAGAAATGGTATTTTTGTATGTTTCCTATTGAATTATGGAAATGGACACTTATTTTAGAACAAACACTTAAAGAGAATGGTGGGAGTATAATCTATTACATGAATCCCTACTTCGTAGGCTCCAAATGAGTTCGAATTTCAATGTTATAGAGCAAGTGAGTTCGAATTTCAATGTTATAAAGCAAGTGGGTTCGAATTTCAATATTATATGGCAAGTGAGTTAGAACTTTGATGTTATGGAGCAAGTTTTTTTTAATGCATACTCTCGCTGTTCCAATTTAATTGACGTTTAAGAGGTTTGGTTTTATTTCAATATAAATGCCGCTTTAGGATAAAATGCAAGTTACTTATAATTTTACCCTTCTTTAATGAGATGAGAGAGAGAGAGCGCTTTAATTGGTCTAAACATATTCCAACAAAAGTTTGTTAATCTTTATTAATAATGATCAACTTTAATGAGGGATATTCTAGTCATTTTAAAGTATTCATTAATAAGTGTGAAAAACTTCAAAACGACACTTATCGTGAAAAAGGAGTATAATCTATTACATGAATCCTACTTGGTAGGTTCCAAGTGAGTTCAAATTTTGATGTTATAGAGCAAGTGGGTTCGAACTTCAATGTTATAAAGCAAGATGTTATGGAACAAGTTTTTTTTAATGAATTTAATCTAGGGCATGAATCCTACTTGGCAGGTTCCAAACGAGTTCGAATTTCGATATTATAGAGCAAGTGGGTTCGAATTTCGATGTTATAGAGCAAGTTTTTTTTAATGAATACTCCCTCTATTTCATATTAAGTGTCGTTATAGATATTTACGAACTTATTAATACATACAAAAAATACTAAAAAACCTCTTCTATCTCTTCTTATTCAATACTCCTTCATTATTACTTTACAAGAAACACCAATCAAAATCAAAGAAATATTTGTGTAAATGTAAAAGTAATAAATGTCATAAGGATAAAATTGTAAGATTAAAATATAACGACACTTATTTTGAAAAGAAAGACAAAAGCTAAAATGTCACTTAATATGAAATAGAGGGAGTATAATCTATTACATGAATCCTACTTGGTAGGTTCCAAGTGAGTTCGAATGTTGATGTTATAGAGCAAGTGGGTTCGAACTTTGATGTTATATAGCAAGATGTTATGGAGCAAGTATTTTTTTTAATGAATCTAATATATTACAGGAATCCTACTTGGTAGGTTCCAAGTGAGTTTGAAATTCGATTTTATGGAGCAAGTGGATTCGAACTTCGATGTTATAGAGTAAGATGTTATGAAGGAAGTTTTTTTTTAATGAATGTCATATGTCATGCACGTGAGAGACAAAATCTGTCTACATATATAGACAGAAAATAGATTGAGAACGGTTTAAAACTCAAAATGCAAGATGATTGACTAAAATAGAATGTTTTGAAGTTGAAAGACAAATTCGAAATTAACCCCTAAGTTAAAGGACGATTGATGTAATACCCTTCTTTATAATCATCTGAAGATTATAATACTTTTGTTTTGTATTGAGATGAAATTGTATATAATCTTGAACACCAGTTCGAAAGCACACCATGAAACTATTGACTACAATCGATCCATGGTATGAAAATGTTAATGGTCGGTGATGTTTTGTGGTTTTTTTTTTCAAACTATTGGTGATGGTTCCATGTAGAAATTTTCAGAAAATAGCTCAAAACACTTTACGTACTTCACTAGAAATTTTAATCTCCTCATAAGGATTATTTTATTTTTTCTATAACCAGATTCTTGATCCCTCTCAACTCATAATTGAGTATGGTTTTGATTTCCGATTTTCAACAAGTTATATTAATTTTAATCTATCAACTAAAATTTTGACATTTTTATCATAGGGAATTGTTTTTCAATCCATTTTCCATACATGTGACTATTAACGTGGTTTGAAATATGATATTATTTATCATTCAAAATTACGTCATTTTCTATTAAATTACTAACGGTGTTATACGTCAAATTAATGAAAAATAAGTTAAAATTTATTTGTATGACAAATCACTACTGAAGTCATTTGTCCCACCTTTGTCCCTCATCAAACATTCTGTCAAAATAATTGACCAGAAAAAGGGGAACATGATCAAGAAATAATTTCAAGCAATGTGGAATAGCTTAGGTAAACATTACAAACTCTTCACATAATAAAGAGTACTACAGAAAATGGATAATGGTACCAAAAGTTTGAAATGGTACGAAAAGTTCGAAATCCACTTAGCAAGAAAAGAGCTGATGCAGGGATTGAAATGCTTCCAGTTGTTGAATAACAATCAAGATTTATTACGGATCAAAGAAACAGCACTATATTAGTTTGATATGAATATGCATTCAAATATTTAGTCTGAATTATTTACGATTTCCAGGAAGCAATATATATGGGCACCAAAATTCGCAATGTGGTGTACTAAGACAGTCGGGGCAGCTAAGAAGTGTTCTGCCATGGAAAGAAATAGGAAGCAATGGAATTAGATTCACGTCCGGATTGTTAGTCCTGCCTGGTCCTCCTGGAGCTATCGTTAAGCCTTGCGTTTTGAATATTTATGTCAGTCAGCAACTTTTGAGTTACTTCCTATATTCTTTAATAAGTTCCGTTTTGACTAAAAATACACTAATTAAGAAAATGAATAAATTATTCTATTTATTCTTAATTTTTTATTGAAAAATGAACAGATGCAATTAATGTTATATTATATTAGATAAATCGAATAAATAATGAAATTGGACGATTTCACATTTTTTGTATTGAAATGTGTAAAATGACATTTATTTGAAATTTTTTTTGATTAAAATAACATTTATTAAAGAATGAAGAAAGTACGTTCGTTCATGTTCGCACGTATTGGCTTGAGCAACTGTGAAAGTAATAGTTCCCTGAGCAGTTTCATAGCTCATGCCATGCACGTTCAAGCGCTAAATTCAAGAAAATTGAAACTAACGTGATCTGTAGCAGTAGCCTAGCATGAGCTCCAACCTAGAGTACTTGTGGTTTTGACCATGAATTTTTGTTAAACTTGTTATGAGATGGAAAATGTCCAATTTGTAAATCTATTGCGGAATCATAAAAAAAAAAAAATAAATTAGAGGGAAAAAAAAAATGTATGCGATCAACTGGTGTCTTTTGCTATGATCTGAGGCATTAAAAGAAAAGATTTCCCAAGACTTTACAAGAACTGCAATTTGGGTTGTTTATGATTACCATTAATTAATTCAAATTGTGAGGATTCTCATAAACTAATTAAAATAGATTTTAAGGCATGATTTAATCTTTATGAATATTTTTAAATCATGTTTTGTCACTTCTTTTTCTCTTTGCATGTAATCTAAATATTTTTGTTTATGAAATGCATGTAATCTTTAACACTACTACAGAATATATAATTTAAAACGGTCTATTTAAAGCAGTTATTAATAACCCGTTTTAGATAATTGGGGCGGTGACATTTTTGTAATAAGAATTAGGAAAACGCAAGTAACCGTGTTAGAAAGTCTCTTGATGTCAGTTTCTAAAACGGTTCGGGAGATAACCGTTTTAGAAACTGTTATCATCTCCGTTTTAAGAACGGTTTCTAACTAACCGTTTTAGAAAATGTACCGATAAAAATCTCCCCCAGCATTTTCTTCTCCTGTAGAACAGATCTATAGATCGATGTGCAACTCTGAAGAAGTAAAAACCGAACGGCGCAGTCCAAAGGGCTTATGTAGGAAGATACAACTACTTGCAATTTGTGCAAACCCAACTTTGAGAGGTTATATATTCTTTACATTCTTTGATATTGCTTCTCATTTGATAAAAAGCATGTGGTCATGGCTTTTGTATTATTTTAGGGTTGTGAGGAATGGCTAAATGGTGTCATCTTAAATCTGGATGGGAGATGGATTCGTGTTTAACCTATGCCGTCAAATTCCGTCCAATTACCATGGTGTTTGGTTTTTATGCTTTTGTAACTTAATGCAATTTCTGTTGTCATCTTTTGTTGATACCTTTTATTATTATTCACAGAATAAGATAATAGTTTTATTATTATTATTCTAAAATTGAGGAATTCTGTTGCTCGTAGAACCGTGGCTCGGCTGTTGTCTGAGAAGGAAGGGAAGGATCTTGAGAAGCCCAAGAAAAAGTTGACGTCAGGGGAGTTGTTGATTCAGAGGGAGAAGGATTTGAGGGAGAGGGAGAAAATTATGGAAGAGAATGAGAGGAAGCAACGCCATATTGTGACTGAGAAAGAGTACGAGAATATTGTTTCTGTGGAGAACTTGAATCGAAGATATGACGATGATTTGGTGGATACTGATACTATCGAAGAAGCCATTGATGTGATGATAAAAAGCATGTGGTCATGACTTCTCATTCCAAATGAACTGGTTGAAAACTACCAAAAGGATCCGACGCCTGTGACAGTGGGAGAGGAAGTCTTGAGAGAGAACATTTTAGAACGGTTTCTTAACCGTTGTAAAAAATAGTATTAAGAACGGTTTCTTAACCGTTTTAAAAAATGTAGGACTTTCTAGTCCGCCCATATTTAAAACAGTTTGGAAAATCTAAAACCCGTTTTAAATAACTACTTTTAACCGTTTTAGAAAGTGAATTCTGTAGTAGTGTAAGTTTCGTAATAAATTAAATTTGTGGTTGGAATCACCCCTCCGTATACGAGATTTGCCAATAAAAAAAAATTGTATGCGATCATTCCAAAATCAAAGATTGATAGAATACAAAAGCTGGAAACATCGTGTTTCAAACAAAAGGATTATGTGATTGGGATGTTTTTTTTGTCCATCTGCCATGAATCTATCCCTGCCGCTTAGGTCATGTAGTGAATACTAAAGAACAAATTCTAACAGAAACTACATTGAAGGTTAAAGGAAACGTCTCACATGCATAGTCCATCATTGTTATTGATATACTCTCAATCCTTTTTACATTTGAAATACTCAAGTTTTGTCTCTCATAATCATGTGTTAATGGTAGACCGGCCACATTATTATTTTGATAGCAAATTACATCTGCAGTCATTCTTTTACCTAATTAAATAAGTCATGAACTTAATTTCCTAGCTAACAGTACTAAATTCATCCACATACCTTTACCACCCAAATTTTTGCCAATAAAATGTGAATAGTTTTACGTATTTTGTGTTCACGTATTTAAGTGACCCACAATGTTTAATATATAAAAACAAGTTATGATAGGATTCTATCTTATCAATTGTACTTATGCGGAACTAATTGCGTATGTCAATCTAATTGGGGTGAAGAGAGAGGAAACTAATTTATCTTTTCTCTCAGTATTTTTTTCTCCCTATTCCATATATTATTTCTTCTTATGTCATTTATGTCATTTAAATATAGTTTGAGAGATCTTCCTATAAAGTTTGAGAGAGATCAAACAGATTAAGTTTAATGTTTATACGAATGATAGTTGTAAATAACGTCAAGTTTGCAATTATAAAGACTGAAAGTGATATAGAATATATGAAATTCGTGAAAGAGCGTTCTTAGTCTGAATAAGCTGATTAGTCCTATGTCGAGGCATTAATGGGTACATTGACTGCCAGTAAGTTTGATGGTACACGTACCATACATTATCATGTGACTGAAATGATTAATATAGTAGCAAAAATTGAGATCAATAGAGATAAAAGTGAATGAAAGTTTCCTTATACAGTTTATTATTAATTTATTGTCTCGTGAATATGGCCCTTTCAGATAAATTATAATATCATTAAATATAAGTGGAGTGAAAATGAACTCCAAGCCATGCTCATTTAAAAGGACACAAAAATTTAAGAAACAAGGAATTCTCTCAATTAATCTTATGATTCATAAATGAATTGATTAGAAACCTGAAGGAAAGGATTACCGAAAAGGTAAGAAAGAAGCATTAAAAATGAAAGTGAAATCTACTCAAGTTCACAGGGACATTAAGAATGAGAAATGTCACTTTTGCAATAACTGTAGACACTTCTCTATAGATAACGTAAAGCTTAAAGTTTGGTTCGAATAGAAAGATGAAAGATCTAGGTTAGATACGCGGTGTTCTAGTATGTTGGAACACTAGGTGTGACACCGATAATAAAAGCAGTAATGGACAATAATAAAATGCGGAAAGTAAAAAGACAGGAGGTTGGTAACGCAGTTTGGCAATTGCCTACGTCTGCGGGGCCACGCCCAGAAAGAACAATCCACTAAGTTCACAAGTTACAAGACACTCGGTCTGACACAAAGTAAGACACCATCTTATCTCCGTTACCGCCTCTTCCTAACTTCACAGTGAACGTGATTGTGCGAGCTCCCCTCGACTTGTGTTGATTCCTCCCGGAATCCGTGGTTATGCAAGATCCCCTTGCCCACGTTTGAACTCCTCCCGAGCTCTTTAGCAACCTCCTCCCGAGGCTATGATTGAATCAAGAACACAAGGATTGCATCTTTAATAATATTGCATTAAGATGCTTCAGCCAACACACTTTGATCAAAAACCTCCAACAAAGAAGTGTGTTCACAGTCTTAGAAAGACTGAAAGAATAATCAATAATTCACACCCAAAAACCGTGTGGTGGAAAGATCATATATGCGCACAAAAATCATTCCATGTTTATCCCAAGATTATTTCCAAATAATTCAAATGGAAAGATCATAAAGGCGCTCCAAGTTTTCCATGTTTATCCCAAGATTATTTCCAAATAATTCAAATGGAAAGATGGAAACACCATGTGCCTTTAATGCTTATCTTTTCCAAATATAACTCTTCCAAGAATACCAAGATAAGCTCCATAATTATCCTCATAGCATTAATCTTCAAATCAATCTTCCTTGCATAGATTGATTTAATTTGATTTATGCCTCTAATAAGATCTTTCCTTATCTTTGCCAAAAAACCAATGCCAATTAATAATAATGCCAACGTGCGCATTAACAATCTCCCCTTTTGGCATTTTTTGGCAAAATCCAAAGTCCCCATGTATGCTGAATAGAAGTTCGATGAAGCTTCCCCTGAATTGGAACTTCCACAAGAAACATCATTGCACAACATATTGCACAAGACCCATCAAAAGACATCTAGATTCGAACTCCCCCTGCATCGGATCTTACCAACAAAACAGCACTGCACAAGACACTGTGCGTGACACATCAAGAGACACCAAGATCCCAGCATACTAAAGTTTTAGGGATTACAAACAAGAAACATCATTGCACAAGACCCATCAAAAGACATCTAGATTCGAACTCCCCCTGCATCGGATCTTACCAACAAAACATCACTGCACAAGACACTGTGCGTGACACATCAAGAGACACCAAGATCCCAGCATACTAAAGTTTTAGGGATTACAAAACAAATACCCAAAAATCCAAATTATTCCCGTTTTTGCCACAAAAAGACAAAAGGGCATAAATACAACAATAAATCATACAAAATTGTCTTAATCAAAGCATCATAAAAATATCAGAGTCATATTAAGCAGAATCTTCTGCATCATCGGCAAGTAAGTGAACACCTGCAGCAACTTCTGGAAGACTATCATCTTTACCAGCATCATACCCACCAGATTGGGCGCTGGAAGGGGTAGTGATGTCAGGGACATTAGAAGTAACACCAGTAGGAACATCACCAGAAGTATCAGCAGTTGTAGTCACAGTAATGTCCTCATCAGGATCAGACTCAACATTCTCTTCAACTGGAGGTTTTTCAGCCTGCATGTCAGATTCTGTAGAAACAGTTGATAGTTTTTGAGTAATACCTGCAGTAACATCTGTAGTGACATCTGGTGGGACATCTGAAGATTCAGGGACATCATCAGCTGCAGTTTTAGCCTGTGCATCAAACTTCTTCTTTCTTTCAACTACCTCAGTTGCTACATCTTTAGCCTCCTTTAAAGCTGCCAGGTCATCAAGGACAGCAGAAATCTCCTTCCTTCTTCTATCTATCTCAGATTGCTGTGCCATCAATGCTTTTAATTCATTCTCAAGTACCTTGATGGTACGAGACAGCAAGATAGAGTTACCCAATTCCTCTGTATCAGAGACATCCTCTGTGACATCATCCATGTCATTGACGATTTCCCATTAACAGCTTGTAACTGATCTTGATTTCTTCCTTATCAGATTCCAAAATCTCCCTTGCACGAATTATCGAATGTTGTGAAGATAAAATTGCATAAATCAAACTGGGAAACGAATAAGCTAGCCTTTCATTTTTACAGTCCGCGTGCTTCACAATCTGATCAAATAGGAATTGCCCAACATCGAATTCAATGAAGTTGCCAATCTTAAACAGTAAAGTGGCCATGGATTTATTCATTCCAGTTCCATGAGATTTGGGTAACCAATTTCTCATTGCAATTTTGTGCAAAATAGCATATTTCACAGACAACTGGGAGGCAGGAAAATCTTTTCCTCTTGGCCATACCCGTCTGACTCTTCCAGTGACATTAGAGATTATCATACTATAATCAGGAGTAAAATCTTCAACATCTGCCCAGTGACTACCCAAATATGTATTAATCACATCAGGAGAAAAATTAAACACATGTCCCCTTACATAAACATGCCCTCCATCGGGATGCTTAGGTTCTTTCACTGTAGAGTCTAGGTTGCAATAAAATTCTTGAACTACCCTCCTCACATAAGGCTTTATTCCTTTGATTGTTCGCCCTAAACCTTGAATAATCAGTTGGTCAACAAGTTTGCAGCAGTCCTTAAAGTCACCATCATGAATATTCCTTTCATTCCAGATATTCCTCCTAGACACTCTACTCCATAACCCAGCATTGTATTCAGATTTAAAATCATCCAAATTAACAACTGAATCTGATGACTTTCTTGGAGTAGCAGGAGACTTGCCCTTTGACACAGATTTGGAGCGAGCCATTCTTTGTGATACAGGGGCTGGAGTAGATTTCTGTCGCTTTGCCTTTGGCGACTTCACCGGTTATGAATCAGTGAGATCCTGAACTTCTATACTCTCAGAAGAACCTTCATTATGATCTGAGGAGTCATCATCATCCTCCGAAGAGCCATTATCTGGAGTAGTATCTCCTTTAGCATTACCCTTTTCCGTCCAATCCTCATTAGAAGAGTTCTCATCCACAAGTTGAAATCTTTTTCTCTTAGGTTCAGTAGTAACCTTAGAGATCTCAGGCACTTTAAAGGGTATAGCACTAGTCTTGTATGGACCATCACTTGCTTGTCCGAAGCGGGTTCTAACTCCTGCAGGGTCAATGGACTGAATAGGAGTGACAATAATTGCCCTTGAAGCTAAATCAGCTTCAGTATCCGGAGTTTGCTCTTGTGGCTCAGCAGAACTACCATCTCCTTTTGACAATTCTGGTGCAGAATGAGTAATAACAACATGAACTTCATCATCATCCATAGTTTCTACTACCTTTTTATCATGAGATGAAGACTTGGGTTGAGACATCTTCAGTTTTTGGATCACTTAACTCACTGGAATTTTCAAAAGCTTCAATTTTGTTCAAAATAGTGAAGACGGCTGTGATGAGTTCAATAAGCGAAATAGAGGAAGCTTAGAAGTTCAGAAACCTTTAAAATTTCAAAATAGGGAATAGAAGCCGAAATTATTGCCGTCAGAATTTGCGTAATCGAGGCCAACTCTTCAATTCCATATATTCAGCCGAGAAATCCCATAACTGCCATGTGTCACTTGGAGTGCTGAAGATCAGAAATCCATATAACACGAAATCTACAATTACAAACTTGCCAACAACAATATGAGGCGGGAAACACGAAAAGAACAAAAATAAGAACAACAACTATTCTACTCTCTGTATTGTTTTTCCATTTTTCTTATTTTTATTTTTTATTGTACATACAATAATAAAAAAACTTACAGTACAGAAGAACCCCTTCACATGATACATAGGCCTAGAGCAGACCTCAGTTCTTCAAACCTTGCTCCATCCAAAGCTTTTGTGAAAATATCGGCAATTTGTTTTTCCGTCACCATGTGTTCCAAAGCAATAATTTTATCCTCCACAAGAGATCGAATAAAATGATGCCAAATATCTATATGCTTTGTCCGAGAATGCTGAACAGGATTCTTAGAAATATTGATAGCACTCATATTGTCACAGTAGAGTATCATGACATCCTGTGTGACACCATAATCTTTCAGCATTTGCTTCATCCCGAGAAGCTGAGTACAACAACTCCCGGCTGCAATATACTCTGCCTCGGAAGTTGACAGAGAAATAGAGTTTTGCTTCTTACTGAACCATGACAACAAATTGTTTTCCAAATAGAAACATCCACCAGAAGTGCTCTTTCGATCATCTAAGCTTCCAGCCCAGTCAGCGTCACAATAACCAACTAAGTTGGTGTTTGTATCAAAAGAATACCAGATCCCATAGTCAGCTATTCCACTGATGTACTTGAGAATTCGTTTGACTGACACCAGGTGTGACTCGCGAGGATTTGCCTAAAATCGGGCACATAAACCGACACTGAAGCAGATATCAGGACGAATAGCAGTTAGATACAAGAGACTGCCAATCATACTTCTGTATAGACTTGCATCAATAGGAGTTCCCTTCTCATCTTTAGATATCTTCTCATGAGTTCCCATAGGTGTTCTTCTTGGACTAGCACTCTCCAATTCAAACTTCTTCAGCAGATTCTTGGCATACTTGCTTTGAGAAATGAAAATACTATCATTTCGTTGCTGAATTTGAAGTTCAAGAAAATAAGTGAGCTCACCTACCATGCTCATCTCAAATTCACCAGTCATTTGAGCTACAAACTCATCCACCATTGCCTGTGACACGGAGCCAAAAACTATGTCATCAACGTATATTTGAGCAAGTAAAAACTGACCTTTAGCTTGGCGAATGAAAAGGGTTTTATCTACTCCCCCTCGCTCATATCCCTTGGTCAATAAGTATTGAGTCAGCTGTTCATACCAAGCCCGATGAGCTTTTTGAGCCCATATAATGCCTTCTTCAATTTGTAGACAAACTCGGGATAATGAGGGTCTTCAAAACCCTTTGGTTGAGCAACATACACCTCCTCATTAAGAAGACCATTTAGGAAAGCACTCTTCACATCCATTTGATACAATTTGAATCGCAACACATATGCAATGGCTAGCAAGAGCAGAATAGACTCAAGGCGAGCAACTGGAGCAAATGTCTCATCAAAGTCAACTCCTTCAATTTGCGTGTACCCTTGTGCAACTAATCGAGCCTTGTTGCGAGTGATATTTCCATGCTCATCACTTTTGTTCTTGTATATCCACTTCGTGCCAATGATATTCACATTAGGAGGACATAGAACTAGATCCCAAACTTGATTTCGAGTGAATTGATCAAGTTCTTCTTGCATGGCACCAATCCAATATTTATCTAATAAAGCTTCTTTCACATTCTTTGGCTCAACAGATGAAGTTTAGCAAGCTATTTGAATCATATCTCTATAATTTACTCTCGGCTTTTCTCTTGTCCGAACACCATCAGTCAAACTTCCAATAACTTCAGCAGTAGGATGATTCTTCTGGATACGAGTGGAGGGCTGTCTGTGAGGTGAAATGACATCGTCCACATTATCATTCTCGGCATTCTGATCAGTGACACCACTTGTGACACTGGGTGAACCACTGTCTGGAACACTAGAACTTACTTCAGGTAGAGAGTCTGTAATATCTCCATTAGGAATAGCAGTGACTTCCAGAGAGTCATCGACTTGAACATTCGCAGATTCCATCACAGTTCGAGTCCTTTTGTTGTAGACTCGATAAGCTCGACTATTGATAGTATATCCAAGAAAAATAGCTTCATCACTTTTGCGATCGAGCTTCCCTTTATATTCCCTGTCATTCAACACATAACAAGTACTACCAAAAGGATGAAAATAGTTAACAGTTGGAGTTCTACCTTTCCATATTTCATAGGGCGTCATCTCAGTTCCTTCACGAAGATATACACGATTTATAGTGTAGCATGCTGTGTTCATTGCTTCAGCCCAGAATTTTTGTGAAATATTGTTTTCATGTAACATGACTCGTGACATCTCTGCTATAGTCCGATTTTTCCTTTCCACGACTCCATTTTGCTGAGGAGTTTTAGGTGCAGAGAATTCATGACCTATTCCATGCTGATTACAGAAATCTGAGAAATCTGAGTTTTCAAACTCTCTTCTATGATCACTACGAATCCGTACAATCTTTAAGATTGCACTTCCCTTTTCACGCTGAAGCCTAAGACACAATGCTTTGAAGGCAGTAAATGTGTCGAACTTTTCTCGAAGGAATTCAACCCATGTAAAACGAGAAAAATCATCAACAGTCACATATGCATACCGTTTTCCTCCGATACTTTCTACTGACATAGGACCCCATCAAATCCATATGAAGCAGTTCTACTACACGAGTTGTTCCTGGTGTTTGAGACTTCGGATGTGACACTTTGTTTGTTTTCCAATCTGACACGGTCCGCATATCCTGCTTTCATCAAACTTTAGTTGTGGGATGCCACGGACAGCTCCTTTAGCAATAATGTTCTGCAGCATCCGTATATTCACATGACCCAATTTTCGATGCCATAGAATTGAATCTTCCATACTTGATCGAAGACATGTTGATGAGGCAGAGATAAGATAGCAATTGTCCCTCGATCTTACTCCTTCCATGATGCACATGTTGTTTTGATTAATCACCTTACAATTTCTCTTTGTGAAATTAACATCCAAATCTTGATCACATAAATGACTAATGCTGAGCAAATTTGCCTTGAGATCATCTACCAACAATACATTATCCAACTTTGGTAACCACGACACATCTAAAGTACCCTTTCCAATGACACGAGCTGTGACACCATCGCCGAAAGTTACTTTTCCCATACTTCTAGACACAACATCCTTCAAAAACTTGTTATCACCAGTCATATACCTGGAACATTCACTGTCAAAATACCACTCATCAGTCGTGGCTTCCTTTAGTGAAGTATATGTGAAGTTGCACCGAAAATTAGGCTTCATCACCCAGCTCTGTTGTGTATTTCTGCGAGAAGTAGATTGTCTAGCCGTACCTTGTCTTAATTCAGCAAGATAAGTAAAACATCTAGGATGAATATTACCACGACGATTGCAATAATGACAAACATGTATAAATCTGTTACTTCTTCCGTTAGGAGCATAATAAGAATAATAAGGATTTGACCTTTTCGCAACATCCACAACAACCTGCTTCCCTTTTGATTTATCCACTGATAGTGACTCTGACTGTGACATGGTTTGTGACACGGGTTGTGACACTGAGCTTTCTCCCTTGTACCACAGTCCTGTGTAATCAACACTTGATTGACCCATCTTAAGAATTTCATCTAGCTTGGAAGCACCTGAATTTAGAATCTTAACTCCTTTCTTTAAGTGAGTTAACTCATTGGTCAAGGCCTTCACTTCCTCTTGACTTACTTTCAGTTTGGTAACCAGATCAGTGTTAGATTGTAGAAGATTGTTCCTCTCGTTTTGCAGATCTCCAACTTGCATATGAAGTTGCTGATTCACTCTAGAAATTCAGTCCACTTATCATGAAGATTCTTGAATTCAACCAGAATATCTTCTTCTGTAACATAATCTTCATCTTCATCTATATATGTTGACTTATTTTTAGTGACACTCTGTGTAACATCCATTTTCTTACCATGATCAGATGTTTAGTCTTAGTGGTGAGAGCCGCATGATTGTTCTGAAAATCCTCTTCTTTGTCTGAATCATCTTCACTCCAAGTTGTGTTGAGAGAATTCCTCTTCCTTCTCAATGTGTTGGCACAATCTGCCTGAACATGCTCGTAACCGTCACATTCTCTACACTTAATTCCTTTATGTTTGAATGACTGTTCAGCCGTATGAATTTCTTCCCTGTACTTTTTATTGCTTGCCAACTCATTCTTTGTGTTACTGACACTGCCTCTGACACCCTGATTATTTCTGCTATATCTTTTCAGTATTTTGCTGAAGTTCTTAGATATTAATGCCAAAGAGTCCTTGAGGTCATCTTCCCCATAATTATCTGACTTCTACATTTCTGCTTTTAAGACAATCTCTTTGTTCTTCTTTTCTTCCAAGTCTACTCCTAGATTCATCTCAAATGTTCGAAGGGATCCCATCAATTCTTCCAGCTTCATCTTTGAGATATTTTTTGCTTCCTCAATGGCAGTAACTTTAGAGGCAAAGCGTTGAGGCAAAGATCGTAAGGTTTTCCTCACAAGTTTTTCTTCTGAAAAATTTTCACCAAGAGCAAATGCCTCGTTGGCAATATCACAGAGTTTGACATTGAAATCAGCAATACTTTCATCTTCAAGCATCTTCAAGTTTTCAAATCTTGTAGTCAGAAGCTGCATCTTTGATAATTTTACACTTGAAGTCCTTTCATGAGTAGTTTGAAGAATTTCCCACGCTTCTTTGCAGTCACACAAGTAGAAATAAGTCTGAACTGTGCTGGATCAACTTCGTTAAATATAGCGTTAAGAGCCTTCGAGTTACTGTTTGCGAAGGCAACTTCAGTAGCCGACTAACTTTCTTCTGGCTTGAGAGATTTGACACCGTCAGTATCAGTAGTCATTGGAGGATCCCATCCTGTCAGAATTGATTTCCAAGCCTTCTCATCAATAGCTTTGATAAAGGCTCTCATTTTGGCCTTCCAATAAGCATAGTTGCTTCCATCCAAAAGAGGTGGACGCATTGTTGAACCTCCTTCCTTCATAGAGTCCATCGCACCAATCAACCAAGATCCTTCCATGTTTATCCCAAGATTATTTCCAAATAATTCAAATGGAAAGATCATAAAGGCGCTCCAAGTCTTCTATGTTTATCCCAAGATTATTTCCAAATAATTCAAATGGAAAGATGGAAACACCATGTGCCTTTAATGCTTATCTTTTCCAAATATAACTCTTCCAAGAATACCAAGATAAGCTCCATAATTATCCTCATAGCATTAATCTTCAAATCAATCTTCCTTGCATAGATTGATTTAATTTGATTTATGCCTCCAATAAGATCTTTCCTTATCTTTGTCAAAAAACCAATGCCAATTAATAATAATGCCAATGTGCGCATTAACAAAACGTAAGCCTAGTGCTTTAGTATATTTCGAATCAAACATAGGTAATATTTCTAGTAATAGTTGGTGGACTGATTCTGGTTGCATTACTTATGTATGCAATATGATGACTGGAATCATTACGATCCAAATCATAACCTAAATATGAATCATTATGATTGATTCTAGTTGCATAATAATGTTGGCACTAAACAAAGTTTAGTGAATGAAAGTCCAGCTTACTTGTGGTATAAATGTTTGGGTCACATACCCAAAGTAAGAATGAAAAGATTAGTAAAGAATGAAATCCTACCAAATTTGAATTTTGCTGATCTTCATATTTGTGTGTATTGTATTAAGGAAAAATTATCAAAAAACACATGTAAGAAATGACCCACAAGAAGCACACAACTTCTTGAGATCATGCTTACTAATATATTTGGGCCTTATGATATTCCATCTTTTGGTGGAGAAAATATTTTATTACTTTTATTGATGATTTTTCATGTTATGGATATATCTATTTGTTGCATGATAAATCTCAATCAGTGGATACCCTAAAGGTATTTATTAATGAAATTGAGCGGCAACTTAATAGAAAAGTAAAAAATTGTAACGTCTAACAGATGTGATGAATATTATGTAAGGTATACTGAAAATGGATAATGCCCTAGTCCATTTGCTAAATTCCTTGAAGAATGTGACATGTGTTCAATACATAATGTCAGATACACTAGAATAGAATGGTGTAGCAGAAAGGCGTAATTGTACTCTAATGAATATGGTTAGAAACATGTTAAGCCATGCAACTTTACTATTATTATTGTGGATGAAATCATTAAAAAATGCCGCTTACTTACTGAATAGATTTCCTAGTAAGATAGTTCTAAAAAACTCTCTTTGAACTATGGAAAGAAAGGAAACCTAATTTAAGACACCTATATGTGTGAGGCTGTCAAGCGGAAGTAAAAGTTTATAATCCATATGAAAAGAAACTGGATTTCAGAATAACCAGTGGTTATTTTATTGGTTATCCAGAAAAATTGAAAAGATATAGATCTAATTGTCCTAGCCATAGTACGAAATTGTTGAATCTGGAAATAGTAGGTTCATTAAAAATGGCAAAATCAATGGGAGTACAAAACCACGAAAAGTGAAAATCCAATAAGTTAGAGTGCAAGTTCCTTTGCCTATGACTTCAACTAAAGTTGTTGTTCCTGTGGTTGTTGAAAACACTAATAATTTCAATAACAACAAATAAATGACCAAGTACTCCATAATAATTCGTCAATAATGAACTTATAACAGTTTAACCACCAGAAATAGCATTAAAAAGATCTATTATTTGTGATTATTATGTAGTTTAGTTTATCAAAGTCAAAATTTGACTTAGAAATTGATAAAGATCCAGATTCATTTTAACAATCCATGTAAAGTAATAATTCTACTAAATAGTTCGATGCTATGAAAGATGAGTTAAAATCAATAGATTACAATGAGGTTTGAGATTTTGTTGAATTGTCTTAAGTTGTAAACAAGTCTGGTATAAATGGGTCTATAAGACCAAACGGAATTTGAATGGCAATATCGAATGATACAAGGTCAAACTTATTGCCAAAGGTTACACTCAGAAAGATGGTATTGATTACAAAGAGACATTCTCACATGTCTCTAAATAGACTCTTTTAGAATTATTATGGCATTGGTGACTGATTATAATTTAGAGTTATACCAAATGGATATGAAAACTACCTTTCTAAATGGAAATTTAGATGAAGATGCTTAAATGAAAAAGAAGGTTTTTTAACTAAAGAAAAAGAACACTTAGTGTGTAAATTAAAGAAGTTAATATACGGACTAAAACAAGCCTCTCGGCAATGGTATCTTAACTTTAATGATAATATCACTTTCTTTGAATTTAAGAAATACATCATTGATCGATGTATATATATTTGAAGGTCAGTGAGAGCAAAATTATGTTTCTAATTTTGTATGTTGATGATCTTTTGCTTGCTACTAATGATTTTGGTCTATTTTATGAAACTAAGAAGTTTCTCTCTAAGAACTTTAAAAAATAAAAGATATGGATGAGGCATTCTATGCTATTGGAATTAAAGAACACTTGGATTGTTAAGGTTGTCTCAAAAACCATATATTAATAAAGTTTTAGAGAGATTCGAAATAAAAAATGCTCTGAAAGTATTATTCTAATTCTGAAAGGGGACAAATCAAACCTTATGCAATGTCCAAATAATGAAGTGAAACATAAACAAATATAAAGAAAGTATTAAAATACCTTCAAAGGACTAAAGATTATATACTCACTTAAAGGAGATCCAATCATATTAAAGTGATAGGATACTCAGATTCAAATCATAGTGGATACCAGGAATCCACATTTGGTTATTTGCTCATGATGGTTTGAATAGCAATCTCATGAAAAAGTGTAACACAGTCCGTCATTGCAGATTACACTATGGAAGTTGAATTTGTGGCATGCTTTGAGGCCACTATTAATGTATTATGACCGTGAAACTTTATTTCAGGACCTGGAATTATCGATCCTATTGCCAAGTCATTGAAAATTTATTGTGATAATGTCACAGCAATTTTCTTCTATAAAAACAAGTATTCTAAGGGTGCTAAACATAATGAATTGAAATACTTTGTCGTTAAAGAAGGAGTTCATAAATGAACAGTGTCTATTGAGCACATTAGCACCAATTTTATGATTGTAGATCTTAAAGTTGTAATGAAATGTTCAAAGAATGGGTATTACAAATACCATTATGGATAATCTTTAAGTTTTGACTCTATTATGTATTTGGTACTCTGAGCTCAATTAAGTATTGTTTCTGATTTCTTTTATATTATACTTATTGGTATATACATGAATGATGATGTAATTGATAATTAAACTTGTCTCTGACAAAGATATTATTGTTGGACCGTAAGTATTAACTTTCCCATTATGTGTCAGCATGTTAGGCAAAATTGATATTATGATATATAGAAGAGACTATGTCGACAATATGATGTGGAACCGCTATAATCTATATTAGTTTTGCTTAATGATACTTTATAAAGCAACGCAATTAAGGAATTTGCATTGTTATACGCATTATATTTTATTAAACCATTAACTAGCCTTTTTCGTATGGGTTAAGTGGGAGAATGTTGGCGTATTTAAGTGACCAACGATGTTTAATATATAAAGACAAGTCATGATAGGATTCTATATTATCAATTGTAATTGTTCAGAAAACTAATTGCCTACTTTGATAGAAAGAGTAGGATAAGGATTCTATAGTAAATTGGTCATCTCTGTACCCACTATAAATATCACATACTATTCCATCAATCAGTATGTCAATCTAATTAATCAAGGTGAAGAGAGAAAAAACTAATTTATCTTTTCTCTCAGTATTCTTTTCTCCCTATTCCATATATTTTGTCTTCTTATATTATTGTATGGTATTTCAGAATTAAAAGACAAACAAATTGAAGAAAGTTACTCTGGATTAAGATATGTCAACAAATTTAAAAAAGATACTATGAACTAAGGTATGTCTATTTCAATTATTAAAGTGTAGAAATCATGATTCTAATTTTAAGATTTCTGCGAAATTTATGCGAAATCAATAATCACGATATATTAATTTCATTGACGTGGATTAATTAAAATCAACATTTCGACTATTGAGTTTATAAGAAATTCTATTATATATAAAGGGGGAAATAATTAGCATGTTATTGGGAAGATTTGGAATGGTAATGTTGTGTTTTTCCATTTCTTTACTTTGGATTTAGTGTTATTTGAAGTGTCACTCTAGTAATTGTAGAAATGACGATAAGATAAATGTAAAAATTAAGTATGGGTATGAATTCAATGCATCTAATTAAAAGTTTTAAATATTTCTGTCATTAAAGAAAATGGAAAATTTTTAAAAATATTACACATAAAATTCAAATAAGTTGGAATAAATGGAGAAAATACATCATCTATACTATGTAATGGTAAAATATTAATGAAATTGAAAGAAAAATCTTATAAAACAATCATATTAAAGCCAGCTATGCTTTACAGTTGAGAGTGGTGGACAAATAAATGAACAAAAAACAAGGTAGTATAAATGAAAATATTGAGATGGGTGTGTAGATATAGTTAGACTAAATGGAATAAACAATATATATATTAGAAAAAAAGTAAAGATAGTTCAAATACATAAGAAAGTAAGGGAAATACTATTAAAATGATTTAGACATTTACATATAAAACCTTTAAATGCCTCATTGAAATGTGTAGAAAATAGATAACTATTTACTCCAACTAAAAGTGAAACTAGAAAAAAAAAATAAATTATAAAAAAATCCATGATATATTTAAATATAAATAAAAAAATTTTAAAATACGATAGTGAATCATGATACATATAAGCAACCCCACTCACTATCCATGATACATATAAGCAACCCAACTCAATTAGTAATGAGACAAATAATCCAGAAAAATAATCCATTAGAGATAAAATTGCATTTACCGACATAATAAAAAAAAGGGAGAAAAAGATTAAAAAGAAGCCCTACTGTCTCCTCAATAGAGGTCACATTACAAAAACGGTTTTAAAAAACGTTCAATGTTTTGTCGGCACAGAACGAGAACAAACACTCTTCATTGATTCCGATGACATTGTATCGAAGCTCTACTCTCATCTTCACCTAATCCAGCAAATTTTGTTTGCTCTGAATATCTCCATGGACTCGTTGGCCAGTAAACGAAACAAGACTGAAAGAGATGGCGGCAAAGGAACAAGTAGTTCGACGTTATTCTATTTAGCCATGTTTTTTTTATTCAACTTCTTCTCCTTTGGAGCATAACAAGTGGCGAAATAAGAGAGAATTGTTTAGGAGAGTTAAAAGTTATAGATTATGTTAATGCACACGTGGAGTTGGGCATTTATTTTGATTGGCATTGATTTTTTGGCAAGATAAGGAAAGATCATATTGGAGGCATAAATCAAGTAAAATCAATCTATGCAAAGAAGATTGATTTGAAGATTAATGCTATGAAGATAATTATGGAGCTTATCTTGGTATTCTTGGAAGATTATCTTTGAAGAGCTATCTTTGGAAAAGATAAGCATTAAAGGCACATGGTTTTCCATCTTTCCATTTGAATTATTTGGAAATAATCTTGGAGATAAACATGGGAAGATTTGGAGATAAACATGGGAAGATTTGGTGTGCCTATATGATCTTTCCACACCACACGATTTTGTGTGTGCAAGGCGTGCAAATTGTTTTGGATCGTGTGGAGCCTTGATGTTTTATTTCGGTCTTCATTAGACTGTGAACACACTTCTTTGTTGGAGATCTTTGATCAAAGTGTGTTGGCTTAAGCATCTTAAGGTCATATTATTGAAGATGCAATCCTTGTTTTCTTTATTATAATCCAGCCTCGGGAGGAGGTTGTTGAGGAGCTCGGGAGAGTTCAAACGTGGGCAAGGGGATCTTGTATCAACCACGGATTCCGGGAGGAGTCACCATTGACAAGGGGATATTGTCTTCATTTTGGGCAAGGGGACTTGCATTAACCACAGATTCCGGGAGGAATCAACACAAGTCGAGGGGAGCTCGCACAATCCGTTCACTGTGGAGTTAGGAAGAGGAGGCGTCAAAGATAAGAGGGAGTCTTACTTTGTGTCAGACCGAGTGTCTTGTAACTTGTGAACTTAGTGGATTGTTTTTCCTGGGCGTGGCCCCGCAGACGTAGGCAGATTGCCGAACTGCGTTACCAACCTCCTGTCTCTTTACGTTCCGCAGTTTATTATTGTCTATTTCTGCTTTTATTATCGGTGTCACACCTAGTGTTCCAACACACTAGAACACCACGTATCTAACCTTGATCTTTCAATTTGTATCAGAGAGGGTCGTCTTTGTTTTTCTTAGGCGGGATCCGTAAGACTTAATCTTGGTTTGTGTGCGATGGACTCTATGAAGGAAGGAGGTTCAACAATGCGTTCACCATTATTGGACGGCTGTAATTATGCTTATTGGAAGGCCAGAATGAGAGCATTCATCAAAGCCATTGATGAGAAGGCTTGGAAATCAATCTTAACTGGATGGGACCCTCCAATGACTACTGACGCAACTGGTGTAAAATCTTTCAAGCCAGAAGAAAGCTGGTTTGCTACTGAAGATGCATTGGCAAACTGTAATTCAAAGGCCCTTAATGCAATTTTTAATGGTGTTGATCCTGCTCAGTTCAGACTTATTTCTACATGTGTGATAGCCAAGAAGGCATGGGAAATTCTCCAAACTACCTATGAAGGAACATCAGCTGTGAAATTATCAAAGATGCAAATTCTTTCTACAAGGTTTGAAAGTTTAAGGATGCATGAAGATGAGAGTATTGCTGAATTTCATGCAATACTTTGTGACATTGCTAATGAGGCGTTTGCACTTGGTGAAAGTTTTTCTGAAGAAAAGCTTGTAAGGAAAACTCTATGATCTCTACCTCAACGGTTTGCTTATAAAGTTACGGCTATTAAAGAAGCAAAAGATACCTCACAGATGAAGCTTGAAGAACTGATGGGATCTCTTAGAACATTCGAGATGAATCTTGGAGTAGATTTGGAATAAAAGAGAGTCAAAGGGATTGCCTTAAATGCAGAAATCAGATATTCCTGATGAAAATGACCTTGATGACTCTCTTGCATTAATATCTAAGAATCTCAGCAGAGTCATGAAGAGATTTGGCAGAAACAATCCATGTGTCAAGGCCAGTGTCAGTAACTCTAAGGATGAACTTGCAAGCTATAAACAGTTCAGGGAAGAAAATTAAACATCTGATCAGTCATTCAAGAACAGAGGAATTAAGTATAGAGAATGTGATGGTTTTGGGCATGTTCAGGCAGATTGTGCAAACACATTGAGAAAGAAGAGGAATTCTCTCAACACAACTTGGAGTGAAGATGACTCAGATAAAGAAGAGGATTTTCAGAATAATCATGTGGCTCTTACTTTGAAGACTGAACAATCAGATTATGGTGGGAAAAAGGATGTTACACAGGGTGTCACTGAAAATATGGATGAAGATGAAGATTATGTCACAGAAGAAGATATTCTAGTCGAATACAAGAATCTTCATGATAAGTGGACTGAATTTTTTAAAGTAAATCAGCAGCTTCATATGCAGATTGGAGATTTACAAAAAGAAAGGGACACTCTTCAACATTCTAATACTGATTTGGGAACCAAACTGAGAGTAAGTCAAGAGGAAGTGAAAACTTTGACCAATGAGTTGAACCACCTAAAGAAAGGTGTCAAGATGTTAAATTCAGGTTCATCCAAGCTGAATGAAATTCTTAAGACTGGTCAATCTAGTGGTGATCACTCAGGACTGGGGTATAAAGGAGAAAGCTCATTGTCACAACCAGTGTCATAATCAGTGTCACAACCAGTGTCACAATCAGTGTCACTACTAGTTGATAAATCTAAAGGGAAGCAAGTTGCTGTAGAGACTGCAATGAACACGAAAAGGTCAAATCCTTATCATTCTTATCATGCTTCTAGAGGCAAAGGTAACAGATTTATTCCTATTTGCCATTATTGCAATTGTGGCGGACATATTCGTCCTAGATGCTTCATTTATCTCGCTGATTAGAGACATGGTACTGCTAGAAAGTCTTCTTTTCGCAGGGATCCACAACAGAATCGGGTGATGAAGTATAATTTAAGGTGCAACTTCACATATACCTCGCTAAAGGCTGCCACAACTGATGAGTCGTACTTTGACATTGCATGTTCCAGACATGTGACTGGTGATGAGATGTTTTTGAAGAACACTGTATTCAGAAATATGGGAAAAGTAACATTTGAAAATGGTGTCACAGCTCGTGTCATTGGAAAAGGTACTCTAGATGTGTCATGGTTACTAAAACTAGAGAATGTTCTTCTGGTAAATGGTTTGCAGGAAAATCTGATCAGCATTAGTCATTTGTGTGATCAAGATCTGAATGTGAACTTCACTAAGGGAAAGTGTAAGGTAGTTGATCATAACAACATGTACATCGTGGAAGGAGTAAGATCTTCGGACTATTTTTATCTCATCTCTGCCTCATCTACGTGTCTTCGATCAAGCATAGAAGATTCTATCCTATGGCATCGAAAATTGGGTCATGTGAATATAAGGATGCTGCAGAAAAGTGTCTCTAAGGGAGATGTTCATGGGATTCCAATGCTGAAGTTTGATGAAGAAAGAATGTGTGAACCTTGTCAGATTGGGAAACAAACAAGGGTGTCACACCCTAAGTCTCAGACACTAGGGACAAACCGTGTGCTCGAGCTACTTCATATGGATTTGATGGGTCCTATGTCGGTAGAAAGTATTGGAGGAAATCGAGTATATCTTCGTGGAGAAACTGAAAAGACGTCCTATGAAATATGGAAAGGAAGAACTCCAAATGTTAATTATTTTCATCCGTTTGGTAGTATTTGTTATGTGTTGAATGATAGGGAATATAATGGAAAGCTCGATCGCAAGAGTGATAAAGCTATTTTTCTTGGTTATGCTGTTAATAGTCGAGCTTATCGAGTCTACAACAAAAGAACTCGAACTGTCATGGAATCTGTAAATATTCAAGTCGATGACTCACTGGAAATAACTGCTGTTTCTCATGAAGATGTTACAGAATCTTTACATGAAGTAAGTTCCAGTGTTCCAGGCAGTGTTCCACTCAGTGTCACAAGTGGTGTCACAGATCAGAGTATCGAGGATGATACTGTGGAAGATGTCCTCTCACCTCGCAGATAGCCATCCACTAGTGTTCAGAAGAATTACCCTACTGAGAAAGTTATTGGAAATTTGGATAATGGTGTTCAGACGAGAGAAAAACCGAGAGTGATCTATCGAGATATGATTCAAATGGATGTGAAAAGTGCTTTTCTCAATGATCTTCTTAATGAGGAGGTATATATTGCTCAACCAAAGGGTTTTGAAGACCCTCATAATCCCGAACATGTCTACAAGTTGAAGAAAGAGTTATACGGGCTCAAACAAGCTCCTCGGGCTTGGTATGAAAGACTCACAGAGTATTTATTGTCCAAGGGATATGAGCGAGGGGGAGTAGATAAAACCCTTTTAATTCACCGTTCTAAAGGTCGATTTTTACTTGCTCAAATGACTGAGGAATTTGAGATGAGTATGGTAGGAGAGCTCACATACTTTCTTGGACTTCAAATTCAGCAACACAATGATAGTATTTTTATCTCTCAAAATAAGTATGCCAAGAATTTGTTGAAGAAGTTTGAATTGGAGAATACTCGTCAAAAAAGAACACCTATGGGCACTCATGAGAAGATATATAAAGATGAGAAGAGAACTCCTATTGATGCAAGTCTATATAGGAGTATGATTGGCAGTCTATTGTACCTAACAGCTAGTCGTCCAGATATCTTCTACAGTGTATGTTTATGTGCTCGATTTCAGGCAAATTCACGCGAGTCACACCTGGTGTCAGTCAAACGAATTCTCAAGTACATTAGTGGAACAACTGACTATGAGATCTGGTATTCTTTTGATACAAACCCCAACTTAGTTGGTTATTGTGACGCTGACTGGGCTGGAAGCTCAGATGATCGAAAGAGCACTTCTGGTGGATGTTTCTATTTGGGAAATAATTTAGTGTCATGGTTCAGCAAGAAGCAAAACTCTATTTCTCTGTCTACTGCTGAGGCAGAATATATTGCAGCAGGAAGTTGTTGTACTCAATTTCTTTGGATGAAGCAAATGCTGAAAGATTATGGTGTTACACAGGATGTCATGACACTCTACTGTGATAATATGAGTGCTATCACTATTTCTAAGAATCCTGTTCAGCATTCTCGTACAAAGCATATTGATATTCGACATCATTTTATTCGATCTCTTGTGGAAGACAAAATTATTTCTTTGGAACTTATGGTGACAGAAAAACAAATTGCTGATATTTTCACCAAAGCTTTGGACGGAGCAAAGTTTGAAGAACTGAGGTCTGCCCTAGGCCTTTGTGTCATGTGAAGAGGTTCTTCAATTGTTGTAAGTTTTTTTATTGTATTTGTATTTACAGCAATATAATATAAAATATATATAAAAATATGAAAAACAAAAATAGTAGAATAGTTGCTGTTTTGTTTTCCCACCTCACGATTTTTGGGGAGTTTGTAGCTATAGATTTTGGTTGTATGGATTTCTGATCTTCAGCACTCCAAGTGACACGTGGCAGTTTGGGGATTCTTGTATGAATATATGGAATTGAAGAGTTGGTCTCGATCACGTAAATTCTGACTGCAATAATTTCGGCTCTTATTTCTCTATTTGATATTTCAAGGGTTTCTGGACTTCTAAGTTTCTACTACTCAACTTATTGAACTCATCTCAGCCGTTTTCACTGTTGTGGCAATAATCTGAAGCTGTGAAAGTCAAATTAAGTCAAGTGCTACTCAATTGCAGAGGATGTCTCAGAACAAGTCTCGGGTTAGCAAGATAGTAGAAACCCTCGATGATGATGAGGTTCATGTTGTTGTTACTCCTACATCTCTAGAATCACCAAATAGAGATGAGAACTTAACCCAGTCGGAAGAGAAAGCTCCAGATTCTAAGGCTGATCTAACTTCAAGGGCTATTGTAGTTGCTCCAATTCAGTCAGTTGACTCTTCAGGGATAAGAACACGGTTTGGACAAGCAAGTGGTGGTCCATACAAGACTAGTGCTGTACCCCCTAAAGCAACTGAGGTCTCTAAAGTTGCTACTGAACCTAAGAGAAAAAGGTTTCATCTTGTGAATGAAGACTCTTCTAATGAAGATTGGGGTGAAAAATGCGATGTTAAAGGAAATACTGCTGCAGATGATAATAATGATGATAGGTCTTCAGACGGTGATGATGGTTCTTCTGAGAGTGTAGAAGTTCAGGATCTCACTGATTCAGAACCTGTGAAGTTGCCAAAGGCAAAGCGACAGAAAACAACTCCAGTCCCTGAATCTCAGCGAATCACTCGCTCCAGGGCAATGTCACACGGCAAGTCTCCAGCTACTGCAAGTAAGTCATCGGATTCTGCTATTAATTTGGATGATTTTAAGTCAGAATATAATGCTAGTTTGTGGACAAGAGTGTCTAGAAGGAACATCTGGGCTGAAAGAAATATTCATGATGGTGATTTTAAAGATTGTCGAAAACTTGTTGATTAGTTGGTTAGCCAAGGGTTAGGAAGGACAATTAAGGGAATAAAGCCCTATGTTAGGAGAATTGTCCAAGAGTTTTATTGCAATTTGGACTCTTCTGTGAAGGATTTTGAACACCCCGATGGTGGTTATGTGTATGTGAGGCGTAAGTTGTTTGAATTTTTCCCAGATATGATTAATACTTACCTAGGCAGCCACTGGGCAAATATGGAAGAGTTCACTCCTGATTACAGTAAGATCATTACTGATGTCACAGGAGGTGTCAGAAGAGTATGGCCTAGAGGGAATGATTTTCCTACATCTCAACTATCTGTTAAGTATGCAGTATTGCATAAGATTGCCATGAGGAATTGGCTCCCAACCTCACATGGAACTGGTGTGAATAAGTCCATGGCTACTTTGTTGTTCAAGATTGGGAATTTTATTGAATTTGATGTAGGGCAATTTCTGTTTGATCAAATTGTTAAGCATGTAAATTGCAAGAATGAAAGGATAGCTTATCCTTTTCCGTGTTTGATATATGGGATTCTCTCATCACAACATTTTGTAATTCAAGCAATGGAAACTCTTGAGATGGACAAGGAAGAAATAAGAATCAGTTACAAGCTGTTGAAAGGTGATCATGTCAATGATATAAAGGATGTCTCTGATTCTGATAGTGAAGAGCTTGGTAATTCAGTCTTACTATCGCGCACTATTAAGGTGCTGGAGGATGAATTAAAAACTCTGATTACCCAGCAGTCTGAAATTGAGAAGAAAAGAAAGGAGGTCTCTTCATTGCTTGATGATTTTGTTGCTGTAAAGTCTGCTAAGGATGTTGCTGATGAAGCAGCTAAAAGGAAGAATCATTTTGCTGCAAAGGCTGAAACTGTTGCAGATGATGTTGCTGGTTCTTCAGGTGTTCCACTTGATGTCACTCAGGATGTTACAACAGGTATTCCTCAAAACATGTCTTCTGTTTTTGTAGAATCTGAAATGGAGCCTGAAAATCCTATCATTGAAGAACATGTTGATTCTAATTCTGTTGAGGAAGTTGTTGCAAAGGAAAGTCTTGTTCCTTTTGCTGTTTCTAATGAAGGTACTTCTGGTGTCACTCCTGGTGTCACGACTGGTGTCACTGACAGTCATGCCCCTTCCAGCGCCCAATCTGGTGGGTTTTATGCTGGTAAAGATTATAATGATCCAGAAGTTGCTTCTGGTGTTCATCTACTAGCAGATTCAGTTGGCTTAGTGCTTTATGCTGCAGAGGATTCTGATTGATATAGCTCTGATATTTGGTTATTTTACTCTGCTTAAGACGATTTTATGGTTTGTTATTGTTTTTGTGCCCTTTTGTCTTTTTGTGGCAAGAAGGGGGAGTAATTTGGATATTTGTTATGTAATCCCTTAAACATGTGTATGCTGGGATCTTAGTGTCTTTTGCTGTGTCACACACAATGTTTTGTGCAATGATGTGTCTTAGGGAACTTGGTGTCTTTTGTTGTGTCATGCACAATGTCTTGTGCAGATGTTTCTTTACCTAGTTCCTGTTCAGGGGGAGAGTTCAAAGAACTTTCGATTCAGCATACAGAGGGAGTTTGGATTTTACCAAAAAATGTCAAAGGGGAAGATTGTTAATGCACACGTGGAGTTGGGCATTTATTTTGATTGGCATTGATTTTTTGGCAAGATAAGGAAAGATCATATTGGAGGCATAAATCAAATAAAATTAATCTATGCAAAGAAGATTGATTTGAAGATTAATGCTATGAAGATAATTATGGAGCTTATCTTGGTATTCTTGGAAGATTATCTTTGAAGAGCTATCTTTGGAAAAGATAAGCATTAAAGGCACATGGTTTTCCATATTTCCATTTGAATTATTTAGAAATAATCTTGGAGATAAACATGGGAAGATTTGGAGATAAACATGGGAAGATTTGGTGTGCCTATATGATCTTTCCACACCACACGGTTTTGTGTGTGCAAGGCGTGCAAATTGTTTTGTATCGTGTGGAGCCTTGATGTTTTATTTCGGCTTCATTAGACTGTGAACACACTTCTTTGTTGGAGATCTTTGATCAAAGTGTGTTGGCTTAAGCATCTTAATGTCATATTATTGAAGATGCAATCCTTGTTTTCTTTATTATAATCCAGCCTCGGGAGGAGGTTGTTGAGGAGCTCGGGAGAGTTCAAACGTGGGCAAGGGGATCTTGTATCAACCACGGATTCCGGGAGGAGTCACCATTGACAAGGGGATATTGTCTTCATTTTGGGCAAGGGGACTTGCATTAACCACAGATTCCGGGAGGAATCAACACAAGTCGAGGGGAGCTCGCACAATCCGTTCACTGTGGAGTTAGGAAGAGGCGGCGTCAAAGATAAGAGGGAGTCTTACTTTGTGTCAGACCGAGTGTCTTGTAACTTGTGAACTTAGTGGATTGTTTTTCCTGGGCGTGGCCCCGCAGACGTAGGCAGATTGCCGAACTGCGTTACCAACTTCCTGTCTATTTACTTTCCGCAGTTTATTATTGTCCATTATTGCTTTTATTATCGGTGTCACACCTAGTGTTTCAACACACTAGAACACCACGTATCTAACCTTGATCTTTCAAATTAATTTTTAGGGGACGAAACTTTTAATTTTTTGAGAACTCCATTAAAAATTTGTAATTTTTTTAAGAAAATAATATAATTTTTCAAATTTTAAGGCCTCAAGCGTGCGAGCATAGCTAAAATTGAAGTTAAATAGAATGTTAGTTTTTTCCCCCTATTTAGCTATGGTTAGTTTGATTTTCTTTGAGTTCAATGACATATCAATTTGCCATTTTCGCCTAAACTCCATTAAGTGACCATTAAGCTTTGTTTTCTGCTGATTTTCTTCATTATAGATACGGCAAGGTTAATGGCTCTCAAACAAAATTTCCTGTTCAATATTTCCGGGTCACATAAATAATGGAGTCTGCAAAGCTTAACTTGGCTTCTCCCTTTGTCCTCTCTTTTCTTCTTTCTGCATGCATCATGGTACTCAAGCTCTTCCAACTATACATATTTACATAGCTTTCTCCGACAAGAACACAGATGCTGCATTGAGTCCGGCTTTAGTCACATGGGCTTGATTTGAATAAACCAATTTATATTCATTTGAGTTATCTTCGAAACAAACTCATCATGTTGGGTGGGTTGGTCATTGAATAATCACTTTTCGAACCCGAATTCTAAGTATCCGAGGCTTGGAGTTGTACATATAATGTACAGATGAGTGAGTATTAAAAAAAAAAAAGAAAAGAGTTATCTATCTTTCAATTCGTTAATTCTGAGCTCAGACACCAAAATTAAGCAATTTTTGAATATATATGAATGAATGTGTTTTTGCCGTTTTGAATTTTGTATCCACCTTTTGTTTTTTGGGACGGTGATTTTTATTACAAAATTCTTTATGTATGTCGAATACATCATCAATTGTTAATTGCCATTTAAACTTTAGACTTAATATTTTTAAATATGAACCTTTTGCGAGAAATTATGATATGGCCGGTATCTCTCTTGACCTTGAATAATGATCAAGACAACAATTTCAAGCAATGACAAAAATTATAAACAAGACAGATAATATTACAAATTTTACCAACTGTCTGTAAATCTTGGTGTGCTGCTTTGAGAATCAATAAAAAATAAAAAAAAAAACAAAAAAAACAGGCAAAACCTTTCACATGATAAAGAGTACCTAGTCTTCTAGATGCACATTGCATAAGGGACGCCATCATTCCAACCGATTTACTTGCTAAATTTGGTACCGAAACAAACTCTTTTATATATTGTGCATAAAAAATATATAGATCTTCCAACTAAGTAAGAGGTGCACTCAAAATATACAGACTTTGTCTATCATCCTTTAGAAAAGTTCATATTTTATAGATTGCTGTGGTTGTATAATTTTTGTATACTTTCGTGTGAACTATAGGATCGAGGTGATTTCGGTCATCCTCGTGAAGAATTCATTGTTGAATTGCGCGTGATTTTTACTTTTTAACTTATATTTAAAAAATGGAGCGCATCCCCCAATTTGGAAGTTTTTCCAACAACAATTATTAAAAAAAAAAAGATAGTAGAGAAAATGGATAAAGGGAAAAAAATAATCTTACAATCCTCTCTTATTATTTCGCACTAGCGCTTTGCTAAGAAAAGTATGAAATCAACGTAGCAAGAGAGAATATGGTTCAGGGATTGAAGTGATCCCAGTTGTATAATAACAAACAACATTTATTATGGAGCAAAGAAACAGTGCTGTAATAGTTGGACTTCAATGTGCATGCAGTATCAATTCATTGAAATATATAGTCCTCCATCATTGATTTAGGGGGCAACATACAATTGTTGGATATAAGTTAATATTGTGAATGAGAAATTAGGTTCTCAAGTGGTTGGGAAAATGAACAAAACTTGCAGGCCTGATCAATCCCACGTTTTGTTGGATTGACATTTCTTCAAAATGGAACAGATTCAATGAACCGAATGAATTCAATAAACTGAAAAGTTTATGAATTTAATTCATTATTGAAAACTGAAGAGTTTTCTTGAAATCTGAAGAGTTTCCTTGAAGTCTGTAAAGTTTCCTGGAAATATGAAGAGTTTCTTATCAATCCAAATGTTTCTGTTCTCATCTATAAATATAAGCTTCTCCAGAGACAATAAACCGAACTTGGAAAAACTCCTTCCTCATATAAATCTCTCTTTACATACTTATATTTTCGGTGTTCATCAAACCTTCAAGTTCTAGTTCACTGGTGGAGTTGTTATGTGCAAATAGACTTCACGAATCTGTTGTATCCTGGGAAATAGACGCTTGTATAAGCTCCATCACTCATTCAGGAAGGAGTGAATCTGTTTTAAGAAAATTGTGGTTAACACAAGCCTCGGATCTTCATCTTCTTTTCTACTGTCATTACGATTATATTTTTGTACCAAGCCAACAATCTTAAAACAGATCTTACTTTTTTGTAATCGTGATGGCAACTGGATCAGAAAATGCTAATGTTAATGCTACGGGAAATGCAAGTGGTTCATATACTGTTCCAACTCCACAGTTTTAACGAGTCATGTGGAGAAACCAGAAAAATTCAATGGTATGAATTTTAAAAGGTGGCAACAAAAGATGATGTTCTATTTGACTGCTTTAAATTTGGCCAAATACCTGATGGAGGGTGCTCCCAAACTACCTGAAGGTAATGTTAATCCACAAGCTCATACTGCTATTGAAGCATGGAATCACTCTGAGTATTTGTGTCTTAATTATATATTAAACTGATTGCATAATTCATTGTATAATGTTTATTGTGAATGCAAAACGGCTAAAGAATTATGAGAATCTCTAGAACGAAAATATAAAACGGAAGATGCTGGCACAAAGAAATTTGTTGTCAGGCGTTTCCTTGATTATATGATGTTAGATTCCAAGACTATTATAGTCAAGTGCAAGAACTTCAAGTGATTCTGCACGAAATCCATGCTGAGGGGATGAGTTTGAGTGAGACCTTCCAAGTAGCTGCTATAATTAAGAAGCTACCTCCTCATTGGAAGGATTTCAAGAACTAGCTCAACCACTAGCGTAAGGAAATGACCTTAGAGGATCTTGTTGTTAGACTTCGAATTAAAGAAGACAACAAGACTTCCGAACTTAAGGCAATGAATGAATCCTGTGGATGCAAAGGTAAATATTGTGGAACATGGCAGATGTAAAGGTTCCAAAAACAAAATCAAGAACTATAACAAGTTCAAGGGGAAGCTTGGGACAACTGGAGGTGTCTCAAAGCAGAAGTATAAATTCAAAGGAAAATGCTTCAATTGTGGCAAACAAGGTCACAAGTCGACTGAATGTCGAGCTCCGAAAAAAGATCATGAAACGAACATGATTGATAACATCACTAAAGATGTGGAAGATATGAATTTGATTGCTGTGATATCCGAACTAAACTTGGTCGGATCCAATCAAAATGAGTGGTGGATTGACACTGATGCCACCAGACATGTTTGCATCAATAAAGATCATTTTCCGCATTTGAATCAATTCAAGATGGAAGAATTTTTATGGGAAATTCTGCCTCTCCTGCAATTGAGGGGCAAGGACAGGTGCAATTAAAGATGACTTCTGGCAATATTTTAACATTGAAAAATGTGTTATATGTGCCAGAAATTCGTAAAAACTTGTATCTGGATCCTTTGAACAATATGGTCTGCATTGGTGTTCAAATCTGATACAGTTCTTTGAGCAAATCTGGAATGTTTGTAGGAAGGGATATGCAACCAAAGGGTGTTCAATCGAATGTAATGTCTATCGTAATAATAATATCTCTTCTATCTACATTCTTTGAGTCTTCCAATTTTATTGGCCAGTGGTAGAGTAGGTCATTGTTAATTATGATTCAATGCATCGATTAATTAATTTAGGCCAATACCAACATTCCAGATTGATTCACAGTATAAATGTGGAATTTGCATTGAAGCAAAACTTACAAGGTCATCTTTTAATACAATTGAAAGAAACACCAAACCACTTGAATTAATTCATAGTGATGTTTGTGATTTGAAATATGTTCAAACACAAGGACGTAATAAATATTTTATTACTTTAATTGATGATAGCACGAAATACTGCTATGTGTATTTGCTAAAAAGCAAAGATAAAGCTTTAGAAAAATTTGTTCTCTATAAAACTGAAGTTAAAAATCAACTTGGTAGAAAAATCAAAAGATTGAGAAGTGATAGAGGTGGCGAGTATGAGGCACCTTTTGGTGACTTCTATGCACAGCATGGAATTGTCCATGAAATCACTGTACCATATTCACCTCAATGATCAATCTAATGGGGTTGCTGAACGCAAAAATTGAACATTGAAAGAAATGATGAATTCAATGTTGATAATTTTAGGATTACCTGCAAATATGTGGGGTGAAGCTATTTTGTCCAGCAATTGTCTTTTAAATAGAATACCCCAAAAGAAAAAGGACAAAACTCCATATGAATTATAGAAAGGTAAAAGACCATTCTATAAACACTTGCGAGTGTGAGGGTGTTTGGCAAAGGTGGCTGTGCCACCACCAAAGGCAATAAAAATATGTCCTAAAACAGTGAATTGTATTTTTATTGGCTATGAACACAATAGTAATGCATATCGGTTCTTGTGTATGATTCTCAGATTTCAAATATACACAAGAACATGATTATGGAATCAAGAAATGCATATTTCTTTGAAAATGTATTTCCTTGTAAAAGTATTATTGGATCTAGTTCGTCAAAACGAACCAATGATCAACGTGAGGTTCAAGAAGTTGAACGGAGACGTAGTAAAAGAGCTAGAATGGAAAAATCATTTGGTGATGGTTTTATAACTTACTTGTTGGAAAAAGAACCACAAACTTTTGCTGAGGCCGTGAGTTCCTCAGATGGACCTTTATGGAAAGAAGCCATAAGAGTGAAGTTGATTCTATTTTGCATAATCATACTTGGGAGTTAGTGGATCTCCCACCTGGCTATAAACCTTTAGAATTCAAGTAGATTTTTAAAAATAAAATGAAGGCGGATGGTTCTATTGACAAGTATAAAGCCAGACTTGTGATCAAAGGTTATAAACAAAAAGAAGGCTTAGATTAATTTGATACATATTCTCCTGTGACGAGAATAACTTCTATAAGGTTGATACTAGTTATTGCAGCCTTAAGAAAATTAGAAGTACATCAGATGGATGTCAAAACAGCCTTTCTAAATAGGAAATTAGATGAAAAAATCTATATAGAGCAACTTGAGGGTTTTGTGGCTCCAGGTACAAACAAAAATGTCTGTAAATTGGTAAAATCTTTGTATGGTTTGAAACAAGCACCTAAGAAGTGGCATGAGAAATCTAATCATACAATGATTACCAATGGATTCAAAATCAATGAATGTGATAAGTGTATATATGTCAAAGAGACAGGAGATGACTATGTCATTTTATGTCTATATATGGATGACAAACTTATTGTTGGTAGCAATGATAAGATTGTCAAATCTACTAAAAACATGTTGAATTCAAAGTTTGACATGAAAGATATGGGACTTGCTGATGTGATTTTGGGAATTAAAATTATTAGAATAGCTGATGGTCTAAATTTGAGTCAGACTCATTATATAGACAATATTCTTGATAAGTTTAACAAGAATGATTCTGAGATTGCAAGAACACCATTAGATAATAGTCTCCATTTATCCAAACATCACGGAGAGGGTATTTCTCAAGGGGAATACTCAAAGATAATTGGGAGTCTTATGTATCTAATGAGTTGTACTAGACCATATATTGCTTATGCGATGAGCAAGTTGAGTGGATATACGAGTAATCCTAGTGTTGAACACTGGACTGCGATTACTAGAGTAATTCGGTATCTTCGTTATACTCGTAACTATGGATTACATTATACATCATATCCAGCTGTGATAGAAGGATACACAGATGCAAACTGGATATCTGATGTAAATAATTCAAGATCCACTAGTGGCTATATGTTCACACTTTCCGGAGCTGCTATAAGTTGGAAATCCTCAAAACAAACTGTAATAGCTAGATCCACAATGGAATATGAGTTTATTGCATTGGATAAATATGGGGAGGAGGCGGAATGGCTATGCCATTTCTTGGAGGATATTCCTAAATGGGAAAAACCTGTGCCACCTATTTGCATTCATTGTGATAGCCAATTAGCAATAGGAAGAACACAAAGTGCCATGTGTAATGGTAAGTCTAGACATTTCGTCGTAGATATAATAGCATTAAACAATTGCTCTCAACTGGAGTTATCTCAATTGACTATGTAAGGTCAAAAGATAATATCGCGGATCCGCTAACCAAAGGGTTAAATAAAGATGCAGTTGAGAAATTGACAAAATGAATGGGAGTAAAGTTTGTAGAAAATATAAGTCTTATGAAGGAAAATCCAACCTAGTTGACTGGAGATCCCAAGATCTAGGTTCAATGGGACAACCTACTTGTAAGACTTAGTTTGGTCACTGAAGCAGTGACGTAATGGATAAGGTTAGTAATTTATTGCTTTAATGACACTTAAGGAAGAAATTTGTATTACTATGGACTTAAGAAATCACCTATCTGGGAGAGAAGTGGGGCTGCTTCTAAGTAGAATTGTTCAGACTCAATTTTTTAGAAACTTCTGTAGAACCAGGACGTGTTCATGGCCAAAATGAACAAAGTCATGAGAACTGAACACATGAAAATGATTTCTGTGTAATTTATGTTGACTCTTTACATGAAAAGCAGGACAATTCAAAGACATCATGTCTACTGGACAGTTAGTAAAGAAAACATACTTTACAAGGGAGAAGTTCAAAGGGTAACACCTACTTTTCCTAAGATTAATGCTATCTTGGTATTCTTGGCCTTATCTTGGTATTCTTGGAAGCTATCATTAAAGATCTATCTTTGGAAAAGATAAGCATTGAAGGCACATGGTTTTTCCATCTTTCCATTTGAATTATTTGGAAATAATCTTGGAGATTAACATGGGAAGATTTGGAGATAAACATGGGAAGATTTGGAGATAAACATGGGAAGATTTGGTGTGCCTATATGATCTTTTCACACCACACGGATTTGTGTGTACAAGGCGTGCAAATTATTTTGGATCGTGTGGAGCCTTGATGTTTTACTTCGGTCTTCATTAGACTGTGAACACACTTCTTTGTTGGAGATCTTTCATCAAAGTGTGTTGGCTTAAGCATCTTAATGCAATATTATTGAAGATGCAATCCTTGTATTCTTTATTATAATCCAGCCTCGGGAGGAGGTTGTTGAGGAGTTCAGGAGAGTTCAAACGTGGGCAAGAAGATCTTGTATCAACCACGGATTCTGGGAGAAGTCGCCATTGACAAGGGGATCTTGTCTTCATTGTGGGCAAGGGGACTTGCATTAACCACAGATTCCGGGAGGAATCAACACAAATCGAGGGGAGCTCGCAGAATCCATTCACTGTGGAGTTAGGAAGAGGCAGCGTCAAAGATAAGATGGAGTCTTACTTTGTGTCAGACCGAGTGTCTTGTAACTTGTGAACTTAGTGGATTGTTTTATCTGGGCATGGCCCCGCAGGCGTAGGCAATTACCGAACTGCGTTACCAACTTTCTGTCTCTTTACTTTCCGCATTTTATTATTGTCCATTACTGTTTTTGTTAACGGTGTCACATCTAGTGTTCCACCTCACTAGGACACTACACATGTAACCTTGATCTTTCAATTGGTATCAGAGCGGGTCGTCTTTGTTTCTTAGGCGGGATCTGCAGGACTTGATCTTGGTTTGTGTGCGATAGACTCTATGAAGGAAGGAGGTTCAACAATGCGTCCACCATTATTGGACGGCAGTAATTATGCTTATTGGAAGGCCAGAATGAGAGCATTCATCAAAGCCATTGATGAGAAGGCTTGGAAATCAATCCTAACTGGATGGGACCCTCCAATGACTACTGACGCAACTGGTGTAAAATCTCTCAAGCCAGAAGAAGGCTGGTCTGCTACTAAAGATGCATTGGCAAATTGTTATTAAAAGGCCCTTAATGCAATTTTTAATGGTGTTGATCCTGCTCAGTTCAAATTTATTTCTATATGTGTGACAGCCAAGAAGGCATGGGAAATTCTCCAAACTACCTATGAAGGAACATCAGCTGTGAAATTATCAAAGATGCAAATTCTTACTACAAGGTTTGAAAGTTTAAGGATGCATGAAGATGAGAGTATTGCTGAATTTCATGCAAAACTTTGTGACATTGCTAATGAGGCGTTTGTACTTGGTGAAAGTTTTTCTGAAGAAAAGCTTGTAAGAAAAACTCTACGATCTCTACCTCAACGGTTTGCTTATAAAGTTACGGCTATTGAAGAAGCAAAAGATATCTCACAGATGAAGCTTGAAGAACTGATGGGATCTCTCAGAACATTCGAGATGAATCTTGGAGTAGATTTGAAAGAAAAGAAAGTCAAAGGGATTGCCTTAAAAGCAGAAATGCAGAAATCAGCTAATCCTGATGAAGATGACCTTGAGGATTCTCTTGCATTAATATCTAAGAATCTCAGCAGAGTCATGAAGAGATTTGGCAGAAATAATCCAGGTGTCAAAGCCAGTGTCAGTAACTCCAAGGATGAACTTGCAAGCTATAAAAAGTTCAGGAAAGAAAATCAAACATCTGATCAGTCATTTAAGAACAGAGGAATTAAGTGTAGAGAATGTGATGGTTTTGGGCATGATCAGGCAGATTGTACAAATAAATTGAGAAAGAAGAGGAATTCTCTCAACACAACCTGGAGTGAAGATGACTCAGATAAAGAAGAGGATTTTCAGAATAATCATATGGCTCTTAGTTTGAAGACTGAATAATCAGATTATGGTGGGAAAAAGGATGTTACACAGGGTGTCACTGAAAATATGGATGAAGATGAAGATTATGTCACAGAAGAAGATATTCTAGTCGAATACAAGAATCTTCATGATAAGTAGACTGAACATTTTAAAGTAAATTAGCAATTTCATATGCAGATTGGAGATTTACAGAAAACAAAGGGACACTCTTCAACAATCTAATACTGAATTGGGAACCAAACTGAGAGTAAGTTAAGAGGAAGTGAAGACTTTGACCAATGAGTTGAACCACCTAAAGAAAGGTGTCAAGATGTTAAATTCAGGTTCATCCAAGCTGGATGAAATTCTTAAGACTGGTCAATCTAGTGGTGATCACTCAGGACTAGGGTATAAAGGAGAAAGCTCATTGTCACAACCAGTGTCACGACAAGTTGATAAATCTAAAGGGAAGCAAGTTGCTGTAGAGGCTGCAATGAACACAAAAAGGTTAAATCCTTATCATTCTTATCATGCTTCTAGAGGCAAAGGTAACAGATTTATTCCTATTTGCCATTATTACAATCGTCGCGGATATATTCGTCCTAGATGCTTCATTTATCTCGCTGATTTGAGACAAGGTACTGCTAGAAAGTCTTCTTTTCGCAGGGATCCACAACAGAATCGGGTAATGAAGTACAATTTAAGGTGCACCTCACTAAAGGCTGCCACAACTGATGAGTGGTACTTTGACAGTGCATGTTCCAAATATATGACTGGTGATGAGAAGTTTTTGAAGAACACTGTATTTGAAAATATGGGAAAAGTAACATTTGGAAATGGTGTCATAGCTCGTGTCATTGGAAAAGGTACTCTAGATGTGTCATGGTTACCAAAACTAGAGAATGTTCTTCTGGTAAATGGTCTGCAGGAAAATCTAATCAGCATTAGTCATTTGTGTGATCAAGATCTGAATGTGAACTTCACTAAGGGAAAGTGTAAGGTAGTTGATCATAACAACATGCGCATCATGGAAGGAGTAAGATCTTCGAACAATTGTTATCTCATCTCTGCCTCATTTATATGTCTTCGATCAAGCATAGAAGATTCTATCCTATGGCATCAAAAATTGGGTCATGTGAATATAAGGATACTGCAGAAAAGTGTCTCTAAGGGAGTTGTTCGTGGGATTCCAATGCTGAAGTTTGATGAAGAAAGAGTGTGTGAACCTTGTCAGATTGGGAAACAAACAAGGATGTCACACCCTAAGTCTCAGACACTAGGGACAAATCGTGTGCTCGAGCTGCTTTATATGGATTTGATGGGTCCTATGTCGGTAGAAAGTATGGGAGAAAATCGAGTATATCTTCGTGGAGGAACTGAAAAGACGTCCTATGAAATATGGAAATGAAGAACTCTAACTGTTAACTATTTTCATCCATTTGGTAGTACTTATTATGTGTTGAATGACCGGGAATATAATGGAAAGCTCGATCGCAAGAGTGATGAAGCTATTTTTCTTGGTTATGCTGTTAATAGTCGAGCTTATCGAGTTTACAATAAAAGAACTCAAACTGTCATGGAATCTGTAAATGTTCAAGTCGATGACTCACTAGAAGTAACTGATGTTTCTCATGAAGATGTTACAGAAGCTTTACATGAAGTAAGTTCTAGTGTTCCAGGCAATGTTCCACTCAGTGTCACAAGTGGTATCACAGATCAGAGTATCGAGGATGATACTGTGAAAGATGTCCTCTCACCTCACAGGCAGCCATCCACTCGTGTTCAGAAGAATCACCGTACTGAGAAAGTTATTGGAAATTTGGATGGTGGTGTTCGGACGAGAGAAAAACCGAGAGTGAACTATCAAGATATGATTCAAATGGCATGTTTTACTTCATCCATTGAGCCCAAAAATATGAAAGAAGCCTTACTCGATAAATATTGGGTTGGTGCTATGCAAGAAGAACTTGGTCAATTCACTCGCAATCAAGTTTGGCACCTCCTAATGTGAATGTCATTGGCACGAAATGGATATACAAGAACAAGAGTGATGAACATAGAAATATCACTCATGACAACGCTCGATTAGTTGCACAGGGGTATACACAAATTGAAGGAATTGACCTTGATGAGACATTTGCTCCGGTTGCTCGCCTTGAGTCTATTCGATTATTGCTAGCCATTGCATGTGTGCTGCAATTCAAATTGTATCAAATGGATGTGAAAAGTGCTTTCCTCAATGGTCTTCTTAATGAGGAGGTATATGTTGCTCAACCAAAGGGTTTTGAAGACCCTCATAATCCCGAACATGTCTACAAGTTGAAGAAGGCATTATACGGGCTCAAACAAGCTCCTCGGGCTTGGTATGAAAGACTCACGGAGTATTTATTGTCCAAGGGATATGAGCGAGGGGAGTAGATAAAACTCTTTTCATTCGCTGTGTTAAAGGTCAGTTTTTACTTGCACAAATATATGTTAATGACATAGTGTTTGGCTCAGTGTCACAGGCGATGGTAGATGAATTTGTTGCTCAAATGACTGAGAAATTTGAGATGAGTATGGTTGGTGAGCTTAATTACTTTCTTGGACTGCCAATTCAGCAACGTAATGATGGGATTTTCATTTGTCAAAGCAAGTATGCCAAGAATTTGCTAAAGAAGTTTGAATTGGAGAATGCTCGTCCAAGGCGCACACCTATTGGAACTCATGAGAAGATCTCTAAAGATGAGAAGGGAACTCCGATTGATACAAGTCTATACAGGAGTATGATTGGTAGTCTTTTGTACCTAACAGCTAGTCGTCCAGATATCTGCTACAGTGTTGGTTTATGTGCTCGATTTCAGGCAAATCCACGCGAGTCACACCTGGTGTCAGTCAAACTAATTCTCAAGTACATTATTGGGACAACTGACTATGGGATCTGGTATTCTTTTGATACAAACACCAACTTAGTTGGTTATTGTGACACTGACTGGGCTGGAAGTTCAGATGATCGAAAGAGCACTTCTGGTGAATGTTTCTATTTGGGAAACAATATGGTGGTTATAGTTCAGCAAGAAGCAAAACTCTATTTCTCTGTCTACTGCTGAGGCAGAATATATTGCAGCAGGCAGTTGTTGTACTCAACTTCTCTGGATGAAGTAAATGCAGAAGGATTATGGTGTCACACAGGATGTCATGACACTCTACTGTGATAATATGAGTGCTATCAATATCTCTAAGAATCCTGTTCAGCATTCGCAGACTAAGCACATTGATATTCGACATCATTTTATTAGATCTCTTGTAGAGGATAAAACTGTTGCTTTGGAACATATGATGACAGAAAAACAAATTGCTGATATATTCACCAAAGCTTTGGATGGAACAAGGTTTGAAGAACTAAGGTCTGCCTTAGGCCTTTGTGTCTTATGAAGAGGTTCTTCAAGTGTTGTAAGTTTTTCTGTTGTATTGTATTTGTATTTATAACAATACAAAAATTTTGAAAAACACAAAAATATTGTAGAATAGCTATTTTGTTTTCTGTGGTTTCCCGCCTCACACGTTTAGGCAACATTATAGCTGTGGATTTCATATTTTGAGGATTTTGATCGTCAGCATTCCGAGTGACACGTGGAATTATGGGGATTCTCGGCTGAATTTATGGAATTGAAGAGTTGGTCTCGGATACGTAAAATCTGACTGCAATAATTTTTTTTCTTATTTTCTATTTTGAAATTTCAAGGGTTTCTAGACTTCTACACTTCTTCTACTCTGCTTATTGAACCCATCTCAGCCGTCTTCATCATTGTGAACAGAATCAAAGTGTTTGGGAGTTCTATTGATTTAACTGATCCACAATTTCAGAGATGTCTCAGAACAAGTCTCAGATCAGCAAGGTAATAGAAACCCTTGATGAAGATGAAGTTCATGTTGTGGTCACCCCTGCATCTCTAGATAAGAACTCAACTCAGCCGCAAGAGCAAGCTCCAGTTTCTGAAGATGATTTAAATTCAAGAGCTCTTATAATCACTCCAATTCAGTCAGTTGACCCTTCAGGGATAAGAACACGGTTTGGACAATCGAGTGGTGGACAATTGAAGATGAGTGCTGTACCCCATAAAACACCTGTTGCATCCAAGGTTATTGAGAGCCTCAGAGAAAGTGCTTTCGGATTGTGGATAAAGATTCTTCAGATGAAGTTTGGGGTGAAAAAGAAGAAGATGTCAGAGACGATGTTCCTTCCGATAATAATGATCAGAACCTGTCTGATCAAGAACCAGTTCAGTCACCAAGGGCAAAGCGCCAGAGGAGAACTCCGATCACTGGCGGTGTCAGACGAGTATGGCCAAGAGGAAAAGATTTTCCTGCTTCTCAGTTGTTCGTGAAATATGCAATCCTGCATAAAATTGCTATGAGAAATTGGCTGCCTACATCTCATGGTACTGGAGTGAATAAGTCTATGGCCATGTTGTTGTTCAAGATTGGGAATTTTGTTGAATTTGATGTTGGGCAATTTTTGTTTGACAAAATTGTGAAGCATGCTGACTGCAAAAACAAGAGGCTAGCTTATCCATTTCCCTGTTTGATTTATGCTATTCTGTCTTCACAACAAGCTGTGATTAGAATAAGAGAAATTTTGGAATCTGATAAGGAGGAAATCAGGATCAGTTACAAGCTGTTAAAGGGTGATCATGTCAATGACATGGAAGATGTCTCAGAGGATGTCTCTGACACAGAAGAGCTGGGTAATTCTATCTTGATGTCGCGCACCATTAACGTGCTGGAGGATGAGTTGAAAGCTTTGATAGCTCGGCAAATTGACATTGAGAAGAGAAGGAAGGAAGTCTCTTTGATACTTGATAATTTGGTTGCTTTAAAGGCTGTTAAGGATGTTGCAGCTGACGCAGCTTAAAGGAAGAAGAAGTCTGATGCCCAGGCTAAAACTGCAGCTAATGATGTCCGTGGATCTTCAGATGTCCCACCTGATGTCACTCCAGATGTTACTGCATGTATACTTCAAAATTAAACTCCTATTTTTACAGAGTCTGAAATGGATCTAGGCAATCCTATCATTGAAGAACATGGTCATTCTGATTCTGCGGAGGAAGCTGTTGCAAAGGACACTTCTGTTCCTTTTGCTGTTTTTGGTTAAGGCACTTTTCATGTCACTCCTGGTGTCACGACTGGTGTCACTGATAGTCATGCCCCTTCAAGCGCCCAATCTGGTGGGTTTGATGCTGGTAAAGATTATAATGTTCCAGAAGCTGCTGCTAGTGTTCATCTACTAGCAGAATCAGTTGGCCTGGTGCCTTATGATGAGGAGGAGTCTGATTAATTACTCTGATATTCTGTTCTTTGATGATTGCTTAAGACAATATGTTATGTTTTATTGTTGTTTTTGTGCCCTTTTGTCTTTTTGTGGCAAAAAGGGGGAGTAATTTGGATTTTGTTTTGTAGTCCCTAAAACAATGTGTGCTGGGAACTTGATGTCTTTTGCTGTGTGATGCACAATGTTTTGTGCAGAGATGTGTCTTTACCTAGTTCCTGTTCAGGGGGAGTTTACAAGCACTTCGGATTCAGCATACAGGGGGAGTTTGAATTTTGCCAAAAAAATACCAAAGGGGGAGATTGTTAATGCACACGTTAGTTAGCATTTATTTTAATTGGCATGGATTTTTTGGCAAGAGAAGGAAAGATCTTATTGGAAGCTTAAATCAAATCAAATCAATCTATACAAGGAAGATTGATTTGGAGATTAATGCTATCTTGGTATTCTTGGGCTTATCTTGGTATTCTTGGAAGCTATCATTAAAGATATATCTTTGGAAAAGATAAGCATTGAAGGCACATGGTTTTTCCATATTTCTATTTGAATTATTTGGAAATAATCTTGGAGATAAACATGGGAAGATTTGGTGTGCCTATATGATCTTTCCACACCACACGATTTTGTGTGTGCAAGGCGTGCAAATTATTTTGGATCGTGTGGAGCCTTGATGTTTTACTTCGGTCTTCATTAGACTGTGAACACACTTCTTTGTTGGAGATCTTTGATCAAAGTGTGTTGGCTTAAGCATCTTAATGCAATATTATTGAAGATGTAATCCTTGTATTCGTTATTATAATCCAGCCTCGGGAGGAGGTTGTTGAGGAGCTCGGGAGAGTTCAAATGTGGGCAAGGGGATCTTGTGTCAACCACGGATTCCGGGAGGAGTCGCCATTGACAAGGGAATCTTGTCTTCATTGTGGGCAAGGGGACTTGCATTAACCACAGATTCCGGGAGGAATCAACACAAGTCGAGGGGAGCTCGCACAATCCGTTTACTGTGGAGTTAGGAAGAGGCGGCGTCAAAGTTAAGAGGGAGTCTTACTTTGTGTCAGATCGAGTGTCTTGTAACTTGTGAACTTAGTGGATTGTTTTATCTGGGCATGGCCCCGCAGGCGTAGGCAATTGCCGAACTGCATTACCAACATCCTGTCTCTTTACTTTCCGCATTTTATTATTGTCCATTACTGTTTTTGTTAACGGTGTCACATCTAGTGTTCCACCTCACTAGGACACTACGCATCTAACCTTGATCTTTCAAAATCTAGTTTGATTTACATTCTCCCTAAATTTCATGATTTACCTGGAGATGATCCCCATAAACATTTGCAAGATTTTCAACTTGTTTGTTCAACTATGAGACATACTGGAACTATTGTTGAATATGTTAAGTTGTTGGCATTTCCTTTTTCATTGCATGATGATGCTAGAGGTTGGTTGTTTAATTTGTAAGCTGGATCAATAATCACTTGGAATGAGCTTAAAAGAAAATTTTTAGAAAAATTTTTCCCTGCATCAAAAGCTGCAAATTTAAGAAAAGAAATATGTGGGATTAAGCAACATGTTAGGGAAACTTTTTATAAGTATTGGGGGAGATTTAAAAAATTACGTGCTAAATGTCCACAACATCAAATTTCTCAACAGTTACTAATTCAATACTTTTATGAAGGTCTTCTACCCATAGCCAGAGACACAATTGATGCAGCAAGTGGAGGAAGTTTGATGAACAAAACAGCCACGGAAGTTAAGACTCTAATATCTAACATGGCTGTTAACGGTCAACAATTTGGTGTTGATGAATCACGTCGTATGATTGTGGTAGGAATGTTTAAGGATCCTCGTGTTGATGATTTAATTAAATCTGTTGAAAAACTTGTTTCAGGTTTGGTGCAGGTGCAACAAGTTAAAACTTATGGAATATGCAAAAATGGGCATACCACTGATTTATGACCAACCATGCAAGAAGAAGAACCTTAACAACACTACTACAAAATGAGCCTATAGCAACACCCATAAAGTGTTGTTTTAGGCCCTAAAAATGTTGCTATAAGCCTAAAGCAATACTTTACAAAGTGTGTTATCAGAAGGTATCGCCTTAGATCTATAGCAACACATTTTTCATTTTAATCAACACTTTTTAGATGTGTTGCAACTGTCAGAATATGCAACCCTTTTTTATATTCAACACTTCTTTTTCTCCAAATTTAACACTTTTTATTTATTACCTTAAAACAATTGCCAACACTTTTCTCTTCAAATGCAACACTTTTACATTTTTTTTGTTCTATAATGTAACACTTTTTCCTATAAAATGCATCACTTTTAGTACACAAGTAATACTTTTATTTGAGTTTTATTTTTATAAAGGTAACACTTATCCATATTAATGGCAATACTTATTTTTCCACAAATATATTACTACTAATTTAATATTATATATTCAAATGTAATTCTATAAAATATATAATTCTGAATAATATTCGTATTACAAAAGTATTTATAGTATCAAATACAAAAATGTAATTGATGAAATTTAGTGTCAAACTATATACACCTAAGGGAATTTACAAAATTTAATATAACTAATCCATATTTCTACTAAGTGACGACTTCATGAATTTTCAAACAAGCATCTCTACTAACTGACAACTTTGGGTATCCAAACAAGCATCATGAGCACTAAACGTCATTTACCAAAAGAATGATGATTTCCTGTGACACATAAAAACAAAAAAAAAGAGTTATTAGGGCAAGCTGAATATAAAACAAGCACAACCAAAAACGTTGAGTAAAATCTATGAATACTGGTGTGTCGTTTTTGCACCAAAATTAGTACTTACTCTAAAGATTAAAAATAGTCAAATGGCAGTAAGGTCGATCCCACGAAGAACAACAAATTTTCTTAATTAATCAATTTGCAATTGTCACCATAATTAAAATCATAAAGAAATTAATACGTAGGAAAATAGATAAATTCACAAATTAATAAACAAGAAATTAATATCATAAAAAAACTGAATTAAATTACTTAAGATAAAATTCTGGCAAATAAGCAATCCACACTAATCTTTATCAGTTGTTCAATGACGCAAAAATAATAATTCCCATTCAATCAGTAAGTTATAGGACACCGAGAATCAGCTCCGACGTATCCAAATCCTTCCTTACTTATTCGATAGTGAACAAGTACCAGCTTAATCCACTATTCTCCTATTTCTAACATAACCAGGCCGGAATCAGCCGATCACCCAATTCAACGTTAGAAAAGCATTAATTCTTAGAATGACCCAACTTTAACAAACTAAGTTATGATCAGCATACAATAATTTGTTAACCAATTGTCTCCGTCTACCGAGACAGCAGCTTTGTCACTAATTAATCCTACTAATTCAATCCAGTGATTTAATTAGAGATTAATTGACTCTACCTAATTTTATTAAAGTTGATCAGGCTTTAATCCAATTAAGTAATGAACGCTATTCACAGAAAACTCTTGGAACTGAATATAAATAATTGATTAACACAATTTGGTCTCACAACTTAATCATAATTAGTGCTTCTTACTTACTTACTAGATAAGGAATTACTCACTACTCATAATAACAACAAGACAATAACAAATTAATTAAATAAAGACTGAATTAAATAAAAGAAATCAAACCGAGCCGCCCGTCGTTTGGGCAAACGACGGGCTGCTGTTCTTGTTCTCTACAAAACTGCAGAACTTCCAATCTAAAAGCTGCGCTCCCAAAACTCTAAAAAGTAAAAAACATCTGCATCTAATTATCCAGTTCCCTTTTATAAAGGGAAAAGAAATCATAACTTCCTAATTTAACTAAGAAAAGAAATCTTCTTTTTAACAAACCCAAAACAACCACAAAGCTTTCCGCTACAAATTAGTTCCCTAATTCAGATTTGGAATCAAATCCAGCCATACGTGGCTACAGATATTCAGCAAACAATAACTGTCGAAATTTGTTTGTTCAGCTTTTGTGGAAGCTTCCATATATTTTCTTCTTTCTCAAAATCATTGCTGTCCTCTTCCCTTATTCAAGTTCTCCACAAATTTCTCTTGCTGCTTAATTTCCTCAAATCTTCTAATCAACTCTCCAAATCATCTTTTTATCACCACAATATACTTCATCCCATAAACTTCACATTCTGCATTGAATACCAACAATTAACCACAACTTTACCTTATAAAGCACATTAAAAAGATATATTATAAATGAATAATTAGTGCTTTATCAAATATATTCCAGTCTTTCTTCTGGAACGTCATAGAAAATAAGACCAAAAAATACAGAGCTCAAGATAGGTCGTGAATTCTACAAGCCAAATGAAACATTCATATAATATTGAGAAAGAAAAGGGGTAAAACGCACCATGAAAAGACAATAAGAAAAAGAGCATAAACATGCATGGTCAAAGAACAGGGTTGAAGTTCACCAATCCATATCTTAGAAAAGGCCAACTAAAAATAAGTATCGATAAGAGTTTTCTGACCAATGTCACCAATGTCTATTTTTAACTTCTGGGAATAGTATATGAAACAAGATATTAGAATAGGAATTAATCACTATACACGCTTAATAACCCACATGAACACAACCCTAAAGATTCACAAATTTGGAATACATACATCTTGCATGCCTTTGATTGAATGTTTAAACATTCCTTCACTTTAAATGGCTCATCATATCTACTATCAAGTAAAACAGGGGGAACCACGCTTAAAACATAGAAGTAGAAAATGAACCAGAGAACACATTATCAAAGCATTGAAAAAGGTCCACACCCATTTCTGCAGTGGCAACATCGTATCTTTTACTTTGACACTAGATTTCCACTTTTTGGCTCTACAACCAGTATGTCGTTCCCATTCAGCAAGTGCTTGTTTCTTTGTCCCACAAGAACCACACTTACATTGAACTCTGAAGGAAGATAAATGCAAAAATAATCAAAATTCCTCCTTTATGGCAGGTGTTGTCGCTACCCTGCAATTTTACCCAAACACAAAAACTAATGTAGCAATGGTGAGTGGGATCGTTCCCATAGAGAGAGGTGTGTGTCAAAGTTTTGTGCAAGTGATAGAATCAAAATGACAATAACGAAGAACAATAATGATGCGAATACCCAAATCAATCGAGAGAGAGAGAGTGGTGTTGCCTTGAGGGAGATTAGCTGGTAATGATTGTTCCCAATTATCCTTGACTCTGATAAGCTCGTAAATATTCAGTTTATTATCTTTGCATTATTGTGCTTTGTGGGGTGAAACATGTACTTAATGGTATGAATATGTGCAGATTTGGAGGCTTTGTAGAATTGGAGCGTGTTGGAAGGGAAGAGGCAGATTTGGAGAATTTTAGAGGATTAAATGGGGGGTGAAGACGAATCTGAAGAAAGATGGCAGAAGAAGGAGTCTAAACACTTACCAAATTGGTGTTTGAAGTGAAATATGAAGCTTATTTTCTATAGCCGCTGGTGGTTTAATGATTTTGGAAACAATGAAGATTCCTTATTTAAGTTGTTTTAGGAAGTCTTATTCTCTTTTCCAATATAATGAGAAGATTAATTAGGGTTGAGGACTTACAATTTTCTTTACAGTTTTTAAATTACGTATTTGAAGTTTCAACAGCAGCTGGGTTTGCTGATTTGTAGCAGCCAAGAATTTACCAGAATTCAGAGTTCGTCGTTCAACCGAACGACAGGCGCCTGGTTTGAAATTTTTAGTTTTATTTAATTTTCTTTTTAATTATTATTCTTATTTTATTTTTAATTATGTTTAGTGAGTAGTTCTTTATCTGGCTATAGGTAATGAAGCACTAATCGATGCATGAATTGTGAGACCTAATTGTTCTTAATTAAACTTTCTCTTATTTAATTCCAAAAGTTTTCTACGCCTAAAGTTAATTATCTAATTTACTTAAAGATTGATCACCTTTAATTGAATTAGGTTGAGCCTATTAATTCCTTATTAAGTCACTGGATTTGATAAGTAAGATTAATTAATGGCGAACCTACTGTCTCGGTAGACGAAAATAATTGGTTAACAAGTTGTTGCATGCTGATCATGATATGATTTGTTAGAGTTAGGTTCTTCACTACGTAATGCTTTTATAACATTAAATCTGGTGTTCGGCTGATTCCGGCCGGGTTGTGTTATGAATATTGAATTAATTGATTAAGCTGATACTTGTCAATTAACGAATAATTAAGGGAGAATTGGGTTATGTCAGAGCTGATTCTCGGTAACCTATAACTAATTGATTAAATAGAGATTGTTATCCTTGCGTCAATGAACAATAACAAATTGAGTAGTGTGGATTTATTTATAACCGGATCTTTCCTTTAGAGTTTATTTATTTCTAATTTTGCTATTTACTATTTGAGTGATTTATTTCCTTTGATTTAATCATTAATTAAATAGTTGTGCTATTGACAAATTAATTGAATTAGAAAATAGAGTTGTTCCTCTTGGGATCAACCTTACTCGTACTATACTTGATTTATTGTTTGAGAGTAAGTAATTTAATTTGGTACAAAACGACACACCAAATTTTGGCACCGTTGCCGGGGAACGGCATTATTTTCTTTTTAATTAATTTGTTTTTGTTCTTTGGTATATGTCCAGATCGTCTAATCCAGATTTGCTTTTTGATTCAGAAATCGAAAAGACAGCACGTAGATTGAAGAAAGAGACAAAGGAACAGCGCCAAAGAACCAATTCTGGTTCAGTAGTCGACTCGTCATTTGCCCGAACGACGACCAGCAAAATTGAAGAACGAGTTGAATCAGATTTTCTTTTTGACGAAACTTCAATGGCCAATCTTCCACCTGGGAATCAGCAACCTGTAGGTAACGAACCACCACCTGGAGGGAACCAGCAGCCACAAGGACATGTGATTAATCCGGGAGTTCAGATTCCAGTTCCACTTCCTATGCAAGATCGGCCTCTAAGGGAGTCTACTAACCCAATTGTCAATTACAGACCTTCTTGCATTGTTTTGCCTGAACTTGCAACTGATTATGAACTGAAAGCATCCTTTTTGAATTTATTACCTAAATTTAATGGAGATGTTGGTGAAGACCCCATAGTTTTTTGCATGATTTTATAAAGGTGTGTGAAACAGTGAACAATAGGGGCGTCACTCAAGAATACATTAAACTCGCTAGTTTTTCTTGGTCTTTAACTGGACATACTAGTGCTTGGTTTAAAACTATCACTCCTAGATTCATTACATCATGGGAAGGAATGCAAAGAATATTTTTGATGAATTATTTCCCAGCTTCTAAGATTGTATTTGGTAGAAAGGAAATTGTAGGCATTAAGCAAGAATATGATGAATCCTTAACTGTCTATTGGAATAGATTTAAAAGATTGTGTGAGAGTTGTCCTCAACATCAGATTTCTGATGAACTCTTAATTCAATACTTTTATGAAGGTCTGCAACCAGAAGAGAAAAGAACACTTGATGCAGCAAGTGGTGGAGCTTTCATGGATAATAGTACAACCCAAGCCACAAACTTGATTGCTAGAACATGCGAATCACGTCAACATTACCAACCTTTACGTCGATCGACTAAGCAAGTTGGTGAAATTGCCAACTCTTCAATTGAAAGTAAACTGGAAGCTTTGACAGCAAGTGTTGAGAAATTGATCAATGGAAGAGGTTCAGGTCAGATGGAAAATGTTTGTGAGATTTGCAAAAGTCCTAACCATTCTGCAGATATATGTCAAATGACTCAAGAAGAGTTAGATGCCCAAGTAAGTGCAATGGGAGGATATCAACAGAAGCGCTATGATCATTATGCAAATACCTTCAATCCAAGCTGGCAAGACCATCCGAATTTAAGCTACAGGGCTCGTGCACCTCAACAAAATGTTCCACAACAGCCAGCACAACAAAAAGCTCAACAACAAAACCAATTTCCGCCAACAGCACTATTTGCCCAACTAAATCCTAGCTTTGTAGTTACCTCAAGGTCAGGAATCCCTCTTGAAGATATGCTTGTTAATTTAGCTACTTCTGTAACTTTGATGCAGAACACGCAAGCCCAGAATCAAGGAGAACTTCACAAATTTCAGCAAGAGACAAGGGCAGCCATAAGTGGGTGGAGTACCCAAATGGCCCAACTGGCGAAACACTTTAATGAGACACAAGGTTCTCAAGGAAAATTACCCTCTCAAGTGTAGATTAATCCATGCGAAAACGTTAGTCAAATTACATTGAGGAGTGATAAACAAATTGACGAACCAGCTACCAAGGTCATGGCAGAAATTAGAGGTTAGTCCAAAATTGAATTTTTCCACTTCTGAAATTAAAATTCCTCCACCTTTTCCCAACAGGTTGAAAAAGAATGCCAAGGATGACGATTTGGATGACATGTTGACCATTTTTAGCAAGATTGAAATCAATATGCCTTTTCTAAACGCAATTCGAAGGATACTAAAGTGTGCCAAATTCTTAAAGGATTTCATTGCAAGAAAAATTCAGCATCCCAAAAAGAAAAAAGTCATTGTGGGCGAGACTGTTTCTACTGTAATACAACAAAAACTTCCTCCCAAATGCAAAGACCTAGGTATGTTTTCTATCACATGTGTTATTGGAGATAAAAAAGTTGAAAGATGCATGTTGGATTTAGGTGCTTCCATTAATGTCATGCCACTCTCCACATATCAAGGTTTGAATATTGGCCTATTAGCTAAATCACAAGTAGTTATCCAATTAGCTGATAGGTCCTTATCTTACCCATTGGGGGTTCTTGAAAATGTTTTGGTTAAGGTCAATGATTTTATATACCCAGCTGATTTTTATGTGTTAGACATGGGAAATTCTCTTGAAAGAAATTCAACAGTATTATTGTTGGGTAGACTATTCATGAAAACTGCAAAAACTAAGATTGATGTGGATAAAAGAACACTTACATGTGAATTCAATGGAGATTATGTAACTTTCAACATTTTTTATGCCATGCAACATCCAAGTGATATAGAAAATGTTAATTCAATTGATGTGTTTGAGTCCTCAGTCCAAGAGCATCTTGAGACTGAATTTGTGCAGGATACATTGGAGGTTGTTGTCACAAGAAGTGTGACTGAAACTGAGGTCAAAGATCAAGAGAATAATGAAGTACAATATGTCATTACGTCCTTACATTCTCTAGAGGAATATCCAATTAAAACAGAAACCCGCTGTTTGCCTATACAGGATTCATTTGATAAGCTTTCACCTTTTATTATTTCACCTCCTGATTTTGAAATTAAACCAGTTCCTAACAATTTGAAATATGTGAATTTAGGTGTTGGGGAGACATCACATGTCGTCATTCATAAGCAACTCACGGAAACCCAAGAGGAAAAATTGCTTCAAATTCTTGAGAACATAAGAAAGCAATTGGGTGCAATCTTGTTGATACAAAAGGTATAAGTTTTGCAGTTGGCATGCAACAAAACATGCTAAAAACAAATGACCAACTGGTACAAGACTCAAAATGAAAGCTCAACTCGAACAAGAGTGCAGTAGTTATCAAGGAAATACTCAAGCTGCTTGAAATAGATTTCATTTTCCCAATCTCGAATAGTAAGAGGTCTAAGCTGTATTTGATGGGTGGTATATTGCAGTCCAAGGGGATTGGACATTTTCATGTGATTGCTGTTTGCCCGAACGGGACCATTGAAATAAAAGGAATCAAAATGGTGAAGATTTTTAAGGTCCTTGGGAAACCATTTTATGAATATGAGTCATCTGCAGTGGTAAAGGAGTTTAAGTTTTTTCCCAACATTCCTTGATTTTAAAGGCACCGTCTAGTCTAAGACGTAAAATAATGACGCTTGTGGAAGGCAACCCACTTTCCTTTTAGTTTTGCGAATTTATTTTGTTAGTTTTATTTTATTAGCTTTATTATTGTTTTTCTTTCCAATTAATCAGTTGTCTTTTTGTTCCAGATGTGTTTCAAAACGTGGCTCCCAAAGTGGGATGGTTTAGTTGTAGACATGGAGTAGAGGCCTTAATTTAAGGGAAGTGGAGACATGTCTTTGTCTATGGGATTCGGGCCCAGTCCAAGCATTCCTTTATTTTATTACAAAGGCCCACCATTTTATTTTTCAACCCATATTCAAGTGGTCCCATAACCCATTTACCCACTTGTCTTTTTCCCCAAACCCTAGCTGTCTCTCTTTGTTCCCCATCTCCCACACACTACTACCCATTGCTCACGCGCCGCACCCTACATCTTCTTCTTCACCGGCAAAGCATTGACATTTGGTGACCATGAATTCGGCGTCACCCACCCCGGAGCCTCTTCCTCACCTGAAGCTTCATCACACGCTAATGAGTCCACGGGCCGAAGACCAACCGCCACCTCCGGTACCCTCATCGTCGCCTGACTCTTTTTCGACCCTTACTCAATCCATGGTGACCGACGAACGAGCCCACACCTTACCCGCAGCAGTGACGAAAATCAGAGAAAAACAGGTTGTCCCTTTCCTTTTCATTTTTTTTTTGTGTTTTTGTTTTTTATTTTGTATTTTTTTTCTGTTTTAGTTGTTTCTTCTTTCTCACATGAGGACATGTAAATGTTTAAGTGTGGGGAGGGTTTTAGATGTTATGTCTTACTTAAATTCTGTTATAGTTAAATAATAAAAAAATCAAAAAATCAGAAAATCTTTGAAAAACATTCAGTTTACAGTTTTGCATTTTTAGTTTGTTTTAGGATGTTCTTGTTGAACTATTTTCCCTTTATAAGCATTCTTTAGCCAAACTGTTTTTGAATAAGAGAGGTTTAGTTATGGTTAAATTTATAGTAATGGTTTGTGATAGTTGAGTATGATTCCAAGTATGATGACTATTAATACTGAGTATTTTTGCCCACCTTTAAGTGAGGATTTTGAGCCAAGCATTGAATGACCACTTTATTCATGCTTATATGAATTATTCTTTGAATTGAGTGAAAATCGCGCAGAGTTGATTTCTTAAACTTGCTTTTGTGCATGGAAGTCATGAGTTGAAATTGAATTTGAATATGATAAAGGCACTTAGGATTTCGCCCTTTTTGACTTTACCTTTCATTCTTGCCTTTACATTTACCCTTTGTGAACCCCTTTGAGCCTTAAACCTTTTCTTTGTATTTACACCACTAAACATTTTCACCTAAAAACCCTTTTTAGATTTCTTTTGTCCCCTAAGGTGTAAGTAGCTAATTTTGTTATGATTTGTTTTCCCCCACTTGGATTGAACAGAGAAAACTGCATCTTTTAAGTCTCTATGCATTGAGGTATTTCAGTATGTGATGTGAAGTGAAATGTTGAAGTCTGTTGTTCGACCATACACCACTGGACAGGGAAATAAGAAAACAAAAATCTGCAGAAATTCTGCCTGTTTGGTTGCTTTCATTTTTGAAAAAGAAAAAAAAAGGAAAGAAAAGAGAAAGAATGCAGCAAGATAAAAAAAAGAAATAGCTGCTGGTTAAAAGAAAAAGGAAAGAAAGAATATGTTGTGCTGAATTTGCTTTGAGGAATTAGTAATTTTGAGACTTGGTGCAAAGTAAGTGTGGAGATGTTCTCAAATGTTGCTTACACCTTGTTCGTTTTATTTTTAAATCTTTTAGACAATCTTAAACCATACCTTGTTAAACCCTAGCCCCATTACAACCTTTGTAAAGACCTTTTTATTCATGTTCAATTTTAATGTTATGATTATCTTGTGACATAATTGCAAGTTTGTTGAAGTTTTCCATGTGCAATTTTATTGAGTGGCTGAACCCAATTCTATATATCTTTTGAGTGCTTGGAGTGATCTTGGAGAGTTACTCAGAATTTTGTAGTTTGACTTGGAGGACTTGATGATGCATAAGCTTGTTACTTGAGTTAAACCTAACTTTTTGGAAAAGTATTTGGTTTGGTTGGGTTGATGCTTATTTAGTGAAAGTGGTTTATTGTTTGTTTATTTTGTTTTCAATTTTTGTTTGAATGCTGAGGGATCAACATTGTTTAAGTGTGGGGATCTTGATAAGCTCGTAAATATTCAGTTTATTATTTTTGCGTTATTATGCTTTGTGGGGTGAAACATGTACTTAATGGTATGAATATGTGCAGATTTGGAGGCTTTGTAGAATTGGAGCGTGTTGGAAGGGAAGAGGCAGATTTGGAGAATTTTAGAGGATTAAAGGGGGTGAAGATGATTCTGAAGAAAGATGGCAGAAGAATGAGTCTAAACACTTACAAAATTGGTGTTTGAAGTGAAATAGGAAGCTTACTTTCTATAGCCGCTGGTGGTTTAATGATTTTGGAAACAATGAAGATTCCTTATTTAAGTTGTTTTAGGAAGTCTTATTCTCTTTTCCTATATAAGGAGAAGATTAATTAGGGTTGAGGACTTACGATTTTCTTTACAATTTTTACATTACGTATTTGAAGTTTCAACAGCAGCTGGGTTTGCTGATTTGTAGCAGCCCAGAATTTACCAGAATTCAGAGTTCGTCGTTCGACCGAACGATGGTCGCCTGGTTTGCAATTTTTAGTTTTATTTAATTTTCTTTTTAATTATTATTCTTGTTTTGTTTTTAATTATGTTTAGTGAGTAGTTCTTTATCTGGCTATAGGTAATGAAGCACTAATCGATGCATGAATTGTGAGACCTAATTGTTCTTAATTAAACTTTCTCTTATTTAATTCCAAACGTTTTCTACTCCTAAAGTTAATTATCCAATTTACTTAAAGATTGACCACCTTTAATTGAATTAGGTAGAGCCAATTAATCCCGTATTAAGTCACTGGATTTGATAAGTGAGATTAATTAGTGGCGAAGCTACTGTCTCAGTAGACGGAAATAATTGGTTAACAAGTTGTTGCATGCTGATCATGATATGATTTGTTAGAGTTAGATTCTTCACTACGTAATGCTTTTATAACATTAAATCTAGTGTTCGGCTGATTCCTACCGGGTTTTGTTATGAATAGGGAATTAATTGATTAAGCTGATACTTGTCAATTAACAAATAATTAAGGGAGAATTGGGTTATGTCAGAGCTGATTCTCGGTAACCTATAACTAATTGATTAAATAGAGATTGTTATCCTTGCGTCAATAAACAATAACAATTGATTAGTGTGGATTTATTTATAGCCGGATCTTTCCTTTAGATTTTATTTATTTCTAATTTTGCTATTTACTATTTGTGTGATTTATTTCCTTAGATTTAAACATTAATTAAATAGTTGTGCTATTGACAAATTAATTGAATTAGAAAATAGAGTTGTTCCTCGTGGGATCAACCTTACTCGTACTATACTTGATTTATTGTTTGAGAGTAAGTAATTTAATTTGGTACAAAACGACACACCAGACTCGTGTAAAAGCATGTATGAGGGGATTATCTGCTAGTGGCTTAGAATTGATCAACTTGGTAGTTCTCACAGTCCTAATTCACAACTCTCCTTGAGCTTCCCTTGTTAGGGCAAGATCTAGGCTCCGCTCTCAAACTCCAGATCCCTACTTAGTATTAAAACCCTAGCTCCTTCCTTAGTTCCCTCCCTTGGTAGGCAGTTAACCAAATCAGAGGTTCAAATCCTAACACTCAAATAATCCTAAGTCTCTTCTACTGAATTGATTTCAATTGTCAGTGGGTACCACACAATTGAAGTCACTAATATGCGCAGATCTTAGGACTCATACACGTTTGTTTCAGATTCAGTTGATGTTCTTTCAATTTCCTTTGGCAGAACTAAATTGATTTCAGTGGGTACCGCAAACCAGATAAAGAACATAATCATTTACAAATAGACATTGAAATGATACATCAAAAGACACGGAACAATATGAAACACATAATGAGCAATTTAAATGGTTCAAATCAGTTGAAATCATTACACTTAATCCCTCAAGGCAACAACCAAATATTTAGCCAATCATGTTGATCGGCTTGGAAAATAGGTTTAACAAAGCCTGATCAAAAGTGGCCATTACAGAAAGATCAATAGATATAATCCCTATAGTGTAATCTCTCTGTAACCCTGATTGATCTCTTTCGTTGGTGATCCTCCTCAAACCCTAGCATCTGTCCTCTCTTTTCCGATCGATCCCCCCTCCTTTGTGCTTCTCTCCTGCTTTTATACTTTTCCCCGAATGACTTGGCCTAGTAAAGTTCCTGGAAGCTTCCCTTTCTTTGCGGAGATGTCGACACGTGTCTGTAGATATTAATCAATGGTGAAGTGAGGACACGTGATCGGCACAAGACTTAACCATTAAGAATTTGTCAATGCAAAACATCAAACATTTGGTGCCCGTGGAAGAGATGTATCAAATGCTTGTTTGTGTGAGCTAAAGTTTGTGTGTGCTAAGTGTAAGAGTGGATACAGAATGTAGTGCATGAAAAATGTACAAAGACTATGCAAGTGCAATGCATGAAAGTGCATGTGTGTAGCTAAGTGTGGCGGGCGCATCGGTGCGCCCGCCGTGTGTGCGCAAATGCGCCCGCACCGTGCAAGCATTTGATGCACTAATGTGTGTGTGGTGCGGGCGCATTGGTGCGTCTGCACCATGCAGTGTATGTGTGTGGTGCGGGCGCACCGAGACACCCGCACCGTGTGTGTGGGGTGTGTGGCAGGCGCACCAAGGCTCCCGCCGTGTGTGATTGTGTTTAGTGTAGTGTGGTGTGTTGTGTGTTTTGTGCATATGTTGTGTGTGTTGTGTGTTGTGGACTTGTATGAATGCCTGAGACTTGGAAGCCAAAAATGACTAAGTGTGTGCTTGGTTGTCATTCATGACAATTTCTACACTTTTGTAAGCTATTTTCACAACACTTAGCGATCTTCATGGTTTACAAATTGTAATCCAAATTCGCACATAAGTCACATAACAAGCATCAATTCATTAATCATCTCATGCAAAAGACTAAGAAAGTAAAGTAAATAAGTCGGTACAATACCGACTTATCACTTCAACACAAAATACTAAAGCACAATTACTAGGAATATCAAACTTAATTAGCCAGCAGATCTAAATTGATTAATAGCCTATAACAACATTTTAAAAGATGAACTCTATAGGGGACAAGAGTAAAAATCACCAAGCAATAACTGTGGTAAAGGATAGAGGAAACTTGAAGTTCAAACAAGATCGTTAAACCAAATTTGTATACGGGATTCCCATTCATTGTACACAATGCTGCCAGAAAACAACCTCACAATCATCTTGAACAGGCACAAAGGAAAAAAAATAGATATCATCTATTAGTCTTGGTCCATGTGTTACTAATATTTTATACATTCACAATTAACATATATTGATCAGATTTGACATCCAAATAACACGACAACAACAACAACTAAGTCTTTTTTCCACTACCTGGGTGGCTATATGGATCACAACATACTTGTCTAATCTCATTTCCTCATTTATATTTAAATAAATGGAATCCATTAATGAGGTAAAAAAATAATAGATCTATTACATGAAAACGTAGAAAAACTCACCCAATTTCCACCATCCGAGTGATGCCAAATTATCTTGCATATGTCGCAATACTGTTTGGATCTCCTTAAATGTGCCAACGCAAGTTCAAAAGTAAAATTGGTAACTAAACATAATGGCAAATGAAAATACTAGAGAAAAATTGCAAATGTTCCTTCACCTTAACACAGTGCTCACACCAAAACTGAAACTTAGTTGTTGCATCTTTTATTTTCTTCATTGTTCTGCATAGAAAACTCAAACCACAGCTGTCACAGTGTCGTGCTTCTTTTCTCTTACCATTTGCATCCTGCAAAAAAGGAAGGATCAACATGAATTGTATACCATTTGCAGTTTGAGACATGTTTGAACTGCTGCATTGACCTTTTATAAGAATGGGATAAGTGAAGTGCTCACGGATCAAGAGAACAAAACCCCTCCTGATTGGAACCAATAGCTTCTTCTATTTCACTGTGATTTGCTACTGCAGATGTTTCTGGTTCATTCCCAAAATTTGTGTGCACGTAGGCACTCTCCACTAAAACTGCTTCCTCTATTGCTATATGAAAATCTTCAGGCTTGCTGCCATACAACTTTGTCTGCCCCTGAAATCTGGAAAACCAAAAAATGCTAAAGATCCACAACTTGGCTGGTATAGTTAACATTTAGCAAAGAATTGCACACCTTTCCTTGTATTCGTGAAAAGGAAATATCATTCCCTCTTTAATCCATGCATAGTCCTACACAGAAACACCAAATTCAAATAATGACCCTACAATAACATGAATCAAAAGCAATTGCCTAATTTCTTAATTCACAGGGCCAAAACAGAGAAAGGAAGAGAACAAATTACCCTTTTAGTTCCATTTCTTGAGTACCCATAGAACATCACACAAAGAGTGCAACAGCCTCAGGTGCTTGCCAAAGTGGATCTATCACGACAGCAGGCCACGCAGGAAACTTCTTCCCGCATTTGGCCCAAACTATGTCACCCAAAACAAAGTCACCAGGCTTAAAAAAGTCCTCCTTCCTTTTATCTTTCTCCTTCAACTGCTTCCCAATGCCCCCAAATCCATTCATCTTACAGTTCTTCAGTTCGTCCCCACCAGTAAAACTATTCACCCCCTTTACGTTAAAATTACAACTTCGCTTTACCAATGGCAAAGAATAGCCTTGGTTAACTGATGTCACGGAGCTTCATGAACTAGAATACAGCTTACCACTACCACTACCATCAAAATCCTTACACTCCATATACTCCAATTTCGCTACCCCAGGCTTTATTGAATTGGGAACTAGTTCAATATTATTATATAAATGGAACCCAAAATCACTGCCTAAATGCGATTTCCTATTGGATTTTGTATCAGAATACAACCCTCCTCTCTTTAATCTCTTCTTACTATACACAACATTATTGTTAAAACTCGAATTGCAGTCATACTCGACTCCCAATTTATCTTTCTTCCAAGAATGCAAAACTGAATGAGCGAACATCGAAGGGAGTAACTGAGAACGCCATCGAAAAGACTTCAATAATGGAGGTTTATGTCCTTCAATTCCTTTATTAAAACCTCTCTTAATCTCAAAAACCAATTCTACATCACCGACATGAACTGGAGCTCCGGTGGATCATGAATTCGTGAAATTACTACCAATTCATACCTTAGGGTTCTTGAGAAGAAAATTTAAATCTGAGTTGATTTGAGTGTGAAAATCTTGAATTTAATCCATACAAATGCTCCCTTTGTGTCTACATGAATCATGGTGTGAGGATTTACATTGAGATTTTGGTGATTTGAGTGAGTTGTGTGGAGTGGGTGAGAAGAAGATGTTGTTAATATGTTGAAGAGAGAAGAGGTGAAGTGAAAAATTGAAGAAAAATTCTATTTTTTTGTCTTTTGTCTCTTTCTCCCGTCAGTAGTTGTAAACAAGTGTTGTCTTATTACAAGTGTTGCATTATTATTTAGAAGTGTTGCATTAAGTCACATATGCAACATATGCAACACTTATTTTAAAGTTTTGTAACTTTCTTCAAAATTTAGTCAATTGTAATAGTTTTTAAAGCGTTGCCAAGAAAGTATTACAATAGCCTCATTTTGTAGTAGTGCAAGCAAATGCTATAGGCCAGCAACAAAGACAGTATAACAATCAACAAAATTCTGGCTGGCAATATAGACAACCTCTTGGATGTCAAAATGCTCAACTTAACCAGTTTCGACCCACCAGTTATCAACAACAATCTAACATGACTTTTTCATAACCACCACCATCAAAAACAGGCCCAAGTTTGGAAGAAATTGTCAAAATGATGGCCCAAGATCATCTCAAATTCCAACAAGAGACGAGGGTAGGTTTTACCAATATGGGAACACAAATCACTCAGATGGCAAATGCAATAGCAAGGTTGGAAGCGAACTAAGAAAAATTACCTTCCCAAGTAGAGGTGAATCCTAAGGAAAATGTAAGTTCTATGACTCTTCATAGTGGGAAGGAAATAAAAGAGCCAGAAAAGCATAATGATTCTGTTCTTGTGTTAGACTTTGAAAAGCAAGACTCCAACCATGTGCCCATACCAGATTCAAAAGAAAATTTTGAGGTACGTATTGAGCATAAAGTTAGTAAACCTGCTTTTGTATTGACACCACCTTTTCTTGGCAGGTTTGCAAAGGAGAAGAAGGAAAAGGAGATGCAAGACCTTTTAAATATTTTTTGAAAGGTGGAAATTAACATACCACTCATTGAATCCATTAGTCAAGTACCTAAATATGCTAAGTTCTTGAAAGAACTTTGCACAAAAAGGGTAAGACATGAAGAAGACGCGAAGGTAATTGTGGGTGAAAATGTCTCTGCAGTGATACATAAAAAATTGCCTGAAAAATGCAAAGATCCTGGTATGTTTTCTATTTCTTGTTTGATTGGAAATAAGAGAGTTGAAAAGGCAATGCTTGATTTGGGAGCATCGATTAATGTTATGCCATCGTCAATTTACAAAGAATTAAATTTGGGAACTCTCAAAGAGACTCGGGTTGTAATTCAATTAGCTGATCAATCAATTATCTATCTATAAGGTGTAGTGGAGGATGCGTTAGTAAAAGTAAATGATATAAATTTTCCAGTGGATTTTTATATACTTGACATAGGCGCTTCTAGTTCAACTAATTCTGTTATTTTATTAGGCAGACCCTTTATGAAAACAGAAAAGGCAATAATAAATGTGGACAAAGTAACTCTAAGTTTTGAATTTGTGGGTGAAACTGTTACTTTTAATGTTCTTGATGCCATGAAATGCCCATACGATCAAGAATCTGTGTTTCAAGTTGATATAATTGAACCTTTTGTTAATGAGTTTGTTCAAAACACTTGCATGGATGATACGTTTGGTAGGACTTTGAGCAAGAAAGATAGGGAAGTCGTAGGCCCATATGTTCAAATAAATGAGGTGAAATCACTTTATACACCTATTTTTACTTTTAATAAGATTTTTTTACCTTCTATTTTGCAGGCACCCAAGTTGTAGTTAAATCTTCCTCCTAACTATTTTTAGTATGATTCATCAATTACTTGAGCAACAATAAATACGGTCTGGCCTAAGACTTAAATCTGGGTTCTTATGGGAGCCAACCCATGTTATTTTGCATTTAATTAGTTTACATTCATTTTTAGTTTTCAGTATAAAAATTGACTTTGTTCTTTTATCTTTTGCAGGTAAGAAAGAAGTTAAGATTGATTTTTATGTTGTCTTATTGAGTTTGAATAAAAATCGTGACAAAGAGCAAAATGTGATCCACGTCGCGACGTACGATTCTGCACTTCGCGACGTGGGAAAAATGATTTAAAAGTGATTTTTTTTGTCGATTTTTTGTTGAATTTTTGAAAAGTTCCAGTGAGCCACGTCGCGACCCCTTCCACGTCGCGACGTGGGTGCTCGTCGCTAAGTGCGACCATGCACGTTGTGACGTCAGTGATCGTCGTCGTTAAGCAAAAATAAAAAAGACTTTTTTCAGTCAAAAAATAAATTTTGTGTCTTTATATACGACAAATAAGTAGGGTTAGTTTTATACTTGGATTAAATAAAACAAAAACCTAACTGTGGGTTTTTTCTCTCATATTTTTTGGCTTCTGACAGAAGATCGTGCGGCATCCTCCTTTGTTGCTAAAAGAAAATTTCTCCTTTTTCACCATGGCAACTTCTCCAAGCCACTCTGATTTGTCACCAACCACCAGTTTCATCTGATCAAATTGCTACGCTCCAAGAATCTATGAAGAGGAATGATGATTCTGGAGCAATCCATTCAAACATATTTCCAATTTCAAGGGTTTAAACACCCAAAGCTATGAGTTTTCTTTTACACTCCTCTCATTTTTTTCTTTCATTTTATGTCATCCTTTTATGTTGTGCTTTAATTATCTTCTTTTATACATGAAGGATTATGTATTGTGTAAGTATGGAGGAGTATAGCTTAAGTTTAATTTTAATTTCTGTTTTTGCATGATTAGGATAGTGAATTTAGTTAGTTCATGTTCATCTTGATTTTTAAATAAATCATAATGCCCTAAACTTCATGAAAAAAATTTGGATATAGATTGAAACATGTTTGGGCAGTTTAGGGGATATCTTTGTTTTGTTTAATATAATTGTCCCATATGTATTTTAGGATGATAAAATTGTAAGAATTTATTTCTTTTACCCAATAAGTGAGTTTTCAAGCCTAAAGTACACAAGAACCACTTTTTTGGTGCTTTTGAATTTTATTGTGAGAGTTTTGATTAAAATGCATTGGGTATTATAAAGCTTGCTTTGAAGTACATATTGAGATCATAGATGATTATATGCATAAAAATGATAAAGGCAAATTAGGAATAAACAATTTCAGCTTTCTAAATCACTTCCTACTATTTTAATTTGACCCCTAGTGAACCATTTTTTAGCCTAGACCTTTTCTTTGTTTAACACCCAAGAAAAATTAGCCATTAAAACTTGCTTTTAGCTGTCTCTTTCAATATATTTATCAAAGAATATGTTAATTATATTTTAAGATAGTTAAATACTTCTTGAACTAATAGCCACACTGCTGTTATTTGTACAAAATTTTTGCTTGCAAGTTAAATTTTATTTGTTTTTCATTAAAAAAAAACAAAAAAAGGAAAAAGAAGAAAAAAATGCTCAGAAAAAGAAGTGAAGCATTGTTGTAAGAATAAGTATTGTTGATGTCAAGAAGTTTTTGAAAGTGTGGCTATGAAAGAAGTATTTTATGAAAATAAATTTCACTTTAACATTTTTCTTTGATAAATTTTTACCCCATATTTATCTTTTGTCCTACCTCTAACCTTAGCCCCATTACAACCGAAAAAGACCTTTTTGATTTATGTATATGGTTATTGGATTATAGTGGAGATGTGACAGATTTACAAGCTTATGATAATACCTTGCTTGAGTGATGTACATTGCCGTATTAACTAGTGTGTCCTTATTGACTGAAAACTGTGAGCTTGAATTTATTCTTGCAATTTTTAACTTAAATGAAAGGGGCATGTTTGTATTATCTAGTACAAGGATTGGTTAGTGGTAAGATGGTTAAGCTTCAATTTATATCTTGTTGGTTATTTAGTTAAGGGCATTATGATGTTGAGTCCAAGTTTTTTGTATTTTTAGTGTTTTATTGGAATAAACCATACTTGGCGCAAGCATGGTCCAAGTACGGGGATTTGCTAGAGTCAATATTTTACATTTATTTGTAATAATTTTATGCCTTTTTATTAGTATTCATGTGTTGAAATTCATGGTTTTGTTATATTTTCATATTTATATGGGAAATGAATGGAATGGTACGAAAAAGAGCTAAATTGATGCAAGAAGTTGAGAAGATTTGTAGGAAGGATTTTTACTAAAAGAAAAAGATTTTAACAAGAAGGATTTTTACTAAAGGGAAGAGAGATTATTGGAAGATGTGGTTATGTTACGGGGGAAATATTTCTTGTAATCAAATCTCCTAATATTGTGCAGATTGAGATTTTGGAGTTGTTAAAAATTATTTTCTGTTAGGAATTTTAGCATTGTTTATTGGGAGAAGTCTATAAATAAGTGGGTTTTTAGGGTAGTTAGTATCTGTTCTAGTCTAGTCTTTAATAAGAGTAAAGTAGAGTAATTAGCTTAGCCTAGTTTTCTTAATAAGTAGGAAGTTTATTTGTTCTCACGTAATATGTTATTCAAGTCATCTTTTTTAATATAATTGGATTTTCATTATTTAATTAAAGCATTCAAATTTCAGTAATCTTAGTTTAGACAATTTAGTGGATAAGTTTTTGGGACAAGCATTATCTATTTCCTTTGCTATTTGGATTAGATTAGATTATCTTCAACCATAACAACTACCAAGAGATTGTCAACTACAGATTTTATCTTTAATACATTATGAATTTATTTTTATTCAATTCTTTTATTACTTGTTTAATTATATTTAAATGTAATATATATATATATATATATATATTTTTTGTTATAGTTTATTTTCAGTTATTGTTGATTTTATTTTTCATTTTAATTTGAATTAATAATTCATTAATTTTTTACATACCATATTGAAACATCTAAACTTCTTAATTTGTATTTCATGATTTTCTCATTTATTAAAGTTACATACCCTACTTTCTTTGTAATAAATTCATTAATTATTTTATCTAGTTTAGTATCAACACATTCATTGTCTTAATATTCTCATTTCTACTAAACTTACTTTTTGTTCATGCTAATAATAATTTAGTCGTTCAACACTTTGAACAGTAAAGTATCATTAGTTTTATAGTTATTTTATAAAATATTTCCTTTCAATTTTAACAGTAATTTATAATTACAATGTATAGAAGATGATCATAAAATTTGGGGTTAACATCCCTTCGCCGTTTACGGGTTTGCCAACTAAAAAAAAGTGTGGAAAATGATCTTTTCCATAATCTTTATTAATTCTATGTATTAGCTTGCTTCATTGAAATATTCTATGTATTAGCTTGCTATATTGTCATTGAAACAATACTTCTGCTAACAAGTATTTATTCGGGATAGTTTTATGCAATTTTGCTTAAATTAATTGTTTAGAGGCATTTGGTTTCTCCCTTTCGTAGAAATTAAGCACTCTGTCCCAGTTTTCTAACTTTTTTCTTGTTGTTTGCATGGAAAAAGAGAATCCTATATAACAAATCTAGTATGATAAATAGACGGGTAAATTGCTTTAATCGTCCCTCAATTTGGGGTTTTATTTTATTTTTTGTCTCTAATTTTTAAAAGGTTCTATTTTTGTCCCTCGTGTCACAATTTGATTTAAAATCGTCATTTGTTTAATTTTTTTCACTTAAAATTCTAATTAAATAAATATTTAACATATATATAACGAATAGAAGTGTATACAAATTGATAGAATTAAACATATCCATGTTAAATGGTCATCAAAATTAAATTTTCTAACATAAAAAATAAATAAATGATCATTGAAAACTAAAACTATAAAATGAAAGACGAAAATAAAACTTTTTAAAGGTTAAAAATAAAAACGAAATAAACCCAATCCGAGGACACGGTTTAACTAATTTATCCTAAATAGACAGAATTTGCATCACTACAAATTCTCCATCCTAAAATTTTTTGAATGTCTTGTTAACTTGCGAAAATGATTTAATCTTGATCATTAGCTATTCGTGTAAATGGGAGGTTTGGCAATATCCCCTTCCTACCAGTATGAATCCAATATATTAGTTGTTTGAAAAGAAAAAAGGGGAAAACAGTACTATTACTTATTCATTATTCGTTCCCATATCCATCATTGCCATTTGATGCCCAAAGACTCTTTTGTTTTGTTGCAAATTAAGTTTGCAGTTGTTTTTAAGGTCGGTGTGAATTTATCTAACTAACACCAATTTCAATGATAGAAAGATGACCGCATAAATACATGTTAGGACTAATTTACATTATTATATTATATATTTTCAATTTAGTGTTTTTGTTAGTTTTTGAGTTATTTTCTAATGTATTTCACTTTATTTTATAAAGTTTTGTCCGTACTAATTGTGTTTTATTAATTTCTTTGGTAGTGTTTGGCAATGTTTTCAATATTGTATATATGATTGCTCTTCGAGTTGGAGGAAAATTTTGAGTTTAAGGTTAGTTGCAAGAACACTGACACAAAATGTTATTGGTTCTGGCCAAAGTACTTCTTTTTTTTATGACTTGTGGCACTTAATTGAATGTTTAAATCATGAGTTACCTGATTCATTGTTGAAAGAATTTGGAATCTCTGAAAATGCTCCTGTCAGCTCAATTATTTGTGGCGAGAGGTGGAATTGGCCTGTGGGAAGAAGAAGATCTATAGAAGTGCAGAGGTTGATCAATGCTACACCAAACTCATTCCTACCTTATAGTGAAGTTGAAGATCAATAGCTTTCTCATTCATCAGGTATCTCCTTTGTTAGATCAGCTTATTTGACACTACAATCGATTGGTCTAATTGTATGTTTGGATAAATTTGTTTGGTCTAAAAGAGTTGTCCTAAGATTAGCTTTCTTTCTCTGGCTAGTATGTAAAGGAAGGGTTAATACAATATCTAAACTCAAATCTTGGGGAATTATTGATAATGATGCATGTGTGTTTTGTAAAGTAGAAGTGGAATGCATAGAACATCTATTGTTTCTATACCCTTTTTCGTATGAGGTATGGAAAAGAATAATGTCCATGAACTCGTTGTATCTAGGAGTTTATTCATGGAGTGAGGAATTACTTTGGTGGTGTTGCCATTTTACCTTACAAGGTTTTGCCCAAGAGATTGAAAGACTATCTCTCGTTGTATCAGTGTACTTGAAAGAAGGTAATTCCTTTCATTGACGTATTGTCTGTCTTATAAAGTATTACAAGAGAAATCCTAGCCTACAATCAAGCATAACCGAATATACACTTTCCTCATCTAAGAGGAGCAAATCAATTACAATTAATACTAAAAGAATATCCTATCACATATACACATATATTCTATCACACCCCCGCAGTTGAAACGGGAGGGGGACGAACGTTGAGACTGTCCCGAAACTCGTCAAACAAAATCAATGGTAGACCCTTCGTAAAGATATCAGCTATCTGATAGCGCGATGGGACATGTAAGACACGAACCTGGCCACGATCAACCTTTTCGCAAACAAAGTGAATATCCATCTCGATATGTTTAGTGCGCTGATGTTGAACAGGATTGCCAGAAAGATATATTGCACTAACATTATCACAGTATACCAATGTAGCTTTCTGAATAGGACAATGAAGCTCCAAAAGAAGGTTGTGCAACCAGCAAGACTCAGAAACCACATTAGCTACCCCTGGGTACTCTGCCTCCGCACTAGAACGAGATAAAGTTGCTTGCCGTTTAGCTGACCAAGAAATCAAATTATCTCCAAGAAAAACACAATAACTAGAGGTGGAGCGTCTGGTGTCAGGACACCCCAATCAGTATCTATATAAGAAAGGAGAGTGATAGTCGAAGATGGATAAAGATGCAAGCCATAATCAAGCGTACCCTGAATGTAGCGCACAATGCGCTTGAGGGCATGCATGTGCTCGTCCCGCGGGTCATGCATGAACAAACAAATTTGTTGCACAGCATATGAGATGTCGGGTCTCGTGAATGTAAGATACTGCAGAGCACCTGCAAGACTTCGATAATGGGAAGGGTTCTCAAATGGTGGATTAGAAGTAGCACTCATCTTCGGTTTAGTATCAACCGGTGTGAGAGAAGGCTTGCAAGTAGACATGCCGGCTCGCTCTATAATCTCAGTTGCATATTTCCGCTGAGATAAAAACAAACCTCCTACATGTCTGCTGACGGCAATACCCAAAAAATCACTCAAAAGGCCCAAGTCCTTCATAGCAAATTTGGAGCTAAGAAGAGATATGATTGACTTGCGAAGAACATCAGAGGAAGCAGTCAAAATAATATCATCAACATAGAGAAGAATATAAGCCATATCATTATTGTGACGGTATATGAACAATGAATTATCAGACTTGCTATGAGAAAAACCAATAATAGAAGCGTAATCAGCAAATCGCTTATACCAGGCCCGTGGTGATTGCTTGAGTCCATACAGGGATTTCTTGAGCAAACAAACATAATCAGGATGAATGGGGTCGCGGAATCCCATGGGCTGATACATGTACACAGTCTCTTTGAGGTCTCCATGCAGGAAAGCATTCTTCACATCAAGATGGTGTATGGACCATGCTTTAGAGAGAGCTAAACTGAGTACAGTGCGAATGGTTGCCGGTTTGACTACCGGACTAAATGTGTCACCACAGTCTACGCCAACCTGCTGAGTCTTGCCATCACCTACAAGACGGGCTTTATGCCTCTCAAAAGAACCATCAGATCTTTCTTTATGAGTAAAAATCCACATAGACCGAATAATATTAACATCTGGCGGACGAGGTACTACTTCCCACGTCTTATTTTTAATAAGAGCATTATATTCGTCTTCCATGGCCAGTTTCCAATTCGGGTCACGAAAGGCAGACATGGGTTGGAAGGGAGTGGGGATTTAGAAACACTAGTGTGGAGGTCGTAGACAGGTTTTTATTTAAAAATCCCATGTTGACTACATGTGACAGGTCTGTGGACGGGTATAGGAGTAGGTGGGGTCGGAGTGTCTTGTGGTTGGGTGGGATGGGGTGTGATATCTTGGTAACCATGAATTGGAATTGTATGACCATTACCAACAATTATACCACGATTACTGCTCAAATTAAAATAAGACGAGAGATTACCAGGATTCGATGTCATATGAGACGTGGCACCAGTGTCCATGTACCAGTTTGCATCTGGAGGAGTAAGCCCAAGAGTGTGCATTGCGGATTCAATATCGGTGGGAGAAGGTTGGGCTGTTGTAGAATAGGCTTGCTATGGTCGTGGCCCAAGGACCCCAGGTTGCTGCCACTGTGAATTGGGCTTGGTCCAAGGAGCGGTAGGGTATGGACAAGGGGGAATGGCCCAAGGAGACCACTGCCAAGGCCACTGTTGTCCACCTGGCAGTGGTTGTGACCACGACTGCTGCTGCCGGGGCTGTTGGTAACCTCCCCCACGTCCGCCGCCACCACCGCGGTTGCCGCCTCTGCCACCGCCGCGGCCACCACCACGATGTCTCCCAGAATTGTTGCCGTGTGGACCCTTGCTTCCACCACCGTTATTATGGTTTTGAGGGTAGCCATCAGACAAAGATGGAGTATCATCAGACTCCTTGGTCGTGGCAGCCGCCATGGCTGTTGCGGCCTTCTTAGTCAAGGCGGCTTCTTCAAGAAGGAGCATAGAACGGGCTTGATAGAAGAGGGGAAGGGGGTTGCTTTGGCGGATAAGAGTTCCAACACCACTATAGGCCTCCGTGAGTCCCAAAACCATCTGAAAAACAAGCCGATGATCGGATATTGGGTCGCCGACATTCTTGAGTTGATCTGACAAGCCCTTGAGGCGTTGACAATATGCAGAAGCATTCGGAAAATCCTCTACGTTGGTATGAGAAAATTCCTGTTCCAGTGTGACGGCCCGAGAGTTTTTGTTGTCTTGAAAGAGATCACGCAATCGATTCCAAACCTCCATGGCCGTGGAGTCGGGTTCAATGATGGTATGTAATAGATCAGTGGAAATTGTGGAATAAATCCACTGAAGAACCGTAGCATCTAAAGTCGACCATAACTCTTTTTCGGTAGCGGTGATGGACGACGTATCGAGAGCTTTTTCCGGTGGAATGATGTGGTGAAGAACCTTATGAGATTTAGCATGGATTTTGAACAGCTCCGCCCACGTAGCATAGTGGACGGTTTCCATTTCAAGGGTAATTGAGATATGAATCTTAATGTTGGAGACAACAAGAGCGGGGTAGAAGGTTGATTTAGTGTCAGTCATGGTGGCCAACAGTAGAGGAAAGAAAGAAAGATTGGTAGAGGAAAGAAAAGGAAGAAGGTTCCGTAGAGCTCTGATACCATGAAAGAAGGTAATTCCTTTCATTGACGTATTGTCTGTCTTATAAAGTATTACAAGAGAAATCCTAGTCTACAATCAAGCATAACCGAATATACACTTTCCTTATATAAGAGGATTGCTATCAATTACAATTAATACTAAAAGAATATCCTATCATATATACACATATATTCTATCAGTACTGTATATGAAGGGTTAAAAACATGGTAATCTATAAACTAGAAGAGGTTAATGTGATTGAAATTGTGCAATATATCATTACTGATATTAGACGCACTATTGCTGATTGGAAAGGAATCAAAAGCAACCGAGAGAATAGAGATTTGAGTATAGTTTGGGATTTTGATGAGAAAATTTTCAAGAAAATGTTTCTTGAAAATTTAGAGATGTTGTTTATTTTGTTGATTGATGTTTGATTGGTGGATAGTTGTAAACAATGATTTATTAGAGCTATTATGCTTCAATAAAATTTAGCTTAAAAAAAAAAAGATGAAATGCCTTTATTTGAATGAATTCGAGAAGTGTAAAGAGTTCCCAGACATGCGGGTTTCTTATATATTGATTGATTTAAAAAGGTTTCGAAACATAAAAATCAATTTCCACCCAAATTTGTGCCAATAAAATGTCAATAAGTTATAAAGGAGGTATATATTTTGGCAGTTGAATTTCTTCAAAAATTCTATTGCATATGGGGTAGTTCCCTTGTTATCGGCACAATTTTGGATGATAATCGTGCTTTTTTTTCTAAAGTTTACAATGGAATTTAATGTTATGTGGAATTTGGTATCAAAATGATTTATTTTGAATGCTTTTATAGATCAACATCATTATTTTAAGCAGAACGAATAAAAAAAAAGTACGAAATGTTCATAAAGGATTATTTATACGATAATTAATTACAAAAGAAGAGTCTTTCCTATGTACTGTCCATAATATTATTTCCTAGTAATTTTTGGCGGTACATGCAATTGGCTTAATTAATTACCCCAAATTAAATTTATATCGACAAACTATTTTTTATTTATCAACGATTGAGAAGTATTATATATAACTGTTAAATGATGAAATCTGTTAATCCTAAAGCAACCTTATTAAGAGAGGGAAGGGGGAAGGGTGAATCAGATTTTTAAAATTTATACACAACTAAGAAAATTAAAAATTTTGCCAATGAGTATTTAGTTATGGTGGAAGTTAGTGGTGCACAAATTTGAATAAATCCAATTCTAAAGTTTTGTCATCAAAATATGTAATATGCAATATAAGTATCTAGGTTGATCACTTTAATTTAAACTAAAGATGAACAGCAACAAGAAATTAATGAATGAGAACATGAAAAAATAAATAGTTCAATCTTGAAAAAGTCACATTTTGGTACTCCAACTCAGATTTCGTTATACAAATAGTTTTCAACAAATTTTTTTATCTATTTGACAAATTACACCGTTAATTATATGACACTATTTATTATTCAAATTAACGTTATTTTGTACCACATTATAATAACATTACTTATTAAACGAATCGAAAAAGTTGAAGACCATATTGTGTAATAAAATTAAATTAAATTGATCAAGGAAAACAAAAAAATATTTTTTTTTTCAATATTAGAAGCTAAAACCACACTTACCCTCAAGCTGAGGGATTATTGGAATCATTTGTCCATTGAAAAAGCAGTAAGGAACAACAACATCAAGAGAATAATTTCAAACAATTAATGTGGAATAACATAAGTAAATAGTAGAAACTTTTCACATGATAAAATAGTACAGGAAATGGATAATGGTAGGAAAAGGTTTGAAATCCACCCAGCAAGAAAAGAGCTGATGCAGGGACTGAAGTGCTCCCAGTTGTTGAATAATAATCAACATTTATTATGGAGCAAAGAAACAGTAGCACTATATTATAAGTTGGATATGGATATTCAATCAAATATTTTGTCCTCAGTATCCATCATTTACTATTTCCCGTTTCCAGGGCAGCAGTATGGGCACAAAAATACGCAATGCGGTGTATCAGGACAGTCAGGGCAGCTAAGAAGTGATCTGCGACGGAAAGAAATTGGAAGCAGTGGAATTAGGTTTATGTCGGGATTGTTAGTCCTGGAACTCTTAGCCCAGTCATCGTTAAGCTTTGCGTCTTGACTATTCATGGCAGTTGAAGCTTCTGAGTTAGGTTCGTTCGTGTTCATATTGGTGTGAGCAGCTGTGCTAGTAATCATTTCCTGAGCAGTTGCATAGCTCAGGCCACTTTCAAGTGCTAAATTCAAGAAAACTGAAACGAACATGATCTGCATCAGCAGCAGTTGCCCTGCAGCATGAGCTCCATCTTGAGTACTTTTGATTTTGGCCATGGCTGTTGTTAAACTTGTTGTGAGATGGAAAGGCAAAGAGATAATCAACACTGCGAAGTGCGAAGTGCAGGTTTGAAAAGCTTTGCTTCATGCTCGGGTTTATATAGAACAACAATGAGAATTATATATTGGATCCACAAAATCTTTGGTTCAAATACGTCCAATTTGGAATGAACAAAAAGAATTAGAGGAAACGTCGAACATGATAATCCCAATCATTGATCAGATCATTCCAAAATCGAAGCATGAGCATACAAACACTGCAAATATTATGTTTCAAACAAAGAGATTCTGTGTTTTGGAATGTTTTTGTCCATCTGCCATGAATCTATTAAACAATATTTGTTGCTCTATCCCTGCCGCTTAGGTTGTATTGAATACTAATCAAAGAAATATTCTAACACGAAACTACATTGAGGTTTAAGGAAAACATCTGACACAGTCCATCATTGTATCGGTCCTGTACTCTCAATCCTTAACATTTGAAATAAAGTTTGGTCTCACATAATATCAAACAAACATTATTAATTTAAATTAATCAGTCATTCTATTACCTAAATAAGTCATGAACCCAAATTTTTGTCAATAAATGTCAATATGTTTAGGTATTACCGTTGAGTTTATAAGAAATTCTATTATAAAGGGGGTAATAATTAAGCTTGTTATTGGGACGTTTTGGAATGGTAATGTTGTATTTTTCTTTTTATAGAAGCCTCTCGTGAAAATCTTAGAATTAAATTGGTTTTTGATCTATAAATATAAATGAATTAATTATTGAATTAATGATAGATTAAATTTATTTAATTTATCTTATCTTAAAAGTTCGGTGACTAGATTGTCTTTAGTCCCGAGAGTTTGTTCGGTAAGATTATTGTTTATATTGTGAATTGAGTTTGGTAATAATTTGATTTCTTGTTTGACTACAACATTTTAGAATGTTATCTTATTATAAAAAGATGTTTAATGTTAGGTCTTCATAACACAACTCTCTCGGTGAGAAATCCCACAAATAAGAAAATAAGTTTTCTTATTAGATTTACAAGTGTTGTTGGAGGGATCTATTTTATTAACATAACATTAAATCAATATTTCGAGGATTCCAAAAGTAGTATAAGTGGATTATCACTAAATCAATCCTTTGAAAAATCCCAAAAGTAGTTCGTGTAGATTATCGTTAGCGATGGGACATGTGTACGGCTTATTGATTGATTAAATCTCGCTCAAAGATTTCACTAGCATCTTTTTGAGCTATATAGGATACTAAAAGTAGTTTGTGTGGATTAATTATCGTTATAGATTAGATACGTGTGCGGCTTATTAATTGATTAAACCTAACTCAAAGATTTCGCCTTTCTAGTAATATTTATATAGATATCATTAAAGTAATGTGGAATCAATTATAATATAATTGTTATTTTTTTTTCGCGGCGTCATTTACTATGTTGAGTTCCTTTCAATTCATACATAAAACGAACAATTAATCACTATTGAAATCATGATTCTAATTTACTACTATTTTTATCACACAGTAAAATTGTGATTAACTCTAAGTTGCATGTATGAACCCGCTTTACAGAAAAAAAAAAAGAAAACTTATATTTTTTCCTTCGAATTTTGAACCAAAATGATGTGTTCTGAATTTGTTTTGAGATGAAATATCATTCTTGAAAATTTCAGGAATAAAAAATTACGAAATGCGCATGTAAATGACCGTATATGGGATGATTCCAAAAATTGCAAGAACACTAATTCTGCCAATATCGTGTTCCAAACAAAACAACTATAGGCCATGAATTTATTGAAGAATATTTATTGCTCTTTCCTTTATGTGATAAATGCTTCTAAATAAATGCAAGAATATAAAAGGCCACAAACTACGTCCCAATATAGCCAACACATTCCTCTACAAAGAAAAGTTGTCATCTGGAATTTACAATAAGGAAAGGATAATTCTTTGTCTTCGGAAATATGAATCTTTTTTTTCTCCATCATTTACATCATGCTTACAAGTGCTCCCTTTGTCATGTATTGTTCGTGGATCTCAAATTTTTTGTCATCAAGAAACCGTATTGCCGTAGCTGGATTTCCTTTGATTCGGATCCTATTATTCATTGCTTAAAAATTTTCTTTAACGTCCTTTTCTTTGAGAACAAAGTCATAAATCTGTCAAATTAATTAGGGCATCCGATCGGGTTGAGAAAATTTCAAAACCTGCAAATCTATTGATCTTTATTATTTCAGTGACACGGGCAAACTAATGGAAGATAAGAATTTTTACGAACACACGACAAAATCCAATGAACTTAAAAGAGTGTTATTGAAAATAATGATGCTAAAACCCCACAAATATTTATATAATTTTAGCAATTCTTAAACTAAATTAAAAAAAATCAGAAATTGATTAGAAAAAGAAAATGACTTCAAATTTAAAATATTTATTATGGATGAAAGGTGGGGAATTCTCTCAGGCTCCTTTTGTAGTGGCTTGTTTTGCATGCATTCCATACTTGTCCAATGTTTTTGTGTGGAATCCGTCAATAAAAAAAAAACCGTGGCAGATAATACCAATTTCTCTCTTTAAGATTGACCTTTCAGGGAACAAATAAAAACATATTGAATGAGATTCAAGACTTTATAATAATAGCTCGTTTAGATGTGGATAACGAAGGATTATGGGATAAAAGATTCTTGGAAAAGTTAGTTTTGGAACTGCCAAGCAAAGTCTTGCAGCCGTATATATGTGATCCCTTTTGAATATTCAAATAGATAGCATGCAATAGAGAATTGACGTAAATTAAAAGAAATTTGAGCGAATTCGTTTGGCGTGACACTGGAAAAAGATGCTGTTACGTACTGGTAATCCATCACATGGAAATATGTGTATTTTGCACGGATATTAATGTTGCTATGGCAAACCTTGTTCTATCTTATGGTCGCCAAGTAAAATGGTTCAAACTCGTGCAGATCTAGCAAGGTACAAAATATGCAAAATGGTAAGAAGGGAAGAATTTGAACTTCCAATGTCTTAGCGAATTGCTTCATGGTCATTGAACCCGTACTTTCTTATGGCAAGTAATTTTGGGGATAATTTTAAGGAAAAATATAATTTTGATTTACAAACTTTTACGTAGTAGCACTTTTGATCGTTTAGCCTTCGTTTAGATAGAGTATTTTTTGATTTTATGACGAAATATTTTTTTATTGATGTTTGTTATAATAAAGTAATATTTTGGAATTATTTGGATTAATAATTTTGTTTTTGTTTAAATTTGTATTGGAGAATTTTTCATTTATAAAAGTTTGAAATTTAAATTTGAATTAATATTTTATGAGTTTGTTTTGGTGGGAGTTGTGTTAGAATGAATTGTTTATTATTAAATGTTAATGCGCATGTTGAGTTGGCATTTATTAGTTGCATTTGATTTTTTGGCAAATAAGGAAAGATCGTGATTGGCTGCAGAAATCAATTAAATCAATGATATAGACGTCAATATTTTACATTTATCTTGCAATAATTTTATGCCTTTTTATTAGTATTCATGTGTTGAAATTCATGGTTTTGTTATATTTTCAGGTTTATGTGAGAAATGAATGGAGAATTGTATGAAAAAGAGCATAAATTGATGCAAGAAGTGAGAATTTTGCAGGAAGGATTTTTACTAGAAGAAAAAGAATTTACCAAAAAGGGATTTTTACTAAAGGAGACGAGATTATTGGAAGATGTGGTTATGTTGTTGGGGGGAATATTTCTTGTAATCAAATCTCCTTTATTGTTGGAGATTGAGATTTTGGAGTTGCTAAAGAATTATTTTATGTTAGGAATTGTAGCATTGTTTGTTGGGAGAAGTCTATAAATAAGTGGGTTTTTAGAGTAGTTAGTATATTCTAGTCTAGTCTTTAATAAGAGTAGGTAGATATTAGCTTAGCCTAGTTTTACCTTAATAAATAGGAAGTTTATTTGTTCTCACGTAATATGTTATTTAAGTCATCTTTTTTAAATTAATTGGATTTTTATTATTTAATTCAAGCATTCAAATTTCAGTAATCTTAGTTTAGACATATTAGTGGACAAGTTTTTGGGACAAGTCATTATCTATTTCCTTTGCTATATGGATTGAATTGGATTATCTTCAACCATAACTACTACCAAGAGATAGTCAACTACAAGTTTTATCTTTAATACATTATGAATTTATTTTTATTCAATTCTTTTATTACTTGTTTAATTATGTCTTCATTCTAAATTAGTTTTCCAATTAATTTATTGATGAAGCACTAATTAACAACTTGTGAGATCTAATTAGATTTAAATAAATATGTAAAGTAAGTATCTTTTTATGTCTTGTGATAGAGGGTTTATGGTAAGGGGATGATATGGGCATACGACGTCCATATGGGCATATCATAATCAGGTTTCTCTCATCTTAATGCTGTTAATGGATTAAATCTAATGAGGCGTCCTCTTAGATTGTTTATTAATTAGGGAGTAATTAATAAAGCGTCCTTTTAATTACCGACAAGTAAGGAGAAATGAGGTTATGTCAGTGGCGTTCCCGGTAACTATAACTGGTTTATTTAAATTACATGTTTAATAATTGCATCAAGGATCAAGTTATTAATTAGTGTGGATTCAATGATTTAACTGGATTTTATTTCTTATTGATTAAATTCTCTAGTATTTTGTTTTGTTTATTTGTTTCTAATATTTGTTTGTGACAAGTTTGAAGGAAAAAGTACAGCTACTTCCTTGGGAGACAACCTTGCTCCATTGCTATACTAGTGAAGAGTAGGTTTTAAATTTTAGTGGTATAATGACGCGACCAAATTTTGGCGCCGCTGCCGGGCAGCGGTTTTGATTATTATTTTTTCCTTTGTAAAAATTCTTTTTTTTTCTGGTGTATGGCCCGTTTTAATCCTGCAGGTTCATTGTTATTTGACCTGAAATCAAAAAATCTGCAAGGAGGAGAAAGAAGGAAACCAAAAGAGCAAAACAAGTTCTTGAAACACATCAAGAAGAAATCATGGCAGAACTTGAATGCACCCTCAGGGAGTTAGCTAATCCTGATATTAATGTGCAACCTTTAGGCATAACACTCCCCACCATAACTGAACAATTTGAGTTAAAATCTGTTAATGCACACGTGAGTTGGCATTTATTTTAATTGGCATGGATTTTTTGGCAAGATAAGGAAAGATCTTATTGGAAGCATAAATCAAATCAAATCAATCTATACAAGGAAGATTGATTTGGAGATTAATGCTATCTTGGTATTCTTGGCCTTATCTTGGTATTCTTGGAAGCTATCATTAAAGATCTATCTTTGGAAAAGATAAGCATTGAAGGCACATGATTTTTCCATCTTTCCATTTGAATTATTTGGAAATAATCTTGGGGATAAACATGGGAAGATTTGGAGATAAACATGGGAAGATTTGGTGTGCCTATATGATCTTTCCACACCACACGGATTTGTGTGTACAAGGCGTGCAAATTATTTAGGATCGTGTGGAGCCTTGATGTTTTACTTCGGTCTTCATTAGACTGTGAACACACTTTTTTGTTGGAGATCTTTCATCAAAGTGTGTTGGCTTAAGCATCTTAATGCAATATTATTGAAGATGCAATCCTTGTATTCTTTATTATAATCCAGCCTCGGGAGGAGGTTGTTGAGGAGTTCAGGAGAGTTCAAACGTGGGCAAGGAGATCTTGTATCAACCACGGATTCCGGGAGAAGTCGCTATTGACAAGGGGATCTTGTCTTCATTGTGCGCAAGGGGACTTGCATTAACCACAGATTCCGGGAGGAATCAACACAAATCGAGGGGAGCTCGCACAATCCATTCACCGTGGAGTTAGGAAGAGGCGGCGTCAAAGATAAGATGGAGTCTTACTTTGTGTCAGACCGAGTGTCTTGTAACTTGTGAACTTAGTGGATTGTTTTATCTGGGCATGGCCCCGCAGGCGTAGGCAATTGCCGAACTGCGTTACCAACCTTCTGTCTCTTTACTTTCCGCATTTTATTATTGTCCATTACTGTTTTTGTTAACGGTGTCACATCTAGTGTTCCACCTCACTAGGACACTACACATGTAACCTTGATCTTTCAATTGGTATCAGAGCGGGTCGTCTTTGTTTCTTAGGCGGGATTCGCAGGACTTGATATTGGTTTGTGTGCGATAGACTCTATGAAGGAAGGAGGTTCAACAATGCGTCCACCATTATTGGACGGCAGTAATTATGCTTATTGGAAGGCCAGAATGAGAGCATTCATCAAAGCCATTGATGAGAAGGCTTGGAAATCAATCCTAACTGGATGGGACCCTCCAATGAGTACTGACGCAACTGGTGTAAAATCTCTCAAGCCAGAAGAAAGCTGGTCTGCTACTAAAGATGCATTGGCAAATTGTAATTCAAAAGGACCCTTAATGCAATTTTTAATGGTGTTGATCCTGCTCAGTTCAGATTTATTTCTACATGTGTGACAGCCAAGAAGGCATGGGAAATTCTCCAAACTACCTATGAAGGAACATCAGCTGTGAAATTATCAAAGATGCAAATTCTTACTACAAGGTTTGAAAGTTTAAGGATGCATGAAGATGAGAGTATTACTGAATTTCATGCAAAACTTTGTGACATTGCTAATGAGGCGTTTGTACTTGGTGAAAGTTTTTCTGAAGAAAAGCTTGTAAGAAAAACTCTACGATCTCTACCTCAACGGTTTGCTTATAAAGTTACGGCTATTGAAGAAGCAAAAGATATCTCACAGATGAAGCTTGAAGAACTGATGGGATCTCTCAGAACAATTCGAAGATGAATCTTGAGTAGATTTGGAAGAAAAGAAAGTCAAGGGATTGCCTTAAAACAGAAATGCAGAAATCAGAAATCCTGATGAAGATGACGCTTGAGGTATTCTCTTGCATTAATATCTAAGAATCTCAGCAGAGTCATGAAGAGATTTGCAGAAACATCCAGGTGTCAAAGCCAGTGTCAGTAACTCCAAGGATGAACTTGCAAGCTATAAAGAAGTTCAGGAAGAAATCAAACATCTGATCAGTCATTTAAGACAGAGAATTAAGTGTAGAGAATGTGATGGTTTTGGGGCATGTTTCAGACAGATTGTGCAAATAAATTGAGAAAGAAGAGGAATTCTCTCAACACAACCTGGAGTGAAGATGACTCAGATAAAGAAGAGGATTTTCAGAATAATCATATGGCTCTTAGTTCGAAGACTGAACAATCAGATTATGGTGGGAAAAAGGATGTTACACAGGGTGTCACTGAAAATATGGATGAAGATGAAGATTATGTCACAGAAGAAGATATTCTAGTCGAATACAAGAATCTTCATGATAAGTAGACTGAACATTTTAAAGTAAATCAGCAACTTCATATGCAGATTGGAGATTTACAGAAAAAAAAGGGACACTCTTCAACACTCTAATACTGAATTGGGAACCAAACTGAGAGTAAGTTAAGAGGAAGTGAAGACTTTGACCAATGAGTTGAACCACCTAAAGAAAGGTGTCAAGATGTTAAATTCAGGTTCATCCAAGCTGGATGAAATTCTTAAGACTGGTCAATCTAGTGGTGATCACTCAGGACTGGGGTATAAAGGAGAAAGCTCATTGTCACAACCAGTGTCACAATCAGTGTCACTACAAGTTGATAAATCTAAAGGGAAGCAAGTTGCTGTAGAGGCTGCAATGAACACAAAAAGGTTAAATCCTTATCATTCTTATCATGCTTCTAGAGGCAAAGGTAACAGATTTATTCCTATTTGCCATTATTGCAATCGTCGCGGATATATTCGTCCTAGATGCTTGATTTATCTCGCTGATTTGAGACAAGGTACTGCTAAAAAGTCTTCTTTTCGCAGGGATCCACAACAGAATCGGGTAATAAAGTACAATTTAAGGTGCAACTTCACATATACCTCACTAAAGGCTGCCACAACTGATGAGTGGTACTTTGACAGTGCATGTTCCAAATATATGACTGGTGATGAGAAGTTTTTGAAGAACACTGTATTCGGAAATATGGGAAAAGTAACATTTGGAAATGGTGTCATAGCTCGTGTCATTAGAAAAGGTACTCTAGATGTGTCATGGTTACCAAAACTAGAGAATGTTCTTCTGGTAAATGGTCTGCAGGAAAATCTGATCAGCATTAGTCATTTGTGTGATCAAGATCTGAATGTGAACTTCACTATGGAAAAGTGTATGGTAGTTGATCATAACAACATGCGCATCATAGAAGGAGTAAGATCTTCGGACAATTGTTATCTCATCTCTGCCTCATCTATATGTCTTCGATCAAGCATAGAAGATTCTATCCTATGGCATCAAAAATTGGGTAATGTGAATATAAGGATACTGCAGAAAAGTGTCTCTAAGGGAGTTGTTCGTGGGATTCCAATGCTGAAGTTTGATGAAGAAAGAGTGTGTGAACCTTGTCAGATTGGGAAACAAACAAGAATGTCACACCCTAAGTCTCAGACACTAGGGACAAATCGTGTGCTCGAGCTGCTTCATATGGATTTGATGGGTCCTATGTCGGTAGAAAGTATGGGAGAAAATCGAGTATATCTTCGTGGAGGAACTGAAAAGACGTCCTATGAAATATGGAAAGGAAGAACTCTAACTGTTAACTATTTTCATCCGTTTGGTAGTACTTATTATGTGTTGAATGACCGGGAATATAATGGAAAGCTCGATCGCAAGAGTGATGAAGCTATTTTTCTTGGTTATGCTGTTAATAGTCGAGCTTATCGAGTTTATAATAAAAGAACTCAAACTGTCATGGAATCTATAAATGTTTAAGTCGATGACTCACTGGAAGTAACTGATGTTTCTCATGAAGATGTTACAGAAGCTTTACATGAAGTAAGTTCTAGTGTTCCAGGCAATGTTCCACTCAGTGTCACAAGTGGTGTCACAGATCAGAGTATCGAGGATGATACTGTGAAAGATGTCCTCTCACCTCACAGGCAGCCATCCACTCGTGTTCAGAAGAATCACCCTACTGAGAAAGTTATTGGAAATTTGAATGATGGTGTTCGGACGAGAGAAAAACCGAGAGTGAACTATCAAGATATGATTCAAATGGCATGTTTTACTTCATCCATTGAGCCAAAAAATGTGAAAGAAGCCTTACTCGATGAATATTGGGTTGGTGCTATGCAAGAAGAACTTGGTCAATTCACTCGCAATCAAGTTTGGCACCTCCTAATGTGAATGTCATTGGCAAATAAATGGATATACAAGAACAAGAGTGATGAGCATAGAAATATCACTCATGACAACGCTTTTAGTTGCACAGGGGTATACACAAATTGAAGGAGTTGACTTTGATGAGACATTTGCTCCGGTTGCTCGCCTTGAGTCTATTCTTTATTGCTAGCCATTGCATATGTGTTGCAATTCAAGCATTTATCAAATGGATGTGAAGATGCTTTCCTCAATGGTCTTCTTAATGAGGAGGTATATGTTGCTCAACCAAAGGGTTTTGAAGACCCTCATAATCCCGAACATGTCTACAAGTTGAAGAAGGCATTATACGGGCTCATTGTGCTCCTCGGGCTTGTATGAAAGACTCACGGAGTATTCAACACAAGTCCAAGGGATATGAGCGTTTACTGGAGGGGAGTAGATAAAACTCTTACATTGCCGTGTTAAAGGTCAGTTTTTACTTGCACAAATATATGTTGATGACATAGTGTTTGGCTCAGTGTCACAGGCGATGGTAGATGAATTTGTTGCTCAAATGACTGAGAAATTTGAGATGAGTATGGTTGGTGAACGGTGTCAATTACTTTCTTGGACTGCCAATTCAGCAACATAATGATGGGATTTTCATTTGTCAAAGCAAGTATGCCAAGAATTTGCTAAAGAAGTTTGAATTGGAGAATGCTCGTCCAAGGCGCACACCTATTGGAACTCATGAGAAGATCTCTAAAGATGAGAAGGGAACTCCTATTGATGCAAGTCTGCATGATGATGCTAGAGGTTGTTGTTTAATTTGTAAGCTGGATCAATAATCACTTGGAATGAGCTTAAAAGAAAATTTTTAGAAAAATTTTTCCCTGCATCAAAAGCTGCAAATTTAAGAAAAGAAATATGTGGGATTAAGCAACATGTTAGGGAAACTTTTTATAAGTATTGGGGGAGATTTAAAAAATTACGTGCTAAATGTCCACAACATCAAATTTCTCAACAGTTACTAATTCAATACTTTTATGAAGGTCTTCTACCTATAGCCAGAGACACAATTGATGCAGCAAGTGGAGGAAGTTTGATGAACAAAACAGCCACGGAAGTTAAGACTCTAATATCTAACATGGCTGTTAACGGTCAACAATTTGGTGTTGATGAATCACGTCGTATGATTGTGGTAGGAATGTTTAGGATCCTCGTGTTGATGATTTAATTAAATCTGTTGAAAAACTTGTTTCAGGTTTGGTGCAGGTGCAACAAGTTAAAACTTATGAAATATGCAAAAATGGGCATACCACTGATTTATGACCAACCATGCAAGAAGAAGAACCTGAACAACACTACTACAAAATGAGCCTATAGCAACACCCATAAAGTGTTGTTTTAGGCCCTAAAAATGTTGCTATAAGCCTAAAGCAATACTTTACAAAGTGTGTTATCAGAAGGTATCGCCTTAGATCTATAGCAACACATTTTTCATTTTAATCAACACTTTTTAGATGTGTTGCAACTGTCAGAATATGAAACCCTTTTTTATATGCAACACTTCTTTTTCTCCAAATTTAACACTTTTTTATTTATTACCTTAAAACAATTGCCAACACTTTTCTCTTCAAATGCAACACTTTTACATTTTTTTTGTCCTATAATGTAACACTTTTTCCTATAAAATGCATCACTTTTAGTACACAAGTAATACTTTTATTTGAGTTTTATTTTTATAAAGGTAACACTTATCCATATTAATGGCAATACTTATTTTTCCACAAATATATTACTACTAATTTAATATTATATATTCAAATGTAATTCTATAAAATATATAATTCTGAATAATATTCGTATTACAAAAGTATTTATAGTATAAAATACAAAAATGTAATTGATGAAATTTAGTGTCAAACTATATACACCTAAGGGAATTTACAAAATTTAATATAACTAATCCATATTTCTACTATGTGACGACTTCATGAATTTTCAAACAAGCATCTCTACTAAGTGACAACTTTGGGTATCCAAACAAGCATCATGAGCACTAAACGTCATTTACCAAAAGAATGATGATTTCCTGTGACACGTAAAAACAAAAAAAAAGAGTTATTAGGGCAAGCTGAATATAAAACAAGCACAACCAAAAACGTTGAGTAAAATCTATGAATACTGGTGTATCGTTTTTGCACCAAAATTAATACTTACTCTAAAGATTAAAAATAGTCAAATGGGAGTAAGGTCGATCCCACGAGGAACAACAAATTTTCTTAATTAATCAATTTGCAATTGTCACCATAATTAAAATCATAAAGAAATTAATACGTAGGAAAATAGATAAATTCACAAATTAATAAACAAGAAATTAATATCATAAAAAAACTGAATTAAATTATTTAAGATAAAATTCTGGCAAATAAGCAATCCACACTAATCTTTATCAGTTGTTCATTGACGCAAAAATAATAATTCCCATTCAATCAGTCAGTTATAGGACACCGAGAATCAGCTCCGACGTATCTAATTATCCAGTTCCCACTGCAGAACTTCCAATCTAAAAACTGCGCTCCCAAAACACTAAAAAGTAAAAGACATCTGCATCTAATTATCCAGTTCCCTTTTATAAAGGGAAAAGAAATCATAACTTCCTAATTTAACTAAGAAAAGAAATCTTCTTTTTAACAAACCCAAAACAACCACAAAGCTTTCCACTACAAATTAGTTCCCTAATTCAGATTTGGAATCAAATCCAGCCATACGTGGCTACAGATATTCAGCAAACAATAACTGTCGAAATTTGTTTGTTCAGCTTTTGTGGAAGCTTCCATATATTTTCTTCTTTCTCAAAATCATTGCTGTCCTCTTCCCTTCTTCAAGTTCTCCACAAATTTCTCTTGCTGCTTAATTTCCTCAAATCTTCTAATCAACTCTCCAAATCATCTTTTTATCACCACAATATACTTCATCCCATAAACTTCACATTCTGCATTGAATACCAACAATTAACCACAACTTTACCTTATAAAGCACATTAAAAAGATATATTATAAATGAATAATTAGTGCTTTATCAAATATATTCCAGTCTTTCTTCTGGAACGTCATAGAAAATAAGACCAAAAAATACAGAGCTCAAGATAGGTCGTGAATTCTACAAGCCAAATGAAACATTCATATAATATTGAGAAAGAAAAGGGGTAAAACGCACCATGAAAAGACAAGAAGAAAAAGAGCATAAACATGCATGGTCAAAGAACAGGGTTGAAGTTCACCAATCCATATCTTAGAAAAGGCCAACTAAAAATAAGTATCGATAAGAGTTTTCTGACCAATGTCACCAATGTCTATTTTTAACTTCTAGGAATAGTATATGAAACAAGATATTAGAATAGGAATTAATCACTATACATGCTTAATAACCCACATGAAGACAACCCTAAAGATTCACAAATTTGAAATACATACATCTTGCATGCCTTTGATTGAATGTTTCAACATTCCTTCACTTTAAATGGCTCATCATATCTACTATCAAGTAAAACAGGGGGAACCACGCTTAAAACATAGAAATAGAAAATGTACCAGAGAACACATTATCAAAGCATTGAAAAAGGTCCACACCCATTTCTGCAGTGGCAACATCGTATCTTTTACTTTGACACTAGATTTCCAGTTTTTGGCTCTACAACCAGTATGTCGTTCCCATTCAGCAAGTGCTTGTTTCTTTGTCCCACAAGAACCACACTTACATTGAACTCTGAAGGAAGATAAATGCCAAAATAATCAAAATTCCTCCTTTATGGCAGGTGCTGTCGCTACCCTGCAATTTATCCAAACACAAAAACTAATGTAGCAATGGCGAGTGGGATCGTTCCCACAGAGAGAGGTGTGTGTCAAAGTTTTGTGCAAGTGATAGAATCAAAATGACAATAACGAAAAACAATAATGATGCGAATACCCAAATCAATCGAGAGAGAGAGAGTGGTGTTGCCTTGAGGGAGATTAGCTGGTAATGATTGTTCCCAATTATCCTTGACTCTGATAAGCTCGTAAATGTTCAGTTTATTATCTTTGCATTATTGTGCTTTGTGGGGTGAAACATGTACTTAATGGTATGAATATGTGCAGATTTGGAGGCTTTGTAGAATTGGAGCGTGTTGGAAGGGAAGAGGCAGATTTGGAGAATTTTAGAGGATTAAAGGGGGTGAAGACGAATCTGAAGAAAGATGGCAGAAGAAGGAGTCTAAACACTTACCAAATTGGTGTTTGAAGTGAAATATGAAGCTTATTTTCTATAGCCGCTGGTGGTTTAATGATTTTGGAAACAATGAAGATTCCTTATTTAAGTTGTTTTTGGAAGTTTTATTCTCTTTTCCAATATAATTAGAAGATTAATTAGGGTTGAGGACTTACGATTTTCTTTACAGTTTTTAAATTACGTATTTGAAGTTTCAATAGCAGCTGGGTTTGCTGATTTGTAGCAGCCCAGAATTTACCAGAATTCAGAGTTCGTCGTTCAACCGAACGACAGGAGCCTGGTTTGAAATTTTTAGTTTTATTTAATTTTCTTTTTAATTATTATTCTTGTTTTATTTTTAATTATGTTTTGTGAGTAGTTCTTTATCTGGCTATAGGTAATGAAGCACTAATCGATGCATGAATTGTGAGACCTAATTGTTCTTAATTAAACTTTCTCTTATTTAATTCCAAAAGTTTTCTACGCCTAAAGTTAATTATCTAATTTACTTAAAGATTGATCACCTTTAATTGAATTAGGTTGAGCCAATTAATCCCTTATTAAGTCACTGGATTTGATAAGTAAGATTAATTAGTGGCGAACCTACTGTCTCGGTAGACGAAAATAATTGGTTAACAAGTTGTTGCATGCTGATCATGATATGATTTGTTAGAGTTAGGTTCTTCACTACGTAATGCTTTTATAACATTAAATCTGGTGTTCGGCTGATTCCGGCCGGGTTGTATTATGAATATTGAATTAATTGATTAAGCTGATACTTTTCAATTAACGAATAATTAAGGGAGAATTGGGTTATGTCAGAGCTGATTCTCGGTAACCTATAACTAATTGATTAAATAGAGATTGTTATCCTTGCGTCAATGAACAATAACAATTGAGTAGTGTGGATTTATTTATAACTGGATCTTTCCTTTAGAGTTTATTTATTTCTAATTTTGCTATTTACTATTTGAGTGATTTATTTCCTTTGATTTAATCATTAATTAAATAGTTGTGCTATTGACAAATTAATTGAATTAGAAAATAGAGTTGTTCCTCTTGGGATCAACCTTACTCGTACTATACTTGATTTATTGTTTGAGAGTAAGTAATTTAATTTGGTACAAACGACACACCAAATTTTGGCACCGTTGCCGGGGAACGGCATTATTTTCTTTTTAATTAATTTGTTTTTGTTCTTTGGTATATGTCCAGATCGTCTAATCTAGATTTGCTTTTTGATTCAGAAATCGAAAAGACAGCACGTAGATTGAAGAAAGAGACAAAGGAACAGCGCCAAAGAACCAATTCTGGTTCAGCAGTCGACTCGTCGTTTGCCCGAACGACGACCAGCAAAATTGAAAACCGAGTTGAATCAGATTTTCTTTTTGACGAAACTTCAATGGCCAATCTTCCACCTGGGAATCAGCAACCTGTAGGTAACGAACCACCACCTGGAGGGAACCAGCAGCCACAAGGACATGTGATTAATCCGGGAGTTCAGATTCCAGTTCCACTTCCTATGCAAGATCGGCCTCTAAGGGAGTCTACTAACCCAATTGTCAATTACAGACCTTCTTGCATTGTTTTGCCTGAACTTGCAACTGATTATGAACTGAAAGCATCCTTTTTGAATTTATTGCCTAAATTTAATGGAGATGTTGGTGAAGACCCACATAGTTTTTTGCATGATTTTATAAAGGTGTGTGAAACAGTGAACAATAGGGGCGTCACTCAAGAATACATTAAACTCGCTAGTTTTTCTTGGTCTTTAACTAGACATACTAGTGCTTGGTTTAAAACTATCACTCCTAGATTCATTACATCATGGGAAGGAATGCAAAGAATATTTTTGATGAATTATTTCCCAGCTTCTAAGATTGTATTTGGTAGAAAGGAAATTGTAGGCATTAAGCAAGAATATGATGAATCCTTAACTGTCTATTGGAATAGATTTAAAAGATTGTGTGAGAGTTGTCCTCAACATCAGATTTCTGATGAACACTTAATTCAATACTTTTATGAAGGTCTGCAACCAGAAGAGAAAAGACCACTTGATGCAGCAAGTGGTGGAGCTTTCATGGATAATAGTACAACCCAAGCCACAAACTTGATTGCTAGAACATGCGAATCACGTCAACATTACCAACCTTTACGTCGATCGACTAAGCAAGTTGGTGAAATTGCCAACTCTTCAATTGAAAGTAAACTGGAAGCTTTGACAGCAAGTGTTGAGAAATTGATCAATGGAAGAGGTTCAGGTCAGATGGAAAATGTTTGTGAGATTTGCAAAAATCCTAACCATTCTGCAGATATATGTCAAATGACTCAAGAAGAGTTAGATGCCAAAGTAAGTGCAACGGGAGGATATCAACAGAAGCGCTATGATCATTATGCAAATACCTTCAATCCAGGTTGGCAAGACGATCCGAATTTAAGCTACAGGGCTCGTGCACCTCAACAAAATGTTCCACAACAGCCAGTACAACAACAAGCTCAACAACAAAACCAATTTCCGCCAACAGCACTATTTGCCCAACTAAATCCTAGCTTTGTAGTTACCTCAAGGTTAGGAATCCCTCTTGAAGATATGCTTATTAATTTAGCTACTTCTGTAACTTTGATGCAGAACACGCAAGCCCAGAATCAAGGAGAACTTCACAAATTTCAGCAAGAGACAAGGGCAGCCATAAGTGGGTGGAGTACCCAAATGACCCAAATGGCGAAACACTTTAATGAGACACAAGGTTCTCAAGGAAAATTACCCTCTCAAGTGTAGATTAATCCATTCGAAAACGTTAGTCAAATTACATTGAGGAGCGGTAAACAAATTGACGAACCAGCTACCAAGGTCATGGCAGAAATTAGAGGTTAGTCCAAAATTGAATTTTTCCACTTCTGAAATTAAAATTCCTCCACCTTTTCCCAACAGGTTGAAAAAGAATGCCAAGGATGACGATTTGGATGACATGTTGACCATTTTTAGCAAGATTGAAATCAATATGCCTTTTCTAAACGCAATTCGAAGGATGCTAAAGTGTGCCAAATTCTTAAAGGATTTCATGAAAAATTCAGCATCCCAAAAAGGAAAAAGTCATTGTGGGCAAGACTGTTTCTGCTGTAATACAACAAAACCTTCCTCCCAAATGCAAAGACCCAGGTATGTTTTCTATCCCATGTGTTATTGGAGATAAAAAAGTTGAATGATGCATGTTGGATTTAGGTGCTTCCATTAATGTCATGCCACTCTCCACATATCAAGGTTTGAATATTGGCCTATTAGCTTAAACACAAGTAGTTATCCAATTAGCTGATAGGTCCTTATCTTACCCATTGGGGGTTCTTGAAAATGTTTTGGTTAAGGTCAATGATTTTATATACCCAGCTGATTTTTATGTGTTAGACATGGGAAATTCTCTTGAAAGAAATTCAGCAGTATTATTGTTGGGTAGACCATTCATGAAAACTGCAAAAACTAAAATTGATGTGGATAAAGGAACACTTACATGTGAATTCAATGGAGATTATGTAACTTTCAACATTTTTTATGCCATGCAACATCCAAGTGATATAGAAAATGTTAATTCAATTGATGTGTTTGAGTCCTCAGTCCAAGAGCATCTTGAGACTGAATTTGTGCAGGATACATTAGAGGTTGTTGTCACAAGAAGTGTGACTGAAACTGAGGTCAAAGATCAAGAGAATAATGAAGTACAAGATGTCATTACGTCCTTACATTCTCTAGAGGAATATCCAATTAAAACAGAAACCCGCTGTTTGCCCATACAGGATTCATTTGATAAGCTTTCACCTTTTATTATTTCACCTCCTGTTTTTGAAATTAAACCAGTTCCTAACAATTTGAAATATGTGAATTTAGGTGTTGGGGAGACATCACCTGTCGTCATTCATAAGCAACTCACGGAAACCCAAGAGGAAAAATTGCTTCAAATTCTTGAGAACATAAGAAAGCAATTGGGTGCAATCTTGCTGATACAAAAGGTATAAGTTTTGCAGTTGGCATGCAACAAAACATGCTAAAAACAAATGACCAACTGGTACAAGACTCAAAATGGAAGCTCAACTAGAACAAGAGTGCAGTAGTTATCAAGGAAATACTCAAGCTGCTTGAAATAGATTTCATTTTCCCAATCTCGAATAGTAAGAGGTCTAAGCTGTATTTGATGGGTGGTATATTGCAGTCCAAGGGGATTGGACATTTTCATGTGATTGCTGTTTGCCCGAACGGGACCATTGAAATAAAAGGAATCAAAATGGTGAAGATTTTTAAGGTCCTTGGGAAACCATTTTATGAATATGAGTCATCTGCAGTGGTAAAGGAGTTTAAGTTTTTTCCCAACATTCCTTGATTTTAAAGACACCTTCTAGTCTAAGACGTAAAATAATGACGCTTGTGGGAGGCAACCCACTTTCCTTTTAGTTTTGCGAATTTATTTTGTTAGTTTTATTTTATTAGCTTTATTATTGTTTTTCTTTCCAATTAATCAGTTGTCTTTTTGTTCCAGATGTGTTTCAAAACGTGGCTCCCAAAGTGGGATGGTTTAGTTGCAGACATGGAGTAGAGGCCTTAATTTAAGGGAAGTGGAGACATGTCTTTGTCTATGGGATTCGGGCCCAGTCCAAGCATTCCTTTATTTTATTACAAAGGCCCACCATTTTATTTTTCCACCCATATTCAAGTGGTCCCATAACCCATTTACCCACTTGTCTTTTTCCCCAAACCCTAGCTGTCTCTCTTTGTTCCCCATCTCCCACATACTACTACCCATTGCTCACGCGCCGCACCCTACATCTTCTTCTTTGCCAGCAAAGCACTGACATTTGGTGACCATGAATTCGGCGTCACCCACCCCGGAGTCTCTTCCTCACCTGAAGCTTCATCACACGCTAATGAGTCCACGGGCCGAAGACCAACCGCCACCTCCGGTACCCTCATCGTCGCCTGACTCTTTTTCGACACTTACTCAATCCATGGCGACCGACGAACGAGCCCACACCTTACCCGCAGCAGTGACGAAAATCAGAGAAAAACAGCTTGTCCCTTTTCTTTTCATTTTTTTTGTGTTTTTGTTTTTTATTTTGTATTATTTTTCTGTTTTAGTTGTTTCTTCTTTCTCACATGAGGACATGTAAATGTTTAAGTGTGGGGAGGGTTTTAGATGTTATGTCTTACTTAAATTCTGTTATAGTTAAATAATAAAAAAAATCAGAAAATCAGAAAATCTTTGAAAAACATTCAGTTTACAGTTTTGCATTTTTAGTTTGTTTTAGGATGTTCTTGTTGAACTATTTTCCCTTTATAAGCATTCTTTAGCCAAACTGTTTTTGAATAAGAGAGGTTTAGTTATGGTTTAATTTATAGTAATGGTTTGTGATAGTTGAGTATGATTCCAAGTATGATGACTATTGATACTGAGTATTTTTGCCCACCTTTAAGTGAGGATTTTGAGCCAAGCATTGAATGACCACTTTATTCATGCTTATATGAATTATTCTTTGAATTGAGTGAAAATCGCGCAGAGTTGATTTCTTAAACTTGCTTTTGTGCATGGAAGTCATGAGTTGAAATTGAATTTGAATATGATAAAGGCACTTAGGATTTCGCCCTTTTTGACTTTACCTTTCATTCTTGCCTTTACATTTACCCTTAGTGAACCCCTTTGAGCCTTAAACCTTTTCTTTGTATTTACACCACTAAACATTTTCACCTAAAAACCCTTTTTAGATTTCTTTTGTCCCCTAAGGTGTAAGTAGCTAATTTTGTTATGATTTGTTTTCCCCCACTTGGATTGAACAGAGAAAATTGCATCTTTTAAGTCTCTATGCATTGAGGTATTTCAGTATGTGATGTGAAGTGAAATGTTGAAGTCTGTTGTTCGACCATACACCACTGGACAGGGAAATAAGAAAAAAAAAATCTGCAGAAATTCTGCCTGTTTGGTTGCTTTCATTTTTGAAAAAGAAATAAAAAAGGAAAGAAAAGAGAAAGAATGCAGCAAGATAAAAAAAAAGAAATAGCTGCTGGTTAAAAGAAAAAGGAAAGAAAGAATATGTTGTGCTGAATTTGCTTTGAGGAATTAGTAATTTTGAGACTTGGTGCAAAGTAAGTGTGGAGATGTTCTCAAATGTTGCTTACACCTTGTTCGTTTTATTTTTAAACCTTTTAGACAATCTTAAACCAAACCCTAGCCCCATTACAACCTTTGTAAAGACCTTTTTATTCATGTTCAATTTTAATGTTATGATTGTCTTGTGACATAATTGCAAGTTTGTTGAAGTTTTCCATGTGCAGTTTTATTGAGTGGCTGAACCCAATTCTATATATCTTTTGAGTGCTTGGAGTGATCTTGGAGAGTTACTCAGAATTTTGTAGTTTGACTTGGAGGACTTGATGATGCATAAGCTTGTTACTTGAGTTAAACCTAACTTTTTGGAAAAGTATTTGGTTTGGTTGGGTTGATGCTTATTTAGTGAAAGTGGTTTATTGTTTGTTTATTTTGTTTTCAATTTTTGTTTGAATGCTGAGGGATCAACATTGTTTAAGTGTGGGGATCTTGATAAGCTCGTAAATATTCAGTTTATTATTTTTGCGTTATTATGCTTTGTGGGGTGAAACATGTACTTAATGGTATGAATATGTGCAGATTTGAAGGCTTTGTAGAATTGGAGCGTGTTGGAAGGGAAGAGGCAGATTTGGAGAATTTTAGAGGATTAAAGGGGGTGAAGAAGATTCTGAAGAAAGATGGCAGAAGAATGAGTCTACACACTTACCAAATTGGTGTTTGAAGTGAAATAGGAAGCTTACTTTCTATAGCCGCTGGTGGTTTAATGATTTTGGAAACAATGAAGATTCCTTATTTAAGTTGTTTTAGGAAGTCTTATTCTCTTTTCCTATATAAGGAGAAGATTAATTAGGGTTGAGGACTTACGATTTTCTTTACAATTTTTACATTACGTATTTGAAGTTTCAACAGCAGCTGGGTTTGCTGATTTGTAGCAGCCCAGAATTTACCAGAATTCAGAGTTCGTCGTTCGACCGAACGACGGTCGCCTGGTTTGCAATTTTTAGTTTTATTTAATTTTCTTTTTAATTATTATTCTTGTTTTGTTTTTAATTATGTTTAGTGAGTAGTTCTTTATCTGGCTATAGGTAATAAAGCACTAATCGATGCATGAATTGTGAGACCTAATTGTTCTTAATTAAACTTTCTCTTATTTAATTCCAAAAGTTTTCTACTCCTAAAGTTAATTATCCAATTTACTTAAAGATTGATCACCTTTAATTGAATTTAGGTAGAGCCAATTAATCCCTTATTAAGTCACTTGGATTTGATAAGTGAGATTAATTAGTGGCGAAGCTACTGTCTCAAAGTAGACGGAAATAATTGGTTAACAAGTTGTTGCATGCTGATCATGATATGATTTGTTAGAGTTAGATTCTTCACTACGTAATGCTTTTATAACATTAAATCTAGTGTTCGGCTGATTCTGCCGAGTTTTGTTATGAATAGGGACATTAATTGATTAAGCTGATACTTGTCAATTAACAAATAATTAAGGGATAATTGGGTTATGTCAGAGCTGATTCTCGGTCAACCTAATACTAATTGATTAAATAGAGATTGTTATCCTGCGTCAATGAACAATAACAATTGATTAGTGTGGATTTATTTATAGCCGGATCTTTCCTTTAGATTTTATTTATTTCTAATTTTGCTATTTACTATTGTGTGATTTTATTTCCTTAGATTTAAACACTAATTAAATAGTTGTGCTATTGACAAATTAATTGAATTAGAAAATAGAGTTGTTCCTCGTGGGATCAAACCTTACCGTACTATACTTGATTTATGTTTTGAGAGTAAGTATTTATTTGGTACAAAACGACACACCAGACTCGTGTAAAGCATGTATGAGGGGATTATCTGCTAGTGGCTTAGAATGATCAACTGGGTAGTTCTCACAGTCCTATTCACAACTCTCATTGAGCTTCCCTTGTTAGTGCAAGATCTAGGCTCCGCTCTCAAACTCCAGATCCCTACTTAGTATTAAAACCCTAGCTCCTTCCTTAGTTCCCTCCCTTGGTAGGCAGTTAACCAAATCAGAGGTTCAAATCCTAACACTCAAATAATCCTAAGTCTCTTCTACTGGATTGATTTCAATTGTCAGTGGGTACCACACAATTGAAGTCACTAATATGCGCAGATCTTAGGACTCATACACGTTTGTTTCAGATTCAGTTGATGTTCTTTCATTTCCTTTGGCAGAACTAAATTGATTTCAGTGGGTAACCGCAAACCAGATAAAGAACATAATCATTTACAAATAGACATTGAAATGATACATACAAAGACACGGAACAATATGAAACACATAATGAGCAATTTAAATGGTTCACAATCAGTTGAATCATACAACTTAATCCCTCAAGGCAACAACCAAAATATTTAGCCGATCATGTTGATCGGCTTGGAAAATAGGTTTAACAAAGCCTGATCAAAAGTGGCCATTACAGAAAGATCATAGATATAATCCCTATAGTGTAATCTCATCTGTAACCCTGATTGACCTCTTTCGTTGGTGATCCTCCTCAAACCCTAGCATCTGTCCTCTCTTTTCCGATCGATCCCCCTCCTTTGTGCTTCTCTCCTGCTTTTATACTTTTCCCCGAATGACTTGGCCTAGTAAAGTTCCTGGAAAGCTTCCTTTCTTTGCGGAGATGTCGACACGTGTCTGTAGATATTAATCAATGGTGAGTGAGGACCGTGATCGGCACAAGACTTAACCATTAAGAATTTTGTCATGCAAAAACATCAACATTTGGGTGCCCGTGAAAGAGATGTAGTCAAATGCTTGTTTTGTGATGAGCTAAAGCATTTTGTTGTGTGCTAAGTGTAAGACGTGGATCAGAATGTAGTCATGAAAAATGTACAAAGAGTATGCAAGTGCAATGCCATGAAAGTGTAATGTGTGTAACTAAGTGTGGGCCGGGCGCATCGGTGCGCCCCGCCCGTGTGTCGCGCAAGATTGCGCCCCGGCACCGTGCAAAGCATTTGATGCACTAAGTGATGTGTGGTGGCGGGGCGCATTGGTGCGGTCTGCACCATTGCATGTGTGTGTGTGTGGTGGCGGGCGCATGCCAGAGTTCCCAACCCCCCGCACCGTATGTGTGGGGTGTGTGGCAGGCGCACCAAAGGCCTCCCGCCATGTGTGTGTTGGTGTATTAGTGTAGTGTGGTGTGTTGTTGTTTTGTGCATGTGTTGTGTGTGTTGTGTGTTGTGGACTTGTATGAATGCCTGAGACTTGGAAGCCAAAAATGACTAAGTGTGTGCTTGGTTGTCATTCATGACAATTTATACACTTTTGTAAGCTATTTTCATAACACTTAGCGATCTTCATGGTTTACAAATTGTAATCCAAATTCGCACATAAGTCACATACCAAGCATCAATTCATCAATCATCTCATGCAAAAGACTAAGAAAGTAAATTAAATAAGTAGGTACAATACCGACTTATCACTTCAACACAAAATACTAAAGCACAATTACTAGGAATATCAAACTTAATTAGCCAGCAGATCTAAATTGATTAATAGCCTATATCAACATTTTAAAAGATGAACTCTATAGGGGACAAGAGTAAAAATCACCAAGCAATAACTGTGGTAAAGGATAGAGGAAACTTGAAGTTCAAACAAGATCGTTAAACCAAATTTGTATACAGGATTCCCATTCATTGTACACAATGCTGACAGAAAACAACCTCACAATCATCTCGAACAGGCACAAAGGAAAAAAAATAGATATCATCTATTAGTCTTGGTCCATGTGTTACTAATATTTTATACATTCACAATTAACATATATTGATCAGATTTGACATCCAAATAACACGACAACAACAACAACTAAGTATTTTTTCCACTACCTTGGGTGGCTATATGGATCACAACATACTTGTCTAATCTCATTTCCTCATTTATATTTAAATAAATGGAATCCATTAATGAGGTAAAAAAATAATAGATCTATTACATGAAAACGTAGAAAAACTCACCCAATTTCCACCATCCGAGTAATGCCAAATTATCTTGCATATGCCGCAATACTGTTTGGATCTCCTTAACTGTGCCAACGCAAGTTCAAAAGTAAAATTGGTAACTAAACATAATGGCAAATGAAAATACTAGAGCAAAATTGCAAATGTTCCTTCACCTTAACACAGTGCTCACACCAAAACTGAAACTTAGTTGTTGCATCTTTTATTTTCTTCATTGTTCTGCATAGAAAACTCAAACCACAGCTGTCACAGTGTCGTGCTTCTTTTCTCTTACCATTTGCATCCTGCAAAAAAGGAAGGATCAACATGAATTGTATACCATTTGCAGTTTGAGACATGTTTGAACTGCTGCATTGACCTTTTATAAGAATGGGATAAGTGAAGTGCTCACGGATCAAGAGAACAAAACCCCTCCTGATTGGAACCAGTAGCTTCTTCTATTTCACTGTGATTTGCTACTGCAGATGTTTCTGGTTCATTCCCAAAATTTGTGTGCACGTAGGCACTCTCCGCTAAAACTGCTTCCTCTATTGCCATATGAAAATCTTCAGGCTTGCTGCTATACAACTTTGTCTGCCCCTGAAATCTGGAAAACCAAAAAATGCTAAAGATCCACAACTTGGCTGGTATAGTTAACATTTAGCAAAGAATTGCACACCTTTCCTTGTATTCGTGAAAAGGAACTATTATTCCCTCTTTAATCCATGCATAGTCCTACACAGAAACACCAAATTCAAATAATGACCCTACAACAACATGAATCAAAAGCAATTGCCTAATTTCTTAATTCACAGGGCCAAAACAGAGAAAGGAAGAGAACAAATTACCCTTTTAGTTCCATTTCTTGAGTACCCATAGAACATCACACAAAGAGTGCAATAGCCTCAGGTGCTTGCCAAAGTGGATCTATCACGACAGCAGGCCACGCAGGAAACTTCTTCCCGCATTTGGCCCAAACTATGTCACCCAAAACAAAGTCACCAGGCTTAAAAAAGTCCTCCTTCCTTTTATCTTTCTCCTTCAACTGCTTCCCAATGCCCCCAAATCCATTCATCTTACAGTTCTCCAGTTCGTCCCCACCAGTAAAACTATTCACCCCCTTTACGTTAAAATTACAACTTCGCTTAACCAATGGCGAAGAACAGCCTTGGTTAACTGATTTCACGGAGCTTCATGAACTAGAATACAGCTTACCACTACCACTACCATCAAAATCCTTACACTCCATATACTCCAATTTCGCTACCCCAGGCTTTATTGAATTGGGAACTAGTTCAATATTATTATATAAATGGAACCCAAAATCACTGCCTATATGCGATTTCCTATTGGATTTTGTATCAGAATACAACCCTCCTCGCTTTAATCTCTTCTTACTATACACAACATTATTGTTAAAACTCGAATTGCAGTCATACAAGACTCCCAATTTATCTTTCTTCCAAGAATGCAAAACTGAATGAGCGAACATCGAAGGGAGTAACTGAGAACGCCATCGAAAAAACTTCAATAATAGAGGTTTATGTCCTTCAATTCCTTTATTAAAACCTCTCTTAATCTCAAAAACCAATTCTACATCACCGGCATGAACTGGAGCTCCGGTGGACCATGAATTCGTGAAATTACTACCAATTCATACCTTAGGGTTCTTGAGAAGAAAATTTAAATCTGAGTTGATTTGAGTGTGAAAATCTTGAATTTAATCCATACAAATGCTCCCTTTGTGTCTACATGAATCATGGTGTGAGGATTTACATTGAGATTTTGGTGATTTGAGTGAGTTGTGTGGAGTGGGTGAGAAGAAGATGTTGTTAATATGTTGAAGAGAGAAGAGGTGAAGTGAAAAATTGAAGAAAAATTCTATTTTTTTGTCTTTTGTCTCTTTCTCCCGTCAGTAGTTGTAAACAAGTGTTGCCTTATTACAAGTGTTGCATTATTATTTAGAAGTGTTGCATTAAGTCACATATGCAACATATGCAACACTTATTTTAAAGTTTTGTAACTTTCTTCAAAATTTAGTCAATTGTAATAGTTTTTAAAGCGTTGCCAAGAAAGTATTACAATAGCCTCATTCTGTAGTAGTGCAAGCAAATGCTATAGGCCAGCAACAAAGACAGTATAACAATCAACAAAATTCTGGCTGGCAATATAGACAACCTCTTAGATGTCAAAATGCTCAACTTAACCAGTTTCGACCCACCAGTTATCAACAACAATCTAACATGACTTTTTCATAACCACCACCATCAAAAACAGGCCCAAGTTTGGAAGAAATTGTCAAAATGATGGCCCAAGATCATCTCAAATTCCAACAAGAGACGAGGGTAGGTTTTACCAATATGGGAACACAAATCACTCAGATGGCAAATGCAATAGCAAGGTTGGAAGCGAACTAAGAAAAATTACCTTCCCAAGTAGAGGTGAATCCTAAGAAAAATGTAAGTTCTATGACTCTTCGTAGTGGGAAGGAAATAAGAGAGCCAGAAAAGCATAATGATTCTGTTCTTGTGTTAGACTTTGAAAAGCAAGACTCCAACCATGTGCCCATACCAGATTCAAAAGAAAATTTTGAGGTACGTATTGAGCATAAAGTTAGTAAACCTGCTGTTGTATTGACACCACCTTTTCCTGGCAGGTTTGCAAAGGAGAAGAAGGAAAAGGAGATGCAAGACCTTTTAAATATTTTTTGAAAGGTGGAAATTAATATACCACTCATTGAATCCATTCGTCAAGTACCTAAATATGATAGGAATCCGTACAAGCAATCTACTCCAAATCCTAATGGGAATAGGATTACCAAGCCAAATCCTAATAGGAATAGAATTTCCAAGACAAATCCTAATGGGATTAGGATTTCCAAGCTCAATCCTAATAGGATTAGGATTCATCTATCCTCATCTTGTCCGAGTTCCATAAGAGTTCCATAAAGGCAAATCCGAATGAGACTAGGATTCACAATCCAAGTGGGATTAGGATTCACTAATCCATGGACATTATTTATAGAAGACCAAGATGGCGTGCTTGGGCTTTTGCCAAATTGGATCGCGCCTTTTCTTAAGTAGTTAGAATTAATTAATGTTTTAATAATTAAGTCCAAAACATTTTAATTGGGCTTATTATTAGTATATTTTTGTTTTTAATTACATGGCCCAAGTTATCTTGCATGATAATGGCATGTAATGGGCTTTAATTTGTTAGGAAAGTAATTCCCTAAATTTTAGGAGCTTGTCCTTGTCTTCTAGAAGGGCAAAACATTTTTAGCTTCCTTTTTCCATAAATGATTAGTTTGTTAGTTAGTTGGTTAAGAAGTCAAGTTATATTTTACAACTACTAGGGTTTTGTTTCCGTTTTGGTTTAGCATGGCCGAACCTACTCCCTATAAAAGGAGAAGCATTGTAACGTTTTTATCATGTTGAATTGAAAGAATTTTGGCTTTGCTAAATTAAATTTGACATCATCAACGTGAGTTATTCTTGAGTAATTCATAAGACCCGCCAAACCTTAAGTGAGGAACTTTAGGTGAAGCTTACAAGTTCTAGATTTATAGAACCGGCCAAACTTGATAGGTTTAAACTTTTGATTTACATTAGTTAAACTGATTCAATTTGTGTTAACGTTGGGGTTAGGTTAATTTTAATCTTGCCTTTTCGTTCCATATCTCTTTTCCGCAAATTGTGTTCTTGTTTCTTGAATTGAGTTTTTTTGGTGCACAACGATCCGAACTTGTGGAAAATTCGTGTGGATTGGACTTCATCCTACTCCATTCGTATCAATTGGTATCAAAGCAAAGGGTTGTTCATCAAAAAAATTCAGGTTTTGCGTTTTGTTCTCTCTCGGATTTTTGTCCTTCTTTTTGAGTTGTTCTTGTTTCTTTTGGTTGCGTCAATTTCTGCAGCTTTTGTGGTGTCTTTTTGTTGCTGTTTTCGTGTCTTTATTGCTGTCCAAGGTCTTCATAGTTCAGCTTTTAAATTACGTCAAAATCGCATGCAATTTGTTTGCTAAAAATCTGTCCAATTCGTGTTCATCTCTTGCTTAGATTTTTGCGATTTTTGTTGTGTTGATCTTGCTGTTTTGTGTCGTGTTTTGCTGCAGTTTTTCTTCATAATTCTGCATTGTTCTTGTTCATCATCATAGTGTGGAATTCTTGAGTCATTCTTGCTGAAATCACGTCCAAAGAATTAGGGTTTGTCAAACTAGGGTTTGTGAAATTAGGGTTTCTTATTCAAAATTTCATAACTTCCTTGTTTCTCATCCTTTTCTTGATCTTTCTTTTGTGTGATCTTCATCATTCTATTGCCATTAAAGTGTGTTTTGATCAAACTTTTTCACCATCTCAAAAAGACGAGTTCTTGACCACTTTCTTGAAAATCTTGATTTTCTTGAAAATCCGAAAGTGTCAAAATTTGAATCTTGAGCTTGATTCTTGCTTCTTGTTGCAAATCTTGATTATCTTGTTAAAGAAGCATATTGAAATTCCATATATTTGGTGACTTATTTGAAATTCTTGGTGGCTGAATTTGTTTGGAGAAATTAAGGTTTGAACAACATAAGACAAGACAACATCCTTAAACCTAAGTACTTGTACTAGGTTCTTGTCTTAAAAACCTTAAAGTTTGATTTGTTTAAGGTTGTCCGAATAAAAAAAAAAAAAAAGAGGCCGAATTTAGAAAAAAAAAATGCCCAATTCAAAAAAAAGAAAAGAAAAGTCGGACCATATAAAAAAAAATAAAATAGTAAACAGCCCAAGAAAAGGACTAAAGTTCTTGTTTGCTCTTTGAAAATCACCAATATTGAAATTGCCATATCTTGCTCATTTTTAATCGGAATTGAGTGATTCAAAAACACATCTTCTTGTTATCTTCTCTAGTTTCTGAATTCGTAGCTTTCTGAAATTAATCTATTTATACCCCATACGTGATCTCTAAATTAATCTAGTGACGTGAATATTTTTCAAACTTCTTTCGTTTTGCTTTTGTGAATTGATTTGTTTGAACTAATTGGTTGAGACTTGTTCTTAAAATCGACAAACAGTAAGCTTCAATTAGTTTGAGAGATTCATTTTTGAGTGTTTAGATAGGGTATACACGAGAAAAGCCATTACACTAGAGAGGAGTGTACCAACTCACCATATAGTGAGAACCCGAGAGGACTTCAATTGTGTTCTTCTTGTTTTCTTACTAACTTGCAGGTACCATGGAGGAGAATATTTTTTGTGCACGTTGTATGGTTCAAGATAAAATTTGTTGTGTCATCATTGATAGTGAGAGTTGGTCTAATTTGGCAAGCACTCTACTTGTCAAGAGGTTGAACTTAACGTGTATGAAACATCCAAAGCCATATCAACTTCAATGGCTTAACAATTCAGCCGAGACTAGAGTAACTAAACAAGTAAAGGTTCCATTCAAAATTGGAAACTATGTTGATGAAGTCTTGTGCGACGTGGTGCCAATGGAGGCTGGTCACATCCTTCTTGGAAGACCTTGGCAATTTGATAGAAATGCTTTTTATCATGCCAAGAAGAATTACTACAGCTTTGTACATAAAGGTAAAAAGTTTAGGCTTCATGCCTTAACTCCCGCACAAGTCATTGAAGACCAAGTAAGACTTGCAAAAGCTTGGAGTGATTTAAGAGATCAAGAAGCAAAGGAAAAGATTGAACAAGAGAAACAAAAGAAGGAAATAGCTGGCTTAGGCCGAGAGAGTGATTCTTCATCTTGTAATAGCCGAGAATTAGTTGTTTCAAAATCTTGTAGTTTTGCTTCTTCTAGTGAGATAAAGAGAGTAATACTAGATAGGTATCACTTGTATTTGATGATCCGTAAGGATTTTGTACTTATCATTAATAGTGATCACCTTAATTCTTTGTCTAGTGTTGTTTTGTTTTTTTTGCAGAGTTTTGGAGTTCCTAAAAGCTTAATGGAGTTCGAACCAACTCATTATCAATTGGAAGGAGTCCAATCTGCCTTAGCTTGTTTTCCACAAGGTAAGCAAGGTAAGTTGAGTGCTTATAATTTCGATCATTACAAAACCCTTGTGAACACTAAACAAAGATTTAAATCTATTGATTATCCTAACTGGAATACACTTTATTTTGATGATTTGATTCGTAACTTTCAATTCATTCCAAAATCAAAAGTATCCACTTCGACAAGGTAATCTGATTGTTCAACACTTGTTTGGTAAGTTATCTCAATTTCGAATTTCTTTTCAATTCCCGAAGGTACAATATTCTGTTCTTATTATTTGGAATTGTAAGTTCTTAATCTTTGATAACTTCAACATGCTTGTAAAGAATGTACAACATAGTTTTTGTGATTTACATTTAATCCAGGATGCCTATATATATACGTGCTTTGCAAATTCTTATGAATCCTTGGATAATATTTGTAATTACATTAATATATGTTTACTTTCTTTTCATTCTTTACATGTTAACATCATTGATTTTCATGTTATTATTAGTGTGTCCAAGCATGATGTTAATAAATTTCTCTTGAATACTTTCTTGTTGTTCAAAACATTATGTTCATCTTTATTTGAAGTATTCTTTTTAAAGTTGTTTAATATTGCATATCATCATAAGTTTTCTGATTTGCATTTATTAAATGATGTTTATATGCATAATTATTTTGAGTTTTCTTTAACTTACACATTTATTTTCTTATTGCAGGATTTGTTTTACTTGGCTCGAGTTTGTAATGAGTTCTTATTATTGGTGTTTGATCCAGGAGCTCAATTTCCAGATTCGAGGACGAATCCTTTCGAGGAGGGAGGGAATGATAGGAATCCGTACAAGCAATCTACTCCAAATCCTAATGGGAATAGGATTACCAAGCCAAATCCTAATAGGAATAGGATTTCCAAGACAAATCCTAATGGGATTAGGATTTCCAAGCTCAATCCTAATAGGATTAGGATTCATCAATCCTCATCTTGTCCGAGTTCCATAAGAGTTCCATAAAGGCAAATCCAAATGAGACTAGGATTCACAATCCAAGTGGGATTAGGATTCACTAATCCATGGACATTATTTATGGAAGACCAAGATGGCGTGCTTGGGCTTTTGCCAAATTGGATCGCGCCTTTTCTTAAGTAGTTAGAATTAATTAATGTTTTAATAATTAAGTCCAAAACATTTTAATTGGGCTTATTATTAGTATATTTTCGTTTTTAATTACATGGCCCAAGTTATCTTGCATGATAATGGCATGTAATGGGCTTTAATTTGTTAGGAAAGTAATTCCCTAAATTTTAGGAGCTTGTCCTTGTCTTCTAGAAGGGCAAAACGTTTTTAGCTTCCTTTTTCCATAAATGATTAGTTTGTTAGTTAGTTGGTTAAGAAGTCAAGTTGTATTTTACAACTACTAGGGTTTTGTTTCCGTTTTGGTTTAGCATGGCCGAACCTACTCCCTATAAAAGGAGAAGCATTGTAACGTTTTTATCATGTTGAATTGAAAGAATTTTGGCTTTGCTAAATTAAATTTGACATCATCAACGTGAGTTATTCTTGAGTAATTCATAAGACCCAGCCAAACCTTAAGTGAGGAACTTTAGGTGAAGCTTACAAGTTCTAGATTTATAGAACCGGCCAAACTTGATAGGTTTAAACTTTTGATTTACATTAGTTGAACTGATTCAATTTGTGTTAACGTTGGGGTTAGGTTAATTTTAATCTTGCCTTTTCGTTCCATATCTCTTTTCCGCAAATTGTGTTCTTGTTTCTTGAATTGAGTTTTTTTGGTGCACAACGATCCGAACTTGTGGAAAATTCGTGTGGATTGGACTTCATCCTACTCCATTCGTATCAAAATATGCTAAGTTCTTGAAAGAACTTTGCACAAAAAGGGTAAGACATGAAGAAGACGCGAAGGTAATTGTGGGTGAAAATGTCTCTGCTGTGATACATAAAAAATTGCCTGAAAAATGCAAAGATCCTGGTATGTTTTCTATTTCTTGTTTCATTGGAAATAAGAGAGTTGAAAAGGTAATGCTTGATTTGGGAGCATCGATTAATGTTATGCCATTGTCAATTTACAAAGAATTAAATTTGGGAACTCTCAAAGAAACTCGGGTTGTAATTCAATTAGCTGATCAATCAATTATCTATCTATAAGGTGTAGTGGAGGATGCGTTAGTAAAAGTAAATGATATAAATTTTCCAGTGGATTTTTATATACTTGACATAGGCGCTTCTAGTTCAACTAATTCTGTTATTTTATTAGGCAGACCCTTTATGAAAACAGAAAAGGCAATAATAAATGTGGACAAAGTAACTCTAAGTTTTGAATTTGTGGGTGAAACTGTTACTTTTAATGTTCTTGATGCCATGAAATGCCCATACGATCAAGAATCTGTGTTTCAAGTTGATATAATTGAACCTTTTGTTAATGAGTTTGTTCAAAACACTTGCATGGATGATACGTTTGGTAGGACTTTGAGCAAGAAAGATAGGGAAGTCGTAGGCCCATATGTTCAAATAAATGAGGTGAAATCACTTCATACACCTATTTTTACTTTTAATAAGATTTTTTTACCTTCTATTTTGCAGGCACCCAAGTTGGAGTTAAATCTTCCTCCTAACTATTTTCAGTATGATTCATCAATTACTTGAGCAACAATAAATACGGTCTGGCCTAAGACTTAAATCTGGGTTCTTATGGGAGCCAACCCATGTTATTTTGCATTTAATTAGTTTACATTCATTTTTAGTTTTCAGTATAAAAATTGACTTTGTTCTTTTATCTTTTGCAGGTAAGAAAGAAGTTAAGATTGATTTTTATGTTGTCTTATTGAGTTTGAATAAAAATCATGACAAAGAGCAAAATGTGATCCACGTCGCGACGTACGATTCTGCACTTCGCGACGTGGGAAAAATGATTTAAAAGTGATTTTTTTGTCGATTTTTTGTTGAATTTTTGAAAAGTTCCAGTGAGCCACGTCGCGACCCCTTCCACGTCGCGACGTGGGTGGACGTCGCGAAGTGTGACCATGCACGTTGTGACGTCAGTGATCGTCGTCGTTAAGCAAAAATAAAAAAGACTTTTTTCAGTCAAAAAATAAATTTTGTGTCTTTATATGCGACAAATAAGTAGGGTTAGTTTTATACTTGGATTAAATAAAACAAAAACCTAACTGTGGGTTTTTTCTCTCATATTTTTTGGCTTCTGACAGAAGATCGTGCGACATCCTCCTTTGTTGCTAAAAGAAAATTTCTCCTTTTTCATCATGGCAACTTCTCCAAGCCACTCTGATTTGTCACCAACCACCAGTTTCATCTGATCAAATTGCTACGCTCCAAGAATCTATGAAGAGGAATGACGATTCTGGAGCAATCCATTCAAACATATTTCCAATTTCAAGGGTTTAAACACCCAAAGCTATGAGTTTTCTTTTACACTCCTCTCATTTTTTTTCTTTCATTTTATGTCATCCTTTTATGTTGTGCTTTAATTATCTTCTTTTATACATGAAGGATTATGTATTGTGTAAGTATGGAGGAGTATAGCTTAAGTTTAATTTTAATTTCTGTTTTTGCATGATTAGGATAGTGAATTTAGTTAGTTCATGTTCATCTTGATTTTTAAATAAATCATAGTGCCCTAAACTTCATGAAAAAAATTTGGATATAGATTGAAGCATGTTTGGGCAGTTTAGGGGATATCTTTGTTTTGGTTAATATAATTGTCCCATATGTATTTTAGGATGATAAAATTGTAAGAATTTATTTCTTTTACCCAATAAGTGAGTTTTCAAGCCTAAAGTACACAAGAACCACTTTCTTGGTGCTTTTGAATTTTATTGTGAGAGTTTTGATTAAAATGCATTGGGTATTATAAAGCTTGCTTTGAAGTACATATTGAGATCATAGATGATTATATGCATAAAAATGATAAAGGAAAATTAGGAATAAACAATTTCAGCTTTCTAAATCACTTCCTACTATTTTAATTTGACCCCTAGTGAACCATTTTTTAGCCTAGACCTTTTCTTTGTTTAACACCCAAGAAAAATTAGCCATTAAAACTTGCTTTTAGCTTTCTCTTTCAACATATTTATCAAAGAATATGTTAATTATATTTTAAGATAGTTAAATACTTCTTGAACTAATAGCCACACTGCTGTTATTTGTACAAAATATTTGCTTGCAAGTTAAATTTTATTTGTTTTTCATTTAACAAAAAAGAAAAAAAGGAAAAAGAAGAAAAAAATGCTCAGAAAAATAAGTGAAGCATTGTTGTAAGAATAAGTATTGTTGATGTCAAGAAGTTGTTGAAAGTGTGGCTATGAAAGAAGTATTTTATGAAAATAAATTTCACTTTAACATTTTTCTTTGATAAATTTTTAGCCCATATTTATCTTTTGTCCTACCTCTAACCTTGCCCCATTACAACCGAAAAAGACCTTTTTGATTTATGTATATGGTTATTGGATTATAGTGGAGATGTGACTGATTTACAAGCTTATGATAATACCTTGCTTGAGTGATGTACATTGCCGTATTAACTAGTGTGTCCTTATTGACTGAAAACTGTGAGCTTGAATTTATTCTTGCAATTTTTAACTTAAATGAAGGGGCATGTTTGCATTATCTAGTACAAGGATTGGTTAGTGGTAAGATGGTTAAGCTTCAATTTATATCTTGTTGGTTATTTAGTTAAGGGCATTATGATGTTGAGTCCAAGTTTTTTGTATTTTTAGTTTTTTATTGGAATAAACCATACTTGGCGCAAGCATGGTCCAAGTACGGGGATTTGCTAGAGTCAATATTTTACATTTATTTGTAATAATTTTATGCCTTTTTATTAGTATTCATGTGTTGAAATTCATGGTTTTGTTATATTTTCATATTTATGTGGGAAATGAATGGAATGGTACGAAAAAGAGCTAAATTGATGCAAGAAGTTGAGAAGATTTGTAGGAAGGATTTTTACTAAAAGAAAAAGATTTTAACAAGAAGGATTTTTACTAAAGGGAAGAGAGATTATTGGAAGATGTGGTTATGTTACGGGGGAAATATTTCTTGTAATCAAATCTCCCAATATTGTGCAGATTGAGATTTTGGAGTTGTTAAAAATTATTTTCTGTTAGGAATTTTAGCATTGTTTGTTGGGAGAAGTCTATAAATAAGTGGGTTTTTAGGGTAGTTAGTATCTATTCTAGTCTAGTCTTTAATAAGAGTAGAGTAGAGTAATTAGCTTAGCCTAGTTTTCTTAATAAGTAGGAAGTTTATTTGTTCTCACGTAATATGTTATTCAAGTCATCTTTTTTAATATAATTGGATTTTCATTATTTAATTAAAGCATTCAAATTTCAGTAATCTTAGTTTAGACAATTTAGTGGATAAGTTTTTGGGACAAGCATTATCTATTTCCTTTGCTATTTGGATTAGATTAGATTATCTTCAACCATAACTACTACCAAGAGATTGTCAACTACAGATTTTATCTTTAATACATTATGAATTTATTTTTATTCAATTCTTTTATTACTTGTTTAATTATATTTAAATGTAATATATATATATATATATATTTTTGTTATAGTTTATTTTCAGTTATTGTTGATTTTCTTTTTCATTTTAATTTGAATTAATAATTCATTAATTTTTTACATACCATATTGAAACATCTAAACTTCTTAATTTGTATTTCATGATTTTCTCATTTATTAAAGTTACATACCCTACTTTCTTTGTAATAAATTCATTAATTATTTTATCTAGTTTAGTATCAACACATTCATTGTCTTAATATTCTCATTTCTACTAAACTTACTTTTTGTTCATGCTCATAATAATTTAGTCGTTCAACACTTTGAACAGTAAAGTATCACTAGTTTTATGGTTATTTTATAAAATATTTCCTTTCAATTTTAACAGTAATTTATAATTACAATGTATAGAAGATGATCATAAAATTTGGGGTTAACATCCCTTCGCCGTTTACGGGTTTGCCAACTAAAAAAAAGTGTGGAAAATGATCTTTTCCATAATCTTTATTACTTCTATGTATTAGCTTGCTTCATTGATATATTCTATGTATTAGCTTGCTATGTTGTCATTGAAACAATACTTCTGCTAACAAGTATTTATTCGGGATAGTTTTATGCAATTTTGCTTAAATTAATTGTTTAGAGGCATTTGGTTTCTCCCTTTCGTAGAAATTAAGCACTCTGTCCCAGTTTTCTAACTTTTTTCTTGTTGTTTGCATGGAAAAAGAGAATCCTATATAACAAATCTAGTATGATAAATAGACGGGTAAATTGCTTTAATCGTCCCTCAATTTGGGGTTTCATTTTATTTTTTGTCTCTAATTTTTAAAAGGTTCTATTTTTGTCCCTCGTGTCACAATTTGATTTAAAATCGTCATTTGTTTAATTTTTTTCACTTAAAATTCTAATTAAATAAATATTTAACATATATATAACGAATAGAAGTGTATACAAATTGATAGAATTAAACATATCCATGTTAAATGGTCATCAAAATTAAATTTTCTAGCATAAAAAATAAATAAATGATCATTGAAAACTAAAACTATAAAATGAAAGACGAAAATAAAACTTTTTAAAGGTTAAAAATAAAATTGAAATAAACCTAATCCGAGGACACGGTTGAACTAATTTATCCTAAATAGACAGAATTTGCATCACTACAAATTCTCCATCCTAAAATTTTTTGAATGTCTTGTTAACTTGCGAAAATGATTTAATCTTGATCATTAGCTATTCGTGTAAATGGGAGGTTTGGCAATATCCCCTTCCTACCAGTATGAATCCAATATATTAGTTGTTTGAAAAGAAAAAAGGGGAAAACAGGACTATTACTTATTCATTATTCGTTCCCATATCCATCATTGCCATTTGATGCCCAAAGACTCTTTTGTTTTGTTGCAAATTAAGTTTGCAGTTGTTTTTAAGGTCGGTGTGAATTTATCTAACTAACACCAATTTCAATGATAGAAAGATGACCGCATAAATACATGTTAGGACTAATTTACATTATTATATTATATATTTTCAATTTAGTGTTTTTGTTAGTTTTTGAGTTATTTTCTAATGTATTTCACTTTATTTTATAAAGTTTTGTCCGTACTAATTGTGTTTTATTAATTTCTTTAGTAGTGTTTGGCAATGTTTTCAATATTGTATATATGATTGCTCTTCGAGTTGGAGGAAAATTTTGAGTTTAAGGTTAGTTGCAAGAACACTGACACAAAATGTTATTGGTTCTGGCCAAAGTACTTCTTTTTTTTATGACTTGTGGCACTTAATTGAATGTTTAAATCATGAGTTACCTGATTCATTGTTGAAAGAATTTGGAATCTCTGAAAATGCTCCTGTCAGCTCTATTATTTGTGGCGAGAGGTGGAATTGGCCTGTGGGAAGAAGAAGATCTATAGAAGTGCAGAGGTTGATCAATGCTACACCAAACTCATTCCTACCTTATAGTGAAGTTGAAGATCAATAGCTTTCTCATTCATCAGGTATCTCCTTTGTTAGATCAGCTTATTTGACACTACAATCGATTGGTCTAATTGTATGTTTGGATAAATTTGTTTGGTCTAAAAGAGTTGTCCTAAGATTAGCTTTCTTTCTCTGGCTAGTATGTAAAGGAAGGGTTAATACAATATCTAAACTCAAATCTTGGGGAATTATTGATAATGATGCATGTGTGTTTTGTAAAGTAGAAGTGGAATGCATTGAACATCTATTGTTTCTATACCCTTTTTCGTATGAGGTATGGAAAAGAATAATGTCCATGAACTCGTTGTATCTAGGAGTTTATTCATGGAGTGAGGAATTACTTTGGTGGTGTTGCCATTTTACCTTACAAGGTTTTGCCCAAGAGATTGAAAGACTATCTCTCGTTGTAACAGTGTACTTGAAAGAAGGTAATTCCTTTCATTGACGTATTGTCTGTCTTATAAAGTATTACAAGAGAAATCCTAGCCTACAATCAAGCATAACCGAATATACACTTTCCTCATCTAAGAGGAGCAAATCAATTACAATTAATACTAAAAGAATATCCTATCACATATACACATATATTCTATCACACCCCCGCAGTTGAAACGGGAGGGGGACGAACGTTGAGACTGTCCCGAAACTCGTCAAACAAAATCAATGGTAGACCCTTCGTAAAGATATCAGCTATCTGATAGCGCGACGGGACATGTAAGACACGAACCTGGCCACGATCAACCTTTTCGCAAACAAAGTGAATATCCATCTCGATATGTTTAGTGCGCTGATGTTGAACAGGATTGCCAGAAAGATATATTGCACTAACATTATCACAGTATACCAATGTAGCTTTCTGAATAGGACAATGAAGCTCCAAAAGAAGGTTGTGCAACCAGCAAGACTCAGAAACCACATTAGCTACCCCTGGGTACTCTGCCTCCGCACTAGAACGAGATAAAGTTGCTTGCCGTTTAGCTGACCAAGAAATCAAATTATCTCCAAGAAAAACACAATAACTAGAGGTGGAGCGTCTGGTGTCAGGACACCCCAATCAGTATCTGTATAAGAAAGGAGAGTGATAGTCGAAGATGGATAAAGATGCAAGCCATAATCAAGCGTACCCTGAATGTAGCGCACAATGCGCTTGAGGGCATGCATGTGCTCGTCCCGCGGGTCATGCATGAACAAACAAATTTGTTGCACAGCATATGAGATGTCGGGTCTCGTGAATGTAAGATACTGCAGAGCACCCGCAAGACTTCGATAATGGGAAGAGTTCTCAAATGGTGGGTTAGAAGTAGCACTCATCTTCGGTTTAGTATCAACCGGTGTGAGAGAAGGCTTGCAAGTAGACATGCCGGCTCGCTCTATAATCTCAGTTGCATATTTCCGCTGAGATAAAAACAAACCTCCTACATGTCTGCTGACGGCAATACCCAAAAAATCACTCAAAAGGCCCAAGTCCTTCATAGCAAATTTGGAGCTAAGAAGAGATATGATTGACTTGCGAAGAACATCAGAGGAAGCAGTCAAAATAATATCATCAACATAGAGAAGAATATAAGCCATATCATTATTGTGACGGTATATGAACAATGAATTATCAGACTTGCTATGAGAAAAACCAATAATAGAAGCGTAATCAGCAAATCGCTTATACCAGGCCCGTGGTGATTGCTTTAGTCCATACAGGGATTTCTTGAGCAAACAAACATAATCAGGATGAATGGGGTCGCGGAATCCCATGGGCTGATACATGTACACAGTCTCTTTGAGGTCTCCATGCAGGAAAGCATTCTTCACATCAAGATGGTGTATGGACCATGCTTTAGAGAGAGCTAAACTGAGTACAGTGCGAATGGTTGCCGGTTTGACTACCGGACTAAATGTGTCACCACAGCGGACTAAATGTGTCACCACAGTCTACGCCAACCTGCTGAGTCTTGCCATCACCTACAAGACGGGCTTTATGCCTCTCAAAAGAACCATCAGATCTTTCTTTATGAGTAAAAATCCACATAGACCGAATAATATTAACATCTGGCGGACGAGGTACTACTTCCCACGTCTTATTTTTAATAAGAGCATTATATTCGTCTTCCATGGCCAGTTTCCAATTCGGGTCACGAAAGGCAGACATGGGTTGGAAGGGAGTGGGGATTTAGAAACACTAGTGTGGAGGTCGTAGACAGGTTTTTATTTAAAAATCCCATGTTGACTACATGTGACAGGTCTGTGGACGGGTATAGGAGTAGGTGGGGTCGGAGTGTCTTGTGGTTGGGTGGGATGGGGTGTGATATCTTGGTAACCACGACTTGGAATTGTATGACCATTACCAACAATTATACCACGATTACTGCTCAAATTAAAATAAGACGAAAGATTACCAGGATTCGATGTCATATGAGACGTGGCACCAATGTCCATGTATCAGTTTGCATCTGGAGGAGTAAGCCCAAGAGTGTGCATTGCGGATTCAATATCGGTGGGAGAAGGTTGGGCTGTTGTAGAATAGGCTTGCTATGGTCGTGGCCCAAGGACCCCAGGTTGCTGCCACTGTGAATTGGGCCTGGTCCAAGGAGCGGTAGGGTATGGACAAGGGGGAATGGCCCAAGGAGACCACTGCCAAGGCCACTGTTGTCCACCTGGCCGTGGTTGTGACCACGACTGCTGCTGCCGGGGCTGTTGGTAACCTCCCCCACGTCCGCCGCCACCACCGCGGTTGCCGCCTCTGCCACCGCCGCGGCCACCACCACGATGTCTCCCAGAATTGTTGCCGTGTGGACCCTTGCTTCCACCACCGTTATTATGGTTTTGAGGGTAGCCATCAGACAAAGATGGAGTATCATCAGACTCCTTGGTCGTGGCAGCCGCCATGGCTGTTGCGGCCTTCTTAGTCAAGGCGGCTTCTTCAAGAAGGAGCATAGAACGGGCTTGATAGAAGAGGGGAAGGGGGTTGCTTTGGCGGATAAGAGTTCCAACACCACTATAGGCCTCCGTGAGTCCCAAAACCATCTGAAAAACAAGCCGATGATCGGATATTGGGTCGCCGACATTCTTGAGTTGATCTGACAAGCCCTTGAGGCGTTGACAATATGCAGAAGCATTCGGAAAATCCTCCACGTTGGTATGAGAAAATTCCTGTTCCAGTGTGACGGCCCGAGAGTTTTTGTTGTCTTGAAAGAGATCACGCAATCGATTCCAAACCTCCATGGCCGTGGAGTCGGGTTCAATGATGGTATGTAATAGATCAGTGGAAATTGTGGAATAAATCCACTGAAGAACCGTAGCATCTAAAGTCGACCATAACTCTTTTTCGGTAGCGGTGATGGACGACGTATCGAGAGCTTTTTCCGGTGGAATGATGTGGTGAAGAACCTTATGAGATTTAGCATGGATTTTGAACAGTTCCGCCCACGTAGCATAGTGGACGGTTTCCATTTCAAGGGTAATTGAGATATGAATCTTAATGTTGGAGACAACAAGAGCGGGGTAGAAGGTTGATTTAGTGTCAGTCATGGTGGCCAACAGTAGAGGAAAGAAAGAAAGATTGGTAGAGGAAAGAAAATGAAGAAGGTTCCGTAGAGCTCTGATACCATGAAAGAAGGTAATTCCTTTCATTGACGTATTGTCTGTCTTATAAAGTATTACAAGAGAAATCCTAGTCTACAATCAAGCATAACCGAATATACACTTTCCTTATGTAAGAGGATTGCTATCAATTACAATTAATACTAAAAGAATATCCTATCATATATACACATATATTCTTTCAGTACTGTATATGAAGGGTTAAAAACATGGTAATCTATAAACAAGAAGAGGTTAATGTGATTGAAATTGTGCAATATATCATTACTGATATTAGACGCACTATTGCTGATTGGAAAGGAATCAAAAGCAACCGAGAGAATAGAGATTTGAGTATAGTTTGGGATTTTGATGAGAAAATTTTTCAAGAAAATGTTTCTTGAAAATTTAGAGATGTTGTTTATTTTGTTGATTGATGTTTGATTGGTGGATAGTTGTAAACAATGATTTATTAGAGCTATTATGCTTCAATAAAATTTAGCTTAAAAAAAAAAGATGAAATGCCTTTATTTGAATGAATTCGAGAAGTGTAAAGAGTTCCCAGACATGCGGGTTTCTTATATATTGATTGATTTAAAAAGGTTTCGAAACATAAAAATCAATTTCCACCCAAATTTGTGCCAATAAAATGTCAATAAGTTATAAAGGAGGTATATATTTTGGCAGTTGAATTTCTTCAAAAATTCTATTGCATATGGGGTAGTTCCCTTGTTATCGGCACAATTTTGGATGATAATCGTGCTTTTTTTTCTAAAGTTTACAATGGAATTTAATGTTATGTGGAATTTGGTATCAAAATGATTTATTTTGAATGCTTTTATAGATCAACATCATTATTTTAAGCAGAACGAATAAAAAAAAAGTACGAAATGTTCATAAAGGATTATTTATACGATAATTAATTACAAAAGAAGAGTCTTTCCTATGTACTGTCCATAATATTATTTCCTAGTAATTTTTGGCGGTACATGCAATTGGCTTAATTAATTACCCCAAATTAAATTTATATCGACAAACTATTTTTTATTTATCAACGATTGAGAAGTATTATATATAACTGTTAAATGATGAAATCTGTTAATCCTAAAGCAACCTTATTAAGAGAGGGAAGGGGGAAGGGTGAATCAGATTTTTAAAATTTATACACAACTAAGAAAATTAAAAATTTTGCCAATGAGTATTTAGTTATGGTGGAAGTTAGTGGTGCACAAATTTGAATAAATCCAATTCTAAAGTTTTGTCATCAAAATATGTAATATGCAATATAAGTATCTAGGTTGATCACTTTAATTTAAACTAAAGATGAACAGCAACAAGAAATTAATGAATGAGAACATGAAAAAATAAATAGTTCAATCTTGAAAAAGTCACATTTTGGTACTTCAACTCAGATTTCGTTATACAAATAGTTTTCAACAAATTTTTTTATCTATTTGACAAATTACACCGTTAATTATATGACACTATTTATTATTCAAATTAACGTTATTTTGTACCACATTATAATAACATTACTTATTAAACGAATCGAAAAAGTTGAAGACCATATTGTGTAATAAAATTAAATTAAATTGATCAAGGAAAACAAAAAAATATTTTTTTTTTCAATATTAGAAGCTAAAACCACACTTACCCTCAAGCTGAGGGATTATTGGAATCATTTGTCCATTGAAAAAACAGTAAGGAACAACAACATCAAGAGAATAATTTCATACAATTAATGTGGAATAACATAAGTAAATAGTAGAAACTTTTCACATGATAAAATAGTACAGGAAATGGATAATGGTAGGAAAAGGTTTGAAATCCACCCAGCAAGAAAAGAGCTGATGCAGGGACTGAAGTGCTCCCAGTTGTTGAATAATAATCAACATTTATTATGGAGCAAAGAAACAGTAGCACTATATTATAAGTTGGATATGGATATTCAATCAAATATTTTGTCCTCAGTATCCATCATTTACTATTTCCCGTTTCCAGGGCAGCAGTATGGGCACAAAAATACGCAATGCGGTGTATCAGGACAGTCAGGGCAGCTAAGAAGTGATCTGCGACGGAAAGAAATTGGAAGCAGTGGAATTAGGTTTATGTCGGGATTGTTAGTCCTGGAACTCTTAGCCCAGTCATCGTTAAGCTTTGCGTCTTGACTATTCATGGCAGTTGAAGCTTCTGAGTTAGGTTCGTTCGTGTTCATATTGGTGTGAGCAGCTGTGCTAGTAATCATTTCCTGAGCAGTTGCATAGCTCAGGCCACTTTCAAGTGCTAAATTCAAGAAAACTGAAACGAACATGATCTGCATCAGCAGCAGTTGCCCTGCAGCATGAGCTCCATCTTGAGTACTTTTGATTTTGGCCATGGCTGTTGTTAAACTTGTTGTGAGATGGAAAGGCAAAGAGATAATCAACACTGCGAAGTGCGAAGTGCAGGTTTGAAAAGCTTTGCTTCATGCTCGGGTTTATATAGAACAACAATGAGAATTATATATTGGATCCACAAAATCTTTGGTTCAAATACGTCCAATTTGGAATGAACAAAAAGAATTAGAGGAAACGTCGAACATGATAATCCCAATCATTGATCAGATCATTCCAAAATCGAAGCATGAGCATACAAACACTGCAAATATTATGTTTCAAACAAAGAGATTCTGTGTTTTGGAATGTTTTTGTCCATCTGCCATGAATCTATTAAACAATATTTGTTGCTCTATCCCTGCCGCTTAGGTTGTATTGAATACTAATCAAAGAAATATTCTAACACGAAACTACATTGAGGTTTAAGGAAAACATCTGACACAGTCCATCATTGTATCGGTCCTGTACTCTCAATCCTTAACATTTGAAATAAAGTTTGGTCTCACATAATATCAAACAAACATTATTAATTTAAATTAATCAGTCATTCTATTACCTAAATAAGTCATGAACCCAAATTTTTGTCAATAAATGTCAATATGTTTAGGTATTACCGTTGAGTTTATAAGAAATTCTATTATAAAGGGGGTAATAATTAAGCTTGTTATTGGGACGTTTTGGAATGGTAATGTTGTATTTTTCTTTTTATAGAAGCCTCTCGTGAAAATCTTAGAATTAAATTAGTTTTTGATCTATAAATATAAATGAATTAATTATTGAATTAATGATAGATTAAATTTATTTAATTTGTTTTATCTTAAAAGTTCGGTGACTAGATTGTCTTTAGTCCCGAGAGTTTGTTCGGTCAGATTATTGTTTATATTGTGAATTGAGTTTGGTAATAATTTGATTTCTTGTTTGACTACAACATTTTAGAATGTTATCTTATTATAAAAAGATGTTTAATGTTAGGTCTTCATAACACAACTCTCTCGGTGAGAAATCCCACAAATAAGAAAATAAGTTTTCTTATTAGATTTACAAGTGTTGTTGGAGGGATCTATTTTATTAACGTAACATTAAATCAATATTTCGAGGATTCCAAAAGTAGTATATGTGGATTATCACTAAATCAATCCTTTGAAAAATCCCAAAAGTAGTTCGTGTAGATTATCGTTAGCGATGGGACATGTGTACGGCTTATTGATTGATTAAATCTCGCTCAAAGATTTCACTAGCATCTTTTTGAGCTATATAGGATACTAAAAGTAGTTCGTGTGGATTAATTATCGTTATAGATTAGATACGTGTGCGGCTTATTAATTGATTAAATCTAACTCAAAGATTTCGCCTTTCTAGTAATATTTATATAGATATCATTAAAGTAATGTAGAATCAATTATAATATAATTGTTATTTTTTTTTCGCGGCGTCATTTACTATGTTGAGTTCCTTTCAATTCATACATAAAACGAACAATTAATCACTATTGAAATCATGATTCTAATTTACTACTATTTTTATCACACAGTAAAATTGTGATTAACTCTAAGTTGCATGTATGAACCCGCTTTACAGAAAAAAAAAGAAAACTTAAGAAAATTTCAAAACCTGCAAATCTATTGATCTTTATTATTTCAGTGACACGGGCAAACTAATGGAAGATAAGAATTTTCACGAACACACGACAAAATCCAATGAACTTAAAAGAGTGTTATTGAAAATAATGATGCTAAAACCCCACAAATATTTATATAATTTTAGCAATTCTTAAACTAAATTAAAAAAAATCAGAAATTGATTAGAAAAAGAAAATGACTTCAAATTTAAAATATTTATTATGGATGAAAGGTGGGGAATTCTCTCAGGCTCCTTTTGTAGTTGCTTGTTTTGCATGCATTCCATACTTGTCCAATGTTTTTGTGTGGAATCCGTCAATAAAAAAAAAAACCGTGGCAGATAATACCAATTTCTCTCTTTAAGATTGACCTTTCAGGGAACAAATAAAAACATATTGAATGAGATTCAAGACTTTATAATAATAGCTCGTTTAGATGTGGATAACGAAGGATTATGGGATAAAAGATTCTTGGAAAAGTTAGTTTTGGAACTGCCAAGCAGTGTCTTGCAGCCGTATATATGTGATCCCTTTTGAATATTCAAATAGATAGCATGCAATAGAGAATTGACGTAAATTTAAAGAAATTTGAGCGAATTCGTTTGGCGTGACACTGGAAAAAGATGCTGTTACGTACTGGTAATCCATCACAAGGAAATATGTGTATTTTGCACGGATATTAATGTTGCTATGGCAAACCTTGTTCTATCTTATGGTCGCCAAAGTAAAATGGTTCAAACTCGTGCAGATCTAGCAAGGTACAAAATATGCAAAATGGTAAGAAGGGAAGAATTTGAACTTCCAATGTCTTAGCGAATTGCTTCATGGTCATTGAACCCGTACTTTCTGATGGCAAGTAATTTTGGGGATAATTTTAAGGAAAAATATAATTTTGATTTACAAAATTTTACGTAGTAGCACTTTTGATCGTTTAGCCTTCGTTTAGATAGAGTATTTTTTGATTTTTTGACGAAATATTTTTTAATTGATGTTTGTTATAATAAAGTAATATTTTGGAATTATTTGGATTAATAATTTCGTTTTTGTTTAAATTTGTATTGGAGAATTTTTCATTTATAAAAGTTTGAAATTTAAATTTGAATTAATATTTTATGAGTTTGTTTTGGTGGGAGTTGTGTTAGAATGAATTGTTTATTATTAAATGTTAATGCGCATGTGAGTTGGCATTTATTAGTTGGCATTGATTTTTTGGCAAATAAGGAAAGATCGTGATTGGCTGCAGAAATCAATTAAATCAATGATAGAGTCAATATTTTACATTTATTTGCAATAATTTTATGCCTTTTTATTAGTATTCATGTGTTGAAATTCATGGTTTTGTTATATTTTCAGGTTTATGTGAGAAATGAATGGAATTGTATGAAAAAGAGCTAAATTGATGCAAGAAGTTGAGAATTTTTGCAGGAATGATTTTTACTAGAAGAAAAAGAATTTACCAAAAAGGATTTTTACTAAAGGGAAGAGAGATTATTGGAAGATGTGGTTATGTTGGTTGGGGGGAATGTTTCTTGTAATCAAATCTCCTAATATTGTGGAGATTGAGATTTTGGAGTTGCTAAGAATTATTTTATGTTAGGAATTGTAGAATTGTTTGTTGGGAGAAGTCTATAAATAAGTGGGTTTTTAGAGTAGTTAGTATCTATTCTAGTCTAGTCTTTAATAAGAGTAGAGTAGAGTAATTAGCTTAGCCTAGTTTTCTTAATAAATAGGAAGTTTATTTGTTCTCACGTAATATGTTATTTAAGTCATCTTTTTTAATTTAATTGGATTTTTATTATTTAATTCAAGCATTCAAATTTCAGTAATCTTAGTTTAGACAATTTAGTGGACAAGTTTTTGGGACAAGCATTATCTATTTCCTTTGCTATATGGATTGAATTGGATTATCTTCAACCATAACTACTACCAAGAGATAGTCAACTACAAGTTTTATCTTTAATACATTATGAATTTATTTTTATTCAATTCTTTTATTACTTGTTTAATTATGTCTTCATTCTAAATTAGTTTTCCAATTAATTTATTGATGAAGCACTAATTAACAACTTGTGAGATCTAATTAGATTTAAATAAATATGTAAAGTAAGTACCTTTTTATGTCCTGTGATAGAGGGTTTATGGTAAGGGGATGATATGGGCATACGACGTCCATATGGGCATATCATAATCAGGTTTCTCTCATCTTAATGCTGTTAATGGATTAAATCTAATGAGGCGTCCTCTTAGATTGTTTATTAATTAGGGAGTAATTAATAAAGCGTCCTTTTAATTACCGACAAGTAAGGAGAAATGAGGTTATGTTAGTGGCGTTCCCGGTAACTATAACTGGTTTATTTAAATTACATGTTTAATAATTGCATCAATGATCAAGTTATTAATTAGTGTGGATTCAATGATTTAACTGGATTTTATTTCTTATTGATTAAATTCTCTAGTATTTTATTTTGTTTATTTGTTTCTAATATTTGTTTGTGATAAGTTTGAAGGAAAAAGTACAGCTACTTCCTTAGGAGACAACCTTGCTCCATTGCTATACTAGTGAAGGCTAGGTTTTAAATTTTAGTGGTATAATGACGCGACCAAATTTTGGCGCCGCTGCCGGGCAGCGGTTTTGATTATTAATTTTTCCTTCATAAAAATTCTTTTTCTTTTCTGGTGTATGGCCCGTTTTAATCCTGCAGGTTCATTGTTATTTGACCTGAAATCAAAAAATCTGCAAGGAGGAGAAAGAAGGAAACCAAAAGAGCAAAACAAGTTCTTGAAACACATCAAGAAGAAATCATGGAAGAACTTGAATGCACCCTCAGGGAGTTAGCTAATCCTGATATTAATGTGCAACCTTTAGGCATAACACTCCCCACCATAACTGAACAATTTGAATTAAAATCTGTTAATGCACACGTGAGTTGGCATTTATTTTAATTGGCATGGATTTTTTGGCAAGATAAGGAAAGATCTTATTGGAAGCATAAATCAAATCAAATCAATCTATACAAGAAAGATTGATTTGGAGATTAATGCTATCTTGGTATTCTTGGCCTTATCTTGGTATTCTTGGAAGCTATCATTAAAGATCTATCTTTGGAAAAGATAAGCATTGAAGGCACATGATTTTTCCATCTTTCCATTTGAATTATTTGGAAATAATCTTTGGGGATAAACATGGGAAGATTTGGAGATAAACATGGGAAGATTTGGTGTGCCTATATGATCTTTCCGCACAACACGGATTTGTGTGTACAAGGCGTGCAAATTATTTAGGATCGTGTGGAGCCTTGATGTTTTACTTCGGTCTTCATTAGACTGTGAACACACTTCTTTGTTGGAGATCTTTCATCAAAGTGTGTTGGCTTAAGCATCTTAATGCAATATTATTGAAGATGCAATCCTTGTATTCTTTATTATAATCCAGCCTCGGGAGGAGGTTGTTGAGGAGTTCAGGAGAGTTCAAACGTGGGCAAGGAGATCTTGTATCACCCACGGATTCCGGGAGAAGTCGCCATTGACAAGGGGATCTTGTCTTCATTGTGGGCAAGGGGACTTGCATTAACCACAGATTCCGGGAGGAATCAACACAAATCGAGGAGAGCTCGCACAATCCATTCACCGTAGAGTTAGGAAGAGGCGGCGTCAAAGATAAGATGGAGTCTTACTTTGTGTCAGACCGAGTGTCTTGTAACTTGTGAACTTAGTGGATTGTTTTATCTGGGCATGGCCCCGCAGGCGTAGGCAATTGCCGAACTGCGTTACCAACCTTCTGTCTCTTTACTTTTCGCATTTTATTATTGTCCATTACTATTTTTGTTAACGGTGTCACATCTAGTGTTCCACCTTACTAGGACACTACACATGTAACCTTGATCTTTCAATTGGTATCAGAGCGGGTCGTCTTTGTTTCTTAGGCGGGATCCGCAGGACTTGATCTTGGTTTGTGTGCGATAGACTCTATGAAGGAAGGAGGTTCAACAATGCGTCCACCATTATTGGACGGCAGTAATTATGCTTATTGGAAGGCCAGAATGAGAGCATTCATCAAAGCCATTGATGAGAAGGCTTGGAAATCAATCCTAACTGGATGGGACCCTCCAATGACTACTGACGCAACTGGTGTAAAATCTCTCAAGCCAGAAGAAAGCTGGTCTGCTACTAAAGATGCATTGGCAAATTGTAATTAAAAGGCCCTTAATGCAATTTTTAATGGTGTTGATCCTGCTCAGTTCAGATTTATTTATACATGTGTGACAGCCAAGAAGGCATGGGAAATTCTCCAAACTACCTATGAAGGAACATCAGCTGTGAAATTATCAAAGATGCAAATTCTTACTACAAGGTTTGAAAGTTTAAGGATGCATGAAGATGAGAGTATTGCTGAATTTCATGCAAAACTTTGTGACATTGCTAATGAGGCGTTTGTACTTGGTGAAAGTTTTTCTGAAGAAAAGCTTGTAAGAAAAACTCTACGATCTCTACCTCAACGGTTTGCTTATAAAGTTACGGCTATTGAAGAAGCAAAAGATATCTCACAGATGAAGCTTGAAGAACTGATGGGATCTCTCAGAACATTCGAGATGAATCTTGGAGTAGATTTGGAAGAAAAGAAAGTCAAAGGGATTGCCTTAAAAGCAGAAATGCAGAAATCAGATAATTCTGATGAAGATGACCTTGAGGATTCTCTTGCATTAATATCTAAGAATCTCAGCAGAGTCATGAAGAGATTTGGCAGAAACAATCCAGGTGTCAAAGCCAGTGTCAGTAACTCCAAGGATGAACTTGCAAGCTATAAAAAGTTCAGGAAAGAAAATCAAACATCTGATCAGTCATTTAAGAACAGAGGAATTAAGTGTAGAGAATGTGATGGTTTTGGGCATGTTCAGGCAGATTGTGCAAATAAATTGAGAAAGAAGAGGAATTCTCTCAACACAACCTGGAGTGAAGATGACTCAGATAAAGAAGAGGATTTTCAGAATAATCATATGGCTCTTAGTTCGAAGACTGAACAATCAGATTATGGTGGGAAAAGGATGTTACACAGGGTGTCACTGAAAATATGGATGAAGATGAAGATTATGTCACAGAAGAAGATATTCTAGTCGAATACAAGAATCTTCATGATAAGTAGACTGAACATTTTAAAGTAAATCAGCAACTTCATATGCAGATTGGAGATTTACAGAAAAAAAGGGACACTCTTCAACACTCTAATACTGAATTGGGAACCAAACTGAGAGTAAGTTAAGAGAAAGTGAAGACTTTGACCAATGAGTTGAACCACCTAAAGAAAGGTGTCAAGATGTTAAATTCAGGTTCATCCAAGCTGGATGAAATTCTTAAGACTGGTCAATCTAGTGGTGATCACTCAGGACTAGGGTATAAAGGAGAAAGCTCATTGTCACAACCAGTGTCACAATCAGTGTCACTACAAGTTGATAAATCTAAAGGGAAGCAAGTTGCTGTAGAGGCTGCAATGAACACAAAAAGGTTAAATCCTTATCATTCTTATCATGCTTCTAGAGGCAAAGGTAACAGATTTATTCCTATTTGCCATTATTGCAATCGTCGCGGATATATTCGTCCTAGATGCTTCATTTATCTCGCTGATTTGAGACAAGGTACTGCTAGAAAGTCTTCTTTTCGCAGGGATCCACAACAGAATCGGGTAATGAAGTACAATTTAAGGTGAAACTTCACATATACCTCACTAAAGGCTGCCACAACTGATGAGTGGTACTTTGACAGTGCATGTTCCAAATATATGACTGGTGATGAGAAGTTTTTGAAGAACACTGTATTTGGAAATATGGGAAAAGTAACATTTGGAAATGGTGTCATAGCTCGTGTCATTGGAAAAGGTACTCTAGATGTGTCATGGTTACCAAAACTAGAGAATGTTCTTCTGGTAAATGGTCTGCAGGAAAATCTGATCAGCATTAGTCATTTGTGTGATCAAGATCTGAATGTGAACTTCACTAAGGAAAAGTGTAAGGTAGTTGATCATAACAACATGCGCATCATGGAAGGAGTAAGATCTTCGGACAATTGTTATCTCATCTCTGCCTCATCTATATGTCTTCGATCAAGCATAGAAGATTCTATCCTATGGCATCAAAAATTGGGTCATGTGAATATAAGGATACTACAGAAAAGTGTCTCTAAGGGAGTTGTTCGTGGGATTCCAATGCTGAAGTTTGATGAAGAAAGAGTGTGTGAACCTTGTCAGATTGGGAAACAAACAAGGATGTCACACCCTAAGTCTCAGACACTAGGGACAAATCGTGTGCTCGAGCTGCTTCATATGGATTTGATGGGTCCTATGTCGGTAGAAAGTATGGGAGAAAATCGAGTATATCTTCGTGGAGGAACTGAAAAGACGTCCTATGAAATATGGAAAGGAAGAACTCTAACTGTTAACTATTTTCATCCGTTTGGTAGTACTTATTATGTGTTGAATGACCGGGAATATAATGGAAAGCTCGATCGCAAGAGTGATGAAGCTATTTTTCTTGGTTATGCTGTTAATAGTCGAGCTTATCGAGTTTACAATAAAAGAACTCAAACTGTCATGGAATCTGTAAATGTTCAAGTCGATGACTCACTGGAAGTAACTGATGTTTCTCATGAAGATGTTACAGAAGCTTTACATGAAGTAAGTTCCAGTGTTCCAGGCAATGTTCCACTCAGTGTCACAAGTGGTGTCACAGATCAGAGTATCGAGGATGATACTGTGAAAGATGTCCTCTCACCTCACAGGCAGCCATCCACTCGTGTTCCGAAGAATCAACCTACTGAGAAAGTTATTGGAAATTTGGATGATGGTGTTCGGACGAGAGATAAACCGAGAGTGAACTATCAAGATATGATTCAAATGGCATGTTTTACTTCATCCATTGAGCCCAAAAATGTGAAAGAAGCCTTACTCGATGAATATTGGGTTGGTGCTATGCAAGAAGAACTTGGTCAATTCACTCGCAATCAAGTTTGGCACCTCCTAATGTGAATGTCATTGGCACGAAATGGATATACAAGAACAAGAGTGATGAGCATAGAAATATCACTCATGACAACGCTCGATTAGTTGCACAGGGGTATACACAAATTGAAGGAGTTGACTTTGATGAGACATTTGCTCCGGTTGCTCGCCTTGAGTCTATTCGATTATTGCTAGCCATTGCATGTGTGTTGCAATTCAAATTGTATCAAATGGATGTGAAAAGTGCTTTCCTCAATGGTCTTCTTAATGAGGAGGTATATGTTGCTCAACCAAAGGGTTTTGAAGACCCTCATAATCCCTACAAGTTGAAGAAGGCATTATACGGGCTCAAACAAGCTCCTCGGGCTTGGTATGAAAGACTCACGGAGTATTTATTGTCCAAGGGATATGAGCGAGGGGAGTAGATAAAACTCTTTTCATTCGCCGTGTTAAAGGTCAGTTTTTACTTGCACAAATATATGTTGATGACATAGTGTTTGGCTCAGTGTCACAGGCGATGGTAGATGAATTTGTTGCTCAAATGACTGAGAAATTTGAGATGAGTATGGTTGGTGAGCTTAATTACTTTCTTGGCCTACCAATTCAGCAACGTAATGATGGGATTTTCATTTGTCAAAGCAAGTATGCCAAGAATTTGCTAAAGAAGTTTGAATTGGAGAATGCTCGTCCAAGGCGCACACCTATTGGAACTCATGAGAAGATCTCTAAAGATGAGAAGGGAACTCCTATTGATGCAAGTCTATACAGGAGTATGATTGGTAGTCTTTTGTACCTAACAGCTAGTCGTCCAGATATCTGCTACAGTGTTGGTTTATGTGCTCGATTTCAGGCAAATCCACGCGAGTCACACCTGGTGTCAGTCAAACGAATTCTCAAGTACATTATTGGAACAACTGACTATGGGATCTGGTATTCTTTTGATACAAACACCAACTTAGTTGGTTATTGTGACGCTGACTGGGCTGGAAGTTCAGATGATCGAAAGAGCACTTCTGGTGGATATTTCTATTTGGGAAACAATATGGTGTCATAGTTCAGCAAGAAGCAAAACTCTATTTCTCTGTCTACTGCTGAGGCAGAATATATTGCAGCAGGCAGTTGTTGTACTCAACTTCTCTGGATGAAGTAAATGCTGAAGGATTATGGTGTCACACAGGATGTCATGACACTCTACTGTGATAATATGAGTGCTATCAATATCTCTAAGAATCCTGTTCAGCATTCGCGGACTAAGCACATTGATATTCGACATCATTTTATTAGATCTCTTGTAGAGGATAAAACTGTTGCTTTGGAACATATGATGACAGAAAAACAAATTGCTGATATATTCACCAAAGCTTTGGATGGAACAAGGTTTGAAGAACTAAGGTCTGCCTTAGGCCTTTGTGTCTTATGAAGAGGTTCTTCAAGTGTTGTAAGTTTTTCTGTTGTATTGTATTTGTATTTATAACAATACAAAAATTATGAAAAACACAAAAATATTGTAGAATAGCTATTTTGTTTTCTGTGGTTTCCCGCCTCACACGTTTAGGCAGCATTATAGCTGTGGATTTCATATTTTGAGGATTTTGATCGTCAGCATTCCGAGTGACACGTATTGAAGTGTTGGTCTCGGATACGTAAAATCTGACTGCAATAATTTTTTTTCTTATTTTCTATTTTGAAATTTCAAGGGTTTCTAGACTTCTACACTTCTTCTACTCTGCTTATTGAACCCATCTCAGCCGTCTTCATCATTGTGAACAGAATCAAAGTGTTTGGGAGTTCTATTGATTTAACTGATCCACAATTTCAGAGATGTCTCAGAACAAGTCTCAGATCAGCAAGGTAATAGAAACCCTTGATGAAGATGAAGTTCATGTTGTGGTCACCCCTGCATCTCTAGATAAGAACTCAACTCAGCCGCAAGAGCAAGCTCCAGTTTCTAAAGATGATTTAAATTCAAGAGCTCTTATAATCACTCCAATTCAGTCAGTTGACCCTTCAGGGATAAGAACACGGTTTGGACAATCGAGTGGTGGACAATTGAAGATGAGTGCTGTACCCATAAAACACCTGTTGCATCCAAGGTTATTGTGGAGCCTCAGAGAAAGCGCTTTCGGATTGTGGATGAAGATTCTTCAGATGAAGTTTGGGGTGAAAAAGAAGAAGATGTCAGAGACGATGTTCCTTCCGATAATAATGATCAGAACCTGTCTGATCCAGAACCAGTTTAGTCACCAAGGGCAAAGCGCCAGAGGAGAACTCCGGTCTCAGAATCTCAGCGAGTCACTCGCTCAAAGGCAATGTCAAAGGGAAAGTCTCCTGCTGTCGCAAGTAAGTCATCAGATTTTAAGTCTGAATATAATGCTGGTTTATGGAGTAAAGTCTCTAAGAGGAATATTTGGGGAGAGATGAATATTCATGAAGGGGACTTTAAAGATTGTCAAAAATTAATTGATCAGTTGATTAGCCAAGGTTTAGGAAGGACAATCAAGGGGATTAAGCCCTATGTCAAGAGTTTTATTGCAATCCAGACTCTACTGTGAAAGATGTTGAACACCCTGATGGTGGTCATGTGTATGTGAGGGGTAAGCTGTTTAAATTTTCTCCGGATGTGATTATTACCTATCTAGGTAGCCACTGGGCTAATGTGGAAGAATTCAGTCCTGACTATAGCATGATAATCACTGATATCACTGGCGGTGTCAGACGAGTATGGCCAAGAGGAAAAGATTTTCCTGCTTCTCAATTGTCCGTGAAATATGCAATCCTGCATAAAATTGCTATGAGAAATTGGCTGCCTACATCTCATGGTACTGAAGTGAATAAGTCTATGGCCATGTTGTTGTTCAAGATTGGGAATTTTGTTGAATTTGATGTTGGGTAATTTTTGTTTGACCAAATTGTGAAGCATGCTGACTGCAAAAACAAGAGGCTAGCTTATCCGTTTCCCTATTTGATTTATGCTATTCTGTCTTCACAACAAGCTGTGATTAGAATAAGAGAAATTCTGGAATCTGATAAGGAGGAAATCAGGATCAGTTACAAGCTGTTAAAGGGTGATCATGTCAATGACATGGAAGATGTCTCAGAGGATGTCTCTGACACAGAAGAGCTGGGTAATTCTATCTTGATGTCGCGCACCATTAAGGTGCTGGAGGATGAGTTGAAAGCTTTGATGGCTCAGCAAATTGACATTGAGAAGAGAAGGAAGGAAGTCTCTTTGATACTTGATGATCTGGTTGCTTTAAAGGCTGTTAAGGATGTTGCAGCTGACGCAGCTTAAAGGAAGAAGAAGTCTGATGCCCAGGCTAAAACTGCAGCTGATGATGTCCGTGGATCTTCAGATGTCCCACCTGATGTCACTCCAGATGTTACTGCATGTATACTTCAAAATTAATCTCCTATTTTTACAGAGTCTGAAATGGATCCAGGCAATCCTATCATTGAAGAACATGGTCATTCTGATTCTGCGAAGGAAGCTGTTGCAAAGGACACTTCTGTTCCTTTTGCTGTTTTTGGTGAAGGCACTTTTCATGTCACTCCTGGTGTCACGACTGGTGTCACTGATAGTCATGGCCCTCCAGCGCCCAATCTGGTGGGTTTGATGCTGGTAAAGATTATAATGTTCCAGAAGCTGCTGCTGGTGTTCATCTACTAGCAGAATCAGTTGGCCTGGTGCCTTATGATGAGGAGGAGTCTGATTAATTACTCTGATATTCTGTTCTTTGATGATTGCTTAAGACAATATGTTATGTTTTATTGTTGTTTTTGTGCCCTTTTGTCTTTTTGTGGCAAAAAGGGGGAGTAATTTGGATTTTGTTTTGTAATCCCTAAAACAATGTGTGCTGGGAACTTGATGTCTTTTGCTGTGTGATGCACAATGTCTTGTGCAGAGATGTGTCTTTACCTAGTTCCTGTTCAGGGGGAGTTTACAAGCACTTCGGATTCAGCATACAGGGGGAGTTTGAATTTTGCCAAAAAAATACCAAAGGGGGAGATTGTTAATGCACACGTGAGTTAGCATTTATTTTAATTGGCATGGATTTTTTGGCAAGAGAAGGAAAGATCTTATTGGAAGCTTAAATCAAATCAAATCAATCTATACAAGGAAGATTGATTTGGAGATTAATGCTATCTTGGTATTCTTGGGCTTATCTTGGTATTCTTGGAAGCTATCATTAAAGATATATCTTTGGAAAAGATAAGCATTGAAGGCACATGGTTTTTCCATATTTCTATTTGAATTATTTGGAAATAATCTTGGAGATAAACATGGGAAGATTTGGTGTGCCTATATGATCTTTCCACACCACACGATTTTGTGTGTGCAAGGCGTGCAAATTATTTTGGATCGTGTGGAGCCTTGATGTTTTACTTCGGTCTTCATTAGACTGTGAACACACTTCTTTGTTGGAGATCTTTGATCAAAGTGTGTTGGCTTAAGCATCTTAATGCAATATTATTGAAGATGCAATCCTTGTATTCGTTATTATAATCCAGCCTCGGGAGGAGGTTGTTGAGGAGCTCGGGAGAGTTCAAACGTGGGCAAGGGGATCTTGTATCAACCACGGATTCCGGGAGGAGTCGCCATTGACAAGGGAATCTTGTCTTCATTGTGGGCAAGGGGACTTGCATTAACCACAGATTCCGGGAGGAATCAACACAAGTCGAGGGGAGCTCGCACAATCCGTTTACTGTGGAGTTAGGAAGAGGCGGCGTCAAAGTTAAGAGGGAGTCTTACTTTGTGTCAGATCGAGTGTCTTGTCACTTGTGAACTTAGTGGATTGTTTTATCTGGGCATGGCCCCGCAGGCGTAGGCAATTGCCGAACTGCGTTACCAACATCTTGTCTCTTTACTTTCCGCATTTTATTATTGTCCATTACTGTTTTTGTTAACGGTGTCACATCTAGTGTTCCACCTCACTAGGACACTACGCATCTAACCTTGATCTTTCAAAATCTAGTTTGATTTACATTCTCCCTAAATTTCATGATTTACCTGGAGATGATCCCCATAAACATTTGCAAGATTTTCAACTTGTTTGTTCAACTATGAGACATACTGGAACTATTGTTGAATATGTTAAGTTGTTGGCATTTCCTTTTTCATTGCATGATGATGCTAGAGGTTGGTTGTTTAATTTGTAAGCTGGATCAATAATCACTAGGAATGAGCTTAAAAGAAAAATTTTAGAAAAATTTTTCCCTGCATCAAAAGCTGCAAATTTAAGAAAAGAAATATGTGGGATTAAGCAACATGTTAGGGAAACTTTTTATAAGTATTGGGGGAGATTTAAAAAATTACGTGCTAAATGTCCACAACATCAAATTTTTCAACAGTTACTAATTCAATACTTTTATGAAGGTCTTCTACCCATAGCCAGAGACACAATTGATGCAGCAAGTGGAGGAAGTTTGATAAACAAAACAGCCACGGAAGCTAAGACTCTAATATCTAACATGGCTGTTAACGGTCAACAATTTGGTGTTGATGAATCACGTCGTATGATTGTGGTAGGAATGTTTAAGGATCCTCGTGTTGATGATTTAATTAAATCAGTTGAAAAACTTGTTTCAGGTTTGGTGCAGGTGCAACAAGTTAAAACTTATGGAATATGCAAAAATGGGCATACCACTGATTTATGACCAACCATGCAAGAAGAAGAACCTGAACAACACTACTACAAAATGAGCCTATAGCAACACCCATAAAGTGTTGTTTTAGGCCCTAAAAATGTTGCTATAAGCCTAAAGCAATACTTTACAAAGTGTGTTATCGGAAGGTATCGCCTTAGATCTATAGCAACACATTTTTCATTTTAAGCAACACTTTTTAGATGTGTTGCAACTGTCAGAATATGCAACCCTTTTTTATATGCAACACTTCTTTTTCTCCAAATTTAATACTTTTTTATTTATTACCTTAAAACAATTGCCAACACTTTTCTCTTCAAATGCAACACTTTTACATTTTTTTTGTCCTATAATGTAACACTTTTTCCTATAAAATGCATCACTTTTAGTACACAAGTAATACTTTTATTTGAGTTTTATTTTTATAAAGGTAACACTTATCCATATTAATGGCAATACTTATTTTTCCACAAATATATTACTACTAATTTAATATTATATATTCAAATGTAATTCTATAAAATATATAATTCTGAATAATATTCGTATTACAAAAGTATTTATATTATCAAATACAAAAATGTAATTCATGAATTTTCAAACAAGCATCTCTACTAAGTGACAACTTTGGGTATCCAAACAAGCATCATGAGCACTAAACGTCATTTACCAAAAGAATGATGATTTCATGTGACACATAAAAACAAAAAAAAAAGAGTTATTAGGGCAAGCTGAATATAAAACAAGCACAACCAAAAACGTTGAGTAAAATATATGAATACTGGTGTGTCGTTTCTGCACCAAAATTAATACTTACTCTAAAGATTAAAAATAGTCAAATGGGAGAAAGGTCGATCCCACGAGGAACAACAAATTTTCTTAATTAATCAATTTGCAATTGTCACCATAATTAAAATCATAAATAAATTAATACGTAGGAAAATAGATAAATTCACAAATTAATAAACAAGAAATTAATATCATAAAAAAACTGAATTAAATTACTTAAGATAAAATTCTGGCAAATAAGCAATCCACACTAATCTTTATCAGTTGTTCATTGACGCAAAAATAATAATTCCCATTGAATCAGTCAGTTATAGGACACCGAGAATCAGCTCCGACGTATCCAAATCCTTCCTTACTTATTCGATAGTGAACAAGTACCAGCTTAATCCACTATTCTCCTATTTCTAACATAACCAGACCGGAATCAGCCGATCACCCAATTCAACGTTAGAAAAGCATTAATTCTTAGAAGGACCCAACTTTAACAAACTAAGTTATGATCAGCATACAATAATTTGTTAACCAATTGTCTCCGTCTACCGAGACAGCAGCTTTGTCACTAATTAATCCTACTAATTCAATCCAGTGATTTAATTAGAGATTAATTGACTCTACCTAATTTTATTAAAGTTGATCAGGCTTTTATCCAATTAAGTAATGAACGCTATTCACAGAAAACTCTTGGAACTGAATATAAATAATTGATTAACACAATTTGGTCTCACAACTTAATCATAATTAGTGCTTCTTACTTACTTACCAGATAAGGAATTACTCACTACTCATAATAACAACAAGACAATAACAAATTAATTAAATAAAGACTGAATTAAATAAAAGAAATCAAACCGAGCCGCCCGTCGTTTGGGCAAACGACGGGCTGCTGTTCTTGTTCCCTACAAAACTGCAGAACTTCCAATCTAAAAGTTGCGCTCCCAAAACTCTAAAAAGTAAAAGACATCTGCATATAATTATCCAGTTCCCTTTTATAAAGGGAAAAGAAATCATAACTTCCTAATTTAACTAAGAAAAGAAATCTTCTTTTTAACAAACCCAAAACAACCACAAAGCTTTCCGCTACAAATTAGTTCCCTAATTCAGATTTGGAATCAAATCCAGCCATACGTGGCTACAGATATTCAGCAAACAATAACTGTCGAAATTTGTTTGTTCAGCTTTTGTGGAAGCTTCCATATATTTTCTTCTTTCTCAAAATCATTGCTGTCCTCTTCCCTTCTTCAAGTTCTCCACAAATTTCTCTTGCTGCTTAATTTCCTCAAATCTTCTAATCAACTCTCCAAATCATCTTTTTATCACCACAATATACTTCATCCCATAAACTTCACATTCTGTATTGAATACCAACAATTAACCACAACTTTACCTTATAAAGCACATTAAAAAGATATATTATAAATGAATAATTAGTGCTTTATCAAATATATTCCAGTCTTTCTTCTGGAACGTCATAGAAAATAAGACCAAAAAATACAGAGCTCAAGATAGGTCGTGAATTCTACAAGCCAAATGAAACATTCATATAATATTGAGAAAGAAAAGGGGTAAAACGCACCATGAAAAGACAAGAAGAAAAAGAGCATAAACATGCATGGTCAAAGAACAGGGTTGAAGTTCACCAATCCATATCTTAGAAAAGGCCAACTAAAAATAAGTATCGATAAGAGTTTTCTGACCAATGTCACCAATGTCTATTTTTAACTTCTGGGAATAGTATATGAAACAAGATATTAGAATAGGAATTAATCACTATACACGCTTAATAACCCACATGAAGACAACCCTAAAGATTCACAAATTTAGAATACATACATCTTGCATGCCTTTGATTGAATGTTTCAACATTCCTTCACTTTAAATGGCTCATCATATCTACTATCAAGTAAAACAGGGGGAACCACGCTTAAAACATAGAAGTAGAAAATGAACCAGAGAACACATTATCAAAGCATTGAAAAAGGTCCACACCCATTTCTGCAGTGGCAACATCGTATCTTTTACTTTGACACTAGATTTCCACTTTTTGGCTCTACAAACAGTATGTCGTTCCCATTCAGCAAGTGCTTGTTTCTTTGTCCCATAAGAACCACACTTACATTGAACTCTGAAGGAAGATAAATGCCAAAATAATCAAAATTCCTCCTTTATGGCAGGTGTTGTCGCTACCCTGCAAATTTACCCAAACACAAAAACTAATGTAGCAATGGTGAGTGGGATCGTTCCCACAGAGAGAGGTGTGTGTCAAAGTTTTGTGCAAGTGATAGAATCAAAATGACAATAACGAAGAACAATAATGATGCGAATACCCAAATCAATCGAGAGAGAGAAACTGGTGTTGCCTTGAGGGAGATTAGCTGGTAATGATTGTTCCCAATTATCCTTGACTCTGATAAGCTCGTAAATATTCAGTTTATTATCTTTGCATTATTGTGCTTTGTGGGGTGAAACATGTACTTAATGGTATGAATATGTGCAGATTTGGAGGCTTTGTAGAATTGGAGCGTGTTGGAAGGGAAGAGGCAGATTTGGAGAATTTTAGAGGATTAAAGGGGGTGAAGACGAATCTGAAGAAAGATGGCAGAAGAAGGAGTCTAAACACTTACCAAATTGGTGTTTGAAGTGAAATATGAAGCTTATTTTCTATAGCCGCTGGTGGTTTAATGATTTTGGAAACAATGAAGATTCCTTATTTAAGTTGTTTTAGGAAGTCTTATTCTCTTTTCCAATATAATGAGAAGATTAATTAGGGTTGAGGACTTACGATTTTCTTTACAGTTTTTAAATTACGTATTTGAAGTTTCAACAGCAGCTGGGTTTGCTGATTTGTAGCAGCTAAGAATTTACCAGAATTCAGAGTTCGTTGTTCAACCGAACGACAGGCGCCTGGTTTGAAATTTTTAGTTTTATTTAATTTTCTTTTTAATTATTATTCTTGTTTTATTTTTAATTATGTTTTGTGAGTAGTTCTTTATCTGGCTATAGGTAATGAAGCACTAATCGATGCATGAATTGTGAGACCTAATTGTTCTTAATTAAACTTTCTCTTATTTAATTCCAAAAGTTTTCTACGCCTAAAGTTAATTATCTAATTTACTTAAAGATTGATCACCTTTAATTGAATTAGGTTGAGCCAATTAATCCCTTATTAAGTCACTGGATTTGATAAGTAAGATTAATTAGTGGCGAACCTACTGTCTCGGTAGACGAAAATAATTGGTTAACAAGTTGTTGCATGCTGATCATGATATGATTTGTTAGAGTTAGGTTCTTCACTACGTAATGCTTTCATAACATTAAAATCTGGTGTTCGGGCTGATTCCCGGCCGGGTTGTGTATGAATATTGAATTAATTGATTAAACTGATACTTGTCAATTAACGAATAATTAAGGGAGAATTGGTTTATGTCAAGCTGATTCTCGGTACCTATAACTAATTGATTAAATAGAGATTGTTATCCTTGCGTCAATGAACAATAACAATTGAGTAGTGTGGATTTATTTATAACCGGATCTTTCCTTTAGGTTTTTTTATTTCTAATTTTGCTATTTACTATTTGCGTGATTTATTCCTTTGATTTAATCATTAATTAAATAGTTGTGCTATTGACAAATTAATTGAATTAGAAAATAGAGTTGTTCCTTTGGGATCAACCTTACTCGTACTATAATTGATTTATTGTTTGAGAGTAAAGTAATTTAATTGGTACAAAACGACAAGCACCAAATTTTGGCACGTTGACGGGGAACGGCATTATTTTCTTTTTAATTAATTTGTTTTTTGGTTCTTTGGTATATGTCCAGATCGTCTAATCCAGATTTGCTTTTTGATTCAGAAATCGAAAAGACAGCACGTAGATTGAAGAAAGAGACAAAGGAAAAGCGCCAAAGAACCAATTCTGGTTCAGCAGTCGACTTGTCGTTTGCCCGAACGACGACCAGCAAAATTGAAGACCGAGTTGAATCAGATTTTCTTTTTGACGAAACTTCAATGGCCAATCTTCCACCTGGGAATCAGCAACCTGCAGGTAACAAACCACCACCTGGAGAGAACCAGCAGCCACAAGGACATGTGGATTAAATCCGGGAGTTCAGATTCCAGTTCCACTTCCTATGCAGATCGGCTCTAAGTGGAGTCTACTAACCCAATTGTCAATTACAGACCTTCTTACATTGTTTTGCCTGAACTTGCAACTGATTATGAACTGAAAGCATTCTTTTTGAATTTATTGCCTAAATTTAATGGAGATGTTGGTGAAGACCCACATAGTTTTTTGCATGATTTTATAAAGGTGTGTGAAACAGTGAACAATAGGGGCGTCACTCAAGAATACATTAAACTCGCTAGTTTTTCTTGGTCTTTAACTGGACATACTAGTGCTTGGTTTAAAACTATCACTCCTAGATTCATTACATCATTGGAAGGAATGCAAAGAATATTTTTGATGAATTATTTCCCAGCTTCTAAGATTGTATTTGGTAGAAAGAAAATTGTAGGCATTAAGCAAGAATATGATGAATCCTTAACTGTCTATTGGAATAGATTTAAAAGATTGTGTGAGAGTTGTCCTCAACATCAGATTTCTGATGAACTTTTAATTTAATACTTTTATGAAGGTCTGCAACCAGAAGAGAAAAGAACACTTGATGCAGCAAGTGGTGGAGCTTTCATGGATAATAGTACAACCCAAGCCACGAACTTGATTGCTAAAACATGCGAATCACGTCAACATTACCAACCTTTACGTCGATCGACTAAGCAAGTTGGTGAAATTGCCAACTCTTCAATTGAAAGTAAACTGGAAGCTTTGACAGCAAGTGTTGAGAAATTGATCAATGGAAGAGGTTCAGGTCAGATGGAAAATGTTTGTGAGATTTGCAAAAGTCCTAACCATTCTGCAGATATATGTCAAATGACTCAAGAAGAGTTAGATGCCCAAGTAAGTGCAATGGGAGGATATCAACAGAAGCGCTATGATCATTATGCAAATACCTTCAATCCAGGTTGGCAAGACCATCCGAATTTAAGCTACAGGGCTCGTGCATCTCAACAAAATGTTCCACAACAGCCAGCACAACAACAAGCTCAACAACAAAACCAATTTCCGCCAACAGCACTATTTGCCCAACTAAATCCTAGCTTTGTAGTTACCTCAAGGTCAGGAATCCATCTTGAAGATATGCTTGTTAATTTAGCTACTTCTGTAACTTTGATGCAGAACACGCAAGCCCAGAATCAAGGAGAACTTCACAAATTTCAGCAAGAGACAAGGGCAGCCATAAATGGGTGGAGTACCCAAATGACCCAAATGGCGAAACATTTTAATGAGACACAAGGTTCTCAAGGAAAATTACCCTCTCAAGCGTAGATTAATCCATGCGAAAACGTTAGTCAAATTACATTGAGGAGCGGTAAACAAATTGACGAACCAGCTACCAAGGTCATGGCAGAAATTAGAGGTTAGTCCAAAATTGAATTTTTCCACTTCTGAAATTAAAATTCCTCCACCTTTTTCCAACAGGTTGAAAAAGAATGCCAAGGATGACAATTTGGATGACATGTTGACCATTTTTAGCAAGATTGAAATCAATATGCCTTTTCTAAACGCAATTCGAATAATGCTAAAGTGTGCCAAATTCTTAAAGGATTTCATTGCAAGAAAAATTCAGCATCCCAAAAAGGAAAAAGTCATTGTGGGCGAGACTGTTTCTGCTGTAATACAACAAAAACTTCCTCCCAAATGCAAAGACCCAGGTATGTTTTCTATCCCATGTGTTATTGGAGATAAAAAAGTTGAAAGATGCATGTTGGATTTAGGTGCTTCCATTAATGTCATGCCACTCTCCACATATCAAGGTTTGAATATTGGCCTATTAGCTGAAACACAAGTAGTTATCCAATTAGCTGATAGGTCCTTATCTTACCCATTGGGGGTTCTTGAAAATGTTTTGGTTAAGGTCAATGATTTTATATACCCAGCTGATTTTTATGTGTTAGACATGGGAAATTCTCTTGAAAGAAATTCAGCAGTATTATTGTTGGGTAGACCATTCATGAAAACTGCAAAAACTAAGATTGATGTGGAGAAAGGAACACTTACATGTGAATTCAATGGAGATTATGTAACTTTCAACATTTTTTATGCCATGCAACATCCAAGTGATATAGAAAATGTTAATTCAATTGATGTGTTTGAGTCCTCAGTCCAAGAGCATCTTGAGACTGAATTTGTGCAGGATACATTGGAGGTTGTTGTCACAAGAAGTGTGACTGAAACTGAGGTCAAAGATCAAGAGAATAATGAAGTACAAGATGTCATTACGTCCTTACATTCTCTAGAGGAATATCCAATTAAAACAGAAACCCGCTGTTTGCCCATACAGGATTCATTTGATAAGCTTTCACCTTTTATTATTTCACCTCCTGTTTTTGAAATTAAACCAGTTCCTAACAATTTGAAATATGTGAATTTAGGTGTTGGGGAGACATCACCTGTCGTCATTCATAAGCAACTCACGGAAACCCAAGAGGAAAAATTGCTTCAAATTCTTGAGAACATAAGAAAGCAATTGGGTGCAATCTTGTTGATACAAAAGGTATAAGTTTTGCAGTTGGCATGCAACAAAACATGCTAAAAACAAATGACCAACTGGTACAAGACTCAAAATGGAAGCTCAACTAGAACAAGAGTGCAGTAGTTATCAAGGAAATACTTAAGCTGCTTGAAATAGATTTCATTTTCCCAATCTCGAATAGTAAGAGGTCTAAGCTGTATTTGATAGGTGGTATATTGCAGTCCAAGGGGATTGGACATTTTCATGTGATTGCTGTTTGCCCGAACGGGACCATTGAAATAAAAGGAATCAAAATGGTGAAGATTTTTAAGGTCCTTGGGAAACCATTTTATGAATCTGAGTCATCTGCAGTGGTAAAGGAGTTTTAAGTTTTTTCCCAACATTCCTTGATTTTAAAGGCACCGTCTAGTCTAAGACGTAAAATAATGACGCTTGTGGGAGGCAACCCACTTTCCTTTTAGTTTTGCGAATTTATTTTGTTAGTTTTATTTTATTAGCTTTATTATTGTTTTTCTTTCCAATTAATCAGTTGTCTTTTTGTTCCAGATGTGTTTCAAAACGTGGCTCCCAAAGTGGGATGGTTTAGTTGCAGACATGGAGTAGAGGCCTTAATTTAAGGGAAGTGGAGACATGTCTTTGTCTATGGGATTCGGGCCCAGTCCAAGCATTCCTTTATTTTATTACAAAGGCCCACCATTTTATTTTTCAACCCATATTCAAGTGGTCCCATAACCCATTTACCCACTTGTCTTTTTCCCCAAACCCTAGCTGTCTCTCTTTGTTCCCCATCTCCCACACACTACTACCCATTGCTCACGCGCCGCACCCTACATCTTCTTCTTCGCCAGCAAACCACTGACATTTGGTGACCATGAATTCGGCGTCACCCACCCCGGAGCCTCTTCCTCACCCGAAACTTCATCACACGCTAATGAGTCCACGGGACGAAGACCAACCGCCACCTCCGGTACCCTCATCGTCGCCTGACTCTTTTTCGACCCTTACTCAATCCATGGCGACCGACGAACGAGCCCACACCTTACCCACAGCAGTGACGAAAATCAGAGAAAAACAGGTTGTCCCTTTCCTTTTCATTTTTTTTTGTGTTTTTGTTTTTTATTTTGTATTTTTTTTCTGTTTTAGTTGTTTCTTCTTTCTCACATGAGGACATGTAAATGTTTAAGTGTGGGGAGGGTTTTAGATGTTATGTCTTACTTAAATTCTGTTATAGTTAAATAATAAAAAAAATCAGAAAATCAGAAAATCTTTGAAAAACATTCAGTTTACAGTTTTGCATTTTTAGTTTGTTTTAGGATGTTCTTGTTGAACTATTTTCCCTTTATAAGCATTCTTTAGCCAAACTGTTTTTGAATAAAAGAGGTATAGTTATGGTTTAATTTATAGTAATGGTTTGTGATAGTTGAGTATGATTCCAAGTATGATGACTATTGATACTGAGTATTTTTGCCCACCTTTAAGTGAGGATTTTGAGCCAAGCATTGAATGACCACTTTATTCATGCTTATATGAATTATTCTTTGAATTGAGTGAAAATCGCGCAGAGTTGATTTCTTAAACTTGCTTTTGTGCATGGAAGTCATGAGTTGAAATTGAATTTGAATATGATAAAGGCACTTAGGATTTTGCCCTTTTTGACTTTACCTTTCATTCTTGCCTTTACATTTACCCTTAGTGAACCCCTTTGAGCCTTAAACCTTTTCTTTGTATTTACACCACTAAACATTTTCACCTAAAAACCCTTTTTAAATTTCTTTTGTCCCCTAAGGTGTAAGTAGCTAATTTTGTTATGATTTGTTTTCCCCTACTTGGATTGAACAGAGAAAATTGCATCTTTTAAGTCTCTATGCATTGAGGTATTTCAGTATGTGATGTGAAGTGAAATGTTGAAGTCTGTTGTTCGACCATACACCACTGGACAGGGAAATAAGAAAACAAAAATCTGCAGAAATTCTGCCTGTTTGGTTGCTTTCATTTTTGAAAAAGAAAAAAAAGGAAAGAAAAAAGAAAGAATGCAGCAAGATAAAAAAAAAAGAAATAGCTGCTGGTTAAAAGAAAAAGGAAAGAAAGAATAAGTTGTGCTGAATTTGCTTTGAGGAATTAGTAATTTTGAGACTTGGTGCAAAGTAAGTGTGGAGATGTTCTCAAATGTTGCTTACACCTTGTTCGTTTTATTTTTAAACCTTTTAGACAATCTTAAATCATACCTTGTTAAACCCTAGCCCCATTACAACCTTTGTAAAGACCTTTTTATTCATGTTCAATTTTAATGTTATGATTGTCTTGTGACATAATTGCAAGTTTGTTGAAGTTTTCCATGTGCAATTTTATTGAGTGGCTGAACCCAATTCTATATATCTTTTGAGTGCTTGGAGTGATCTTGGAGAGTTACTCAGAATTTTGTAGTTTGACTTGGAGGACTTGATTATGCATAAGCTTGTTACTTGAGTTAAACCTAACTTTTTGGAAAAGTATTTGGTTTGGTTGGGTTGATGCTTATTTAGTGAAAGTGGTTTATTGTTTGTTTATTTTGTTTTCAATTTTTGTTTGAATGCTGAGGGATCAACATTGTTTAAGTGTGGGGATCTTGATAAGCTCGTAAATATTCAGTTTATTATATTTGCGTTATTATGCTTTGTGGGGTGAAACATGTACTTAATGGTATGAATATGTGCAGATTTGGAGGCTTTGTAGAATTGGAGCGTGTTGGAAGGGAAGAGGCAGATTTGGAGAATTTTAGAGGATTAAAGGGGGTGAAGATGATTCTGAAGAAAGATGGCAGAAGAATGAGTCTAAACACTTACCAAATTGGTGTTTGAAGTGAAATAGGAAGCTTACTTTCTATAGCCGCTGGTGGTTTAATGATTTTGGAAACAATGAAGATTCCTTATTTAAGTTGTTTTAGGAAGTCCTATTCTCTTTTCCTATATAAGGAGAAGATTAATTAGGGTTGAGGACTTACGATTTTCTTTACAATTTTTACATTACGTATTTGAAGTTTCAACAGCAGCTGGGTTTGCTGATTTGTAGCAGCCCAGAATTTACCAGAATTCAGAGTTCGTCGTTCGACCGAATGACGGTCGCCTGGTTTGCAATTTTTAGTTTTATTTAATTTTCTTTTTAATTATTATTCTTGTTTTGTTTTTAATTATGTTTAGTGAGTAGTTCTTTATCTGGCTATAGGTAATGAAGCACTAATCGATGCATGAATTGTGAGACCTAATTGTTCTTAATTAAACTTTCTCTTATTTAATTCCACAAGTTTTCTACTCCTAAAGTTAATTATCCAATTTACTTAAAGATTGATCACCTTTAATTGAATTAGGTAGAGCCAATTAATCCCTTATTAAGTCACTGGATTTGATAAGTGAGATTAATTAGTGGCGAAGCTACTGTCTCAGTAGACGGAAATAATTGGTTAACAAGTTGTTGCATGCTGATCATGATATGATTTGTTAGAGTTAGATTCTTCACTACGTAATGCTTTTATAACATTAAATCTAGTGTTCGGCTGATTCCTGCCGGGTTTTGTTATGAATAGGAAATTAATTGATTAAGCTGATACTTGTCAATTAACAAATAATTAAGGGAGAATTGGGTTATGTCAGAGCTGATTCTCGGTAACCTATAACTAATTGATTAAATAGAGATTGTTATCCTTGCGTCAATGAACAATAACAATTGATTAGTGTGGATTTATTTATAGCCGGATCTTTCCTTTAGATTTTATTTATTTCTAATTTTGCTATTTACTATTTGTGTGATTTATTTCCTTAGATTTAAACATTAATTAAATAGTTGTGCTATTGACAAATTAATTGCCTTAGAAAATAGAGTTGTTCCTCGTGGGATCAACCTTACTCGTACTATACTTGATTTATTGTTTGAGAGTAAGTAATTTAATTTGGTACAAAACGACACACCAGACTCGTGTAAAAGCATGTATGAGGGGATTATCTGCTAGTGGCTTAGAATTGATCAACTTGGTAGTTCTCACAGTCCTAATTCACAACTCTCCTTGAGCTTCCCTTGTTAGGGCAAGATCTAGGCTCCGCTCTCAAACTCCATATCCCTACTTAGTATTAAAACCCTAGCTCCTTCCTTAGTTCCCTCCCTTGGTAGGCAGTTAACCAAATCAGAGGTTCAAATCCTAACACTCAAATAATCCTAAGTCTCTTCTACTGGATTGATTTCAATTGTCAGTGGGTACCACACAATTGAAGTCACTAATATGCGCAGATCTTAGGACTCATACACGTTTGTTTCAGATTCAGTTGATGTTCTTTCTATTTCCTTTGGCAGAACTAAATTGATTTCAGTGGGTACCGCAAACCAGATAAAGAACATAATCATTTACAAATAGACATTGAAATGATACATCAAAAGACACGGAACAATATCAAACACATAATGAGCAATTTAAATGGTTCAAATCAGTTGAAATCATTACACTTAATCCCTCAAGGCAACAACCAAATATTTAGCCGATCATGTTGATCGGCTTTGAAAATAGGTTTAACAAAGCCTGATCAAAAGTGGCCATTACAGAAAGATCAATAGATATAATCCCTATAGTGTAATCTCTCTGTAACCCTGATTGATCTCTTTCGTTGGTGATCCTCCTCAAACCCTAGCATCTGTCCTCTCTTTTCCGATCGATCCCCCCTCCTTTGTGTTTCTCTCCTGCTTTTATACTTTTCCCCGAATGACTTGGCCTAGTAAAGTTCCTGGAAGCTTCCCTTTCTTTGCGGAGATGTCGACACGTGTCTGTAGATATTAATCAATGGTGAAGTGAGGACACGTGATCGGCACAAGACTTAACCATTAAGAATTTGTCAATGCAAACCATCAAACATTTGGTGCCCGTGGAAGAGATGTATCAAATGCTTGTTTGTGTGAGCTAAAGTTTGTGTGTGCTAAGTGTAAGAGTGGATACAGAATGTAGTGCATGAAAAATGTACAAAGACTATGCAAGTGCAATGCATGAAAGTGCATGTGTGTAGCTAAGTGTGGCGGGCGTATCGGTGCGCCCGCACCGTGCAAGCATTTGATGCATTAATGTGTGTGTGGTGCGGGTGCACCGAGGCACCCGCACCGTGTGTGTGGGGTGCGTGGCAGGCGCACCAAGGCTCCCGCCGTGTGTGTGTGTGTGTTTAGTGTAGTGTGGTGTGTTGCGTGTTTTGTGCATGTGTTGTGTGTGTTGTGTGTTGTGGACTTGTATGAATGCCTGAGACTTGGAAGCCAAAAATGACTAAGTGTGTGCTTGGTTGTCATTCATGACAATTTCTACACTTTTGTAAGCTATTTTCACAACACTTAGCGATCTTCATGGTTTACAAATTGTAATCCAAATTCGCACATAAGTCACATAACAAGCATCAATTCATCAATCATCTCATGCAAAAGACTAAGAAAGTAAAGTAAATAAGTCGGTACAATACCGACTTATCACTTCAACACAAAATACTAAAGCACAATTACTAGGAATATCAAACTTAATTAGCCAGCAGATCTAAATTGATTAATAGCCTATATCAACATTTTAAAAGATGAACTCTATAGGGGACAAGAGTAAAAATCACCAAGCAATAACTGTGGTAAAGGATAGAGGAAACTTGAAGTTCAAACAAGATCATTAAACCAAATTTGTATACGGGATTCCCATTCATTGTGCACAATGCTGACAGAAAACAACATCACAATCATCTCGAACAGGCACAAAGGAAAAAAAATAGATATCATCTATTAGTCTTGGTCCATGTGTTACTAATATTTTATACATTCACAATTAACATATATTGATCAGATTTGACATCCAAATAACACGACAACAACAACAACTAAGTCTTTTTTCCACTACCTGGGGTGGCTATATGGATCACAACATACTTGTCTAATCTCATTTCCTCATTTATATTTAAATAAATGGAATCCATTAATGAGGTAAAAAAATAATATATCTATTACATGAAAACGCAGAAAAACTCACCCAATTTCCACCATCCGAGTGATGCCAAATTATCTTGCATATGCCGCAATACTGTTTGGATCTCCTTAACTGTGCCAACGCAAGTTCAAAAGTAAAATTGGTAACTAAACATAATGGCAAATGAAAATACTAGAGCAAAATTGCAAATGTTCCTTCACCTTAACACAGTGCTCACACCAAAACTGAAACTTAGTTGTTGCATCTTTTATTTTCTTCATTGTTCTGCATAGAAAACTCAAACCACAGCTGTCACAGTGTCGTGCTTCTTTTCTCTTACCATTTGCATCCTGCAAAAAAGGAAGGATCAACATGAATTGTATACCATTTGCAGTTTGAGACATGTCTGAACTGCTGCATTGACCTTTTATAAGAATGGGATAAGTGAAGTGCTCACGGATCAAGAGAACAAAACCCCTCCTGATTGGAACCAGTAGCTTCTTCTATTTCACTGTGATTTGCTACTGCAGATGTTTCTGGTTCATTCCCAAAATTTGTGTGCACGTAGGCACTCTCCGCTAAAACTGCTTCCTCTATTGCCATATGAAAATCTTCAGGCTTGCTGCCATACAACTTTGTCTGCCCCTGAAATCTGGAAAACCAAAAAATGCTAAAGATCCACAACTTGGCTGGTATAGTTAACATTTAGCAAAGAATTGCACACCTTTCCTTGTATTCGTGAAAAGGAAATATCATTCCCTCTTTAATCCATGCATAGTCCTACACAGAAACACCAAATTCAAATAATGACCCTACAACAACATGAATCAAAAGCAATTGCCTAATTTCTTAATTCACAGGGCCAAAACAGAGAAAGGAAGAGAACAAATTACCCTTTTAGTTCCATTTCTTGAGTACCCATAGAACATCACACAAAGAGTGCAACAGCCTCAGGTGCTTGCCAAAGTGGATCTATCACGACAGCAGGCCACGCAGGAAACTTCTTCCCGCATTTGGCCCAAACTATGTCACCCAAAACAAAGTCACCAGGCTTAAAAAAGTCCTCCTTCCTTTTATCTTTCTCCTTCAACTGCTTCCCAATGCCCCCAAATCCATTCATCTTACAGTTCTCCAGTTCGTCCCCACCAGTAAAACTATTCACCCCCTTTACGTTAAAATTACAACTTCGCTTTACCAATGGCGAAGAACAGCCTTGGTTAACTGATGTCACGGAGCTTCATGAACTAGAATACAGCTTACCACTACCACTACCATCAAAATCCTTACACTCCATATACTCCAATTTCGCTACCCCAGGCTTTATTGAATTGGGAACTAGTTCAATATTATTATATAAATGGAACCCAAAATCACTGCCTATATGCGATTTCCTATTGGATTTTGTATCAGAATACAACCCTCCTCGCTTTAATCTCTTCTTACTATACACAACATTATTGTTAAAACTCGAATTGCAGTCATACTCGACTCCCAATTTATCTTTTTTCCAAGAATGCAAAACTGAATGAGCGAACATCGAAGGGAGTAACTGAGAACGCCATCGAAAAAACTTCAATAATGGAGGTTTATGTCCTTCAATTCCTTTATTAAAACCTCTCTTAATCTCAAAAACCAATTCTACATCACCGGCATGAACTGGAGCTCCGGTGGACCATGAATTCGTGAAATTACTACCAATTCATACCTTAGGGTTCTTGAGAAGAAAATTTAAATCTGAGTTGATTTGAGTGTGAAACTCTTGAATTTAATCCATACAAATGCTCCCTTTGTGTCTACATGAATCATGGTATGAGGATTTACATTGAGATTTTGGTGATTTGAGTGAGTTGTGTGGAGTGGATGAGAAGAAGATGTTGTTAATATGTTGAAGAGAGAAGAGGTGAAGTGAAAAATTGAAGAAAAATTCTATTTTTTTGTCTTTTGTCTCTTTCTCCCGTCAGTAGTTGTAAACAAGTGTTGCCTTATTACAAGTGTTGCATTATTATTTAGAAGTGTTGCATTAAGTCACATATGCAACATATGCAACACTTATTTTAAAGTTTTGTAACTTTCTTCAAAATTTAGTCAATTGTAATAGTTTTTAAAGCGTTGCCAAGAAAGTATTACAATAGCCTCATTTTGTAGTAGTGCAAGCAAATGCTATAGGCCAGCAACAAAGACAGTATAACAATCAACAAAATTCTGGCTGGCAATATAGACAACCTCTTGGATGTCAAAATGCTCAACTTAACCAGTTTCGACCCACCAGTTATCAACAACAATCTAACATGACTTTTTCATAACCACCACCATAAAAAACAGGCCCAAGTTTGGAAGAAATTGTCAAAATGATGGCCCAAGATCATCTCAAATTCCAACAAGAGACGAGGGTAGTTTTTACCAATATGGGAACACAAATCACTCAGATGGCAAATGCAATAGCAAGGTTGGAAGCGAACTAAGAAAAATTACCTTCCCAAGTAGAGGTGAATCCTAAGGAAAATGTAAGTTCTATGACTCTTCGTAGTGGGAAGGAAATAAAAGAGCCAGAAAAGCATAATGATTCTGTTCTTGTGTTAGTCTTTGAAAAGCAAGACTCCAACCATGTGCCCATACCAGATTCAAAAGAAAATTTTGAGGTATGTATTGAGCATAAAGTTAGTAAACCTGCTGTTGTATTGACACCACCTTTTCCTGGCAGGTTTGCAAAGGAGAAGAAGGAAAAGGAGATGCAAGACCTTTTAAATATTTTTTGAAAGGTGGAAATTAACATACCACTCATTGAATCCATTCGTCAAGTACCTAAATATGCTAAGTTCTTGAAAGAACTTTGCACAAAAAGGGTAAGACATGAAGAAGACGCGAAGGTAATTGTGGGTGAAAATGTCTCTGCAGTGATACATAAAAAATTGCCTGAAAAATGCAAAGATCCTGGTATGTTTTCTATTTCTTGTTTGATTGGAAATAAGAGAGTTGAAAAGGCAATGCTTGATTTGGGAGCATCGATTAATGTTATGCCATTGTCAATTTACAAAGAATTAAATTTGGGAACTCTCAAAGAAACTCGGGTTGTAATTCAATTAGCTGATCAATCAATTATCTATCTATAAGGTGTAGTGGAGGATGCGTTAGTAAAAGTAAATGATATAAATTTTCCAGTGGATTTTTATATACTTGACATAGGCTCTTCTAGTTCAACTAATTCTGTTATTTTATTAGGCAGACCCTTTATGAAAACAGAAAAGGCAATAATAAATGTGGACAAAGTAACTCTAAGTTTTGAATTTGTGGATGAAACTGTTACTTTTAATGTTCTTGATGCCATGAAATGCCCATACGATCAAGAATTTGTGTTTCAAGTTGATATAATTGAATCTTTTGTTAATGAGTTTGTTCAAAACACTTGCATGGATGATACGTTTGGTAGGACTTTGAGCAAGAAAGATAGGGAAGTCGTAGGCCCATATGTTCAAATAAATGAGGTGAAATCACTTCATACACCTATTTTTACTTTTAATAAGATTTTTTTACCTTCTATTTTGCAGGCACCCAAGTTGGAGTTAAATCTTCCTCCTAACTATTTTCAGTATGATTCATCAATTACTTGAGCAACAATAAATACGGTCAGGCCTAAGACTTAAATCTGGGTTCTTATGGGAGCCAACCCATGTTATTTTGCATTTAATTAGTTTACATTCATTTTTAGTTTTCAGTATAAAAATTGACTTTGTTCTTTTATCTTTTGCAGGTAAGAAAGAAGTTAAGATTGATTTTTATGTTGTCTTATTGAGTTTGAATAAAAATCGTGACAAAGAGCAAAATGTGATCCACGTCGCGACGTACGATTCTGCACTTCGCGACGTGGGAAAAATGATTTAAAAGTGATTTTTTCCGTCGATTTTTTGTTGAATTTTTGAAAAGTTCCAGTGAGCCACGTCGCGACCCCTTCCACGTCGCGACGTGGGTGGACGTCGCGAAGTGCGACCATGCACGTTGTGACGTCAGTGATCGTCGTCGTTAAGCAAAAATAAAAAAGACTTTTTTCAGTCAAAAAATAAATTTTGTGTCTTTATATACGACAAATAAGTAGGGTTAGTTTTATACTTGGATTAAATAAAACAAAAACCTAACTGTGGGTTTTTTCTCTCATATTTTTTGGCTTCTGACAGAAGATCGTGCGACATCCTCCTTTGTTGCTAAAAGAAAATTTCTCCTTTTTCATCATGGCAACTTCTCCAAGCCACTCTGATTTGTCACCAACCACCAGTTTCATCTGATCAAATTGCTACGCTCCAAGAATCTATGAAGAGGAATGACGATTCTGGAGCAATCCATTCAAACATATTTCCAATTTCAAGGGTTTAAACACCCAAAGCTATGAGTTTTCTTTTACACTCCTCTCATTTTTTTTCTTTCATTTTATGTCATCCTTTTATGTTGTGCTTTAATTATCTTCTTTTATACATGAAGGATTATGTATTGTGTAAGTATGGAGAAGTATAGCTTAAGTTTAATTTTAATTTCTGTTTTTGCATGATTAGGATAGTGAATTTAGTTAGTTCATGTTCATCTTGATTTTTAAATAAATCATAGTGCCCTAAACTTCATGAAAAAAATTTGGATATAGATTGAAGCATGTTTGGGCAGTTTAGGGGATATCTTTGTTTTGGTTAATATAATTGTCCCATATGTATTTTAGGATGATAAAATTGTAAGAATTTATTTCTTTTACCCAATAAGTGAGTTTTCAAGCCTAAAGTACACAAGAACCACTTTCTTGGTGCTTTTGAATTTTATTGTGAGAGTTTTGATTAAAATGCATTGGGTATTATAAAGCTTGCTTTGAAGTACATAATGAGATCATAGATGATTATATGCATAAAAATGATAAAGGAAAATTAGGAATAAACAATTTCAGCTTTCTAAATCACTTCCTACTATTTTAATTTGACCCCTAGTGAACCATTTTTTAGCCTAGACCTTTTCTTTGTTTAACACCCAAGAAAAATTAGCCATTAAAACTTGCTTTTAGCTTTCTCTTTCAACATATTTATCAAAGAATATGTTAATTATATTTTAAGATAGTTAAATACTTCTTGAACTAATAGCCACACTGCTGTTATTTGTACAAAATATTTGCTTGCAAGTTAAATTTTATTTGTTTTTCATTTAAAAAAAAAGAAAAAAAGGAAAAAGAAGAAAAAAATGCTCAGAAAAATAAGTGAAGCATTGTTGTAAGAATAAGTATTGTTGATGTCAAGAAGTTGTTGAAAGTGTGGCTATGAAAGAAGTATTTTATGAAAATAAATTTCACTTTAACATTTTTCTTTGATAAATTTTTAGCCCATATTTATCTTTTGTCCTACCTCTAACCTTAGCCCCATTACAACCGAAAAAGACCTTTTTGATTTATGTATATGGTTATTGGATTATAGTGGAGATGTGACTGATTTACAAGCTTATGATAATACCTTGCTTGAGTGATGTACATTGCCGTATTAACTAGTGTGTCCTTATTGTTCTCACGATAATACTAGTTAGTATCTATTCTAGTCTAGTCTTTAATAAGAGTAGAGTAGAGTAATTAGCTTAGCCTAGTTTTCTTAATAAGTAGGAAGTTTATTTGTTCTCACGTAATATGTTATTCAAGTCATCTTTTTTAATATAATTGGATTTTCATTATTTAATTAAAGCATTCAAATTTCAGTAATCTTAGTTTAGACAATTTAGTGGATAAGTTTTTGGGACAAGCATTATCTATTTCCTTTGCTATTTGGATTAGATTAGATTATCTTCAACCATAACTACTACCAAGAGATTGTCAACTACAGATTTTATCTTTAATACATTATGAATTTATTTTTATTCAATTCTTTTATTACTTGTTTAATTATATTTAAATGTAATATATATATATATATATTTTTTATAGTTTATTTTCAGTTATTGTTGATTTTCTTTTTCATTTTAATTTGAATTAATAATTCATTAATTTTTTACATACCATATTGAAACATCTAAACTTCTTAATTTGTATTTCATGATTTTCTCATTTATTAAAGTTACATACCCTACTTTCTTTGTAATAAATTCATTAATTATTTTATCTAGTTTAGTATCAACACATTCATTGTCTTAATATTCTCATTTCTACTAAACTTACTTTTTGTTCATGCTCATAATAATTTAGTCGTTCAACACTTTGAACAGTAAAGTATCATTAGTTTTATGGTTATTTTATAAAATATTTCCTTTCAATTTTAACAGTAATTTATAATTACAATGTATAGAAGATGATCATAAAATTTGGGGTTAACATCCCTTCTCCGTTTACGGGTTTGCCAACTAAAAAAAAGTGTGGAAAATGATCTTTTCCATAATCTTTATTACTTCTATGTATTAGCTTGCTTCATTGATATATTCTATGTATTAGCTTGCTATATTGTCATTGAAACAATACTTCTGCTAACAAGTATTTATTCGGGATAGTTTTATGCAATTTTGCTTAAATTAATTGTTTAGAGGCATTTGGTTTCTCCCTTTCGTAGAAATTAAGCACTCTGTCCCAGTTTTCTAACTTTTTTCTTGTTGTTTGCATGGAAAAAGAGAATCCTATATAACAAATCTAGTATGATAAATAGACGGGTAATTGCTTTAATCCGTCCCTCAATTTGGGGTTTTCATTTTATTTTTTGGTCTCTAATTTTTTAAAAAGGTTCTATTATTTGTCCCTCAGTGTCACAATTTGATTTAAAATCGTCATTTGGTTTAATTTTTTTCACTTAAAATTCTAATTAAATAAATATTTAACATATATATAATGAATAGAAGTGTATACAAATTGATAGAATTAAACATATCCATTTAAATTGGGTCATCAAAATTAAATTTCTAGCATAAAAAATAAATAAATGATCATTGAAAACTAAAACTATAAAATGAAAGACGAAAATAAACTTTTTAAAGGTTAAAAATAAAAACGAAATAAACCCTAATCCGAGACACGGTTGAACTAATTTATCCTAAATAGACAGAATTTGCATCACTACAAATTCTCCATCCTAAAATTTTTGAATGCCTTGTTAACTTGCGAAAATGATTTAATCTTGATCATTAGCTATTCGTGTAAATGGGAGGTTTGGCAATATCCCCTTCCTACCAGTATGAATCCAATATATTAGTTGTTTGAAAAGAAAAAAGGGGAAAACAGGAACTATTACTTATTCATTATTTGTTCCCATATCCATCATTGCCATTTGATGCCCCAAAGAACTCTTTTGTTTTGTCGCAAATTAAGTTTGCAGTTGTTTTTAAGGTCGGTGTGAATTTATCTAACTAACACCAATTTCAATGATAGAAAGATGACCGCATAAATACATGTTAGGACTAATTTACATTATTATATTATATATTTTCAATTTAGTGTTTTTGTTAGTTTTGAGTTATTTCTAATGTATTTCACTTTATTTTATAAAGTTTTGTCCGTACTAATTGTGTTTTATTAATTTCTTTGTTAGTGTTTGGCAATGTTTTCAATATTGTATATATGATTGCTCTTCGAGTTGGAGGAAATTTTGAGTTTAAGGTTAGTTGGCAAGAACACTGACACAAAATTTTATTGGTTCTGGCCAAGTACTTCTTTTTTTTATGACTTGTGGCACTTAATGAATGTTTAGAATCATGAGTTACCTGATTCATTGTTGAAAGAATTTGGAATCTCTGAAAATGCTCCTGTCAGCTCTATTATTTGTGCGAGAGGTGGAATTGGCCTGTGGGAAGAAGAAGATCTATAGAAGTGCAGAGGTTGATCAATGCTACACCAAACTCATTCCTACCTTATAGTGAAGTTGAAGATCAATAGCTTTCTCATTCATCAGGTATCTCCTTTGTTAGATCAGCTTATTTGACACTACAATCGATTGGTCTAATTGTATGTTTGGATAAATTTGTTTGGTCTAAAAGAGTTGTCCTAAGATTAGCTTTCTTTCTCCGGCTAGTATGTAAAGGAAGGGTTAATACAATATCTAAACTCAAATCTTGGGGAATTATTGATAATGATGCATGTGTGTTTTGTAAAGTAGAAGTGGAATGCATTGAACATCTATTGTTTCTATACCCTTTTTCGTATGAGGTATGGAAAAGAATAATGTCCATGAACTCGTTGTATCTAGGAGTTTATTCATGGAGTGAGGAATTACTTTGGTGGTGTTGCCATTTTACCTTACAAGGTTTTGCCCAAGAGATTGAAAGACTATCTCTCGTTGTATTAGTGTACTTGAAAGAAGGTAATTCCTTTCATTGATGTATTGTCTGCCTTATAAAGTATTACAAGAGAAATCCTAGCCTACAATCAAGCATAACCGAATATACACTTTCCTCATCTAAGAGGAGCAAATCAATTACAATTAATACTAAAAGAATATCCTATCACATATACACATATATTCTATCACACCCCCGCAGTTGAAACGGGAGGGGGACGAACGTTGAGACTGTCTCGAAACTCGTCAAACAAAATCAATGGTAGACCCTTCGTAAAGATATCAGCTATCTGATAGCGCGATGGGACATGTAAGACACGAACCTGGCCACGATCAACCTTTTTGCGAACAAAGTGAATATCCATCTCGATATGTTTAGTGCGCTGATGTTGAACAGGATTGCCAGAAAGATATATTGCACTAACATTATCACAGTATACCAATGTAGCTTTCTGAATAGGACAATGAAGCTCCAAAAAAAGGTTGTGCAACCAGCAAGACTCAGAAACCACATTAGCTACCCCTGGGTACTCTGCCTCCGCACTAGAACGAGATAAAGTTGCTTGCCGTTTAGCTGACCAAGAAATCAAATTATCTCCAAGAAAAACACAATAACTAGAGGTGGAGCGTCTGGTGTCAGGACAACCACCCCAATCAGTATCTGTATAAGAAAGGAGAGTGATAGTCGAAGATGGATAAAGATGCAAGCCATAATCAAGCGTACCCTGAATGTAGTGCACAATGCGCTTGAGGGCATGCATGTGCTCGTCCCGCGGGTCATGCATGAACAAACAAATTTGTTGCACAGCATATGAGATGTCGGGTCTCGTGAATGTAAGATACTGCAGAGCACCCGCAAGACTTCGATAATGGGAAGGGTTCTCAAATGGTGGGCTAGAAGTAGCACTCATCTTCGGTTTAGTATCAACCGGTGTGAGAGAAGGCTTGCAAGTAGACATGCCGGCTCGCTCTATAATCTCAGTTGCATATTTCCGCTGAGATAAAAACAAACCTCCTACATGTCTGCTGACGGCAATACCCAAAAAATCACTCAAAAGGCCCAAGTCCTTCATAGCTAATTTGGAGCTAAGAAGAGATATAATTGACTTGCGAAGAACATCAGAGGAAGCAGTCAAAATAATATCATCAACATAGAGAAGAATATAAGTCATATCATTATTGTGACGGTATATGAACAATGAATTATCAGACTTGCTATGAGAAAAACCAATAATAGAAGCGTAATCCGCAAATCGCTTATACCATGCCCGTGGTGATTGCTTGAGTCCATACAGGGATTTCTTGAGCAAACAAACATAATCAGGATGAATGGGGTCGCGGAATCCCATGGGCTGATACATGTACACAGTCTCTTTGAGGTCTCCATGCAGGAAAGCATTCTTCACATCAAGATGGTGTATGGACCATGCTTTAGAGAGAGCTAAACTGAGTACAGTGCGAATGGTTGCCGGTTTAACTACCGGACTAAATGTGTCACCACAGTCTACGCCAACCTGCTGAGTCTTGCCATCACCTACAAGACGGGCTTTATGCCTCTCAAAACAACCATCAGATCTTTCTTTATGAGTAAAAATCCACATAGACCGAATAATATTAACATCTGGCGGACGAGGTACTACTTCCCACGTCTTATTTTTAATAAGAGCATTATATTCGTCTTCCATGGCCAGTTTCCAATTTGGGTCACGAAAGGCAGACATGGGTTGGAAGGGAGTGGGGATTTAGAAACACTAGTGTGGAGGTCGTAGACAGGTTTTTATTTTAAAATCCCATGTTGACTACGTGTGACAGGTCTGTGGACGGGTATAGGAGTAGGTGGGGTCGGAGTGTCTTGTGGTTGGGTGGGATGGGGTGTGATATCTTGGTGAGGAGATGGTGTGTTTGTGTGTGAAGTCAGATGGTGGATCAAATATGGAGACAAGTCCTCATGCAAGAAATCATAAGTAGGAGGAGTTAAACTATGTATTTTAGCAAAGGGAAAATGTGTCTCATCAAAAATGACATGTCGACTAATAATGATTTTTTGAGAAGAAAAATCATAACATTTGTAACCACGATGATTAGAGGGGTAACCCAAAAAGACACACGGAGTGGAACGAGGTTGAAGTTTGTGAATAGTGGTGGAGGGAAAAAGAGGATAGCATAAGCAACCGAACACCCGGAGATGAGAAAAAGATGGGTCCTTTTGATAAAGAATTTTGAGAGGGGACTGATAAGCTAATAGTTTACTTGGAAGTATGTTAAGAAGGTATGTGGCCATTTGTAATGCATGGTGCCAAAAGGAAGGTGGTAGAGAAGCATGGATAAGAAGAGTACGAATCATATTGTTAATGGTTCGGATTTTTCTTTCAACTTTACCATTTTGAGAAGAAGTATGTGGACAAGACAATCTAAAAACAAACCATTATCACTACAAAATTTCCAAAACGGCCCATTATCAAATTCTCGACCATTATCACATTGAATATTTTTAATATCCCGTTCAAATTGAGTGCGAATGAAGGCACGAAAAATAAGAATGTGGAAAAAACTTGAGATTTTTTGGATAAGGGAAATGTCCATAAAAAATTAGAATAATCATCCAATAAAATTAAATAATAACAATGCCACGAAGAGCTCAAAACGGGAGATGTCCAAAGATCACAATGGATAATATCAAATGGCATAAAAGTGCGTGAGGTAGAAGCAACAAAAGGCAATTTAACATGTTTGCCAAGAGAGCAAGATCGAAAAACATGAGAACTAAGAATGTTATTACACTGAATAAATTTATTTTGCTGAAGAGATTCGAAAATAGGAGCTCCCGGATGACCCAAACGATCATGCCATAAAGAATGTGCTAAAGCTGCAAAAGTGGATGGTGGAACTAGAGATGGAATGGTGGTGAGAATGGAATATAACTCACCCTGACTATTACATCTCGTCAGATGTTTTCCCGTCTGAAAATCCTTCACAGAAAACCCAAAAGGATCAAATGCAACAGAAACCCAGTTATCAGTATTAAATTTTCGAACCGAAACCAAGTTCTTAATAAGTTGAGGAGCATGAAGGACATTTTTTAAAGATAAAGGTGGGTGTGGGGAAGGCAGAGTTGTGTGACCATAACCACGAATTGGAATTGTATGACCATTAACAACAATTATACCACGATTACTGCTCAAATTAAAATAAGACGAGAGATTACCAGGATTCGATGTCATATGAGACGTGGCACCAGTGTCCATGTACCAGTTTGCATCTGGAGGAGTAAGCCCAAGAGTGTGCATTGCGGATTCAATATCGGTGGGAGAAGGTTGGGCTGTTGTAGAATAGGCTTGCTATGGTCGTGGCCCAAGGACCCCAGGTTGCTGCCACTGTGAATTGGGCCTGGTCCAAGGAGCGGTAGGGTATGGACAAGGGGGAATGGCCCAAGGAGACCACTGCCAAGGCCACTTTTGTCCACCTGGCCGTGGTTGTGACCACAACTGCTGCTGCCGGGGCTGTTGGTAACCTCCCCCACGTCCGCCGCCACCACCGCGGTTGCCGCCTCTGCCACCGCCGCGGCCACCACCACGATGTCTCCCAGAATTGTTGCCGTGTGGACCCTTGCTTCCACCACCGTTATTATGGTTTTGAGGGTAGCCATCAGACAAAGATGGAGTATCATCAGACTCCTTGGTCGTGGCAGCCGCCATGGCTGTTGCGGCCTTCTTAGTCAAGGCGGCTTCTTCAAGAAGGAGCATAGAACGGGCTTGATAGAAGAGGGGAAGGGGGTTGCTTTGGCGGATAAGAGTTCCAACACCACTATAGGCCTCCGTGAGTCGCAAAACCATCTGAAAAACAAGCCGATGATCGGATATTGGGTCGCCGACATTCTTGAGTTGATCTGACAAGCCCTTGAGGCGTTGACAATATGCAGAAGCATTCGGAAAATCCTCCATGTTGGTATGAGAAAATTCCTGTTCCAGTGTGACGGCCCGAGAGTTTTTGTTGTCTTGAAAGAGATCACGCAATCGATTCCAAACCTCCATGGCCGTGGAGTCGGGTTCAATGATGGTATGTAATAGATCAGTGGAAATTGTGGAATAAATCCACTGAAGAACCGTAGCATCTAAAGTTGACCATAACTCTTTTTCGGTAGCGGTGATGGACGACGTATCGAGAGCTTTTTCCGGTGGAATGATGTGGTGAAGAACCTTATGAGATTTAGCATGGATTTTGAACAGCTCCGCCCACGTAGCATAGTGGACGGTTTCCATTTCAAGGGTAATTGAGATATGAATCTTGATGTTGGAGACAACAAGAGCGGGGTAGAAGGTTGATTTAGTGTCAGTCATGGTGGCCAACAGTAGAGGAAAGAAAGAAAGATTGGTAGAGGAAAGAAAAGGAAGAAGGTTCCGTAGAGCTCTGATACCATGAAAGAAGGTAATTCCTTTCATTGACGTATTGTCTGTCTTATAAAGTATTACAAGAGAAATCCTAGTCTACAATCAAGCATAACCGAATATACACTTTCCTTATCTAAGAGGATTGCTATCAATTACAATTAATACTAAAAGAATATCCTATCATATATACACATATATTCTATCAGTACTATATATGAAGGGTTAAAAACATGGTAATCTATAAACAAGAAGAGGTTAATGTGATTGAAATTGTGCAATATATCATTACTGATATTAGACGCACTATTGCTGATTGGAAAGGAATCAAAAGCAACCGAGAGAATAGAGATTTGAGTATAGTTTGGGATTTTGATGAGAAAATTTTTCAAGAAAATGTTTCTTGAAAATTTAGAGATGTTGTTTATTTTGTTGATTGATGTTTGATTGGTGGATAGTTGTAAACAATGATTTATTAGAGCTATTATGCTTCAATAAAATTTAGCTTAAAAAAAAAAGATGAAATGCCTTTATTTGAATGAATTCGAGAAGTGTAAAGAGTTCCCAGACATGCGGGTTTCTTATATATTGATTGATTTAAAAAGGTTTCGAAACATAAAAATCAATTTCCACCCAAATTTGTGCCAATAAAATGTCAATAAGTTATAAAGGAGGTATATATTTTGGCAGTTGAATTTCTTCAAAAATTCTATTGCATATGGGGTAGTTCCCTTGTTATCGGCACAATTTTGGATGATAATCGTGCTTTTTTTTCTAAAGTTTACAATGGAATTTAATGTTATGTGGAATTTGGTATCAAAATGATTTATTTTGAATGCTTTTATAGATCAACATCATTATTTTAAGCAGAACGAATAAAAAAAAAGTACGAAATGTTCATAAAGGATTATTTATACGATAATTAATTACAAAAGAAGAGTCTTTCCTATGTACTGTCCATAATATTATTTCCTAGTAATTTTTGGCGGTACATGCAATTGGCTTAATTAATTACCCCAAATTAAATTTATATCGACAAACTATTTTTTATTTATCAACGATTGAGAAGTATTATATATAACTGTTAAATGATGAAATCTGTTAATCCTAAAGCAACCTTATTAAGAGAGGGAAGGGGGAAGGGTGAATCAGATTTTTAAAATTTATACACAACTAAGAAAATTAAAAATTTTGCCAATGAGTATTTAGTTATGGTGGAAGTTAGTGGTGCACAAATTTGAATAAATCCAATTCTAAAGTTTTGTCATCAAAATATGTAATATGCAATATAAGTATCTAGGTTGATCACTTTAATTTAAACTAAAGATGAACAGCAACAAGAAATTAATGAATGAGAACATGAAAAAATAAATAGTTCAATCTTGAAAAAGTCACATTTTGGTACTTCAACTCAGATTTCGTTATACAAATAGTTTTCAACAAATTTTTTTATCTATTTGACAAATTACACCGTTAATTATATGACACTATTTATTATTCAAATTAACGTTATTTTGTACCACATTATAATAACATTACTTATTAAACGAATCGAAAAAGTTGAAGACCATATTGTGTAATAAAATTAAATTAAATTGATCAAGGAAAACAAAAAAATATTTTTTTTTTCAATATTAGAAGCTAAAACCACACTTACCCTCAAGCTGAGGGATTATTGGAATCATTTGTCCATTGAAAAAACAGTAAGGAACAACAACATCAAGAGAATAATTTCATACAATTAATGTGGAATAACATAAGTAAATAGTAGAAACTTTTCACATGATAAAATAGTACAGGAAATGGATAATGGTAGGAAAAGGTTTGAAATCCACCCAGCAAGAAAAGAGCTGATGCAGGGACTGAAGTGCTCCCAGTTGTTGAATAATAATCAACATTTATTATGGAGCAAAGAAACAGTAGCACTATATTATAAGTTGGATATGGATATTCAATCAAATATTTTGTCCTCAGTATCCATCATTTACTATTTCCCGTTTCCAGGGCAGCAGTATGGGCACAAAAATACGCAATGCGGTGTATCAGGACAGTCAGGGCAGCTAAGAAGTGATCTGCGACGGAAAGAAATTGGAAGCAGTGGAATTAGGTTTATGTCGGGATTGTTAGTCTTGGAACTCTTAGCCCAGTCATCGTTAAGCTTTGCGTCTTGACTATTCATGGCAGTTGAAGCTTCTGAGTTAGGTTCGTTCGTGTTCATATTGGTGTGAGCAGCTGTGCTAGTAATCATTTCCTGAGCAGTTGCATAGCTCAGGCCACTTTCAAGTGCTAAATTCAAGAAAACTGAAACGAACATGATCTGCATCAGCAGCAGTTGCCCTGCAGCATGAGCTCCATCTTGAGTACTTTTGATTTTGGCCATGGCTGTTGTTAAACTTGTTGTGAGATGGAAAGGCAAAGAGATAATCAACACTGCGAAGTGCGAAGTGCAGGTTTGAAAAGCTTTGCTTCATGCTCGGGTTTATATAGAACAACAATGAGAATTATATATTGGATCCACAAAATCTTTGGTTCAAATACGTCCAATTTGGAATGAACAAAAAGAATTAGAGGAAACGTCGAACATGATAATCCCAATCATTGATCAGATCATTCCAAAATCGAAGCATGAGCATACAAACACTGCAAATATTATGTTTCAAACAAAGAGATTCTGTGTTTTGGAATGTTTTTGTCCATCTGCCATGAATCTATTAAACAATATTTGTTGCTCTATCCCTGCCGCTTAGGTTGTATTGAATACTAATCAAAGAAATATTCTAACACGAAACTACATTGAGGTTTAAGGAAAACATCTGACACAGTCCATCATTGTATCGGTCCTGTACTCTCAATCCTTAACATTTGAAATAAAGTTTGGTCTCACATAATATCAAACAAACATTATTAATTTAAATTAATCAGTCATTCTATTACCTAAATAAGTCATGAACCCAAATTTTTGTCAATAAATGTCAATATGTTTAGGTATTACCGTTGAGTTTATAAGAAATTCTATTATAAAGGGGGTAATAATTAAGCTTGTTATTGGGACGTTTTGGAATGGTAATGTTGTATTTTTCTTTTTATAGAAGCCTCTCGTGAAAATCTTAGAATTAAATTGGTTTTTGATCTATAAATATAAATGAATTAATTATTGAATTAATGATAGATTAAATTTATTTAATTTGTCTTATCTTAAAAGTTCGGTGACTAGATTGTCTTTAGTCCCGAGAGTTTGTTCGGTAAGATTATTGTTTATATTGTGAATTGAGTTTGGTAATAATTTGATTTCTTGTTTGACTACAACATTTTAGAATGTTATCTTATTATAAAAAGATGTTTAATGTTAGGTCTTCATAACACAACTCTCTCGGTGAGAAATCCCACAAATAAGAAAATAAGTTTTCTTATTAGATTTACAAGTGTTGTTGGAGGGATCTATTTTATTAACGTAACATTAAATCAATATTTTGAGGATTCCAAAAGTAGTATATGTGAATTATCACTAAATCAATCCTTTGAAAAATCCCAAAAGTAGTTCGTGTAGATTATCGTTAGCGATGGGACATGTGTACGGCTTATTGATTGATTAAATCTCGCTCAAAGATTTCACTAGCATCTTTTTGAGCTATATAGGATACTAAAAGTAGTTCGTGTGGATTAATTATCGTTATAGATTAGATACGTGTGCGGCTTATTAATTGATTAAATCTAACTCAAAGATTTCGCCTTTCTAGTAATATTTATATAGATATCATTAAAGTAATGTGGAATCAATTATAATATAATTGTTATTTTTTTTTCGCGGCGTCATTTACTATGTTGAGTTCCTTTCAATTCATACATAAAACGAACAATTAATCACTATTGAAATCATGATTCTAATTTACTACTATTTTTATCACACAGTAAAATTGTGATTAACTCTAAGTTGCATGTATGAACCCGCTTTACAGAAAAAAAAAAGAAAACTTATATTTTTTCCTTCGAATTTTGAACCAAAATGATGTGTTCTGAATTTGTTTTGAGATGAAATATCATTCTTGAAAATTTCAGGAATAAAAAATTACGAAATGCGCATGTAAATGACCGTATATGGGATGATTCCAAAAATTGCAAGAACACTAATTCTGCCAATATCGTGTTCCAAACAAAACAACTATAGGCCATGAATTTATTGAAGAATATTTATTGCTCTTTCCTTTATGTGATAAATGCTTCTAAATAAATGCAAGAATATAAAAGGCCACAAACTACGTCCCAATATAGCCAACACATTCCTCTACAAAGAAAAGTTGTCATCTGGAATTTACAATAAGGAAAGGATAATTCTTTGTCTTCGGAAATATGAATCTTTTTTTTCTCCATCATTTACATCATGCTTACAAGTGCTCCCTTTGTCATGTATTGTTCGTGGATCTCAAATTTTTTGTCATCAAGAAACCGTATTGCCGTAGCTGGATTTCCTTTGATTCGGATCCTATTATTCATTGCTTAAAAATTTTCTTTAACGTCCTTTTCTTTGAGAACGAAGTCATAAATCTGTCAAATTAATTAGGGCATCCGATCGGATTGAGAAAATTTCAAAACCTGCAAATCTATTGATCTTTATTATTTCAGTGACACGGGCAAACTAATGGAAGATAAGAATTTTCACGAACACAAGACAAAATCCAATGAACTTAAAAGAGTGTTATTGAAAATAATGATGCTAAAACCCCACAAATATTTATATAATTTTAGCAATTCTTAAACTAAATTTTAAAAAAATCAGAAATTGATTAGAAAAATAAAATGACTTCAAATTTAAAATATTTATTATGGATGAAAGGTGGGGAATTCTCTCAGGCTCCTTTTGTAGTGGCTTGTTTTGCATGCATTCCATACTTGTCCAATGTTTTTGTGTGGAATCCGTCAATAAAAAAAAAAACCGTGGCAGATAATACCAATTTCTCTCTTTAAGATTGACCTTTCAGGGAACAAATAAAAACATATTGAATGAGATTCAAGACTTTATAATAATAGCTCGTTTAGATGTGGATAACGAAGGATTATGGGATAAAAGATTTTTGGAAAAGTCAGTTTTGGAACTGCCAAGCAAAGTCTTGCAGCCGTATATATGTGATCCCTTTTGAATATTCAAATAGATAGCATGCAATAGAGAATTGACGTAAATTAAAAGAAATTTGAGCGAATTCGTTTGGCGTGACACTGGAAAAAGATGCTGTTACGTACTGGTATCACAAGGAAATATGTGTATTTTGCACGGATATTAATGTTGCTATGGCAAACCTTGTTCCATCTTATGGTCGCCAAAGTAAAATGGTTCAAACTCGTGCAGATCTAGCAAGGTACAAAATATGCAAAATGGTAAGAAGGGAAGAATTTGAACTTCCAATGTCTTAGCGAATTGCTTCATGGTCATTGAACCCGTACTTTCTGATGGCAAGTAATTTTGGGGATAATTTTAAGGAAAAATATAATTTTGATTTACAAAATTTTACGTAGTAGCACTTTTGATCCTTTAGCCTTCGTTTAGATAGGGTATTTTTTGATTTTATGACGAAATATTTTTTTATTGATGTTTGTTATAATAAAGGAATATTTTGGAATTATTTGGATTGATAATTTTGTTTTTGTTTGAATTTGTATTGGAGAATTTTTCATTGATAAAAGTTTGAAATTTAAATTTGAATTAATATTTTATGAGTTTGTTTTGGTGGGAGTTGTGTTAGAATGAATTGTTTATTATTAAAAATTATTGTAGCAAAAATAATAACTGTAACATTGTTTTTTATTTTAAAATTTTTGTAGAAAAAATAAACAAAACAAACAAATGATTTTAGACTTGTTAAATAAATAATATATATATATATATATATATATATATATAACCAAACAGAGCCTAATGATTTCGAACTACTGATTTTCAATATTTTAATTTGTGAAAAATATTAAATGATTAATAGATTTTCTTTGTCAATTGACAGATGTTATTACGTTTTTATGACACATAGATTAGTAGTCACCTTCTACCATTTTCACAATAAGGAATAAAATTCTCACTTTGAGACTTTTGTTTTTCTACGAAACTGTTATAGGTTTTATTTATTTATTTATTGTAAAAAAAAGGGAAGAATTGTAATTTAAATATTAAAAAAAAAGTGATAGAAAATTGATCACTAATGAATATGTGCTAAATACGTCACAACATTTATTAATCCACAAAGATAAATCGTCAACTGTCTCATATTGGTTGGTCAGAAATTAAAACATTAAAAATCGATCAAATTGGATCGTCCCAATAGTTAGAGACCAGAAGTACCCATGCTTAAAACTAGTTTAGAAACTAATTTTTTTTTCCATAGTTTTATGCAGTTTTGCTTAATTTCATTATTTAGAATCCTTTGGTCTATCCCTATCATTCATTGAAAAGCACTCTGTCCAAGTTATTTTATCTTCTTTGCATGGAAAAAGAGAATTATATATAACAAATCCTAGTATAATAAATAGACAGAATTTGCATCACTACAAATTCTCCTTCCTAAATTGCGATAATGATTCATATTGGTATTGGTTCCCATACCCTTCCATTTTGCTGTGCACAAAGTCAGCCGTTTCCCAAGGTTACAAGGATCTATTCTTAGTGGATATTTTTTAGCCACATTTTTTTTATCACAAATTATGTCTGCAATTATTCTTAACATAAATAAGCTATGAACTTAACTAACACTAATTTCAGTGATAGAAAAAAGATGTCCGCATAAATTTCCACCCAAATTTGTGCCAATAAAACATTACAGGAAAAAAGTGCATTAGCGACGGAAAGTCTAGCAAGGAAACTAAATTTGGATGCTAATAATATCCTTTAGTGAGGAAAGCTAAATATTTTACTGTTCATTGGAAAGTGATGTACTTTTGGCAAGGAAACAAAATTTTGTAGCAAAATTTCGTCGCTATTACATTGGCGGGAAATGTTCCCGCCAAGCGGTTTATACAATAGTAACAAAGTTTATGTTTCATTATTGAGGAAAAAAATATATCCTCGCAGATGAAGTACAAAATTCTTGCTAAAAGTACAAAATTCATTAGCGAGTAAAGAATTTTAAATTTAGCGAGAATTTTGTACCATTGTCAAAGTGGGTCAGACCATTGGTCAAATTGGGCTTGACCGTGAATTGACAAAGTGACCTTAACATTCATTATTTTTCCTACCTATTTGCCTCATTACTTTACTCTTCCCCATCTTCTTCCTCCATTTTCATCGGTTAATTGGTACTGCCATTGTTATGGCTCAGGTCCTTATTCCATCCATTAGCTTCTCAAATTCATACTATTTCTTCTATCAATCGATCTATCATACGTGGCTCAAAGAAGGAAGAGAAATTTGTGGACAAAATTTGGTGAGAACTCCTTGCAAGTCTGAACTTAGGTACAGTGATGTTATGGAAATCCCCAAATTGGGTTCCTTAACTTTGCTATATTTGCAATGCATGTTAAAATTTCCCTTCGTGTTATAGAAAAATGCAATTTTTTAGAGTTGATTATCTTTTGCTTCTATTTGCTTGAGAGAACTAGTTTCTGGTCAAGGCCTACTGATATGCATGAAAGGAAACCATATAATCAGTGGCAATTTTATGATGTTGATTCTTTTCATGTATCTTGTGAAATTCTTTAGTAGCTTCTCCTCTGCTCAGTTTAGTAGATCAAGTTATGAGCATAATAGTTCAGTTTAAAGTGTTTGCATCATGAGAGATAATTAATTGGTCTGTATTCATGATAATGTTAATACAAAGTTCAGTTTGATAAAATTTCAACATTGGGAAAGCAATTTAGTTAGAAAAATAATCATCTTTGAAGAAGCGAATCCTACCAATTAGTTTGGGAAAAAAGAGCACATTCTCAATTTCTGAACTTTCCAAGACTGTTTTGTTTGTTATGCTATGTTAATGCATTAAGTATCAACTAAATAGAATGAACTTAGAAGGAACTGAGGGAAGGACATCTTGATATTGTATTTGTGTATATCTAACATATGCAATTCTTGAAAGCCATTTTGAAAGACTGAAATTAGATTTTGTGTTTTCTTCAATTGACTGTGACTTAAAATTTCTGGAACATAGTAGTTTAAATGATTTCTGGCATTTGGAAATGAATTGTGATTACAGATATATGTTGCAGGAATTACTTGATTTAGGTGAAGCTGTTGGGACTGAAAATCGAGGACTTTCACAAGAACTCATTGATTTACTTCCAACCTCAAAGTTCAAGTCTGGTGGAATTTTCTCAAGGAAAAGATCTATAGAGAGGTATTATTTTGATTAGGATACTTTCTAATATTGTTTTCTATCTTTAATCTCTCTCTCCCTCTGGCACTTTCTGTCTATCTGGATACTCCTTTTACTTTTCTTAATTTTGGCACTTGCAATGCCAAATGTGATTGCATAACATAAAGTACAGCATCTGCCCAAAATGTTATTAACTATGAACAGAAGTTGTTTATAAAATTTGTACATTTTATAGTCTACTGGGAATAGTCTCACCTGCAAACATAATTTTTGGTTTACCATATTGATTCTGGCTACAATTGAGGACTCTCAAACCTTAGATTTTGCATAAGTCTCTGGACCATTTTTGCTTCTTGTTAGGACAATATTGTCTATGTTTGTATCAACTAATATGGTATTAATAATTTGCTGATTGGGCTAGCCATTGGGTAGGAGCACCACCTGCAACATTGATAGATTTTGATTTTAGATGTTACATTAAGCAATAACATGGTTGAAATGGATTAGTAATTGTGATTAAACTAAGTAGTGCCTCTTTCTGGTATAGAAATTTTCGAACTAGTACTATCTCGCATAACGAGTTGAGGGTCCACGAAATTCTGGACAAAGATAAGCAACAATTAAAGTTACAGATATGATACTATCAGAATATAGCCTTTGTTTGAGAGAGAAAATCAATAAACTAAATTTGTTTTTATGCAATTGACTATAATACTCTTCGGTGTTGTTTCTCGAGAATGGTTTTCAAGACTCAAGAGGAGATTAAGTATAGTTTGAAGTCTAAAACAAGGAAGATCAAAAATCATGCATTCTCTACTTAATGGAGAAAATGTAGTCCAGATAATCACTAGCATAAACATGGTTTTTGGTAATGCTTGACTCAAACTTGCATGTTCATTTTCTCTATGTCCATCCATTACAACTCTTTCTCATGTTTGAACTAGATGTGTGATCTACCAAATGAAATATAAATGCGGGGATCGGCAAATGAATTTCCTAACTCAGGAAATTTTGATGGGCTAGCTTTCAACTTTTGTTTATTTTTATTTTGAATGTGGATATTTAAGAGCAATATTTATGTTTTAAAAAATAAAATTTTGGTCTGTTTCATTAATATTTGAGGTCATGTTCAACACTTGTTTCACTTGACATCTCATGTTGTTTGGCAATGAGGCATGCAGTTGATTTTCTTAGACTTAGTACTCCAAAAGGCTTAGATCATAGCACATTAAAGTTGTCGAATGGTGTGAATAATTTGTTTGGGACAAACTAGTAAATAATTTTTTTGTGGGTAAAGAACTGAGAGGGTTTTGATGTTAAAGATTACAGTTTAAATTGTTTGTACATGTGAAACTAAGGCTTTATGCTTAAGAACAAGTGTGAGAGATTGAAACATTTGGTTCAATACCAAATTTATGTTTTGTGTGTCAAATTTGCTATATTTCACATCAAGAAATATATAAGGATAAACTTTGTCATTTAAAGTAATGCAATTGATCAATTGATAATCAATTAGTGACTTTGCACGTTCTAAATTAACTTGAAGTAAAAATAAGTTCATTCTTTTTTAAATACTTGGACACTTCTTAATAAAGGTATTTACCAAAAAGGCAGAGTTTAATGAGCTAATGGACCCTTTTTATTCAATTTTTTGAATTTGGATGAGTGCATATAAATTATGTCATACTTGCTATATTTTAAGTTGTATTATGCATTTTTCATATATCAGATTTGATAAACTGAGTTTATATGTAAACAATGAAATAGAAAATATTTTAAGTATGCTTATTTTTATAAACTCCTTAGTAGAAGTTTTGAAAGGAGTTTTGACAAGTGTTGAATTAATGAGTATTTGAGAAGTGTTGAATATTTAAACATATTGAATCCTATTAATTAAAAGTTTTATTTGACTGAATCTTTATTGTTAGAAATAAGAATTGATTTTATTAGTCATTGTGATCAAATAATTAGCTAATTTAGGATACTTACTAGATATTATATGTTTTTTATTCCTCAAATTCTGGTTTTCCCTAAGTATCAATACGAAAAATTATTCTTTATGTTTTTTTGGGTTATCCAATTTGTGTTTGCTTTAATAAATGTTTAAACTATTGCTTGTGTAGAACATGAACATATAGTAAGTGCTATTTCTTGGCCTGACATGAAACATTTGTAGACAAAATAAGAAGCATAAAAAAACTATTACAGCTTTAAGTAGCATGGTCAGCTAGTATTCTCTTATATCTTCATATCAAATTGTTCAACCTGTGTGATAGTATTTTTTAGTGTTCTAAACATTTTTATTTATATATGTCATATTGTAACTATTCATATGTGTGACTCTGTTTAGTTTTCTTTTATGAAACTGATACAGGAGCAGAACGCACAACTACTTGTTGCTCAATCAAGAATCGATTCTCAAGATGATGAGATCAAGAGCTGTCTAGCAGCACTTGAGAATGCCCAACGACAAATCAATCTCATTTATCAGCGATTTGACAACCAGCTGAACCAAAAATGAAGGTCACATTTCTCACCTTGTACATCTATCTCATAGCTTATGTTTTTCTGTTTTTAGCCTTTAGAAGATAATCAGAATTCTTTCCATAGGTTTAAACCATTTATTTGAACTATATAAAAGGATGGGCAGCACTGAAATTGTGGAGTGTTAGTGTTTTGTTTGAAACTAAGTAAATGTGTATATGTGATATCTTTCATATTATGGATTTGTAACTCTATATGCGAAATGGTGCTATCATTTTCTTTGTGTTCTTGGTACAGGTTGTGATCATCATTTTCTTTTGAAATGACAACTCAGACCTAATCCATTTTCTTTTGGAAGTGACATCAGACCTAATCTAAGAATGTATATGCTTCTACAACATTAGCACACAATTTTTGTTCATGTATATACTGAGTTGTTGAACTTGTAAGTAAAATGACATATGTATAATGCATATAGTAACCCTTTTGGGTTACTTTTGTTGATTTAGCAATATGACTAGAATTCACATTGCGTATAGTTGCTTATTTATGAAAAATAAGCAATGTTATAATTATGACTAGAATGACATAGATGCATAATGCATAGTAAACTTGTAAGTAAATTAGGATAGTTGCATACTGCTTACAGCTATTTTTTTTACTGATCTTTTGCCATTTTGAAAAGTATAATTATAAATAGAACGTCGGTTGCTTATTGCATATGGAAATTCTATTTTGTTAGTGTGGGGGTGTGTGTATATATATTAATCTATACTTGTTTTCTTTTTTATTAATGTAAAAATGGCAAGTTTTGGTGTTGAATTGTATTGGAGAATAGAATGATAATTTTCTTGATCAGGTGTGAACATGAAATGTATAAGGCATTCTCACTTGCAAATCATTTGAAAAAGCAGGCTTGTGCTTTCTACATTTCCCAAATTTCTTATGAAATGTATAAGGCATTCTCGTTGAAGTTTTTTTCTCTCAAGTTATATAAAGATGTTTTTCATGTAATTTACTAAATTGTCAACAATAATATTATTGATGAACATATAACATGTGTACATTGTTAGTTTTTTTAAATATATATATATATATATATATAAACCCTTTTTTTAACACGAAAAAAAGTCTTTGTTAACTTATAATTTCAGCAAAAAATAATTAAAAGATATTGAAGTCATTTTCAATTATAGTCCATTTGCCTATTTAAAAGTCATAATGGGCATTGGAATTGGACCTCATCAAATTAAAATAAAAGGATTTATATTTCAAACTTGCATATTTGCATACTCAAAAGTCGAAACTTTAACAAAAAATATTGAAATTATTATTTTGACCAAAATAAAATATACTTTTGCACCAAAATTATTAATAAAATTGTGTAACACTATTTAAACCCTAACTCTAAACCCTAAACCCTTACCTTAAACCCTAAACTCTAAACCCTAAACCCTTACCTTAAACCCTAAACTCAAGATATTGTTGATGGTTATTTGTAAAATGTTGTTATTGTATAGTATTGAAGTGTAATTTAGCTTACATTCATTTATCTACCTATTTAAATTTTTTAAATTATCTATTAATTCCTAATGAAAATTTGAATGGACTCTAAACAATTAAAACAAAAGGATATATATTAAGGAAACATGCATATTTTCCCACTAAAAAATTATTCATTAAATATCAAAATTATTTTTAGAGTAATAGCAATTATACTTTTACATCAAAAATACTAATAACATCGTCTAATGGTATTTAAATCTTGAATCCTAACTCTAAACACTATTAGTTAAATCCATATACAATTTATAATTTGACCCTAGAGCAGAACTTGTATTGGCATTAATAGATTTTAAATGTCATTCTCAAAACCCCTAACATAGTGCGTATATTTTCAATGAATCGTCCATTTATAGATTTCAATTTAATAACGCTGTTATAAAGAATTATATACTTACAACAGTGATGTCATCCGTATCATACATATACATTATTTTGCTACGAACGTTTAAACAAATATCTTTAAAACTCTTTACAGGGGTATTGCATATTACATAAATAAGTATGGCAAATAATTTTTATTATATCTTGTATGTTGTTTGTGTTTTATATATATATATATATATATACACACACATACACAAACATGTATATATATACACACACACATACAGAGGGGTATTGCATATTACATAAATAAGTATGGCAAATAATTTTTATTATATCTTGTATGATGTTTGTGTTTTATATATATATATATATATACACACACACATACACAAACATGTATATATATACACACACACATACAGAGACACATTCATTCACACATGTGCATGTATATGTAAGTATGTATTACTAAACAATATACTTTTGTTCTTTCATAATTATGCCGTGTTTGATAATATTTAAGAAAATTATTAATGAAATATTTTATTCTTTCTTACTCTAGACCTCGAATCGCGAAGAATTTAAGTGATCTCTCATTTACCACCCTTCCAACATTGGTTGGTAATGAAATATTCATTTGTTAAATAAAAAATTAAAGACTAATATCCTTTAGAAAATTTATGATTAATACTAATTATGGTTTACATATGTGTATGACATCATGCATAAGCCATTCACTTCATATTTGTTATTAAATATAATGTAAAAAAATCAATTTTGGCATACAATAACTCCCACGCCTTCTTCAAAAAATTTGCACCTTCTGCAAACATATGCGCATTCTTCAAACACGATTTGCGCCTTTTCAAAAATCTTTCTATTATTTAATCATCTGCGCCTTCTTCAAACGCTCGCGCCTTAGATTTTGGTTCCCTCCTCCTAAAATTTTCCAATTCCGCGCCTTATTAATTACTGATATAATACTCCACAAAGACTCCACATTTTTAAACAAATTCAGATACTCTGCCTCTGTCTCTAAAATTCGCTCCCTCCTCTGTCTAAAAAATTGCAGATTGTTTCAGTTCTTCAGCCCTCCTTGAATCACTCCCGACTGGATTCAAATAGCGCGTTAAGTACGTCTTCCACTCCCCAAATCGAAGCCACAACATTTCTCTCTCCAAATTGAACCAAAATTCTTGGCCTTCCTCCCTGAATTGAACCTAAATCATGGCATTCCTCTTCTCTAATGAAATGGAAAACCAGTCGTCCTCTCCCAAATCGAATTGAAATCCCTACCTTTTTCTCCCAAATCACACCTAAACCCTGGACTCAAACTTTTTCTTCGCTCTATTTCTCTAGTGGAGCTCACCAACTTTGAAATTGACACCAACCACCATAAATCCACTGGCAAAACAACTCTCCACCTTGACCCAACCCTTTATACAGTACAACTTTGCCTCTCCCTCTCTAAGACTTAACCAATTTCTTATTATCTATATGTTTCTGCATTTATTGTGCGTGCTTATGTACGAGATGTGGGAAGCAGGGTGACAGGAAGTAGATGCTAGAGTTTCTTTTTTTTGTTGATGGAAAGGTGGGGAGAGGCTCAGGTAGAAGGGTGGATGGATTGGCAGGGAGGGAAAAAGAAGACTTGGGTAGAAGGGTACGCCCTTTTTCATTGATGCAAAGAGGGCTCGATTCCTACAGAGTTTTTGTCATCCAACAAGACCCTTTTCTCTCAGGTATTCCTTGTTCAATTTCGTCCCTAATTGAATTTCATTCTATTTATTTTTCTTTTTAATGTAACATGTTTGCTTTTTTATATTGTCAGATTCATTTCAGTTGTTGCTGGTAAGGAAGCAAAAGAAGCAAAGGGGTCTAAACCCAATTAGTAAGTAGTTCTGCTGCTTAGTTCCTTGTCTTTTCATGGTCTTAAAGTTGGTTTTTTTATATTTTCACAATGTATTTATTTAAATGTCTAAGAGGGAAAAAAGAAGTCTCACGTACAGGAAACATGAGAATTTTGGGGAGTTCTACTTTGAGGTAATCCTCCACCAATTGGGATGATTAACTTAAAATTGCATTGTTTAGAGTAGAAATAGAGATTTTACTGTTTTACTTGTCTATTTATTTATTTCAGCATGGAAGATAATTATGGTGTAAAACAAATGTTTTTTTAGAGTTTGTATCGGCAAAGAATGGTCTACTATTGAAGAGAATAACTCTTTGATCTGGTTTGTAAAAGGGGAGTTATTTTTAATTACATTCATTTTGTTGGATTTTTACTCTTCAACAATATAGCATAAACATATTACTTAGTTCTGTATTGATGTTCTCCTGCCTAAATTTGATATCTCTAGGTGGTAATTTAATTGTGAGATGATCTAGTATTATGACATATCATACTGCTTTGTATTGTGTTCATGGGTTATGGCTAAATGGGAAATAATGTATCTAAGTTTGAATATCTTTTTTTTCAAAATTTTGGACTCATTATAACAGTTGTTTTGTAGTATATTAGGTGTCAATGATCTCTTGTTTATTTTTACTGCAAACTCTTTGTCAGGTTGTAGTAAACGATTTTTATAGAACACTTTGTTATTGGCATCTTGCATCAAAATGTGAGCATTTTAAATAGATATTTTAAAGTTTTACCCATATAAAGTATGAGAAAGTTAGGTTGTTTCTTGACGAGTATTTTTCCCTTGTAAATGCCGATTCTGCAGGTTTTTTTTTTTAAAAACTTCTGTTTTATCTACTTTGGTTCTTATTATTGCAATGCAGTTAGCACTACTTCTGCGATAAATGCATTGTTTTCCTTAAGAGTTCAAAAGAAAATGACTCTTGGTATTATTCTTCATGTTCATGTTCGAGTTTTGTGGTTGATAAAAAGTTTAGGTTCCTGCATCTCGAGAATAAATTGTTTTTGTAATGTTAAACTTTTATTAGACTTCAACTGCGTAAAAGCTCTTGATTTTGGAAAAGAAAAAGAAGATAAGTACTTGATTGAACCACAAACACATGTTTTTTTTTTGTTTGTGTTTGTATTTTTCTATTCTAAATTGAAATATTTATATTCTCATTAGTTTATCTGTTTTGCTATTTGTCTCTTTAGTGTTTATTTTAGCACTTTTGGCCAATAAATGCTCAGAATGTCCCCGAGTTTTGTGATGATGATGATGCTCCTCCTACTCATGCTTGTGATGCACCTTCTTCCACATTTCAAGCTATATTATGGGAAGGATTTTTGTCTGCCAGAATACCAACTAAGGTCAGGTTCTGTATGTGTAAAAAACAGCAACAGCTTCAAACTGAGACACTCCTCGAACAAGTATTTTATGACTTACTTGCATCTTAATTTGTGCTTGATTCTTATGGGTTGATAATTACTAATTTTTTTCGAAGACTTTGGCAGTTTAGAGTTTTATTTTCATACATATAGTGGGTTTACGGGCGATGTCACTTGTTGGCATTGCTTGAGTGAAACTGAAATGTCATCATATCTAGGATGTGAAAAGCATATTACTTGACTTTTAACAATGTGCAACAGCTGCATTAAATGCTTGTGGAGTAGCCAGTTGACATTCTTTGCATAGTTAGATGTAATATTTTCTAGTATAGTAATGTGGCCACTCAAAATAGCCCACCTTGTGTAGAGATTTTTACTTATAAAGATCCAAAAGTAGTTATCTTTTATTGTACAACTAGTGCATCATGTTTTACTATCTTGCACTTTAACTTTGTCATTTTGGTCCACTACTATTACAATTTTGTCAAACCCATTGATGAAAGCAAAGAATGAGACAAGAGCTAATCTTACCTTTAATGAGAGCCATTATTTATGGATCTTTCTAGTTTGGTGCATGTTTTTGGTGTTTGTTTAATGGAGCATCAATTATAGTCCTTTGAATAAGTGTGTTTTGCTTTATGTCAAAAAAATCTAGGAAAATTTCTTTATAATTTTTTCATCTGTTTTTATGTTTTTTTACATGAAATCTCAATCATGTTCCTTGTATAAGCTTGAAAGAGAAGTAGCAATGTAGGTGCCTCAGTCAAATCTTGTTTGTCATCGGTTAGTTAGTGCTCTATCAGTTAGTGTAACTGTGTAAGGATTATAGCTAGAAACTTTGCTTCTTGCCTTCTTCATGAAAATTTAGTCTCATAACCCTTGCATCTATCTGAAGGATTTTTTTATTTGTTTTTTGTTTGTAGTAATTCAAGTAAAAGATTTGAATTGTTTTTTTTTTTTTTACATTTTTTAGATGTGGAATATTTGTGTGTTTTTCACTGTGACTATGAAAGTATGGTATTGAACTACATGTGCTTAATGATGTTAAGAGTTGTATGTGTGCACGTGCATATATGATGCACAAGCGAAAAGACCTGTATGGTATTAACAAACATAACAAGAGCAATATAGATTGGCATGCGATTTATAATTTTTTTTTTCTGAAATGGCAGCAGTGAGCAACTATGCAAAATAATTTTTGTTTAAATGGGACTGAAATGATGTTCCAATCAATAGGGACAAATGTTGTATTCAGTTTTATATCTTGTTCTTGAGTACTCTTGTTTAGCAACTTCTTTTATTCTAAACTTTATTTGATGATCTAGGAATCTGTTTGGTTATATATTTTTTGAGTCTCAAAGTTGTCTGATATCAATTGTTTAGTCTTATTTAGTTGTTGTTTTGGGGGTTCCAAGTTTTTACTGGGAATTTTTGAGGATATTGTGCAGATAAGGTATTAGCATATCGATTTTGTTGTCATCAGTTGAAGATATCTATTAGGACTGTATTAAAATATGTGAAAGAAATTTTCTTAAAATTTATAGAAAACTCTTAAAAAGGCATGACCTGCTCGGCTCCAGAGTTAAATAGATAATTTTCTACCCTTGTTACTTTTTTATGGTCAATTGTTTCATATCATCAAAATAGGTGCTTATTTCAGCCGCTCATTTTTACGTTTCTCTCTACTTCCATTATATTTAATATTGAAAATTATTCTTAAGTATTTTCAAATATGACTTCTTGAATCATTATTCTCTATTTCTTTGCACTGCAGTCAAACTCCAAGAAAAAGGTTGAGTACATGAATTTCTGGAGGCATCTTCCAAGACCAAAGAACATTTAGATTCTATGAACTAGTACTTGGATTTTTTTCTTTATATGTTAATAATATTAGTGTTTTTTTTTAATTTAAGTTGTTTTATATCATTGAAGATTGTAAATTTTTAACTATGTTAATTATTGAATCAAATGCATTAGCTTTCTTTTTGTTTATTACTTCATTTTGGCTATGTAATTTTCTCGCTAACATTGTTATGGAAACGTCACAACTTCCAATAATTAGTGAAAAACATAATCACTAAAACACGACATTTAGTAACCAAATATTCTTGCTAGTTTCGCAATACTCAAGCTATTGTTTGTTTTAGAGGAAATTGATTCTCGCTACTATTATAATTAGCAAGATAAAATCAAATCACTAGCAACAGTTTTTTTCTCATTAAATGCCCTTTTTTAGCAAGGAATAATATATGTTTAGCGATGATACTTTATGTTCATTTTAACTTTTAGCGACGATAGTTTTACCCACTAAATTCAACATTTAGCGAGTAGTTGTTCAGTTTTTGCTAGGAAGGGCATACCCTTTTTTAGCAAGGAATAATATATGTTTAGCGATGATACTTTATGTTCATTTTAACTTTTAGCGACGAAAGTTTTACCCACTAAATTCAACATTTAGCGAGTAGTTGTTCGGTTTTTGCTAGGAAGGGCATATTTGTCTTTTCATATTTTTTGCAAGGAACCCTTCTTTCCTCGCTAACACTATGGACCATCTGCGAGGTTTCACAATTTTTAGCGAAGAAATTATATAAGTAATAGCGAGAAAAAATTACTCGCTAATGCCCTAAAAATTTTGTGAGAAACCAGTTTTTTCGCTAAATGTTGACATTTTTAGTGAAGAATGCTTTTTGGTTCCTCGCCATAACCTTTTGCGACGCTAAACTAGCTAGAAAACTAATTAGCGAGGAAAGTTCGTCACTCTATACTTTTAGCGAGTATTTTTTATGTTTTGACGACTGTTTTATTTCCTCGCAAATGGCCTTTTTTCTTGTAGTGAAATGTCAATATGTTAGGTATTTTGGCAATTGAGTTTTCTATTCAAAAAATTCTATTGCAAATGGGGTAATTAGCATGTTATAATTGGCACAAATTTTTGGATAGTAATCATGCATATGCTGCTAAATTTTCCATTGGAGTTGTGGTTATGTGGGATTTGGAATATAAAATGATGCGTTTTGAATGCTTTTAGATATCAAACATCATTATTTTAAGCATCACCAATAAAAAAAAAGTAGGAAATGTGAATATAAAGGGTTATTTATTTGATAATTCCAAAAATTACACAAGAGGAGTCTTCCTTATGTATTGTCTACTATTATTGCTTAATAATTTTGGCGGTACATGTAATTAGTTTACCACCGAATTCATGTGTGTGTAAAAATATGTGTAGTGTGTGAAAATGTGTGTAGTTATGTAAAATATATATAGTATGTAAAAATGTGTGTATAGTATCTAAAATATGTGTAGCATGTGTAAAATATTTATAATGTGTATTAAAATATTTGTTATGTGTATAAAATATATGTAATGTGTAAAAAATATGTAACATGTATGTAAATGTATCTTGTATGTATAAAATATGTGTAGTGTATGAAAATGTTATTATCTTTTAATTTAATTTGCATATTAATTAGAACGTTAATTTTTTTTATTTTAAATGTTTAAAAAATGAAAATTTGAAACCCAATACCAAATATAACCAAACTAAATAAAAGTGAATGAAACCCATTTTACTTCAAAATAAGTGAATTTGCTTTAATTAAAAAGTCATATGTATCTTTAGACAGAGACTAGATCCTCTGTCCAATAATTATCCTATAACATTAAAATTTGGGACTAAATGCATAAATATCGCTAAAATTACTTTACAATTATTAGACCCTAACCAATAAATTAATAAACCCTAGGACGTAGTTTTAATTAAGACAAACAAAATATTGGACAGAAGATCTCGTGTACTTTCTACAAACATAATTGTCCTTTATACAAACATAATTGTACACTACGTAGATTTAATGCCTAGTTTTCATATGTAAACTAGAGCAAATTCTTGGATTGTATGTGTAAAAACTAGAATTATATATCACCCCTAATTATTTCTTAATACTCCACCTCCTCCCCCCATATTACCTATGCAACTACGATCAGTACGTATTTAGTTTTCAGTCCTCCAGCCAACACAGAACAAACAGATCAATGATGCATAAAGAAAATTCAAATAGTAGAATGAACAAATACAAAGGATGGTAATGACTGAACATACTGATCAAGGATACACAAAAATTGCACACAAATGTACACGACAGAATAAGACGTACAATACTAATCTAATTCTCATTTATTGAGCAAACTTATACGACACTTCTGAAATATATAAATATAGGGAAAGTTGCAAAAAACATCCCTTACATTTAGTTGAATTTTTTTTTTGTCCCTTACATTTAATGATGCAAATTTGTCCCTTACATAGGTTGAAAAAAATTTTGTCCCTGATAAGTCGGTATTGTGTCGACTTATTCGCTCTGTTTTGTTAATCTCTTGCCTGGAATAACTTGTGAATCGATGCTTGATTACGTGACTTGTGTGTGATATTGATTAAAATTGATTGTTATGGAGATTGACTTGAGTGCTGCAAATTTAGTTACAAAGTGCTGCACTTATTCACTCAAGTCACAATTCAATCCTCACGAAAGTCACGAGTCATGAAAGTCACGAACACAAGTCACACTCACATGACCTCACAACTCTTGCACCTCACAAACTCTCAACACACACCTCACAAACACACACTAACACACCACACTTGCACACACCCACTTTACACTGTGCGGCCGCACCTCACACACACAACACGGTGGTGCGGCTGCACCACACACCCAATTAGTGCGGCCGCACCATGCACTCACACACACGGCGGCCGCATGCACACACACTGTGCACATTTGTATTGTTTTTCCTTTTTCTATGCATTTGTCATCCACTCATGTTTTTATACATTTTCGTTTACTTCTCACTTGCACACTTGCACAAACACCACTCACCCAATCTTGTTCCCACAGTAACATTTAGCACACACAACCTTAAGCTCACACAAGCAAGGCATTTAACATATCTTTGTCACGGGCTCTAAGTGTTTGATGAAACGCGATGAATTTCCTTACTTGTTAAGTCTTTCATTAAACACATGTCCTCACCTCAGCTTTGGTTTACACTTGTAGATACACGTGGCGAAATCTCCGCAAACAAAGGAAGGTTCCTGGAAGCTACGCACTGAAGCAAAGCTATAAAAGGGTGAGAGGCCGCAGTAGAAAAGGGAGCTTTTTGGAGGAGGAGAAACGGAGATCAAATCAAGAGAGTTAGGGTTTCAAGGAAAAAAGGAGATCAGAGTGGAGATCATTCCATTTTATCTTTCTGTAATAGATATGTTTGATCTGGCTTTGTCAAACTTGTTTTCAAAGCCGATCAACATGATTGGCTAAACATTAGGTTGTTGCTTTGAGGGATTAAGTGTGATGACTCTAAATTAATTTGAGACATTTGTTTTGCATATCACGTGTTTGATATTGTTTCTTATATCTTGTTGATGCTTTATTTCAATGCTTTCTCACTCACGCCTAGGCCCTTCATATGACTTGCAGTACCACTCAGGTCAATCTAGTGCTATCAATGGAAATTGAAATAACATCACTAGAATAGGGAACAACTTGAATGAGTCCTATGATCTGAGTAAGGATGCAACGTCAGTTGTGCATTACCAATGACAACTGAAGTTAATATAATGGAAAGACTTAGGATTATTTGAACATTGGAACTCGGACTTTGGTTGACTATCTTGTCCAAGGGAGTTGGGGTTCTAGTGTCAGGTAGGGATCGGGAATTAGGAAGCCGAACCTAGGTCTTGCCCTACCAAGGGAAGATGAGACGAGCATGGTGAATTAGGATTGTGAGTCTTATAAGGAGATCAACCCTAAGCTCACTAGAAGAACGACCCCCTCATTCATGTTCTTACACTAGTCTAGGATAATCAAATAGAGTCGTTACACTGACCTCCCTCAAGGTAACACCAATTCACTTCTTGATTGATTTACGTATTTGCTCATACTTGCTGTCTGCTTTATTGAACTCTTTCAATTCTATCACTTGTACAATTCTTAATTCAATCCTCTCCCTGTTGGATACGATCCCGCTTGCCACTTCTACATTAGTTTGGTAAATTTGGGTTAAATTGGAGAGCCGCGACAACTCGTCACCAGTCCTTAACATTTCAAACGACGCAAATTCGTCCCTTACATTAAAATATTATACCAAATTGATCATTACATCATTTCTGTTAAAAAAAGATATGTGAATAGATGGAATGACTAATTTGACACTATTTTATTGTGAGGGGTAAATTTGCATCATTTGAAATATGAGAGATGAAAAAAGATTTTTAAACAAATATAAGGGCTGAATTTGTATCATTTAAAATGTCAATGATGAAAAAAGTTTTTCAAACAAATGTGAGGAATGTTTTTTTTGCAATTTTCCCATCTATATATCAACAAAACTGATTTAGCTATTGAAAGATGCTATACCCATTGAAAGAGGTTATGCATTTCAATAGTTTCAAAATCCAATCTCTATACAGTCAAAATATAAACATATCAAATGTTAGAGTTAGACAAAAAAATATAGTATCTATATCTTCAGAACATCCTGAAGCCTATAAAGATGCCGAATTAATCAAAGAATAATATATGCATACACAATTAATGAATTGCATGAAGTATTTGCATGGGAAATTCAAAGAATAATCGATCTATACACAATTAATTAATTGAAGTCTACAAAAAGCATTGCGTAGATGATAGTTTCTCTCCCCATTTAGTTTTCATCCACAACCTTGAATAGTAAAGCAAAATCCTGCAAGAAGCAAAAGAATTTGTTTTGCCATGAGAACAATAACATGAGTAATTGGATGCAACTGTATAGAATGCTACGATAACATGTTTTATGATATAGTACTAAAATGAGCATTCAGTAAAATCAGCATAGTTTTGTTTTTTGTTTGTTTTACTGTGCAAATCGGGAGATTAACTACTAAATATGGACTCAATAGCTGGAGATGTCATATAAATCTTTTCTGTTTGCCATATGATGAACATGCAGAAACCATCTTCTACTAGTTTTTTTTTCATGTACTGAAAATTCAATACATATATTTGATAGTCATGATTGATCATAGAACTACATGATTTTATTCCTCCAAGCAATCTCTGAAAAATAGCACACTCATCGTGAAAGTTTTCATTGTTCCTATGCCAATAATGTTGCATAGCCACAATTGTCTTGCTTAGCAAGAAAACATAAAGAAAGTTTGTGATTTGAGGAAATAGAAACTGGAAATGCATGGGAAAAGTAAGAACCTTAATTAGCAGATTCCCACAAATTGTATTGTTGTGGCTTCGATCATATGCATGGGATCTAATCTCCTCGATTCATCACAATATTGATCTACGACGTTTCCGGTATTTATTGATCAAGGGATACAAAGAAAATTAATGGGCATTAGATTGAGTCCACAATTAAATCAAACCAAACCAATGAATAGTATTGAAACGAGCATAAGTACTCATGAGGCACAGACAAGCATCATCATCTGGAGCACAAAAGAAGCATATTACAACTTATGAAGTAATTAACAAACTAAACACCAAGAAAATTAAACCAATTTTTTTTTAATTTGGCATAACCTCTTTTTGAGGTGGGTCGCCACTCCCTATTTTATTAGATTTCTTGGTGGGTGATGGACTTACCCTAAAATCACCCTTACACAAAAGGCATCCCAAGAACCTAGTCCCATTTACAACTAAATGGGAAAACGTTCTTTAGGATGTTGGGCTTAAATAAACTTGGAGGACTTCCTCCATTTACATGCAATACTGCCCTAACTCTCAAGATAATACAAAAGACTCCTTTGTGTACCAGGAGTGACAAAAGGTCCCTTATAGATAGGACTATCTCTATACATAATCTAAGGCATAGCCAACAAATCACAAGGCTGTAGTAGCAAAAGAATTTTTTTCCTGCCTTCAACTTCAGGGCTGGTTTGAGATGCTGCTATCTTTTGATGAGTCGAAGAAGGTGATCCTCCTGTTTTAACCAAGTTCCAATTCCTTACACCCTGTCCATGCATGATTAACCAACCTTCCAGCTGTATGACTGCCATTCCAGGACCATTATGAGACCTGCAGCTTGCTTTACCTCCCCTCTTCCACCTGTTCAAATTCACAGATTCCACCAGTGGCAAACCAACCCTAACAACAGCAGGTTGGGGCCATTTACAAAAATTCAGCAAACCAGCCCAAACATCAGCAGGCTGGGGCCGTACTCTAACCTTAACTACGTCTACCTGTGCTATTGATGTCCGGCTATTGCTTCCTCTTAGGGGGCTGTTATGAGAGCTTTTCTGAAGCTTTTGTGTAGCAGGGATTGGGATCCTTAGGGTGGAGCAATTGTCATCCTTCTTTCCCTGGGAGGTTTCCATAGTCAGGTTCCACAGCAGCTCAGCTTCCCATGTTTTGTGTGCCAGTTTCATCATTATGGGGGTCGTTTGATTCAGTTCCTGATCTGCCTTTCTCCAAGTTTACTTTTACTCTTTTAAAGGTAGGGATCCCTAGGGATTCTGATAGTAAGATTTGGGAAAGCTGCAGGTCTGAAGTGCAATGGCCTTCAACTCTTCCATGTTAGGCAATCCATATGGCTGCTTGATTCTCCTCAGCTAAACATGTAAATATTCTGCATCTCTGTTGGATCAGTTCCAATTTCCAACTTGAGTTAGCCATGAACCAGCAGCTACCTAGGGGTCCCATTAAAGCCTTATAAAATCCTTGATGGCTAGACTCCATGATGATATTTAGCTATCCCCTCTCTGTACAGAAGTTGTACCCTTGAAAGGCTATGTCCAGTAATGCATTGCAATCAGCTATACCTGCAGGGTTAATCCAATCTAAAGCAATAGAAATAATTTTCTGAACATTACCTGAGCTGTTCCTAATAATCCCAGCAGCAGTTAGACTGTTGTCTTTCCTCCTATGGGCCACATTGATCTTTATCCAATTATCCTCTGGCCTTTGCCATTTACATATTACTAACTTTGTCCTGGTTCTATAATTTGAGACTGAATCCCAAAATAGTCCCCAGTCCCTCTCTTCCCATTCTTCATGAGGCAGCTTGAGTCTAATAAGCATTGATGTAGTTCTTGAGATTTGCCCTATCAGTTGTTGCAACTCTACCTTTACCCCATCAAAAACAGCCTTGAGTTTGAATTTCCACACCTCCCAGCAGATAATGGATGGAAGCGCCCTTTTCAGGAAGCTGTGTGCTGTGTTTGTAGCTGGAGCATCCCACCAGTATTTATATATCTGCTTGATAGAGTTAGACCAACAGTCGACGCCTATTTCTGCTGAAAATATTCTCCAAACCTGTTTCACCACTTTACAACTTGCAAAAGAATGATTTACAGATTCCTCATGTTCCAAACAAAATTGGCAAATAGTAGGACCATAAATATTTAACCTGTGTAATTTATCCCCCAGGGGGATTCTACCAGCTAACATGCAGTACATAAAAAAAGAAATTTTCAAAGGCATTTGTGGAAGCCAGATTTTCTGAAGGAAAGAATCTGTGTCCCTTCTTTTTCTAACTTGATGGAATGCAGTTTTTATAGAAAACTCTCCTTTCTCACACAGCATCCATTTCAACTGATATCTTCCCCCAAGTTTTGGAGGTGGGATACTAAATAGTTTATTCCTCATACTCTCCTCAATACCCTCCATTTTGGACGAGTCCCATTCTCCATTTTGAATCTAATCCTTCACCCTAGAGCCCACAGGGGCAGGCTGGTCTAACTCAAGCTTCCCACTCCCAATCCAGTTATCATGCCACATGTGACAGTTTCCCTTCCTAACCTGAACCATAATGAACTTCTCTGCTGTGTCTGCAGCTGCCAGCATTCTTCTCCAAGTGCGAGAGTATCTGTTGTACGGTATTACTTGTGAGGGGTGGGAAGATACACAATATTTCTGTTTTAGAAAGTTAGCCCACAATGTGTTACCTTTTCTAAACCTCCACCACAGTTTGATGTTTTGAGCCGCAATGATATCCTTCAAAGCCCTAAATCCTAAACCCCCCTCCTCTACAGGATAGCACAAACTTTCCCATTTTATCCAATGATAATTCCTACCTTCCTTGCTCTGTAGCCACAGGAAGTTTGCACAGCTGGACTCTATTTGGTTCAAAACACACTTGGGGGGGGTTCACTACCAGCAAGGTGTATATTGGGATGGCAGTGAGCACACTTCTTATGAGAGTAATTCTGCCCCCTTTTGAAAGGAAGTTTGTATTCCATGACCCTAATCTATCTCTCATTTTCTGTAGTAACCCATCGAAATGCTTAGCTTTGATCTTCCCATAGTGCAAAGGAATGCCCAAGTAAGTGATAGGCCACCCTCCTTTCTGAAAGTTAGTAGTCCTGCTTACCAAATTTTTTTTATAGCTAGACAGCTTATGGTGGAATAAAATGCAACTCTTCTCCTTATTGATTTTCTGCCCCGAGGCTGCCTGATAGTGTCTTAGGTCCTCCATCAACCTAGCAAGGGAAAGGGGATTTTCCACTGAAAAGATTAAGACATCATCTGCGTATGCTAAGTGGGATATTTTTGGACAGTGCCTAGGTACATAGAAGGAAGGGACCTGCTCCATAGCCAGATTCAGCAACTTAGATAAATATTCAGATCCCAAAATGAAAAGCAAGGGGGAAAGGGGGTCTCCTTGTCTAAGACCTCTAGTTGTGGAGAACCATCCTTGAGGGGATCCATTAATGAGGATGGACATCTTAACACTAGAAATCAACCTCCACACTGTATCAATTAATCTTTCCCCAAATCCAAATTGTCTTATTATTCGTAAAAGGAATGGCCAATGCACCCTATCGTATGCTTTTCCCATATCTAGTTTGATTGCTATGTTTCCATTCTTATTCTTACTAGACATGGACCTCATTAACTCACTAGCTAGCAAATAGTTATCTGAAATTTGTCTTCCTGTCACGAAACCACTCTGATTTTCACTAATTAGGGAAGGCATGATATTGCTTAACCTTTTTGCTAGTAGCTTGGAAAGCACTTTGTTAATGAAATTACATAGACTTATTGGCCGAAAATGAGAGAAAGAAGTTGGGTTTGGAATCTTTGGAACTAAGACAAGAAGGGTGGCTGATATTGCTAAAGGTACCGGTTCACCATTTAAAAAACTAATTACAACTAGAAGAATATCTTCTTTAATAATGTTCCAAGTAGTCCTGTAAAAAAATCCATTAAATCCGTCTAGCCCTGAGGCACTATTTTCTCCTAGGGAGAAAACTATTTCCTTCAATTCCTCCATGGTAGGATCACCTATCAGTGCCTCATTCACATTTATGGAGATAAGTTTAGAGATTAAACCAGGTCTAATGCTTTCAGAAGTTTGGGAAGCTGAATATTGATTGGAGTAGTGCTTTACTGCCTCCTCACCTATTCCCTTGTCCCCTTCCACCCATTGGCCATTCTCCCCGCTCATTCTACCCATGTATGTTCGGACTCTTTTTTGTTTCATAGCCGCGTGAAATAAGGAAGTGTTCCTGTCTCCTTCTTCCATCCATCTCGCATTTGCTTTTTGTACCCAAAATTTTTCCTCCCTTACAGTTGCAAGTTTAAGCTGTGCAGCGGCCTTACTAAGGACTTCTCTAGGTAATGGATTCACCTCATCCTCCGCTTCTACTTCAGCCATATTTTGTTCAGCAATTTGCAAGGCTGAAAAAACATTACCAAAGGTTTCTTTATTCCATATTTTTAGAGCCAGCTTAGTTTTCTTAATCTTCTCAGCTACTGACCTTAGAGGTCTACCACCGACAGGGTTTTTCCATGCACTTTCCACCACCCTCAGAAAATCAGGGTGGTCAGCCCAGAAATTTTGAAACCGGAAAGATTTTGCCCCACTTTCTCTCTTTATCCCAGCCTGAATGAGAGGGGAGTGGTCTGATGGAGATCTGATCGCATGCTGTACACTAATCTGAATATCTAGTTGTACCAATTTCTGATTCATTAAGCATCTATCCAACAGTTTCCACACCCTAGCAGCCCCTCTCCTATTATTGCACCACGTGTATAAAGACCCTACAAATTGAGGTTCTAGCAGACCAATACTACCTATGAATTCTGTGAGTTCATTTGTCTCTCTTAGTGAGCAAAATTCCCCCCTTTCTTCTCTAGGGCCTGTGTAATGCAATTCCAATCTTCGCACAAAATCCATGGCTCATTAGTCTGATTGTATTTCGCTAGAGAGGACCAAAGTTCCACTCTTTCCCCCGGGGTGGATTTGGCATAAATAACAGACACCATAGTTGGATCTTGCAATTCAGGGAGATATAACTTACCAGTAATGTGTTGTTCTGAAGACTCCAACAAATGAAAGGATAGAGGTTTCTAGATAAACAACCAAAGTTTGCTCACTTCATTAGATATGCAGACATCAAAATTCAATTTTTTTCCTAATTCTTTCCATAGACTTAGTATCAGCAACAGGTTCAGCAATTGCTAGAAGACTAATCTGGTGTTTCCTTATTAGCTTTTTTACTCTATGAAGCTTACCTTTCCCTAGTATCCCCCTAATATTCCAATAGACAGCTTTAATCATTTAAAACTTACCTCATTGTGCTGAGTTCTTGCCTCATTTGATCGGAGATTCATGTTTGATGCTATTGTGGCCCTGGATTTACTGCTAACAGCTGGAATCTTCCGCCCTACTTTCTGCACCGCGGATTTGTTTGGGGCTGGTTTGCTTGATACTGTGAGCTTCTCAATAGCAGCAATTTCTTCAGCTCCCATTTCTTCTCCCTCTGATTCAGAGAACCTTTCCTGCAAGTTGGAAGAGGAGTTAACTTTTCTCAAACTTAGGTAAGGTAAGCAAACATGTAAATTAAATCCCTGAACTCTTCCCTCTTCCTCTGATGGATCACTTTGAGCTAACTAGGTTTGGACCTTTTTCTCTTTTTCATGGCTTTCCAATGTAAGCTCTGGCGAGAGTTTAGCAATCCTGGGGCCAATTGGGCAGGCCACTTCCTGGGATTCCTGAGATGATTTCCCCCTTTCAGTTTTGCCTGTATTCACTACTAAAGAAACCTGTTCTTCAGCTTCTTGGCAAATAAGGCCATCCTTCTGATAGGTCTCCATCTGACTTTCCGGGCTACCACCTCGTTCTATGATATGAGGTTCAGATAGGAGATCCTCCCCCTGGATTCATCTCCATTTAGTGCCATCTGTTCCTGAGTTTCTTGGTTGACTGCTACATCTTTCTGAGCAATTGATAGCTGACATTCCCCGGGATTCTCTTGTATTACATCAAGTTTGGTTCTTTCTTCCTGCAGATTTTGGATTGGCACCTGGGGGTAAAATTCTGGGGTTTCCTCTTGGTGTCTCAGATTCATATTCAGCATAGCAGGATCCTCATTTCCTTCCAGAAGATTAAGCACGTCAAATTTATTGCCACCCTGGAGATTTTGGTCTGGGGTTTCCTCTTGGTGTCTTGTGGGACTTAGTTTGTGATTGTTTAGGATTCTTGGTTGAGGACTTTCAGCCACCACTTTGTCAGCTATGCAAGATTCATCCTGCTCCCTGGTTTGAGCTATCTTCTTTGGATTCCTTGCTTCCTGCCCACGTAAGGGCTGGGAATTCTGCACTTCTTGCCCAGTATTTTGGGTTCTTGACGATTCTGGATTTTCTGACAGAGGGCATAAAATGGGTAGGCTACTCACGTCCACCTCCTTTCCTTTCTGCAAGTTAATTCCTCCCTCAAGTACCTTGTTGTTGCCATCTGATTTCTTCGTAACTAAAATCCACTCTTTAGAGCTTAGCTTGGGATTCATAACGATCTTCCTCTGAGCTTGTGGGCCTTCCATTACTGGTGTCTTCATTTGCCTTCTTTGAGGTGCACAATCCTTACTATGGTGCCCTACTTTCCAGCATTTAGAGCAGTATTCTGATCGTTCTTCAATTTCCAGACTTTGCCATTTGCCTCTTTCTTTGCTCCCGATCCAAATTTGATTGGGAATCGTCTTTGTAAGATCCATCTCAACACACACTCGAGCTTCGCTTGGCCTTATTAGATCTGAAGCTGCTGTAGTGGCCGCGTCTAGCTTCAAGGGTTGACCAGCTGCTGTTGCCAGGGAGAACAATTTTTCTTTTTTAAAGAGGTGGAGGGGAAGATGGGGAAATCGAATCCAAACTGGAGCCACGGATGGTTCCACAGCTGGATCAAAATCCCTTGACCATTTGAAAATTCTTGCCTGGAAGCCCTGAAAATGCCAAATCTTCCGAGTCCATAGTCGCTGAAAATCCTCTTTCTTGTCGAATTTGAACAAAACATGTCTCTGGTCCATTAATCCAACTTTGCATTCACCCAAAAATCCAGCTGCCAATACTTCTTTTCTGATTTGCACCATCACTGGCCTACCCCATGAAAATTTGCCTATCAATGTCCACTGGTAGACTTTGGCTAATTCATCCTCTTCTTCCTCTGTTAAGAAGAGAGCTGGCTCCCCCTTAAAGCTAGATAGGGGTTCTTTGGTTTTGATGGAGGCGAAAGAGATGTTACTTTCCTTGGAGGGGCTAGCAGTTGCTCCAGCGTAGCTCACCGGAGGGGGAGGGTTACTCCCCTCCGCCATAGGGGCGGATACCGATGAGCACCGTAGCCGTTAGAGAGAGTCAACGGTAAGAAATAACCGTTGGCCCTTAATGTTTTTCCTTTTTTTTTCAGCGTTGTAGAATTTTAAGAGAGAGGTGAGAGCATAACTTTTAGAGAGATAGTGATTAGAGAAATTTTGTGTTCCCCACTTGAGCTTTTTAAGAAAAAGAAACCAATTTCTCAAGACAAAACAAGAAATCAATTTGAGTGAGTTTGTTAAGTTCCAAATTGCTGTATTGAACATTAATTATTCAGGAAACATTTCTTTTTAATATACATAATGCTTTCATCAGTCTACTCTCTCTTTTGTAACGACACAAATTACAAGACATCTTATCAGTTCCCTTCAAGTCATACATATAGTGAACTTGTCAGATATAACCTATGGATGATAAAGTACAGAATCCCAACTATTTGCTTCATATTTATTTTATTTTTTTGACTTGTAACATATCTTTTTCTCCTTTAGCTAATGATTCACTTCATAATCTTTAGCCATTTTTCATCTATGGTTGCAACATCATAACTTTATATGCAACTAAAAACTCCCAAGAACCCTTACATGCCATTACTATATATGAATAGTTTCCTACCCACTTCAAATTATTCAGCAACTCATGCAGACAATAGCTAATCTCTTCAAACTAGCTAGAATGCCTTGATGAGTACTACATTTTATATGAAATCTAAAATCTTTCTTTAGGTTCTATGCATTATGGGAAGTAATAAATTAAGGTCCTATAGGTTCTGATATATATATAAAATGGGACTTACAAATTTCCTTCTCCTGAATCTTCTAAATTGACCTCAAAATCACATATAAATGAGAGGGCTTCTTAGATTTTATACCTTCTATATATATATATATATATATATTTCATTTTCAAGCACAAAACTTGTTCATTCATGATTGATGTGTTACCTTCTTCCTATTTGTTAAGGATCCAAAATTTATTGGTTTAACTTTCATTAGGTTCAAGTTAAGCTTTTGGGGTTATAGTTTGATTCTATTAATTACTTATTGGCTCTCTATGTTATTTTACCAAAAAATATCCAATCACAATGCATCACATAACCTAAATCTTCTAAGATGAACATAGTTCCACAAACATGCACAAATTAGAGATGAATGGTACAAAAGACGTGAGTGCGATCTATTCCATATATTATCGAACAAATTAACATTCAAACAGGCTTATGTATCAACCACGAATATATAGATCTAATAACTAGAAAGGCTAGCTGGCTCTAAACCAAGTTAGAAAGGCGAGTTCTCTTACATATATACATACAAAAGAGTAAGCAAAGTGTAAACGCATTGTTTGCATTGTGAACATTTTTCTAGGGATTGTAAGAAAATGGGAAAGGATTATGACAATGTGGGGGGAACTTAGGAGATCAAGATTTGACAAGCACAATATATATTGACAGAATTAAAGACAATGATGAGAAAGTTTTGGCTAGAGAGATTATGTTTTTCGTTGCCCAGATTAGATCATCCGTTCAAGTTCTCTTTGCCTAGGACTTTAGAATCCTATATCAAGGTTTTTGGACTAAAGGTACCGAAATCAAGACATCATGAATATTTCTCAATAAAACGTGATTCAAGAAAATCGAACACGATCCTTTTTGGAGGAATAATTAATCATCAAACATAATATATGACAGTTGATGTGGCATTATTAAATATTCCATGTCAGCATGGAAGGAGTCAGATATGATTCTAACTAATTACCGAGAATCAAGGAGTGTAAAAGGGAAGTAGCTGAACGGTAATATTCTCTATAATTCATATATACAAAATTTTGGATATGATTATGAATTGAAGGACTGACTTTAGCATCGGAGTAGAATCCCCGAGGACCACATCGGGACTTTGCTCTAAAGCTATTCATTTTTACAGATAAAGTTCGTGATTATTGTTTGGAGCTCGGTGTTTCTAGCTCGGTGTTTCTCAATTTGACCGACGTGAGAATTTGAGCTTCATCAATTGGCGCTGTCTGTGGGAACCGTACAAAAGGTTTTCACCGTAAGATTGCATTTCGGATGACAAACACAAGATCAAAGGGGGTTGCTCCTTAAACTAGCAGGCGAGAGGAAGGAAGACAGTCGTCACCCTCTCATCAGAAAGCTCCTGAGAAGTCACCACAAGAAGGGAGCCGCATTACTCCTGAGATGATGTAAATATTTGCTGAACATTATGATGAAATGGAAGCCATGGTAAAAGAAGTCCGGAAGAAAAATCAGGATCAGCAGAAAGACCCGGGGAAAAAACCCCTGGTGATCCAAAGTGAGTTTGGCGGAGAAAACGACGGGAGGTCCAAGACTCAGCCTTTTCTTCGGACTAGAGGGGCTGAAAATGTTAATCGAGATGTGGATAATAATCCAGGGAAGAGGAGGCCTCGTAGGGACAGCCCTCTGTCCCAGGAGATTACTGATTTTCCATTACCGCCCCGGTTCAAGTTACCACAACTGCAAGCTTATACTGGAGATTCAGATTCTAATGATCATATCCACAGATTTAAATCTACGATGGATTTTTTAAAGGCACCGGAAGAAACAAAGTGCCAGGCATTTCCTACTACTCTGGAAGGAAAAGCCCGTCTCTGGTACGAGGGTTTAACACCCAGGAGCGTGGATTCTTTCTCTCAACTCTGTGATCTCTTCTTTAACTGTTTCTTACAACGAAAGAAATTTGACAAATCCATAGCAGAATTATTAAATCTTCGTCAGGGAGATAATGAATCCCTGAGGGGTTATATGGGGAGATTTAATGATGAAAGTTTACAAGTGAAAAATTGTTCGGAGGATGTTTTAGTAGGAGCATTCCTCAATGGTTTACGACCCGGGCGTTTTTACACCAAAATGGCTACTGAGCCACCAGGTGATATGAAAGAATTGATGGACCGAGTTGAGAAATATGCTAAGGGAGAAGAGGCTGACCAGAAGAAAAAAGACAATGATAAGCGGGGCGTGAGGACTCGGGATGAAGGAAAGAAGGGTTCAGTACCAGATAGGCGATTAAAGGTGTTCGATCGCCTCAATCCCCCACGTCGTATTATCGAGCAAACAATAAGGGACAGAATAACGAACTCGGTCAGAAATTTTAGCCATTATTGGCAGACAGGGTATTTTGAAGTCCCCTGCAAAGATGAATGCCCCAAACCATAAAAGAAACAGAGATCTCTTTTGTAATTTCCATCAGCAGCACGGACACGATACAGAGGATTGCACCGACCTGAAGAAAGAAATCGAGGATTGTGTTTGTGAAGGGTACCTGCAGGAGTTTGTTAAAACAACGTATAAGGTATCCAGGAGAGGCCGATCTGCTGAAAGACGCTCACCTTACCGACCTCAAATGGGAAGGAATACTGCTGGAAATGTGGATAGGCGTCAGCGCCCTAGTAATTATCCTCCAGCTCGGGATGTTAACGGTGAGGTTCATGCTATTCTTGGAGGATTAGAAGGGGGAGAAAGTAATTCTATACGTAAAAACAGGTGTAGAAGAATTCCCGAGCAGGAACCTATAGGGAAGAGGTTTAAACCTTCAGAGACTATTACCTTTTCTGAAGAAGATGCTATAGGTGTGAACTCAGATGCTTTAATAATAAAAGCATATATTGCCAACAAGTTGGTTTACCGGGTTTATGTAGATGATGAGAGCTCGGTGGATATTTTATATATTAATACATTTGAACAATTGGAGGTAGATCCTAAATACCTCCGACGGAGCCCGTTAGTAGGATTTTTTGGGGAAGCTGTTCAGCCTATGGGGATTGTGACATTGCCGGTTACTATAGGCGAATACCCGAGGAGCAGAACAGTGTATACAGATTTTGCAGTACTGAATTCACCATCCCCGTACAACGTTATAATAGGCCGACCTACCATGGTGAAGTTGAAGGCCATTTGGTCACCTTATCACTTGGTGATGAAATTCCCCACCACTGGAGGAGTAGTAACAATAAGGGGGATCAAGAAGCAGCCAGGAGGTGTGTTATGGTGGCTATGAGAGGGAAGAATCATCCAGCTCGGGACATCCGGGTGAATTGCGTACAGGGGAAGACTGGGATAAAGGGCCCAATGAAGGTACGGGAACAGCATCTCGTGAAAAGTCTTGATTTCGATTTCAATGATGAGGAAATAATAAGGATTCAAATTGATTGTGCGCGACCTGAGAGGACAATTCAGATTGGTAAGAACATCTCTGAATGTGTTTAACGTAGTTTATTGAAACTTCTCAAGGAGTACAGGGATATCTTTGCTTGGGACCCCAAGGAGATGGGAGGAGTCTCTCCTAAATTGATAACCCATTCGTTGAATATTCATAAAGATACAAAACCAGTGCAGCAGAGGAAGAGAACTTTTGCCCCTGAACGAAAGCAAGTTATTCAACAAGAGGTTAGTAAGTTATTGGATGTCGGAATTCTGGGAGAGGTTAAATACCCGACCTGGATAGCAAATCCGGTGATGGTCAGGAAAGTTGATGGTGGTTGGCGGATGTGTATTGACTTTACAGATTTGAACCGAGCTTGCCCGAAGGATTGTTATCCTTTGCCGTCTATTGATCAGATCATCAATGCTATTGTTGGCTTTGGTATGTTAAGCTTCTTGGATGCTTACAAAGGATATCACCAGATTCTCATGAACCCCGAGGATGCAGAAAAGACAGCATTTGTGACCGATCAGGGGATTTTTTACTATAAGAAAATGCCGTTTGGACTGAAAAATGCCTGGGCCACATACCAACGCCTGGTGAATCAGATTTTCCAAAAACAAATAGGTCAGAATCTGGAGGTGTACATAGACGATATGGTGATCAAAAGTAAAGCAGAGGAGAGCATGTTAGACGACTTAAAGGAGACGTTTACAACACTTCGACAGGTCGATTTAAAGCTCAATCCAGAGAAGTGTGTTTTCAGAGTTAGCTCTGGAAAATTTCTCGGGTTTATGGTGTCAAAAAGGGGAATCGAGGCTAATCCCAAGAAGTTAGAAGCCATAATAGCAATGGAAGCTCCCAGGAATGTAAAGGAAGTACAGAAATTAACCGGATGCATGGCAGCTTTGAATAGGTTCTTGTCCCGAGCTGCGGATAGAGGCTTACCGTTCTTTAAGCTCTTGAAATCTGCCAAGGATTTTAAGTGGGATGAAGAATGTCAGCAGTGTTTTGAGGCATTGAAGGAACACCTGAAACAATTACCTACGTTATCTGTCCCAACTTCAGGGGAACAACTATTTTTGTACTTAGCTGTGTCAGAGTTCACCATCAGCGCGGTTCTTGTACGAGAAGATGAAGGGATACAGAAACCTGTTTATTTTGTGAGTAAAGCTCTGCATGGAGCCGAGCAGAGATATCCAGAAGTAGAGAAGTTGGTAATGTCCTTAGTTTTTGCAGCACGGAGATTGAGGCCGTATTTTCAAGGACATCCGATCTGTGTTTTGACAGATCAACCCATCAGACAGATCCTATACCGACCAGAAGCTTCAGGTCGGTTGACTAAGTGGGCCGTTGAGCTCGGAGAATACGATATCAGCTTCAAATCGCGGACTGCAATAAAAGGCCAGGCTCTAGCAGATTTCATTGCTGAGATGCCGCGGAAAGAAGAAGAAGCCGAGACACTTGCAGTAGAAGCTGTTCAGCCTAAAACAGACAAAGAATGGCAATTGTTTATTGATGGAGCTTCAGTTGGAGAAGGAGCAGGAGCTGGTTTAGTGCTGGTTAGTCCCGAAGGTAATGAGTTAGCATATGCTCTGAAGTTTAAGTTTATTGCTTCTAACAATGAATCAGAGTATGAAGCACTAATTACTGGGCTCAAGTTAGCACTTTCAATAGGAGCTCGGCACATAAGAGCTCACAGTGATTCCCAGCTAGTGGTGGAACAATTATCTGGGAAGTATGCTACCAAGGATACAATGATGAAGAAGTATTTGGGTATAGTACAGAATTTAATGAAGAAATTTGAAAGTTTCCACATGGAGAAGATATCTCGATCTCAAAATCGCCGAGCTGACGCACTGAGTAAGCTTGCTTCATCCACTTCATCGCATTTGAATAAGCAGATATGGGTAGAGACACTCCCTGAACGAAGTATTGTTGTGAATAAAGTGATGAGTGCTGAAAGTGCTGAGAATTGGATGACCCCGATCTATAGTTTCCTGAGGTCGGGAAATCTGCCCAACAATAAAGTAGCAGCTCGGCGAATTCGCATGCGAGCAGCTCGGTATGTCATAGAAGGTGATGTCTTATACAAGAAAGGGTATTTGAAACCATTATTGAGGTGTGTGGACTCCGAGCAGGCTCGTTACGTACTTTATGAGATCCATGAAGGAATATGTGGGTCACATGTAGGATCTAGGATGCTGGCAAAGAAGGCACTCTTGCTCGGTTATTTTTGGCCAACTATGTTCGAGGACGCTGCTCAATTAGTAAGAACATGTGAGAACTGCCAAAGATATGCAATAAGAGCGCATAATTCCTAGGTTCCATTACAGTCTTCCGCATTCGTGTGACCATTTTATCAATGGGGTGTGGATCTCCTCGGGCCTTTTCCGAAAGCACGAGGTCGGTATAAACATCTCATTGTAGCTGTTGATTATTTTACCAAGTGGGTCGAGGCAGAGCCTTTAGTGCATATCTCGGGAAAAAATGTTATTAATTTTTTCTGGAAAAATATCCTTTGTCGATATGGAATTCCCGGGGTGGTTGTATCTGATAACGGCAGGCAATTTGCAGAAGAGCCGTTTAAGTCTTGGTGTTATTCACTTGGAATTCAACAGAAGTTCACTTCCGTGGCACATCCGCAAACTAATGGTCAGGCAGAGGTATCTAACAGAATACTGTTGCAGGGCTTAAAAACGCGCCTAGGACGTTCTAGTGGAGATTGGGTTGAGCAATTGCCAATGGTGTTGTGGTCGTATCGAACTACACCAAGAACTGCTACTGGAGAAACACCTTATAGTCTCACCTATGGTACTGAAGCTGTGCTTCCTCCAGAAATTGGATTGTCGAGTCCCCGAGTTCTGTTTTTCCAAGAAGGAGAGAATCAAGAGGAACTTCACACGAATCTGGATCTTTTAGAAGAAAGGAGGATGTGCGCCCAGCTAAGAGACGCTAAGTACAAAGAAGGCGCAGCTCGGTTTTATAACAGAAGGCTGAAAGCCCAGCAGTATAACATCGGTTATTTAGTATTGAGAAAGGTGGAAGCCAGTAGAGTTGGAAAAACTGGAAAGCTCGATCCCACATGGGAAGGGCCTTATAAGATTGAAGACGTATCTCCAACAGGTTATTGTAGACTCTCTCATTTAGATGGAAGGGTTATTTCAAGAACATGGAACTTCCAAAATTTGAGAAAGTACTATTAGTTTGAGAAATTTCAAAGTGTTATAAGCTCGGTTATTTTTGTTCGTCATTCATTTCAAATAATGTAATGAGTTGGGTTCTGTTGAATAAAATATATTCTGGTGATGAATTCCGGGGGAAATTAATCCCTGTGAAAAGTCCAGATACATACTTTGCCAATTCTGAGAAAATAATTTCTAAGAAAAGCAAGTCTCATAAAATCCCGAGGTCAAAAGCTTGGGAAAAAGAGTAATTTACTTTGTAAATTCTGGGAAAATAATTTCTAAGAAAAGCAAGTCTCATAAAATCCCGAGGTCAAAAGCTTGGGAAAAAGAGTAATTTACTTTGTAAATTCTGGGAAAATAATTTCTAGGAAGAGCAAGTCTTACAAAATCTCGAGATCAAAAGTTCGGGAAGAGAAGTAATTTACTTTGCAAATTTCAGGAAAAGAATTTCCAGAAAGAGCAATGCATGCAAAATTCCAAGATGAATAATATAAGGAAAAAGCAAAATAATTGTATAAAAGCCCGAGAATACAATTCGGGGTAAACAAAATAATCATCTTCAGGGATAAAATCTCCCAGGATGAATTGTCCAAAGGAATTGGGGATAAAGACCCGAAAATATCCAACAACATCATTACTGCAAACAGAAAGAAGAAACAAAGCTATTAAAGAAATATATAAACTTCAAGGCTAATTGCCGCCTTCGTCCTTGTCCTGCTCGGGAGTGCCGCCTTCGTCCTTGTCCAGCTCGGTAGGATCCACCTCGGGAGTCTCGGAAATAGGAGTTGAAGGAATGAACTGGTTCATGGAGAATCCGAGCTTCCCACCAGTTATCTCTTTGAAAACAGCCTTGACTTTTTCTCCCGCTGCAGCGTCAAAACCCAACTCTTCCAAGCTCTTGTCCTGATGTGAGCTTGCTGAAGAACCTTGATTGCTTCATTATACCCAAGATGAGCTACTGGAATGTTCATTTTGGCAGACATATCAGCAAATTCCTGTGATTTCAAGAAATTCTCTACTGCTCGGTTTATTCCTTCCTCCTTGTGGAATTTATATTTACGCTCCATACTATGGAAATGCTTTTCCCAAACCAGAATAGAAGAACTAAGTTTTTCATTTCTAGAATGGAGGTCAACAGATTTCTTTTGTTCAGATTCCAAGCTGGAGGTGAGTTTCTGAACCACAGACTGGAGCTCTTTGGATTTCCCTTGCTCATTTCCTAACTTCAAGTTAAGTTCTTGAATTTGAGATTGGAAGCTTTCAGTTTTTTGCTCTTCAATTTTGAAGTGAGATTTAACTGTGGACAATTCTTGTCTAGCCTGAGATTCCGTATTCTCTAGCTGCCGTGCTTTTTCTTCCAGAGCCAAGATTCTGTCATCGAGTTCAGTTACCTATTTCCTCTTTTCTTCTAGCTCAGCACGAAGGGTAGATGAACCCTCTGAAGAGCGAATGACCTCGATGGCTCTAGTAGATATGACCGCACTCTATGAAGAAGGATAAAAGTGGAGTAAGTATAAGTTAGATAAAAAGGGATGAAGTAAAGAGAAGGGCACTTAGAGATATACCTGAGCAGCATATAGAGCCATGACATTGAACAGGTTCTCCTCGTCCAGTTGCCTCAATGAATCCAAATCCCAAGGCAGAACTCCTTCACCCAGCCACTGATGAGCTAATACTGGGGTGAGTACTCGGGAATTTCGATTAAAGCCCCAGCTCGGACAAAATTGGTCCCCATGGTGCGTAACTGGAACGTAAGAGATGGGCAATCTGGTGGGATTGATTTGAGATAAGAATCCAAACTCGGAATCCTGAGAAAAGTTAAAAGGTACAGCAGAAAAGGTAGGAGTTGGAATAGATGCTGTTGTTTCAAGTGGTATGTCTTGGCCCGCATCCTGTTGTATTGAGGTCTGTGCAACTGGGGTAGTTTTTCTTTTGCTTGGAAGAACATCTTGTACAGTCGAGGTCGGTGTGTTCCTCTTGGAGCCTCTGGTCTTTTTCTCCTTATCCTTAGGTAGCGGAGGCAAACCCGAGCTGATAACCTTAGCAGGAGCAGAAGGTCGAGTGGAAGCGTTTGAAGGCAAAGTAGCATCCTTAGCAGAATTTGTTGGTGGAGTGGAAGCACCCGGGTTGGAGGTGCCAGGGGATGAAACAGTAGTAGTAGTTTTAGATATTCCCGACCTGATTAGCTGTGCAATGTCCATCACTGAAATGAGAGTAGATATCAGAAAAGGAAAATATCAAAGTAAACTCTTAAAAGTTCTGGAAGGGAAAAGCGAGATACTTACATTCGACTCCGAATTTATCCTTGGAACCTTTATACTTAGAGTCAAGTATGGCAGGACTTAACCCGCCTTGAATCAAGATTCTCTCAGATAGTCGGGACACATCTAAAACAACTCCTAAAGATTCTAGCATTTGTTCTCCATTTGTGCTAGAGGATTTTTTAGGCTGCCTGTCAATTATGTTATTGACAATTTTCCAGGGGTGGTTTTGGGTAAGAAATTCTGAATGAATGTAAAAGAATCGTTTTTTCCAGTGGTGAATAGAGCTGGGAAAATTTTGTAAAAGGGGAATTGAGTTAGGACGACGGTTAAAATAAAACCATCCCAGCTCGTTAGGGACCATTTTTAAAGAGAAAAAACGTCGGAACAGAGAAATGTTGTAAGCCACTTTATAGTGTATACAGAGTAACTCGAAACACACAATTGTTTTAATGGAATTTGGAGTAAGTTGACTCAAATTCACCTTGTAATGGTCTAACGTATCTGAAAGTAAACAAGAGATGGGAATTCGGAGACCCGCTTGGAGTTGATGTTCATATAAGGTGATAAAACCCTGAGCGGGGTGCGTAGCTCGGTCGTCTCTGGATGGGGCTCTAACAGGCAAACTCTCTGGAATGAAATATTTAGTCAGTATTTGATCAATATTTTTCCTACTCAAAGTGGAGGAAATAGAGTTTGCAAGGACCCCCTCGGTTATATCTTCAACATCATCACTAGTTGGCATAGAAATTTTTTCACTGCTTTGTTCCAGTACAGCTGGTTCAGAGGTTTCTGCTTCGCCAACTTTGCCCATAACAGTATTCAAAGGATTAGTTTTAAAAGATTGCCTAAGCGACCTTCTAAGAGGGGTTGTTAACTTAGAAGAAATTGGGGACTCACCGGTAACTGGAGGTGGAACACTGTGAATAGAGGGTGAGAGATTTTTCTCGCCTATGGATTCTAAACTGACATCTACCGAGGCAGTCTGAGAAGTGGAAGGTTCGACGTAAGGTGCAGAGTTAATTGGTTCAGATGAATCAGAAGGATCTCCAAAAGACATACCTGGTAGCAGAGGTAGATTTGCAGGAAATTCTGGAAACGGCGAAGGAAAAATCCAAGTACTTAGTTCAATTTGTGCAGAAGTTGTTTTTCTTGAGTGCTTGAAGTTGATTTGTGTTCGAGAAAGAAGAACGTGAAAATAGGGATTTTTGAATAATCGACGGTGATTTCAAGTAACGTATACGTTATCAGGATAATGATTGCTTTTGAGTGAAACCGCGTGCAAATTAATGATTAGAGATTAAAGATTTATTTCTTCAGAATCAAGGCATTGATTCATGAATTGTGATTTAAAATCATCTTTGTTGATATCGAAGCATCAGTGTTTGTTTAAAAGTCCAAGAGAACCAGCTTGGGAATATTTATATGCAATCGTCAAGTCGGGGTAAAAATATTTATACCGACTTGAGGAGGTATTGATGTGGCATTATTAAATATTCCATGTCAGCATTGAAGGAGTCAGATATGATCCTAACTAATTACCGAGAATCAAGGAGTGTAAAAGGGAAGTAGCTGAACGGTAATATTCTCTATAATTCATATATACAAATTTCTGGATATGATTATGAATTGAAGGACTGACTTTAGCATCGGAGTAGAATCCCCGAGGACCACCTCAGGACTTTGCTCTAACGTTATTCTTTTTTACAGATAAAGTTCGTGATTATTGTTTGGAGCTCGGTGATTCTCAGTTTGACCGACGTGAGAATTTGAGCTTCATCAACAGTACTGGAAGATTAATTGGTGGGACTCAATCCTTAAATAGCACTAACTATGACACCAAGAACAACTCCAACATTAGTATTAAAATCCAAAATCCAAATCCCATGTTTGGTTTCAAAACTTTTCGTCTAATCGCAAACGCATTGCCTAAATTTACTCGAACAATTCCTCTTGTGATTTTATTATACAAGTATGATATATATAATTGACCCACGAGAAAATTTTTGCTATAGTTCGTTTACTTGATCATTTTCGATTTCATTCCCTTATTCTTTGAGTATCATAACTAATTCGTAAAGTCATCACAAGATCGACGGAAACAATGAAAAAAAATCCAAGAAGATTATGAGTGTTGGAATGAATGTCCTAAAGTCATCCATTTGATGATTGTTTGACATTTTATCATCATGAATATTCTATTAATTAAAGGCATTTTATTATTGTCACAATTATTTATAATTGTTATATGAATTATTGTAATAATAATGTCCCAAGAATATAATGTATATTCTTAAATGTCCTTAGTCGAGTATTATTAAGAGGGACATTAATAATACGGTAAGACTAATGTGTAGTTGATTAATATGTGATATTAAGGACAATACATAAGTGCATAAATTAGAGAATTCATGTACTGGACCGACCCGCTATGAAATCATTGCATGGATCATGTTATGATAGTCATAAATGATTTCATAGTGATGATGGTGTTAACTGTTCCTTAGACCTGAGGTCACCATGGTGCCCAACATAAAAAATTGTATATTTTGACTCCATCAAACGTTACCCTTAACAAGGTGATTATAAAGATGGTGATTGGATATATAATAATTTATGTAGTGGGTTGTGAGTGATCAAGATGGGATTTGTTCTTCGTATAACATGGGAATGATATCTATGGCCTCTTGATTGAATTAAGTTAATAAGTGCATTGCCATGCCCAAATGATTTGTCATTTGTTTTGATTAGCTAATTCAGGAATCAAGAAATAAAGATTAAACTATACGAGAATGACATGTCCATGTCTCGTGTTTAATCTAGATATCGAGAATAAAAGGAATTTACAACATGGTAACATCAGTCATAGTTTAGGTTGCTTTGAAGCATATAATTCTTCGTAATTTGGGTAACAATGATGTGTTGCTAGACACCGCTCATTGTTTATAATTATGAAATATGATTTTATAATTATTGCCAACATTAGGGGAACCTACAGGGTCGCACACTTAGAATAGTAAGTAATTCAGAACGTTAAATTTATTAGATGAATCTTATTTGAGCAATTAATAAACTTTCCTAGTTAGACTAGGATTAAGTTTTGATTTTGTCATAATTAATTAATAAATATATATATATGGTATATATTTTAATTAATTTTCTAGTTAGACTAGGATTTGATTATTAATTGATTTCCTATTTAATTATTTAATTAATTAAAGAAATAAATTAAATAAAAGGTATATCAGAATACTATTAAGAATATTCTGTTTGGCTAAGGTTTGTGAAACCCTAAGCATATAAATATCAACTTAACTGTCTGCCTCCAGTGCAGAACAGAAACATACGTTTCATTCCAGAGAGGTCTGAGAGACAGTTTTTTATTAGAGAATCAAAACCTTACTATATTGCTCAAAGATTAATTCAAGTGTTGAATTAATCAACTAATTAACAAGAATAAAGGGCTAGCACCCAAGTTCTTGTGAGTTCTATCTGGGTTCGTGAGACGAATTCGGAGATTACGCTGTTCGTGTGGATACCGTAGAGACACGATCTAATTGTACATGTTTTGTTGATGCTTCAACAGTACGAAAGGCACACCAAAACGGTATGTTCTAAACATATAATAGATTATTGTTTTAAACTGATTTTGGCTTAGGGAATTAAATTTTTAAATTTCCGCTGCTTATGCCTGTTTAATTCCCAACAGTGGTATCAGAGCCATATGTTTAAAACACTGTCTATTATGATTGAAAGTATGTAAATAAATTATTTATATATAAGATATAATTATTTGTTGTTTGATAAGATCAAATTTACATGCTTTTTGAATACACGATTAAATGATTGCATGATTTTATGTAAACTATTTGCATAAAATAATTGCATCATTTTATGTAAACTGATGATTTCATGTAAACTGTTTACATAATGATTTTATGTAAACTGTTTGATAATTATTTACACGATTAAATAATTGCATGATGAATCATATCATGTTTAATTTGATGAGATCAAATTGTAAAGAATTAATAAGATTAATTCATAATATAATTTGATAAGATCAAAAATTATATATTGAATTAATGAGATTAATTTAAATATAAAGTAATAGTAATAATAAATATGTGATGTTTATCATTTACTTTAATATTATGAATTGATAAGATTAATTTATAATATAATTTGATGAGATCAAATTAGATATAATTAATTCATAATATATTTGATTTGATTAGATCATATTGTATAAAATTAATAAGATTAATTTATAATACAATTTGATAAGATCAAATAAAATATAATTGATAAGATTAATTTATAATATAATTTGATGAAATCAAATTCTTTAAAATTAATATAATGGTGAATTGTGATTTATTTTATATACATATGTATTATCTAATAAATTATGATTTATTCTTATGCATATGTATTATGTGATAAATTATAATTTATTTTCATGCATAATTATTATGTGATAATATTTATTGGGTCAATATGCATGTATCAATAATAATTTTGATAAGATCAAATTAAATTAAATTAAAGAGTTTAATTCATAATTTGATAAGATCAAATTTAATTGAGTTAAAGAGTTTAATTCATGATTTAGTGAGATAATCCCTTATTAAAAATATATTAAGTTTTTCCTTCCAATAAGTTATCTCTTGTCAAATTCTTGATCGAATTAAAGTAGTTTCCGCCAAAGTGGGGTGCTTGATTCTATCTTGAAAAGGCGTAGAGGAAAATGTAGAGTCTGCCAAAGCAGTGTACATTGTTCCATCGATTAACTATTGGGTCGGACTTAACTAGTACAAGCACAATAGGATTGGGAGTCTAGAGGAAAAGAGTTGGGCCTTCATCTATAAAATGAATTTAAATAAAGAGTTATTTACCCAACTGTTCCAAGAATTGTATAAAGATGCAATTAGCAAAGAGTTTCTTACCTAAATAGCCAAGTTTTGAGTTTTTCAGCCAAAGCTGTCTCAATAATTGGTGAAATATAGATCTTGGCCTACTAGAAAGTTTAGAACTTTCAGAATTAATAAGAGGGATATTAATTCAAATAAAATAGTGGGAGAATTATTTAATTAAAGTCCTATTAAATAATTTAATTTATGATATTTATACTGGCATATTTTTCTATTGTAGAATAACATGGCATCTAATATTACACACAACATATCTGTGCGATCCATCCTTGAGAAGGATAAACTGGTTGGGACCAACTTCATTGATTGGTACAGAAGCGTGAGAATTGTTCTTAGACAAGAAAAGAAGTTGTATTTCCTAGAGCAAAATATTCCTGAGGAACCCCCTATAACTGCCCCTAAGACAGACAAAGATGCTTACAAGAAGCATAAAGATGACTCTGGGGATGTTGCATGTTTCATGTTATGAGCTATGAACTCCGAGCTTCAGAAGCAACATGAAAACATGTAGGCCTTTGAAATGATCGAGCATCTCAAGCAATTGTTTCAAGAGCAAGCTCAACAAAAAATGTATGACATTTCTAAGGCACTGTTTCAATGTAGAATGACAGAAGGCAGTTCTGTTAATTATCATGTGCTCAAAATGATTGGGTACATTGAGAGCTTTGAAAGGTTGGGATTTATGTTGAATAAACATTTGGCTATTAACCTTGTCCTGCAATCGTTGCCAGACAATTTTAGTCAATTTGTCATGAACTATAATATGCATAGTTTGGACAAAACTTTAACTGGGCTCCTTAACATGCTAAAGACTGCACAAAGTAATATGCAAAAGCAGAACCCTGGGTCCATATTGATGGTTCAAATGGGTAATAGCAGGAAAAGGGGCAAGGACAAGAAAAACAAAAATCTTAAACCCAAGGCTGCTGCACTGAAACCTAAATGAGGGGTTACAAAGGATGCAAAGTGCTTCCATTGTGGTGAAATTGGTCACTGGAAGAGGAATTGCAAAATGTATTTTGGAAGATCTAAAGAAGAAGAAAAGTGAGACTTCTACTTCAGGTATTTGAAAGAGTGTGGGATAGTCTCACAGCTCACTCCACCAGCTACACCACAATTGAATGGTGTGTCTGAGAGAAGAAATCGAACCTTGTTAGACATGGTTAGATCGATGATGAGTCACGCAGATCTTTCAATCTCCTTTTGGAGATACGCTCTAGAGACAGCAACTTTTATACTGAACAGAGTTCCATCTAAAGCAGTTCAAAAGACACCATATGAGATATGGATTGGGAAGCGTCCTAGTATGTCTTTTATCAGATGTTGTTTGTGAGGCTTACGTAAAACGTCTAGCTTCTGACAAATTAGCACCAAATTTGATAAATGTTATTTTGTGGGATACCCTAAAGAAACTAAAGGGTATTACTTCTACAATCCTTCAGAGAACAAAGTGTTTGTTGCTCGAACTGGAGTATTTTAGAGAAACAATTTGTCTCTAAAGAAACCAGTGGGAGGAAAGCAGAACTTGAAATTGTCCAAGAACCACAAGAAAACATAGAATTGATGATGAATTTTGAGCCAGTTTCACAAGCAGTTGTGGAACCTGAGATAATTTCGCAAGAAGTTATGGAACAGGAAATGGCTCAAGATACACAAGGCCCACGTAGGTCAAGTAGGTCACGTAGGTTGCCTGCAAGATATAATTTTCTCGTAACTCAACCCGGGGACGTGATGCTCATTGAAGAAGATGAGCCTACAACTTACGAACAAGCTATAACTGGGCAAGATTCTGAGAAATGGCTTGAAGCCATGAAATCTGAAATGGACTCCATGTATACCAACCAAGTGTGGACTTTGGTTGACCCACCTGAAGGGGTAAAACCCATTGGGTGCAAGTGGGTTTTCAAAAAGAAAACAGACATGGAAGGAAATGTGCATACCTATAAAGGGCGATTGGTTGCAAAAGACTTCAAACAAGTTCATGGTATAGACTATGACGAAGTCTTTCACCAGTTGAGATGCTTAAATCTATTCAGATTTTACTTACTGTTGCAGCATACCAAGACTATGAAATTTGGCAAATGGATGTCAAAACAGCTTTTCTTAATGGAAAGCTCATTGAGGATGTGTATATAACACAACCTGAGGGTTTTGTGGATCCAAATGCTCCTAACAAGGTGTGTAAATTGCAACGATCCATTTATGGGTTGAAGCAGGCTTCTCGGAGTTGGAATCTTCGTTTTGATGAATCAATCGAAGAGTTTGGTTTCATACAAAATGAAGATGAATCTTGTGTATATAAAAGGTTCAGTGGGAGTACCATTATCTTCCTAGTATTATATGTAGATGACATATTATTAATTAAGAATGATATTCCAGCTCTGCAATAAGTTAAGACTTGGTTGGGGAGTTGTTTTTCAATGAAGGATTTAGGCGAGACTACCTACATTTTGGATATTAAGATCTATAGAGATAGATCAAGAAAAATGCTTGGCTTAAGTCAAAATACATACATTGACAAGGTGTTAAATCGGTTTAGCATGCAAGAGTCCAAGAGATGACTACTTCCTATGTCACATGGCATCATTCTCACAAAAGATATGTGTCCAAAGACACAAGATGAGAAAGAACACATGAGTTAGATACCTTATGCCTCAGCTATAAGATCTATCATATATGCCATGGTATGTACACGTCCTGATGTCTCGTATGCACTAAGTGTAACGAGTAGATACCAAGGTAATCCTGGTGATAGTCACTGGATTGCTGTTAAAACAATCCTTAAGTACTTAAGAAGAACTAAGGATGTGTTTTTGGTATTTAGAGGAGATGTGAAAATATGCAGAGTTTCTACAGATAACAATATAGCAGATCCATTGACCAAGCCTCTGACACAATAGAAGCATGACCAGCACACTGAGTCACTGGGTATTAGATACGTTAGTGATTGGCTTTAGTCCAAGTGGGAGTTTGTTGAAATGAATGTCCTAAAGTCAATCATTTGATGATTGTTTGACATTTTATCATCATGAATATTCTATTAATTAAAGGCATTTTATTATTGTCACAATTGTTTATAATTGTTATATGAATTATTGTAATAATAATGTCCCTAGAATATAATGTATATTCTTAAATGTCCTTATTCGAGTATTATTAAGAGGGACAATAATAATACGGTAAGACTAATGTGTAGTTGATTAATATGTGATATTAAGGACAATACATAAGTGCATAAATTAGAGAATTCATGTACTGGACCGACCCGCTATGAAATCATTGCATGGATCATGTTATGATAGTCATAAATGATTTCATAGTGATGATGGTGTTGACTGTTCCTTAGACCTGAGGTCACCATAGTGCCCAACATAAAGAATTGTATATTTTGACTCCATCAAACGTTACCCTTAACAAGGTGATTATAAAGATGGTGATTGGATATATAATAATTTATGTAGTGGGTTGTGAGTGATCAAGATGGGATTTGTTCTTCATATAACATGGGAATGATATCTATGGCCTCTTGATTGAATTAAGCTAATAAGTGCATGACCATGCCCAAATGATTTGTCATTTGTTTTGATTATCTAATTCAAGAATCAAGAAATAAAGATTAAACTATACGAGAATGACATGTCCATGTTTCGTGTTTAATCTAGATATCGAGAACAAAAGGAATTTACAACATGGTAACATCAGTCACAGTTTAGGTTGCTTTGAAGCATATAATTCTTCGTAATTTGGGTAGCAATGATGTGTTGCTAGACACCGCTCATTGTTTATAATTATGAAATATGATTTTATAATTATTGCCAATATTACGGGAACCTACAGGGTCGCACGCTTAGAATAGTAAGTAATTCAGAACGTTTAAATTCATTTGATGAATCTTATTTGAGCAATTAATAAACTTTCCTAGTTAGACTAGGATTAAGTTTTGATTTTGTCATAATTAATTAATAAATATATATATATATATATGGTATATATTTTAATTAATTTCCTAGTTAGACTAGGATTTGATTATTAATTGATTTCCTATTTAATTATTTAATTAATTAAGGAAATAAATTAAATAAAAGGTATATCAGAATACTATTAAGAATATTCTGTTTGGCTAAGGTTTGTGAAACCCTAAGCCTATAAATATCAACTTAACTGCCTGCCTCCAGTGCAGAACAGAAACATACGTTTCATTCCAAAGAGGTCTGAGAGACAGTTTTTTATTAGAGAATCAAAACCTTACTATATTGCTCAAAGATTAATTCAAGTGTTGAATTAATCAACTAATTAACAAGAATAAGGGCTAGCACCCAAGTTCTTGTGAGTTCTATCTGGGTTCGTGAGACGAATTCGGTGATTACGCTGTTCGTGTGGATACAGTAGAGACACGATCTAATTGTTCGTGTTTTTGTTGATGCTTCAACAGTACGAAAGGCGCACCAAAACGGTATGTTCTAAACATATAATAGATTGTTGTTTTAAACTGATCTTGGCTTATGGAATTAAATTTTTAAATTTCCGCTGCTTATGCCTGTTTAATTCCCAACAATGAGCAATACTTGATTTTTTTTTGGTTGCAAAGACTAGAGAGATTATTCCGTTTGTCAATCATATAGAGCAAGAAACTCGGAGAGAAATGAACCCGATGAAGTTAAAGCACCGAGATCAACACATGAGTATGCTTGAACCGGTGGAACAACGGAGCAAGCATTCATCCATATGATTTTTTTTAATTAAGCGATATTTCATTGCTAGTAATCAAGAATTACATCCTTAAAATACAATTCAACTAAATACTTAAACATCTAAATACATGACCAAAACAAAGTGTATTACAAGCAACATAGCAAATGCCAATAGCAGTATAGTCACTTGAAAATTTTAAATTCGTAATTATGAAAATTTTAAATATTACTTTCTAAATATAAGTAATCAACTGAAATTGAAATCACCCTTTTTTTTCTTAATAAAATTTTTTTAGGTAATACTTAGAGAATTTGTCCCTCTCCTAAGAGCGCTATTGGTTCTTCCTTCTTAATACTTGATTTACGTCAACATACTTTTGTGCATATAGAAAAAAAATCCTTTTTTTCCCCTTACAACTGAAATATTAAAAAAACAAAAACTATCATCACAAAACATTAGAAAACAAAGAAACTATAATCCTAGCCTTATTTTCCCACCCAACGGCCTTCTTCGTTAAGAACACAAAATTGAATTCTAATCAATAAACTTTGAAGCAAGTTCTTTGTTGAGGAAGTCGAATAGAGGCCTCAACTTTTTTTGAAAATTTCCACGTAGAGATGAGGTTAGTTGTACATCATCAGCAATAGTGGAGATTATTTTTCAAAATTTAGTCGAGAGGAAAGTTTGTTCCTACCAAAACCCTTAGAAGATATCTATATATCTAGATCTAAAGGTATTTCAATAAGAGTAATGATTGGGGGAGTGAAAATTAGAGTGAAAACGCAAAGTGACTGACGTAGCAGTTATAAAAAGACAAATTAATCCATTATCCATTAGAGTTCACTCATCATTTGGTTAGGGTATTAGTTTGTCTTCTTATAACTGCCACGTCAGTCATTTTGAGTTTTCACTCTAATTTTTCACTCCCCCTATCATTACTCTTTGAATAAATTGGATCTATTTAGGAGATTTAAAATTTTGTTTATATTATTAAAAAAAAACTCCAACATTGAGACCTTTTTTTTTTTTGGTTAAAAGAAGACTAATACTTCCATTTGGGAGACAAAATGAAGAAATTATAACAGGATGATGAGATATAGTATGGTGGGGAAGGACAACAGTTGTTTCTTGAGGTAGCTTTTTTGTTTTTAAGAGAGAAATGGGAGAGTTTTTTTAAAGTGTCATTTTTTTCATTCATCCTTAATCCTATCATCCACCAATAAATAATTGGAGATCTGTAGGAATATAATTTTTCTTTAACATGCCATATTAACATCTCGGCATAATCGGAAAGAGCTTGCTTTATCCATTGATCCCACACGAATGATTTTCGACAGAGATTAATGCATTGATCTCACAACCCGTGAAAAAACCAATATGATCAAATACATCTCAAACATAACTTTTTTGTAGTCTTTCGAAAGAAAATAATTTAGATTGGGTTTTTTTCCGAGAGTTGGTCGTTGATGAGAGGGAAGAAGGATATGACAAGAAAAGGCAGTCATTGATATTGATGTATATAGGAGAAGAATTCATGGACGCACGAGACTTTGATAAGCTCTTCCGGGGAGGATTTATTTTTTGATTCTTCAACCCCGAAGCATACATTCAATCGTGTACGAATTCCTCAAAAAGGATTTGATTTCCATCCGATTGAGTTAAACTTGGATAAACTCAACTGATTTCGATCCCATTGACGCTACTTGAGCTCCATTGATGGAGGCGGAGGGTCGTCACAATTCCATTCCGTTGAGAAACAAAGATCAACAGCATCATCGTTTCTCAGAAATTTCTCTAAAGATTTAGCCCATCAGAAATACTAGTTTTGATCATGTTATCACTTCATACTACCATCTGTCACGCCCCAATCCGACGTGGCACGGCCACACCCTTGGATTGACGTCCTCAAGTGTGCGAAGCCTCGTTATACATGTAATTTAGTATTCTTAAGTCGTTGATTGAACTTAACATTACATAATCATTCATTATACTCAATAATCTAGTATCCTCTATGAATAAACATTACTTTTGGATTAAGAAGACAAGACTTAAAACCTTGGAAAACAATTAAAATATAAAAATTGACGTGGAGGCTTCCCCGTCGCGACGTGGGTGCACGTCGCGACGTGGGCAAGATTACCCACTGCCCATTTTTCTTCTTCTGGACGTCGCGACGTCGAGGGTCGCACGTCGCGACGTGGGCGAAATTCATCACTGCCAACTTTTCTCCCTCTGGATGTCGCGACGTCCAGCCTGCACGTCGCGACGTCGGGCCCTTTTTTCTTAAAAATCGATTTTTCATTCTTTTCTCTTTCCAACTCAATACTAATTCAACACAACATCAATTCTATACAACAAAAACTTCATATACATCATTCCAATCACTCAAACCATTCATTTCGATTCGTTTCACAACATCACACTTCATTAACAACGTTATACCACAAATCTCTTATTATAATCAAAAGATTGAACAACATACTCTAACGTTAACAATTCCATCATACCTTTTGACATCAAAAGCAACATATCACTATACATATTAACATCAAATTATGTACACACATCATTCTTTCCAAAATAGTTCTATACAATTTCCTATGATCTATACAAAACCATAAGTCTACAAAATAGCTTTCCCTACTTGTCATCCACAAAATCTTCACGGGAAATCTTAAACTCTGCAAAAATGACAATAATAGTGGTATGAGCAAACACTATGCTCAGTAAGTGATATAGATATTCCTTTATTAAAATGAGCATGTTATATACATAATATACTTTCTCAAAACATCATTTAACACAAGAAATCATCATTCGAACGTTTTCCATTCAAAACACACACACATATATATATACATAGCAATGGCATCATCATTGATCAAACATTCGCAAATACAACATGTAGTTGTCATCATTTAGCTCAAGAATAATCTAATTCACTCTTGGGTCAAAAACTGGATCCAGTCCTGACTGTTTATCCCTTCAGGTAGGCCAAACAAAGGGGTTCCTAGCTGTTTATCCCTCTAGGTAGGCCAAACATAATAAGGTGGAACATGTTCCCCCCAATCCCTCATTAAACATTCAAGAGCTCAAAATCATTCAAAATCATTTCACAAACCTTTTACATTCACAAAGGCCATTGCGTACATTTCATAATCATCAAATTCTCAATCTTATTCATGCTCAATCCATATTTATATAGCAACATAATCAAACTTTCAAAGTAAGTTTATCAAATGAGTATAAAACATAAAAGAATATCACAACCACTTACCTTATGCCAAAATCCAATCTAGCACTAAATCCACAATTCTCACCACTTCTTCAATGCACTTTCCTATAAAACATACATATGTACAAAAGAACCATTAAATGAGGTCTAATACTCTTAGACACCTTTCATAAATTACTAACACTTCATTTCCTTCTTATCTTAGAATCCATGGATATATGATTCTCAAGAACTTTCTTGAACATCACTATACTCACAATTTGATTTAAATTCCTCAATTCATGTTCTATGCCAACTAACATGAGTGCCAAAATCCTTGTTTTTATGTTCTTGATCTCATAAGATTAAACCCATCTTCATTTACAACATAATTCCAAACCCTACTATTCTAGAACACTAAGTAAGGTAATTAACTTAAATAAATGAACTAGATTAGTTCCTTACCTTAATTAAAGTATAGATGGAGTGAGAATTGCTTCCTTCACCACCTTAATCAATCATCTCCTCTTGCCCTAGTTAAGATTTCAAATGGGAAAAGTATGAATGAGAGAAAGAATGAGAAAGATGAGGAAGACAATGAAGACCAAAGCATAGGAAGTAAATGGGTTTAAGACCAATTTTTCAAAATTTGCAAAATAGTCCCTATACTCTTACATATTTATTAATTGGTCCCTAATGAAATTCATAAATATTACATTCTACCCTCCTTATAAAAAGTTTCGGCCTCGAAACTTAAAATACCTTGTTCCTCAAACAAATGTGGATATTTTTCCTTTACTTCTTCTTCCAATTCCCACGTTGCTTCACGAACGGTGTGGTTCGACCATTGTACTTTCACATAGGGAATTATTCTCCGTCTCAACACTTGTTCCTTTCGATCCACAATTCTTAATGGAAATTCCCTATATGACAAACCCTCTTGGACTTCCAATGGTTCTAACTCAATCTCATGATTGGGATCCGAAACATATCGCCTTAGTTGCGACACGTGGAAAACATTGTGGACTCTTGACAAAGATGGTGGCAAAGCGAGTCTATATGCAAGATCTCCAATTCTTTCCAAAATTTCAAACGGTCCGACGTAACGTGGACTCAACTTCCCACTCTTGCCAAAACGCATCACTCCCTTATTAGGCGATACCCGAAGATAAGCTTTCTCTCCACATTGGAACTCTAAAGGCCTTCTCTTGATATCGGCCCAACTCTTTTGTCTGTCTTGTGCAGTTTTCAAATGATCTCTAATCAATGGAACCTTTTCAATCGTCACTTGTACCAAATCTGGCCCCATAATGCTTTTCTCACCAATTTCATCCCAACAAATGGGTGATCTACATTTTCTCCCATACAATGCCTCATAAGGTGCCATTCCAATGCTAGCATGGAAACTGTTGTTGTATGCGAATTCAATAAGGGTCAAGTAGTCCACCCAACTACCCTTGAAGTCCAAGACACATGCTCTCAACATATCCTCAAGAGTTTGAATGGTTCTTTCCGATTGTCCATCTGTCTGAGGATGAAAAGCTGTGCTCAGAGTCACCTTAGTCCCCATTGCTTTATTAAAGCTCTCCCAAAATCGAGATGTAAATCTTGGATCCCAATCTGAGACAATACTGACAGGTACACCATGTAAACGGATAATATTATCCATGTACATACTGACTAGTTGATCAATGGTAGCAGTGGATCACATGGGTAAGAAATGAGCACTCTTAGTCAATCTGTCCACAATTACCCAAATGGTGTCTTGACTTGTCTTCGTCTTCGGTAAGCCACAAATGAAGTCCATAGTCTCATGTTCCCATTTCCAAATAGGGATTTCTAAGGGTTTCAACAGTCCCCCAGGGCGTTGATGTTCCGCTTTCACTTGTTGGCATACCAAGCACTTGGAAACAAACTCAGCAACTTCTTTCTTCATACCATTCCATCAAAAATTTCTTTTCAAGTCTTGGTACATTTTTGTGCTACCTGGATGAATGGAAAATTTAGAATTATGTGCTTCCTTCAAGACTTCCTTCTTCAAATCGGAATCAGCAGGTACACATAATCTACTTCGAAACCACAAGCTTCCATTATCATGGAGTTGAAAATCGGATTGTGGGCATTCTTTAATCTGCTCTCCCTTCTTCTTAAATTCAACATCATTGGCTTGAGCAACTTTAATTCGCTCCAGTAATGAAGGTTGTGCCACTAAAGCCGCTAGAAATCCATTGGTTGAGTCAATCACCTCAATCTCTAGTTTCTCAAATTCCGAAATCAACTGGTTCTGTTGGGTCAATAAATAAGCCAATGTTCCTGAAGACTTTCTACTCAAAGCATCTACTACTCTGTTTGCCTTACCGGGATGGTATTTAATATCCAAATCATAGTCATTCAACAGTTCTAACCATCGCCGTTGTCTCATATTCAACTCCTTTTGAGTAAACAAATACTTCAAGCTTTTATTATCTGTAAATATCTCACATTTCTCGCCATACAGATAATGTCTCCAGATTTTCAAAGCAAACACTACAGCCGCCAATTCAAGATCATGAGTTGGATAGTTTTGCTCATATTTCTTCAATTGGCCTGAGACATAAGCAATGACTCGACCATTTTGCATTAGCACACATCCCAAGCCATGTTTAGAAGCATCACTATACACAGTGAATCCTTCCGACTCGGATGGAAGTGTAAGTACCGGTGCCGAAATCAATTTCCTCTTCAATTCTTGGAAACTGTTCTCACAGGCTGTGGTCCATTCAAACTCTACCCTCTTTTGAGTCAACTGTGTCAAAGGTATTGCAATTGGTGAAAATCCCTCAACGAATTTCCTATAGTAACCGGCCAAACCCAGAAAACTCCGAACTTCCGTTACATTGGTTGGTCTAGGCCAGTCCACGATTGCTTCTACCTTTTTCGGATCAACTGTTACACCATTTTCCGATATCACATGACCCAAGAAAGCAACACTTTTTAGCCAAAATTCACATTTGCTAAACTTGGCAAAAAGTTTCTTCTCCCTTAAGATTTGCAAAACTGTCCTCAAGTGCTCAACATGCTCTTTCTCGGTTTGAGAATAGACCAATATGTCATCAATGAACACCACCACAAATTTGTCAAGTTGAGATCTAAAAACCCTGTTCATCAAATCCATAAAAGCAGCAGGGGCATTTGTTAGTCCAAAAGGCATAACAAGAAATTCATAATGCCCGTACCTCGTTCTAAAAGCACTCTTGGAGATATCCTCTGACTTAATCTTCAATTGGTGATACCCCGAACGCAAATCAATTTTTGAGAAGACTCGAGCTCCCTTAAGTTGGTCAAACAAGTCATCAATTCTTGGGAGCGGATACTTATTCTTGATAGTAATCTTGTTCAATTCTCGATAATCGATACAAAGCCTCAAACTCCCATCCTTCATCTTCACAAATAACACTGGAGCACCCCACGGTGACACACTAGGTCGAATAAACTTAAGGTCCAACAATTCTTGTAATTGAACTTTAAGCTCTCGTAGTTCCGCCGGTGCCATTCGATACGGAGCTTTAGAAATTGGTGCTTCTCCAGGCATCACATTAATTTCAAACTCAATTTCACGATCAGGTGGAAGTCCAGGCAATTCTTCGGGAAATACGTCAGAGAATTCTTGGACAACTGGGATGTCATTCAAGTTCACACCCTCTTTCTTGGTGTCAATCACATTTGCTAGATAACCCACACAACCTTTGCGAAGAGCTTTCCAAACTTGCATAGCGGATATCATTGGAGTTGTACATTTAACTTGCTTTCCCATACCCCCTTGAAATGAGAATTCATCTCTTCCCGGAATACAAAACTTAACCTTCTTGCCACGACAATCCACACTAGCATAGTTGTTTGTTAACCAATCCATACCCAAAATTACATCAAAATCTTTCATGTTAATTTGGATTAAATTTGCCTTAAGTTCTTGCCCATCGATTCCTACATGACAATCTCTATGCACAAGGTTTGATATAAGGACCTTCCCTCCTGGGGTAGCTACACGGTAGGGCTCTCTAAGATATTCAGGCTTAGAACTCAATCTACTAACACATCTTTTAGATATAAAGGAATGAGAAGCCCCACAATCAAATAAAACCATAACAGGTACTGAATTTATCATTATAGTACCTGTGACAACATCTTCTGACGGCCTCTGATTGGGTCAACGCAAAGACACGAGCATTGGTGGGCTTGGTCTTGTCTTGTTGAGTGGTGGGACACTCATTAATCCTATGTCCTACCTTGCCACACCCGAAGCATGCTCCCGTCTTCCATCGACATTCTCCTGGATGGATACGGTGACAAGTGTCACATTCTTTCCTCTTAATCCCGGCTTGAACTGGTGGCTGTGGTGGTCCACGCCTCTTGTTCATGAATGGGTTTCCGCCGGGTTGTCTTGATCCTTGACCTTGGCTTGGCATTGGTCTAGATCTTTTGGCGCGAAATTTGGCTTCCCCTCTTTTGAGATCCGCCTCAATTCCAATACACCTTTTGAAGGACTCCTTGTAGCTACTTGAGGGCATAGAAGACAATCTAGCCCGAATGCGCCCTTGTAACCCTTCCTCAAACCTAAGCAACTTAATGCTGTCATCCGCCATCACGGTCGGCACATAACGCCCCAATGCGTTGAACTTTCCAGCGTACTCCACAATAGACATGTTTTCTGTCTGCTTCTAGTTGAAGAACTGCCTTTGTTTCTCACTACGGATGGAGTCGGGAAAGTAGTGTTTCAAGAAAACACTCTTGAAGGCTTTCCAATCCAAAGACTGTCCTTCACGAACATAGGTCGGGGCGGTTCCTTTCCACCACAATTCCACATCTCCAACAAGAAATGGGATGACAACCTTTGGCTTTACTTCCTCGGGAACCTCTAAAACCTCAAAGTTGGCCTCCAATTCATGTAGCCACTTTTCTGCTTTCTCGGGGTCCGGAGCACCATCAAAGACAGGCATGTTCGCCTTCTTTAAGTTCTCATAGTGCATCTTGCTACCCGTCATTTGTTGGCGTTGACGGCTCTCTTGTTCTTGTTGCAAACGGTGTTGGTTTGCATTATTTGAGCCATCATACCAAAAGCGGCGGTGAACTCCGGTGGCATTGCCAAAGTGGTCGTATTCGTCACCGGTGGATCATGAGATGACTCACCCCCTGTCGCCATTCTAGTGGTCATAGGTTGGGGAGTGCGAGTAAGCCCATGCTCCACCGTATTTTCCCTTTCACCATTTCCATCGTCTTGACTTTCTACTATTACTATATTAGGATTCTCTCCACTTCCACTACTTTGTGCCATACTCCTATCATAACAAAGAAATCAAATCTTCATTTAACATAAATATGAAAAAGGAGAGAAGAAATGATATTCCTAACAAACAATGTACTACAATTCATCTCATTTATATACACATTGTCATAACTTTAGTTTTATTCTTTGATACCACTAAATGTCACGCCCCAATCCTACGTGGCACGGCCACACGCTTGGATTGAAGTCCTCAAGTGTGCGAAGCCTCGTTATACATGTAATTTAGTATTCTTAAGTCGTTGATTGAACTAAATATTACATAATCATTCATTATACTCAATAATCTAGTATCCTCTATGAATAAACATTACTTTTGGATTAAGAAGACAAGACTTAAAACCTTGGAAAACAATTAAAATATAAAAATTTTAAAGTTGCTGAAAAATCCCTCCACGTCGCGACGTGGAATGGTCGCACGTCGCGACGTGGGCAAGATTACCCACTGCCCATTTTTCTTCTTCTGGACGTCGCGACGTCGAGGGTCGCACGTCGCGACGTGGGCGAAATTCATCACTGCCAACTTTTCTCCCTCTGGACGTCACGACGTCCAGCCTGCACGTCGCGACGTCGGGCCTTTTTTTCTTAAAAATTGATTTTTCATTCTTTTCTCCTTCCAACTCAATACTAATTCAACACAACATCAATTCTATACAACAAAAACTTCATATACATCATTCCAATCACTCAAACCATTCATTTCGATTCGTTTCACAACATCACACTTCATTAACAACGTTATACCACAAATCTCTTATTATAATCAAAAGATTGAACAACATACTCTAACGTTAACAATTCCATCATACCTTTTGACATCAAAAGCAACATATCACTATACATATTAACATCAAATCTCATGTACACACATCATTCTTTCCAAAATAGTTCTATACAATTTCCTATGATATATACAAAACCATAAGTCTACAAAATAGCTTTCCCAACTTGTCATCCTCAAAATCTTCACGGGAAATCTCAAAATCTGCAAAAATGACAATAATAGTGGTATGAGCAAACTCTATGCTCAGTAAGTGATATAGATATTCCTTTATTGGAATGAGCATGTTATATACATAATATACTTTCTCAAAACATCATTTAACACAAGAAATCATCATTCGAACGTTTTCCATTCAAAACACACACACATATATATATATATACATAGAAATGGCATCATCATTGATCAAACATTCGCAAATACAACATGTAGTTGTCATCATTTAGCTCAAGAATAATCTAATTCACTCTTGGGTCAAAAACTGGATCCAGTCCTGACTGTTTATCCCGTCAGGTAGGCCAAACAAAGGGGTTCCTAGCTGTTTATCCCGCTAGGTAGGCCAAACATAATAAGGTGGAACATGTTCCCCCCAATCGCTCATTAAACATTCAAGAGCTCAAAATCATTCAAAATCATTTCACAAACCTTTTACATTCACAAAGGCCATTGCGTACATTTCATAATCATCAAATTCTCAATCTTATTCATGCTCAATCCATATTTATATAGCAACATAATCAAACTTTCAAAGTAAGTTTATCAAATGAGTATAAAACATAAAAGAATATCACAACCACTTACCTTATGCCAAAATCCAATCTAGCACTAAATCCACAATTCTCACCACTTCTTCAATGCACTTTCCCATAAAACATACATATGTACAAAAGAACCATTAAATGAGGTCTAATACTCTTAGATACCTTTCATAAATTACTAACACTTCATTTCCTTCTTATCTTAGAATCCATGGATATATGATTCTCAAGAACTTTTTTGAACATCACTATACTCATAATTTGATTTAAATTCCTCAATTCATGTTCTATGCCAACTCACATGAGTGCCAAAATCCTTGTTCTTATGTTCTTGATCTCATAAGATTAAACCCATCTTCATTTACAACATAATTCCAAACCCTACTATTCTAGAACACTAAGTAAGGTAATTAACTTGAATAAATGAACTAGATTAGTTCCTTACCTTAATTAAAGTGTAGATGGAGTGAGAATTACTTCCTTCACCACCTTAATCAATCCTCTCCTATTGCCCTAGTTAAGATTTCAAATGGGAAAAGTATGAATGAGAGAAAGAAGGAGAAAGATGAGGAAGACAATGAAGACCAAAGCTTAGGAAGTAAATGGGTTTAAGACCAATTTTTCAAAATTTGCAAAATAATCCCTATACTCTTACATATTTATTAATTGGTCCCTAATGAAATTCATAAATATTACACCATCAATCAATGCTCTGCGAATATTTCAATACACATTCGTACTAATTGATCTTGCGTATGCTTGCTTTGCTTCTAAATTTCATGAGCTATATATTTTGCCAAATTTTACGCTTGGAAGATTTTAAGTTCCTTAGGTTTTACTAAAAATTCTAGAAGACACAGAACTTCTGCTGCACTCAGGTAATGAATAGCTAAAGTTTAGAGCAAGTACAGAGTTAGGGACTCTCATTCTAACATCAGCATTAATACCAATATTCAAGCACAGAGATTCAGGAAAAGAAACAAGAAATAGTTCTGAAATGATATGAATTACAGTACAGTAATCAATGTAAATCCTAAATTTCTGAGTTCCCTGTCCAGCTGCTGAGACAAAGAACAACGGTTCTATAAGGAGTGTCCAAATATTACTCCACCAAGTATATGTATACAATTAATTTCTGGCCTATGTATATGTATGTTGTGCAACAAAAACTATAAAAATACCTTTGCAAGTTGTGATTTACAGATTGGTTATGTTAGTACTAAAAGAAACATTAATGTGTATATATATGCATCTAAGGTAAAGTTAGATAAACTCACAAGTGCTTCAAGGTGATTAGATCTTCCCTGCTAATCTCCCTTTGCTCTTGTGAACCCCTCCTACCAAAAGCTTTCTTTGCGAGCAGTCTCTTGTGCTCTTGCAGCTCCAGTATCCTTTCTTCGACGGTATTACGTGCAATCATCCTCACAATCTGCACGTCTTCTCTTTGTCCAATTCGGTAGACCCGATCCATTGCTTGCTCTTCGATAGCTGGATTCCACCATGGCTCTAATAAGTAGACCTTAGAAGCGGCGGTAAGATTTATTCCAGCACCAGAAGCTTTAAGACTTGCAAGCAAAATGGTAGGTTCTTCTGGTGCTGGAACTTCAAATTCTTTGATTACTTTTGCTCACTTCTTGGCATTCATTGAGCCATCTAATCGCAATATCTTGAATCCAACTTCTTTTAGAGGCTGTTCAAGAAGCAGTAACATTTTTCGGAATTGAGAAAATATTACTGATTTTGTTGCTGGGCTCTGTTCCCTAGTATCACAAAGACGTTTTAAGAGAACAGCAACTTTGGATGAAAAACTGGAAGAGCCAAGAGCATTGTCCTCAGAAAGCTTAGGAGGGGCAGAGAAAAGGTCAGAATCCGTCAGTGGATGGCGGCACATCGGACAGCAAGCCTTCGAACTTCTTATGCTCTTAAGTATGCAGGCTTGGCAGAAGATGTGAGCACAGGTTGTAATCACTGCATTAGTTGGTGGACATAAGCAAATTGAACAATCAAAGTCTTCACCTTCTTGCAGCACTGAAAGCATCTTTTCCAGCAGTTTTGGTTTGTTACTCTCATCTGCAAAATTTCATCACAATAATCAAACAAGGAACCAAAGATAGCGAAGAGGTTCGATGTTTAACTATATTGCACTGCAAACCACTAATAGTCACCAGTATGCTAGATAAAGAAATCAAAAAGAGTTGTAGAAAATGCAATATGAAATTTGAGCAACCGGAAATACACAAGGAAATAAAACACAAACAATTCAAAATCTACAAATTCAGGGAAAAATTAACTAGAACTTGAAAATTTACCTTCTAGTGTAGGGAGAAACTATAATACCCATGACCAAATTGAGGGCTATTCCATAAATAGAAAAAATTATAGGGGCTATTTTGCAAAATTGGAAAAGTTGGTCTTGAACCCAACGTTTTCCAGCTTTGTTTGCCATTCTTCCCTTCAACATTTTTCCCCTATTTCTCTCCATTTAGGGCAGCAAGAAGAAAGATATGATTGAAGGAGATAAGAGCTCAATTTCCACTCAAATTGCACTCTACATAAGGTAAAGAAACTCTCTAGTCCATTATCTAAGTTAATCTCTTTATTTAGAGTCCTAGAATAGTAAGGGTTTGAAGATTTTATTGTGATATGATATGGGTTTAATCCCATAAGTTTAAGAACCCTTATATGAGGATTTGAGCATGCATTTGATTAGGAATAGAACATGAATAGATGGATTTAAGTCAATGTGAGATGATATTTTGATTAAAGGAAATTATGAGAGTAATATATGTAATGGGTTTTTGGAATTTTAAGGAAAATGAAGTGTTCTTAGCCTAAGAAAGGTGTCTAAAGGTTGTTAGACTCTATTTAATGATCCTTTTATTATATATGCATGTTTTATAGGAAAGTGACTTGAAGAAGTGGTGGAAATCTTAGAGTTAGTGCTATATTGGATTTTGATTTGAGGTAAGTGGTTTGATATTCCTTTATGTTTTAATATGCTTTTGATGAAACATATTTTGAGAACTTGGTATGTTGTGATATACAAAATAATGGATTGAGCATGTGTTAATTTGTGATTTTGATATATATGAAATGTATGCAGTGACTTTTTGTGAAAGCAAAATGTTTGATGAATGGTTTGAATGAATTTGAAGTATGTGAGCTCTTGAATGTTTCTTGGGACGATTGGTAGGAACATGTTCCCACTCATGTGTTCATGTGTATTTGACCTACCTAGCGGGATTATAGCTAGGAACTCATGTGTATGTGGCCTACCTGACGGGATAAACAGTCAGGAACTGGATCCAGTGTACCGAAAGTAACTTGAATCATTCTTGAGCTAATTGATAATTGACAAGTGTTCAATGTATTTGTGAACGTTATTTGATAAAAGATTGTGCCACTTGCTATTGATATGTATGTGTGTGTAGATTTGAAATGTTTCTAAATGAGATTTTCATGGGTTGAAATGTTTTGTGAAAGTATATTAAGTATGTAACATGCTCAATCCGATAAAGGAATGTCAATATCACTTACTGAGCATAGTGTTTGCTCATACCACATGTATTGTCATTTTTGCAGATTCTAGATTCCATGTACAGGGTATGTGGACGACTTGAAGTGTAGGGAGCGATTTTGTGGATATGATAGTTATGTATAGATAATGGAATGTTGTAGTAGAGATTTTGAATGAAAAGGTATTGGAACGTTTGATTTTGATGTTAATGTATAGTCACGATTGTAAATGACGTCATTTGGTTAAAAGTTGTATATATAATGTTTTGCTGACGAACATTGTGCCGTAATGTAAAGATATAGGTTTGAACGTTATATGTTAAAAATGGAGATTTGAGAATTGTGCATATGGGTTATAATAGGTATTGTATGGCCTATGTATATACGGTTGGTATATTAAGCTTGTCAACAGGAGGCTTCGCGCTTTTGGAATCGGTTTCTAAAAGTGTGGCCGTGCCACGTCGGATTTGGGGCGTGACAGAAACTCTCTGATATCCGTAGGGCACAAGTCCAAAGCATTGCAGACCTGCCGAAGCCAAACAAGGATGCTTAATACAGTTGAATAGTTTCTAACTAAATTTTCGCCCGATATATAATGCTTTATAATTCTGCGGGCTTCTGCTTCCATCTTGTCATAAACATCCCGTTCTTCATCAGAGAGATCCACAAGAAGGGTCTCTACAGATTTAGATGGCAATCCGACCAAAGTCTTATCCTTTGTCCTCCTCAAAGACATAGCTGCCATGAGAACCTGAATTGACATTTTGAAATTTATCATTCCAACTTCAAGAAGTAAACCACATTTAACGAACAGGATGCAAACTAAGAGAAGTAAAAAAAATGGAAAATGAAGTCCTTTACCTGAAGCCGGGATATACCATTCTGATCTCTTGAAGCAAGTGGCCGTGATATCAAACTAGTCCAGTAGCTTTTAATGGACAACGGCTCAAAATTCAAAAATGCCATCAGAGAGAACAAATCGAAAGAATCGTTCTGTATGGGTGTTCCAGTTACAAGCCACCTTCTCTTTGCATTCAGCTTTGTAACTGCCCGGCTCTGAAGTGCATTTACATTCTTAATCACATGTGCCTCATCCAAGATAATTCGCCTCCACTCTATCTTATTCACAGGAGAGTCTTCCCATGTATCTTCACTGGAAAGTGTACTGTAAGTAGTCAGGACAATATCATACTTCCTCAGCTCATTAGCATCTTTTGTTCTGTCTCCATAGTACATATACACTTTCAGCTTTCCTGCTACAGTGTGCTCCCCTAATTGGTTTAGCCAAGATGAAAATACAGAAGGTGGACAAACTACCAATGTTGTATTTGAACGCACAATATTGGATGTATTCAAATTGCATGCTAAGTTTCCTCTATTGCTAGCGCAAACTTCCTCAGTTCTTTGCCTCTTTGGTGGATTATTACTGCTGCTACTTCCACTTTCCCTTTTTGAACCCTCATTGTTAACTACTGTTGTTTCTTCCTCATCTTCTTCATCCACTGCCAATGCCTTTCCTGCAATAACATCGCCAACTGAGGAGGGATCATCAACACAGAACTTATCAAAAGCAATCAAGGAAAGCAGCGTAAGGGTTTTACCCAGTCCCATGTCATCAGCAAATATTCCACCTCGCAACGGTTCTGGCCTTTCGTTAGTAATATAGTTTGTTAATACATTGACATAAGCCCCGTCTTTTAATTCCCAAAACGGAGGTTGATGTGGCATTATTCAAATATTCCAGGTCAGCTTGGAATAAGTCAAATATATCCTAACTAATTACCTCAATTCAAGGAGCTTAAATTGGGATCAGTTGAACGGTAATATTCTTTACTTTTGATATATACAAATTTCTTATGAGGATTACAGAGACTAACAAAGGCATTGCTTGGACTTTGCTCTAACGCAATTCTTTTTTACAGATTAAGTTCGTGATTATTGCTTGGAGCTCGGTATCTTCAAGTCGGTCTTCGCAATATCCCGACGTGCAGATTTGAGCTTCATCAATTGGCGCCGTCTGTGGGAAGCTAACAAAAAGTTTCACCGCAAAGTTGAATTTTGATGGCAAATACCAGATCGAAGGGGGCTGCTCCTCAGACTAGTAGGCGGGAGGAGGGAAGACAGTCGTCACCTTCTCATCACGGAATTCCTGAGAAGACTCCACAAGCAGGGAGCCGCATTACCCCTGAGATGATGAAGATATTCGCTGAACACTATGATGAAATGGAAGCCTTGGTAAAAGAAGTCCGGAAGAAAAATCAGGATCAGCAGAAAGACCCGGGGAAGAAACCCCTGGTGATCCAAAGTGAGTCTGGCGGAGAGAACGACGGGAGGTCTGAGACTCAGCCTTTTCTTCGGACTGGTGGGGTTGAAAATATCAATCGAGATGTGAACAGTAATCCAGGGAAAAGGAGGCCTCGGAGAGACAGCCCTTTATCCCAGGAGATTTATGATTTCCCATTACCGCCCCGGTTCAAATTGCCACAGCTGCAAGCTTACACTGGAGACTCAGATCCTAATGATCATATCCACAGATTTGAGTCTACGATGGATTTTTTGAAGGCACCGGAGGAAACAAAGTGCCAGGCTTTTCCTACCACCTTGGAAGGAAAAGCCCGTCTCTGGTACGAAGGACTAAGACCACGGAGTGTAAATTCTTTTTCTCAATTATGTGACCTTTTCTTTAACCGATTCCTGCAACGAAAGAAATTTGACAAGTCTACGGCAGAGTTGTTGAATCTCCGCCAAGGAGATAATGAATCTCTTCGGAGTTATATGGGGAGATTCAATGATGAGAGTTTGCAAGTAAAAAACTGTTCTGAAGATGTGCTGGTAGGAGCGTTTCTCAATGGTTTGCGGCCTGGACGGTTTTATACTAAAATGGCTACTGACCCACCATCTGACATGGAAGAGTTAATGGACCGGGCAGAGAGGTATGCTAAGGGGGAAGAAGCAGATCAGAGGAAAAAAGACAATGACAAGCGGGGCGTGAGAACCCGAGATGAAGGTAGAAGGAGTGTAGTGTCAGATAGGAGACCAAAGGTATTTGATCGTCTGAATCCTTCCCGGCGTATCACGGAGCCAACAATAAAAGACAGGATAACTACCCCTCTTAGTAGGACTCGGTCAGAAATTCTAGCCATTGTGGGCAAACAAGGTATCCTAAAGCCCCCTGCAAAGATGAACGCCCCTAATCATAAAAGGAATAGGGACCTGTTCTGCAGTTTTCACCAGCAGCACGGGCATGACACTGAGGATTGTACTGACCTGAAGAAGGAAATTGAGGACTGCATTCGTGAGGGGTATTTACAAGAGTTCGTTAAGGCAACTTACAAAGTAGCTCGGAGAGGCCAATCTGCTGAAAGGCATTCACCATACCGACCTCAGTTCGGAAGGAATGCTGCCAGAAACGAGGACAAGCGTCAGCGGCCTAACAATTATCCCCCAGTTCGGGATGTCACCGGTGAAGTCCACGCTATTCTTGGGGGACTGGAAGGAGGAGAAAGTAATTCTGTGCGGAAGAATAGGTGCAGAAGAATTCCCGAGCAGGAGCCTATGGGAAAGAGGTTTAAATCTTCAGAAACCATAGTCTTTTCTAAAGAAGATGCTGTTCCTACTAAGTTTCCACACTCAGACGCTCTCATAATCAAAGCTAACATCGCCAACAAGTTAGTGCATCGGGTTTATGTGGATGACGGCAGTTCAGCAGATATTCTTTACATCAACGCATTTGAACAGCTAGAGGTGGATCCCAAATACCTCCGACGGAGCCCAACTCCGTTGGTTGGATTCTCTGGGGAAGCAGTTCAACCCATGGGAATTGTAACATTGCATGTTACCATAGGAGAATACCCCAGGAGTAGGACGGTGTATACGGATTTTGCAGTGCTGAACTCGCATTCTCCTTATAATGTGATAGTAGGCCGACCTACTATGGTGAAACTGAAGGCAATATGGTCACCTTATCACTTAGTGATGAAATTTTCAACCGAGGCGGGAATAGCAACGGTACGTGGGGATCAAGAAGTGGCCAGAAGATGTTACATGGTGGCCATGAGAGGAAAGAATCAGTCTACACGAGATAACTGTGTAAATTGTGTGCGGGGTAACGCGGGAATCAAAGGCCCAACGAAGGTACGGGAACAACATCCTGTAAAGAGTATAGATTTTGATTTCAACGATGAGGAAATACTGAAAGTTTCAATTGACTGTGCCTGACCTGAGAGGAAGATCCAGATCGGTAAAAATCTTTCTGAACAAGTTCAGTATGGGTTATTAAGGCTTCTCACTGAATACAGAGACATATTCGCCTAGGATCCAAAAGAAATGGGTGGAGTTTCTCCCCAGTTGATAACCCATTCTTTGAATATCCATGAAGATGTGAAACCAGTTCAACAGAAGAAGAGGAGTTTTGCCCCTAAGCGCAAAGAGGTTATCCGGCAGGAGGTTAGCAAGCTTCTTCAGGTCGGGATCCTTGGAGAAGTGAAGTACCCGACCTGGATAGCTAATCCAGTGATGGTTAAAAAAGTCGATGGCGGATGGCGGATGTGTATCGACTATACTGATTTAAATCGAGCTTGCCCGAAGAATTGCTATCCCTTGCCGTCCATTGATCAGATTATTAATGCTATCGTGGGTTTTGGGGTGCTGAGTTTCCTAGATGCTTACAAAGGCTATCATCAGATTTTAATGAACCCAGATGATGCCGAAAAGACAGCATTTATAACTGATCAGGGGATTTTCTATTACAAGAAGATGCCATTTGGACTGAAAAATGCCGGGGCCACATATCAGCGCCTGGTGAATCAGATTTTCCAAAAACAGATAGGCCGAAATCTAGAGGTATACATAGATGATATGGTGATCAAAAGTGAAGCAGAAGAAAATATGTTGGACGACTTAAAAGAGACATTCGCAACTCTTCGATAGGTCGGTTTAAAGCTTAATCCTGAAAAGTGTGTTTTTGGAGTTAATTCCGGGAAGTTCCTTGGGTTTATGGTATCAAAAAGAGGAATCGAAGCTAATCCAAAGAAATTGGAAGCAATAATAACAATGGAAGCTCCCAGGAATGTGAAGGAAGTACAGAAATTAACCGGGTGCATAGCAGCTCTGAATAGATTCTTGTCCCGAGCTGCAGATCGAGGCCTTCCATTCTTTAAGCTCTTGAAATCTGCCAAGAATTTTAAATGGGACGAAGAATGTCAGCAGCATTTGGAGGCATTAAAAGAGCATTTGAAGCAGCTGCCTACTCTATCTGTCCCAACTTCCGGGGAACAGCTATTCCTGTACTTAGCTGTGTCAGAGTTCACCATCAGTGCGGTCCTTGTACGAGAAAATGAGGGGATACAGAAACCTGTTTATTTTGTGAGTAAAGCTTTGCATGGAGCCGAGCAAAGATATCCAGAAGTAGAAAAGTTGGTAATGTCCTTAGTATTTGCAGCACGGAGATTGAGGCCATATTTTCAAGGACATCCGATCTGTGTTTTGACAGATCAACCTATCAGACAGATCCTATACCGACCAGAAGCTTCAGGTCGGTTGACTAAATGGGCTGTTGAGCTCGGGGAATATGACATCACCTTCAGACCTCGAACGGCAATAAAAGGCCAAGCTTTAGCTGATTTTATTGCTGAAATTCCAAGGAAAAAAGGGGTGGAAGAATTACCCGAGGTGAGAGTAGTTTTGCCAAAGGTAGACAACTAATGGCAGCTGTTTGTTGATGGAGCTTCAGCGGGAGAGGGAGCAGGAGCTGGTTTGGTGCTGATAAGCCCTGAAGGTAACGAATTAGCTTATGCTTTGAAATTTGAATTTGTTGCTTCTAACAATGAATCAGAGTATGAAGCACTAATCACTGGGTTGAAGTTGGCACTATCAGTAGGAGCACGGTGTATAAGAGCTCATAGTGATTCTCAACTAGTAGTTGAACAATTGTCTGGTAAATATGCGACTAAAGATATAATAATGAAGAAGTACTTGGATGTAGTACATAATTTGATGAAGAAGTTCGAGAGTTTCTATATGGAGAAAATATCCCGATCTCGAAATCGCAGAGCTGATGCATTAAGCAAACTGGCTTCTTCTTCTTTGTCGCACTTTAGTAAGCATGTATGGGTAGAAACACTTCCCGAACGAAGTTTCGTTACAAAAGAGGTAATGAATGTTGAGAACACTAGAAGTTGGATGACCCCGATTTGTGACTTCCTGAGGTCAGGGAATTTGCCAGATGATAAAGCTGCAGCTCGGCAAGTTCGAATAAGAGCTGCTCGGTATGTGATAGAGAATGGGGTTTTGTATTGAAAAGGGTACTTGAAACCATTATTGAGGTGTGTAGATCCCGAATAGGCTGAGTACGTGCTTTATGAAATCCATGAAGGAATTTGTGGATCACACGTCGGATCCAGGATGTTGGCTAAGAAAGCACTTCTGCTTGGTTATTTTTGGCCAACAATGTTTGAAGACGCCGCTCAAGTGGTGAGAACATGTGAGAAATGCCAGAAGTATGCAACGAAAACACACAATCCCCAGGTTCCATAACAGTCTTCTACATCTATATGGCCATTTCATCAATGGGGTGTAGATCTTCTCGGGCCTTTTCCAGAAGCCCGAGGTCGGTATAAACACCTCATCGTGGCTGTTGATTACTTTACCAAATGGGTGGAGGCAGAGCCTTTAGTACATATTTCGGGGAAGAATGTGATTAACTTCTTTTGGAAAAACATCCTGTGCAGGTATGGAATTCCGGGGGTGATTGTATCTGATAATGGAAGACAGTTCGCAGAAGAACCATTCAAGTCTTGGTGTCAATCGCTTCGAATTCAAAAGAGGTTTACGTCCGTGGCACACCCACAAACTAATGGTCAGGCAGAGGTATCTAATCGGATACTATTGTAAGGTTTAAAGACGCGATTGGGGCGTTCTAGTGGAGAGTGGGTGGAACACTTGCCTATGGTGCTATGGTCATATCGAACCACACCAAGAACTCCTACTGGAGAAACACCCTATAGTCTCACGTATGGCACTGAGGCTGTTCTTCCTCCTGAAATTGGACTTCCAAGTCCTCGAGTTTTATTTTTCAGAGAAGAAAATAACCAAGAGGGGCTCCAGACCAATCTTGATCTACTAGAAGAAAGAATGTTGCATGCTCAGTTGAAGGACGCGAAATACAAAGAAGGAGCGGCGCGGTTCTATAACAGGAGGCTGAAAGCCCAGCAGTATAACATTGGTGATCTAGTGTTAAGGAAGGTGGAAGCCAGCAGAGTTGGAAAAACTGGAAAACTCGATCCCACATGGGAAGGGCCTTACAAGATTGAAGACGTATCTCCAACAGGTTATTGTAGACTTTCTCATTTAGATGGAAGGGTGATTCCAAGAACATGGAACTTCCAAAATTTGAGAAAGTACTATTAGTTTGAGAAGTTTCAAACTGTTATGAGCTCGGTCATTTTTACTCGTAATTCATTTTAAATAATGTAATGATTTGGGTTCTGTTGAATAAAAAATGTTCTAGTGACAAATTCTAGGGAAAATTGATCCCTGTGAAAAGTCCAGATGTTTATTTTGCAAATTCTGGGAGAATAACTTCTAAGAAAAGTGAATCTCATAAAATCCCGAGCTCAGAAACTCAGGAAGGGAAATAATTTACTTTGCAAATTCTGGGAAAATAATTTCTAAGAAAAGCAAGTCTTACAAAATCTCGAGATCAAAAATTTAGGAGGAAAAAACAATTCACTTTGCAAATTTCAGGAATAAGAACTTTCAGAAAGAGCAATACAGGCACAATTCCAAGATTAATAATCTAAGGAAAAAGCAAAATGAATTGCATAAAAGCCCGAAAATGAAATTCGGGGTAAATCAAGTAGTCATATTTAGAGATAAAATCTCCCAAGATGAATTGTTCAAAGGAATTGGGAATAAAAACCCAAAAGTATCTAATAACATCATTAGAATAAACAGAAAGGAAAAACAAAGTCATTAAAGAGATTGATGAATCTCAAGGCTGACTGCTGTCCTTATCTTTTTCCAGCTCTGTGAGGTTCGCCTCGGGAGTATCAGCAATGGGAGTAGAAGGAACAAACTGGTTCATGGAGAATCCAAGCTCCCCACCAGTTATTTCTTTGAAGACTGCATTGACTTTTTCTCCCGCGCCAGCATCAAAACCCAACTCTTCCAAACTCTTGTCTTGAAGGTATGTTTGCTGGAGAACCTTGATTGCTTCATTGTATCCAAGCTGAGCTACTGGTATGTTTATTTTGGAAGACATGTCAGTGAATTCTTGGGATTTCAAGAAGTTTTCTACTGCTCGTTTTATTCCTTCTTCCTTGTGGAACTTATACTTACTCTCCATACTTTTGAAATGTTTCTCCCAAGTCAGAATAGAGGAACTAAGCTTCTCATTTCTAGAATAAACGTCAGCAGATTTCTTTTGTTCAGTTTCCAAAGTGGAGGAGAGTCTCTGGACCACCGACTGGAGCTCTTTGGACTTTCCTTGCTCGTGGCCTAACTTCGAGTTGAGTTCTTGAATTTGAGATTGGAGGCCTTCAGTTTTTTGTTCTTCAATTTCCAAGTGTGATTTAATTGAAGACAATTCTCGCCTAGCTTGAGACTCAGTATCCTCCAGTTACCGTGCTCTCTCTTCCAGAAGTAAAATCCTGTCTTCAAGCTCGGTCACCTTTTTTCTTTTTTCTTCGAGCTCAGGAGGAAGGCTAGAAGACTGCTCCGCAGCAATGATAACTTCCGCAGCTCGGTTAGATAAAGCAGCATTCTACATAGAGTGGAGAGAAAGTCGGTTAGTTAAAGCAGCATTCTACATAGAGTGGAAAGAAAGCCGTAAATCTATCATAGAATGAAAATATAAAGGAAATAGAATATAGAGACTTGGGAATAGTACCTGAGCAGAGGACAAATACAAGACATTAACTAGTTCTTCGTTGCTCAGTTCCATCAAAGCATTTCGGTCGCGAGGAAGGATACTTTCACTTAGCCATTGCTGAGCTAAGGCTGGAGTAAGTATCCGGGAATTCCTATTGAAACCCCAGCTTGGACAGAATTGATCCCCGGGATGAGTAACAGAAGCATAAGAAATCGGAACTCTATCTGGTTTGAATTGAGACAGGAATCCAAATTCAGAATCCTGAGAGAAGTTAAAGGGAAGAGTGGAAAAAGTAGGAGTTGGAATAGCTGCTGCCGTATCAAGGGGTATGTTTAGACTGATTTCTGGAGGAGAAGAGATTGGGGTTGTAGAAGAAGCTGTTTTCTTACTCAAAGGGGCGTCCTCTTTGTGTGATAGGATCCTCTTAGAACCTCTCGCCTTTTTCTCCCTCTCCTTGGGTAATGGAGGTAAACCCGAGCTGATAACTTTGGGGGCATCAGGTGGTGTTGAAGTGCTCAGGGGAGATGCAGTACTCGCAACAGGAGGTGCTGGCACTGTAGAATCTCCAGGCTGGATTTATCCAATGAGGAAGCAGGCGCAGTAACCTTCGACATGCCTGAGGTGATTAGTTGTACAATATTCATCACTGTAAAAGGAGAAAACATCAGAAAGAGGAGTTACCGAAGTGAATTTTCAAGAATTCTGAAATAAAAGGATAAGTGCTTACATTCAACTCCGAATTTATCTTTGGAGCCCTTATGTTTAGAGTCAAGTACTGCAGGGCTTAACTTGCCTTGAACCAAAATTCTTTCAGAAAGCCGAGACACATCTAGCGCAATTCCTAAAGATTCTAGTGTTTGTTCTCCACTCGTACTGAAAGATTTCCTAGGCTGCCTATCAACTATACTTCTGACAATCTTCCAGGGGTGATTTTGGGTGAGAAATTCAGAATGAATGAAAAAGAAACGTTTTTTCGAGTGATGAATGGAACTGGGAAAATTTTGTAGAAGGGGAGTAGTATTAGGACGTCGATTGAAGTAAAACCATCCCAGCTCATTGGGGACTGTTTTCAGAGAGAAAAAATGCCTAAACAAGGAAAGGTTACAAACCACCTTGCAGTGAATACAAAGTAGTTCAAAACAAATAACCGACCTGATAGAATTTGGGGTAAGCTGACTCAAGTTCACTTTATAATGGTTTAGAAGGCTTGAAAGTAAGCTAGAGATGGGAATTCTGAGACCGGCCTGAAGCTGATGTTCATAAATAGCTATAAAACCCTGAGGAGGATGTATGGCTCGGTCGTCTATTGATGGGGCTCTCACAGGCAAATTCTATGGAATGAAGTATTTAGTCAATATTTGGTCAATACTTTTCCTATCTAAGGTAGAGGAGATAGAATTTGCAAGAACTCCCTCAGTAAGTTCTTCTACATTTTCAGCAGTTGGCTCAGAAATTCCTATTTCGTTACTTGGGTTAGTAATATCCCTAGCTGATTCAGAGGATTTTGCTTCAACGAGTTTTGTCATATTGGTATTTAAAGGTTTAACCTTGGAAGATTGCCTAAGTGACCTTCTAAAGGAAGTTCTTGATTTTGAAGAAATTGGGGACTCACTGCTAGCTGGAGGTGCAATGCTATAACCAGAGGGAGAAGAGTTTTTCTCACCTACAGATTCTGGGCTTGCATTCACTGATAGAGTATGGGAAGTGGAAGGTTCAATATAAGAAGCAGAATTAATCGGTGAAGATGCGTTAGAGTGATCTTCAGAAGACATACCTGACGGTGAGTGTCGATTTGTAAGAAATTCTGGAGATTGAGAGGAAAAACCCGAAGTGTTCAGAGAAATTTGTGCAAAAGCGAATGAAGAAATTATTGCTTTTAATTGCTTGACCGCCTGAAACCCAATTGTGTTCGGAAATGGAGAACGCAAAAGTAGGGATCAAGCTAAGTTCAAATTTAAAAGGGGGAGTTCAAATAATCGACCAGTTGTTTCAAGTAACGTATACATTATCAAGATAATGATTACTTTTTAATGAAACCGCGTGCACATTAATGATTGAAGATTAAAGGTTTGGATTTTCAAAGTCAAGGCGTTGGTTCATGAATTTTTGCTAGAATCGAAGCGTTAGTGCTTGTTTAAAAGTTCAAGAGAACCAGCTCGGGAATATTTGTTTGCAATCGTCAAGTCGAGATAAAGATATTTATACCGACTTGAGGAGGTATTGATGTGGCATTATTCAAATATTCCAGGTCAGCATGGAATAAGTCAAATATATCCTAACTAATTACCTCAATTCAAGGAGCTTAAATTGGGATCAGTTGAACGGTAATATTCTTTACTTTTGATATATACAAATTTCTTATGAGGATTACAGAGACTAACAAAGGCATCGGAGTAGAATCCCCGGGGATGACCTCGGGACTTTGCTCTAACGCAATTCTTTTTTACAGATTAAGTTCGTGATTATTGCTTGGAGCTCGGTATCTTCAGGTCGGTCTTCGCAATATCCCGACGTGCAGATTTGAGCTTCATCAGAGGTAATTCACAAGAATTTTCCCTGTGAACCAGCCATCCTAACCCTTCCTTTTGGTGCAAAAGAAGCTCAGATTTTATCACATCTTTAGGTGGCTCTAATGCATCCAATGCTCCAGATTGGCCAATTTGTTTATCCAACAGCTTGAAGATCTCATCAACACTCTTTTCATCTTGCCCAGCTCTTCTGTACTTCATCACAGCAGTTTGTGACAATGCAAATGCTGCATTGTTCTCTGAAATCATGTGAAATCCAGCATCTGAAATGGCCGATTTCACTGCATCAAAAGCCTGTACTCGAGCAAAAATGTGAACTTGGCAGGGTATTCTGTGTCTATTTGCCCTTGGTGGTGCCTTTGGCACAATACCTGCAACAAACACCAATACAACATCAAGTTTAGAAATCAAAATCAAAACTAAAAGCACATAAAATTTCAAAAACTCAAAGAAACAGCACAAGTGAATAAACTAGTCCCTTTCCCACAATTTCAACCAAACTCCATTTCCATTTCAACTAAAACAAAGCAAGATAGTGCATAAGAAATCAAAGTAATAAGCCCTATATAAACTAACTTCAATCAACTGAAAAAGAATAGACAACACATTACAAAGGAAAGAATACAATTAAAGAACAAAGTTTAATTGACATGTGAATCATCATGTTCTAAAAATAAAAATAAAATAAATAAAATAAAAGAATACCTTAAAGAATCACAAAGTCACATTAAAAATATGTGACATTAAAAGAAAAACAATTTAATTAAAAAAAGAGCAGTAATAGGGGGAGTGAAATTCTGGAGTGAAAAATTGGAGTGACTGACGTGGCAGTGATAAAAAGACAAACTAATACCCTAACCAATGATGAGTGAACCCTAATGGGTAAGGGATAAGTTTGTCTTTTTATCACTGCAACGTCAGTCACTCCAATTTTTCACTCCAGAATTTCACTCCCCCTATCATTTCTCTTAAAAAAATATTATACAGAAACTGACACTATCTCTCTTAGTGGTCCCACTTCCTTGACCGTCAACTTCATGCTGACGTGTCACAATTCAGTCAACTTACACGTCATCTACAATTACAGTTCCCTACTCTCACACCAAAAGGGCCAAAAGAGATTTCTCATGCGTTAATCAACAATCCTAATACATTATTAAAAAATATATATATTATTAAAAAAATTCAACAATCCTAGTCAGATATTTAATTGCATGCATGCAAATAATATATCCGTCGTCGAGGAGTGATCGAGGTTGTGAAGTGCGGTGGAAAGTTGGGCGTTATAGAAGGGGTTCTTAAAGTGGAGGAGGTTTTGCAAAGAGACAAAGTTGTTTTACTTTAAAAGTTTGGACTTTGGAGAGTTTGGTTTGGTGAGGTTTTGAAAAAGGGTGAAGGGGGAAGAGGTGAGATGTGTCGGGAAGGAGACAAGTAGCACTGTATGACTGTCTGCGCGCCTCTTTGAAAAGATCTGTTTGGTTTTGAGAAACGAACAAAAAATTTCCACAATTTGAATTATTGTAATAAGATTTCTAGAATTACAAAAAGAAAAAAAATTAGATATATATATATGAAGAATGAAGAAAATAAAAATAAAATGGTCATGAGATGATGCAATAACTGTAAAATGTGAGTGACGAAAATATATAGAATTACATAAAACGATCAATTTAGTGCATATTTTTAGTATAAATGATAAAATTTCATTAATTTAATAAATGTGAGTAATGAAAAAAAATTTAAATGTGAAAAACAATTTTTACAATTTTTTCCTTTTGATTTACTACACAATAGAACGGAAATGTTGCACTATTTGCAATAAATTGAATAGTAATCAAGTCATTTTTTAAAAGAATCAAGCTAAATTGAGGTAAAATTTGCCACAAAATAATGCCTTATGTAATCGTATTATGGTAATCATCATTTATATGATATTTGTTTTCTTATATTTTCATATTATATAAATCATATCACCATAATATGATTTTATAACTTTTGTACCAATAGTTTGCTTAGTAGTAATTGTCTTCTTCTATTTTCATATTATCTAACTCAACTTATGAGTATTAACTTTCGTACAAATAGGAAGATACGAAACCAGTAATAGTTGTTTTCTTTTATTTTCATATTACATAACTAAATTGATGAGTTAGTGATTATTTATCAGCTAATATTTTTTTCTCGTGTACATAGTGAACAGCTAGCAAGGAGCCTTAACTCTTCAATCCTATGTTTGTTTTGTTGGAACACTTTTTAATTCAATAGGAGTTGTATCATAATTCATAAATTTTGAGTATTACTAAAATGAGCGAAATGCCAATTTGGTCATCAAACTGTACCAAATTACTACTTTTAGTCACTAAATTATTTTTTCAGCCGAAATGGTTACTAAACTATTTTTTTCAGCAAAAAACGTCATTCCATCCATTTAGGCCGTTATCTTAAACGGAAATACACTCACGTGATCTGCAGAAGCCTATTTTCAAGGTTAAAATAGTCCAACAACTTTGGCATGTGATCCGCGTCATCATGTCGTTTCTACCTTGTATCTCGATTGCAAATTTTTTTAGCAGATAAATAGAGGGGATGAGAGACTGTCAAATACATTTATATTTGAACCCATATTTGCACAACCCAGCAAATTAAGGACTTGAACCCCATATTTGCTCAAATTTGAACCCCAAATTAAGGGCTTTACAAGGATTTTTTTTATGCCATTAATCAAACAATATCCAATAATGAAGTTCATAAAGCAGGTAATTGAAGAAACTGATCAATAGGACTGGAAGATCAAAAGAAGAGGTCCTTGAGACATTTCCCTGTTCTGATGCTTACTCATCATAGCATTACAATCCATAAATTCTACATAAAACCCAAGAAGATCTACATATCTTTTATGCTAAAAATAGGTTCTTCTTCCTGGAGGCTAAACCAACTTAGGATTGTGTGGTGCAGCCATCTCCTTTGTTTTTGCTGTGTTAGTTTGTCTTCCATGGTGTATTCATGTTGCTAATTCACCAGAAGTGCAAACTTTTTGGACTTCACCACTCCAATTTCATGATTAACACAGGTTATGTTGATCGAAGAATGAAAACGAACTTCTAGCTTCTCTGGGTCATCCTTGTCACAAACTAACACTGGGATTTAATTTGAATTTAAAGATATGCATTCTGCATCAATAAAGTAAGAAAAACCGTTACTTCCCTCCTTCAGACTCTATAATAAGGTTAATACAAAAATTTTCAGCTAATAAGGTCAGATATTGTGCCGATTGCAAATTTTTTTTGGAGATGAATAAGAGGAGACGAGAGAATACGGTAATAGAAGCAGACATAGAACCCTGAGAGAGACATTCTATTCTATGGCATGGCAGGTAAATTCGTCCCATCAATTTGGGGCAATGTTCTCCATTATAAACAGTAGAATGGGATCTTACCCCTCTGAATGTGTGGAAAGATTTGTTGCTTTGGGCCTCAAGTGTTGCCTGGACAAACCAGAAGTGAGGCCATCAATATTAGATATGGAGAGAGAGCTGGAAAATATTCTTAGGATGATGCCAGAAACTAGAATCGACTCATCAGAGTCTCGATCCAAGTATTTCAATGAAGAAACAGTGTTCTCCTCCTCCTCCTCCTCCTCTATCGGTGATGGAAGAAAGGACCACATATTTAGGGTTTAAAGTGAGACAGGCAAATAAAATTGTTACGGGACAATTTTAATCTTCAAAATATGCATGTGCTAATCACATGAGTGTATTTCCGTTAGCTCAAACGGAGAAGGATGTTTTTCACTAGAAAAAAATAGTTGAATGAAATTTTTAGGTGAAAAAATAGTTCAGTGACTAAAAGTACTAATTTGGTACAGTTTGATGATCAAATTGTCATTTCACTCTTATTAAAATATGTGAAAACAAAAAAATGTAGAAATATAAGGAAAGAAATATTTATCATACAAGGATTTTGCCATGTACTTTTAATGAATTTAAGGCATTGAGATGTAATTTTTTTATATTTTATTTCATGCATATAGGAAACTCTGTAGTATTTGTCTTCCTTGATTATAATATTACGTAACTTAACTAATGAGTTGTTAGTTATTAATTATCCAATATTTTCTCGTATACATAGAATTTAGAAAGAGGACAACCAGCAGGAAATTTAATTCTGCAACGCTCCATTTGTTTTGTGAAAATACTCTTTATTTTGAGTATTACGAAAATATATGGGAAGAAACTTTTTATATATTTTATTAAATTGAGAAAAAAAATTCAAACAATTTTGATTGAGATCAACCTAAATTGTCACAAAATTTACCATAAAAGATTGTGTTTTACTTAGTATTTTTTTCTTCTACTTGAAGGTTATAGTAATGCCCAATAATATGATATAATTCAATGTTTTTTCATAAATTGCAACATATTGACATGGACGTTTTCACTAATGGGATGTGAATAATTGAGTGAAAATCAAATTTTGATTTTTTAAAATGTAGCATTGGACAGAATATATGTGTCACATAATATTTGTTTTCTTCTATTTTCATATTAGAATAATTCTCATAAAATGATACTAAATTTTTTTATATCGATAAAAAATTACATTTTTTTCTGGGAGCTCTTATAGCGAGAGCAAATATTAGCATCCAGATCAATAATTAACTTATATTCCTAATTTACCCTTAATAAGTTAAAGTTTTTATCTTCTCTCCCCCATTTTATTAGTAAGATTTATCTATTCTTTTTAACATATTTTCTCTAATATTTGAGTTCCTTCTTATTTACATTGATTTTTCTCCAAAATATTTATTAATATATGACTTATTTTCATTTCCAACTTATTCAAAAAGAAAATTTATATAAAATAATATAACACTTGTTTTTATTAATGGTTTTGTTCACTCAATTAAATTATAAAATATTTGTCAATACACACTGCAAAAACTTTAGGCTCAGATTGTTTAGAGTTGTTTTGATATTTTATTTCACAAATTCAATTTAACTTATTTGTTTTGTCTATCTTTAAAATTACAAATTAAAATTTATTAATAATTTTTTTCTTATGATCTATTATCATTTTTAAATATTAATATTTTTTACAAATATATACTTAAATTTGACTTTTAAATTTATAATAATAAATTTTTTTTCCTAACACCATTTTTTTATCAAAATAAAATCATAAAATATTAATTTGAATTTGAATTTTAAAATGTTATTAATAATTTTTTTCTTGTGATCTATTAATATTTTTAAATATTAAATTGCTCATAATATATTAAAACTAATTAACTCTTTTAGTTTCTAATTTTTAAGTCGCCATGTTAGTGAAAATTTTAAACAAAAAATTTTACCTTATTATTTTCTTGGTGTTATTTGTTGATTAATTAAAAAAATTAAACTAATTTCTTTTTAATTTTATACTAAATATGAAAAATTAATTAATATAATTAATATAATTTAAAATTCATTTTTCTGACTATAAACTAATTTTTAACTAATTTATATAATTTTTTTAAATATAAGTGTGAGTGAAAATAGGTGTTATATTAATAAAAATTTAGAAAAGAAACTAGTGTAAAGAAAAAAAACTCAAACTTCAAAAAAAAGATGTTAAAAAAAATTGATAAGATCTTGTGATAAAATGGAAAGAGAAAATCAAGATAAGGTAAAGAGAGAAAATCTAAAGTTTAACTCATTAAGGATTAATTAAGAAATTGAGTAATTTATTGGTCTGAAAGTTAATATTTACTCCACTAGCCTTTTTTTCCAGCTAGCCCCGTGGGGAGGGACACCACGGAGTAGTAACTTTGTACATTACACAAATGTAAAAGCAAGAACAGACATCCTATCTAACTGTAATGCACATTATACTCGCAAAGGCAATTGATATTGAGTCGTTTATATCATAGTTTGCCGCACAACAGAACCCACCATCGCCACAAGAAACACTGGAACATTCTCTTCACGTCGAACATGCAGAAAAAGGACAAATCAGTTGAATCCCAAAATATCATCTATTATGGTGCTAATCTTCCACAATCGCGGACTCTACCCTGTAACATTCGAGCCATGGAATCCAACTCAACCACAACTTGCAATCCATATTGAGTATATTCAATTTGAAAGTAGCTTGAAGTGGACAAGTCCATCGAACCATCCGAATCCTACTAAATTTCTTTCAATGACATGCAACATGTATCAATTGATTCCAACTCGTGTGAAACCGAATTCAGGAAACTTAGAATTTGCATATATACAAATCAATATCCTTTAATATCTTTGATTGAACCATTTCGACAGTCTGAAATTGGTCCTCAAAAAATGCTAAGTTCCTTCGCTTCCATATATGCCAACATATCACAATTGGTACTACACGGTATATGAAATGAACCAATTTATATCCTTTAACTCTCCACCGTCCAAGCCACCAACCACGCCAACTAAATCCTGTTTGCCTTACGCCACCACCATTGGCAAAGAAAGCCCAGACCAACCTTAATTGCAAAATGCCCCTTAGCAAAGACATAATTCAGGAATTCAGTAGCCAAATAACCTACAGCAACGACAAGGAAATGGGCCCGTCATATCAAATTTGGTTAACCAATCTGCCAAAGTTAACCTCCATGTAATAACCACAATCCGAAGAAAGACAACGTTAATGGAATATTAGCATCCCACATTTTTTCGGCTAAAGAGTTCAAATCATGCCTTCGTCGAAAAATATCAAAAACCAAAGATAAAGTGAATTTGTCATCCCCTAAAGGCATCCAAACCATCTTGTCCAACCTATCAAGAAAAGGAATCAGACAAGCCAAAATCTTTTGTACAAGCCAAAGGTGACATCAACGGTGATGGAAGATGACTTCAAGGGTGATGGAAGCAATAATGTAACCTCCTAGAAGATGATAGGAATGTTTTGGAACATTGTAAATACTTCTGGAAGTTGTACACATACCCCCCCTTAGGAATAGTGTTTGGACACTTATTCACTACTTAGTCATCATTCCTTCTAGAAGTTTTTTGGGTGGCTTTTGGAGATGAAGCCACTTGTATTGATTCTAGCCAAAGTCTTGCCTATATAAGGAGACTTGGTGGGAACTTAAAGCTTCTTGGTCATTTCATTTTCATTTCCTACTTGTAAGAAATACTTGTAAGACTTGAGAGCTTTTTATTCTAAGTGTGAATAAGAGCAATTTTAGCCTCTTGTTTGTTTGCCTTAAGCTTATTTCTCAAACATGTTTCCTTGTTTCCACTTGAACGTTTGGTTTGTGTTTGGTTGGTTTAGGCTGACTTAGCCGTTGAGAACGACTAAGGCCGCACGGTTACATTTGCGAAACGTTTAGACTCGTGACAGTTGATATCAGAGACACAGTTCAGATGGCATCATAATCCGAAACCGAAGGTGACCACATTTCAAGGGAACCCGAGAGAGTTGCTAGGAGCACTCATTCAAGGAGAGACAAGTCCGTTCAACCGGGAGACCCGATGGCCGAGTTTGAACGACGGTTAGCTAAGCTAGAGTTAGCCACAGCAGACAGGTTTGATGAAGAGGGGCAACGCATTGAGGAACTTGAGGACGAAGGGTTTCGTGAAGAGATGCAAGCCACCGTTCTTTCTATCCGTGGGGAGATGGAAGATACCATCAATTCTATGTTGGCTAAGTTCGAGGTTCAATTTGCCGAGTTAAGTGGGTCATTGAAGGAAACGATGGTGAGTGAACTTGCCACCTTGCAAGAGGAGCTTAAGGTTACAAAGGCTGATCTAGCCTTTGGTAAGGTTGCTTTAGCTCAAGGAGGAGTCGGAGTTCAACCGAGGGTCGACGTACCGAGATCGAAGTTCTTCAACGGATCGAGAAACGCGAGGGAGTTAGAAAACTTTCTTTAGGGTCTTGAAAGGTACTTCGATGCTGCTGGCATGACGAACAATGCCACCAAAATCAAGATCGCACCTCTCTACCTTGTCGATGTGGCAATGGTTTGGTGGAGAAGACGGCTTGGGGATATAGAACGAGGGACGTGCGCAATGGAGACGTGGGTCGACTTCCGTTGCGAGATAAAATGTCAGTTCTATCTGAACAATGTGGAGCACGAAGCCAGGGCTAAGCTTCGTCGACTTGCTCACAAAGGCACTATAAGGGAGTATGTTAAGGAGTTCACCGAGTTGATCTTGGAGATCCCCGACATGCCTGAGAAGGAGACTCTCTTTGCCTTCACCGACGGGTTGCAACCATGTATGGACCAAAACGGAACTGCAACGCCGTGGTGTTCAAAACTTGGCTTCGGCTATTGCCACTGCCTACCTTGTGGAACTTCGCAAGCCAACAGAGACGAGAACCGAGGGACTGAAGAAGCAATCTCCCAACGGAAATTGGCAATCTAATAAAGCCAAAGGTGGGGGAGAACAACATACTCAACCGAAAGAAGGGACGTTCAAGCCACAAAACAAGCCGACCTTCCAGAAGAAGTGGGAGAAGAGTGGCGACAAACCGACCAAGGTTATCCGTTGTTTCCTTTGTGAAGGACCTCACATGGCAAGGGATTGCCCAAAGAGAGAGAAACTTGTTGAGGTTACTCAAGAGGAGCAGCCCGAGGCGTCTCAAACAACCGTTGGTTCTTTGCGTATGCTTGGTGCCTTCAAGGCCAATCAGTTATAGCAGCCAAAGAAGGGACGTATGGTTGTAAAGGGCGCAATCAACAACGTCGAGATAAAGGCCCTGATTGATACCGGTGCCGACTCCAACTACCTTGAAGTGAAGGAAGCCGTGAGGTTGGGAGTTCACTACAAGAAGGAATGTGGTTGGCTCAAGACCGTTAACTCTGAACCAATTCCCATTTATGGAGTAGCACAAGGCATACATTTGTACTTGGAAGATTGGCATGGTTTGGTGGACTTCACCGTTGTTCAGATGGATGATCATTCGATTATTCTAGGCATGGAATTTTTGGATCAAGTAAAGGGCGTGTCATAGCTGTTCAAGAACACAATGAATATCTTAGAGGGAGACCAACCATGCATTGTGCCCGTTACACGGGAGTGCAAGTCGGGACATGCACTTTCAGCCTTTCAGTTCACAAAGGGACTCAAGAAAAACCCAGGTGAAAACTCGCCTTGAGGATATTCCATCACCAATCCTTGACATTCTGAATACGTTCAAAGATGTTATGCCTAACAGTCTACTCAAGAGGCTTCCACCGAAATGAGACGTCGACCACCAGATCGAGCTCGTGCAAGGGGCCAAACCGCCGGCCATGGTTCCTTATAGAATAGTGCCCCCGGTGTTAGAAGAATTGCGGAGGCAATTGAAGAAGCTGCTTGAAGCTGGATAAATGAGGCCGTCCAAATCACCGTTCGGCGCACCGACCTTATTTCAGAAGAATCCCGATTGCTCACTCCGCATGTGCATTGACTACCGGGCGCTCAACAAGCTCACCGTCAAGAACAAGTATCTCATACCTCTCATTGCTGACTTGTTCGACCAGCTTGGCAAGGCCAAATGGTACACGAAGGTAGACCTTCGTTCGGGATACTATCAAGTCAAAATTGCCGAAGGGGACAAGAAGAAAGTGACCGTAGTCACCCGTTATGGTTCGTTTGAGTTTTTGGCCATGCCGTTTGGAGTCACTAACGCACCAGCCAAATTTTGCACCTTAATGAACAAGGTATTTCAACCCTTCCTTGATAGATTTGTGGTGGTGTACTTGGATGATATTGTTGTTTATAGTGAAACACTTGAAGATCATGCCAAGCATTTGTAACAAATTTTCCAAACACTTAAGGAAAATGAGTTGTATGTGCACCTTTGCCATGTAAGAAGTGACTTTCCTTGGCCACATTGTTGGAGGAGGCCGAATTCGTATGGACCCTGCCAAGATTGAAGCCATCCAAGCTTGGGAGCCACCGTCAAAGGTTACTGAGCTCCGTTCGTTTCTTGGTTTAGCAAACTACTACTGGTGATTCATTAAGGGGTACTCTGTCATATGTACTCCCTTGACCAACTTGTTGAAGAAAGTTCATGTGTGGGTATGAGACGAGACGTGCCAACGTGCATTTGAGACATTGAAGAAGGCCGTCATAGAGGAACTGGTTTTAGCGCTGCCTGATCACATGAAGGCATATGAGGTATAAACGGATGCATCTGATTATGCTATTGGGGGAGTTCTTATGCAAGAAGGCCACCCCATTGCCTTTGAAAGTCGCAAGCTGAACGACACCGAACGTCGCTACACCGTTCAAGAGAAAGAGATGACCGCTGTAGTGTATTGCTTGCGTATTTGGAGACATTATATGCTAGGGACGAAGTTCGTTGTTAAGACCGATAATGTTGCCACAAGCTACTTCCTTACTCAAAAGAAAATCACACCGAAGCAAACTAGATGGCAAGACTTCCTAGCCGAGTTCGACTTTGTAATGGAGTACAAGCCTGGCAAGGCCAACCTTATGGTCGATGCCTTGAGTCGCAAAGTCGAACTTGCATCGATCAGTCAAGCGAAGAGCCCAATGCTTGACCGAATCAAAGAGGGACTTGAGCATGATCATACAGCCAAGAGTTTGATGGAGTTGGCTCGTGAGGGAAAAATAGCGCCGCTTTTGGTTAAGGGATGGCATGCTCTATAAAATTGGAGACCGAGTCTATGTGCCTCGATGGGTGAATTTAAGAAAGGAAATTCTGAAGGAATGCCATGATTCCAAATGGGCAGGACATCCGGGACAAGCAAGGACTCAAGCTCTTTTGGAAGAGTCTTATTATTGGCCACGAATGAGGGACGAAGTCGAGTTGTACATGCTGACATGCCTTGTTTGCCAACAAGACAAAGTTGAGCAAACACGACCGAGAGGTCTCTTAGAACCGTTTCCAATACTATCAAGACCATGGGAGAGTCTCTCCATGGACTTTATCACTTGCTTACCTAAGTCTGAAGGGTGTTGCACCATTATTGTGATTGTGGATCGTTTCTTTAAGTATGGGGTTTTCATCTCAGCCACGAAGGAGAGTTCAGCCGAAGAGACGGCAAGGCTATTCTTCAAGCACTTAGTGAAATATTGGGGCATTCCATCAACCATTGTCAGCGACCGAGACCCATGATTCACCGTTCAATTTTGGAAGGAGTTGTTCAAGATCATGGGTTCAGACCTTAACTTCTCTTCTTTCTTTCATCCTCAAACTGATGGGTAAACGGAGAGGGTGAATGCCTTGTTGGAGATTTACTTGAGGCACTATGTTGGGGCAAATCAACGAGATTGGGCTAAGCTTCTTGACATTGTCCAATTCTCTTATAATCTCCACAAGTCTGAGGCAACAAATGCTAGTCCGTTCGAGCTTGCAACGGGGCAACAACCGACGACTCCAGCTAGCGTGGCAACCGGCTATACGGGCACTAGTCCGGCTGCCTACAAGTTTGCTAAGGGATGGCATGAAAATGGAGCTTGCTCGTGCATCACTTCAACGTGCGGTTAAGAAAATGAAGAAGAGGGCCGACAAGAAGCGACGCGATCTTGAGTTTGAAGAAGGAGACTTAGTCATGGTGAAGCTCTTGCCACACTTAGCCAAAGCGTTTAAACGCCTTCACAAGGGTTTGGTGAGATGATATGAAGGACTATTCTGAGTGGTTCGAAAGATCGGCAAGGTTGCCTATCACATCGACTTGCCTAGCAAGCTCAAAACGCATCCCGTTCTCCATGTAAGTCTTCTTTAACCTTATCATAGAGACTTGGAAGATCCAACCTGAGGGGAGACAAAACGCGCTCTATCTTGGCCAAGCGAGTTGTTCCAAGGAGAGGGCCGAACCCAAGCTATGTTGAGTACTTGGTCGTTTGGATGGGGCAACTGGATAGTGAAGCATGTTGGGAATGTGAAGATTCTTTGTGGCAATTTCGTGAGAAAATAGCACTTCAACGTTGCTTCACCTAGCCAAATCGGTGGGACGGAAGGGACAAAACGAGGGGCCATCACTGGACTTAGGCTAGAAGAGTCACCTACTTGCTTCCTCAATAAAGACAAAGGAGAAAAATCGAAAGTGACAGTATGGGAGAAGGCTGAAAAAAATTTTCTTTTTGGGAAAGTTCACTGTAGCAGTTGCTATTTTGGGAAAGAACCTACGATTTTTCAAACTGAAAACCGCGATTTTGCTGAAACTTCCACAACTTCACTAAGGCATTTGGTGAACGACTTCGGCACCTCAATGGGCAACGGGGACGTTGCCAAGCTAGGTGGGGGAGGAAGTCACGCCCAAGACATGACCGAACCAGCCGGCCTCGCCAGCGCCGGCTCGCGCAGCCCTCGCTCCCGCGCGCACCAGCTTGCCAAACGCCGAACCATATCGAGACGTGCCGAGGGAACCTCTTCTTGCCAAAAAGGACGTGCCGACGTGCCGAGCCAACAAACGGACCGACGTGCCGAGCCGACGGGCCGATTTTAGCAAGTCTTTTTCTTTGAAGTTTTGCCAAGCCAAGGGTGACATCAACGGTGATGGAAGATGACTTCAAGGGTGATGGAAGTAATGATGTAACCTCCTAGAAGATGATAGGAATGTTTTGGAACATTGTAAATACTTCTTGAAGTTGTACACATACCCTCCCCCTAGGAATAGTGTTTGGACATCTATTCACTACTTAGTCATCATTCCTTCTAGAAGCTTTTTGGGTGGCTTTTGGAGATAGAGCCACTTGTAATGATCCTAGCCAAAGTTTTGCCTATATAAGGAGATTTGGTGGGAACTTAAAGCTTCTTGGCCATTTCATTTTCATTTCCTACTTGCAAGAAATACTTGTAAGACTTGAGAGCTTTTTATTCTAAGTGTGAATAAGAGCAATTTTGGCCCAACTCTTGTTTGTTTGCCTTAAGCTTATTTCTCAAACTTGTTTCCTTGTTTTCACTAGAACATTTGGTTTGTGTTTGGTTGGTTTAGGCTGACTTAGCCGTAGAGAACGACTAAGGCCGCACGGTTACGTTTGCAAAACGTTTAGACCCGTGACAATTTCCTGTGGAAAAAAAAAACCTCAACAAAGAAATATCCCATGAATCTCCTCTAACAAATGATGCAACCGACCTCGATTCCATGGCTGCCCAGTCCGATAAAGAACCAATTCCTAACCAATTATCAACAAACATATCCATTTTTTCATTGCCAAGTACCCAACCAATGTTTTCATCGACCAAATGCTGAACATTAAGCACTCTCTTCCAAGCCAAAGATGCCACCAGACCTCTGTCAAGCCCAAAGATGCCACCGGACCTCTTTCAATCACGTTCTCGAGTATCAACAAAAATTTTTTTGTGCAAGTGAAGTTTCATTATCAATGGTAAATTTACCATTTTTCATTTTTTGACAATTGGCAATATGTTGTATCACAAAATATGATATGAAACTTTTTTTTAAAAATTTATAATGTTAGGGTCTATGAGTCTTTTTATGCGAAATTATAACTTTATTCATATAAATTTATATTAATATTCAGTAAATAAATATTTATTACGAATAAATGAATGATGGTAGAACTCCATATAAAAGAAATGATAACTTCGCGAAAAAGAACTCATATTCTTCATTATTATTAGATAAGCAACAAGGAAAATTAGTATAAAGGCTTTTGTAATTTATTTTTCTCAAATGTAGTGTATTAAGATGGAATTTTCATTCTTTGTCATAAAATTGAGTCAATTCTGAATGAATTAATCAAGCTAAACTGAGGTCAAATTAAACACAAAAAATTATGTACTTTCAAATTACAATAATTCTCAATAATAAGAATTTATAACTATGAGCGTGGAGATGAGAAAGTTTACGTTATCTATTATTAAAAGTAAGGAAGATTTTTCCTTAGGCAGTTTTTGAAATAGAGGCAAACAAGAAGTGGTAGGATGTGTCTAGGGAAGGGACAAACAGCAGTGGTGTTAACTTTGAGGGGCATATTTTTTTAATAGAAAAAAAATTAGTTTGGAATTTTAATAAAAATTTTGAGAGCTACAAAAATTAGAAAGACATGAAAAGAAAGGGAAAAAAATATGTATATAACAAATGAAAAGAAATATTTATCATATAAGGAGGTGTCACCTAATACTTTTTTTTTGTTAAAAAATAAACTCAAAACCGAATAAGGAATAAAACAAAAAAGAGAAGATTCGAGAATTAACACAAGAAAAATTAGTAGAAAACAACAATTTTTTGTAAATAATATAATTTCCAAAGAAATAGAAAGATTTTATTGAATTAGAATAATGTCATATGATGAAAAATAAATTCTTCGTTTATATAGTTTTAACAAAGTTGAAACTAGACAAGAAAAAAGGTCAAAATTAATTAGAAATAATAAAAGGGTCTAACACCGACAAGGGCGAAAATAAAAGAATTTGCGCCGAAAACAATTTTGGTCAAGAGTCTTTTAGTTCTCCCTATTTTTTTAAAACGCCTTGTCATAATAGCAATTTTAAATTCGTAACAAAAAATTATGTCCGTTTGAAATTAATGTGCAATTTTGTTTTTTCTGTTGAGTTGTGGAGCCTAAGACGTGTAAAGACCTTATGTGTAAGGGTCTTTTGTTGTCGGGGGTATTTTGGTGTTTTTATCCTCTTTTTCGTAGCCCTATTTTTGAGTATATAAAGATACATGTAGGGTTATGAATGAACTAAGACGAGTGACTGAGAGGCAGACATACCAATTTTTTGTAACTCAATTTATCATAGTGAAATCTGGAAGCAGCAAGTGGACGTAGCTCTTACATTGAGAGTGAACCACTATAAATCTGTGTGTTCTTTTATTTTCGCATCTTTAATCGTTTTCTACAGGTTGGATTAGAGAGTCTAATCCTAACAACTAGTATTAGAGCTACGGGTTAGGTCGGAGTGTTTGGAAATGATGGCTGGCGAAGATGGCTCGGTATACGATATCGGGAAATTCGATGGCACAGATTTTGCGTTTTGGAGAATGCAAATTGAGGATTACTTGTACGAGAAAAAGCTTCATCTTCCATTGAGTACGAAACCAGATAAGATGACTGATAATGACTGGAATCTTCTTGATAGACAAGTCCTGGGAGTCATCCGGTTGACGTTGGCAAAAAACGTTGCTCACAACGTGGCGAAGGAGAAAACCACCACAGGCCTTATAAATGTCTTATCCGACATGTATGAGAAACCCTCAGCGAACAACAAGGTATTTTTAATGAAGAAACTATTTTATTTAAAGATGGTTGAAGGTGCTTCTATGGCAACACATCTAAATGAATTTAATACAATCGTTAATCAATTGTCATCTGTGAAAATTGATTTTGATGATGAATTACGTGCCTTAATTCTGTTAGCGTCTCTACCTAATAGCTGGGAGCCTATGAGGGCAGCAGTCAGTAACTCAGTAGGTAGTAATAAACTGAAATTTAATGATGTGACAGATTGTATTCTTGCCGAGGAAGTTCGTAAGATTGATTATGGTGAAACATCGAAAAACTCAGCTTTGAATGTTGAAAATAGGGGAAGAAATAATGAGAGAAATTCCAACCAGGGTAAGGGCAGATCGAGATCCAAGTCAAAGAATGGGAGGGGCCAGTCTAAGTCCAGGCGAACATTTGAGTGTTGGAATTGTGGCAAGCAGGGTCATATGAAGAGAAATTGCAGAGCACCGAAGAAGAACGACAATGATAAAGGTGATGGAGCCAGCACAGTAATGGAAGAGATCACTGACGCGTTGCTTCTGTCAGTTGACAGTCCGATAGACTCGTGGGTTATGGATTCAGGAGCATCGTTTCACACCACCGCACACAAGGAACTAATGGAAAATTATGTGGCTGGAAACTATGGAAAGGTCTACCTTGCAGATGGTAAGCCACTGGATATTGTGGGCATCAGGGAAATCAAACTGAAGATGGAAAATGGGTCTGTTTGGAAGATTAGTAAAGTGAGACACATTCCAAGGTTGATGCGCAATCTGATTTCGGTTGGACAACTCGATGATGAAGGTCACAATGTCAGTTTCGGAAAAGGTGCTTGAAAGGTATCTAAAGGAGCGATGGTCGTGGCTCGAGGTCACAAAAGAGGAACCTTATACATGACATCTACCTGCAGAGACACAGTTGCTGTTGTTGATGATAGCTTGAAGAACACAGAGTTGTGGCATTATAGATTGGGCCACATAAGCGAGAAAGGAATGAAGCTTCTTGTCAAGAGTGGTCAGATTCCAGAGTTGAAGTCCGTCAAGCATCAGCTATGTGAGAGCTGCATTCTTGGGAAACAGAAAAATGTCAGTTTCTCAAAGATTGGGAAGGAGCTGAAGAAGGAAAAGCTGGAATTGGTGCATACTGACGTTTGGGGACCCGCACCTGTTTCTTCTCTTGGTGGATCATACTACTACGTGACATTCATAATGATTCAACAAGAAAGGTATGGGTCTACTTCATGAAGAACAAGTCTGATGTGTTTAGTGTTTTCAAGAAGTGGAAGGCCTTGGTTGAGAATGAAACGAATATGAAGATCAAATGTCTGAGGTCTGATAACGGAGGCGAGTACATCGATGCAGATTTCAAAGAGTATTGTGCTATGAATGGGATCAAGATGGTGAAGACTATTCCACAAACACCTCAAGAGAATGGAGTAGCTGAAAGGATGAACAGGAGGCTGAATGAACGTGCAAGGAGCATGAGATTACATGCCGGGCTGCCTAAAACATTCTGGGCAAATGCGATCAATACTGCAGCCTACCTGATCAACAGAGGACCCTCCGTACCTCTAGATTTCAAAATTCCAGAAGAATCTTGGAGCGATAAGGAGGTAAACTTTTCTTTTCTGAAGGTGTTTGGTTGTTTATCTTATGTTCATATTGATGATTCTAATAGAAGCAACCTTGATCCGAAGTCTAAAAAGTGTTTTTTTATTGGTTATGGTGACACCGAGTTTGGTTATCGTTTCTGGGATAATCAAAATCGAAAGATCATTCTTAGCAGGAACGTCATCTTCAACGAACAGGTCCTTTACAAAGACGTTGTTGGCAAGACTTCTGATAGTGGGAGTTCCGAATTGAAAGAGTCTACTATGGTCAATTTGAGAGATTTTTCAGCTGATAATACTCCGACTGTTGAAGAAGATCGGGGTATTGATGAAGAAGAAGTTGATGAGAATGTGGCTCTAGAGGAAAATCCACAAACACCGATTGCAGAACTGAGAAGATCATCCAGAATCAGAAAACCAACCGAGAGATGGTCTCCGTCTCTTAATCACATCCTGCTGACTAACAGAGGGGAACCAGAATGTTATGACAAGGCAGCGCAGTCTGATGATTCGATTAAGTGGGAGGCAGCCATGAAAGATGAGATGGACTCATTACAGTCAAATCAAACTTGGCAATTGGCTGAGTTGCCGAAAGGGAAGAAAGCACTGCACAACAAGTGGGTCTACCGAATTAAAGAAGAACATGATGGGAGCAAGAGGTACAAGGCTAGGTTGGTTGTTAAAGGTTTTCAGCAGAAAGAAGGTATTGACTACACCGAGATCTTCTCACCAGTGGTCAAGTTGATGACGATCAGAACTGTCTTAGGTTTGGTTGTGAAAGAAGATCTTCATCTTCAGCAAATGGATGTGAAAACCGCTTTTCTCCATGGCAATTTGGACGAAGAGATTTACATGCGGCAGCCACAAGGCTTCGAGGTGAAAGAGAAAGAAGAGCTTGTGTGTAAGCTTCAAACGAGCTTGTATGGTTGAAACAGGCTCCAAGGCAATGGTACAAAAGGTTCGATAGTTTCATGAAAAGTAATAACTTTGTAAGGTGTGAAGCTGATCATTGCTGCTACATTAAAAGATTTGATAACTCCTATATTATTCTGCTCCTTTATGTTGATGACATGTTGATTGCTGGAGCAAGCTTGCATGAGATTGACAGGCTGAAGAGGGAGTTGTCTGAAGAATTTACGATGAAGGATTTGGGTGCTGCAAAACAAATACTTGGGATGAGGATCTTCAGGGATAGAGAAATTCTCAAGCTTTCACAAGAAGAGTATGTGAAGAATTTTCTTAGCAGATTCAAGTTATATGATGCAAAGCCGGTCACTACACCATTGGCTGGTCATTTCAGACTATCTAAAGATCAGTCGCCCTCGACCGAAGAAGAGAAGGATTACATGGCCGAGGTTCCATATGCCTCCGCCATTGGTAGTCTTATGTACGCGATGGTTTGTACACGGCCAGACATTGCACATGCAGTGGGAGTTGTTAGCAGATTTATGAGCAATCCAGGAAAGCAACATTGGGAAGCAGTAAAGTGGATTTTGCGATACTTGAAGGGAAGTTCGGGATTCGCTTTATGTTTTCGAAAGTCAGACTTAGGTTTGGATGGATACATTGATGCTGATAATGGTGGTGATGTTGACAGTAGGAAGAGCACAACTGCGTATGTCTATACCTTAGGTGGAACCGCGATCAGTTGGGTCTCGAAGCTTCAAAAGGTAGTTGCTCTTTCTAGTTGCGAAGCTGAATATGTTGCGGTGACAGAAGCCGCGAAAGAGATGATGTGGTTGCAGCCTTTCTTACGCGAGTTAGGCCAAAACTACGATAAAAGTGTATTGCATTGTGACAGCCAAAGTGCCATCCATTTGGCAAAGAACCCGGTTTATCATGGCAGGACAAAGCATATGCAGGTGCGTTATCATTTCATCAGATCCGCATTAGAAGATGGAGTGCTAGTGCTTGAGAAAATTCCAGGGAGTCAGAATCCAGCTGATATGTTGACGAAAGCTGTGACGAGTGAGAAGCTGAAGTTGTGTGCAACTTCAGTTGGACTTCTTGGATGAAGCATCAAGGAAGGGAGCCGCTACAGATGGAGGGATGATGAGATTAGTCTCCAAGTGGGAGATTGTTGAGTTGTGGAGCCTAAGACGTGTAAAGACCTTATGTGTAAGGGTATTTTGTTGTCGGGGGTATTTTGGTATTTTTATCCTCTTTTTCGTAGCCCTATTTTTGAGTATATAAAGATACATGTAGGGTTATGAATGAACTAAGACGAGTGACTGAGAGGCATACATACCAATTTTTTGTAACTCAATTTATCGTAGTGAAATCTGGAAGCGGCAAATGGACGTAGCTCTCACATTGAGAGTGAACCACTATAAATCTGTGTGTTCTTTTATTTTCGCATCTTTAATCGTTTTCTACAGGTTGGATTAGAGCTTCTAATCCTAACATTTTCCCCTTCTTTAATTAATCTTGCATAGTCTAAAACACACGTCATCAAGTATTGAAGGGGAGGAGGATTTTTGCAAAGAAACAAAGTGGTATTAGTCGTAAAGTTGTATTGTTTTGAAATAGAGGTAAAGAGGCAGGATTTGTCTTATGCAAAGAAAGGACAAACAACAGTCACATAAACTCTTGAGCGACATGTTTGTTTAAAAGAAAAAAGAAAATGTTAATTTGAGATTTTAGTAAAGATTACAAAAATTAGAAATACATGAAAAGAAACTGAAAAAAATATGTATATAAAAAAGAAAAAGAAATATTTATCATATAATGAGGTATCACATAATTCTTTTTATTTTGTTAAAAAAGAAACTCAAAGTCGTGTAGAGAAGAAAAGAGAAAATAGAGGATTTGAAAATTAACAAGGTTAGATTAGTGGAAAACAACAATTTTTGTAAAAAAAATACTAATTTTAAAGTATTGGAAAGATTTTATTGAATTAAAATAATATTGTATGATAAAAAATAAACCCTACATAATATGATTTTAACATAATAAACACTACAAGTGTTTATGTAATTTAACAAAATCGAAACTAAACAAGAAGAGAAGTCAAAATCAATTAGATATAAAAGGGTGTAATAGCATCCAAAATAAAGGAATTTGGACAGAAAACAGCTTGGTCATTAGTGATAGTGGTTAAATTGTACTAGGATTCTACTTGTGCAATTCCCATGTCAACCCGACTTTGGGATAAGATTCCTATCAGACTAAGAGTTTTAATCCTACTGCGACTCTACCAGGTACGATTCTATAAAAGTAACCTTCTTGTCTCTTGGAGGGGGTACGTTCTTGACTACGACTTTACACTTTACGCTTATTGCTCAGGCACTGATACTGACTTAAGCATCGGAGTATACTCCCCGGTACAGCCCGGGGGTATTTTCTGACGTGTGTTTTACAGGTCTTTTAGGTCTCAGACGACGGAATCAGGAGGAGGAGATCTTTGGAAGACCTCACAACACCTAGGTGATTTCAGACATCATCAAATTGGCGCCGTCTGTGGGAAACGATAACTAAGATATATCGATGACTCTCACTCGTTCGCAGCGGAACACTACTGATGTTCCTAATAATCAAGCTACTACCAGTAGACCTCCGCGGGGAGCAACTACTGGTAATGGAGGCAATATTGGTGCAGATCCAACGAATACGCAAGCTCAACAAGATCCTCCATTGCTATTGGGTGGTGGTAGTAATATTCCGCGACATGAACCAAATCCTCCAGTGCATAACACTGGAGAAAACAATCCTCCAATTGATATTCACTCTCCGGAGACGATCAAATTCTTCACCGAGAATTTTGAGCATATCAAGGCTATTGTTGAAGGACCTGGTCGCCGACCTGGTAAGGAGTCGGAGCGAGCTTCGGATATGTACGACCGAATGCACGTGTCTTCCTCTTATAGTCCGGAATCTCAAGGAGATAATGATTTGGAGCGCCGCCGACCTCTGAACCGATCTCCCACTCGAATTCAGAGAAAGGTTGATTACGGATATCGGCACTTGAATCCCTCCCCACCTCGGGATAGGGGATATCAAAATCCAGGTCATGATGATGATCAGGACAATCATATTAATAATCGCATTCGGGATGAAGTTCATAATATTCTAGGAATAGGTGCTGGGGGAGCTTACCGAACTGTGACACCATTTGTGCCAGCTATTAGTCGTTTCCCTAAACCTCATAAATTCAAGATCCCATCAATGGACATGTATTCCGGAGATACTGATCCCCGAGATCATTTGGCACGCTTCACATCGCTTATGAAGTTTGAGCAAGCTCCGGAGGCGACGATGTGCCAGGCATTTGAAACGACCTTGGTGGGCAAGGCACGTGGTTGGTTTGAAGGACTCAAGCCGAATTCCATTTCTTCCTATGAACAACTTTCTCAGCTCTTCTACCAGAGATTTCTGCAAAGGAAGAAATTCGACAAGTCTTCCGCAGAGTTATTAAATATTCGACAACGGGACAATGAATCAGTTCGGGAGTACATAGATCGGTTTTATGATGAGAGTGTACAAGTTAAGACCCGATCTGAGGATGTTGTGGTTGGCGCCTTTATCAACGGCTTACGAGCTGGGAGACTTTATCGAAAACTTGTTACTGATCCACCTAAAGACATGCATGAGCTTATGGACCGAGCTGACAAGTTTGCTAAGGGAGAAGATGCAGATCGGACAAAAAGAGATATGCACCGAGGTCCGGAGAACAAGAAGGATACTCCTCATAGCCGAACTGGGACTGGAGGCAAGCGTGCTCCAGTTTTCGACAGATTATCCTTCAGCAAGCCTCAAACTCAAGGTTCGGCTGGACAAAAGAATGCCACAGTTCCTCGTAATCAAACTGAGATGTTAGCTATCATGGAGAAGAAAGGGTTGATCAAGTCCTATCCGAAAATGAATACTCCCGAAGGCAAAAGGAATAAAAATCTTTTCTGTAAGTTCCACGACCAAACGGGACATGATACAGAAGATTGCCGAGACCTCAAAAAGGAAATTGATGAACTCGTCACAAGTGGGCAACTACGTGAATTTGTGCAGCAAGCTTATCAAAAAGGTCGCCGTAGAGGCCGATCTCAGGATAGAGGACGACCTGATAATGATAAGAAGCTCAAAGAAGATGGGTATGCTAAACCCAATGAGGAGGACAAGAATGTCACAGGAGTAATTCATACAATTGTGGGAGGTCCGATTGGAGAATCTCGATCGGCAAGAAAATCTTCCTCACGGCGAATTCCTGAACAGGAGCCAGTCCATAAACGTTTCAGGCATTCGGAGGTCATTACTTTTTCGGAAGAGGATGCGGTACCAAGTAAGTTTCCTCATTGTGATGCTTTGTTAATCAAAGCAATTATAGCAAATAAGGAAATCCATCGAATATATGTGGACGATGGGAGTTCTTCAAATGTGATTTATCGCAATGCATTTGAGAAGATGGGAATCCCTCGAGAACAATTGCAGAAATGTCCCGGTCCATTAATCGGATTCTCTGGAGAGGCAACGCAGCCTATTGGAATGATTACTTTACCTGTTACCTTGGGGGAAGCCCCAAAGGATAGGTTAATATATACGCATTTTGCAGTTCTTGATGTGACGTCGCCCTATAATATTATTCTTGGGAGGCCTACAATGGTTCAACTTAAAGCCATTTGGTCCCCTTACCATTTAGTGATGAAATTTCCCACAGCTGGGGGAATAGCTACCATCCGAGGTGATCAAAACATGGCACGGGAATGTCATATGATTGCTTTGAGGGATGCAAACAACACCTCGAAGGTAAATTGTATATCCGGCGAGCTGCAACCGATATCGCATGAAGTCCAAGCTGGAGAAGAGTTGATGAACTCCGGAGGTCATAAAGTGATAATTGATAGCTTGGAAGATGTCGTACTTGATCCAACAATCCCGGATCGAACTGTGAAAATAGGTACAGCTCTACCTCCAAAAGTAAAACAATCTCTCGTCAGTTTACTTCAGAGATACAAGGATGTGTTTGCTTGGGGACCTGAAGACATGAAAGGCATTTCGCCCGATATTACAGTTCATAAGTTGAATGTAGATCCTGAGAAACCCCCGGTTCGGCAGAAGAAGCGACCATTTGCTCCAGACAGGAATAAAGCTATTGGTGAAGAAGTGGATAAACTCCTGAATGCTAAAATTATTCGAGAAGTCTTCTATCCGACCTGGCTTTCTAATCCCGTTATGGTGAAGAAACCAGATGCGGGATTGCGGATGTGTATTGATTATACGAATTTAAACCAAGCATGTCCAAAAGATTTCTATCCCTTACCTATTATAGACCAGAAGGTGGACGCAACTGCGGGCTATGAAATCCTTTGTTTTCTTGACGCATACAAAGGATATCACCAGATTTTTATGGATGAGGAGGATGCTGAGAAAACCGCTTTCATAACCGAAAAAGGCATCTATTGTTACGAGAAAATGCCTTTCGGACTAAAAAATGCGGGGGCAACTTACCAGAGAATGATGAATAAGGTTTTCGATTCTCAGATTGGTCGTAATATAGAAGTATATGTTGACGATCTCTTAATAAAGAGTCGAAAAGTGATCAACATGATAGACGATGTCAGGGAAACCTTTGAAACTTTAAGGGCAACGGGTTTAATGTTAAATCCCAAGAAGTGCACCTTTGGAGTGAGTTCGGGAAAATTTCTGGGATATATGGTTTCGAAGCGTGGTATAAATGCTAACCCCGAAAAAGTAGAAGCCATCTTGAACATGACTCCACCTCGGACCATTCACGAAGTTCAAACACTCACTGGGCGTTTGGCCGCGTTGAATCGTTTTCTTTCTAAGTCAGCAGAGCGTAGCTTGCCGTTTTTCGCCACACTAAAGAAAGCAAAGGATTTTGCATGGACAGATGAGTGTCAGCGCGCCTTTGAAGACCTCAAAAAGTACTTGTGCACTTTGCCATCCTTAGCTATTCCTGATCATGGCGACATTCTTTCTTTGTACTTAGCGGCATCAGATAACGCGATAAGTGCAGTGTTAATTAAAGAAATTAATAACATCCAAAAGCCGGTGTATTATGTGAGTAAGACATTGCAAGGAGCAGAACAAAGATATCCGGGTCTTGAGAAGTTGGTATTGGCCCTAATTGTTGCAGCTCGGAGGTTACGCCCCTATTTCCAAGCTCATCCCATCCGAGTTCTCACTGATAAACCATTGAGGCAAGTGTTGCATAAGCCTGATCATTCCGGCCGTTTAATGAAGTGGGCTATTGAACTAGGTGAACATGATATCACATTTGTGCCCAGATCGGCAATCAAAGGCCAAGTTCTTGCCGATTTCATTGCCGAAACACCACAAGGTTGGGATATCCAGACCCCAAGTCATACACAAGATAATCCTCAGATCGTGTCGAATAGCACTACAAACGTTTGGGTGTTATTCGTGGATGGTGCATCTAGCGAAGAAGGATCAGGAGCCGGTTTAATCTTGAAGAATCCTGAAGGTCAGGAGTTCACCTATGCTCTCCGCTTCAACTTTAATGCAACTAATAACGAGGCAGAATACGAAGCCCTGATAACAGGAATGAAGTTAGCCAAGGAAATGGGAGCTCGGGAGTTACAGGCTTACAGTGATTCTCAACTCATTGTAAACCAGATAACTGGGGGATATGAGGCTAGAGATCTGGTTATGAAACGATATTTGGAGAAAGCAGAAGAAATGGCTAAGGGATTTGATCTCTTTACTATTGATAGAATTCCGCGAGCTCAGAATAAACGAGCTGATGCTCTCAGCAAGTTGGCATCATCAGCTTATGCGCATCTGACTAAAAAAGTGCTAGTAGAAGTACTGGGAGCTCGGAGCATTGATGAACTAATAGTTCAGTTCATTGAAAATGAAGAAAACTGGATGACTCCAATTATCAAATATCTCAGCTCAGGAGAGGTCCCAAACGACAAAGTGGCAGCCCGAAAATTGAGAATTCAGGCTGTTAGGTATGAAATGAAAGACAGAGTTCTGTATAAGAAAGGATATTTAACGCCATGGCTGAGGTGCGTAGGTCCGAACCAAGCAGAGTACGTATTAAGGGAAATCCACGAAGGGTCATGCGGCAGCCATGAGGGAGCTCGGACAATAGCCAAGAAAGCTATCCGAGCAGGGTACTATTGGCCCACTGTCCACCGAGATGCACATAACTTGGTGCAGAAATGCGTTAAGTGTCAGCAGCACGCAATAATTCGCCATGTACCTCAGGCCGAACTAGTGACTATGCAAAGTCCTTGGCCGTTCATGCAATGGGGAATAGACATCGCAGGTCCCTTTCCAGAGGCTCCGGGACGAGTCAAGTATTTGGTCGTAGCAGTGGATTACTTTACTAAGTGGATCGAAGCAGAACCATTGGCTACGATAACCGGAAAGAATATACTTAAGTTCTTCTGGAAGAATGTTGTTTGCCGGTATGGGATACTGAAAATCATAGTATCTGATAATGGAACACAGTTTGCAAGTGATCCATTTAAGAGCTGGTGCGAAGAACTCAAGATCCATCAGCATTTTACCTCCGTAGCTCATCCACAGGCTAATGGACAAACGGAGGTAATGAATAGAATTATCATTCAAGGGATTAAGACTCGGTTAGAGAACGCTAAAGGAGAATGGGTTGTGCAACTTCCGAATGTACTATGGGCTTACCGAACTACATCAAGAACGGCCACGCAAGAAACTCCGTTCAGCTTGGTGTATGGATCCGAAGCAGTTATTCCAGCCGAGATTGGCATTCCGAGTACCAGAGTACTTAATCATAAGCAAGACAAGAACAGTGAAGCCTTACTCCTCGACTTAGATCTGTTGGAAGAGAAAAGAGAAGCAGCGTTTATCCAAGAGGCAAAATACAAATCGGATATGACGCGATATTACAACAAACGGGTTAGGAGTACTTATTTCCGACCTGGAGATCTAGTAATGAGGAAGAACGAAGTAAGTAAGGCTGAAGGAACTCGGAAGCTAGACCCGAATTGGGAGGGACCATATCAAGTGGTTGAGGCTGGAAGAGTTGGAAACTACAAGTTGTCCACACGGGATGGGAAAATAATTCCGCGAATGTGGAATATCTCTCATTTGAGGAAGTTTTACACTTAGTTGTTTTCAAACAGTAATTGAGCTGTGTAGTTCGGATTAAATCCGATTATTTAGTGAATAAGCCCCACAGCTCGGCTGTTATTTTATCAGTTATTCTCAAGGATGTAGAAAGTCATGATATTTTCCATTATCTAATTCAATTTGGTTTATTCTCATTTTTATTTTATTTTTTTTATTTTTTTTTTTTGCAGAACTGCCAAATACTTAGAATTCCGGAAAGAAAACGAAAGCATGCTATTTTAATCTCAAAATGTTTTTGAGAATTATAAAACGGAGATGAACACAGTCATCTCTGAATCATAATCCCAGATGTTCTCGGGAAAGATAGAGCAGAAAAATAAGTAATAACTTATTTGCAGGATTAACCGAGGGTCGCGACCTCGGAAAATCCACCAAGGAATCTGAGTTCAGAAATCCATTAAGGAACCTGAATTCGGAAAATCCACCAAGGAATCTGAGTTCGAAAATCCGAGCCTGAATTCGGAAAATTCGTTACGGAATCCGACCTCGGAAAAATCCATTAAGGGTCCTGAGTTTGGAAAAATCAGACCAAGGAATCAATGCTAAGAATGGTTTAAAATCACTTAGCAAAATGTTATCGATATATAAAGTTCTGGATTTAGGCTAATTTTGAACAAACCAGTTTAAAGAACACAAGTTCTAAAACCATGGCAATAGAATCAAAAGAACGGAGCTCGGAATGGTTAGTTAATAATTCTATTTGAGAAGCCTAAACCGAGCTACGGAGCTCAGCTTTAATTTATTGATGACAAAATATTGAAAAACGAATATATAAACTCAAACGAGGCAATGATCAAAATTCCGAGCTACGAAATACTTGTATTTAAATGCAAGATAAAGGTGTTCTTGAATCATACTCGAGTATGAAAATATTCAAACTACACTACATCATGCAAAATGATTGTCAGGGTCCCTAAGCTATTACATTAAGGAACAGAGTCTTCAGCTCGGGAAATGTCTTCAGCCCGGGTAGAGTCGTCAGCCCGGAGAACATTCTCAGTTTGGGAAGGCTTAGTTGCTTGGTTGACATCTTCCTCTTTATCAGAAATCCAGTCGATCTCCGGGGAAGAAGGCACAAATGACTCCACAGGAATGACAATCTTTCCTTGTTTCAGCTCATCAAGCACCTCATCCATGTCAGCTTCACACCCCTCGTCATAGCCGGGCTCATCTTTTATCCCGAGGTCGGGATATTTGGAATCCAAATACGACAAAGCGAGGTGATAGCCGTAATCCTTAGCAGGAGTCATTATCTTACCAAGGAAAGCGCCAAATTCTGAGGAACAGTGCATCCGGTGGACGAGCTCAGCGGCGCCTTCACCCTTGAAGTACATCTTCTTAGCTTGCTCCGCTTGCAGCTGATTCTGTAACTTGACTTCATTTGCCCGTAACTGGGCAATAGTTCCTTCAGCTTCCCTTAGAGCTTCTCGACTCTTCCCAAGTTCGGTTTTTAAGTTCTGCTCCCTGTACCCAATCTCTTGACTAAAAGACTCTAAGTCATCTCGTTCTTTCTCTGAAGACTTCAAGTCGGAATGAAGCTTGCGGATCACAGCTTCATCATTTTCAGATCGGGCAATCAATTCCCCGACCAGAGCTAAAGACTACAAAAAAAAAAAAATTCGCAAACATAAGTGGAGTAAAGCATATATACAAAAGAATAATCCTAGTCCGGGATCAAAAAGGTTAAATAACCTGCGACACGCCCAAAGCAGTTCGTCGCCGGAGCTCGCTCTTCTCAAAGCTATATAAAGCTTCTTTGTCCCGAGGTGGGATAGCTTCCTTCACGAACTCGAGGGATGTGTCGATGGATAACCGATCGTTCTTGGTTAACCCCCAGTTCGGCAAATGTTGATAGTCAGGGACCTCGATCACATCATCTGCAAAGGTCTTCCGTGGTACTACGAGTTCCCCGAACAGAGAGGGCCCTGGGAGTTCAGCGATGGTATCCATTGTCTTATTCGCTTCGGCCAAGGTACCTTCGGCTTTTCTTTTCTTCTTACGAGACTCAGGCGCCAAGCTGGTGGTAAGTTGACTGACAGATGGGCCCGAAGCAACTTTAGAATTATTTGGCTTGTCAAGTTTGCCCCAGGTCTTCTCCAAACTTGGTTGCTCTTGTTGCCCGAGCTCGGCGCTTGTAGTTCTTTCTGAAGATTGGAGGGTTGAGACAACGGGTGACTCCAAGCCTAACACAGCTGATTTGCCCTTAGGTGGTCGGATCTTTTTGGAGGTTTTCAAACCCCCAAGCATATCTTTGAGTTGCATGACTACACAGAAGATAAAAGAAAATTATCAAATTTGAGCAACAAATGAAATAGATAGCATAAAGATTCTTAAAAGAAAGATATACCCTTGTTACCGAGCTCGTCCACCTCGTCTTGATGATCTGATCCCAGCTCGGCGGGGCTTAATTTTAAGGACACTAACACTCGTTCTGGGATGTTAGTGAGACGTAATTTGCCGTGTTTAACTACAAAGGTTTCCAATTTTGTCAGGGATTCCCTAATGGAGGCTGTACTTTTAGGAGACCGATCTGACACTGACTTGTCAGAACGCCAAGAGGGTTCTTCTCCAACAGCTCGAGCTCTAATAAAAAGGAATTTATCCTTCCAGTCATGGATTGAGCTCGGACTTCCCTCAAACATGTCTACCCTACCCCTACGGCGAGCAAAATAAAACCACCCGGGGTCCGGGCCAGATGATTTAAGGCTGTAAATATACCTAAATAATAGGGTGGTACATGAAAGGTTCAAGTGTTGGCAGATCATTTCAAACCCTCTCAGTGTTCGGATTGCATTGGGGGTAAATTGGGTAAGGGAAATGTCATATTCATTAAGGATGGCTTTTAAGAAGTCAGTAAGGGGAAATCTTAACCCACATACGAAATGTTCGGCAAAAACACTAATGAATCCCTCCGGAGGTCGACTCGCTACCTCGCCAGGAAGTGGAGTTCGGGCTCCTATTTCAACTGGAATAAACACTCGCCGAGCTATGTTCTCTATTTCGGCATAAGACAGAATAGAATCTAGAGTATTTAACTTAGATATGGATTCTTCGTGAACATTCCCAGTGTTTTGTATATTGGTGGTTTCATTGATCCTCCGAGCTGCGGAAGAGCTTGGAGGGAGGTCGGTTGTGTTACGACCTGAGGTTGATGTGTTTTGATCCTTAGTTCGGTTTTCTATTACCCTAGAATCCATTGGAATACTAGAAGCAGAGTTAGGTGAAGCAGGACTACCTAATTCACCTGACCTAGATGCAGAGTTAATATCTGAAGAAGAGTTCGAATGATCAGAGGCAGACATACTTACTTGGTTAAGATGATAGCACTGAGTTCGGGTCTAGATTGCAGGTCGGCGATATTTCGAATCCGAGTTGGGGGATGACTGTTTGCTTCGAAATAATCACTTGCAGGAGTAATTTGCACAGTGAGGTATGGGGCTATTTATAAAGGTTTAATGGGCCGATTGGCTGCGTGTTCTAAACCGTTGATATCTCTTTGGATCTGTGCCTGAATAGCTGGAGACAACTTCGACGAATTTGAACGGTTTGCAGAACTTCTGAGTTCGGTACATATTTCTTTGCTTTATATATTGCAAGAATTAAATACCGATCTGGGGCTATATGTGTTATGATGGATTATTTCACATTTCAGTGTAACTAATGTGTGTACGTATGTGGCGATTTCCGGAGGTCGGTAACTGATGTGTGTATACATACGGCGATTTCCGGAGGTCGGACGCAATACCAAAAGAGTCACATATAAAAATTTCCTCTGGGGCGCTGCCCCCGACCCCGGAAGGGGGGTTTACCACCCCCCTTACAACCCCCACGTCGACCTAACCGCGTAGGTCGATCCGCGGAATACTCAGCGTAGGGTCTTAATGCGTCTGAGTTATGAAAACTAGCGGGGTTTATTGTTCTTGTGTGTGTGTCCGGTACGGTTCTGACATGCATGGGGCCGATTCGGAGGAAAAAATGCATATAGAGACCAAGCGTTGTGATGAACTAAACTGATCAGATCGGATAAGTAAAGGAAAATCTTAACCGATCTGAGGGGCTATTGATAGTGGTTAAATTGTACTAGGATTCTACTTGTGCAATTCCCATGTCAACCCGACTTTGGGATAAGATTCCTATCAGACTAAGAGTTTTAATCCTACTGCGACTCTACCAGGTACGATTCTATAAAAGTAACCTTCTTGTCTCTTGGAGGGGGTACGTTCTTGACTACGACTTTACACTTTACGCTTATTGCTCAGGCACTGATACTGACTTAAGCATCGGAGTATACTCCCCGGTACAGCCCGGGGGTATTTTCTGACGTGTGTTTTACAGGTCTTTTAGGTCTCAGACGACGGAATCAGGAGGAGGAGATCTTTGGAAGACCTCACAACACTTAGGTGATTTCAGACATCATCAATTAGTTTTTTAGATGTCATGATTTTTTTTTTAACATTTTGTCATAATAGTGATTTTGAACTCGTAATAAAAAGTTATGCCTAAAACTAAAGGAGAGGAAGATTTTTGCAAAGAGACAAATGGGATGTATTTTAGCTGCATTAACTCTTTAGGGGCATGTTTGTATAAAAGAAAAAAGAAAATGTTAGTTTGGGGTTTTAGTAAAGATTTCAAGAATTACAAAAATTAGAAATACATGAAATGAAAAAAAAAATGTATATAACAAAGGAAAAGAAATATTTATTGTATACCAAGGTGTCTCACGTAATACTTTTTTTTTATAAAAAATGTACCACTAGAGGATGTAACTAGTAGTTTTTGTTTCTTTCTATTTTCATACTATTGTAATTCTCATAAATATGATATTAAAACTTTCTATATAAACAAAAAATGGCATCTCCTCTAGCATCAATACATTTAAATGTTTGCGTAATTAACATAATATTATTAGAGATCAGATTATCTGTTTAACATTATCCTATCTTATTTTGTCCAATATTCAAAACAATGTTCGTTCCACTCAAAATTAGAAATCGTAAAGTTTGTATTGTTTTGAAAAAGATGCAAATAGCAAGAGATGGGACTTGTCCTATGTAGAGAAATGACAAACAGTAGTGGCGTTTAACTCTTGATCGTGGGCATGTTTGTTTCGTAGAAAAACGAAAATTTTAATTTGGGGGTTTAGTAAAGATTTGAAGAATTTAAAAAACTAGAAATACATGAAAAGAAAGGAAAAAAAATATTTATATAACAGAGGAAAAAAAATATTTATCAAATCAGTTTAAAGTTTATCAAGACCGTTCCCATAAACTCTTAGGCATCCAATCATTGAGTGTCATATAAATTTTTTTTTCACCCTAATAATCATACACATCACTTATACAATATAATTAAGTCCAATCATTACTTGTTTGTCGTGAAAAAAAATTAAAATATCACTAAAATCACAAGGTAAAATATCACCAAAATCAAAAACTAGTGATTAAAAATATAAATATATCAAAATCAAATTTACAAGCATAAACCAATATATGAGTGAACCTTTTTGACGCAGTTTTAATTACTAGTTTTAGTGAAACAATTGCATTTGAGCACTGGACACAATAAGACATATATAATAATTTCAAAGTGAGTATCCCATCTCTAAAATTAAAGATAATAGCCCCCAACATCTATCATATTTTCCCAAAAGGGAGCTGTTATTGCTAGAGCAAATATTATCATCTAGAGCAACAACTAACTTATATTCCTAATTTACCCTTAATAAGTTAAAGTTCTTATCTTCTCTCCTCCACCTTATTAGTAAGATTTATCCATTCTTTTAAACATATTTTCTCTGATATTTGAGTTTTTTCTCATTTACACTGATTTTTCTTCAAAATATTTATTAATATAAGACTTATTTTCATTTCCAACTTATACAAAAAGAAAATTTATATAAAATAATATAACAATTATTTTTATTAATAGTTTTGTTCTCTCAATTAAATTCTAAAATATTTGTCAATATACACTTCAAAAAATTTAGGCTCAATTTGTTTAGAGTTGTTTTAGTATTTTATTTTAGAAATTCAATTTAACTTATTTGTTTTGTCTACTTTTTTTACCAAAATTTTTAAAACCAAAAACATTGTTACAATAATTTTTTTTGCTACGCATTTTTTATAAATTATTATTATATTTAAATTTGACTTTTAAATTTATAATAATAAAAATTTCTTCCTAACACAATTTTTTTACCTAATTAATAATTTTTTTTCTTGTGATCTATTATCATTTTTAATATTAACATTTTTTATAAATAAATTATTTTGCTTAAATTTGACTTTTAAGTTTATAATATTAAATTTCTACCTAACACCATTTTTTACCAAAATAAAATTATAAAATATTAATTTACATTTGAATTTTAAAATGTTATTAATAATTTTTTTCTTGTGATCTATTAATATTTTTAAATATTAAATTGCTCATAATATATTAAAACTAATTAACTCTTTTAGTTTCTAATTTTTTAGTCGACATGTTAATGAAAATTTTAGACAAAATTTCTTACCTTATTATTTTCTTGGTGTTATTTGTTGATTAATTAAAAAATTTGAACTAATTTCTTTTTAGTTTTACATTAAATATGGAAAATTAATTAATATAATTTTAAAAAACTTTCTGATAAGAAAATAATTTTTAACTAAGTTATATAATTTTTTTAAATATAAGCGTGAGCGAAAATATGTGTTATATTAATAAAAATTTGGAAAAGAAATTAGTGTAAAGAAAAAAAACTGAAACTTCAAAGGAAAGATGTTAGAAAGAATTGATAAGCTATTGTGATAAGGTGGAAAGAGAAAATCAAGATAAGGTGAAGAGAGAAAATCAGGAGTTTGACTCATTAAGAAAAAATTGGAAAATTGAGTAATTTGTTGCTTTGGATGCTAATATTTGCTCTGGAATTAACAGCAGTCTTTCCTAAAATTAAAGATAATTCATTCACTTGGAATTAACAACAACTTAACCAGTTTTGAAAAAATACGAAAGATGTTAATAAGTTATTATCTTTAATTTTATTGCACAATAAACAATTAAGGGTTGGAGTTAATTATATTGTATTGATGGTAGGGGTGGCCACAGTTCCGGAACCGGCGGTTCCGATTTTGGTTCCGGTTCCGTCCCGGTTCCGGTTTCGGTTCCGATTTTATTCCAATTCCGATTATTTTTTGATTTTTAGTTTTGAATTTCGATTGTAATCCCACTTTTAAATTTGATTTCTATTGAAATAATGATTAAACTATTAATTAAAACTCAAATAATACAACATAATAATATAATTAGAATAATAATAGTTACAATTAAACTTAACTAATATATAGTTTTTAAATAATAGAACTATGAAGAATTAGATAAATGAGATTCAACGATATAAAAATAATAAGAATGTTTGAATATTTGAATTATTAATTAGAATTCAACTAGTATAATATAATAACATAATTAGAATAGTAGTTAAAATTAAACTAATATATGAATTTTTTAGAATAATAGAATTATGAATATTAGATAAGTGAGAAAGAAAGATATAGAAAGAATAAAAGTATTGAGAGAATGATCGAACTATTAATTGGAATTTAAATAGTATATTAGCATAATATAATAATAGAATTAGGATAGTATAAATTAGAAAATTAAGTCGATACATAATATAATTGGATTAATAGTTGAAATTAAACTAATATATGGAGATTTTAGAAAAATAGAATTATGAAGGATTAGATAAGTGAGAAAGAAAAATATATAAATGATAAGAGCATTGAAAGAATGATTGAAAAATATAATAATATAATTAGAATAATTAATTAAAAAAATTGATACCCTAAACCCTAAACTATAAACGTTAAAACTTACAATATAAAAATTATAAAACTAAGAAATTATGTGATGAAAATGAAGTGGTATAGAAATATTTATATAAAAAACAATTTTTTTTTGCCGGTTTCGGTTCCGGTTCCACAAAATCAGGAACCGAAACCGAACCGTCCATAGACGGTTCGGTGTCGGTTCCGATTTTGTGGGGGCCACGGTTCCGAAACCAGAATTTGGCCATCTCTAATTGATGGGGTGTATGATTAGGGGTGTAAAACGAGCGAGCTGCTCGCGAGCAGCTCGGTCAACTACTCGACTCGAGCTCGGTTTGACCGAGCTCGAGTCGAGCTCGGATTACATATACTCGAGTAGCTCGCGAGCTACTCGAGTATATATATATATTTTTTTATTTTTAATATTTATATTTATGTTTTAGTCCCTGTAGTTTAATAAATTATAATTTAATCTATTTATAATTATATTTTAGTCCTTAATTTATAGTAAATTATAATTTGACCGCATTAAATTTTAAAAAATTGCAAATACATCCTATAATTTTTATAAAAAAAATAATAAAAAAATAGAAAAAATAAAAAAAAAAAAGAGAAAATACTCGAGCTCGAGCTCGAGCTCGATTGCGCTCGTTTGAGCTCGAGCTCGATCGAGCTACTCGCGAGCTCAATTGCTCTTAGTCGAGCTCGAGTTCGAGCTCGATTATTGAAGCTCGATCGAGCTCGAGCTCGAGTAGGGAAATTTTTTAAACGAGCTACTCGATTAGGGGTGTACTCGAGCTCGACTCGGCTCGATTACACCCCTATTCAGTATGATTATTAGGGTGAAAAATTAAGGAAAAATTTGTATTTAAGGGCGCACTCCAAACCCTTATTACTAAAGAGGTGTAACTTTAACCTATTTATTTTTAAGGGCATGAAAATAATTTAATTAGTTTATATAATTAGTAAAAGACTTTATTCCTTTTATAATTTGTAATATTTTTTCTCTTTCTCTCCAGAGATTCCGTATAAGTAAATTATCCGAAACAAAAAAGATAAAAAATATATAGTATTCTATTTCAATTCCACAACTATAAAATAAATAAAACTATGACAATAAAAAATTAAAAAGAAGAAAAACATTTACAAAAAAATAAACAAATTATTAATCATATTAATGTTAGAACTCTATCTCCACAATTATAAATAAACAAAAACTATAAAAATAAAAAAAGAAGAGAATTAGATTTAAAAAAAAGAAAGATAAATAAATTAGTAATCACATTAATTTTAGAACTCTACATCAAATCTAAAATGATAAATGAATAAAATTGTAACAAAAAAAAACAAATTAAAATTCAAGAAAATAAAAAAATGAATTATGTTTCAAATTAATTGAAATCATATTACTGACACAATTATTCATTCAATCTAAAACAAACAAAAAAAAAGAAAAATTTGGAAAGAAAAAAGGAAAATAATTATAAGTGAAATTGAGAAAAAATAAATAAAAAGTAAATTATGTCTCAAGTTGAAATTATATGATTGTAAAAACTCTATATTCAATTTAAAACAAACAAAATAGCAATAAAAAAAATAAATTACAACTAATTTAGAAAAAATGTGAATTTATCTCAAATTAAATCATAATATTACCAATGATGGGCAGCTCAAATCCTCTAGTTCAAGTTTTTTTTTTAACTTTTTTATTTTTCACAATGGGTAATAGTATTAGAAGTGAGTGATAATGTTCTTATTTATTTTCCTTCAAAGTGTATGCGAAATTAATTATTTCTATCTATTATATTCAAATATCAAAATTCTTTTTTATTTTCTTATACTAACATAATTAATTTTATAATTTAATGATTGATATTAATTAAATTATTAGTTAATATATATTGTATTTAAACTAATGGACAATATATTCTAGATTTAAAGAAAAACAATTAAGATTAAAATTGATAATGGATGAGTTTAAAAAAAGAAGTGATTGAAAATGATTAAAATTGAATTGATTGAATGCGGTCCTTTGGATGAGTAATTGAAAATAATTAGAAGTAAATTAATTTGATAATTGTTATTTTTTGTTTGAGTTTATCCATGGATAATAAAGTCTTTTACTGATTATATAAACTAATTAAATTATTTTTATGTCCTTAACAATAAAATGGTTAAAGTTACACCCTCTTTAATAATAAAACTTTGAAACGGGCCCTTAATACAAATTTTTCCAAAAATTAAAAAATGACTTACTTGGCGCTCAATGATTCAATGTTTGATAAAAAAAAATTATGATCCTGATAAACTTTAAACTCTTATCATATAAGGAGGTATCGCATAATACTTTTTTTTAGAAAAAAAAAACTCAAAACTATGCAAAGAAGAAAAGATAAAAAGAGGATTTAAAAATTAATACGAGACACATTAATAGAAAACAACAAATCTTCCAAAAAAAAATAGAAATTCTAAAGAATTGGAAAGACTATTGAATTAAGATAATGTCCTATGACAAAAAATAATTAACTTTACAAGCATTTATATAGTCTTAACAAAGTGGAAACTAAATAAGAAAAGAGTTATGATAGGCTATTTGAGAATTTCAATGATGTAGATTCCTAATTTGCATAAAATAGAAAAGAGTTTGTCTTAATTGATATAAATAACAGTTTAAAGTTTATCAAGATCATCTGATTATACACCCATCTGATTATACACCCATCTGATAAATCCAGGTATTTGACATGTAAGTTTTTTTTTTCAATTTTTCACCCTAATAATTATACACCCATCTATATAATGTAATTAATTCAAACCCTTAATTGTTATCATGTCTCATTCTTGGTTCAAAATCTCGTCATTTCACTAAAACATGATCAAAAGTATAAATATTAACAAAATCAAATATACCATTATTAAGCACTAAATCAAATGTGAGTAAAGCCTATAACGTGATTTTAATCATAGTTTCAGTGAAAAACCCTTGTTAAAAACACATAATAGGTTCACTCACATTTGGGTTAGAATTTAATAACTGTAAATTTAAATTTGGTGATATTTATAGTTTTAGTCACTCGATTTGTAGTTTTGGTGATATTTTAGTTTGTAATTTTGATGATATTTTAATTTTGTTTCATGATAAATAATTAAGGTTTGAGTTAATTAAAACACTTACATTCCACTCAATGGTTAGATATCTGATAAAGGGTTTATCAAGATAATCCTTATAAATTTTAAACTGTTTATTTATACCAACTAAAACAAACTAAAATTGTCAATTAGACCATCACATAATTCGAGTTTTCAAATTGGGTATATTTTTTTTTTGTATTACGTATCATTACTGTAATGCCCCAATCCACCCCTTGGTTGGGAGTGAATTGGGTCGTTCAATTAATCTAATAATCTTGAACATACAGTAAAACCTAGAGGAATTTTTTTCTAATATAAGAAAAACATTCAGTTCTATCACATTCAATTCAATCCATCATAACTTGAGATAAAACATTCAAAGGATGTGAGATAAAAACCACATGAAATTATCTTTGGAGCACTGAAACTTTCATGTTTCTCCAAATTGGAAATTTGATTTAGAAACTGCTCCAAATTGATTAGAAGGAAAGGTTAGCAATTCTTCTTTCAAAATCTAGAGCTGTCGTGCTTAATTCGAATCAATGTAAGTTGAAAATGACATATCAAAATGATATGAATCCAAAATGGTGTAAAAATGAAATCAAAATCCTAAAAAAAAATTCAATGTTGTAGGAAATTCCCAATTTGATTTACAAAGGGTTGTAAAAATTGTCCGAAGAGGCTATAATGACTGAAATTTAGTAACAAATTTCAGCCTTGACATGGTGATTTCAAATAGTCATAACTTTATAATAAAAAATCCAAATAATGTGAAACCAAAATTGTATAATAGTTGAATTAAAAGTCTAGAACTTTTGTGTTTTATGAAAGTCCAAATTCAATCCACAAGATAAGATTAAACCATTCAAAGTCGCTGCAGCGGCTGGAAATGCATGAGCAAATTTTCAATACCAAAGTAGTTTGAAATGGCTATAAGTTTGTGGTAACATATCCAAATAACCTGAAACCAAGACCATTTAAAACTATGCTTAATATCAGAATTTCTTCTTTTATACAATGTTCAGAATTCTGCCTAAAAAATAGAAAACAAAATCATTGAATGCATTAAGTTTCTGACACGAAATTCTGTTTCTGGCAGTGATGCTTCAAATAACCATAACTTGGAAACCAAATATCTAAATAGGATGAAACCAAAACTATATAAAACTAGATTTGTAATCCTATAATTTTTATGGTTTAATCAGTTTTAAATAATGCACACAACTAGGTCGAAAAGAGGTTTGAAATAAGCATGTATGCAGCTCCCTTATGAATACGACTTTAAGCTTCAGCTCACGATTCATTTCAGCATTTCACCGAATGGGTTGAAGGCATAAGAATAAAAACCCACATAGCATAACAAAATTCTGCAGCCCAACCAGTTCAAGGAAGAAATCGATCATCTCACCAAAATTCCATAACCAATTTTTTCCGAATAAGTTGTGGGCATAAATAAGATTCTAACCCACAACAACAATAAAACCCAACCAAAATAAAATTGGAATGTTTAACAATTCCACCAATCAAGAACCTAAATAATTGTGAATCCAAACAAGCAGTGAATTCAAGCAAGTATTCAGTTGGAGATCAACTCTTCATTAAAGAATAAATTTTAAACCATGTAAAGAATTGAAATTTAAATTGTAAAAATCCTTGCCAAACAAAAAGAATCTTTTTACCCACTTTTTAATTTCTCTCTCTCATTTATATGAACAAGAAATAATAGAGAACATTTCTTTAAAAAAAACAAGGGTAGTTTGAAAGAAACATTTCCTCAAGGTGTAAGCTCTAATCCATAGGATGATTGAGAGCATAGCTCACCAAACTGCAGTTCATGGTCAAAAGAACATCAGAAAAATGTAGTTTCTAAATTATCCATGTAGCTTCCATTATCAACAGAGTGAAAAGTACACAGTCGATTTACAAAGGATTTTGGTCAACAAGTTTTAGAGAAATCTATCTATACACAAAAAACATAAACATAATACAGGAAAACGTATCAACAAGTTTACACGATGTACTTACAAAAGGGACCAAGATATGATTGAGCATCCAATCATTTAAACAATAATCCACAGCAGAAATTTCAGAATAGTTCAGGCAAGTTTGTACTCAATTAATATACACATCAATTTTTGAAGCAATTAAACAATAAGTTTTCTAGTATAACAACCAAAACTTATTTTCATAGCCATCAAGCCACAATAAGCAACCTTTATGATAATAATTAAGAAAGAAACTTTTAAATCCATACTTTAAGAGTACAAATTACCCACTTGCTAGTCAGTCTAACCACTCCCTGGATTGCTTGAATTCATAGTTGCTAAAACTTTTAGTTTTCTTTTCCTTTTTCCATTCACCCCCTAGCTATCCCGACCTTTATTGCTATGCTTTGTCTTAGTTGATTTTGCATTTCTGTTGTTGCCCTGAATGGCTTAGAAGAAGCCTTTCTCTTTAATTTACAGGTGGCACTAGAGATGGTCGTGGGCCCACAAAATCGGAATCGGAACCGGCAGTTCCGGAACAGCCGGAACCGGAAAAAAAATAATTTTTTATATATAAATATTTCTATACCACTTCACTTTCATTACATAATTTCTTAGTTTTCTAATCTTTATATTGTAAATTTTAACGTTTATAGTTTAGGGTATCATTTTTTTAAATTAATTATTCTAATTATATTATTATATTATTCAATTATTCTTTCAACACTCTTATCATTTATATATTTTTCTTTCTCACTTATCTAATCCTTCATAATTCTATTTTTCTAAAACCTCTATATATTAGTTCAATTTCAACTATTAATCCAATGATATTATGTATCAACTTACTTTTCTAATTCATATTATCCTAATTCTATTATTATATTATGCTAATATACTATTTAAATTCCAATTAATAGTTGGATCATTCTCTCAATACTCTTATTCTTTCTATATCTTTCTTTCTCACTTATCTAATATTCATAATTCTATTATTCTAAAAAAAATTATATATTAGTTTAATTTTAACTACTATTCTAATTATGTTATTATATTATACTAGTTGAATTCTAATTAATAATTCAAATATTCAAGTATTCTTATTATTTTTATATCATTGAATCTCATTTATCTAATTCTTCCTAGTTCTATTATCTAAAAACTATATATTAATTAAGTTCAATTGTAACTATTATTATTCTAATTATATTATTATGTTGTATTATTTGAGTTTCAATTAATAGTTTAATCATTATTTCAATAGAAATCAAATTTAAAAGTGGGATTACAATCGATATTCGAAATTAAAAATCGAAAAAAATCAGAGTTGGAACAAAATTGGAACCGAAACCGGAATCGCAATCGGAACCGAGACGGAACCGGAACCGGAACCGTCGAGGGGCGGTTCGGTTCTGGAACCGTGGCCACCCTTAGGTGGCACCTTGTAAGCTTTGGTGGCTTGCAGGTTTGCCACCATGTGTCAAGCCTTTTTTTTGTTTGTTTAATTTTAATTTTTTTTTGAAAACAGATTCAGATTCAAATTCCCTATTAATACATACAACCTTTTCAATTCTGTAAAATTTTGTAACTAAATCCTATAGTTAAGTAAAGTGTTTCATCGTGTGATCTAAATTTTTACAATAATGCTTACCCAAAACTTTGTATACTATTTTCAAAATTAAAATAACTTACGTGTATTTAATATTAATAAGATTGTTAACACGTTAAAAGTTTTGGGGTCTCACAATTACTCATAAAAGGATAAGTTAAAATTAATTAAAATTCAAAAATAGGTTCCACAGTAGTCAAAACAAAGGAATTTAGCGGAAAAAAATCTCATCATTTCTTTTGAAACAAATCGGTATTATAAACTTGTAGCAAAAAGTTATATCCATTTGAAATTAACAATGCAATCTTATCTTTTTTTTTCCCTTTCTAAACTCCTCTACGCAACCTAAAACTCATCATTTGCATCCCGTTCCACACCAAGAATAAAGCTCAAGATAGATTTTTTTTTAGGGTAAAATACACTAAACCCCCCTATACTATTGCTCTGTTCCACCTTTATCCCTTATAGTTTTAATTACAATAATTAACCCCCTTAACTTTTCAAGATAAAGAAAATCAATAACGACGTTAAATATAGTCAATAAAAAGATAATTTAAATAAATAAAAATAAATAAATAAATAAAAAGATAATTTAAACCTTGTTAAAACTCTTCGATACTTATCACAATCAATTAATTTATGAAAAAAAAATGAATAGAGCAAATATAAATGTAAGTTTAACCTTATCAGATTGTTCAATACCTACCATAAATTAGAATTGTTCAATACTTACAACACTAATTTTATTTCCATTAGAATTGTTCAATATTTATAATACCCAATTAAACTCTAAAAAATATAAAACATAATTAATTGACATGATAATTGACATAAAACTCATCAACAATGAAAGAGATTTTTCAAGATATATCCTACATTTTTTGTCATGATTTCTTCTTTAGAAAAGTATAAAAAGGATTCCTTCTTATTCTTTTGTCAGAATTTTTTATTTTTTAGTTATTGATGGTTTTTATTAAATAATTATTTATTTCAAGATTAATCTTGTCATTTATTATTTTATAATAAAGTCATATGCTCAATTCTGTTTAATTACTTAAGGACAATTAACGTATTAGACTAATTACTCTAAAATTAGAAAATTAAGGGGGTTACCTAATAGTATAAGAGAATTTAGTGTATTTTACCCAATAATAAATGACAAGATTAACTTAAAAATTAATAATTATTTAATAAAAGTAATCAATAACTAAAAATTAAAAATTCTGACAAAAGAATAAGAAGGAATCCTTTTTATCCTTTTCTAAAGAAGAAATAATGACAAAAATCGTATGATATATCTTGAAAAATATCTTTCATTGTTGGTGGATTTTATGTCAATTATCATGTCAATTAATTCTGTTTTATATTTTTTAGAGTTTAATTGGGTGTTGTAACGTTATTGATTTTCTTTATCTTGAAAAGTTAAGGGGGTTAATTGTTGTAATTAAAACTATAAGGGATAAAGGTGAAACAGAGTAATAGTAGAAGGGGGTTTAGTGTATTTTACCCTTTTTTTTTATTAATTACATTTTTACAATTTAAGATTAAGTGAATTTGAATTACTCACCTAAAAATTGCTTAAATTAAGGTAAAAGATTTACCACATTAAATTGTGGTAATCACCATAATCAATCTGATTTTGTTTAGTTACATATTACAAGTGAGATCTAGGGAAAGGTCAAAAGGCACTGCAAAGGCGCGCACACACACACACAGAGTGCTACTTGTCTCTTCCCTGCATAGTACACATCTCACCGCTTCCCCCTTCCGCCCTTTTCAAAAACATCACCAGACCTCAAAAGTAAAACTACTTTTGTCTCTTTGCAAAACTTCCTCCCCTTTAAAGACTCCTCCTTTAAACCCCCCAACTTTCCACCGCACTTCACTATCTCAATCACTCCTCAAAAATCCCAATTTGTCAGAGCAACGAATACTCTCTCAAATCCCTCCAAAATTCGCCGCAATGGCTGAAACCCACAACCAAAACCAATCCCAAATCGTTGGCGGTGCCATGGATGACCCTATGGGCGAGTTCTTGATTTTGGACCGCTTGCCGCTTTTCCCTGTAAGAGAGCTACAAGAAGATGAAGTTGGTGACGAGAACGACGACGTTCTTCCGTTTTCATCATCATTATCCCAGTCTTCTCCTCAGCGGGAGACTTACCTGGTGGGGTTTGTAATTGTCAATGTGGTCGGCCTTCAGTACTATATCGGTACCATCAATGGCCGGGAAATGGTGGGACTGGTCAGGGAACCGCTCAATGCTTATGACCAGAATGCAATTCGAGTCTTTAACACTAGGTCCCTTCAAGTGGGCCACATTGAACGGACTGCCGCACAAGTTCTCGCACCGTTGATCGATTCCCATTTGATCAATGTTGAAGGTATAAATCTCGATTCTTGATGGATTTGTCAATTTATTGACGGATTATTTGCATGCATGTAATTAAATATCTGAATTGGGTTGTTTTTTTGATTCTCGAATTTTACATTTATTTTCATATGCAAGAGTGGGGAAGAGGGGAGGCGTTACGATAATGGCGGTGCGGTTCGGTTCTGTTTGTCTTATTGACGTATGAGATATCTGTTTTGGGGCTGGGGGTGATAAAGACTCGCCGTCGGTACGAGGAATGACTCTGGACTGAGTCTTTGTAAATTCAATTGGGGAGATGTAATGTGTACTGTGTAGCTGAGGTGAATGTTGTCTGGACTGTGACACGTCAGCATCACTGTTTTATTGTATAATATTTTCTTAATTCAATTGTTTTTTTTTGAATGCGACATATTTTTCATGTGAGACTTTGTGTGCTTTGTTAAGGTATTCTTTTTTTTTTTTTTTTAAGAACATGATGGCATGCATGCATTATGAACTGGTGATTCACATGTCATTTAAACTTTGTTCTCTAATTGTATTCTTTCCTGTGTAATTTGTGGTCTAATCTTTTTCATTTTGCTCAGGTTTGAATCTTTTTTTGTTTTTGAATCCCTTTACATTAAATTTGGTAATCTAGTTTGTATCCTTGTTTTTTTCTTTTTGAATTACCCAGCCCCCTTTTTGTTTTTGAAGTTAGTTGATTTAAGACATTTGATTTCTTATCCACTGTCTTGTTTTGTTTGGGTGAAATTGTGGGAAAGGAGCTAGTTCATTCACCTGTGCTGTTTCTATGAGTTTTTATAACTTTATATGCCTTTTGTTTTGATTTTGATTTTGATTCTTGATGTTGTATTGGTGTATGTTACAGGTATTGTGCCAAAGGCACCACCAAGGGCAAATCAACACAGAATACCCTGCCAAGTTCACATTTTTGCTAGAGTAGAGGCGTTTGATGCAGTGAAATCGGCCATTTCAGATGGTGGATTGCACCTGATTTCAGAGAACAATGCAGCATTTGCGTTGTCACAAGCTGCTGTGATGAAGTACAGAAGAGCTGGGCAAGATGAAAAGAGTGTCGATGAGATCTTCAAGCTGTTGGATGAGCAAATTGGCCAATCCGGAGCATTGGATGCATTAGAGCCACCTGAAGATGTGATAAAATCTGAGCTTCTTTCGCACCAAAAGGAAGCGTTAGGATGGCTGGTTCACAGGGAAAATTCTTGTGAATTACCTCCTTTTTGGGAATTAAAAGATGGGGCTTATGTCAATGTATTAACAAACTATATTACTAACGAAAGGCCAGAACCGTTGCGAGGTGGAATATTTGCTGATGACATGGGACTGGGTAAAACCCTTACGCTGCTTTCCTTGATTGCTTTCGATAAGTTCTGTGTTGATGATCCTTCATCAGTTGATGCTGTTAATGCTGGAAAGGCATTGGCAGCGGATGAAGAAGATGAAGAAAAAACAACAGTTGTTAACAATACCGGGTCAAAAAGGGAAAGAGCAAGTAGCAGCACTAATAATCCACGAAAGAGGCAAAGAACTGGGGGAGTAAAGGTAGGTGACACCAGAGCAAAGTCAGCAAGTAATTCGAATATATCCAATATTGTGTGTTCAAATACAACGTTGGTAGTTTGTCCACCTTCTGTGTTTTCATCTTGGGTAAACCAATTAGGGGAGCACACTGTAACAGGAAAGCTGAAAGTGTATATGTACTATGGAGACCGAACAAAAGATGCTAATGAGCTGCAGAAGTATGATATTGTCCTTACTACTTACAGTACACTTTCTAGTGAAGATACATGGGAAGACTCTCCTGTGAAGAAGATAGAGTGGAGGCGAGTTATCTTGGATGAGGCACATCTGATAAAGAATGTCAATGCACTTCAGAGCCGGGCAGTTACAAAGCTGAATGCAAAGAGAAGGTGGCTTGTCACTGGAACACCCATACAGAACCACTCTTTTGATTTGTTCTCTCTGATGGCATTTTTGAAGTTTGAGCCATTGTCAATTAAAAGCTACTGGAATAGTTTGATATCACGGCCACTTGCTATAGGAGACCAGAAGGGTATCACCCGGCTTCAGGTAAAGGACTTCATTTTCTGTTTTTTTCACTTCCCTTAGTTTGCATTCTTAATCATTAAATGTGGTTTACTACTTGTGTACTTTGTTTAAGAAGTTGGAATGATAAATTTCACCATGTCAATTCAGGTTCTCATGGCAACTATATCTTTGAGGAGGACGAAGGATAAGGCTTTGGTTGGATTGCCATCTAAATCTGTAGAGACCCTTCTTGTGGATCTCTCTGATGAAGAACGGGATGTTTATGACAGGATGGAAGCAGAAGCCCGCAGAATTATAAAGCATTATATATTGGGTGAAAATTTAGTTAGAAACTATTCAACAGTATTAAGCATCCTTGTTCGGCTTCGGCAGGTCTGCAATGCTTTGGCCTTGTGCCCTCCGGATGTCAGAGATTTTCTACCTACACTAGAAGGTAAATTTTCAAGTCCTAGTTAATGTTTCCCTGAATTTGTAGATTTTGAATTGTTTGTGTTTTATTTCCTTGAGTATTTCCAGTTGCACATTTCACATTGCGTTTTCTACGACGCTTTCATTTTACTTGCCTTTTGATTTCTTTATCTAGCATACTGGTAACTTAATCTTGGAAGTGGTTTGCAGAGCAATATACTTAATTATCAAACCTCATTGCTACCTTTGGTTCTTTGTTTCATTATTGTGATGAAATTTTGCAGATGTCAGCAACAACCCAAAACTGCTGGAAAAGATGCTTTCTGTGCTGCAAGAAGGTGAAGATTTTGATTGTCCAATTTGCATATGTCCACCAACAAATGCAGTGATTACATCTTGTGCTCATATCTTCTGCCAAGCCTGCATCCTTAAGACAATAAGAAGGTCAAAGGCTTCCTGTCCGTTGTGCCGCCATCCACTGACGGATTCTGACCTTTTCTCTGCCCCTCCTAATCTTTCTGAGGACAATGCTCTGGGCTCTTCAAGTTTTTCATCCAAAGTTGCTGTTCTCTTAAAACGTCTTTGTGAAACTAGGGAACGGAGCCCAGCAACAAAATCAGTAATATTTTCACAATTCCGGAAAATGTTACTGCTTCTTGAAGAGCCTCTAAAAGAAGTTGGATTCAAGATATTGCGATTAGATGGGTCAATGAATGCCAAAAAGCGAGCAAAAGTAATCAAAGAGTTTGAAGTTCCAGCACCAGAAGGACCTACTATTTTGCTTGCAAGTCTTAAAGCTTGTGGTGCTGGAATAAATCTTACTGCCGCTTCTATGGTCTACTTATTAGAGCCATGGTGGAATCCAGCTATCGAAGAGCAGGCAATGGATCGGGTCCACCGAATTGGACAAAGAGAAGACGTGCAGATTGTGAGGATGATTGCACGTAATACCATCGAAGAAAGGATCCTGGAGCTACAAGAGCACAAGAAACTGCTCGCAAAGAAAGCTTTTGGTAGGAAGGGTTCACAAGAGCAAAGGGAGATTAGCAGGAAAGATCTAATCACCTTGATGCACTTGTGAGTTTATTTTACTTTACCTTGGATGCATATACACATTAATTTTGCTTTTGAACTAATATAACCGATCTGTAAATCACCAACTTGCAAAGGTTTTTCTATAGTTTTTGTTGCTATATAAGCCAGAAATTGTATAATAGTTACTCTTTTTGCGGTTCTGGCAATATAGTTACTTAGTGAATTGCTGCAAGTTTTTAATTCTTTATGTAAATATTGTGGACAGTCTTATAGAACTATTGTGTAATTGTCTCAGCAGCTGGACATTGCAACTCCGAAGTTTGGGATTTACCTTGATTACTGTACTGTATTCATATCGTTTCAGAACTATTTCTTGTTTCTTTCTCTGTATCTCTGTGCTTGAATATTGTGAGTAATGCTGATGTTACAACGAGAGTCCTTAACTCTCTACTTGCTCTAAACCTCAGCTACTCATTAATCAAGTGTTGCAGAAGTTCTTCGTCTTCTAGAATTTTTAGTGAAACCTAATGTATTAAACTTTTGATGTGTAAATTTCACGCAAGATAGCTCATGAAATTTAGCTGCAAAGCAAGCATACACAAGAGCAACTACGAGTGTTGATTGAAATTCACAGGGTATGCAATGATTGTAGTATGAAGCGATTTAATTCATTTCGGTTCAGGATTTCCCAACCATCCATCCTAATACTACTCGAGTTTAAGTTTAACCCCATCATAGTACTCTACTCGAGCTAGAAAACAATCTTCAGTGATGAAGAGCTAAAAAAATCTTGGACGTTCTTTTTCTAGTTTTCAAGTCAAATGTTTAAGGTGTAGAAATTCTCTGGAAATTAACATAATCTTGAAGTGAAATTTATTCTTAAGTTCATAGTTTGACAAAAGTTTCAAATGTGTTATTCACCCAAAAGTTTCAAATGTTTTCCCATGTAATAGCAAATGTTGACTTTGGTTATGAAATAATACCAAATATTTCTCGACTTTGCTCAGATGCTACGTCCAAGGGTCTACAAACCACAAACTGCTGAGAAAAAAGAAGGGAATAAATATAAGAACAGAAAAGGTAAAAATAAAAAGGCTTTCCCTGCATGGTCTTCGGACTAATTTTGCATTTGACTGATAGATTATGCTGGTAATAGCATCTGCTTATAAGTGACTACTGTTCCTAGTTTTAATGATGTGTTTAGGGTAATTGATATGCCTTGTGCAACTGAAGAATATTGTTTTGGTTTTCCCTTGAGGTGTGTAATATGATGTTATGATCCTCGTTTTCTGTCAGGCTGCTGAGGTTAGGCCAGCCTTGCCTTGAAAGTTTGGAAAGTTAACCTGTTGATGTACATGGTGTTCCATGGTCCTGTTCTGTCTGATAATTGTTTACAGGATCTCTGAAACTGTTTTGTGTCTGCTGAAGTTTGATGGTTTATCTAGGCTGTCATTATGTCTGTGTCTGCTGAAGTTTGATGGTTTATCTAGGCTGGACTGATTATGTCTAGTCTGCCAAGTCTCCTTGCTTATCATGTGATTTCTGATAATCGATTTCTGCTTGTCCTTTGCTGTTTGATAATTGGTTATATGATCTCAGAAATTGTTTTTGTGTCTGCCGAAGTTTGATGGTTTGTCTAGGCTGCGAAGTCTGCTTGCTTGTCCTTTGATTTCCTACAAGAGAGGGGCTGATACGCTGCCAATATCTCTGAATTGGACCTGAATCTGTCTGGAGTCTGAAATTTCCTTCCGACTGTTTCTGAACTTGTACTTGGATTTGGTAAGATTACTATTTTTAAGCCCCTTTTGGTTTCCCATGGTGGCCATTGTTAGATTACTATTAGAATCACACTGGTTGTAGCTCATATGAAAATGCCCACATGAATACAATCCACCATATGATTTAGACCTTGGATATGCTCCGATGATCATGAAGGTGCAAATTTCTTTGTCTCTTAACGGAATTTGACGGCCCTCCATTGAGTCACTGAGATTAAAAGCTTGAGGGTTATTCACACCCCAATAAAAACAATGAGGTCAAAGAAAAGTGTCATTGGTTTGTGATCCACATTATAGTCGGCCTCTTCTTTTTTTATGTGTGTACAAGAATGGATTTAGGGTAAAATCGAAAAATTACGTTTGGAAATCAGTTGAAATTAACCAAGATAGCTCAATCGGAAATCAAAATCTTGTTGAGGATTTTGTACATGATTGAATGTATGGTGTACGACTGAATGTATGGTTTGGGTAGGTCAAAGAATCAAAAAATAAATCCCCGTCCAAGGAGTTTGATCAAAGTCTCCTATTATATATGATTTTGTCTTTTCATATATACCGTCTTATTCACTCTCTTATTTCATTCTGCATATTATTACTTTATATATCTACGGCGGCCTTTCCTTCTCATATGCTTCTTCCATCCCATTCTTATGTCTTTTCTTTCGAAAGGTTTCAAATATTATTTTCATGAACTATCGTTAGACTACTAAAAGGTTCTCATGGATAATGCTCATTTTCTTGATAATATTTACTAGAATGTGCATTCACAATCGATGTAGGGGCCAAAAAATTGAAAAACTTACATGTTTAGGAATTTTGACATTTTTGGTTAAAATACATGTGTTATTACTCATAAAAAATGAAAATTATGTCAAAAATATAAATTCTACTTGTTTTGACACCGTTCACTATGAGGCAAGTTCAGAATTAATGTGGGTGTGAAAAAATAATTGGCAAAAAGTCAAAATCAATATATTTTTTTTATTGTCATTTTTAACCAAAATATGTGTGGTATAACTAATGAAAAAAAAATGATGTTTGGTGAAAATTTTATTTTTCACTTTTTTGACAATATTCATTAGAATGCATATTCACAATCGATAAGCAGCACAAGAAAATTGAAAGTCAACATGGTTTCGATAAGTAGCACAAGAAAATTGAAAGTCAACATGGTTTTTTTACTTTGCTTTTTAACCAAACTACGTGTACAAACCCAAGAAAAATAAAAGTTTAATGAAAATTTCAATTTTTACGTTTTTTAATAATATTCACTAGAATGCATATTCACAATCGATGCAAGCACAAATAACTCTACAAAAAAGAGAAGAAAAGCAACGCGTTTTTAGATTTTGTCATTTTTTACTAAAATACATGTGCTATAACCCTCAAAAAATAGAAATTTGGTAAAAAAAAATTAAATTTCACTTGTATTGACACCTTCACTTGGATGCATGTTCATAATTGATGTGGGTGTAAAAAAAAATAGAGAAATGGCCAAAATCAACATATTTTTTACTTTGCAATTTTTTACTAAAATACATGTGCTAACCCATGACAAATGAAGGTTTGCTTAAAATTTTAATTTTCACTTTATTTGAGAATCTTCACTAGAATGCACATTCACAATGAATGTAGTTGCAAATTACAGTACAAAAAAATTGAAAATCAATGTGTTTTTCAATTTTGTATTTTGGCTAAAATACGTGTGCTAAACCTACAAAAAATACAAATTTAGTAAAAAAATATAAATTTTATTTTTTTAACACCATTCACTACAATGCATATTCAGAATTGATGTGAGTGTAAAAAATGAAAGGGAAAAAGTCAAAATCAACACAGTTTTTTACTTTGTCATTTTAAATCAAAATACGTGTGCTATAACCAATGAAAAATGAAGGTTTGGTGAAAATTTAATTTTCATTTTTTACAATATTTGTTAGATTTTGTCATTGTTTTCTAAAATACGTGTCCTATAACCCACGAAAAATGAAAAATTTCATAAAAAATCTAAATTTCACTTGTTCTGACACCGTTGACTAGGATGCATTTTCATAATTAATGCGGGTGTAAAATACAATAGGCAAGCAAAATCAACACTTTTTTTGACTTTGCTATTTTTAACCAAAATATGTGTGCTATAACCCATGAAAAATGAAGGTTTCGTGAAAATTTGAATTTTCACTTTTTTTTGACAATATTTACTAGAATTCATATTAACAATCAATGTGGGCGAAAAAAATGTAAAAAAAAATTAAATTCGATGCATTTTTGAATTTTGTCATTTTTGGCTAAAATACGTATGCTATACCCACAAAAAAAGTAAATTTGGTAAAAAAAAATATTAATTTCACTTGTTTTGACACTATTAATTAGGATGCATGTTCATAATTGACGTTGGTGTAAACAACAATAGGGAAAAAGTCAAAATGAACACGCTTATTGGCTTCTCCATTTTTAACCAAATATGAGTGCTATAAACTATGAAATATGAAGGTTTGGTGAAAATTTAATTTTCATTTTTTTAACAATATTCATTAAAATGCATATTCACAATCGATGTACGTGCAAAAAACAATATAAAAAATTTAGAATCAACGTGTTTTTGAATTTTGCCATTTTTAACTAAAATACATGTTATAACCCACGAAAAATGTAAATTTGGCAAAAAAAAAATCTTAATTCAACTTATTTTGACACTGTTCACTAGGATGCATACTCATAATTGATATGGGTGTAAAAAAACCATAGATAAAAAGACAAAATCAACACGTTTTTTTGAATTTGTCATTTTTAACCAAGATATGTGTGCCAACCCATGAAAAATGAAGGTTTGGTGGAAATTTTACATTTCACTTTTTTTTTGACAATATTCACTAGAATGGATAATCACAATCGATGTAGGCGTAAATAACAGAAAAAAATTTAAAATCAACGTGTATTTGGATTTTTAAGTTTTTAGCTAAAATACGTGTGCTATAAACCACAAAAAATTAAAATTTGGTAAAAAAAATCTAAATTTCACTTGTTTTGACACCGTTCATTAGGATTCATTTCACAATTGATTTAGGTGTAAAAAACAAAAGGGAAATAGTCAAATCAACACGCCCTTGACTTTGCCATTTTTAACCAAATACGTGTGCTATAACTCATGAAAAATGAAGATTTCATGAAAATTTAATTTTTACTTTTTTTTGCAATATTTAGTAGAATGCATAATCACAATCGATGAAGGCGCAAAAACAATTTTTTTTAAAAAATCAACGCGTTTTTAGATTTTACCATTTTTTACTAAAATATATGTGCTATAGCCCACGAAATATATAAATTTGGTAAAAAAAAATCTAAATTTCACTTGTTTTGACACCATTTACTGGAATGCATTTTCACAATGGATATGGGTATAAAATACAATAAGCAAAAAGGCAAATGAAAACGTTTTTAAACTTTGCCATTTTTAACCAAAATACATGTACTATAACCTATGTAAAAATAAAGTTTTATCAAAAATTTTATTTTCAATTTTTTGACAATATTCACTAGAATGCACATTCACAATCTATTTGGGTGAAAAAAATGTAAAAAAAATTTAAATTCATTGTGTTTTTTTTTATTTTTGGCTAAAATATGTTTGTTATACCTACAAAAAAGTAAATTTGATAAAAAAAAATCTAAATTTCACTTGTTTTGACATTGTTAATTAGGATTCATGTTTGCAATTGATGTCGGTTTAAAAAATAATAGAGAAGAAGCCAAAATCAACACGGTTTTTGACTTTACTACTTTTAACCAAAATGCGTGTGCTTACTCATGAAAAATAAAGATTTCGCGAAAAATTTAATTTTCACTTTTTTTTTGACAATATTCACAAGAATGCATAATCACAATCGATGTAGGCTATCAAAAAATTTAAAATCCACGCATTTATAGATTTTACCATTTTTTACTAAAATACGTGTGCTCTAGCGCACGAACACCATAAATTTTGTAAAAAAAATCTAAATTCCATTTGTTTTGACATCTTTCACTAGGATGCATATTCACAATTGATGTGAGTGTAAAACAGTAATAGACAAAAAGCCAAAATCAACACGCTTTTTGACTTTGTCATTTTTAACCTAAATACATGTGCTAACCTCTGAAAATTGAAGGTTTCGTGAAAATTTTAATTTTTACTGTTTTTTGGCAATATTTATTAGAATGAATATTCACAATCAATGTAGGCATAAGTAGCAATACAAAAAAATTGAAAATCAATGTGTTTTTTTAAAAAATTTTGCAATTTTGGCTAAAATACGTTAGCTATAACCCACTTCAAATGTAAACTTTGTAAAAAATTTGAAATTCACTTGTTTTGACACCCTTCTCTAAGATGCATGTTCACAATTGATGTGAGTGTAAAAAAAGGGGAAAAGCCAAAATCAATATACCTTTTGACTTTGTCATTTTTAACCAAAACACGCGTGACATAACTCATGAAAAATAAAGGTTTGGTAAAAATTTTAATTTCAATTTTTTATAGTATTTACTAGGATGCATATTCACAATCGATGGGGGTGCGAAAATAGTAAAAAAAAATTAAAATCAATAAGTTTATGAATTGTGCCATTTTTTAAAAATACTTGTGTTATAACCCACGAAAAATAGAAATTTGGTAAAAAAAAATATACTAAATTTAACTTTTTTTGACCCCGTTCGGTGAGATGCATGTTCACAATTGATGAAGGTATAAAATATAATAAAGAAAACACCCTAATCAACACCCTTTTTGATTTTGCCATTTTTAACCAAAATACGTGTGCTATAACCCATGAAAAATAAAAGTTTGGTGGAAATTTTAATTGTCACTTTTTTTTGGCAATATTCACTAAAATTTAAAATTAACTCATTTTTTTATTTTTGCCATTTTTGGCTAAAATAGATGTGCTATAAACCACTAAAAATGAAAATTTTGAAAAAACGAATATAAATTTCACTTGTTTTGACATCGTTGACTATGATGGATTTTCACATTGGATGTGGGTGTAAAATACAATAAGCAAAAAGGCAAATCAAAACGTTTTTTTTAACTTTGCCATTTTTAACCAAAATACGTGTTCTATAACCTATGAAAAAATAAAAGTTTTATCAAAATTTTAATTTTAATTTTTTGATATTATTCACTAGAATGCATATTCACAATCGACGTGGGTGAAAAAAATGTAAAAAAATTAAATTCAATACTTTTTTTTGGCTAAAATACGTATGTTATATCCACGAAAAAAGTAAATTTGGTAAAACAAAAAATCTAAATTTCACTTGTTTTGACATTGTTAATTAGGATTCATGTTCACAATTGATATTTGTATAGAAAACAATAAGAACCCAAAATCAACACGGTTTTTGATTTTGCCACTTTTAACCAAAATGCGTGTGCTTATCCCATGAAAAATGAAGATTTTGTGAAAATTTAATTTTCACTTTTAGGACTTCCACTGTATTATGGAAAAAATAAGGCTGCATACTATGATCCATTAATTCAGAAAAGCCTTTTTAAAGTTAGTTCATGGAGCACAAAATGGCTATCTAGTGGAGGAAGATTAACTCTCATTAAATCCATTCTCTCAGCTATGCATACCCATATATTATTTGGAGCTAATCCTCCAAGAAAGTGTATTCAAGCCCTAGAAATGATTTTTGCTAATTTTTTATGTGGATCACAGAATCTGAAGCCAAAATATCACTGAATTTCCTGGAAAAAATTATGTCATACATATTCTGAGGGAGGCTTGGACATCAGATCTTTGTACAACATTTAGAAAGCCTCCTCCTTCAAACTTTGGTGGCGATTTAGAGAGCAAGAGTCTCTATGGGCACAATTCCTAAACAGTAAATACTACCACTCTTCTCATTATTCCAGTCAGGGCATAAATAAAAAATACTCTAGAACCTGGAATAGGCTGCTGTCCATTAAGGATGAGATAGAGCCATACATTCAGTCACTCCCTCAATCACCTCATGGCATTATTTGGGCCTTAGCAAATAATGGTAGTTTTACATTTAAATCAGCTTTTCAACTGACACATGTAGCCCAACCAGAATGGCTCTTTGCCAAGTTTATTTGGGACTCACACATCCCTCTCAAGATGTCATTTTTTATGCTGAGACTAAGCAAGGCTCTGATTCCAATAGGTTCAGCCTTACATAGATTCAATGTTCATGGACCTCACAAATGCACACTTTGCACACAGGATGAAACCATTAATCATGTCTTCTTACATTGTGACATAGCCACTAAATTATGGATTGCTTATGGTTGCGAACTTAATATCCATTTCCCTACACACCATCAATCTCTAAATCAACCTAGCAAAAATGAGAAACACAAGTTTCTCACTAAGATCAATCCTAATGTAATCTGCTGGCAAATTTGGAAAGCAAGAAACAAATCTTTTCATGATGAGGAAAAATGCACTTTCGAAAGACTAAAAAACAACACATTTGAAGAACTTAAAGCTATTGCATCAAGTAAGTTTCCAGAAATTTCTGATAAATGGACATAGAATCAACTATGGGAATCAGACTTTGCCACAAGAATGAAAATTTCTTTCATCAAATGGCATCCACCAGATATCCCTTCCTATAAGTTTAACGTTCATGGCTCCATTAATAGCAATGCTGAAGGTTTTAGAGATGGAATCATAAGAAATAGCTATAGTATTATGTTACTTGCTTTCACTTTTCATTCTACTAACCATTTTGCATCAGTTGATCAGGTACTTGTTGAAATAGTTCTGCAGGGACTCCAAATGCTCCAAGACAAAGGTATCTCATCATCCATCAACATCAAATCCAGCTCTCACTTTGACCAAATTTTCTTCTAGGATATAAATCAATGTCCCTGGAGAGTCAGAAACAGAATTCACAGAATGCAGAATTTCTCACCAGACATTTCATGGACAAGATGCCCCAAACAAGCAAATTCTGCCGCAAAGTTGCTAACAAAACTAGCCCCTCTTCTCCCCAACAAAACCTTCCATGAAGAAAAGCAACTGCATCCCAAAATTCAAAGTGTTATCAGATTGGAAAGACTGAACATTCTATACATAAAAAGATCGAGGCAGAAAAGAAGACCTCAGTAAATTATGTAAGTTCAAAAGCCATGGCTACTGAAGTTTAAGCCAATTTTCCACTACACCTTAAATCATTAGAGCTCATGCTTAGTGACTCTATCCTTTTAGTCCAACCATTCAATTTTTATCTCTGGTCAATTGCTGCTGATGTTAGGCTATTTGACCATATCACAAGCTCAAAACAGCTTTATGTGTATGTAATGCGGATGAGATCTGCCATTATCTCACTGTTTTCGTTCACTCTTGGTGATTCATAGTTATAATCTTTGTATGGAGTTTTGGTTGCAAGATGATAAGCAGGGCTTTGCTACTATATAAAGGTTTTTTAGTCCAAGGACGGCCGTTATATAGTTACAAACCACTGCAATTCATCTTACACAAAATGATGCCTCTTAGATGAATCTCATTGCAACTCAAGAACTAAGATGTAAAGGAGACTTTTCTCCTCATTTTCTAGCATAGGCACTTTATTGTACGGAAGGAGTCCTCTTTATTTACGGCTTTTCAATTGTAATATAATAGTGTGGTTATATCCGCCATTAACTTGTGTAATATTTTACTTATTCAATAAGATAGGGAGTGGCGCCCCCCCCCCCCCCCCCGGCAAATGGGATGATTAGCCAACCAAAAAAAAAGACAATATTCACTAGAATGCATAATCACAATTGATGTAGGCGCAAAAAAAGTATAAAAAAAATTAAAATCAACTTGTTTTTAGATTTTGCCATTTTTTTCTAAAATATGTTTATTATATATAGCCCACGAAAAACGTAAATTTGGTAAAAAATCTAAAATTCACTTGTTTTGACACCGTTCACTAGGATGCATACTCAGAATTGATGTGGGTCTAGAAACACAATAGAGAAAAAGCCAAAATCAACACATTTTTTTTATTTTTTTTCATTTTGAAACCAAAATACGTGTGCTAACCCATGAAAATTGAAGGTTTAGTGAAAATTTTAATATTCACTTTTTTGGCAATATTCATTAGAATGAATATTCACAATCAATATAGGCACAAGTAACAATACAAAAAATTGAAAATCAATGTGTTTTTTTTTTAATTTTACAATTTTGGAGAAAATACATTTGCTATAACCCACATAAAATGGAAACTTTGTTAAAAAATTTAAAATTCACTTGTTTTCATACCCTTTCTTAAGATGCATGTTCATAATTGATGTGGGTGTAAACAAAAGAGAAAAAGCCAAACTCAATACACCTTTTGACTTTGCCATTTTAAACTAAAATATGTGTGATATAACTTAGCCATTGGGGCTAGCCCAGTGGTTAGGGAGTTAGCTTCCCGACCTACAGGTCTAGAGTTCGATTCCTGTAGGATGCATGTGAGGGTGTATGTGTTATAAAAAAAAAATGTGTGATATAACTCATGAAAATATAGGTTTGATGAAAATTTTAATTTTAATTTTTTTTACAATATTTACTAGAATGCATATTCACAATCGATGTGGGCACAAAAATAGTACAAAAAAAATTAAAATAATTCGTTTTTGAATTGCGCCATTTTTTTTCAAAAATACATGTGTTATAACCCACGAAAAATAACTCAAAAATAGTATAAAAAATTTTTAAATTAACTCAATTTTTTATTTTTTTTCATTTTTTGCTAAAAATTTTGAAAAAACAAATCTAAATTTTACTTTTTTTGACACTATTCATTAGGATGCATGTTCACAATTGATGTGGGGTTAAAAAAAAGGGAAATAGCTAATAAGTCGGGTTTATACCGACTTATATGTCATGAGTCCTTGAGCTTTTGCATGGTTTTATTGTGAAAATCTTACTTCATGTGTGATATATGTGCTAAAATGTTCATGAACTAATTATTGTGGAAATTATCAAGAGTTCTGGAAATGTTGCACAAATTAGTGTGATATTGCATATGTTGAAAGACGAGTACACAATTGATAAAGGTTTCACAATACTCAAGCACGTACACACAAAAAGTCCCCCATAGCATATTCAAGCACAATCAAACACTTCACACAGCATTCAACACACGCACACAGCACTCAGCACGCACACATGCACACAAGGCGCCCGCACAAAGCACACATATGCTAGGCGTCCGCACAGTGAGGGCGCCTAGGAGCTTGTACATACACAGGGCGCCCGCACACACACAACACATGCAGGCGTCTAAGCGCCCGCACGCACACACGCACACACAACATTGTCACAATTTAGTAAATCGATCATAACTTTCTCATCTTAGCTCCAAATCGAGTGATTCAAAGTGCTATGTTTAACTAAGAATCTTGTCTACAATGTTGATGTTTTATAGTTTCTCAGACGCGACGTGAATAAGGGGCTAAATGGGGGAGAAAGATGAAGCATGTGCAATCACTCACGCCTAGCTCGCTCACAATCACACTCACACATGCACACACTCACTACGCATGCACACATGCACTCACTCACTCACTTCACATGCACTACATTCATGCATTTCACTTCCCACTTATTGGACACTTAGCATGCGCAGTAACACAAACCACACAAGCACAAGGCACCAGACTTGGTACACACAAGTCAACAAGCACAAACACAGCCACTCAATATTTCACCATGTGTTTGATGAATTTCACTCTTAATGCTTAAGCAAGCACTTCAACACCATGACGGACACATGACTTCACTAACATCTGATAATGGGCTCTTACAGGACACGTGGAGAAATCTCACAACAAACGGAAGTTCACAGTTACCATGATCGTGACACACCAATGAAAGAAAAGGTATAAAGGCAAAGAGATAAGCATCAAGAAGGGAATAGATTGGGGTTCTTAGAGTTAGTTTAGATTAGGATTTTCTTTCTCCTTTCCCTTTCTCACATTTTACTGTCTTGAAGGCTTGACTTGTACAGATCTCAACTTATTGAGACATTTGAATTGCAATCTATCTGTGTTTTATGTGTTCCTTATCTACTGAAGGAAATTGAACTCAACATTACATGGATTTGAGAACCATTCTTGTATGAGTCTTAAGATTTGAATTCATTGTGATTCCAAGTGTGCGGTACCCACTGACATTTGGAATCAAACCTTTAGAAGAGACTTAGGATTATTCTTGTAGAATAAATCGAAGGCATGAATTGGGTAGCTGCCCTACCAAGGGAGATAGTCAAAGATTGAACTAGAATTGTTACACAAGGGTAGGGATCTGGGTTCTTAATTTGTGCCAAGAACTTGCCTACCAAGAGAAGTTTGAGGAGTCAGTGAAGTGGGATTAAGAGAACCACTAGGTTAATCGATTCTATGACACTAGCAGTAGTCCCTTCATGCATCTACACAAGTCGATGATACTAGAAAGAGATCCGTACATGTTAAAATCCCTCAAGGCAGTGCTTGCATATAACCTTTGCATTCAGTCTTTTGCATTCATCCTACTAGGAATGCATGTGTTTTTGTTTCCTTTCTTTCATTTCATGCATCTGTAGTGTCAAGTGAACAAATGGTCTCTAAACAACTAACCCTTCTCTGTGGGAACGATCGCTCTTACCGCTACTACAGTAGTGTTAGGGTAAAATTGTAGAGGTACGCGATAAGCCTTTCAATAGCAAAAATCAATAGGGTTTTTTACTTTGATTTTTTAAACCAAAATACATGTGTTATAACCCATGAAGTTTTTTACAGTATTCATTAGAGTTCATATGAACAATCATTTTGGTCGCAAAAAAAAAAAGAAAAATTGAAAATCTACGCATTTTTGGATTTTGCCATTTTTCTAAAATATGTGCATTATAACCCACGAAAAATATAAATTTAGTAAAAAAAGTATAAATTATACTTGTTTTGACACCATTGACTAGGATGCATTTTCACAATAGATGTGGGTGTAAAATACAATAAACAAAAAGGAAAATCAAAAAGTTTTTTTACTTTGCTATTTTTAACCAAAATATATGTGTGTTATAACCTATGAAAAAATAAAAGTTTTATCAAAATTTTCATTTTCAGTTTTTTGATAATATTCACTATGTCATGCATTTTTCATAATGTGCAAACCTGGAAAATATTCCATATCACACTGCATTCAAATGACAAAATTGAGTTATTGAGCACAATTGTCGCATTAATCCATAGAGTGATTTTCTGCATCTTGACAATAGCATTGATTTAGATTCATGAAGGGTCACTAGTAGTGATAAGTCTTGTTAGTGCTTATCCAGACTAGTTTTCATCTGAATAATAGATTGTATGATTGATAAGTATAGGATTGTATGCTTGCATGGTCAGTGCTTATTGATGGTACATGCCCTATGGTATGCCTTGCTGCACTCATATTAGATTTGATGAACTGCCTCTCAAGCTCTATTTACTACATGTACTGTGCTAGCTTTCATGCCAACGCTTGACAACCTGCTGTGTGCATGTCACAACCGCTGTGCTCATCTGTCTTATCATTTGATACTCTTTTCATATTTTAAAGCACATTGCATATCCACAATGAAACATGTTTTAAGTCAATATGTCATGCATTTTTAATAACATGCAAATTTTGAAAATATTCCATATCACACTGCAATCAAACGACAAAGTTTTTGCCATCTTTTGTCTATATCACTTCTTGTGAAAACATGTCAATTTTAATAGGAGCTTTTTGGATTCCAGTGCTGAATGTATCTATGTTTCAGTCACTAACTTTATATGTAAATGAGTACTCCTCCTTGTTTACTCATTTTTAGAAGTGGGAGCCAAAGTTTGTAATATTATAAAGGCTATTGTCTTATGACGGCCTTTATAATATTTTCAAACTTTAGCAACCACCACACCTGTAAAGGAGGAAGTACTCCTTATTTATTTACTGAAACTTTTGCTATAATGTAAGGGAGGAGTCCTCTTTATTTACAGTTTTCAAATATGTACTAATGGTGTGGATATTTCCACCATCATGTAATCTTCTTTTATATCAATAAAATTGGGAGTGAGCCTCCCAAACCTGGGATGATTAGCCAACTAAAAAAAAGAAAAGACAATATTCACTAGAATGCATATTCATATTCGATGTGAGTGAAACAAATGTAAAAAAAATTAAATTCAGTGCATTTTTTTGTAGCTAAAATATGTTTGTTATTCCCACGAAAAATGTAAATTTGGTAAAAAAAAATTAAATTTCACTTGTTTTGACATTGTTAAATAGGATTCATGTTCAAAATTGATGTGGGTGTGAAAAACAATAGGTAAGAAGCCAAAATCAACACGCTTTTTTACTTTACCATTTTAAACCAAAATACATGTGTTATAACCTATGAAAAATGAAGATTTCGTGAAAATTTAATTTTCACTTTTTTTTCACAATATTCACTAGAATTCGTAATCACAATCAATTAATGTAGGTGCAAAAAAAGTATAAAAAAATCTAAAACCCATGCATTTTTAGATTTTGCCATTTTTGAGTAAAATACGTGTGCTATAGCCCACGAAAAAATGTAAATTTGGTAAAAAATCTAAATTTCACTTATTTTGACACCGTTCACTAGGATTCATGTTCACAATTGATGTGAGTGTATAACAACAATAGAGAAAAAGTCAAAATCAACAAGCTTTTTGACTTTGTCATTTTTAACCTAAATACGAGTGCTAACCTATGAAAATTGAAGGTTTCGTGAAAATTTTAATTTTCACTTTTTTAGTAATATTCATTAGAATGAATATTCACAGTCAATGTAGGCGCAAGTAACAATACAAAAAATTGAAAATCAATGTGTTTTTTTTAAAAATTTACAATTTCGGCTAAGATACATTTGTTATAACTCACTTCAAATGGAAACTTTGTAAAAAACTTAGAATTCACTTGTTTTCACACCCTTCCTTAAGATGCATGGTCACAATTGATGTGAGTGTAAAAAAAGGGGAAAAGCCAAAATCAATTCACCTTTTGACTTTGCCATTTTTAACCAAAATACGTGTGATATAACTCATGAAAAATGAAGGTTTGGTAAAAATTGAATTTTCATTTTTTTACAATATTTACTAGGATGCATATTCACAATTGATGTGGGCACAAAAATAGTACAAAAAAATTAAAATCAATACATTTTTGAATTGTGCCAATTCTTTTCAAAAATACGTGTGTTATAACCCACGAAAAATAGAAATTTGGTAAAAAAAACTAAATTTAACTTGTTTTAACCCCGTTCAGTGGGATGCATGTTCACAATTGATGTAGGTGTAAAACAATAATAGGGAAAAAGCCCTAATAAACATGCTTAAACATGCAGTGATCTGTCTGGTTTAGTTGGGCTGATGGTTTTTTGTTTTCATTTTGTTATGGTTCATGGACAACGAGGTATAGAAGTGTGGTGTGTGATTTGGCATATTGGAAAATAGAGAACTAGGGGTGTTTGGGAATGAATGGCTGTAGAGAACTGAGACTTGAAAATGTCGTATAATTTGTTGGAGAGGTTTTGGACGTTGACAGAAAGGATTAAGCTTTGTGACTAATTGGAAAATTGACAAAAATGAGAAAGCGGACTAAAATGTAAAGTGTTTACATCCTACTCTAGCTTAATTTTTGTTTGGGATTTAGAAACTTCTACTTTGGGTTGTGTGCTTTAAAGTAGATGGTTTCTTAATCCCATCATGTATATATTTAGTAGGCTCATGTAATGGAGTAGTACTCCAAATTTAATACTTTTGCTCATGTAACGGTGTATTTGGATATATCCAGCACCGTATTTTACCCAATTTAATATAAGTCCGGTTTGAAAAAAAAAATACGTGTGCTAGAACCCATGAAAATTGAAACTTTGGTGGAAATTCTAATTTTTACTTTTTTTTGACAATATTCACTAGAACGAATTTTCACAATCGATGTGGGTGCAATAAATAGTATAAATTCTTTTTTGCCATTTTTTCTAAAATACATGTGCTATAACCCACAAAAAATAGAAATTTCGAAAAAACAAATCTAAATTTGACTTGTTTTGACACTGTTCATTAGGATGCATGTTCATAATTGATTTGGGTGTGAAAAAAAATAGCAAAATAGCAAAAATCAATAGGTTTTTTTGACTCTTTTCCTCCCACCTGGAGAGTAAAAATGAACACTCCAACTTGAAAGAAAAAAATACTCCCAATAGAGGAGGCAAGATAGAAATACTCCCCCTTTGGGTTTTTTTTTTTCCCACACGGCCTCACTCCTGCCCCAAAGGGTGTTAGACAATACTCCTCCAGCGAATACCTGCACTCTTCCCCCAAAGAGTGTTAGACAATGCTCCTCCAACGAATACCGGCCGCACACAGCCTCACTCCTGCGCGTAAGTAGCCTTTATCCACTTGCGTATGTGCCCCCGGAAGGCTTGAAATTCAACAAATATTCCTCCACACACGGCCACACTCTTGCGCGTAAGTAGCCTTTATCCACTTGCGTATGTGCCCTGGGGGATTTGAAATTACACTAATATTCCTCCATCCCATTTGTCCATAAATAGGAGGGGATTTTTTTGTTGGAGGTAGGAATTGAACTCCTGACCTCCAACTCCCCTAAGGCTCTGTTTGATTGTTTAGAAATAGAATTGAATTAGAATTACAATATTATAGAAATGTAATTCAATAAATTGAAAGTTTAAAATATTTGAATTCCTTTATTTGGCAAAACAACAAAATTCATATAGAATTGAATTATAACTCCAAATCCTTTGTTTGAAAGTTTAAAAAATATATGAAATTAGATTTCACTGATAATTAGAATTGACAAAATAATTTATTTTTAATCCTTTGTAGATATTTTTTCACACACTACACATATTTTACACACACTACACACATTTTACACACATTACACACATTTTCACACACTACAAATTTTTTCACACACTACACATATTTTACACATAGTACTACACATATTTTCACACACTACACATATTTTACACATAGTAGACACATTTTCACACACTACACATTTTTTCACACACTACACACATTTTCACACATTACACATATTTTACACATAGTACACACATGTCACACACTACACGTATTTTACACATAGTACGCACATTTTCACACACTACACATTTTTTCACACACTACACACATTTTCACACACTACACATATTTTACACACACTACACACATTTTCACACACTACATATTTCACACATAGTACACACATTTTCACACACTACACACATTTTCACACACTACACATATTTTACACATAGTACACACATTTTCACACACTACACATTTTTTCACACACTGCATACATTTTCACACACTACATATTTTTTCACACTATACACATTTTCACATGCTACACATATTTTACACATATATAGTGTGCGAAAACGTGTGTAGTGTGTGAAAAAATATGTGTACTGTGTGAAAAATTGTGTAGTGCGTGAAAATGTATGTAGTGTGTAAAAAAATATGTAGTGTATGAAAATGTGTGTACTATGTGTAAAATATGTGTAGTGTGTGAAAATATGCATAGTGCGTGAAAATGTATGTAGTGTGTGTAAAATATGTGTAGTGTGTGAAAATGTGTGTAGTGTGTGTAAAATATGTGAAGTGTGTGAAAAAATGTGTAGTGTGTGAAAATGTGTGTAGTGTGTGTAAAATACGTGAAGTGTGTGAAAAAATGTGTAGTGTGTGAAAATGTGTGTAGTGTGTGAAAATAGTGTAGTGTATGAAAATGTGTGTACTATGTGTAAAATATGTGTAGTGTGTGAAAATATGTTTAGTGTCTGAAAATATGTGTACTATGTGTAAAATATGTGTAGTATGTAAAAAAATGTGTAGCGTGTGAAAATATGTGTAGTGTGTGAAAATGTGTAGTGTGTGTAAATATGTATAGTGTGTGAAAAAAATGTGTAGTGTGTGAAAAAAAAGAAAGAAGTGAAGGCGATGAAAAAGAGTTTTAAGATCCGAATTTTAATTTTGGCTCAATAAGAACCCGCGTATTGACCCATTCTATCTTGAATTAGAATTGGAAATATCTACCATGAGGAAAGAATTGAAACTGCAGAATTGGGCCATTATAGAATTGTAAATGAATTCAAAATCCAAATTTTATTTTGTAAACAAACACAAGAATTAGAATTAGACCCCTCAATTCTAATTCTAAGGTCTAATTCTAAGCAACCAAACACAGCCTAAGCACTTAATGCCTAGGTGATGACTATTGATCCAAGGGTTCATGTCTCCCCCTTAGGGTTAGTGTTGAGATGTGAAAGTTGCGTGTGAGAGAGAATTTTTTTTTAAAAAATAATTACTTATAGAAAAAAATTGCAGTGATCAAAGATGCAAAAAAAAAATTATAATAATGCACACAAATGCACATGACACAGAATAAGGCGTACAATAATAATCTAGTTCATTTATTAAGCAACACAAAAACTCATGTAAAACACCTATAAAACAGTTTAATTTATGCGACCTGATACCCAAATTTTGTTATATTTGATACGATAATTTTTTATACTTAATACGCTAATATTATATTTGGTACGCTAATTTTTTATATTTGATACGATAACCTACGATACTTGATATGATAATTTTTTATACTTGATACACTAATTTTTTATTCTTGAATATGCTAATATTTGATAATTGATATACTAATATTTTGATACTTAATACGCTACTTTTTTATACTTGATACTCCAATATTTGATCTCTAATACTTTAATTTTTTATTCTTAATATACTAATTTTTTATATTTGATATGCTAAACTGAAAATTTGATACATGATACACTTATTTTTGAATTAATATTCAAGTTGCATATATGAAACCATCTCATAGGAGAAAGCCGCAAAGCCACACGCAACTTCGGAAATATCAACACAATGTCCCGTCGAGCAAAGTCACATGCAACTTCTGAAATATCAACACAAATGTATCTAATATGTATACAGTCAAAATATAAACATGTGAAATGTTAGAGTTTAGACCTAAAAAATAGTCTATATTTATATCTTCGGAACATCCTGAAGCCTATAAAGCTGCCGAATTCAAAGAATAATATATACACAATTAATGATTTGAAGTAGCTGCCGAATTCAAAGAATAATATATATGCACAATTAATGAATTGAAGTAGCTGCATGCCGAATTCAAAGAATAATCTATACACAATTAATGAATTGAAGGCTATATACAAAAAACTTGCGCTGATAGTTTCTCTCCCCATTTCGTTTGCATCCACAGCCTTGAATGGTAAAGCAAAAGCCTGCCAGCAAGCAAAAGAAATTGTTTTGCAATGAGAACAATAACATGAGTAATTGGATGCAACGTCAATAGAAAGCTACAATAGGCATATGTAACAAGTTTTATGATATAGTAAAATGAGCATTAAGATAAATCAGCATGCAGTCAATCAAATATTGATACTTCAGCACAGTGGAATGGTGTTGGTTTGAACAAAGAAAGCAATAGCAAGATTTGATGTTGTGATATCGATACTACTTCATCATGCAGTCAATCCTTGCTGTTTGCCATTTTATGAACATGCAGAAACATCTTCTACTAGTTTTTTTTCATGTCCTGAAAATTCAATACATATGTTTGATACTCATGATTGATAGAACTACATGAATGATTTTATTCATCCAAGCAATCTCTGAAAAATATCACACTGATCATAAAAGTTTTCAATGTCCTTATGCCAATAATATTGCATATGCTAGCTCAACATATATAGCAGCAGTACTTATCTTGCTCAACAACAAAGCATAAAGAAAGTTTGTGATTTGAGGAAATAGAAACTGTAAATGGGAAAAGTAAGAACCTTAATTAGCAGAGTTGTGGCTTCATATGCATGGAATCTAATCTCTCCTCCATTCACAATATTGATCTACGCCGTTTCCTGAATTATATTTGATCACGGAATACAAAGAAAAATGGGCATTATTAGATTGAGTCGACAAGTAAATCAAACCAATGAATAGTTTTGAAACAAGCATAACTCAAGAGGCACAAGCATCATCTGGAGCAGAAAAGAAGCGTATTAAAACTTAAGAAGTAACAAACTAAACACCAAGAAAAAGAAACTGATTTCTTAAGACTATACAAGAAACCAATTTGAGTAAGTTTGTTGAGTTTCAAATTGCTGTAGTTCAGTAAACATTCTTTTTCAATATATAATGCTTTCATCAATCTAAATCTACTCTGTCTCTCTCTTAAAACTAATTACAAGACATCTAAAGCTAATCCTGTTTTGCCTAGGTTCGACTTTTAGTAAATGCCATTCAAGATCGACTTTAGAACGTTTTAGCAAAATGCCATTCAAGAAAATCCAGAACGATATCCGTTCGATGTTTGGGAGGGATATTCGTTAAACAATATGAAGCCAAACATAATCTAATGACACTGGAAGATCGGTGGGGCATCGGTGACTCAATCCAAACATAATCTATGACACTGAAAGATGGAAGATACTTGGGATTGATCTATGGCACTGGAAGCTAGAAGATGGTTTCAATCCAAACGCAACTTGGCTTGTCCAAGTTGGTCAGCAACAGGAAGTCAAAACTTTAGTATTGGGTAGGTACTGAGATCAATTTCTACCCTGAATTTTATCCTAACATCTCTGAGGTATTCTCTCAATTCTTTAATAAATCTCGTTTTATCTTTTATTTTTTGTTCTCAAATAAGTGTCATTTTACAAATTTCAATAGAAAAAGTATAAAAGATTCCAATTTTAACATTAGTCTCATTTATCTATGTGATATTATTTAAAAGAATAGAGAGAAAGTTATGGATATAAATATAGGTAAATAAGAGAATTTGTCAATTTTCTTAATTATTGTGCACATCTCTCTAAAACGACACTTATTAGAGAACAGAGTGAGTAAATTTTTCTCACTCCAATCCCCTTGGCCCAATGGAGTCAGCTCAGCCCTTAATATACTCCAATCCTCTTGACCTAGTTTGGGTTCTCTCATTCCAACCCTCTTGACCGTGAATCAGCCCATAGTATATTTTAAATTAAGATAGAATAGGCTCATGTGACACTGGAAGATGCAAGATCGGTGGTATTGATCTATGACTCAAGAAGATTGATGGGATTCAATCCAAACGTATTTATCTATGTACAGGAAGATCGGTGCTATCCTTAAATAGTATCCAAACGTAATCTATGACACTAGTAAGATGGGTGGGATTCAATCCTTAAATAGGATTAGTAATCAGAAACGATAACTATGACCAAAAGAACAACTCTAACGTTAGTATAGAATATGCAAACATCAAACATGATTCAATAGTTAACTTAATTAACTATAAAAAAACACAATAAAAAAATTACTAATGATTCAATAGTTAACTTAATTAACTATAAAAAAAACCCAATCAAAAATCACTAAACTTCAAATGTGAACAGTGAAACCAGAACCAAAATTAAGGGATGCTCATATATAATTAGTAAAATAAAAAATTTGTCATTAAATAAATATATATAACTAATAAAGTAATAATTAATTGACACTTCGTCTTAAAAAAATTATTCATAACCTACAACAATTCATCAACGTTACTAAATAAAAAATTATAACAATATTAAAATAATTACACAAATAAATAATCATAATCCACAAAATCATAAAATATTTTAATTTCTTTTAAAACATTTATAAACTCACTAACAAGTTTCTTATTTTTTGTAATTAAATAATTATAATTTATGAATTTAAAATTAATTAATCACAATTCACTAATAAACTATTAATAAATATTAAATCATAATAATCAGTTACAATTCACAAAAACATACACACAAAAATTAAATATTACAAAAAACTTACATAAAAGTATTACTAAAAGCTTACATAAAATTTTTAAATATTAATAAAAACTTAAATATAAAAAAATAAACATAAAAATATAAAAAAATTTACTTCAATATATTACTAAATTTCTAAAAGCTTACATCAAAATAATTAAATATGACTAAAAACTTAAATATTGAAAATATATAATAATATAAATATAAGACACCAAGGATTGAACTTTGGAGGAAGGTAGGCAACACGGCAGGAGAGCGAGTAAAGGATTAGGTTTGATTCGTTTGAAGACATTTAGATCGTATAGTTGGATTTAAAAATAAAATAAAATTGGAGTAAGTAAAACGACTTCATTTTAGTTAAGTGTAAAATAAAAAAATAAAATAAAAATTGAGTCTTCTTATTCACCCTGAGAAACTGTAGTCGTCTTCTTCGTCTCGGTGGCGGCGCCCTAGAGGAGTGGCGGATAGGGTGTGCGAGGGGTGGAATTTATATATCACTCCCTTCCTCCCCAAAACAAATGGGAGGCCACACCTGCTCGCCACGCCCTAGTTCCACAACTAAATGCTAATAGAATTCTCATTTAATTATCAGCAAAAAGATTATAAAATAACATCAAACCTCCAAGAAAAGCTATAATATAAACTTACATCAAGCATGCAGCTAACTAGAGAGCAGCTATATACAATTCAAAACAAATCGAATGAGGGGCGGACCCCTTGGGTGGTTCGGCCACTTCTAAGATTTAATAAAATTTTGTATTAATTATCAATGAAAAAAATTAAAAATATTTAATTAAATATTTGATAAAAGTAGAAGCTTAACTCCAATTAAAATATAAGTTTCACTACTACATAATACTATGTAATCTTGCCACTCAAACTATACGTTTTAGATTGACTACTTAATTGAATTAAGGAGCTCAAGCATGGATCTCAGTGCCTAATATCCTAAAGGGCAATAGTCAATTAACCTCGTAGAAAATACTTTCAGTATCTTATTCCAACTAAAGTTATGAAACCAACATTAACTCGTCAAGTTGACCACAAGGGTTCTAGTATTGAGGTATATTTTATTCAAAACTCAGGTTTAATTTAGGTTTATCATGAGGATAACCAAATTGGTCAACTATATGAGGATAATCAAATTGGCCAACTAGTAGGGAGTGTTGAGGTATGTGTTGGATTCAAAACTCAACTAAATGCCTAATTGATTTATTAGATTTATCCTAAAGTAAAATCTATACTCAATAATGTAGATGAGTTAAAACTCTAGTATTTTATTTTGGCTTCAAATGCATAAAGGAAGTTAAAACTATAGTGTTGGATATGTTGTTGCTTGACTTATGGTATTTGACAGAACATTTTTGTATTTATTTGTAGGTTTATCTTCTCGTAAATTCATATGAGTGGGCCTTTTTGGTATAGTAATTTGAAGAAGAGTTCTAATATATGAATAGTTACACAAATACCACTTATGTATTTGTTTGTTAGTTTTATTTTGACGTTAAAACTATATGATATTTGAGGAAGAGTTCTAATACATGAATAGTGATACTTTTTTTTTTGTCTTGTTGATAATGCGTAGGGAATTAATTAAAAAGGATAAATGAAAATGGGAATTAAAACTCTAATGTTTGGGTATGTTCTGAGTTCAAAAATCAGTTATGGGTTCAATGCCCTAATGGTATTTCTTGACGTCTATATGAGTGCCCTTATGAGTTCTAATGCATGAACAGTTATAGGCATTTCTTTACATCTATATGAGTGCCCTTCTGAGGTATTTCTTCACGTCTATATGAGTGACCTTCTGAGGTATTTCTTAACGTCTATATGAGTGACATTCTGAGTTTTAATGAATAAACAGTTATACGTTTTTTTTTTTTTTTTTTTATCTTTGATAGGTTAATCTTGACGTCTACATGAGTGCCTTTAAGAGTTCTAATGCATGAAAAGTGATACGTTATTTTTGTCTTTGACAGGTTTATCTTGACGTATATATGAGTGACTTTCTGAGTTGTAATGCATGATTTTTTTAATCTTTGATAAGTTTATGTTGATGAGTGACTTTATGAGTTCTAATGCATGACTTTTTTAATTATCTTTGATAACTGTTCACTGCATGAACAGTTGTATTTTTGTCTTTGACAATAGAAATGGGGAGCGGATCTTTTCGTCTTTGATAATAGAAATAGGGGTGGAACAAAAGATGCGTTGCAATATTTTACCATTTTACTTTTGCCATTTCTTCCCTAAAATCTTGTCAAATTTGTCGAGTGTTTACTAGGATAAAAATCCAAAATCCAAATCCCATGTTTGGTTCAAAATTTTTCGTTGAACCGGAAACACATAGTCTAAGTTTAATCACTCCAACAATTCACCTAGTGATTTTATTATACTATCAGGAGTAGGATATATAACCATTTCCGATTTATTCCCTCATTCTTTGGGTAAAATCACCCCAAGATGGAAGCAAAGAAAACAAAATCCAGAAAGATTATGAGCAAGTCTTGATGATTTTTTTCTCTCGGTTGCAGAGACGAGAGACCATTTGGTGTAGGAGCATTTTGCCAATCATCTATAGGGCAAGAAACTGTATAGTCCCGAAACAATGCTCATTGAACTCTTTAAACGTCTCACATTAGAATAACATCCATTTTGCGGAATGATGGTATCGATCAAAGTAAAGACTAAAGAATTGGACCAGATCGATGAAGTTCAAGTATCTAGATCAACATGTAAAGATGCTTGAACCGGTGGAACAACGGAGCAAACATTCATCCATAGGATCCACCAATGAATAATTGGAGAATTATCGGTGGATAATTTTTCTTTAACATGCAATTTAACATCTCGGCATCGTCGACTATTGGCTTTATACGTTCATCCCACCGGAATGATTTTCCATAGAAATTTATGCTCAATCGGAGAACCTTGAAAACGGGGAGCATTATCCGTGAGAAAACCAAATATGAAATACATCTTCTTCAAGGTGGAAAACTTGGGCATCACCCGAGTGTTTTATACTTGATCACGTAGTTTTGCTTGATTTTGGTTTTTGGTATGACTTTTCGGGTTACATTCGAAGTGGTCTAGCGATAGTTCATGAAAATAATTTTTGTAGTCTTTCGAAATATATTATTGTTGAATATTTTCAACAATTGAAAACAAAATAGAGAAACTAAACGTCAGGATAGGGTTTATCTAGTATTGCAAAGTCACATCTTACCATTAGAGAAATCACATGTGCATTGCCATTGGAGAATAAAAGTTTCGGCATAGCAGTACGAAATCACATCTTAACACTAGAGAAATCACATGAGATTAAAAGTTCCGGCATAGCGTTACGAAGTCACATCTTAACGCGAGAGAAATCAAAGGTTATTGACATTGGGAAGTCACATCGAGTGAAATCAGAGGGCTATTGATGTTGCAAAGTCACATCTTGACACGAGAGCGTTGAGGTAGTCAACTTGAGAAATTTTATATAAAACTTTAACGATTTGATTGGAAATACTAAAGAGTCGTGACGCTATAAAAATATGTAAAGAGCATTTCTTATTACTTCATCTTATCTAATAGATAGTGCAACCATTGTATCTCCTTATAAGATTTTATCCAACAATTTCGATAGGGTTTTTCCGAGACTTGGGTCGTTGATGGGATGGAAAGAAGCACAAGATAAGGAAAGGCAGCTCCTTGGACGAGGATTTATTTTTTTGATTCTTTAGCCCACCCAAACCATACATTCAATCCTTAAGAAGATTTTGATTTCCAATTGAGTTAACTTTGTTAACCTCAACTGAACTGAAAATGGTTCGGTCATTGCAAGGATTTGGCACCATGCATGAGGAAAGGAAGGGAAGATCATTTCAAAATCATTTCATTGGTTTAGTAAAGAACCCCGGATGTTCTCAATTCAATGCAGAGAAAGATTCTTTGGTGCCACCGATGAGGAAGGGAAGATCAAAAGCATTCCTACTTTTGCAGGATGCTTGCTTTGCTTCTAAATTTCATGAGCTATCTTACATCGAAATTTACACTTAGAAAATTTAACACCTTAGATTTAACTATTAAGTAAAAGAACTTTTGCCTGCACTAAAGTAATGAGTAGCTAAGTTTAGAGCAAGTAGAGAGTTAGGCATTACTCACAATATTCAAGCACAGAGATTCAGTGAAAGAAACAAGAAATTAGTTCTGAATGATATGAATTACAGTACAGTAATAAATGTAAATCCTAAATTTCTTAGTTTCCCTGCTGTCCAGCTGCTGAGACAAAGAACAACTGCTCTACAAGGAGTGTCCAAATATTACTCCACTAAGTATATGTATACAATTAATTTCTGGCCTATGTATATGTATGCTGTGCAACAAAAACTATAAAAATACCTTTGCAAGTTGGGGATTTACAGATTGTTTATGTTAGTACTAAAAGCAACATTAATTTGTATATATATGCATCTAAGGTAAAGTTAGATAAACTCACAAGTGCATCAAGGTGATTAGATCTTCCCTGCTAATCTCTCTTTGTTCTTGTGAACCCCTCCTACCAAAAGCTTTCTTTGCGAGCAGTCTCTTGTGCTCTTGCAGCTCCAGTATCCGTTCTTCGATCGTATTCCGTGCAATCATCCTCACAATCTGCACGTCTTCCCTCTGTCCAATTCGGTGGACCCGATCCATTGCCTGCTCTTCGATAGCTGGATTCCACCATGGCTCTAATAAGTAGACCTTAGAAGCGGCGGTAAGATTTATTCCAACACCAGAAGCTTTAAGACTTGCAAGCAATATAGTAGGTCCTTCTGGTGCTGGAACTTCAAATTCTTTGACTACTTTTGCTCGCTTCTTGGCATTCATTGAGCCATCTAATCGCAATATCTTGAATCCAACTTGTTTTAGAGGCTCTTCCAGAATCAGTAACATTTTCCGAAATTGTGAAAATATTACTGATTTTGTTGCTGGGCTCTGTTCCCTAGTATCACAAAGACGTTTTAAGAGAACAGCAACTTTGGATGAAAAACTGGAAGAGCCAAGAGCATTGTCCTCAGAAAGCTTAGGAGGGGAAGAGAAAAGGTCAGAATCCGTCAGTGGATGGCGGCACATCGGACAGCAAGCCTTTGAACTTCTTATGGTCTTAAGGATGCAGGCTTGGCAGAAGATGTGAGCACAGGTTGTAATCACTGCATTAGTTGGTGGAAATAAGCAAACTGAACAATCAAAGTCTTCACCTTCTTGCAGCACAGAAAGCATCTTTTCCAGCAGTTTTGGTTTGTTGCTCACATCTGCAAAATTTCATCACAATAATCAAACAACGAACCAAAGGTAGCAAAGAGGTTCCATATTTAAGTATATTGCACTGCAAACCACTTATAGTTCACCAGTATGCTAAATAAAGAAATCAAAAAGCGTTGTAGAAAATGCAATATGAAATGTGAGCAACAGGAAACACACAAGTCACAAGCATATAAAACACGAACAATTCAAAATCTACAAATTCAGGGAAACATTAACTAGAACTTGAAAATTTACCTTCTAGTGTAGGGAGAAACTCTCTGATATCCGGAGGGCACAAGTCCAAAGCATTGCAGACCTGCCGAAGCCGAACAAGGATGCTTAATACAGTTGAATAGTTTTTAACTAAATTTTCGCCCGATATATAATGCTTTATAATTCTGCGGGCTTCTGCTTCCATCTTGTCATAAACATCCCGTTCTTCATCAGAGAGATCCACAAGAAGGGTCTCTACAGATTTAGATGGCAATACGACCAAAGTCTTATCCTTTGTCCTCCTCAAAGATATAGCTGCCATGAGAACCTGAATTGACATTGTGAAATTTATCATTCCAACTTCAAGAAGTAAACCACATTTAACGAACAGGATGCAAACTAAGAGAAGTAAAACAAACGGAACATGAAGTCCTTTACCTGAAGCCGGGAGATACCATTCTGGTCTCCTGAAGCAAGTGGCCGTGATATCAAACTAGTCCAGTAGCTTTTAATGGACAACGGCTCAAACTTCAAAAATGCCATCAGAGAGAACAAATCGAAAGAATCGTTCTGTATGGGTGTTCCAGTTACAAGCCACCTTCTCTTTGCATTCAGCTTTGTAACTGCCCGGCTCTGAAGTGCATTTACATTCTTAATCACATGTGCCTCATCCAAGATAATTCGCCTCCACTCTATCTTCTTCACAGGAGAGTCTTCCCATGTATCTTCACTGGAAAGTGTACTGTAAGTAGTGAGGACAATATCATACTTCCTCAGCTCATTAGCATCTTTTGTTCTGTCTCCATAGTACATATACACTTTCAGCTTTCCTGCTACAGTGTGCTCCCCTAATTGGTTTAGCCAAGATGAAAATACAGAAGGTGGACAAACTACCAATGTTGTATCTGAACGCACAATATTGGATGTATTCAAATTGCATGCTAAGTTTCCTCTATTGCTAGCGCAAACTTCCTCAGTTCTTTGCCTCTTTGGTGGATTATTACTGCTGCTACTTCCACTTTCCCTTTTTGAACCCTCATTGTTAACAACGGTTGTTTCTTCCTCATCTTCTTCATCCACTGCCAATGCCTTTCCAGCATTAACAGCGCCAACTGAGGAGGGATCATCAACACAGAACTTATCGAAAGCAATCAAGGAAAGCAGCGTAAGGGTTTTACCCAGTCCCATGTCATCAGCAAATATTCCACCTCGCAAAGGTTCTGGCCTTTCGTTAGTAATATAGTTTGTTAATACATTGACATAAGCCCCGTCTTTTAATTCCCAAAAAGGAGGTAATTCACAAGAATTTTCCCTGTGAACCAGCCATCCTAACCCTTCCTTTTGGTGCGAAAGAAGCTCAGATTTTATCACATCTTTAGGTGGCTCTAAAGCATCCAATGCTCCAGATTGGCTAATTTGCTCATCCAACAGCTTGAAGATCTCATCAACACTCTTTTCATCTTGCCCAGCTCTTCTGTACTTCATCACAGAAGCTTGTGACAACGCAAATGCTGCATTGTTCTCTGAAATCAGGTTAAATCCAGCATCTGAAATGGCCGATTTCACTGCATCAAACGCCTCTACTCGAGCAAAAATGTGAACTTGGCAGGGTATTCTGTGTCTATTTGCCCTTGGTGGTGCCTTTGGCACAATACCTGCAACAAACACCAATACAACATCAAGTTTGGAAATCAAAATCAAAACTAAAAGCACATAAAATTTCAAAAACTCAAAGAAACAGCACAAGTGAATAAACTAGCCCCTTTCCCACAATTTCACCCAAACTGCATTTCCATTTCAACTAAAACAAAAGCAAGACAGTGCATAAGAAATCAAAGTAATAAGTCCCATGTAATCTAACTTCAATCAACTTGAGCCCAAAAAGTAGAAAGTAGAAAGTAAAAGTTAATCTAAAGGGATTAAAAAACAAACAATTGAAAAAGATTCAAACATGAGCTTAATGAAAAAGATTGGACAACAAATTACAAAGGAAAGAATAAAATTAAAGAACAAAGCTTTAATGTCATGTGAATCATCAGTTCATAATGCATGCATGTCATCATGTTCTAAAAATAAAAATATATTAAAAAATAAAAAAAAGAAAAAAAAGAAAAGAATACCTTAAAAAATCAAACAAAGTCTCACATGAAAGATATGTGACTATTAAACAAAACAATTGAATTAAGAAAATATTATACAATGAAACAGACACTATCTTAGGAGTGGGACCCATTCCTTGACGGTCAATACTGATGCTGATCTGTCACAATTCGGTCAACATACACGTCAGCTACACATTACATCTCCCCACTACACCCCAAAACCAAAAGAGATTTCTCATGCGTTAATCAACGGCACCGCCATGATCGTAACACCTCTCCTATTCCCCACTCTTTCATGTCAAAATAAATTATTAAAACTCAACAATAGAAAAAACAACCCAATTCAGATATTTAATTACATGCATGCAAATAATCCGTCGTCGATATATAGCCAAATTCATCAAGAATCGAGAGTTATACCTTCAATATTGATCAAACGGGCATCGATCATCGGTGCCAGAACTTGTGCGGCTGTCCGTTCGACGTGACCGACTTGGATGGACGTTGTGTTGAAGACTCCAATTGCATTGCCGTCATAAGCATTGTTGGGGTCTCGGACAAAGCTCACGATTTCCCGGCCATTTGTGGTACCGTTATAGTACTGGAGACCTTCTACATAAACAATTACAAAGCCCACCAGGTAAGTGTCCCTTTGACCAGAAGGCAGGGTTGATGATGATGACGATGACGACGACGACAACAACGATGATGGCAAGGGAACAACGAGGTCGTCCTCATTAGCAACTTCATCATCTTCTTCTTGCTCCCTTACAGGAGAAAGCGGCCAGCGGTCCAAGCTCAAGAACTCGTCCACAGGGTCATCCATGGCACCACCAACGATTTGGGATTGGTTTTGGCTCTGGGTTTCAGCAGCCATTTCGCCAACCATTTCGCCAACGATTTGGGGTTGGTTTTGGCTGTGGGTTTCAGCCATTTCACCGACGATTTGGGATTGGTTTTGGTTGTGGGTTTCAGCCATTGCGGTGAATTTTGGAGGGATTTGAGAGAGTATTTCTTGCTATGAGATATTGGGGTTTTTGAGGAGTGATCGAGGTTGTGAAGTGCGGTGGAAAGTTGGGAGTTACAGAAGGGGGTTTTAAAAGGGGAGGTTGTTTTGCAAAGAGACAAAGTTGTTTTACTTGGAGAGTTGGTTTTGAAAACGGGCAGAAGGGGGAAGAAGACAAGTAGCACTGTGTGTGTGCGCGCTTCTTTGAAAATATCTGTTTGGTTTTGATAAACAAACAAACAAAAACAAAATCTCAATTTGAATGAGTTGTAATCAGATCTCTAGAAATACAAAAGAAAAAATTAATATTTGTTTTCTTCTATTTTCGTATTATGGTAATCATCGTTTATATAATATTTGTTTTCTTGTATTTTCATATTATAGAAATCATATCACCGTAATATGATTTTATAGCTTTCGTACATATAGGAAACTCGACAGTAGTTGTCTTCTTCTATTTTGATATTACATAACTCAACTTATGAGTTACTGATTATTAATCAGTTAATATTTTCTAGTATCTGTAGAGAGAGGGTTAATTCTGCAAGGTTATATTTGTTTTGTGGGAACAATATTTATTTTGAGTACGAAAATATATGGGAAGAAAAGAGAGGTAGAATTATAAGAAAAGAAAACAAATATTTATCATATAAGGATTTTGCCAAGTAATTTCAATGGATTTAATGCATTGAGATGCAATTTTTTTAATTGAGAAAAAAAAATCAGGCAATTAGTGAGATCAAGCTAAATTGCGAACCATAAAAGATTGTGTTTTGCTTACTATTTGTTTCTTCTACTTGAAGGTGTAAGATTTTCGAGGACCGAAACACGCCGTAATCTCAAGATTTAGTTTCCCTAATTTCGGGATCACAAGGCTCCTCTTACTGTCATTACTCAATAATAATATAAAACTAATACTTTATTAATCATCCTTACAAAACCGTAGTTAATAAATATCCATCATAATACTCAAAACATAGTCATGGGTCTAAAACCCATAAATTTATTCCAAGGTTCCTATATTAAATACTTCATCCATTCATCCTTTACCATTCCCAGACCCCGGTCTCGTCCTTATCTACGCCATCAACTTCATCTGTAAAATATTATATATATAGAAGAATGAGCGAATCACCCAACAAGTAAACCCTAGATCATTTAAAATAGTCATACTTTACAAAATAATATCTTTTCAATATAGCATATAATCAAACAGACAAACTTCGATATTCAACTTACATGATAACATTTACATGTCCGTACTTATACTTTCATATAATTCATGCATTCATACACACACACACACACACACACATATAAATATATATATATAAATTATTTACGTGAAATATCTTAATGAATGAGTAACCATGACATCACATGCATTTACGGCTTACTGAGTACTCAGCCTAGCTGTATTCCAGCTAGGTCGGCCATTAGCCCTTAGGTCACATACATGACTTTCATAGATCCCCCTTGAGTCGAGGATCTTAATTACATAATCTAATCCCCTTTGGATCGAGGATTAATTATGTCGTGACATAATATGTTCGGAACACGTGTCCCTACCGTTAGGACATGTAATCCATTGAATCATTCATTAAGCTTTCGTCACATAACATATTAATTTTTAATATAGATTAAGGGCAGTCACAAAAAAACATTTTGTACCAGTAACTTTAATTGTTTTCAAAATGTAAAGACCGAAATTCTCTACATGAAAAATAAATCATTCATCACTATATACTTTAAAAGAAAACATATTAATCGTTCATCACTGGATCATTATATGTGATTACAGTATATTACATATCCTTATTTAATGCATTTGAGCTATCTATAATTTTATTCAATTTGAAAAGTACTTTTATGAAGACCAAATTCTAAAATTTGTAACATCGTGAATCATTTATGATACAAATTTCAATATATATAGTTTAAGTTATGAAATCACTTCACAAACAAATTATACAATTTGTTAAATCCTATGACCATAAATCGAAATATACATATACAGTAGGTATAAATAACAATCTTTCATGATATATATACAGTATATAAAAGAAACCCTTCAGGACGGTTTTTCTCTCCCAATTTCTCTCCCAGGCACAATTCCCAAAGTTGACTACCTCCAATTTAATATTCCCACCAATCTAGCCGTTTCAGGCGACTTTGTCTCTAACGGTAAATAAAATTGGTAAAGCTCTAGGGGCTCCTTCAGCCGCCAATGGCAGAGGTGGAGGCCCCCCCACCCCCTCCACCGCGATCCTACATGGAGGTTGCAGGAAAACCTTCCACCCACACCACTAATGTCTCTTTCTCCTCCAGTCAGAACTCAAAACCCCTGTCAATACATAAGGGAGAACCCGCCCTCTTTCTCTCGGTTGAGGAAGAAGAGCAATTAGCAGAGCCCTACCGCTGGACGCTAGTGGCAAAATTTTCCTGGGGCCGTCCTTCTATGGCAAACCTCAGGAAAGACATTTTAGCAGCATCATTCTTGGGAGAATGCCACGCAGGACTGTTGGACAATCGGCATGTGCTTTTGAACTTTGCCAAAGAAGAGGATTTCCAGAGATTATGGCTTAGGAAAACATGGCATTTTAATGGATTTGCTGCTCGTATATTCAAATGGACAAAGGAGTTCGACACTACGATTGAACCTTCAGTATCCCCTGTCTGGGTCCGCTTCCCACTCCTTCCTCTGCATCTCTTCAACAAGGAGACCCTCTTTTCCTTAACCTCGGCAGTAGGAAAACCTTTAAAACTTGATGCGGCGACTGCCTCCTCGACGAATCTAATTCGCCCCAGTGAAGCGCGCATTTGCATTGAAATGGATGTCATGAAACCGACCCCTTCACGGATTTGGATTGGCAATAAGACCTCTGGAAGATGGCAAAGCATTGAAGTCGAGGAAAAACCAGACTACTGTCCCAATTGCAGAAAATTAGGTCACAACGTGAAAGAGTGTTCCCCCAGAAACCACAGACAAGAGCTCAGAGCAAATCACGGTCGGCAACCACTATTGGCCCTAAATACACTTCAGGAGAGTGGACTGTAGTAAAGAGGAAAGGGTTGCAGAATACCCAGGAAAATGTTGCCCCTACCCTGGTCGATCATCAATTCCACAAGAATTCCAAAGGAAAAGGTCCAATCATGCCAGATATCAGCAGTCTCCCCAATGACATCCCTGAACCGTCCTGTAAACAATCCCTGGAGAGAAATAAAGACAGGGAAGTGGTGGAACCACCACCGGAAAATGCTCCAGATGCCCTCACTGTGGTAGAAACAGAAGGCTCCCACCGGAATGATGCTGAAATGACAGAGGTCATAACTCTGGAAGAAGCAGCCCTGATTCCACTTCCTATTCCTATGTTGAGTAATGCCCGCTCTGATGATCCAATAGACACTCCCACTACTATCCCCAATGACCGACAAGTACCAATGATCAATGTCAATGCTAAAGAACAATCCCATAGCCTACCACAATCCACAGCTCTGCCAGTACACTCACAGGCACAACCCACCAGTGTAGAAGGGTCACCAGACCAGCATAACCCCCAAGGAGGAAACAGAAACGCTGAAGTGGAAGAGCACAGTGGATCAATCTTAAAAGAGACAGCCCAGATTAAGGAGCTTTCCACTGAACTAAACTCCCCCAATGACGACACCAATCTTCCCAGAGCAAACCAGGTACCCAATACTAAAAAACCCGTTGTCAAAAATCATAAAACTCCTTCCTTTGTAAACTTGCAGGAGATAGATACGTCATCCGAAGAGGACAAGGAGAGCTCTGGAACTATTTCTCTATAAGTGGTGCTACCGTTAACCTCAAAATATTTCTCATGTGATCAATCAGAAGCTGCCCGACCTAAGACCTGGTCCAAATTCCCCTCTACTAGAATTACTAGAAGCCAGAGCTCAGGTACTCTTTCCCCCCTTCCCACCTCTCAATGATTAATATCTTATACTGGAACATACGGAGAGTGAATAAGACCCCTAACTTTAGGAAGCTAAAGTCGATAATCAAAAAGCATAATTGTGATCTTTTTGTTGTTGCTGAACCTTTTGCTGAAGGTAAGAAATTGGAATTAATTAAGAAAAAACTGAAATTTGAGTGTGTCATTGGCAATGCAACTAATTCAATATGGGTCATGTTTAGAGCACCTTTTGATTGTGTGGTTTTGGAAAATTCAGTACAGCACATATCCTTATCTGTTTCTCACCCTGTATGGCCCATTAGTTATATCTAGTATCTATGCTAGCTGCCTGGAACAAGAAAGGAAAGACCTATGGTAGTCTTTAGCTAACCTTAAAGTCAAAGATTCCCCGTGGATGTTATGGGGGGACTGGAATTGTATTAGGTTTAATGAGGAAAAAAAAGGGGGTAAGCCATTTTCCCAAAAAGAAGCTAGAGACTTTTCTAATTTTATTAGCTCCCAGGGTCTAAGTGAAATATCCTCCTATGGGGCAAAATTTACTTGGTGTAACAATAGGGAAGAGAAGGCTAGAATCTGGAAAAAGTTGGATAGGGGGCTCATTAACCATGCCTGTCTCAATGGCCCTTCCTCCCTCTCTATCAATCACCTAGCTAGGGCTCATTCGGGTCATGCTCCACTCTTAATGAAAATTGATAAGATAGGTCAAGGTAAGGGGAAGAGTTTTAGGTGTCAGAACTTTTGGTTCTCAAATAAAACTTGCCTCCCTTTGATAAGTTCAGCCTGGAATGTCTAAATAGTAGGAAACCCTATGAGGATATTTTGTGAAAAAATGAAGACAGTAAAATCAGCCTTAAAAAGATGGAACAGAGAGACATTTGGAGATATATTCTCAAACGTGGATAAGGCTGAAAAGGAACTGCTGAGGTTGGAAAAAGAGGACGAAGTCTATGGAGTCCCTAGGGAAACTCTAAACCGAGCCAAAGCAAATATACATTTTCAACTTAGTCTCGAGGAACAATATTGGAAGCAAAAATCCAATGCTAAGTGGGTGGCCGAGGGGGATAGAAACTCCAAGTTCTTTCACTCCTTAGTGAGGCAAAGGCAGGCAAAATCCATCATCCATAGATTACAAGATCAGGATGGAACATGGTTTGAAGAAGAAAACAAGATTGGAGAGCTTGCGGTTAACCACTTTTCTAGCCTTTATTCAACTGTCTCTCCCCCTTTAAGGTTAAAGCCCAATATGATGCCACACTCTCTGAATGATGATGATAGAAGCTTCCTTACAAGAATTCCTGAAATGGAAGAGGTCCATAATGTTGTGCTGAATATGAGTAAAGATAGTGCTCCGGGGCCCGATGGATTCAATGGTTACTTTTACTTTAAAACTTGGGACATAATCAAAGAGGACCTTATTGAGGCTGTTCAGTGGTTCATGAATGGGGGGGACCTTCCTAATGCCCTTACTGCCATATCCATCGTTTTGATACCAAAAATTTCAAACCCTTCTTCTCTACATCACTTTAGACCCATTAGTTTATGTAATGTCATAAACAAGATAGTCTCTAAACTCCTTGCGAATAGACTTGCGACAATTCTGCCCACTCTTATCTCTGAAAATCAGAGTGGTTTTATCTCCGGTAGAAACATCTCAGATAACTACTGGCTAGCAAGTGAGTTTCTATCTTCCATCAATAGAAAAATAAAGGAGAGAAGTGTGGTGCTTAAACTGGATATGGAAAAGGCATATGACAGAGTTGAGTGGTCCTTTTTGCTCCAAGTAATGAGGTTAATGGGATTTGGTGAAGTATGGATTGACATAATGTGGAGGCTTCTTTCTAATATATGGATGTCAATTCTGATCAATGGAACCCCTAAAGGCTGGTTCAAGTCTACTAGAGGGCTTAGACAAGGAGACCCTATCTCTCCTCTTCTATTAATCATAGGGGCAGAATATCTCTCAAGGGATTTAAACGATAATGGCCCCAATGGATTAGACTTCAGAGTGCTAAGGAACTGTCCCAAGGTCACACACCTTTCATATGCTGATGACATCATAGTTTTTACATCTGCCAATCCAAATGTCATAAAAGCTGTTATGGGTAAGCTAAGTCATTATGAACTGGTTTCAGGCCAAAGAGTGAATCCTGCTAAAAGCAGCTACTATGTCCATGAGAACCTTCCCATAGCTAGAAAACATATAGTGGGTAAGATCACCAAATTCTCTAGAGGCTCCTTTCCAATGTCATACTTAGGAGTTTCCTTACATTTCAAAAGGATCCCTTCGGCCTCATTTAGTTACATGATCCAGAAGATCTCTAAAAGGATTCAAGGATGGAGCTCCAAATTTCTGTCTATGGGTGGACGCATTACTTTGATTAAAAGTGTACTATCCTCTCTCCCATTATACACCACAATGAACTTGAATCCCCCAAAGAAGACTCTACATCAAATTGAGTCCTTAATGTCGAATTTCCTATGGTCAGCCTCTGATGTTAAATCCAATTATCATTGGATTAGCTGGCAAGATTTATGTCTTACACAAACAGAAGGTGGGGTGGGTTTCAGAGACTTAACCTCCCTAGTTACAGCCAAGTCTTATAGAATGTGGTGGAAATTCAGGAAAAAAGACACTCTATGGGCTAAATTTCTATGGTCAAAATATTGTTATGAATCTCACCCTCTTCAATGCTATGTGAAAAGGGGAAGCTCCAACTGTTGGAAAAGATTAATGCAAAATGCACAGAAAGCTGATGAACACATCCAGTTCAATGTGGGATCAGGGGACTGTAGTCTGTTCTTTGAGAGGTGGAAGGATGAAGGAAGTATACATGGAATCTTTAATTGCAGGGGAAAGCAGAAATTAAGAGAAGTGCTAAGTCCAAGTGGATGGGACCTGCAGGAAATCAGCAACATATGCCCCCAGGTTCCTCACTCATTCTTCACTTCCTACCCACTGATCTTAACAGCAAGGCCTGATACTTTGATCTGGAGGCTTACAGAATCTGGTACTTTCAGTCTTAATTCAGCATACAAGGTAACAAGACCACACACACCCACTGGATACCCCATGTCTACACATATCTGGGATCAACATGTTACCATTAAAATATCTTTCTTCATGTTGAGGCTCACACAGAACAGAATTCCCCTTGGGCATCTACTTCACAAAGTGGGAGTAATTGGTCCCTTTTGGTGCCCTCTATGCTGCTCTCATGGGGAGTCCATTTCTCACACATTTGCTGCTTGCAAGTTCACTGCCATGGTATGGAAAATTATGGGTTCAGAGGTAAAACAATTCTCACACTCCATATCCTTGTACAGGACCCTTCATTTCTGGTGGAACTCGGAGACAAAAGGGGAAATTCAGGCTTTCCTATACAAAGTCATTCCATCCCTGATATGTTGGTGTACTTGGAAGATGAGGAATCAAATTATCTTTGAAAATGCAAAGCCTAATAAAGACACTATTATCCAGAATATATTCACACTATTAAAGCAAATTTTGTCTCTAAAATGTCAAATAATGAACATCCAGTCAATGGATTGGAATGGTTTTTGGCTCGCAGTCCCCCTGATTATGAGAAGAATTAAAATAACTCTGCACACCTGGCTGCCTCCCGTGGGAACCCAAGTAAAACTGAATGTTGCCTCTTACACATCATTGGCCCAAATAACTGGGGGAGGACTGGTCAGAAACTCAGAAGGTAAGATCATATTCCAAATCCCCACAGTTAAGAGTTTAATCCCTGATACGAAACTGCAGGTGGAGATCAGATTGTGTATGGAAGGCATACAGTCTTGCAAAAGTCTAGGGCACCATGATATCATCATAGAGACTCACTGCACCTTATTACAGCAAGCTTGCAATCAGAGAGAGCTGTGGAAATTCAGAAATTGGGAAGATGACCTCCAGTATATCAGCTGCCAGGCCAACCTTCTCCTTGTCCCCAAAACTGCTAATAGACCAGCTGTATACTTAGCTGAGCATGCAGAACCAGACAAAGACATATTGGAGTAGCTCATCCACTCAGATAAATCAAAACTCCCCTACATTGCAAGGAGAAGAAGCAACTCATTCATCCTTCCATGACCAGCTCATGCAGCAGTCCCTTCATGTATCTATCGATCTCCCAAATAATCTGCTGTCACACAAGTCCAGAGAATACTATACAAAATCATTGCAGCAACTTCAAGGAAGACAAAGGGATTGGACGACAAATGTTAGATCCTATACATATCACAGCCTTTACATTATTTTGGACCTGATGAGTGTATTTAATTGTTCATGCATTTGGCTTTAAAGTTTTTCATGCTCCCAGATTTTAACAGGACTTGTAAAAGGAGTAGTACTCCTCTTTTGTGCTCTTCGCTTGATCTCCTCGCGCCATTAGGCTTACGCATGTAAATGGTGATGTGATCAAGATGGGTTACTTTTGTAAAGGTGATTTTAGCCATCACCTAATTTCATATCTATACATTACATATAAGGGGGAGTTGTTGGAAAGCTGGACTTCAACATGCTTGCTTATGGGGCTAATATTGTTTTTTCGCATGGCTACTTGTGGGGCAAATTTGTGAGTAGCTGAAAAGCAAGCATGTCTTCAACATGTGTGCTTGCTTCGCTACAGTGGAATTTTTTTGTTTCTCTGCCTGTGGGTAAAACTGCAATTGCTGGCGGCTGTTCAGAAGGAGCTTGACACGCGTAAGACTCACACAATTCCCCTTTCATGTAGTTGCTTGGTGCGTGTCAAACACACAGAATTCCACTCTAATTTTTTTCCCTTTCACATTCTTTGACCAACTCAATCCAGAGAAAACAGCACGTTCCCAGCAAAATTTGTAAGAATGAGCTCAATTTCTCTGTTAGGACTTTTGACACTGTCTTCTCCTCAGCAACGCACCACCGCTTTACGCCACCAACTGCCCTGCCTGCTCTTTCCTCATGCGAGTCCACAACCGTCGAGATTCTTCTTGGATTCAATCGACTATTTGGGCTCCCGCAAGTATATTTTACTTAAAAAGAATCATCGTTAGTGTGATACGTCTTTTGATTGTTGATGTTTGAAGAATTGTAGAATTTTAAAGTCAAATTCTTGATATAGCTACTGCATTTGTTACGCTGCGATAGTTTGTTGTAGCAGCTAAAAATTGATTCTTTGGAGAGCAAAATAAGAAATAAAGGGCCAAAGTTCTCATGGCTCTCTTGTTGCAGGAATATTTTGACTACTTTAATGGGAATCATTTACCATATGCTTTGTTAACAATCATGTGAGGTGGGCATTTGAAATTTCAAATTTGGGAACTATATTTTCCTTTTTATTTCACCTATTCAGAATAATTTTCACTTAAATCAGTTCAATTACTGCAATTTAGATTTGATCTTTTAGTCTATGAAAGGGTTCAATTTTCAATAGCTAACTAACTGGTACTGCCTGTAATTTAGGAATGGTGTGCAGCAGAGAAGAAATTCATGGCAAGATCGAGTTTGGGGCACAAATTGCCCAATTCCACGAGGCAAAAACTTCAGTTATGTTTTACAAGTTAAAGATCAGATTTGTAGCTACTTTTACTTTCCCTCCCTTGCTTTCCACAAGGCTGCAGGAGGGTATGGCGGCATCAAAATTGCTAGCCATTCTGTGATTCCAGTTCCTTTTCCTACAGCTGCTGGAGATTACACTATACTTGCTGGAGATTGGTTCAAGCAGAGCCACAATGTGAGTACATTAAATTTTGATAAATTTAATTTGCTGTTCATCATTAGCCTAAATCAATCAAGTTCAAGAAATGGCCTTTTCTTGGTGTGGAATTGTATTCATACGTAACCTGGACTTCAAAATCAGATTCCAATTTGCTGTTCATCATTAACCTAAATCAATCAAATTCAAGAAATGGCCTTTTCTTGTTGTGGAATTGTATTGATACTCAACCTGGACTTCAAAATCAGATTCTAATTCTGCAATTTGGAGCTCGTAAATCGTATAATTTTCTGTTAAAGAATGATAGATTGACTAAATGCTTCTCTGTCCAATTTGCACTGAAGGATCTAAAAGTCATTTTCGATGGTGGACATAATCTTCCCTTTCCAGATGGACTTCTTATCAATGGCCGTAATAGAAATGGTTATGTTTTCATGGTGGAGAGTGGTAATAGATTCAATCAACAAATAATCTTCTTTCACAAAAATTCCTATGAAATGAGTTTATATATGAAACAACTAATTAATAGCCGTTGAAATTGTCATTCTAATTTTTTACCGCTTTTATTGTGTGTTAAAATTGCGATTACCTCACGTTTGATATATGAACCCATTTCACTATAGTGCTTGCGATATCTGATCATTTGAGAACATTTTGATCCAGGAAAAATTATGATGGGCTACTTATGATTCTCCAAGAAACTGATCAATCTTCAATGGGAATTACTGAAAACACAAAGTGTTAGGCTTTTAGCCAAAATATAAGCTTTCTTTGGTTGCATTTGAGTGCTTTTGATGATTGCCAAAACTAATCTTATCATGTCATTTTTGGCAATCAGACGGAACTTAACAGCTACTGGACCAAAACCCAATCCCCAGGGCTGTTATCACTATCAAATGATCACAAATTCTACATCATTATTTTGTTAGCGTTTTCAACTGTGGATTCGCAGTATCTCTCATTGGAATTGTTGGGTACATCGCAGCATATTTCTATGGTAGAAGCTTGCTTGGATTTTCTAGAATTGAGACTTGAAGTTTCCTTGGACTTGACGGTATTTAATGAATCAAACTCTACTTGGTGGCCTCTGGTTGTCGGAGTTAGACCAGTTTGGCTTATTTCTTTGATTTACCTTTATCAAAATGATGTTAACTATAGTGTGGGACTTTTGTGGTTGCTTGTTCGATATGTTCTTTTCGAATACATGACAGTCTCCAGAGTAGTTGATGATCAGCATGTTGTGCTGCTTAGATGCCCTATGCACATGATTGTTTAAGGCCACACATTTGTTGGTTATGGTGACTTGGTAAACTATTGTACTTGTTTGGCAATGTGTTGGGTTCATTGGCTTAAACTGGGATTTAAGAGGTTTGGACATATGACTTTATACTGATGATCGGATGGGACGAAGTAATACAATGCATGAACCGACATGAATTTAACTCCTGGATTTGGAGAATAAAATTTTACATATAACATTCCAAACAAAAGATTATTAATTTTGAAAATTTCTTGAGTGCTGAGTCAAAGTTTTAGGATGAGAATATAAAACAAAGGGGGTGTGATAGTAGTCACTATAGATTGGCATGCGAAAAACACACGTGCACACACACTTGCTTCTTCAGATGTTGGCTCTTGTCAATGCAACATCACATGACAAAGTTCTACCTTTATGTTTATTTAATTAAATGCGCCTGTGCTGGAAGTTTCGTTCCTGCTTGGTTTGACAGATAATATTTCCTTGATCCTTTCCTCGTCATAATGTATATTTTTCTCTTGGGGTTGTGCAGGTTGCTTGCAGTCAATATATGGAATTCATACCCTTAGAGTGGAAAGTATAGCATGTGGAAAAGCTGCTCCAGTTAATGAGCTACGGGTGCAAGGGGTTTATAACCCTGGACACTTGAGGAAGGTAAATATTGCTGTTCTATAATTCTTTACAATTTCATAATGAATGTTGAAATACCTCGGATATGAGATCAGTTTGAACGTCATGCAGATCATTATAACTCAAGCTTCACAGGTCATTCAAGAAGTCGGTAGACGTTGGAAGGCTAATATGCACAATATTGAAGGTGAAAACATGTTTCGTGCAGAATCTTTAACATAGTCTCCTACTGGGCTGAGATCACCTTCTAAAATTTGGAAGATAAGTAACAATTTCACAAGGCTTCTTTTGCCTTGCCTTTAAGGGACTTTAAGTTTGGCAGTCGTACAAAATTCGTGAAGTTTGTGCACATCTTGGTCTGAATGAACAGTAATTGGTTCATGACTATGACGAAAAGAGCTAAGGCCTACTTAATGCTACAGAAAAGGTAAAAAGTGAATGCCTTTTCTTGTCTTTATGTAAACTGGTTGCACCAGAACATGTATTCCCCAAGTTTCGAACACTAAACTTAGAGGTCGATAACTAACTCCCCTATTCCACTAATTTAAGAAACTTCTGTTTGAAAATATTGTAAGAAGCACAAAAATTTTGTTGTATAACTTTGCGTACCTCCCTGTCAGTACTTCGGTAGGGATATATTTTAGTGGTGAAACAGGGAGGTTCTGAGAAAGCAAGTGATCATTGGTAAATAGAAGACGCTTTTTGTTAGTTGATGTAGCTGTTGGTTACTTCATTGTCATCTATTTCTTTAAGAAGTGGGTGGAGCCTTAGTATAAGATTATCTGTAGCCTTTGTCAGTTAGTAACTGTATGTAGATTGTCTTGCAGACTGTTGGCTCTCCACACCATAGTGTAATGAATTACAGTGGTGCAGCACCTGCAGATATGCTCTTGAATAAACTTGAAGAAGTCAACATATAAGTTAAGGTGAGGATCCCCTTTTCTGATTTTGATTCTTATTGAAATGAGGTTACCTTAGAAAACTTGAGAGTTTGCATTATCAATTTGTCATCCTTACTTTTATATTCTAAATTCCTGGCATCAATTCTTATCTTGCTATGATATATGAACTTGTTTTTTGCGAATTCGGGTTGGTTTGGTTTTAAATATAGTTTATTTGTTGCAATGAAACAGAACATTGAGTTGCTTATAGAGAAGTCTCAAGCATCACCAAGGAGTAGTCAATAAAAGTTTGCTTGCTTTTGAGTCATGATCAGTGGAGGGTCATCACAATTCACAGTGGTAGGAACATTGCCCTCGGTTGAGCTTTGCTTTGCCCCACTTGAGAGAGGAAGGCTTTCGTCTCTTTACAGTGGGAGGTTTGGAATTCTCATCGCGAATTGAATGTTTTCTCAGAATTTGTTCACTTCAGTCTCATTCTGCCTCGGTTTCTTCTCTCATTGATTTTCCGCTGTGCTTTTATTGCTTGCCAGTGCTTGCATCTAAAATAAAATTTAATGAGAAGGCAAATAGAATCGGCTGAATTGTGTTCAATCTGGAGCATTTTAATTTAGAGTAATGCAAGGTTGTGAGTTAGAACCCCGTATCTGTATGTTAGGATAGTGTAGCGTAGAATAGAATGAATGAAATGTATGATAGATGTTGCTGGAGGAGAAGCCAAATAGAGAGTTTTGTTTGTGTGGAAGATTAAGTTTGACTTTGTTTGTTGTTTGTTTTCTTCTCAGATAAGTGTCTTACTGGTTTAAATTGTTGCAGTTGCAATCCTTTAGAAAGACCCTCATGCGATCGCTTCAAGATGATGAAGATCAATCTGTAAGTTGATATATACTTTACAAGTCTCTCGGACTATGAATGGTTACTTTTTTAGTTATTTTCATAGATTGCTTATAGAAAATTGTTCTATTTTGTTATCTTATTTGAGCTAGCAGAGAAGAGAAACTTCTAACATAGTATTGTTCGATGTCGAGTATGTCAGGTTGGCAGTCATCAAGTGGTTGGCATAGACGCAAGAAGACAAATAGGTTTGTCTTTCTGGCCACTCTATTGATCTCACTTAGTGGCATTTCTAGGGGAAAAAATGTCATAATCCTAAAAGTTGTAATGTAATTCATTCAAACTTAATGAAGTGGAGTGATGAATTCTTTGTTAGCCAACTGGCTTGTCTTCATTTTCACTAAGAACTCACTCTGAATTAAGGAATTGAGAATTTTCAATTTTTTTTAGCTCTGAAGAGTGGTAAGTTGTAAAAAGTGGGGAGATTTTATTCTGTGTGTGTGTGTGTGTTTTGTTTGGCGCTGTGAAAAGATGGGCTTCTTATTTCTAAAACCCTCTGCCTAAAACCTCCATAGACATTTTGTTGCTAAACAACTTTGAGATTCCACAGCACCAATCCAAAGATGTTATCTTTTCTACTGAAAAGATCATCATCAATTCAAAATACCCCTATAATCAAATCCCAGTTTTGTTTCACTTTGCTTTCTTCTCTCACACAATCTCAATCTCATTATTTCTCCACTTCAATCCAAAATCACTCATTTTTAACCTTTGGGTAATAGATTTTTGGGCAAAGGAAGTGTATGGGTTCTCTTTATCTTTCCTTTCACAAGATTCGAAAATTTTTTCTGGTTTTCCTGCTAGTGCTGTTGATTCTATAAAATGTATGCGTTTTTATAGTTCTCAGTCTCTGGCTGCTGTTTGAGCCTCAACTTCTGATGGGCTAACTGTGGAGGGAATTGTGAAAATAATTGGACCATACTTGATGAAGATGAGAGTGATTGGAAAAGCCATGCTTCTGCAATTGCTCAGTCCAATTAACCTTATTAAGAGACGGCTAAAGTACACTTTTGAATATCTGCCGTAGAAAAAACATGCTTGGTTAGTGCTATATAAATAGTGACATGTATAATTGCTAGAGCTGATCAAGTTTAAAACTTTTGTCTTGCAAAGTGTGCAACTGTTGTTTGATTTCCTTTTCGTTTTCTTCTATGATGTCTCTTTGTTTTAACTTAAGCTATGACTCTCTGTTCGTTCTGTTGTGATTTTTTTTGCGTACAATTTTCATATATTTATATATCTGTAAACAACGGATTTGGATAATAAATTTTGGAGAGCCACATTAACATTCATCAATTTGAGTGTTCCAAAGATAAGAAGATCTTATATTTTTTAATTGAGAAGTAAACTAAAAGAATCTGAGTTTATGAAGTTTTATGCATCAGAAGTCCTTCTACAAGTCGTGGAACAGATAAAGTTAATTGCTTTATTATAAGTTGATTAGTAAGTTGAAAGTTCTATTATCTCCTGCCTGGTTGTTAATGTGTCAGTTGTACACCTTGATTGGTGTGAATCTGTGATATTATATGGTTTCTGTTTGTTAGAGGCAATAACATGACGTTTTCCCTCTCCTTTTTTAAATGTGGTTATAGTGGAAGAAGTTACTGGTTACGCTGAAGATATTATCTGCAGAACTGGATAAACCAGACCTTTGGGATGATCCTGTGCATGCTGGCAAAATAAGCCGTGAGCATGGTTCACTTACAGGAAAGATGAATAAAGTCAAGGCATTTGAACAAGAATTGTCTGATCATATTGACATGATAAAATTATCTCGTGAGGAGAAAGGTGCAGAGTCAGAAATGGTGGGCCTCAAATCTTCTTTTGTTAGGCATGTATTCCTTCAGCTGTTGTGCTTAAACTTAAAATTTCATTCTTACCATTGACTTCTTTCATTAATTACTCTGTTGAACCTTTTTTTTCTTTTTTGGGAAACATTGAACTTCTAATGACATTGATGCTCTGCTAAATCATGCCTTTTGCCGGCTGCTTAGAAATTTCTTTACCGTTAAAGGGGCATTGTTACTGTATTAGATTTCTACGAAGTTGAGTGAGTATGGGCTTAGACATTATTTTTCTAATTGCAGGAAGCACTGAAAGCTTTACTCGAGATGAGAAGAAGTGTAAAAGAAAAGGAGTTAGAAGCTTTATTGTCCGGGGAGCATGATTCTTGCTCTTGATTTTATTCTTTGAATTCTAAAAGTTTTAACCTCCGGTACCTCATATTAATGATTCAATTCCTAATTTTGGTGTCAAAGGCTTTCTCATTCTAAGAATAGGTTATAAGAAAGTTGTTACTAGGATTTCCAATACGTGCCTCTTTGTGTTGCTATCTGATTCTTCCTGGGCCTTTTCTGTTCTATCGCTCTACTGTGCATGTGTGCATGTTTTTGTGACATCTAACATAACTGAATACATTTATCGAACTATAGGTACAAGCTGGAGCTGGTGGTACTAAGAACATGGATTGGGCTTCAATGGTTATGTAGATGAATGAGGTTACAGTAGTGGATGAAATGCCTGGTGAGATTGCTGGAATCAAGGTCAGTATTCTCATAATATTTTGCTTGGTTCTCAATTTCATACAGATCTTTAAGAGTCCTTTTTGATTGCATCCTTGGCTCAAAATAGATTTTGGAGCTTATAGCATGAAATCAATCATAAATTTCAATGCAACCTGTTAGTAAATCATTGTTATCCATTACATTCCATAATTTTTAGAGAAGTACTCTAATGTGCATGCTTCTTGGCTAAAGTAGCCATTCCACCTTAAAGAAATGCCCATTTCACTCATTCATAAATAGTGGGACACCCCTCTGCTTTAAATATTCTCAACCATAATAGAAACATTTTCTTTTTTGGAAATTTCTACAGCCACACTTCCCATAGTAACTCAAACATACCTACTTAAAAACTATTTGATCATAATGAATCTATGCTCATTCTGTGCTATCGTGTTAGTGTTTTTTAGTTTCTGAAATGCGTGTAATAGTCTGTTATTGCATTTGCGTGGTTATTTCACTTTGCTTCTCTGATGGGGGAAACGTTGTGTTGTAGATGAACTTCACTAATTTGAAAATTCGAAGTGTTCGTTCATGAAAGCTTGAGAATATGGTTTGACAGCTTACATGGTCACACATATCCAGTTTCTGCACTGTCATGCATTCTTAATCACCTTGTTTGGAGTAGTTACTTTTTTGTAGCCTACTATCAACAGGTCCTATGTTGCCTGATAATATATTTTATTAGTCACTATATCATGTGAATAAGTGAGGATTACAGTGATGGAATGTAAATCTTCCTCTGACATTGTGTTGAGGTTTCTGATGCTGGGGCAAGGTTCCTGTAGTATTATTTGCCATTGCACTTCAAATATCCTGGTAGTGGGAACGTCTGATCATTGCCTAGCCTTTGTACTTCAGTGGGCTACAATCAGAGTTGAAGGTGAATATGCATTTGGATATGCCAAAGCAGAAGATAGAGCACATCGTTTGGTTCGTTGCTCACCATTTGATAGTGCAAACCGCCGACATACTTCATTTTCTGCTGTTGCCGTGATTCCAATCCTAGGAGAAGGATTTTCCCGTTTTCAGATCAAGGAATCCGATCCCCGGATAGAACGATTCCGTGCGGGGGGAGCTGGTGGTCAGCATGTTAACACAACCGAGAGTGCTGTCAGGATAACTCACATTCCTATCGGGATCACTGCAACTTGCCAAAATGAAAGGTATACAACACCTTCTGTTTTTCTTATGTTTCAAAATATTGACTACAAGTTCACTTCCTGAGTGCGTTCAATGACAGGTCACAACATTCAAACAAGGCCTCTGCCATGGCTGTACTTCATTCCCGCTTGGACAAACTTGAGATGGCTCGTCAAGCTCAAATTAACGCACAACATACGTAGTCCCTTTCTAAAAATAGCTTTGGTAACCAAATCCGTTCGTATGTACTCCATGTAAGCATTAAAACTCTTTGGGTTTGAATTGTGGAGGATGCTTCCCAGGAATAGCCACTTTATTCATTCTTTACTATTGTTTTGCAGCCTTACCGCATGGTTAAGGATCATAGAACAAATTATGAAGTTTCAGATGCTGATTCTGTTCTTGAAGGGGATATTGATGACTTCATCTTGAGCTATCTGTCAGCATCCTTGGACAAAGATGAAGATGACCCATAAAGGAAGTATTGAACTGGGTACTCAAATATATGATTGCAGATGCCAGACACAGCTTCTTAGAAGATGTAGATGAGACGGTGGTCGATACTCAACACTTGGTTTGGAATCAATTTTACACTGATAGATGCTGGATCACAATCTGGTTAGTCCTGCTTTCTCCTGACGGGTTCTGTATGAATTGGGATAAAACTGTGCAATGTTCATTATTTTCTTTAATGAAGGATGTGCTAATGCTAATAGTCTGTAATGACATGTATGGTTCAGCTTCACCTGTTTTGAACAGGGATAATAGCCTTCTTTCTACGTAAATTAGGAACTTTATTCGGGAGTTAACAAGTTGAATTTCTTCTATGAAAACCATGTTATCTTTGATTCTCCAAATACAAGAACGTAATGTCGTTCTACAAACCATCCTACTTACCCTTATCCAGTTATTTCTGCCGTTTATGTTGTTACTTTCTATGCTTGGATTCAGGGAGGACTCAGCTTGATGGAAAAGAGTTCTTTCGCCAAGTCAGGTAAGGATGCTGCTCTAATAGTTTGCCCGTGAAACTATGTATTCTCAGTGCTAGGAATGCGAACAACCTGTGTCCGTTCATGACATGCAGCATCAGACGATTTAGTTTGCATCTATTTTTTCTTATTATTGCATCTCAAAGAGATATTTGTCTTCTGTTCAATATGTTTTGTTAGGAGCCGATTGTCATATGAGCAGTTTGGCGTCTTTCTGGCTAATGTCAAGGAATTGAACTCCCACAAGCAAACAAAAGAGGTAACAAACACCCTTCAGTTCCACCGACACTCTTCCTCTTCTATTTTTGTCACATTCTAACACCTCTAACCTTGGTAATCATAGGAAACTCTGCAAAAGGCTGCTGAGATATTTGGCCCAGGAAACAAAGATTTTTATGCAGTTTTTGAGGGATTTATCACTCGTAAAGTACAATGAAAAAGAATAAAACTTTTATGTGCCACACTGTAGTATTTTACTTGTGCAAACCTTGTCGTAGAGTTTGGAGTAAAAACCTTTTGAGCCATTCTGTTAAAGTCATATGCTCAGATTGTACAGAATAATGTGCAAAAATTGCACTTTTCATGTTTATGATTCTTTCTACCTTACTTTTAGGCACCCACCCTCACTTCTTTGTTATGCCATGGTACTAATATTTTGAAATATTTAACATCAATCTTATATTGTCATCTCAAATTAGACAAAGGATGATTTTTTCGCTCAATCCATTTCAAATTAATATCTCTTCCTTGTTATGCTGATAACATTTATACATATATTGTGTTCTAACAAGTTTAGAATACCCAACTTTCACATAAAACAAAGAAACCAAAACAAATATCAAACTTCACAGCTCCACATTACCCCCCACGGGCGCCCCCTGCACATAGTGCAGGCTTGCCTCTAGTATTAATATGAGAGGGAGTGGCACCCCTAGTACCAGAAATATTGCCAATTTAAAAAAAAAGAAAAAAGAAACCCTTCAGGACTACTCACTGATCACGTACATACACACATATATATATATATAACCTTCATGATTATTCACGTACATAAATAAGCATTTGAAATTCTCTCCTGATTACATAATGGACACATATATAAGTATATAAAATTCTTTCATAATTGCTTAATGATCAAATATAAGTGATGATCACATATACATATATTACGTTTACAGTTTCTTAATGATTAGTTAATGATTTCAGAATCATTATCTATGGTCACATCAAATCAATGTTACTCGTTTCAGTTATCATAATATTCCCAATAGATTTCTATCTCTGTATGTGTTCGATCATGACAAAGTAAATTCTTACAATTTCTAACGAATCTAGATACATGGTAACATAGATCGTAATAGATATAAAAGTAATTTGAAAAAGATCTAAGCTTTTTTTAACTATGGAAGGGATCTAGAATTTACTTACTTGTTATTGTGGTTGCTATCAGCCTTTCCTCTTGCTCCAAAAATCTTTACGTGAATTTTCTGATGTATGTAAGGGTCCTACTTATAGTGTTTGATTAGGGTTTACATGTACTAGTTTCCTTATACTTCAAGTATTATGTTCCTAATTTTTAGCCTTGTTTCTCTAGGGTTTTCATGTACCAGTTTTCTTATACATAATTATATTTTTACGTATCAATTTATCAAGGATTTCTTTCACACATTATTTATCCTTTAATCTTAAATCATTACTCTTGTACATTTTTAATTAAAATTTTTGAGATATTACATACTTACCCACTTAAAATAAGTTTCGTCCTCAAAACTTGCTTGTCCTATTCTTTAAACAATTTAGAATACTTATTATTTCACACGTTCTTTAATCTTAAATCATTACTCTTGTACATTTTTAATTAAAATTTCCGAGATATTACATACTTACCCCCTTAAAATAAGTTTCGTCCTCGAAATTTGCTTGTCCTACTCTTCGAATAGTTAGGATACTTCTCTCGCATCTTTCCTTCTAATTCCCACGTGGCTTCTCTTGGCGAGTGATTTGTCCATTGAACCTTCACAAATGGAATGCTTTTATGTCGTAACTCTTGTATCTTGTGGTCCACAATTCTTAGAGGGTATTCCTCATAAGTTAGGTTCTCCTCCAATTGAATGTTATCATCTTTCTCCAATACATGATTTGAATCATGTATGTATATCCTAATTTGCGATACATGAAATATATTGTGGACTCGAGACAAATTTGGTCGTAACGCTAGTCGATAGGCTAAGTTCCCAATTAGCTCAAGAATGTCATAAGGCCCTATATATCTTGGGTTCAACTTTCCTGATCCTCCAAATTGCATGACCTCTTTTGTGGGTGACACTTTAAGGTACACTTTATCGCCTATGTTGAAATCTATTGGCATTCTCTTTAAATCCGTCCAACTCTTTTGTTTGTCTTGTGTTGAACCTAAGTTTTTTTTTTCCGAATGATTCTAACTTTATCTTTTGCCAATTGAAGTAATTTAGAATCAATGATTTTTTTCCAACTTTATCTCAATACAACGTAATCGACACTTTCTCTTACAAAATGCTTCATAGAGTGACATACTACTATGATAACTATTGTCATAAGAAAATTCTACCAATATAATATACTTGTCCCAACTCCCATTAAAGACCATTGTCATAACTCTATGCATATCTCTTCTAAGATTTGAATGGTTTGTTCAGTTCGACTATCTGTCTGTAGGTAATCTTAGTGTTTAAATTTATTTTCGCTATCATTGGTTTTTTGGAATTCCTTTCAAAATATATTGGATCCCTATTTGATACTATACTTATAGGAACATTCTGAGATCTTACAATTTGATTAGTGTAGAGGTGAACCAAGCTATATATCATTTCCTACTTTGTATTTAGTAAGCAGAAAGTTAGTCAATTTTTTTTTGTCTAATAATCCTCTTTCACCCATATAGTATCATTTCTATCTTCAATTCTTGGTACACTCTCAATAAATTGCCTAAAATTTTCTCCCGTCTCCATGTAGGTATATTGAATGGTTATAGAAGCTTTTCGAGTCTCTAATGTTCAATTTCAACTTTCTAGCATATCACAATTTCAACTATTTGTCTCTTTATTCCATTCCATCAATAATGTGTTTTTAAATTCATATATACTTTGTACTTCTTAGGTGGATTGAAAATTTAAAGTTGTGTGTTTCTTTAATAATTCTTTTTCCAGATATTTATTTTTGGGTATGCACAATCATTTGTCCTTTTATATGTTTCCTAACCTTGAATCCAGAAATATCTTATCCTCAATTCTTATTTTTATTCTTCATCCATGCCTTGTTTTACTTTGATTATGTCTACCAAGTTCGACCATAAGGTAATAAATTTAATATCTCTTCTATTGAATCGAATTCTTGCGCCCTCAATTCTTCCATATATTGCGCTAAAATAATAACCACATACAAGATCACTATTCCCTTTACCCTAATTGTTGGCTACCTTGTTGGATTTTTTTTTCTAAGACGGTACTAATTTTTGTTTTTTCTTTAGTTCATAATATTTAATCAATTTTCATTATTTCTTTTGTCTCATATTGGATTCCCTTTAAATACATAACAGTACTTTAAGTTATTATGAGAGGTAGATATTTCACACATCATGTCATGTACGGAATATCTAAAAATTACTTTTCTTTCAACTAGGATTTTTTTTTTCTAAGACGGTACTAATTATTTTTTTTTAGTTCATAATCTTTAATCAATTTCTTCTTTAACTTTCAAAAACTATCTTCTCATGTCCATGAATATTCAAACTTAACTATCTTTTGTATTAACTTAGTTAAAGATATAGGTATTTTTGAGAAATTCTTCATAAGCTACAATAATAAATAGATAATTCCAAAATTTCTTACATTGAAAACTTTCGTTGTTGGCCAATTTTGACGTATTTTTAATTTTTCTCGCGTCAACTAAAAGTATCTTAACTATATGTTCCAAGAATGTTACACTTTTCAAATAAAATTTTCACTTACTAAATTTTAGCATATAATTTTTTTTTACTAACACTTTTATTAGATGTCTCCAATAAATCTCTTCATTAGGCGTGTATATCAAAATATTTCCTATAAATACAATTATATACTTATCCAAATACTCTTTCCTAACTCAATCCATCATATTCATAAAAGTTCTAGAAGTATTAGTCAATCCTATGTGTATCATCAAAATTCGTAATTCCTAAATCTCGTCCTTGATGCACTCTTTAGTACATCTTCAGGATTTATCCTTAATTGATAATATCTTGACCACAAATATATTTTGAAAAATATTTTGACTCATTTTAATTGACTGAATAGATCATCTAGCATTACAAAGGGGTTCTTATTCTTACTCGATCAAAACCTTAAACTTCAAGTATTTTTTTTTAAAAATAAAATAGGTGCGCCCCAAAGCAAAATATTCCATCCAATAAATTTTTGTATCTAAAAGCCATTGTAATTGTACTTTAACTCTTCAATTCTAAAGGACATTTTATGTAGTGCTTTCGAAATTAATTTTCTTATTTATTAATTTGAATATACTTCAAAATCAATTTCTGCCTCTTTGTTAATCCTTATAATTTTTTAGGGAATATTTTCACAAATTCATTTACTATTAGAAGATTTTTATTTATTTATTTACTTTACCTCATTAATTTCATTCATATGCTAAGTATCCTTCGTAATTTTTTTTTATAACTTTGAAAACAATTCTTTAAAACTCATCACCTTATAGTTCTCATCTTCCATATTTTGCAAGTGAGGACTCTCCTAATATGTTAACTTTATGGTCGTTATTCATCCCTAAAATATACATTGTCTGTTTCAACCCTTACTAAAATTACTAATGTTCCTCAAAGTTTTTCCTTCTAAGCCTTTTCTTTTCTAACATGAAGTGTTATTCAAACAAATAGTAGCTGTACTCTCTCAACTCCAAATCTCAAATTTTTTTTTCAATATTTTGTTTCATACCTTACTAAATATAATAAGAATTAAAATTAAAATACTTATACTTTGTTATATAATACCAAATATATATCACGTCCTTAAAAAATCCTTTAAATCTCCATCTGTTGCTTCTAATATTTTTTTTCTCATTAATGGGTTATTCTTTATTTTCTTATATTCAAACTAGTTTCTTGAACTTTCCTTGGTAGAATGAAATTTGAAACTTATTTGATCCATGGCAATTATATGATTACTCATACCATATTATTCAAACAAACATCCAATGGGAATTACTTTAGGGTCCTTTGAATTTCCTTAAGTGTATACATAAAGATTTAAAATCTTTTAATCTTTAAATTCTTAATCTTTATTTCCTAATTTGATCAAAACTTTTTTTTTTGTAATTTTTCATCCATACTTAAAATAAGAAGAGATATATAAGTGTTACCTATTAAAATTCACACTTATGGAATTCTCTAATCTTCAAAATAGTTGCTTTACTAGTTTCTAAAACGAAGGCCTAAGAATCTCTCTCTGATACCACTAAATTTAACGCCCCAATTTTCGAGGACCGAAACACGCCGTAATCTCAAGATTTAGTTTCCCTAATCTTGGGATCACAAGGCTCCTCTTACTGTCATTACTCAATAATAATATAAAACTAAAACTATATTAATCATCCTTACAAAATCGTAGTTAATAAATATCCATCATAATACTCAAAACATAGTCATGGGTCTAAAACCCATAAATTTATTCCAAGGTTCCTATATTAAATACTTCATCCATTCATCCTTTACCATTCTCAGACCCCGGTCTCGTCCTTATCTACGCCATCAACTTCATCTGTAAAATATTATATATATATATAGAAGAATGAGCGAATCGCCCAACAAGTAAACCCTAGATCATTTAAAATAGTCATACTTTACAAAATAATATCTTTTCAATATAGCATATAATCAAACAGACAAACTTCGATATTCAACTTACATGATAACATTTACATGTCCGTACTTATACTTTCATATAATTCGTGCATTCATACACACACACACACACACACACACACACACACACACATATATATATATAAATTATTTACGTGAAATATCTTAATGAATGAGCAACCATGACATCACATGCATTTACGGCTTACTGAGTAATCAGCCTAGCTGTATTCCCACTAGGTCGACCATTAGCCCTTAGGCCACATACATAACTTTCATAGATCCCCATTGAGTCGAGGATCTTAATTACATAATCTAAGCCCCCTTGGATCGAGGATTAATTATGTCGTGAAATGACATGTTTGAAACACGTGTCCCTTCCGTTAGGACATGTAATCCATGGAATCATTCATTAAGCTTTCGTCACATAACATATTAATTTTTAATATAGATTAAGGGCAGTCACAAAAAAACATTTTGTACCAGTAACTTTAATTGTTTTCAAAATGTAAAGACCGAATTTCTCTACATGAAAAATAAATCATTCATCACTATATACTTTAAAAGAAATCATATTAATCGTTCATCACTGGATCATTATATGTGATTACAGTATATTACATATCCTTATTTAATGCATTTGAGCTATCTATAATTTTATTCAATTTAAAAAGTACTTTTATGAAGACCAAATTCCAAAATTTGTAACATCGTAAATCATTTATAATACGAATTTCAATATATATAGTTTAAGTTATGAAATCACCTCACAAACAAATTATACAATTTGTTAAATCCTATGACCATAAATCGAAATATACATATACAGTAGGTATAAATAACAATCTTTCATGATACATATACAGTATATAAAAGAAACCCTTCAAGAATACTCACTGATCACGTACATACACACATATGTATATATATAACCTTCATGATTATTCACGTACATAAATAAGCATTTGAAATTCTCTCCTGATTACGTAACGGACACATATCTATACTATTTCTATAAGAGGGAGTTGTTGGAAAGCTTTTCTTCAACATGTGTGCTTCGAGGGGTACAATGGTTTTTTCACTGGACATACAGACACAATACGCATGAGAGGGAGCCCGACTTAGTCAGTTTCTTCTTCCGTGGTGCTCTTCGACATGCTTGTTTGAAGGGGTAAATCTGTATTCTCGCTTCAATTTTGCTGCCTCGAACAGCAGCAAGAAGGTGTCTGTTTAGGATGAGATTGAAGGAACACAAGTGCTCGGGACATTGTACAGCAGCCGCTGACTACAAAAGAGCCTGGGTCAGGAATTTTAGGCTTTTTTTGGATAACGGGGAGTTGTAAAAACGATGGCCAATTTGTTCCCTTTTGAATTCATCACTGGCAACCACAGTTGAAATTGGGTTGTGAGATTCTTCATTGTTGTATGTATTTCGGCAGTTGTTTAATTGTTCATCTTTAGGTAATTTGTTTCTGAATTTATTAAAGGGGTTTGCTTCATGTCCTCCGATGTTTCAGTAGCCAAGTTGGCTTCGCATGTCAAGTTTTCTTCAAAGCTATCACTTTTATGCTATTTCACCCATAACTTTCTTGTTTTCTCTTCATATCTCTTAAGATGCTTTTGCTTTTTTCTTTTGCAATTTTCATATGGCCTTAGGCAGTTATTTGTCCTGTGAAATTGTCCTTCATGGTCAGCGTAAGAAATTAGATTATTTTTCCTGCTTCGAGATGGTTTTCATACATTTTAGTTCGTAATTGATTGCAGCCACTGTCCTAATCTATGACTATTTGTTCGTTCTGTTGTCATTTATTTTCCCTACAAGTTCAAACAATGAATTTGGATAATAAATTTTTGACTGCCAGATTAACATTTATGAATTTGAAGCCAATAACATGACGTTTTCCCTTTCCTTTCTTTAATGTCATTATAGTGGAAGAGCAGAAGTGGATAAACCAGATCTTTGGGATGGTTTACTTACAGGTAAGATGAACAATTGTATTTTAACTATATATGTATGTTTTATTAATTCGAAATACACTACATGCTTTTTTATAAGCAGTCTGTATATATATAACTAAGATTCTTATATTTTGGAATCAATATTGTCTTATCATTAATCATTCATCTTTTTTTTAAAAAAAAATTATTTTAATTAGCTTATGTTTCATTTTCTGCTTTTATGTTAATTTTATGTTTCAGACCTTCTGAATTGCTCAAAGATGGTAGCTTTAGGGGTTATACTGCTACTTAAGGATAGTTTAATGGCATTTAATGATAATTGCCGTGTATTTTGCTAATCCTAACTCATCGCCAATTAAGAATCTGTAATCTATCCTCTGAAGATTTCTGTATCCTAAACATTTATGTTTCAAAAGCTTATTGCTTTGGAGACTTGTATTGCATTGCCTTTCTAAATCTCAACAGTTATTGCTGGTTGTATTGTAGCTCTTTTCTCAACAAAATCTTCGGATAGCATGACTGTGCAAATTTGATTTTTTTTTGGTACTCAGGAATCAAGATATATACCTGATCACTCTGATAACTTTCCTGTTGACTCCAAAGTTCAAGCTGTTTCGAGTGAAGATGGTGAATGGTTCGTAATCTTTGTTTACCCTTGTTTTACATTGTCTTCAATTTTATCTTTCACATTTGCTTTACGTTTTTCTGTGTTTGTGCTTCATTTAGCTGAATGTCCAGCTCTGATGAAACAGTTGAAGCACATACTCCAAATGGATATTATGTCTGTTATGATGTATAGGCCAATAAGGAAGAGGTATGATCTCTGCTTTACTTTTTTTATTTGCATTGCCTTGTTCATCTCACTTCTATAGTCATTTAGGAGGTTTATAAATTTGTTTTGTGCATTAACCTTTTTTTGTGGGGACAACATACTGTTCTGATTTGCTTTCTTAGTCTCATTTCTAACGTCTGGCAAATGGTTACATATACTTAATATAATGTGTTAGAATGGTAAAAGAGAACAATGTAGCGCACAAGAGGCTTGTGGAGCTTTGATATATTGAACTTATCATGATTTAGCTTTATAAGCAAGTTACAATTGGTGAAGATTCATCCGTAGATATTACATGTTGTGCTAAATATTGACAACACACAAGGTCTTATGATAATGTGTTTAGAGTTATGTAATGATATGTAAATCATGTCTAGGGAAAAAAGAGAAATTTCTTATTGTTTTCATTTAGTTTAGACAAATATTTTATACTTTGTTTAACCAGAAAAACTTTTTTGCCTGGTTTTTCAAGCCGAACAACTTTTTTGTACTGTGTATGAGTGTTGGTATTTGGATTTACCAATTTGGTTTACTCTATCAGGGATATGAATTCCTGCTGTTGTCCATTTTTAGCTTAAAATTAGTCCTAATTCAGGCAAGCTCGGCTTAACTTTTACAGACGGATTTAGTGTGTCATTCATTTTTTGGTCAAAGTTGGTTCTTGTTCCATCAAAATTTTAATTAATATATCTCCTATCATTATTTTCAGTGGAAATGTTGAGAGATACTGTTTCTTTAGTTGTTATGAATTTTCTCATCTATGTATCCTTCTATATATTGCTTAAATACATTTACTTCTATGAAAGTTTATCATCTTGTTTTGGTTGATTTACTTAGTATTTCAAATAACTGACATGTATACATCTGTTACTAATAACTTTTATGCACAGTCTGTAAATGGAATACCTACCGATCATGCAATGCGAATCAATGACATGGAAAGATCTGCAAACACAAATTCAGATGGCACTGAACATGGTAACATATTTGAGGTATCACATTTCATGTTCTACTGTAGTCATATTAAAACGACTGGCACATTTTCCTTTATTTTAACCTTCCCACTTGGATGGATCATCAATAAAGTCATAAGATATTCCACAAATCTTTTTGGTTATACAAATTTTGTCTTTCATGATTAATGGTTTTTTACTTAACTCATCTTTTTATTTCTCAATAATCTGTTTTAGAATATTCATCTTCAGCAAATAGTTATGCAACAATAGCAGCCAAGTTATATGCCTCATCCATTAGCTTTTAGGCATCCTTTAATCACTCTGACTGTAAAGAAAAAACATTTTTTGATGCATCAGGAAACCTGTTTGCCAGCAGAGTTGTGCAATCACTGTAGTCATGGGTTTGAGGTATGTAGTTTTCTTACCTTCTATTTTGTTCTCTATGTGCGTTTGGAATCACAGGAAGTACTTATGCACGATTTTATTCTTAATTCAGTTAGGATTTTGTCCAGAAAGTAACTGGAATATCTAATTACATTTTCACAATATTACTAACTTCAACGCAGATCAGATAGAAAAGCTTTGAGAAGAAGGGTTTTATTATCACCTGCCTTCATTTTTTGCCGGTCATAAAATGTACGACATTTAGATTAAAGACTTTAGCAAACACAATCCATATGTGAGCAACAAAATGTTATGTTAGTCCTTTCTATATGTTTGATACTATCTGTACGTTTCTTCTTTTTCTGCACTGAAGAGAATATGCAACAAAATAATTGTTTGCTTGTCTGATGTTAGGACGTAGCTGAATACAGAAATTGAAGAACTACAAAAATATGTCCGTGTTGTATCAGTTCATGATGAACAAAGAGCATTGAATTTCTGTGCTACCAGAGCAACTCCTATTTTTTAGTATCAAACTCTTCGAACGGTTGGATTTAAGATTAATTCCAGAAGCCTTGAGACAGAATTTGATATAGACAATGACGAAAATGTTTTTATACATGGGATTCAACATCAGTGTCATTAGCTTCCGTAGCCATGCATGGAGCTTTTGTAAAAATTTAAATATATATATTTCTCTAGCTTCAGGACTATTTATTATATATTTTTTTGGATTCTTTTGTACATCAATGTAGTTTCTCTTATTTTGCATTTCTTTCTAGAAAATTTTCCTTTTCAATAGGAGATTTGCTCAAATGGGAACAGCAAATGGTTTCTCAACATTCTGCTACTTCTTCCCCTTCTTGTAGTTTTATGCTTTTAATCGCTACGTTTCAGTCTAACATGGATAAAGATGCTGCTATCAGGGAAAAGAAAAGTTTTAAAAAATTACAAAAAAAAGTGAAACATCGAAGTAAACAAAAAAAAATTTTAACTGTGTCTTTGTATAAAAATTCACTTAAAACAACTATCCCATGCAAATATACGGGCCTTCCCTCCCACTTGCCATGGCCATCAGCCTGCGCAAAATGTAGTGACTCCCTTAGCATTACTTGTAAGAGGGAATTAACAGATTTTTGTTAGCAAACTCCTCTTGAATATACTTGCTTAGGGACGGCTAAAATTGTCTTTTGGCTGCAACTACACAGATAACATAAAAGAGGGAGTTAACAAATTTGTCAACAACCATGCTTGCTTTTGAGGGTAAAAGTGTCTTTCCACTACATTACCTTTGTGATTTACTGCTGAATTCTTTGTTCCCTCTTCCCAGCAGATGTCAGCAGCTGCCTGTTTAGGATGGTGCTCCAAAAATTAGCTACAAGCAAGAGCTGTCTGTTTAGGATGCCCCGCTACGGCTGTCAATCTTAAACTTGGACAAGTGTTTATTGAACTCATTCTTCTTACTTCTGAGACTTCTTTTAGGTCATTCTTCTTCAGCATTTGTTTTCTTTGTCATTAATTTTTAACTCTGCTTTTACTGCTTCTCACCGGTTGGCTTTGTATTCGTCCTGCTGTTTGCTCACTTCACTTTAAGTTGTTGTAATATTGCTGTGAGTACTTTTGTTTTAACTTACTATAATATTAGTGTCAGTATTTTATGAATTTTTTATACAGCTTTCATTTTTATGATCACAATGATTCTTTGCTTTCTGATTGGTTCTTCATTCATTGGTGTCACTATTCTTTAATTTTTTTTATGTGTTTTCCAATTGTTCCTTTGGATGACCTACGTAAGAAGCATTAGTTACATCATCTGAATGCACCGACATTACATATGCTTTGGTTTTTCACGTTTCCTCTTGCATGAAAGCAGATGCCTTCTTCTGAAAATTCAAAAAAATAGTTTTCTTGTAGACCACCTATTTTGGTTCCGTAATGCATTCTGCCGATTGGTCTGCAATTGGAATGAAGATGCACGTGTTTTATCATTTAATATTTCTCCTCTATACATTCTCATTGTCATCTATCTCCAGTCATGCTGCACATAATAGGATTTTCTCTGTTGCTTTTGTATTGCTTTATGCTTGGAGTTTTTCTTCTACTACTATGCTATGATTAGTGTGATAGAAATGTAGCACAACAAGTGTAGACCTTTAAGAATTCTATGAACGTTATGAATGTTTCATGCTCCAACAACGCGCTTCCTCTTGCATCAAAGCAGATCCCTTTTTCTGAAAGTTGAGCAAAATGCTTCTGTTCTGGACCATCTATTTTGGCCCCGTAATGCATTCTGCAGATTGGTGTGCAATTGGGTTCAACATGCATGTGTGACATCATTCCGTATTTTTCTTCTACACATTCTCATGGTTATGTAACTTGACTCATGCTGCGCATAATATCATTTCCTCTCTTGCTTTTGGATTGCTTTATACTTGTAGTTTTTCTGCTACTGGTATGCTATGATTAGTGTGTTAGAAACGTAGGACAGAAAGTGTAGTGTTTTAAGAAGTGTGTGAAGCTTATGACTGTTTGATGCATGAAGAAAACCTACATATAATATAGTCAAGCATATGTGTGATACATGCCAGCGATGTAAACTATCACAAAGCTAGCATGATGAGAGGGTCATATATAAAGAGGGGAATAGAGAAGAGAAAAATTATTCCCAAAAAGCATACAGATGTGCCTGCTGAAGAAAAGCTTGCAATGAACTTGGGGAAGAAAAGAAAATAGATTAGTGAAAGTGTTAAGTTGGAAAGATTTCAGAAAAGAAGGGAAGCATATGCGTAGAAAAAGAAAAGGGATTTGCTTACGAATGTGATGAAGAACATGGATGATTTGCAACATAATCAAAAGAATGAGTCTGACGAGCCCTCAATTGCTGTGCATGATAATGAAACATACAATCTTACGATGAGCTTGCGGCGAAAAAAATATATTAGTGAAAATGTTAAGTTGGAACGACTTCGAAAAAGAAGGGAAGCATATGCACAGAAAAAGAAAAAGGATTTGCTTACAAATGTTATGAAGAGCATGGATGATTGCCAAGATAATGAAAAGACTAATTTAACGACAGCTCAACTGTTGTGTGTAATACTCAAACATACAATGTTGTGATGACCTTTGGGGAAAAAAAAAGAGATTACTCAAAGTCTGAAGTTGGAACGACTTCGGAAAAGAAGGGAAGCATATGTGCAAAAAAAGGGAAAGGAATTGCTTACAAATATGATGAAGAAGATGGATGATTGTCAACATAATCAAAAGCATGAATCTCAGCAGGGCTTAATTGATGTGCTTCATAATCAAACATACAATGTTGATAGTGCAACGATATGTAAAATTGGCTGTGACAAAATCTTGCCAGCAACCATAACTACAGGGTGCAATGAAACAGTCATTAAACACCGTATAGAGATGTCCCAAGGTATTTTCCTTTGAAACAGTCTGTAAATTTTCAAAATACTTGTGTCACCCTCTCATGTAAAGTGAGCTTTGCATCTTGGTTTATTATATTTCATGTCATTTTCATGACTGCAGAAAATTTATACATGTTGTACTAAATGTATGTCTATGTAGTTACAGAACTGCTTGGTGATGAAGCATATCTTCATTTGAAAATGAAAGGCATTATCAGTAGCTTCAACATATATGAACTAGGTTAGGAGTGCTATTACTGTGGTCCTTGTTATACAGCAAAATTTGTGCTACTGACTGATTTGTCAATTTTTTTCCCACGGTTGCTGTTCAGGTGAACCATCTGAAAAGACTGTTCACGAAGGAGTAACTAATACTACGTATGTTGTATCTGAAGACAATAGATTACATACCAAAGTTGCAGGCTCACGACGAAGAAACAGCAAAGGTAAAGATTGTGATTTCTATCTTATTTCGTATTTGTCAAATCGAATGGAAGTACTCATTTTTTTATGACATGTAGCCTTACTATTATTTTGAAATAACTCTTCCTTGCAGTTGTTTTAATTTTTTATCAACTGAAATGCTTTATCACGAATGATTAACAATATAATTATTTGCATGTATACAACCTTATTATTCGTTAAACTGTTCAGGCCATGGAACAACAAAATATATACATGTTTACAAACACATGTACAAATTATTTTTTATGAAGTAATCAAATGGTAAATAAAAGCTGCTTTACTCAAGCTAAGCATCAGCAGAAGTTCAGTCTGCTTAGCTTCACATATACAATTGAAAGCTTGTTTTTTTCTTTTTCTATAAACTGCAGCTACAAGAGAGAGAAAATGAATGCCTCTTCTAACATATGCTGCTAATGAAAATGTTTAGCTTGGGGAATGCCTTAATTTACAACACGTATTCTTCAACCCTTTTGGACAAACAGTTAAGCCAAAACCCTACATGATTATTTTTTGTCCAGTTTTATCCTGCTCTGATATGGATAAAATGTGCATTGCTTCTAATGGTTCATACCAAAAGCATAGTGTATTGTTAGAAACAGCATTGTCAATTCAGTGTAATCAGTTGAATAATACGACCAGCAGTTTTTTACACAATGCAGCAAGTATCTTGTTAATTGAATAGAAATTTTATAATTAAAATGTTACTTTTGATAGGTGCATTGCTTCACAGAAATTGTGCTGACAGTTTAAGTAATAAAGTTGATGCAGTAGCTGAAGAACAAAGATTTGACACCGAACTTATAAGCTCTCAGACAACAAAGAGAAAAAGTAAGCATTCATATCTTCATATTTTTGGCTACAATTTTTCATTTGACTTTCCAGATTTGCTCAAATGGGAACAGCAAATGGTTTCTCAACATTCTGCTACTTCTTCCCATTCTTGTAGTTTTATGCTTTTAATCGCTACTTTTCAGTCTAACATGGATAAAGATGCTGCTATCAGGGAAAAGAAAAGTTTTAAAAAATTACAAAAAAAAAGTGAAACATCGAAGTAAACAAAAAAAAATTTTAACTGTGTCTTTGTATAAAAATTCACTTAAAACAACTATCCCATGCAAATATACGGGCCTTCCCTCCCACTTGCCATGGCCAGCAGCCTGCGCAAAATGTAGTGACTCCCTTAGCATTACTTGTAAGAGGGAATTAACAGATTTTTTTCAGCAAACTCCTCTTGAATATGCTTGCTTAGGGACTGCTAAAATTGTCTTTTGGCTGCAACTACACAGATAACATAAAAGAGGGAGTTAACAAATTTGTCAACAACCATGCTTGCTTCTGAGGGTAAAAGTGTCTTTCCACTACATTGCCTTTGTGCTTTACTGCTGAATTCTTGGTTCCCTCCTCTCAACAGATGCCAGCAGCTGCCTGTTTAGGATAGTGCTCCAAAAATTAGCTACAAGCAAGAGCTGTCTGTTTAGGATGCCCCGCTACGGCTGTCAATCTTAAACTTGAACAAGTGTTCATTGAACTCATTCTTCTTACTTCTGAGACTTCTTTCAGGTCATTCTTCTTCAGCATTTGTTTTCTTTGTCATCAATTTTTAACTCAACTTTTACTGCTTCTCACCGGTTGGCTTTGTATTCGTCCTGCTGTTTGCTCACTTCACTTTAAGTTGCTGTAATATTGCTGTGAGTACTTTTGTTTTAACTTACTATAATATTAGTGTCAGTATTTTATAAATTTTTTATACAGCTTTCATTTTTATGATCACAATGATTCTTTGCTTTCTGATTGGTTCTTCATTCATTGGTGTCACTATTCTTTAATTTTTTTTGATGTGTTTTCGAATTGTTCCTTTGAATGACCTACGTATGAAGCATTAGTTACATCATCTGAATGCACCGACATTACATATGCTTTGGTTTTTCACGTTTCCTCTTTCATGAAAGCAGATGCCTTCTTCTGAAAATTCAAAAAAATGGTTTTCTTGCAGACCACCTATTTTGGTTCCGTAATGCATTCTGCCGATTGGTCTGCAATTGGAATGAAGATGCATGTGTTTTATCATTTAATATTTCTCCTCTATACATTCTCATTGTCATCTATCTCCAGTTATGGTGCACATAATAGGATTTTCTCTGTTGCTTTTATATTGCTTTATGCTTGGAGTTTTTCTTCTACTACTATGCTATGATTAGTGTGATAGAAATGTAGCACAACAAGTGTAGACCTTTAAGAATTCTATGAACGTTATGAATATTTCATGCACCAACAACGCGCTTCCTCTTGCATCAAAGCAGATCCCTTTTTCTGAAAGTTGAGCAAAATGCTTCTGTTCTAGACCATCTATTTTGGCCCCGTATTGCATTCTGCAGATTGGTGTGCAATTGGGTTCAACATGCATGTGTGACATCATCCCGTATTTTTCTTCTACACATTCTCATGGTTATGTAACTTGACTCATGCTGCGCATAATATCATTTCCTCTCTTGCTTTTGGATTGCTTTATACTTGTAGTTTTTCTGCTACTGGTATGCTATGATTAGTGTGTTAGAAACGTAGGACGGAAAGTGTAGTGTTTTAAGAAGTGTGTGAAGCTTATGACTGTTTGATGCATGAAGAAAACCTACATATAATATAGTCAAGCATATGTGTGATGCATGCCAGCGATGTAAACTATCACAAAGGTAGCATGATGAGAGGGTCATATATAAAGAGGGGAATAGAGAAGAGGAAAATTATTCCCAAAAAGCATACAGATGTGCCTGCTGAAGAAAAGCTTGCAATGAACTTGGGGAAGAAAAGAAAAGAGATTAGTGAAAGTGTTAAGTTGGAAAGACTTCAGAAAAGAAGGGAAGCATATGCGCAGAAAAAGAAAAAGGATTTGCTTACGAATGTGATGAAGAACATGAATGATTTGCAACATAATCAAAAGAATGAGTCTGACGAGCCCTCAATTGCTGTGGATGATAATGAAACATACAATCTTACGATGAGCTTGCGGGGAAAAAAAATATATTAGTGAAAATGTTAAGTTGGAACGACTTCGAAAAGGAAGGGAAGTATATGCACAGAAAAAGAAAAAGGATTTGCTTACAAATGTTATGAAGAGCATGGATGATTGCCAAGATAATGAAAAAACTAAATTTAACGACAGCTCAACTGTTGTGTGTAATACTCAAACATACAATGTTGCGATGACCTTTGGGGAAAAAAAAGAGATTACTCAAAGTCTGAAGTTGGAACGACTTCGGAAAAGAAGGGAAGCATATGCGCAAAAAAAGTAAAAGGAATTGCTTACAAATATGATGAAGAAGATGGATGATTGTCAACATAATCAAAAGCATGAATCTCAGCAGGGCTTAATTGTTATGCTTCATAATCAAACATACAATGTTGATAGTGCAACGATATGTAAAATTGGCTGTGAGAAAATCTTGCCAGCAATCATAACATCAGGGTGCAATGAAGCAGTCATTAAACACCGTATAGAGATGTCCCAAGGTATTTTGCTTTGAAACAGTCTGTAAATTTTCAGAATACTTGTGTCACCCTCTCATGTAAAGTGAGCTTTGCATCTTGGTTTATTATATTTCATGTCATTTTCATGACTGCAGAAAATTTCTACATGTTGTACTAAATGTATGTCTATGTAGCTACAGAACTGCTTGGTGATGATGCATATCTTCATTTAAAAATGAAAGGTATTATCAGTAGCTTCAGAATATATGAACCCGGTTAGGAGTGCTATTACTGTGGTCCTTGTTATACAGCAAAATTTGTGCAACAGACTGATTTGTCAATTTTTTCCCACGATTGCTATTCAGGTGAACCATCTGAAAAGACTGTTCACGAAGTAGTAACTAATACTACGTATGTTGTATCTAAAGACAATAGATTACATACCAAAGTTGCAGGCTCACGAAGAAGAAACAACAAAGGTAAAGATTGTGATTTCTATCTTATTTCGTATTTTTCAAATCGAATGGAAGTACTCATATTTTTATGACATGTAGCCTTACTATTATTTTGAAATAACTCTTCCTTGCAGTTGTTTTAATTTTTTATCAACTGAAATGCTTTATCACGAATGATTAACAATATAATTATTTGCATGTATACAACCTTATTATTCGTTAAACTGTTCAGGCCACGGAACAACAAAATATATACATGTTTACAAACACATGTACAAATTATTTTTTATGAAGTAATCAAATGGTAAATAAAAGCTGCTTTACTCAAGCTAAGCATCAGCAGAAGTTCAGTCTGCTTAGCTTCACATATACAATTGAAAGCTTGTTTTTTTCTTTTTCTGTAAACTGCAGCTACAAGAGAGAGAAAATGAATGCATCTTCTAACATATGCTGCTAATGAAAATGTTTAGCTTGGGGAATGTCTTAATTTACAACACGTAATCTTTAACCCCTTTGGACAAACAATTAAGCCAAAACCCTACATGATTATCTCCTGTCCAGTTTTATCCTGCTCTGATATGGATAAAATGTGCATTGCTTCTAATGGTTCATACCAAAAGCATAGTGTATTGTTAGAAACAGCATTGTCAATTCAGTGTAATCAGTTGCATAATACGACCAGCAGTTTTTTACTCAATGCTGCAAGTATCTTGTTAATTGAATAGAAATTTTATAATCAAAATGTTACTTTTGACAGGTGCATTGCTTTACAGAAATTGTGCTGACAATTTAAGTAATACAGTTGATGCAGTAGCTGAAGAACAAAGATTTGACACCGAACTTGTAAGCTCTCAGACAACAAAGAGAAAAAGTAAGCATTCATATCTTCATATTTTTGGCTACAATTTTTCATTTGACTTTCTGTTTCGAATCATTGTTTGGCCATTCTTGACGGACTGCATGTAACTTGACAATAAATACATGCTCACAATGAAACAGGATAATCCATGAACCTGTTTACCTAATTTCCTTATCTGATATAGCCTGCTTATATAAACACGCATTGCACGAATTGGTAATCATTTTGCATTAATTATTTTCTATATAGCGACACTGTATGTGTTCTTCACAGCTTTTTGTTACAGCAAGATTCCTTCCCAAGTCAAACTTTGTTTCAAACCTTACAATAGAGCCTCTTCATACATGTCTGCCATAAATCACGAGAAGTCATGTACCTATCTCCTTAAACTTGGAGTGTTGCATTCCATTATTTTCTGTAGCATGATGGTTCACATTTGTAGCAATGTTTACTTCTTTTTTAACAATGTTTTTAGTTGCTTCTCAGTATATATATTGTGTAGTTTAGACATGAACCAGATTTGTAATGTTATTAATGATTTGTACAAGTCATACCAGTGTCATTGTCTACACAAAAAGCTAGAGAAAGCTTTGTCCTATTCTGTTTCACCAAAAAAAACACTGAATGATAATTTCTTTCAGATGACCCTCTTTGAAGCCCTTTGGAAAATGTTTCTTCTGTACAACTTTACTGCCTTTTCTTCATGTTCAGCTTTACAATATTGTCACAAAAAAATGTTGTATCTGAATTTTTGTACACAAACATGCTATGTAATTTTTACTGCTTCTGCTACAATTGAAAGCCTATGTAATTAGGTTGAATGAATCAATTTCTAAATCTTAAATGGTGAATCTCATGCCCATAACATTTACATCAATCACAAAGGTCAACTTATATATTTGCAAATCTAAAATCAAAGATGTTCTGTAAGCAAATCACCTCCTTATTGGGAATAATCTTCTTCACCTCGTGTAAAATTTGGCTGCACTGCAACAGTACAGCATATTGATAAACAAGTATCTATGTCTCCTATCACTTGATGCTTTAAGGTTTAACCAACATCTACAAATCGTTCACTGTGATGTATTTGGCTGAAAGCATTTCACTCCTTGCTTTGAATTCAAAACTGGTAAATTCGGCTTTCTCTACGATTCAGAAGATAAATAACTACTACATCATTTTGCCATAAAAAATAAAATTAAACGTTTCTAATAAGTAATACTAATCATATATCATGCAGAACAAACATCAGGAAGCATTTTATAAAGTCTTATTTTAGATCACCTTTACTAATCATGATCCTTTTCCAGGGTCCTACCAAATCTCTATCTTTTTAACTCATAAGAAAGAACCTACATCTTTGTGAGACAGATGAAATTTGTCATGGAAGGAAACAACTAGCTATTAAAACTGTTGCTATATCAATTCCTGTAATTGAAAAGATAACAACCAGCATAAGTTTGTATCAAAAAAATCTCAACAGTTCCACAAATGCAAGTTCAATAAAAAAAGGTTTACAGATTCATTAAGCCATTAACCTGTTCAAACACATCTGGAATTGCTTCGATGAAATCATTGTCATCCACCATCCTAGGTTAACACATATCACAGCATAAAAATAAAAAAACATGTTACTGAAGAATAACACATGAAATAAGTATAGCTTTCAGCAGAAATTAATTGTGTAAATGACAATGATCTTGTCATTTGTTGCATTCCATTTTTTTTGTAGCATTGTGCTTGACATTTGTAGCAATGTTTGCTTCCTTTTTAACAATGGTTTGGACTGGTTGTCAGTATATGTGTTCTGTAGTTTAAGCACAAACCACATTTTCAATGTTATTATCAGAACAGAAAAACAAAAACTCTTGTTACATATTATTGATCACTTCTGTTTGGTCATCTGTTTCTTCTTATTGTATATGAAGAACTATTTTTAACAATATATATAATTCCTCTATGTCATTCAGTAGGTAAAAAAGGATCAGCAGGAATAGGATTGCTAGACTCTATTGTTGGCAGCCCTGATATCTTACTTCAAGCAAGTGATTGTCAACATTGTGGAGCCATCAAATTTCATGGTGAAAGCAAATATCTTTGCTGCTTACAAGGCGAAATTGTGTTGTCTGAACATCAGCTACCAAAGGTGTTAAAGGATTTATTTTTAGGTGATTCAACTCAAAGATCTGCTTTTCACAGATTTGTGCGGACATACAACAATATATTTGCATTCACATCCTTGGGTATTTTTTATGATAAGACATTGGCAAATAAAAATAGTGGTACATATATCTTCAAAGTCCAAGGCCAAATCTACCATTTCCTCAACAATTTAGAACCAGCTGAAAGTCGGGCCAGCTTCTTGCAACTTTATTTTCATGATACCGAACATGAGCTGGAAAACCGTATGGCAGTATGTCAGCAAGTTAATGCAGATATTATAGTCAAACTAATGGAAGTTATGGATCAGAATCCATACGCTTGTTTTTTCCGACATCTGAGAAGCATTCAGAGCCTTGAATCGTATGAAATAGTATTGAGGATGCATCCTGATAGCGACCAACGGGTCTTCAATAAGCCAACTGTTTCTCAAGTTGCAGCATTATGGGTTGAAAATGGTGAATCTGAGAGATCATCTAAAAGAGACATTCGTGTTTACACTAAAGAAGGACGAAGTCACCAGATTCAATATTACTAAGGTTGTTATGATCCATTGCAATATCCATTATTGCATCCTTTTGGTGAAACTAGATGGCATGGAGGGATGAAAAAAGCTCAGAATTTTAATATGAGATTAGGAGCAGAGAAACAACAACGACAGCCCAACATTTTTCATCCAAAAGGAGTATCAACAGTTGAAGAGCTGCTTTCTCAAGAGGAAACAAGTAAATTAAACCACTTCTTTTTCACTTTCTTTCTAAAACTCTATCTAGAACTATTTTCATCTCATTTAACATATAAAATACTACAATATGTATGCAGATTTACATAAAGACAGAAATAAAGTAGATTATGTGTCAATGCGGGAATATTATGCTTACAAATTACAAATGCGACAAAGTAGGAGTTCCATTTTCTTGCATAGCGGAAGATTGTTCTGGTAATATGTGGTTGATATATATGTTAAGATTGAGACACAAAGGCTAGATTTTTATAGAAGCAAGCAGAAAGATTTATGTAGAGAACAATTACAAGGAATTATGGACAGTGTTATCCACAGACAGATTGGAGGATCAAAAGTTGGTCAGCGAATCATTTTACCTGCATCTTTTATTGGTGGACCACGAGATATGAGACGAAGGTATGTTGATGCAATGACATTAGTTGAAAGATTCGGAAAACCTGACCTTTTTATAACAATAACTTGTAATCCATCTTGGCCTGAAGTTGAAGAACACATGGTGAAAACTGATGTAGTGGAAAATAGACCTGATCTTATTGCTCGAGTTTTTCGAGCAAAATTGCAAGAATTAAAGAATGAGCTGTTCAAAAAGCACATTTTTGGGGAAATTGCTGCTTACACTTATGTTGTTGAATTCCAAAAAAGAGGCTTACCACACGCCCATTTTTTACTCCTCTTAAAGCCAAGTGCAAAGATTTATTCAGTGGATGCCTATGATAAAATAGTCTCAGCTGAACTTCCTGATCAAACAAAATATCCATTTCTGTTTGAAGCTGTGAAGAAACATATGATGCATGGGCCATATGGTAAATTGAAGCCTTCAAATGTTTGTATGAAGAGTGACGGCAGTTGTAAAAACCATTATCCTTAACATTGGGCTGAACATACAACACACCAACTGAATTCATATCCTCTGTATCGAAGGCGGAATAATAAAGTTCAAGTTGAAGTTCGTGGTCACTTACTTGACAATCGATGGGTCGTCCCACATAATCCATACTTATTTGCAAATTCAACTGTCACATCAATGTGGAAATCTGTTCCACGATCACTGCTGTGAAGTACATTTATAAATATATCTACAAGGGACATGACCGTATCCACTTCCAACTAAATGGTGATGACACAACATCTGCTATAGATGAAATCAAAGAATTCCAAACAGGAATATGGGTTTCACCACCTGAAGCAATGTGGCGTATTTTCCGATTTCCGCTGAATGAAATGCAGCCGGCTGTGATACATCTACAACTACATTTGGAGAATTATCAGAACATGAGCTTTGAAGAAGATGTTGACTTACGAACTGTTCTGAGTAATGCATTTTTGAAGAAAACAATGCTAAAAGAATTTTTCGCGTTGAATAAATGTGATGAATCAGTGCAAAAAGAACAACACACATACAAAGAATTCTCTGAACATTTTGTTTGGCTTCAAGGTGAACGAAGATGGAAAAGGAGAGAACAAAGGCACATGATTGGCAGAATTGTTCTTACAAATCCAATAGAAGGTGAAAGGTACTTTTTACGGCTGTTATTATTGCATGTTAGAGGGCCTACATCATATGATGACTTAAAAACGATTGATGGCAATTATGTTAGTACATTTCGTGAGGCTGCAGTTTTAAGAGGTTTATTTGCCACAAATGATGCTCAAGAACAATGTTTGCAAGAGGCTTCTCTTTTCTATATGCCATACAGCCTAAGGCAACTTTTTGCTACAATTTTAGTATATCTACCACCCAATGATCCTCATGCTTTATGGATAAAATTCAGAGAGCTCATGCAAGAAGATTTTAGAAACCTGCAGTTTGCTACTGATGAGCAGATTGATGTGCAAACACTACAGCATATTAGCAGAATTTTAGAGTCAATGGAAAAAAATATCAACATGTATGCTTTAGTGCCCAGATTTATAAACTTTGATACAGACAATGTGGAGTCAAGAGAGGTATTATCTGAAAGACATCTTGAAATAAATATCAAAGATTTAGAAGCAGCTGCAAAATTAAACAGTCATCAAAGAAGAGCATTTGAAATGATTAAAAACAAGGTCTACAACAACGAACCTGGTCTATTTTTCATAGACGGCCCTGGTGGAACCAGTAAAACTTTCTTGTACCATGTGTTGTTCGCAGAAGTTAGATCAAAAGGTTATGTAGCATTGGCGAATGCAAGTTCAGGTGTTGCAGCAGCATTATTGCCTGGAGGACGAACAACTCATTCACGTTTTAACATTCCACTTGATATTGATGAGAAATATGTTTGCAATATTAGCAAGCAAAGCTCAGCTGGTAAATTAATTCAAGATGCAAAACTAATCATTTGGGATGAAGCCCCCATGGCACATAGATTGTGTATTGAGGCAGTTGATAGACTTCTGCAAGATTTGATGGAATCATCCTGTCATTTTGGTGGAAAAGTAATGGTTTTTTGTGGTGATTTTAGACAAATACTTCCGGTCGTACCAAAAGGTAATAAGCAAGTCTGTCTCACAGCAAGCTTAGTATATTCCAATATTTGGTCAGCCTTAACAAAGATTCAGTTGAATGAAAATATACACACACAACCAGATCCGCACTTTGCAGCATACTTGTTAAATATTGGCAATGGTCAAGAACCAACAAATGGAACAAACGAAGTGAAAATTCCTCGTGCGTTGCTACTACCTTATATATCTGAAGAAGAATCATTGTCAGAACTGATTTATATTGTATATGGAAATTTTGAAGACTGGTGTTTGTTCAGGAATAAATGTGAAATCAACAAAGCAATCTTGACTACAAAGAATGAATATGTTGATGATATAAATGCAATGTTGATTGAGAAATTCCCAGGAAATGCTATGGAGTACTTTAGTCGTGATGAAGCTACAAATGGTACTGAACAAACTTTGTATGAAGATTTCCTCAATACATTGATTCCAAATGGTTTTCCGCCTCACAGATTGAGGCTCAAGTATAATTGTCCTGTTATGTTGTTACGCAATATTGATCCAGCTGAAGGTTTATGCAATAGAACCAGATTAGTATGTCGTGGTTTAAGAGATCATGTCATAGATGCAGTAATTGCAGCAGGCGAGCACATTGGAAAACAAGTATTTGTTCATAGAATCAAATTTGTAGTGTCCAGTGATCAGATATCTCCAATTCCTTTCCAAAGGACACAATTTCCTCTCCGCCTTTGTTTTGCAATGACAATCAACAAAGCGCAAGGGAAAACTTTAGACTTTGTTGGTATTTATTTACGTGAGCCAGTCTTTTCACACGGCCAACTCTATGTTGCTTTGTCTAGAGCTAAAAGTAGCAAAGCCATCAAAATTTTAATTCGGCCTACTTTTGCTGACTATAACACATATGTTTACACCAAAAACATTGTGTATCCTGAAGTGTTGTGTACACCAAATTCCTTTCCTTATTCTGATAACTTATCTTGCAGATTTCATTAAAGCATGATTACTTGTCATACTTCCAGTTTTTGTAAAGCTGTTTTGAGGAAATTTTTATATAGTACATTTTCAACTAGCATTTGTAAAAAACAAAATTTGTTCAGTATGTTAAATGAAATCTGCAAGTTAGTTTTTCGATGGCAATATTTTTTTTAATCTTTTTTCGATGCAACACAACACACAGATATAATTAGGAATTTATGTATGCTTGCTCTTTCTATCTGCTTTATTCATTCTGTTATCATAAGTATATGTGTACTTTGTAAACTTGTTTTGGCCATTCGATACATGGTTGTCAACAAATAAAGCTCACATTTGCTCTTGCATTCTTTGATCTAATTAGTATATTAAACTGTTATTTATGACATTATGTTATGACTTTACCATATGTAGGAACATGGACCGACAAACAAAGCAGATTTTAGAGATTGTTGCTGGGGAAAAGAATTGGACTGCTCTTGTCCAAGTAATTGAGAAAACCCGACCACTTTTATCTTCTAAAACATCAAAACAAAACCGCTACCAAAGGCTTGCTCTTGTCGATGAACAAGTAAGTAGTTATTTTACTATAAACTTGCATTTCCTATGTAACTTATAAATGACTAAATAGTTGAACATAAACTTTTATTACAAAGCAGGTTATGTATGATTTATAGTTACATGCCAGTTCCTTAATTCACTGCTTGATATTTTCATTAATTCTGACGAATTATATTTATGTCAAATAGTTAACAAATATGCTAAAGCAAAACATCTTCATAGTTGTTGTGTCTATTTAGAAACTGCTCTTTCATCAGGCTGGACTATTTGCTTTGTATAACTTTATTAAGCAGATATTCATGATGATAATGTTCATTGCTATTGCTTTGCTATTTTTGGTTGTCATTGTCTCTCTACAAGCTTCAGAAGGAGCTTCATACTTTACCTTATCTTTTTAAAGAAATTCTGTCCACTTCCCTTATTTCTTTTAGCAGCCCACATTTACAGTTTTATCTTCCCACTTCAACCTTACAAATGCATGTTATAGTAAGATGCATTATTTTTCAAGATTAACTAATGTCATGTGTAAAACTCGTGATGTAAAAATCTTATAGATTGAACAATTATACTCATTCAGAGGATGATAATATTTAATATTTCTTTTTCAAACCTGTTTTCTCATGAAATAGGACTATTTTATATATATATATATATATTTAGTACAGATTCCTGAAAATGATGTTTATTTATTTTGATTTCTCATTTCTTTTTCTTACTTTCTGTCTGCAAGCTTCAAAAAAAGTTTCATGATTCACAGTGGCCTTTTAAAGTTTCTGCCGAGAAGGTTTCAATTCTTTCTCTATAGCCTCACAGTTGCATCTACAGTTTTCAACTTGCAGCTCAAATACAACATATTCAGTTTGTGTTTAGCTAAGAGAGTCAAGCCAAAAAAAATCTGAACTGTTCTATGAATGAACTACCTACACTTCAGACCTTAGTATAAATTCTTCATCCACTGATTTATGCTAATTCCCAAATTCCAAACACTTCAGAGATGATTTACCTCTTCATTGTCACAGTAAAGCAAAAAAAAACAATAACAACAGCAGCATCTGAATACAATCAGCAAACCAGATCTCACATAAGAAAGTGTACATCTCATTGTACAAGAAATTATAGAGAACACCGTATATAGACATTCAGTGAAATCAAAAAAAAGTTGTCCAAAAAAAATCATCCTCATCATGTTAATGGTACCAATAGCATTAGACTGACTACAACATTCAACTATGTAGAGAAAATGCCTTCTTTCTAGCCTTCTTACTGCTGATAACATTAGAGTGAGTAGAACATCACACTTTGCAGAAAAATTGTATAGTTTAAAAGTTTGGCTACATGAGGCCCACAGATAGCAACAAATTAAGAGCACTTTTTTTCCCTGAAGAGATTTTCTGATGCTTTTCAGACTATGTCTACATTAACTTGTCTATTTCTATGGTGTCAAGGTTTATTCTTTGTGTTTTAAAATTGTCCTTACTAAGTTTTCCTCCTACTTCAACCTTAGAAATACATTTGACACAATAATACACTACTTTTGAAATATATCATATTCAGCTTGTGTTAGGCTAAGGAAAGTCACATACAAGAAGTCAACCTCCAAAGTTTAGTATAATATATTAATCAGCTGCTTTATGGCAATTCCAAAATTTCAAACACTTAAGGGTTAATGGATCTGCTCATTGTCATACTAAAAAAAAACACAACAATAATAGGAGCAATTAGGCAAGGGTTCATTTAGTTCTGCAGGATATGATTAAGAAGATATATTGATTCTTATAAGACAAACCATTCCAAAAAACATCATCATGATCATGCAGATACTGCTGAGGAGATCAGAGTGACTAAAATATCAAATTTTATAGGCAACAATAATACTTGACATGTTTCAGTACATCATCACCACAGCTACACAATAACTAAAAAGTTTTCTTTCCCCTAAAGTTATTTTTTATCTTTTCTTTGATATCTCTACATGAAGTTGTCAACATCAAATAATTTTTACTCTAGGCAAATCCACTGAGAAGTATGTATAATTTTTGGGTTTTACTTTTTCACCACGACTGTTGTATGAATAGAATACCAACATGTAAAAAGAGTCATGCTGTCTTTCAACTATTATTTCATATCATCAGTTCCTGATTTCATCATTTTTTCTATACATAAATTCTTTCATTGAATGTCTTCTAATTGAGCCATTCTTTCTTGTAAGAAGAACTCTCTTAAAAGCAAAACTTATATCAGCATCACAACTGATGAAAGCCTGAAAAACTCTGTTCATAGGCAATCCTAGCTCAATGATACAATATTCATCTTTTGGAAAATCTGAATTTCAACATGTTCATAAATCTTTTCAATTCCATTCTTAATTTGAAGCCAATATTACCAACATAGAAAATCTGATTGTGTTATCATTTTGTGGTATAATTTCATTTTGTCAAACTAATGACACAGTTAAATTTTTTGAAAACTATGTTTTATTACAGGGCAACAAAGTACATGCATTACTTTTTGGTTCAGATATCACTTTCTTCCAGCACAATTTCCATCTCTACAAAAGGTACTATATTTCCAATGCAAAAGTCAAACCTGCCAATGCAACCTATGCTACACGGCCAAACGAATGCTTTTGGACAATTGACAACTCAACCATTGTTGAAGCAATGAATGAACCATCACCACCACAGTTGCCATCTGTTTCCAGTTCACTACATTCAGCTTATTCCATGAGTATATGGAAGAACATCAACAAATTGGTAAGAGCTCTATTTGTCTACAAATTTCTTATCAATTGAAACCTGCAGAAATAAAAAACTTATACACATATACATATGTAGATGTCCTGGGAATTGCGATACATGTGACACCGGTAAGAGCAGCAAATGGAAATAATGGTCCAACTACTGCTAGAGACATAGTCATTGTCAATCAAAGGTATGACTACTATAACTTGTCCATAAACCGAAATTATCACTCAATCCAAAACTTGAAATACTGATGAATAATAACTGAATTTACTAAACAGATCTCAAGCTATTACGTTGACACTTTGGGAAACATTTGCAACATCCGAGGGATCTACTATAGCAAATCAAATAGAAGCATTTCCAGTTGTTGCAGCATTACACATCAAAGTCACTGCTTACCATAGTAAGCATTCTATTTTTTATTCTGCCTTCACAAAAACATTGTCTAAAAAAATTATTCTCTCATATTTATAACACATCCAATTCACAGCACTGAATCTCCAGTCCAAGTATGGTTCTGTATTTCTTATTGATCCACCACTTGAGGAAGCAACTCTGCCGAAAAATTGGTATTTCACTTGTCTTGTGCTGTAAAAAAAATAACGATTTTTCAAGTATCTATTACTACAAGAATTTCATACTACAGGTCTGAAGCACATCACAGCACATTCGCAAACATGATTGAAACAAAAGTGCACAGCAACAGATGTGCTCTACTACCAATGCCAACTGATGATACCATTGTACCCATCATCCAAGTCCTTAACGAAAGACAAGTAAGTCCCAAAAATCTGCTATATCTTATGCTTATTGTTTCCAAACTTCTCTGTAGCAATGTTTTGCAAACTAAACTGTAATTACAACGTCCAATATCACAGCACAAAACAAGTTGGGTCAAAGGAAATGCTGACCTTACTGCACAGAAACAAAAACTCTGGTACCTTTCATGCCCTATTTGCTACAAATCATTGCGGTCAAACCGTGAGTGGCAACTTCAATGTCCTGCATGTAAATCATCGATTCATGTACAACCAAGGTAATATGAAATGACAGATTATAAAAAGCTTTAGAAAAGTAATCTGATAACAATTTCATACGCTAAGGTTTGATAAAGAAAGAATCCATTTAGGTCTCGAATGACTATTGAACTTGCTGACCCTTCTGCCACAATTACCGTTGAAATATATGAAGAAGATGTGCACAAGATAATTCCCTTTGATGCTTCTCAACTCCAGCAACAGGATGAACAAGTAAGACTTCTTAATTGACTACTTCCTATGTTGAATAGTTTTCAGTAATAAACTTTACCTGAGACATTGAACAATTATGCTCAAACAAAATATATTCATATTTGCTATGCCTATTTGCAAGTTGCTATTTCATCAACTTTGACTATTTTTTTTTCTATAGCTTCATTAAACAAATTTTCACGATAATGATGTTTATTTCTATTGCTTTCCTGTTTTTGCTTCTCAGTATATCTGTATAACCTGCCAAAAAACCTTTATAATGTAACTTATGCTTTCTTACAAGCCCACAGTTTCCCACTTTAACCTTACAAACACATGTAAGCCTAACATCCATTAGTGTTAAAGATAAATTAATGTTAGACTTAAAATTATATCATCTGAAATCATCATCATCATCATCTTAATACTGCTTATAACATTACAGTGACTACAACATCAGACTTTACACTGAAATGACATACTTCCAACAGTTCAGTACATTACATCCACAACTACAAAGTAATCGAGAACACTTGTTTTTCCTCAAGTCATATTTCTATGCTTCCCACAGTATGTGTACATTCAGTGATTTTTTTGTACGATCTTCCGCTTTGTTCCTTTGGCAGTTTTCCTTCTGACTTTTCCTCTGCAATCTGTGCACAAAGTATTATGGCTGACCTTAGTTACATCTTCAATATCCCACTTCAACTTTATCAATGCATTCTAAACAAAAATCAAAATTTTACACACTTAACCCTTAATATACCTCCTCATTGTAATAGCAACAATAATACAAGCATTTAGGAAACCCAACATTTTATTCTGCAAGATATCATACAAGTCATACTATTTAGATAAGGCATGTATTTATGTTTATGAGCAAAATTTTTGCTCAAATTTTAATTTTAAAAGCTGCAAGTCCTGACACTTTGCTTTGAGAACCCTATGTTTAAAATGATGCACTTCACTTGGGATTATGAGCTTGGAAATCTTTAATGACTTGAGATTGCCAAATGTAACTACAATGATCCTAATCCTAATCATAAAGAGCTTGTAAATCTGTGCAAAAAATAAAAGCTAAAATTGTTCATGTGTGCTGCAAGATTTTTGAAGAATTCTCACATATTCGTACTGCCATAATTACAGAATATCCCTCATAGTTGAAATAGCTCTGGATGGTCTTTTTCTTTAATTATCTAATAGATCACTTACATTACGACTGTGTCCATTGTGATTTTTTTTAATTCTGATAAAATTTTTCTTGTGCTTTGGTGAATTCATCACTAGGGGACATCATTTTCCTTAGATTTACATCTACAAGTTCGTAATTCAAGTTTCAAAATGCATTATCACTCTTCAAAAAAAAATAATGCCATTATACATTGTCTTTTGGACTATACCATACTGGTCAACAAACTCTGTAGAAAAAATGCCTACTTTTTTCCCTGTGGCCATTTTTGTACCTATATTACTACACATTCTTTAAACAACTTCTCCTTTGCTTTGTGCGTGTATGACTCAGTTCTATCATCTCAGTATGACTCTCCAACAGGGATGCATCGACTTCGACACAATAGCAAAATCGTTACAGGAGCAAAACTTGGTATGTTTGGTAAAAAAAGCAACATACCAATCCTCTTTCTCAGGAGAAAATAAATTGACAGCTGTCATGGTATACCCTTTGCCAAAGAAAAGCCCCTCGCTGTCAACAGAACCATCACCAACAAAACCAGCGGACATAAGGAGAATGAAAACCATATCAAAAGATCTGACCACTGAACAAATAGTACACAAAAGAGCTCGACGTAACTAAATGACCTGTTATCCTACTGTAGCATACTCCTTTTTTGCTTACCTACACTTTTGCTTTCTGTAAGAACAGCTGCAAACAAGTTACAGAACATGTTGTGTATTGATAATCATCGGTGTTGTATATATGCCATCAAACTCTGAACTATGGTACAGTTGTTAACATTATCAAAATCCAGAGTTCTATTTTGCTTCTATATACATGCTGTTCTTCCCAACATTCCATGAACACCAGTTTGCGGCCATGTTTATATATAGGAAATATGCAAATCTAACCGATACACATCAAGACAGCTTTAAGTCTAGCTAACTTCCAAAACCCCTCTTTCTCAGAAAACAACAGAAAAGCAGCAATTTATAGCTAAAAATTAATCATTTGCTGCTGATTTTCATCCCCCTTGAAGCCGTAGACTTCAAACCCATAAGAACACAACATCTCATAAAGTTTGAAAACTTTCTTGCATCATTTCACACTGAACACATTTGCAAATAATTCTTTATTGCTATTGAAGTAATAAGATAAACAAAAATATTCTATATACACCACACAACAAACACTACAATTTTATTACTTTTCAGAAAACAACCACAATCAAACTCTCGCTAGGAATACTAATTATACAGCATTTTTTTACAAGACAAACTAAATCAACATTTGTGAAAATACATAATAACGATACAACCTAAATCTACATATATTAAGAAAACAACACAGTTCAAACTCATACAAGACTCAACCATGACGAGTTGCTTCATCTTCAATAATCTGCTCTTCACGGATAAAATCTACAAAAGCTTCTAAAATTGGAAACGGCTCATACCTCGCAAGAGTACTATCAACAACATCACTGGAAATCTGCTGACAATATAGAATTTGAAAGAAATGATATACTTCATGACCCAATTGTTCATTATCAACTCTTATAACAGCACCACACCTAGCATTACCACCTTCAACATCATCATTTACAGGTAAATTGCTTTGAGAAGCAAGCGTTAAAACACTGATGCCATGACAAAGATCATCAAAACAAAATGTCCTATCCATCTGCAAAGCAAAAAAATTAATCTAAGCAAAAACAACTCTCCTATTTATAACACGATTGGCAAATAAAACAAAATACACAGCCATGCTTTACAGAACAAATCCATGTGTAAGAACAATAAACAACTAAACTTAAACACCTGTAATACACTTTCTCCCCTTCTCCAGCACCTGTCTGCTTAGGATGTTGCTATGCAATTGCGATGGACCGTCCCTACATTGCGAACATATTGCTGTACAATTGGGATTGTTCCTCCCCCTATCCAGCAGCTGTCTGTTTAGGATCAAACAAGATCCTCTTCCAAATGCTTGCTTCAACATGATTGCCTAATGTGCATTCAAGTGATTTCCTCAATCGCCGTGCTGTCTTGCTCATTGTACTTGTAACTTCCTTTATCAAATTAGCTATTCTTTTCTGTTGATGGTACTTATCCTGATTTATTGCACTGCTCAAAGTAGAAAAGAATCATATTTGGTTGAAGAAAAATACAAGTCAACTCAATTTCTCTCCCCCCCTCCTTACCTATATATACAAATGATACCACTGTGGAAAAATAAATATTGACTTCACGTGACCCACGTTAGCTGAAGGTTGTGCCCTAAAACAAAAAAATCTATACTAGGTTGTTATTTTTATTATATATTGTAAACATCGTCTTGCGCCGCTTATTTCCAACGAATGAACAACAGCTCCAACCTTCACTTAACATCATCTTATTGCAAGTTTATGCACTCCGAGAGCATTTTTTTCCAAACTATTGACCAGGAGTAGGATTATTCCATATTAATCGACATACTGTTCACGACGCAATAAATCCGTATCCTCAATCAATTTACTTACTAACTCAGCTAACCACTATCGCATTTTTTCTTGTCCTGATTAGTCTGCACTCTCATGTGGCTCTCATTTTTATCAAGATTCATTCAGGTAATTCACTGCTCTTTCCACCATCCCTTTTCCCCTCTCTCCCTCTATGCAATAGTTTTATGCACTGACAGACACAATTTTTGCAACTTTTAATGACTGCTGTATTGGTAGTGTATGCGATTAATACAAGAGCAAAAATAAAAGATGCCCTTTTGATTGCTATTCTTAATTTGGCAATCATTTAAATATCTTTTGGCCCTTTTTCTCATGAAAATCTGCACGCTATACTTTCTACCTAACTACCGGGTATTTGTTTTTCCCTATCTTTTTTTGTGCCGATCTTGCTTGGGTTGGTATTCTTTTTTAATTTTTCTTTCCACTCCGATTGGATGTAACTTTGTGTTTGTTGTGCTTGATTTTGTAATTGGTTTAGTTTATACGTAATTCCATTGATTCTTTATCAATTTCAGATCTTGGAATAAGGGGTTGTGCGTGTATTTGATTTGCTGAACTTTTGTCTGCTATTCTCATTTTGGTTCAGAGAAGCACCAGACACGGTAAAGTTTTATTACTATCTCAGCTTACAAATCATGGATGCAAATATTCGTGATTCTTCTTTGGTTTTTGAACGATTAAACATATATGTTTACTGCCAGAATTGCTTGGGTTGGTATTCTTTTTTTAATTTTTCTTTCCACTCCGGTTGGATGTAACTTTGTGTTTGTTGTGCTTGATTTTGTAATTGGTTTAGTTTATACGTAATTCCATTGATTCTTTATCAATTTCAGATCTTGGAATAAGGGGTTGTGCGTGTATTTGATTTGCTGAACTTTTGGCTGCTATTCTCATTTTGGTTCAGAGAAGCACCAGCCACGGTAAAGTTTTATTACTATCTCAGCTTACAAACCATGGTTGCAAATATTCGTGATTCTTCTTTGGTTTTTGAACGATTAAACATATATGTTTACTGCCAGAATGGCGAAAAGTTGAATTAGAATGTGCTTTCTGTAACCAAACTTTTAGTCCTCACTTCTATATGCTTCCGTAAAAGTTAAACTGCAAATGAAATTGCAATCTTTATGGAACTCACTTGTCTGAAAGTCATGTGGTTTTGGTCTCTGATTGTTTGATTTGATAATTTCAAAGTGCAACAAGTGTGTACCATTTAAGTAGATTAAAAGGAGAGCTTCTTTGATGGGCTACTTTGAATTCATATTAGAAATACATTGAAGCTAACGGATACGAAACCCTATGAAGCAGACTTCATTGTGCACTATGTTTGGTTGTTTTAGTTCAAAACATGTCTCATGATGTTATTCTGGATGTTAATTGTTGTTCATCTCTTGGAGAAATTGGAATCCAAGGTAATTGCCTGCCACTTATGTCGAGTTTTGTTAATGCATTGGGAGCTTAAAAATTATGATATTTCAATCTGTCAAAGTTAGGTTTTAAATCTGTGAAAGTTAGGTTTTATCTTTTATTACGACATCGTTTGTCATTTATCTCGTTTTTTCCTTAGTATGCATTATGGCGTTTTCCAATGCTTTATTCTTAAATGAAAGATATATTCACAATTCATTCATATGTACTATATCTGTTCTTCTCCAACATACAGGAAGACAAACTGTAATTGAATTTTGGGAGTATGGATGCTCGGCTCAATAAGAAAATCGATATTTATTGGAATCTGTTTGAGGAAGTGCAGTTTGCTCAGATGTATCAAGAATCGTATTTAAAACAACTTGTAAGTTTTTAACTGGTAAATGTTCTTTGAGTATTCCACTTGAATCTAATCATTGATGCTTCTATTAACAAAACTTTTTTTTAACATATATATACATAAATTACTACATACGTCTGTAGCATTCTTTTCACTATACATGTAAATACACTACAGTATATAGATCAAACTTTATTTAATTTAATTAAATAGATTTTAACTTTAGTTGCAAATCTACATTTCTTAATATCAACTACTTCAAAATGTCATTTCTTGTAGCCTATCCCACAGTATTTTGCTGAAAGAGTTAAAGATATATTACCTAACAGCATAATTGTGCGATGCTCTAAAATGCTGTCTTGGAAATTCAATATTGTCAAGCATTCCCAAATATTATGTTTCGAAGGACAATGGGAGGCTTTCGTAAAGGAACATTCTTTAAAAAGGGTAGATTTGCTTGTGTTTTCTTACAAAAAAAAACATGTGTTAGATGTTGAAATATACAGTACAATCAGCGATTGGAAAAATGAGCTTCAATGTAAACCTTCTCAATTAGGATCATCAAAGACAAAACACCACAGCCAAAAAAATAGAAAACAGACAATACATGTTTCAGCTGATCATCAACAAAGGGAATGTCTAGATTCTCATAATCCACTTGATGTACAAGGAAGGCTAAGCTCCAACATATTCCAGGATTATTTTGAGTGAGTCATTCACATTATCTTTTGCTGGATGCTATTTTTGACGTTTATATTATTAATATTAAATTTACATGTTCCAGGAAAATATGGAATAAACTTCCAGAAACAAAGACAGCCTCCTATGCATATTTAGATTCCATGTCGTTTTATGTATACATGAACAGCTCTAACAAAGAAAAGGTGTTGGAATGGACAAAAAAGAAGAAACCATTCTCAAAAAGATATGTTTTGATTCCCATTGTAATATGGTATTCATGTTTGTTTTTATAAATTTAATATACAACGAATAATTTTGAAGTTAACCTATTGTATGAGCTGAATATCAAATATGTAGGTCTCATTGGAGTCTCTTAATCTTGTGTAATTTTAATGCAAATCTGGAATCAACAAGTACAACTCCTTCGATGTTGATATTGGATTCGCTTCATGACTTGAATCCTACTAGACTTGAACCTGGAATTAGAAAGTATGCAAAAAAAATACATTGTTATACTTTATAACATCATTTCCTAATATTTGTTTTATTTTCTCTGACTCATCATATTTTTGCACATGCATAGATTTCTGTTTGACATGTATAGAATTGCTGGTACACCACAGAGCAAGCAGGCTATTAACAAAATTCCTCTTTGCATTCCCATGGTAAGATAATTTTAATTATCCAATTTTTAAAATATGAATTATCCTTTACAGTCTAGAATGTAATTTATCACCTAATAGATACCACAACAAACAAATGGAGCTGATTGTGGAAGGTTTGTCCTTTACTACGTGAAGTTGTTCCTCGATAAAGCTCCTGAAACATTCTCTCTGTCTAATGGCTACCCTTACTTTGTCAGATCTTAATTGCCAGCTATTCATATCAATAGTATATGTTTCCAATCTTACTATTTATTAAAATTACTCAAATTTATTGTATTGTAAATCACAGATGCGTAAAGATTGGTTTAGCCTCGAGGAATTGTATCAGTTTTACGATGAACTTCAACTTTCCTGAATGACAAAGTCCAGATTACTTTATACCGCAGTCATGATATGACCTAAGGATGTAATTTAAGCAAGTTTATTATATTAAAAGACAATAGATAATGTATTGCTATCTTAATTAACACAAGTTTAATGTAAAGCTTTACTATTAGGATTATCAACTATGAAATCAAGGCTTCAGTTACATCTTATTAATTGTTTTCTATCAAATTCATTGTCAAATGATTATTTCCTACTGTGCTAAATGACAGTATTTAGAATATGTTAACAAAACTTTCTAAATTATTTTACTTATTATAATTTATTTACTAAGTAATACTAATTATTTATTTATTTTAACATTTAAATCAGTATATACAGAGTATATTCGCATGTATGCGTATAGTATAAACAAATCAAATTCAACAAAAATATGCACAGAGCCCATGTGAAGTTGGATTTCATAGATGCCAATCTTTCCTTATAATCCCACAAACAAAATTCTCAGAAAAAGATAGGCCCATACAAATAATGCATATGTCGTTTTGTTTCTAAATAGGCCGACCATTTAGCAATACCATTCTTTGGCATATTTTTTTATTATTACTATTATTAATATTGTTATATACATTATATAAACCTAATCAGTTTGCTGTAGCTAGATTGCGGCTCAAATTCTTACCCGCTTCATCGAAGTTGTCGGCACTTCTACAGTGGAATTGCAGTAAAAAAATATTGCAAATCTTTTCTTCCACACGTTTCTGGTAAATTTCCCTTTCTATAATGTTGGTCTTCTTCTCCTATTTTCTTTTTTTTTTTACTGTAACGTTCAATCAGCAGCACGTATGCAAGCAGTGAGATCTGTTCTCACACAATATGGGTATTTTTCAATTCTCTTTGAAAATAAACCTCACATCCAAATCGACCATGTGTTTGTAGGAGAAAACTTATCAATCATATACTTTATTTATAGCTTTTTGTAAACCAGAAATCATATATTTATGCAACTTTTTTGAAGTGTCAATTATTGCAGAAAAATTGCCTCGGCCTCACATTTATATTGTCAGCTAAAAAAAAAAGGTCTATAGAGCATAATATTCTATAAATTCATTGAAAACGAAAAATTTTATTTAATGTCAATTGCATTTTGTAACATGATTAGACTAACAAAAATCATGTAGTGTAATTTATTTGATTTATTACGTGTTAAAGTTACCTTTTTTTTCCCAGGGATGATAAATCTTTCCGAAGAGTATTTCGCATATATCTACTGGACAAAATTTGGAAAAATGCGCTTTTATCAAGTTTATAAGGAAGAGTACATGAAACAACTCGTAAGTTATCAGAAATAATAATTTTACCTTCACTTTTTTATATTTTTATTATTATTATACATATACATTATCATTTCAGGTCTCTGCCATACTGTTTTCTGAATGTTTTTTATCGCTGCAACTTTTGTGTACTGTGGGAGCTTGTGTGTAAAATGCATGTGCTTAGTTAAATTTATGACAGTACCTTCTGCTGTTGCATCAATTTCTGCCTCACCAAAGTTTTCCAGTTTTGATGAGCATGTGTTGTGTTGTAGAATTTCTATATAATTTTTGAAAAAGGTTAAAAGATGCTTGAGATCCCACGTGTTGCCTATGGGATGTAGTCATTGTTTTCTCTATCTGCATGCCTTTGCCCAAAATGTTTGCATTGATTAAAACATCACAGTATGAAGGTTTCCTATTAAAGTTCATACCATTCAATGTTCAAAGTACAGCTGTTTTTGCTCATAGAAGTGCTACCTCTTTGTCCTGCTCCATCGGAACATATTATCTGTGTGAAAATATATATATACATATGAGATTTTACAAGAACAAAATATTTGTTATTTCGACTTTGTTTTCTGACAATTCTATCAAAGTTTAACCAATGTCTCTAACTTGTTGTCTGTAATTGTAGCCTATTGCTGAACGTTTTGCTAGATCTTTTAGGCATATTTTGCCAGAAAGTGTAATAGTGCGACACCCAGGAATGTTATCATGGAAGTTTGATATTGTTGAGATTTCTGATGTCTTGTATTTTGATGGTCAATGGGAAGGGTTTGTCAAAGACCATCAACTTCAAGAAGGTGATATAGTTACTTTCAAATACAAAAAAGATCAAGGGATTGATGCATTAGTTTTTGCTGCTAAAACTTTATGTGAAAAAGAATCAAGTTATTTTATTGATCTGCAATACAGTACCGGTGTATACACCAAAAAAAATATTGGTTGTTCTACAAATGAGGTTAAGAGCAAGCCTCTCATGTTCAAACCTTCGGAAACTGCTCAGTGCTGTAAAGGAAATACAGTTTTTGAAAATATTACTGAACTACATATGGACAGTAGAGTTGGGGAAAGCAAAAAAATTCCTGTGATACCATTGGGAAAGAAAGTTGTGCATTACAAAGTTGCAGAAGACAAAATTCAGAATGTATCGGGGGGTAGCAAAATCTCCAATAATCATGCTGTGAATGGTTCATCTCCAACAATGTCAACCTCTATGCATAACCAAAAGCTCACTCCAACACACTCATCTGGCCAAACAGATTTTGATCTGAGTATAAAGAAAGTACACTTTCAAATGGATATAGAACCATCAAACTCCAAAAGAAAAAAAAGTTGCAAAGCAGCTTTGTATCACAGTGAACAAGGTAATCATATTTCTTCCATTTATAATAGTTTTTGGTATATTCCATTTATACAAAAATGTGTTTCTTTTTATTATATTCTATGCAAGAAGGTGCGTTTTTGTATATTCCATTTATGATAGTTTTTCGAAGGCAAAATGTAGTGTAATATATAAGCACAAAACATAATCCAAAAAAAATACTTTGCTAACAATTAACCTAAATCCATCTCTAACATAACGCTTTCTTCTTTTAATGTTTGCCTATCTTCAAGCTTCTCATAAGGGAAAGGGTCTTCAAGCACCAGAAAATTCAAGTTCCTACAAAATTGAAGCTTTGCCACATTATAAGGAAGCAAAGAGTTTGGCATCCAGAAAAGATTTAGTTATGCTGATGCGCAGAATATGGATTTTCACTGGTATATTTTATATTATGCTATAATATTTTCTTATTTCCATTCATTTATTGGTAAGTGAAATGTTATTTGCATGAAAATATAAATTACTTATACATACTTTCTCAATTAACGACAGATGATTAATATAATAACAATATCAGGTAATAAACATTTTTAATAAATTGTATATTGATTGAGGAAAACTGATAAGTCTTATTATTACTAATATAATATGTTCACATTTTTCCCATTGTAGACTATTAAATCTGAATGGGCACGCAAGTATATGCCCAAAAATAGCCAAGAAATAATCCTTAGGATGAAGGGAGATCAGTGGACTGTTAACTACTTTTTCAGAGAAAAAAGTTTCACTTTTACTGGTGGATGGAAAAAGTTTGTAACTGATAGTGACTTGCAAACAAATGATGTCTGTCTGTTTCATATTACTGATTGCGGGCCGAGAAGTTTTACACTGGATGTCACAATTTTTGAAAACCAGAAAGGATGACCATGGCAATTTATTTCTGCAGTCTTCACCAAGCATTCTAGCAAAAACAAAGGGTACATTGAAGCTTTTGGAACATGATCTTGACAATCATATGGTTTCTATTATATTTTGTTGGTATCTATTATGCAAGTACATTTGAAGCCGCTGTTCTCTTATTTTTACAATGTCATTTCTAACTTAATCGTTTTTCCTGTGGTTAGTAAAACACTTTTGACAGTATTTATTTCAGTTTTTCTAAATTTATGTTTATAAGTGGTTGCCTTTTGTTTTGTAGTTGTGTGTCATCTTCTCCATTTTATATAAACACGTGAATTCCAGATTTAATGTAACTACTTGGTGTTTAAATGGCTTTACAATTAAAAGATTCTGTTTGTCAAATTTGATGTGCCACCAACTTTTAGCCCTCTCAAACAGATATTGCCATGTTGTTATATCCATTTTCTTAATATATCATACAACAAATAGTTTGGCATATAATGGAACCTAGAGGATATGCAGTGCTGAAAGTAAAAGTCATAGTTCATAAGATGCCAATAATGAAAATAATAATCATGTATGTCTCTGATTAGAGTTGGTTACTCTTTCACAGTGATTGCTTCCTCATTCGCTTTAAGTTGCTGTCATATTAGTGTGAATTCATTCATTGGTTGGCTATTTCTGTTGCTGTTTTCGTCACTGTGCCTGAAATTTATTACTATTTCTTTATGTTTTTTCATGTGTTTCTTGCATTATTGTTATGCACAACCTATGTATCAAGCATTGCCTGCATAATTTGGAGCCACCCACAGCAGATATGTTGTGCGATTGAAGCATACGGTTTCTTCTCAAGATTGAACAAAATGTTTTTCTTGCACAGTAGCTTCATTCTGCAGATTCGTATGCAATTGGATAAGACATATATGTACTTAGCATTTTACAAATATACTACATTTTCTTACTGTTTTATCCACCAACATCAATGCCTCGTGAGAATACCACATACAAAGAAGTCAATAGAAAAGAGAAAAATAAATCTCAAAAACAATCAAATGTGCCTGCTGAACAGAAGCTTCTGATCAGCTTAGAAAAAAAAACAGCTTCTTGCACTCAATTTCCCCCCTCCCCTCTTACCACCCACAGGCACCACTTTGCGCAACGCGCATGCACAATCCTAGTATAAGTATATAAAATTCTTTCATAATTGCTTAATGATCAAATATAAGTGATGATCACATATACATATATTACGTTTACATTTTCTTAATGATTAGTTAATGATTTTCAGAATCATTATCTATGGTCACATCAAATCAATGTTACTCGTTTTAGTTATCATAAATATTCCCAATAGATTTCTATCTCTGTATGTGTTCGATCATGACAAAGCATATTCTTACAATTTCTAACGAATCTAGATACATGGTAACATAGATCGTAATAGAAATAAAAGTAATTTGAAAAAGATCTAAGCTTTTTTTAACTATGGAAGGGATCTAGAATTTACTTACTTGTTATTGTGGTTGCTATCAGCCTTTCCTCTTGCTCCAAAAATCTTTACGTGAATTTTCTGATGTATGTAAGAGTCCTACTTATAGTGTTTGATTAGGGTTTACATGTACTAGTTTCCTTATACCTCAAGTATTATGTTCCTAATTTTTAGCCTTGTTTCTCTAGGGTTTTCATGTACCAGTTTTCTTATACATAATTATATTTTTACGTATCAATTTATCAAGGATTTCTTTCGCATATTATTTATCCTTTAATCTTAAATCATTACTCTTGTACATTTTTAATTAAAATTTTCGAGATATTACAGAAGGTTTATAGTAACGCTCATTAATATGATATAATTCAATGATTTTTCATGAATTGCAGCATATTCACATGAAAGTTTTCACTAATTGCACGTGAATAGTTGAGTGAAAATCAATTTTGATTTTTTAAACTGTACCATTGGACAGAATATATGTGTCATATAGTATTTGATTTCTTCTATTTTCATATTAGAATAATTCTCATAAAATGATACTAAATTTTTTTATATCGATAAGAAATAACATGCATATTCTCGAGTATCAAAACATAAAATTTTTGTGCGAGTGAAGTTGCATTACCAAATGTAAATTTACCATTTTTCATTTTTTGACAATTACCAACTTGTCATAGTCTGTTTGGACCCAATGGCTAGAAAAGTAATATGATATATAGATCACTACAGCCCATGGATAATGTTTATAATTGAACATTTATTCTCTTTTTGCATTTACTTTTTAGTGGATTTTGATTGGGAATAGAAAGGTTTCTACTTTGTTTCTGGTGATCCAAAGTAGAATTTTTCTTACTTTCCTCACATAGTTTGAAGCTACATGTAATGGAGTAGTACTCCAAATCTATTGCTTTTGCTTTGTATTAGTGTGCTTGGGTATATCCATTACCCTTTTATCCAAATTTAAATAAACTCGTTATTTAAAAAAAAAACCAACTTGTTGTATCATAAAATATAATATGAAACTTTTTTTAAAAAAAATTATAATGTTACGGTCTACAAGTCTTTTTATGCGAAATTGTAACCTTATTCCAATAAATTTTTATTAATATAAAATAAATAAATGAATGATAGTAGAACTCCATATAAATGAAATAATAATTTTGTGAAAAATAACTCATATTCTTTATTATGATTATTTTTAAATAAGCAACAAGGAAAATTAGTTTAAAGGCTTTTGTAATTTATTTTTCTCCAAATGTTAGTGGCATTAAGATGGAATTTTTCAATTCTTTGTCAGTAACACATTCAGTCAATTTTGAATGAATCGACGCTTAAATCTGATGGTCAAATTCCCAACACAAGAATACTGTACTTTCCAAAATTATAAACATTCCTCCAATAATAATAGAATGTTATAAATTTGAACGTTGTGAGAATGGGAAACTTCGACGTCTTTCTATTATAGAAGAGAGGAAGATTTTTTTCAAATAGAGTTTTGAAAATAGAGGCCAAACAGAAAGTGGTAGGATGTGTTTAGGGAAAGGACAAAGCAATTAGTGCGTGCTAACTTTGAATGGCGTATTTGTTTAATAAGAGAAATATGAAAATCTTAAGTTTGGAGTTTTAATAAAATTTTTGAGAATTACAAAATTAGAATAAGACATGAAAAGAAAGGGAAAAAATATGTAAATACTTGTATACTTTCTGGAGCAAAATCGGTGTAAAGGAAATAAATCAGAAGTTAGAAGAATATGTTAAAGAATTGATAAATTGTAATGATATGATAAAAGAAAGATAAAGAAAAGGTGTGGTGATAATAAAGAGAAGATAAGAGTTTATGATTAGGGTAAATTGGGAAGATGTGTTATTTATTGTTTTGATGTGTTTATTTTTCCCTAAGCACATTGTCAACTTTTTCCTGATTTAGTATTGGATTTTTAAAGCTATGTAATACTCGTAATTTTCACTTTTTTTCTTTCTGTATTATTATTACTGAACAAACTCCTTTCAATTTTCTTGAAATTTGTATCTTTGTAAATTTGGTTATTTTTCATCAATTGTATCCCGTATTTAAAGTGGAAATTAGTGGAAATAAATTTTGTTAAATCATTTTTCATGAGTTCGCACTAGGACAAAATTTTTCATATGTTCAAACACTCATGATTTGGGAATAGTAGATGTTATATTTTTTTTGGGACAAAATTCTAAATTTTTTTAAGAAATCAATTGAATTTTTTCAATTTTTCAAATACAAATGATTATGCTACATTGTATATGTTTTTTCTACTCCCAAATTGTGTTAATCCTCACTTATAATAATTGATTTTACAACTTAATTTTGATATCATGAGAATAACACGCCTACATTGATGTAAATATGCATTCTAGTGAATATTATAAAAAAATTAAAATTAAAATTTTCACAAATCTTCCATTTTTATGGGTTATACGCACACGTAGTTTGGTTAAAAATGGCAAAGTCAAAGAGTGTATTAATTTTGTTTTTTCTTATATTGTTTTACATCGACATCAATTGTGAAGCATGCATCATAGTGAATGGTGTCAAAACAAGTGAAATTTATATATAGTTTTTACCAAATTTTATTTTTTTTAAGTTATAACACACATATTTTGGCCAAAAATAGAAAAATCAAAACACTTATTTTTAATTTTTTTGTACTGCAATTTGTGCCACGTCAATTGTGAATATGTATTCTAATGAATTTTGTAAAAAATTAAATTAAAATTTTTGTCTAACCTTCATTTTTCAATTGGGTTTAGTTGACACTATTTTGATTAAAATGGAAAAGCCAAAAATTGTATTGATTTCGGCTTTTTTCCTTTTGTGTTTTTTACACCCACATCAATTGTGAACATGCATCCTAAAGTGAAATTTAGATTTTTTTTTTTTACCAAATTTCCATTTTTCGTAAGTTAAAGCACACGTATTTTAGACAAAAATGGCAAAATCAAAAAATGCATTGATTTTCAATTTTTTTCACTTTTTTCACGACCACATCATTTGTGAATATGCTCTTTTTTAAAGTTTGGCATAACCTAACATTTGAGGGTGGGCACCACACCAAATTTTATTAATAGCTTTTGGAGATAATGGATATACCCTTATACCGTCAGTACATTAATGAAGAAAACATAAATAAGGAGAACTTTTCCTTTACATTTTCCTATTAGATTAAGCTAGAGTATTGGACGGGAAAGGAGTTCAAGAACTAATATGAGGACCGCCCGTAGAATAATAACAATCATATTAGTTTTTTATGGGTTATAAGTTATAACACACGTATTTTGGTTTAAAAAAGACAAAGTCAAAAAACGTGTTGATTTTGGCTTTTTGCTTTTGTTTTTACACCCACATAAATTGTGAATATGTATCCTAATGAACAGTGTCAAAAGTGAAATTTATTTTTTTCACTAAATTTCTATTTTTCGTGGGGTATACACACATATTTTAGCAAAAAATAGCAAAATCTAAAAAATACTTTTTAATTTTTTTGTACTGTTATTTCCGCCCACATCAATTGTAAATATGCATTTTAGTGAATATGTTTAAAAAAGTGAAAATTAAAATTTTCGCCAAACCTTCATTTTCATGGGTATCACACGTTATTTGGTTAAAAAATACAAAGTCAAAAAGTGTATTGATTTTGAACTTTTCCCTATATTTTTTTACATCTACATCAATTATGTACATGCTAGAATGGTGTCAAAAAAGTGAAATTTACTTTTTTTTACCAAATTTTTATTTTTCGTTGGAACACAAGTATTTTAGATTAAAATGGAAAAATCTAAAAACGTGTTGAATTTTAATTTTTGTTTCATGTTTTTTGCGCCCACATCGATTGTGATAATGCATTCTAGTGAATATGATGCGAATGTTGTATGGCCGAGGCTCCAACTCCTGGACCAAATTCGAATCTCCCACACAAGCCATAGGACCGTGTTGCTCTTACCAAGATAATCCACAACAAGAACACAAAATTGGATGGAACGAAATCAAAGGAAAAACGCTAGGAATTGAGTAAATCCAAAACTTCACGTTTTATTACTAATGAACTTAATTAACCTATGAAAATTCAATCAGTTAAACAAGTTAATTAGGCCTGGCTCTTTAAATAAAGAACCAAATTGGTGTAATCTCCTATAGGTCACGCGTGAAGGGGAGTAACTACAATGAACAGTTAAATAACTCTTCAAGCTTTGAACAACTCAAGGAGTTAATTCACGAATTTTAGCAAAGCTAAAAAACTCAATTTTATTCCACCAACTTCTTATTTAAAAACGTTACATAGGCTTTCCTTTATATAGGAAATACTTTGGCCAAAAACTAGATCAATTCCAATGTGGGATTGATTGCTAACTTAACTAACAACTACACAGTACTATTCACGGTGAATAGTGACGTGAAATAGTAACCTATAATTTAGGGAGACTACTTCTCTAAACGAATAACAATAACTAACTTAACTTAAAAAGTAAATAAGCCCATTAATTAACATTCAATGGACTTTAGCTAACTAACTAATCCAAGTTGTAAACTAATCAACTTTCCAAATTGGGAAAAGGAACTACAACTAACTACCAAATCCTTGTCCAAAAAGGATTTGTTTTACTTGCCATTATCATACAAGATAATTGGATCAAGTAATTTACTTAGCCCATAATTAATAACACAAAGACTTAAGCCCATAATTAAATGTTTAATGGACTTAATTATTAACAACAAAATAAATCCTAAAGATTAAACAATGGCGTGATCCATTAATGACAAAGCCCAAGCACGCCATCTTGGTCTTCAATGTAGTCCATGAAATTCGAGATGAAAACTCGGCCAGAATCCCGTCATCAACTTTGCAAGGCATTTTCAACGGTGATAACGTCAAAATCTTGAAAAACTTAAAACACGAAAGTTGTAGCTCTATCTCTTATCGTTCCAGGGCTTCTTGAATCATGCAATTTCGAGTTATATCGAAAGATTTATAGCAAGAATACCAAAACGTGACAGAAACTTTCAGGATGACAATTTGACTTTAACACCACGGACATGGACACGGGCTTATTCTCATCATTCCCTCCCTCCTCGAAAGGATTCGTCCTCGAATCTTGAATTTGAGTTCCTGGATCAAACACCAATATGATGAACTCAATGCAAACTCGAGCCAAATAAAATTGGGAAGATGCACATCTCGAGCAACAAGAAGTTATATCCTGCCAAAACAAGACAAATGTATAAGGTAAAAGAAAGCACAATAATCTAAAACAATTCGTAGAATAATTTCCTTTCACCAAAAGAATAGAACGGGCAGAATATGTATGCAAAATCGAAATACATATAACATGATTAGTCGTAACAAATTTTGCATGAGTCATAATGTTGAAGTCAATGAATTCAAAACAATTATGCAAATAACTATCATATAGTTTATGCAAATCAGAAAATCGTATGTTCTTAATTAAAGAACTAATCAATATGAATTCAGTAACAACATTCATGAACACATTATTTACGTTATTAACATGTAATTTAAGCAAAGGATGTAAACATATATGAATAGAATCACAAAGACACGAAAATTCATAACAAGAAAACATATATGCATCCTTGACAAAGTGTAAATCACATGAACGTATTAATACCTTTAAAAACATGTTAAAGTTATCAAATATAAAAATACAATCCCAAAGAATAAAAACAGAATGTAAACAATCTAATAAATAGATGGTAACACAATATTTTACCTTGTGGAATTGAAAAGAAATTAAGAACTGAGATAACTTACCAAACAAGTGTTGAACTATTAAATTACCTCGTTGATCTTGATAGCTTTGAATAAAGTCACGAACCAAAGAATCAAATTGAAGGTTATTCCAGCAATTATAATCAACACTTTTGTACACAAGGATTTTGGGCAGTTCGAAATTATAAAGATTAAACTCAAAATATAGTTCATGTATTAGAAAAGCAACATAACATGTGAAGAAACTATACATAAATCCATTCAATACAAAATAATGTGATTTCATAATTGAAGAATTATGTGAAAGAATTTGCTTACCAAAACACAAACCATCGGATTTTAATGCACATGTTAAAGAATTTCGAACTAATGTTTCAAAGGTGTGTGAAAGACATTGAAATTGATTCAAAATAGAAATCAAACTTTGAAAATCAATAGCATTGACGTTAACAAAGTTCTTACTTTTAAAACCATTGAAAATCAACCAATAAGCTTTCATCACTTACCTAACTTACCTTGCTTACCTTGTGGAAAACAAGCTAAGGCAGATTGATTCCTTTCATTCGATAATGAGTTGTTTCTAACTCCATTAGATGTCTAGGAACTCCATAAACCTGCAAAACAAAGGAACTAGGGCAGCAAACAATTCAAATGGTGATCACTAATCATCAAGTAAGTACATTGATTGCCTATCTAGTATTCCTCTCTCATCTCGCTAGAAGAAGTAAAATAAACAAGGTTGCTTAACAACTAACTCTCGGCCTATGCTAGAAGAAGACAAAGAATCTTTATCTCGGCCTACACTATTACAGGTTGAGCTAGCTATTACATTACTTTTCCCTTGAAACTTTCTTCTCTTTTGCTTCCATTTCACGGGCAAGATTGCACAATCCTTGATTGAATCTTCAAGAAGCTTGGCTCGGACTCAAAGCCCTTAGATTGTACTTTCGGCCATGATAATCCAAAAGAATAATAATTCTTCCTTGCATGATATGTAACATCTCGGTCAATTGCCGATGGACGACCAAGTAATATGTGACTAGCTTCCATTGGTACAACATCACAACAATATCATCACATACTTTCCAATGGACATAGAAAAATTTAACTTGTTTAGTCACCTTACTCTCGGCAGTGTTATTAAGCCATTGAAGCTTATATGGATTTGGATGTTTCAATGCAAGTCAAGTTAAGCTTCTTAACAATTAATGTGCTTGCCATATTGGTACAACTTCCACTATCAATAATCAAGCTACAAGTCTTACCTTGAACCATGCATCTAGCGTGAAAGATGTTTTCCCTTTGAGACAAATCATCTTCAACTCGTGGTTGTGTATTCAAGACTCGGCGAGTAATCAATGAGAAATCACCAATATTGTAAATAAGATCTTCACTATCTTCATCACTTTGGTACTTCTCTTCAAGTGGTGGCATGTCGGCACATTCTTCATCACTGTCAACCTCTCCATTATCACGAATTATCATCAACTTTTTGGTTGGGCAGTCACTTTGATAATGGCCATAACCTTGACACTTGTAACATCTAATGTCCCTCAATCTTTCATTTGGTTTAGGCGTCACCTTAGTTGAAGATTCAGCAAGGTTGCGGACTGTTTTGGGAGCATTACTTGAAGTGTTTGAAGGCTGATTTTGGTTGAAAACTTTCGGTTTTGGTGGAGGTGTAAAAGTCGGCTTTTGATCTCTCCTCCAAGGCGGCAATGGTTGTTGAAAATTTCGCCCTTTACCCTTCATATGCTTCTCAATTTTGATAGCTTTGTGAACAAGTTCATTAATATCAATGTAACTTTGAAGATCAACTTGATAAGCCAATTCGGGATTCATACCTCTAAGAAATCTCTCAATGGTTGTGTCGGGGTCTTCTTGAATATTGGCTTTAATCATCAAAGATTCCATCTCATGATAGTAATCTTCAACTGTTCGGCTACCTTGCACAAGAGTATGCAATTTTCGGTTGAGCTCTCTATTAAAGTGTGAAGGAACATACTTCTTTCTCATGATTGCCTTCATTTGATTCCAAGTCTTAACTGGCCTTTCACCATCTTGTCTCCTAGAACGAACAACTTGATCCCACCAAAGACTAGCATAGTCTTTAAGATGCATAAAAGCAATCCGATATTGCCTTTTCTCGGGGACATCATTACCTTCAAAATAGTGTTCCAAATCTCGAACCCAATCAAAGAAAGCTTCGGGATCTGATTTACCATGAAAGGTAGAGATGGTGAGTTTAACAGATTCAATGGAAACTTTAGACTTATCACCTTTAGAAGAGCTCGAGTATTCCTCCTCTTTTTCCTCACTAGATTCACTATCTTCTTGGGACTCTAGTTTTCGGGATTTCTTTGATTTTGGAGGTGGTGTTACCGACTCTAAGAATTGAAGGCGAAGGTTGATATCTTGCAAAATTTGGGCAAGTGACGGATCGGTCCTCTTTTGTTGTTGTTCGGTTTGGGACTTACTTTGTTCGTCCTCCATTTGTACCTGCAAGTTAGTGAAGAAAAAAAGCGCAAGAATATGTATATGATCCTCACGGGTTCCTCACTTTGGGGTAGTAGGTACTCTCCTCTCTTTTTGGGTAGTGTTCTCTCTTGTTTAACCTAGCTACTACTCTCAATTAATGAATATGTGGGGTTATTAAGATTCACCAAAGTTCAATTACTTTAATAGCAAGATCTCAATCAGCAAGTTCCACTCACAAATTTTCACAAATCAAATCAAGAGATGTAACAAGAAATCACGTCAAGAGTGTTTAGAACACGTGAAAGTTATAATTTGATTTACCACCAGAAACTAAGAAATTCAGAAACTAGATTTCAAACAAAGAGATTGGTTTTTGAATCAACAATTCCGAGTTGTATTGAAAAGTTATGGCACTTTTAATCCAAGGTGGTTTTCAAGAAACAAGTTAAGACACAATGTGTTCTTTTTAAAATAAATTAAATAATTAAATAACAGAAAATAATAACAATAAAATAAATTTGGAAGTCCGAATTTATATATTTTTTTGTTCTTTTCTCTTTTTTTGTTTTTTTTTTTATTCGGTTCACTTTTTTTTTTTTTTTTTGACCGTGACTCCTTTTTTTTTTTTTTTTTTTTTTTTTTTTGTTGGACAATATAAGACAAAATTACACTTTTAAGGTTTGAACATAAACCTTGGACCAATCAAAATACTAGGTTCGGACAAGAACCTTAAACACCACAAAAATTAAGGTTTGAAGACAACAACCTAGGATTTAGGTTTAAGAATGTTTTGTCTTCTTGTCTTAACAACCTTAAAAACTTCAAACTTTATTAACTCACCAAGGACAATGAATTCGGATGTGCCACTTTAACAAGAATATCAAGATTCAAGACAAAGATCAAGAATCCAACTCAAGAATTCAATTTTGACCACTTTGAGTTTTCAAAAAAATCAAGAAGTTCAAGAAAGTTATCAAGAACTTACTTTTTTCGAGTGGTGTAAAAGTGTTGAGTCAAACAACGCTCAATATAATGGTGGAACAGACTAAAGAACGTCAAAACGCAAAAAGAAAATCAAGAAACGGATCAAGAATCAAAGACAGTATGAAAACTTGAACGACCTAGGAAGTAGAACCCTATGTATGAAAACCGACTAGTTTGGACACACGTCGAAACCCTAACCATGTTATGACGTGGGAAAACAGCATAAAGAAAACTTCAAGAATCCTACACATATGATTATGACGAAATGAGGTGCAGACTTTACACAGCCAAAAAGACAGAAGAAGATCGCAACAAGAAAACAGCCAAGAACAAACAAGACAAAATCGCAAAAGAAGATAGAACTCAATTCTAGGAACGATTTCCGGGCAGCAAGTAGAAATGCATGTTGTTGGCATGCGATTTTGATGGAATTTAATGGGTGAATATGTATCGGGACTTTGGACAGCAAGAGAGAACACAAAGTAACCAGCAAGAAAGCATGCCAGCAAACTCAGAAAGATTGACACAAAACGGGCAGAATTGACGCAACAAGACACAGAATTTTGCGGAAAACGGAATTAACGCTGAATTTTTCTTGGGGCAACAACATTGTTCCTCTAATAGCAATTGATGCGAACTGTTGTATGGCCGACGGGCTCCAACTCCTGGACCAAATTCGAATCTCCCACACAAGCTATAGGACCGTGTTGCTCTTACCAAGATAATCCACAACAAGAACACAAAATTGGATGGAACGAAATCAAAGGAAAAACGCTAGGAATTGAGTAAATCAAAACTTCACGTTTTATTACTAATGAACTTAATTTAACCTATGAAAATTCAATCAGTTAAACAAGTTAATTAGGCCTGCTCTTTAAATAAAGAACAATTGGTGTAATCTCCTATAGGTCACGCTAAAGGGGATTAACTACAATGAACAGTTAAATAACTCTTCAAGGCTTTGAACAACTCAAGGAGTTAATTCACGAATTTTAGCAAAGCTAAAAACTCAATTTTTATTCACCAACTTCTTATTTAAAAACGTTACAAGGCCTTTCCTTTATATAGGAAATACTTTGGCCAAAAACCTAGATCAATTCCAATGTGGGATTGATTGCTAACTTAACTAACAAACTAACCAGTACTATTCACGTGAATAGTGACGTGAATAGTAACCTATAATTTAGGGAACTACTTTCCTAAACGAATAACAATAACTACTTAACTTAAAAAGTAAATAAGCCCATTAATTAACATTCAATGGACTTTAGCTAACTAACTAATCCAAGTTGTAAACTAATCAACTTTCCAATTGGAAAAGGAAACTACAACTAACTACCAAATCCTTGTCCAAAAAGGATTTGTTTTACTTGCCATTATCATACAAGATAATTGGATCAAGTAATTTACTTAGCCCATAATTAATAACACAAAGACTTAAGCCCATAATTAAATGTTTAATGGACTTAATTATTAACAACAAAATAAATCCTAAAGATTAAACAATGGCGTGATCCATTAATGACAAAGCCCAAGCACGCCATCTTGGTCTTCAATGTAGTCCATGAAATTCGAGATGAAAACTCGGCCAGAATCCCGTCATCAACTTTGCAAGGCATTTTCAACGGTGATAACGTCAAAATCTTGAAAAACTTAAAACACGAAAGTTGTAGCTCTATCTCTTATCGTTCCAGGGCTTCTTGAATCATGCAATTTCGAGTTATATCGAAAGATTTATAGCAAGAATACCAAAACGTGACAGAAACTTTCAGGATGACAATTTGACTTTAACACCACGGACATGGACACGGGCTTATTCTCATCAGAATATTGTAAAAAAAAGTAAAAATTAAAATTTTCACCGAACCTTTATTTTTCATGGGAATAGTGAATTGTGCACGTATTTTGTTTGAAAATAGCAAAGTCATGTATTGATTTTGACTTTTTTGTATTGTTTTTTACACCCACATTAATTATGAACGTGCATCATAGTGAACAGTGCCAAAACAAGTTAAATTTAGATTTTTTTTATCAAATTTCTATTTTTCGTAGGTTATAACAAACATATTTTAGCTAAAAATTAGAAAACCCAAAAACGTGTTAATTTTCAATTTTTTGTATTGTTTTTGGCACCCACATCGATTGAGAATATGCATTCTAGTGAATATTTTTTTTAAAAAAAGTAACATTCATTTTTAATGGGTTATAGCACACGTAATTTGATTAAAAATGAAAAAGTCAAAAAGCGTGCTGATAATGGCTTTTTCTCTATTTTTTATACCCACATCAATTGTGAACATGCATTCTAGTGAAAAGTGTCAAAACAAGTGAAATTTAAATTTTTTAACCAAAATTTTCATTTTTTGTAGGTTATAGCACACGTATTTTAGCCAGAAATGGCAAAATCTAAAAACGCATTGATTTTTAATTTTTTGTGTTGTTTTTTGTACCCACATCGATTGTAAATATGTATTTTAATGAATATTGTCAAAAAAATTAAAAATTAAAATTTTCACCAAACCTTTATTTTAATGGGTTATATAGCACACGTATTTTTGTTAAAAATGGAAAAGTCAAAAAGTGTGTTGATTTTGACCTTTTTCCTATTATTTTTTACACCCACATCAATTGTGAATAAGCTTCCTAGTGAACGGTGTCAAAAAAGTAAAATTTATATTTTTTACCAACTTTTAATTTTTCATGGGTTATAGCACATGTATTGTAGCCAAAAATTACAAAATAGAAAAACGCGTTGATTTTCAATCTTTTTTTGCGCCCACATCAAATGTGAATATGCATTCAGTGAATATTTACAAAAAAATTGAAAATTAAAATTTTCACCAAACCTTCATTTTATATTGTTTATAGCACATGTATTTTGGTTAAAAATGACAAAGTAAAAAAATGTGTTGATTTTGGATTTTTTCTTATTATTTTCTACACTTACATTAATTGTGAACATGCATCTTAGCGAACGGTGTCAAAACAAGTGAAATTTAAATTATTTACCAAATGTCCATTTTTCATGCATAACATATTTTAGACAAAAATCACAAAATCCAAAAATGCGTTGATTTCACTATTTTTGTAATGTTTTTTGTGTCCACATTGATTGTGGAAATGCATTCTAGTGAATATTATGAAAAAAGTGAAAATTAAAATTTTCACCAAACCTTCATTTTTAATGAGTTATAGCACATGTATGTTGGTTGAAAATGACAATGTCAGAAAACGTGTTGATTTTGGCTTTTTTCATATTGTTGTGTACGCCCACATTGATTTTGAACATGCATCCTAGAGAACGGTGTCAAAACAAAGTGAAATTTAGATTTGTTTTAGTAAAATTCCATTTTTTGTGAGTTATAACACACTTATTTTACTCAGAAATGGCAAAATCCAAAAACACTTTTATTTTTAATTTTTTTGTACTATATTTTGCACCCACATCAATTGTGAATATGTATTCTAGTAAATATTTTAAAAAAGTGAAAATTAAAATTTTCACATAAGCTTCCATTTCCATGGGAATGGTGAATAGAAAACGTATTTTGGTTAAAAATGGAAAAGCCAAAAATATGTTTATTTTGGCTTTTTTCCTTTTGTTTTTCCCAAATCAATTGTGAAAATGCATCGTAGTGAACAATGCCAAAACAAGTAAAATTTATATTTTTACCAAATTTTCATTTTTTGTTAGTTATAGAACACGTATTTTGGCCAAAAATGCCAAAATTAAAAAACGAGTTGATTTTCAATTTTTTGTAATTTTTTTGCAACCACATCGATTGTGAATATGCATTCAGTGAATATTGTTTAAAAAAGTAAAAATTAAAATTTTCACCAAACTTTCTATTTTCAGGGGTTATAGCACACGTATTTTGGTTTAAAAAGGCAAAGTAAAAGAATTGTTGATTTTGGTTTTTTCCCCATTTTTTTACACTCACATCAATTGTGAACATGCATCCTAATGAACGATGCCAAAACAAGTGAAATTTAATTTTTTTACCAAATTTTCATTTTTCGTGGGTTATAGCACACGTATTTTAGCCAAAATGGATTAATTTTTAATTTTTTTTTGTACAGTTATTTGCGCCCACATCAATTGAATATGAATTGTAGTGAATATTGTAAAAAAAAAGTGGAAATTAAAATTGTCACCAAACTTTCATTTTTTATGGGTTATAACACACGTATTTTGGTTAAAATGGCAAAGTAAAAAAGCGTATTGATTTTGGTTTTTCCCTATATTTTTTTACATCCACATTAATTGTGAGCATGCATCCTAGTAAATAGTTTCAAAACAGGTAAAATTTAGATTATTTATGAAGTTTTTATTTTTCATGGGTTATAGTATACGTATTTTAAACAAAAATGGCAAAATTCAAAACGCGTTGAATTTCAATTTTTTGTTTTGTTTTTTGCGCCTACATTGAATGTGAAAATGCATTATAGTGAATATTATAAAAAAGTAAAAATTAAAATTTTAACCAAACCTTCATTTTTCGTGAGTTTAGGACACCTATTTTGGTCAAAAATAGAAAAACCTAAAAACGTATTGATTTGGGCTTTTTCCTTGTTTTTTTTTTACCTCCATATCAATTTTAAAGATGCATCCTAGTTAACAGTGTCAGAACAAGTGAAATTTAGATTGTTTACGAAATTTCTATTTTTCATAGATTATAACAGCCGTATTTTGCCAAAAATGACAAAATAAAAAAATGCGCTGATTTTCAATTTTCTTGTACTACTTTTTGCGCCCACATAGATTGTGAATATGCATTCTAATGAATATTGTCAAAAAAGTGACAATTAAAATTTTCACCAAACATTCATTTTTCATATGTTATAACACACGTATTTTGGTTAAAAAATGGCAAAGTAAAAACACGTGTTGATTTTGCCTTTTTTGTATTATTTTTTAGGCACACATCAATTGTGAACATTCATCATAGCGAACGGTGTCAAAACAAGTGAAATTTAGATTTTTCTACTAAATTTTTATTTTTTTGTGGGTTATAGCACACGTTTTTTAGCAAAAATGACAAAATAAAAAAATCGCGTTGATTTTTAATTTTCTTGTACTTTTTTTTTTTGCGTCTACATCGATTGTGAATATGCATTCTAGTGAATATTGTAAAACAAAGTGAAAATTAAAATTTTTACCTTACCTTCATTTTTCATGGTTATACATATTTTTGTTTAAAATGGAAAAATAAAAAAACTTTTTGATTTTGGCTTTTTCATTATTATCTTTTACACCCACATCAATTGTGAACATACATCCATGTGATCGATGTTAAAATAAGTGAAATTTAAATTTTTTTTACCAAATTTTTATTTTTTGTGGGTTATAATAAATGTATTTTAGCCAAAATTGACAAAATTTAAAAATGCGTTGATTTTTAATTATTTTGTATTGTTTTTTGCACCCAAATCGATTGTGAATATGCATTCGCTGAATATTGTAAAAAAAATGTGAAAATTAAAATTTTCACAAAACCTTCATTTTTCATGAGTATAGTGTACGTATTTTAGCCAAAAAAATGGTAAAATAAAAAATTTATTATTTTGGCATTTTCTTCAATTATTTTTTACACCCAATTATGAACATGCATCCTAGTGAATGGTGTTAAAAAAGTGAAATTTAGATTTTTTACAAAATTCCCATTTTTCATGGGTTATAACGCATGTATTTTAGACAAAAATGGAAAAATCTTAAAACGCGTTGAATTTCAATTTTTTTTGTACTATTTTTTGCGCCCACATTGATTGTGAATATGCATTCTAGTGAATATTGTCAAAAAAAATGTGAAAATCATACCTTCAGGTCCAAAACAAATAATAATTCATTATTGTGGCTTAATTTAGCCCATTAATTTCTTTGGGCACTATATTGTATTGTTAGGCTATTATGTTGGCCCAATTTGAATTCTTATCAAATATTACATTTATAAGTCCAATATTTTATTTACATATTTTTTGCCTTTCTAAAATTAATTTAGCCTACATTGAATTCCTAAATTAATTTAAGATCATTTCTTAAATGTGATGGGGCAAAAATAAAAATATTAGGATGTCTTACTATTATTATTAATAACTTAATAGGTTCAAAACAAATAATGATTCATTATTGTGGCTTAATTTAGTCCATCAATTTCTTTGGGCACTATATTGTATTGTTAGGCCATTATGTTGGCCCAATTTGAATTCTTATCAAATATTACATTTATAAGTCAAATATTTTATTTACATATTTTTGGCCTTTCTTAAATTAATTTAACCTACATTGAATTCCTAAATTAATTTAAGATCATTTCTTAAATGTGATCAGACAAAAATAAAAATATTATGGTGTTTTACTATTATTATTAATAATTTAATAGGTCCAAAACAAATAATGATTCATTATTGTTGCTTAATTTAGCCCATCAATTTCTTTTGGCACTATATTGTATTGTTAGCCCATTATGTTGGCCCAATGTGAATTCTTATCAAATATTATGTTGGCCCAATATTTTATTTACATATTTTTTGCCTTTCTTAAATTAATTTAGCCTACATTGAATTCCTAAATTAATTTAAGATAATTTCTTAAATGTGAAAAGGGGCAAAAATAAAAATATTAGGGTGTCTTACTATTATTATTAATAACTTAATATATCCAACACAAATAATGATTCATTATTGTGGTCTTAATTTAGTCCATCAATTCCTTTGGGAACTATATTATATTGTTAGGCCATTAAGTTGGCCCAAATTGAATTCTTATCAAATATTACATTTATAAGTCTAATATTTTATTTATATAATTATGGCCTTTCTTTAATTAATTTAGCCTACATTGAATTCTTAAATTAATTTAAGATCAATTCGAATTTATAAGCCCATTTTTGTTATTTAATTAGAGATGTAATTCAAATTTATAAATTTGAGGGATCAAAGTGCAATTTCTTATTAAAAACCCCAACATATTTTTGTTGTTTAATTAAAGAACTAATTTCTTTAAATTAAGATCAATTGAAATTTATAAGGCTATTTTTGTTATTTAAGTATAAATCTAATTGAAGAGATATAAATTTGAGAGAATAAAGTACAATTTCTTGTTAAATCCCCCAATTCAAATTTATAAGACTATTTTTATTATTTATGTATTAGAGATCTTGATATAAATTTGAGGGACCAAAGTATAATTTATTGTTAATTCCCAAAAAATAAAATTCAATGTAGAGAGATACGAACATGTGACCATAGCCTTCATAGTTCATACTTAATAAACTTGCCACTTCACCAACTTCAAAATTAATGTAATGTGTAGCATTTTGTTAATTTTAGTAAGACAATAACTTTTATGGAAATATTTCTTTTAGATATCATAATATAGCACATGAGATTCAAACACCAAACTTTCCCTATATAACAACCAAAAGTTAAATGTTTTGCCATTTTAATAGTAACTTATTATTTAACATACTTAATTTTATATGATAAACAACAAATTAATTCTATTAATAATTGGTGACCACTTTTCTGGTCACCAAAATATTCAAAAGTGATGGAAATCTCCTTTTCCCTATGACCTTTGTTGACCAAAAATATCGTCACTAAACTAACTCATATTAGAAACCACTTTTCTGGTCACCAAAGGTTTTGTACCCAAGTTTTATTGACTAAACATTTTCTCGTCACCAAATTTGGTCACCAAAGGGTGTGTGATAGGCAGGAATGCTTCCCGCCATGGCGTTTAGTGACCAAATATTGACGAATTTTTTTTCTGGTCACCAAATTTTTAGTTGTTACCGAAATTTGGTGACTGAATTTTTTTTGGTCACCAAAAGGTACTCTTTAGTGACCAAAAATTTCTGGTCATTAAGATTTCAGTCACCAAAGGGGTATTTTTCTTGTAGTGATAGCACACGTATTTTATTTAAAAATGGCACAGTTAAAAAATATGTTTATTTTGACTTTTCCATATTGTTTTTATACCCACATCAATTGTGAACATGTATACTAATGAATGGTGTCAAAACAAGTAAAATTTAAATTTTTTACTAAATTTTCATTTTTCTTGTGTTATAGCACATGCATTTTAGCAAAAAATGATAAAAAGAAAATATGCGTTGATTTTCAATTTTCTTTCGTTGTTTTTCGCGCCCGCATCGATTGTTAAAATGCATTTTAGTCAATATTGTCAAAAAAAGTAAAAATTATTTTTTTCAATAAATCTTCATTTTTCATAGGTTATAGTAGACGTATTTTGGATATATTACGACAAAACATTTTAAAAAAATGATGAGATCTAAAAGACTCATAAGTGAAACTACTTTCCGTCCAAATTCTATTATTTTTGCGATTATTAGACCCTTTTATGATTTCTAATTGATTTTGACTTCTTTTCTTTTATTCGTTTCAATTTTGGTAAATTACATAAATGCTTGTAGGGTTTAGTAATTTTGTTAAAATCATATTATGTAGGGTTTATTTTTCATCATACACCTTATCTTAATTCAATAAATTCTTTTCAATTCTTTGAAATTTGTTATTTTTAAGAAAATTGTTGTCTTTCACTAATCTATACCATGTTAATTTTCAAATCCTCTATTTTTTTTTCTTTTCTTCTTTATACGGTTTTGAGTTTCTTTTTGAAGAAAAGAAAATATTTTATGTGATACCTCATTATATGATAAATATTTCTTTTCCTTTGTTGTATACATATTTTTTTCGTTTTATGTTCATGTATTTCTAATTATTGTAATCTTTACTAAAACCTCAAATTAAAACTTTCTTTTTTCTTTTAAATAAACATGCCCCTCAATAGTTAATCGTCATTGTTGTTTGTTCTTTCTTTGCATAAGACACATCCAATCTCGTCCGCTTTACCTCTATTTCAAAACAATACAACTTTACAACTAATACCACATTGTTTGTTTGCAAAAATACTCCACTCCTTTAATACTTGATTACGTGAGCTTTAGAGTGTGGAAGATAAATTAGAAAAGGGAGAAAAACAAAATTGCACATTAATTTCAAACTGACATAATTTTTTGCTATGGAATTAGAATCACTATTATGACCATGCATTTTCAAAATATGGCAAGAACTAAAAGACTCTTGACCGAAGTTGTTTTTTGCCCAAATTCTTTTCTTTTGGCCACTGTCAGATCATTTTATTATTTCTAATTAATTTTAACTTTTTTCTTGTCTAGTTTCAACTTTACTAAAACTATATAAATGCTCATATTATTTTTCATATGACATTATTCTAATTCAATAAAATCTTTCTAATTCTTTGCAAAAATTGTTGCCTTCAACTAATTTGTCTTATGTTAATTTTCAAATCTTCTCCCTTTTGTTTTATTCCTTATTCGGTTTTGAGTTTCTTTTTGAAAAAAAAAAGTATTATTGACACCTTATATGACAAATATTTCTTTTCATTTGTTATATACATATTGTTTTTCCTTTTTTTTCACGTTTTCTAATTTTTGTGATTCTCAAAAATTTTATTAAAAATCCAAACTCAGATTTTCTTTTTCCTATTAAACAAACATGCCCCTCAATGTTAACACCAATGCTCTCTGTCTCTTCCCTAGACACAGCCTACCACTTCTTGTTTGCCTTTATTTCAAAACTGCTTAAGCGAAAATTCTTCCTCTCTTTGAATAATAGATGACGTAAAGTTTCTCATCTCTACACTCAAAAGTTATAAATTCTTATTATTGAGGATTTTTGTAATTTGAAAGTATATAACCTTTTGTGTTGAATTTTACCTCAATTTAACGCGATTGATTCAAAATTGACTCAATTTTATTAAACAATGTAAAATTCCATCTTAATGCACTACATTTTGAGAAAAATAAATTACAAAAGCCTTTATACTAATTTTCCTTGTTGCTTATTTATGAGTTCTTTTTCGTGAAGTTATTATATCATTTGTATGGAGTTCTACCATCATTCATTTATTCATATAAATATTTATTTACTGAATACTAATATAAATTTATAGGAATAGAGTTACAATTTTACATAAAATACTCGTAGATCCTATCATTATAAATATTTTAAAAAACGTTTCATATCATATTTTATGATACAACACATTGCCAATTGTCACAAAAATGAAAAATGGTAAATTTACCATTGATAAACTTCGCTCGCACAAAAACTTTTATGTGTTTATACTCTCGAAAACATGTTATTTCTGATCAATATAAAAAAAAAAAATAGTATCATTTTATGAGAATTATTCTAATATGAAAATAGAAGAAAACAAATATTATGTGATACATATATTCTATCCAATGGTACATTTTAAAAAATCAAATTTGATTTTCACTCAACTATTCACATGCAATTAGTGAAAACTTTCATGTCAATATGTTGCAATTCATGAAAAACCATTTATTTATATCATATTATTGAGCATTACTATAACCTTCAAGTAGAAGAAACAAATACTAAGCAAAACACAATCTTTTATGGTAAATTTTTGTCACAATTTAGCTTGATCTTACTAATTGTCTAAATTTTTTTCTCAATTAAAAAAATTATCCTTGTGATAAATATTTGTTTTCTCTTTTTATATTTAAAAATTTCTTTTCTTCCCATATGTTTTTGTAATACTCAAAATAAAGAGTGGTCTCTCTACACAGTGGCGGAACTAAAAGGTATTTTGAGGGGGGCTTCATTGTATTTAGAAAAAAAAATTCTCACGGCTAAAATATCCAATTAATAATCATAATAATAAAAATATAATATATACACATACCAATAAAAAAATTATTTGTTCACAATTGAGCTACTATCACCGGACATACAAATAAGAGGAGGCAATTGTGTTCTACGAGTATGCATCTGTTAAAAACGTTGCAAAATTTGTTCATTCTGGATTGTGACAAAAATCTCCTTTTCGATGTAAACTATCAAACTGTCATTCATCCACTCATCCCCCATTCTATTACGCAAATCAGTCTGGATAGTTTTCATGGCAGAGAAAACTCTTTCAAAATTAATTAATCACAATTCACTAATAAACTATTAATAAATATTTAATTATAATAATCAATTATAATTCACAAAAATATGCACACAAAAATTTAAATATTGCCAAAACATAAAAATATAAAAAACTTACTTACACATATTACTAAAAAGTTGCATAAAAATTTAAATATTAATAAAAACTTAAATATTGGAAAATAAACATAAAAACATGAAAAAATTACTTCAAAATATTACTAATTACTAAAAGTCTAAAAGCTAACATAAAAAAAGATTAAGAATAAATAAAAACTTAAATATTACAAATATAATATTTATTATATTTACTTAAAATACTTACCTCAATTTTAAAGCCTTGGCAGCAAGAAGAACTGAAGAAGGATTGAGAAAGCTCAGGAAGGCAGCAACCACAGATCCGCTCCACTCTCCAGAAGAAGCAACAAGCTGTCCGCCAGCAAGAGAAAATTTTGTTTGAAGAAAAAATTAGCCAATTAGGTTTTCTTGACTTTTGTATGAAGAAGTGAAGAGACAGGGACTCTGAATTGAAAAGTGAAACGCATTAGTCATTTAAGTAAAACGAAAAGTGAAGATAGAGATGTGACTTTTTTTTTTATACTTAAGTAAAACGGTCGTTTTACTTAAGTATAAAAAAAATTGACAAAAGTCACAAAACACTGAAAACAGTCGTCTTCTTCATACGGTCAAGCGACTCAGGCGTTCTTCTTCAGCTCTTCCACAGACAGAGTCACAGAGACAAAGTGGCAGGGCAGAAGCTTCTCCAAACTCTGACGCCCTAGAAATCTTTCGACAGTGGGTGCTAGGGGGTGGATTATATATACCACCCCTTGATCTCCAAAATGAAGGGGGCAGCAGCACCGGCACGCCCCTCTTTACATCCGCCACTGTGTCTACATATAGGAGAAAATATTAACTGCTTAATAATAAGTATCTCATAAATTGAGTTACGTAATATCAAAATAGAAGAAGATAACTATTGTCGAGTTTCCTATATGTACGAAAGTTATAAAATCATATTATGGCGATATGATTTCTATAATATGAAAATAGAAGAAAACAAATATTATATAAATGATGATTACCATAATACGCAAAATAGAAGAAAACAAATATTAATTTTTTGCTTTTGTAATTCTAGTAATCTGATTACAATTCATTCAAATTGAGATTTTTTTCCCCCATTTTTCAAAGAGGCGCGCACACACAGTCACACAGTGATACTTGTCTCTTCCCCGCATAGTACACATCTCACCTCTTCCCCCTTCTCCCGTTTTCAAAAGTAAAACAAGTTTCTCTTTGCAAAACCTCCTCCACTTTAAGAACCTATAACGCCCAACTTTCCACCGCACTTCACAACCTCGATCACTCCTCAAAAATCCCAATTTCTCAGAGCAACAAATACTCTTCCAAATCCCCTCCAAAATTCACCGCAATGGCTGAAACCCACAACCAAAATCAATCCCAAATCGTCGGGGAAATGGCTGAAACCCACAGCCAAAACCAACCCCAAATCGTTGGCGAAATAGCTGCTGAAACCCACAGCCAAAACCGGTTCCAAATCGTCGGCGATGCCATGGATGACCTTGTGGACAAGTTCTTGAGCTTGGACCGCTGGCCGCTTTCCCCTGTAAGGGAGCAAGAAGAAGATGATGAAGTTGCTGATGAGGACGAGCTCGTTGTTCCCTTGACATCATCTTCTTCATCATCATCATCATCCCAGCCTTCTGCTCAAAGGGAAACTTTCCTGGTGGGCTTTGTAATTGTCAATGTAATGGGTCTCCAGTACTATAACGGTACCATAAATGGCCGGGAAATCGTGAGCTTTGTCCGAGACCCCAACAATGCTTATGACCAGAATGCAATTGGAGTCTTCAACACTATGTCCATCCAAGTCGGCCACGTCGAACGGACCGCCGCACAAGTTCTCGCACCGATGATCGATGCCCGTTTGATCAATGTTGAAGGTATAAATCTCGATTTTTGATGAATTTGGCAATTTATCGACGACGGATTATTTGCATGCATGTAATTAAATATCTGCATTGGATTGTTGAATTTTATTAATATTTTTTTAATAATATATTTGGAGACATGCAAGAGTGGGGAAGAGGGGAGGCGTTACGATAATGGCGGTGCGGTTGATTAACGCATGAGAAATCTCTTTTGGCCCTTTTATGGTGGGAGTAGGGAACTTTAATGTGTAGCTGACGTGTATGTTGACTGAATTGTGACACATCAGCATAAAGTTGACGGTCAAGGAAGTGGGACAACTAAGAGAGATACTGTCAGTTTCCGTATAATATTTTTTTAATTAAATTGTTTTTCTTTTAATGTCACATATTTTTCATGGGAGACTTTGTGATTCTTTAAGGTATTATTTTATTTTTTTATTTTTATTTTTAGAACATGATGATTCACATGTCAATTAAACTTTGTTCTTTAATTGTATTCTTTCCTTTGTAATGTGTTGTCTAATATTTTTCAGTTGATTGAAGTTAGTTTATATAGGACTAATTACTTTGATTTCTTATGCACTATCTTGCTTTGTTTTAGTTGAAATGGAAATGGAGTTTGGTTGAAATTGTGGGAAAGGGACTAGTTTATTCATTGTGCTGTTTCCTTTGAGTTTTTTGAAAATTTTATGTGCTTTTAGTTTTGCATTTTGATTTCCAAACTTGATGTTGTATTGGTGTTTGTTGAAGGTATTGTGCCAAAGGCACCACCAAGGGCAAATAGACACAGAATACCCAGCCAAGTTCACATTTTTGCTCGAGTGGAGGCCTTTGATGCAGTGAAATCGGCCATTTCAGATGCTGGATTTCACCTGATTTCAGAGAACAATGCAGCATTTGCATTGTCACAAGCTGCTGTGATGAAGTACAGAAGAGCTGGTCAAGATGAAAAGAGTGTTGAATGAAGATCTTCAACCTGTTGGGATGAACAAATTGGCTCAATTCGGAGCATCTGGATGCATTAGAGCCACCTAAAGATGTGATAAAATCTGAGCTTCTTTTGCACCAAAGGAAGGGTTAGGATGGCTGGTTCACAGGGAAAATTCTTGTGAATTACCCTCCTTTTTGGGAATTAAAAGACGGGGCTTATGTCAATGTATTAACAAACTATATTACTAACGAAAGGCCAGAACCTTTGCGAGGTGGAATATTTGCTGATGACATGGGACTGGGTAAAACCCTTACGCTGCTTTCCTTGATTGCTTTTGATAAGTTCTGTGTTGATGATCCCTCCTCAGTTGGCGATGTTATTGCTGGAAAAGCATTGGCAGTGGATGAAGAAGATGAGCTAGAAACAACAGTTCTTAACAATGAGGGTTCAAGAAGGGAAAGTGGAAGTAGCAGCAGTAATAATCCACCAAAGAGGCAAAGAACGGAGGAAGTAAATGTGGGTGAAACAAGAGAACAGTCAGAAAGTATTTCGAATACATCCAATATTGTGCGTTCAAATACAACAATGGTAGTTTGTCCGCCTTCGGTATTTTCATCTTGGCTAAACCAATTATGGGAGCACACTGTAGCAGGAAAGCTGAAAGTGTATATGTACTATGGAGACCGGACAAAAGATGCTAATGATCTTCAGAAGTATGATATTGTCCTGACTACTTACAGTACACTTTCCAGTGAAGATACATGGGAAGACTCTCCTGTTAAGAAAATAGAGTGCAGGCGAGTTATCTTGGATGAGGCACATCTGATAAAGAATGCCAATGCACTTCAGAGCCGGGCAGTTACAAAGCTGAATGCAAAGAGAAGGTGGCTTGTTACTGGATCACCCATACAAAACCACTCTTTTGATTTGTTCTCTCTGATGGCATTTTTGAAGTTTGAGCCGTTGTCAATTAAAAGCTATTGGAATAGTTTGATATCACGGCCACTTGCTTCAGGAGACCAGAACGGTATCTCCCGGCTTCAGGTAAAGGACTTCATTTTCCGTTTGTTTTACTTCTCTTATTTGCATTCTGGTCATTTAATGTGGTTTACTGCTTGTGTACTTGGTTTAAGAAGTTGGAATGATAAATTTCACAATGTCAATTCAGGTTCTCATGGCAGCTATATCTTTGAGGAGGACAAAGGATAAGATGTTGGTCGGATTGCCATCTAAATCTGTAGATACCCTTCTTGTGGATCTCTCTGATGAAGAACGGGATGTTTATGACAAGATGGAAGTAGAATTAGTTAAAAAACTATTCGACTGTACTAAGCATCCTTGTTCGGCTTCGTCAGGTCTGCAATGCTTTGGTCTTGTGCCCTCCAGATATCAGAGACTTTCTCCCTACATTTGAAGGTAAATTTTCAAGTTCTAGTTAATGTTTCCCCAAATTTGTAGATTTTGATTTTTTCGTGTTTTATTTCCTTGTGTCTTTCCGGCTGCACACATTTCACATTGCATTTTCTACAACGTTTTCATTTTACTTTACTTTTGATTTCTTTATCTAGCATACTGGTAACTTAATCTACAAAGTGGTTTACTGAGTAACATACTTAAATCAAACCTCTTTGCTACCTTTGGTTCCTTGTTTGATTATTGTGATGAAATTTTGCAGATGTGAGTAACAATCCAAAACTGCTGGAAAAGATTCTTTCTGTGCTCAAGAAGGTGAAGATTTTGACTGTCCAATTTGCATGTGTCCACCAACGAATGCAGTGATTACATCTTGTGCTCATATCTTCTGCCAAGCTTGCATCCTGAAGACCATAAGAAGGTCAAATGCTTCTTGTCCAATGTGCCGCCATCCACTCACGGATTCTGACCTTTTCTCTGCCCCTCCTAAGCTTTCCGAGGACAATGCTCTTGGCTCTTCGAGTTTTTCATCCAAAGTTGCTGTTCTCTTAAAACGTCTTTGCGAAACTAGGGAACGGAGCCCAGCAACAAAATCAGTAATATTTTCACAATTCCGGAAAATGTTACTTCTTCTTGAAGAGCCTCTAAAACAAGTTGGATTCAAGATATTGAGATTAGATGGCTCAATGAATGCCAAGAAGCGAGCAAAAGCAATCAAAGAATTTGAAGTTCCAGCACCAGAGGGACCTACTATTTTGCTTGCAAGTCTTAAAGCTTCTGGTGCTGGAATAAATCTTACTGCCGCTTCTAAGGTCTACTTATTAGAGCCATGGTGGAATCCAGCTATCGAAGAGCAGGCAATGGATCGGGTCCACCGAATTGGACAGAGGGAAGACGTGCAGATTGTGAGAATGATTGCACGCATGCAATACCGTCGAAGAAAGGATACTGGAGCTGCAAGAGCACAAGAGACTGCTCGCAAAGAAAGCTTTTGGTAGGAGGGGTTCACATGAGCAAAGGGAGATTAGCAGGGAAGATCTAATCACCTTGATGCACTTGTGAGTTTATCTAACTTTACTTTAGATGCATATACACATTACTTTTGCTTTGTTACTAACATAAACAATCTGTAAATCCCCAACTTGCAAAGGTTTTTTATTGTTTTTGTTGCACAGTATACATATATATAGGCCAGATATTGTATACTTGTATATTTGTATACATATACTCAGTGGAGTAATATTTGGACACTCCTAATAGAACTACTGTTCTTGTCTCAGCAGTTAGACAGGGAAACTATCAAAGAAATTTAGGATTTACATTGATTACTGTACTGTATTCATATCATTTCAGAAGTGATTTGTTGTTTCTTTCACTGATTCTCTGTGCTTGAATATTTGGATTAATGCTCATTACCTAGTGCAGCAGAAGTTCTTTGTCTTTATAATTTTGGAAGTGTAAATTTTGCTAGATATATAGCTCATGAAATTTAGAATCAAAGCAAGCATACGCAAGATCAATTAGTAGGAATGTGGATTGAAATTCACAGGGCATGCAATGATTGATTGTAGTATGAAGCGATAACATGATCAAAACTAGTACTTCTGATGTGCTAAACCTTTAGAGAAATTTTCGATGCTGTCGATCGTCCCTCATGTTGTTGATCTTTGTTTCTCAACCCAATTGTGACGGCCCTCCATTGATGGAGGGCAAGTAGACTCAATCGGATCGAAATCAGTTGAGTTTATCCAAGTTTAAATCAATAGGATCGAAATCAAAATCTTTTTGAGGAATTCATACAAGATTGAATGTATGGTTTGGGGTTAAAGAATAAAAAAAGTCAAAAGTCTCGTGCCATGAATTCTTCTCATCAATGGCTGCCTTTTATTCTTCCATCCCATTTAAATCTTTTCTTTCGAAAGGCTTCAAAAATTATTCATCGGTGGATCATATAGATGATTATTGTTTGCTCGGTTGTTCCACCGTCTCAAGCATCCTCATCCTTATGTTGATAAAGATTTTATGGAATTTCGGAATTTACAATAACCCCATTTTTTGTTCAATAAGACACCAAAGTGGAGGAAAAATTCCAAGGGTTCGGTGTTATTCGATATAACTCTGCGGTAGAGTATCGCCATTTTTATATACCAAAGTGGATGAAGAATTCCTAAGGATCCGGTGATATAACTTAGAGGTAGAGTGTCACTTTGACATGGTGAAAGGGAGGATTAATCCTCCCTTTCACAATGGAAGAACGTGAAATTCTCCTTCATTCCACAACATGGATGTTATTCCAATGTGACGAAGGGCTTTTAATTGTTGAATGGATTGATTATCAAGAGTTCAAAAACTGATTAAGTACATATCATATCTTAATCCTAAATGTCTACTTATTGGCGTCCTCCATTTAATTATTTGTAATATTCATCAATAAGTATGCATACAATAAAATTAGAGGTCGGAGTGTAATCTTACTGGTGAATATATACATCCTTTGTTTAAACACTAAATTCAGATGTCGGAAATCTAAATTAGTGTAATCTTACTAGTGAACACATCATTTGTTTAAACACTAAACCTAAATGTGGGAAATCTTAATTGCTAGTTACTGGGCTATCTTCTTCTTCTCATGGAAGTGTTAGGACAAATGATATAAAAATAAAAGTATAAAACGAGGGATTCTAATCGATAGTCTTCTTGAAGTTCTCGTAGCTATCATATGTGTGATGATTATCATAGACGTGATAAGTGTGCGGGCGATGATGATAGAGATTATTCATTATTCCCGTCCGAGAAATAATTATTTTTCTGATCATTCTAGGCGGGAAAGTGAGTATCGGATCGGTCAAGAGATCATCGACTGATCGACGTGAAGATGACTAATATTATCAGTCATCACATACAACATCACCAAATTAATCCATGCATTTTCCTTTTTACATGCATGGCAAGTTCATCCATCTCCTAAGTTAATTAAAGTTGATCATTCGTTGTATTTTCCCTTCAACATGCATGGCAAGTTAAGTCACCAATTCATTTCTTTCGTCCAACTTTGTTGGCAATATATGCGGTTGTTCAATTTAATTCATTTTATATTTTACATTTGTGATTTAGTTTTTTAAAAGAATATATTATTAAGTTTAAACCAAAATTACACTATAGAAACTTTCCATTTTCAAAGGGTTAAAAATACGAAGGAATATCAAGTTCCAAAACTTAAAAAATTTGATGAGAAATCGGTTTCTTCTTCCATAACCTGATTTCCTGTTCTGATATTAATTTAGACCCAGAGGGAATACGTGGTCGAATAGAAAGATGAGTAGGTTTTTCGAAGAAGTTGCCATCCTTTTAATTCCATAACCATTATCAAAGACAAAAATACCGTACAACTGTTCCGTACAAATACCATAACAAATACTCAAGGGCTCTGAGTTCAAAACATAGACTAACGTTAAGATAAACCTAAAAAACAAATATCATAACAAATAGTGTAAGGGTTTTGAAATTTGAACTCAAAACTTATCCAATACTAAAGTTAATTTTAAGTGTCTGTATTTGAACTTTTCTTCAAAGTTACGATAGATTGCGAGAAGAGTGGATGGTACTTATATGGATTTAAGGATGGATGATACCTATAGATAAATCTAATAAATTAATATGTATGAATTTATATGCCCATAAAGAAATCCAATAAATTAATCTGTATGGATTTAACTGTAGATAAATGTAATAAATTAAGCACGCATTGAGTTGAAGAAGGGTGGATAATACCCATAGGTAAATCTAATAATTTAATATGTATAGGGTGGATGATCGATACACAGATAAATCTAATAAATTAATCTGTATGGGTAGATAAATGTAATAAATTAATCGGGCATTGAGTTGAGTTTTGAACCCAAAACATCCATCAACACTGAAATTTTAACTATTTAACCGTGCCCAACTTGACTATCCTCGATATAAACCTAACAAATTAATTAGACACGAGTTTTAAATATTCACTACACTCCAATACTACAGTCTTTTAACTTTACCTTGACTAATAAGATACTGAAGCACGAGGTCAGGTTTGTGACCTTATAAGGTTCCTGCATAGTATTAACATCTTCATTAATTATTAACACGGTTTGACTGTTTGCCGTTTAGCCGTGCCCAACCGAGCATGTGGAACGGAGCTAAACCCTCTCATATGAGGTTACCCTTGTTTTGTAAATTAGTTTTACAAAGATAGGGATGAAGTTGTATTTTTGAATCAAAATTGCTGTGAGATGCAATTGAGAGCGTGTTCAAATTACAATACTGTCTTATTTTAAGTACAAGAATAGTCTTGTCAAGATAAATAAGATTTATTGCACAAAATGTGTATCAAGACTAGTTTGTTTGTCAACTAGTAATAAGTTAAGATTTATTTGTATTCCGTTCTTATTGCCTAGAGGAACCTTATGGTAATTAGTGCCAAAAAGGGGGTGTGTTAAGACATACCTTAAACTGATCTTCTAGTATGGTGTTAATTTCAGTATCGTTTTAAAGATTAGTACACTAATTAAGAAAAATAATAAATTCTCTTATTTACCTATATTTATAACCATAACTTTCTTTCTCTTCTTTTAAATAACATTACATAGATAAATGAGATTAAGGGTAAAATTGAAAGTTTTTAGAATTTTTGCATTGAAATTTGTAAAATGACACTCACTATTTGAGAACAAAAAATGAAAGGTAAAACGACACTTATTAAACAACAGGAGTATAACTATGCACTGAGATTCATGCTTGAGCTCCTTAATTCAATTATGTAGTGGGTTTAAAAAGTATAGCTTGAGTGGTGAAATTACATAGTTTTATGTACCAGTCAAACTTATAATTTAATTGGAGATAAACCTTTTCTCGTATTAAATATTTAATTAAATATTTTTCATTGAAATAATATAAAATTTTAAATCTTAGAAGTGGTGGAACCACGCAATCGGCCGCCTCTGATTCAATTTGTTTTGAATTGTATATAACTGCTATCTTGCTAGTCCTCCTTGTGCATGCTTTTATTTTTTTTTTTTTTCCTCCTTGTGCATGCTTGATGTAAGTTTATGCTATAGTTTTTATGTGGTGTTTGATGTTGTTTTATAAGTTTTTGTTTGCTTGCTTTTGATAATTAGATGAGAAATTCTATTAGCATTGGAAATTTCAGTCATGATGTTGTTGGACAAATTTTTCTTTGGGTTTTTTTATAGTTAATTAAGTTAGCTATTGAATCATGTTTGCATATCTATACTAATCGTTGGAGTTGTTCTTTTTGTCATAGTAGTGCTATTTAACGATTGAATCCCTGATCTTCCAGTGTCGTAGATTACACTTGGGGGTGAAAATTTAAGGATTGAATCCCACCGATCTTGCAATGTCATAGATTAGGTTTGGATTGAGTCCCACCAATCTTATATTGCCATAGATCTATCCCACGGATCGATCTTCCAGTTTTCCAGTGTCATGTTTGCATCCAATGTCATTGATCAATCCCACCGATCTTCCATCTTCCAGTGTCATAGATTATGTTTGGTTTCATATTGTTTAATGGTTATACCTCCAAACACTTTTTGGATGGATCGATTCGGATTTTCTTGGATCGCGTTCTACTAAAAGATATTTATGATCTTCTTGATTCCAGTACTTTTAGTCTAAAACCTTCATCCGGGGTTCTAAAGTGATGATTAGCTAATTTAGATGTCTTGTGATTAGCATTATATATTAAAAAAGAATCTTTCCTTAATAATGTTCAATACAGCAATTTAAAACCCAACAAACTTACTCAAATTGATTTCTTATATAGTCTTAAGAAATCAGTTTCTTTTTCTTGGTGTTTAATTACTTTCAAGTTTTAATATGCTTCTTTTTGTGCCAGATGATGCTTGTGCCTCATGACTCATGAGTTTTGCTTTTTTCGAAACTATTCATTGGTTTGATTTACTTGTCGACTCAATCTAATGCCCATTTTTCTTTGTATTCCTTGATCAAATTCAGGAGACGCCGTATATCAATATTGTGAATGGAGGAGAGATTAGATCCCATATGAAGCCACAACAATACATTTTGTGGGAATCTGCTAAGGTTCTTACTTTTCCATTTACAGTTTCTATTTCCTCAACTGACAAACTTTGTTTATGCTTTGTTGTTAAGCAAGATAAGTGTGGCAATGTGCAACTCTGATGCAGCTAGAATATGCAATATTATTGGCATAAGGACATTGAAAACTTTGATTATATCAGTGTGATATTTTTTAGAGATTTCTTGGAGGAATAAAATCATGAAGTTCTACTAATATAGTTGATGGTTTCTGGATGTTCATCATATGGCAAACATAAAGGATTTATACGACATCTCCCCATCTTTAGTAGTTTTTTTTTTTTTTTTTTTTTTTTTTTTTGGCATAGCCTCCTTTTGAGGTGGGTCGCCACTCCCTATCATATTGATTTCATTGTTGGGTGGTGGACTTACCCTAATACCACCCTTACACAGAAATAATCTCTTGAACCTAATCTCATTTATATGCCGAAGCCTCACTACAACAAAAAAGGCCATTAGCGACAATAAATTTAGCGATGAAGTTTAATTTCCTCGCTAAATATTTAAATTAGCGAGGATCCAAATTTTTTTTACTATTCATCGAGAAGGTAGATTGAATTAGCGAGGAAAAAAATATTTCTCACCAATTTTCGTCGCTATTAGTATGGCAGGAAAGGTCCCACCAACTTAATGATATAATAGTGACAAACTTTTTACTTGTGAGAAAACTATAAATTTCTCGCTAAATGTAGTAAAACAAGATCTACAATTCCTCGCTAAAATAAAAGATACTTTAACGAGAAAATTTATTTCTCACAAAATTACACAAATATAAAAAAAAATTAACTATTATTTATTAAAAGTAGCAAGAAAATCAAATGTTGTTGCTAAAAAAGGTGGACAATTAATCTAATAGAATATCTTCATTCAAAATATCCTAATTTTTTTCCTTTCAACTTTCCCTTTCTTTTTTCTCATTTCTATCCATTTCTAGTAAAACTAAAAATATAGCATGTAATCAAATATAATATTCTCATGAAATATATTATTTATTTTAAAATTTTCTTTTCTTTTTTTGTTCATTTTTTTCTTGATCTATTTTTTATGCTATCTTATTTATTTATTTCAATTTTATATTGTCTAACGAGGAATACTTGCACAACATTGTAAAATTAAACTATAAATGTAATTTGTTTATAATAATAAGTTATATTATAGTACTATAAAACCTCTCACCATGGTTGTTCAACCAAAAATTCAACATTAAGATTTTGCTATTGGGAGATATATATATACATACACACAACCACATGTATTTTGATAAATTTTTTAAAAGTTGAAGTTGAATTAATAATTATATAGTACAATAATACAGAACATACATTCAAATATTCTAAAACTAATAATTTACAAATGCTAAATTGAGTTAGCACATTCAAATATGCATATTTAGCCTTTGTTGCTAATTGGGCTTTTATTTCATTTGAGAATTAAGCTTTATTTTTTAATTGGGCTATATCCAAATATGCATATTGGGCATTTATTTTCTAATTGGGCTTATAGTCCATCAAGAATTAGGCTTTATTTTCTAATTGGGCTACATTCAAATATGTCTAACGGGCCTTTGTTTGCTAATTGGGTTTCTATTTCATTTGAGAACTTATGCTTTATTTTCTAATTGGGCTACAACACATATTTTTGGACTTTAGTTTTTATTGTAGCCCAAATCGATACTTATAAATTCCGTATGTAATTTTTTTTTAAAAAAAAATACCAAAATACTCATTAACATTGTACAAAAAAAATTATTTTGTCATCTTTTATTTGCAATTTTTTCTTTAAAAAATTACCAAAATATTCATTAACATTGTACAAAAAAAATAATTTTGTCATCTGTATTAGAAATGATGCATTTTAGTCACTTTAGAAAATGCACCAAATTAGTTACTTTCAAATTATATTAACTGCTTTAAAAGAAAAAACACACTTTCACACATTATATACCACTTAATAAAGGGGTAATAGAGTTTGATCTGTGATGTGAATGTACATTTTATCTGTTAAAAAAACTAACAAAGTTTTGTTGAGTGAGTTTGTGTGTTTTTTAAATGTTAATGAATAAAATGTATCATTTTAAATGTGGATGACAATTTTTTTTTTGTAATGGTAGTGACTTTTTTATTTTTGCAATAATTCACAATCACATAAGCCTATTGTTATTTTATTTTATTTTATTAGTTGGGTGCCACATATAAATGGACGTATTAATTATAATTTTGTAAATTTAATTACCGTATTTATACTATTATATAATGAAGTGTTATAGACCTAAAATTGCTAAGTCGATAGGTATGAAATGATTACTACAAAAGATAGGATAATTTCTTACCATTTACTTACATTTTTCTTTTTCCTTTTTTAAATATTACTACAAAGATAACTACCATGATAAACTAAGTAATAACTATTTCACTAAGTTAACTTTCCTACAAAGTTAACTTTGTTTTCTAATGTGGTGGTGAGATTTAAAATTAATTTTAGTTGGATCCATAAATAAAATTGTAGAATAAGAGACTAGATTCTCTTACCAATATTATCCTATCCTATTCTGTTAATGTTCAAAAACGACGTAGTTTTATTAAAATTAGGAACTAAAAACATAAATATCACTAAAATTATATTATAATTAATAGACCGTAACCAATAGATTAGTGAACCCTATCATGTAGTTTTAATCTAAGACAAGATAAAATAGGATTAGGATAATATTGGACAAAAGATCTTATCTCGTAGAATAGCTCAATAGAATTGAAGTTTTCACTTTAATAGCAAACTTAGTTATTTTAATTTGGCCCCTTACGTCTAAAATTACTTTTGATTGGATTCCTAAATAAAATTATAATATAGTCTTAATAGATTCCAAAATTACTTTTTAATAGGGTCTTTAGCTAATTATAGAAATTTATTTATTATAATTTGGGCCCTCATATTAAAAATACTTTCAATTGTGTCTTTAATTGAAGTTACATAATTAACTTAATAAATTTAAAATTACTTTCATTTGAATTCCTAAATGACTCATAAGTTTTATGAATCCTTCTATAACACCATAATATAGCAAATTGGTGCCTATGAAAAATCTAGTTAATGTCCCATATCCTCTTAAAAAGAATTTGTTAAATTTCTTCATTATTTATGTAGTTATTCTAATAAAAAGCTACACCTTTTCATTCAAAATCATATTTACATACTAGTATGTATTATTTGTTAAATTTGATGCCTTCATATCAATGAAAATAACTATTCACTTGATGTATTGCAAATTATTAGTATAAAAGAGAGATTTTTTACATGACTTGATAACGTAAGTATATGTTCTATAGCTAATACTTGGGATATTTTTTATATAATAAGCTTTCGTGTTTATATTTGAAATAAAGATTTATCTAAATGTTGGGGGATACAATTTAAATATATTAAACTAATTTCACATAAATTTACTAGATTAGTGACAATAATAAACATTTTAACATGTGAAGTTGAATGGATTAGATAAATAGTGTGAATTTGGTTAATTTATTTGGATAAACATAATTTGTATCACATGTAACATATTGATGTCAATTTTTAACTAAGAATATGTATAAAATTTACTAAAAAATAGAAAATACTAATTACATAAGAAGAGAAAAAAAGGAAGGAAAAACAAAATTCATATAATTTTTGGGATAAAGAAAGGCGCGCTTAATTTGAGAATTACTGAAAACTAAACTACGTCGTTTTCTTTTGCATTCTATCTATACCATAACATTCCTTTTTAAAACTTGGCAAAATTTTCCTTTCTCAGAGACAATGGTGCTTCACTCTTCCTCCTGTCTTCCCTTTGTCCACCCTAACTCTCATTTTAACACTAAATAAAATTTTCACTTCTCAAACTGTACTCCATACTCTCCTCCTCCTCCTCCTTCTTCTTCTCTTCTCTTTGTTGTGACCCTTGTTTCCTCTTCTCTTTCTAGTACAGGGTTCCTATCTGCTTGAGTTTTCTTACTTTTTGATTTGATTATGACTGGGTACTATTGTGAAAGATAATTTCTTGCAACTGTTCAGATCTGAAACTTTTAGAATTGGATTTCAATGATATGGAGGAGATTTTTGATTTCCATGTCTTCAAACATCTTGGATCCAACATACGAGGTAATATTGGTTCTTTTTTTTATGGATTTATATTTAACTTAATAGGAAAATTTATTTTTATCTTAGATTTCAATTTTATGCTCAAAATTGTATTTAAATTTACATTACACTCAATAGGAAATCTATGTTTTTATCTAAGACTTAAATTTTGTGGAAAAGTTTGAATTTTTCTTCTATAATTTTTATCTTGAGGCTAGAATTTGAGGGTCCATTCCCTTCTCTTCTGAAAATACTACTATCCCCACTCTTCTTCCTTGTTTATCTATCTTGAATCTCTCTGATCTTATATTTTGCTCTTTTTGTAGAAACAAAACAAGACATTGGATAAGGTCATTCCCTTACAGTGGCATCACTATCATTCAGCAGAATTGATTGAATCAGCTCACTATTTTGCCAATTCTAAAGAACTAGTTCTGGTGTGTTTTGATGGATTTGGGACAAATGGAATTGCTATATGATCAGTAAGCACAGAAATATTATAACACTTGATTTGATTGAGTCAAAGTTTTCAAATGATGAGGAATTGAATGGGCCTTCGACACAGTTCTCATTATCTTTTGCTAGTAAGCTCTGTCTTCTCTTTCTCTTTTTTTTTATTATAAAATTATCATTATTAATGAAATTTACTGCAAGAAAAGATGACAACTTTACTTGTAGAGATTAATTTGTGTAATGTATACAAGTGCCAGTGTGTGTGTGTGTGTGCGCGTGTGATGTTTTTCAGTGATTGGTTATTGAACTGAATTGAATATGTGCTTTTAGGAACAAGTAGTTAAAACTGTTAAGAAAGTTCTAGTCGATTGACTTGAATGCAGTTTCTTCAGGTATTTTTTTTTCTGTGATTTCTAGGGAAATTACTTTGGTTCATAGCCTACTCAGAGTGTCTTTTGAAATCTGCATACTGCAATTACTAGTATATAGTAATCTTTCAATTGCCCTTATTTTAATTATTCTACATCGATGGGATATTGAGATGAATGTGAATTTTGTTTTCGTGACAATCAATCAACATATTGACTCTACTAGTAATAGTCATTATTACAATTCATTTGGACTATGAATCCAGTCTAATTTGTTAGAAGACTTATAGTGGATGATTTTATCAATGTAACTCTTTGAGAATCATATTAATTTATGCTCTCCCAACATTATTTTTTACCCTTTCTCAACCTAAACTTGCAGGATAAAATATTCTTGACAAAGTTAAATCATGAATTCCATACTGTTGTAGTAAGCTCTCCTAATGATCATTTCCTCTCTTATTTTGAGATGATGCATTTTATTTTCTTTTGTGGAATTTGTCCTGTTTCTTTCATTAAATCGATGATTTGTTCTTTGAAAGTTTGGATTTAATTTTTTTCATGTTTCTTTTCTCATTAATGTGTGGTTTAGTGGAAGGCAGATTGGTTGAATGTTGAGATTTTCTTTTCACTTTCGTTTTGGTTTTTAGTGGCTTATATGCAATGTTTTTAAGCTGGTAATATTTATATTATTTGGCGGTACTACCATGTTAACATTAATGAAACCAGCCTCCAAAACCTTATTTTTCATACATGAATACTTGCAGCAATCTAACCAAGTTTGAGCTAGTGTGATACACCTTGTATCAAATGCACACCAGTAATTGTTTCCTTTCTAAAGTTCATATTTATCATTCTTCAAATTTTGGGCATTTGATTTTGATAATAGTATAGCTTTATTGTTTAATATCAAACTTATATTTTTCTGTTTTTGCATGCACTCACAATCTTTACTAACCCAATAGAAACCATATTAGATCCAATTATGCTTCTCATCAACCTAGCAATTATCAATGTGAATATCTAGACCAATTTGGCTATGAGATTGAGTATCCTGATCATGGTTCATTTATTTGTATACTTTTGCAAGTGGTATTTTTCCAAAAGATTTACAAATGACAACATTTCAGCACCTTGCCCAGTATATGGGTAGATTATGTTTGAGTTTGTTTTCTCTGTGTGACCATTTTGCCATTTTGTTGGTGATGCTGAATTTAATATACTTGTTGATAAGACATTCTATTTGTTTCTTATAACAAGTTAGTGTTTGATTTATAAGAAATTTATGAGAGATTCTCTTTTGTTGTCTATAATCTTTAATTGTAAAGGTTTATAAAAGATTCGCTTTTGCAGTTAATGTAGATTATTTTGTTGATCATCAAAATGGAATTTGAATATTTGAGTGTTCACATAATGAAACTTAATTGCTAATCTGAATAGAGTTAGACTATGATGCATTTAGATGAATCTTAGTTTTCCTTTCCTCAATAGAATACAGTTGATTATGATGGATTTAGATGCATTAACTTATTGAATAATTTTTTTCTCTATCTTTACAGTGCAGTTCAAATGACAAGAAAAAGGTTGGGGACACTAATTTTGCTAGACATCTTTCAAGGCCAATGATGTATTTACATTTTAGAAATTTGTACTAGGAGTTTTTTCTTTAGTTTATTATCATTACAATATTATTGTTTTTCTTAAAGTTAATTTCTTTTATTTGGCTACATACTATCAAGTATCAAGTGCTACAATATTTTCTTGTAAAATGGATCTTACCTATGAATAACACTTTGCCAAACAATCTAATTAGAGATAAACCGACTCGTGACTATTAACAATTAGTGAGAAAAATTGTCTCTAAACCATGACATTTAGAAAACAATATATTCTCGCTAATTTGATAATCTTTTGTCATTGTGTTCTTTAGTGAGAAATTGTTTTTCATTACTATTACAATTAACAAGAAAGAATCAAATCACTAGCGATGAATTTTTCTCGCTAAATCTCCGCTTTTAGCAAGAATATATAAACTTTCAATGAGGATACTTTATGTCCATTTTTATCTTTAGCGACAAAAATTTTACTCACTATTTTCAACCTTTAGCGAGTAGTTGTTCACTTTTTGCTAGGAAGGGCATAATTGTCTTTACAACTTTTTTGCAAGGAAACCATTTTTTCTCACTAAACCATAGACCATTTGCGAGGTTTCTCAAATTTTAGAGAATGAAATTACATATGTAATAGTGAGGAAAAATTTCTCACTAAAGCCCTAAAAAATTTGTGAGAAACGTATTTTCTCACTAAATGTTCACATTTTTAGCGAGTACTGATTTTTATTTCCTTGCCATAACCTTTTGCGACGCTAAACTAGCTAGAAAACTCGTTAGCGAGGAAAGTTCGTCACTTTATACTTTTAGTGAGCATTTTTCATTCTTTGGCGACCGTTTTCTTCCCTCGCCAATGACATTTTTCATTCTTTGAAAGCAATAAAACGTGGAGTACTTCCTTCATTTATGTACTTGCAATTCAATCCTATCCTGAAGTTCAAGATGCAAAAAACTCCTTTGTTCACTAGGAGTGACAAAAGGTCCCTAATACATGGGACATAATATTTGCACTAACTGATAGCCAAATCGACATTCAATAGTTGAGCCCAGCAGAAGAATTTCTTCCAGTTTCTGGTTTCAGCATTCAATTTGCCAAACATTGTTGAGTTAGCGTAGTTTAATTCCATAGCAGTCCCAGAGCCTTTGTGTTCAAAACACCAGAGGAAATATGTACAGAGAGCAATGTTTATGTAGATTCTGATAAATGAGGCAGTATTAATCTGTCCCTGCACTAGACTTTGTTACATCTTCTGACTTCGGCTATGTGTTGCCCTGATCTCTGATTTCTAATTGAGTCAAAATGGTTTGGTGAAAAAGGCCTTATCTCAATTGAGTCCCTTTCAACTTCCAAGGACAGCAACCCAGGACCATATTTTCCCAATTCCAAAGATATGTATTCACACAAACCGTCTATGGCAAGCCAACCCTAACATCAGCAGGTTGGGACCAGTAACAACATGGCAATCCAACCCTAACAACAGCAAGTTGGGGCCATCCCTCAAGCAATACCTTTCAATGCATAGGAGCTAAAGCTCCATACTTACCTCATGCTGGCATGACCTTCAGTATTTGCAAGTTTCTCCCCCATTCTGGTTCTTCAAATCATAGGGATACCTAGTTTGTCTCTTAGAAGGATTTTTTGGAACCTTTCCTCAGCACATTGGTCTGTCTCTAACTGTATTTGCACTAGTGAGTTGGCAGCTTGATTTTCTTCGGCGAGGCATTAGGAGGTTTTGCAGGTTCTCTGGATAAGCTCCACCTTCCACCATATGTTTGCCAGTATCCAGCAATCTTCTCTCGAGCCCTTGATTGCTTTGTAGAAACCTTGGTGATTTGATTCCAGTATAATATTCTCCCACCCTCTTTCTCTACAGAAGTTGGCCCCTTGGTAAGCCATTTCCAGTAAAGCCTTATATGGGTCGGCCCCTGCAGGGTTAGCCCATTCATTTAAAGTAAAAAACATTTTAATAGTTTCACCTTTGTGGTCCCTAATAATCCCTGCAGCTGCAATCGAGTTAGCTTCAGCCTTGTGTGCCACATTTAGCTTCATCCAGCCGATATCAGGTGGCTTCCATTTGCAAACAGTTAACCTATGTCTACTTGTGTAGTTAGCAACAGAGCTCCAGAAGTACCCCCAATCCCAGTTACCCCAGTCACCTTGGGGCAGTTTTTTCTTGGTTAAGAGCACAGCAGAGTTGAAAGTTTGTTTTATGACATGTTGCATTTCTATCTTCTGGCTGTCGAACACTGCCATATTTCTACTCTTCCACAGCTCCCAACAGATAAGGGAGGGCAGTGCCTTTAGTAAAAAACTGTGTGCAGCATTTTTGGAGGGAGTTTCCCACCACTTTTTACATATCTGTTTGGCTGAGTTAGAGTGTCCAAGTACCCCTATTTCAGAAGTAAAAGTCCTCCAGACCTGACTGACAGTGAAACAACTTGCGAATGAGTGTTTAATGCTCTCCCCATCCTGATTACAAATTTGACACATAGAGGGACCAATAAAATTAATTCTGTGCATGACATCTCCTAAGGGAATTCTGTCCAGAAACATGGTGTGCATGAAGAAGGAAATCTTCTGAGGCAGTTGAGGTAGCCACATTTTGTACCAATCTGGCGTTAGATCATTCCTTCTTCTAATTTTCTGAAATGCAGTTCTAAAAGAAAACTCTCCATTTTCGATCAACATCCATTTTAACTGGTCTTTTCCCCCTTTCAGATGAGGGGGCCTACTAGGCAGTCTATCCCTTATGGTGACTTCAAGTTCAGCAACTTTATTCATGTCCCAGCTTCCATGACATATGTAGTCTCTAAGTAGTGAGTTATTTGGTGTAACCTCAGTTAGCAGCCTTCCACTACCCATCTAGTTATCAAGCCACTTGTGGCAGCTGCCCTCTCCAACCATGACCATGAAAAACCTCTCTGATATCTCAGAAGTCCTTAACATCCTCTTCCAGGTGTGTGAATCACCTCTATAAAGATTGACTTGAGTTGGGTGGAGATTCCCACAATACCCACAGGGTACCACCTTTTCTGAATCTCTACCAAAGTCTCATGCTTTGGCCCAATAAAACGTCTTCAAGTGCCCTGAAACCTATGCCTCCCTTTTCTACTGGGTAACACAGGTTGTTCCATTTTATCTAGTGGTAACATCTTTGTTCCTTGTTCTTCTGCCAAAGGAATTTTGCGAAAATGTTCTCTATCTGGTTCAAAACACACTTTGGAGGGGTAGCCGCTATTGTAACATAAATTGGCATCGTAGAGAGCACACTTTTTTATTAATGTTATCCTCCCTCCTTTAGACAGAAAGTTTGTGTTCCATGATCCAATTTTATTCCTTACTTTTTGGATAAGCATATCGAAATGTTTGGCTTTGAGCTTACCATAGTGGAGAGGAATTCCTAAGTAAGTGATTGGCCATTCCCTTTCTGAAATTTTGTTTTTCTGCGTACCAGGGATTTCTTGGAACTTGGGAGCTTGTGATGGCAAAGGAAGTAGCTCTTTTCCCCATTTATTTTCTGTCCTGTTGCTGCCTGATAGTGTCGCAGGTCTTCTATTACTTTGTCAAGGGAATTCTGATTTGCCACTGAGAATATTATGACATCATCTGGGTATGCTAGGTGGGATATTTTTAGCCAGTTTCTTGGGAGACAGTAAGCTGAAACTTGCTCCATAGACCTGTTCAAAATTCTAGATAGATAATCAGAGCCAATAATAAACAAGGGAGGGGAAAGAGGATCACCCTGTCTAAGCCCCCGAGTCGTATTAAACCACCGTTGTGGAGAACCGTTTATGAGAACAGACATCCAGATGTTAGAAATTAACCTCCAGACTGTGTCAATAAATCTCTCCCCAAATCAAAAATTTCTCAGCATTTGTAGTAGGAAAGGCCAGTGTACTCTGTCGTAGGCCTTCTCTATATCGAGTTTTATCGCAATATTCCCCTTTTTATTTTTACTAGCCAAGGTGGTCATCATCTCACTAGCCAGCAGATAGTTATCCAAGATTTGTCTTCCTAGCACAAAACCACTTTGGTTTCCACATATTATGGAAGGGAGGATTGTACTGAGTCTCAATGCCAGTAGCTTTGATAACACTTTGTTTACATAGTTTCATAAGCTGATTGGCCTGAAATTTGAAAAGGTTGAGAGGTTTGGGATCTTAGGGATTAGGACAATCTAAGTAGCAGATATTGTTGTTGGTATTTCTTCCCCATTTAAGAAGCTGATCACAGCAAGAAGCAAGTCCTCTTTTATGACATCCCAAGCAGTCCTAAAGAATTTACCATTAAAACCATCCGGGCCAGATGCACTATCTTCCCCTAAAGAGAAAACAGTTTTCTTTAGTTCCTCCATTGTAGGGTCCTTCAGTAGTTCTTCGTTCCATTTAGAAGAGATCAACTTTGGTACTAGTCCTGGTTTGATCGGTTCTGACACCTGTCTAGCTGTGTATAACTTGAAGAAGTGTCTCACTGCCTCTGCCCCAATCTCTTTATCTCCTTTTTCCTAATTCCCCATACTCCCCTTATTCTGTTAATCGAATTTCTAGTCTGCCTATACTTCACAGTTGCATGAAAAAAGGTAGTGTTTCTGTCCCCTTCTTCTAGCCGCCTTACATTTGCTTTTTGGGCCCAAAATCTTTCCTCTGTAATTGTAGCCAGTTTCAACTTAGCTGCAGCTTCATTAATTATCTCTCTTGGTAAAGGATTAATAGCATCCTCCTTTTCCACTTCCTCCATATGGTGTTCTGCCTTTTGCACTGCTGAAAGGATATTTCCAAAAGTCTCATTGTTCCACTGTTTTAGAGCTATCTTTGTCCTCTTAAGTTTTTCAGCAAAAACCCTAAGAGGGCTCCCCCTTATGGAAATGTTCCATGCATTCTCCACTACCTTCAGCAAATCTGAGTGGTGAGTCCAAAAATTCTAAAAGCGAAATGATTTTGGCCCACTTTCCCTCTTAAGCCCTAGCTGTATGATTAGAGGAGCATGATCTGATGGAGCCCTTATTTCATGTTGCACACTCGTCTGTACATTCAGCTTCATGAACTCTAGATTAACTAGGCATCTGTCCAACCTTTTCCATACTCTGGCTGCCCCTTCCTGTTGTTGCACCACGTATATAAGGAGCCTGAGAACTGTGGTTCCACCAACCCCATTTGATCGACAAAATCGGAGAGTTCAATTGTATCTTTTATTCTGCATGGCTTTCCCCTTTTTTTCTAAAGATTGGACGATGCAGTTCCAATCACCCCACAACAGCCATGGTTATTTCAATTGTCCATACTTGCTCAGTGATGACCACAGAGGCTCCCTACCTTCGGTAGTGGATTTTGCATATACCGTAGATACGATCGCAGCTTCTTTCATGTTTGGGTGACTTAGCTTACAAGTAATGTGTTGTTCTGTACTCTCTACTACTTGGCATACAAAAAGCTTTCTGACAAATAACCAAATCTGGCTCACATCATTAGCTATACATTCATCAAACTTAAGTTTTTCCTGATTTTTTCCATCAAGTTAGGACCTGCAAAGGGTTCAGCAATCGTCAGAAAGTTTACTTGATTTTTCCTAACTATTTTTTTAATTCTATGTAGTTTACCTTTCCCTAGCACTCTCCTTATATTCCAATATATCGACTTAATCATTTAAATATCTGTTTGGAACCAGTCTTGTATCCTTTTGTCGAAGAGTCATTTTAGATTCTGATGTACCCTTTGCCTTGCTCTCAGAAGCTGAGATTTTCCTTCCCATCTTTAATACCTTTTGTTTTAGTTCAGAAATGCCTTCCTTCCCCCTGCAAGCCTCGTAAACTCCTTTTCCTCAATCATCATGTTTTCCCCTTCTGAGTCCGTTGTTAAATCCTGCAGATTAGAGCCCGATTCCGCTTTCTGTAAACGAGTTGGTGTAGACTTTTTCCTTGCCTGCATGGAATTCTCTTTTGTATGTGTTGAATCCTGCTCCCTCGCTGGTGATTTGTGCTGACCAGTGACCCCTTCTGCTACGGCTCCCATCCCAGCCTGGTCATCTCCTGGTGTATTCTCATCGTCATTTTCAGCTCAGGGAGGCAGTTCAGACGCTTGAGCAAGTTCTTTCTCCTTTGCATCTGTCCCCATATTGAAGTCCTCCTCTTGTAACCCCATCTCATTTCGGTCTGGCTGACCTTGTTTTGCCTTCTCATTTATTGCACAAACTTTTTCAGATGAGGGAGATTCCTCTACAGCACAGGCACCTTCTTGTTCTGGTTCTACATTTTCAGTTTCCATAAGGTTACCAGGACTTTGTTAAGGTTTAGAGCTTTTCTCCATTGTTAATTTCTCTAGTTGAGTCTCCATCTGTGGTTGGGCAACACATGGTAATCGGGAAGGGCCTATCTCTTCCTTATCTTTGCCATCATCCACTTGTATCAATTGAAGCTCGTCTTGCCTTGAACTCTGTATCACCCCTGGCTCTGATATCTGAGGGTCCAAATCCTCAATGTTGCAGATTTCTGGAATGTTCCCTGGCACCACACCCTTTCCTTTGTTAGCCAGTTCCTTTTCAATTACTTGTCCACCTTTCCCCTTCTGATTCAGTGAATCCATGTTCTTCCCTCTGAGCTCTTGGTCATCATTCTTTTCCCTGATTTGCAGACCTTTTGATCTATTCACAACAGCCCATTCATTTTGTGATTTTTTTGCTTGTACTGGAGCAGCTTTAATTGGCTTTGGCTGAGTCTTTATCTGAGGTTGACAATCCTCCAATCTATGTCCCAATTTCTTGCACTTTGAGCAATAGGCCGGCCGTTCTTCTATCTCCAGCTTCTGCCATTTTCCCCTCTCCTTAGAGCCTATCCATACTCTATTTGGTATGTTTTTTTGCACATCCATCTCCACACACACTCTAGCCTCGCTGGGGCGAGCCAGTTGTTTTACCAATGCCGTTGCTGTATCCAGTTTCAAGGGTTTTTCGGCCACTGACGCAAGTGTGTACAATTTTTCAGGTTTGAATAAATGAATCGGTAGCAGCGGGAATCGTATCCAAACTGGAGTAATGGAAGGCTCAAACTCTGGGCTGAAATCCTTCGTCCACCTGAAAAGCTGCGCCTGAAACCCCACGAAATACCAAACCTTCCTCAACCACATTCTCTGAAAATCGGCTTCCGCTTCAAATTTGAAGAGGATATGTCTGTTGTCGAGTAATCCCAAGTGAACCTCCCCATGGAAGGCAGCGTTAAGCACCTCTTTCCTTAGAACAGTCATTGCTGGTCTGCCCCAGGAGAACTTGCCAACGAGCGTTAAATGAAACTCTTCAGCCAATTTATCCTCCTCTTCATCTGAAAAGATTAGAGCTAGTTCCCCTTTAAAAGAAGAAATCGGCACCTTTTTAACCTCTGCAAAGGAGATATCGGCATCATTATTCGTCTTCTTGCCTTGATTGACTGCATCCCAGAATGTTTTGGGAGGGTTTGGGACCGGAGCTTCCTTCGGCCGCCCTTCCATCATGTCCCAGACAAAGACGTTATATTACTATTAGCATATATCTAACGGTGTATAATATCTTTGGTTTTAATTACGGGCTATGATTTATTTAGCTATATTAATTTATTCACAGCCTGTGTGATTTGACTTAGAGAGAAGCGAGAGAAAAACTATTTAGAGAGAGAATACGAGGGTGTATGCATTAGATAGATAATCGATATATGCCCATCTTTAGTAGTTAATCTCCCTCTTTGCAGACTAACACAAACACAAAACTATGCTGATTTGACTGAATGCTCATTTACTATATCATGAAATATGTCTCATACGCATATTGTTGCTTTCTATAGTTGCATCCAACTCATGTTATTGTTCTCATTGCAAAACAAATTCTTTTGTTTGCTTCTTGCAGGCTTTTGCTTTACCATTCAAGGTTGTGGGGAGAGAAATAATCTACACATTTTTTTGTAGACTTCAATTAATTAATTGTGTATAGATATATCGATTATTCTTTGAATTCGGAATGCAGCTACTTCAATTCATTAATTGTGTATATATATTATTCTTTGAATTCAGCATCACTGCAATTCATTAATTGTGAATATATATTATTCTTTGCATGATTAATTTGGCAGCTTTATAGGCTTCGGTTGTTCTGAAGAATATGTTTTGGTCTAACTCTAACATTTGACATGCTTACATTTTGACTGTATAGAGATTAGATTTTGAAAACTATTCAAATGCATAACCTCTTTCAATAGCTAAAGCATTTGTTTTGATATTTCAGAAGTTGCTTATGACTTTGCTCAATAAATGAACTAATACTATTATTGTATTGCCTTATTCTGTCGTGTGCAATTTTTGTGCATCTTTGATCAGTGTGTTCGGTCATTACTACCCTCATAGTCGTTCATTAATTTAACTATTTAATTACATTTTAATGCATCATTGATTAGTTTGTTCACTCATGAGATTAGATTTTGTGGCGCATATATTCTCCAATTTGCAATTATTTCTTACCCTAGAAGGGTCAGTTTTCCCTTAACCTATCCCTTTCAATTGAAATTTTTGTTGTTCTTAATTTGTGTTGGGAGAAAGCCGCGTTCAACAAAATTCACCCAATTGAGCATAATTTTTACGCCAAAAACTCATTCAATGTGAAGCAAAGAAATTACAGAACTATGGAGTCCACCTATTGACTTAAAAGAATCAATTAATCTCAAATCAAAATACAATTTTCAAATTACAACAATCTTACGAAATTAATAACTCACTATAGAACCGTTGAAATTCTATCTCCACCATTTACAATGTGGAAGTGAATGTCCTCTATCAACCGATTGCACCATGTTTGCCCTTCCGATCGTCTATTTGATCGGTCAAATTAGAAATTGCTGAAAATTACATTTGATATATGTGTGGATTTAGTGTCTTTTTCTCTCCACTATCTTAACTAATTCAATCCTTCAACCAACTAAACATATATAGTTAGGGTTACCTCTTGAATGGATCTATGTACAATATAATCCATTAGTTTTGCACTTTTCTACATTAGTTGGAAGTCCAAAAATCCAACACTTTGTAGAAACAATTCACTATAAATAAGTAAAAATATCATATTGGGACTGAAACCCTATATGCATCCGACTTCTAAATTAATTTGCTCAACGTCCAAATTGGAATAAAACTTTCGTGTTTTACTAGTAGTAGGGCTTCTTTGCTCAAGTTTCGGATTATCTTAACTTAAATTCATGCACTTAGGGTGAAATTGAAAGTTTTTATCAGAATAAACACTAATTGTCTCCTTCAGAAGATTATAACTACGAGTGAAGAATAACAATTAATGTGCAAAATGTGTACAACAAATTTAGTAACATGTAAAAATGGGTTATTTACCAAACTATGGTGCTTTTGGAACTTTATTCCCAAAGTATGGTTGTTTTGGAACTTATTCCCAAAATATTGTTATCAATATTTATCTATTTTGTATTTAGTCCTTAGACTTATTTAAAATCCTACAATAGCCTTGAATATTTCAAACGTAATTTATTTTTAACTTGATTATTTTTATATTCCCTAGGTACTCATATAAGCATAATTAAAGCATGATAAAACAATATATATTGTAACTTAGCAGTTCAAATTTTTCGGGTCTTACCTCGCTTCCTTTAAGCTGTTTGTTCTCCTTCCTAAAACCTCATCAGCCTCTTGGCTTCACCGTTCGGGCAATAATTAATGGCATTTCACTTAAAGACGTCAGAATCTTCACACCTTCGGACTTCTTAACGGCTAACGGCCTCCTGCCTCAACGCCTTCTCGTCCTCAATAGATTTTTCTGACTGCCACAGCTCCTCCCTTGGGTACAGAATTAAATTCTTATTTGGGTTTTAAGAATTGAAACAATGGAAATATATAGCTCAATTTCTTAAAAGGAAACTTTCTTTTATTGAATTTGAACAAACTAATTTACAGTAGAAAAGAGCTTTAATCAACTCATCTCTATGCTTATATTTTCCCTATGGGAAAGAAGAAAACTTTAGAAACTCATTCTTTTTCTAACACTCTTTGGTTGAGGGTTTTCTGATAGAATTTTCGATGCCTTCATTCTTCAAGGTGCTTTCCTTTTATAGGCTTCAACCGAGTTTGAAAATCCTCGTAAAGAGATAAGCCTCTTTTTTCATTGGTGGATAGATGATAAGAATCCATATCTACTAGATGAGTGGGGTAAGAGTTATCTTTATCATCACATGGATGTGGTCCATTGCTGTTATTTTCCAGCAATTGCTTCCAATAGTGGTAGGGACCACTCTTCGTATGCTCCATTTTGATCGTAGTGGTATGGACCACTCTTCACATGGTGCTGTCTTTCTTTGGTGAAGAATCTCTTGAGTGCATATGCTAACTCATTTTGCATGCCATTTGCAAAGTTGTGCTTCTGCCATAAAACCTGTCGGTTTTGAATTCTTTCATTTTTTCTTGTAATGTCGGTGATCTTTTATTTCCTTCTGTCACGATCATCCAGCTTTCTGAGCTGTTGAGGACTTGAAAATTTTTTACAGAGAAAGTCTCCATTATTCCTGCTATAGCTTTGATTCCCATAGCTCTCCTGTATTGTTCCCATTTTTTATTGAAGAACGGTATCTTCACCTTTTGTTCATTAACTCTTAGACTCACATTTCCCATTTTTTATTGAAGAACGGTATCTTCACCTTTTGTTCATTAACTCTTAGACTCACATCTCCTTTGAGCTTGGCGATATGAACTAGGTTAAAACAAGGGTACTCTTCATTTTCATCATATTCCGGTGCAATGCTATACACTCGAATGAAAAGTTTTTTGCCTTCTGCATACTTTTCAAGACATTGAACAAATATCGGGTCAAAGTATTGGAACTCTTTTAACTCCATGCTTGGGTAAATTCGATCACAAAAACCGAATTTGAATAGTTGGTATAGAAATTTGGCTGGAACTCCTTCAATCGTAGTTATCCTTGGATATATACTGGATCCTTCAAGTCTGAAGAAAGTTTCTCCATTATCTAAATTGTATACCTGCAAAGCAAATTCATAATATTCTTTTTCTTTTAAGTTTTTTGAATCGGAAGATCCTTTTATCCGAACAACTTTGTTTTTTTCAGTATCAGAAGAACTGGGTTGCTCGTTGTTGATTTTGAGATTTATATTCTCAGGATTCTCCATGTGAATGGTAGAATCATCATATGCTGATTTGAATTCAACATTTTTATTTTTAGTGGATTCACCACTATAAGTTGGTTTATTACCCAACATTCTATGAGAGTCCGAAAACTTCTCTACCAGTTCATAAAGATCTGCAAATTATGTCAGTATCTCTCCCTGTTGTTCAACAAGACTGTTCATCTCTTGTTGTAGTTGCTTTTGCTGCTCTACAAGGTTTATTGTTTGCTCTCGAATGGAGAATAACATATTAAATTTTTCCACTATGCTTTCATCTAGCCGAGTTATTTTTGTAGCTAAAGAGCTGCAAAGTTCTAACATTTGCTGTTTTTTACCCTTCTCTATGTTCGGGGTTTCTGGATAGGAAATCTGCATAAAAATTGTCAGTTCCTTTTATATAATCTATTTTAAAAGTATAATAAGACAACAAAGATTGCCATCTTAATAATCTTTTAAATTGAGGTTCAGAAGGTAATTTATTAAAAATTAAAATACCAACTTGGGTATTATCTGTTTTTACCACAAAAGATTTTGGTAATAAGAAAAAAGAAAATTTTCTTATTCCTTTTATTATAGCCAATAATTCTTTTTCATTTGTAGAATAATTGACTTCTGCTTTATTAAATGTACCACTTGTGTACCTGCATATTTCATTGATGTCAGTTTTTAAAATAGCTGCCCAATAAAAATCAGAAGCATCAGTTTGTAAAATAAGATTATCTTCTGGTTCAGGCATTCTGAGTTTAGGAAGTTCTCAACATTCTTCCTTTAAAGATTTTATTACTTCAGTATGATCATCTGACCATCCACTAGTATTATTTTTTCTTAGTAATTTTTGCAACAAAGACCTTTTCTTAGCAAGATGCGGTATAAATTCTCCTGCATAATTTAAACATACAAGAAATTATTCTATTTCTTTTTTAGTGTATAATTTATCTGGAAAATTACATATCTTTTGAGATATATGACTCTGTAATTTAATACCATTAGTGGTTATTATCATACCAAGAAATTCTATCTCAGTTTTACTAATTTTAGCCTTTTTCTGACTTAAGATTATTCCATTTTGCATGCAAATTTTTGCAAATTCTTTTAAATGTCCTATATGTTCTTGATATTCATTAGAGCAAATAAGAATATCATCTACATAAACAAGCATATATGAGAAAATAGAAAATATCTTATCCATTTTTCTCTGATATATTTGTGGTGCATTTTTTAATCCAAAAGGCATCACTAACCATTCATACTGTCCATTAGGTGTACTAAAGACAGTTAAAGGTATAGATTTTTCAGCAAGTTTTATTTGCCAAAATCCTGATTTACAGTCAAATTTAGAAAAGTATTTCTTTCCTTTTGCTAAATTGATTAAATTATTTTTGTTTGGAAGAAAATATCCATAAAAAATATTATGTTTATTTAACTCTTTATAGTTAACAACCATTCTTGCTTTTCCTCGTTTTTCTTCAGCATGGTTTCTAACCATAAAAGCTGGTGAACTATGAGGGCTATTACTTCCTCTAATTAATTTCAGATTAAGTAATTCTTTTATTTGAGTTTTAAACTCAATTTTATCTTCTTCTGAATATATCATTGGTTTAACTCTAATGATAATATTTGGATCTTTTAGCTCTATTATAGCTAATTCTCTTTTTATATCCCATTTTGCTATAGGATTTTCTCCATAATTGCTAGCTATTAGATCTTTAACTTTGTCTATATCTAGCATTTTAACATTCAACTTTCTTATCTGGTTTTTTTGTAACCAAAGTTTTTCATATCTATCACCACGCGGTGCTGGCTGAACTCTGTATGGGGTATGAATTCGCGAAGTGTGTATCCAATGTCCACAAGGGTTTTTAAACTAATCATATAGATTGTTTGATTATATGTCTAAAACTGTTGAACGAAGTCGTTTCCTAACATTAAGTCGACATCTAATTCTTCATAAGCATATAGCTGTTTTATAGCTACTATTTTGCTTCCTAATATAATTTCAGGTTTAAAACATACCTTGTCTAAAGAGTGCTTCTCACCTGTTATTCCTTGCATTGAGACTTTTATTGGATTAGTTATCCAATTTTTGAATAAGAATTCTTTTCCTAAATTTATTTCTGCACCTGTATCAATCTGAGCACAAGTGAGAATTCTCTTTTCGTAATATGTAATTTCTACGAAAATACTTACAGAAAATCTCTGTTCGCTAGGCATTTTCCTTTTCTAGAAAAATATTTTTTCCTGCAAAAGAAATCTCAATACCATATTTGTCAATGGTGACATTATCTAGGCTGTCTAGAAATGATTTTCCTAAGATTATATGATGGTTTTATTTTCCATCTAAAATATCCAAATAACAATTAATGTTAAATTTGGTTTCTTGAAAAATTATTGGAACTTTAACTATTTCATTGATCTCATTTTCATTTTCATTGTTTGATACATGTCTATGTGTGTCTTTATATTTCTTTATTAATCCTGCATCAAAATAACTATTAAAATGATTTTGTGCACTTTTTGGATTTATAAGAATGTTATATCCTTCAACATAATTTTTTCTATTAAAATATTTACCAAACACCTTTAAGTCATTTGGTGTATCTTCTTTTCTTGATATATTGAGTGAGGAATAACTTCTCCTTCCTTTTTCTATCACAATATTATTTTTATTATATGAGACTATATCTCTAGAGGTTCCTTCTTCTAAATTTTTTGATGTTCCGAATTCAATTGAATAACTATCTGGAATAGTTATATTATTTCTAGTGGGTTCTAGAATTCTTCCTATTTCTAGGCATTCTTTATCTAATTCAACGGCTGGTTTTTTATCAAAAATACTTCCATAGTTTGAATTAGTAAGACTGTATAATGCACAATAATATATGCTCATTATATGATTGCCTGGTTTGAAAAATCCTTTTCTTAGAATTTGAAAATGTAAACTCAAGGCATCATTGAAATCTTTATCTTTTAAAGATATACAGTATTTTGGATAATACGTGAAAAGTAGTTTTTTATAGGCTAAATTGCCTTCTACTATTCGAAGATTTCCATCTGAAGCATTTGTAAATCTTTCATCAGATAAATTGATAACTAAAGGACAATCAATTCCTTCTTGAAAAGTTGATTTACAAAGAATTTGTATGCTTGCTAGATAAACATATTGCATTTTATCTTTCTTTTCTTTAGGCAGTTTGTTTAATAAATCTGTTACTGTCTTTTTTGTTAATAAATTTAATTTTCTGTTTCCAGAAGTTTCTTGAATAGGTATAACCTTTTCAATTTCCATGTATTCATGATAAACGTATTTCTTTCTTTTGAAAGCATTTCCTATTTGACTTAACACATTTTGATTAGGTCCTCTTAAATTTAGCTCTATATTCCTAATCTTTTCATATTTACAAGGGTCAAAAGATGCTTTTAATGCATATCCTTCTATAGTTTCTTCTTCTTCTTATATGAGGATTCCTTCCTCTTCTTATGTGAGGATTCCTTCCTCTTCTTTACTGATTTCTATTTCACTCATTCTGAATCAGATTCAATAAATACTTCAAATATTTCTGTCATTTCAGAATCAAATGATGACACAGTTTCTATGTCTTTTATGTCAAGTATTGAAACTTTGACTTTCTTTTTATTGCATTCATAGGACTTATGTCCTTCTTCACCACAGTTATAGCACCTACAACTAGTTGGTTTTCTCTTTTTATCTCCATCTTTTTTATTTCTTTTATAATATTTTCTATCTTGTTTTTTATTCTTTTTAAAGAATTTTTTTATATTTTTTGTAAATCTTATTTTTGGATTTACGTTTTTTAGACTTATTGGTAGATCCTTGACATCCCCAATTGCCTACTTTAGAAACTTCTTTGCAACATATAGTTTCATTAACTCTTTTTGCTTTTGAAAGTATTCTTTGTTGTGCACAAAGACCAGATAATTTTTCTTTTAAGAAAACTATTCTTGCTCCTAGAGTATTTGAATATCCTTCTATTTCATGATTTTTTGAAAACTGAGTTAAAAAATATGAACTCCATATACCTGGCAATTTTTGATATAGCATATCAGCTATTTTAGTCATATCTTCATTACTATCAAAAAGTTGATAATAATATTCTTCGAATTCACATATATATGAATTAATATCACACATATTACAAATTTGTAATTGATTAATCTTCTTTATAGCTTCTTGTTTTTCAGCTATTCTTGATGAATCTATTTTTGAATTCCAATCATATCCCATGAATTCATCTGCTATATAGTTAATGAATGTGCTAATTCTATTTGTTAAAGAAGTGTCCATATGTCTGATCACATTAACTCTTATTGTATTTCTGGTTGAATCTGACAATCCTTGATAACAGTTTTTAATATTTCCATCTAATGCTGCTACGCATATTTGGTATTTTTCTTCTGACGAAAAGTTGGATGTTTTATCAGTAAAAAAATAGATACCTATATCTTGTCCCCATTGTTGTAAAGCTTTTGACGCATCTAGCTTGCAGTCAAGGTTCATAAATCTAAATCCAGAACTTGTAGTTGCTGGTATATGTCTATTAGGTATATACTTTCCACTAGGTGAATAAGTATATTCTATGGCTGCATTTTCAGGTTGAACTCTACGGGTTCTTTCTTGATTTATAGGTACTGATGAAGTACTTGGTTTATCTGTTTCTAATTTTACAGATGTATCTTTATTCATTTTTACCTTTATTGGTTCTTCTATTACTAAATCTTCTAAAGAATATATCAGCTCTTCTATTTCTTTATCCATTTATTGTTTTAATTCTATTTCTTCTTCTGAACTTGGATTGATTTCTTCATTTGAAACTTTCTGTTTCATTTTTTCTTGATTAATTCTTTTTATTTCTTTTAAATGAAATCTTTCATCTAAACTTCCTTTCTCATATGGCCTATATCCTGTTGAAGCCTTTTTCATCCAAAATTCTTCAAAAACCTTTTGTTGGTTTTCTTGAAATTTTTTACTATCTTTTACATTATTAGGTATTTGATCTTCTACAGATTTAACCATATTTTCTATTGTATTAATTTTTACTTCTAGTCCTATGACTAATTGTATTAACTTTTCTATTTTTTCTTCTTGTTTAAGAAGAATTAACTCTATTGATTCAAGTTTACTCATTTTATCCATGAGTTCCACGAAAGTCTACCTTTTATTTCATATATAGAATCTCGGATTCTAATTCTTTTATAACAATTTATTGCCTTTCTAAGGCTTCTGGTTTTACTTCTGCTATAAGATTTTCTTGAAATCTTTCTTTTCTTATTTTTAATTCTTTATTAGCGTCTTGTATTCTTTCTATAAAATCTATGCAAACACAGCATTTTTTAGTTGATTCAAAAACTTTTGAAGCTGTTATTCTATAAATTTTATTTTATTAATCTGTATCTGACCAAGGCCAATCTTCTGAATTCCATTCATATTCTGTTTCAGAATATATTTTTTCTTCAAATTCTTTTATTTCTATTTCAGAATTTGTATAATCAAAGTTTTTTAATATTTTTTCATAAATGATTTTTCTAAGATCTGGTATTATACTCATATTTATTAATTCTTTTAATATTCCAATAATAATTGGAGTTTCTATGGTTAACCACAATTCTAAATTTTTTTTATGAAAAACAAAGTTATGCATGTTATTTTCTTCATAGAAGAAAACAAGTTTATAATCCTTTTCCATTAGGAAATTATAAATTTTTATGAGCACATAGCTCTGATACCAATTTTTAAACGGGTTTAAACTAAGGTTATACTTAGCCTCGAAGGGATCAATGCGGAATTATATTCCTTAAAGAATATATAATTTTTATATGAACCTTATTAAAAGTTCTGGGGTTAATTTATAAATAAAACAAACTTATTTGGTCAATTTTGAAATTCCAATTTTTGAAGTCGAGATTGGCATCCTCACTTTCTCTAGTTTTGGAAAGATTTTGAAATGCACAATATTTATGTAATTTTTTATACAAATGACAATATTTTGGTAAAAGCCCCATGTAAAAATAGCATTTCATTTTCCGTATGATCGTAAAAACTGTACAGTAGTCGATTATAGAATATAGCTTACTGTTACTATTATAATTAAGTTTACACCATTATGAATAAAGTCGAGTTAAATTACTGAATTCATAATACACAAAATTATTTTTTAAAACCGTTAACTAGATAACACATTACCAATATAAATGGGGGCAAAAAATGACAAGACAACAATCAACAATTGTTAGTTTTTGAATTTTGCTATTTTCAACAAAAAAAATGTGGGTTATAGCTCACAAAAATAATGATTTTATTTTAAAAAATGCATTTCTATTTTTTAACACCATTCACTACATAACAAATTAAAAATATAGTTGGGTATAAAAAATAACATAAAAACAATCCACAATATCAATTTTTTGAGTCTTGCAATTTTCAACCAAAAAATGTGGGTAACCCACGAAAAATAATGATTTTTCAAAAAATCTACATTTTTATTTTTTAACAACGTTCACTACATTGCACATTACCAATATAGGTGGGTGAAAAAAATGATACGAAAAAAGTTCAAATACCTAATTTTCGAGTTTTGCCATTTTTAACCAAAAAACGTTTGTAATAGCCCTCGAAAAATTATGGTTTTTCAAAAAAAAAGATTATATTTTTATTTTTTTAATAGCATTCACTGGATAACAGTCGACATAGCCAATTTTTTAACCTACCCGTTTTCAGCAAAAAAACACGGGTGATAACAAACGAAAAATGATGGTTAATGAAAAAAAATTATATCTCTATTTTTTAATACCGTTCTCTAGATAGCACATTCCTAATATAGGTGGGTGCAAAAAAATATCAGAAAATAGTCCACAATAACAAGTTTTTGAGTCTTGTGATTTCCAGGAAAAAAAACGTGGGTTATAACCCACAAAAAATGATGATTTAAAAAAAATACATTTCTATTTTTAATACCATTCATTAGATAGCTCATTACCAATATAGTTGAGTAGAAAAAATTACATGAAAGCAGCCTCTTGTAGAAAGTTTTTTTACCCTTGCTGTTTTTGACTAAAAAACATGGGTTATACCCCACGACAAATTATAGTTTTTGAAAAAATTTAGATTTATATTATTTTAACACCATTCACTAGATAATACATTACCAATATAGGTAAATTCAAAAAAATGACAAGAAATCTTGTAGCGTATTTTTGAGTCTTGCCGATTTTTCGCCAAAAAACGTGGGTTACAGCAAACAAAAATGATGATTTTTCAAAAAATTTTATTTTTATTTTTTATTACCGTTCACAAGATAGCATGTTTCCAATATTGGTGGATGCAAAAAATGACATGAAAAAAGTTCACAACACCTAATTTTTGAGTCTTGCGTATTTTGCTAAAAAAACGTGAAAAATACCCCACGAAAAATGATGGTTTTTAAAAATATTATATTTCTATTTCTTTAATATTGTTCACCAGATAACACATTACCAATATAGATGGGTACAAAAAATGACATGAAAAAGTTGACAATAGCAAGTTTTTCACTTTTTCCGTTTTCAACTAAAAACATGAAAAATGATGGTTATTGAAAAAAATATACATTTATATTTTTTAACACCGGGAACTAGATAGAAAATTACCAATATAGATGGGTATAGAAAAAGACAAAAAAAATAATCAACAATAGATAGTTTGAGTTTTGACATTTTGAACAAAAAAAACATGGGTTATAGCCCCTAAAAATGATGATTTTTCAAAAAAAAAAATACATTTCTATTTTTTTAGCATCGTTAAATAGATAGCACATTACCAATATATATAGGGTGCAAAAATGACACCAAAATAGTCCACAATAGCCAGTTTTTTAGTCATGTTATTTTCAGCTAAAAAACGTGGGTTATAGAATACGAAAAATGATAGTTTTTCAAAAAAATTATATTTTCATTTTTAACACTATTCACTAGATAGCACATTACCAATATATGTGGGTGAAAAAAATGACACAAAAAACTCCACAATAGCTAATTTTTTAGTCTTGTCAATTTCATCCAAAAAACGTTGGTTATAGCTCACGAAAAATGATGGTTTTTTAAAAAATTATATTTCTATTTTTTTAGCACCACTCACCAGATAACACATTACCAATATAGATGAGTGCAAAAATCGACATGAAAACAATCCACAATAGCTAATTTTTAAATCTTCACATTTTCAACTAAAAAAAGTGGGTTATAGCTCAGGAAAAATGATGGCTATTGAAAAAAATATATTTTTTAATTTTTTTCACACTGTTCACTAGATAGCTGATAGGTCGTTTTTCTACCAAAATAATTACTCTCCTAATACCAATAAATTAGTATAGGGTAGTGAAGATCGTTCCCACGAGGAACACAATATTTTCTTAATAAACCAATTTGCAAAGAGTAACAATAATTCAATTGGTGATTTAAACAATTAAAGTAAGAAATTAAATTACGAAATAAGTAAATAACAAAATTCAGAAATTAATCAATTAAAAGGAAAAGATCCAGCCTTAGTAAATCCACACTAATCACTTTTCAATTGTTCATTGACTCAAGAATAACAATCTCTATTTAATCAATTAGTTATAGGATGCCGAGAATTAGCTCTGACACAACCTAATTCTTCCTTAGTTATTCGTTAATTGACAAGTATCTGCTTAATCAATTAATTCTCTACTCATAATACAACCCGGCCGGAATCAGCCGAACACCAGATTTAATATTATGAAAGCATTAAGAAGTGAAGAACCTAATTCTAACAAATTATATTATGATTAGCATGCAATAATTCGTTAACCAATTATTTCCGTCTACCGAGACAGTAGCTTCGCCACTAATTAATCTTACTTATCAAATCCAGTGACTTGACAAGGGATTAATTGGCTCTACCTAATTAGATTAAAGGTGATCAATCTTTAATTAAATTAGATAATTAACTTTAGGCTTAGAAAACTCTTGGAATTAAATAAGAGAAAGTTTATGAAGAACACTTTGGTCTCACAATTATCGCATGATTAGTGCTTCATTACTAAAGCCAGATAAAGAACTACTCACTAAACATAATTAAAAACAAACAAGAATAATAATATAAAACAGAAATTAAATTAAACTAAAATTGCAAACCAGGTTGCCTGCCGTTTGGGCAAACGACAGGGTCTGATTGCTGGAAAATCTGGACTGCCACAAGTTCAACAACCCAGCTGCTATTCAAACACTCCAAACGTAAAAACTGCAAAATAAAGTGCGAAAAAGATGTTTAAACCCTAAACTATCTTCTCCTTATATAGGAGAAAAGAATAAGATTCCTAAAACAACACAAAACAAAGAAATCTCTTTGTTTCCAAAAACACAAAAACCACATGCGGCAATAGAAAGTAATTTCCTAATCTGTTTTCTCCACTGATTTGGTAATTTCCAGAATCCCTTATAGCAGATATCTTCTTCCTTTTAAACCTTCCAAAATATTCCAATTTCTTTACTCTTTCTCACGGATCTTCCATCTTCTACAAATCCCCAAATCTGCACATATTAATACCATTAAGCACATGTTTCACCACACAAAGCACAATAAAACCAAGATAATAAACTGAACAATTATGTGCTTATCAAGATCCCCACACTTGAACAATGCTTGACCCTAAGCATTCAAACAAAAATTGAAAACAAACTAAACAAACAAATAAATATTCTCACTGAATAAACGTCAATCTAGCCAAAACAAATATCCTTCAAAACAGTTAGGTTTAATTCAAATAACAAGCTTATGCATCATAAAGTCCTCCAAGTCAAACTACACAATTCTGAGTAGCTCTCAAAAACCTCTCCAAGCACTCACAAGATATTCAAGATTGGGTTCAACCACTCAACAATCGCGCATGGAAAACTTCAACAAACTTGCAATTATGTCAAAAGAGCATCATAGTATTAAAATCAAACATGAATCAAAAGGTCTTTAAAAGGTTGTAATGGGGCTAGGGATTAACAAGGTATGGTTTAAGATGGTTAAAAGGCTTAAAAATAAAACAAACAAAGGTGTAAGCAACACACTCAAGAACATCCCCACACTTGTCTTGCTCCAAGTCTCAAAATCAATAAATTCTCAAAGTAACTTTAGTACAACAAATACTTTTCCTTCCTTTCTGCTTTTTCACATCATTTTTCTTTTTCTGTTTCCATCAGCAGATCACAAATTTTTTTTTTCTATTATTTTTGCTGCTGTTCTTCCTCTTCCTTGCCACTGTTTAGGCAAACAACACAGATAAACTCTTCAAATTTTTTTCTTCATTTTTTCTTCATTCTGTCCAAGTGCTGTTCGGGCAAACAATGAACTTCAAAATTTCAGTTCAGAAGAGCATACTGAAATACTTCCATGATAGAGACTTATTCATGCTGTTTCTTTCTTTTCAACCAAGGGGAGACAAATTATACTTGAGTTACTTACACCAGTGGGCACAAAGAAAGCAAAAAGAGTTTTAGGTGAAAATTTTAATGGTGTGACAACAAAGAAAAGGTTCAAGGCTCAAAGGGGTTAACTAAGGGTAAATGTACGGGTAGTTAAGAAAATTAAAGTCAAAAAGGGCGAAATCCTAAGTGCCTTTATCATTTTCAAATACAATTCCAACAAATGACATCTATGCACAACAAAGCAAGTTTAAGAAATCAACTATGCGCGATTTGAACTCAATTCAAAGAATAATTCATACAAAGCATGAACAAAGTGGTCATTCAATGCTTGGCTCAAATTCCTCACTTCAAGGTTGGTAAAAATGCTCAGAATCAATAGTCATCATACTTGGAATCATACTCAACTATCACAACCCATTACTATGAATTAAACCATAACTAAACTTTTCTTCTCAAAAACAGTTTGGCTAAAAAATGCTTATAAAGTGCAAATAAGTTAAACAAAACTAACAAATCCTAAAACACACTAAAAATGTAAACTGTTTTTTTTGTGGAATTTCCAAGATTTTCTGAATTTTTTTGTTTCTTTTTTAAAATTTAAGAAAAATAAAATAACTAAACACATCAAACCCTCCCCACACTTAAACATTTCCATGTCCTCATGGGATATAGGCAAAAACAACACAATATAAAAAAAACGAAATAAGAAACAAAAACAACGAAAAAGGGAAAAGAGACAGCCTGAATCAGTTGGGGGCACTTGATGGTGTGGGCAAACGATCTTGCGCTAGTTGCAAAATCTGGAGGATTTGAGCCTGAGTTGCACGAATTTCAGCTTGGGCAATGCGAATTTCTTCGACGGCAGCCGTTAAAATATGAACGTTTTCATTGCAATCCGCATAACCGGCAGCCATCTTAGAAACCAACAGATGAAGATCCTTCACATCCTCGCGTAAAGCCTCAAGACCTGTGGACTTTAAATTGCTCGAGGGTGGAACCCCCGGCTCAGTAAAATAGACGTGACCATCCTTCTCGATTAACAAACCAGCAGTCCTTAAATAAGGAACATCAATGGGAGCAGGAAGACAATCATTAGGCCAATTTTGAGAAAAAGTTAAATAATTGGGGTCTTTGAATAACAGGATTGCAACAATATGCACCAACACCAAATTTCTTTTATCATTCCTAGAAGCTCGGTGCCACACATAAGTAAACCAATATGACAAATTTAACTTGACGCCAGTTTTCATCGCCCACAAAATAATTAACTCATTGGAAGATACAACTGTGACTTGATCAGTGCGACCAAACAAAGTGTAAGCAATGAAGCGATGGGCCAATAACAAAGCACGATCAGTGATGAAATGATCTTTGGAACGGGAGGAAGAGTAAGGTTGGGTATCAGTGGGTGCAATTTCAGTCCAAAATTTAAGTAAAGGAACTTTCTTAGGGATTCCAGTGATAGCACTAAAGTAAGTAGCAGGTATCGCACCCTTGTCATCAAGCTCTATTAAACCCAACTTGGTGGCCAAATCATGCAAAGAAAAGCGGTAGGGCGCATTCAATAAACGAAATATCATAACAGGGGTGTATAGAGAACCAGGAGATTCAGTAATCGTGGATGAGAATGAAGCATAAAATTCTCGCAAAAATCTCGCCGGCATTTTATATTCAGGAATACTTAATAAATAAGACCACCCCACATTGGCAAAATATTCACGAAGCTGTGGTTCCACAGTCAAAACAGATAAACTTTGCCAATCAAAAAATTTATAGTTAACCACAGATTGAGCTTGTACTACTGCGTACCTCCGAATGTCATCCTGTTTCGTGAAGGGCTTAAACAAGGGATACAACGCACCACCAATATTCTCAGTTAATGGAGTAGAAGAGGACGAGGGACGCTTACCCTTATCAGAAACTGTGGCTCGCTTTGGCGAAGAAGTAGAGTTGCCTGGTGGGACCGAACGAGTGGAACTCTGAGCAGCGAGTCTGCGAGACTGACGCCTGCCAATCGGCGTAAACGGCACCTGGATTGGTTCTCTCTCAGTGTCAGAGAGAGAAATGGTCGTCGGCGAGTCGGAACCCGAATTAGTGGTGGCGGTAGGACTGCCGGAACTGGAAGTGCTGACGTGCGGCATGGCATGCTTGATTGCCGCTTGTTTGCGGCGTTTCGCCGGCGGTGGAATAGGCAGAGCCGCGGCTGCCGGGTTGGACTCAGGCGGTGAGGAGTCATCAGGAGATGGAATGGGTTCCGGTGGGGGAGTAGCAAACTTGATATTCACCATAGCGGAAGTTGGTGGTGGTGAAATACGGCCCAAAAGAAATGTGGTGGCGGCGCGTGAATGTTGGTAGCGACAGAGGGAATGACGGCTAGGGTTTAGGAGACAAGATAAAAGGGAATAATGGATTTGGGGCCACCTTGACTATTAGTGGACAAAATAAACTAGTGGGCCTGTGTAATAAATCAAAGGAATATATGTGCTGGCCCAATTCCCATGGCTAACTACATATCTCCATTCCTTAAAAACAGGGACCACTCAATCCATGTCTGCAACTAATTTCTCCCTGGTTTTAGTCACGATGGCCCACAAATCTAGACAAAGAAGACAACTAAGTAAGTGTTAAAAAAAACGAAAACAATAACAAATTAAAACAGAACTGAAAAGAAAAATAAAATACGCAAAACAAGTATAAAAATGGGTCGCCTCCCACAAGCGTCATTTTTTAACGTCGTAGACTAGACGATGCCTCTCAATTCAGAAATTGAGGGGAAAAAACTTCACTTCTTCCACCACTTCCACTGGGGCAGATTCATAAAAGGGCTTGAGTCTCTGGCCGTTTACTTTAAACACTTTTCCACTCTCAAGTCCCTTTATTTCCACAGTGCCGTTTGGGCAAACGGAGACTACCTCAAATGGTCCAATCCACTTGGATTTCAATTTTCCGCCCATAAGTCTGAGCTTGGACTGGAACAACAGGACTTTATGTCCAACACAGAATTCTTTCTTCCTCAAAAGACGATCATGGTGAAGTTTGGTGCGATCTTTGTACCACATAGCATGATCGTAAGATTCTAATCGAATTTCTTCCAACTCCTTCAGCTGAAGTTGCCTTTCTTCCCCACACTTAGTTTCATCCATATTGAACTGTTTTATTGCCCAATATGCCTTGTGTTCAATTTGTACCGGAAGACGACAGAGTTTTCCAAAAATAAGGCGATATGGGGACATTCCAATTGGGGTCTTGAAAGCGGTCCTATAAGCCCACAAAGCATCATCGAGACGAAGAATCCAATCCTTCCTTGAAGGATTCACTGTCTTTTCCAGAATTCGTTTAATTTCTCGATTGGAGACCTCGGCCTGTCCATTGGATTGGGGGTGATAAGGAGTGGTGAGGCGATGATGCACTCCGTACTTGTTCATGAGAGCTTCAATGGTGCGATTGCAGAAATGGGTTCCATTATCACTAATTATCGCACGAGGAATGCCATAACGGCTAAAAATAGTAGACTTTAAAAAGCCTGCAACCACTTTTGAATCATTAGTACGGGTGGCTTTTGCTTCCACCCATTTGGAAACATAATCAACAGCTAACAGAATGTAAACATTTGAACAAGAACTAGGAAAAGGACCCATGAAATCCATGCCCCAAACATCAAATATTTCATAAACAATGATTGGCAATTGAGGCATTTCATCACGTTGAGTAATGTTTCCTAACTGTTGACAACGGGGACAGCTCTTGCAAAAAAGATATGCATCACAAAAAATAGATTGCCAATAAAATCCACTATCAAGAACTTTCCTAGCTGTACGTTTTGGCCCAAAATGACCACCATATGCAAATGAATGACAATGTTGCAAAATATCATTTACTTCATTTTCAGGGATGCATCTACGGATGATTTGGTCATTTCCAATATTCCACAAAAACGGTTCATCCCATAAGTAATATTTTGCATCACTCTTGAGTTTTAATTTCTGAGCATGAGTTAGACCAGGAGGAATATCCTTGCTGACTAGGTAGTTAACCAGGTCCGCAAACCAAGGGTCCTTACCAGTGTTACCTGTTATGGCGTACAATTCTTCATCAGGAAAGGTTTCCCGTATGGGCAAACGGTCGTCCTCTGAAATCACTCGACTTAAATTATCAGCCACATGGTTTTCAGCACCCTTCTTGTCCTTGATCTCCCAGTCAAATTCCTGCAAAAGTAGTATCCGACGGATAAGACGCGGCTTAGATTCTTTCTTAGAAAAGAGATACTTAAGAGCATCATGGTCAGTGTAAACAACAATCCTAGAACCTAGCAAATATGATCGAAATTTTTCAAAAGCAAAAACAATTGCTAAAAGTTCTTTCTCAGTGGTGGTGTAATTGCACTGAGCACTGTTCAAAGTCTTGGATGCATAATATATGACATGGCTCTCTTTTCCGGATTTTTGGCCAAGAACAGCTCCTACAGCGTAATCACTCGCGTCACACATCAACTCAAATGGAAGATCCCACTGAGGTGGCTGAACTATGGGAGCTGAGGTCAATCGACTTTTAAGCTTGTCAAACGCATCCTTGCAATCAGCTGTAAAAGAGAAAGAAACATCTTGTTGCAGAAGTTTTGTCAAAGGTTGTGCAGTTTTCGCGAAATCGTGAATGAATCGTCGGTAAAACCCTGCATGTCCTAGAAAACCACGCACTTCACGCACATTAGTAGGATAAGGGAGTTGTGAAATCAAATCTACTTTGGCCTTATCTACTTGAATGCCTTTATCTGACACAACATGTCCTAATACAATGCCTTCCCGAACCATAAAATGGCATTTCTCATAATTTAAAACTAAGTTCTTTTCAATGCATCATTGTAAAGCCTTGTCAAGGTGATTAAGACAATCATCGAATGAAATACCATAGACAGTAAAGTCATCCATAAAAATCTCAATGCAATTTTCAATCATATCAGAAAAAATACTCATCATGCATCTTTGAAATGTACCGGGAGCATTGCATAAACCAAAGGGCATGCGCCTGTAAGCAAAAGTTCCAAATGGACATGTAAATGTGGTTTTCTCCTGATCTTCTTGAGCAACAAATATTTGGAAATAACCACTATACCCATCAAGAAAACAGAAAAACATTTCCCAACCAACCTTTCTAACATTTGATCAATAAAAGGTAAAGGGAAATGGTCTTTCCTAGTGGCAGCATTTAACTTACGATAATCAATACACATACGCCAACCTGTTTGAAGACGCATAGGAACTAACTTGTTCTTGTCATTCTTTACCACTTGAAAGCCTGATTTCTTAAGAACCACATGAACTAGACTTACCCATTTACTGTCAGAGATCGGGAATATAATGCCAAATTCCAACAACTTGAGTATTTCTTTGAGAACCACTTCCTTCATGTTAGGGTTAAGCTTCCTTTGAGCATCACGAACTGGTTTGGAATCTGATTCAAGCAAAATCTGATGCATACAAACAGTTGGGCTGATCCCCTTAACATCCGCGAGGGTCCATCCAATGGCTTCTTTGCGATCTCGTAAAATTTGCAACAATTTCTCCTCTTCGACTTGAGTTAGATGCTTATTGATGATCACGGGAAGCGTCTCTGCAGCACCTAGAAAAACATACTTCAGATTATCAGGTAAAGGCTTTAATTCCAAAACAGGAGCTTTTAAAATAGAAGGAAGAATTTTCTCAGTTGACTCCTGTTTGGGCAAACAGTGAAAATCAGCTTTTGCTGATTGTTCGCCAAGAGATTGCAGCGACATGATTGCATCAGTGATCGTTCCATAGCTGCGCTGTTAAGCTTCAGTTTCAGTCCACCCTTGGGTAATTGCTAATTCAAGTTTATCCTGCACAAATTCAGTCTCAAGATGTTCTTGGACAAGAGAATCTATAACATCAATGGAAGAAACATTTTCTATATCATTTGGAAACCTCATAGCATCGAAAATATTAAAAGTAAAATGTTCTCCATTAAATTCACAAGTTAATATGCCTTTATCCACGTCAATCTTTGATTTAGCGGTTTTTAAGAATGGTCTTCCTAGCAATAAAACAGCTGCCTTTGTATCATGATGGCTACCTGAATCAATAACATAAAAATCTGCGGGATAGATGAAATTGTTAACTTTAACCAAAACATTCTCAAGAACACCTAATGGATAGACTAACGATCTATCAGCAAGTTGAATCACCACATTTGTCTTAGCTAATGGGCCAATGTTTAAATCCATGTATGTAGAAAGAGGCATGACATTAATGGAAGCTCCTAAATCCAACATACATCTTTTAATTTTCGTGGTGCCAATAACACATGGAATAGAACACATACCTGGGTCTTCACATTTGGGAGGAAGTTTATTGTGGATCACTGCTGAGACATTCTCGCCCACTAATACTTTCTTTTGGCTCGGATACGGTATTTTCCTTGCAATGAAATCCTTGAGGAATTTGGCACACTTTGGCATTTTCCGGATAGCATCCAAGAATGGTATGTTGATTTCAATCTTGCTAAAAATGGTCAAAATGTCATCCAAATCCTCCTTCTCGGCGTTCTTCTTCAACCTGTTGGGAAAGGGAGGAGGAATTTTAAATTCAGGAGTTAAAAGTTTCAGTTTCGGAATTACCTCAGTTTCATGCTCAATCGCCGTTTGGGCAAACGGGGCGGGGTCTGAAATTTCCTCAGTCGCCGTATGGGCAAACGGAGTAGTCTGATTTTTCTGTTCATCAGCTTTTGATGTAGCAGTTGGTTCTTTAAGCTGTCTTCCACTCCTCAAGCTGATTTGACTGACGTTCTCTCGAGGATTGATCTGTACTTGAGAAGGTAACTTCCCTTGAGATCCTTGGAGCTCATGGATGGCTTTTGCCATCGGGGTCATTTGGGTGCTCAACCCATTATAGGATGTCCTTGTCTCTTGCTGGAACTTACTAAATTCCTCTTGGTGCTGTGCTTGGGAATTTTGCATTCTAGTTACATTATTCGTCAGAGCTGCCATCATCTCCTCAAGAGGAATTCCTGACCTTGCTATAGTCCCAAAATTTTGAGAACCAGGTGGTGGTTGTCTCTGCTGGGTCTGTTGTGGAGCTTGCTGTGGAGGTTGAAAATTCTGTTGAGGAGCACGATTTTGTTGAAAATTTTTGTAGCTGAGGTTAGGGTGGTCTGCCCAACCTTGGTTGTAAGTTTTCCCATAAGGATCATATTTCCTTTGTTGGTATCCTCCCAGAGCATTAACTTCAGCAGCCTCAACTTCTTCTTGGGTCTTTTGGCATTGATCTGTGGAATGTGTTGGACTGCGACAAATTTCACAAACTTGTTCCTTTTGAACTGGACCTCTTCCATTGATCAACTGCTGGACACTCGCTGTCAAAGCCGCCAATTGGCTTTCTATAGAAGAATTGGAAATTTCTCCAACTTGCTTTGTGGAGCGACGCAAAGGTTGGTATTGTTGGCGTGACTCACAGGTTTTTATAATCAAGTTGGTGGCTTGAGTTGTGCTATTGTCCATGAATGCTCCACCACTTGCAGCATCTAATGTCCTCTTCTCCTCGGACTGCAAACCTTCATAAAAGTATTGAATTAGGAGTTCGTCAGATATCTGATGTTAAGGACAACTCTCACACATACGCTTAAACCTGTTCCAATATGCAGTTAAAGACTCGTCATACTCCTGCTTTATGCCAACTATTTCCTTACGACCAAATGCAATTTTTGAAGCTGGGAAGTAATTCCTTAAGAATATTCGTTGCATGTCATCCCATGTTGTTATAGATCGAGGGGTTATTGTCTTAAACCATGCACTAGCATTTCCAGCTAATGTCCAAGAAAAACTAGCTAATTTAAGATATTCTTGTGAGACTCCTCGATTATTCACAGTTTCACAAACTCTAATGAAGTCATGCAAAAAACTATGAGGGTCTTCCCCTGCATCTCCATTAAATTTAGGCAATAAATTCAAGAAAGATGCCTTAAGTTCATAATCAGCATTAAGTGGAGGCAAAACAATACAAGATGGTCTATAATTAATAATAGGATTTGTGGACTCCCTTAATGGTCGATCTGGTAATGGAGCTTGGACTTGGATTGGCAAGACTGGAGGAATCACAGGATTCCATGGTGGCTGTCCATGCTCTTGTTGTCGTACGTCACCTCCAGGAGGCGGCACATCGTTGCCAAAAGGCGGATCTTGCTGCGGAAATTCAGCCATTGAAAGTCCTGCGGTGCAGAATTCAGAATCAGCTGGGTCTCTGAATTCAGAGGTCGTCGTTTGGGCAAACGGGGGACAGGGTCTGAATCAGAATCTGCTCTGTGGCGCTGTTCCTTCGTGATCTTCTTCAATCTACGTGCTGTCTTCTCGATTTCTGGATCAAACAGCAGGTCAGGGTTAGAAGATCTTGACATAAACCAAAAACAAAAACAAATTAATTATAAAGAAAATAATTTATGTTCCCCGGCAACGGCGCCAATTTGATAGGTCATTTTTCTACCAAAATAATTACTCTCCTAATACCAATAAATTAGTATAGGGTAGTGAAGATCGTTCCCACGAGGAACACAATATTTTCTTAATAAACCAATTTGCAAAGAGTAACAATAATTCAATTGGTGATTTAAACAATTAAAGTAAGAAATTAAATTACGAAATAAGTAAATAACAAAATTCAGAAATTAATCAATTAAAAGGAAAAGATCCAGCCGTAGTAAATCCACACTAATCACTTTTCAATTGTTCATTGACTCAAGAATAACAATCTCTATTTAATCAATTAGTTATAGGATGCCGAGAATCAGCTCTGACACATCCCAATTCTTCTTTAGTTATTCGTTAATTGACAAGTATCTGCTTAATCAATTAATTCTCTACTTATAATACAACCCGGCCGGAATCAGCCGAACACCAGATTTAATATTATGAAAGCATTAAGAAGTGAAGAACCTAATTCTAACAAATTATATTATGATCAGCATGCAATAATTCGTTAACCAATTATTTCCGTCTACCGAGACAGTAGCTTCGCCACTAATTAATCTTACTTATCAAATCCAGTGACTTGACAAGGGATTAATTGGCTCTACCTAATTAGATTAAAGGTGATTAATCTTTAATTAAATTAGATAATTAACTTTAGGCTTAGAAAACTCTTGGAATTAAATAAGAGAAAGTTTATGAAGAACACTTTGGTCTCACAATTATCGCATGATTAGTGCTTCATTACTAAAGCCAGATAAAGAACTACTCACTAAACATAATTAAAAACAAACAAGAATAATAATATAAAACAGAAATTAAATTAAACTAAAATTGCAAACCAGGTTGCCTGCCGTTTGGGCAAACGACAGGGTCTGATTGCTGGAAAATCTGGGCTGCCACAAGTTCAACAACCCAGCTGCTATTCAAACACTCCAAACGTAAAAACTGCAAAATAAAGTGCGAAAAAGATGTTTAAACCCTAAACTATCTTCTCCTTATATAGGAGAAAAGAATAAGATTCCTAAAACAACACAAAACAAAGAAATCTCTTTGTTTCCAAAAACACAAAAACCACATGCGGCAATAGAAAGTAATTTCCTAATCTGTTTTCTCCACTGATTTGGTAATTTCCAGAATCCCTTATAGCAGATATCTTCTTCCTTTAAACCTTCCAAAATATTCCAATTTCTTTACTCTTTCTCACGGATCTTCCATCTTCTACAAATCCCCAAATCTGCACATATTAATACCATTAAGCACATGTTTCACCACACAAAGCACAATAAAACCAAGATAATAAACTGAACAATTATGTGCTTATCAATAGCACATTATCAATATAGGTAGGTACAAAAAATGACAAGAAATCAATCCACAATAGCCAATTTTTGAGTTTTTCCATTTTCAACAAAAAAACGTGGGTTATAACTCACGAAAATGATGAGTTTTTTTATAAAAAAATTAACATTTTTAATAAAAAAATTAACATTTTTATTTTTTTAACACCATTCACTAGATAGAACATTACCAATATAATTGGGCGGAAACAATTACATGAAAGCAGCCTCTTGTAGCAAGTTTTTTTTATCCTTGCCGTTTTTTTACCAAAAAACGTGGGTTATATAACCCCCAAAAAATGATGGTTTTTGAAAAAAAAAACACATTTTCATTTTTTGACACCATTCACTAGATACCACATTACCTCGTGTAAAAAATGACAAGAAAACAATCCATAATAGTTAGTTTTTAAATTTTGCCATTTTCAACAAAAAAACATGGGTTATAGCCCACGAAAAATGATAATTTAAAAATAAATTACATTTATATTTTTTTAAAACCGTACGTTACATTGCATATTACCATTATAGTTGGAGTGCAAAAATGACATAAAAATAGTTCATAATAGCTAGTTTTTTAGTCTTGCAATTTTCAACTAAAAAACATGGGTTATAGCCCACGAAAAATTGTGGGTTTTCAAAAAATTTACATTTACATTTTTTAACACCGTTCGTTAGATAGTACACAATAACAAGTTTTTGAGTTTTTCCGTTTTAAATAAAAAAACGTTGTTTATAACATACGAAAATTGATGATTTTTTTAAAAAAATTACATTTCTATTTTTTTAACATGGTTCGCTAGATAGAACATTACCAGTATAGGTGGGTTCAAAAAATGATAAGAAAACAATTGACAATAGCCGGTTTTTGAGTTTTTCCATTTTCAACCAAAAAACGTGGGTTATAACCCACAAAAAATGATGGTTTTTCATCAAATTTATATTTTTATTTTTTAACACCATTCACTAGATAGTCCATTACCAATATATGTGGGGTACAAAACTTGACATGAAAATTATACATAATAGCCAGTTTTTTAATCTTGCGTTTTCAACTAAAAAACTTGGGTTATAGCCAACGAAAAATGATGGTTATTAAAAAAATTTACATTTCTATTTTTTTAACAATGTTCACTAGATGGCACATTACCAATATAGGTGGGTGAAATAAATGACACAAAAAAAAGTTCACAATATCTAATTTTTTTAGTCATGCTATTTTTACCCAAAAACCATGGGTAATAGCCCACGAAAATGGTCTTTCAAAAATTTTATACTTCTATTTTTAACCCACTCACTAGACAACATATTACCAATATAGGTGGGTAAAAAAATGACACGAAAAAAAGTCCACAATAGCTAATTTTTTAATTTTGCTAATTTCAGCCAAAATAAAGAATGAAGTTTTTTTAAAAATTTTACATTTTTTTAACATCGTTAGCTAGATAACACATTTTCAGTATAGGTGGGTGCAAAAAATGACCAGAAAATAATCCTCAATAATCGGTGTTTTAGTCTTACCGTTTCAACAAAGAATGTAGGTTATAGCACACGAAAAATAATGATTTTTCAGAAAAATTTATGTTCTCATTTTTTAGCTCCATTCAAAAGATAGAACATTTCAATATAGATGGGGTGTAAAAAATGACATGAAAAAGTTCATAATACCTAAATTTTTTATTCTTGCCATTTTAGCCAAAAAAAACTTGAGTAATAGTCCACAAAAAATGATGGTTTTCAAAAAATTTACATATCCATTTTTTAACATCGTTCACTAGATAATACATTACTAATATAGGTAGGTGAAAAAAAAAGACATGAAAAAGTCCACAATAGCTAATTTTTTAGTGTTGCCATATTCAACCAACAAACGTAGGTATTAGCCCATTAAAAATGATGGTTTTTAAAAAATATATATATTTTTATTTTTTAACATATTTCACTAGATAGTACATTATGAATAAGTGGGTGTAAAAAATGACATGAAAACAGTTGACAATAGTCAGTTTTTAAATCTTCCTATTTGCAGCTAAAACACATAGGTTATAAGCCATGAAAATTGATGGTCATTGAAAAAATATACATATTTATTTTTTAAAACCGTTCACTAGATAGCACATTACCAATATAAATGGGGGAAAATGACAAAAAAATAATCCACAATTATCAGCTTTCGAGTTTAGCTGTTTTCAGCAGAAAAAAGTGGGTTATAGCCCACAAAAAATGATTTTTCAAAAAAATTATATTTCTTTTTTTAACACAGTTCACTACATAGCACATTAAAAATATAGATGGGTATAAAAATGACATAAAAATAATCCACAATATCAGTTTTTGAGTCTTGTAATTTTCACCAAAAAATGTGGGTTATACCCTATGAAAATGATGATTTTTCAAAAATTTTACTTTTCTATTTTTTAACAACATTCACTAGATTGCACATTACCTATATAGGTGAGTGAAGAAAATGATACGAAAAAAGTTCACAGTAGTTAGTTTCTGAGGTTTGCCATTTTCAACCAAAAAACGTGGGTAATAGCCCTTGAAAAATTACAGTTTTTCAAAAATTTAATATTTCTATTTTTTTAATAGTATTTACTAGATAACAAATTGCCAATATAGCTTGTGGCAAACACTGACATGATAATAGTCGACAATAGCAAATTTTTGAGTCTACCTATTTTAAGCAAAAAAATGCGGGTGATAGCAAACAAAAAATGATGGTTAATGAAAAAATTTATATTTTCTTTTGTAACACCGTTCACTAGATATCACATTCTCAATATAGGTGAGTGCAAAAAAGGGCAACCTAATAGTCCAAAATTACCAATTTTTGAGTCATGTGATTTTTAGGAAAAAATGTGGGTTATAACCCACGAAAAATGATGATTTTAAAAATATTATATTTCTATTTTTAAAATACTATCCACTAGATATCCCATTACCGTTATAGTTAGGTGGAGAATAATTGCATGAAAGTAGCCTCTTGTAGCAAGTTTTTTTACTTGCTATTTTTTACCAAAAAAATGTAGGATATAGCCCACGAAAAATTATTTCATTTGAAAAAAATTAAATTTCTATTATTTTATCATCATTCACTAGATAACATATTACCAATATAGGTAAATTCAAAAAATATCGAGAAATCTTGTAGCATATTTTTGAGTATTGCTAATTTTTTGCCAAAAAATATGGGTTATATTACACGAAAAATGATGATTTTTCAAAAAAAAAATATTTTATTTTGTTAACACTGTGATAAGCACGAAATATTCAATTTATTGCATATTCTTTTTAGTGCTTTGTAGGGTAAAATTGGTGCTGATTGGTATTAATCTTTGCAGAATTTGGCAGATTTTGGATTGGAGCGTTGAGGAGATAAAAATGAGATTTGAAGAATTTCTAGAAGATTTGGGATGGAGATAGAGTTGAAGGAGTTTAGCAGGAAAAGGATTCTTGTAAGATACCAAATTGGTGGAAGAATTGGATTAGAAAACTAATTTATGTGTTGATGATTGTAGCCGTGTGTGGCTGATTTGAATTTGGAAACAAGAAGGTTCATTTCTTTAGTTAAATTAGGAAGTTATGTTTTTCCCTCTATACAAGGGAATTGGATAATTAGGGTTAAAAATCTTTTTACACTCTTTCGTTGGGCGCAATTTTTCTTCTTCATATTTTCTCTGCAGTAGCCGCTGTCCAGTTCATAGCTGGGACAACGGTTCAGACGTTTGCCCAGATGACAGTCTGGATGGTTTGATATTTTCAACTTAATTCAGTTTTATTTTCTTTAAATTATTATTGTGATTAGTTTTTATTATGTATAGTGAGTAGTTTATTTTCTGGCTGGTAAGTAAGGAAGCACTAATCTATGGAGGAATTGTGAGACCTAAGTGTTCTAATTAACTATTTCGTATTTAATTCCGAGAGTTTTCTGAGTATAACGATAATTATCTAGATTAATTAAAGTCTGATCAACTTTAATAAATTTAGGTAGAGCCAATTAATCCCTTGTTAAATCACTGGATTTAGTATGTAAGATTAATTAGTGGCGACGCTACTGTCTAGGTAGACAGAAATAATCGGTTAACAAATTGTTGCATGCTAATCATGATATGATTTGTTAGAGTTAGGTTCTTCTCCAACTTAATGCTTTTGTAACATTGAATTTGGTGTTCGGCTGATTCCGACCGGGTTATGTTATGAATAGGAAAATAGTTGATTAAGCCGATAATTGTCAACTATCGAATAATTAAGGAAGGATTGGAATATGTCAGAACTGATTCTTGGTATCCTATAACTAACTGATTTTTATGAGATGGTTATCTTTGCGTCAATGAATAATGAACATTGATTAGTGTGGACTTGCTTATTTGCCAGATCTTTACTTTAAGTTAATTAATTTCGGTATTCTTGATATTTATTAATTTCATTTATTAAGTCATTTTGGTTATCTAGTTTTCATTAGTGTTATTTATAATTTTAATTGTTGTGACGAATTGCAAATTAACGAATTTAGAAGATTTTGTTGTTCCTCGTGGGAACGATTCACTTCCCTACACTATTTAATAGTTTTAGGAGAGGATTAATTTTGGTACATAAACGACACACCAAAATATGGGTTATATTCAAGGAAAAATGATGATTTTTCAAAAAAAAATATTTTTATTTTTTTAACACTGTTCACACAAGATAACACGTTTTCAATATAGGTGGGGTACAAAATATGACATGAAAATAATCTACAACACCGAATTTTTGAGTCTTGCGTTTTTGGCCCAAAAAAAGTAAGATATAGCCCACAAAAAATGATGGTTTTAAAAAAAATTATATTTCTATTTATTTAATACCGTTCACCAGATAACACATTACCAATATAGATGGGGTACAAAAAATGACATAAAAACAGTCGACAATAGCAAATTTTCAGTTTTTTTTAGTCATGCTATTTTCAACAAAAAAACGTGCCTAAGAAAATTGATAATTTTTTTTTTAAAAAAATTATATTTCCATTCTTTAAACTCCGTTCATTAGATATAACATTACCAATATAGGTGAGTGAAAAGAAATGACACAAAAAAGTCCACAATAGCTTATTTTTTAGTCTTGTCAATTTCAGACAAAAGACGTGGGTAATAGCCCACGAAAAAATAATGGTTTTTTAAAAAAAATTATATTTTCATTTTTTTAACACTATTCACCAGATAACACATTACCAATATAGATAAGTGCAAAAATTGACATGGAAATAGTCCACAATAGCCAGTTTTTAAATCTTCTCATTTCTAACTAAAAAAGTGGGTTATAGCTCAGAAAAAATGGTGGTTATTTAAAAAAATATATATTTCAATTTTTTCACACTATTCACTAGATAGAACATTATCAATATAGGTAGGTACAAAACATGACAAGAAATCAATCCGCAATAACCAATTTTTTGACTTTTTCCATTTTCAACAAAAAAACAGTGGGTTATAACCCACAAAAAATGATGAGTTTTAAAAAATTTAACATTTTTATTTTTTAACATCATTCACTAGATAGCACATTACCAATATAATTGGATGAAAAAAATTAGAATAAAGCAGCCACTTGCAGCTAATTTTTTTTCCTTGCTATTTTTTAGCAAAAAACGTGGGTTATAACCCAAAAAATGATAGTTTTTGAAAAAAATTTACATTTTCATTTTGAACACCGTTCACTAGATAGCACATTACCTACATAGGTGAGTATAAAAAATGACAATAAAAAAATCCACAATAGCCAATTTTTAAGTTTTGCAGTTTAAAAAAAATATGAGTTATAAACCACGAAAAATGGTAATTTTTTTTAATAAAAAAATAACATTTCTATTTTTCTAAAACCGTTCACTACATAGCATATTAACAATACAGTTTGGGTGCAAACATGACATAAAATCAGTCCATAATAACCAGTTTTTGAGTCTTGCAAATTTTAGCCAAAAAACATAGGTTATAGCCCCACGAAAAATGATAGCTTTTCAAAAAAATTACATTTCGATTTTTTTAACACTATTCGCAAGATAGCACACAATAGCAAGTTTCTGAGTTTTGCCATTTTAAATAAAAAAACGTAGTTTATAACACACGAAAATTGATGATTTTAGAAAAAAATTATTTTTCTATTTTTTTAATACTGTTCCTAGATAGAACATTACCAATATAAGTCGGTGCAAAAATGACAAGAAAATAGTCGACAATAACTAGCGTTTGAGTTTTGCCGTTTTCAATAAAAAAACGTATGTTATAACCCAGTGAGGGATGAAAAAAGATTTTCAAACAAGCGTGAGGGATAAATTTGCATTATTTGAAATGTCAACGATGAAAAAAGTTTTTTAGACAAATGTGAGGGATGTTTTTTTGCAATATTTCCTATTTTTTTAACAAAAATATGTCATGTCTCATGTGCTTGTCTTGTGACAATTTTTTACGGACAAATTGGAATCACAATTCGTTCCCCCAATTTCTTAGTCAACAACTAATTTTTAGGCCTTGAAAAATTGTCATAGGACAAACATGTGACCTCTTTATGTTGAAAAAAATATATGTGAATGGATGGAAATACCAATTTGGTATACTGTTTTAATGTTAGGGACGAAAAAAAATTCCAAGAAAATGCGAGGGACAAATTTGCATCATTTGAAATGTCAGGGATGAAAAAAGTTTTTCTAACAAATGTGAGGGACGTTTTTTGCAATTTTTCCTTTAATTAATTATATTCATTTTTAAATAAAAATATACACGTGTCATAATCGAATGATGTACACATACATACTTTTTGTAAAAAAAATTAAACTAAATTGGAGAAATGATAAATTTGGTACAATCTTTAAATGTGATGAATGACGAAATTGCATTATTTTAAATAGGGATGAGAAAATTTTATTAAACAAAGATGAATGATGATTTTTGTAATTTTTGCTTATTTAAATTGTGAGTTTGACTTTCACTAAATTTAATGCAAATCGGGAAAAGAAAAACGACACAGATGTCACCAAAAAAAAATGCATCTTCACTCAAACAAACATTTATTAGCATTATGGTATTAATACTTGAGGAAGTTTCATAGTTTGTGTATAGAAAGTTATTAGCTCATATTTATGGGGATTTTACGTAATCTGATTACAACTCATTCAAATTGATTTTTTTTTTTTTCTCAAAACCAAACAGATATTAAAAAGAAGCGCGCACACACAGACACACGGTGATGCTACTTGTCTCTTCCCCCTTCTGCCCGTTTTCAAAACCTCACAATAAAAGTAAAACAACTTTGTCTCTTTGCAAAACAACCTTCCCTTAAAGACTCCTCCTTTAAGCCCCCCAACTTTCCACCGCACTTCACAACCTCAATCACTCCTCAAAAATCCTAATTTCCCATAGCAACAAATACTCTCCCACATCCCCTCCAAAATTCACTGCAATGGCTGAAACCCACAACCAAAACCAACCCCAAATCGTTGGCGAAATGGCTGCTGAAAACCAAAACCAATCCCAAATCTTTGGTGGTGCCATGGGTGACCCTGTGGACGAGTTCTTGAGCTTGGACCGCTGGCCGCTTTCCCCTGTAAGGGGGCCAGAAGAAGATGATGAAGTTGCTGATGAGGACGGCCCCGTTGTTCCCTCGTCGTCATCAACATCAACCCAGCCTTCCGGTCAAAGGGACACTTATCTGGTGGGCTTTGTAATTGTTTATGTAGTGGGTCTCCAGTACTATAACGGTACCATAAATGGCCGGGAAATCGTGAGCTTTGTCCGAGACCCTAACAATGCTTATGACCAGAATGCAATTGGAGTCTTCAACACTATGTCCGTCCAAGTCGGCCACGTCGTACGGACCGCCACACAAGTTCTCGCACCATTGATCGATTCCCGTTTGATCAATGTTGAAGGTATAAATCTCGATTCTTGATGAATTTGGGAATTGATCGACGGATTATTTGCATGCATGTAACTAAATATCTGAATTGGGTTGTTTTTTCGATTCTCGAATTTTAATAATTTATTTGGACATGCAAGAGTAGGGAATAGGGGAGGCGTTACGATCATGGCGGTGAGGTTCGGTGCGTCTGATTAGCGCATGAGAAATCTCTTTGGGGGTGGGGGTGGGGGTGGGGAGTTGTAATGCATAGCTGACGCGTATGTTGACCGATTGTGACACGTCAGCATCAGTGTTGACTGTCAAGGAATGGGTCCCACTACTGTCTCTTTCATTGTATAATATTTTCTTAATTCAATTTTTTTTAATGTCACATATTTTTCATGCGAGACTTTGTTTGATTTTTTAAGGTATTCTTTTCTTCTTCTTTTTTTTTTATTTATTTTTATTTATTTTTATTACATTTAGAACATGATGACATGCATGCATTATGAACTGATGATTCCCATGACATTTAAACTTTGTTCTTTAATTTTATTCTTTCCTTTGTAATTTGTTGTCCAATCTTTTTCATTAAGCTCATGTTTGAATCTTTTTCAATTGTTTGTTTTTGAATCCCTTTAGATTAACTTTTACTCTCTACTTTTTGGGCTCAAGTTGATTGAAGTTAGTTTACATGGGACTTATTACTTTGATTTCTTATGCACTGTCTTGCTTTTGTTTTAGTTGAAATGGAAATGCAGTTTGGGTGAAATTGTGGGAAAGGGGCTAGTTTATTCACTTGTGCTGTTTCTTTGAGTTTTTGAAATTTTATGTGCTTTTAGTTTTGATTTTAATTTCCAAACTTGATGTTGTATTGGTGTTTGTTGCAGGTATTGTGCCAAAGGCACCACCAAGGGCAAATAGACACAGAATACCCTGCCAAGTTCATATATTTGCTCGAGTAGAGGCGTTTGATGCAGTGAAATCGGCCATTTCAGATGCTGGATTTCACCTGATTTCAGAGAACAATGCAGCATTTGCATTGTCACAAGCTGCTGTGATGAAGTACAGAAGAGCTGGGCAAGATGAAAAGAGTGTTAATGAGATCTTCAAGCTGTTGGATGAGCAAATTGGCCAATCTGGAGCATTGGATGCGTTAGAGCCACCTAAAGATGTGATAAAATCTGAGCTTCTTTCGCACCAAAAGGAAGGGTTAGGATGGCTGGTTCACAGGGAAAATTCTTGTGAATTACCCCCTTTTTGGGAATTAAAAGACGGGGCCTATGTCAATGTATTGACAAACTATATTACTAATGAAAGGCCAGAACCATTACGAGGTGGAATATTTGCCGATGACATGGGTTTGGGTAAAACCCTTACGCTGCTTTCTTTGATTGCTTTCGATAAGTTCTGTGTTGATGATCCCTCCTCAGTTGGCACTGTTAATGCTGGAAAGGCATTGGCAGTGGATGAAGAAGATGAGGAAGAAACAACAGTAGTTAACAATGAGGGTTCAAAAAGGGAAAGTGGAAGTAGCAGCAGTAATAATCCACCAAAGAGGCAAAGAACGGAGGAAGTAAAGGTGGGTGAAACCAGAGGACAGTCAGAAAGTATTTCGAATACATCCAATATTGTGCATTCGAATACAACATTGGTAGTTTGTCCACCTTCTGTCTTTTCATCTTGGCTCAACCAATTAGGGGAGCACACTGTAGCTGGAAAGCTGAAAATGTATATGTACTATGGAGACAGGACAAACGATGCTAATGAGCTCCGGAAGTATGATATTGTCCTGACTACTTACAGTACACTTTCCAGCGAAGATACATGGGAAAACTCTCCTGTGAAGAAGATAGAGTGGAGGCGAGTTATCTTGGATGAGGCACATCTGATAAAGAATGTCAATGCACTTCAGAGCCGGGCAGTTACAAAGCTGAATGCAAAGAGAAGGTGGCTTGTCACTGGAACACCCATACAGAACCACTCTTTCGATTTGTTCTCTCTGATGGTATTTTTGAAGTTTGAGCCGTTGTCCATTAAAACCTACTGGAATGGTTTGATATCACGGCCACTTGCTTCAGGAGACCAGAACGGTATCTCCCGGCTTCAGGTAAAGGACTTCTTTTTCCGTTTGTTTTACTTCTCTTAGTTTGCATTCTGATCGTTATACTACTTGTGTACTTGTTTTAAGAAGTTGGAATGATAAATTTCACAATGTCAATTCAGGTTCTAATGGCAGCTATATCTTTGAGGAGGACAAAGGATAAGACTTTGGTCAGATTGCCATCTAAATCTGTAGAGACCCTTCTTGTGGATCTCTCTGATGAAGAACGGGATGTTTATGACAAGATGGAAGCAGAAGCCCGCAGAATTATAAAGCATTTTATATCGGGCGAAAATTTAGTTAGAAACTATTCAACTGTATTAAGCATCCTTGTTCGGCTTCGGCAAGTCTGCAATGCTTTGGACTTGTGCCCTCCGGATATCAGAGAGTTTCTCCCTACACTAGAAGGTAAATTTTCAAGTTCTAGTTAATGTTTCCCTGAATTTGTAGATTTTGAATTGTTCGTGTTTTATATGCTTGTGTTTCCTGTTGCTCACATTTCATATTGCATTTTCTACAACGCTTTTTGATTTCTTTATTAAGCATACTGGTGAACTATAAGTGGTTTGCAGTGCAATATACTTAAATATGGAACCTCTTTGCTACCTTTGGTTCGTTGTTTGATTATTGTGATGAAATTTTGCAGATGTGAGCAACAAACCAAAACTGCTGGAAAAGATGCTTTCTGTGCTGCAAGAAGGTGAAGACTTTGATTGTTCAGTTTGCTTATGTCCACCAACTAATGCAGTGATTACAACTTGTGCTCACATCTTCTGCCAAGCCTGCATCCTTAAGACCATAAGAAGTTCAAAGGCTTGCTGTCCGATGTGCCGCCATCCACTGACGGATTCTGACCTTTTCTCTGCCCCTCCTAAGCTTTCTGAGGACAATGCTTTTGGCTCTTCAAGTTTTTCATCCAAAGTTGCTGTTCTCTTAAAACGTCTTTGTGATACTAGGGAACAGAGCCCAGCAACAAAATCAGTAATATTTTCTCAATTCCGGAAAATGTTACTGCTTCTTGAACAGCCTCTAAAAGAAGTTGGATTCAAGATATTGCGATTAGATGGCTCAATGAATGCCAAGAAGCGAGCAAAAGTAATCAAAGAATTTGAAGTTCCAGCACCAGAAGGACCTACCATTTTGCTTGCAAGTCTTAAAGCTTCTGGTGCTGGAATAAATCTTACCGCCGCTTCTAAGGTCTACTTATTAGAGCCATGGTGGAATCCAGCTATCGAAGAGCAGGCAATGGATCGGGTCTACCGAATTGGACAAAGAGAAGACGTGCAGATTGTGAGGATGATTGCACGTAATACCGTCGAAGAAAGGATACTGGAGCTGCAAGAGCACAAGAGACTGCTCGCAAAGAAAGCTTTTGGTAGGAGGGGTTCACAAGAGCAAAGGGAGATTAGCAGGGAAGATCTAATCACCTTGATGCACTTGTGAGTTTATCTAACTTTACCCTAGATGCATATATATACACATTAATTTTGCTTTTGTACTAACATAACCAATCTGTAAATCCCCAACTTGCAAAGGTATTTTTATAGTTTTTGTTGCACAGCATACATATATATAGGCCAGAAATTAATTGTATACATATACTTAGTGGAGTAATATTTGGTCACTCCTTATAGAACTATTGTTCTTGTCTCAGTAGTTGGACAGGGAAACTCAAGAAATTTAGGATTTGCATTGATTACTGTACTGTAATTCATATCATTTCAGATCTGTTTCTTGTTTCTTTCACTGAATATCTGTGGTTGAATATTGGGAGTAATACTGATGTTAGAATGAGAGTCCCTAACTCTTGCTCTAAACTTTAGCCATTCATTACTTGAGTGCAGCAGAAGTTCTCAGTCTTCTAGAATTTTTAGTAAAACCTAAGGAATTAAATCTTCGAAGCCTAAAATTTCGCAAGATAGCTCATGAAATCAAACATACGCAAGATCAATTAATATGAATGTGGATTGAAATATTCACTATGAAGCGATAACATGATCAAAACTAGTATTTCTGATGGGCTAAATCTTTAGAGAAATTTCTGAGAAACGATGCTGTTGATCTTTGATTCTCAACGGAATGGAATTGTGACGGCCCTCCGCCCCCATCAATGGAGCTCAAGTAGCGACAAATGGATGGAAGTCAAATTCTTTTTGAGGAATTCGTACATGATTGAATGTATGCTTTGGCTGCCTTTTCTTCTCATATGATTCTTCCCTCTCATGATTAAACGATCAACTCTCGGAACAAACCCTATCTAAATTATTTCTTTCGAAAGACTTCAAAAAAGTAATGTTTGAGATGTATTTCATATTGAATTTTTCACGGATGATGCTCCCCGTTTCCAAGGTTCTCCTCTTCTCTATTGAGCATAAATTTCTGTCCAAAATCATTCCGGTGGGATCAATGGATAAAGCAAGCTCTATCCGATTATGCCAAGATGTTAATATTGCATGTTATAGAAAAATTATCTCCCTGAATGAAAAAAAGACTCGTACGTTGTGCCATGGCTGTGAGGGCTCTCAGACAATGGGCTCATCTGCACCTGATCATGTGCTCATTTGCACCTGATCCTGATATGTGGATCATCCAAGGCACATTAACATCGCGTTTGTCTGTCGCTCGGCCATAAGGGGGACGGATTTCTTCCAGCTTGTCGATCGGAGTAAAAAAAAAACTCTCCCCCTTCTTTCCGAAAACAAAAATCTACCTCAAAAAACAATTGTTGCGGCTTCCCACCACCCTATATTTCATCATCCCAGTGGTAATTTCTTGTTTTTGACTCACGAATGGGAGTGGTAGTCTTCTTTTAATTTATAAGAAGAAATGTCTCTAAGTTGGAGTTTTACTTACTAAAATACAAAAAATTCAAATCCCTATGTAAACCTAATTTATCCAAATACCTACTTAGGTCTAGATAGACCTTCTAAGGGTTTGGGTAAGAACAACCTTTCATCTCCAACTGAATTTTGGAAAAAGATTTCCACTATTGGTGATGATGTACAACTCACGTCATCTCTAAGCCAAAACTTTTTAAAAAAAGTTAAGGCCTCTATTTTCAACTGGTTATAGGCATTTGCTACATTGGATGATTGTTTGTTCCGTTGTTCCACCGGTTCAAGCATGTGCTGATCTCGGTGCTTTAATTTCATGGGATTCAATTCTTTACTTTGATCGATGCCTTCATTCGACAAAATAGATGTTATTCCAATGTGACCAAGGACTTTTAATGAGGCCAAGGAACATTGTTCCCGAACTATACTATGAATGATAAACCGAATGATCTCTCTAGTCTCTACAACCAAAAAAAATCAAGTCTTGCTCATAATCTTCTTGGATTTTTTTTTTCTTTGTTTCCATCGATCTTGTGATGACTTTACGAATTAATTATGATACTCAAATAATAAGGGAATGAAATCGGAAATGGTCAAGTAAACGAACTATAGCCAAAATTTTCTCGTGGGTTAATTATGTATATATCGTACTTGTATTATAAATCACAAGATAAATTGTTGGAGTAAATTTAGACAATGCATTGTGATTCGGCAAATAGTCTTGAACCAAACATGGTATTTGGATTTTGGATTTTGGATTTTAATACTAATGTTGGAGCTGTTCTTGGTGTCATAGTTAGTGCTATTTAAGGATTGAGTCCCACCGATCGATATCTTCCGTGTCATATATTATGTTTGATTTCATGTTGTTTGATGATTATCCCTCCAAAAACTTTTTAAAGGGATCGTGTTCGATTTTCTTGAATCACATTTTACTGAGAGATATTCATGGTGAACTTCTTGATGTCGGTACGTTTAGCAGCAAAACCATAACACAGTTTTAAAGTACTAGGCAAAGAGAACTTGAACAGACTTTAATACCGTGGTTCTAAAGTACTAGACAAAAAGAACTTGAACAGAGGTTCTGATGTGGTCAGAACTATAATCTCTCTAGCCAAAACTTTCTCTTCCGTGTCTTAATTCTGTCAATATATATTGTGCTTGTCAAATCTTGATCTCTTAAGTTCCGCCCACATTTTCATAATCCTTTCCCAATTTTCTTACAATCCCTAGAAAATTGTTCATCACATGCAATGCAAAAAATGCGTTTACACTTTGCTTCTTTTGTGTGCAATGTAAAAGAACTTGGTTTAGAGCCAGCCTTTCTCGTTATTAGATCAATTCATGGTTGGCGTCCCTTGCGTTAGTTATGGACCTTTTGATACAATTACCTGTTTGAATGTTAATTTGCTCGATATATAATGGAATAGACATTCATGACTTTTCGGCCATTAATTCCCATCTCTAATTTGTGCATCTGTGTATGTTTGTAAAATATGTTCATCTTAGAAGATTTAGGTTATGTAATGCATGCATTGTGACTGGATATTTACTTATTGGCTCTCTGACCAGGTCAGTAGATGGTAAACAATGTGTAGCCGGATATGCTATATGTATCATTTGAAGGGAACTGTTAAGATGTCTTGTGATTGGTGTTACAAAAGAGAGAGTACGTAGATCATTTAGATTGATAATGTTCAATACAGCAATTTGAAACGCAACAAACTTACTCAAATTGATTTCTTGTATAGTCATAAGAAATCAGTTTCTTTTTCTTGGTGTTTAATTACTTTTAAGTTTTAATATGCTTCTTTTGTGCCAGATGCTGATGCTTGTGCCTCATGAGTTATGCTTGTTTCAAAACTATTCATTGGTCTGGTTTGATTTACTTGTTGATTCAATCTAATTAATGCCTATTTTTCTTTGTATTCCTCAATGAAATACAGGAAACGTCGTAGAACAATATTGTGAATGGAGGAGAGATTAGATCCCATGCAGATGATCGAAGCCACAACAATACAATTTGTGGGAATCTGCCAATTAAGGTTCTTACTTTTCCCATGCATTTTACCGTTTCTATTTCCTCAAATGACAACCTTTCTTTATGCTTTCTTGTTAAGCAAGATAACTGTGGCAATATGCAGCTTGCATATGCAATATTATTGGCGTAAGGACATTGAAAACTTTGATGATCAGTGTGATATTTTTTAGAGATTTCTTGGAGGAATAAAATAATCATGAAGTTCTATCAATCATGACTATTAAACATATGTATTGAATCGTCAGTACATGAACAAAACTAGTAGAAGTTAGATGGTTTCTCTAGTTAATAGGTTCATCTCTTTAGTAATTAGTTAATCTACATGCATCTTTATCCAAACCACTATGCTGATTTAACTGAATGCTCATTTTACTACCTCATAGAGCATGTGTTATATAGGGGCAACCCAGCCGAGTTGGTCGGACAGTTGGCTTGGTAACCATGAGGTTCCAGTTTCGATTCTTTCATGGAGCTGTCTATTGGCCTTCTCGCTTTGAGCCGGTCAGCTATGGGCAACCTAGGCTGGTTTACCTCCTGTGGTTCTTTGTCGGCTAGGAACACATGACGAACTTCACCCAGTGCGCACCTTCGGGTAGCGGGTGCAGGCTTTCCCGTAAAACAAAGAACATGTGTCATATGCATAATATTGTAGCTTTCTATAGTTGCATCCAACTCATTTTATTGTTCTCATTGTTTTTCATTCTTCAAAAAGGTGTAAATTCCAGACACCCAAACCGGGCCACGCTAGCCCTGCCCTGGGCCTGCACGTGACAGGTAAATCGCGGGATGTGCCCTAACTGGCAGCCTGCAAGGATATCCAACGGGACCCGAATTCCAGGTGCGCCCCCCAGGAATATTTCACCCAGGCAACGCACCTACACGGAGTCGAACCCGCATGGAAAGCAATTTCTCCACACCTTATCTCCTTGCCACTTACCAGTTAGGCTATGCCCGGGGGCCATTGTTTTTCATTCTTACCGTTCAAGGTTGTGGATGCAAAGGACTAAATGGGTCCAGGGAGAGAAACTATGTAGCTAGGCGTTTTTGTAGACTTCAATTCATTGATTGTGTATATTTCATTCTTTGAATTCGTCAGCTACTTCAATTCATTAATTGTGTGTATATATTATTCTTTGAATTCGGCAGCTTTATAGGCTTCATGATGTTCTGAAGATATATATACACTATTTTTTTTTCTAACTATAACATTTGACATTTTTATATTTTGAATGTATAAAGATTAGATGTGTATATATTATTCTTTGAATTCGGCAGCTTTATAGGCTTCATGATGTTCTGAAGATATAGATACTCTATTTTTTTTTTCAAACTAACATTTGACATTTTTATATTTTGACTGTATAAAGATTAGATTTTGAAATTATTCAAATGCATAACGTCTTCCAAAGTATAGCATCTTTCAGTATTACACTATCTTTAATGCATACCACAAAATTTTGGTGCATCTTTCAAACCAAAATAGTGGACCACTATTTCAATTTCAATTATTCATAACATATTTTACAGAAAATATGTATTAAAGACGAATCTCACGTCATAATTATTAAGTAGGGTGCAATTTGTACTTTACTTTAAGTTTAAACACTAACTTCTTTAAATCTATTATCTCCAATTCAATATATAATTATAAACTAATCATTAATTAATTGCCAAAAATTTTATTTACTCTATTTGCTCAATGATTTTTTGTTTCATGATGCAGAATTCCACTTCATTGGGGTGAGAATCCAAACCCAAACTCATCTCAAAACTCTGAAAAATCCCTCATGATCTTCTTCTACCACTATCATAGTTGTCCAATTTCAAATGAACAAGTATACTGGAAGAAAGTCAGACAGTTTTGGTACTTATTGGATTGTCTCATGTTGTAATTCTTTTCCTCTTCATAATTTTGTGTGTTTACTAGGTTTTTTTTGGTGGGTTAATTGAATGAAAAATAAATTAGGGAAAGAATTCTCTTGAAAAGAAGAAGAAGTACAAAAGGTTGTACTTTGTAGCATGACAGATTTCTAACGATTATGCATAAAAAATTTAGCAATACTTTCATTTGTTCAATCATTATATGTGTTTGGAACTCATGGGAAAAAAAAAGGAAATTTTTTTATTAAGAGCGCATCTCATGTCATTATTTTTAAGTAGGGAGTAACTTTAATATATTTATTATTAAAGGGGTCAAAATAACTTTAATATTTTATATAATTAGTTAAATACTATGTTGTCCTTTCTACCATTAGTCTACATTTAAATACTATTTTTCTTGAATCTTTTATTCCAATTCAAACTCTAATCTTAATTTTTTTTTAAATCTCTTATCCCAATTCAAACTCCAATCCTTAGTCACTAAAACTTTTCAATTATCTCAAAGTAATCGTTTGTACTATCCAAATTATCCCAAAAACTTATTATTTACTATATATGTTTAATGATTTTTATCAATTAGCATGAGTCCCAAAAACTTATTATTTACTATATTTGTTTAATGATTTTTATCAATTAGCATGAGAGAGTTCCCAACAAAAATATAAGTCTAAGGACCATACTTAAGAACACGTGCATGCATGAGACTGTATCCCAACCTTGAGGTTTGCGCAAGTATAATCCTTAATTTATAGGGTATTGCAAGAATTGTCCACTAAATTTTTTCTTTAATTTATATTATTTTGAACTTGGAGGATGAAATATATATATATGATGCATTCATAAGAAAACCTTAATTTTAACAAGCCAAATGCCAAATGCCAAATGCCAAATTAAAAGGTAAGAGATGGAAATACAATTTCTTCATTTCCATTCTTTCTTTCAACTTTGTACATAAGAATTTTGAATTTCATTAACCAACAAATATTTAAAATTGATTGAAACTCAACTGTCACAACCTTCTAACAGGAGAACACCAATGCAAAACACACACGCACTTTGAATAATTTTTAATTTATAGTTTATATCACCTTATTATTTCCTTAGTTGTTTATGAAAATTATTCATTGGAGGCTTCCAAATCCAAAAAAGAAAAATAAGAATAATAAAAGCGTTGGGAAAAACACTAGAGATTAATCCTTTAATGGTGAAAAAATTAAGAGAGAGAAGATTAATTTATGATTATTGAAGAATTTTGTAGATAAATGATTAGGATTTTGATTGGGATAAAAGATTAAAAAACTTAGAGTTTGATCATTTAATAGAGAAAAAAATTAAGAGAGAGAAGATTAATTTATGATTATTGAAAAGCTTAAAAGATAAGGGATTAGGATTTTAATTGGGATAAAAGATTAAAAGTTAAGTGTAAGGTAGTGGGGAGGGTAACAAAGTCTTTAGTTAATTACATAAAATAATAAAGTTATTTTGACGCTTTTAATAATAAATATATTAAAGTTGCGCCTACTTAATAATAGTGACATTAGATGCGCCATTAATACAAATTTTCCTAAAAAAATAATACTAATAACTAATTGATGGTAATAGTGATGACAAATCATCAAATAAAGTTGTCATTTACAAGTACAAAAAGATTCCAATTCAAATTTACCGTCAAAATGATATGTATATTATTCAAAACAAACCATTCTTTAAAAGCAAATACTATAAAATAAAATAAAACAAAAGCATCCAAGTGAATTTACTGCAAAATTAACCATCACCATTGATTCCTTTTCCATGAAGAGATTAGAATGAGTTATGCACTAAGCATCCATTTCACATTCATACCAAAAAGAATTTCGATATCAAAAAATAATTTCTCAAAATTCTTTTCAATGTTCATCCCTTAATTTGTTTCCTTCAAATTGTAATCATTAACCCAACCATTAGATGAAAGGCATGACCTGTTTCTTTCTTTATTGTGGATCGATAGTCATTTGCAAATAATAAATTAATGTTTTGGATTAATGATTGATTTATGATTATGGAAGAGTTTTAAGGACTAAGAATTAGGGATAAATAGATTCAAAAAAAAATTAGTGTTTATCTACAAAGATGATTGAAAGGGTAAAAAAGTATTTAATTAATTATATAAAATAATAAAGTTATTTTGACGCGCTTAATAATAAGTATATTAAAGTTGCGCCCTACTTAATAATTACCACATGAGATACACCCTTAATATAAATTTTCCCTTAAAAAATAATGAAAAGATTGGTTAAACATAATATTTCTTATAATTGATGGTACTAAAGACTTTCATTAATTATATAATACTCCCTCTGTTTCAATCTAATTGACGTTTAAGAGATTTAATTTGGTTTTAATATAAATGTTGTTTTAACATAAAATGCAAGTTACTTACAATTTTTCCCTTTTTTAATGAGATGAGAGAGAGAACTTTAATTGGTCTATGTCTATTCTAACAAAAGTTTGTTACTCTTTATTAATAAGAGCAAAATGCAAAAAAGGTCACTCAACTTTTTTCAAATCTGGATTTTGGTCACTCAACTATTAAATTGATCAAAAACATCACTAAGCTTTTTTAATATATGTTTATAGGTCATTCCGTCATTCAACTATGTTATCTTTTCTAAAATCGTTAAATTAATAGATATTTATGTTGTAAGCACTAAGGCAACCTAAGAGGGGGGGGGGGGGTGAATTAGGTTTCTAAAAATTTCTTATACTCTATTCAATCAACTTCAATAAAGTGAGTGAGTAGTGTGAATCACAATGAGTGTATGATACAAAGATGTATATTGATAATTCAGAAATATAATCAATGAACCCAACAATTCAATTAATGAATTAAAGCATAAGCAAATCAAAATAAGTGCAGAAATGAAATCAATGGAAATCAAGAACACAAAAGATTTAGAGTGGTTCAAGTCTCCTCCTTAGAGCACTCTACATCCACTACCTAAGTTTCCCAACTTAGGATTTCAAACCTTTCCACTATGAATTGATCTCCTTACAAGTGGTGAGATCAAAAGAACCACTTTTACAACCCAAGTATCACAACTTAGGATTTCACCCAAGGCTCAACCTTAACACAAGCTATCCCAAGCTAAGTGTTTAAGGTTTTTACTCTCACTTGAGAAACCTTTTACAAAATACTTACAGTGATTGTATGAAGAGATACACCAACCCTCAATTAGGGTGAATACGATACAATGAAGCTCACAATATGATTCCTATAATGAAGTTTTACAACTCAAATGATATAGCTCAATGAAGAAATGAAGAACTCAAATAAAGGCTCAAGAAATTTAATCTTTTGTTTCTTGATGAATCAAAAATAAAGTGCAAGAGTTGTGAATGATGTTTTTCAAGATTGGAAGCTCAAAGAATCAATTTTTTAAAGTACTTTAATGTTTGGGTATTGGCTAGTATTTATACTATCAAAGAAAAGACAAGAAAACGTTCATGTTTGACATTTGAAAAAACTAGCCGTTAGGACTTTCTGACGGGTAGGTCGTCCGAAACTAAGTTTCGGACTGCCGAAACTTGCCCTGCACCGTCCGATCCAAACCCTGAAAATCATTTTCTCTGGACAGTTTCGGACGGCAGTTTCGGACGGCCGAAACTAGGCTAAGGTCGTCCAAACCTTTTCTTTTCAATTTAATTTCGATTTTCGTTTTACTTATCTTTTGTACAACTCCATACGACTTAGTGCAAGTGTGTACTACATCTTTTGAAGTTCTTTTGAAGACTAAACACATTTTGAAAACAATTTTTCTTGAGCCTTAAACGAGTAAAACCACTTTCTTGAGCTATTTACAAATTAGGGTTGGGTTGGGGGAAAATGACCTAATTTTACCATCCTTTTGTTTCTTTTGCGATTTCAATTCTTTCTTCGCTTGATAAATCTCCATGCTTGGCTTTCTTGAATTTCTATCAAATTGAAACACTTTTTCAACCATTAGCATAAACATAATTGTTTGTTATTCATCAAAATAAGTAAGATTAAGACCCTAGGTCTTCACAATCTCCCCCTTTTTGATGATGACAAACCAATTATGCAAGAGAATAAATAACAAGTGCAATAGGTTACATTTAATTAGACAAATTGATATAAGCTCCCCCTATGTGTATACTTCCATTGTATTTCAGTTTTTCTCCCCCTATGTATATACTTCTACTTCGATTTTCTATTTTCAAATGTTCTTCTCCCCCTTTATTTTTCTCCCATTATTGCTTTTTACATGATACTCTTTATTTTTCTCTTTACTACTTATCACTTATTCTCCCCCTTTTGACATCATCAAAATAAGAAAATGGATGAAAAAATGTGAGTTTCCAGAATCATAAACCATATAAAAAGTATACTCTTTTCTTACTCTTTTTTCATTTACCTTTAGTTTTGGGGAAATGACATCACATCTTAGGACTACCTTTCCACTCCTTGCAACCTAATGGGTGGCTAGGCCAAAAAAATGATTAAGTGCATTATTTGGAGAAATTTTGACAGAGTTTCCTTTGTATATTGATGATTTCCACCTTGTCAACAATCCCAACAAATACAACACAACAACAAAGAGGCACAATATACAATTGTCCATTCAATAATAATCAATGTCATCAATCAAAGGCCTTCAAGCCATTTAAATCATCAAATATCAAATAACATTAAACCATGATATAACCTAGGTCAACATCAACAAACCATAAAGCTCTTCATAACACAAAAGCATCAACAAAGAAATAAGGAAAACATTCAAAGTACTAGGAAATACCAAAAAATAGAGACAAATGAAAATGGTCCTAGTCTATTACTCCAAGTGCATCAAACATGTGTCGGTGCTTTCCTTTGAAGCGAAGCTTGAGCCAACGCTTCACGTTGCTCATTAGTCATGATACTTCATGCCCGTAGTGAATCTCACTAACTCAAGTCGTCAACTCTAACGGTCAAAGTATCAAGTTGACCGCAAATCTCGGCCATGTTCCTATCAACACTTGAGTTTATACCGCTAGTCCACTATCAATTCGAATCCCACCAAAGAGTCGAAATACCCTTGAATAAGGGTCTTGAAATCCTCATCCATGATCGGTGCTTGATTATGCTCCGGTGCATCTTGTTGTTGACCTTGACGCTTGTTCTTGATCTTGACCCTCTTCATCACCACCTCCCTCTATGTCTCATCCTCTTCTTTGGCCTTCAATGGGCTTCTCAAATGTCCAAACCCCATTTACCACATATATACCCATGGACTAAAAAAGGTTAAATCATAGAGATTGCGAGGGGGTGCCGGGTACATAAGTAGCACTCTCAAGGGATTACTATGAATTCCTTAGGATCTTTGTAATAAGCATGCCATAATGGTAAACTACGGCCGTGATCCTTAATGTTAACCTCAATGTACTTAAGCATTAAATATCCAAAATTTACGGGAACTTGCTTAAGTAAGGCATAGAGAAGATAAAGGTTCATGGTGTTGGCGCGTCTTATGGCCATGAGTTTGGAAGAATGATTTTGGTAATGATGTGGAACAAAATAACGGGGCTTTAGGGCTCAAATTCTTAGTTGGTGCTTCAACTTGCCTTAGTGAAAATCTCTCCATTAAAAAGCGGTAGCTACTAGATCACGAAAATTAAAACCATGTGATGCATTTGACCAATAGTGAAGCTTAAAATATTTCATGACTTGTTTGCCATCTTTTGCTAAGGCCATATTGATGATCACATTTAAACAGGATGTTAAGGGTTACAGGGGTCCAATGTGATATCCTTGAATTAACCCTTGTACACAGTGTATCATCACTCGATTTTAAGGCCCTTCGGGATAATGAAAATTGGCAAAAAAATTCATACACTAACAAGGTTGGTATAGGCTCACTAGCATATAAGATCTCATTCCAATCTTGATATTCAAATAGCTCTAGAATATCTAAGGCATCACCAAAATCATCATTTCTCACTAACCTAGGAACAATAATCTTCTTGGAAGACGTGAGGTAGTGATTATACTTAGCTTCGCATTCGTCATTAACGAATGGAGGGAGCGGAGAGGAAGATGCACCTAGTGACCCATGTTGAATATGTAAAGGTGCCGTAACCTTGGTTCTCTTGCGTCTTCGTGAAGTGCTCATGTTGTTCACGAACTTGAGTATCAAAAAGATATTGAAATTTTAGGAAAATTTCTCAAGAATTTTCAAAATTGAGTTTTACCCAATTTCTAGGGCTAGGAATCAAAGGGAAGAATTTTGTTGTGGAATTTTGGATTTTGAATCGGTGGAAGTGTTCCCTATATGCCAAGGAAGGATTCTAATGGATCAATTTGGAAATTAATCGGTTAGATTTCAAATTTGTGATTTTGGCGGTGAAAAATGTGGGGAGGGTTTGAAGAGTTTTAAAAAAAATTGTTTCAGAAATCAGGAATTTTAAACCTGATACGACAGTTTCGGACGGCCGAAACTCTGGAGGTCGTCCGAAAGTGTCGTCCGAAACTCGACAGAGAGTTGGCAAGTTCTGAAGATTTGGTTCGGACGGCCGAAACTTTGAAGGTCTTCCGATCTGGTTGTCCGAAATTCTGAAGAATTTTGAAAAATCATTTTTGAGAAATAAAGTCAGTGTTTTCGGATCATTTGAGTTGGACTACACCAATGTGAGTTCTCAAAAGAGAAAATTGATCCTCAGGGAGTGGTTTGGTGAAGATATCCGTCAATTGTTCTTTAGTGAAACATATTCTATATGAAATTTTCTTAATTTTGAACAAGATCACGAATGAAGTGATGTTTAATGTCAATATGTTTTGACCTAGAGTGTTGAATGGAATTCTTGGTTAGATTTATAGCACTTGTGTTATCACATTTAATGGATACACAACCAAAATCTAAACCAAAATTCAAGAAGAGTGTGTTTTCATCCAAAGGATTTGAGAACAACAACTTCCCGCGGCTATATATTCGGCTTCCGCCGTTGATAGGGACACGGAGGCTTGTTTTCTACTTGACCATGATACAAGTGATTTTCCTAGAAATTGACATGTTCCACTCGTGCTTTTTCTATCAACCCTACAGCCGGTAAAATTAGCATCGGTAAACCCTACTAATTCAAACGTATTTGTCCTAGGGTACCATAATTCATGTTCTATTGTTCCTCTAAGGTATCTTAGTATCCTTTTTACAGCTAGCAAGTGAGATTGTTTAGTACATGATTGAAATCTAGCACATAAGCACACAGCATACATAATATCCGGCCTACTAGCCGTCAAGTAAAGCAAACTTCCTATCATTCCCCTATATTGAGTTTCATCAACTTTTACACCATTTTCATCCTTATCTAATTTAGTTGAGGTGCTCATAGGTGTTCCATTAGGTTTAGAGTCTTCCATACCATATTTGTTAAGCAACTCTTTAGTGTATTTTTATTGACTTACAAAGATTTCATCATCCATTTGTTTTATTTGTAGTCCAAGGAAGAATGTTAATTCTCCCATCATACTCATCTCAAATTCATCTTTCATTAAGTTTGAAAATTCTTCACACAAGACTTCATTTGAAGCACCAAAAATAATATCATCAACATATATTTGAACAATGAGTAATTCATTTTCACAATATTTTGTAAACAAAGTAGTATCTATTACACCCTTATGAAAGTTCTTTTCTATCAGAAATCCACTAAGTCTTTCATACCAAGCTCTAGGAGCTTGTTTTAATCCATATAGTGCTTTAACCAATTTATATACGTGATTAGGAAACTTGTGATTTTCAAAACCGGGAGGTTGTTCTACATATACTTCCTCTTGAATAAAGCCATTTAAGAATGCACTTTTAACATCCATTTGAACAATTTAAACCCTTTAAAGGATGCATATGCAAGTAACATACGGATAGACTCAAGGTCTTGCTACGGGAGCAAAGGTTTTATCATAGTCTATGCCTTCCTCTTGCCTATACCCTTGAGCCACCAGTCTAGCTTTATTCCTAACTATGTTTCCTACTTCATTTAGTTTTATTCCTAAAAATCCATTTAGTTCCTATAATGGAAGTGTCTTTAGGCTTCCTTACTAAATCCCACACTTTACTCCTTTCAAATTGATTAATTTCTTCTCTTGCATGGCTACAATCCAATTATCATCTTTAAGGCTTCATTTATAATTTTTTGGCTCTATTTGTGAGAGGAAGACCAAGTTTGTTATCTAAACGCAAAGATGACCTATGTGTTGACTCCTCTAGATGGACTTCCCTATGATTAAATCTTTAGGATGACTTTGAATGAATTTCCAACTCTTGGAAGGTCATTCTCTGTGAACCTTTATCCTAATGTTTTGAATAATCATCCTTGGGATCAATTTGTGAAATGAGTTTTTGTCTAGTTCAATTTTATCTTGCTCATTAGATGGATTTTCTTCTATTTCTATTTCTTCATCACTTCTCTTCATGGTTTTTATTACTTGTGTTTCCTTCATACAAAATTTACATGAATTGCCTCTTTATTATCATGGTTCTTTTATTATACACTCATATTCTTTTCTAATTTCTGAATATTCCTATGAAATATTCCTTCAATCCGATTTCTTATTCAAATTTTTCTAAGGTATCTTTTACATTAAGAATGAAGCATTTTTACAACCAAAAACTTTAAAAGTATCCCACAATTTGGAGTCTTCTTATGCATTAATTCATATGGAGTTTTCTTCAACAATGGTCTAATCAAAGCACGATTTATGACATAGCATGCAGTGTTAACCGTTTCGGCCCAAAAATATTTAGGTAGATTATTTTTCACAAAGCATAGTTCTAGCCATTTCTTGAAGTGTTCTATTCTTTCTTTCAACTACTCTATTTTGTTGTGGTGATTTAACTACTGAAAAATTATGTGTAATAACCATTTTTCATCACAATGGTTTATAAAGCTTTCATTTACAAATTCGGTTCCATTATACTTCTAATTTTCACCACATTTAAACTCAATTCATTTTGAACCTTTTTAAAACAATCTAGCATATTCATTAAATGTATCACTTTTATGTTCCAAGAATATTACCCAAGTATATCTAGAATAGTCATCTACTATAACAAACACATATCTTTTGCCTCCTAGACTTGTAGTTTGTGAAGGTCCAAATAAATCCATATGTATTAATTCTAAAGGTTTTGAAGTTGTTACAATGTTCTTGGGCTTAAATGTACTTTTAGTTTGTTTTCCAAATTGACATGAATCACACACTTTATCTTTCTCAAATTTTGTTTTGGTAGACTCTAACTAGTTCTTTAGCAACTAGATTATTTATGTGATCTATTCCTACATGAGCTAATCTCCTATGCCACAACCAAGTTGTATCATGCCACAATACTAAGACATTGCATATCTTGTTCCATAATATCACATAAATGTAGAGTGTACACTTGTTATGTCTAGATTCGGTAAGAACTATTTACCATCTAGGATCAATAATAACACATTTCTCACGTTTAAATAACACATCAAAGATCTTTACCACATATTTGACTTATGCTAATCAAATTGAATTTCAAGTCATCAATCAATGCACATTCTCAATCACATTGCTATTGTTATTGGCTACATTACCAATACCAATAATTTTCCCTTTTATCATTTCCAAAGGTAACATGTCCTTTATGTTTAGTTTTTCAAAGTTATTAAGCAATAAGGGATTACCGGTCATGTGTCTTGAGCATCCACCTATCAAGGAACCATTTTGTGTCCAAAATTATATTTTTTTAAACATACCTACATTCAAGAATCAATGTGCTGACATTAAGCAACTTAAGTTCTTACAATCATTGATATCTATTCTTTTCCATGTTTTTGATCCATTTTCCACTTCCATTCTAGCAAAGCATTTCCTTGAGGTATGTCCCTTTTTACAAACAATAGTCACATATTACATGGTATTTAAAAGAATGTGAAGTCTTATAATGGGGTCTAACATTGTTAATCCTATGTTCAAAGTTGTACCTCTTGTGTCCATAATATATGTTGTGCAATTTCATATCCATGATGTTTGTGATGTGTGTTATGTATTCTATATCTATGATGTTGGTAAGGTCTAAAATTTTCCACTCCTTTCTCATGATTATATGATGTGCGAGTGATTTTTATAGGTTTAGATGTGAAACTTTGACCTATCTCATGTGAATATCCTAATCCATATTTACTATTTCCCATTCTTTGATTTCCTAAAAGTATTTCTAAGTTGTTCTTTCCTTGAGTGAATTTAGCTAAACAATCACTAAGGTCTTCAATTCTCTTCTTTAATCCTACATGTTCTTTCTTAACTTCATCATACTTTTAACCTCTTCTCTAGCCTTGTTACTATCTATTGTTAATTTTTTCATTTTCTGTTTTTTAATGTACAATTTTCTATAATTACACAATCATACTTAGTGATTAACTCTTGATTACATGAAGTGATTTCTTCCACTTTAGCCTTAAGCTTCTTGTTTTGAGTTTTGGTTTTCTTTAACTCATCTACTAGTCTAGTAATGTACAGCTCAAGTTCATCTTGATCATTACAATTATCATCATCATCATCACTAGAAGAAAAACTTACCTCATGGTCTTCAAATCCCATAAAGCACATGTTAGCAACTCCTTCTTCTTCTCCTTCGGTTTCCTCTTCGAATTGATCATCATCCCAAGTGACCTTGAGGCTTCTTCCTTTGCCCTTTTTGTCTTGTTTAAACTCCTTTTTCCTTCTTGGGCAATCTGCAATAAAATGTCCAGGTTGATTACATTCATAACATTTATTGACTTTTTGATGTTTTCCCCTTTTTTCTTTCATCCAATCTTTGCTCTTGAAGTTCCTTCCTTCATTAAACTTGTTTTTCCTAATTTGAATCATCCTAGATAGCTTTCTAGTTAGAAAAACAAGATCATTATCATCTTGTTCATTTATGTCTTCCTCATCTTCATCATCATCATTCTCATTCTTTGACACTTTAAGTGCTATGTTCTTCCTAGCCTTAGTGTCTTCTTCTTTTTTGAGTTTTAGATTTTATCTTTAGCTCATATGACATAAGTGAACTAATTAGTTGATCTATGGGTAGTTCTCTCAGATTTTTAGCTTCTTCAATTGCTATGGCTTTTGATTCCCATTCCTTAGGTAATAAATTTAAAATCTTTCTATTTTGCTCACCTAAGGGATAGATTTTTCCTAGACTTTCCAAATCTTTGATTATGCTATTGAATCTACAAAACATCTTATCTATGGATTCATTACTATCCATTTTAAAGCTTTCATATTGTGTTACTAGCAATGATTTCTTTTCCTCTTTTACATCTTCAGTTCCCTCATGAATTTCCCTAAGTTTCTTCCAAATATCATGTGCATTTTTACATCCTTTAACTCTACTTGATTCATTGACATCTAGTGAGTTATATAAGGTATTTGTGGCTTTAGCATTTAGGGTGAGATTTCTCCTATCAATTTCAGTGAGTTCACTCCTTTTCTTTTCTCTAGTTTCATCCCCTATAGTTATCTCAGCCTTATAAGGTCCTTCTTCTACAATATACCACATCTCAATATCAATGGATTTGAGATAGATTTCCATTCTATCTCTCCAACTGCTATAGTTGGTTCCATTGAACATTGGAAGCCTAGAGATAGATTGTCCCTCCATAAACATAGCATTGTTTGTTGCCATAGTCTTTACTCTAAGGTTTTTAAGCCTAAATAAGTAGAGACCAAGCTCTGATACCAATTGTAAGCTCTAAGGCAACCTAATAGGGGGGGTGAATTAGGTTTCTAAAAATTTCTTGTACTCTATTCAATCAACTTCAATAAAAGTGAGTGAGTAGTGTGAATCACAATGAGTGTATGATACAAAGATGTATATTGATAATTCAGAAATATAATCAATGAACCCAACAATTCAATTAATGAATTAAAGCATAAGCAAATCAAAATAAGTGCAGAAATGAAATCAATGGAAATCAAGAACACAAAAGATTTAGAGTGGTTCAAGTCTCCTCCTTAGAGCACTCTACATCCACTACCTAAGTTTCCCAACTTAGGATTTCAAACCTTTCCACTATGAATTGATCTCCTTACAAGTGGTGAGATCAAAAGAACCACTTTTACAACCCAAGTATCACAACTTAGGATTTCACCCAAGGCTCAACCTTAACACAATCTATCCCAAGCTAAGTGTTCAAGGTTTTTACTCTCACTTGAGAAACCTTTTACAAAATACTTACAGTGATTGTATGAAGAGATACACCAACCCTCAATTAGGGTGAATACGATACAATGAAGCTCACAATATGATTCCTATAATGAAGTTTTACAACTCAAATGATATAGCTCAATGAAGAAATGAAGAACTCAAATAAAGGCTCAAGAAATTTAATCTTTTGTTTCTTGATGAATCAAAAATGAAGTGCAAGAGTTGTGAATGATGTTTTTCAAGATTGGAAGCTCAAAGAATCAGTTTTTTAAAGTACTTTAACGTTTGGGTGTTGGCTAGTATTTATACTATCAAAGAAAAGACAAGAAAACATTCATGTTTGACATTTGAAAAAACTAGCCTTTAGGACTTTCGGACAGGTGTTTCGGACGGGTAGGTCGTCCGAAACTAAGTTTCAGACGGCCGAAACTTGCCCTTCACCTTCCGATCCCAAACCCTGAAAATCATTTTCTCTAGACAGTTTCGGACGGCATTTTTGGACGGCCGAAACTAGGCTAAGGTCGTCCGAACCTTTTCTTTTCAATTTAATTTCGATTTTCGCTTTACTTATCTTTTGTACAACTCCATACGACTTAGTGCAAGTGTGTACTACATCTTTTGAAGTTCTTTTGAAGACTAAACACATTTTGAAAACAATTTTTCTTAAGCCGTAAACGAGTAAACCACTTTCTTGAGCTATTTACAAATTAGGGTTTTAGGTTGGGGAAAATGACCTAATTTACCATCCTTTTGTTTCTTTTGCGATTTCAATTCTTTCTTCGCTTGATAAATCTCCATGCTTGGCTTCCTTGAATTTCTATCAAATTGAAACACTTTTTCAACCATTAGCATAAACATAATTGTTTGTTATTCATCAAAATAAGTAAGATTAAGACCCTAGGTCTTCACATATGTCTTTTCAAATAAATCCCTTATCTTCCCCTCTTTCTCTTTTCCTTTCTCCCTTTCTTTCTTTCTTTCTTTCTTTCTGACTTTATCTCTTCCTTTCTTTCTCTCTTTCTCTTCCTTTCTTTCTCTCTTTCTTTTTCTTTCTTTTGTTAGGATGTGTCTTGTATCTTTTCCGATTTAGGAAACATTGTATAATTTCTTGATTTACAAGGTGATTTGTAGATGGTTTTCAATCCCACATCGATTAGAGAGAATATGTGTCTTTTTTTTATACATCTTATAAAAGGAGTATTTAGTGAACCCTTCTAATTAAGCCAATCTAGTTAGCCAATTAAAGGTTTGGGCCTAAGTACCCATGTGGAACCTGTTATGGCACCTTTAGTATTGGGAGTTGGTTTCAGGGGATAAGTGTACCCGTGTCTCTTTGTATACGACAGGTCTCTTTGTTTGGTGCAGACCTCTTTGTATGGGCTGGGATAGTATTATCCAATTATGAGAGTGACCTATTGTGGGCCTCATTGTATGAGGTGGGCTCTCGTGTGTTTGGGCTTCTTGTTGCGGGTTTGTGGAATGTTTCCACTTTTGTACTCATTTTTATTGATTAGTGGATTTCTCTGTTTTTCGTCCTTGGACGTAGGTCATATTGACCGAACCTTATTAAATCCTAGTGTTTATTCTTTTATTGTTGCTCTCCATCTTTTAGGAAGCTTCGACAACCCAATTTTAGTTAGCTTTATTTCCTAACATCTTTTAGGAAGCTTCGACAACCCAATTTTTTTTGTTTAAAATCTTTCTTCTAATTCAATCAAAATCATCTTTCTCCCTTTCTCTTCTTCTTTCTTTTTTCTTTCTTTCTCACAACAAGAAGTTTCGACAATCCAAAATTTTTTTGTTTAAAATCTTTCTTCTAATTCAATCAAAATTCCAAAATGATTGAATTCAATCAAAATCCCAAAATGATTGAATTCAATCAAAATCTCAACACTACTCCATCAAGTTCGGTTGAACCTATTTTCAATCATGTCATTTGCAAGATTTTCAATATGATGAAATTGCCAAAGACTTCATTATGACATTTTAAGTAAACATTTGTATAGGTTTTTTGCCATCGGTTTTAATCCAATTGAAGAAAGGAAAAGTTTGTAGCCATGTGGGTTTTAAGCTATTAAATACCAAAATGACATTTTCTCTATTTGGGGTATATGAAATTTCTTTAACAACTGTTTGGAAAGAAACATCATAAAGGATCACAATCATAGAGTTTTTTTTTTTTTTAAAAAAAAAGAGTTTTAGATTTCTTATTTAAACATTATATGGGTAATATGAGTTTTTGTGGTGTTAAAGAGACAGAGGATAGAGGTTTTAACTTCTGTGGTGTTGATTCAAATGGATTTTGATTTTGATAAAAATTATTGGGATCAATTTGGTTAGTTAGAAAGAAATATTGTGGATAGAGGTTTGAGTTGATTAGATAAAGATTGAGTTTTTTTTTATTTGGATGAATTCCAAAACATGGTGAACTTTTTGTTGGTGCAGAGAATTTTGGAGACATGGAGGTGTAGAGAATTTTGCAAACTTGGAGGAAAAGAGAAGGGAGTTGGGGTTTTACGATTTTATCCCTAATATTTATGATGTTAGTACATTTTTACTCTTGAAAAAGTGATTTCTGTCTGCACAAACAGATTTAATGGACGGAATTATCTAAAGTCATAGGTTTAAAAAGTTCGATGACTTTTTTGGACAAAATAATAATTTAGTGACCAAAACCCTAATTTTGTATAAAGTTCAATGACTAATTTTGCATTTGGCTCTATTAATGATCAACTTTAATGAGGGAATATTCTAGTTATTTTAAAGTATTTCTTAATAAGTGTGAAAAACTTTAAAACAATACTTATTGTGAAACATAGGGAGTATATTATAGTTATTTTGACGCTTTTAATAATAAATATATTAAAATTACGTCATATTTAATAATGAGAGTATGAGACACGCACTTAATGCAAATTCTTCCTAATTTTTAAATCTAAATTAGTTTATCAAATTGTCATGTGCTCTACTAAATATTAAATTTCAAAAAAATTCTATTTCCCTATTCTCCTATTTGTTTTATTAATTTCACCTAATCAATGATGTTATTACTTAGGCTATGTTTGGATTGAGGGAAAGGGAGGGAAAGGAAAGGGATGGATTAGTATTTGTGCGTTTGGATAATTTTTTTTGGAGGGAGAGGAAAGGAAAGGGAAGGATTATGAGGGATTAAATATAAATATTTGAGTCAATTTCTGTTTCCGTCCAAAAGTGGGCAAAAACGGAAGGAAACTATTTATTGTTAATAATTATTCATTATAAAAATATTTTTTTTAGCTTAAAATTTTGTTTAGAAATTATAACGTAAACTTTTATGTGTAAATAACTCTTACAAAGATTTAAGAAATTTAATCTCTTCTAATTCTATCTATATCTAGAATTCTAATTTTATTAAAATTTGATTTGATTTCTACAAATTTAATAATTCTTCACTTGCATGAATATTTAACTACAATATTATTCAAATTATTATGATATATTAATAAACTTGATTTTCAATTTCTTACAAATTCTACTCACACGCAAAATAATATTAGACTTCTATTTTATTAGAATTTGATTTGATTTGATTTATAAAACTTTGATAATCTCCCTACTTTTATTTAAGTTCAATCAACATTTAACTAAAACACTTTTATGTTAAAAAAAGTATCGTCATAAAATTTAGAATAATTATATAGTAATAAAAAGTTTATTCACATCCAAAAGATTAGTTATTTATGCTTCAAACATCATCGTCTTATATAAAAATACAATATTCTCCTAAAAAATTATAAAAGCTATAAAAAAATTTTTTTTGATTTTTTATAAAAATTTAACACGCTTATCTAAAATTAACATATTTTTTTATTTGATTGTTGTGTTTGTATTTGTTTGTTTTATTAGTTCTATTATTTTTAATTTAATTTATCTTATATAAAAAATAATATTAATAAAATAGATAGTAGATTAAGATTAAAAAGGAAAAAAGTAAGTATAAATTGATTGTTTTAATTTATTATATTAGTTGGTAAATTAGTCATACATTCTAAAAAAATTATATATATTTTTCTTTTTCTTCTAATCTCTAATAATATTTGTATAGTATATCATTTCTTTTCTTTTCCATCCTATCCAAACGGACAGGAGGGATATTGTTTTCCTCTACTCTACTCTCTTTTCTTTTCCACTGGTTTCATTTTCTTTCTTCTCCCTCCATTTCTCTCCATCCAAACATAGCCTTAATTGAGTGATATTTCCATCATCGCTTATTTGTTTCCTTAATTTCACCTAATTAATCATGTCATTACTTATATAATTGAATGATATTATGTAAAGTTTCTTTTGTTTCCTTAATTACTAAGCCTGCACCATCATTATGATTCATTCATTTCATGAGCACAAATGCCACAAATCTAGGGATCAAAACTAGTCAATATTGAGATATAGATGAATATATTTAGTAAAGTACAAGCCACCAATTATTGGCAATTAATGACTATATATGTAGCTAGATTTGTGCATATACATGCAATTAATTAAAATTACAACTATTAATGGATGGAAATTCAGCATAAAAAAGTAAAAATCTTTGTTGGGAAATTAAGGGAAAGAGTTGACTTGTTAGCAAGAAACTCCCTATAAATATACTTAGGAGTAAAAGTTTTTGTTCCGAATTAACGAAAGAGTTGCATTGAGAGATTGTTTCTGAAAATATGGGAAAGTAGCTTGTGACTATTTTGTTCGTCATTACAATTATGTTTGCCATGCCAGGTATAATATCAATTAGAACAAGTACTTCCATATGTATTAGTTCTAATTGAGATTGTTGTATTATTTTGACAATTTTCTACTCAATTGCGACGCATATTCTTGTTAGATGTAATTGTGCTTTTTTTTAATGGTTAGATTAACCAATATTTTATTCATAATTCTTATATAATTAATTACTAGTACAATATGAATTTTCTTTTGGAAATTTCTATCTTAATACAATTACAATTCTATAGTACTTTATGATTGATATTGAATTCAAATAATAACAATAGACAAAAGAAGTTAATTAACCACATTTGTACTTTTAGATTAGCCAATGATTTCAAATATTTTAAATAAACACTTAACATTCTTATATATATGTAAATAATGTTATGTAATTTCTGGATCGCAATTTAAGCAAATTAATCACAAACCATGAATGACTGCAATATCTTCTTTTTTTTTTTTGTAAACTTTGTGTTATTTTATAGTGATATATTCCAATTCCATTTACAGTTGTCGCGAGGGATTAAAATGTATTTGATAAATTATTTACGTATTTTCGCTTTCAACTTTTTTTAGTTCATTTAATTTAAATTTTAAAAATGCTTAATGATAGCAATAACAAAGAGTACTCAAATACCCTCACTCATTGTTTAACCTATTATTGATTCTAGTTGCTCAAAATCCAAATTGGACATTAATTTTGACTTTTTTGTTCATATATTGTAAGCATATTCTAAACTGTTTTTAATTCTATTAATTTTTATTTAATTTCTATAAATAATCAAAAAAATCATATTATTTAATTAATTGGTTACTATTTTTTTTTAGTGAACCTTTGCCATTAAAAAATTAAATTGTGAATAATTAATCTCAATACTTTCTAGGCATTTCTTCAACAATATGATATTTACCATATTTTGTTACCATGTTCTAAGTACATTCTAAATTGAATTTTTAATGTAAACAATTTTATTTATTCAATTGCAGTTGATCGTGTCAATGCTCGTGACTTCTGCTCTTATAGTTTTAAAAGTGAGTGCAACACGGTGAGCCCCGCCATATGCTTAGAAACTTGTAAAGCTCTTTACCCAAACAATTTCACTGGTTATACTTGTTCTATTGGTTATTGTTCTTGCTTTTACAATGCAGACAAGTGTGACAAAAGTCCTCCATAATTGTACTATGACTCCATGCTAGTAATGCTTGTGATTTTCTTCATTGAAAAATGAAGATGTTGATCAATAAAATGAGCTACTCTTGCATATTCAATGTTTTTCTAGAGGAAATTGGCACAATTAATTATAATTGAAATGATAATAGCAAATCGATATAATTAAGAGTATTGAAATGATTTTCGTAATCCCATTATGACTATTTGGTTAATGTTTGAAATCATATGGCAATTGTTTATTGATGCTTTTTTTTTTTTTTTGTGTCATTCGAAAAGGAAATTAACCAAAATTTCAATTCTACTATTAACATTAAATAACAACAATAACAATAACAATTAACTAATAGTTTATTCCACCATATAAAGTTGACTGTATGTATCATATTATATTTTATCATCGTATTCTATCTATGCTACTAATATTATATAATGAGGAAAAAATGATATTTAATTTGAAAAGTCAAAATAAAAGAGAAAAAAATAAAGTAATCCAATAATAAGTTTTATAACAAATTGGACGTGATTATTAGTAATTTACTCATACACTAGGTTTGTAATTGAAAAAATCCCTCCTATTAAGTATTAACATTAAATTTATGAATTACCTAGAACATGATTTGTTTTCTTATTCCATTTTATCATATTTTGATTTCCATCAATCAAGCAACTAAATTTCACTTCCTAATTTCCATTCCCCCAGCCATTATTAGCATTCATATGCAATTCTCACAATGATGGGCACATGCGAATATTATTGTGTTGATACCTATTTTGGAGGAATTAAAAAGAGTAATTTTTCAATGAGTTTTTTTTAGGTAATTTTCCATTATGCCTATTTGATAACACAAGTTAGGTATAAAAATTAATTAATTTAGACCTTGACAAAATAAGTTTATCTAATAACTGAAAAAAATGGAAGTTTTAATACATTAAAAAGCCAAAAAAAGCGTAGGTAAAATTCTTCTATCATTTTAAATAATAAAGTTTAACTTCTCAATTAATTTTAGTACTCATCCATAAAGTAAAATCTCATATGACATAATTATCCACATCTCTTTAACATAATATAATAGAAGAATTTGTATTAAGGGCGCATCTCATGCTCTTATTATTAAATAAAGCGTAATTTTAATATATTTATTATTAAGGGCATCAAAATAACTTTAATATATTATATAATTAATGAAAGTTTTTAGTACCATTCTTATCGATTATAAGAAAGATTACGTTCAACCAATCTTTTTTTTATTTTTTAATGATTTCTTGTGCATAAAATTTGATAGTAATTTAACTCATTTTTAAATTATATATCTTAAATAGTAAAATATACTCATCATCAAACTTTTTTAAAATTTTAAGATTTTTTATAATGTCTTAAATAACAAAATATATTCATTATCAAAGTTTTTTAAAATATAAATATTTCTATCATTAATATATTTATTATCAAATTATCTTAAATCATAAATATTTTTTTCATGAATATATCTAAAATTAAAAATAATTAAATAACCCATCATCACTCAAGAAATACAACTCTAATAATTAATAATTAATAATCGAAAGAACTATATTATTATTAATAATTAGCAACTCTTTTTTATCAAATGATTATTTCAATAGAGATAGGTTCATTAAAAGTATAATAAAAAAACTTAAAATTTATTAAAATTAATTACAATTTGTAATAGTAGTTTGACAAATTCTAATGTATTTTTTAAAACTTAAATTTATATATAACAGAGTTTGATGATTAAAATTAATGTGACAGTTTATGGATTACAATTAAGTAAAATTAATATGCAAATTTATTGTATGCAATAGTAAATGATGAAGAGTTTAAGATAGTTAAGGATTACATCAATGTATTTTAGTAGTGAAAGGATAATGAAAATAAGTTAGTATTAAAATTTATCGATAATAATTATGAAATAGTAAATGATGAAGAGTTTTAAGATAATTAAGGATTAGATTGATATATTTTAGTAATAGAATGATAAAGGAAGTAAGTGTTTTGATGGTGATTTGTTCTATAATTAATGAATCGAATAATAAAGTCATTCATTAATTATATAAACTAATATAGATATTTTAAAGTCCTTAATAATAAATATATTAAAATTATGTCTCATCTAATAATAAAGGTATGAGACAGCACTTAATACAAATTCTCCCATTAGAATTTTACTCTAATATTACAAGCTTTTAATTTAGATAATTTTAATTTTAGGATGTTAAGTTGTGGAGCCTGTTATGTTTGAAGACCTTACGCAGAAAAATCTACGGATCGACTTGAGAGTGAACTATTTAGAGTGTGAGAGGAAGAGATACGATTGTAACTCGGTTTTTATCATAGTGAAATCTGGTAGCGAAAAAGTGGACGTAGCCCTCGCAATGAGAGCGAACCACTATAAATCTTTGTGTTCCTATTTTCGCATTATTAATCATTTCAAAATAGGTTGGATTAGGGCGTCTAATCCTAACGTAGGACATCATAGATAGAATTAATCCAATCAGATAGTTAGAGAGTCTTTAATATAGAGTTAAAATCATTTAACAATTGAAGTTTGTATAGCTACTTGCAAGGAGTATAATTGATGTGATAAACTGGCGTTCATTAACAAAAAGGAAGACATTTCTTGCATTGACCACTAAGGCTTTGTTTGGTTAGTCATTTTTCTTTATTTCTCATCTCTTCTCAAAATGTTGTGTTTGTTTTGCATCAATTATCAAACCAAAAATTTTCAACATTTTTAAACACAATATAAGGGCATTTTGGTCTTTTTATTTTTTTTCAAAAAAATTGAATAAAAAAATTTGTGGTTGTTGACCGGCAGTGGTCAACGTTGCTGACCGTCGGCCCTGCTGGCTGAATTCGGGCCACCTGGCCAAAAAGTGGTCGGAATCCGGCCAGCCGATGGTGGTCTGCTGTCGGTCAACGACGTTGACCGGCGGAGGTTTGGCGTTGACCACAGCCAGTCAACACCAATGAATAAAAAAAATTCCAAACTTTATTTAATACAATCACTATTTTACACAAAAATCAATAAAAACAAAACTTATATATCCAAACACTCAATTCTCAATCCAAAATACACCTTTCTTATCACACAACCTGATACCTCATTTTTCCCAATTCTCAAAACAAAACACCTATCCAAACAGACCCTTAAACTTCTTTTTCCTTTTTCCTTTTAATTTCATTTTTATTATGTCTTCAACTATTTGGTTTAGTGTTTATTTTAACATGTGTCTTTAGAGTGATTTCATTATTCGACATTAATAATGAAACATTAATTAAATAAATTGTGAGATCTATTAAGGGAGAATCAACAGAAATGTCCCTCACATATTGCCTTTTAAGCAATTTTGTCCCTCATATTTAAAATGTAAAAATTTTACCCCTCACACTTTCAATGTGTAAAATTTGAATCCTTCGTCAGGCTTCTGTTAACACTTCTGTTAAATAATGTCATGTGACCACCATGTGAATAATTTTTTAGGGGTAAAAAGGGAATGACAAGACGACATACACCAAATGGTTTAACCGATGAAGGAGACCTACGGAGTACTTGTCATCTTCCCAATTTCAAGCAAATCAACCTAATTCCCAATTTCAAGCACTTGTAATAACTTACCATAAAAGAAGAAAAGGAGAAGAAAAGGAAAATCCCTCCATAGAAAAATGAAAAATTTGCAGGTACAAACAGACAAACTGATCAAAAACAAGTAACTCACAAAACACACAAACACACACCGCTCATTCTCCCAATAGTGCCATTAAGAGCTCCCTCTGCTCTTATCTCATCATCAAATGGTTGCCAGAGACCAGCTCCATATGCCTCATCAAGTAATTATTTTGCACCAATTTTGTGTGTTTAGAAAGGTGTTCATCCTGAAAGAAATGCTTAATTTGCACTCATCTTACAAAATTGGGGTCTGAAAATCTACACTTTTTTGTATTGGTTTTGACATATATTTCATGGATTATAAGTATACTAACAAGCTAATTATGTAATATTGATTTATGATTTTGACAAAAAAATTATAGGGAATGAAGAGTCTGAGCCAAAGCCCAGATGGAATCCAAGACCTGAGCAAATTCGAATACTCGAAGCGATCTTCAACTCAAGAATGGTGAATCCTCCAAGGGATGAAATAAGAAGATCAGAGCTCAATTACAAGAATATGGACAAGTTGGATATGCAAATGTGTTTTATTGGTTCCAGAACAGAAAATCAAGAAGCAAACACAAGCAGCGCCATATCCAAAGCACAAACAAGCTGCCACAGATACCTCTCACCACATCCAGTACTGCTGCAACCTCCAAAACTACTCTCTCATCATCCTCATCATCTTCAGAAAAATCTTCACAAAATTCAGCTGACAAAACCCTTTCATTGGGTACTAAGAATGTCTTGGATGCATCAAGTGATGAGAATGAGCCGTGTCCATGTTCGTGGTGTTAAAGTCACTTGGTCATCCTGAAAGTTTCTGTCACGTTTTGGTATTCTGGACATAACTCTTTCGATATAACTTGGAATTGCATGATTCAAGAAGCTCTGGAACGATAAGAGATAGAGCTACAACTTTCATGTTTTATGTTTTCCAAGATTCTGACGGTATCATCGTGGAATATGGCTGCCAAAATGAGTGACGGGATTCTGGCAGATTTCCATCTCGAATTTCATGGACTATATTGAAGACCAAGATGGCGTGCTTGGGCTTTGCCAACTTTGGATCACGCCATTGTTTAATTTTAATGTTTCAATTGGGTTTATTTTTTTAGTTGTAATAATTAAGTCCATTAAACATTTAATTATGGGCTTAAGTCTTTGTGTTTTTAATTATGGGCTAAGTAATTACTTGATCCAATTATCTTGCATGATAATGGCAAGTAAAGCAAATCCTTTTTGGACAAGGATTTGGTAGTTAGTTGTAGTTTCCTTTTCCAATTTGGAAAGTTGATTAGTTTACAACTTGGATTAGTTAGTTAGCTAGTTTGTTAAGAAGTCAAGTTGTACTTTGCAACTACTAGGGTTTATTTCCTTTTCCTTCTTGGCATGGCCGAAACTCATCCCCTATAAAAAGGAGATGCATGTAACGTTTTTACACAATAAGTTGGTGAATAAAATTGAGTTTTTAGCTTTGCTAAAATTCGTGAATTAACTCCTTGAGTTGTTCAAAGCCTTGAAGAGTTATTTAACTGTTCATTGTAGTTAATCCCCTTTAGCGTGACCTATAGGAGATTACACCAATTGTTCTTTATTTAAAGAGCAGGCCTAATTAACTTGTTTAACTGATTGAATTTTCATAGGTTAAATTAAGTTCATTAGTAATAAAACGTGAAGTTTTGATTTACTCAATTCCTAGCGTTTTTCCTTTGATTTCGTTCCATCCAATTTTGTGTTCTTGTTGTGGATTATCTTGGTAAGAGCAACACGATCCTATAGCTTGTGTGGGAGATTCGAATTTGGTCCAGGAGTTGGAGCCTCGGCCATACAACATTCGCATCAATTGGTATCAGAGAACAAGTTGTTGCCCAAGAAAATTCAGGTTAATCCGTTTTCAATTCTTCCGCAAAATTTCTGTTCTTGTTGCGTCAATTCTGCCCGTTTTTTTGTGTCAATTTTCTGCAGTTTTGCTGGCATCTTTCTTGCTGTTATTTGGTGTTCTTCTTGCTGTCCAAAGTCGATACATATTCACCCATTAAAATCACCAAAATCGCATGCAACAAATCATTCACAATCTGCCCGAAATCGTCTAAATTGAGTCTATCTTCTTTTGCGATTTTTGTGTTGTTTCTTGCTGTTTCTTGTTGCGTCTTCTTGCTGTCTTTTGGTGTTAAATTCTGCACTCTTTTGTCATAATCATAGTGTAGGATTCTTGAAGTTTTCTTTGCTGTTTTCACGTCATAACATTGTTAGGGTTTTGTGTGTCAAACTAGGGTTTCATAACTAGGGTTTCTAGGTCAAGTTTTCATAACTTTCTTGATTCTTATCCGTTTCTTGATTTTCTTTTTGCGTTTGATTCTTTATCTTGTCCACCATATATTGAGTTTTGATCAAACTTTTACTCCACTCGAAAAAGATAAGTTCAAGATAAGTTCAAGATAAGTTCTTGATAACTTTCTTGAACTTCTTGATTTTCTTGAAAACTCAAAGTGGTCAAAATTGAATTCTTGAGTTGGATTCTTGATCTTTGTCTTGAATCTTGATATTCTTGTTAAAGTGGCACATCCGAATTCATTGTCCTTGGTGAGTTAATAAAGTTTGAAGTTTTTAAGGTTGTTAAGACAAGAAGACAAAACATTCTTAAACCTAAATCCTAGGTTGTTGTCTTCAACCCTTAATTTTTGTGGTGTTTAAGGTTCTTGTCCGAACCTAGTATTTTGATTGGTCCAAGGTTTATGTTCAAACCTTAAAAGTGTAATTTTGTCCTTTGTTGTCCGAAGTTAAAAAAAAAAAAAAAAAAGAAAAAAAAAAAAAAGAAAAAAACTCACGGTCAAAAAAAAAAAAAAAAAAAAAGAGTGACCGAATAAAAAAAAAAAAAAAGAGAAAAGAACAAAAAAATATATAAATTCGGACTTCAATTTATTTTATTGTTATTATTTTCTGATATTTAATTATTTAATTTATTTTTGAAAAGAACACATTGTTCTTAACTTGTTTCTTGAAAACCACCTTGGATTAAAAGTGCCATAACTTTTTCAATACAACTCGGAATTAGTTGATTCAAAAACCAATCTCTTTGTTTTGAAATCTAGTTTCTGAATTTCTTAGTTTCTGGTGGTAAATCAAATTATAACTTTCACGTGTTCTAAACACTCTTGACGTGATTTCTTGTTACATCTCTTGATTTGATTTGTGAAAATTTGTGTGTGGAACTTGCTGATTGAGATCTTGCTATTAAAGTAATTGAACTTTGGTGAATCTTAATAACCCCACATATTCATTAATTGAGAGTAGTAGCTAGGTTAAACAAGAGAGAACACTACCCAAAAAGAGAGGAGAGTACCTACTACCCCAAAGTGAGGAACCCGTGAGGATCATATACATATTCTTGCGCTTTTTTTTTTTTTTCTTCACTAACTTGCAGGTACAAATGGAGGACGAACAAAGTAAGTCCCAAACCGAACAACAACAAAAGAGGACCGATCCGTCACTTGCCCAAATTTTGCAAGATATCAACCTTCGCCTTCAATTCTTAGAGTCGGTAACACCACCTCCAAAATCAAAGAAATCCCGAAAACTAGAGTCCCAAGAAGATAGTGAATCTAGTGAGGAAAAAGAGGAGGAATACTCGAGCTCTTCTAAAGGTGATAAGTCTAAAGTTTCCATTGAATCTGTTAAACTCACCATCTCTACTTTTCATGGTAAATCAGATCCCGAAGCTTTCTTTGATTGGGTTCGAGATTTGGAACACTATTTTGAAGGTAATGATGTCCCCGAGAAAAGGCAATATCGGATTGCTTTTATGCATCTTAAAGACTATGCTAGTCTTTGGTGGGATCAAGTTGTTCGTTCTAGGAGACAAGATGGTGAAAGGCCAGTTAAGACTTGGACTCAAATGAAGGCAATCATGAGAAAGAAGTATGTTCCTTCACACTTTAATAGAGAGCTCAACCGAAAATTGCATACTCTTGTGCAAGGTAGCCGAACAGTTGAAGATTACTATCATGAGATGGAATCTTTGATGATTAAAGCCAATATTCAAGAAGACCCCGACACAACCATTGAGAGATTTCTTAGAGGTATGAATCCCGAATTGGCTTATCAAGTTGATCTTCAAAGTTACATTGATATTAATGAACTTGTTCACAAAGCTATCAAAATTGAGAAGCATATGAAGGGTAAAGGGCGAAATTTTCAACAACCATTGCCGCCTTGGAGGAGAGATCAAAAGCCAACTTTTACACCTCCACCAAAACCGAAAGTTTTCAACCAAAATCAGCCTTCAAACACTTCAAGTAATGCTCCCAAAACAGTCCGCAACCTTGCTGAATCTTCAACTAAGGTGACGCCTAAACCAAATGAAAAATTGAGGGACATTAGATGTTACAAGTGTCAAGGTTATGGCCATTATCAAAGTGACTGCCCAACCAAAAAGTTGATGATAATTCGTGATAGTGGAGAGGTTGACAGTGATGAAGAATGTGCCGACATGCCACCACTTGAAGAGAAGTACCAAAGTGATGAAGATAGTGAAGATCTTATTTACAATGTTGGTGATTTCTCATCGGTTACTCGCCGAGTCTTGAATGCACAACCACGAGTTGAAGATGATTTGTCTCAAAGGGAAAACATCTTTCACGCTAGATGCATGGTTCAAGGTAAGACTTGTAGCTTGATTATTGATAGTGGAAGTTGTACCAATGTGGCAAGCACATTAATTGTTAAGAAGCTTAACTTGACTTGCATAAAACATCCAAATCCATATAAGCTTCAATGGCTTAATAACACTGCCGAGAGTAAGGTGACTAAACAAGTTAAATTTTCTATGTCCATTGGAAAGTATGTTGATGATATTGTTTGTGATGTTGTACCAATGGAAGCTAGTCACATATTACTTGGTCGTCCATGGCAATTTGACCGAGATGTTACATATCATGCAAGGAAGAATTATTATTCTTTTGATTATCATGGCCGAAAGTACAATCTAAGGGCTTTGAGTCCGAGCCAAGCTTTTGAAGATCAATCAAGGATTGTGCAATCTTGCCGTGAAATGGAAGAAAAAGAGAAAGAGAAGAAAGTTCAAGAGAAGAGCAATGTAATAGCTAGTGCATCTTGTAATAGCCGAGATTTAAGTGTTATCAAATCTTGTAATTTTGCTTCTTCTAGTGAGTTTAAGAAAGCATTAGTAGCTAGGCAAACAATGTACTTACTTGATAATAGTGATCACCATTTGAATTGTTTGCTGCCTAGTTCTTTTGTTTTGCAGGTTTATGGAGTTCCTAGACAACTAATGGAGTTGCAAACAACTCATTATCAATTGGAAGGGATCCAATCTGCCTTAGCTTGTTTTCCACAAGGTAAGCAAGGTAAGTTAGGTAAGTTTTCACTTGATTTTGATCTTAAAAATGTTAAGAACTTTGATATTATCAATTCGGTTGAGTTTCAAAGTTTTCAAACTTTTTTTAGTCAATTTCAAAAGCTTCCCTATACTTTAACACAAATAGTTTGGAATTTTGTTAAGTGTGTTTTAGAGTCTAACACCTTCTGTTTTGATAAGCAAATCGATTTACATAATTCTTCAATAGTTACATCAATATATTTTGAATTGAATGAATTTATGTATAGCATGATAGTGTGTTATGTTGCTTATCTAATACATGAATTATATTTTGAGCTTAATGATTATATTTTCGAACTACATCAAACCTTTGTATGCAATCATTCAAGTGTTAACTATATTGACTCTACTTGCTGGATTATTGGTTCTTTTGATTCTTTAAAACGTGATTTTGATCACATCCATCAAGTTCAAAGAAGTCCTTGGATAATTCCGCACTTGATTGGTAGGTTATCTAAGTTCCAAATTTCTTTTGAATTCCGAGAGGTAAAATTTTCTGTTTACATAGATTGTTTACATTCTAGTCTTTGGAATTATACTCTCATATTTGATAACTTTCGCATGTTTTTCAAGGTATTAGTTCGTCCATGTGATTTCCAATTTTGTCAATGTGCATTTAGGGATAGCTATTATGATACATTACATGCACTATCCACACTTGTGAATTATTTTGACATTGATGCAACTTCCTCTTATATAAGAACATATATTCGTCCATATCAATTTATGTTTATTATTCATAACTTTGTTCTTTGGACTAATAGATTTCTTTTGTTCTTTGGGGAAATAAAGCGTGATTGCTCGCGAGGTGTTGCATTCCGAAACAACTTGATTCTTGTGAAGTTCGTGATTTTGGTGTTTGATCCAGGAACTCAACTTCTAAGATTCGAGGACGAATCCTTTCGAGGAGGGAGGGAATGATGAGAATGAGCCGTGTCCATGTTCGTGGTGTTAAAGTCACTTGGTCATCCTGAAAGTTTCTGTCACGTTTTGGTATTCTGGACATAACTCTTTCGATATAACTTGGAATTGCATGATTCAAGAAGCTCTGGAACGATAAGAGATAGAGCTACAACTTTCATGTTTTATGTTTTCCAAGATTCTGACGGTATCATCGTGGAATATGGCTGCCAAAATGAGTGACGGGATTCTGGCAGATTTCCATCTCGAATTTCATGGACTATATTGAAGACCAAGATGGCGTGCTTGGGCTTTGCCAACTTTGGATCACGCCATTGTTTAATTTTAATGTTTCAATTGGGTTTATTTTTTTAGTTGTAATAATTAAGTCCATTAAACATTTAATTATGGGCTTAAGTCTTTGTGTTTTTAATTATGGGCTAAGTAATTACTTGATCCAATTATCTTGCATGATAATGGCAAGTAAAGCAAATCCTTTTTGGACAAGGATTTGGTAGTTAGTTGTAGTTTCCTTTTCCAATTTGGAAAGTTGATTAGTTTACAACTTGGATTAGTTAGTTAGCTAGTTTGTTAAGAAGTCAAGTTGTACTTTGCAACTACTAGGGTTTATTTCCTTTTCCTTCTTGGCATGGCCGAAACTCATCCCCTATAAAAAGGAGATGCATGTAACGTTTTTACACAATAAGTTGGTGAATAAAATTGAGTTTTTAGCTTTGCTAAAATTCGTGAATTAACTCCTTGAGTTGTTCAAAGCCTTGAAGAGTTATTTAACTGTTCATTGTAGTTAATCCCCTTTAGCGTGACCTATAGGAGATTACACCAATTGTTCTTTATTTAAAGAGCAGGCCTAATTAACTTGTTTAACTGATTGAATTTTCATAGGTTAAATTAAGTTCATTAGTAATAAAACGTGAAGTTTTGATTTACTCAATTCCTAGCGTTTTTCCTTTGATTTCGTTCCATCCAATTTTGTGTTCTTGTTGTGGATTATCTTGGTAAGAGCAACACGGTCCTATAGCTTGTGTGGGAGATTCGAATTTGGTCCAGGAGTTGGAGCCTCGGCCATACAACATTCGCATCATCAAGTTCTCCTATTGCTTCAGTGAACCAACCCTTCTTCCAAACTCATAGTGAATTCTTGTCCATGCCCTTCTTTTTCCCAGTCCAACAACCACGCGCCACCATCCACTGTGGGATCAACCTCCTCTGGTTTAAGTATCAAGGGTTTTGTTTCACGGATGCACTACTCATCATTCATACAGTTGATTTCAGGCTCTTTTTCAATTGAAGTAGGGAAGATAAGAAGTGCTTGAAATTAGGGATTAGGTTGATTCGCTTGAAATTGGGAAGATGACAAGTACTCAGTAGGTCTCTTCCGTCATTTAACCCATTTGGTGTATGTCGTCTTGTCATTCCTTTTTTACCCCTAAAAAATTACTGACATGGTGGTCACATGACATTAGTTAACAGAAGTGTTAACAGAAGTCTGCCGAAGGATCCAAATTTTACACATTGAAAGTGTGAGGGGTAAAATTTTTACATTTTAAATGTGAGGGACAAAATTGCTTAAAAGGCCATATGTGAGGGACATTTCTGTTGATTTTTCCTTAAATTAATTAAGTGGTAAAGCTAAGTCAGATGGACGATGATTATATATTAGTGGATTATAACATGCTGATTATTATTGTAATTCACTAAAATATAGATTTTCTAATTTATAATGCAATTAAATCTTTAAATTTAGTGTTGGCTAATTTCATCTTGGTTAAGATTTAATTAAAGAAGTAATTAATTTATAGTTGATTCTTGTTAATTACTGACTAAGTAAGAAAAAAATTGGATTATGTTAGAAGTGATTCTCAGTAATTTATAACTGATTGGTTTATTAAAATTAATTAATTAATTTGTGTGCCTATGATCGATTTTAATTTGGGTAATGTGGATTTTTTAATTGCATGATTTAATTTCTTGTGAATTTCATTGTGATTAATTTGGTTTATTTTAATCTGTTTAATTTAGAGTTTTTATTTCAGAAACCAAAAATCCATTTTTACATTTCTTGTTGAATTAACTAGAATTAAATTGTGAACTGTTTCCTGTGGGATTCAACTCTACTTCCATGTGCTAATTTTATCATTTGAAGTAAGCATTTATTTTAACTTAAAAATGACGAGCCACTTTTATACTTAATACGCTAAATTTTTTATTAATACTCTAAAATAAAAATTGATACTTGATGCGAAAATTTTTTTTAGTGATGCGTAGGTCGCATATATATGAATCCATTTCACATGAATCTTCCCCTTGTAGGAAATAATTTGTTTTGAAGACTGAAAAATTTATGCAAAAGTAAGGGAAAAGGGATAAAATTTAGAAGAAGAAGTCAAGTTGGATACTGTTTTGGGAAGATTTCTAAAGAAGTCATAAATGAGGAACTAATATGATGAATTCTAGGGACTTTCCAAAATGTGGATTTTGACACTATCATAAGAATGCAATTTTTTATAATTGAAGTGTGTGTAAAAAATAGTTGAGGAAATGACAAAATGTAAGCTCTAAAGGTAACCTAAGAGGGGGGGGGGGTGAATTAGGTTTCTAAAAAATTCTAAGTGCAACAATCAATTTAAATTTTCTTAACCAAATTAAATCCAACACAAATGAGTATGTAGTGTGAATCACAACAAGTGTAAGATATATATATATTGATATTCCATAAATTCAATCCACAATATCAACACTTCAATATCAATAACCCAAAGCATAGGCAAATCAAAATAAGTGCAGAAATAAAGAAAATGGAAATCAAGGACACAATCAATTTAGAGTGGTTCAAATCTCCCCCTTGGAGCACTCTACATCCACTACCCAGTTTTCCAACTTAGGATTTCAACCTCTTCACTATAAACTGATCTTTTCTTGTGGCAAGATCAAAAGAACCACTTTTACAACCCAAGTAACCTTACTTAGGATTTCAACCAAGGCTCAACCTTTACACTAGCAATTCCAAGCTATGTGTACAAGGTTTTTACTCTCACTTGAGAAACCTTTTACAATCACTTTCAATGAATGTTTAGAGATGAAGTACAATCCCACAAATTGGGTAGATATGATATTGTTTAGCTCACAATATGATTCCTATAATGAAATTTACAACTCAAACTATATAGCTCAAGAATAAGATGAAGAACTCAAAGAATGCTCAAGAAACTTTTGATCTTTTGTTTCTTTTGAAATCAAATTGAAATGTATGAGTTGTAGAGAGTGTTTTTCAAGATTGGAAGCTCAAGGAATCAAGGGAGAAGTTGTTAAAACGTTTTAACATTGGCTAGTATTTATAATATAAGAGAAAAGACAAGAAAACGTTCATATTTGACTTTTAAAAAAACTAGCCGTTATGAGTTTCGGACGTCCGAAACTCCAAGGAAGTCGTCCGAAACTTGTAAGCCATTTTTCTATATGTTTCGGACTGAATTTGGAAATATGTAAAACATCAAAGTTGTAGCTCTTCCTCTTAGCTTTCCAATGGTATCTTAAGTATTCAATTTGGATGTAAAATGAGAGAGATATGATCAAAATACAAAACACTGGCAGAAGGGTCCGAAACTCCAAAATAGGCGTCCGAAACTCAACAGAAAGTTTGGCAATTTTGAGACATAGTTTCGGACGGCCGAAACTCTGGGAGGCGTCCGAAACTAGCGTCCGAAACTCAACAGAAAGGGTGTAATTTTTTATACAATAGTTTCGGACGGCCGAAACTCAGCTGAGGCGTCCGAAACTGTCGTCCAAAATGTTTAACCAATTTGTCGATATGATCCTGACAGAATTTGGAAAAATGTAAAACATGAAAGTTGTAGCCCTTTCTCTTAGATTTCTAATGGCACCGGAATCACTCTATTTGGACTTAAAATGAGAGAGATATGATTGAAATACTGAACCCTGGCAGATTTCTTCAGCTTAATCTCAATTTTTGTTTTCCAAATCATTTGTGCAACTCTTTGTGACTTTGTGCAAGTGTGTTCCTCACTTTTACTACTACTTTTGAAGTTCATTTGAGGACTAACAACATTTTGAAAATATTTTTACTTGAGCATCATTTGAAGATTAAAAAAACACTTTGAAAACATTTTTACTTGAGCATTAAAAGAGTAGATCAACTTCTTGAGCTATTTACACAAATAAACTAATTTACCATATTTTCATATCTTTTGCACTTCCAATTCTTTCTTCAACCGATAATACTCCATGCTTGGCTTCTTTGTATATCATATTTTCATATCTTTTGCACTTCCAATTCTTTCTTCAACCGATAATACTCCATGCTTGGCTTCTTTGTATATCTATCACATTGAAACACTTTTTCAACCATTAGCATAAACATAATTATTTGTTAAACATCAAAATAAGTAAGATTAAGACCCTAGGTCTTCACAATCTCCCCCTTTTTGATGATGACAAACCAATTATGTGATGGAATAAATAATAAGTGCAAAAACATACATTTTGTTGAAGTAAACCTATTTTGATAAATGCTCCCCCTACATGTGTACTTCCTTTTCTTTTTATTTTTCCCACCTTGCTATTTTTCTAATTTCTAACTTTTAAAAGTATATTCATATCATCTTTCAACTAATGAATTTCATCACTTAATTACATATTTTTCTCCCCCTTTTGTCATCAACAAAATAAGTGATCTTAAAGCCAACATGATACCATTTTTCTTTACTTCATTCTATTTTGTTTCTTTTTTTTTTTTTCTTTGTTCTTTAATATATTTCTCCCCCTTTTGGCATCATCAAACTAAGAAAGTTAAAATGACATGATAAATAATATACCTTTCTCCCCTTTGGCATCAATAAAATAAGTGAGCTAAAAATAATATGATTTCATAACATATTTATCTTCCCCTTTCATTTTTTGTTTTTCTTTTTCTCAAACAACATATCTTTCTCACGCTTTCATTCTATATTTCTCCCCCTTTCATGTTCATTTTTATAACTTATACCTATGTATATTTTTCTCCCCTTAGAATATCTTCTCCCCCTATGTGTATACTTCCATTTCATTGTATGCTTTCTCTTTTCTAATATTCTTCTTCCCCTTTATTTTTCTCCCCTTTTTGATATCATCAAAATAAGAATGTGAAAATAAGAATGTGAACACATATAAACCATACACCTCATTTTTTATTTACCTTGTTTCCTTTGCATGGTGAACAATATATAGTGTTAAGGAAACAACATCATATCTTAGGACTACCTTTCCACTCCTTGCAACCTAATGGGTGGCTAGGCATAATAAAAATGGTTAAGTATAAGAAATTTTGTAAAAATTTTGGCAGAGTTTCCTTTGTTTATAGACTAATTCCACATGCCATCAACCCAAAATTTTGCCAAAAATCCAATGCACAACATATAAATTATCCAATGCACAACATATAAGTATATAATCATATGACATTCACAAGAGTCATAGAGACTAATACACACTTAAATTTTCACCAAGGAAGATAGCAAAGACCATAAATGTTTAAACAACATGGATACCAAATTGAACCAAGAATGATACCAAATTAATAACATCATCTTCATTAATAATGAATCATAAGAAAAACATAGTAAACTTATCAAGCTTTCTCATTAATCACATGATTGTACTCTAATGCCAATTGAAATGCACAAGGCCGTCATAATGCCAATTGAAAAAGGAAATCTTCTCAAATGTTTACAATCCAATACAAGTCACAAAAATATGCACAATATAATGTATTGCAAAGGTTGCAACCCTAATGTACAATATAACCTCAATTTGCACAATACACAATATACCAATTTTCAAAGTTTCCAAACAACCTATAGCACCATTTTGCACAATATACCAAATGCACAATGTATCATGATCACCATAGATATTAATGCACAATTTAAGCTTTCACTAAATCCAATAATGGTTAAACAATTGAAGGAATTAGATAATGAACATCAAAATTTCAATAATTAAACACAAATGACTAATGCAAATCCTAGGGTACCACAATCCATGTTTTACCTTTCCTTTGAGGTATTAAGTGTGAATGATTTGCACATGATTGAATTCTAGCACATTATCATTTGTCATTCACAATAAGCATAGAAACTAATGCATAATTATATTTCCACCAAAAAAGATGGCAAAATCCATGAATGATTAAACAAGATGAATAATGGGATAAATAACTGTTCTTGCAAAATAGACAAAGTCTTAGCAACTCCAAAATGTCCCATTAAACCACCCCTATGTGCTTCTCTAACCAACAAGTCATGTAATAAGCAATTTGGAATGCACAACTTATTTTCTCTTAAACATAAACCGATCATGCCTATAGATCTTTCCTATAGCATATTTTTCACAAGCTTGATAAGCCTTCACACAAATCAAAAATCAATAAGATACAATTCCTTATCAAGTTCAAAAATAAGAATCTTTGCATCAAGTGTAGAGATAAGAGAGTACCTCCTTGAGAGTGTATATGTCACAACATCTTCTTTGCCTTTCTTGTACTTGATGACGTAAGGAAATATCTCCACAAAAACTCCATCCATATTTCACTTAGCTCGTTTTGACCCTTTTTACACAATCTTGCATGTTCTTTAAAGGTATCACTTTTATGTGCCAAAAATGTTATCCAATTGAGCCTAGAATAGTCATCTATTATTACAAACGCATATCTTTTTGCCACCTAAACTTGTAGTTTGTGATGGTCCAAACAAATTCATATTTATTAACTCCAAAGGTTTAGAAGTAGTTTCCATGTTTTTAGGTTTGAATGTACTTCTAGTTTGTTTTCCATATTAGCATGAATCACAAATTTTGTCTTTTTCACATTTTTGTTTAGGTAAGCCTCTAACTAGTTCTTTAGTTACTAGATCATTTATGTGATCTATTCCTACATGAGCTAGCCTTCTATGCCAAAACAAAGTTGTGTCATGTGCACTAAGACAATTCATGTCTTGTACCATAATAGCACACAAATGAAGTATATACACATTGTTATGCCTAGAATAGGTAAGAATGATTTTTCCATCTTTTTGAACAATACATCAAGAAATTTATCACATATTTGACTTATACTAATCAAGTTGAATTTCAAGTCATCAATCAAAAGCACATTCTCAATCACATTGCTATATTTCAAAAAAATAACTTCAAGTCCACCATGACTTCTAATGTTTGATTGCCATGCTTGATTCTCATTCATTTTCTTCATGTTAGCACAAATACCAAACAAATTTTTTTTTTTCACAAAACTCACTATTTAAAGTCAACAAGTTGATTTGTATTCAAGCATGAATTGCAAAAAGAAATGAACAAAGTTGGAAAACATTTTCTTTACTCAAATGAATCGAATTCATGAAATTTGTTTTGTCCATACTTTCCTTGAGAGAAAGTAACACACTTTCTATGCAAGAACATCATAAAATGTTTGATACTTTCAACAAACCACATGTATTCAAAATTGAAAATCAATTTCATGTAAGACACTTAGAGTTTTAAGCATTTCAACTTGCCCTACCAATTTACTCTCATATGTATATTTTGCAATTGACTCACATATAGGCATCCAAACTCTAGTATCTCTAAATAAACACTCAATATGCTCAAAGTACTCATCATATGAAAGTTTAGCACAATCATTCCATACTTGAATCACTTCATGAGAATTTTCAAGGATCTAATTGGATTTAATGAAAGATATATTTTCCATAAAATTAGCATTCAAAGGATGCTTCCTAAAGATAAAGAAATTAACAAGTAATTGACATTCTTTCAAAGCCACAAAACTAGAATGCAAATGAGCAACAATATTATGAAATTCATAGCCTCTTAAGATATGAAAATTTTATTGTAAAGGCACCATCTTGAGGAGATCATACAATGCATTCTTCAATACAAAAACAGTTTGTAAATTCAATATGTTTTCCAAGCACAAAGCTACATCTTGAAACATATCAAAAGATCTAACACATGCACTAATATGCACTAATCCAATTATTTTTCCCTTTTTATCATTTCCAAAAGTAACATGTCCCTTATTTCTAAAATTTTTAAGCAATAAGGAATTGCATGTCATGTGTCTTGAGCATCCAACATAAAAGAACTATTTTATATCCAAAATTGTATTTTCAAACATACCTACATTTAAGAATCAATGTGTGAATTTAAGCTCTTACATCATTGATATCTTTTCTTTTCCATGTTTTTGATCCACTTTCTACTTCCATTCTAGCAAAACATTTCCTTGAGGTATGTCCCTTTTTACAACAATAGTCACATATTACATGGTATTTAAACGAATGTGAAGTCTTATAGTAAGGCCTAGTATTGTGAAATCTAGGTTCAAAATCGTACCTCTTATTTCCATAATGTGAAATATACATTCTATGTTCATGATGTGTTTTATTCATTCCATACCCATGATGTTGGTGATGTGTATTATGCATCCAATGTCCATGATGTTGGTGAGATCTATTTTTAGGATCTTCAATCCTTTTATCATGATTGTATGATTTGTGAGTTATTTTTACCGGTTTGAATTTTGAACTTTGACCTACTTCATGTGAGTATCCTAATCCAAATTTGCTATTTCCCATCCTTTGATTTCCTAGAAGTATTTCTAAGTTGTTCTTACCTTGAGTGAATTTGGCTAAACAATCACTAAGGTCTTCTATTCTCTTTCTTAACCCTATGTGTTCTTTCTTGACTTCATCATACTTTTTAACCTCTTCTTTAGCCTTGTTACTATCTATTGTTAGTTTTTCATTTTCAGTTTTTAAGGTACAATTCTCTTTAACTACACTATCATATTTATTGCTCAACTCTTGATTACTAGAGGTGATTTCTTCCACTTTGGCTTTAAGCCTCTTATTTTGAGTTTTGGTTTTCTTTAACTCATCTACTAGTCTAGCAATATACAACTCAAGTTCATCTTGATCATAGCAATTATCATCATCATCTTCAATAGAAGAATTACTTACCTCATGGTCTTCAAATCCCATAAAGCACATGTGTGAAACTTCTTCCTCTTCTTTTTCAATTTCCTCTATGGATTGGTCATCATCCCATGTGACTTTGAAGCTTCTTCCTTTGCCATTGTTGTCATGTTCAAGCACCTTCTTTCTCTTTGGAAAATCTGCCACAAAATAATCAAGTTGATTACATTCAAGGCAATTGTTGATTTTGGAGGTTTCTTCCTCATGTATTTCTCTAAGTTTGTTCCAAATATCATGTGCATTCTTATATCCTTTAATCCTACTAAATTCATTTACATCTAATGAGTTATATAGAGCATTTGTAGCCTTGGCATTCAAAGCAAGATTTCTCCTATCAAGTTCATCAAGTTCACTCCTCTTCTTTTCTCTAGTTTCATCTCCTATAGTTATTTCAGCCTTGTAAGGTCCTTCCTCAACTATATACCACATCTCAATGTCAATGGATTTAAGATAAATTTCCATTCTAACTATCCAATTGCTATAGTTAATTCCATTAAACATTGGAGGCCTAGAGATAGATTGTCCCTCCATAAACATAGCATTGTTTATTGCCATAATCTTTCCTCTAAGGTTGTTAAGCCTAATCAAATAGAGACCAAGCTCTGATACCAATTGTAAGCTCTAAAGGTAACCTAAGAGGGGGGGGGGGTGAATTAGGTTTCTAAAAAATTCTAAGTGCAACAATCAATTTAAATTTTCTTAACCAAATTAAATCCAACACAAATGAGTATGTAGTGTGAATCACAACAAGTGTAAGATATATATATATTGATATTCCACAAATTCAATCCACAATATCAACACTTCAATATCAATAACCCAAAGCATAGGCAAATCAAAATAAGTGCAGAAATAAAGAAAATGGAAATCAAGGACACAATCAATTTAGAGTGGTTCAAGTCTCCCCCTTGGAGCACTCTACATCCACTACCCAGTTTTCCAACTTAGGATTTCAACCTCTTCACTATAAACTGATCTTTTCTTGTGGCAAGATCAAAAGAACCACTTTTACAACCCAAGTAACCTTACTTAGGATTTCAACCAAGGCTCAACCTTTACACTAGCAATTCCAAGCTATGTGTACAAGGTTTTTACTCTCACTTGAGAAACCTTTTACAATCACTTTCAATGAATGTTTAGAGATGAAGTACAATCCCACAAATTGGGTAGATATGATATTGTTTAGCTCACAATATGATTCCTATAATGAAATTTACAACTCAAACTATATAGCTCAAGAATAAGATGAAGAACTCAAAGAATGCTCAAGAAACTTTTGATCTTTTGTTTCTTTTGAAATCAAATTGAAATGTATGAGTTGTAGAGAGTGTTTTTCAAGATTGGAAGCTCAAGGAATCAAGGGAGAAGTTGTTAAAACATTTTAACATTGGCTAGTATTTATAATATAAGAGAAAAGACAAGAAAACGTTCATATTTGACTTTTAAAAAAACTAGCCGTTATGAGTTTCGGACGTCCGAAACTCCAAGGAAGTCGTCCGAAACTTGTAAGCCATTTTTCTATATGTTTCGGACCGAATTTGGAAAAATGTAAAACATCAAAGTTGTAGCTCTTCCTCTTAGCTTTCCAATGGTATCTTAATTTTTCAATTTGGATGTAAAATGAGAGAGATATGATCAAAATACAAAACACTGGCAGAAGGGTCCGAAACTCCAAAATAGGCGTCCGAAACTCAACAGAAAGTTTGGCAATTTTGAGACATAGTTTCGGACGGCCGAAACTCTGGGAGGCGTCCGAAACTAGCGTCCGAAACTCAACAGAAAGGGTGTAATTTTTTATACAATAGTTTCGGACGGCCGAAACTCAGCTGAGGCGTCCGAAACTGTCGTCCAAAATGTTTAACCAATTTGTCGATATGATCCTGACAGAATTTGGAAAAATGTAAAACATGAAAGTTGTAGCCCTTTCTCTTAGATTTCTAATGGCACCGGAATCACTCTATTTGGACTTAAAATGAGAGAGATATGATTGAAATACTGAACCCTGGCAGATTTCTTCAGCTTAATCTCAATTTTTGTTTTCCAAATCATTTGTGCAACTCTTTGTGACTTTGTGCAAGTGTGTTCCTCACTTTTACTACTACTTTTGAAGTTCATTTGAGGACTAACAACATTTTGAAAATATTTTTACTTGAGCATCATTTGAAGATTAAAAAAACACTTTGAAAATATTTTTACTTGAGCATTAAAAGAGTAGATCAACTTCTTGAGCTATTTACACAAATAAACTAATTTACCATATTTTCATATCTTTTGCACTTCCAATTCTTTCTTCAACCGATAATACTCCATGCTTGGCTTCTTTGTATATCATATTTTCATATCTTTTGCACTTCCAATTCTTTCTTCAACCGATAATACTCCATGCTTGGCTTCTTTGTATATCTATCACATTGAAACACTTTTTCAACCATTAGCATAAACATAATTGTTTGTTAAACATCAAAATAAGTAAGATTAAGACCCTAGGTCTTCACACAAAATTAACACGTTTTTTGACTTTATCATTTTTGAAAAGATACGTGTGTTATAACCTATGAAAAATAGTGGTTTGGAAAAAAAATTTATTTTTAATTTTTTGACAATATTCATTAGAATGCATGTTCACAATTGAGATGGGTATAAAAAAAACATCACAAAAAATTCAAAAACAATACGTTTTTTGATTTTACCATTTTGGGGTAAAATATGTGTGTTATATCTCATGAAAAATGAAAATTTTGTGAAATATCTAAATTTCATTTTTCTTGACACTATTCAATAGAATGCATATTCACAAATCCGATGTCCGTAAAAAACAATAGGAGAAAAGTCAAAATCAACAAATTTTTTTACTTTGTCATTATTTTACCAAAATACATGTGTTATAATCCATAACAATTGAGGTTTGGCGAAAATTTTAATTTTTAATTTTCTTGAGAATATTCACTAAAATGTATGTTCACAATCGAGGTTGGTGTAAAAACATAACAAAAAGTCAAAATTAGCGCTTTTTATGATTTTGCCATTTTTACTTAAAATATCTGTGTTATAACCCATAACAAATACAAATTTGGTAAAAAATTTAAGTTTCAATTCTTTAAACACTATTTTTTAGAATGCGTGTTCACAATTGAGGTGTGTAAAAGAATAGTTGGATAAAAGACATAATAAACACATTTTTTAACTTTGTCATTTTTACAAAAAAAAAAAAAATACGTGTGTTGTAACTCATGAAAAATTGAGGCTTGACAAAAATTTAATTTTTACTTTTTCTGATAATATTCACTAAAATGCATGTTTATACCGGAGCTGGGTGAAAAAATACATAACGATATCTTCTTTCCTAATAACTTTTGACTAAATCCGAAAGAGATTCTGTTATAAAAGGAGCAATGATAGGGGGAGTGAAATTGTGGAGTGAAAAATGGGAGTGACTGACATGGCAGTGATAAAAAGACAAACTAATACCCTAACCAAATGATGAGTGAACCCTAATGGATAAGTGATAAATTTGTCTTTTTATCACTGCCACGTCAGTCAGTCCCATTTTTCACTCCACAACAATTTAACTCCCCCTATAATTTCTGTTATAAAAGCTTTCAGTAAAAACTTAAAAAAGGATTTCTCTTCAACACACTTTTTTGTGCCCATCGGAAAACACTCCCAATTTGGAGACACGACGAGAATTACAACGTGGCATGATGAGATGCTTGGGAGGTACCGGTTTTCTAAAGGGTGCTCTTTTTCTTAGACCATCCCTTTCAATCAATTTTTTTTTTTTTGCTCTTTATAGAAAGAATTCACTATAAAAAAAAAGTAAAATAATCAAAATACAGTGGAAACTGGAATAATAATTTCATGTTTTACTAGTAGTAGGGCTTCTTTGCTCAAATTTAGGATTATCTTGATTTGAATTCATGCACGTACCAAGAAATTGAAAGTTTTTATTGGAATAAACAATAATTGTCTCCTTAAGGAGATTAACTAGAAGTGAAGAATAACAATTAGGGTGTAACATTTATTAGAATCATTCACATAAATCATTTGCCAAGCACCAATAATTGAATGCAATATAAATTATTTTTTAGTGTTTCATCATAATAATAATACACCCCACTTATACCATATAATTAACATAAAACCAATGGCGTATCCAAGGAGGGGTGTGGGGGTGCAGTTGCCCCCCAAGATTTTAAAATTGTACTGTATCCCTATAAAAAGTTAAAAATTTTCAATTGGTTCCTTAAGAAAATTAGAATTTTGCCCTCCAAAAAATTAAAATAGAACTTTTACCACTACTACTATATAATTTCACACCCCCAAACCATAGTTTCTAGATTTGCCACTGCATAAAACCCTTAAGACATAAATTTGTAGAAAAAAATTAAATGCACTAAGATGATTAATCATTCCATAACTCATCCATATAATTTGTTTAAGGTTATCATGTCTTTATTCTGTGTTCAAATCAATAAAACTAAGAATTTAGAAAATAAAATATAACTAAAATCAAATCTATAATTATTAATCCCTAACTTAGATGTGGGTGAACCCTACAATATTTTTTTCATTAAAATCAAGATTAAAATAATGAAATATCACTAAAATTAAATCTACAATTATTAAGCCCTAATCCAAATACGATTGAACCCTACTACATTGTTTCGCTAAAATCAAGAATTTTAAAAAATTAAATATCACAAAAATTAAATTTACAATTATTAAGCTCTAACTCAAATGTGAGTGAACCCTACGACGGGATTTTAATAAGAGAATAAGATGTGATAATCTTAGATAAAAGACCTCATATGTCTTTTTATGACGATGCTATGTTAGAATAGAGGGATTTATTCTTTTGGTGTTGTTTAATTTTTTTAACTACAAATTTAATGTTTTAATTTAAGATTTTAGTTAATTATATGGTATAATTAGGGTGTATTATTATTATGGTGAATATTAAAAAAATGCTTACATGGCATGCAATGATTTGTGTCTGATGAATGATTTATCAAGATAATCTTGATAAATTTTAAACTATTTATAGTTAATTATATGGTGTAGGTATGGTGCATTTTTATTAGAGTGAGAGTTTAAAAACTGCTTATATGGCACGAAATAATTAGTGTCTGATAAGGGGTTTATCATTATGATTCTGAGAAATATTTTTGGGTAAATTACGCAAACCACGGGTTAATTTTGAATTTGCCCTTCAACTTCAAAACGTTTCATTTTAATCATTCATATTGAGTTTGAGTTTTAAATCGTCCTCGGTCTATTTTTCGTCAATGTATAGATAAATTATGTCTCTCACGTTTGTGACACATAACAAAAAAGATGAAGGTAATAAACAATAACCAAGAAATAAATAAAACATACCATGAAATAAATAAATAATAAATGAAATTGGTTCATCTTGTCATTTAATTTGTCATGTGACACGCACATGAGAGACTTAATCTGTCTATATATGGACGAAAAACCGACCAATGACGATTTAAAACTCAAAATGCAAGATAATGGACTAAAATAAAATATTTTAAAATTGAGGAACAAATTTGAAATTAACCCCTAAGTTAAGGGACAATTGGCGTAATTTACCCAATATTTTTCTCTAACAATTAATGTGCAAAATATGTGCAACAAATTGAGTAACATGTAAAATAGCATTTCACTTTCCCTATGATCCTAAGAATGCGCAATAAGCTTGAGTTAATGTGCAGAATATTAACTGAATTGATAACTCGCAAAATAATAATAAAGCATGCAAAATGGGAAAAACGATCAAAGAAATAGGCACCCACAAAAACTAATATGATGCAAAATTTGTGTTTGTTGACATTTAGAGGACATAATATATTTTCAAATGTATGCATATCATAAATGCATCTTCAATATAATGATTTTGATATGATAGGTGACCTTTTTATTGGTAGAAAATGTCAACATAATGTTTAAAAACTATATTTGTCGGTGAAGACACGAAGGATTATTGATGTCTTCACCTTCTTGCAGGCTGCAGCACAGAAAGCCTCTTTTCCAGCAGCTTTGGATTGCTATTCATATTTGTTCAAATTATATACAACTGATGAATGATTTTTATATTTCGACAGTTTAACAAAAATGAATCTAAAATACATAGCTGAAACTATATAAAAAAGATAAAACAAATATAATATAAAATGGAATTAAACAATACCGATCGACCTGTGGAATTTTTTTAATTATCTTGGATAAAACAATATTTTAATTCCATCATTTATATTAATTGTGAGACAATAATAGGGTGGGAAATCAAATGTTTTAATGGTCTTTAATTTTAGTTGCACCATTATGATCATGCTTAGCACACAATATGCACTTACATTCTTAAAATTTTTAATTTTTAATTTTTTTGTTATAATTTATTAGTTTATATTTTGTTATTGAGTGGGAAATAAAAGTTGAGCACTAAAAGAATACCTAATAGCTTTTTATAGTAGAAAATTATAGTTTCTCTTGAAATCAGAGGTTATAGCTCACAAAATTATGATTTTTCATCTTTTTTATTTTTATAATTTTTTGACATAATGTATTATTTTATATATTGCCAATGTTAAAATAAAAAAATAGACCATTAAAAGTATTTGTAAATAGTTTTTGATAAATTACATTTTTTATTCTTAATAACTCAATGCTATAGCTTAGAAAATTGAGATTTTTGAAATTTTAATTATTTTTGTCATTATGTAATTAGGCTAAAAATTTTAAGATTTTGAAACATAAAAAATATTAATTATTTTAAAATGTAATCTATTTATTTGGTCACGACATATTTATTTTTCATAAAGCCAAATTTTACATTTTTAAATAAAATTAGAATTAGTCAACAGATTGTAATTAATCAAAGTTCAGTTTAGAAAATGATCATTCCAACTTTAAGAGTGTGTAACCTTATCTTCTCTCTAACTTTCCTCTTCCCCTTGACAACGACACGACACAAAAAATTAGAAAACTACGGCGAGGTGACAGGCCCTTGCCGTTGGTTCCCCACTAACCTACCTCCTTCAAAGTCCAAAATTTGTGTTGTCTCCATTTGTGAGTGTTATTTGTCGCTCTTTGTGGGAGTGTTTTTGAGGTTTTTTTTTAGTGTCAAAGAAAAAATTTGCAACTTAAATGGGTTCATAGAAGCCTCAACTTTGGGGCAGACAAAAAAAGATGAAGATATATTTCTTCAATCAGTTGAATTGCAAGGTTATCCCATTCACCCTATCTTTCTTTCTCATATCTAGACTTTGGTTTTTTAAGATTGATGAATTTTGAATTTGGTACATTTGTGGAGAAAACTTTGGATTTAGGTATTTTGTGGGGATTAAAGTTTGTTTTTTTTCCCCAGCTACTAGGATGGAAAATTTTCTATTCTAATTCTCTTATTAGGGAGAAGAATTTACTCCAATTTTAACTCTACTATAGAAGAAAACACTCCAGATTTAGTTTTCAATTAACCAAATGATTATTTCATTTTTTGTTTTCATGACTTGCGAATGATTTTGAACTTTGTATAACTAAAATTTGTATGGCTTTAGATCTATGTTAATTGCATGTGATGCATGTCATTAATTAGCACTGAGTATATGAGTTAACCAAATTAACTCAATGCACATATTATTACCTTTTTAGTTGAATGGTGTTGTATTTTATTTTTATTAATTAATTAAATTATGGCTTTTGGAAAAAAAACAAACAAATTAAAAGTATTTTTCAGTTTGCATAAGAATATTATTTCCCTGGTAGAGTAGAAAATGAGATTGACACAGAGCTGAAGTTTAAGGGGATAAAACAAAAGTATTATATAAAGGGATCAATGTAATCAAACAATAGCAATTTGGAGTGTTATTCCAAAATAACCTAGTTTCTAAACAATATTTTTAATGTAACGTACTTTTAAATTTAATTTCTCAACTAACATTTTTTTTGTCATATATACTTCAACTATCCACCATGGAATAAAAAGTTACTGTGTTCTCTCACTTATTTTTCAATTTAAAAATAGTTCTTATAAAAGAAAAACTATTACTTCCTTCCAATTTTTTTCTCTTTCTTAATTCAAATTTATTTTCTCTATCTTAATTTTTAATTTAGAAATCATTACTTCATTATCAATTAAAAAAATTATTACTTTGTCTTGGAGAAATAATAGTTTTTTTCCAATCATTCAGTAAAATACATGAAAATACCAATTAGAATTCTTTAATAAATAACTTTAATAGATGGTCAGAGTAAGAAATTTAAGATCAGTCATATTTGTTAAACAAAATACAAAACTTTTATTTAGAATTCTTTAAATACATAATTTTTAATTAGAATTCTTTAATAAATGGTCATAAGAAGAAAATTCATATCAATATTATTTGCTAACAAAATACACAAATTTAATAATACATGAATTTTAATTTTTGCGATTGCTCAAAATTATAGATCACTATGGGTTTTTCTTACCCTCATTGATCTCTATTGTGTGGATTATTTTACTCTCTTAATTTTAACTAGTAGAATAATGTCTAAATAGGGATGAATAGGTTTTCTTCAAAATTATTTACAATTAGTTTCATTTTCAATGAATTCATTCATTTACAATTAGTTTTTTTGTAACGATTTTACTATAAATTATTTTACTGTGTTTTAAAATTTGTCTATCATGATCTTGAGTTTTGATAAAGGAAAAATATATATATGAATTTTGATAAGGCAAAAAATTAAAAAAGAAAATAAGGAAAAAATAAAAGAAGATAAGAAAAAATGTAAGCCAAACGAGAAGAGAGATTAAAAGAAAAAAAATAAGGAAAGATCAAAGAGATAGATGGAAAGAAAAAATTATGGGAGAGAATAACTTGTCTTTCACATTGGCTAATTGAGACAAAAAGAGTGCTATTAAGTGAATATAATTAAAAAGTTTGTTATTTTGGTAAATTTTTTTTGAAAGTATGTTATTTTGGGGAAAAAAAAGTGAATTTATTATTGTTAGTAGGAGAGAGAAAAAAATTAGTTGTTTATGTGGCAAATAATGATCTATGTGGCGAAAAGAATGTTAGTTAGAAAATTAAATTTTAAAGTGTGTTAGATTGAGAATATTTTTTAGAAATTATAATATTTTGGAAAAACACTCAGCAATTTGTCGTAAATTGTTTAATTGTCATGGAAAGAACAATATTTTAAGTCCATCTAATTTATAATATCAGACTGTTCTAGGTAGGTAAATCCAAACTTTTGAAGGTCTTTAATTCTAGTTGCACCATTATGAACATTCAGAGCACAAAATATTCACATAAATATGTTTCCTTTTTTCCGCCAAAAGAGTGCATACATATATATTTATGCTCAAGAAAGTGAGAATTTAAATATGCAAATATTTTTTTTAGTGTAGTTTGAGTATACTTTGTCTGACACTATAATTATTGAGTTTTTTGGACTGTGCCAACATATGTGGAAAAGTCCAAAATTAATAGGCTATGGTTTAGGTGCACTAAGAAGGTAAGACTAACTAGCTGTTTATATCTAATTGACCGGTTAAGCACATCAAGAAAGTTTGAGCCAAAAAAAAAGGATAAACTTGGAACTAGTTTATGGTAAAATTTTAGCGAAATTCTAGTTTATGCTCTTGGTCAAACGGCCCATATGAGGGGCAAATGTGAGATCAGGTTGAAATTTTAAGTGATGGTAGAGGAAATTTAACTCCATATATTTGAACAATTAATATTGGATTTTAACGGTTTCTACACTTTGCAGCACACAGATTGCATCATTTTCGGCAGTTTTGAATTGTTATTGAAGTAAGAACATATGCGTAACTGCAAAAATATTTTTTTTTTTTTAATTTTTCATTGTTAAAAAAGAATACTATTCAATTGCAAGTTAGAATACAAAATTGAAATCGAAATACATAGGAGTTTTAAGGGGACCAAACAAATATAGTACTATAAAAGGTAGTTAACAGTGGCAGAGTTGTAGCAATTTTCCCATCTCATTTACAGTTGTGCGAATTTCGGATTGAACTGAAAATCAAATCGAATTAAAATGATTTTGATTTTTTGATTTTTTGATTTTCGATTCAATTTTCATTTCCTTTTTGGTTTTTAACTTTTGATTTGGAAAAAAAATAAAAAAATCGAATTTAGTTTAGTTATTAATATGTTGAAAAATATATTTGAACCATAGTGTTCAAGATAAATGCAGTACTACAACATTTTTTAAATGAACAATCATATTTAATTAATGATATTATACATAATTTTGCATTTTAATCATAAATTATTATTAAATAATAAATTGAATTTATTTCATATTTACAATTCTATATTTTTATATTCCTTTATGTAAAAATTTTAGGGAGAATTTTTATAAAGGGCGCATCTCAAGCTCTTATTATAAAATAGGGCACAACTTTAATATGTTTATTAGTAAGGGCGGTGAAATAACTTTATTATGTTATATAATTAGTTAAAGACTTTAGTATCCTTCTTACCAATTATAAAAAGATTATGTTGAAACACTTAACTTTTCATCATTTATTCAATATTTTATTTGTTTCTTTAATAATTTTTTGTGGATAAAATTTTTAGGTAATTCAACTTATTATCAAGTTATCTTAAATAGTAAAATATACTTATCATCAAAATCTTTTATTATTAAATATACTCATCATCAAATATCTTTTATTATTAAATATATTCATCATCAAATTTTTTTATATTAAACATACTCATCATCAAATTTTTTTTATATATTTGTTTTTACTGATTTTATAATTGGTAACAATTGATGATGAGTATATTTAATAATAAAAGAGTATATTTAATAAAATAGTATAAAAGAGTTTATTTAATAAAACATCATAAAAATTTTATTTAATAAAAGAGTATATTTAATAAAAGTATATATAAAAGAGTATATTTAATAAACTCTACAATTTGATTATCATCAAACTCTTTTATTATTAAATATACTAACCGTCAATATCTTAACAATAAAAGGGTATATTTAATAAAAGTTTATATTTAATTAAATAGTATAAAAGCGTATATTTAATAAAATTAAGAGTATAAAAGAGTTCATTTAATAAAAGAGTATAAAAGAGTTTATTTAATAAAAGAGTATATTTTAATAAACTCTTAAAATTTTGATGGTGAGTAAATTTTACTATTTAAGATAATTTGATAATGATTTGAATTGCCCTCAAATTTTATCCACAAAAAATTATTAAAAAAACAAATAAAAGATGGAAAGTTAAGTGTTTCAACGTAATCTTTTTTTATAATTGGTATGAAGGTTACTAAAGTTTTTAACTAATTCTATAACACAATAAAGTTATTTCAACACCCATACTAATAAATATATTAAAGTTGCGCCCCATTTTGTAATAAGAGCTTGAGATGCGCCCTTAATACAAATTCTCCCAAAATTTTATTTTATAGTGCTTATACAAATTACATATAATGTACTTGTTAGTAGCTACCTATAAAGTTATCTTGTTATAAATTAATAAAATTATAACTATACCTACTACTTACTATTAAGTGATTATATTTTAACTTTCATACAATTTTATACTAAGTGTCACTAGAAACATTTGCACACTTATTAAGGAATAGGTATGGTGTGTCGTTTTTCAAAATTTGGTGTGTCGTTTTTGCACCAAAATTAACTCTTACTCTAAAAGATTTAAAATAGTCTAATGGGAGTAAGGTCGACCCCACGAGGAACAGCAAATATTCTAAATAGTTAACTCGCAATTTGTCACAATAATTAAAACTAAAAATAATACGAAGGAAAATAGATAAATTAACAAATTAATAACCAAAGCAATTAATATCATAAAAATACTGAATTAAATTACTTAAGATAAAATTCTGGCAAATAAGCAATCCACACTAATCTTTATCAGTTGTTCATTGACGCAAAAATAATAATTCCCATTCAATCAGTCAGTTATAGGACACCGAGAATCAGCTCTGACGTGTCCCAATCCTTCCTTACTTATTCAAAACTGTTTGGCTAAACAATGCTTATAAAGTGAAAGAGTTCAACACAACTAAAACATCCTAAAACATACTAAAATGACAAAACTGTAAATTGAATTTTTTCAAAGAATTTCTGATTTTTTTTTATTATTTTATAAAAGAAATAACATAATGAAAAACAAACCATAACTACACCCTCCCCACACTTAAACAATTCCATGTCCTCATGGGGAGAAAGGAAACAAAATAACAAAAAAAAACAAAAAATATAGAAAAAGTAAGGGAAAAGGGATAGCCTGAGTTATTGTGGGGGTTCGTTGCTGACGGATTGCATCTTCTCTCGGCGTCAGAAAAGGTGATTGTCACCGAGGAGTTGGACGGAGTCGACTCATTATCGCCAGAATCAGAGGACGAATAGGTACTTGGCCAAAGGGACGTCACTTACGGAGGTCATCGCTAATTTCACGGCCACTCGCCGTTGTTGTTCCGCTAGAGATGGGGATGGAGACAATTCTGCAGTCCGCGGAGAGAGAGAAGGTGGTGACGAAGTTGCCAGCGATGAAGATGGTTGAGGAGGCGGAGAGGCGAACTTCGTTTTGACCATGGTGGTGCAGCAGTAGGCGGCGAAGAAAAACCCGGCTGGTGACGCGTGGTGGTGGGCGTCGGGTGTGGGCAACGGGTAGCAGTGCGTGAGATGGGGAACAAAGAGAGAGACAGCTAGGGTTGGGAAAAAAGACAAGTGGGTAAATGGGTTATGGGACCACTTGAATATGGGTTGAAAATGGTGGGCCTTTGTAATAAAATAAAGGAAGCTTGGACTGGGCTTGAATTCCATAGACAAAGACATGTCTCCACTTCTCTTAAATTAAGGCCTCTACTCCATGTCTGCAATTAAATCAACTCTACTGTGGAAGCCACATTTTAAAACACATCTGGACAAAGAAGACAACTGATTAATTGGAAAGAAAAACAATAATAAAGCTAATAAAATAAAACTAACAAAATAAATTCGCAAGACTAAAAGGAAAATGGGTTGCCTCCCACAAGCGCCATTGTTTTAATGTCCTTGGCTAGACCAAGTATGTGTCAAACTCATTAACCATTGGTGGTGGCTCTGGAGGTGGTCTTGGAGAAGGCACATCTTGTATGCAAGTCAAAATTTTTCCTACAGTTCCCCTGTAGCTTCTTTGGCTCCATGTCAATTTGATCAATAAGCTTTGAGGAAGATTCTTATTATTGACAGTGGGCAGCGCCTTTTCCTTACTCAAAAACACAACATTCAGATGTTTAATCAATGATCTAAATTGTAAAATCGGAACTTGCAAAATATAAGGAAAAAACGTTTCAACAGTATCTTGTTTGGGCAAACGGAAACTTTCTGGGTTGCTTGAAAACACTTGTATCAGATTCAATGGCATTGTTTCATCTCCAATCTCTTCATCCTTTAATTCTTTAATGTCAGAATCTGGTTCTTTACATTCATGTGACAGTGTATCCTCAAGAATAACCGGCATGTCATCACATTCCACTACCATCTCCTCTTTTAGATGTTGGTTTCTCTTGGCAAGAAACTCTTTTTCAAACTTTGCAACCTTTGGCATTTTTCTAATTGCTTCAAGGAATGCGTCTGTAATCTCCACCTTGTCGAAGATGGTTAAGATATCACTCATGTCATCATCCTTTACATCCCTTGTTAACCTGCCAGGAAAAGGAGGAGGTATTTTAAATTCTGAAGTAGGCAAATTCAATTTAAAATGTACCTCAGATTTCTGCGCGTGAGTCGTTTGGTCGAACGACGCAGACAGAATTTCTGGGCTGATGGGTTGTTGAATTTCGATCTCTGCCTCTGGTTCTTCAATCTTTTGTCCACTACTTAACATCATTTGATTGACGTCTTCCCCTGAATTAATCAACACTTGGGATGTGATTTTTCCTTGATTACTTATCCAGTTGGTGATTTGTATATTTAATTGAGTAATTTGGTTACTTAATTCTTTAAAACTTGCCATTGTGGCTTCTCTTTCTTGTTGCATCACATTCAAGTGTGGAACGAATGAAACCATCTCTTGTTGCCATATATCATCTTGTATTGGCACATTGTCTTTCTGCATAATGTTAACTGAGTTAGCTAAATTTGCAAGTAAATCTTCAAGAGATGTACCTGAACTTGTAGTGGGTATTCCAATGTTTTAGCCAAAAGAAACCATTGATTGTTGTTGTTCCCATGTCCATGGTGATGGCTGTTGCTGCACCTTATCTCCATCAATGTAGTTTGGGTAATTCCACCACTCTGAATTGTATTCATTAGAATAAGGGCTGTAATGATGTTGTGGATGAAAATTCCCAATTGTATTGAATTGTGTCCTTGGATACTCTTGAACGAATTGACACCTAGCTGTTGGATGTCCAAGATTTCTGCGTATTCCATAAGGTCTTTTCTGTTGAACAGCACCTAAATCTGCAACTAATTTTTCCAGTGAAGAGATCAGTGCATCTTATTTATTTTCCATTGAAAACATGTTTATCTCTTCAACCGTTTGGGCAGACGGCGACTGTTCAGAACCAAAAATTATTTCTTGGTGTCTTTCCTTCAATTCTTTCCTCAATCTGTGCGATTTTTTTCAGTATCTAAAGATAAACAGATTGGAGTTAGAAAATCTGGAATTAAACCAAAGAACAAAACAAATTAACTAAAAAAGAAAATAATGCTATTCCCCGGCAACGGCGCCAAAATTTGGTGTGTCGTTTTTGCACCAAAAATAATTCTTACTCTAAAAGATTTAAAATAGTCTAATGGGAGTAAGGTCGATCCCACGAGGAATAGCAAATCTTCTAAATAGTTAACTCGCAATTTGTCACAATAATTAAAACTAAAAATAATACGAAGGAAACTAAATAAATTAACAAATTAATAACCAAAGCAATTAATATCATAAAAATACTGAATTAAATTACTTAAGATAAAATTTTGGCAAATAAGCAATCCACACTAATCTTTATTAGTTGTTCATTGACGCAAAAATAATAATTCCCATTCAATCAGTCAGTTATAGGACACCGAGAATCAGCTCCGACATGTCCCAATCCTTCCATACTTATTCGATAATGGACAAGTATCAGCTTAATCCACTATTTCCCTATTTCTAATATAACTAGGCCGAAATCAGCCGATCACCCAATTCAACGTTAGAAAAGCATTAATTCTTAAAAGGACCTAACTCTAGCAAACTAAGTTATGATCAGCATACATTAATTTGTTAACCAATTGTCTCCGTCTACCGAGACAGCAGCTTTGTCTCTAATTAATCCTACTAATTCAATCCAGTGATTTAATTAGAGATTAATTGACGCTACCTAATTTTATTAAAGTTGATCAGGCTTTAATCCAATTAAGTAATGAACGCTATTCACAGAAAACTCTTGAAACTGAATATAAATCATTGATATAAACAATTCGGTCTCACAACTTGTTATTGATTAGAGCTTCTTACTTACATGCCAGATAAAGAACTACTCACAATACATAATGAAAAGCAAAACAAGAATTAAAAGAAATAAACTGAATTAAGAAATCAAACAGAGCCGCCCGTCGTTTGGGCAAACGACGGGCTGCTGTTCTTGTTCTCTGCAAAACTGCAGAACTTTAAATCTGAAAGCTGCGCCTAATGTGCTCAAATCAAAGATAAAAGATCAAAGATCAAAAGATCAAAGATATCTCTGCCTAATTATTGTGTTCTCTTATATAGAAGAGAACAAACATCTTTTCCTAATCTTACTCAATAAAGAAATCTTCTTATTTCCAAAAATCAATCAACCACTTGCGGTTATAACAAACCACTTCCAAGTCAAATTCGCATGCCAAATCTTCTCACCAATTCTGCATCACGGGATCTTCTAAATTCTGCAAGAATAAACATAATTAAGTACAGATTTTTCCTCACAAAGCACATAAAATCATAGATAATAACAACCCTATTTTGTGCTTATCAAGTAAAATGACTAAAACTCTTCTAATTAATACTGATAAACCGCAAAAACATGTAATTAATGCATATGATGAAAATACTTGTAATTAATACTCATAAACATTTAAAGAATGGTACAATTATATCCTTATGTTAAAACAATATTTAATTTATAAAATCAATAAAAATCTAAAACGTCACTTAAATCTGATTATATAAGGAGTAATAATTACAATTTGCCTCAAATCACCATTGTTTGATTAAATTGATCTTATATATATACTAGCTTTGTTTTATCCCCTTAAACTCCAGCTCTGTTTTAATTTCAGTTTGCTATACGGTGAAAATTTAACAATTTTATCTTTTCGTTGTACTCTACAAATAGTATTCTTATGCAAAATTTAAAATATTTTGCATATATTTGTTCTTTTCCAATGGTCTTATAGTGTAATTTATCCTTATATTCTTACTTCATAGGTGGGAAGCTGTTCTGTTGCCTTGGTTCCTGTGCATGATTAAATTTTGCTTAATTTGAACATTTGCCATGTATCAATTCAAAACTGTTGGAAAAGATGTTTCGAAGTTCAAGAAATCCGTTGACTAATTGTAATTTGATCTTGTAATTTCATCTCAAAGTTGAATAACATGTGCAATTTCAGTGCAATTAGATCTCGTAATTATCAAACTTAAAAGAAAAAACAAACTAATAAAATAACATAAAAAAAAAATCAAGAAGAGCTATACGTGAACTAACATCAAGCATGCACAAGAACGCCTAAAGATAGCAACGTAATTATATACCATTCAAAACAACATAATCAAAATTCACCTAAAATTTGAAATTTTGAATTATTTATGTAGATTGGCAACTCCCCAGAAATTTACTATTCTTCTAGTCCCACCGACATTTTCACTTTCCATCTTTCTCTTCAAACTTTTTAAGTTTCGCAACTTCATATTCTTTCACATTTTGAACGTTTTAAAATTGAAAGTTTCTATATTGTAATTTTGGTTTGATGATAACTCTATAATATTCTTTTTAAAAACTAAATAAAACAATATCAAATCTAAAATATAAAATGAATTTAATTGAACAACAGTATAGATCACAAAGCTGGACAAAAGAAATGTATTGGTGACTTAACTTGCGGTTCATGTTGAAGGGAAAATACATCCATCGAATATCGATCAACTTTAATTAACTTGGGATATCGATGGTTCTATGTTGACTGATAAATCACACCCGTCCATGTTTGTATGTGCACCAATTGATTGATGAATATCATGAATTTCTGTAAACATCATAATTGATATGTATATTTTAGAGTATTTTACTGTTTTTCTTTTTTCCATTTTTTCTCTAAAATCTTGTCAAACCTAGTTCTTGTCAATTGATTACGAGGATCGAAATCCAAAATCCAAAATACAAATCCCATGTTTGGTTCAAAACTTTTCGTTGAATCCCAAACTCATAGTCTAAATTAATTTACTCCAACAATTCATCTTGTGATTTTATTAATACTATTAGAAGTAGGACATATAACCACGAGAAAAATTTGGCTAGTTCTTTTTACTTAGATCGACCATTTCCGATTTCATTCCCTTATTCTTTGAGTATCATAATTAATACGTAAAATCATCACAAGATGGAAACAAAGAAAAAAATTCCAAGAAGATTAAGTATTGATTTTTTTTTTCAGGAATTAGAGAGACCATTCGGTTTAGAAGCAACTTTGTCAATCATAGAGCAAGATATTGGTATAGTTCCTTATGCTCATTCGCCTCTAAAAAGTCCTCCGTCACAATGGAATAACATCCATTTTGTGGAATGATGGCATCGATCAAAGTAAAGAATTGAACCCGAACGATGAAGTTAAAGTACCGAGATCCATGAGGATGCTTGAGCCGGTGGAACAATGGAGCAAATATTCATCCGTATGATCCACCAATGAATAATTGGAGAATTTTAGGCAGATAAATTTTCTTTAACATGCAATATAATTAACACCTCGGCATAATCAGCTGGTGCTTTGCTTTATCCATTGATCCCACCGGAATGATCTTTTATAGAAATTTATGGTCAATATAGACAAGGAGAACCTTGAAAAAGGACAGCATTATCCGTGCGAAAACCAATATCATGAAATACATCTCTTTCAAGGTGGAAAACTTGGGCATCGATCAGCCGAGTATTTAGAATAGATCACATATCTTTGCTTGATTTTGATATGAATTTTTGAAGTATTTCGAGAGAAAAGATTTAGATATATAGGGTTGTTCATGTGGGGTTGTTCGGAGAGTTGGGTCGTTGATGAAATGGAAGAAGCATATGAGAAGAAAGGGCAGCCATTGATTTATAGGAGAAGAATTTTTCGCACGAGAGACTTTGATCAGCTCCTTGGGCGACCATTTATTTTTTGATTCTTTAACCCCAAAACCATACATTCAATCGTGCACGAAGTCCGCAAAAAGATTTTGATTTCGATCCGATCGAGTTTACTTTGATAAACTCAACTGATTTCCTAACGTAATTTTTGGATTTTAACGTTAATCCATTCTCGTACACACACATAGAAGAGGAAGAGTACTCTAATGTGGATCGCAAACCAATGACACTTTTCTTTGATCTCATTATCTTTCTTGGGGTGTGAATAAGTCTTAAGCTTTTAATCTCTGTGACTCTACTTGAGCTCCATTGATGGAGGGCCGTCACAATTCCGTTGAGATTCAAAGCCATTTTTGCACTCGTTTTCTAAAACTCAAATTTGAACTGAACTGAAATGAATCAAACTCAAGTTGATTCAACGCAGCACAATTTCATTGCAACCTATACCTATCCATCCCTTGGTTAAGTCGATCATTGCTAGTTGTCTTTAAGATTCTAAAGAGAGATAATAAATTAAAGGATTTTCTCCTACATTCTTCGATCATTCCATGAGGATGAATTAATTAAACTACTTTGATTGTTTAAATCAAGAACCCCTGTTATTTATGTGAATATGGCTGATGAGGGGTAAAAATGTACACCCCAAAACGAATGGTCATGATTAAAAGATAAAGAAGCTCTTTGCCCCCCAAGTTAAGTCCAGATAATGACATCATCAAGGTACACACTTCCTATAAATAAAACATGAGTGCATTTAGTGATAGGTTGGTGTCTCTCTACTTAAAATTAATATCAATATATCTCCAAGGTCATTTACTGACTTAAACATCGAAGTGGAACTACCCAGGACCACCTGAGGGCGTTTCACTAACGGTTTGTTCTGCCTTACAGGTCGAGGTTGTTGGAGGAAGACTTGGGCTGATTTTATTTAACTTCTACTCTAAGGCTGATTTCATTGGACTTCTACTCTAAGGCTGATTTCATTGGACTTCTACTCTAAGGCTGATTTCATTGGACTTCTTCTCATTCTTGTTGGAGTTTGAAGGTGGGCTGGTTTGAGGCTTTCCGCTAAGGCTACGGATCCTTAGATCTCTGTAAGGTACATTTTCAGACTTCATCAGTGGCGCCGTCTGTGGGAAACCACTTGAACAAAAAGCTATGACTACCACACGGTCTCAGCGGTTGTTAGAGCAGCGAAGGGATAAGCAACCCATGATAGAGCATGAAGAAAGACCCTCGTCTCACTCTTCACCCAGTAGGGATGAAGCTTCTTGACACTCCCAGCTGCAAGACGTTCCCAAGGTCGTGGCTTATTTGAAGGAGCATCTTGGAGAAATACATGCCTTGCTGGAGAAGGAGAAAAACTTAAGCAGAGATCATGTCACCATATCTTCCCCGTCTCCCCCACCAAGGCAAGAGCGAGAAAGACCTCTCAGCAGGGAAGTAAGATCTCATTTGAGAGTAAGGGGAGCCGACAGGCGTCATGAGGAACGATCCCCATCGAGGGAGGCAGAAGGAATGAGGCGACGTGAAGAAGGAGGATTGCGAAGGGATCAGGAAGACGAGTATCAAAACTGGGGAGATGGAAGGATACCCAATTGACCTGTCATCCCGGACCAACCTCGTCCTGGGTCATATAGAGGAACCGAGATAAGGAGTGAAAGGGGAAGGACTTTCCAGGACTACTGGAAAGAAGATGCGGTACGATCACAATGGGGAGCCTCTTTCCTCCACGACAGGCCTTACTAGGGAGTAGGGGGGACGGCCATGGTGTGTGAAGATTCTCCTTTTACGAAGGACATTCAAAACTTTCCCATCCCTCCTGGATTCAGGGCTCCCATGCTTGAGACATACACTGGAGACACCGATCCCAAGGACCATCTTCATCGATTCAAATATTGCATGATGTTGACTGCGGCTCCAGAACCGATTGTATGCCAGACATTTCCTACCACCCTTCAAGGAAAAGCCCGGGCGTGGTTTGAGGGTTTGCAGAAAGGGTCAATTTCGTCATTCTCCCAGATAGCCGAACGTTTCCAGAATCATTTCTTGCAGCGAAGAAGGCCTGAAAAATCCACCGCATAACTTATGAATATAGAATAAGAAGAAGGGGAACCACTGCGGAATTACATTGATTTGTTCAACGATGAAAGTTTACAAGTACAATGCGGGTCTGAGGAAGTTGTCATTGGAGCCTTCATCAATGGGCTCAGGTCTGGAAAACTCTACAGGAAGTTGGTCACGGATCCTCCAATCGACCTGCAAACCCTGATGGACCGAGCTGAAAAATGTACTAAATGAGAAGAGGCGGATAAAAGGAAGAGGGATAACGATAGACTCCTTACTAAGAAGAAAGAGAGAGGATATGTACGAGGAGAAAAAGATGTACCAGTTATCAGGAGTGGGGGAAGTCGAGGCGACAATCGAGGTGGTAGGTATGGCCTCTTGCATGAACACAAAGAGTTCACCCCCCTTAACAAGCCCAGGGTTGACATCCTAGCCATTCTTGCCAACAAAGGTGTGCTTCACCCTCCTAAAAATATGTTCACCCCCAATGATAAGTTGAACAAAGAGCTGTACTGCCGATATCACGAACAACACGGACACGACACAGAAGACTGTCGAGATCTGAAGAGGGAGTTGGAGATGCTCATTCAAAATGTACACCTTAGGGAGTTTGTGAAGGTGGCCTACCAGCAGGGGGTCCGCAGAGGCCGCTCGCGTGAGCGAGGAGGGCCAGAAAGGAGATATGGGAGGTTCGATGGAAAAAAGGCAGAAAGAAGAAAACAACCCACCTGCAGATGAGGGTCACAGGAAGATCACTGGGGTTATCCATTCAATTGTTGGAGGACCAGCAGGAGGGGATTCCAACTCGGCAAGGAGAGCTATGTGCAAGAAGGTGCGGGGACAGGAGCCCGTGCATAAGAGGTTTAATCCTACTGAAACAATCATTTTCTCGGAGGAAGACACAGTCCCAGACAGATTTCCCCACATGGATGCTTTGTTGATCAAGGCAATAATAGCGAATAAAGAGGTGCATCGTGTGTATGTTGATGATGGGAGCTCTGTTGATATCCTATACCGGAATGCCTTAGAAAAGTTGGGAATAGGAAAAGATCGCCTGCAACCCTGCAAAACACACCTAGTAGGATTTGTCGGGGAGGTACAACAGCCTATTGGTATTCTGTCTGTGCCCGTCACAGTAGGGGATTTCCCTAAGGATAAACTCATTTATGTGGACTTCACGGTACTAGACGTAGCCTCGCCTTATAACGTTATCCTGGGACGACCTGCTATGGTCCAACTCAAAGCCATTTGGTCACCATACCACATAGTAATGAAGTTCCCTACTGAAGAAAGGATAGCAGTGATAAGGGGGGACCAAGCCATGGCCAGGGAGTGTCACATCGTGTGTATGTTGATGATGGGAGCTCTGTTGAAGGGCAAGGGAAAGAAAGAAGGAGGTCTGAAGATCAATTGTGTAAGTACCAATGCGAGACTCACTGACGAGGAGATAGCAAGTCGCCCACGACTCACTCACGAAGTGGAAAGGATCAGTGTGAATGACACCTTACCCGAGAGAGTGGTACAAGTCGGGGCCTCACTGCCAGAAGGGTCGAAATCTTCCTTAGTCAAACTTTTGAAGGATTATCAGGACGTATTCACCTCGAGTGTCGAGGACATGAAAGGGGTACCTCCAGAGCTTGCTGTGCACAGATTAAACATCGACCCTTCTGAAACTTCGGTCAAACAAAAAAGAAGACCTGTGGCACCAGAGAAGGATGTTATTATAAAGAAGGAAGTTAAGGAGTTGCTGATGGCGGATATAATTAAGGAGGTTCATTATCCAACTTGGCTTGCCAACCCTGTCATGGTCCCCAAGCCCTAGGCCAGATGGAGAATGTGTGTTGATTATTCGGATCTTAACAAAGCATGTCCTAAGGATTGCTACCCCTTGCCCATTATTGATCAAAAAATTGATGCAGTAGCAGGGTACGAAGTTCTCTATTTTCTGGACTCCTACAAGGGGTACTACCAGATATTGATGGATGAGGAAGAAGCGGAAAAAACCGCCTTCATCACCGGGGAAGGCATTTTCTGTTATAAAAAGATGCCGTTTGGGCTACAAAATGTTGGGGCTACCTACCAGAGAATGATGAACACCATCTTTGAAGCTCAGATAGGGCGTAACATAGAAGTATACGTGGATGATATGCTTATCAAAAGTCGAAGGCTGGAGACCTTTCTAGGGGATGTAGAGGAAACCTTTGGGCAATTAAGAAAGACTGGACTGAAGTTGAATCCGAAAAAATGTACCTTTGGGGTAGGCTCTGGAAAATTCCTAGGCCACATGGTCTCCAGTAAAGGCATAGAAGCTAACCCGGAGAAGGTGCAGGCCATTGTGGATATGGGCTCACCAAAGAATGTGAAAGATGTACAAGTGTTGAAAGGGAGGCTAGCTGCCTTAAGCCGACTCTTATCGAAATCAGCTGATCGAGGCCTTCCCTTTTTTAACATTCTCAGAAAGGCTAGAAATTTTGAGTGGAATGATGAATGCCAAAAGGCCTTTGCCGACCTGAAGGAGTACCTGAAGACTCTGCCATCTTTATCGATTCCTACCCCTGGAGCGACTTTGTGCCTGTATTTAGCAGCTGGCGAAAAGACGGTTAGTGCGGTTCTAGTCAGGGATAGCAGAAAATTTCAACTACCGGTGTATTACACCAGCCGAGCCCTGCTGGGGGCTGAGCAAAGGTATCTAGTTATGGAGAAGTTAACATTGGCCCTGGTGAATGCGGCTAGAAGGCTAAGGCCTTACTTTCAGGCACATCCTATTCAGGTTTTAACCGATAAACCATTGAGGCAAATATTGCAAAAATCTGAATCCTCGGGAAGATTGATGAAGTGGGCGATAGAGTTGGGGGAGCATGAGCTGACTTTCCATACCAGACCTTCTTTGAAAGGACAAGTGTTGGCAGACTTTATTGCAGAAACCCCAGCAGAGGACACACCATCTCAGCTAAAGCCAATTGAGGATGAAGATAACGAGAATGGAGTGCAAGAAGACTTCTGGACCTTATATGTGGACGGGGCTTCCAGTGAGGAAGGTTTAGGAGCCGGATTGATTTTGAGAAACCCGGAAGGCCAAGAGTTCACTTATGACTTGAGGCTCGAGTTCAGGGCAACGAACAATGAGGCTGAATATGAAGCCTTGATAACGGGGATGAAGCTCGCCTTGGAGATGAGGGTTGAAAAACTACATGCATATAGCGACTCCCAACTTATTGTGAATCAGGTCACCGGAAGGTATGAGGCTAGAGAAGCAGTTATGAAAAAGTAAATGGAAAAAGTGGTTGAGTTAAAAGTGAGTTTTAAGGAGTTCTTGATAAACCAAGTTCCACGGTCTCGAAATAAAAGGGCGGATGCTCTTAGTAAACTAGCCTCATCGGCATTTGCTCATCTTACCAAAAAAGTCCTGGTGGAAATACTCCCGACACGAAGAATAGAAGAAATAGTGGTAAATACAGTGGATGAAGAACGGGAAACCTGGATGTCTCCTATCATTAGATATCTGAAGGAGGGTATCTTGCCCCTTGACAAGGCAGAGGCTCGAAAGTTGAAAATGAGAGCTGCAAGGTATGTTCTGAAGGACTGTGTTTTGTATAAGAAGGGTACTTAATGCCCTGGCTTAGATGTGCCGACTCTGATCAGGCTGGCTATGTGTTAAAAGAAGTCCACTTGGGGGCTTGCGGAAACCATTTGGGCTCAAGAATGTTGGCGAAAAAAGTGATTCGCCTAGGGTATTATTGGCCCACCTTACATGAGGACGCCCGTAATTTAGTAAGGAAATGTGCGAAATGTCAAGCTCATGAGGTAATCCCCAGGGTCCCCCAAAATGAGATGGTCTCAATGCAGTCAGTATGGCCGTTTGTCCAATGGGGCATCGACATTGCTGGACCTTTCCCCGAGGCTCCAGGTCGGGTTAAGTTCCTGATAGTCGCCATAGACTATTTCACTAAGTGGGTGGAAGCAGAAGCTGTAGCCTCCATCACTGGAAAGAGCGTGATGAAATTCTTTTGGAAAAACGTGATATGTCGATTTGGAATCCCTAAAGTCCTCATATCTGACAATGGGAAACAATTCGCAGAAGAACCTTTCAAGTCTTGGTGTGAGGAACTAAATATTCGTCAGCAGTTCACCTCAGTAGCTCACCCTCAAGCCAATGGGCAAATTGAAGTTATTAATCGAACAATTGTGCAAGGGTTGATGACCCGATTGGAGAAGGCCCAAGGAGATTGGGTTGAGCAGCTTACACACGTGCTATGGTCTTACCGAACCACGCCCAGGTCATCCACAAAAGAAACCCCCTTCAGTATAGTTTATGGGACTGAGGCCGTGGTACCAGTGGAAATTGGACTACCTAGTCTCCTGATACTTAATTATAACCCCTCTGAGAACGATGATGAGCTAAGGATGAATCTAGACCTTATCGAAGAAAGGAGAGAACTGGCATCAGCACGGGAGAGCCAGTATAAAGCCGACATGGCCAGATACTACAACAGGAGGGTGAAGAGTGCCTTTTTCAAGCCTGGTGATCTGGTGATGAGGAAGAACGAAGCTAGCAGAGTGGAAGGGCAAAGAAAGCTGGATGTCATATGGGAGGGCCCATATCAAGTTACCGAAGCAGGGAGGTCAGGAAGTTATCAATTGTCCACTTTAGATGGAAAGGTCATTCCCAAGAGATGGAATATTGTAAACTTGAGAAAGTTCTATTTGTAAAGAATTGTTGTTGAAATGAAGGGTAAGACTTCTCTGGTATTATTAAATTTGTGTCTCATAATGTATGACTAACTGGCTATCTCCAAAGAAACTTCCATTATCGACAGGCATCACATCAACAACAAGACCTGGATAAATTCAGGCAAACGCTTAAAAGGCAACTTCAACAACAAGACCTGGATAAATTCAGGCAAACGCTTATGATGTGACTTTAACAACAAGACCTGGATAAGTTCAGGCAAACGCTTAAAATGCGACTTCAACAACAAGACCTGGATAAATTCAGGCAAACGCTTAATATGTGACTTCAACAACAAGACCTGGATAAATTCAGGCAAACACTTAAAATGCGACTTTAACAACAAGACCTGGATAAATTCAGGCAAACGCATAAAACGCGACTTCAACTACAAGACCTGGATAAATTCAGGCAAACGCTTAAAATGCGACTTCAACAACAAGACCTGGATAAATTCAGGCACTCTTAAAATGCAACTTCAACAACAAGACCTGGATAAATTCAGGCAAGCGCTTAAAAGGTGACTTCAACTACAAGACCTGGATAAATTCAGGCAAACGCATAAATCCCAACTTCAACTACAATGCGAACTCAACTACGAGACCCGGATAAATTCAGGTAAACGCTTCAAATGTGATCTTTTCAACAAAAAGACCTGGACAAAATCAGGCAGACGTTTAAAGTACAACCTCCTCATCATTAAGGCTCGTTTAGAGACGAGTACTAAAAATCTCTGCAAGGTGTATTTGGTGGAAGGCTCATACTGAGATTGGTTTCTTTGGAGGGTGAACTTTTCTTCAAAGACCAGTGGGTCAAACCGTTATTTATCCCTAGTGTGTGGGAGTCAAGTCCTTCTTAAAGAAGTTTTCTTGTTTATCCTTTCACGATTTAAAAGAGAAACACACAAAATGGAATGACGACGATTTACATAAGGAGAAGCGCAATCACATGAAAATATATATAAAAGTACCCTTGAAAAGGCCTTACATATAGAATTTGAACGTTACAAAAGAGCTCCCATGGAGCATGGCTTCTCAAGAGGTAAAGAAAACAAAGTTTAGCAAATTATAAAATGAGAAAGAGTGTCTCCCTACAAACAAAACAAAAGCCAGCCAACGCAACAATCAACCAGACAAAGGTCCCTCAGTATCCCCAGCAGGGATAGTTTCATCGCGAGCACTAGCCGAGACCTCCAAAGATTCCTTGCTCAAAGAAGCCCCCCCTCATTCGTTCTCGACGGAATGGGTAGTGGATCCGACTGGGAATAAGGGAATGAAGTTTTCCACAGGAAGGTGCACCCGTCCTGAGGTCAAGTTGGCCATTAAGACGTTCAGGTTCTCTCCTGAGTTCGCGTCGTACCCTTCCAACTTCTCCATCTCAATCTCAAGATAAAGCTTCTTGATCGCATTGTAGGCAAAGGTGGACCCCTGGTCCTTTACGGAGTTGCAAAGGTCTTCCATAAAATCGACGAATTGTGTAGAAGCGAGCAAGTTCTTAACCAGCCGAGATGCGCCATCCCCGGAGTAAAACTGATACCGAGCCTCCAAGGCCTTTTTCTCCTTGGATGTTTCCTTAAGCTGGGTCCTCTAGGATGATACTTTCTCGGAATAGGACTTATTCTTCTTCTTCAGCTTATGGATGTCTTCCCGAGCCTGGGCCAAGTCCTGCTCCGCAGCTAGTTTGAGTTTCTCGACCTCCCATCGGCTCACCTCAGCCTCCGTCAGTTCTTGCTGAACCTTGGTCAGATCAGCAGTAAGGTCTTGGATAGTCTCGCATTTCTTCTTGTAGTGAAGCGACAACTCCTTGGCCAAAAACAAGCCCTATAGAAGAAAGACGCATCAAACAAACCCCGACTGAGTCTCAAATGAGCGCCTTGGGATAAACTGCAAAAGATTTGAAAGAACAAGAGAACTTACTTGGGTGAGCCCTAAACTCATGAGAGGATCCACCTCCGAGTCCTCCAGAGTCGCCATGGCTCTCTTCTCTATGGGAGGGATGATTCCCAAGGAAAACTCCTGACACGTCTCCAGATTCATACGATCATTGACTTGATAATCCTACGAGGGATTGAACTATGCCATTGGAAGTGTTTGAAAGGACGAGGAAGGATTAATTGGTCGGACCTCGCGACCAGACAGCAAGGAAAAATCAGCAGACGTACTGGCAGGACGACCCATCTTGGCCTTCTTGGACTCGATAAAGATGTTCCTCCCGGGGTGTTTTCTTTTTTGAGAAGACGAAGTTGCGGGCTCCTGCTCTTTCTGAGTTAACGGAAAGGATTGCGGAGCGTTGAGGGGAGAAGACAAAATACCAAAAGTCTTAGGGGGAAGGACCTCCTCTGTTATTGCAGTCTCTCCTAAAGGGGCTGGGGATGGAGAAACAGGCCCTGCAGAGGGTCCGGTAGGTACATCCTCTCCCTTCTCAGTCTCAATCTTTGGCCCTGTCGCCTTGCGATTCTTCATGATGGTCAAAAAATTCATTACTGCAAAAAAGGAAACAAGTGAATAAATACCTTGTCCCACGGAAGACGAACAGAAACACAAGATAAAATGGAAGTCAAGCATGAAGGAACGGTACCGTGTTCATCAAGCTCTGCAAGAGAAAGACCCAAGTTGGCCTTACTCATCCCCTAACGCCACTAAGCACCCTTCTATCATAAGAGGCACCTCCCAAAGAGTACACATTCGAAGAATTTTACGAAGGGTTTCAATAGACTCATGATCCACCTCCCGATTGGGGAAGCTATCAGCAACCTTGCCCGGAGACTTCCAGACTATACTCATGGGCTCTAACTTAACATAAAAGAATTTATCTTTCCAATTCTTTATGCAGCTGGAAGGAGGGGGCAGGAAGGCTTCCGAATGGTACCTACGGGTAAAATAAAACCAACCCCCGTCCCCTCTCATAGACTTTAAGATATAATAATATCTAAAAAGGGAGATCATACACTCCACTTTCAAGTATCTGCAGAAGGTCTCGAAAGCGACTAGGGCTCTGATAGCATTAGGGGATCAGTTGAGCAAGGTTCACTTTGTAAAAATCTATCACTTTCTTAAAGAAAGACGTCAATGGGAATCTAAGGCCGCACTGAAGTTGTCCCTTATACACTGTGGAGAGACCTACAGGGGGTCGAGAGGCGACTTGATGACGAGTGGGGGCTATCAATTTATACTTAGAAGGGATATAAAACTCCCTAGCAATCGCCCTCAACTTCCTAGAGCTAAGGGAAGAACGCACAGACTCGGGCAATGAGCTAGTCTCGTCCTTATTCACGGGGGCATCTTTATTCACAGTGCTCCCCCCCTGGAAGTCTCACTATTGGAATGATCGCTCTCAGAGGCGACGTCCTCCTGAAGGTCATTTCCTTGTGGGTCAATGTTCAAGCCCGCTTCAGGAAGGCTGTTATTCAACAGGGTCCTATTTGCGTTTTTATTCTCTAGATCCATTTCTAGTGAAGTAGGAGAAGAGGAATCCTCTGATGAAGTTTCTACAGAAGGCTCGAAGGAAGATTCCACCTGAGTTAAACGGACCGCCTTATCAATGGTGTCACAGAGAGCATCAGTTTTAACTATGGAGTTAACTAATTTCGAATAAGATCTTAATTTCCTCCTAGCCTTCAAACAGGTATATGGGATAGATTCAGACTCGTCACTATTCTTATAAACAACATACAATTCGACCGAAGAAGAAGAACTAGGTGGGGAAGACATACTTACTTGGAAGGGGTAAAGGCAAACAACGAGCCGTTCTGCGCAAGAGGAAGGAGGGCGGCACAAACCGACGAGGACCTGGATGGTTGCAGAAAAGACGAAATGGTTCAAGGGAAGCAAGAATACCGAAAGGCCTTCATCGTCTTATATATAGGCAGCAGAGGACGTGAATCCCGAAGAAGGTCATATCAAGAGGTGGCCAACCGAAGTTGACCAAGTGGTGACGTTTGGTTTCTCTAGGGCTTGTATTTATGGCTTATCTCATTAACCTTCAAATGGCAACCCGACCCGTCCTATAAGCAAACTTGAATGAGGCTTAAGGAAGAAAAAAAAAAAAAGCCCAGCAGTGCGAGACATAAGAAAAAGGGGAGAATTCAAGTCCAGATTACTTGGGCTCTAACTCCCCTACGGATGCGAGCTTGAGCCCAACCAACCTTGGGGGCTATTGATGAGGGGTAAAAATGTACACCCCAAAACGAACGGTCATGATTAAAAGATAAAGAAGCTCTTTGCCCCCCAAGTTAAGTCCAGATAATGACATCATCAAGGTACACCATTCCTATAAATAAAATATGAGTGCATTTAGTGATGGGTTGGTCTCTCTATACTTAAAATTAATATCAATATATCTCCAAGGTCATTTACTGACTTAAGCATCGGAGTGGAACTCCCCAGGACCACCTGGGGGTGTTTCACTAACGGTTTGTTCCGCCTTACAGGTCGAGGTTGTTGGAGAAAGACTTGGGCTGATTTTATTTGACTTCTACTCTAAGGCTGATTTCATTGGACTTCTACTCTAAGGCTGATTTCATTGGACTTCTACTCCAAGGCTGATTTCATTGGACTTCTTCTCATTCTTGTTGGAGTTTGAAGGTGGGCTGGTTTGAGGCTTTCTGCTAAGGCTATGGATCCTTAGATATCTGTAAGGTACATTTTCAGACTTCATCAATGGCAATTTTCCATTATCTGTCTTTGTTATACATGTGCACATCCTGTGCAGTGTATGATAGTAATAGTCCAACTAAAATCAAAGGTATGCAATTTTTTTTTTAATTTTCCTACCTATCACTATGGGTAAGAATCAGTTCGGTTTTTTTTTCAATTTTTAAATTTGATATTTTTGGTTTTAGAGTTTCTAAAAATACAAATTGAAACCAAATGGAATTTTAAGGGAACCAAAAACCAAATTTCGATTTAGTTCCTTTTGATATTCAGTTTTTTGAATTCAAATCGAATTTCTTATTTGACATAAAATAGAATTCTAAAATAGTAAATTGTATAAAATTTGGTTGGACATTAGGAAAGAAAAAGGGTTTATCTAGGGTTGCAAAGTTACATCTTGACACTAGAGAAATCAGAGTCACGCAAGATTAAAAGATCCAGCCTCAGTGATGCTATCCATAGTTATTGTGAAGTCACATCTTGATTTCTAAAAAGTTTTGGCCTTGCAACTTGAGAAATTTTGTAGAAACTTTTGTTGTAATGGAAAGAGCAATATTTTAATTCCATCTAATTTATAATATGACACAATGCTAGGTAGGTAAATCCAAAGTTTTTCATGTCTTTGATTTTAGTTGCACATATTCACAACAAAAAATCTGCACAAAAGTATGTTTCCTTTTTTCACCAAAAGTGTGAAAACATATAAATTTGTGCTTAGGAAAGTGGGAATTTAAATATGCAAATCTTTTTTTAGTGTGGTTTAGGTATAGTTTGTCTCACGTTATAGGTATATATTGGATTTTTTAGACTCCCAAAATATGTGAAAAAATCCAAAATTAATGGATTATGTAGGTTTTAGGTGCATTAAGAAAGGTACGACTAACTAGCCATTTATAGCTAATTGATGGGTTAAACACATCAAGAAATTTATGTAAAAGAGGAAAAAACCCGTAGTTAGTTTCTTGTACAATTTTAGTAAACTTCAGGTTTATGCAACCTTGGTCAAATGGATAATCGGAGGGGCAAGCATGCATTGAGCGGTGGAGATTGGGTTTTAACTGTTCTACATTGAGATATAAATTTTGAAAAACTAGTATAATTAATTTCTAGTGAAAATTTTCATATATTTTCTTTGATTTGAAAGTTGGATATTACTATATGTAAAGGACAAGTTTTTTTGTTATATTGAACATGAGCGACTTTCCAAACTGAAACAGAAACCTTCAAAGTTGTCTGATTCAGAAAGCTTTGGAATGGTGGATAAAGGTTTGAATATGCGCTTTGGATGCAAGGGGATGAAACAAAGATAATATCAAAGGAGTTACCAAATGCATAGTTGTAGCAAATTTTCCATCTTATTTACAGTGATAGGTAGGGGAATCAAAAGTTTATAGAACTTTGATTTTAGCTGCACCATAATGACTATACACTGCACAAGATGTGCACATATACAACAAGGGATAATAGAATATATCTATATTATATTTGGAAAATATATAAATTTTAGAGAATACAGTCTAAAACTCAAACGTCGCGACGTTCCTCATGTTTGCATTGTTTATGATTCACTATCGCGACGTTCGTTGCTATTAGGGTTTTTATAATTTTTGCAAATAAGCTCAACATCGCGACGTTCATGGTCTGCGGTAGAATTTTTATTATTTTCATGTTTTTAGTTTTATGCTCTCTTTAATTATTTGGTCTACGAACCAAATTAGCACAATAAGCTTACAAGGGTTACAAATTGAGGTTAGTGGCTAGGTTTTGGCTAAGGGTTCAAGGACTTTTTCTTGAACCATCTGTTTCCAATCTCTTTGATATTGTTACCTCTTTAAAAGGCAAAACTCATTACGAAGAAATCAAACAAGAATATTACTTTTGGTTTTAAACCTATTTTCAAAGAGTTTGAAAAACTTTCTTTCATTCTTTGCGAAGAACATCCATTCTGACCATTCAATGTGCTGGATAGGTTAGGATTTGATAACGAAGGTTCTAAGGGCGGGTCGTCTTAAGGTGTTCGTTCCTTACTTAATATGTTAGTTTTAATTCATCGTTTTGAATTAGGGTTGCCTCATTATTAAATTGTCTTAATCCTCAAATTGATCCTTGGGGTTTACGTTCTTAAATTCTCTAGTGTTCTAGGATCGTATCAGATTGGTATCAAAGCCAATTTGAGTGATTATTCATCAAAGACTTTCATCTTTGAAAATTTCCTTGTGTTTTGTTTTTGTTTCTGTGTTATTCATATTGTTTTCTTTTCATTGTTTTGCAGATTGTGGCCAAGAAGAAAAAAAATCGCAGAGAAAAAAAATTGTATTAAAAAAAATTGCATAAAAAAAATGAAGAAAAAAAATTTGCGTACAAAAAAAGAAGAAGGCCAGCCAACGTTCTTTAGAATGCGACAATTTCAAGGTAACATCTTCTCGTTGTTTCCTTGTTGAATTGATGCAATTATTGGATTACAAATTAGTGCAGAAAGGTTCTCAAATATGTGCTCATCAACTGCTGCACTAATTCAATTTGGAAAATTGCATAGTTTTTGTTTGTTCTGGGAATTAATTGTGTTCAAATATTAATTCATTGGTGCTGAAATTTGTGAAAAGTGTGATTTACAATTGCTGATTCTTGTTATTAGCCTAAAACAAGTCTTGCTGCCACAACAATTTGAAAGTTTCTTATATTCGTGTGAATCATTCTTGTTCCTTTTGTGGTATCATTCTTGTTCTTTATTGCCCAAATTCATAAATAACTCTAGAGTTTCATTCATTCATTCTTGTTTCTTGCTTCTTAAACATTCCTAATCAATTTTGTGTCTTGGGTGGTGCATTGAGTAATTATTTAACTCAAAGGACTCACAAAGAATGTTTAGAGAGTTTCAATCTTTTGAGTGATATACGAGTGCGAGTGTAAACACTTAGAGAGTGGTAAGGACAATCTTTATCCCAAATTCATCATGAGTGGGAAAGGTACAAGTAGTCCTTTATTCAATATTAAAACTGCTTTCAAAGCTATATAATCTCAATTCGATAAAATCAATATGCGGCTTAACTTTTTAGAGTCTAGTGAACCACCAACTAGGGATAGAGCTGCTAGGAATCCTTTGTTCGATAGGGGAAATTATGAGGAGATGTCAGAGGAGTAAGAATAAGGGACACTAGGTAGAGGTAGGAATGATAGGAGGAAGGATAGTCAGATGGGGTCTATTAAGATGAAAATTCTGGAGTTTCAAGGGAAGAATGATCCTGAGGTTTACCTAGAATGGGGAAGGAGGCTAGATCATGTTTTTGACTGTCACAATTATTCTGAGTAAAATAAGGTGAAGTTGGCTGTAGTAGAGTTTACCCATTATGCGTCAATTTGGTGGGATCAATTAGTGCATAATAGAAGGCGATATAGAGAGAGACCAGCTAAGACTTGGGAGGAGGTGAAGAGGATTATGAGGAAGAGATTTGTCCCTAATCATTATTAAAGGGATGTGGTGAGGAAACTCCAAATTTTGACCCAAGATAGTATGAGTGTGGGGGAATATTTTTATGAAATAGAGATATCCTTGATTCGAGCAAACATAGAGGAGGATCCTGAGTTTACAATGGGTAGATTTTTAGCGGGTTTGAATAAAGAGATAGCTGATGTAGTAGAGATGCAACAATATGTTGATATAGAGGAGTTATTGCATGAAGTCTTAAAGGTGGAGAGAATAGTTAAGGATAAGGGGAAGAGTATTTGGAGAAATTCTTGGAAAGATACTAAGAAAACTTCAAAATCTAAATTTGGGAATTCTAGTGTCGAATCCAAATCTAAGGTAGAACAAAAATGGGGAGCCGGTAAGGTGAAGGTTGAGGAGAAAACAATTGTGAGGAGTAGAGACATTAGGTGCTTTAAGTGCCAAGGGGTAGGCACATAAAGTCTCAATGTCCAAATAAAAGGACAATATTTTTGTTACCTAATGGGGAGTTTGAGAGCGAACATTTGGATGATGAGTGAATCATACCACTTGTGGAGGAGAGTGATGAAGAGGAAGAGCTACCAATGGGGGGAGAAGCACTTGTCAATTTAAGGGTCTTAAATGTACAATCAAAACTTGAGGGAGAATTGGTGCAAAGAGATAATATTTTCCATACTAGGTGTCATGTGCAAAGGAAGTTGTGTAGTTTAATAATTGACAATGGGAGTTGTACTAACATAGCTAGTACATTGTTGATAGAGAAGTTAAGGTTGAAAACACTTAAACATCCTAAACCCTATAGGTTACAGTGGTTGAGTACTAGTGGGGAAGCCAAGGTGGACAAACAAGTCAAAGTGGAATTTGTCATAGGTAGGTATAAGGATGAGGTCTTGTGTGATATAGTGCATATTCAAGTTGCCCATATTCTTTTGGGGCGACCTTTGCAGTTTGATCAAAAGGTAGTGTATGATGGATACACTAACAAATACACTTTGGAGATGAACAACCGTAAGCATAAATTGGTGCCTTTGAAACCATGGGAGGCACATGAAGATTAGGTACATATTGTGAAGGACTTTGAAAAGAAAGAAAAAATACGAGTTTAGTGAGAATAAAAGCGAGAGGAAACCTTTAAGGGTGGGGAAGAAAAATTAGAAAATGGGTGTTTTTGCCACAAAAAGAGAGGTGAAACAAACATTGAGTGAGGGAAATTGTGTGTTTTTTTATGTATAAAGATGTTTATTTGCTTACTACTGAAATGCTTGATCATTTGCCTCGAGAAGTGGTAACTTTGTTGCAGGAGTTTGAAGATGTTTTTCCCAAAGAGTTGCCTTCTGAACTTCCACCATTACGAGGGATAGAGCACCAAATAGATTTCCTTCTCGGAGCATCTAAACCAAACCGTCCAACATACCGAGCAAATCTGGAGGAGTCTAAGGAGATTCAAGTTCAAGTGCAGGAATTGCTGTAAAAAGGGGTTGTGAGTGAGAACCTTAGCCCGTGTGCGGTACCCGTCATTTTGGTATCCAAGAAGGATGTAAGTTGGAGGATGTGTATGGACTGCCAGTCGGTCAACAAAATTATGGTAAAGTATCGCCATCCTATACCTCGACTTGATGACGTGCTAGATGAATTGCATGATGTGTATGTATGTGTTTTCAAAAGTTGATTTAAAAAGTGGGTATTTTCAAATTCATATGAATGAGGGAGATGAGTAGAAAACAGCTTTTAAAACAAAATTTGGTCTGTATGAGTGGCTTGTTATGCCTTTTGGGTTGACAAACGCCCCTAGTACCTTTATGCGGTTAATGAATCACGTTTTACGAACCTTCATAGGAAAATTTGTAGTTGTTTATTTTAATGACATACTCATTTATAGTAAATCATTTAGTGAACACTTGTTGTATTTGAGGGAAGTTTTTGTCGTGTTAAAAGAACATCAATTATATGCTAATTTGAAGAAATGTTCTTTTTGCATGGATTCTATTATATTTCTTGGTTTTGTTGTGAGTGCTAACGGTATTAAGGTAGATGAAGAAAAGATTAGGGCAATCAAGGAATGGCCCATACCAAAAAATTCCAACGAGGTCCGAAGTTTTCATGGATTGGCCAGATTTTATAGAAAGTTGTCAAAAAATTTAGTACTATTGCTGTTCCATTTAATAAACTCGTTAAAAAGCATGTTGTGTTTAAATGGGAAAATGTGCGTAAAAAAGCTTTTAACACTTTAAAGGACAAACTCACACAAGCACCTATTTTGATGTTGCCCAATTTCAATAAAGTTTTTGAAGTGCAATGTGATGTCTCTGGGCTTGGAATAGGAGTTGTTTTGATGTAGGACTCAAAGCCGATAGCTTACTTTAGTGAAAAGATGCATGGGGCAGTTCTAAATTATCTCACATACAATAAAGAGCTATACGCTCTAGTAAGGACGTTGCAAACTTAGCAACACTACTTGTGGCCCAAGGAGTTTGTTATCCACTCCGATCATGAGCCGCTGAAACATTTGAAGAATCAAGTGAAACTCCATAGAAGACATGCAAGGTGGATGGAGTTTATCAAGTCTTTTCCATACGTCATCAAGCATAAGGCCGATAAGAAAAATGTAGTGGCAGATGCACTGTCATGGATGTATAGACTTCTAACCTTTTTGCAATCTAAATTGTTGGGTTTTGATTTGCTTAAACTGTTTTATGCTGATAATAGTGATTTTGGTGAAATATATGTTGAATGTGCATGAACTACTTATGGTGATTATTTTCAGCATGATGGGATTCATTTTAAGAAAGGAAAGTTTTGTGTGCCTAAAAGTTCTTGTCTTGATTTGGTTGTTAGAGAGGCACACTCTGGGAGTCTTATGGGGCATTTTGGTATCACAAAAACACTGGACATATTGCATAAGCATTTCTATTGCCCTAAGATGCGAAATGATGTTCAAAAGTTTTGTGCAAAATGTATTTCTTGTCATCAAGCTAAATCTAAGGTAATGCCTCACGGATTTTATACCCCGTTACCCGTCCCTAGCCACCCGTGGATAGATATCTTAATGGATTTTGTATTAGGGTTGCCTTGGACTCAGTAGGGTCATGATAGCATTTTTGTTGTAGTTTATCGTTTTAGAAAAATGGCACATTTCGTAGCAGGTAATAAGACTAATGATGTATCTCATGTTGCTGAGTTATTCTTTCGAGAAATAGTTAGATTGCATGGTATTCCAAAAACCATTGTTAGTGATCGATATGTCAAATTTTTGAGTCATTTTTGGCAAACATTGTGGTCTAGGTTAGGCACAAAGCTATTGTTTTCCACAGCCGCACATTCACAAATAGATGGGCAAACTGAAGTTGTTAATGAACTTTAACAACCTTGTTTTGAGCCTTAATTCAGAAAAATTTGAAAAATTGGGGAAAATGTTTGCCACATGTAAAGTTTTCATATAATAGGGCCATGCATTCCACTACGTCTTTTTCTCGATTTGAAGTGGTTTATGGTTTTAATCCACTAACATCATTGGATGTTTTGACTATATATTCTACTCATATTTTCAATTTAGATGGCAAAAAGAAGGCAGATTATGTCAAGGAGATGCTTGAAAAGGTTCGAGCAAACATTGAGCGTCGGAATGATCACGTTGCCAAGCAAGCAAGTAAAGGGAGAATCAAGCTTTTCTTTGAACCCAGTGATTGGGTGTGGGTTCACATGAGGAATGAATGATTTCCAAATCAGCGGAAATCCAAGCTCCAACAAAGGGGAGATGGTCAATTTCAGATTTTAGCCAAAATTAATGATAATGCTTATAAAGTAGAATTGCCTAGTAAATATGGAAATGTGTCTAGTACATTTAATGTTTCGGATTTTACATTATTTAACCTAGGTGATTCGAGGACGAATCCTCTTGAGGAAGGGAGGAATGATGAGGACACCAACCAATCCAATGATAACAATGGGTCGAGGCATGTGAAGGATCCATTACAAGGAGTCAGAGGTCTATTAACTCATTCGACATCCAAGCGAATGAGGACGGCATTACACTCATTGATTGTGGAGCTCTTCGATCGTGAATAAGTTTGTGGAGTTTGTGAAGAAGAGATATCACTCGTTTTATTCTCGGAACTGTTTCAAGAGGAATACATTGGGTTGGGGATGAAAATGGAGCCTTGGAGTAATGAAGAAATCATAAAGCACTGAAAGATGCCCAATGTCATGATGTTATATTGTGAACATCGTGACATTCCTCTCCGGCACGACGCATAACATGTCTCCGACGCGACAAAGCTCTCTGATCAATCGTTGGAAAATAGTCTAAAACTCCAACGTCGCAATGTTCGTGATTAACGTCGCCGACGTTCCTCATCGTCGTGACGTTCATGATTCACCGTCGCGACGTTCATTACTATTAGGGTTTTTATAATTTTTGAAATAAGCTCAACATCGCAACATTGAGTTTAACGTCGACGTTCGTGGTCTGCGAAATTTTTTTTATTATTTTCATATTTTTTTATGTTTTCTTTAATTGTTTGGTCTACGAACCAAATTAGCACAATAAGCTTACAAGGGTTAGAAATTGAAATTAGTGGCTAGGTTTTGGATAAGGGTTCAAGGATTTTGTCTTGAACCATGTGTTTCCAATCTCTTTGACACTGTAAGCCTCTTTAAAAGGTAAAACTCATTACGAAGAAATCACACAAGAATATTACTTTTGTTTTTAAACCTATTTTCACAGAGTTTGAAAAACTTTCTTTCATTCTTTGCAAACATCCATCTTGACCATTCAAGGTGCTTGATAGGTTAGGATTTGATAACGAGGGTTCTAAGGGCGGGTCTTCTTAAGGTGTTCGTTCCTTACTTGATAGGTTAGTATTAATTCATCGTTTTGAATTAGGGTTGCCTCCTTATTAAATTGTCTTAATCCTCAAATTGATCCTTGGGATTTACGTTCTTAGATTCTCTAGTGTTCTAAGATCGTATCATATAGTTTTAAAAAATTTGAAACCAAAACAGAAAAGAAGTTTAAATTGCTTCGGTGAAAAAAAAAGTGTTCAAAAGTGGGCAAAACAAAGGAATTTTGAGAAAGAATGGCACACATCATGGGTTAAAGACTAACGTGTTTTGTAGATTTCAAGAGTTTCAAAACCCTATATTATAATAGCAATTTTGAATCCAAATAAAAAAGTTAGTCGGTTAAAAGTTAATAATATTTTTTTCCTTCTGGACTGATTCTATGCAACCCAATATGTATGTTTGTGTCATTCCATAATGTTGGGATGACTCCTCAAAGTCCTATTTGAAGAGTAGGCCCAGTAGGGTTATAGATTTAATATAAATACATATTGTTTGTACTAAATTTGGTGTGGAAAAAGATAGTGCAATAGACAGGCATAGAGAATATAATTGAGTTTTGTGAGGCTTTATATGTTAAGAGAGAACATACTTTGTATAACTATTTTATTCTCATAGTTATTGGAATATACATTGTTCTCGTAGATTAGGTCTGTTGATATCAAACCACGTTAAATATTGTATTATTATCTATTTTTATTATTGTTGTTGTGTTTTTCCCAACGAGTGGTAATTGGGATTGAGGGTTGGTAATCCCAACGAGTGGTAATTGGTATAAGAGCTAAAAGTTTAAATTTGGGATAGTTTTTTGAGCCGTGAAAAGGTGTCGGAGTGCAAATCGACATCTTAGAGAATTATTTCAGCGATCAGAGTTCGTAGATAGATTCCACATATAAAAAAATGTGGAAACCTGAAATTTTGGTTTGATTGCACCATTAGATTATGAGATATTGAAGAGAGAATGATTTTGGCAACTGTTCTGATCACTGGCGGTGGGAGTCCGATACAGTCGACTGGACATCGGATCTGTGATCTACACAATTCTCTTGTGCTGCTGCTGAAGTTTCATTGAAATCCAACGGTCGGATTGGGAGATATTGTTGGTTGAATTTGGACTATTCTGGACTGTGAAATTATGAAAGAAGTGTGGCAGCTAGGGTTTCTGTAGTTACGTCATGTGTCTGTATCAAGTTGAGACACGTGTCTGTCAAAGTCAAGTCAATGGTCAAACTGCCAAGTCATTAATTTTTTTGGCAACCCTACCCCCTAGTTTTTGACGTGTTGAGTTCGTTTTTGGTGTCGGTTTTTCCAAATTCGATTTATTTTGTGGTGTTTTGATAGTTTTGATTGTTTTCTAGGTGGTTTTTGGGTTTGTGAAGATGTTTGGAACACAGTTTAAGACCCTTATCTTCGACGAGAAGACGGATTTCACTATGTGGTAGTGTACGATTCAAGATTTGCTCGTGCGTGATAATCTTAATTCAGCACTTGGTGAGAAGAACCCTAATGATATGACAGAGGGTAATTGGGCTTTGGTTAAGAAGAGAGCTGTTAGTACGATTCAACTTGCACTTGCTCCTGAAGTTAAATATAGTGTCATAAATGAGAAGACACCGAAGGGTATTTGGGATAAGTTGGTGAGTATTTATGCGTCGAAATCGCTAACCAACAGGTTGTGCATGAAAATGGACCTCTATACACTGAAGATGGATGAAGGATGTAATTTTAATGATCATGTGAATGTGTTTAATCAGCTAGTATGTCAACTTCAAAATACAGGGGAGGAAGTTAAAGATGAAGAGCAGGCTTTATTATTGTTGTCTTCTTTGCCATTGTCTTATAGGTATGTGGTGCAAAGCATGTTAGTTGGGAGGACAACTTTGAAGTTTGATGATATGGTTGCTCAGTTGAGGGAGAATGAGAAAATGATAGGAATGACAAATTTGCCTGATGGAGAGGAAATACTAGCTGTTGTTGAGGATTCTAATAGAGGAAGGAGTCGTTCATGGGGAAGAGGTGACTCACGTGAAAAATCTCAGCCGAGAGACTACAGTAATATAGATTATTATTACTGTGGAGACAAAGGTCACATCCAAAATAGATACCCCATCATGATAGATGACTTGAAGAGTTTGAAAGCACTGAAAATGAAGGGCAAAGAGAATGTTGAAGATAACGACTCTACTAATGTTGTTTAATATGATGATGAGCTATTAATGATGAAGAAGGCTGAGAGGGCGTTTGGTAAAAGTTATTGCCATTGTTAATGTTTGGGAATGGGTAATGAGAATAACTATTCATTAATGATTACCTTAAATGAGCCAATGGATGATTTCCTAGTTTCACCCCATTAATCATCTACCTTGTATTGGATAATCGATTTTACTCACTTTTACCAAATAACTCCCTACTCTAATATGTACTTTAATAAGAAGAATAATAATATCATTATTATTAATTAAAATAATAATAATAATAGTAATATTAATAATAATATTAATAATATTATATTAATAATTACTAATAATATTTTTATTAAATAAATAATAATAATATTAATAATAATCAATATTATTATTAATAATTAATAATAATATTACTACTAATAATTAATATTAATAATTAATATTAATAATTAATAATAATTATTAATATTAATAATTAATAACGATAATAATATTAATAATGATAATAATTAATAGTATTAATAATGATAATAATTAATAATATTAATAATGATAATAATAATATTAATAATGATAATAGTATTAATAATTAATAATATTATTATTATTAATTAATAATAGTAATAATAGTAATAATAATAATAATCAAGATGCAAACTCTGATAAAATAGAAATTTTGACTGATTCCCATTACTTTTGTTGATTTGAACCAAACAACATCAATCACTATAATACCCATTACAGGATTTGAACCAAACATTAACAGTGCAATCATAATTCCCATTGTCATTGACCCCTTAATCAAACTTATTGTGATTGCCATTGAAGAATTTGAACCAAACGCCCCCTAAGTCATCTGACTCAGGCTGGGTGATGGATTGTGCAACTTCTATGCACATTTGTAAGGATAGATCTCTATTTGATACTTTGTTGGTTGATGGAGATTTTTGACACGTTGTTGTGGAGAATGGTGAGAAGATGAAGATTGAGGTTGCTGGTACCGCACGTCTCAAAAGCCACAATGGTGATGTGAAGAGATTGTCTGATGTGAAATATGTGCCTACGTGTGGTGATAACATAATTTCGTAAATTGTGTTCTTGTGTCAGATTTTATAGTGAAATAAATGTCTGCAAAGTTTTCAAAGGGGATGAGCTGATTTTGCAAGGAATAAAGAGTGATCATCACATATTTTATGTTGGTGATTTGAAGAATAGGTCTTGTGATTCTCTTGGCATTCATAGGGAGGAGTTGAAGCCGAAGAACAAACGAGTCATATTTTCTGAAGATGTTGTTGTACTTGGAGCTTTGAGTCGATGGAGGATTCATTGGGATAACTCCTTAAAACCCAAATCCAATTTGAAGAGTAGGCCCAATAGGGTTTTAGATTTAGTATAAATACATATTGTTTGTACTAAATTCGGTGTGGAAAAAAACAGTGGAATAGACAGGCATAGAGAGTAGAATTGAGGTTGGTGAGGCTTTATATGTTGAGATAGAACATACTTTGTTTAACTCTTTTATTCTCATAGTGATTGGAATAGACGTTGTTCCCGTAGATTAGGTCTGTTGAGATTAAACTACGTTAAATATTGTGTTATCGTCTATTTTTATAATTGTTGTTATGTTTTCCCCAACGAGTGGTAATTGGGATTGAGGGTTGGTAATCCCAACATATATCAACCTATATCTTTATGGTCCAAAAATCAGGTCTAATATGCAAACATGCTTATAACAATTAAATTGAGTGTGTTTTGTCAATTCCTCTTAGTCCATAGCATAATGGCAAAATAATGGAGATCATTTATTGCTTTTGAGTGGTAGCTAATAAGGTTCTTTTTCTCAAGTGTAAGGGCCTGTTTGATAAAATTAAAAATTGAATAAATCTGAAATGTGAAAGTGACAAGTTGTTGAATCCATTAATTTTATATGTTTGATAATGCAATTGAATTTTACATCTGAATATGAAAATATAATACATATATATATGTATTATATGAGGTGGGCAAAAATTTACACACTACGTACAAACATATAGGGTGTAAATATGTATATTATGTGGAAATATGTGTAGTGTATCTAAATACATGCAGTGTGTGATAATGTGTGTAATATGTGTAAATATGTGTAATGTATGAAAGTGTTCAATAGGTTTAAATATAGTGTGTGTAATATGTGTAAATATGTATAATATGTGAAAATGTGTGTAGTGTGTATAATTGTATGTGAAAAGAAAAAAAATAAAACAATGTTTATTTTATCTTATTAAAAATATTTTAAAACTTTATATTTTACCATACTCTCAGATTAATCAAATTAAGTCAGATTTTATTATAGAATGTGTTAGAAATCATTCAGTTTCTTGGTTTCACTAAGCCCAATGTTGCCTCATTTGATTTGGAAAGAAAGCTACTTGTATCTTAAGACCTACAACTTTTGAAGTTATGCTTACTTCATAGCATCAAGATGTGAACAATTAATAAATCCAATCCCCCAGAAGTTAAACTAATGATTTGGAGAACAAAAATGTTTAAAATTAATGATAATTCAAAAAAATAATACCGTATGTTCATATAAGGGCATAAATCACATTTGGAATACTACGTGATAACATAGAGAAAAAGGAGGCCAGAGATTTCTTATTCAAGTGCATACTTCAATCAAAATACAATAAAGAGTATATAGCTAGGGATTACAATGAAAAGTAAATAGACTAAAATACCATTAGACACTAATAAAAATAATACAGCTAATATCCCTCCTCAAACTCACGATGCTACAGCAATAAGCATTGAGAGTTTGTTAGACAGAAAACGAAAGCGCGAAGCCGAGTGTGCTTTTGTAAACATATCAGCAATCAGCAGAGAAGAAGAAACAAATGGCAATGTGATAGTGCCGATCTGTAGGTGGTGGCGAGTGACATGACAATCAATCTCGATATGTTTGGTTCATTCATAAAAGACTGAATTTCGTGCAATTTGAATAGCACTCTGATTATCACAATGAAGAGGAGTAGGATGACAAAGAGAAATACTCATATCATCAAGCAACCGAGGTAACCAAACAATTTCACAGGTAGTCGAGGCCATGGCACGATACTCAACTTCTATAGAAGACCAAGAGATGACATCTTTTTTCTTGCTCTTCCATGAAATAAGCAAGTCACCGAGGAAAATACAAAATCCAGTGGTCGACTTGCGCTCCGTATGATCACCAGCCCAATCCGTATCAGAGTAAACACTCAACTCTAACAAAGACGTAGAAGGAAACAAGAGACTATGAAACTGAGTGCCCCGAAGGTACCTGAGAATATGAAGAACGGCAGCCCAATGAACTGTAGTTTGAGCAGTGACAAACTGACTAACCACATGAACAGCATGCGCAATGTCTTGGCGAGTCACAGTAAGATAAACCAGGCTGCCTACAATGGTACGATAGAGACTGGAATATGCCAAAGGAGTGCCATCCGACGGAGAGTATCTAGCATTGTTCTCAAGGGGAGTATCAACAGTCCTGTTGTCAGTAAGTCGGGCACGCTCAAACAAATCAGCTATATACTTTGATTGAGATAAGAGATAGCCTTTTGGAGAATAGGCAACCTCAATTCCTAAAAAATAACGAAGCATACCCAAGTCTTTCATAGCGAAGCAACGTGCTAACTCAGACTTCAAAGATTCAATACCATCATAATCATCACCCGTAATGATCATGTCATCAACATACAAGGATAATAGAATACGACCTGCCGTTATACGCTTGACAAATAAAGCCGAATCATAGTGACTAGGAAGGAAGCCAAGCAAAGTGATCACCAGAGAAAACTTCTCAAACCAGGCACGTGGTGCTTGTTTGAGACCGTAAAGTGCTTTACGAAGCTTGCAAACTTCACCAGGCCGATGAGCGACACCAGGAGGAGGCATCATATAAACTTCTTCATGAAGATCGTCATTCAAGAAGGCATTCTTGACATCCATCTGAGATATTTTCCATCGGCAAACGGAAGCAACTGCGATTAGAGTGCGAACAGTCGTCATTTTGGCAACAAGGGCAAACGTTTCTTCATAATCTATGCCATAATCCTGAGAATAGCCTTTAACAACAAGTCGAGCCTTATATCGCTTAATGGATTCATCGGATTTGGTTTTAATCTTGTAGACCCAACGAGAACCAATGGTATGTTTTCCAGATGGCAGTGAAACCAAATCCCATGTATGAGTCTGGTAGAGAGCAGTAAGTTCTTCAGCCATAGCAGCCTGCCAAAGGGTATCACGAACTGCCTCTCTATAGGACAGAGGCTCAGAAAGACGATGAATAGAGACAACAAAAGAAGCAAATGAAGTTGAATAAGAGGAGTACTAAAAATCGGGGAGTTTAGTTGACTTATGAGTGCGAGTGGACTGACGCAGAGGAGGATCATCTGCAATCTCATCCGACAATTGGGTGGTCGTAGGAACAGGGACATGGGAGGTGGATGTCTCGTGAACTAAAGTATCAGATAGAGCTTCATTGGGGTCAGCATCGAAAGTATCAATACGAACTAGATCTGACTGTGTCATATGATGTGAACTAGTAGGAACAGAGAAGAATGGAATATGCTCTAAAAACACAACATGACGCGAGACATACAATTTTTGACTAACTGGATCAAAACAACGATATCACTTTTGACCAACACTATAACCTAAAAAGACACATAAGGCGGACCGGGGAGACAATTTATTACGTTCAACATGTGGTCGAAGAACAAAGCAAGTACAACCGAAGACACGCAAGGAGGAATAATTTGGTGAATGACCGTACAACTTTTCAAATGGGGACAAACCTGAATTATGAGATATTGGAATTCTGTTGATCACATGAGCAGCGGTAAGTACCGCTTCCCCCCAAAACACACTAGGAACCTCAGTTGACAACATGAACAAACGAGCTGTTTCAACAAGATGACGATGTTTTCTTTCAGCAATACCATTTTGTTGAGGAGTGTCTGTACACTTTGATAGATAGTCCCATCAGAAGCAAGTAACTGAGAAAAATCGTGAGAAGTGTATTCACCTCCCAAATCACACCGAAAACATTTAGGAGGCGTTTGGTTCAAATTCTTCAATGGCAATCACAATGGGTTTGATTGAGGGGTCAATGGCAATGGGAATTATGATTGCATTGTTAATGTTTGATTCAAATTCTATAATGGGTATTATTGTGATTGATGTTGTTTGGTTCAAATCAACAATAGTAATAGGAACCAGTCAAATTTCTATTTTACCCTTATCAGAATTCACATATTATTTATTATTATTAATCTTTATTATAATTACTATTATTACTATTATTAATTAATAATAATAATATTATTTATTAATATTATTATCATTATTAATTATTAATAATAGTAATAATATTATCATCATTACTAATATTATTATTATTATAATTATTAATTATTAATTATTTTTATCATTATTTATTATTAATATTATTATTAATGATTAATATTATTAATTATTATCATTTTTAATTATTAATATTATTATCATTATCATTATTAATATTAATCATTAATAATAATAAAATTATTATTAAATAATAATATTATTATTAATTAATAATATTATAATAATAATATTATTAATTAATAATAATAGTTATTAATTATAATAATATTATTATTATTATTTAATAATAATAATTATTAATATTATTAATATAATTCATATTAATAATAATAATTATTAATTATATTAATAATAATATTAATAATATTATATTAATAATAATATTATTATTATTAATATTATTTATTTAATATTTATATTATTAATATTATTTATATTAATATTAATATTATAAATATTATTTATATTACTATTACTATTATTATTTTAATTAATAATAATATTATTATTATTATTAAAGTATATAATTGGAGTAGGGAGTTATTTGGTAGAGTTGTGTAAAATCGATTACCCAATACAGGGTAATGAATGATTAATGGGGGGAGACTAGGGAATCATCCATTGCCTCATTTAAGGTAATCATTAATGAATAGCCATTCTCATTACCCCTTCCCAAACATTAACAATAGCAATCACTTTTGTTGATTACCATTGACCCCTTCTATTCCTCCTTACCAAACGCCCTCTTAATGATAGATGAGTACTGTTGGGTTTTCACAAGAGCTCTAAAGTTACTAAATATGGTAAGAAAATCATACTTGTGTTTCATAAGATAAACCCAAGTATAATGAGTGAAATCATCAATAAAAGAAACATAATATCTGGATCCTCCTTTAGTGGATACAGGAGAGGGTCCCCACACATCAAAATGCACAAGATCAAATTGCGCAATTGAAAAAGAAATACTTTTATTAAAAGGCAAGGTTGAAAATTTAGTCAGTTTACAACCACTACGATCAGAAATATCATGGCTGTCCAAATGACCTAAAACTCCTGTAGACACCAAAAACTTTAAACGAGACTCAGAAACATGACCTAAACGAGAATGTCAAAGATAAAAATCAGAAGACGAACGATTCAAAGAAAAAGACGACAAATCCACACTAGAGGCAGCAACATCTGATATTTTTAGCTCATCCAAAACATAGAGTCTCCCTTCCTTATGGCCTATCCCAATCACCTTCTGAGATCGCAGGTCCTGAACAAAACAATTGGTAGAGGTAAAAAAAAACTAAAAGGCCAGAATCACATAATTGACCAACAGATGCAAGATTTAAAGTTAGACTAGGAATATGGTATACATTTAAAAGAGATAAACAAGATGTGTGAACAGAGCGAATTCCTGCCAAAGGCATTGGAGTACCATTGGCAGTCATGACAGACAAAGATGCAGCAGAATTAACAGATGAAAAAGAATCAATATCAGGAGACATATGATGAGAAACGCCAGAGTTTAAGATCCATAAGAAAGACAATTTACTTGAATTATCAGACAAGGACAAACCTTTATGAGAGGAAGCTGACATGGCATGAGGCTGTGAAGCAAGGAACTGCTGAAACTGCTCCATCATATGTGAATCCAAGGGCGGGGCAGCAATTGCATTGTTGGTCTGAGAGGTGGGCGATACGTCCATGGAGCAGTCTGTGGCGGGCGTTGTTGTTGAGGGGGTCTATGTTGCTGCTGTTGTTTGCCTTTACTCAACAATTTCAGATGCTGAGCCTTCCAATGACCCTTCTATTTGCAAAAAGCACATAGACCTTAGAAGCTGGTCTGTTTTGGTTGTTAGGCGGAGACTGTTGGGGAGCAACAAAGACGTATGGAGGTAAAGGTGTGACAGAAACCGTATCTGCTTTAGACTTAAGCTGAATCTCCTCTGCTAACAGTTCATGAAACACACAATCAACAGACGGAAGGGGAGAACGATGTAGAATAGTCCCACGCATGCTCTCAAAATCATTCCGAAGAGCCATCAAAAACTGTACCAGACGTTGTTCTTCCCTACGAGCCATATACGGTTCAAATTGTCGCAGCTCTGCAGACTCAGTGAGAGCCAACTGATCCCAGAGATTAGACATGGCAGAATAAAACTCCTGAACACTCATATCATTTTGCTGAAGTGCGCGAATATCGGTCTCCAACTGATACTGTTTGGCGAAATTAGACTGCGTATACAATCGAGCCAGATGATCCCAGACCTCTTTAGCAGTCTCATACTTAGCCAACTGAACACCAATGGAGTCGGTAACAGAATTATTAATCCACGTAATAATCTTCGAATTATCAACCTCCCAATTGTCGATCAAGACTGCATAATTGGTCGCTTTCTCATCTGTAGGTTTAATCCGCATACCTGTAACACAATTCTACATAGATTTGCCACGCAAAAAATTCTTCATAACATAGCTCCAATATGTATAGTTTTTACCATCCAATTGAACACTAATCGACTGAAATGAATCATCCTTACGACCAGCCATGATGAAAGAGAGACAAATACGAAACCCCCAAAATCGAAATCAACAGATTCAAATTCCCAAAATCAACAAAATCCAAACAAGCCAACTTGAGCGAGAACGAATCAAAGGGAAAACGGACATACCAAAAAAAAACTGTGGATTGGATTATAACTTCTTCAATCAAGCAAAGAGAATCCATGAATGGTGGCTTTGATACCATGATAACATAGAGAAAAAGGAGGCTAGAGATTTCTTATTCAAGTGCATACGTCAATCAGAATACAATAAAGAGTATATAGTTAGGGATTACAATGAGAAATAAATAGACTAAAATACCATTAGACACTAATAAAAATAATACAGCTAATACTACGTACACAACCAATTTGAGTTTGATTTGACTATTAACTATGAGGAAGACACCTTTAGAATCCTACACAATCAAGATCGGTTTAATTTAGACGTTGTGAAGACGCAAATGACCTAAGGTGGAATAAATGTAATACCCTAATTCCATATATATATCTCAATTTTTACTAACTATAAAGGAAATATAGGAAGAAAGCATTATACAAAATCAAATGTTATACCAATTCAAACCGTGAATAACCTCTATAATTCTACACAATTCAAATGGGTCTAATTTGGGCATTATGAAGATGTTACGACCGATCGGGGAGTGAATGTGATACCTATTTGTAGGTCAGAAATATAAGAGGATTGAAATTTGGATGTAAGCGAACAGTTTAGTAAATAACTCCAATTTAAACCAATTTAAAGTATTCTTTTTGGTATAGCGATAATGGCTCAAACGAAGTTCGGTATGAGTGTCGCAAACTCTAGCAAGAACGGCCCAAATGAACTTAGGTTTAGGTGTCGTAAACACAAGTGTATGTTGGCTGACGGATTCACGAGGCTCGCAGGTCCATGTTTCTTGGCATCATATCCTTTTTTTCATTATTTTTGTCTCTATGTAATAAAAAATTACTGAAAATTATTTGTCTAAAAAATTGAGAAAGTTATCTACATATCTTAAAAGTTCAATCGGTTATAAAGTTAGAAAGCCTGAGGTTAGATTTTAAATTAGAGATATTCTTCTTCTAGTTGTGGGTTGAGTTGTCTGGTTCAGTATATTTTGGCAATTTAGAATATTGGTCTGGCACTATGCTTAAATCTTAATATTGATTCAAGGTTGAATTGGGGTTCATTAATAATTGCAAATACATCAATTGGCAATTGGCAGTAAATAGTTACTCACTTTGCAGTTAATTGGCGCAGTAAATCATTTGATTGCAATAACTATTCTAATCTTGGAGAACAATTGCTTCAACAAATTTGAACCCATCATTAATCTCATCAACTATGCCTAATTAAGCAACTTGCCTGCTTATGATAACCCGTTTTTGTCCCATTCTATGATATGACATAGATCACATTATAGGCAGAGTACCACATTTTATGATACAGATCACGTTAGGGTAAAAATCTATGATGGAACTATGGAAATTGAAAATTATGCTAGATCATTTTAAAAAATTAAAAAAATTTAATTAAATCCTTAAAGAAAATTAGAATTTTGCCTCGTCAAAAATTAAAATGTAACTTCTATTATGTAATTTTGTCCCCCAACAATGATTTTTGGATCCGCCCCTGGTAAAACTGAAAGCAAGAGCAGAGTAGAGTGGTAAAAGTTTAAAATTGGAGTCTCCAATCTTAATTGCGATCTTAATCAAAGATTTTATCTAACGTTGAATAAATTATCAAGGGCATGGCTTTATTTTTTTATTCTTAGTTAATTACTTGGGAATCACGTAAAACTTTTTTAGTGATAATTCATCTCCATATTAAATAGAATAGGATGATTTGAACGGATTAAACCTACTTTTTTTAAATTAAAAAAAAAAAAACTCTTCGAGGAAGGATAAACCCTACCCTAGAAACCTTAATACGTTTACCGTTATAAAATTGCTTCTCAGTAACGATAAAACTTTAACTGCGGATCAAACCAACTTTAATTCATTCACCATTCCTTTCCAGAGAGTATATCATTCTTTCTGGCACAGAGGGGTTAGCTTTCTTTTTCTGATTTAATCTTTACGTGAATCTTGTTGTTGTATATATATACATGTGTGAGTGTGTGTGATAGTGCTTAATAAATTGATTGGCTGTTGTTAATTTACAAACAAATTTTTGCTTTAATTGCATCGAGTTCTTGCTATATATGCTATCCAAGTCATCATATGTTCGTTTTAGATTCAGGGAAGACCTAAAATTTGAGATTTTCGTTGGTTTGGTATGGTCTAGTGGTAAAGCTTTATCTACAATTTAGTCTTTAGAAATGGCTCGTTGTTCAAATCCTTTGTTTTTCTTTCTAAAAAGATTTACCCACGATCTCCATTTCCTAAAGGATCTTTTGATTTTTTAATATATAACATGAACACTAACTAAACATTTATGTTGGTGGAGTATATGGATCTTACTCGATTTTAATTTGATCCATTTTATATAATAAGGTGCCATAATAAGGTGCCACAAAGTTTAACGTTCCTCATTTTTTTTTTCGAGTTCAAGACAATGACTTGTATAAAAACAAACTATTTATAATTAGGCGAAGTTATATATATATAGCTAATTTTTTATTTAGAGTAGCTACTTATATACAGACAAACTACTTATAATTATAATTATAGAAAATTATATATGTATATATAGCTGATTTTTTATAATATATGGAGATATTTTAATGTCTAATTTGCTCTAGGATGATGCAATTTGCCAATTTTAGTTTCTTGGTTAATATTTCTTCGAAAGATATTTATATTTACTCTTTTCTTGCCATATGATCAAAGAGCCTTTTCGATTTGTATTCATTTCCTTGGCTAATGAAACAGTTCTTCACTCTCTGGTCTGCTGCCATTCCACTCTCCATTTTCGGGTCTTCATTCACAATCACATACAGAAGTCACAGAAGAAAAAACTGAGTTGAAAAAATGAGTGTTGCAACTCTTAGGTACACTTCCACTTAGGGACTTCTACACTCCCACAGCTCAGCATTTGCTTCTTAAACGACGGTCCATGTGTGATCTCAGCATCAATACTTCAGAAACTGTTCCAATTCTTGGCCCCCCTGAAATCTACAACACTGTCCCTTCTGTGGATGGAAACTTAGCCACTGAAAAGAAACATGCCACTGCATGCTGCAATAGTAGAGGAAAAGAGGAACAACAAACTATCAATGATCCCTTCATGAATTTGATGGTCTCCAAATACAATGCTACCAATGTCTATCCGCCTCCTCCTTTGCCATTCATGGGATTCACAGAAAATGCATCTCCAACTTTCTTGTCTAGTGGAAACCATTGTCTTGATTTTTTCTTCCATGTAGTCCCTGATACACCAAGGGATTCGGTTACACGGCGCCTCGAATTAGCATGGGAACAGAATCCCTTAACTGCACTTAAACTTGTGTGTAATTTGAGAGGTGTCAGAGGAACTGGAAAAGGAGATAGGGAGGGGTTTTATTCAGCAGCTCTGTGGATTCATCAGAAACATCCCAAGACCTTAGCTTGCAATGCTCCTGCAATTGCTGAATTTGGCTACTTTAAGGACTTGCCTGAAATTCTACATAGGCTGCTTGAAGGCCCTGATGTCAGGAAAAAGAAAAAGAATGAACTGCAGAGAAGGAGGATGGAGGGAGGAGTACAGTGGTACAAAACTATAAAAATGCCCAGAACTTCCACAGAAGAAAATAGAATTGCTGTAGGCAAAAAAAGTGTTGAAAGGTACAAAGGTGATTCAATGTACAACTTTTTACACAATCGGGTATCTGCACTTTTTGCTGAGGCCTTGAAGATTGACATACAGAATGTGAAGTCAGGAAAGCTAAAAAATATAAGCTTTGCAGCAAAATGGTGTCCCTCTCTTTATTCTGAGTATGATAGATCTACACTACTTTGTGAGGGAATTGCTAGAAGAATATTTCCAAAAGATTTGCCTGAATATCAGGGAATTGAAGAAGCCTATTATGCATATAAAATCAGGGATCGGTTAAGAAAAGAAGTCCTGGTACCACTCCGAAAAGCTCTCAAGATTCCTGAGGTTTACATGAGTGCAAGTAAATGGGATGAACTCATTTATAGCAGAGTTCCCTCAATTGCAATGACGAATTACAAAGAATTGTTCCTAAAACATGACCTCAACCGGTTTTCTGAGTATCTTGGAGATGTCAAGAGTGGAAAGAAGAAGATTGCTGCCGGTGCTCTACTCCCACATGAGATTATAAAGTCATTAAATTACCGTAAAGCTGGCCAAGTTGCAGAGCTACAATGGCAGAGAATTGTTGATGATCTTTCTGAACTTGGGAAATTAAACAATTGTCTTGCCATTTGTGATGTCTCAGGAAGCATGGATGGAACTCCATTGGATGTTTCTGTTGCACTAGGGATGCTTGTTTCTGAATTGAGCGAAGAGCCATGGAAAGGAAAGCTCATTACCTTTAGTAAAAACCCTCAGCTTCAGCTAATTCAAGGAAGTAATCTTCAGGCCAAGGTGAATTCTATAAAGCGCCTGGATTGGGACATGAACACAGATTTTCAAAAGGTTTTTGACAAAATTCTTGAAGTGGCCAAAGCAGGAAATCTTAGTGAAGATCAGATGATAAAGAGGCTGTTTGTTTTCAGCGACATGGAGTTTGATCAGGCATCCTTACATCCATGGGAAACAGACTATGATGCAATTTGTAGGAAATTCAAGCAATGTGGATACAAATCTGTGCCAGAGATTGTGTTCTGGAATTTGAGAGATTCCAAAGCTACTCCAGTTCCAAGCCATCAGAAAGGCGTTGCCCTTGTAAGTGGCTTCTCAAAGAATATCTTAAAAGTGTTCTTAGAGAATGGTGGAGTATTGAACCCTGAGGATGCCATGGAAATGGCCATAGCAGGAAGTGAATATAGCAAACTAGTTGTTGTGGACTGACGGATTTGATCATCCTATTTATGTATATCATTTCACTGCAGTAATTTCTCTAGCATGCAAGTTCAGTTAAATATATCATCTTTCTTCCATGCCAATTTTTTTTTTTTTTTTTAACTTCTAGTTAATAAAGGGAAAAACTGCTTAGGATAAAATGCCTTTCTCTCGCTGGTAAGAGGTACAAGTTTCAAATAGTATGGTACTGTTTGCTAAGTTTCAAATGGTATGGTATGGTACCGCCATTGCAAAGGAAAATTAAGTTCGCTTATTTTCACAAGGTCATTGCAAAGAAAAATTAAGTACTCTATTATTGCCTATAGATATAAAAATAATTCAACACTTAGATGTCTAATCTAAAGTGCCACACATTGAAGAAAGGTTGGTGTTCAGAGAGCTCCTATCATCCATCACTTATCAGGAATGCACTCAAAACTTTACCATTTTGGAGGTGGTAATGATCACTTCTTTATTAAACTAACTAATAACAGGCAGTAAAAACCTCTTTAGTTCGTGTTTTAGCTCCTGCCTCACCCTCTCCATCAATGATTCAAAAGGTCCGAAGCCCATATTATCAGTAGCATCCAAACTTCCATCAAACAAGTTCCCATCATTGTCCACCTGGTTTCTTCAGTAATGTTTGCTAATGAAGGAAATATGAGGATGATGTTAGTCCTTTCCAGGTTTCTTCAGTAGATTTACAATCAATGTATAGAACAAATTTTGCATTAACTTTGGTGCATGGCTACAAGAATCAGATTGCACTCTCAAAATGAGATAGGAATCAAAGGATCAATGAGATGGGAAAAAGTGATGCAAGCATCAAATAGCTGATGTTCGATCCTGCAAAGTTTGAATAAGAACAAAATATCAGTCTTGCAATGACATTGTTCGTATTCTGTGTTACATTTAAGGATTATACAAAATTGTTGCAACTTATGGTAGCTGAAACTGAAAGCCTAATCCAGAATCAATGCACCACAGGGAAATTCATTTTTGTTTTCAATATTGAATCTTCATCCTAGCAATGCTAATAAGATAGTGAAAGATGGTGAACATGTAAAAATTGGAAATGTTTGTAAACGATTCCACCTAACATGGTTCTAAAACATAAATGTGCCCTTCTACGTCTTTGATCAAAACTAAGTTGCCTTTGGCATTTCTGGAATTACAGGAGCTGCAAAATCATCATATGAAGTTAATGCAAAAGATATGAAAATGGAAAAAGAAAACCACAAAATAGAGACTGTTTCATAGTTAACTGCAGATGCAAGATAATGGAGGAAGAAAAATATCATTGCTACATACCAGAGATACTTTTATTTCAGGAAGGTGTAGAGATATGCCAAGGAGCATCAACATTGTCGTTGAGATCGCAAATGAATCCAATTCCAAAACTTTCATCGAAGTTTACATCAAATGGCATGCTAGGCAAATGGCAGCCAGATTCTGGGGAAAACAATGTTAAACTAATTAAAGATCATAGCGCAAAGGCATTCAGTGTGAATGATTTATTGAAGGCCTAAAATTTCAAAATGCTTAAAACAATAAATGATGGCTTAGACTGAATTGCTCCAACTTTAAGTGATTTCAGTTAAGACAGTAGCATTTTAATTTTTGCGTTGTACAAGTTTTCTGGTCAAATCATTACCTTTTGCATCCACTGGTGAAGGCAATTTGTATCCAGTCGATTGAACCATGACGAACCATGAATTGGAGGGAAAAAATTGTAAGCATTTTTAAAACAAGAGAACAAAAATAAGGAATATCCAGGGACATAAAGGAATACTAACCTTGAAGTGAGAAGTCCTTCAGGTTTATATGGCAGAGGTTATAAATGTTGCTAGATGCGTTAACTCTCTGCAACTTCATACTAAGCAAGGCAGCGCAATTTAATGCTTGCAATTTAGTGATAAAGCTCTGCTCTTGCAAGTGAGGCATGTAATTTTCCAGACACGGTATCTTCTGTGCAAAATTTTGTATGTCTTATTATGTTTTAATTAAAACTACGTCGTAGGGTTCACTAATAATTGTAAAGTAATTTTAATGATATTTATGTATTTAGTCCATACTTTTATTGAAACTACATATTTTTGAACGTTAGACAGAAGGATAAATATTGGACAGAGGAAATTTTCCATGGCATTGCATCATGATGTCTGATTCTTCATTGAAGTTCGACATTCATTAGAAATTCGGCTGTTATTAGGAAACACCAAGGGACAGGCTAATCATAGAGTTAAAAAAAGTGAAGCTCTCTTAGATTTGGATGGATCATTTGATTTTTTATTTGTTAAAATATAAAAACTAGAAGATGCATCTCTTGACAGTTTTCCTAATTACATTCATTTAAGTTGCAGCTAGAAAGTCCTCTGAGAACTCTATTTACTGTAGAAGGATCAAGCTTAGTAGCAAGCCATCCCTATTTTCTGTCCAAGTCAAACGATCTTGGCTGGGATAAGATCTCACTACTCCACTTCTCCTTGCTTAAAAGAAGCTTGAACTCATAAGATTCAACCAAATTCATATGGTTCTGGGCTTGCTCCTCATTATTTTCTTCTTCCACTTTCAAAAACTTGTTGAAAAGAACATACAGAGGCCTGATCTATGACCAAATTAATCAGAAGTTCTATATACTGCATTGAAAGATAAGAATTGGAAAAAAATTCAGAGCAAGCTATCCACTTGGCTAGATAGAATTTTATTTTTTCACAAGAATTGGCAAATGTGTACTGGTCCAAAAGACCTGCCATTATCTATTCAAAGTTTAACAGAAGAAGGATAGTCAGGGAAACGGTTCAATCTAAATTTGTGTCCCAAAAAGAGAATAATACTATTATTTCTACGTTGTGGAGTGTGTAAAACGGTACCCAGACAGGTACTAAAGCTTCAACCCTGTCGAAGAATTCAGGGGGAAAAGCAGAAAGGCATAAAATGATAGGCAAAAAAAAAAGGAAAAAAAAAAAATTGCTAACAATTCAAAATTTTATGGGATATCTTGCATTGATGCACAGTATAAAGAGAATATAATTTTGAAAAACTGTAGAAATTATCACAATATAATTTCTTTGCCTATCATTTTTTCCAAGAAATTATCACAATATCTGAGATTTACTGAAAATTGACAGGCATAAAATGAAAATACAACTATAATTAAACTCACCTACAAAGTGACCTCGAATCTCTTGGTTGGGCTCCTTCCAACCACCACATGGCTCACCAGGACCATAAAAAACCAATATCACCATTCATAGCCATCTTTTCTGATAATATAGTTATACATTTCTCGTTCTAAATAAAATGCCAAATTTTCCATGACTACAATCGTTAGTACCAGCACCTTTAGTAGCCCCGTTACAACGTATCTGAAAGAAGGTAATTCCTTGATTCCTTTCATTGACGTATTGTCTGTCTTATAAAGTATTACAAGAGAAATCCTAGCCTACAATCAAGCATAACCGAATATACACTTTCCTCATCTAAGAGGATTGCTATCAATTACAATTAATACTAAAAGAATATCCTATCACATATACACATATATTCTATCACACCCCCGCAGTTGAAACGGGAGGGGGACGAACGTTGAGATTGTCTCGAAACTCGTCAAACAAAATCAATGGTAGACCCTTCGTAAAGATATCAGCTATCTGATAGCGAGACGGGACATGTAAGACACGAACCTGGCCACGATCAACCTTTTCGCGAACAAAGTGAATATCCATCTCGATATGTTTAGTGCACTGATGTTGAACAGGATTGCCAGAAAGATATATTGCACTAACATTATCACAGTATACCAATGTAGCCTTCTGATTAGGGTTTAGGGTTTAGGACAATGAAGTTCCAAAAGAAGGTTGCGCAACCAGCAAGATTCAGAAACCACATTAGCTACCCCTCGGTACTCTGCCTCCGCACTAGAACGAGATAAACTTGCTTGCCATTTAGCAGACCAAGAAATCAAATTATCTCCAAGAAAAACACAATAACCAGAGGTGGAGCGTCTGGTGTCAGGACAACCACCCCAATCAACATCTGTATAAGAAATGAGAGTGGTAGTCGAAGATGGATAAAGATGCAAGCCATAATCAAGCGTACCCTGAATGTAGCGCACAATGTGCTTGAGGGCATGCATGTGCTCGTCACGCGGGTCATGCATGAACAAACAAATTTGTTCCACAGCATATGAGATGTCGGGTCTCGTGAATGTAAGATACTGCAGAGCACCCGCAAGACTTCGATAATGGGAAGGGTTCTCAAATGGTGGGCTAGAAGTAGCACTCATCTTCGGTTTGGTATCAACCGGTGTGAGCGAAGGCTTGCAAGTAGAATGCCGGCTCGCTCTATAATTTCAGTTGCATATTTCCGCTGAGATAAAAACAAACCTCCTGCATGTCGGCTGACGGCAATACCCAAAAAATCACTCAAAAGGCCCAAGTCCTTCATAGCAAATTCGGAGCTAAGAAGAGATATGATTGACTTGCGAAGAACATCAGAGGAAGCAGTCAAGATAATATCATCAACATAGAGAAGAATATAAGCCATATCATTATTGTGACGGTATATGAACAATGAATTATCATACTTGCTATGAGAAAAACCAATAGTAGAAGCATAATCCGCAAATCGCTTATACCAGGCCTGTGGTGATTGCTTGAGTCCATACAGGGATTTCTTAAGCAAACAAACATAATCAGGATGAATGGGGTCGCGGAATCCCATGGGCTGATACATGTACACAGTCTCTTTGAGGTCTCCATAAAGGAAAGAATTCTTCACATCAAGCTGGTGCATGGACCATGCTTTACAGAGAGCTAAACTGAGTACAGTGCGAATGGTTGCCGGTTTGACTACCGGACTAAATGTGTCACCACAGTCAATGCCAACCTGCTGAGTCTTGCCATCACCTACAAGACGGGCTTTATGCCTCTCAAAAGAACCATCAGATCTTTCTTTATGAGTAAAAATCCACATAGACCAAATAATATTAACATCTGGCAGACGAGGTACTAATTCCCACGTCTTATTTTTAATAAGAGCATTATATTCGTCTTCCATGGCCAGTTTCCAATTCGGGTCACGAAAGGCAAACATGGGGTTGGAAGGGAGTGGGGATTTAGAAACACTAGTGTGGAGGTCGTAGACAGGTTTTGATTTAAAAATCCCATGTTGACTACGTGTGACAGGTCTGTGAACGGGTATAGGAGTAGGTGGGGTCGGAGTGTCTTGTGGTTGGGGGGATGGGGTGTGATATCTTGGTGAGGAGATGGTGTGTTTGTGTGTGAAGTCAGATGGTGGATCAAATATGGAGACAAGTCCTCATGCAAGAAATCATAAGTAGGAGTTAAACTATGTAGTTTAGCAAAGGAAAAATGTGTCTCATAAAAAATGACATGTCGACTAATAATGATTTTTTGAGAAGAAAAATCATAACATTTGTAACCACGATGATTAGAGGGGTAACCCAAAAAGACACACGGGGTGGAACGAGGTTGAAGTTTGTGAATAGTGGTGGAGGGAAAAAGAGGATAGCATAAGCAACCGAACACCCGGAGATGAGAAAAAGATGGGTCCTTTTGATAAAGAATTTTGAGAGGGGAGTGATAAGCTGATAGTTTACTTGGAAGTATGTTAAGAAGGTATGTGGCCATTTGTAATGCATGGTGCCAAAACGAAGGTGGTAGAGAAGCATGGACAAGCAGAGTACGAATCATATTGTTAATGGTTCGGATTTTTCTTTCAGCTTTACCATTTTGAGAAGAAGTATGTGGACAACACAATCTAAAAAACAAACCATTATCACTACAAAATTTCCAAAACGGCCCATTATCAAATTCTCGACCATTATCACATTGAATATTTTTAATATCCCGTTCAAATTGAGTGCGAATGAAGGCACGAAAAAATAAGAATGTGGAAAAACCTTGAGATTTTTTTGGATAAAGGAAATGTCCATAAAAAATTAGAATAATCATCCAATAAAATTAAATAATAACGATGCCTCGAAGAGCTCAAAACGGGAGATGTCCAAAGATCACTGATAGTGTCGTTATGCCACCAAAATTAAAACCTACTCTTCACTAGTATAGCAATGGAGTAAGGTCATCTCCCAAGGGAACGGATGTAACTTTTCTTCGGACTTGTCACAAAAAGGGATTAGAAACAATTAAACAAAATAGACTATTAGAGAATTTAATCAATAAGAAAGAAAACCCGGTTAAAACATTGAATCCACACTAATTAATAACTTGATCCTTGATGCAATGATTGAATCTGTTTGACAAATAAATCAGTTATAGTTACCGGGAACGCCACTGACATAACCTAATTCCTTCTTACTTGTTGGTAATTAAAATGACGCCTTATTAATTACTCTCTAATTAATAAATAACCTAAGAGGACGCCTCATTAGATTTAATTCATTAAAAGCATTAAGATAAAAGAAACCTGATACTAATATGCCCACATGGTCGCCATATGCCCATACTAGCCCCTATGCCTACTGCCGATGAATGACAGCCTCACCACTTATTAAAACTAATTGGACAATTACGGATCCACTGTTTTAATTGGCATTAGAACTTCATGCAATTAATTAAACATTGTACACTATTTAACAATTACATAAAATTCATAAACTATTTATCACAAGACATAAAAGGTACTTGTCTAACAAATTTATTTAAATTCAAATTAGATCTCACAAGAATTTTAATTAATGCTTCATCAATATCTTAACCGGATAAAATAATTTAGCTAGAATACATAATTAAATAAAAGAAATAGAAATTAAGAAAAGTAGAATTCATATTAAAAGACAAAGATTAACTTACTAACTATTTAAACTAAGACTCACTATAAATATGAAACCACGAAAATTGATATCTAAATTGAAAACAAAATCTTGACGTAATTACTGATCAAACACAAAATGTAAATCAAAAGAATTTACAACTTATGTAAACAGAATAGGTAAACAAAAGAATAGACATGATTACTTTACGTAATTGGAATACTGGATTGAAAAGAAAACAATAAAGACTAAAATCAAAGCAATGCAATGTGAATAGTGAACAGAATAGTGCATTACTTACCGAATCAGAATTTTGAACCAAAGACTTTAGTCAATAATTTATCTTTAAATATTGAATAGTGCTTTACACGATTTTGAAGCAAAATAACCAGAGTCAAAGCAAAGCAACTTGTCTTCTGAATCAAAGCAACTCAATTCACTTATAAATACGAATTGGAATCAAATGCTGAAAACATGAAACTGATGAAGTCCTAACTTAATTAATTGAAATCACAACTAAGAATTTAAAACTAAAACTTGACGAAACTTGGAGAAAAACTAACTAGTAGAAAATGAAAGACTAACTGACTGCCCCCTTACTCTCTTGCGTAAAAGCTAATTTATAGAGCTCCTAAACCAAATTCTACTCAAATTCCTAATATTAATCTAATTCCCCAAAAGTGGGAATTATCCATAAATATTGAAATTATCCTAAAAACTATAATTATCTAATTATCTCAAGAGATAATTATTTGGAATAAATCCCATAAAACTAATGTCAACCCCAATCTCAATCTTCACACGTCTTTGACAGAATTTCTCCAAATAAATAGGAGACTTTTTCTCCAACTTCTTTGCTTGACCTTTTGTTCTTCAACTCAACTTCTTCAATTATCCTTTAAGCACATGTCTTGAATCTTCCCAAAAATATGTCTAGATCCATTTTCCACCATTCTTGCACTTTTATTGCCCAACAACTTCTTCCAGATAAATCGGCAATTATCAACACTTTTTCCAATTAATAATGTCAATATAATCCAAATTAAATATAGATAAATATCAAAATATTGACATTATCAACTCCCCACACTTGAATCATGCTTGCCCCCAAGTATGGTTAACTCATAAAAAACATCAAACACATTTACACAAAATGACTAAAAAGACTCTAAAAACACATACGACTCAAACAGTGCCTTTAACTAAAATGAATAACAACTTGGATTTGAAGTACACTATTTACCAACAAAATAATCTCTATTTCAAAACAATTCAAAATACCCTTTCATTCCAGTTAAAATAAACAAGAATTAATATCCTCAGAATTTTCACTCATAATATCACACATTGATGAATAGGAATTTTCACACATCACAATCAAATGACATTACCATAAGTTTGCAATGAGGTCATATCTCCACCACATAAGAAAATGAATTTATGCATAAATCAAGAAGGTCTTTATAAGGTTGAAATGGGGCTAAGGTTTAAAGGAAGGATAAAAGGGTATTAATTGGCTATATTTATTAAAGAATAAGTAACCAAATCAAAGTCTTTACAAACTTCAAAAACTACTCCTTGAGATTATTTTTTTTTTAAGCAATCACGGCTGCTTCTCAATCAACTTTTTCAACCAACAACAATTATTTCCATTATGCCTCATCTTTGTTTTTTTTTTCTTCGTTTTCTCTTTTTAATTTCTAAGGAGATTTCTTTCATTTCTTTCTTCTTTTCTCCTTTTTTTTCTTTCATTTCCACAATAAGGATTTCATAACTTGGAACACATAAACCCAAGGAGTATTAAATAAATTCAAGACTTAGCCAACATATTCTTTGACAAAAATGGGCTGAAAAAGAAAGTTAAATAATAAGGTTTATGGCTGATTTTTGTGGTTTTTAAAACAAAGAAAAGGTTTAGGCTCAAAAGAGTTCACTAGGGGTCAATTTAAAAGGTAGGAGTTTTTAGAAAGTTAAAAGGGCTTAATCCTAGGTGCCTTAATCATTTTTATGCATAAATCACAAATAATTTCAACATGTACCTCAAAGCAAATTCTAGAATGTCTATTCAATTATGATATACTCTCAAAAAAGATTCATTAAGTACCAAGAAAGTGGTTCTTGTGTACTTAAGTTCAAATCTCACATTAATAGTTTAAAGAAAAAATAATTCTTGCAATTTCTCATTCCGGAACACATACAAGGTATTTAAATTATTCTAAAACAGAGATTACAACCAAAATTTCCAAAACATGCTCAAATCCAAACAATTATTATTCACAAAGTTTAAGGCATCTAAAAAAACTTTTTTTTTAACTAAAAAAACTTTAATGACAAAAACTTGACCTTTTTGAAAATATAATAATAATAAATTTGAAATTTAGAATTAAATTAACAAAAAATAACAAAACCAAATAAATTCCCCCACACTTGAATGATACACGGTCCTCCGTGTATAAACAAGCATGAAAGAAAAAATAAATAAATAAAAACACTAATAACACAATAGACATATCGCAACAAAAAATAAAAATAAAAAAATAAACTTGGAGTTGAATGAAAAATTATTGGCAAAGTTGTGACTTGGAATGTTGAGAAATTGAAATTCAATGGCAAAAAATCGTGAAGATTGTGGGATGATTTTTATTTACCTACAAAAGAAAAGAAACATACTTAGAATTTATTATAAAAAAAATCTTTTTGGTTTTTTTTTTTTAATAAACTAAACAACTAAGAAAATTAGAATTTATTAAAGAATGAAAAGAAACTATGGGTTGCCTCCCATTAGCGCCTTTAGTTATTGTCTTTGGCTAGACATGATCACATGAATATGATACTCAAGTAATTGGCGTGGTGTACTTCAAATGAGCAGGAAAAAGTTTTGACTCCAACTTGGGTTCGTGCAAAATGGGCATATGAATTCATATTACCTCATTCATTTGGACAAATAGGCATATGACAATGTCTCTCTATCTTGTTTTGTGTCAAATGCCATTTAAGATCATCCTGCACAAAAATATGTTGCACAAATTCTTCAACCAGTGGTTCAATAGTATCAACATTAAAAACAAATTCCTGGTCATATGGGCATTTTATGGCCTCAATGAGTGGGACATTAATCTCCACTTTTTGGAAGATATTCAAGAGATCTTGTGTCTCTTCTTCCTTCTTCTCTTGAGCAAACCTGTCAGGAAAATGTGGTGTCAAAACAATTTTATGCTTAACAACTGTAGGTTTGCTACTTACCTCGAGTTTATGTATAGACTCTGAAATGGGCATGTCATTTGACTCGAAAACGGGCATATGGTCAATTTCTCCCTCATCAAATTTTGAAATGGGCATTTGATCAGCTCCTTTCTCGTAGACTTCTGAAATGGGCATTTGGGTTGGAACTGAAATGGGCATTGGAATATCGAATTTATGCTCTGATTCTTTTAGTTCCTTGCCACTTTCAAACATTATAGCACTTACATTCTCCAATGGATTCAGCTCCACTTGTGATGACAATTTACCTTCATTAGTTGCCAATTTTACTATTGTTGTGGCCATTTGAGTGAGTTGAGTGCCCATATTAACAAACCCTGCACATGTTTCTTGTTGAAATTTGATGTTCTCTTGTTGAAATTTGAGATTTTCACTCGCAAGAGTTTTAAGCACATCTTCTAAATTTGGATCCGATATGGGCACGAGTGGTTCTAATAGTTGTTGTTGTGGTACAAAGGCAAATGACTGTTGTGAATAAGGCAAGTGAAATTGGTCGAAATAGGCATTTTGGTATTCAGTTGACGTATAAGTCAAATAAGGTTCATCATGCCAACCGAAATTGTATTGGTTAGGAATTGGTTCATAATGCCTTTGTGGTTGCCATATGGGCATTTCATCTTGTAGATTTGGACACATATATATTGAATGCCAATTTATGCAAATACTACAAAATTGTACCTCATGCATTTGGTGGGATGTATCAACTCCAAATATTTGCCCACTATTAGCCATGTTGGACATCAAAGCATGCATATCCGTTGTCTAGATTTTTTTCACCTTGCGAACCTTTCAATTTATGAATTGTAATTCCATAGTCCTGCAAGATTATAAAATATCATAAACCCAAGAAAGATAAAATAAAATATTAATGAAGAAAAAATTACTAATCCCGTTCCTCGGCAACGGCGCCAAAATTTTATAGTGTCGTTATGCCACCAAAATTAAAACCTACTCTTCACTAGTATAGCAATGGAGTAAGGTCGTCTCCCAAGGGAACGGATGTAACTTTTCTTCGGACTTGTCACAAAAAGGGATTAGAAACAATTAAACAAAATAGACTATTAGAGAATTTAATCAATAAGAAAGAAAACCCGGTTAAAACATTGAATCCACACTAATTAATAACTTGATCCTTGATGCAATGATTGAATCTGTTTGACAAATAAATCAGTTATAGTTACCGGGAACGCCACTGACATAACCTAATTTCTTCTTACTTGTTGGTAATTAAAAGGACGCCTTATTAATTACTCTCTAATTAATAAATAACCTAAGAGGACGCCTCATTAGATTTAATTCATTAAAAGCATTAAGATAAAAGAAACCTGATACTAATATGCCCACATGGTCGCCATATGCCCATACTAGCCCCTATGCCTACTGCCGATGAATGACAGCCTCACCACTTATTAAAACTAATTGGACAATTACGGATCCACTGTTTTAATTGGCATTAGAACTTCATGCAATTAATTAAACATTGTACACTATTTAACAATTACATAAAATTCATAAACTATTTATCACAAGACATAAAAGGTACTTGTCTAACAAATTTATTTAAATTCAAATTAGATCTCACAAGAATTTTAATTAATGCTTCATCAATATCTTAACCGGATAAAATAATTTAGCTAGAATACATAATTAAATAAAAGAAATAGAAATTAAGAAAAGTAGAATTCATATTAAAAGACAAAGATTAACTTACTAACTATTTAAACTAAGACTCACTATAAATATGAAACCACGAAAATTGATATCTAAATTGAAAACAAAATCTTGACGTAATTACTGATCAAACACAAAATGTAAATCAAAAGAATTTACAACTTATGTAAACAGAATAGGTAAACAAAAGAATTGACATGATTACTTTACGTAATTGGAATACTGGATTGAAAAGAAAACAATAAAGACTAAAATCAAAGCAATGCAATGTGAATAGTGAACAGAATAGTGCATTACTTACCGAATCAGAATTTTGAACCAAAGACTTTAGTCAATAATTTATCTTTAAATATTGAATAGTGCTTTACACGATTTTGAAGCAAAATAACCAGAGTCAAAGCAAAGCAACTTGTCTTCTGAATCAAAGCAACTCAATTCACTTATAAATACGAATTGGAATCAAATGCTGAAAACATGAAACTGATGAAGTCCTAACTTAATTAATTGAAATCACAACTAAGAATTTAAAACTAAAACTTGACGAAACTTGGAGAAAAACTAACTAGTAGAAAATGAAAGACTAACTGACTGCCCCCTTACTCTCTTGCGTAAAAGCTAATTTATAGAGCTCCTAAACCAAATTCTACTCAAATTCCTAATATTAATCTAATTCCCCAAAAGTGGGAATTATCCATAAATATTGAAATTATCCTAAAAACTATAATTATCTAATTATCTCAAGAGATAATTATTTGGAATAAATCCCATAAAACTAATGTCAACCCCAATCTCAATCTTCACACGTCTTTGACAGAATTTCTCCAAATAAATAGGAGACTTTTTCTCCAACTTCTTTGCTTGACCTTTTGTTCTTCAACTCAACTTCTTCAATTATCCTTTAAGCACATGTCTTGAATCTTCCCAAAAATATGTCTAGATCCATTTTCCACCATTCTTGCACTTTTATTGCCCAACAACTTCTTCCAGATAAATCGGCAATTATCAACACTTTTTCCAATTAATAATGTCAATATAATCCAAATTAAATATAGATAAATATCAAAATATTGACATTATCAACTCCCCACACTTGAATCATGCTTGCCCCCAAGTATGGTTAACTCATAAAAAACATCAAACACATTTACACAAAATGACTAAAAAGACTCTAAAAACACATACGACTCAAACAGTGCCTTTAACTAAAATGAATAACAACTTGGATTTGAAGTACACTATTTACCAACAAAATAATCTCTATTTCAAAACAATTCAAAATACCCTTTCATTCCAGTTAAAATAAACAAGAATTAATATCCTCAGAATTTTCACTCATAATATCACACATTGATGAATAGGAATTTTCACACATCACAATCAAATGACATTACCATAAGTTTGCAATGAGGTCATATCTCCACCACATAAGAAAATGAATTTATGCATAAATCAAGAAGGTCTTTATAAGGTTGAAATGGGGCTAAGGTTTAAAGGAAGGATAAAAGGGTATTAATTGGCTATATTTATTAAAGAATAAGTAACCAAATCAAAGTCTTTACAAACTTCAAAAACTACTCCTTGAGATTATTTTTTTTTAAGCAATCACGGCTGCTTCTCAATCAACTTTTTCAACCAACAACAATTATTTCCATTATGCCTCATCTTTGTTTTTTTTTTCTTCGTTTTCTCTTTTTAATTTCTAAGGAGATTTCTTTCATTTCTTTCTTCTTTTCTCCTTTTTTTTCTTTCATTTCCACAATAAGGATTTCATAACTTGGAACACATAAACCCAAGGAGTATTAAATAAATTCAAGACTTAGCCAACATATTCTTTGACAAAAATGGGCTGAAAAAGAAAGTTAAATAATAAGGTTTATGGCTGATTTTTGTGGTTTTTAAAACAAAGAAAAGGTTTAGGCTCAAAAGAGTTCACTAGGGGTCAATTTAAAAGGTAGGAGTTTTTAGAAAGTTAAAAGGGCTTAATCCTAGGTGCCTTAATCATTTTTATGCATAAATCACAAATAATTTCAACATGTACCTCAAAGCAAATTCTAGAATGTCTATTCAATTATGATATACTCTCAAAAAAGATTCATTAAGTACCAAGAAAGTGGTTCTTGTGTACTTAAGTTCAAATCTCACATTAATAGTTTAAAGAAAAAATAATTCTTGCAATTTCTCATTCCGGAACACATACAAGGTATTTAAATTATTCTAAAACAGAGATTACAACCAAAATTTCCAAAACATGCTCAAATCCAAACAATTATTATTCACAAAGTTTAAGGCATCTAAAAAAACTTTTTTTTTAACTAAAAAAACTTTAATGACAAAAACTTGACCTTTTTGAAAATATAATAATAATAAATTTGAAATTTAGAATTAAATTAACAAAAAATAACAAAACCAAATAAATTCCCCCACACTTGAATGATACACGGTCCTCCGTGTATAAACAAGCATGAAAGAAAAAATAAATAAATAAAAACACTAATAACACAATAGACATATCGCAACAAAAAATAAAAATAAAAAAATAAACTTGGAGTTGAATGAAAAATTATTGGCAAAGTTGTGACTTGGAATGTTGAGAAATTGAAATTCAATGGCAAAAAATCGTGAAGATTGTGGGATGATTTTTATTTACCTACAAAAGAAAAGAAACATACTTAGAATTTATTATAAAAAAAATCTTTTTGGTTTTTTTTTTTTTAATAAACTAAACAACTAAGAAAATTAGAATTTATTAAAGAATGAAAAGAAACTATGGGTTGCCTCCCATTAGCGCCTTTAGTTATTGTCTTTGGCTAGACATGATCACATGAATATGATACTCAAGTAATTGGCGTGGTGTACTTCAAATGAGCAGGAAAAAGTTTTGACTCCAACTTGGGTTCGTGCAAAATGGGCATATGAATTCATATTACCTCATTCATTTGGACAAATAGGCATATGACAATGTCTCTCTATCTTGTTTTGTGTCAAATGCCATTTAAGATCATCCTGCACAAAAATATGTTGCACAAATTCTTCAACCAGTGGTTCAATAGTATCAACATTAAAAACAAATTCCTGGTCATATGGGCATTTTATGGCCTCAATGAGTGGGACATTAATCTCCACTTTTTGGAAGATATTCAAGAGATCTTGTGTCTCTTCTTCCTTCTTCTCTTGAGCAAACCTGTCAGGAAAATGTGGTGTCAAAACAATTTTATGCTTAACAACTGTAGGTTTGCTACTTACCTCGAGTTTATGTATAGACTCTGAAATGGGCATGTCATTTGACTCGAAAACGGGCATATGGTCAATTTCTCCCTCATCAAATTTTGAAATGGGCATTTGATCAGCTCCTTTCTCGTAGACTTCTGAAATGGGCATTTGGGTTGGAACTGAAATGGGCATTGGAATATCGAATTTATGCTCTGATTCTTTTAGTTCCTTGCCACTTTCAAACATTATAGCACTTACATTCTCCAATGGATTCAGCTCCACTTGTGATGACAATTTACCTTCATTAGTTGCCAATTTTACTATTGTTGTGGCCATTTGAGTGAGTTGAGTGCCCATATTAACAAACCCTGCACATGTTTCTTGTTGAAATTTGATGTTCTCTTGTTGAAATTTGAGATTTTCACTCGCAAGAGTTTTAAGCACATCTTCTAAATTTGGATCCGATATGGGCACGAGTGGTTCTAATAGTTGTTGTTGTGGTACAAAGGCAAATGACTGTTGTGAATAAGGCAAGTGAAATTGGTCGAAATAGGCATTTTGGTATTCAGTTGACGTATAAGTCAAATAAGGTTCATCATGCCAACCGAAATTGTATTGGTTAGGAATTGGTTCATAATGCCTTTGTGGTTGCCATATGGGCATTTCATCTTGTAGATTTGGACACATATATATTGAATGCCAATTTATGCAAATACTACAAAATTGTACCTCATGCATTTGGTGGGATGTATCAACTCCAAATATTTGCCCACTATTAGCCATGTTGGACATCAAAGCATGCATATCCGTTGTCTAGATTTTTTTCACCTTGCGAACCTTTCAATTTATGAATTGTAATTCCATAGTCCTGCAAGATTATAAAATATCATAAACCCAAGAAAGATAAAATAAAATATTAATGAAGAAAAAATTACTAATCCCGTTCCTCGGCAACGGCGCCAAAATTTTATAGTGTCGTTATGCCACCAAAATTAAAACCTACTCTTCACTAGTATAGCAATGGAGTAAGGTCGTCTCCCAAGGGAACGGATGTAACTTTTCTTCGGACTTGTCACAAAAAGGGATTAGAAACAATTAAACAAAATAGACTATTAGAGAATTTAATCAATAAGAAAGAAAACCCGGTTAAAACATTGAATCCACACTAATTAATAACTTGATCCTTGATGCAATGATTGAATCTGTTTGACAAATAAATCAGTTATAGTTACCGGGAACGCCACTGACATAACCTAATTTCTTCTTACTTGTTGGTAATTAAAAGGACGCCTTATTAATTACTCTCTAATTAATAAATAACCTAAGAGGACGCCTCATTAGATTTAATTCATTAAAAGCATTAAGATAAAAGAAACCTGATACTAATATGCCCACATGGTCGCCATATGCCCATACTAGCCCCTATGCCTACTGCCGATGAATGACAGCCTCACCACTTATTAAAACTAATTGGACAATTACGGATCCACTGTTTTAATTGGCATTAGAACTTCATGCAATTAATTAAACATTGTACACTATTTAACAATTACATAAAATTCATAAACTATTTATCACAAGACATAAAAGGTACTTGTCTAACAAATTTATTTAAATTCAAATTAGATCTCACAAGAATTTTAATTAATGCTTCATCAATATCTTAACCGGATAAAATAATTTAGCTAGAATACATAATTAAATAAAAGAAATAGAAATTAAGAAAAGTAGAATTCATATTAAAAGACAAAGATTAACTTACTAACTATTTAAACTAAGACTCACTATAAATATGAAACCACGAAAATTGATATCTAAATTGAAAACAAAATCTTGACGTAATTACTGATCAAACACAAAATGTAAATCAAAAGAATTTACAACTTATGTAAACAGAATAGGTAAACAAAAGAATTGACATGATTACTTTACGTAATTGGAATACTGGATTGAAAAGAAAACAATAAAGACTAAAATCAAAGCAATGCAATGTGAATAGTGAACAGAATAGTGCATTACTTACCGAATCAGAATTTTGAACCAAAGACTTTAGTCAATAATTTATCTTTAAATATTGAATAGTGCTTTACACGATTTTGAAGCAAAATAACCAGAGTCAAAGCAAAGCAACTTGTCTTCTAATCAAAGCAACTCAATTCACTTATAAATACGAATTGGAATCAAATGCTGAAAACATGAAACTGATGAAGTCCTAACTTAATTAATTGAAATCACAACTAAGAATTTAAAAACTAAAACTTGACGAAACTTGGAGAAAAACTAACTAGTAGAAAATGAAAGACTAACTGACTGCCCCCCTTACTCTCTTGCGTAAAAGCTAATTTATAGAGCTCCTAAACCAAATTCTACTCAAATTCCTAATATTAATCTAATTCCCCAAAAGTGGGAATTATCCATAAATATTGAAATTATCCTAAAAACTATAATTACTAATTATCTCAAGAGATAATTATTTGGAATAAATCCCATAAAACTAATGTCAACCCCAATCTCAATCTTCAACGTCTTTGACAGAATTTCTCCAAATAAATAGGAGACTTTTTCTCAACTTCTTTGCTTGACCTTTTGTTCTTCAACTCAACTTCTTCAATTATCCTTTAAGCACATGTCTTGAATCTTTCCCAAAAATATGTCTAGATCCATTTTCCACCATTCTTGCACTTTTATTGCCCAACAACTTCTTCCAGATAAATCGGCAATTATCAACACTTTTTCCAATTAATAATGTCAATATAATCCAAATTAAATATAGATAAATATCAAAATATTGACATTATCAACTCCCCACACTTGAATCATGCTTGCCCCCAAGTATGGTTAACTCATAAAAAACATCAAACACATTTACACAAAATGACTAAAAGACTCTAAAACACATACGACTCAAACAGTGCCTTTAACTAAAATGAATAACAACTTGGATTTGAGTACACTATTTACCAAACAAAATAATCTCTATTTCAAAACAATTCAAAATACCCTTTCATTCCAGTTAAAATAAACAAGAATTAATATCCTCAGAATTTCACTCATAATATCACACATTGATGAATAGGAATTTTCACACAATCACAATCAAATGACATTACCATAAGTTTGCAATGAGGTCATATCTCCACCACATAAGAAAATGAATTTATGCATAAATCAAGAAGGTCTTTATAAGGTTGAAATGGGGCTAAGGTTTTAAAGGAAGGATAAAAGGGTATTAATTGGCTATATTTATTAAAGAATAAGTAACCAAATCAAAGTCTTTACAAACTTCAAAAACTACTCCTTGAGATTATTTTTTTTTTAAAGCAATCACGGCTGCTTCTCAAATCAACTTTTTCAACCAACAACAATTATTTCCATTATGCCTCATCTTTGTTTTTTTTTTCTTCGTTTTCTCTTTTTAATTTCTAAGGAGATTTCTTTTCATTTCTTTCTTCTTTCTCCTTTTTTTTCTTTCATTTCCACAATAAGGATTTCATAACTTGGAAACACATAAACCCAAGAGTATTAAATAAATTTCAAGACTTAGCCAACATATTCTTTGACAAAAATGGGCTGAAAAAGAAAGTTAAATAATAAGGTTTATGGCTGATTTTTGTGGTTTTTAAAACAAAGAAAAGGTTTAGGCTCAAAAGAGTTCACTAGGGGTCAATTTAAAAGGTAGGAGTTTTTAGAAAGTTTAAAAGGGCTTAATCTAGGTGCCTTAATCATTTTTTATGCATAAATCACAAATAATTTCAACATGTACCTCAAGCAAATTCTAAGAATGTCTATTCAATTATGATATACTCTCAAAAAAGATTCATTAAGTACCAAGAAGTGGTTCTTGTGTACTTAAGTTCAAATCTCACATTAATAGTTTAAAGAAAAATAATTCTTGCAATTTCTCATTCCGGAACACATACAAGGTATTTAAATTATTCTAAAACAGAGATTACAACCAAAATTTCCAAAACATGCTCAAATCCAAACAATTATTATTCACAAAGTTTAAAGGCACTAAAAAAACTTTTTTTTTAACTAAAAAAACTTTAATGACAAAAACTTGACCTTTTTGAAATATAATAATAATAAATTTGAAATTTAGAATTAAATTAACAAAAAATAACAAAACCAAATAAATTCCCCCCACACTTGAATGATACACGGTCCTCCGTGTATAAACAAGCATGAAAGAAAAAAATAAATAAATAAAAACACTAATAACACAATAGACATATCGCAACAAAAAAATAAAATAAAAAAATAAACTTGGAGTTAAATGAAAAATTATTGGCAAAGTTGTGACTTGGAATGTTGAGAAATTGAAATTCAATGGCAAAAAATCGTGAAGATTGTGGGATGATTTTTATTACCTACAAAAGAAAAGAAACATACTTAGAATTTATTATAAAAAAAAATCTTTTTGGTTTTTTTTTTTTTAATAAACTAAACAACTAAGAAAATTAGAATTTATTAAAGAATGAAAAGAAAACTATGGGTTGCCTCCCATTAGCGCCTTTAGTTATTGTCTTTGGCTAGACATGTATCACATGAATATGATACTCAAGTAATTTGGCGGGTGGTGTACTTCAAATGAGCAGGAAAAAGTTTTGACTCCAACTTGGGTTCGTGCAAAATGGGCATATGAATTCATATTACCTCATTCATTTGGACAAATAGGCATATGACAATGTCTCTCTATCTTGTTTTGTGTCAAATGCCATTTAAGATCATCCTGCACAAAAATATTTGCACAAATTCTTCAACCAGTGGTTCAATAGTATCAACATTAAAAACAAATTCCTGGTCATATGGGCATTTTATGGCCTCAATGAGTGGGACATTAATCTCCACTTTTTGGAAGATATTCCAAGAGATCTTGTGTCTCTTACTTCCTTCTTCTCTTGAGCAAACCTGTCAGGAAAATGTGGTGTCAAAACAATTTTATGCTTACAACTGTAGGTTTGCACTTACCTCGAGTTATGTATAGGACTCTGAAATGGGCATGTCATTTGACTCGAAAACGGGCATATGGTCAATTTCTCCCTCATCAAATTTTGAAATGGGCATTTGATCAGCTCCTTTCTCGTAGACTTCTGAAATGGGCATTTGGGTTGGAACTGAAATGGGCATTGGAATATCGAATTTATGCTCTGATTCTTTTAGTTCCTTGCCACTTTCAAACATTATAGGCACTTACCATTCTCCAATGGATTCAGCTCCACTTGTGATGACAATTTACCTTCATTAGTTGCCAATTTTACTATTGTTGTGGCCATTTTGAGTGAGTTGAGTGCCCATATTAACAAACCCTGCACATGTTTCTTGTTGAAATTTGATGTTCTCTTGTTGAAAATTTGAGATTTCACTCGCAAGAGTTTTTAAGCACATCTTCTAAATTGGATCCGATATGGGCACGAGTGGTTCTAATAGTTGTTGTTGTGGTACAAAGGCAAATGACTGTTGTGAATAAGGCAAGTGAAATTGGTCGAAATAGGCATTTTGGTATTCAGTTGACGTATAAGTCAAATAAGGTTCATCATGCCAACCGAAATTGTATTGGTTAGAATTGGTTCATAATGCCTTTGTGGTTGCCATATGGGCATTTCATCTTGTAGATTTGGACACATATATATTGAATGCCAATTTATGCAAATACTACAAAATTGTACCTCATGCATTTGGTGGATGTATCAACTCCAAATATTTGCCCACTATTAGCCATGTTGGACATCAAAGCATGCATATCCTGTTGTCTAGATTTTTTTTCACCTTGGCGAACCTTTCAATTTATGAATTGTAATTCCATAGTCCTGCAAGATTATAAAATATCATAAACCCAAGAAGATAAAATAAAATATTAATGAAGAAAAAATTACTAATCCCGTTCCTCGGCAACGGCGCCAAATTTTATAGTGTCGTTATGCCACCAAAATTAAAACCTACTCTTCACTTAGTATAGCAATGGAGTAAGGTCGTCTCCCAAGGGAACGGATGTAACTTTTCTTCGGACTTGTCACAAAAAGGGATTAGAAACAATTAAACAAAATAGACTATTAGAGAATTTAATCAATAAGAAAGAAACCCGGTTAAAACATTGAATCCACACTAATAATAACTTGATCCTTGATGCAATGATTGAATCTGTTTGACAAATAAATCAGTTATAGTTACCGGGAACGCCACTGACATAACCTAATTTCTTCTTACTTGTTGGTAATTAAAAGGACGCCTTATTAATTACTCTCTAATTAATAAATAACTAAGAGGACGCCTCATTAGATTTAATTCATTAAAAGCATTAAGATAAAAGAAACCTGATACTAATATGCCCACATGGTCGCCATATGCCCATACTAGCCCCTATGCCTACTGCCGATGAATGACAGCCTCACCACTTATTAAAACTAATTGGACAATTACGGATCCACTGTTTTAATTGGCATTAGAACTTCATGCAATTAATTAAACATTGTACACTATTTAACAATTACATAAAATTCAATAAACTATTTATCACAAGACATAAAAGGTACTTGTCTAACAAATTTATTTAAATTCAAATTAGATCTCACAAGAATTTTAATTAATGCTTCATCAATATCTTACCGGATAAAATAATTTAGCTAGAATACATAATTAAATAAAAGAAATAGAAATTAAGAAAAGTAGAATTCATATTAAAAGACAAAGATTAACTTACTAACTATTTAAACTAAGACTCACTATAAATATGAAACCACGAAAATTGATATCTAAATTGAAAACAAAATCTTGACGTAATTACTGATCAAACACAAAATGTAAATCAAAAGAATTTACAACTTATGTAAACAGAATAGGTAACAAAAGAATTGACATGATTACTTTACGTAATTGGAATACTGGATTGAAAAGAAAACAATAAAGACTAAAATCAAAGCAATGCAATGTGAATAGTGAACAGAATAGTGCATTACTTACCCGAATCAGAATTTTGAACCAAAGACTTTAGTCAATAATTTATCTTTAAATATTGAATAGTGCTTTACACGATTTTGAAGCAAAATAACCAGAGTCAAAGCAAAGCAACTTGTCTTCTGAATCAAAGCAACTCAATTCACTTATAAATACGAATTGGAATCAAATGCTGAAAACATGAAACTGATGAAGTCCTAACTTAATTAATTGAAATCACAACTAAGAATTTAAAACTAAAACTTGACGAAACTTGGAGAAAAACTAACTAGTAGAAAATGAAAGACTAACTGACTGCCCCCTTACTCTCTTGCGTAAAAGCTAATTTATAGAGCTCCTAAACCAAATTCTACTCAAATTCCTAATATTAATCTAATTCCCCAAAAGTGGGAATTATCCATAAATATTGAAATTATCCTAAAAACTATAATTATCTAATTATCTCAAGAGATAATTATTTGGAATAAATCCCATAAAACTAATGTCAACCCCAATCTCAATCTTCACACGTCTTTGACAGAATTTCTCCAAATAAATAGGAGACTTTTTCTCCAACTTCTTTGCTTGACCTTTTGTTCTTCAACTCAACTTCTTCAATTATCCTTTAAGCACATGTCTTGAATCTTCCCAAAAATATGTCTAGATCCATTTTCCACCATTCTTGCACTTTTATTGCCCAACAACTTCTTCCAGATAAATCGGCAATTATCAACACTTTTTCCAATTAATAATGTCAATATAATCCAAATTAAATATAGATAAATATCAAAATATTGACATTATCAATCACAATGGATAATATCAAATGGCATAAAAGTGCGTGACGTAGAAGCAACAAAAGGCAATTTAACATGTTTGCCGAGAGAGCAAGATCGACAAACATGAGAACTAAGATTGTTATTACACTGAATAAATTTATTTTGCTGAAGAGATTCGAAAATAGGAGCTCCCGGATGACCCAAACGATCATGCCATAAAGAAGGTGCTAAAGCTGCAAAAGTGGTTGGTGGAACTTGAGATGGAATGGTGATGAGAATGGGATATAACTCACCCTGACTATTACATCTCGTCAGATATTTTCCCGTCTGAAGATCCTTCACAGAAAACCCAAAAGGATCAAATACAACAGAAACCCAGTTATCAGTAGTAAATTTTCGATCCGATACCAAGTTCTTAATAAGTTGAGTAGCATGAAGGACATTTTTTAAAGATAAAGGTGGGTGTGGGGAAGGCAGAGTTGTGTGACCATAACCACGAATTGGAATTGTATGACCATTACCAACAATATACCACGATTACTGCTCAAATTAAAATAAGACGAGAGATTACCAGGATTCGATGTCATATGAGACGTGGCACCAGTGTCCATGTACCAGTTTGCATCTGGAGGAGTAAGCCCAAGAGTGTGCATTGCAGATTCAATATCGGTGGGAGAAGGTTGGGCTGTTGTAGAATAGGCTTGCTGTGGTCATAGCTCAAGGACCCCAGGTTGCTGCCACTGTGAATTGGGCCTAGTCCAAGGAGTGGTAGGGTATGGACAAGGGGGAATGGCCCAAGGAGACCACTGCCAAGGCCACTGTTGTCCACCTGGCCGTGGTTGTGACCACGACAGCTGCTGCCGGGGATGTTGGTAACCTCCCTCACGTCCACCGCTACCACCGCGGTTGCCGCCTCTGCCACTGCCGCGGCCACCACCACGACGTCTCCCAGAATTGTTGCCGTGTGGACCCTTGCTGCCACCACCGTTATTATGGTTTTTAGGGTAGCCATCAGACAAAGATGGAGTATCATCAGACTCCTTGGTCGTGGCAGCCGCCATGGCTGTTGCGGCCTTCTTAGTCAATGCGGCTTCTTCAAGAAGGAGCATAGAACGGGCTTGATAGAAGAGGGAAAGGGGGTTGCTTTGGCGGATAAGAGTTCCAACACCACTATAGGCCTCCGTGAGTCCCAAAATCATCTGAAGAACAAGCCGATGATCTGATATTGGGGCGCCGACATTCTTGAGTTGATCTGACAAGCCCTTGAGGCGTTGACAATATGCAGAAGCATTCGAAAAATCCTCCATGTTGGTATGAGAAAATTCCTATTCCAGTGTGACGGCCCGAGAGTTTTTGTTGTCTTGAAAGAGATCACGCAATCGATTCCAAACCTCCATGGCCGTGGAGTCGGGTTCAATGATGGTATGTAATAGATCAGTGGAAATTGTGGAATAAATCCACTGAAGAACCGTAGCATCTAAAGTCGACCATAACTCTTTTTCGGCAGCGGTGGTGGACGACGTATCGAGAGCTTTTTCCGGTGGAATGATGTGGTGAAGAACCTTATGAGATTTTGCATGGATTTTGAACAGCTCCGCCCAAGTAGCATAGTGGACGGTTTCCATTTTAAGGGTAATTGAGATATAATTCTTGATGTTGGAGACAACAAGAGCGCGGGGTGGAAGGTTGATTTAGTGTTAGTCATGGTGGCCGACAGTATAGGAAAGAAAGAAAGATTGTTAGAGGAAATAAAAGGAAGAAGGTTCCCTAGAGCTCTAATACCATGAAAGAAGGTAATTCCTTGATTCCTTTCATTGACGTATTGTCTGTCTTATAAAGTATTATAAGAGAAATTCTAGCCTACAATAAAGCATAACCGAATATACACTTTCCTCATCTAAGAGGATTGCTATCAATTACAATTAATACTAAAAGAATATCCTATCACATATACACATATATTCTATCGGTATCTGTCTACTGCCAAGCCATTTTACTGAAACAAAAAGAATCTATAGTTGTGCCATTTTACCGAAACATATGACCACAATACATCTAAGTATTAGAGTACAGAAAATGAACTTTATCATCATTCTCAGGTACATCATGATGCAAAGATATCACTTAAACAAGAGTGTATTATCTAATGACTAAAAATTTCATTTTACAAGCCAAACAGTGATTTACTTCTCAAATAAGACTGATTCTGTAGGGAAAAAAAAAAAATAAGAGCACTAAAAAAATTGAGACTCCAAATTAATCAAATAATTGAACATTAAAAGCATTATCATTATTTTTTAACATTCAAAAATTCAGAATATAACACGGAAAATAATTTGTTCATCAATCAAAATTGATCGTCATAATCATTTTAAAATAACGTAGCATTTCTTGCCACATCATAGACTGAACTAGCTTCAATTTTCATGCTAGAACAAAAATTGAAAATCCCAATGGTATTGATCACAATTGAACAACATAATAACCATACCTATTGTGTGTGAAATTGAGGTATAATTGACCTCTTTCTACCTTTTCATTGGGATTAGTTCTTGTTTGTATATCCTTATTCTATATTTTAGTGAACTCCTACTTTGTAGCTACTTATTTATGTAGGAGCTGTAAATAGTTTAATCATTTTTTCTGTGATGTTCATGAATGGGTCATAATATTACAAATATTGTCATCTTTGGACTATTGGGGATGGGGTTGCTTCGATAGTTTGTACAAGTCTTTTTATTTAACTAATTAGTACTATTCTAGATAGTGTGTTAATCGAGTCAATTCCATTGTTGTCTTCGCATAGGAGTGGGAGAGGGAGAGGCAGCAAACACTGGGCAGTGGCACCGGTGGTGAATAATTGCCATGACGCGATTCAGATAATACTATTTTTTCAATAATTCATAACTTGAACGAAGATGCTGAGGCAAAATGAATGCTAGGGTTTAAAATCGCCTGAGAGAATTGACAGATTAAGACAACATTAATACCTATATAAAGGAGGATATAAAAGAGGAGACTTCATGAATTGCGGCACTGAAGGCAGTGAATAAATGAGAGGAAAATTGGTAATTTGGATGCCGGAGATAGATGGCCGCAATAAAGCGGCATCCGCGGGATTTACATAGAGAAGAAAAAAAAGTGAGGGAAGGAGTGAGAAATCAAAATGATTATCATTTTTAAAGTTTATTTTTTTGTTATGTTTTTTATCTGTTATTTTGTTTTTAATTTTAATTATTTTACTTTTTTTATTATGTTAAGTGGCAACATTTTATTCGTGTAACTATTAGCGAGATTTACAGAGAGAAGAAAAATAAGTGAGGTAATAAGAGAGAAATCAAAATGATCATCATTTTTAATGTTTATATTTTTGTTATCTTTTTAATCTGTTATTTTGTTTTTAATTTTAATTATTTTACTTTTTTTATTATGTTAAGTGACAACATTTTATTCGTGTAACTATTTTTTACTTATGTGACAACTTTTTAGAAGATGTTTTTGTCATTTAAGCATTTAGTTATTTTTGTTTTTCTTATTTTGTTGAGTGACCACTTTTGTTAATTTAACTTTCTCGTTTTTACTTAGAGCGACAACTTCATAGAAAATTTTATTTTGTAGTTAATTTTGTGGTAATAATTATGTATAATTAGTAACAACTAATAAAGTTATTAATAAATGCTTCTGGTGTATGAAAACTATTTTTGTTGTCACTCCAAATAATTATGGTCTGACAACTTTAATTATCTTGTCACTATAATACTCTTTTCTTGTAGTTTGACAAGCTAGTGACTATATTTTTCTTGTTATTTAACATTTTTATTGAGAAATTTAAATGTTAAAGTGACTTATCTGGCTAAATATTGAAAATCTTATTTTTGAAATTGTGCTGGTTTCCATAAGTTTGATTTCTGTCATGCTGTAATGGATTTATAGCAGCTCGTTAGAGGTTATACGGCATCTGGGCTGTCCATTTTTTTTTTCAGAATATAATTTCCCAAATGTTGTAGTATTTTCAAGAAAGTGTTTGACAAGCATCTTTCAGCAAATATTAGATTATCATCAACCATATGAGATGGTGAACAATTGCTTGCATTGATGTATTAATTATTGAGCTAAATTTTAATGTATTTCATACAATGTCAACCCCTGATTTATGAAGTGTCATTGATCTAATTTTGATGTATTAAATAAAATACTAATCCTTGATTTGTGATTAGTCACCACTTTATTATGGCTAATTGCTATTACTATTCCATATTTACTCTAGAAAATGTGCCCCGGAAAATGTTGTCTTATTTTGCACAGTAGTACATGAATTATATTGAGAATCATTCTTTCAAAGAAAATATTTGAACGAACTCATCCCTAATAATATTAGTACTTAAGGCACAAACAATGCTTACTTGTATGCATTTTCAGAGAAAATACATAACTGTTTTTATCGTAATTTATTTTATATCTTGTTGGGATAATTGATTTGGCGAATTCAGGTATTTTAAAATCTGTTTGTTTCGCATTAGACAAAGTGGGAGGAAAAAGCAAAAAGAGAGAGTCACTTGGAAACAAGGGTGAATTTATTGAGAGGGGCTATGAAAATTTAATTTTTTTTAATTAAATCATTAAGAAAATTAAGATTGTCTTTCCAAAAATTAAAATGTAGTAATTACAAATAATGTTATACAATTGTGGCAGCTTAAACCTTACCTTTTAGATGTCTTTTTATTGACGTAGTAAGGATATAAGGGTGATTCACACTAGTACCTTAAGAAATAGAAAACTAATAGAAAAAATATTCGTTTATTAATTTTCATAAATAGTGGAAATACTATTTAATTGATTTTGTCACACCAAAATGAAATGATAAGATCATAAAAGTGCAATTAACGTGCATAAAAGAGTTTTGGCTTAAACAAAAACATTCAAATTATTGAAAGAAAAGCGAAGACACAAAGCACGAGATTTGCACATCATCATCTTTTCAATCTATAAAACAATCATAATATGCATCAACATTGTTGGTTTAAGGCATTGACCTGCACACCATTTGTACTTGTGACAAGTTTGAATACCCTCACTCACTTGATTGAGAAAAAAAAAAAACATAAAGATATGATACATTAATTTGTATATCCATTACACACCAATATAAATTCAAAACAATTATGTTTTTTAAAATCAAATATGTAGAATAGTAATGATAGAGAGTACACTTGAGTTTTTTAAATCACTTATTTACTCATTCATCCACAATAGTTGCTCATTAATTGAATCATAATAGAATTTTAAGTGTGTAGGATGAAAAAAAACACCCTTCTAATTCTTATCAATAATCTAAATAGGATAGTTGATGTTATTGCATAGCTGTTAGAGATAAAAATTTCTTATATTAAACTTAGAACTAGAAAAATAGTTTTAATACCAACACGATGATATGCGGAAACACTTTTATTTATTTATCACAAGAATATATATTTGGAAGGAGAGGAATACAATCACATTATTACATGTATGGCACAAACATCACACATCAAACAATCTGCTAATTAATCTGTGAAAAATCTTCAAAGTATCATGGCTTTCTCCACACTGTTTTGAGGTATCTAATTCTACTCCTCTTATCTCTCTCACCAAAACCTCTAATACCCTCTATATATAGGGAGTAATTACAAATCTAAATTGTACAAGGATTTTGGGACTGTATTCCTTACAAATTCTAATCACTACAAGAAATATGGGTATTACTGACTAAGCTATTGCGTCAATAAGGCTCAAATCTCGTCAGTACAATGGATTAGTGACGGGAAAATATCGTCAGTTGGTCATCAATAAAGTGTTAATAGTAAAGGGTATTTTGACGACTTTTTATATGCCGTCCGTAAACATTCACCTTTATTGACGGATTTTTGTTGTCAATGCAAAAATTGACGATAAAATATCATCAAAAAGGTCTAGTCAATATTAGTAGTTAGTTGTCAGTAAATGGTGTCTTTTAATGACGATATCGGTAGTGACTCATAAAAGTCGTCAATCAGGAATGGTATGGTCAAACACTTTACTGACAAAATGTAATGACAACAAATGGTTGTCAAAAGAAATGAAAAAAGTCAACCTTTACGGGGGACAAACAGTATTGACGACAAATGTTGTCAATAGAAAAAAAATGCAAAAATAATTTTATTGACGATAGGGCATTGACGAGGATTGTTGTCACTATTAAAATGAATTTATTAACGAATTGTAGTGGAATGTTTTGGGTTGGAATTGCCACCATGTAACAAATATTCATCAATACACCTATTGTATTCTATTCCATTTCACTCGACAAATGAAACCAAATCCAAAAAATACATTCACTAATAATATTCACAAAAATAATTTCGAAAAGCATTCACAAATTATATCCCAAACTAATGCCAGGTGCTAAGTGGCATATAAATGAATACAACATAACCCAATATTAAATATCCACCATTATGGATAGATGTTGTTGTTTGCCCCTCAATACTTCTTTCTGCACACTTGAAGATTGAATCACTATAAAATACCCAAATTCAAAAAGAAACAAAATAATTAGATGCCAGCAACACGATAAGCAATCAAATTTTATTTTGAACACTGTTCTAAAGAGAATGAGTTTTTAATGAGGATTAGAAGAAAACTTACAACTTTGGTATGCTTGAAATATCATATATATCAACTTGAAATAGCAAGAGTCGAGGCACACAAGTCAGCATAGTTCACGACAAGCCTAGGGATAAGAATAAGTTATGGATGCAATGGAGTACTCCTGTCACAGCTTAAAAGAGCACTGAATTAATAAATATGAAGAGTTGGATATGATTTGCTTCGCGATGACCACCAATAACAGAGTATTTTAAGATAAAGTTTTTCATTGACTTTCATCTTCCCCCTAAACTCATGTTGGGGTGATATCCCCATCAATATACATGTATTACTCTGAACTGCTAAATTAAAGAAATAACACAAATACCTCCCTTTGACCATATATGTACTCTCTTTGTATTTTTTGAAATATTTTACCTACATTATGTTAGTTATGTAGATGGAATTTCTAGTTAGGCTTTTTATCTATCTGCCATATATGTAATTAATTAGGAGGAAGAATAGAGAAAAGCATATCACTTGTGATAGCATAAAGAAATGGCTATCAACAATTCCAGAAGCAGAAGACAACAAAACTTTGATACAAAGCAATTCGGGGCTGCTTAAAAAGCTCTAAACTAAAGAATGAGCATAGTTGAAAATGAGCATATAGAAACTTTACTGTTGTAGGAGAAAGATTCAACAAATTACTATTATCACTACTAGAAGCAGTCAAGAAAAATTAAGTAGGAGCAACACAAAAGCTTAACATAATTTCATGTTCACATTTTTCATTGCAAGTACACCAGTGAACTTTTACCCTGAATTTGAGGTTAACGGAACTAAATTGGACAGTTAAAGTTTGAAAATAAGGCCCTAGAAAACTTGATCATACAGATTGAGGAACATTTAAAGGGGCTAACATGATACTATTATCATTTTCTTCTGAGAACTTTGCAACCAAATAGGCAAACTGAAATTCAGACTTAAACCAAGCTTAATAGTTCCATGGACACATCTCTTAAATAGTCCCCAACTTGATGTAAAACAACTTAATCCATAAAAATTCAAATTACTTTAAAGTTTATTCAAGTAATACTCCAACTAAAATAGCTGGGAAAGTTAAGAAAATAAGCTACATCACCCAAGGTTCATCCTAATAAGACCAAAATAGGCACACATTAACCTTCAGGAATATTCAAGAAAGAGTAGCTGCCCAATAATTCAATTTAATTCTCTAGCAGGTCAAGAAATTTAGATACAGAAGAGACCTGAAACAACACCTTTGAGAGCCTATCAGTAACACATAAATATGCAAATGAGAAGTACTTGGGTAGGATCCTTAAGCTATTGAAAGGATAAAGCAACAAACTAGGAGTAGATTGTGCAATAGATACCCTCAAAAGAAAAGCTTTTCATATCATAACTATAGAAGTAAAACAAAGAAAGTTAACTTAGAAAAGGTTAAACATATATCCCAAATTTCCAAATGAAAGGAAAAAGAACCAAAAAAAATGGAAAGTAGGGTAAAGGCAAAGGTGGGATGACAACTAATATTGCACTAAAGAGCTACTAGAAATGCAGTGATTGCCTCTTAAAGATAGTATCTTTGAATTTCGATCAACTATCAGTATTCTTCATTTTTCTTTCTTCATCACTTGATGACATTCCATAATATCTAGAATGAACTTATTTAAAAACATAAAAGGGTATCTTTTACTTGTATATGATCATAATCTAGCATCAAATTAAAATCCATCCAGTACTTCAGAAGATAATATAACATCAAAGAATGCAAGCAATACCCACCTCTTTTCCAAGTTGTACCATGTTGCCAGCAAGCTTTCGAACTTCCTTAGCCTACAATTTATTTAAAGAAAACTAAAATTAGGGTCTATCATTCATGCAAAACTACCAACAAACTACAGCACTAACTCTAAGAAGAAAGATGAATAGTCTTATGCAACGCTTAAGCAGATTAATCATCGTGGTACAAACTCGACGAATTAAAAGAATTAGCGGCTACATTTTCGTAATTAAATCACAAATTTAAATATAAAATAAAAAACTTTCTCAAACAATTCTCCAAAAAAGAACAACAGCATTTTCTTGAACTTTTTGAAGCTTCCAACCAATTGTATGACACATAAGCATTACTTTCTAGAAAATGATCAGTTAAGTCCAAAATAATAACATAGAATAGAAACCTACATATAGACTCACACAAACAGAATGCCATTTTCCTATTAAAATTTTCTTCATAGTTTTTTTTTTAATTGGCAACGGACCAGCATCGAGGGGTGCCAATCCCTCTTATATTAATATACGTTTTGGGCGATGGATTTACCCTAATATCACCCTTACAAAAGAAAACCAAATTGGTCCCACAACCATTAACAAGCACTATCCTAATGGTTAGGAGATCAATTGGTGAGTCCAAAAGAGGATTTCTCCTTGAGCAAAATGACATTGAAATTAATCTGCAAATATTACATTTGAACAAAGCCACAAAAAAGGGGGCGTATTCCTTAGATTCTGTGAACAAAATATTGACAGTAGCTAAGTACCTAGTGTTTCTGCCTAAGGTAATGCCAGCTGTGAGAGCTTTAGTTGAGGCTGAAATATCCTTAATGGATTTGTATCCAAGTTGAGTCAAATAATCAGAGAGCCACTGGCCTTTAGTGTGTTCCATCAGTTTTGGCATGGTGTTTCCAGCATCTAGTGAATCCTCTTGGGCATTCCATTCATGACTCCCACAGAGTTTCAATATCCTTTTCTCCCATTTAGAGTAGTCACTTTCCCAGGGAGCAGAGATAGATAGTGTCATACGGTGCAAAACTCTTAACCAAAGCAAAAACTGCACCCCAGCTCTAACATCAGCAAACTGGAACATGGGGGGTTGGCAAATCAGTCCTAACTTCTGCAGACTGAGGCCTTTTAACGAGGTTGTCTTACCAGTTATTGCCCACCTGAAGTCTTGCATTTGTCTGCTGAATTTCATATTCCTTACCTTTTTTGATAACAACGGAGGGGACTTGTTCCTAGTCCATTCGAAGCAAAGCTGGCAGCTGGTGAATAGCCTCTGCTCTCTGCAACATCGCAAGTTGCCTAGCAGGATGATTTACTTATTTTGGAACCAGATTTAAAGTTGCCCACTTCTGGATATATTCGATAGTCTCCTTGATTGGCCAATCCTTCCATGAGTTCATTCCTTGTGAGAGCACATTGGAGTTGGATTCCAGTATAATGCTTTACCTTCCTTGCTCTCTGCTTCTGACAATGTACTTGAATGCTGCCAAAACTTCGACCTGTATTCTAGTTAGTGAACAGGGGAAAATATAAATAGGAAGAGAGAAAACTACCTGCCCCTCGTGATCTCTAGCTATCCCTCCAGATCTCCAGGACTCTTTCCCTTTAGCCACTGCAAAATTGATTTTAACATGTTGGAAATCAGGGGGTTCCATTTTATACTCTTCAATGTCATTTTCCTTTTGATATTTTGGCAAGCACTCCAGAAATCTCCCCATTCTAGGTCCATAAATTGGATACCTTGAAATCTCAAGCACATAAGTTCCTTGGTCGATGCAAAGACCTGTTCACCAGCACTTCCACTTCAGGCTTCCCCTTGTCAAAGGTAATTTTGTTCCTTAATTTCCACAGCCACCAGCAGATTAGAGGAGGGCATATCTGAGTTAAGAACTGTCTACATTCAGAGATCGATCTAAATTATTAGAATATTCCAGAATTCCCAATTCTGCAGCAAAAATTTTCCATATCCTTTGAGCAAAGGGGCAAGCTGCTAGGAGATGGTTGAGTGTCTCACCATTTTTCCAGTAGAAGAGGCAAATAAATGGTCCAAATTGACCTACCTTATGCAAGTTGGGGCCAATGGGAATTTTATTTCTGATTAGTCTCAATATGAGGAAGGAAATCTTGATTGGAATGAGTGGATCCCAAATTAGTTTTGTATAGGAGCACAGAGGGGTATGTTGTCCTCTAATCATCTGATATGCTGATTTCATCGTGAATTTTCCATCATTTGTTAAGCTCCAAAGCATCTTGTCTGTACCTCCTGGAAAAATAGGCGCTTCTGAGAAGACTTCACTAGGGATATGGGGAAGAATTATTCTGATTTTGGTCCAGTCCCAGCCCCGTGGGTCCATAATTTCTGATACTTTATAATTTCCTTGGGATGTCATGTAATCAGACAGCCTACCTCTTGGACTCCATTTATCATGAAACAGGTTACATTCCCCATTTCCCACTTGGAAGTAAATGTAGTCTTCAGCCAAATTAGCAATGCTTTGAATTCTCTTCCAAGCTTGGGAGTCCCCTCTGCGTTTCACAGTCTGTGAAAAATGCTTAGAACCACAATATTTCATAGCCATAAACTTAGCCCAAAGAGATTTTTGTTCTCTGAACCTCCACCATAGTTTCATCGATTGAGCAGAGGCAATGTGGTTCAGATCTCTGAAGCCTATTCCACCTTCTTCCTGTGAGTAACAAAGCTCCTTCCAGCTGATCCAATGCCTTTTCAGACTCTTTTCTTGAGCAGACCATAAGAAGTTTGCTAGCAGGGATTCTATTTGATTTATCACTTTTCTAGGAGGGTTTAGGCTCATGGTCAAATAGAGAGGAAAGGAAGAGAGGACACTTTTGATGAGAGTAATTCTGCCCCCTAATGTGAGAAACTTGGAACTCCAGCTGCATATTGTTTTGCTAATCTTGTCTACCAAGGGGTCATAAAAGCAAGCTTGTATTCTTTTGAAATGAAGTGGGACTCCTAGGTATGTGGAAGGTAAAAATCCTCTGGAAAATCTAGTGATATTCCCTATGGAGTGTTTCGTAGGATCTGGTAGCCTATCATGAACTATATAGGAGCTTTTAGCAACATTTATCTTTTGGCCTGAGGTCTTTTCATAATGCCTAAGCTTCCTCATTATACTCTTGACTACTGTGGGATTAGCAGATGAGAAAACAATCAAGTCATCCGCATAGGCAAGATGGGAAATTCTAGGGCATCCTGTGGGAACTCTAAAGTCAAACTTTTTGTTCTCAACTCTATTGAGTATCCTAGAAAGGTATTCAGAGTTGATTACAAATAAAAGAGGGGAGATTGGGTCCCTTTGCCTAAGTCCTCTAGATGCTTTAAACCAGCCTTGGCTCCTCCCATTAACTAAAACTGAAAACCAAACATTTGAGATCAGCCTCCATATGATATCAACCCATATTTCCCCAAATCCTAATAATCTGAGGAGTTGTAACAGATATGGCCAATGTACCCTATCATATGCTTTCTCCATGTCCACCTTAATGGCTACATTTCCTTCCTTACTTTTCTTATTCAGGGTGGACATCATCTCACTAGATAGAAGATAGTTATCAGTAATCATTCTTCCTGTAACAAAGCCACTTTGATTCTCTGAAATGATCTTAGGAAGAACTACAGCTAATCTCAGAGCTAAGAGTTTGTACACAAAAAGATCAAAACCATCTTCAAAGCATAAAAAATCATCTCATAGACAAATTAAAAAGGTAAAGAATATCAATTTAACAATGAAACTAAGGCAATAAATACAGAAAATAACATTTCTGGCCAAACCCATTTCAATTATTTCCAAGAATTACCCAAAGAAAATCCATAATTAACATCCCAAGATAATCCCAAAAAAGACCCAAAACAGAAAAATAGAGGAATAAAAATGCTACCTTTGCACCAGTGGTTTCAATTCGCTCGAACTTCACCAATTGCGACACCATTGTCCTGCCCACCAATAAAGATTCATTGTTTTTCCAAACAAATTTAATTCATTATGAATTGATTCATAACAGTATCAACAAACCCAATTAATATCAAACCTGAGCATGGACATTCGATGACCAATTGGGCGATTAAGGTTTCTAAATTTAGTCATCTTGATGATTCAAAAATGAAGGAAACGAATCGCACACACAACACCAAAAGCATGCACTTCAAACCCTACGGTGAAGAGTGAGCTGAAAATGCTAAAACCCTAAAATCATTTCAAAGTTTTAGAAGAAAAAAGGGATTTACGTTGGCTATACATCGCGGAGCTAGTGAAAAATCCCGTTCGAGTCTCTAGATCTCGGTTGGAGCCGCTTCATCATTGTAGAGTGTCGTTTCTGGTTCGGGTCAAAGGTTTTGGTTTAACCTTTTGACGCCAACCCCATCTCCATAGCCTTCCTAGTGGCAACTCCACACCCATCTCCAACACTATTACTGAAATTTGGCCACAATCATTCTCCAACAGCGGTGATAATGTGTAAAATCACCATGAAATAAGGTACAAATGGTCGATCTAAGATGACATTGAAGAGAGATAGAGAGAAGACTGAAATGTATAAAATTTTCTAAGTGTCAGCAACAATTGTTAAAACTTATTAGTCAATTTTGTTCTTTTATTTCATTATTATAAGGGTGTTTCCTTAAATACGATGTTGTATCTTCTGTTTCTGCATTAATTAATTATTTTTTATTTTATTTTCAATTTTATTATTCCTCTTTTTTGTTTTATTTTTTTTATTACCTTATAACATAAAAATTCTGTAAATAAAAATATGCTTTTACTAAATCTTTGATCAACTTGATAACTTTAAACATTTTATAATATAATTGAATACGACCTTTTTAAACTAAACTCAAATAAGGATTTTTAATTAAACTATTTATAAACAATTATGTCAATTATTTTAAAAGTAATATTTACTTTTTTTTATTCCTTCCTATTCATCTTTACACTACATGCAGACATTGGTTCTTGAATAATAATATTTACATATTTAATTAAAAAAATACTGTAAATATTTTATTCTCTTTTATCCAATAAGGCATTAACATATAGTAATAGAGGTATTCTAAAATTTATATAGATCAATTCATAACAATATTCATACCTTTTGAGATTTATTTTAAATTACTTGTAACAAATAAATTATTAACTTTCGATCAAAATTTATAATTAAATAAAAAATTTTCAAGTATTTTTAAGTATGTAAAACAATACACAAATAATATACAGTAGCATGCATGCATAATTTTTTAATATATAAGTGTAGTTTTAGATTGGAACGTATACAAACAATGATAAAAGTTAACTAATTTTTAAAGAAGATATGGGATTTGATCTAAATTTTTAATAGGAACGAAAGTGCTATATTAGATTGTCGAAGAAAAATTAATAAAACTTGTCATTTAGGGATCCAAATTAATGAAAGAAATTTAAACGTATTGAGGCAGTTATATAATTTAACTTAGATATACAATTGAAATTAATGTTAAATTTAATATGAGTCAATAGTTGACCACCGCTAGTCAACTCTTAATCAATTTTGACCATGCAAATTTTCCTTTAAAAACAACAAAAATACCCTTGCCAAACACACTCTTAATATTTTGAGTTATTTGTTTTTTATGTGCAAATGGGAAACATATATATATAGATAAGCTCATGTAAAACGTGAGAAATAGAGCATATTTAAAAGTATAAGTATAGTTTGACTTTTGAACGAATGCTCATTTGAAAACTAGTATGGATATTTAAGTATTTAAGGATGCTTTGGGTATTTGTTTAGTTATTTTATTTTAATAGTTTTTTTTTTATTTTACATTTGATAAAAGTATAGAAACACTTATAGATCTTCATTCTTATCACTTTGAACTATTATTATTCAATTGGTACATTTTAAATTCTTTAGATTAGCAACCTTGTGAATATTCTTTGACTTCCATTGATCTATCCCTTGTTAGATTTTTTCAACAAACTAGATTATTTCAATATTATCAATAAATAGTGCATTTAATTGATAAAAAAAATATGTCATTTAATCAAAATGTAATAGGGCCAAAACAAAAATATTAGCATGTCATACTATCATTGTTAAAAGTTAAGAGGTCTAACACAAATTATTATTCATTTAGGCTTAATTTAACCCATCAAATTCTTTGTGACAACCATATTGTTAGGTCATTTAATTGGCCCAAATTAGCACACATAATTCTAATGAAATAGTATATTTACCATCCCACATAATAAGGCCCAAAACAAGCCCATATAATTGGCACACATATACATATTTGTAGGTTTTTTATAATGCATTTAACTAGTCATGACCCCGGTTCCGGTTAAAGTAACCGGCCCGGTCGGCCCATGCCGGGCCCAAACCGTGAACCGTGAACCGTAAACCGGCAGTTCATAAAAAAATTAACGGCTACGATTAACTAGCCGTTGGATGGAACCGGCGGTTCAATAAAAACAAATAAAAAATATATATAAAAAAATGGGATGGCCGTTAGATGCAATGGCCATCAATTTAAATTGACGGTTGGCAATCCAACGGCCATAAATCAGGCCGTTGGAAAGCCAACGGTTTGTTACTTTTTTTTTGGTTTTTTTTATTTTTCTTCTATAAATACCCACATTTCCTAAATTAATTTTTACACCATTCTCTTCACAATTCAATTCTTTCTCAATTCTATTAATTATCTCAATACTCAATATCATTTATATTATCTACTTTTCTTTGTTATCATTAAATTATTTTTACTCATTAATTCATTATATTCAAAATTCAATTCTTTACTTTAAATTATTTTATTTTATTCAAATATTTAGCTAATTATCCAGGTTTGTTCCCTCTACTACTCCTCCTTTTAAATATTCGGATGAAAAAAATAGAAAATAATTAGCTAAAATAATAGCCATAGAACATTTATCATTTGGTTTTGGTGAAAAAGTAAGATTTACTCACTATTTTCAAAGTGCATTAAATCCACAAGCTAAAAGAATGCCTAGAACAACAATAACAAGAGAATTAAAGAAAATTTATAAAGGTGAAAAACAAATTTTAATAGAAACCTTTTCAAAATTAAATGGTAGTGTTTCTATATGTTTCGATATTTGGAGTGATTTATGGCAAATGTATTCTTACATGGGATTAACTTATCATTGGTTTGATAGTGATTGGAAAATACAAAAATGAATTATTGCTTTTCATCATGACAAACGTGTCGCGTACTTGCAATTTTACCCCTAAACTACTGTAGAAGTGGTGGTAGGGATCGTATCCACTGGGAAGGGGATGGATTCTCGAATTCAGAATTTGTTCACAAAATATTACAAAAGAACTAGATTAAAGAAACAAGCTCAACAAATAGAGTGTAAAAACAGGAAGAGAATGGATGTTCTAGAGTTCTTCCACCGGATGAATGCACATTAGACTACTCAAATACAATGCAATTGACACTCAAGAAAATCAGAGAGGAGATCAAGTTGCTTGGGAGCTTAGAACTCCATCAGCATGGCGACCACATGTCATCCTACACTCCCTGACACCACTCTTTCCCATGGCGAGGCCTAAGAGTGATGGTTGGAACCCGCAACATCTCAACTTCCCAAGAGTCACTACTCTCGCATGCAAAGCCTAAGGTTTTCCCATGGCGAGGCCTAACCTAGGTTCATTTGTCTTCGTTAATCATAGAAAGTCTCTTCTCACTCTATTCTAAGGTTTCAATGAACTTTCACCGGCATGGCAACCGCATCTCAGCTCATGATCAAACAATACGAGTGAGAAGACTTAATTATCATACTAAAGGTTCTCATTTCAAACATTCTTACTCCTATCGATGAATCAAACCTCAACCTAGCATGGCGACCACAATCGAAGCACAACTCAGTCAATTAAAACACGAATAAATGAAACTTAACATGATTCATGCATTAATTCCAGTACGAATTCATTCCTTATGAATTGTATCAATTACAAAGCTCTATGTAGTCTAAATGCACATTAATCCGGTTGAAACCCTAGAACATCATGAATCTAGCTACAGAACTCCATTTCAAGTTCACGATGGTCAATAAGCAACAACAAGCAAGTTATAGTCATTAGTTGGAAAGAGTTTACCAAATGATATGCTTCAAATGCTTCCAATTCACAAAGGAATCGTGAATTTCCTTCTTAATTGAGAAGAGATTTACAATGATTGGACCAAATCCGCGATCAGAGCCAAAAAAGGAGTTCTATTTCTAGAGAGAGAAAATTCTAGAGAGAGAAAGTTAGAGAGAGAAACTTTCTCTCTCTAGTTCAAAAATCTGTTACCAATCTTGAATGATTCCCCACGTACAATCTAACTAAATCCTCTATATATAGAGGTTACAAAACGTAAATGGTACGCAAACGTAAAATAAATACAATATTACAGAAATGCCACTGCAAAATATCATGTGGTCCACAAGTCATCTCGATCAATGTCTGGCTTCATGCCTTCAGTCCATAATCCTCCACGCCTTTGGCATCATGAGCACGTCTTCGAGCCTTCCATGTTCACTCCTTTGTAGAGCCTTGAATAAGAAAACAAACTTCAACTCTTAGCCAAATTTTAAGCCAGCCAAAACAAATGCCATTCAAGTGTTACCATGGCGAGGTCTCACGACGAGACCTCGCCGTGTAACTTGTTTGTGTGGCGAGACCTCGCCGCATTTGTATGTGAGGCGAGGTCTCGATGTGTTATGTATGTATGGCGAGACCTTGCGGCGAGGTCTCGTCGTGCATCGTGTGTGTGAGGCAAATGTGAAATAAAATGAAAATGTGAGAGTGAGATGGAGTGATGCAAAGTAGTGTGATAGCAAATGCTTGTGAGATAAGTGTTTGCGTAGAAAATAAATGAGTGAAGTATGTTGAAGAATGAAAATATGATGTGGTGAAAATGAGTGTAAGTGTTTAGTGTAATGTGTAATGCAATGTATGTGCATGTGTGCAAGAGTGTGCGGTGTTGTGCGAGTGTGTGCAAGGCCTGTGCGGCGAGGTGTGCACGGTGAATGAGTTCGCCGAACAGATTATGCGGCGAAGTGTGCATAGTGTCGTGCTTTTGTGCATGAATGTGCAGTGTTGTGCAAGGTTATGCTTGTGAAGTGTGTGAAGTTGTAGCTGTGAAATGCATGTGTGCATAAGTGTGTGGCGAGGTGGCTACAGTGGTGTGCATGAGTGTGTGGCGAGGTGAAATGGTGGGCAGCAAGTGTTGTGCGACAATGTGCAAATGTGCAGCAACTTCCAACCAAAATATGGCCCTGATGCATTGTTAATTTGGGAAAACTTAAAATAGCAAAGTTGTAGCCCTATGTCTTAGCTTTCCATATAAATTTGAATCACTCAATTCGGAGCTAGTACGAGAACGTTATGGCCGAAATACGAAAGTGTGGCAAAACAATGTGCGTTGTGCTGGAGCTCGCCGCACATGCGCGCGCGACTAATGCGAGGTCGCCGCACAGCTTGTGCAGCAATTAGGTGAGCTCGCCGCACATTCGTGCGGCGAGGTGTGTGAGCTCGTCGCATGGCCATGCGATGAGGTGTACGTGCGTGTGCGGCGAGGTGAGTGCATGGTGAGTACATGTTTGTGTGATGCGACAATTTCAGCACAACAATCTACTTCTATGCAAAATATGTGTGTCTTAGCTTCTGCATTGGAATTTATGGTGAACATAAGCATTTTAGATCTTTCTTTTGGCTTTCCATTGGTTCAAGAATCAGCATCATTGGAAGTCTTTAGCTCAAGATATGGACAATCTATCAAACTATGGCAGTATGATGTCAAGTATGAAAACCTGAAGTAGCAATTGCAAAGATACCCCAGTTTCTCCTACTTGCACACAGACTAAGAAAAAATTTAAAACATAAGCATTGACTTACACTCAAAGAGCTTTCCAGAACATCTAAGATCTCATCATTTGGATTAGTATTGAGAGAATTACACTCAAATAAAGTAGCACTACCAATTCTGCCCAACTTCAAACTAAGCCAAATAGGCATATTTAGGTTTTCTTCAAATTCCACAAACACCATTCTAACGAATTTGGCTTCTTTTCTTGGTTTTCAACCAAAACACACATTTGCTTCATTTTATCATCATTTTTGGTCTTTTTCACCATTTAAGCACTTCGAAGTTGCAAACTACATAAATGCACAAAATGGCACCAAACACTACACATTTGCATGAAATACAAGGCAAAAGCTAAGCGATATAACACATATAAGTTGGTATAAAACCAACTTATCAATTTCCCTCACACTTAAACTCTTGTTTGCCCTCAAGCAAGGACATAACATCACACTTACTCAACTCATGTTAACCACTCACATTCAAACCCTTACTCCCTTGTTTACTAATTCCATCTCTAAGTTCACCAAAATATTTTTTCACACAAAAACTCTCAAAGGTTTCCCCGTTCTAAATTTTTTTAGATTTCAACACACATTATAAACCAAGGCACAATGAATAAAGACCAAAATGTCATACGTGCAAGTGTGTGCTGAGGAATACTGGCTTAATGCTCTTCATGTGTGCATAACCCTTTAATTCTATCTTACGATTCACTGCATATCAATCTCCTTATCCACACATAGGAACAAATAGCACACAAGATCAATGGCGCACATTGGTACTTTTCTTAGATCATTTACATTCATATTGCACTTTGTTGCTTTCTTTTGCCACACACATTGGTGTATGATTGCCTGGGTCTTGTGGCTTTTTTTTTCCACTTTTCGCCTGGGTTTTTTCCATAGTTCCCTCTCACGCGTGAAAAATGTCCTACACATGGTGAAACCAAGCTTATTAGAAATCACTCACATAAGTACACTACATGTTGGCGCAAGGTAAACATGACATAGAAGTAGCATGCAAGCAAAGTGTCGCGCACCATGACTAGGAGTCATGGTGGTGTAAAAATATGCAACTAGTAACACTAAGTGGCACATGCACAATTTATGCTTGAAATGCAAAGTAAAATGATTGTGTGCAGTATGGGAGTGGTCCATTGCTCCACTCCCCCATACTTAGCCTCATGTATGCATAGCCTACTTCCCTTTGCAAACCTCTTTCATGTGCATGTCCCGATGACAACATGAGTGGCCTAATGAGTATAATAAAATGCAAGAAAACATAAAGACAATACACGTTATTTAAGGTAAAATGAAGAAGAAGTAGTTCTGGATTTCATCAGTCTCCAGCTAGACTTATTTTGTGTTAAATCTCCTCCCTCAAGAATCGGAATATCCCTCTCTGTACTAGAAAAACGCCCTTTCATAAACACTCTTTTTCCTCCTGTACGGCACTCGAAGAACAGTTTCAAGGAGGTGCATAAGCTCATGCGCGTGGGGAACAACCTCTACAAATTCAACTTTGAACCACTGAGGCTCCCCCATTGTAGGCACCTCTTTTTCTTCATCCACCACACTAGGCTCCCCTATAGGAGGCAACTTATTTATTGCTTCCACCACAATAGGCTCTCCCATTGTAGGCACCTCATTTACTTCTTCCACCACATTGAGCTCTTCAACCCTGCAAGGCTCAACTAAGGCTTGTATATCCATGGTCTCAATAAAAGTATCAGTAATCTCAAAATCACCAGTAAGTTCAAAAATGGATGCATCAATGAAGCAATTTTCACAATGTTAGCTATTTCATTAAAAAGTCTCACATCTTCATCATCTAGACTAACATGGGGAAATTCTTGAGTCTTTTCTTTGTCAACAACACAAAAAACATTATCATCAATTAACAAGAGTATCTCACTTTGCACTTCTTGTGAGTCACAATTTAGACATTTAGATTCATTCACCATTTCAAGAGTTGGTGCCTTTACAAGAGTTTCAAACAATGTGTTGACATTCTCATTAGCCATTACAACATTATCTTCATTAATGATATTACATTGATTACCAATAAATGTCTCTGTATAATTCACAAATTGGTATTCAAGAGGAGAAGACTCTAATGACTGGCTATCAACATCATTTGACTCATGGAATTCCATAAAACTAATGCAAGACTCAGCATTGGACACACTTCCCATCTTGTCACTAAGAAACCACAAGGCTCTAATTTCATCAAGATCGAGCTCTTCACAGGAGACATCATCCTCACTCAAACAACTAAAATTGGACTCATGCAACAAAGGTTCATCAACAATGCATTTTTGTGACACAACCTCAATATTTGTAGATTCCAACTCCCAAGAATGCTTTTCACCACATTCAACATTAGCTTGCATTTCAAAATGATATTCCTCAGGAGTTGGTAATCTAGAAATTAGAGGTGTACCTTCTGGATAGCTTGGTGCATATTGAATTGGTAGCTCAATTTGCTCTCTCACATTGTCCCATAATGCATCTAGTTGAACACTCCTTTGTTGGCTTCTCGAAAACTCTTCTTCTTGAGAAAATCCCATTTCCTCCTTTTGTGAGCCTCTATCAAGTCTTTCCAAAAGTTGAGAAAACATGTCCTCCACAGAGAGTCTTTGGTTTCCAATTAGATACGTCTTGTTGCTTTGTGATTGATTGTGCCATTGCTTTTCATATGGTGGTGGAGAGAAGTCCCCAAACATTCTAGGTGTCGGTCGTGTGTCAAAATAGTCCCCATACTGCCTAGACATGTTTGGTTACTTGTGGTGTGCAATATTCCCCCTCAATTGAGTTCCAGTATCCTGCACTTGCCACAGATAAACCAAAGTAGACAGAACAAAACACAAAAACTACAAAACATAACAAAATTTACCAAAATGAAACAGAACAAAACTACTAATCTAAATAAACAACAAGGTAAAGCAAATCAGAATTCAGGAAACCATGCCTTCCCCGACAACGGCGCCAAAAATTGACAAGCATGTTGCATACTTGCAATTTTACCCCTAAACTACTGTTGAAGTGATGGTAGGGATCGTATCCACGGGGAAGGGGATGGATTCTCGAATTCAGAATTCGTTTACAAAATGTTACAAAAGAACTAGATTAAAGAAACAAGCTCAACAAATACTGTGTAAAAACAGGAAGAGAATGGATGTTCTAGAGTTCTTCCACCGGATGAATGCACATTAGACTACTCAAATACAATGCAATTGACACTCAAGAAAAACAGAGAGGAGATCAAGTTGCTTGGGAGCTTAGAATTCCATCAGCATGGCGGCCACATGTCATCCTACACTCCCTGACACTAATCTTTCCTATGGCGCGAGGCCTAAGAGTGATGGTTGGAACCCGCAACATCTCAACTTCCCAAGACTCACTACTCTTGCATGCAAAGCCTAAGGTTTTCCCATGGCGAGGCCTAACCTAGTTTCATTTGTCTTCGTTAATCATAGAAAGTCTCTTCTCACTCTATTATAAGGTTTCAATGAACTTCCATCGGCATGGCGACCGCATCTCAGCTCATGATCAAACAATACGAGTGAGAAGACTTAATTATCATACTAAAGGATCTCATTTCAAGCATTATTACTCCTATCGATGAATCAAACCTCAACCTAGCATGGCGACCACAATCGAAGCACAACTCAGTCAATTAAAGCACGAATAAATGAAACTTCACAGGATTCATGCATTAATTCCAATACGAATTCATTCCTTATGAATTGTATCAATTACAAAGCTCTATGTAGTCTAAATGAACATTAATCCGGTTGAAACTCTAGAACATCATGAATATAGCTACAGAACTCTATTTCCAGTTCACGATGGTCAATAAGCAACAACAAGCAAGTCATAGTCATTAATTGGAAAGAGTTTACCAAATGATATGCTTCAAATGCTTCCAATTCACAAAGGAATCGTGAATTTCCTCCTTAATTGAGAAGAAATTTACAACGATCGGACCAAATCCGCGATCAGAGCCAAAAACGGAGTTCTATTTCTAGAGAGAGAAAATCCTAGAGATAGAAAGTTAGAGAGAGAAAATTTCTCTCTCTAGTTCAAAATCTGTTACCAATCTCGAATGATTCCCCCCGTACAATCTAACTACATCCTCTATATATAGAGGTTACAAAACGTAAATGGTACGCAAACGTAAAATGAATACAATATTACAGAAATGCCACTGCAAAATATCACGTGATCCACAAGTCATCTCGATCAATGTCTGGTTTCATGCCTTTAGTCCATAATCCTCCACGCCTTTGGCATCATGAGCACGTCTTCGAGCCTTCCATGTTCACGCCTTTGTAGAGCCTTGCACAAGAAAACAAACTCAACACTTAGCCAAATTTTAAGCCAGCAAAAACAAATGCCATTCAAGTTTTACCATGGCGAGGTCTCACGGCGAGACCTTGCCGTGTAACTTGTTTGTGTGGTGCGAGACCTCGCCGTGCATTTGTATGTGAGGCGAGGTCTTGCAGCGAGACCTCGCCGTGTGTTGTGTATGTATGGCGAGACCTTGCGGCGAGGCCTCGCCGTGCATCGTGTGTGTGAGGCAAATGTGAAATAAAATGAAAATGTGAGAGTGAGATGGAGTGATGCAAAGTAGTGTGATAGCAAATGCTTGTGAGATGAGTGTTTGTGTAGAAAATAAATGAGTGAAGTATGTTGAAGAATGAAAATATGATATGGTGAAAATGAGTGTAAGTGTTGAGTGTAATGTGTAATGCAATGTATGTGCATGTGTGCAAGAGTGTGCAGTGTTGTGCGAGTGTGTACGAGGCCTGTGCGGCGAGGTGTGCACGGTGAATGAGTTCGCTTCACAGAATGTGCGGCGAAGTGTGCATAGTGCCGTGCTTGTGTGCATGAATTTGCAGTGTTGTGCAAGGTTATGCTTGTGAAGTGTGTGAAGTTGTAGATGTGAAATGCATGTGTGCATAAGTGTGTGGCGAGGTGGCTATAGTGGTGTGCATGAGTGTGTGGCGAGGTGAAATGGTGGGCAGCAAGTGTTGTGCGACAATGTGCAAATGTGCAGCAACTTCCATCCAAAATATGGCCCTGATGCATTGTGAATTTGGTAAAACTTAAAACAAGAAAGTTATAGCCCCCTATATCTTAGCGTTCCATAGCAGTTTGAATCACACAATTTGAAGCTAGTACGGGAACGTTATGGCCGAAATACGGAAGTGTGGCAAAACTGTGTACGCTGTGCTGGAGCTCGCCGCACATGCGCGCAGCAATCAGGTGAGCTCGCCGCAAATTCGTGCGGCAAGGTGTGTGAGCTCGTCGCATGGCCATGCGACGAGGTGTGTGTGCGTGTGCGGCGAGGTGAGTGCATGGTGAGTACATGTGTGTGTGATGCGACCATTTCAGCACAACAATCTACTTCTATACAAAATATTTGTGTCTTAGCCTCTGCATTGGAATTTGTGGTGAACATAAGCATTTTAGATCTTTCTCTTGGCTTTTCATTTGGTTTAAGAATCAGCATCATTGGAAGTCTGTAGCTCATGATATGGACAATCTACCAAACTGTGGCAATATGATGTCAAGTATGAAAACCTGAAGTAGCAATTGCAAAGATGCCCCCGTTTCTCCTACTTGCACATAGACTTAGAAGAAATTTAAAACATAAGCATTGAATTACACTCAAAGTAGCACTACCAATTCTGCCCAACTTCAAACTAAGCCAAATAGGCATATTTAGGTTTTTTTCAAATTCCACAAACACCATTCCAACGAATTTGGCTTCTTTCCTTGGTTTTCAACCAAAACACACATTTGCTTCATTTCATCATCATTTTTGGTCTTTTTCACCATTTAAGCACTTCGAAGTTGCAAACCACATAAATGCACAAAATGGCACAAAACACTACACATTTGCATGAAATACAAGGCAAAAGCTAAGCGATATAACACATATAAGTTGGTATAAAACCAACTTATCACATCATTTTGAAGCAAGACATGCGGCAAATAATATATCTAATTTGTTGAATATTATTTTAGATGAATATGATTTATCTATAAAAAACATTTCAATTGGTTTTGATAATGCTTCGGCTAATACGGCTTCGATTAGTCAATTAACAACTCTTTGTCAATTAATAATAGGTGGAAAATTTTTTCATATTAGGTGTGCATGCCACATATTAAATTTAGTGGTACAAGGTGGTTTAAAGACACTAAATATGTATATTACGCCTATTAAAGAGGCAATTAGTTTTTTATGGATCCGTCCAAATTTAATGAAACTATGGGTAAATTTTTGTATGAAAAATGGACGCAAACCAAAAAGATTTAGTAAAGATGTTCCTAATAGGTGGAATTCAACTTATAAATTATTGAATGTATCTACTGACGCGGATGTTGACCGAGGCTTGATGTCCTAGACCACGCGAATCTCCACACCTTTGGACCTTGTTGTACAATAAATTCGAACAAGAAAACAAACAACAACAAATAAAGCGAAAAGGAATTCAAGGAAAATGAAAAGGAATGATGTTAAGCCAATCAAACCCCTAATGTTATTACAAACGAAATTAACCCAGCCTATGTAAATCAAGAGCTAAACTAAATTAGTTTTGCGTGTTCCTTAAATCAAGAATGGGTTGGCTAACCTAAAGTTCCTCACTAAAGGCTCGCGCGGGATTTCTCAAAGAACAACTTAAATAAGTTGAACTTTAATGTAGCAAAACAAGGTTTTGTAAAAGTTTAGCAAAGCTAAAAACTCTTATTATTCATGTGTAAAAAAACGTTTAATGGCCTTCCTTTTTATAGGAAAGAATTCGGCCAAAATAAGAAATAAGAACAAAACCCTAATAGTAGCCAAGCACAACTTTGCTTCTTGACTTACCAATCCAATTTTAGGAAACTTCCAAATTAGAGTTGATAACTAACTAACTAACTTAGTTTCCTAATTAAACCACACGGTTACTAGAATATAGGATACAGCTAAAGCTCCTAAAATATAGGAGATTACTTTCCTAAACTTTCCTAAAAAGTAGGAAGTTACTTTCTAAAAGAATTACTTTCTATTATCATGCAAGATAATTGGTCCAAGTAATTAACTAAGTAAAATCCGAAACTATAAGCTCAAATTAATGTTTAATGGACTTAATTTATTACAAAGCAAATAAATCCTAAGACTTAACAATTGACGTGATCCATAATAATAAAGCCCAAGCACGCCATCTTGGTCTTCAATTTAGTCCATGAACACTTCTTCAAGGTGGAATTTCCTTATGCTCCCATGTAGAATTCTTAGAAACTTCTTCATGATGAAATTGGTTTTGGCACCATGGACACGGACACTGGCTCATTCTCATTAATCCCTCCCTCCTCGAAAAGGATTCGTGCTCGAATCTTGAAATTGATCTCCTGGATCAAATACCAATATGATGAACTCATCAAGACCCAAGTCAATTTGGATTGTAACACCTCGCGGGTAATAACACTTTATTTCCCTAAAGAAAAAAATAAATCTATTAGTCCAATGAACAGAATTATTTATAATGAACATAAATATATATGGACTATTATATGCTCTTATATAAGAGAAAATTGCATCAATGTCAAAATAATTCACAAGTGTACATAATGCATACAATGTATCATAATAGCTATCTCTAAATGCACTATGACAAAAATGTAAATCAATTTGAAACAATAAAGAACAAAGATTTTTAGTTAACCAATTTGGTATGATTAATTCACATGAACAAACAAATTCTATGGTTAACTTATGCAATCTAAACTCGTCAATTAACCAACTTGAATTATTTTTACATTGAGAATATATGGTTAATCTTCAAAAGTTATCATTCTTTAGAGTAACAACACTTAAAGAAAAATCAGAATGTAAATAATCTAAATAATAGAAACTAACATCACGAGTTACCTTTTGTATTGAAAATTTCATTATAGAACAAGATAACTTACCAACCAGGTGTTGAACTACTTGATTACCTCTTAGAACTTTATGAAATTGGCCATGGAACTGATTAAAAACAACATGTGCAAACTCTCAAACCCAATATTCAAAGAAAAAGTCATTCCAACAAGTATATCCAATATAATTAGCACTTTTATACACAAGGATTTGGTTAAGCTCGAAATGATAAGCACTTAAACAAAAATATGACTTATGTAATAGATAAGCAACATAGCATGTGAAGAAAGTATACATAAACTCAATCATTGCAAAATAGTTGATTTTTATAATTGAAAATTATGTAAAACAATTTGCTTACAAAAACACAAATTATTGGATTCCAATACACGTGTTATAAAATTTCGAACTAACGTCTCAAAAGTATGTGAAAAATGTTGAAATTGATTCAAGACAGAATACAAACTTTGAAAATCAACAAAATTGACTTTAGCAAAGTTCTTGACATATAAACTATTGAAATCAACCAAAAAGTTTTCATACTTACCTAACTTACCTTGCTTACCTTGTGGAAAACAATCTAAGGCAGATTGGATTCCTTCCAATTGATAATGAGTTGTTTCTAACCCTATTAAGCACTTAGGAATCCATAAATCAGCAAAAGAGACGAAACAACACTAGTCAAAGAAGTAAAGTGATCACTATTAATGACAAGTACATCTTTGCGGAAAAGTAAATACAATGGTTGCCTATCTAGTATTACTCTCTTTAGCTTACTCATAGAAGCAAAACAACAAGATTTTGATCTACCTATATCTCGGTTATTACAAGTTTTATCAATAATGTCATGGTCTATGCTAGTGTTTACATTCTTTTGTTTCTCTTTTTCACTCTTCTCTTTTGCTTCTTCATCACGCAAATCACTACAAGCTTTAGCAATCCTTGCTTGGTCTTCAAAGAATTGGGACGGATTTAAAGCTCTAAGGTTAAACTTTTTACCTTTATGTTCAAAGCTGTAGTAATTTTGCTTGGCATGATATAACACATCTCTATCAAATTGCCAAGGTCTTCCAAGAAGGATGTGACCGACCTCCATTGGAACCAGGTCGCACAAGACTTCATCAACATAGTTACCAATTTTGAATGGCACCTTTACTTGCTTGGTCACCCCAGTCTCGGCATACTTGTTAAGCCATTGAAGACGATATGGCTTTGGATGCTTCATGCAAGTCAAATTTATCCTCTTGACAAGTAGAGTACTTGCCACATTAGTGCAACTTTCACTATCAATGATTACATTACAAATTTTATCTTTAACCATACAACATGTGTGAAAGATGTTTTCAAGTTGAATTAAATCATCATCAACTTGTGGTTGTGCATTAAGGATTCGGCGAGTCACTAAACAAAAATTACCAACATCAGTGAACTTTTGTTCTCCTTGGGGCGGTTTGTGTTCACCATTCATTGTAACTGCAATATTAGTAAAAAATAAAAAGAAAACAATATATCTCCTCACGGGTTCTCACTTTAGTGAGTAGGTACACACACACTCTTTATAAGTAGCTTTTCTCTTTTAATGTATACCCTAATTACACTCTCATTAATGAATCACCTAATCTATAAAAGACCTATCAATCGGTTGATAAAAGGAACAAGTTTCAACTAACAAGTTCAATCAATCAAGAAATACACAAGATAAATCAATTAGAGTATTTTAGGCAAGAAACCGTAAGAGTATTTAGAATACATATGAGGTATAATTTGATTTAGCTACTGAAACTACTGAAAATAGAAACTAGACAGAAAGACAAGAAATTGGTAACTTGAATCACTCAAATCGGAGTTGTAACGAAAAAGTTACGGCAATTTCAATTTTGGTGGTTTTCAAAGAAACAATATAAGAACACTTAGTTCTTTTGGGCTACGATTTGTTTTTTTGTATGGTCCGAATATATATATATATATATATTGTATTGTATTGGGCCTCTTTTTTTTTACGTTGGTATTATTTATTTATTTTTAACGTCGGCCCACTATTTTTTTTATTCAGACAAGAACCTAGTATAAAAAACTAGGGTTTTAAGGTTGTTAAGACAAAACCTAGGTTTAAGGTTGTTTTGTCTTATGTTGTCTTAACCTTAAAATTTTCAGCCACAAAGATTAAACAAGAACTAACCAACCAATTGGAGTTTTAATATGCCACTAAAGACAATCTTTCAAGATTTATGAAAAGGAACAAGAATATAGTTCAAGATTTCGATTTTAAGCAACTTTGAAATTCAAGAAAATCAAGAACTTCAAGAAAGTGATCAAGAACTTATCTTTTTGACACGAAACAAAACTTGACCGAAGGATAAGTGATTATAGAAACAAAATAGAGACAACTGCAAAAAGAATGAAGCAAAATGGACAAGAAACAAGAAAGTTGGAATTTTAGGTCTAAAACCCAAAACCCTAACCCTAGAATTTTTGACGATTTTGAATTCAATCCTAAAGCATGCAATCCTATTCGGTTTCAACACAAGAATGACACAAGAAACGGGCAGAATTGAATCAAGAGCAATGACGCAATAAAACAAGCAAGGACAGCAACAAGACAGACATACAATTGACGCAAAATTTCCACAACAAAAATTGTGACGATTTTGATGAAATTTCAGCAAGAAAACTAAACAAATTTCAGCACCAATATTATGAACAAAAAGTGCAGAATTGACACAAAGGAACAGCAGCAAGAATGACTCTATGACAGCAGCAAGAATTGACGCAAAAATCAGCAAGACACAACAACAAGAAGAACGCAAAAAGGGAAAAGATAACCTGAATTTTTTTGAGGCAACGAACGTGAGCTCTGATACCAATTGATGCGGATGTTGATCGAGGCTTGATGTCCTGGACCACACGAATCTCCACACCTTTGGACCGTGTTGCACAATAAATTCGAACAAGAAAACAAACAACAACAAATAAAGCGAAAAGGAATTCAAGAGAAACGAAAAAGGAATGATGTTAAGCCAATCAAACCCCTAACGTTATTACAAACGAAATTAATCCAGCCTATGTAAATCAAGAGCTAAACTAAATTAGTTTGGCGTGTTTCTTAAATCAATAACGGGTTGGCTAACCTAAAGTTCCTCACCAAAGGCTCGGCGGGATTTCTCAAAGAACAACTTAAATAAGTTGAACTTTAATGTAGCAAAACAAGGTTTTGCAAAAGTGTAGCAAAGCTAAAAACTCTTATTATTCATGTGTAAGAAAATGTTTAATGGCCTTCCTTTTTATAGGAAAGAATTCGGCTAAAATAGGAAACAAGAACAAAACCCTAATAGAAGCCAAGTACAACTTTACTTCTTGACTTACCAATCCAATTTTAGGAAACTTCCAAATTGAAGTTGATAACTAACTAACTTAGTTTCCTAATTAAACCACACAGTTTCTAGAATATAGGACACGGCTAAAGCTGCTAAAATATAGGAGATTACTTTCCTAAACTTTCCTAAAGAGTAGGAAGTTACTTTCTAAAAGAATTACTTTTCATTATCATGCAAGATAATTGGGCCAAGTAATTAACTAAGCAAAATCCGAAACTATAAGCCCAAATTAATGTTTAATGGACTTAATTTATTACAAAGCAAATAAATCCTAAGACTTAACAATTGACGTGATCCATAATAAAAAAGTCCAATCACACCATCTTGGTCTTCAATTTAGCACTTCTTCAAGGTGGAATTTCCTTAACCTCCCATGTAGAACTCTTAGAAACTTCTTCATGATGAAATTGGTTTTGGCACCATGGACACGAACACGGGCTCATTCTCATCATCTACACAATATAGTACTTTGTTATGTACTTTTTTTATGCAAAATCATGTAGATAATATTTCTTTGCATCATAATATGTGGGAAATTTGTTGTAAATTATTATAACTTTTAAAGATATTTAAAGATGCTACTGAAATTTTATCTGGTTTTTATTATCCTACTTCTCATCTATTTATTCACATTGCATGTGATGTTGTCAGTATTTTACAACAATTCAAAGATGACCCTGTTTTATCACTTCCTATATATGATATGTTAATAAAATGGCTTAACTACTACCGAAAAATTTCACCTATATATTTAATTGCTTCTGTTTTTTATCCACATCAAAAAATTAATATTGTAGAAGAATATATTACTGCATATAATAGTTGTGTAGATTCATTTTTTTATGACAATGAAGATTATAAACCTCAAGATACTAAGGAGATTATAAGAGAAGTAAAATTTCTTCTTGGTGATTTATTTAATGAATTTCATTCTAAATATGGTAGTCAAATTCCTATTAATACCGGATCTAATATTGATGGTTCTACTGGTAATGCATCACAGAAAAATACTAGTACTACATCAATGTTTTTTATAGCACCACGTAAACTTGATAAATCTATATATTCTTCACACAAAAAACCAATAACCAGTACTGATACGAAACTTGATAGATATTTAACAACTACTTTTTAGGTTTGTGATGAAGACAAAGATTTTCACGATTGGTCCGTATTAGAATGGTGGAAGGGAAAGGAGAAGGATTATCCAATCCTTTCTATTATCGCAAAACATATTCTTGCAATTCCAGTATCAACCGTAGTGGTGGAGCAAGCTTTTAGTGCGGGAGGAATCATTTTAGACGAGTACCGATCCCGATTATTACCAAGATCATTAGAAATCCAAGCATTAGTGGATGATTGGCACAAGGCATTTTTGAGAGCACAATAAATGGACAAGACAAATGACATTGATTTAGATTACGACACCGACATTTTCGAAACAAGCAATGCTAGTACAACCGGATCTTCAACCGGTGTTTCCTATTTCACGGATTTCGTCCATCCCAATCCCGATGATGACATTAAAGAGTTAGATTATTAAAATTTAGGTCAATTAACTTGTACTCAAATTACTTTTATTGAATGAAAATTTTTCTTTTTAGTAAATGTTGTATCATGATTCATTATTCATATATGTAAATGGCCAACTCGAAATTCGATATTTAGGCCAAAATTTTCTATTTCAATAATAAAATGAGGTATTTTTTTTTGGTTGGCTAATCATCCCATTTTCGGGGGGGCGCCACTCCCTATTTTATTGATAATAAAAAAGTTTACAAAAGTTAATGGCGGATGTAACCACACCATTAGTACATTTGGAAAGCTATAAATAAGGAGGACTCCTCCCTTACATTAAAGCACTTATCTTGATTTTCAAAATGTAAATAAGGAGTACTTCCTTTCTTACAATTGCTAATCTAGAGTTATAGTATTGAAAGAGGAGAAACAAAACCTCCTTCACAAAATTCCCATGATAAATCTGTGATCACTAAGCACAAAGGGAAGATGCAATTTTTGACCAAGTGGTCTATATAGTTTTAAGCACATTACAAAATTCCCATGACTAAACTATGATCACTAAGCACAAAGGGAAGATGCAATTTTGACTAAACTTGCCTAACATCAGCAGCAAGTGGTCTATATAATTTTAAGTGAATCACAGATATTGAAAATGTGGACAATCAGTAGGATATGTTTAAGGCTTGGAAACCTCAAAGTAGGAGGTTGAATTTTAGGATTTTGTAAGAGAAGCAAAAAGGCATGTCAAAATCAGTTTAAAACTTTTGAAAATGATGACAATAATGGCTTAACATCGGCTGCCATTGGTCTTAAATTTTGAAAATAATGAACTGTCAAAATAGCATAAATACCAGTAGCTATTGGCCAGTTGGCAGGATCATTCAAATGTAGTGAAACCAATCTGTGCATCAGAGTGTTATGCAATGTATGAGTGCTGGAATACTCTTTTGATATATGGTAAACTTAGCCTTTCTGATCTGATAGAATTTTGAATTTTCTAAAGGAGCTCTTTTTCATTGTTGTAAACTTTGTAAACATGCTGTGATGCTGCTAGAGCTAGTAATCTGGCAGTGGTGTTCTCTTCTTTTTGACATTTCCTCCATGAGACTGCTGTAAGTAAACCTAGGCTCGTCTGAATTTGATCTCTGATTTTCCATGGGGAGTTTTTTATGTCCTGTAACCAATGGGGGATATTATTAGAACTGGATTCAATGATAAAATTTGGAAATATACCTTTTTGTTTGCACATTTCGATTCCCTTCAGTGCTTCTTCTAGTATGATCTGCTCAATAGTGAAAAAGTTAAAAGCAGTAATTTGGAAAGAAAAAGCAAAAATCATTGCACTTTGGCAATCTCGTAGAATTCCTCCACCTAATCCAGTGTTTGAATTGCTGAGAGATCCATGGATATTTAATTTATATAACATCTCTGATGGAGGATTCCATTTGATGTATGAAATATTTATCTTCCTTGAGATGTTGAATAGTGAGTTCCAAAATAGGCTCCAAGAGGAGTTTAAGCATTTGAATTCAGGGAAACGACTCACTATTATGGCTTTTAGTTGATCAAAAAATTGTTTTCTTGAGAATTTTGAAATCCCATTTCTCATTCTCATAAATCCATTTGTTTTTAGCTTTCCAGATTTGCCAGCAAATGCTTGATGGAATGATTCTGACTAGTAGTTTGATTATCTCATTTTTTCCCGGTTGATTCCACCAATAGTTTAAAAAAGAATTTAAAGTGTGGAAGTTTGAAGGAACGAGAATTCTGACTTCACTACCAAAGGTTTTCCACAGTGTGGAGGCCATGTCACACTTCAGAAAAGTGTGGCAAATTGTTTCTGGTTCAGAATGGCAGCATATACAATTAAAAGGGCCGTGAAGATTGAATCTGTGAAGAATGGAGCCAATGGGAAGTTGGCCTTTCAGCAGTCTTAGCATAAAAAAAGATTCCTTTAAAGGGATAGCAGAGTCCCAAATAAAGGAACCAAAAATCCACAAGGGCAAGTCACTTTGTGTGACTAAGCTTGAAGCAGACTTTAAAGTAAATTTTCCAGTGCTTGAGAGTGTCCAAATAATTGAATTTGAATCATTATTTATCTCCTGAATTTGAGGAATAATATATGGATCTACAATATCAGCAACTGCACTTATTCTTTGCCAAGTATAAGAGTGGTTTTTGGTTGAGAATCTAGGATTGGGCTGCATTAGGCAATATTTAACATGAAGGAATGGTGCCCAAAGGGATCTGTTTTCCTTAAATCTCCACCAAAGTTTTATTGAGAAGGCCTTGTATACGTCATTGAGCAGTCTAAGGCCAATTTCACCATTTTGATAAGGGACACAAAGTTTGTTCCACTTGATCCAATGGTGTTTATGCTTTTGATTACTTGATCCCCATAGAAAGTTTGAAAACAAGGATTCCAGTCTATGAATCACTTTTATTGGGGGATTTGAGCCTAATAGGGAGTAGGTTGGGAGGACAGTAAGGACTGATTTAATCAAAGTGATCCTTCCTCCACTAGACAATAATTTCATTCCCCATGAGTTAATTTTCTGATGGATTTTTTGAACAAGTGGCTCATAGTAGGAAAATTTGTTTCTTCCATAATATAGTGGGAGACCTAGATATTTGATTGGAAATCTTTCTTGATGAAATTTTGTGATTTTTGAAATGTGGTGTTTAGTAGTTCTATTGCAAGAATGGTGAATCATGAAAGAACTTTTTTGAGCATTGACTTTTTGACCCGATACTTCTTCATAATGGGATATAGTGGCCATTATGCTTTTGAGTGTCCTCGGGTGCGCTGATGTAAAAATAATTAGATCATCGGCATATGCTAGATGAGATATAGTGGGGAAGTTTTTGGAAAAGTGGAAAGATGGGCCATGGTTTTTATTCAAAGATCTAGAAATAAATTCTACCCCTAGTATGAAGAGATATGGAGACAACTGATCCCATTGTCGTATACCTCTTGTGGATTTAAAAAAACCGTATGGAGATCCATTTATTAGGATTGAGAATCTAACAATTGAAATGATTCTCCATATTGTATCTATTATGCATTCGCTAAAACCAAAGCTTCTAAGCACTTGAAGAAGGAAAATCCAATCTACTCGATCGTAGGCTTTTTCCATATCTAACTTGATGATGACATTGTTTGTTTTGTGTTTTTTTGGTAGACTATGTGTTAGCTCACTTGCAAGAAGAAAGTTGTCCATGATTTGTCTGTCTTTTACATATCCAGTCTGATTAATAGAAATCAGTCTTGGGAGAAGACGTGATATTCTGCTAGCAATCAATTTGGATATGATTTTGTTTAAAACATTGCAGAGACTTATAGGCCTAAACTGAGAAAACTGTGTTGGACTATGAGTTTTTGGAATGAGAATTATAAATGTGGATGTAATGGCTTGGGGAAGTGTTCCACCACTGAAGAAATGTTGGACAGCATTTAGTAAATCTTCATTCACAATATCCCACGATGTTGTAAAGAAGTTAGCATTGAAACCATCCGGGCCCAGAGCACTATTAGGGTCCATTGAAAAAATGCATTCTTTGAGTTCAGCTAAGCTTGGTAGTGCTTCTAGCTTTCGATTATCTTCCTCACTAATAATTTTGGGTATGGTATTTCCTTTCGAAAAAGGGGAAGTGCGAACTTTGGTGAAAGATTTTTGAAAATAATTAATTGCTTCTTCACCAATTTGTTCTTCCTTTTCTAGTGTTTGACCATACTCATTTTGAATTGAATGTATGTGAGCTCTTCGTCTCTTTTGATTAACAAAAGAGTGGAAAATTTTAGTATTCTTGTCTTCTTCATTAAGCCATTTAAGATTGGCTTTTTGAGCCCAAAAGTCTTCTATATTAGAGGTTACTCTTCTAAGTTTAGCTCTAGCTAAGTTCAAATCTTCCAAAGAGACTTCATTTTGGGTTGTCTCATCCTTAATTTCTAGCTCTAAAAGCTCAGTTTCTGCTACTTTGAGGGAAGAAAAAATGTTTCCGAATTGACTTCTATTCCAGTTTTTCAAAATTTCTTTAGTGTGTTGCAGTTTTAGGATAAGCTTCTGTATAGGATTACCTTCTACAGGTATTCCCCAAGCATCTCGAACAATGTAAAGGAATTGTTCGTGTTTGGTCCAAAAATTTTGAAATTTAAAGCTCTTTTTTGTTTGGTGGTTGACTTTAGACATGCTTAAAAGAAGTGGGGCATGATCCGAGGGGTCTCTAAGTAGATGCTTTATGACATATTGATATCCTATGTTTAGGGCATTATTGTTTACAAGCATTGTATATAGTCTTTTCCAGATTCTATGTTTACTTTTCCTATTGTTGCACTATGTGAATTGAGGGCCAATAAAATCTACATCTTTTAATTCGTTATCACTTGTGAATTTTAGTAGCTCCCTGGTGTCTTCTAGTTTAAATTTCCTGCCTCCTCTTTTTTCTTTTTCTCTTAGTGTGCAATTGAAATCCCCCAAATCCACCAAGGTTCATTAAGGCTTTTAAGGTTTGTTAAAGAATTCCACATAATGTTTCTACCATTAGCAGTACATAAACCATGAACAGAAGATAAAATTATGGCACATGGTAAAGTGGGATGAATTAGCCTAACTGTAATTTGCTGCTGATTTTCATCAATAGCAACACAGTTAATAGGATCGTTATAGAATAACCAGATAGTGCCATCACAGTTTGCTAAATTATAATCAAATTTTAGCTTAAGCATTATTTATTTGATGTGTGACACTGGTGCTAAAGGTTCACATAATACAAGTAGGTCAATGTTATTGTTTTTTATGATGCTTTTTAACCTTTTAAAGTGTGTGGATTTTGAAACACTCCTTATATTCCAAAAAAGACTATTATTCATCATTAACTAAATTATCATTATAATTCACTGGTTTTCTATTTGTTCTAAGAGTTCTGGTAGATTCAAACTTAGCTCTTATTCCTTTGCTTTTTGGAGGAGATTGCGGTTCATCCACATTGCTGTAGCAGTCTTGTTCATCTGATTTGTTAGTCTTCTGTTGATGCTGGGGAATTACTTCTATGTTGATCATTGTTGTCTCTGGTTCAATTTCTTCTGCCGCAACCCTTGTATGTATTTGAGATTCTGGCATTGAACGAGCCAAACATAACTAATTGTTAGAGTGAAATAATTCAGTACATTTTGATGACAGAGTAGGATTAGAAACTTCCTGATGTTGATGATTATCCAATATTTCCTCAGTGAGCTGCTCTGTGATAGCCTCATTACTGGATTGATTGGAGTGTGGGATTTCCACGTTTTTAGGCTGTGTGCTTTCTTATGGTTTAATTTGACTGAGGCCTGGATTTAGGCTAATGGATTTAGCTGATGGTAGAGTGCTTGATGAGTTTATTGATTGTTTGGGATTAGCTTGTGGGGATGGGGCTTTTGTGTTTATGCTTCGGGATGTAGTAGTTTTGTTTGATAGTTTGATAGGGACAATTTGGAATGATGAGGATGTTGCTGCTGAGAAAATTTGATTGGTTTTGGAAGTTGGTGTGTTGTCTGTGGCAATTTCCTTTCCTTTGATGGCAGCTGTTGTATCGATATCCACATTTGTGGGTTGTTCTTTCCTTTGGTTGACTTGATCATCTTGACTGACTGTTGGAAGCGTTGAGAGAGCTGGTTCCTGAGCTGTTTTTCTCCAGATTTACCTTTGCAACTTTTTGGTTCTGGCTATGCCACTTGATGATCAGTGCCTTTATCCTTGCATTGCGTGGAGTGATGGCCTGATTTGCTGCAGCTTGTACAATATTGTGGTTTCTCCTCAACAATAACATCTTACCAGAAACCTGTATTTCCTTTGTTGATCCAAATCTTATCAGGGATTTTTTTCAATACATCCACTTCAACACAGATTCGTGCTACACTACGGCGTATAACTTTAAGAGCTTCTGCAGTTGCCGAATCTGTCTTTAAGGGATTGCCAATTAAGCTTGCAAGGGAAAAAAGGGATTTCTTATTGAATAAATGCAGGGGAAGCATAGGGAAATTGATCCAAATAGGCATAACTGATGATTCTTTTTCAAGGTTAAAATCGATTGACCATTTAAAAATTCTAGCTGGAAAACCTTGAAATTACCAAGATTGTTTAAGCCACATGCGCTGAAAGTCTTCTTCAAGTTCAAACCTGAAGATGACATGTCGTGAATCGAATAGGCCAAGATAACAGGGACCTTTGAAGCTTGCTGCTACGATTTCTTTCCTGAGAACAATCATGGAAGGTCTGCCCCAAGAGAATTTTCCGACAAGTGTGAACCGGAAGGTGGATGCTAGGGATTCTTCCTCTTCATTGGTAAGGAAAATAGCCGGATTTCCTTTGTGAGTTCCAGTGGGGATCGATTTCGAAAGGTTGCGAATTTGTTCTGAGAACAACGTAGATGATGGAGTATGTTGGCTTTGATTTGGTGTGCTAATCTTTGGGATGGATGTAGTTAATGCATCTTTGTAGTTGGCCTGAGGTGCATCCGATTGCTGAGCAGCCGCCATAAGCGGTTGCTAGGGTTTTGCTGCTTTAGTGTAATTTTTTTTTATGTAATTGATGAAAGAGATGATAAACAGTGCTCTAGAGAGAAGGCGGAGCGTTAGCTTTAGAGAGAGATGCAAAAGTTGAACTCAACATTTTACTAAAAAATGAGGTATTTTTCATTTATATCAAACTTCTCTTATTTTTCACATTGTAAATTATACCAAACTTCTTATTTTTCACCTTGTAAATTTGTAAATTTGTCAATTATAACAAACTTCTCTTATTTTTCACATTGTAAATTATACCAAACTTCTTTTTCTTTTCACTTTGTAAATTGTAAATTTGTGAATTATATCAAACTTCTCTTATTTTTCACATTGTAAATTATACCAAACTTCTTTTTTTTTCACCTTGTAAAATTCTAAAGTATATCACAGTTCATATTGTTATTTTTTTAAAAAGTCGAACCATGAGAAAACCGTACCAAAATCGGGAACCGGAACCGAAACCGGGACGAAATCCAAACAGAACCGGAACCGTGAACTGGCAATTTACAAACCGTAACCGTAACCGTGAGGCCAAGGGCTGGTTCAGATTCCACCCTTCGTGAAACTGTGAACCATGGTCATGTCTACATTTAACCCACATAATTAACACACATATACATATTTGTAAGGTTCCTACAATGCATTAAGCCCACATAATAAAGTCCAAAATAAACCCACATAATTAGCATACATATACAAATTTGTTAAAACTATAAAAATACTTGTAAACTTTATTTTCGTCATTTTGAAATAAATTATTCAATCAATACCTTTCAATTCTTTAGAATTACTAACTTTGGGAAGATCATGTGCCATCCATTAATCTGTCTCGTCTCGTGTTAGATTTCTTTAGGAAAATAGATTATTTTAATATTATTAATTGATAGTGTATTTAATTTATCAAAAAAAATATTAAATTTAATCAAAGTGTAATTAGACAAAAACAAAAATATTAGGGCTTGTTACTATAATTTTAATAAAAGTTAAAGGTCTAATGCAAATTATTATTAATTATTGTAGGTTTAATTTAACCCATCAAATAATTTGTGTAAAAAATATTGTTAGGCCATTTAGTTGGCTCAAAATTAACTAAGTTCTAAATAGTACATATACAAGCCCACGTAATAAGTCCCAAAACAAACCCACATAATTACATATATATAATATAATATATATATATATATATATATAAATTACAACTGGTGAAATCCGCTCTTTGAAGTGCAAATCGTTCATCTGACTTGGGCATAGGGGCGAAAGACTAATCGAACCGTCTAGTAGCTGGTTCCCTCCGAAGTTTCCCTCAGGATAGCTGGAGGGGGAAGTGGGCTGTAACTTGTTGTTTCATGGGAAAATAAGTATATCGGCTAGAAACCAAGACTGTCAGAAGAAAAGGAGATTTTTTATCTCCGTAGACTTGGTCTAACAAAGCGACTTATCTTCTGTATTTAGATCTTGCAGATCTGCTAACTTGCAGGGTGAATTTGAACTTAAACTTGGTGCCTGTTGTTTATCAACACGGATCCGAAGCCGTATTGAGATTGAAAGGCGAAAAGAATCGTGTTGAGGGTGCCAGATCTATTCTGGTATGGTAGCAAGTGAAATTATGAAATTTACACTGTAATTTAACAGATCTACAAAATCTCTGTCTAGAAATCATGAAACACCAGGTTAGATCTCATGGATCCCAACGGTTATGTGCCAACCGGAGGGATTTTACTTCTGATTAAAGTTAAACGTATTTGTTCCTTATTTGTGAATCTATTTCTTGTTTTTCCAACTTATTTCTTCATTTTTATTTTTAATATGTCTATTTTTAGATCTTTTTCAAGAGGATCTTCAAGTTCATCTTTGAACTCTTCAAACAATGTTCTTCTTAAAGAAGAAATAAATCTTGAAAATATTGAGCAATCAATTGACAATTGGAAAATTCATAAAAAACCATCAAATGAAGTTTATAAAGATAAATGGAAGCTGTTAATCTAAATAAAGTTGAACAAGCTGTTAATCTAAATAATGATTACGAAAACATTAGATTATTGTCTAAAAAGACAATTAAAAAACATAAACAAAAATATAATTATTTGCATTTTGGACTTGTTCAAGTTGCTGCTAAACCTCTAAACAGAGAAGGCTTAGATACATCTTTACTTCTTTGACTTAGAGATTGTAGATTCTTGAATTTTGAAGACTCTTTGCTAGGCATGATTGACATTATTTTGATTGTTTTCCAAACTTCATTGTTTCTTTACAGGATAGAACCATACTTGATGCTTTGACACTAAATGTTAAAGTTGCAAACTTTAAAGCAAAAACTGGAACACTTCCTGTTACAATCTTATTTAGAATTCAATACAAAGCTATGAATTCAGCTTTCAATACGGAGCAGTCAGTGCTTCTAAAAAAGGTGAAACGGTCATGTTTCAAACAGATTTGGCTAAATCTAGGTTGTCTATTCCTAGAAGTATAAAATGGAGTCAGGTAACTTTGCATGAAAATTGGTTTTTACCAGAAGCAAACCCACCGGTACCAATCCAAAATACAGCGGTATCAAACATTAGACAATTTCCTAGTGGAGGAGTTCAAATCACCTTTGATAGGACCCAAAGTCTCAGGATTTAAAATATATTGTAAGTAGCCAAACAGGTAGGAGATCTTTTGAAGCCCAGTCTTCTAGACAACCACCAAGATCATCAGTATCTTCTATTGACACTCGTATCCATGGAGTAGATAATGCGTCTAGGATACCACAAGCTAGATACACAGTAGAGTCTCAAATAGATTCTCCTGAACAAAGCGAAAGTAATAGCCTTCCTAGGTCCCCAACATATTCTATTATGACTGATAACATAGAAGAAAAATTAGGAGAACTTAGGATGCTTAAGAAAGAATTTATCATTGATAAAGAAAGACTTAGAAAATAATTTTTTAGTAAGGAAAATCAAGAAAAGAGAAACTGGTTTTTTGAAAACTACAAAAATGAAAATAGGAAAATAATACAAGAAAAGTATTATGATTTCTTAAATATACATGAGTTGAATCTAGCATTTTTTACATGGTTTGAACATTATGCAACTAACAATTGCGTAGAATATCCTTTTTCAATTGAAAAAGAGATTTGTGTTACAAAGACTTGGCAGGTTATTGATGGTGAAACAATAAAATCAGAACTTCCACCATCGTTGATGGGGGCAAAATATGTGTTTAAATGTGATCGTGGTGGCTATTCACCCCTTCTCAAAAATAATGCTAAACAAACCCCGTGAAGGTGATAGTAAAGCGAGTTAGTTCTCTCAGGAAAAGGACTGTGTTGAAATTCTAAAGAAAATATTTTTGGTGTTTTTATATTATCAAATTAAAGACACTAAACTAAAGACAAAACACAATAATTAAAATGACGACTTTGGTGTAAACACTGATTAAGCAAGTGTACTCCCGAGATTATATTAAGGTTTATATAAAAAGCACATACTTACATCCTATCTACGGTCATGCAAAACAAGGGTAAATAACATAACTCACGCCCTCCTATTAGGCTAAAGGCAAGGAATGATTTAAGCACTTACCTACTTAGATATTAACTAATTCATTAAACCCTCCTATATGGCAAAAGGCAAGGTTTACTTCCTTAATTAACCCGGAATCTAGTGCAACTACCAACTCAACCACACCCTCAAGTTCAGCCGCTACTTTATGGAAGAGGCAACGCCCGAACTAGTCACGTTAATGCTAAACTAATCCCTCTAACTCCTCCTTTATGACGAGAGGCAATAGCTAAGGTAAAATTAATCTAACAAATTCACAACCAACCCACAAAAGATTCCAAACAACCTACTCTAATCCTCCTATTAGGCTAAAGGTAAGATCAAAGCAAGTTATCTGTCTCTAATAATTTAACAGCACTTAAGAAATATTCCATCACACATAATACTCGCAATATATCATGCATAATTATGAAGAACCCAGCAAAACTCATTCACAAAGACCATAAGATAGAACATAGCATGTAATTTAAGCACAAAAAACCCTTATTCATAATCTCAGGAGACAATAGATTTAGCCAAGCATGGCTAAATTAAACATCATAATATTAATGTTAAAGCACGATATTGAAATCATAAATAAAAGAAAGATTAACACCTTGAACTGCAAATTCTTGGAAGAATCTTTACTCGTAAAAGAATGAATTCATAATAGATGATGTTCCAACTCCGTACAGCTACAAAATCTCCGTGCAATAACCAAAATCATGAACCTTAGCTATTACAAAGAGGAAGATCTTTGCTTTTTGCTCTCTCAAAGTTGTCACCCGTAAAAAAGCTGTAAGCCTAGCCCAAATTTATAGTTATCCTATGAAAATATTCGCATAAAAGTCCTTAACGAAAACCATGTTGGATAAGAAGTCTCAATGTGGGCCAAATCTCAAATTTCCAAAATTAAGTCGTAAATCTGCGCGATTTCCCGACGTCTCGACGTGCACGATCGCACGTACAAACGTTCACGCACGTCGCGACGTGCACGTTGCACGTCCCGATTTACAACCACGTCGCGCGACGTGGGAGGGGTCCCGATGTCGCGACGAAAACTCTATGCCAATTCTCAAAAATTCGTCGAAAAAATCATCCAAAACATCAACTTTAATTCGTATTATTTACGTCGCGACGTAGAGGTTCACATCGCGACGTCCAGTCACGTCGCGACGTGGAGTGATGGACGTCGCGACGTGAAGGCTGTCTTCACTATATTCGCGAACGTTCTTCAATTTTTCCTCCATTTGCATTCGATTTGGCACTTATATGATTCTCCCTCTTCCAAACATACACCATGGGTCGACAAACCTACCAAATAAAACACCAAAATGAATCAAAAGAACAAGTACGACCAAAGAATTAGTATAATACTACTACATCAAAGGTGAATAAATTCACCTTATTCAATCGTATCATTTACAAACCTTCGTAAAGTCAGTTAAAATTAAGGCAATTCCTTTCAAAACATAAAGAAGCAAAGATGCAGCCTAGTAAATGCAAGGGATATTCAAGCATTATGAGCAGAATAACTATACAAACAAATATCTACAAACTCTTGGAGAACATCTCCTTGCCAGACTCACCCAACATATCTAAGCACAGATCTCAACACTTTCCTAGAAAAACTACTTTTTAAACACATGAGATACCATCCAAATATCCAATTAGCTGGTAAGCAAACCTCTAACAGAGTTAGAAAAACGGATAGCAAAGATTGAAGAATCCTATACTACCCCCAAATCTAACAAAAATCAAGTGATCCCAGCCTCAGGTTCTGCTCTGTAAATCAAGCCATGTGGTGTCTTGGATAAAGGAGGAATATCAAGAAGAAGAACAGTCACAACCTGAAACACCAGTAGCCGAGATTGCCAAACTTAGATATCGGAGTTCATTTGGTGACAAATAGTTATCAAACTGGAAAAGGCCTCAAAAGTTGTACTATCCTAGAGCAACTTATCCAGATATGGTATTGGAAGAAAAACTCAATATTCTTCAAAACAGTTATAATGCCAATAATATCTATGAGTGGAACATAGATGGGCAGACCGAGTATAGCATGATAACTATTTTCCAGCAAATGACAATGGTAGCAACGGCATACCGAACATCACATGCTTGTGACGACCAATTGGCAGCCCATATTCTAGTTGCCGGTTTTACGAGCAATTAAAAGATTAGTGGGATGAACATCTCACTGAAACAGACAGACAAAGCGTCATGCACTAAGTAAAAACTGATGATCAAGGAGAGCCAATCCTACAAGATGGTGATTCTATTTCTAATGCAGTATCAACTTTGATATTTACTATTGCTAAAAATTTTATTGGTGATCCAGGTATTTTCAGAGATCGATCATTAGAATTATTAAACAACCTGAAGTGCAAAAAACTATCAGATTTTTTATGGTACAAAGACACATTTTTTACCAGAATATATGCTAGACCTGATGGTAGTCAAGCATATTGGAAAGGGAAATTTTTAGACGAACTTTGAAAGTCACTCAGGGATATGGTTCAAGATGAACTCAGAGCTATATACAATGGAGTGGTACCATATGAGCAAATTACATATGGAAAATTGACAACTCACATTCAACAAGTTGCCTTGCGAATCTGCAGGCAAGACAAAATGCTCCGGCAACTAGCAAAAGACAGAGCCCAAAGAAGCTGAGATCTTGGTTCCTTCTGTGAGCAGTTTGGTCTTCCTAGCTGCAGCCAAATCCATAAAACCAGATGTCATAAACAAAATCCCAAACCCTTGGCATACTAAACAATTTCCTAAAAGGAGAATTCCCATACAGACAACCAAAATCATTATCACAACCATCCAATCCACAAACATATCAGCAGCCAAGACCAGCTTATCAGTCTCCAAGACCAACCTTACCAAACATTGTTTGTCATAAATGTCACAAACCAGGACATATTGCCAAATATTGCCATCTTAGACGGAAAATCCAGGCTTTAAAAATAGATGATGATATCCTGAATCAAATCTCAAACCTCTTTGCTGAATCAGAAAATGAGGAGTCCGGATATAGTGATGATAATCATATCATTCAACTGGAGGATAAAAATATTGCCAGTTCTTCATCCAGTTATGATTTTGAAGAACCAAGTATCAATGTTCTAACTAAAGAACAGGATTTAATTCTTGAAATGATTGATAGTTTGGAAGATCCAGATCAAAAGATATATTATCTCAGTCAGTTCAAGAACGCATCTAGTAGCCGATCATCCACTTCCAAATTTAGAAGTGATCATCCTGCAAATCATCTTAGAGTCTTAAACACTTACAATCTCACAAATATCCTAAACAGATTTCTCCAAAAATTTTCCAAACAGATAACCATACAAGACCTAGAGACTGAGGTTTCAAAAATGAAAATGGAGATCAGATAAATCCGAGCTAGACAGGAGCTTGATCAATTGGTTTTGCAGAATCTGACTGAACAGATGACTAAGAGGGGAAAATCTAAGGACAATGAAGAAACTGAACAATTCTTAGAACCCTTAGATTCTTCATTTGTTGAAACTCCAAATATTATGTCGGTTGTTACCTTTAGGAGACATGATGTTCAAATCAAACTGGTAGTACAAAACAATTTTGTACTAGAAACAGCAGCATTATGGGATACAGGTGCTGATCTTAGCTGCATTGATGAAGGAATTATTCCCTCAAAATTCTTTGAGAAAACCAAAGAAGGACTCTATTCGACAAATGGGTCTAAGCTCAATATCTCATACAAACTTACTGATGTTGAGCTTAAGGTTTCTTCAGCAGCAGTAAAGGTATCATTTCTGTTAGCAAAGAATCTTACTCATCCAGTTATATTGGGTAAAGATTTTATTATTCAATTGATGCCTTATATGAAAACATTCGATGGAATTTTGCCACAAAATTTGGAAAATGTGTTCTTCTTCCTTTTACCAGGCCTCCAATACATAAGGAATTGAATCCATTGTCCAGCAAGATTAAGCAGATAAATTTCTTAAAAGAAGAAATTGAATGCAAAAGGATTAAGGCACAATTGGCTCAACCAATGATTCAAAATAGAATCAAGGAGTTAAAAAAGAAAATTGAGCATCAAGTCTGTGCCGAAATACCAACTGCTTTCTGGAAAGAAAACAACATACTATTTATCTTCCTTATGAAAAGGATTTCAAGGAGATAGATATTCCAACCAAGGCTAGACAAATCCAAATGAATCAAGAGCTTCTGAAACATTGTAAGACAGAAATCAATGATCTTTTGCAAAAGCATATTATCAGACCAAGTCAATCTCCATGGAGTTGTCTGGCATTCTATGTGAATAAGAATTCAGAAATCGAAAGAGGAGTGCCCAGATTGGTAATAAATTACAAAGCTTTCAATAAAGCTCTTCAGTGGATCAGGTATCCAATTCCTAACAAAAAAGATCTTTTGCAAAGACTTAATATAGCAAAGGTATTTTCTAAATGTGATATGAAATCTGGATTTTAGCAAATTCAGATTAATCTATCTGACAGGTACAAAACGGCGTTTACAGTACTATTTGGGCATCATGAATGGAACGTAATGTCTTTTGGTCTAAAAAATACTCCATCAGAATTTCAAAGGATTATGAATGATATATTTAATCCTTATTCAACTTTTACTATTGTGCATATAGATGATGTTCTCATCTTTTCAAATAACATAGATCAACACTTTAAACATCTTAACATCTTTTTACAGGTTGTTAAGGAAAATGGTCTAGTTGTTTCTAAGAAAAAGATTAGTTTGTTTCAAACTAAGATCAGGTTCTTAGGACATTATATTCATCTAGGAACAATTATCCCAATAGAACGCTCTATCCAGTTTGCAGATAGATTCCCTCACCAAATTCTAGAAAAACAGTAGTTACAATGGTTTCTAGGATGTTTGAATTTTATAGCTGATTTTATTCCTGAATTGGCTAATATCATTAAACCTTCGCATGACAGGTTAAAGAAATCACCCACCTTGGACAGATATTCATACTGAGGTGGTAAGACGGGTTAAAGCCTAAGTCAAGGCTTTGCCATGCCTAAATCTACCTAACCCAAATTTTCCAAAGATCATCGAAACAGATGCATCCGATTTTGTTATGACGGAATACTTAAGCAAGTACACGACAACAAAGAAAGAATTGTTGCCTTTACTTCTAAACATTGGAATAGTGTTAAGCAGAACTATTCCACAATTAAAAAAGAAATTTTAGCTATTGTTTTGTGTATTTCAAAAATTCAATATGACTTACTTAACAAGAAATTTCTTATTTGAGTAGACTGTAAATCTGCAAAAGATGTTTTGCAAAAAGGTGTTAAAAATCTTGCTTATATACAGATATTTGCAAGATGGCAGGCTATATTATATGTTTTTGATTTTGATATTGAATATATTAAAGGAGAAACAAATTCATTGCCTGACTTTTTGACTCGTGAATTCTTGCAGGGTAGATAATATGCCGCGAAGAAAGAAGAAAGAGGAAGAACCACCCCCAATGCCTAAACACATTGTTCAAACCCTTCAAACCAAACAAATTGAAACCTCCCCTTCAAACAAACAATCATCCACAGAAAAGACATCTAGAGACTATGCTTTGAGTTCTTCTCAACTTGAAGCTATAAAAACAGAAACTGCAAATTTACCCATTTCGATTATTAATCCAAAATTTTGAGCCAAAATGGTAGAAGAAGATGAAAAGGCCGAATTGGAAACTATCCAAAAATGGGCTGCATCAGCTGGATTTCAACTAGTGAAATCCCCTCAAACTTCAGTAGTGGTTTCAAGCCCTACTAATTTGAAAAATTCTCAAACTTCAGTAGTGGTTGCAAAACCTATTAATTATTCAAATGTGGTGGCATCTAGCTCCACAAAACAAATTTTGACTCAAGCAAATGTTTTCAGAAAAACATCTACAAATCATGAGTATTTTAAAAATCAAAATTTCATTTTGATTTGCCAAACAGAACCAGACCTTTTTGTAAACAACCCTAACCAGGTTGCACAGAAGATGTTGCCAAAATTCACCAATTTTATTCCCCCGACATCAAATGCAACCCAAAAATTTTATGAGTTTATCCTTGTAGACAGTGGATCTATTGCACTTAAGAAATATATTGACCAGAAGGATAGGGATTTAATTACACATTTAACTGCCCAAATCCTAAAAGTCCTAAAACCTTCTGATTGGGGAACCAATTTAAATAATCCCAAAAATTTCTCCCAAGCCTTTTCTCCTCCAGGTTTTACATACTGTGATTACAGACAGGCATGGTTTAATATTTTTTCTACACAGAATAAAGTAAACAAACATTCTTGGTTCTTTTACTTCAAACGAGGAACCAAATACAATTTTCCTATCTGGTTTGTTCAATGGTGGAATTGTTTTGGACCAAACCAACAAATTTTGCCAGCAGATGTTCAGCTGGGTTTACAAATTTTTTCAGAGAAATTTACGACTACAGAAGTGCATGTACCTATATTACGACACTTCTATTTTTTTATTATCATGGATTTATGCCTAGAAGTTCGAATTTTCTAAACAGGAAGCCAAATTCCCTCCATAACTAATCCGCCAAGGATATACAAAATGGTGGAAGGAATTTAGTATTGAATGCATTCATCCAAAGAAGATTGACGAATGGTTTCAGAAGAATCCACAATACTTGCCTGTGGCAGACCCAAACGTATGTCAATTCTTGCAACAAAAGTCAATCACTGCCTCAAAATTGGTAGCAATTTCATGTAAGGATGAATATGTAAAGCAACTTGAGTATTTGTTAGCCCAATTCAAACAAGCTAGCAGTTCTACAAAGAATGAGCCTAGTACCTCTAGCACTGGCCCAACACAAGCAAGCCTAATCTCTGGAACAGACAAGGAAGACTTGTTATTTGACCTAAACCAAAATGAAGATGATTGTTACGGTATATTCCCTTAAATACCATAATAAATGAAGACTCTGGCTATAATACTTTGACTATAATATTGTAGTCAAACACTAAAAAAAAATGGGAAAAGCAGTATAAATACCCTTCTCCAGCAGCAAGAATGGCAGATTTTATACTCCCATCTAAAACACTAGACTCCCTCTCTCTCTCTAAGCAAGTATGTTCTCCCTTCTCTCTACTTTCTTTCTTTCAGTTCTTTTCATCTTTCTTTCTTTCTTTGATCATGTTTGAAGACTTCCTAAGCTTTGGAACCTTTGCAAGGATACCTTTGCTTGGATCCCTTAGCTTAAGACCATTTGGATTGATTAAGGATTAATCTTGTGTAAGATCCATAATCATATGAACTTGTAATTTATTTTATTGATGTTTTATATTATGTCTTTCATATTGTTCATATTATTTGCTATTTAGATCTAGATCTAACTTCTAACTTTTAATTTATGTTCTTTACTTTTATGTTCTTTACTTATTGCAATTTAATTTCTGCAATCTAACTTATAACTGATAAGTATTCAGTGGCAGTCTTACTGCGACTCATTTTCCTTTCTGTTATTTTAATTTCCTCCCACGGGGCCTAACTCTCCACTCTTGGTATTAGAGCCAGAGGGGGAAGTGGGCTGTAACTTGTTGTTTCATGGGAAAATAAGTATATCGGCTGGAAACTAAAACTAGACCAATCCAAATGAATCAGGAGCTTCTGGAACATTGTAAGACAGAAATCAATGATCTTTTGCAAAAGCATATTATCATACCAAGTCAATCTCCATGGAGCTGTCTGGCATTCTATGTGAATAAGAATTCAGAAATCGAAAGAGGAGTGCCCATATTGGTAATAAATTACAAAGCTTTAAATAAAGCTCTTCAGTGGATCAGGTATCCAATTCAACAAATGAAGAATATTTGGAGTTTCAACAAATGAAGAATCTAAGGGTTCTAAGAATTGTTCAGTTTCTTCGTTGTCCTTAGATTTTCCCTTCTTTGTCATCTGTTCAGTCAAATTCTGCTTTCTTTTAGATCCTTGCAAAGGTTCCAAAGCTTAGGAAGTCTTCAAATAAGATCAAAGAAAGAAAGAATGATAAAAAGAAAGGAAAAAAGAAAGTAGAGAGAATGGAGAGAGTCTAGTGTTTTAGATAGGAGTCTAAAATCTGCCCTTCTTGCTGCTGAAGAAGGGGTATTTATACTGTTTTTTCCATTTTTTTCCAAGAAAAACCCCTTTTTAAACCACATGAGATACCAGCTGGTAAGCAAACCTCTAACAGAGTTAAAAAAATGGATAGCAAAGATTCAAGAATCCTATACTACCCCAAAATCCAAACAAAAATCAAGTGATCCAACCTCAGGTTCAGCCTCTGTAAATCAAGCCATGTGTGTCTTGGATAAATGAGGAATATAAGAAGAAGAACAGTCACAACCTGAAACATCAGTAGCCGAGATTGCCAAACTTAGATATCGAAGTTCATTTGGTGACAAATAGTTATCAAACTAGAAAAGGCCTCAAAAGTTGTACTATCCTAGAGCAACTTATCCAGATATGGTATTGGAAGAAAAACTCAATATTCTTCAAAACAGTTATAATGCCAATAATATCTATGAGTGGAACATAGATGGGCAGACCGAGTATAGCATGATGACTATTCTCCAGCAAATGACAATGGTAGCAACGGCATACAGAACATCACATGCTTGTGACGACCAATTGGCAACCCATATTCTAGTTGCTGGTTTTAAAGGGCAATTAAAATGTAGGTGGGATGAACATCTCACTGAAACAGACAGACAAAGCATCATGCACTCAGTAAAAACTGATGATCAAGGAGAGCCAATCCTACAAGATGGTGATTATATTTCTGATGCAGTGTCAACTTTGATAATTACTATTGCCAAAACTTTTATTGGTGATCTAGGTATTTTCAAAGATCGATCATCAGAATTATTAAACAACCTGAAGTGCAAAAAACTATCAAATTTCGATGGTACAAAGACACATTTTTTACCAGAATATATGCTAGACCTGATGGTAATCAAGCATATTGGAAGGAGAAATTTTAGACGGACTTCCAAAGTCACTCAGAGATATGGTTCAAGATGAACTCAGAGCTATATACAATAGAGTGGTACCATATGAGCAAATTACATATTGACAATTGACAACTCAAATTCAAAAAGTTGCCTTGCGAATCTGCAGGCAAGACAAAATACTCCGGCAACTGGCAAAAGACATAGCCCAAAGAAGTAGAGATCTTGGTTCCTTCTGTGAGCAGTTTGGCCTTCCTAGCTGCAGCCAAAACCAAAAAACCAGACGTCATAAACAAAATCCCAAACCTAGGCATACTAAACAATTCCCTAAAAGGAGAATTCTATACAGACAACCAAAACCATTACCACAACCATCCAATCCACAAACATATCAGCAGCCAAGACCAGCTTATTAGTCTCCAAGACCAACCTTACCAAACATTGTTTGTCATAAATGTCACAAACCAGGACATATTGCCAAATATTGCCGTTTTAGACGAAAAATCCAGGCTTTAAAAATAAATGATGATATCCTGAATCAAATCTCAAACCTCCTTGTTGAATCAGAAGATGAGGAGTCCGGATATAGTGAGGATAATCATATCAATCAACTGGAGGATGATGATATTGCCAGTTCTTCATCCAGTCATGATTCTGAAAAACCAGGTATCAATGTCCTAACTAAAGAACAGGATTTAATTCTTGAAATGATTGATAATTTGGAAGATCCAAATCAAAAGAAATATTATCTCAGTCAGTTCAAGAAAGCATCTAGTAGCCAATCATCCACTTCCAAATTTAGAAGTGATCATCCTACAAATCATCCTAGAGTCTTAAACACTTACAATCTCACAAATATCCTAAACAGATTTTCCCAAAAATCTTCCAAACAGATAACCATACAAGACCTAGATTCCGAGGTTTCAAAACTGAAAATGGAGATCAGAGAAATTCGAGCTAGACAGGAGCTTGATCAATTGGTTTTGCAGAATCTGACTGAACAATGACAAGGGAAAATCTAAGGACAACGAAAAAACTGAACAATTCTTAGAACCCTTAGATTCTTCGTTTGTTGAAACTCCAAATATTATGTCGGCTGTTACCTTCAGGAGACATGATGTTCAAATCAAACTGGTAGTACAAAACAATTTTGTACTAGAAACAGCAGCATTATGGGATACAGGTGCTGATCTTAGCTGCATTGATGAAGGAATTATTCCCTCAAAATTCTTTGAGAAAACCAAAGAAGGACTCCATTCGACAAATGGGTCTAAGCTCAATATCTCATACAAACTTACTGATGTTGAGCTTAAGTTTTCTTCAGCAGCAGTAAAGGTATCATTTCTGTTAGCAAAGAATCTTACTCATCCAGTTATATTGGGTAAAGATTTTATTATTCAATTGATGCCTTATATGACAACATTCGATGGAATTTTGCCACAAAATTTGGAAAATGTGTTCTTCTTCCTTTTACCAGGCCTCCAATACATAAGGAATTGAATCCATTGTCCAGCAAGATTAAGCAGATTAATTTCTTGAAAGAAGAAATTGAATACAAAAGGATTGAGGCACAATTGGCTCAACCAATGATTCAAAATAGAATCAAGGAGTTACAGAAGAAAATAGAGCATTAAATCTGTGCCGAAATACCAACTGCTTTCTGGAAAAGAAAGCAACATACTGTTTATCTTTCTTATGAAAAGGATTTCAAGGAGATAGATATTCCAACCAAGGCTAGACCAATCCAAATGAATCAGGAGCTTCTGAAACAATGTAAGACAGAAATCAATGATCTTTTGCAAAAGCATATTATCAGACCAAGTCAATCTCCATAGAGTTGTCCGGCATTCTATGTGAATAAGAATTCAGAAATCGAAAGAGGAATGCCCATATTGGTAATAAATTACAAAGCTTTCAATAAAGCTCTTCAGTGGATCAGGTATCCAATTCCTAACAAAAAAGATCTTTTGCAAAGACTTAATACAGCAAAGGTATTTTCTAAATTTGATATGAAATCTGAATTTTGGCAAATTCAGATTAATCTATCTGACAGGTACAAAACGGCGTTTACAGTACTATTTGGGCATTATGAATAGAACGTAATGTCTTTTTGTTTAAAAAATGCTCCATCAGAATTTCAAAGTATTATGAATGATATATTTAATCCTTATTCAACTTTTACTATTGTGTATATAGATAATGTTCTCATTTTCAAATAATATAGATCAACACTTTAAACATCTTAACATCTTTTAGCAGGTTGTTAAGGAAAATGGTCTAGTTGTTTCTAAGAAAAAGATTAGTTTGTTTCAAACGAAGATCAGGTTCTTAGGACATTATATTCATCTAGGAACAATTATCCCAATAGAACGCTCTATCCAGTTTGCAGATAGATTCCCTGACCAAATTTTAGAAAAACAGCAGTTACAAAGGTTTTTAGGATGTTTGAATTATATAGCTGATTTTATTCCTGAATTGGCAAATATCATTAAACCTTTGCATGACAGGTTAAAGAAATCACCCCTATCTTGGACAGATATTCATACTGAGGCGGTAAGACGGGTTAAAGCCCAAGTCAAGGCTTTGCCTTGTCTAAATCTACCTAACCCAAATTTTCCAAAGATCATCGAAATAGATGCATCCGATTTTGGTTATGGCAGAATACTTAAGCAAGTACAAGATAAGAAAGAATTGTTGCCTTTACATCTAAACATTGGAATAGAGCTCAGCAGAACTATTCCACAATTAAAAAAGAAATTTAGCTATTATTTTGTGTATTTCAAAATTTCAATCTGACTTACTTAACCAGAAATTTCTTGTTAGAGTAGATTGTAAATCTGCAAAAGATGTTTTGCAAAAAGATGTTAAAAATCTTGCTTCTTAACAGATTTTTGCAAGATGGCAGGCTATATTATCTGTTTTTGATTTTGATATTGAATATATTAAACGAGAAACAAATTTATTGCCTGACTTTTTGACTCGTGAATTCTTGCAGGGTAGATAATTAATATGCGGCCAAGAAAGAAGAAAGAGGAAGAACCACCCCTAATGTTCAAACCCTTCAAACCAAACAAATTGAAGCCTCCACTTCAAACAAACAATCATCCACAGAAAAGACATCCAGAGACTATGCTTTGAGTTCTTCTCAGCTTGAAGCTATAAAAACAGAAAATGCAAATTTACCATTTCGATTATTAATCCAAAAGTTTGGGCCGAAATTGTAGAAGAAGATGAAAAGGCCGAATTGGAAACTATCCAAAATGGGCTACATCAGCTGGATTTCAACTGGTGAATTCCACTTAAACTTCAGTAGTGATTTCAAGCCCTACTAATTTGAAAAATTCTCAAACTTCAGTAGTGGTTGCAAACCCTACTAATTATTCAAATGTGGTGGCATCCAGCTCCACAAAACAAATTTTGACTCAAGCAAATATTTTTAGAAAAACGTCTACAAATCATGAGTATTTTAAAAATCAAAATTTCATTTTGAATTGCCAAACAGAACCAGACCTTTTTGTCAACAACCCTAACCATAGTCATGACCAAACCCACGGTTCTGGTTCCGATTCCGGAACCGTGGAACCCCCCAATTTACGGAACCGTAACCGAACCGCCTATGGGCGGTTTGGTTACGGTTCTTATTTTCTATGTTTGGAACCGGAACCGGCGGTTCCGGTTCTGGTTCCAAACAGTAAATTTTTTTTAAAAAAAAACACTGCCACGTCAGCATTGCGCTAACTCACGTGGCCCGTGCAAAAAAAAACTGTCAGCAAAAAAATTTGCTGAGGAACGGTCAATTATTCCTCATTCCTTTTTTTTTGTTTTTTACAATTTCTAAAACCTATAAATACCCCTTAATTTTTCATTTTTCCCACACAATTTCTAATTCTCTTCATCTCAATATTTTAATTCTCTTCATCTCAATATTCTCAAGCATTAAAATTCTATAAAATTCAATTCTATTTATTGTTTCTATTATAATTATAAGTTAAATTATTTATTATTGTTTTTAATATATTATTATTTTAATTTCCCATTCTTTTTTAATCCTTTTGAATTTTTTTTGTACAATGGATAGTTTTGGTTCTTCATCCCAACCAATTAATATTGGTGATGCATCACAATCAAGTCGTCGTCCACCAATGAATCCAAAATCCGAAATATTTGTGAAATATTTCACAAAAATTTTTGATGCCGATGGAGTTCTTATTAGAGCACAATGCAATTTTTGCGAGAAATCATACGTCTTCAAAATTGGGAGTGGATATGGTACACTAAACAAGCATTTGGAGAAAACGTATCCTCAAGAAATCGGCCTTCAAAAGTCACAAACGCAATTAACCGGTTTTGCTCAACAAGGTTCTTCTTCTTCTTCTTCTAGTAATTTAAATTTATTTAAATTTAGTGATTCAAAATGGAGAGATGGTGTAGCTAAATTTGTTTGTACAATACATTTACCATTTTCATTTGGTGAAAAACCACATTTTGTGAGATTAGTACAAGAAAATGCAAATCCACAAGTTAAACGTATTCCTAGAACAACTTTAACACGTGATATTAGAAAACTACATAAAAAAGAAAAAATTATCTTATCGGAATATTTTTCTAAATTAGATTCTCGTGTTTCAATATGTTCCGATATTTGAAGTGATAATTGGCAAATGAATAGTTATATGGGAATAACTTGTCATTGGATAGATTCAAATTGGTTTTTACAAAAAAGAGTAATTGCATTTAGAGTTTTTAATGATTCTCATACGGCCATAAATATATCTAGATTAATTAGTCTTATTTTAGAAGAATATAATTTGAATGATAAAATTTTTTCAATTGGTTTTGATAATGCATCGGCTAATAATGCATCTATTGTAGAATTAAAAAATACGTGTGCAACAATTTTAGGTGGGAAATTTTTTCATATTAGATGTGTATGCCATATTTTAAATTTATCCGTTCAAAATGGTTTAAGTGCATTAGAATTTCATATTAAACCAATTAAAGATGCAATTAAATATTTGACTGGACATCCAAGTTTAATGAAAACATGGGGCATAATATTGTAAACAACATGGACAAAAACCTAAAAGATTTAAAAAGGATGTTCCAAATCGTTGGAATTCAACTTATGATTTACTTTGTGATTCTTCTAAATATAGTTCATTATTATGTAATGTTTTTCATTGATAACTCTTGTCTTGGAATTGTATTATTTCCAAATCATTGGACTTCTTGTGCAAAATTGCTAGATGTTTTAAAAGTATTTAAGGATGCTACTTGTTTGTTTTCACGTGTGTATTTTCCAACTTCTCATTTATTTTTATTTGAAGCATGTAATATAGTTGGTATGTTAAAAGGGAACATAAATGATGAAACTTTGACGCAAAGTATTTCTCACATGTTAGAAAAATGGCTTAGTTATTATAAAGAAATTCCAATTTTATATTTAGTTGCTCTTGTTCTTGATCCTCGTTTTAAATTTCAAGGTTTAGACCAATATTTGAAATTTTATTATAATTCGTTACAAGAATGTTTTCCATTTGATTCGAACATTATGCAATTACAATTAAATGTAAATAAATACATAAATGAGACTAGAGATATGTTAAATGCATTATATGAAGAATATTCTCTTAATTTTCAACCTCAAGTTCCTACTAGTAGTACCATTAGCACTCACACTAGTCACCATAATATTTCAACTTCAAATATTGGATCTTCTTCTTCGTCTTCCTTTATCCTTGCTGGTTTAGAAATGTTTCAATCGTTAAAAAAACACAAGGGTACTACTAGTATGGAACTTGAGGTATATTTAATCACTTCTTTTGATTTTAGTGATAACAAGTATGAATGTGATAGTGTTGAGAACTTCCAAATATTGGAATGGTGGAAGTCCAAGTCAACGATGTGCCCTATTATCGCTTCGATATCCAAAGAGATTTTGGCGGCCCCGACATCAACCGTAGCTGTGGAACAAGCTTTTAGTCAAGGTGGCAACATTTTGGACGAGACTCGATCGCGTTTGAGCCCCTTCTCCTTGGAGATTCAAGCTTTAGTAGATGATTGGACTAAAGCCGCATATAGAGAACAAGAACAAGACATAGAAGAAAATTTTAATTTAGATTTAGACGCTACCACCGATGGTAGCTCTACTTGTACAACTAGAACTAATTCACCTGTCACCGATGCCGATAGAGCCAATAATGACGACGACGACGACTATTAGTTTATTAAAATGAAGAAAAATATCATATTGTACATTTTTACATTATTGAAAATTTGAAATAATTTATTATGTTTTTTCAAATATTATAATTTTCATATCTATATATTCATTTATATAAATTAATGTCATAGTTTTATTTATATACACTATAGTTGTCTTAATTTGTAAATTTTTCTATCCAATGAATAAAATTTAGTAGTTTCTTCATTTATTAATTTCTAACTTGTAAATTTATGAATTAAAATCTTAACTTGTAAATTTTTCTATCCAATGAATAAAATTTAGTAGTTTTCTTCATTTATTAATTTATAACTTGTAAATTTATGAATTAAAATCGTAACTTGTAAATTTTTCTATCAAATGAATAAAATTTAGTAGTTTCTTCATTTATTAATTTATAACTTGTAAATTTATGATTTAAAAACCTTAACTTGTAAATTTTTCTATCAAATGAATAAAATTTAGTAGTTTCTTGATTTATTAATTTATAACTTGTAAATTTATGATTTAAAAACCTTTCTTCATTTATTAATTTAAGACTTGTAAATTTTTTTTAAAATACTCTTATTATTTCTATATCTTTCTTTCTCACTTAATCTAATATTCATAATTCTATTATTCTAAAAAATTCATATATTAGTTTAATTTTAACTACTATTCTAATTATGTTATTATATTATACTAGTTGAATTGTAATTAATAATTCAAATATTCTTATTATTTTTATATCCTTGAAGCTTGAATGATTGAATCTCATTTATCTAATTATTCCTAGTTCTATTATCTAAAAACTATATATTAATTAAGTTCAATTGTAACTATTATTATTCTAATTATATTATTATGTTGTATTATTTGAATTTGAATTAATAGTTTAATCATTATTTCAATAGAAATCAAATTTAAAAGTGGGATTACAATCGAAATTCGAAATTAAAATCCGAAAATGGAATCGGAACCGGAATCGGAACCGGAACCGGAACCGGAACCGTCCAGAACCGGAACCGGAACCGCCCCCTCGGCGGTTCGGTTCCGAAACCGTGGTCAAGGCTACCTAACCAGGTTGCACAGAAAATGTTGCCAAAATTCACCAATTTTAATCCCCCGACACCAAATGCAACCCAAAAATTCTATGAGTTTATCCTTGCAGACAGTGGATCTGTTGCACTTAAGCAATATATTGACTAGAAGGATAGGGATTTAATTACACATTCAACTTCCCAAATCCTAAAAGTCCTAAAACCTTCTGATTGGGGAACCAATTTAAATAATCCCAGAAATTTCTCCCAAGCCTTTTCTCCTCTAGGTTTTACATACTGGGATTACAAACAGGCATGGTTTAATACTTTTTCTACACAGAATAAAGTAAACAAACATTCTTGGTTCTTTTACTTCAAACGAGGAACCAAATATAATTTTCCTATCTGGTTTGTTCAATGGTGGAATTGTTTTGGACCAAACTAACAAATTTTGCCAGCAGATATTCAGCTGGGTTTACAAATTTTTTCAGAGAAATTTACGGCTATAGAAGTGCATGTACCTATGTTACTACACTTCTATTCAATTTTTTCATTATCATGGATTTATACCTGGAAGTTCGAATTTGCTAAACAGGAAGCCAAATTCCCTCCACAACTGATCCGCCAAGGATATACAAAATGGTAGAAGGAATTTAGTATTGAATGCATTCATCCAAAGAAGATTGACGAATGGTTTCAGAAGAATCCACAATACTTGCCTGTGGCAGACCCAAACGTATGTCAATTCTTGCAATAAAAGTCACTCACTGCCTCAAAATTGGCAGCAATTTCAAGCAAGGATGAATATCTAAAGCAAATTGAGGATTTGTTAGCCCAATTCAAACAAGCTAGCAGTTCTACAAAGAATGAGCCTAGTACCTCTAGCATTGGCCCAACACAAGCAAGCCCAATCTCAGGAACAGACGAGGAAGACTTGTTATATGACCCAAACCAAATGAAGATGATTGTTACTGTATATTTCCTCAAATACCGTAATAAATGAAGACTCTGGCTATAAGACTTTGACTGTAATAGTGTAGTCAAACACTAAAAAAAAATCGGGAAAAGCAGTATAAATATCCCCTCTCCAGCAGCAAGAAGGGCAGATTTTAGACTCCATCTCTCTCTCTAAGCAAGTTTGCTCTCCCTTCTCTCTACTTTCTTTCATTCCTTTCTTTTCATCTTTCTTTCTTTCTTTGATCTTGTTTGAAGACTTCCTAAGCTTTGGAACCTTTGCAAGGATACCTTTGCTTGGATCCCTTAGCTTAAGATCATTTGGATTGATTAAGGATTAATCTTGTGTAAGATCCTTAATCATATGAACTTGTAATTTATTTTATTGATGTTTTATAATATGTCTTTCATATTGTTCATATTATTTGCTATTTAGATCTAGATCTAACTTCTAACTTTTAATTTATGTTATTTACTTTTATGTTCTTTACTTATTGCAATTTAATTTCTGTAATCTAACTTATAACTGATAAGTATTCAGTGGCAGTCCTACTGCGACCCACTTTCCTTTCTGTTATTTTAATTTCCTCCCCCGAGGCCTAATTCTCCACTCTTGGTATATATATATATATATATATATATATACATATACATATATATATATATATATGTGTGTGTGTGTAGGCTTTCCACAATGAATTTAACCAACATAATAAGGCCCAAATAAGCCCACATAATTAGTTAGTACACATACACATATTTGTAGGGTGCCAACAATACATTTAATCCACATAATAAGATACAAAAAAAATTTAAATATTTATCCAACTATTTATACATAAATGTTATCTCAAATCATTCTATTAATTATCTAAATCTAACATATTTTCTTGCGGGTTAAAAATTATATACAATTTTTGATAAAACTGAAAATATAATAATGTATGTCGATACAAACCCTTAAGAAACATTTTATATTAGTAACTTTTTTATCATTTTTTTTATATTTTTTAAAGCCTTGCACAAAAAATTAATTATTAATTTTTAAAACCCTTCTCCTTTTCTATTAGGGGGTAAAAAATAGTATATGTTCATAACACGAAAAAATAATAATAATCAATATTATTTTAGTATTTGATGATAATAAAATATTCACAATATCATAATTTTTAATCAATAAAATATTCACAATATTCTAAATTTTAATTAATTGTGACATATTTAATATACAAACTTTAGTTAATTGTTAATGTTTGAATTTATTACTCCATTAGTTAATTGCATTATCATTTATATTTGATAACACTATTTTTTTAAATAATTAATATTATTTTAGTATTTAATAATAATAAAATATTCACAATATCATAAAATTTTAAATCAATAGAATATTCACCATATCCAAAATTCAATTAATTATGACATATTTAATATACAAACATTAGTTAATGGTTGATGTTTGAATTTATTACTGCATTAATTAATTTCATGGTTATTTATGTTTGATAACACTATTTTTTTATAAATAAAACATTAATTAAGCGTGCTTGTTGATGATGAATATACAGTGACCATTTCTCATCGGTAGCATACAAACAACACATATTCATTGACAAAAAATTGTCGTCAATAAAGGAAATGTTTATATTGATGACAATATGTCGTCACAAGATTGTTAGACGTAGCACTTTTATTGACGAGCTTTATTTGCGTCAAAAGATTTGGTCAATAATAATTACTCCGTCACTAGATTTCGTCAATAAATATGGTCAAGAAGGTGGGAATTGTTGGCGCAAACATTTACTGACGACTAATTGACGACATTTTGAGTTGCGTGACTAAATCTAATGATTTTGACAACATTGTATTGACAATATCGTAACTTGTCACTGAATGGAGCTTTTACTAACGACATTATTATTCGTTAGTGAGATTTTCGTCACTAATGCCCATTTTTCTTGTTGTGAATTTCTAAAGCAAAACAATCTAATAAACAAATCCTATTGAGAATATAATTCCTAATTAATTAAAACTTAATTTAATTTTCCAACAATACCGAGCTAAAAGAGATGAAAAGATCTACATGAAAGAGGGTAAATACATAAAATAAATTGAGGGTTATATTTAATTTTTTTCTTAAACTTAGGTTCTTTTTCAGATTCTGAATTTATGTACTCTTTGAATTAGATAAATAACTTCAGTAGTTTTTAAATTTTGAAATAAGTAATATTTTAATACTTATTTTTGAAAGTTACATAATGATCCATCAAGTTAAATTTTAGGAAAAATTAGAAAAAACATCCCTCACATCTTGATAAAAAAATTATTTATTCTCTCACATTTTTAAAATGATGCATATTTATTTTTCACTTCAAAATCACACTAATTTTGTCCTTCTGTTCGCTTGTTTAACAAAACCCAACATGTGAGAATGTACAGATAAGACATTGACTAAATGTGACAAAAGAATAAAATTGATGTGATTCTGAAGTGTAAACAACGAATATGCATCATTTTAAATGTAACGGACTACAAAAATTTTTCAACAGTGAGGAATGTTTGTTTTTTATATATTTCCTAAATTTTATAATGTAAAAGATTTTCAATTCATTTTCTTTCAACTGATTAACGGTACACTTTTTTATGTGACACCATTTATTACTTCAAACTTCAAATGACACCTTATAGTATGAAAATGACAAACAAAGTCACTTGTAATTTGATATAAAGGATATTGGATTTCAAGCCAAATGTTTGTGATAGGAATTTATTCCACTGTTGGTGCAATTCAGATCTTCTATTATATTAATTAAGTATTTTATTCTCTGTTTTATTCTATGGATCTATATCACATGCATTTAACTAAAATCCAATCAAGTAATTAATAAATTTTAAAATATACAGGTTAAATACAAATAGCGTGTACCATTGAACGTAAACACTGAATATAATAGAAGATCCATTGGGTTGTTGATGGCATAGATCTTGGCAATTTAATGGCACAGATTTTGGCTATTTAATTAAATGTAAACTTAGTTGGTATAGTTTAGATTAATCACATAACTCAATTATAATAATCATTTTTTTTTTCTTTTGTTTTTTTATCAATATATGTTTGGGATTTTCTTGGACTATATATGTCCTGTGGTGAATGGTTAACACCGTTTGTACACAGAATAGAAAAGAAAAGAAACACAATTTAAATCTCCCTTACGTTACAATTTATTGACTCAAAAAAATAAATTGTATTTGTTTTATCTACTTTCTTCTGCACCTATTTGGACTTAGCATAAACTTATCATATATATCCACATATTCTAAGGGAATTAAAGCTTTATTGCTGGGCAGAAGTTTTCTCGGTTTGGCTTAGGTGCAACTTTTTGTTAAGTATAAAAATTCTGCCTTTACAGATTTTCTTTAACATGTTTATGTCTGTGTAAATCACTCCAATGGTCCCTCAATTTTAGGGCTGGTTATATTTTGATTCTCGTTCTTTTAAAAGTTTCATTATGGTTCATTAACTTTTATTTTGTAATGTGTGAACATTTTCCAATTAACTTTTTATTCACTTGTTTAACGGTTATGTTAATCATGTACTGTGCACATGTCATTTTGATGAGCAAATAATGAAAAAAAAAATAACTCTAATTATATGTCACACACGTTAGTGGTCTGAAGACAAAAAAAAAATAGATAATAGACTTTTATTCTAATCAAAATATTTCTAATCAATTTTACAACCTTAAACCATGTGTAAACTGTAAAAAAATATATGCACGAGGAGATTTATTTTTTTCCATTATTTTCCCCTCAGAATGGCACTTGCACAACATATAATTAATAACACCTGATAGGCACAAATTATATGATTTATCTTGTGTTATTTTTTGGATAAACTTGAATGGAATCTACACGTAATTAAGGATATCTTGCAGATTTGGATTAATTGATAATGTGGAGCAATAGAAAAGGAAGAAAATCAATTTGGAAGGCTTTTGGAAGATTAAGAACTCCTTTCCTTTGCCAATTTGGAGAAGAAGAGCAATTAGGAATCTAAAAGGAAAATGCTTGCATGCTTTAATTATTGGCCGACATGTGGCATATTTATTTGGAAACAAAATATTTATATTTTTATTAGACTTTTAGAAGGTTTTTAGTTGCTTTTATTACTTGAGAATAAAGCTTCCTTTTCCTATATAAGGATATCAATTTAGTAGAAGAAAGAAGTAGCTTAGGTAGGTAGGTAGCAGTAGTTTAGGTTTTATTTTCCGTTCGTTATTTTTTTGCAGATTTGCAGCTGTCCAGTTTTTCACAGCTCGAACAGCAGTGCCGTCATTTGTCCAAACGACGGTCGACTGGTTTGATTAATTTAATTCAGTTTTATTCTTTAATGGTTTTTACTTATGTTTCTTGAGTAGTTTATTATCCGGCATATAAGTAATGAAGCTTTAACTGTTATTTACTCGTGAGACCTAATTGTTTTCATATAATAAATATTTTATGAGTTTCGAAAGTTCTCCTTGCATAGCGTTAATTGTTTGGATTTGTTAGATACTGGCCATGTTTAATTAATCTGAATAGTGCCAATGAATCTCCTATTATTTCACTGGATCTAGTAGATAGGATTAATTAGTGGCGAAGTTACTGTCTCGGTAGACGTGAATTTTAGGTTAATAAATCGTGACATGCTGATCTTGATTAGAATTTATTTGAATTGGGTTTCTCTATTGTTTAATGTTGTTTTAACATTAAATCTGGTGTTCGGCTGATTCCAGCCGAGTTGTGTTAGAATTAGAGAAATAATTAATTAAGCTGATTATTGTCAATTATCGATAAATTAAGGAGGAATTTGGCTACGTCAAAGCTGATTCTCGGTAGCCTATAACTGGTTGATTCATTACATTAATTAATCATTGAATCTATGATCGATATATAATTAGTTAATGTGAATTTACTTGTTTGCCGGATTTTCTTATTTTGTGTATTTTTCCATAGTAATTTCTTATTAATTAGTTTTATTTACTTTTCTTAATTAATCATTACTATTCCTGACAATTTTCTTGAATTAACTATAAGAGATAGTGTTTCCATTCCTCGTGGGATCGACCTATATTATTTTTTATTCTTTAGAGTAAGTAATTTATTTTGGTACAAAAAATGACACCACCCAAATTGGCGCCGCTGCCGGGGAACGACAAAATACGTTTGATTTTGGTTAATTCAAATTTTATTTATTTATTTATTTTACTTGTTTTATTTCCAGATCTTCAAATTCTAACCTGTTATTTGACTCAAATATTGAAAAAAAAATTTACAGGTTAAGGAAATAATCGAAGGAAATATACCAAGAAACAATTTCTGGTTCTGAACAGTCGCCATTTGCCCAAAACGGATGAACGAGGTCAACATGTATTTTATGGAAAATATGTTAGAAGTGCTAACCTCTTCAGTGGAAATATTAGTTGTAGATTTAGGTATTGTTCAGCAGAAAAGACCATATGGAATACGCATAAATCTTGGTCGTCCTACAGTTAGATGTCAATTTCAAAAGAATCCAAGGGTACAATTCAATACAATTGGGAGTTTTCATCCACAACATTATCACAGCCCTTATTCTAACACATACAATTCAAAGTGGTGGAACTACCCAAACTTTATTAATGGGAATAAGGTGCAGCAACAGCAATCACCATGGACATGGCAACAACAACAATCAATGGTTTGGACTCTTTTGGAACGTGGAAGAGTAATTCTTGGAATAATAGATTTCCTTAATCTAATTTGGAAATAATGAAGAGCTGATTCCGGCCGGGTTGTGTTAGAATTAGAGAAATAATTGATTAAGCTGATTTTTGTCAATTATCGATAAATTAAGGAGTAATTGGGATACGTCAGAGCTGATTCTCGGTAGCATGTAACTGGTTGATTTATTATATTAATTAATCATTGAGTCTATGATCGATAGATAATTAGTTAATGTGAATTTACTTGTTTGCCGGGTGATGAATGTCTGTCAAATTGAGAAACACCGAGCTAGAAACACCGAGCTCCAGCAACGATCACCAACTTAATCTGTAAAACAGAATAGCGTTAGAGTAAAGTCCTGAGGTGATCCCCGGGGATTCCACTCCGATGCTTAAGTCAGTAATCTTATATCATTAATTATTAGATTCCTATTCTATATTAATGAAATGTACTTAATACGATGACTTTACCGTTAAGAAGGCTCCAACTCTTTCTCCCCAAATCTCGGAAGTCAGTTAATATTATGCTTGACTCATTCCATGCCGATCTGGAATATTCAAATAATGCCACATCAATACCTCCTCAAGTCGGTATAAATATTTTTGTCCCGACTTGATGTGCGTATAAATATTCCCGAGCTGACTTTCTTGGACTTTTAAATAAACACTGATGCTTCGATATCATCAAGGATGAGTTTAAATCACAATTTATGAACCAATTCCTCGATTTTTAAGAATAAAATTCGCAATCATTAATTTGCACGCGGTTTCATTCAAAAAACAATCATTATCCTGCTAACGTATACATTATCTGAGATAACAATCAAATTATTCAAAACTCCCCTTTTTTAATTTGAACTTGACCTAATCCCTATTTTCACGTTCTCCTTTTCGAACACAACTAGGTTTCAGGCATTCAAGCAATCAAAAACAACAATTTCCTCATTCGCTTTCGCACAAATTGAACTGAGTACTTGGGTTTTCCTTTCACCGTCTCCAAAATTTTCTACAAGTCTACCTTCGTTATCAGGTATGTCTTCTGCAGATCCTTCTAATTCATCTGAACCAATTAACTCTGCACCTTACGTCGAACCTTCCACCTCTCATACCCCGTCGGTAAATGTCAGTTCAGAATCCATAGGCGAGAAAAATCCTTCACCCTCTATTCACAGTGCTCCACCTCCAGTCGCCGGCGAGCCTTCAATTTCTTCTAGTTAATAGCTTCCCTTAGAAGGTCACTTAGGCATTCTTTTAAAGCTAATCCTTCGAACACTCTTATGGATAAAGTTAGCGAAACAGAGACTTCTGAACCAGTTGTACTAGAGCAGAGCAGTGAAATAGAAATTTCTAAGCTGAATGATGAAGATGTAGAAGACATAACCGAGGGGGTCCTTGCAAACTCTATTTCCTCCACTTTGAGTAGGAAAAATATTGACCAAATACTGACAAAATACTTCATTCCAGAAAATTTTCCTGTTAGAGCCCCATCTAGAGATGACCGAGCTACGCATCCCCCTCAGGGTTTTATAACCTTATATGAACATCAACTCCAAGCTGGCCTCAGAATTCCCATTTCTAGCTTACTCTCAGATATCTTAGACTATTACAAGGTGAATTTGAGCCAGCTCACCCCAAATTCCATCAAAACGATTGTGTGCTTCGAATTGCTCTGTATACATTATAAAGTAACTTACAACCTTACTTTGTTCCGACGTTTTTTCTCTTTAAAAACATTCCCTAATGAGTTAGGATGGTTTTATTTTAACCGACGTCCTAACACAGTTCCCCTTTTGCAAAACTTTCCTAGCTCTATTCATCACTGGAAGAAACGATTCTTTTTCATTCATTCAGAATTTCTCACCCAAAATCACCCCTGGAAAATTGTCAGTAGCATAGCTAATAGGCAGCCCAAAAAATCCTCTAGCACAAGCGGAGAACAAACGCTAGAGTCTTTAGGGGTTGTCTTAGATGTATCTCGGCTATTTGAGAAAATTTTGATTCAAGGTGGACTAAGTTCTGCCGTACTTGATTCTAAATTTAAAGGCTCCAAGGATAAATTCGGAGTTGAATGTAAGTATCTTTCTTTCCTTTTTCAGAACTTTTGAGAGTTTACCCTGATAATTTTCTTTTCTGATATCTTCTCTTATTTCAGTGATGGACATTGCACAGTTGATCAGGTCAGGCATAGCTAAAACTGTTACTACTGTCTCCTCTTCGGGCACCTCCAGCCCGGATGCTTCCACACTACCAGCTAGTTCTGCTGCAGATACTGCTTCGCCCTTGAATACTGCCACTCCACCTCCTGTTCCTCCTAAAATTGTTAGCTCAAGTTTACCTCCATTACCCAAGGAGAAGGAGAGAAAAACAAGAGGTTCTAAAAGAATCTTCACGACCTCGGCCAAATAGGATACTCCACCGAGCAAGAAAACTGCTACTCTAGTTACACCGACCTCCTCAGCCCAAGAACCAAACCAGGGCATACCACTTGAAACAACATCATCCATCCCAACTCCTGCTTTCTCAGCTATTCCTTTCAACTTCTCTCAAGATTCTAAATTTGGATTCCTATCCCAAATCAATCCAACCAGACTCCCCATTTCTTATGTCCCAGTTACTCATCCCGGGGACCAATTTTGTCCGAGCTGGAGCTTCAATCGCAATTCCCGGATACTCACCCCAGCATTAGCTCATCAGTGGCTGGGTGAAGGAGTTCTGCCTCAGAATTTGGACTCATTGAGGCAACTAGACAACGAGAACTTGATCAACGTCATGGCTCTATATTCTACGCTAGTATGTTAACAAGTGCCCTTCTCTTCACCTCTTTCCTTTTTTATCTAACTTATACTCACCCTATTTTTACCTTGCCATATAGAGTGCAGCTTTATCTACTAGAGCCATTGAAGTTATTCGTTCTTCGGAGAACTCGTCTACTCTTCGGGCCGAGCTGGAGAATGAGAAAGCAAGAGTAACAGAGATGGAGAGCAGGATCCAGGGTTTAGAGGAAGACGCTCAAAAATACAAAGACTTGGAAACTAAAGCCCAGCAGGAACTGAACAGCGCCAAGGCCGAGCTAGAAACAGAAAAGAAAGAAAAAGCCGACGTCCAATTCAAACTAACAGCCGAGCAGAAAAACTCTGAAGATCTCCGCTCCAAATTGGCAGTGGAAGAAAAAAGATCTAGCGACCTCAGCTCTTCTATCTTGATCTGGGAAAGGCACTTCAATAGCATGGAACGCAAATATAAGTTTCACAAGAATGAAGGCTCGAGCCAGACGGTTGAGAACTTCCTGAAATCAAAGGAATTTGCTGAAATGGCTGCTAAAATGAATATCCCGGTGGCTAGACTCGGGTATAATGAAGCAATGAGGGTTCTTCAACCGATGTACATTCAAGACAAGAGCTTAGAGGAGTTGGGCTTTGATAGTGAAGCAGGAGAGAAAGTGAACGCTGCTTCAAGGAAATAACTGGAGGAGAGCTCGGATTATTCCATGCACCAGTTTGTTCCTTCAACTCCCCTCTCTAACACACCCGAGGTGGATCTCACCGAGCTGGAAAAAAAAAAGATGATGGCCAATCTGGATGACTTATTCTTGTAACCTGAAGCATTTAATGCTTTTTAGATATTATTTTGGATGATGATGGATTTTAATTCCATCTCTTGAACTTTGTTGGATTTTGCTCCCTAATTTCCCTGAATGGTTTATCTTAGGAAATTTTATTTCTCAAAATGAATATTTTGTTACCTTAGAATTTCACTATCAGGCTTTTATATGAATATCTTGTTTTTTCCTTAGATTTTTTATCTCGGAATTTCACATGACTTGCTTTTTCTAGAAATTCTTTTCCTGAAATTTGCAAAATGAATTACTTCTCTTCCTGAGCTTTTGATCTCGGGATTTTATAAGACTTGCTTTTCTTAGAAATTATTTTCTCAGAATTTGCAAAGTAAATTATTTCTCTTTCCGAGCTTTTGATCTCGAAATTTTATAAGACTTGCTTTTTTTAGAAATTATTTTCTCAGAATTTGCAAAGTAAATTATTTCTCTTTCCGAGCTTTTGATCTCGGAATTTTATAAGGCTTGCTTTTCTTAGGAATTATTTTCCCAGAATTTGCAAAGTACAGATCTGGACTTTTCACAGGGATCAATTTCCACCGGAATTCATCACCAGATTACCTTTTATTCAATAAGACTTAATTTATTACATCATCAAACGAATGGCAAACAAAACTACCGAGCCCATAACACTCAGAAATTTCGAGACTAATAGTACTTCCTTAAATTTTGGAAATTCCATGTTCTTGGAATAATCCTTCCATCTAAATGAGAAAGCCTACAATAACCTGTTGGAGATACATCTTCAATCTTGTAAGGCCCCTCCCATGTGGGATCAAGCTTTCTAGTTTTCCCGACACGGCTAGCTTCTACTTTTCGGAGTACCAGATCGCCAGCTTTATGAGATTTATTTCTCACCCTTTTGTTATAAAACCGAGCTGCCCCTTCTTTGTATTTGGCGTCTCTTAACTGAGCGCACATCCTCCTTTCTTCCAAAAGATCAAGATTTTCTTGAAGTTCTTCTTGATTTTCCTCTTCTTGGAATAACAACACTCATGGTTGGCAATCCAATTTCTGGGGGAAGTACGGCCTCCGTACCATATGTGAGATTATAAGGTGTTTCCCCAGTAGCAATCCTTAGTGTAGTTCGATATGACCATAACACCATTGGCAACTGCTCAACCCAATCTCCACTGGAACGTCCTAGACGCGTGTTTAAACCTTGTAATAATATCCGATTGGATACCTCTGCCTGTCCGTTAGTCTGCGGATGTGCTACAGAAGTAAATTTCTGTTGAATTCCAAGCGAATAACACCAAGACTTAAAAGGATCTTCTGCAAATTGCCGGCCATTATCAGACACAACCACCCCAGGAATTCCATATCTGCAAAGGATATTTCTCCAGAAGAAATTAATAACATTTTTTCCCGAGATATGCACTAAAGGCTCTGTCTCGACCCACTTGGTAAAATAATCAACAGCTATAATGAGGTGCTTATACCGACCTCGTGCTTCTGAAAAAGGCCCGAGGAGATCCACACCCCATTGATAAAATGGCCAAACGGATGCGGAAGACTGTAATGGAACCTGGGGGTTATGCGTTCTCATTGCATACCTTTGGCACTTCTCACATGTTCTTACTAGTTGAGCAGCGTCCTCAAACATGGTTGGCCAAAAATAACCGAGAAGGAGTGCCTTTTTTGCCAACATCCTAGATCCTTCATGTGACCCACATATTCCTTCATAGATCTCATAAAGCACATAATGAGCCTGCTCGGAATCCACACACCTCAATAATGGCTTCAAATACCCTTTCTTGTATAAGACATCACCTTCTATTACATACCGAGCTGCTCGCATGCGAATCCGTCGGGCTTCTACTTTATCATCTGGCAGATTCCCCGACCTCAGGAAATTATAGATCGGGGTCATCCAATTCTCAGTGCTTTCAACACTCATCACCTCATTTGTAACAATGCTACGTTCAGGAAGCATCTCTACCCATACCTGCTTATTCAAATGCGACGAGGTGGATGAAGCAAGCTTACTCAGTGCATCAGCTCGACGGTATTGAGATCGGGATATCTTCTCCATGTGGAAACTTTCGAACATACTCATCAAAGTTTGTACCACACTCAAATATTTCTTCATCATTGCGTCCTTAGTTGCATATTTCCCAGACAGCTGTTCAACCACCAGTTGAGAATCACTATGAACTTTAAGGCACCGAGCCCCTACTGATAGTGCTAATTTCAGCCCGGTAATTAGCGTCTCATATTCTGATTCATTGTTAGACCCGATAAATTCAAATTTCAGAGCATATGCTAATTCATTACCTTCAGGGCTTATCAGCACTAAACCAGCTCCTGATCCTTCTCCAGCTAAAGCTCCATCTACGAACAATTGTCATTCTTTGTCTGCCTTTGACATCACTGCCCCCACCTTGGGTAATTCTTTCTCCTCCTTCCTCCTCGGTATTTCTGCAACAAATTCTGCTAAAGCTTGCCCCTTTATTGCTGTGCGAGGTTTGAAAGTGATATCAAACTCCCCGAGCTCGACAGCCCATTTAGTTAACCGCCCTGAATTTTCTGGTCGGTATAAAATCTGCCTGATAGGTTGATCAGTGAACACGCAAATTGGATGGCCTTGAAAGTACGGTCTCAGCCTCCGAGTTGCAAACACTAAAGACATTACCAGTTTTTCCATTTCTGGGTACCTTTGTTCTTCTCCGTGTAGAGCCTTACTTACGAAATAAACTGGCTTCTGAATCCCTTCATCTTCCCGTACAAGAACTGCGCTGATCGTGAATTCTGATACAGCCAGGTACAGAAATAATTGCTCTCCGGATGTCGGGACAGATAGAGTGGGCAACTGCTTCAAATGCTCTTTTAATGCCTCAAAATGCTGCTGGCACTCTTCATCCCACTTAAAATCCCTGGCAGATTTCAAGAGCTTAAAGAACGGTAAGCCCCTCTCTGCAGCTCGGGACAAGAACCTATTCAGAGCTGCCATGCACCCGGTCAATTTCTGCACCTCCTTTATACTTCTGGGAGCTTCTATTGCTATTATGGCCTCCAACTTCTTGGGATTTTCTTCGATTCCCCTTTTTGACACCATGAACCCGAGAAACTTTCCAGAGCTAACTCCAAATACACATTTTTCTGGGTTAAGCTTTAGACCGACCTGCCGGAGTGTCGTGAATGTCTCTTTTAAGTCATCCAGCATATTTTCTTCTGCTCTACTTTTAATCACCATATCATCTATGTAAACCTCTAAGTTTCGACCTATCTGTTTGTGAAAAACCTGATTCACCAGGCGTTGATATGTGGCCCCAGCGTTTTTCAGCCCAAATGGCATTTTCTTGTAGTAAAAAACCACTTGGTCGATCACAAATGCTGTCTTCTCGGCATCCTCTGGGTTCATTAGAATTTGATGATATCCTTTGTAGGCATCCAAGAAGCTTAACATCCCAAAGCCTACTATAGCATTAATGATCTGATCAATAGAAGGCAATGAATAACAATCCTTCGGGCAAGCTCGGTTCAGGTCTGTAAAGTCAACACACATCCGCCATCCACCGTCAACTTTTCTGACCATTACTGGATTTGCTATCCAGGTCGGGTATTTGACCTCTCCAAGAATACTGATAAGTCGGAGTTGTACCGACTTATTTATCTTATATACACATCCTTTTTATATAGAAATTGAGTAAAGGGAATACTTTGTGAATGGCTTGTGCATATTATTGTTCATTAACTTACAATTGATGAAAATAGCTAAGTGTGGGGAATATGTGTTAAGTTTGATTCAATTATGTAAAATATGCACACACTCTCCTTAGCCTCACAAGTCACTCATAATTCACAACACTCACGAATCACTCACATCACACACAAACCACTCAACACACAACACACACATGCACATGGCGGGCGCCTAGCGCGCCCGCCCACTCAACACACACACACAGGGCGGGCGCCTAGCGCTCCCGCCTCACCCACACGAACACACATAATGCACACACGGTGCGGGCGCCTAGCGCGCCCGCACCACACATACACACATGCACGGCGGGTGCCTAGCGCGCCCGCCCACCACTACGCACTCACTCACCCACTTGCACACATGCACAATTTTATTGCTTAGTTACAACTCACCGCACTCATGCTCCCGCACATATTTTGCGCACATTATCAGACACTCACACACGTTCAAGTTTGATCACCAATTGTTTGAAGAAATGCATTAAAATTCCTTAATGACTAAGTATTGAGTGAACTACATGGCCTCACTTTACCTTTGCTGACTTATTCACAGACACGTGGCATTCTCCCTGCAAAGAAAGGAAATTTCCAGGAAGGTCACTAGGCCAGCCCAGCAAGGGGAAAGTATAAAGGTGAAGAGAAGCCGCCGAGGTGGGGATCCGGGACTTTAGAGATCTCATTCTATTGGGGATCAGAGGAGAGAGAGACTTTGGGGGAGCAAAGTCTAGGGTTTGAGAGAAACCAGAGAGTACGATTGAGAGAGGGGGAAGGGAAATAGAGTGACATGATCCTGATTCACCCCTTTGTAATCGTAGTTTCTGGGCCGATCAAAATGATCGGCTAGACATAGAGTGTTGCCTTGAGGGGTTACATGTATGGATTTAATCTAATTTGAGACATTTGATTTAGGATTCTATCCGTGTTATTTATGTTCATTATTCTGTACTTGTTGTGTTTGATGTTTTGCATTAGATTAACTTCATATTAAATCTGCGGTGACCACTGAGATTGTTGTGAACTTGCCTAAGGAAATCAATCCCAACTTGTATTGATTATGAACATGCTTGTGTGAGTCTTATTCCTGCACATTTCATGATTTAGAAAAGGGCAAGGAGCGTTTTGTATGGTGAGTTTAGATTACATCTGGGATGACTGCCCTGACAAGGAGTATATCCAAGTAATCGAGGCTCACTACTGCCACCATAGGAAAGGACTAAGAGTATTCTTGTATTGTGGATTGAGATTACATATGGGATGACTGCCCTGACAAGGGAGTATATCCGGGCTAATCGAGGCTCACAGTAGGAGAATCGGGATTTGGGGAAGTCTCACTCGTCCCTAGAACTTGCCCTGACAAGGGAAGTTAGAGGAGTATTGTGAAATGGGTTTGAGAGAACTGACAAGTTGATCGAATCCCAGCTCACTAGCAGAGAAGTCCCCTCACACTTGTTTACACAAGTCAATGATAGCAAGAGAAAAATCCATACTAGTTGTTCCACCCTCAAGGCAACACCTCCCGTTTTATTGAGTTATCTCCCGTTCCAACATTCCTGCATTTTCATTCATTTGAGTATTATTTCGTGCCTTTTTAATTGTTCATACTTGCTATCATTATTCAATACTTGATTGCAACCCTCTCCCTGTGGAGACGATCCCACTCATCACTGCTGCATTTATTTTTGAGATTGGGTAAAATTGCAAGGGTAGCGACAACCCCTGACCAAATACCAACCTCCAATAGCTTATTCACCTCCTGTTGAATAATCTGCTTGCGCTCAGGAGCAAAACTCCTCTTCTTTTGTTGCACTGGTTTTGTATCTTCATGAATGTTCAAAGAATGAGTTATCAATTTAAGAAAAACTCCACCCATCTCCTTTGGGTCCCAAGCAAAGATATCCATGTACTCCTTGAGAAGTTTTAATAAGCTACGTTGAATGCCTTCAGAGATGTTTTTACCGATCTGGATTGTCCTCTCAGGTCGGGCACAATCAATTTGAACCTTTAATATTTCCTCGTCATTGAAATCAAAATCCACACTTTTTAAGGGATGTTGTTTCCGTACCTTCGCCGGACCTTTGATTCCAGCTTTCCCTTGTACGCAATTCACACGAACATCTCGATAAGGCTAATTCTTCCCTCTCATAGCCACCATGTAACACCTCTTAGCTACCTCTTGATCTCCCCGTATTGTTGCTATCCCCGCTTCGGTTGGGAATTTCATCACCAAGTGGTAAGGCGACCATATTGCCTTTAACTTCACCATGGTCGGTCGGCCTATTATCACGTTATAAGGAGATGGTGATTTCAGCACTGCAAAATCCGTATATACCGTTCTACTCCTCGGGTATTCTCCTATGGTAACCGGCAATGTTACAATCCCCATGGGCTGAACTTCTTCCCCAGAGAATCCAACCAATGGAGTTGGGCTCCTTCGGAGATACTTGGGGTCGACCTCCAGTTGTTCAAATGCATCGATATACAAAATATCTACCGAACTGCCGTCATCCACATAAACCCGATGTACCAGCTTGTTGGCGATGTTGGCTTTTATTATGAGAGCATCTGAATGAGGAAATTTAGTAGGGACAGCATCTTCTTCAGAAAAAAATAATGGTCTCTGAAGATTTAAACCGGTTTCCTACTGGCTCCTGCTCGGGAATTCTCCTGCACTTGCTTTTACGCACAGAATTACTTCCTCCCCCTTCTAATCCTCCAAGGATAGCGTGAACTTCACCTGTAACATCCCGAGCTGGGGGATAATTGTTGGGCGCTGACGTTTATCCTCAGTTCGGGCGTTGCTCCTTCCAAACTGAGGCCGATAAGGCGAACGCCCTTCAGCAGATCGGCCTCTACGGGATACCTTGTATGTCGTCTTAACGAACTCTTGTAAGTATCCCTCATGAATACAATCCTCAATTTCCTTCTTCAGGTCGGTACAATCTTCGGTGTCGTGGCCGTGCTGCTGATGAAAATTGCAAAAGAGGTCCCTGTTCCGCTTATGATTTGGTGCATTCATTTTCATTGGGGGTCTTAGAATCCCATGCTTCCCAGCAATAGCTAGGATTTCTGAATGGGTCTTGTTGAGTGGGGTAGTTATCCTTTCCCTTAGCGTTGATTCTGCAGTACGCCGAGGTAGGTTAAGGCGGTCGAACACCTTGACTCGTTTATCTATCCCCACATTCCTTTTCCCTTCATCTCGACCTCTTGTTGCCCGTTTCTCATTGTCCTTCTTTCTTTGATTTGCCTCCTCTCCTTTAGCATACTTCTCGGCTCGATCCATTAGCTTCTCCATATCTCCTGGTGGATCCGTATCCATTTTGGTATAGAAACGCCCGGGCCGTAAGCCATTAAGGAATGCTCCTACTAAAACATCCTCGGAGCAATTTTTCACCTGCAAACTCTCGTCATTAAACCTTCCCATATAACTCCGAAGGGATTCACTATCCCTCTGACGGAGGTTCAGCAGCTCTGTGGTAGACTTATTAAATTTTTTTTGTTGTAGGAAACGATTGAAGAAAAGATCACATAATTGGGAAAAAGAATCCACACTCCTTAGTCTTAAACCTTCGAACCAGAGGCGAGCCTTCCCTTCTAGAGTAGTAGGAAATGCCTGGCACTTTGTTTCCTCTGGTGCCTTCTGTGAATATGATCATTAGGATCTGAATCTCCAGTGTAAGCTTGCAATTGCGGTAACTTGAACCGGGGCGATAACGGAAAATCAGAAATCTCCTAGGATAAAGGGCTGTCCCTCCGGGGCCTCCTTTTCCCTGGATTATTACCCGCTTCCCGATTAACATTTCCTCCGCCTCCAGTTCGAGGAAAAGGATGAGTCTCAAACCTCCTATCATTTTCCCCACCAGACTCGCTCTGGATCACCAGGGGTGATTTTCCCCGGTCTTTCTGCTGATCCTGCTTTTTCTTCCGAGCTTCCTTGACCATAGCCTCCATCTCATCATAATGTTCCGCAAATATTTTCATCATCTCAGGGGTAATCCGGTTATCTCCTTGCGGTGTCTTCTCAGGATCTTGCTGATTCGTGGGCGACGACTGTCTCCTTTCTTCACGCCTACTAGTTTGGGCAGCTACTCCCTTCGATCTCGTATTTGTCATCGCACTGTAATCTTGTAGTGAGAACCTTTTGTACGAATCCCCACAGACAGCGCCAATTGATGAAGCTCAAATTCTTACGTCGGTCAAATTGAGAAACACCGATCTAGAAACACCGAGCTCCAGCAATGATCACCAACTTAATCTGTAAAACAGAATAGCGTTAGAGTAAAGTCCCGAGGTGATCCCCGGAGATTCCACTCCGATGCTTAAGTCAGTAATCTTATATCATTAATTATTAGATTCCTATTCTATATTAATGAAATGTACTTAATACGATGACTTTACCGTTAAGAAGGCTCCAACTCTTTCTCCCCAAATCTCGGAAGTCAGTTAATATTATGCTTGACTCATTCCATGCCGATCTGAAATATTCAAATAATGCCACATCAACGGGTATTCCTATTTTGTGTATTTTTCCATAATAATTTCTTATTAATTAGTTTTATTTACTTTTCTTAATTAATCATTACTATTTCTGACAGTTTTCTTGAATTAACTAGAAGATATAGTGTTTTCGTTCCTCGTGGGATCGACCTTACTCTCGCTATATTATTGTTTATTCTTTAGAGTAAGTAATTTATTTTGGTACAAAAAACGACACTACCAACACCATTACACAAATAGATGAAAAATGGATGACGACTGTTCATATTACAAAATCAAAGTTAAGGGATTATAATGACACTTTTGGAACAATGAGCACTAAAACGTAATTGACCCCAAAGTTGAGGAACCATTAGGGTCATTTACCCAACATGTTTCATTAGTTTCTTCTATGTTATTTGGTCATGAACATTTACTTAATAAGTTTTGTTATTCATAAACACATAGGGTCCATGCCAAATTCTCTCCCACTCAAAGATTCTACCTCTAGTATTCTATTTAACCTATATCGGTGGAACAGTCTCATATGCCAATAGAATTCCCGACGAGGAAAGTACCAAATTACATCATAGATAGAAATACTTGTAACGGCATAAAATTGGATTTGTAACAGTATATGATTTGTAATAGCATAAAAATATATTTTATATATATATTGAGTGAAGAAAAAGAAGCATAACACTCACACAAAATTATAGCTATAAATAAGTAATTATCAAATACTTAAAAGCTAGGGTACATTTACTAATAATTTTCTATCAAGATTCTGACATGTTTCAAACCTTGCTAGCTCTGTTTACTTGAGAATGATCATCTAGTGAACAATTTTTTGTGGTAAACTCTACATCCATTACATCATTTCTTTCAGTAAACAAATCCAAAGGTTTATATGTGTAACACCAAGCACATAATACATAATAGATGAGGTTTACTACTTGTATTCCTGTCACAAGCCAATAATAGTTTTCCAATCTTCCCTTGTTAAGATTTCGATTAGGAATCCAATTGTTTTTCGTACCAGTATGTTCATGCACTAAATCAACTAAGAATGTGCCTAAATAATTCCCAAATGATAATGCAATCGAATAGAGTGCAACTGCAGTGCTTTTCATGCTCTCAGGGGATTGATCATAGAGAAATTCCAGTAGTCCAACTTGCATGAAAACTTCACCAATTCCGTGAAGGCAAAATTGTGGAGCTAACCAAAACACACTTATTGGGATAACCGCAGTTGGTTTGTCTAGGATATTACAATCTGCAGCCACTTTTTTTCGCTTGATTTCGACTAGAGCCGACACGATTGTAGCAAGAATGTTCAATGCAAAACCGATTCCTATTCTTTGAAGGCATGTTATACCTGTGGGAATGCCGGTGAATCGACGTAGAAAAGGAACGAAAAGACGTTCGTACAATGCGAGTCCAATGATCAAAGTACAGACACTGAAGATGGACAAGCTCGCTGGAGGAATTGCAAAGGAATGGGATAACTGACGATTCATTGTCCGAGCTTGTTGGATGGTGAAGCTGTGCTGATTGGAATAAGATGTGAATAGTAATATTGCTGCTCCCCAAATAGGCAAAATTCGTATCATGGATTTAAGCTCTTCAACTCTATGGACTGTGGACAATCTCCATAGGTTTGGTCTGTTCGATTCATCTATGTCTTTATCTGTTACTATGGCAGCTCGATCGAACCACCTTGAAACATTAGCATGAGATATAATAATAAAATTATTGATCAGATATATAATCATCAAAAGGCTTGAATGGCTGCATTATATTCAAAACTTAATATGGGCAATGTGCAAATATCACATTTTTTATTGTTAGAAAAAAATACAATTTTGATCCTCGATATTTTAAGCAGTGACACTTTTAGTTCTTAGTAATTTCATAATAAAATTGGCAATGGGTGGAGTAGCCCAAGGATCTTATATATTAATTCAAGAGCTCTTACCTAAGAGATGTGGGATATTTTTAGGGCTCTGATACCTGGCTTTGATACCATGTTAAATGACCATCCAACCCAAAACCAATTGGCAATGGGTGGAGTAGCCCAATGATCATATATATTAGTTCAAGAGCTCCTACCTAACCGATGTGGGATATTTTTCCCTTAACACCAATACAAAATAGTTGATGGAGTTTCTTTGTAAATTGTCAGAACATATCACGTGTGTTTACCACATATACATTAGTGGACAACTTTCTAGTATTTTCTCTAATAAAAAAAAATAAATTTCCTTTTTATACAATAAATAAAAAATAAAATCATTACTTTGAAACCGATTTTTAGCTGTATAAATTAATCCACCACGGTAGGGTTGTGTTTTTTATTGTATAGAAAAGAATACTTGGTTTCTCTTAATTGAAAAATAATAGAAGATTGACCATCACACGTGACAACTTCTAATTTCTATCGATCAACAAAGAAAACTCGTCAAATTTTAGGGATTAAAGTGCCACTGTTTAAAACTTTACTGACAAAAATCGCATTTTTTTAATTATTCTTAATACTAGAAAGGTTTCCAAGCAAACAAAATTTGGATAATAACAAGTTGATGCATATTACCTGAATTGATTTGAGTGCAGAAGCCTTCCATTGGAAGAGAGAGCAGCATCAAGTTCCTTGTTCTCATAAAGCAAAATAGGATCAGATGGTGTAACGACAACATTTCTCTTCTTGAATGCAGCAACAATTACTTGTGCCAATCTAGTAAATGGACTTCCTTGTGGTTTTACTTTCTTATACAGGGGAGATCCCAGCACAAATGCTACAGTCGCAAATCCCAAAGCAATTGTAGGAATTCCAAGACCCCATCCCCAATCAACATTGTCTTGGACATAAACCACAACAGTAAGAGCAAGCAAAGCTGCCACTGCCATGGAAATATAGTACCAATTGAAGAGATTCCATTTTCTAGCCTCTACTTTGGATTTGGACATGTCGAATTGGTCTGCTGCAAAGGTCACAACGCATGGCCTAATCCCACCTGTTCCGATTGATTGTAAAAGCAGAGAAACATAGAGGACACCGAGTTGTAGAGTTGAGGCTTCTTTGCAATTTTGTTGAGTTGGACATGATGGTGGACGTAGTGATGGCAGGAAAGCAAATACAGTAATGGTGACCATTCCCTGTGAATCATCTAACTAGATTTTTAGCAATGAAAAACTAATTTACTCAGTGTACATAAATTCCCATGTTAGATTACCAATTTTCAGTATAATCCAAAGAACAAACAATGATGCTACTTTTTTTATGATATTTGTGTATCTTCTTTCTTTCTTTGTTGTTTGTTTTTTTTTTTCCCAATATTTTGAAATTTGTATTGGAATACGAACCAGTATGAGTTAAGGAGTCATTGTGTAAACCCGATCAGAGCCGATAAAAAAAAACAGATAACGTTATTATAACATCATAAATAAATTTCGATTATAAATTATAAATATATTAAAAATTTTAAAAATTCATTGTATCTAATTACAAGTTTTTACTAATTTATATATATCTAAAATATATAATATTAATAAAATACTATTAATTAATCTAAATATTAGATATTATTTAATATCAAACATAATAATTTTGAATAAAAAAAGTATAAAATATCTCAAAATTTATGAAATTTTCTTTTATACGAGTCTTTACCCTCTCAACAAATTATTCAAAATGATATTACACCCAGTTATGTATGATTATTTGTTTGTTTTGTTTGGATGGGTTAAGAAACAGTTAAAAAGGTAAAATTTTATCCATAAATATAGCAATAAACCCATATATTTATTGATGTTGGATCTAAAATTGAAAACAAAATATAAATTTATAAATCGAAAACTAACAATTAACCCATTTATTATTATTGAACCAAGTTTCAAAACAATCCAAAAGTTCAAAATTCTTTTTTTTTTTTTTTTAAATCCCATTTACCTGTCAAAACAGAATTTTAACCAATTTTTAAAAAACCTTTTTCAATAAAACAACTAAGGTGGAAAATTAATTATGCGTTGTGATATATAGGGAAAGAAAGAGACGAACCAATACGTAAACGACAGATCCAATAATGATTGTCCAAAATCGGCCGAGAAAGGAGTCAGCAATTAGAGCACCGATAAGAGGTGTGAAGTTGGATGTCCCATTAAAGTTTGTAAGGATGTTGGAGGCTTTCACAAGAGGCAGATTTAGCTCTTTGGTAAGGTATGTTATCATGTTGCCATGGAATCCAGTTGATGCAAATTTGTCACAAGCTTCGTTTGCTGCCATGTTAAACAGTAAGCTGTTATTCATCACAAAACGAAGGAACGAAACCAATTTCAAGTTAGCTTATTAATTACATTGGCATTTGAGTTTTTGTTTTGATTAGCCAATCTTAAGTTTCTTTTGAAAGTATAGTTTCTTTTGAATATATATATATATATATATATATATATATTGAACTCTAGTTTGTCAATGAAATGAAGCAAAAGGCAAAGAAAATCCAAAATCCAAAAGGCAAGATCCCTTGTAACTTTTGATTCCATCTCATTTTGGAATCAGAAAGCTGCAAGCAATGATAAGAGTAGCAAGGCAAAAAATAATAAAATGTTAATTTCTTGAATTGAAACCAAATTCCAGGAGCAATTAAATAAAAGCATACTTGAGAGGTATAAAAGACCGTAATTTTGTAAAATCACCAGGTTCGTTTATACTTTCATCAAACCTGTGTCAAATGTAATTAACCTAATACAAAATACAGATTGCTATGTCTTTTTTATCAACAAAGTTATTAAATCATAACATTTCTAGTTTCCATTCTGAATTTAGTCAACACCTCAGTTGACTTTTCCTAAGGAATCAAAATTAGCATTAGGTAGCCCCAATCTCATATGAAAATTAAAAAAAAAAAACACACACACACACACACATTTTACACATGAACAAACAATTTTATATTAAGTCAAGTTTAGGAAAACATATTACAAGAAGCCAAAATACAAAAATACATCAACCAAACCTATATATGTTATTATCCCTTCATGCAAATGTCGTAAATTTTTGAGATGCTTCACTTGATGATGAGTCTTTTCCAAAATTGAAAGACCCTAAATATTACAACTAGTATTTAAATTCATATCAGAGTGTGAACCGATCAAGCAATTGAATCTGGAATCAATTGGTCGAATAAGTCGGTTCAGTATGAAAATGTCATAATGATTTTAAAAGTAAATAACTATAAGATATTAATATTAATATCTATATATTCCTAATAATAAAAATATAAAATAAAATAGGTTAATTATATTTACAACCCCTCAAGTTTGATGAAAGTATTAAATGAACCCTGTAGTTTAAAAAAATCTAACATTCAACTTCTTATTTTATTGAATATCAAAATTAATTTTCTCTTAATTAGTTTTTTTTCAAATAAAATTATTAGAAAAAAATCCTATTTGCACTACTTTAAAACAAAGCGAACTATAACTTTGTTTATTAATTTATAATTATTTATAACAAAAAAAATGCATGAATAAATATTTTTAGTTATTACTCTGAATTCATATTGATTGTCAATTAACATTGCAATGAATGATTAAAGTAATAAAATGTTTGAAATTTATGAGTTAAACCTAAAATAATAATAGTTTTCTTTTATTTATTTTTCTCATTAGGCTGAAGTTTTATGCCACAGTAATGGTAATATTCTTTTGTTTATGTCTTTAATTAGGCCCAATTTATAAATCCATAATAATAATAAATTTCTATTGTTCAATTTTTTAAGGGTAAACTATCTTGAGGGCCACTTAGAAGTGGTATACTAATAGTCATTCAGTTAAATATTACAACTATAAAAAGTTGTATTCTAATAGCATTTCCATTAAATTCAACCGTTATCTATAAAAATTTTCGTTAACGTCAATCTTTTTCTTAATTTTTTAAGGTAATATTATACGTAAAAATGAGGTAAAATAATAGAATTTACAATTTAGGATAAGGGGTGTTCATCTAACAAAGTTGTGTTTAAATTTTATACTTAAAAATATTGTTTAATAAAAATAAATATTTGAATTTAATGAAAAAAATCAAAGATAATGGCTAAATTAACGAAATGGCTATAAGTATACCAAATTTTATAGATGAGTGGCCAAATTGAAACAAAAAAAAATTAGTGACTAAAAGTATACTATCCATATAGTTTAGTGGCCCCCAAGATAATTTACCAATTTTTTAATAAGGCCCAACGTTCAAACTCAAAATTTACCCATCCAAAAAACTAAAAAACAAAAAGCCCATTTGACTCTAAGGCAAAATAAAAAAAAAAAAAATCGTGTTTTGACCTATTTCCGATTGTTTTCATCAAACCTGGTTTTTTGATTGATTCTTAAACTTCTAGTTTTTAATATAAATCTAGATTGAACCAGCAAATAGTTTCCAGTTCAACCGGTCAAATTAGCTAAACCCGATCAGGATTTAATAACACTGGTCACAACCAGTGTTTTGAAAATCGAACCGGATTGGCCGGTCTGACCGGTTGGATTGGGGACCGGTCCTTGGTCCGGTCCGGTTATCATGCCAAAACCGTTTTTGAAAAAACCCGATCAAAACCGGCCAAAACCCCGGTTGGACCGGTCAGAAAACCGATTTTGACCGGGTTTTTTTTTTTTTGCTGTTTTACCTTATTTTTATTTTAGGCTGGTTATTAGTTTGAATTTTAGCCCAATAACACTTATGGACTATTATCAATTTTGGATTTTGAAATGTTATCTTTTACCATTCAATGTTGGATTCAATATTAATATATTTGGGCCTATTGCTATTTTTTATGAAATAAAATTATACTTTTTAATTTCTTTATTAATTCACTAAAATAAATCAATAACTAAATAATATATGTGATTTATTATCATTTTGATTCATTTGTTAATAGAGTAAAATGTTTAAATAAAAGAAAATTTCACAAATTATGAAATATTATGATTTAATAAACATTTATAGTTAATTAAAAGTATTTTTTTAGATTATTCATATATTTAATATTTAAATTTATTTATGACATCACGATGACGTCATTCAGTTTTTTGTTCGAGTTTATCCAAGTTGACCCCTTGACCCATTAATTTAGCCCGTTCGTAATTCGGTCCAATTTTCAAAACATTGGTTACAACTTACAACCAGGATTACATTTACATACTATTGAAAATTGGACATTTTAGAATGTCACAAAGACAAGACCAGCAGCATTCTTAAACGTTTTCTTTGGATTACATGATGTTTTTTACACATAAATTATTTGGTTTTTTAAATCAGGAAATGTCAAAGAATGAATACATCTAAAGTTAAGTTCAACATGTAAGGATAATTACATGTAAGATAAATTACTTTTGACGTTCCCAATTTGTAAGTTTGTTTCGATTTAATTTCAATTCTTTAAAAAAAAATTCAAATTGAATAACTATTTAACATATATATAACAAATATAGAAGTATAAAATTGGACATGTACATGGTCATCGAATTTTTTCTTTTAAAACAAAAGACCATGAAAAATCAAAATTGAATGACAAACATAAAAACTTTGAAAAAATAAAGATTAAAGTGAAATAAACCCTTCCGAAGTAATTTAGTCCTGCACATAATTATATATATCTATATATATAAATGATGTTATTGTTTTGGACCCCGAAGTAATTTTAGTGGATTACGAAGAAGCAAGAAAAAAAAAACAATGATTTTCGGAGAAAACAAAGAACTAGTTTTCTTTCTTCTTCTTCTTCATTTTTTTTTTTCAATTGTGGGAGTTTGGAGAGATGGTAGCAACTTATCATAAGTTGATTAAGAATTAACTCAAAACAAATTTAAGAAACCAAAACAAGGTAGATGAAGAAGGATCAACGCCCAGATGAGAAGGATTTTGCTCCTCGTAGAATAAAACCTTAACATAAAACTATGGAAGTACAAACATCTTCGCCATAAACCCATCATAGGCATGTCTCACGACACTCAAATAAAAGCTGAACCAAGTTCAAATTAAATTAACTTCCAAGCTGATCATTAAATTAAACGAACTCACCAAATATAAACGGCATAGTTTTGAGTCCTCCAAGTTGCTTCTTTATAGTTTTGGATTCTCTTTTCATCTCCTCACGGTTTCCGGTGAACTTTTCATCTGACTCCATCCTGTTTTCCATGTTGCAGATGAGAGTACAAGAGAGTTCTGTGACTATATATATAGGGAGGATGGTGAGTGATTAGCGAAATTAGTTTTTTTTTTTAATATATATGTATTATTATTGTCATTGAACTTATGACCAACATATGATTTTGTCGTTTTAAGTAAAATTCGTCTTTTGTGTAATGGATTGCTTTCTTAGCTATGTAAAAAAAGGAAAAATATATATATAATTTTTATTTTCAAAATTTTAAATATTGGTACTTTTAATTTTTGATGATTTGAACGAGTTAATTTAATCTTAATATTTCAATTCGTGACTAACACTAGATGTACTCACGGATTATCTTTGTTAATTGACATAAATTATTTTTCGTGTTTAGCACCTATAAAAAAAAAAAATTGGTTATTGATCCACCTGAGTGGGAAGTCTTAACCAGATGTATGGATAGACAATGGCCTATCCAATATTATTCTGTATTATCCTTTTTAAAATTGAAATTACTTAGTAATGTTCACTTATATCTAATAATTGTAAATTTGATTTTATTCCTTAATTTTAGTGAAACGATGTCATTTTGAATATTTGACAGAATAAAACAGGATAATATTAGACAGAAAATCTGATCTCTGCTAGGGTGCGACCGCCCCCGCAAGATTTGAAAATTTTTATTATGTCCCTTCAAAAAAATACAAATTTTCAATTGAATCATTAATAAAATGTAGACCCGAAGGCTGTTTCCGTCCCTGTCGGGAGAGATGCCAACCATTTCTTGTTTCTGCAAACATGTATCCTTTAGTAATTAACTTCATGCAATTTTCTCTAATAAAAAGATATAATTTTTTTTTCATACAATATAAAGCAAAACCCTTACTAAAAAAAATTCTATTTTTTGTGAAATTGTCATGCGTTTTATTTATTATTATTATTTTTAAAGAAGAATTATATTTTTTTAGAGAAACTACTAATGAATATGTGTTAAATATCAATCAACAAAGAAAATCCGTCAATTATCTTATATTGGTTATAAATTCAAATCTTGAGGATTAGATTGAGTCTTCCAAAATCATTAGAGACTGAGAGTGTCGTTGCTCAAAACTTTGGTAATCAAAATTGAAATTTTCCTTAAAAGGAAGTTAAGAGATTTTTAATTCGTGATAGATATTGTACTATAAATCTTTTATGGGTAAATTACTTCAATTGTCCATCAACTTGGGGTTCATTCCGCTTTTGTCTTTAATATTTAAAAAGTTTTATTTTTATCCCTCATGTTACAATTTGATTTAAAATCGTCATTCGTCCATTTTTTTCGCACTTTAAATTCAATTTAAATAAATATTTAATACATATATGACAAATAAAAGAGCATATAAATTGATAGAATTAGGCATATACATGTTAAATCGAAATTAAATTTTTCTAACATAAAAAGTAAACAAAGAACAATGTTAAACATGCAACATAAGGGATGAACATGGAGCTTTTTAGAGATTGAGGAGAAAAACGAAATGAACCCTGAAGGATCGAATTAACCAAACCAAAATTCAATAAGCAAAAATATATTTGGGAGGAGAGGATTACAATCACAAAATCTAAAGTATGGCACAACTACCATACTACACCACAATCCGTTAGTCCACGGAATTCTCAAAGCCGCCGTATGACTTTTTTACACAACACACCTCTTTGAGGTTTCTCTCTCCAACTCCTCACTTATTACAAAGATCCCTAACACCCTCTATTTATAGTGTTAGATATTTCTTAATTCCACACTTTCCTAATCCCTACCAATAACTAATTAAGAAACAAATACTAGTAGGAAACAACTTTAAACTTAAGAAACGAAACATATTAGGAAACTACTAATTAATAAAAGTTTAGTTTAATTTTTCAACAAACCCACAAGTTGATAGATGGTTGAAGTAATTTACCCATCTTTCAATCTACAAATAAAACAACATTCAAGGCGTGCTTGGTTGGTTGGTGGGTTTGGGGGAGAGGAAAGGGTATGAAATAAAAAATTAGTGGTTGGTAGCATGTAATAATTACCTTGAAAGTAATTTCATATATCACTATTAGGTAATGCTCCATACCCTCTATGGGGGGAATGGATGTGATTAATCAGCACAATACGAAAAATGGCTAATTTTTCCTAGTAATTTTTTTCCTTATTTTGTCTTTTGTTCTCACAAATATTCTTTAGCTCAACCCACATGGATAACTATAAAATAAATGTTCATTATCCCAATCAACACATATAACTCATCTTCTTTATATTATGGTTTACAAATACAAATTCAAGAAACTTCACAAGATGTAGTACACATTAAAAAAAAAAATTTATTAGAGTTGTTGCAATGAAAAATGATGCAAAATTGACCTTGATCACTGAGTTATGAAATGTATTGACTTAAAAAAAAACTTTTGTCATAATTATAATACCATTTAACATATTATAATTTATAATACATTTAAAATTTAATGCAAAATAGAATGCCTAACAATTTTAATTTCTAAAAATTTATAATAAATCAACCACCATTAATGGTAAAATTAATCATTCCCCCTTCCCAACCAAGCACCATTAATATAATCATTATTCATGTTTTCATTTCTCACTTATGTCATTATCATTATCATTATTATTTTCATTGCCATTCCTCTCCTTAACCACGCACCTCCTCAATGTTTCACTAATAGCTAATATACTAAATGGATTCTAAAGGAAGGGTTTAAAAAAAAACAATGACAACAATCAGAATCGGACAATGTAATAATGTGTGAATATGATCAAGGCAAGTGTAAACCATGAACACGAGTCTTCTTTGTGTATTTTATTCTTAATAGGAGATTTGGTAGTGTGATTATTCTTTTATATATAAACAGGGGGAAAGCATTTTCAAGTAGTAATTTTTTATTTTTTATTTTTTGGTACTTAGACAAAAAAAAAAAAAAAAAAAAAAGAAAGTTTTCAGGCTCTAAATTGTGGTCAGTCTCCTGTCCCAATCATACATGCCAATTAGCACGCCTATGTCTTGATCAAGACATGTGATGGTACCCAACAAATGTGAGAATATTTTGAAGGGTGTAAGTGGCTTGATTTACCCCTTAAAAAAATATTAAAATCTTGGCCTATAAATGCAAATTTAGTTTGTCTCTGTCTCTGTCTCTCACCCACAGTCCCACCGATATGTCTTTTCTCACTCGCATTTCTCCCTTTCATGTCATTATCTGACATGAAACAAAATACTAGTATTTCAAGGCAACTTGTTCTGCTAGTATTTCTACAAAAGTAAATAGAACAAAACATTTATCAAATGAATTATACAATTTGCTCCAATGGCATATGGACACTTCAAGAAAATGCCTCTATTAAGGCACTATAAAGAAAATGTCATAATACGAATATATTAAGGCATTATAATGTTACATATGTATCATTATACTTTTATTACTGCCCTTTTTAAGACACTTAAAAAAAGTGTCATCATAATTAATATAATAAGACGCTAGTAAAACAAGTGTCTTAATATAACTTAAATAGATGCACTATATACAAATCATTATTAGGACACTTTGATAAAAAGGGTATTTATTAATTTATATAATTCTATCATAATGGCTAAACACCGATATTTAGAGAAAAAAAAAACTCTCCAAATAACATAAACAACCTAACATCTTGTAGTAAACTCATTGCGCCGTATATGCTAAACCACCGGGCGACCTATTAACATAATTCATCCATCATCTCCACAATCATTTCCACAATTAGAGCAAGAAGAGGCTATTGTGGACTGATAAGATTATTTCCATTGATTGGCGTGATAATGGTGTATTTAACCTCATCAATAATTAGAGATATTCTCAGGTGATATGATTGATCATAATCAAAGAGATAATTTTGTCTTGATAAAAGAGATTATAGTCTAGGTATTTATTTTGATTAATCTTTTCTTATTTAATTTTTTTTTTGTGAGTATAAATATATGATCCCTAATGGTTGCTCATATTGAATAAAAATACAAGTTCAGTTAAACTTTAAATTTCTTCTCGGCCTTGTAAGAAGAACTGAAGAAGTAACATCTTTCACTTGCTGGGTTTTGGTAACCAGATACTAACAAAGAACATGTTAGGAATTTCTTATTTCAAACTGGTTAGCTAATTAAGCAGTTGATTAACTTGATTGTCCATTGATGTTTACTCCAATTTTTTGCGTCCAAATTTTTTGTAAACAATTGTGATTTTATTGAAATGAGATAGGAAATTGGAGTACAAACAAAATTCAGACCACAGGAATATAATCAAAACTCAAAACACTCAATAAAAGAACATCATGATTTATTTTTTTCTTAACTCATATTAATTTGCAACATGTGCAAAAATGCATCCATCCAATCCACATTCGAATGTTATCTTTCAATTTTCTCTTATTTTTGGAATATATTTCCAAGATAGTACTGCACTACGAACATTGACAATAATGGTTTCCACAATCTTGATAGGATTAATTTTCTCATTATTATTATTATTATTTAATTTATAACCCTACAAATATAATATATCAAAAGTTACAATTTTCATCGATCCTCTAATTTTTATGAGTTATAACATACGTATTTTGTTAAAAAAATGACAATGTTAAAACAATGTACTGATTTTTTTTTTGTGTTGTTCTCTGCACCCACCTCGATTGTGAACATACATTCTATTAAATATCGTAGAAGAAAGTGAAAGTTAAAATTTTCATCAAACCTCCATTTTTCATGGGTTATAATACACGTATTTGATGAAAAATGATAAAGTTAAAATATAAAATGGTTATTTTGTCTTTTTCTGTCTGGTTTTCAACACTCACTTTGATTGTGAACATGCATTCCATTTAATATTGTTGAAAAAAAATGAAAGTTCAAATTTTCACCAATCCTCCAATTTCCAACTTTTATAACACACGTAGTTTGGTATAAAATGACAAAGTTAAAAAAATGTGTTGATTTTGTCTTTTTTTGTACTGTTTTCTGCACTCACCTTAATTGTGAACATGCATTCTATTTAATATTGTCGAAAAAAGTGAAAGTTAAAATTTTCACCAAGCTTCTATTTTCCATGGGTTATAACAAACGTATTCGGTGAAAATGACAAAGTTAAATAAATTGGTTATTTGAATTTTCTGTACAATTTTCAGCACCCACCTCGATTGTGAACATATATTTCATTGAATATTGTCAGAAAAAGTGAAAGATAAAATTTTTACCAAGCCTTCATTTTTCATGGGTTATAATACACGTATTTCGATGAAAAATGGCAAAGTAAATAAAATTGATTATTTTGACTTTTTCTATATGGTTTTCAGCACCCGCTTTGATACTGAACATGTATTCTATTGAATATTTTCGAAAAAAAGTGAATGTTCAAATTTTCAACAATCCTCCAATTATCATAGATTATAACACACGTATTTTAGTAAAAAAAGTGACAAAGTTAAAAATGTGTTGATTTTGTTTTTTTTTTTGTACTGTTTTCTTCACCCACATTGATTGTAAACATGCATTCTATTCAATAATGTAAAAAAAAGCTCGTTAAAATTTTCACCAAACCTCAATTTTTCATGGGTTAATACTCACATATTTTGGTAAAAAATGACATAATAAAAAAATTGTTGATTTTTACTTTTTTTGTGTGATTTCTGCTCTCACATCGATTGTGAACATGTATTCCCTTGAATATTGTCAAAAAAATGAAATTTAAAATTTTAACGAGCCTCAAATTTTCATGGGTTATAACACATATATTTTGATAAAAAAAATAAAAAACTAAAAAAAATGTGTTGATTTTGACTAAAAAAAGTTAAAGTTCAATTTTTCACCAAACCCCTATCTTTCATGGTACACATTTTTTTTTGTGAAAATGACAAAGTCAAAGAAAAGTGTTGTACTGTTTTATGCTCCTACCTCAGTTGTGAACATGCATTCTATTGAATATTGTCGAAAAAAGTGAAAGTTAAAATTTTCACTAATCCTCCAATTTTCAACGGTTATAACACACGTATTTTGGTAAACAATGACAAAATTAAAAAAATATGTTGATTTTGTCTTTTTTTGTACTGTTTTCTGCACTCACATTGATTGTGAACATGCATTCTTTTTAATATTGTCGAAAAAAGTGAAAGTTAAAATTTTCACCAAACCTATAATTTTCATGAGTTATAACAAACGTATTCGTTGAAAAATGACAAAGTTAAAAAAATTGGTTATTTTGGCTTTTTCTGTCTTATTTTCAGCACTCATTGTGATTGTGAACATACATTTTATTGAATATTGTCGAAGAAAGTGAAAGTGAAAATTTTCACCAATCCTCCAATTTTCAAAGGTTATAACACACGTATTTTGGTAAAAAAATGATAAAGTTAAAAAAACATGTTGATTTTGTCTTTTTTCGTACTATTTTCTGCACCTACCTTGATTGTCAACATGCATTTTATTGAATATTATCAAAAAATTAAAAGTTAAAATTTTCACCAAACCTCCATTTTTCATGGGTTATAACACACGTATTTCGGCGAAAAATGACAAAGTCAAAAAATTGTTGATTTTAACTTTTTTTTGCACGGTTTCTACACCCACCTCGATTGTGAATATGCATTCCATTGAATAATGTCAAAAAAAATGAAATTTAAAGTTTTTACCTATCCTCCAATTTTCATGGGTTATAACACACGTATTTTGATAAAAAATAACAAAGTTAAAAAATTTGTTTATTTTGTACTGTTTTCTGCACCCACCTTGATTGTGAACATGCATTCGATCGAATATTGTCGAAAAAAGTGAAGGTTAAAATTTTCACTAAATCTCCATTTTTTATGGGTTAACACACGTATTCAGCAAAAAATAACAAAGTTAAAAAAATTGTTGATTTTTACTTTTTATGTATGGTTTTATGCACCCATCTTGATTGTGAACATGCATTCCATTGAATATTGTCGAAAAAAGTAAAAGTTAAAATTTTCACCAATCCTCCAATTTTCAAAGGTTATAACACGCGTATTTTGGTAAAAAATGATAAAGTTAAAACACGTGTTGATTTTATCTTTTTTCGTACTATTTTCTGCACCTACCTTGATAGTGAATATGCATTCTATTGAATATTATCGAAGAAAGTAAATGTTAAAATTTTCATCAAGCCTTCATTTTTCACGGGTTATAACACACGTATTCAGCGAAAAATAACAAAGTTAAAAAAATGGTTATTTTTTACTTTTTCTGTAAGGTTTTCAGCACCCACCTCGATTGTGAATATGTATTCCATTGAATATTGTTGAAAAAGGTGAAGGCTAAATTTTTACCGAATCCTATTTTTTATGAGTTGTAACACACATATTTCGGTGAAAAATAACGAAGTATTGCAAATAGAGAAAGAGCTATTTTAAATAATAAACCCTTGAAGACATGTCTTCTATAATGTGCAACTACCTATAATAAATCATGATTTTATCCATATACTCATCTATCTATAGACATAGGTGTTGAATCCTACACCATACAGTACCAATTTTAGGATATGAGAAGAAATGATTGGCATATTTTTTTTTTTGATGTCTCAGGTTCCTAACTCTACAACTCTATGTCTTCCCGCCACTTCATTGTTGTTGAGTCAGACTAATCATGCGCCTCAAGCCAACCGTCCCCTAGCCAACTGAGGATGTAATGCGCGGGATATGCACGCAATGGGTACAAACTTACAGTAGTAGCCTAAGCTGGGTACCAGGGTCAGTCTCCAATCATTGGTCACCAAGTCACACACCTCCCGGCCCAAGGTGTTGACGATACTCCTCCGACGAATTCCAACCCCACACGGCCTCACTCCTGCGCACAACCATCATCATTGATCTCCATTGCGTATGTGCCCCGAGGAAACTTGGAGCATCTCACAAATACTCTTTCTCCACCTATTTATCCATAAATGGGTGGAGATTGTTCTAAGTGGGATTCGAACCATGGTTGCCATGTTTGAATCCCACTTGAGATACCAATTGATACAAGATCTCTTGGCAAATGATTGGCATATTCTTCAACTTGATTGCACAAGGCACAAGTACTCTCTATATTCAAGCTTCGCTATTTCAGACTTACCAGTGTTAAGAGGCTCTATTTACATAAAAGCACGTGATAAAAAACATATAAAGTATGGGCTTCTTATGCCAAACCAAATCGAATCAATTTACCTTAGTTTAGGAACATTTGAGAGATTGAAAAGCAAAGCTCGTAGTAAATTTTCCACAAGAACGGGGAGTCCATATTAAGATGTCATCAGCAGAACAAATACAAATTTATGCTAATTCTATAATACGTGTTACATAGAATTAATTTTTTTACACATGCTACTTTCAATTGAGACCAGATCCTCTGTCCAATATTATTCTGTCCTATTGTGTCTAATGTTCAAAACGATGTAGTTTCACTAAAATTAGAGACTAAAAAATATAAATATTACTAAAATTATTTTACAATTAATATACCTTAACCAAAAAATGAGTACATCCTATGACATATTTTTAATTTAAAACAGGATAATACAAGATAATTGTGAATTGAGGATCTCATCTCTTTCCAATTATCCTTTATCAATGAATTGATCTAAGATAACATGTATAGAACAATTAAATGGCTTAAGTATAAGTGTGCAATATTTGAGTTAAACTAAATATTAGAAAATTGAATCGATGAACTCCCTATCCTCAAGCAACCCTATAAAAAATTTAGCACGTAGTGGTCCCCCAAGATGCTAATTATCAAAGCAAAAAGAAATGCCTTTTCTATTCCCAACTGCGAACTTGATCAAGGATCTCACATTTTTTTTTTTTTTGATCAAGGATCTCACATTACTTCTTAATTTTGACAATTTCCTTCAAAACCAAGTACAATCAGCAGGTATTTGCATACTCCAGAAAAACCACAATATCATGCTAATTTTTATAAAGATAAGGGACTATTCAAGTAATTTGTATTTTTTTTACATTAGTTTATAGCCAGTTGACCAACGATAGTTTATCTGTGGATAAATATTGATTTACAGTTTTTAAACTAAATGTAATCCTACTAAATGTAATCCTAAAACTAAGGGTTATCTTCAATTTTACCCCATAAAAGATTTTTATTAGCAGTTTACACCGTTGATTATTAGTTAAAGATGCTAATTGATAACATAATTAATTATTAATTTTAAATGATAATTTTATCCATCAATAAGAAATAAATTAAATTATATTTGTCCCTCTTATATTTAAACATTAATTTTAATTTATCTACCCCATAATTTTGTGTTAATACTTAAATATTATTAGTTTGAGGCATAAAATATTTGATCAATTTTTTAACAAATTTAGATATTTGTTTATTTTTTTCATCTTTTTTTTCTTTCCTTTTATTTCATCTTCTTTTATATAAATAAATATATGTCATGTTTCTTGTAATTTATTATTATTTTTAATTTTAGTTTGTTGTGTCTTTGTAATATGATTATTTATCTTATTTGTATTACTGACAATTTAAAGCTTTGATTTAATATCTTAAATTTTTTTATTATATTATAATATATATTAAAGCAATCTAATCAACATAATAAAATCATATAATATATAATGATAAAATATATAAATAAATAAAATAATTATTTGCTTGTTAGTTTTAAGGTGTAGATTTATTACAAATATATATTTTTCTAATAGAGATATCTTTTATACTTAATAAATTTAATAAAAATTAATTAACTCTAAATTAAAAATTCATAGATATCAGAGTGGTAAAATAAAAAAATTTATTAATTTTTTATTAAAGAATTAAAAAAATTGGACAAAGTACGTATTATTTTATTACATTCAAAAAATTAAATAATTCATATAAGGTTTTTGTTGACCAAGTGCATTAAAAATAGTTAACAAATTATAAAACATAGTAAACCGTATCCAAAATCTAATTTTTTAGTAAGATTATATATATTATTCTATTATTTAAAATAATAATAATAAGAAATTTAATTTGTTAAAATATATATGAAGTAAAAAGAAAACAAAATAATGTTAAGTAGGACAAAATTTTGAGAATTAAATTTAAGGGTAAAATAGTCTAAAATATAAAAATAAAATAAAAAAGAATAATTTTTTAAGACAAAATTTAACCTTTTCAAATAAATATAGTAACAGAATATACTTGTTGGTGCAAAGTGCCAATAAAAATCTTTTATGGGGGCAAACTGATTAAATACTATATTTCATGGGGGTAAATTGAAGATAACCCTAAAACTAACAATTATTTCAAGAAAACGCCTCAAGCTCATAATTAGGCTGAGTATGTAAATAATTTGTTTTTATTTAAGCTGAGTATGTAAATAATTTTAAATTAGATTGTAATGTGTTTTATTTAATTTTTAAAGATAATTTTGTTTGGGCTTCAGTTTTTTGGCCTAATAAATAATCGGGTTTAAAATCTAATTATCGAATATCAAATTGAATCAAATTCGAAAATTGATTTTTGATTGTGCTATAATTCGCTTCGATTTCAACTAAGATTATTCAAAATCTAAAAAATAAAAAATAAAACTAAATTAAAAAATTAAAAAATAAAAAACCGAACCAATTCATACTCCTATTCACATATCATAAACTTCGCAATTAATCTTTTTCATCAGCAAAAATGTTAAGTCATCGAATTAGTGACACACGGCTAAATTTCGAATACTTCCATTACTGGACCAAGTGCATGATTCTAGGTAAAAAAAAATTCAAACTTCCACTATGAGTCTATCAGTCTATGATTCCGTCTTTCTTATACTACTTCGAATTCACTTTAATACCAATTGTAATATTACAAGTAGGGGTGTTAAACGATCGAGCTACTCGGTCAACTACTCGACTCAAACTCGGTTTGACCGAGTTCGAGTCGAGCTCGAGCTCAAATTACATATACTCGAGTAGCTCGCGAGCTACTCGAGTATATATATATATATATTATTTTTAATATTTATATTTATGTTTTAGTCCCTGTAGTTTAATAAATTATAATTTAATCTATTTATAATTATATTTTAATTGTTAATTTATAGTAAATTATAATTTGACCTCATTAAATTTTAAAAAATTACAAATACATCCTATAATTTTTAAAAAAAAATTTAAAAAAAATTAAAAAAATAAAAAAAAGTAAAAAAATATAATACTCTAGCTCGGAGCTCGAGTTCGAGCTCGATCGAGCTCGAGCTCGAGCTCGAGTAGGTTTTTTTTTTTAATGAGCTACTCGATTAGGTGTGTCGAGCTCGAGTACGTTTTTTTTTAATGAGCTACTCGATTAGGGGTGTACTCGAGCTCGACTCGGCTAGATTACAGCCGTAATTACATGCTATTGATCAATTAACTAAACAACTTTTGAATTTTATTCCTATTAGCTTAAAATTTTTAATAAGTCAAGTCATTAGTCACCATATATAGACTTTCTAATACGGGATACGAAAAGTCATACTTTATGTACCTAATAGTAGAATTAATAATTTGAAAAGTAAGCAAATATTATCTAAGGTTTAGGAATTTTGAACAAGATAAATGTTTTTAATATAACAATACAAAGGTATAAATCTAAAAAAAAAAAAGAAATCTTATAGTAGGATAGTATGAAACTTGTAAATTAATTTACACTAAAGATGGTTTTGCTTTATTATTTTGTAGAATACATTGGTATCCATTAGGAAGGATTTCACAAAAACAAATATATTGTTGGAATTAATGGGTACACTCATGACAGAAAACCAAAGGTTTTAAGTAAACCAAAGGTTTTAAGTAAATCAAAGGTTTTCTATCAACTATATATAACCCTAAAAGGTAGCAAACTAGAGTAGTTGTAACAAGTAACAACAACAAGCAAGAAAAACTAGGTTTTTCTTGTTATTTCAATCTCAATGAGCAAATAAGTGGTGGAACTGTGATCTGCGTTCAATTCGTTAGTGGTGCAGATTCCACTGGTATACAAGATTCAAATTTCCGCTGTGCAGAGGTTGATTGGACGAAGGTTAATACTCGATCAGTTGCCTTTATTTGGATATATGCGTTTTATCCTTCATTGGTATCAGAGCAAGATTTCAAAAATTATACATGCAGATTTTTTTTGAAAATTTCTTCTTTCATTATGATAAATATATGTTATTTTATCATAAAAATCTGTTTATATAATTTTTGATTAAAACCACCACTACTATTTGTTAGTTTTCTATGGTATTTCGGCATATGTTGACGAGAAATGACTTATGTGGAGTTATTTTTTATCGTAAATTACGACCTCACTAGTGGAGAGAAAACGAGGCACAATTCACCCGCTTCTTAACGTCATCCTTTCATGAGGATTGATTGACGTTTGAGCCCCATTTTGCAGAAGAAAACTAAAAAAACTTTTTAACATAAATGAATAAGATCACGTTCCTAGTCCACGAGCATGTAACATTAAATTTCTTAATGCAGGATGTCTGAACGAATCAGCGATTACTTCATTTAGAAGCAAGTCATCAGAACCCAAACGAAAGCCTCCATGCCATATGCATAGTTGCATAATTCTGTTGTAACATACTACATGATGCAGGATTCTATCCAGATCATTCATCCGGACACGAGCATTCAGTGTTATATTCTCAAGCGCATACAAGAGTTTACGCAAAATTCTCTTTTGATGCTTGGTTCTTGCTACCGTTGGTGTGCGATACATAAGAACCATTTTCTGCAACATAATCACAGAAAAATAGGGTTATTACTCTCAAGTAATTCCCATTATTGAAAACAAATTTCAATAATTAAAGCATCCAATCAACACTTGAAGAAAATTTGAAACACGGGATATACTCAATTTTTGAAAACTCTTTTTCAAAAAATTATTAATTAATAATTATTGAAACATCTTTCCAATAAATTATTAAATAATCTAACAAATTGAAACACTTTTCAACTATATATTAATTAATTTCCTAAATTGAAACACATTTTCAATGAATTAATGAATATATATTGTAATTGAAACTTAATTCAATTGATTTAATCAATAATTACTATTTAAATATTTTTCAATTAATTATTAATTATCTTTTTAATTTTGATTGAAAACTAATTTCAATTATTTAATTAAAAAAACTTTTCTAATTAATCATAAAAATATATATATTTTTATTTATCCACGTTTCTGCGGATCCTTAGGTCCCAGATTTGGGCCATCAGTGACATGTGTCGCTTCTTGATTCGTTCGAGTGGTGCAATTTTGCACCACTCACAGTCGGCGGCTTCATTTTCGACGCCAGAACAGCGGATTACAAGGTTTTTCCATGTTCTGGACTCTTTAGTGAGGTCAAAGGCATTGGGACTTGTAGACTTGTCATGCGTGACAGACGCACCCTCCTTCTACATGATGTCCTATATGCTCCTAGTATTCGTAGGAATTTGGTCTCTGTCTTAGTTTTAATGAAAATGGGATTCCATTATTTTTTTCTGAAAATTTTGTCAGTTGTCTTTGGATACAAATTGTTATGGTCATGGTAATATTATGGATGGTTTTATTATTTTGGATGTTGAATATTTCAGTTCTAATAATAATGCTACGTCCTTAATTACTTCAAAAGAGAATGATGTAATGATTTGGCATGCTAGATTAAGCCACATTGAACAAAATCGAATGAGTCGATTCGCAAAAGAAGGTTTATTAGGTAATATTGATAAAGTTGAGTTACCTAATTGCGAGCATTGCCTACAAGGAAAAATGGCTAGAAAACCATTCGGAAAAGGAACCAGAGCAGACACTCCATTACAATTAATCCATTCTGATATTTGTGGTCCAATGAATGTGAGGGCAAGGCATGGGGCCTACTATTTCATCACTCTCATAGATGACTATACGAGATATGGTCAAATCTATCTAATTTCTCATAAGTATGAGGCTTTGAGTTGTTTCAAGACTTATATGAATTTGGTTGAAAATCAATTAGATAAGAAAATTAAGGCTTTGAGAACCGACCGTGGTCGTGAATATCTCTCATATGAGTTTAAAGCCTTGTGTGATGAAAAGGGAATTGAACATCAGTTGTCCATTCCTCGAACTCCGCAAGAAAATGGTGTTGCGGAAAGAAGAAATCGGACTTTACTTGACATGGTAAGATCGATGATGGCACAAGAAAATTTACCCATTTCCTTTTAGGGAGATGCGTTACAAACTGTAGCCTATGTTCTGAATCATGTGCCCTCCAAGTCTGTCACCTCCACTCCATATGAATTTTGGACTGGACGTAAACCTGACCTTAGTCTATTGCGACCTTGGGGTTGTACTGCGTTTGTCCAGAATACCTCAAGTAAATATGGCAAACTAGGACCAAGAGGTATAAAGAGCATCTTTATTAGATACTCTGATGTATCAAAAGGATATGTCTTTGTGGGTGAACAAGACAATGGTGCGTTGACAGAGTTTGAGTCCCGAGACGTCACATTCATAGAAAATGAATTTCCTAAGCTAGGTCATATAGGTCAAGAGATCACATTCTACGAAACTCATGAAGAGGAAGCGTCAAGATCACTCCATTCGAGTGGGAGGATTTTTGAGGAAGAAGTTTTTGAAAATGTCAATAATTCACCTCTAACTAATGCGAACATTCCTAATCCTGAATCTAGTGGGAGAATAAATCCTTATTCCAGTGGTAGTATGGATTTATATCCTAGTTGGACTATACCGAATTATGATGAATATCAAAGATATGTTTATCAAGATTCAGAACCTCGACGGTCCACTAGAAGGAGAGATGTACCTCAACGGTTTCGAGATTATGCCTCAAGTGAAACTCTTTTACTTGACCTATCTAATGATGAGCCTAAAAATGTGAAAGAAGCTCTATCCTGTCCTGCTAAGGAAAAATGGGTTAAAGCAATAGAGGAAGAGATGGCATGTATGAGCACAAATCAAGTTTGGACACTCGTAGATTTGCCTAAAAAACGCAAGACAATTGGGAATAAGTGGATTCTCAAAATCAAAAGAAAGGCTGATGGTAGTATCGAAAGGTACAAGGCCCGCCTAGTAGCTAAGGGGTACACACAACAGGAAGGGATCGATTACGAATAAACTTTCTCTCCCGTTGTGCGATTCATTTCGATAAGGTTAATTCTGGCTAATGTAGCAAATTTAGACATAGAGCTACATCAAATGGATGTAAAGACTGCTTTTCTCAATGGAGAACTAAATGAGAAAATCTATATGGATCAGCCTATAGGTTATGTTAAACAAGGCAGCGAACAAAAGGTTTGCAGATTGTTAAAATCAATCCATGGTCTTAAGCAGTCATCACGACAATGGTATATTCGGTTTCATAATGTGATCATTTCGTATGGTTTCACTATGATATACTAGGACTATTGTGTTTACATAAAACGCTCTGGAAGCAAGTTTGTTATTTTAACTTTGTATGTAGAGGACATACTCATAGCTGGAAAAGACTTATCTTATATGAATCAAATAAAGAATTGGTTATCGTCCAATTTTGAGATGAAGGATATGGGTGAGGCAGCTTACATCCTTGGAGTTAAGATTTCAAGGGATATTTCGAGAAAATTGTTGTCACTCTCTCAGGAGAACTACATCAGAAAGATTCTTGAACGTTTCAATATGCAAGATTGCAAACCCATAGACACCCTTATGGCAAAAAATGACGTCCCGACAAAGGAAATGTGTCCTAAAACGTCAGAAGAAACCAAGCGTATGGAAAAAGTTCCTTATGCTAATACAGTTGGCAGTCTCATGTATGCCATGCTCTGCACAAGGCCAGATATCTGTTTTGCTGTTGGAATAGTAAGCAGCTATCAGACCAATCCCGGTGAAGCATATTGGAAAGTAGTTAAGAGAATCTTGAGATACTTGAAAGGAACAGCTGACTACTCTCTATGTTATCGAGGAAGTGACTTGACACTAAGAGGGTACACAGATGCGGACTGGGCTGGTGATGAAGACAAAAGAAAATATGAAGACAAAAGAAAATCCACTTATGGTTTTGTTTTCTTACTTGGCAATGGTGCCATCTCTTGTAGTAAGAAACAAACGTGCATTGCCTTGTCCACTATGGAAGTTGAGTTTGTGGCACTCTCAGCGGCAACACAAGAGGCAGTGTGGTTAAAACGGTTTATGAACCATTTGAAAGTCACTACCTCAGATAAATCAGTGACTGTTTATAGTGATAGTCAATCGTCAATAGCTTACACTAAAGATCCTAAATTCCATAATAGGACCAAGCATATTGACATCAAGTATCACTTTGTAAAAGATTTAGTTGCACATGGAGAAATAGATTTGAAATACATAGCTACAAGTGAGATGGTAGCAGATCCTCTCACTAAGCCAGTAGCTAGAAATGTTTTTGAGAAACATGTTAAAGTTCAAGGTTTATGTAAACTTTGATTTTGTATTTCACGAATTGTTGTTTTTTAGCAATATACGAGTGCGAATATTATATTTGTATAATATTTACTAAGCATGTGGAACGGAGCTAAACCCTCTCACACGGGGTTACCCTTGTTTTGTAAATTAGTTTTACAAAAACAGGGATGAGGTTGTATTTTGAATCAAAATTGCTATGAGGTGCAATCGAGAGCGTGTTCAAATTACAGTACCATCTTATTTTAAGAACAAGAATAGTCTTGTCAAGATAAATAAGATTTTTTGCACAAAATGTGTATCAAGACTGGATTGTTTGTCAACTAGTAATAAGTTAAGACTTATTTGTATTCCGTTCTTATTGCCTAGAGGAACCCTGTGGTAATGAGTGACGAAGGGGGTGTGTTAAGACAAACCTTAAACCGATCTTCTAGTATGGTGTTAATTTAATAACATATAAGTGATATGTTAAACATGTGCTCTTTTATAAGTAAATAAAAGAAAGAACACCATAACAAATATTTTCATGCCATGTGTGCAAATCGACCATGGGAATGGAAAATTACTTTAACTAAAAGTAGATCTCAGTTTTTCCTTGTGTGGGTCCCAATCTAGAACCGTGGTTCATGGAATCCTACCCTTAATACCCTTAACATATTCTTGAAGTAAGGTGTGATATTGACTAATTTGGAGGGGAAGATTACTTTGTAAGCCACATTCACGAGTTCTGTTATTCACCGGCATGCCTATTATGAATATTTTGAGAAATATGAACATAGTAGTGAATACAGAAATTGTCTTTTTGAGATCATGTGTGAAACATGGATGTGATAAAGTAATCTGGGGTAAGGCATACACTTGTTGCATATTCGAAGGGCAGAATCTGTAAACGAGATGCTATATATCCCTAACAGGTGTATAGCGCTTGCGCTCTCGTAGTATGCTGGTCGCATAGTCTATTTGCTTCTATGAATGAGATTTTGAGAACAAAATAGAAACATTTTCTGTCATGTGTGAGTGGGAGATGTTGGAATTAATGGGTACACTCATGACAGAAAACCAAAGGTTTTAAGTAAGCCAAAGGTTTTAAGTAAGCCAAAGGTTTTAAGTAAACTAAAGGTTTTGAGAAAACCAAACGGTGTTAAGCAAACCAATAGTTTTGAGAAAACCAAAAGGTTTTAAGCAAAAGGTTTTGAGAAAACCAAAGATTTTAAGTAAACCAAAGGTTTTCTATCAACTATATATAACCCTAAAAGATAGCAAACTAGAGTGGTTGTAACAAGTAACAACAACAAGCAAGAAAAACTAGGTTTTTCTTGTTATCTCAATCTCAAGGAGCAAATAGGTGGTGGAACTGTGATCTGCGCTCGATTCGTTAGTGGCGCAGATTCTACTGGTATACAAGATTCAAATTTTCGCTGTGCACAGGTTGACTGGACGAAGGTTAGTACTCGATCAGTTACTTTTATTTGCATATATGCGTTTTATTCTTCATATATAATAACTTAATAAGGCAAAATACACTACTTCGAATTCAAAAGTTTTATACTACTTCGAATTCACTTTAATACCAATTGTAATATTACAAGCTATTGATCAATTAACTAACAACTTTTGAATTTTATTCCTATTAGCTTAAAATTCTTAATAAGTCAAGTCATTAGTAACCATATATAGACTTTCTAGTACGGGATACGAAAACTCATACTTTATGTACCTAATAGTAGAATTAATAATTTGAAAAGAAAACAAATATTATCTAAGGTTTAGGAATTTTGAACAAGATAAATGTTTTTATATAACAATACAAAGGTATAAATCTGAAAAAAAAAGAAATCTTATAGTAGGATAGTATAAAACTTATAAATTAATTTATACTAAAGATGGTTTTGCTTTATTATTTTGTAGAACACATTGGTATCCATTAGGAAGGATTTCATAAAAATAAATATATAATAACTTAATTTGGCAAAATACACTACCCTATATTATTGCTCTATTCCATACCCAACCCCTTGTAATTTTAATTACAATATTTAGCCCCTTGATTAAACGGGATTGAGTACTTGGCTGGTTTTAATATGCGATAGTGAAATGAAAATAGTAACCTTAAAAGAAAGAAATAGTGCTAATTAATGACTTTCATGCAACTAATTTAATCATGTATCACTTATAGTTTAGTTAGGTGTTGTAGATATTGAGCAATTCTAATAAAGTTAAGTAGTGTTGCAAGTATTGAGCAATTCTAACAATATTAAAATTATCCGTGAGATGAAAATTGGTGAGAGAGTTCTTGATTTCCACTAGATTCAGTCTACCAAAGACCTTAGCAACTAAAGCCAGCTTGAGGGAGGGTTGGTAAGTTTCAATCTTTGCTCCCTATTGATGAAGATCGCTGGGCATTCTTTGTGTTTTCCGGTGCGGAACTCCATTGTTTCTGGCATTGTGTTGGTTCCAACAGACATTTGAAAGATCTGAGACCCATTTATGGCAGCATTGTGTAAGACCCTAACAGCCTAAGATGAAGGGCCTAAATCCTGTACTTATGTCTTCCCCAAGTTCTTTGAATTATGATTTTAGGGTTTATGTTTGGTGTGAAGAAGATATTCTGCTGCCTCCTGCCGGGGAAGTTCTAGAGAGAAGGGAGAGAAAAATTTTTCTAGAGAGAAGGCAACACGTTAGCTTAGATGGAGAAGCTTAAAACTGAACGTTAGGGCCAAAAAATTCAAGTTGCAAAACGGCACCCTACGTGAGCATTTTTGTCCATCTTTCGTATTGTCCACCATTTTTGTCCTCAAAACGGTGTTTCATTGATTCTATCTCATAGGGATTAATTAAGTATTGAAAGCATTGCGTAATTCTAATAAAGTTAAAATTATATTTTCATTGGCTTTCTTTAACATGGTTATTAATTTCCTTTAATTTAAAAAAATTAAGAAAGTTAATTGTTGTAATTAACACTACAAAAAGTGAATGTGGAATCGAGTAATAGTATAAGAGGGTTTAGTATATTTTACCGTATATAATATCATGATATCATTAACAAATTAGAGTAAATTACTTCAATCGTCCTTTAACTTGGAAGTTCATTTCGTTTTTAACCTCATTATTATTTAAAAAGTGTTATTTTCGTCTCTCATATTGCAATTTTAGTTTTCAATGGTCATTTGCTCACTTTTATATAAGAAAATTCAAATTTTGATGACCATTCAACATGTGTATGTCCAGTTTTATCAATTTTTATACTCTTATATTTGTCACATCACATGTATGTTACAAAGTTGTTTAAATTGAATTTTGAGTGGAAAAAAATTGACGAAAGAGAATTTAAAATCTAAATTATAATATTAGAAATTAAATAAAAGTTTTTAAAATTAGATTAAAAAATAAAATAAATCCCAAAGTTAAAAAACGATTGAAATAATTTACCCTAACATATTATCTCTCTCTTTAACTTTCTCAATATGAAGTACATGGCACCAAATCTGTCCTTAAAGGGCCTTAGCGTACCCACATGGGACAAACAAGGCTCATACTTAAGGCATGTTTGATAAATTAATTTAATTTTAAAAATTAATTGATTCATACTTTAACCAATTAAATTTATTTCATAACTAAGAGTTAGATATCTTAATGAATTAAGAGTATATGAGACAACATTCTTTTATGATTTTAAGCTATAAAATTTAATTATCGCTTAATTTCAGAATACACTGAGACGTAATATTTAAAATTAAATTTAATATACCATAAATATTCACAATATCTCTTTAATATATTTTACCATCTCAATCTACTTTTTTATTTCTATATTTAAATGTTTATATTTATTATTCTTTCTTTCTTCTTTTTATATGCTAATATTTTTATTCAATAAATATTCTTTCTATTTTTTAATATTTTTATTTAATATACCTAATTTGATTAAAAAAACTATGTTTTACAACTTGATTAATCTTTTTACCTTATATGTTTTTATTTAAATCAAGTTTTGGTTAATTAAAAATTATATTTTTAAAATTTTTAAAAAATAACACCCAATATAATAGAACACATGATGAGAATGAGCCGTGTCCATGTTCGTGGTGTTAAAGTCACTTGGTCATCCTGAAAGTTTCTGTCACGTTTTGGTATTCTGGACATAACTCTTTCGATATAACTTGGAATTGCATGATTCAAGAAGCTCTGGAACGATAAGAGATAGAGCTACAACTTTCATGTTTTATGTTTTCCAAGATTCTGACGGTATCATCGTGGAATATGGCTGCCAAAATGAGTGACGGGATTCTGGCAGATTTCCATCTCGAATTTCATGGACTATATTGAAGACCAAGATGGCGTGCTTGGGCTTTGCCAACTTTGGATCACGCCATTGTTTAATTTTAGGGTTTATTTTTAAGTTGTAATAATTAAGTCCATTAATTATGGGCTTAAGTCTTGGTGTTTTAATTATGGGCTAAGTAATTACTTGATCCAATTATCTTGCATGATAATGGCAAGTAAAGCAAATCCTTTTTGGACAAGGATTTGGTAGTTAGTTGTAGTTTCCTTTTCCAATTTGGAAAGTTGATTAGTTTAGGAAACAAGAAGCCAAAACACGTTTTGCTTCTTCATTAAAAACTGTCTAACCTAATCCTTTTACAACTTGGATTAGTTAGTTAGCTAGAAGTCAAGTTGTACTTTGCAACTATTAGGGTTTATTTCCTTTTCCTTCTTGGCATGGCCGAAACTCATCCCCTATAAAAAGGAGATGCATGTAACATTTTTACACAATAAGTTGGTGAATAAAATTGAGTTTTTAGCTTTGCTAAAATTCGTGAATTAACTCCTTGAGTTGTTCAAAGCCTTGAAGAGTTATTTAACTGTTCATTGTAGTTAATCCCCTTTAGCGTGACCTATAGGAGATTACACCAATTGTTCTTTATTTAAAGAGCAGGCCTAATTAACTTGTTTAACTGATTGAATTTTCATAGGTTAAATTAAGTTCATTAGTAATAAAACGTGAAGTTTTGATTTACTCAATTCCTAGCGTTTTTCCTTTGATTTCGTTCCATCCAATTTTGTGTTCTTGTTGTGGATTATCTTGGTAAGAGCAACACGGTCCTATAGCTTGTGTGGGAGATTCGAATTTGGTCCAGGAGTTGGAGCCTCGGCCATACAACATTCGCATCAATTGGTATCAAAGCACAAGTTGTTGCCCAAGAAAATTCAGGTTAATCCGTTTTCAATTCTTCCGCAAAATTTCTGTTCTTGTTGCGTCAATTCTGCCCGTTTTTTGTGTCAATTTTCTGCAGTTTTGCTGGCATCTTTCTTTCTGTTATTTGGTGTTCTTCTTGCTGTCCAAAGTCGATACATATTCACCCATTAAAATCACCAAAATCGCATGCAACAAATCATTTACATTCTGCCCGAAATCGTCTAAATTGAGTCTATCTTCTTTTGCGATTTTTGTGTTGTTTCTTGCTGTTTCTTGTTGCGTCTTCTTGCTGTCTTTTGGTGTTAAATTCTGCACTCTTTTGTCATAATCATAGTGTAGGATTCTTGAAGTTTTCTTTGCTGTTTTCACGTCATAACATTGTTAGGGTTTCGTGTGTCAAACTAGGGTTTCATAACTAGGGTTTCTAGGTCAAGTTTTCATAACTTTCTTGATTCTTATCCGTTTCTTGATTTTCTTTTTGCGTTTGATTCTTTATCTTGTCCACCATATATTGAGTGTTGATCAAACTTTTACTCCACTCGAAAAAGATAAGTTCTTGATAACTTTCTTGAACTTCTTGATTTTCTTGAAAACTCAAAGTGGTCAAAATTGAATTCTTGAGTTGGATTCTTGATCTTTGTCTTGAATCTTGATATTCTTGTTAAAGTGGCACATCCGAATTCATTGTCCTTGGTGAGTTAATAAAGTTTGAAGTTTTTAAGGTTGTTAAGACAAGAAGACAAAACATTCTTAAACCTAAATCCTAGGTTGTTGTCTTCAAACCTTAATTTTTGTGGTGTTTAAGGTTCTTGTCCGAACCTAGTATTTTGATTGGTCCAAGGTTTATGTTCAAACCTTAAAAGTGTAATTTTGTCCTTTGTTGTCCGAAGTTGAAAAAAAAAAAAAAAACTCACGGTCAAAAAAAAAAAAAAAAAAAAAAGAGTGACCGAATCAAAAAAAAAAAAAAAAACAAAAAAATAGTCGGACTTTATTTATTGTTATTATTTTCTGTTATTTAATTATTTAATTTATTTTTGAAAAGAACACATTGTTCTTAACTTGTTTCTTGAAAACCACCTTGGATTAAAAGTGCCATAACTTTTTCAATACAACTCGGAATTAGTTGATTCAAAAACCAATCTCTTTGTCTTGAAATCTAGTTTCTGAATTTCTTAGTTTCTGGTGGTAAATCAAATTATAACTTTCACGTGTTCTAAACACTCTTGACGTGATTTCTTGTTACATCTCTTGATTTGATTTGTGAAAATTTGTGTGTGGAACTTGCTGATTGAGATCTTGCTATTAAAGTAATTGAACTTTGGTGAATCTTAATAACCCCACATATTCATTAATTGAGAGTAGTAGCTAGGTTAAACAAGAGAGAACACTACCCAAAAAGAGAGGAGAGTACCTACTATCCTAAAGTGAGGAACCCGTGAGGATTTTCTCTATATTCTTGCGTTTTTCTTTACTAACTTGCAGGTACAAAATGGAGGAATCAAAAAGTGATAAACAAGTATACCAAGCTAAAAGCCCTTCTACGTCATGTGAAAAGGTGTTTCAAACAAGGTGCAAAATCCAAGATAAAGTGTGTGCCATGGAGATTGATTGTGAAAGAAGCTCTAACTTTGCTAGTGAGCTAATTGTAGAAAGATTGAGTATGCACACCACTCCACATCCAAATCCTTACTTGCTGAAATGGAGTGATAGTTGTGGTGAAGTATGGGTGTCAATGCAAGTCAAGGTTGCATTCTTAATAGGGAAATACGAAGCTGAGGTACTATGTGACATATTCCCTATGCAAACAGCCCATCTTTTATTGGGAAAACCGTGGAAACTTGCTTGCAATGGCGTTTATAATGATCTCAAGAATTGCTATTCATTTAGGCATAATGGTAAAAAGTATAATCTATGTTCTTTAAAGCCTTGTGAAATTTCTGAAGATCAAGCAAGCATTGCTACATCTTGTGCTCAAATGAGAGATGAAAAAGAGAAAGAGAAGAAAGTTCAAGAGAAGAGCAATGTAATAGCTAGTGCATCTTGTAATAGCCGAGATTTAAGTGTTATCAAATCTTGTAATTTTGCTTCTTCTAGTGAGTTTAAGAAAGCATTAGTAGCTAGGCAAACAATGTACTTACTTGATAATAGTGATCACCATTTGAATTGTTTGCTGCCTAGTTCTTTTGTTTTGCAGGTTTATGGAGTTCCTAGACAACTAATGGAGTTGCAAACAACTCATTATCAATTGGAAGGGATCCAATCTGCCTTAGCTTGTTTTCCACAAGGTAAGCAAGGTAAGTTAGGTAAGTTTTCACTTGATTTTGATCTTAAAAATGTTAAGAACTTTGTTATTATCAATTCGGTTGAGTTTCAAAGTTTTCAAACTGTTTTTAGTCAATTTCAAAAGCTTCCCTATACTTTAACACAAATAGTTTGGAATTTTGTTAAGTGTGTTTTAGAGTCTAACACCTTCTGTTTTGATAAGCAAATCGATTTACATAATTCTTCAATAGTTACATCAATATATTTTGAATTGAATGAATTTATGTATAGCATGATAGTGTGTTATGTTGCTTATCTAATACATGAATTATATTTTGAGCTTAATGATTATATTTTCGAACTACATCAAACCTTTGTATGCAATCATTCAAGTGTTAACTATATTGACTCTACTTGCTGGATTATTGGTTCTTTTGATTCTTTAAAACGTGATTTTGATCACATCCATCAAGTTCAAAGAAGTCCTTGGATAATTCCGCACTTGATTGGTAGGTTATCTAAGTTCCAAATTTCTTTTGAATTCCGAGAGGTAAAATTTTCTGTTTACATAGATTGTTTACATTCTAGTCTTTGGAATTATACTCTCATATTTGATAACTTTCGCATGTTTTTCAAGGTATTAGTTCGTCCATGTGATTTCCAATTTTGTCAAGGTGCATTTAGGGATAGCTATTATGATACATTACATGCACTATCCACACTTGTGAATTATTTTGACATTGATGCAACTTCCTCTTATATAAGAACATATATTCGTCCATATCAATTTATGTTTATTATTCATAACTTTGTTCTTTGGACTAATAGATTTCTTTTGTTCTTTGGGGAAATAAAGCGTGATTGCTCGCGAGGTGTTGCATTCCGAAACAACTTGATTCTTGTGAAGTTCGTGATTTTGGTGTTTGATCCAGGAACTCAACTTCTAAGATTCGAGGACGAATCCTTTCGAGGAGGGAGGGAATGATGAGAATGAGCCGTGTCCATGTTCGTGGTGTTAAAGTCACTTGGTCATCCTGAAAGTTTCTGTCACGTTTTGGTATTCTGGACATAACTCTTTCGATATAACTTGGAATTGCATGATTCAAGAAGCTCTGGAACGATAAGAGATAGAGCTACAACTTTCATGTTTTATGTTTTCCAAGATTCTGACGGTATCATCGTGGAATATGGCTGCCAAAATGAGTGACGGGATTCTGGCAGATTTCCATCTCGAATTTCATGGACTATATTGAAGACCAAGATGGCGTGCTTGGGCTTTGCCAACTTTGGATCACGCCATTGTTTAATTTTAGGGTTTATTTTTAAGTTGTAATAATTAAGTCCATTAATTATGGGCTTAAGTCTTGGTGTTTTAATTATGGGCTAAGTAATTACTTGATCCAATTATCTTGCATGATAATGGCAAGTAAAGCAAATCCTTTTTGGACAAGGATTTGGTAGTTAGTTGTAGTTTCCTTTTCCAATTTGGAAAGTTGATTAGTTTAGGAAACAAGAAGCCAAAACACGTTTTGCTTCTTCATTAAAAACTGTCTAACCTAATCCTTTTACAACTTGGATTAGTTAGTTAGCTAGAAGTCAAGTTGTACTTTGCAACTACTAGGGTTTATTTCCTTTTCCTTCTTGGCATGGCCGAAACTCATCCCCTATAAAAAGGAGATGCATGTAACGTTTTTACACAATAAGTTGGTGAATAAAATTGAGTTTTTAGCTTTGCTAAAATTCGTGAATTAACTCCTTGAGTTGTTCAAAGCCTTGAAGAGTTATTTAACTGTTCATTGTAGTTAATCCCCTTTAGCGTGACCTATAGGAGATTACACCAATTGTTCTTTATTTAAAGAGCAGGCCTAATTAACTTGTTTAACTGATTGAATTTTCATAGGTTAAATTAAGTTCATTAGTAATAAAACGTGAAGTTTTGATTTACTCAATTCCTAGCGTTTTTCCTTTGATTTCGTTCCATCCAATTTTGTGTTCTTGTTGTGGATTATCTTGGTAAGAGCAACACGGTCCTATAGCTTGTGTGGGAGATTCGAATTTGGTCCAGGAGTTGGAGCCTCGGCCATACAACATTCGCATCAACACATTTTATTCAATATACCCTTTTTCTAATACTTGGTTTGATAAAAAAAATTATTTTTTATAGTTTGATTAATCTTTTTTTATCTTTTTTTTTTACACTTCAATCAAGTTTTGATTAATTAAAAATTATATTTTTAAAAGTTTTAAAAGATAACATCCAATACACTAGAAAACCATTAATATGTAGAGTTCATAAATATATGCATTTCTTTGATAATATTTAATATTCAAAATTACTAATTTTGAATTTTTATACAAATTATATTGTATATATATTTTAGTAATTTTGATTTATTGTTAGAAAAATAATATATTGCATATTTATTAAAAAAATAAATAATTAAAGAAAAAAATCGTACTATTTATCATTCAGTTATCAGATCAATATGTTTATAAAATAAGCAAAATTATTTCAGTATTTAGACACTTATTATTTCAATTTTCAGATTTCACTTTTATCAAAGAGGTCCTTAATTGTGTATGGTTTTAGACATTATTGCTTACTGTATACAAATACAAATTTTTGCCAACTATTCACAATCCATAAGGAAAGGTTAAGAGGAATTCTGGTCCTTCGTGGGTATGTCATATCAGATCAAATCCTCTTATTTTCATATATTATTTTGTTCAAAACTTCAAAACTACCTAGTTTCACTCAAAAAGACCTTAATCCTAAGTAGTTTTACTAAAAAAATTTATACTTCTAATAATATTTTCTTATTTTACATTTAGTGCATGTCTGATAACTGGACTTAAATTTAAAAATTAATTGATTCAAATATTAACCAAATAAGTTTGTTTAATAATAAAAAGTTGAATGTTTTAATGAATTAATTAATAGAATTTGAAAATGTAAACACTTTTTTTTTATTTTAAGCGATAAAATCTAACTTATCGCTTAATTTCAGAACTCACTTAGACCCAAGGTTTTAAAATAAAATTTTAATATACCATAATTATTCACAATATCTATATAATATAATATAATTATACATAATATCTATTCAATCTATTATTTCTACCATCTCATTTTCCCTTTTTCTTTTATAATTTAAAATTTTTATTCAATATATTTTCTTTTTTCATTCTTTATTCTAATATTTTTATTTAATATATATTCCTTCGATATTTTAATATTTTTATTCAATGTATTTGATTCCATAAAGATATTTTTTATGTTATAGGATACAATTTTTTACCTTCTCTGTTTTTTTTAAAAAATAAAGTTTTGATAAATAAGATTTGTATTTTTAAAAATTTTAAAATATAACATCTAATACAGTATGAATATGAAGAGTTTACAAATGTATGATTTTTTTATGATAATATTTTTATTCTCAAAATTATTAAATTTGGTAATTTTATTTTTTTACAAAATTATATTTTTTGCAATAATTTTGATTAGTTGTTTAAAATGTAATATATTTCTCATTTATTGAAAAAAATAAATAATTGAAGTATAAAATCGTACTATTTGAATCATTAACCTATCATATCAATATGTTTATGAAACAAGTTTAATTATTTTAGCATTATTATCCATATATTTAAAATTGATTGTTTGATTATTTAAAGTTCAGAGAGATAATTATTTCGGATTTCATAATTCAAATTACAAATTTCAATTTTATCAAACAAGCGGTTAGTGAAACTCCATAGTATTGATATATTTTTTAATGAAACTATGTAATGTTGAAGTGATGGACACAATAAGATATATTGGGAAGATTAGAAAGAGCGGATTTGATTGGATACCAAAGAACAGAAGGTAGTTGTTTTGTGGTGTCCAAAGACACCCCATTTCTGTTTACCTGGATCAGCAGCAACTACAAATACAATCATGTCTGTATATCTTGTAAAAATGAGGCTTCTTGAATTTGTTATGCAGTCTACTTTTGGTTTGATAGTGCAATCTATGATAGTGTACAATGCACCAAAAACAGTAGAGTTTTGCATAATTGGGGTAAAGAAATGTAATGCTCCAAATGGAAGATTGAGGGACCTATCTTTAGTCAACACAAGCTTAGCCTCAGGAAGTGCATGAATTGGCTGTGTTCATCATTCATTTCTGTGTAGTTGGCCACATAATAGGGCTGTAGTGTAGGCACTATTTTATGTTCACCACTATTGGCATCATGAAATTTTGAAACACTATACTTGAATGAGCAAAACTTTCTTAATGGGAATTTGCATGATCTTTTATATTTTCTTGTTTATATTATTTTTAAGAATAAATTGTAAAACTTTCTTGAACTTTCAATTTCACTAGTGTATCTCCTTGAATTGTCAATTTTTGTACGTTCCATCAATTTGACAGTTTTTAGTGAAAATCAAAATAAGAAAAACATAAATAACTTTTTATATTATGGATCGATCAATGACCCTTCTCTATTTTAGTATTTTGGTCGATTTAGAGTTAAAATAATATAAAGATGAAAGAAAGTGGGGAAGGAGGTTTTCTTAAAAATAGGCAAGACAGATGTGAATGATTGAGATTTTGACCTCATTTCTTGTAAAGTATTTCAAGAAATACAAAATAAATAACAAGAGTAAATTGGACTAAAATATTTGTTTTCTAACAACAATTAAAAATTTCTATTCTTTTGTTTCTACTTCTAGTTTAGTTGCATTTTAATATTTTAAAACTGGTTTTTCAATTGTAGTCATTGAGCATTTTCAACCAATTGGTTGCATGAGATTTCTTTCTTCATATTAATGAAGTTATCACTTTGAATTTAAAAAAAAACAATTAGAAAATTATCTTATTTTACAAAACATTAATACTGGAAAGAGGTCAAATGTTGAAATTGTAAATATACGGGGTATGTTATCATCACTTGTCTATTCATTTATACACAATAAATTATCATTTATCATGTGCCACTAAGAAATTCGTAATTACTATCATTAGCTCGTTTTGGTAATTATTAATATATGGATTTTCAATTTTTCTTGTTATTAAATTATATCATAAATATTAGTAATTAATGATAGACCATCTATAATTATTTGTTTTCAGATTATGCTTTTAATATATTCTTCTTACAACCTATTTTACATTAATATGAAAGAAGATTTATTTGTTGCAGAATCAAGTGGAAAAATATTTGGTTGATATAACCTCGATATTGGGGGTAAATTACTTTATTTGTCTCTCAACTTGGTGGTTCATTCCATTTCTGTTTCTAATATTGTTTAAAAAGTGTTTATCTTTCATGTTACAATTTGATTTAAAATCGTCTTTCATCCATTTTTTTCCACTTAAAATTGAACTTAAATAAATATTTAACACATATATGACAAATAGAAGTGTATAAAAATTGATAGAATTAGATATATGCATGTTAAATGGTTATCGAAATTGAATTTTTCTAACATGAAAAGTAAACAAAGAACTATTTAAAACTAAAAATGCAACATGAGCGAAAATAATATTTTTTTTAAATTAGAGATAAAAATGAAGTAAACCATCAAATTGAGGGATGGTTGATGTATTTTGCCCAATATATATTTGTAGTTTGTCTAGAGAAGTAACCATGAAGATGCTCCCGCCTAGCTCGATTACGGATCAAGTTTACATTTGGCAAGAATTCGCATAATTTATCACCAAAATGTCGGAGTACTCATAAAGAAATTAATCATAGAAGTTCTTAATTAAAGTTATAGAGTTAAATAAAATGAAATCACACACAAGAAATATATTAGAGGAGAGAAAATAAATTCATAATAAATTTACTATTATCAATATCTCAAACAATCACAATACCCTTACAAGTTGACAAATCCTCAAGACCTCCATAATAAATTATAGACTCTCTTGCTGACAAAAGTCATTAATTTGTTTTTTAAATATTATATAAAGTATTCAAGGTCTAAATAGAGGCTAACTGAGTTTTTAGTGTACAATTAGCCATGTGATATTTAGATAAATAGAGATGAATATTAACTGTTTATATTAGGATAAAAAAAATTAAAAAAAAAACTCTTCTGATTTGGAAAATTTTCAAATTATCTTTCTATAGTTTAAAACTACAAATTACTTTTCTATAATATTTTTTGAAAAATTGAAGATTTAAAAAAAGACATATTACATATATATTGGATTAGATAGATCTATAAAAATAAGTATTTCAAATCCATATAATTTATATATTTTTAGAAAAAAAAAACACAAGGAAGTAAAATGTAGATTTTTAAACTATGAGGGAGTAACTTGAAAATTTTTAAAACTATAGGAGATTTTTAGTAATTTACCCTTTATAACATTGTAAACTAAGCTAGGCATGATTTGGCTAATTTTAATGATGTAATGAGATGTATATTTTGTATCCTATACAATGAAATAAAATATAATTTGAATATTTTGATTTATTGTGGTATTTATGATCTATTTCTAATAATTTATTAAACTTAAAAATAAAAGAATTATCTTCTAACTGTAATGTTTGATATAATATTTTCCATGACATATGTAGAGAAATTTGAATTTGATAAAATTCGTATATCATACTTATTTTTTTATCTTAAATATGATATGCATTATAGAATCCAAAATTCTTGCATGTTTTAGATGTTATTATAATAAAGTACGGATAGTAATATTTGACTGGGACTTGATTTTTAAAATGTTATTTAAGTTTCCAAAATGTTATTATAATTGTTGCGGTTTTTAATTCCATCTATATGTTTTGTAATTTTTTTTCATCCTTCTTAACAACTCTCTCCATATCTTTCGAACTATAGCATTGGGAAGATAATCACCGGTAGAACAATTAGCCGTTTATCAATAAGTGATTATTTGTTATTGGATTAAATTCTACTTTGCTAATGGAGCTACCATAAAAGTCAAACATTTATTTCTCAAATTGAAAGGCTTGGCTTTAAATACGGGCGTGTTGCTACTTTTTTTTTTCCTTTCTTAGTTTTGGTTTCTTAGAAATTGAGAAAGAGTGATGAGCACAAAATATTTGTTTTATTGTATATTATTTTTAGTGTTTAAAGGGTAAAATATGTGCTTAATGGTGTTAATTATGTCAGGATTTGGAAGATTTCAATAATGGAGAATGGAGAAGGAAGAAGATGAAATTAGAAAGTTTTCTAGAAGATGAGGGCTGGTTGATTTAATGTTACTTAAATGCTTTTGCAACATTAAATCAGGTGTTTGGCTGATTCTAGTTGGGTTGTGTTATGAATAGGGAAATAATTGATTAAGTAGATACTTGTCAATTATCGAATAATTAAGGAAGAATTGGGCTATGTCGGAGCCAATTTTCGGTAACCTTTTGGTTTATATGAAATTGTTATCTTTGCGTCGATGAGCAATGAAGAATTGATTAGTGTGGAATTACTTGTTTTCCATACTTTCCTTTAAATTAATTAGTTTTCGTATTTTGCTATTAGTGATTTCGTTGTTTAATTCTTTTTTATTAATTGTTTTAGTTACAAAATTGGATTATTGTGACTTATTACAAATTAACTGATTTAGAAGAGAATTGTTGTTCTCTATGGGAACGATCTCACTCCTCTATACTATTTAATAGTGTTAGGAGCGAATTTAATTTTGGTAGAATAATAACACACCAAATTTTGGCGCCGTTGCCAAGGAGCGGCAATTATTTTCTGTCTTCTAGTTAATTTGTGTTGTTCTTTGGTTTATATCTAGATTGTCTGACCCTAATTTGATTTTCGATCCAAAAATTGAAAAGGCAGCTCGCAGATTGAAGAAGGAGACGAAAGAACATCACCAAAGAACCAATTCCGGTTCTGAAATTGACACGTCGTTTGCCCGAACCGCACAGACGCAGAACCAGAATATTCGACTGACAAAACTTCCATGGCTGAACTTCCACCTCTGAACCAGCCTCCTGTCTGTGATTTGCCACCACCTGAGCGTGTGCAACAGGAACGTACCCCTGTGATTAATCCATTGGTGCCACTCCAAACTCCGTTGAATAACATTTTAAAAATCAACAATTATAATAACATTAAGGGAGCCTACTAACCCAGTGATTAATTATAGACGTTCTTGCATTGTTTTGCCTCCACTTGCAACTGATTATGAAAGCATCCTATCTTAATTTATTGCCTAAGTTTAATGGAGATGTTGGGAAAGATCTTCATAATTTTTTGCATGATTTTCTTAAAGTGTGTGAAACTGTGAACAATAGAGGAGTATCACAACAATACATAAAGTTAGCTAGTTTTTCTTGGTCCTTAATTGGAAACGCTAGTGTGTGGTTTAAAAGTCTTACTACTAGATCTATTACAACATGGGATGACATGCAAAGCATATTTCTCATCAATTTTTTCCCCGCTTCTAAGATTGCATCTGGTAAAAAAGAAATAGTAGGCATTAAACAAGATTATGATGAGTCATTAACTGTATATTGGAATAGATTTAAACGTTTATGTGAAGGTTGTTCTCAACATCAAATCATTGATGAGCTTTTAATCCAATATTTCTATGAAGGTTTGCAACCGGAGGAGAAACGAACACTTGATGCAGCAAGCGGTGGAGCTTTTATGGATAATAACATAGATCAAGCCACGAGTTTGATTGCTAAGACTTGCGAATCCTGCCAATAGTACCAGTTTTGTCATTGTTCGACCAAAAAAGTGAGCGAAATTACTAATTCTTCACTAGAGAGCAGATTGGAAGCATTGATGACAAGTGTGGAAAAATTAGTCACTGGAATGGGTGCAGTTTGGAAAAAGGTTGTGCTATTTGCAAAAGTCCTACCCATACAACGAATCAATGCCAAATAACTCAAGAAGAACTTGATGCTGAAGTTACTACTATAGGGGGATATCCTCGTCGCTACGATCCATATTCAAACACTTTTAATACAGGTTGGCAAGACCATCCCAACCTGAGCTACAGGAATTGAGCTCCACAGCAAAACCATCCACAACCGCAAGCTCAACCGCAAACCCAGCAGAAATCAGCAGCACCATCTACCTAAATTAATCCCAGCTTTATAGCTACCACAAGGTCTAGAGTTCCACTTGAAGACATGATAGTGAATTTAGCTACTTCTGTGACCTTAATGCAGAACAACCAAGTTAAGAATCAAGGAGAATTTTAGAAATTTCAGTAAGAAACAAAGGTGGCTATAAGTGGGTTAAATAATCAAATGACCTAAATGGCTAAAAATCTTAATGAGATACAAGGAACCCAAGGGAAATTACCATACTAGGTGCAGATTAACCCACGATAAAATGTAAGTCAAATGACGTTGAGAAGTGGGAAACAACTTGAAGATCCTATCGCCAAAGTCACAGCTGAAGAACAGAAGAACTCAGCAATCGTTCGACCAAATGACGCAGATGCAAAAATTAGAGGTAACCTCTAAATTGAATTTGCCTACTTCCAAGATTAAAATACCTCCATTTTTTCCTGGCAGGTTGAAAAAGAATGTCAAAGATGAAGATTTGGATGACATATTAGCAATCTTTAGCAATATCAAAATCAATATACCATTTCTTGATGCTATTCGAAAGATGCCAAAGTGTGCCAAATTTTTTAGGACTTTCTTGCAAGAAAGATTCCCTATCCAGAGAAGGAAAAAGTCGTAGTGGGAGAGAATGTTTCGGCTGTAATACAACACAAGCTTCTTCCCAAATATAAGGACCCAGGTATGTTTTCTATTCCATGTGCGATTGGAGATAAAAAAATTGAAATATGCATGTTGGATTTAGGTGATTCAATTAATATCATGCCCCTTTCTACATATCAAGGTTTAAACATCGGCTCATTAACTGACACACAAGTTGTTATTCAATTAGCCGATAGGTCATTATCTTACCATTGGGGGTGCTTGAAAATATTTTAGTGAAGGTTAATAATTTGATATACCCAGCTGATTTTTATATTCAAAATACGGGCAGCTCTCATGAAATAAATGTTGTAGTTTTGTTGTTAGGTAGACCATTCATGAAAATCGCTAAAACAAAAATTGATGTGGATAAGGGAACACTTACTTGTGAATTCAATGGAGAATATTTAACTTTTAACATTTTTGATGCTATAAAATATCTCATTAATGTGGAAAATGTTCATTCAATTGATGTGATAGATTCCTTAGTCCAAGAATATATTGAGACTGAATTTGTGCAGGATAAACTTGAGATAGAAATTACACAAAGCTGGATTAAAGGTGAGCCTAAACATCACGTCAATGACGAGATAACAGATGCCATCATGTCCCTCCACTCTCTTGAATAACAGTTTGCCATATTTCGTACTCACTGTTTGCCCAAATAGGAGTCGCATGATGAAATTATTCATTTTATTTTAAAAGCTCTTATTCTTGAAGTGAAACCATTATCTGATAATCTGAAATATATGTATTTAGGTGTTGCAGAGACACTTCCTGTGATCATCAATAAACACCTTACACAAAGCCAAGAGAATAAGTTGTTGCGAATCCTTAGAGAGTGCAAAGAAGCCATTGGATAGACTTTTTCGGATGTTAAAGTATTAGCCTAGCAATTTGTATGGATCAAATATTGCTTGAATCCGACTCTAAATCAGTACGAGACCCACAAAGAAAACTAAATCCGAACATGAAGAAAGTGGTCCTCAAAAAAATACTCAAGTTGTAGGAACTAGGTATGATTTTTCCCATCTCGGTTAGTCAATGGGTAAGTCCGGTTCATGTGGTTCCTAAGAAATCAGGATTTCAAGTGGTAAAAAATAAAAAGAATGAGCTCATACCTATGCGTTTCCAAATAGGTTGGCGTATGTGTATTGATTTTCATAAAGTAATGCAGCAACTAGGAAAGATTATTTTCCCTTACCTTTTATTGATCAAATGTTAGAAAGGTTAGCTGGAAAAATGTTTTTCTGTTTCTTGATGGGTATAGTGGTTATTTTCAAATATTTGTGTCTCATGAAGATCAAGAGAAAGCCACTTTTACATGTCCGTTGGGAACTTTTGCTTATAGATGTATGCCCTTTAGTTTATGCAATGCTCTCGGTACTTTTCAAAGATACAAGATGAGTATCTTTTCAGACATGAATGAACATTGTATCAAGATTTTTATGGATGATTTTACTGTCTACGGTAATTCATTTGATAATTGTCTTAATAACCTTGACAAAGCCTTACTTAGATGCATTGAACAGAATTTGGTCTTGAATTATGAAAAGTGTCATTTCATGGTTAGGGAATGCATTGTTCTAGGACATATTGTTTCTGAAAAGGGATTTCAAGTGAATAAAGCAAAAGTAGATTTGATTTCGTAGTTACCTTATCCTACTAATATGCGTGAAGTTCGTGGTTTCTTAGGACATGCAGGATTTTATCACAGATTCATCCACGACTTTGCCAAAATCGCACTGCCTTTGACAAAGCTGTTACAGCTGGATATCCAGTTTGCCCTTACGACAGAATGCAATGAAACTTTTGATAAGCTTAAGGCGAAATTGATTTCAGCTCCTATAGTTCAGTCCCCTCAATAGGATCTTCCCTTCGAATTGATGTGTGATACCAGTGATTATGCGGTGGGATCGGTGCTTGGTCAAAATTTTGGAAAAGAGAGTCATGTTATATACTATGCATCAAAGACATTGAACAATGCTCAGTGCAATTACACGACTACTAAGAAAGAATTCTTAGCAATTGTTTTTGCCTTTGAAAACTTTTGATCTTACTTGTTAGGCTCTAGAATTGTTGTTTACACTGACCATGTTGCTTTAAAGTACCTAGTTTCCAAGAAGGAGTCTAAACAGTATCTAATTCTTTAGATCTTTCTTTTGCAGAAATTTGACTGGGAAATAAAGGATAAGAAAGGTGCTGAGAATCATGTGGCAGACCATTTAAGTCGGTTAGTTCTGAACAACAATTGTTTGGCCATACGGGAAACCTTTCCTAATGAAGAACTTTACAATTTGATAGGTAAATTAGGTAAGGACCATTGGTTTGCGGATCTAGTTAATTACTTGGTCAGTACGGCCGTACCTAGAGGTCTCACACATGCCCAAAAATTAAAAATTCAAAGTGATGCAAAATATTACTTATGGGATGATCCTTATTTGTGGAATATTGGAATTGATCAAATAATAAGGAGATGCATCCCCGAGAGTGAAGTAAATAATATTTTGCAACATTGTCATTCATTTGCATGTGGTGGTCATTTTGGTTCTAAAACAACTAGAAAAATTCTTGATAGTGGTTTCTTTGGAAGTCTTTTTTCGTGATGCATATTTATTTTGTAAGAGTTGTCCACATTGTCAATAGTTAGGACACATTACTCATCATGATAAAATACCTCAATTGCCTTTAATTATTTTTAAGATATTTGATGTTTGGGGTATGGATTTCATGGGTCATTTTTCTAGTTCTTTTTCAAATTGATATATATTTTTAGCTATTGATTATATTTCGAAATGGGTGGAAGCTAAGGCCACCCGCACTAATAATTCTAAAGTAGCTGTAGGTTTCTTGAAGTCGACTATTTTTAGCCAATATAGAATACCTCGGGCTATAATCAGTGATAACGGAACTCATTTTTGCAATTGCACAATTGAAACTCTTAGTATGATTCCTATGATGAAAATTACAACTCAAACTATATGGCTCAAGAATGAAATGAAGAACTCAAAGAAGGCTCAAGAATTTTGATCTTTCGTTTCTTGATGAATCAAAGTGAAGTGCAAGAGTTGTAGAGAGTGTTTTTCAAGATGAAAACTCAGGGAATCAAGTCTGTTGTCCTATGTAATGTTAATGTTTTCACTTGTATTTAAACTATCAAAAAAGATGACAAAAAAACGTATATGTTTGACATTACAAAAACTAGCCGTTATGATGAGAGAGACAGTTTCGGACTCTAGTTTCGGACCCTCAGGTCGTCCGAACCTATTTTTCAGCAAGCATGTCAAAACCTGTCACGACAGTTTCGGACGGCCGAAACTTACTGTTCACAGTCCGAACCTAAGTTTCGGACGGCCAAACTTACTATTCACAGTCGAACCTAAACTTCAGAGTTGCTTCATTTTTCACCAAAATTTCGGACGATCACTTAAAATGAGGAGGCGTCCTAACCTATCTTTCGGACGGCCGAAACTATGCTTAAGGCGTCCGATCCTATTTGTTTTCAACTTGTTTTCAATTTTTGTTTTCCAAATCATTTGTGCAACTAAGTGTGACTTTGTGCAAGTGTGTTCCTCACTTTTACTACTTCTTTTGAAGTTCATTTGAGGACTAAAAACATTTTGAAAACATTTTTACTTGAGCCTTAAAAGAGTAAATCAACTTCTTGAGCTATTTACACAAGATAAGGTTTAGGGTTGGGGAAATGACCTAATTTACCATACTTTCATATCTTTTGCACTTCCAATTCTTTCTCCATATGATAGAGCTCCATGCTTGGCTTCTTTTTATATATATCACATTGAAACATTTTTTGAACCATTAGCATAAACATAATTGTTTGTTAAACATTAAAATAAGTGAGGTTAAGACCCTAGGTCTCACAATCGCCCCTTTTTTGATGATGACAAACCAATTATGTGATAGAGTAAATAACATGTGCAATAAATTACTTTGTATTGAAATATGCCTTCAATGCATGAATATTTTGATATGTGCTCCCCCTATATGTGTACTTTACCTTCATTTTATTTTTCTCCCCCTTTTTACATTCTTTATTTTTCTCCCATTACATGTACATCTTATAACTTATAATTTTCATCTTATAATCTTCATCACTTAATTACATTCTTTAATATATTTCTCCCCCTTTTGGCATCATCAAACTAAGGAAGTTAAAATAACATTTCAATATCTTTCTCCCCCTTAAATATACATCTATAACTTATAGTTCTCATCACTTAATTACATACTTTGTTAATATCTTTCTCCCCCTTTTGGCATCAACAAAATAATATCTTTCTCCCCCTTTTTTTTAATATAATATCTTTCTCCCTCTTTTTGGCATCAACAAAATAAGTGAGCTAAAAATAATATGATTCCATAACACATTTATCTCCCCCTTTCATTCTTTTGTGTTTCTTTTTCTCAAACAACACATCTTTCTCCCCCTTTCATTTTATTCTTCTCCCCCTTATATGTTCATTTTTATAACTTATACTTATGTTTATTTTTCTCCCCTTTTTTCATCAATCAAAATAAGAGCGCGGGAAAACAAATTAAACCAATGGCCATCCTTTTTGTGATATTTTTCTCTCCGTTTTTGAACAACATACAATGTGAGGGAAATATCAACTAATCATAGGACTACCCTTCCACTCCTTACAACCTAATGGGTGGCTAGGCTAAAAAATGTTTAAGTGTAATAAATTTTTGTAAAAATTTTGACAGAGTTTCCTTTGTTTATAGACTTATTCCACCTGTCAACAATTCACAAAATCCAAGAAATGCACAAAATAACATATTGCAAAGTTTGCAAACAAACTATTTCACTATTTTGCACAATGTACCATATGCACAATATATCATAATCACCATAGAAATTAATGTATAATTTAATCTTCACCAAAGGAAATAGCAAGATTCAAGAATGGTTAATCAAAAGGAACAACGGGATAAAGAACACCAAAGTGTCAACAAGGAAACACAAGAAAATAATGCAAGTTTAAAATAGCAAAATCACTTAAGTTGTATTACACCTAACTCATTTTGAACCTTTTTACACAATCTTGCATGTTCTTTAAATGTACCACTTTTATGTGCCAAGAATATATTACCCAAGTGAACCTAGAATAGTCATCTACTATTACAAATGCATATCTTTTGCCACCTAGACTTGTAGTTTGTGATGGTCCAAACAAATCTATATGTATTAACTCCAAAGATTTTGAAATAGTTACCATGTTTTTAGGTTTGAATGTACTTCTAGTTTGTTTTACATTTGACATGAATCACAAATTATGTCTTTTTCATATTTTTGGTTAAGTAAGCCTCTAACTAGTTCTTTAGTTGCTAGATCATTTATGTGATCTATTCCTACATGAGCTAACCTCCTATGCCACAACCAAGTTGTGTCATGTACCACACTAAAACATTTCATGTCTTGCTCCATAATATCACATAAATGAGGAGTATGCACATTGTTATGTCTAGAGCTGGTAAGAATGATTTTACTATCTATTGGATCAATAATTACACATTTTTCACATTTAAATAATACATCAAAATCTTTATCACATATTTGACTTATGCTAATCAAGTTGAATTTCAAGTCATCAATCAAAAGCTCATTCTTAATCACATTGCTATTATTATTGGCTACATTGCCAACACCCATTATTTTTCCCTTTTTATCATTTCCAAAAGTAACATGTCCTTTATTTCTTATTTCCAAATTATTAAGCAATAAGGAATTGCCGATCATGTGTCTTGAGTTTTTAAACATATGTACATTCAAGAATCAATATGTGACTTTAAGCAATTAAGTTTTCATAGCATTGATATCTTTTCTTATCCATGTTTTTGATCCATTTTCCACTTCCATTTTTGCAAAGCACTTTCTTGAGGTATGCCCCTTTTTACAACAATAATCACATATTACATGGTACTTAAAAGAGTGTGAAGTCTTATAATAAGGTCTAATATTGTTAAACCTAGGTTCAAAGTTATACCTCTTATGTCCATAATGTGTGTTATGCATTCTATATCCATGATGTTGGTTATGTGTGTTATGTATTCTATATCCATGATGTTGGTGAGGTCTATTTTTAAAATTTTCTACTCCTTTTCCATGATTATGTGATGTGTGAGTAATTTTTACAGATTTGGAGGTGGAGCATTGATTGCCTACCTCATGTGAATATCCTAATCCATATTTACTATTTCTAATTCTTTGATTTCCTAGAAGTTTTTCTAAGTTATCCTTTCCTTGTGTAAATTTAGCTAAACACTCACTAAGGTCTTCAATTCTCTTTCTCAATCCTACATGTTCTTTCTTAACTTCATTATATTTTTTAACTTCCTAATCTTGGTACTTTCTATTGTTAACTTCTCATTTTCAACTTTTAATTTACAGTTTTCTATTACTACACAATCATGCTTAATGATTAACTCTTGATTACATGTAGTTACTTCTTCTACTTTTGCCTTAAGCTTATTGTTTTGAATTTTGGATTTCTTTAGCTCATTTACTAGCCTAGCAATGTATAGCTCAAGTTCATCTTGATCATTGCAATTATCATCATCATCATCACTAGAAGAAGACTTACCTCATGGTCTTCAAATCCCATAAAGCACATGTTAGCAACTCCTTCTTCTTCTCCCTCGGTTTCCTCTTCGGATTGATCATCATCCCATGTGACTTTGAGGCTTCTTCCTTTCCCTTTCTTGTCATGTTTAAACTCCTTCTTTATTCTTGGACAATATGCAATAAAATGACCAAGTTGGTTACATTCAAAGCATTTGTTGGTTTTGGAGGTTTCTCCATTTTCTTTCATTCTAACTTTGCTTCTAAAATTTCTTCCCTTGTTAAACATGTTTCTTCTACTTTGGATCATCCTAGATAATTTTCTAGTGAGAAATGCAAGATCATCATCATTTTGTCCAGTTATATCTTCCTCATCTTCACTCTCATTTTTTGACATTTTAAGAGCTATGTTCTTTCTAGCCTTAGTGTCTTCTTCTTTTTGATTTTTTGACTTGATTTTCAGCTCATATGACATAAGAGAACTAATTAGTTGATCTATGGTTAGTTCTCTCAAATTTTTTGCTTCTTCAATGGCTATGGCTTTTGACTCCCATTCCTTAGGTAATGAATTTAAGATTTTTCTATTTTGCTCACCTAGAGGATAGATTTTTCCTAAGTTTTCCAAGTCTTTAATTATGCTATTGAATCTACAAAACATTTCATCTATAGACTCATAACTACCCATTTTAAAGCTTTCATATTGTGTTACTAACAATGATTTCTTTTCCTCCTTAACATCTTTGGTTCCCTCATGTATTTCCCTAAGTTTCTTCCAAATATCATGTGCATTTTTACATCCCTTAACCATACTTGATTCATTAACATCTAAGGAGTTGTACAAGGCATTTGTAGCCTTGGCATTCAAGGTTAGGTTTCTCCTATCTGTTTCATTAAGTTCACTCCTCTTCTTTTCTCTAGTTTCATCCCCTATAGTTATTTCAGCCTTGTAAGGTCCTTCCTCAACAATATACCACATTTCAATCTCAATAGATTTAAGATAAATTTCCATTCTATCTCTTCAACTGCTATAGTTGGTTCCATTAAACTTTGGGGGCCTAGAAATAGATTGTCCCTCCATAAACATAGCATTGTTTATTGCCATAATCTTTACTCTAAGGTTGTTAAGCCAAGGCAATTAGAGACCAAGCTCTGTTACCAATTGTTAGCTCTAAAGGCAACCTAAGAGGGGGGGGAGGGGGTGAAGTAGGTTTCTAAAAATTATCTATACCAATCAACTCAAATCCAATAACAATGAGTGAGTAGTGTGACTTGCAACAAGTGTAATAATAAAGAATGTTAAACTTGATATTCCAACAACACAATCAATAAATACTTCAATCCAATTGCAGTATATTAAAGCATGAACAAGATGAAATAATAGCAAAAACTGAAAGCAATAAAGATCAATGACACAATCAATTTATAGTGGTTCAAACCTCCCCCTTGGAGCACTCTACATCCACTACCCAAGTTTCCGACCTTAGGATTTCAACCTCTTCACTATGAACTAATCTCCTTTCAGTGGTGAGATCAAAAGAACCACTTTTACAACCAACCAAGGCTCAACCTTCTCACTAGCTATCCCAAGCTATGAGTTCAAGGTTTTTACTCACTTAAGAAACTTTTTACAATCACTTACAATGTTTGTTTGATAATGAAACAACAACCCACAATTTGGGTGAATAAGATAAATTGAAACTCACAGTATGATTCCTATGATGAAAATTACAACTCAAACTATATGGCTCAAGAATGAAATGAAGAACTCAAAGAAGGCTCAAGAATTTTGATCTTTTGTTTCTTGATGAATCAAAGTGAAGTGCAAGAGTTGTAGAGAGTGTTTTTCAAGATGAAAACTCAGGGAATCAAGTCTGTTGTCCTATGTAATGTTAATGTTTTCACTTGTATTTAAACTATCAAAAACGATGACAAAAAAACGTATATGTTTGACATTACAAAAACTAGCCGTTATGATGAGAGAGACAGTTTCGGACTCAAGTTTCGGACCCTTAGGTCGTCCGAACCTATTTTTCAGCAAGCATGTCAAAACCTGTCACGACAGTTTCGGACGGCCGAAACTTACTGTTCACAGTCAGAACCTAAGTTTCGGACTGCCGAAACTTACTATTCACAGTCCGAACCTAAACTTCAGAGTTGCTTCATTTTTCACCAAAATTTCGGACGATCACTTAAAATGAGGAGGCGTCCTAACCTATCTTTCGGACGGCTGAAACTATGCTTAGGGCGTCTAATCCTATTTGTTTTCAACTTGTTTTCAATTTTCGTTTTCCAAATCATTTATGCAACTAAGTGTGACTTTGTGCAAGTGTGTTCCTCACTTTTACTACTTCTTTTGAAGTTCATTTGAGGACTAAAAACATTTTGAAAACATTTTTACTTGAGCCTTAAAAGAGTAAATCAACTTCTTGAGCTATTTACACAAGATAAGGTTTAGGGTTGGGGAAATGACCTAATTTACCATACTTTCATATCTTTTGCACTTCCAATTCTTTCTCCATATGATAGAGCTCCATGCTTGGCTTCTTTTTATATCTATCACATTGAAACACTTTTTGAACCATTAGCATAAACATAATTGATTGTTAAACATCAAAATAAGTGAGGTTAAGACCCTAGGTCTCATACTCTATTTTTCTTGGGTTATAATACAAAAATGGTAAAAATAAAAAAAATATGTTGATTTTGATTATTTTGTACCATTTTTCGCACCCACCTTGATTGTGAGCATGCATTCTAGTGAATATTGTCAAAATAGTATAATTAAAATATTTACCAAGCCTCCATTTGTCGTGAGTTAGAAGACATGTAAAAATTACAAAATCTAAAAACACGTTATTTTGACTTTTGTTGTACTATTTTTTGCTCTAATCCCAATTGAGAACATAAATTTTTAAAAAAAGTGAAATTTAAAATGTTCACCAAACCTCTATTTTCATTGGTTATAACATTCATATTTTTGTAAAAAATGTCAAAATCGAAAAAAACAAGTTGATTTTAACTTTTTTGGTACCGTTTTTTGCACCCACCCCGATTGTAAACATGCATTCTATTAAATATTGTAAAAAAGTGAAATTTAAAATTTGAACCAAACGTTCATTTTTCATGAGTTATAACACATGTATTTTAACGAAAAATGGCAAAATTCAAAATCGCGTTGATTTTGACTTTTTTGTACCGTTTTTTGTACTCACCCGATTTTGAACATGAGTTCTAGCGAATATTTTGAAAAAAAAAGTGAAATTCAAAATTTTCATCAAACCTCTAATTTTCACAGTTTACAACACACGTATTTTAATAAAAAATGACAAAATAAAAAACTCGTTGATTTTGACATTTTTTTATCATTTTTTGCACCAATCTTGATTGTGAACATGAATTCTAGTGAATATTGTAGAAAAAAAGTGAAGTTTAAAATTTTCACCATTAAGCAAAAATGGAAAAATAAAAAAAATTCGTTAATTTTGACTTTTTTGTACCTTTTTTTTTTGCAGCCACTTGTTTGTGAACATGCATTCTAAAGAATATTGTCGAAAAAATGAAATCTAAAATTTTCAACAAACCTCTATTTTTCGTGGGTTATACGTATTTTCGTAAAAAATGGCAAATTTTAAAAACACGTTGATGTTGAATTTTTTCGTATCGTTTTTTACACCAACCACGAATGTAAACATGCATTCTAGTCAACATTGCTGAAAACATTAAAATTAAAATTTTCATTAAACCACCATTTTTCATGGGTTCTAACACACTTATATTGGTAAAAAAATTGTTAAAATATAAAAATGCATCGATTTTGATTTTTTTGGGACCATTTTTTCCACCTACCCCGATTGTAAACATGCATTCTAGTAAAATTTAAAATTTTCACCAATCCGCGATTTTTTTTGGGTTAAAATACACATATTTTTGTCAAAAATATAAAAGTCGAAAAATCCGTTGATTTTAACTATTTTTGTACCATTTTTTGCACCCACCTCGATTGTTAACATGCATTCTAGTGAATATTATAAAAAACATTATAATTAAAATTTTCACCAAACCTCCATTTTTCGTGGGTTAGAACACACACATTTATGCCAAAAATGGCAAAATCTAAAACCACATTATTTTTGACTTTTTTTGTACCTTTTTTGCTCTCATCCCAATTGTGAACATAAATTTTCAAAAAACGTGAAATTTAAAATTTTCACCAAACCTCTATTTTTCATTGGTTATAACACTTATATTTTCGTGAATAATGTCAAAATCCAAAAACGTGTTGATTTTAACTTTTTTGGTACTGTTTTTTTGCACCCACCTGATTGTGAACATGCATTCTATCAAATATTTTCAAAAAAGTGAAATTTAAAATTTTTACCAAATTTCCCTTTTTTATGGGTTATAAGTTATAACACATGTATTTTAACGAAAAATGGCAAAATTCAAAATCACGTTGATTTTGACTTTTTTGTTCCGTTTTTTGCACCCACCCCAAATTTGAACATGAATTCTAATGAATATTTTGAAAAAAAAAAGTGAAAATTTAAATTTTCATCAAATCTCTATTTTTCATGGTTTATAACTCTCATATTTTAATAAAAAGTGACAAAATAAACTTGTTGATTTTGACAATTTTTTATTATTTTTTGCATCAATATTGATTGTGAAATTGAATTCTAGTGAATATTGTTGAAAAAAAGTGAAGTTTAAAATTTTCACCAAACTTCCATTTTTCATGGGTATAACACACGTATTTTAAGCAAAAATGGCAAAATAAAAACATTCGTTGATTTTGACTTTTTTTTGTATCTTTTGTTTTGCACCCACCTTGATTGTGAACATGCATTCTAGTGAATATTGTCAAAAAAGTGAAATTTAAAATTGTCAAATAACCTTCATTTTTCGTGGGTTATATGTATTTTCGTAAAAAATGGCAACATCCAAAAATACGTTGATATTGATTTTTTTCGTACTGTTTTTTACACCAACCACGAATGTGAACATGCATTTTATTGAATATTGTCAAAAAAAGTAAAATTTAAATTTTCACCAAACATTCATTTTTCACTTGTTATAGCACACATATTTTAGCCAAATATTGTAAAACCTAAAAACAAGTTGATTTTCACTTATTTTGTACAATTTTATATGCCCACTCTAATTGTGAACATGCATTCTAGTCAATATTGCAGAAAAAAAAGGTAAAATTTAAAATTTTCACAAAACCACCATTTTTCATAGGTTATAACACACTTATTTTGGTAAAAAAAAATGCCAAAATCTAAAAATGCATTGATTTTGATTTTTTTGGGACAATTTTTTTCACCCACCCGATTGTAAACATGCATTCTAGTGAATATTGTAGAAAAAAGTAAAATTTAAAATTTTCACCAAATCTCGCTTTTTCTTGGGTTAGAGTACACATATTTTTGTAAAAAAATTGAAAAATCCAAAAACGTGTTGATTTTGACTTTTTTTGTATCATTTTTAATTTGCACCCACCCCAATTGTGAATATGCATTCTAATGAATATTGTCAAAAAAAAAATTAAATGTTAAATTTACACCAAACCTCCATTTTTCGTGGGTTATAACACACGTGTTTTGGTAAAAAGTCATAAAATCTAAAAATGCGTTGATTTTAACTTTTTTGTTTCATTTTTTGCATCATCCTCGATTGTGAACATGTATTCTAGTAAATACTATCAAGAAAATCAAAATTTAAAATTTTCACCAAACATCCATTTTTCATTAGTTAGAACATACGTAATTTGACCAAAAATGGCAAAATCCAAAAACGCATTTATTTGACTTTTTTGTAATACTTTTGTGCCCACCCTGATTGTGAACATGTATTCTAATCAATCTTGTTAAAAAAGTAAAATTTAAAATTTTGAACAAACCTCCATTTTTCATGGGTTTATCACACATTTATTTTGGTAAAAAATACCAAAATCCAACAATGGATTGATTTTGATTTTTTTTTTACTATTTTTTGCACCCACCCCGATTGTGACCATGCATTATAGTGAATGTTGTAGAAAAAATTAAAATTTAAATTTTTAACCAAAGCCCCATTTTTCTTGAGTTTTAATACTCATATTTTTGTCAAAAATGGAAAAATCCAAAAATGCATTAATTTTGACTTTTTTTGTACCGTTTTTAATTTACACTCACCACAATTGTAAACATGCATTCTAATAAATATTGTAAAAAAATTGAAATTTATAATTTTCACCAGACCTTCATTTTTCATGGGCTATAACACACGTATTTTAAGTAAAAATGGTAAAATCTCAAAACGTGTTGATTTTGACTTTTTTGTATTGTTTTTTGCAACCACCCCGATTGTGAACAAGCATTCTACTGATTATTTTCAAAAAAAAATCTAAATTTAAAATATTCACCAAACCTTCTTTTTTCATAGGTTATAACACACGTATTTTGGTAAAAAATTGTAAAACCTAAAAACGGGTTGATTCTGACTTTTTTCATACTGGTTTTTATGCCCACCCTGATCGTTAGCATGCATTCTAGTAAATAATATCAAAAAAGTGATTTAAAATTTTCCGCAACCCTCTATTTTCCGTGGGTTATAATACCTATTTTGGTAAACAAATGGCAAAACTCTAAAACACATTGATTTTGACTTTTTTGTATAGTTTTTTTCACCCACCTAATTGTGAACATGCATTTTAGTGAATATTGTCAAATAAAGTGAAATTTAAAATTTTTACCAAACCTTCATTTTTCATATTTTATAGCACAAGTATTTTGGTAAAAAAAATGTCAAAATCCAAATTCGCGTTGATTTTGCCTTTTTTTTGTATTGTTTTTTGTACTCACACCGACTGTAAATATGCATTCTAGTGAATATTGTTAAAAAAAAGTAAAATTTAAAATTTTCACTAAACCTTTAATTTTCATGGGTTATAACACACGTGTTTTGGTAAAAAAAATCCAAAAACGCGTTGATTTTGACTTTTTTTCTACCTTATTTGCACCCACCTCGATAGTAAACATGCATTCTATTAAATATTGTAAAAAAGTAAAATTTAAAATTTTCACAAAACCTCCATATTTCATGGGTTATGACACGCGTATTTTAACAAAAATTGACAAAATAAAAAATTGCATTGAATTTGACTTTTTTGCAACGTTTTTTGCACTCATCCCGATTATGAACATGCATTCTACTTAATGTTATTAAACAAAAAAGTGATATTTAAAATTTTCATCAAACCTCTATTTTTCATGCGCTATAACACATGTATTTTAACTAAAAATAACATAATAAAAAAACTCATTGAGTTTGACTTTTTTGTACCATTTTTTACACCCATCTTAAATGTAAACATGCATTCTAGTGAATATTGTAAAAGAAAGTGAAATTTAAAATTTTTCACTAAACCTCTATTTTTATAACACGTATTTTTTCCAAAATTGGAAAAATCAAAAAATGTGTTGATTTTGACTTTTTTTGTACCGTTTTTTAGACCAACCCCGATTGTGAACATTTCTTCTATTGAATATTGTCAAAAAAGTGAAATTTAAAATTTTCCTACGTAGGCACTGAGATTGCGTAGCATTGCAATTTTAGCCATTTGCAATATTGAAAGTATGAACTTTCACTATAAGGTTTATATAATTTTGCATTTTTCTATCTTATCAGCTAGATTTTGGGGCGTTTTTTTAATGAAGAATAGTCTATCATGGAACAGTTAATTTATAGGTGAATTACGAAAATTCTCTCTACAATTTGGGAGATTTTAATATTAACCATATTAATTAATTTGGAAACTATGAATTACTTATTCTTTGTAATTTAGTTTTTTTTTCCCTAAAACTACACTCAAGTATATTAGTTTGAATATTTTATTTTGTGAGGATCTATCTGATTTAATCCATAAAATATGTTAAATTATTATCTTTGTTGTTGATATAAAATGAATTTTGGCAAAAAATCACCAATGGTTAGTCCTTTTTTTAAAAGAAAACAAGTAAATCACAAGGGAGTAATTTGTAAGTTTTTAAATTGATACACTAATTATTTTGATACGCTAATTTTTTTATATGCAACTGTAGCACAAAAAAAATGCCTCAAAACTTAAAAGATAAAGAACTCAAGTGTAACTAACACAATAATTACCAAAAATATATATATAAAAAATACTGCAATATATCAATCTAAGTAATGATAATTCGGACACTTGAGCCCCCATCTTAATTTCTTGGGTTTAAAATCCGTCCCCTCAAGAAAGGATGCAAAATAGTAGAATTCAGAAAAACAAGTCGCATGACGTCCCAAAAAGAATTCTGGAAGTCCAAACTTTGTATATTAATCGTATTAAATCGAGAAGTGCTGCTGATGAACGTGCTGTAATTGCAGAGGAAGAGGAAGATGAATGCACCCAATGTAAATAGCAGGAGGGATGCAACATTCCGAGACGAAAATTCTGCCATTGATGATGATAGAATTAATGGACAATGATTACGAGAATTGTTGATAAATTGAGATGAATTAATATTCTCATTCATATATTATGTATATATATAGAAATCAAGAACCCTAATCCATAGTTGAAATGGAAGATGGAAAGAGATAGTTTTCTAATCCAAACTGGATTATAGAATTCATGGTTGATTTATGTACACTTACCAAAAGGCGGGCATTTTGATGTGTCCTTAGAACCACGTCTTTTGATGCCTTACAATTCCTTCTTATTTGATATGGTGACTTAAATTCATGACATATATAAAACTGCTAATTCTCCCAAATTACAAAAGGTTTTTTTTTTTGTGATTAACCCTTAATTTATGGGTTTTATAGCTTTATTCATCTCTTGGAAGATGTACTAACTTGTATATAGAATTTTCATATTTTTTGCTCACAAGAAATAATTAATCCATTAATTAATATATAAAAATAAAAATTAGTTAATTTTATCTTTTTACAATATATTTTATATCAAAATGTAGTATATTGTAAAAAAATTAAATACTGAAGGTGCTAGAGTATTAAAATTAAAAGTTTAGGAGTATGTTGCAGTCGATTCATAGTTGAAAAGTGTTTTTTTTTTTTTTTTTGCAATTAACTCTAAAAGCTTTTCAGAAAGGAGAAGGTTTCGCGTTGTCTTTACAATCACGCCTTCGATACCCTACAATGAGTATTAACTTTTGTGACTCAACTTAATGACCTATAGAAGTGCTAATTCTTATTAGTTTTATACTTTTATTCAACTCAAATGTTGAATAAAAGTTAAATCACAATTTTCAAATTAATATTCTAGATATATTCTCTGTGTGATGAATATTAACTATGATATGTCTCATGATTATTATCCCCAAACAAGAAATCATGTCCATTAAAACAACTAAATTGTCAAATGTATATGGCATGCATGTGAGCAAATTGTCACTTGGATTTTATACTTTTGGTCCATATGTAAAATTGGGGATTATCATGAGGATCTTAATTAGTCTATTATTATAATATTGGAGAGAGATCTTTCAGTTGATGACTTTTGAGGCTTCAAATTAACGTTAATTCTTATTTATTAGGTTTTTAAATTTTTTAGTTGTGAAAAACTACTTCAAGATTTTGATTGGTTATATTACTTGTTTTGTTTCATTCCCTGATTTAATTTATAAAATACGCATATTAACTAAAAATTTATCAATTATAAAATACGCATATTAACTAAAAATTTATCAAGTGATTAGTGAATGGCAAGGGATAAATGTTAAATATCGTACTGTAAATTTGCATTATGCCTTAAAGCAATTCTTTTTACACAAACATTAATGTCCCAACTCCAAGAGAGAAAAACATGCACAGACATCTCGAATGTTTTTTTAGAAGGTGATTTCCACAATATTATAATTTGTTTGTAACATACATATATATATCAATGCTAATTAATTTTGTTTAAATATCGAAAAGAAAAGAAGATCATACTTTACTATTAAAAAGAAATTAAAGATCGAAATTGGCTAAATATTTAATCAACGTAAGGTTATATATCAAGAACTGATCAAGAGTAACTGCGTGAGTGCACAATAATTACCAAAATATTTACTGAAATACTAAAACATCATTCTAATGATCATAACTTTACAGTACTACTTCGTCTATGGTTGTTGTGAGGATCAAAAAAGAAAGGAGGCAAAGAAATTGAAGTCGAAATTCAAAATTCTTGGGTTTAAAATCTGTGCCCTCCTCACGATACCATGCAAACGAGAAAGCAACAAAACGAATCGAATGGCGTCTCTCCAGACAAAAGAATTCCGCAAGTCCAACCCGCTTGCTATGTGAATCGTATTATTAATTTCAGAAGTAGTGGTGGTGGTGCTGCTGATCATGAACGTGCTGTAATTGCCGAGGAAGATGAAGATGAATATACCAACGCAAACTAGCAGAGGGATGCAACATTCCTAGACGAGAATTCTGCCATTGATGATGATGATGAAGAAGAAGATAGAATGAAGAATGATTACAAGAATAAATGCGGTTGTTGATTAATTGATATGTATTAATATTCTCATGCATGCATATATATATAGAGGTAATTTGAACCCAAAAACTAAGAACCCTAATCCATGGTTGAAATGGAAAGAGAGTTTCCTAATCCAAACTGTATTTGGAAATTCAGATTAAAATTTATTATGATTATTTTATAAACTCATTTATCAAGCACCAATTATTTACTATTAATGACACGTATTTTTTTATTTAGTTATTTAATTTCAAAAATTAAACTAAAATTCTAACGAGTGATTGATGTGTGAGTCACATTTACATAAAGTGACACACGAGACTTAAGATACATTGAGCTAGGGGTGGTAAACGAGCGAGTTACTCACGAGTAGCTCGGTCAACTACTCGACTCGAACAGCTCGAGTTCGATCTCGAGTCGAGCTTGAGCTCGGAATACACATACTCGAATAGTTCGCGAGCTACTCGAATATATATATATATATATATATTATTTTTAATATTTATATTTATGTTTTAGTCCCTATAGTTTAATAAATTATAATTTAATCTATTTATAATTATGTTTTAGTCCTTAATTTATAGTAAATTATAATTTGACCACATTAAATTTTAAAAAATTACAAATACATCCTATAATTTTTATAAATAAATAAAAAATAAAAAATAAAATAATCGAGCTCAAAGTCGAGTTCAATTGGGATCGTTTGGAGCTCGAGCTCGATCGAGCTACTTGTTAGCTCGATCACTCCTAGTCGAGTCGAGGTAGAGCTCGAAGTTCGATCGAGACCCGAACTCAAGCTCGAGTATGCTATTTTTAAAAATCGAGCTACTCGAATAGAGGTGTACTCGAATTAGACTCGACTCGATTACAGCGCAAAAAAATTCAACGGTCGTATTATGTCCCATGAAATTGGAAGATTAGATTAACCTTTATACATTGACCAAAATGGCAAAAAAGTGAAAAAAAAAACAAAGAAAGAAAGAGCATCGCACAATATCACAAAAGGCCGCACGTGTTACAAATTTCGAGGAATCCCAATACCCATCTTACCTTGGACTTGTTTGGTTGGCAGCATGTCAGCAGGCAAACATTCATCCTCAAATATCCAAATCCATCCATTTTTCTTACTTTGTCAGCATCTCTCACTCTAGTAATCTTCCAATTTCAACCACCCATATGATATGATCAATTAAGTTGAATCCCTTTAAAGATTTATCTTCATCAAGCAATTGACAATTCAATTTTCATGTAGGTGACAACTCATTAATGTCTTTTGTACGTTGTCGTTTACTTATCATTCAAACTTCTTCCCGCATGTTCTGGAAAGATGAGCATAACGAGTAATTATGTGAATATGAAAAGGGTCTGAAGAAAATTGATATTGTGCGGAGAGAGAAGGGTTTTTTTTTTTTTTTTTTTGCTTAAGAAGTGAAAAATGGCAGAAAATGAGAAAGATGACGAGTTTTTCTTGGAAAATGGTGAACATGAAGGAGATGTTGAGGTGGGTTTGGATTCAGAAGATGAAGAGGCTGATGGTCTTGGTGATGAACGTGGTGGTCATAGTTTTTCGCCTTCTTCATTCATTTCTCAGCAATGGCCTCAGAGTTACAAGTATGTTGCTATTCCTTTTGATATCTCCTTGTATAGAAGTGTCGATTTATGTCATTATGTGTATGTTTGTTTATTTTCGTGTGTACTTAAATCATCTATAATGAATAAATTATGTGTTTGTTTATGCATCATGAATCTTTTCCTGTTCTGTTTGATGTGGGAATCATTTGGTACTGTGATATTTTTCTAACTTCACAAGTTATCGAAGTCACTTATATGGATTTTAAACTTGTTCCAAGAAGATGGGTTTGCTAATGTTTCAATCTTTGAAGATAAATTTTGTGGAGTGTCCTGGTTAGCTTTTAGCCTATCTTTATCTGGGAAAAAAATGATAATAAGAAACACCATTAAAGGTGCTTATGCTGGGCAACTCCCTGTTAAGAGAAGAATTCCCCTTCAAAATGTGAAGTCCAATTTTAGGATTTGTTTTGATCAACTCTAAAACAATTAAAGTAATTCAGAATGATTGCTATATGAATTGTATGATTTTTGTGAATCAGGATTGGCAGTGACTGACTAGTAGGCTTCTGCATTTTCTTTCAGAGATTTTTGTTTCTTGTTGTATCATGAAGACATAAATGGAAACTGTGATGGATTTGGAAGTAAAACTGGCTAAATTAACTAGAGAACAAAATCAGAAATCTTCGGTAATTCAAAGTATGTGAGTTATGTGAATCATCTTTGATGTTTAGAATGATTTTGTCTTCTACAATGCATCCGTTATTGAAGTAAAATCAGTATGTGTTGTGCTCTGGGCTGCTTATATCTGGTCTTCAGTTATGAAAAAGTGTGTTTTAGTTTCATTTGAGCACTATGAATTGACGTAAAAGTATATTTCAGATGTGTACATGATCCATATCTTCTGCTTGTAACTTTTCTCTCCTGTTACAGAGAAACAACAGATATCTATTCTATTGCTGCATCACCAAATTTTGGAACCCTTCGACGTATATCTGGTGTTGGTCACTCAAGCTATGATGTTAGCGCTCAAAATATCCTAGACAGGCAGACCCCACTGCTTTCTGAGTATAAGAACATTCAGCAGAAAGAAGAAGTAGGCAGGATATCAAGCAGGCAGTCGTCTTGGCTGGAAAATAGTTCACTTCATCGGCAGCTGACTGGAGAACTTCCAATTGGTCATGGATGCAGCTTAACGCAAACTATATTTAATGGTAAGCATTTCCATCATGTTTGGAGCAATAATGTTTATGTGCCAATTCATACTCTTTTTGTTCATTAATTGCCTGAGAAATTCCTCGAGATTTAAATGTTGACACAAGCCTGTAGAAAAATGATGTTCTGATTCTTACTAACCCTTTTGCCTTCTTTTATGAGTAATTTGCTACCATATGTACTGGGAGGGGATTCATTGTGTTTCTAGGGTTGTGGATTACCACCATCCTATGCTAAGGGTATTCAGAGCAAATGCACTAATGTGGCATAAGTGTATTTGCTGATGGGTATGAATGCAAAGCCTGTAATTTACTATGCATGGAACAGTGGCACATTTCTGTATTGCCATAAGCACCAATGTTTGGAACAGAGAATGGATTATGGGTTGGTAATTAAGGCAGCAAAAAAGAAAACTGAAAAATATTCCTTTTGTTTTTGTTTAGACCTTTATCCTGGCAATAGAAAATATAACTTACAATTTTCTAGTATCCAATAAAGAGTTTACCTATGAAACAGGACTAAATGTTCTAGCTGGAGTTGGACTTCTTTCTACACCTTATACAGTTAAAGAAGGTGGCTGGGCGGCTTTAGCTGTGCTCCTTCTCTTTGCATTTGTCTGTTGTTATACTGCCGATCTTATGAGACACTGCTTCGAAAGCAAAGAAGGTATCTTAACTTTTCCAGACATGGGAGAGGCAGCATTTGGGAGGTTAGGACGCATTGTAGTTTCTGTAAGTTTTGAAACTCGATGTTAGCAAATATCACGCACTATGTTAATTACTGATCGGTTTCTTACTTTCAACAATTCATCGTAGATTGTTTAGCTTCTTTTTGTTCTTCTCGCTTTGGTGTTAAAAAAAATATAAGCAATAGTTTTATCTCATTGATATTGGTCGAATAGCCATACCTAGACCTGATAAACTTCTATTTAATTTCCCCAAAGACAAGATTGTGATGCTGGAACCTTGTGTACAAGCAGGCTACTACTGATGCTATCACCTTCTTCTCTCTTATAACGGAATCAAATAGGTGGAAAACGTATGACATAGTGAAGTTGGATGCATGCTAGCTTAATTAACTGGAAGTTTTGCTATGACCATCCATTGATAAAACTATCTCTTGAATTTCGATGCAGATCATCTTGTATGCAGAATTATATGTAAGCAAAACACTTCTCCCTGAATTTACATGTCCCCTTCTAAAATTACCAGCTAGAAAGATTTCTAACACACATTCCTTGGAGTTCAGACATCTTGTGTGGAGTTTATCATTCTTGAAGGAGATAATCTTACCCGGTTATTTCCTGGGGCATCCATGGACTTGTCTGGTTTTCATCTGGATTCCATGCATCTGTTTGGAATTATAACTGTTCTTGTTGTTTTGCCCACTGTTTGGCTGAAAGATCTTCGCTTGATCTCTTATCTTTCAGGTTTGTGAATGCTTCACTACTGCTTCTTATTTATGTTTTGTTGTTTTAAGGAACTGATATGTCATTTTTATTTTTATGCATCACATATGACGATAAGTTATGATTTTTGCAGCTGGTGGAGTGATTGCAACAGTAGTTGTAGTATTTTGTCTATTTATTCTTGGTACGGCAGATGGAGTTGGATTCCATCATAACGGTCCGCTGGTGAACTGGAGTGGCATTCCTTTTGCTGTTGGAGTTTATGGTTACTGCTACTCGGGTCACTCTGTCTTCCCAAATATCTACCAATCAATGGCTGATAAAACCAAATTTACTAAAGCAGTAGTAATATGGTAAAGGGCACTCATCTTTTGGAAGTTCCCATGCAGCTATAGTTCTCATGTGACACAATCATTTTCACTTTCTTTCAGTCACGAATATCACTTTACTTTGCAGTTTTATATTGTGTGTTCTATTGTATGGTGGTGCTGCAATCATGGGATTTCTTCTGTTTGGTGAAAGCACCAAGTCACAGATTACTCTGAATATGCCATCACATGCTGTTGGTTCTAAAATTGCATTATGGACAACAGTGAGTATAAGAATTTGAAATCTCTGCTGTGCTCTTGTTCAATGTAGACAGCTTTGGTACTGCCAACTTCAGAGCAAACCTAATGTTTCTCATTTTGTTTTGTACAGGTTGTCAACCCGCTCACCAAATATCCTTTGATTTAAATTTCAATTTTTTAGAGTTCTAGTAGTTTATAGATTATTTTACTGTACAATCACGTGAGGTTAAATTCCTTAATGTTGCTTAAATATGCCCTATTGATGAACCCGTTGGCCAGGAGCATAGAAGAGTTACTTCCCATAAGGTTCTCTGATAATTTCTGGTTCTTTATTCTCATAAGGACAGCACTTGTCATATCTTCCCTCTGTGTTGCATTTCTTCTTCCTTTCTTTGGTAAGTGTTGCTTGTTGTTTCTTTTGTCATAATGTTGAATTGGCCAATATTATGATGTTTATTTTAACTATGTCATGTATGGCGAGAATTTCTATTGTGGGTGTTCATTGAGATGTATGTCTCAAATATACGGTTACAGGCTTACAGCTTGTTCCGTGTTGTCAGGACATCATACAGAGTTTTTACCATCTCTCCTTACCATTTTGTTAGCTTCATTCTGCTTCTTATACAGAACAAGTGCGTGAACTAAAAGTGTTATTCTCTCTCTGTTGTAGGTCTGGTGATGGCTCTTATTGGTTCTCTATTTAGCATTCTCATGGTAAGTATGGTTGACTTGTGTACATCATTATGTAATGTTACTTGTAGTATGCTGATTCATGTTGCAAGTTAAACCAAGCTCAGTATCTCTTAAAATGCAATAGTATCTTGATTGTCTTTCTTTACATTATCCCCTGCCTGGGTCGATTTTATTTTGTTTTCTCAAATGCTTTGCTAAATGTTTTTTCGCACAATGTAAAACGCATCAGTTAGTGTTGAGTCATGTAAGATACACTTATACACACAATGCATGTACCTTGGTTCAGGCAATCATAATGCCAGCATTATGCTTTCTGAAGATATTGGGAAAGAAGGCGACCACAACACAGGTAACTACAAGCAAATCATCCATTTCTCTCTTTCTGAGGTGAATATATCCCAATTGAAAATGATAAAAATTGTTGAAAAGAAGATAAACAGTTCAAATTTCTATGACGGTTGCAAGATGTGAAAAATCTTAAGGTTCGGTTATCGTTGTAGGATGAGAACCATTGATGGAGTGAGAAAATAATGCTACTTGTCTATAAAATTAGTTTAACCTCTTAATTTCATCTGCTAGTGAGGTGAATATTCGTTGTGAAAATTAGTCGTTAACAATCTTTGAAGAGAAAATTCTTAAATATAGATATACATTGTTACAACTCCGCATAGTTATATGAAACCTGTCTGTATATAAGCAGCCGGTCCTAGCTCAGAAAAAGAAAGCACATTGCAACAGATTGACTATCAACGTAAAATTTTGCCACATCTTATTATATGTATCACATTATAAATCGTTTAAGTTCCGGCCGAGTACGATGACAAAGTGTGATTCATATAGCCGACCACACTTAGTAAGATAAAGCCTTAGTTGTTGTTGTTGATATTTCAAACTGACTGTATATATATGACGTGTTTCCTAGTCAGATTAATCTTGTAATTAGTTGGTGTATCATAATCCTATAATTGTGGGATTTGTTATCTTCTGTTATTATTGTAGAGATTTCTTTTCCTTAAGTTTAAGTGTCTGTTAGAGAAAGTCTTTGTATAGAAACTCTATATATTGTTGTATAAGTCTTTGTTGAGGAAATATAATCAGAATTCTCTCTTCCACAAAAACTTCATGGTATCAGAGCTTTGAACCTCTCAATGCTTTTGCAACAAGTCATGAGCCAAGAATCTGATCAATCATCTAAGGGTTCCACCCCAACCCTATCATCTCCATCTACATCAACCTTCTCATCCTCTGAAAATAATCACATGTCAAATCCCATCACCAGCCACAAATTAACCGATAAAAATTACCTCCAATGGTCACAATCAATGATGATGTTCATCAGTGGCCGTGGACTGGATGATTTTCTAACCAGTGTGGCTGCACCTCCTAGCTCCAATGGTCACAAAAACTTCATGGTATCAGAGCCATGAGCCAAGAATCTGATCAATCATCTAAGGGTTCCACCCCAACCCTATCATCTCCATCTACATCAACCTTCTCATCCTCTGAAAATAATCACATGTCAAATCAGAGCAACAAGTCGAGCTTTGAACCTCTCAATGCTTCCATCAGCCTTTTGTTTTATTGAGAAGAGCCATCTACATCCTACGGGCTGTTTCCCTGAGGGAAGGTGAGTCAATTCCCAAGTGCCATTTCTTTCGAGAGCTTGTAATTCTGCAAGAGTGGCTGCCTTCCATTCTGGAATTTTCATGGCTTCATCCACTGATCGAGGAATCTGAATTTTGTCTAGAACAGTAACTCCGGCCCTATACTGTGTGGACAGATTTGCATATGACATAAATCTTTGAATTGGATGTTGAGTACAAGACCGAGTACCTTTTCGCAGAGCAATTGGTAATTCTGGAGATTGTTCAGCCCCTTCGAGGTTGGAATGTTGATCAGTTTCAACAGTTGGGTGTAAAGCAGAGTGATCCGAGCTCGAGACTGATTCTTGACCTTGTTCAACTTGTTCTGGCCGAGATGGTTTTCCTCTTCGAGTATAAACTTGGATCTCATCATCAGGAAGGAGGAGATGTTTGGGATAATTGAAGGGAGATGAGATGGATGGAGATGGTGAGACCGAGTCAGGAGAGTTGCGATTAGTAGGAAGCTGTGAGCCCGATGGTGTGATAGAGTTATCAAGGAGAGCATCCCAATTCCAGTGTTGTGATTCCAATGTGGAATTATTCTCCCCCTGAATCACGGCATTGGAGAAATAAGGTTTTTCTTCAAAGAAGGTCACATCCATGGTATTGTAGAATTTTTGGGTGGTAGGACAAAAACACTTATATCCCTTTTTGTTGGCTGAATAACCAAGAAAGATGCAGCGTATAGAACGTGCATCAAGTTTCCCACGGTGTTGAGGATAGATATGAACAAATGCAGTGCTCCCAAAACATTTAAAAGGAATGGTGGTGACAAGGTGGCTGCCCGGGTATAGAGAAAGAAAAAGATCAAGTGGACTCTTAAACCCTAGAACTCTAGATGGGAGCCGGTTGATTAGATATGTAGCTGTGAGAACAGCTTCACCCCAGAATTTTTTAGGGACATTAGATTGGAAGAGCAATGAACGGGACATATCTAGAATGTGACGATTTTTCCTCTCAGCAACACCATTTTGTTGTGGTGTATCCACACATGAGCTTTGTTGAACAATACCATGTGACTGAAAGAACGGGCCTAGAGTGGAGTTGAAAAATTCTCGAGCATTATCTGTTTTGACAACCTTAATACTAGTTTGAAATTGATTTTGGATCATTGCATAAAAGTTTCTGAAAATTTGGATGGTCTCAGATTTGTCTTTCATGAGAAAAGTCCAACTTAACCTAGTATGATCATCAACAAGTAAGAGGAACCATCTCGCTCCAGTGATATTTGGAATCCTATTTGGTCCCCAAATATCCCCGTGTATTAACGCGAATGGCTTGCTTGGTTTGTATGATACTGGAGGATATGAGCTACGAGTATGCTTAGAGAGTTGGCAAACATCACATTGAAAAGAGCTCACATTTTTATTAATGAATAAAGAGGGAAACAGTTTCTTTAAGTACAAAAAATTTGGGTGTCCTAGGCGATAATGCCACAACATGATAATATTATTTTTATTGGATAGACTCTCTGTTTTATTGATTGACCAACACTGAGAATTGAGCTGAGAAGAAGAGGGATGGGTTCCCGTGTGAGCTTGAGTTGGGAGAAGATAGAGGCCAGAACATAGTTTAGCATTGCCAATCGTCTTCCCCGAGCTCGAATCCTGAAACAGACAAGTATTTCCACGGAAAAATGTGAACCAGTTAAGATCGTAATAGAGTTTGCTCACAGAGATAAGGTTACAATCAATGGCAGGAACAAATAGAACAGATTTAAGTGTAATAGTATTGGAGATGCGGATTTGTCCTGTTCCATATACTCTAGTGCGCGTTCCATTCGCGATGCGTATAGTTTGGTAATTGTGACATGGAGAGTATAAGAAAAATAGAGATCTATCACCTGTCATATGATCCGATGCCCCGGAATCTACAATCCATGATGGTGAAGGAGATTGAGATACATGGAGACCAATTCCGGATTTGTTGGCAGTGGGATTGGATTGAAGTACAGCCTGATCGATCATCTGTTGAAGAGCGCTGATCTGATCTTTTGAAAAAAATGTTCCAGGTTGAGGGGTATTCTGAGCAGCCACATTTCCCCGAGCTTCCTTGTCCTGAGCACGACTCGGCTTCCAATCGAGAGGCTTGCCATGAATCTTCCAGCAAGTCTCTCTGAGATGGCCCGGTTTCTTACAGTGATCACACCACGGTCGTCCCTTGTTTTGGCGGCTGTTGTTGTAGCTGCGAGATGCAAGGGCAGATGAGTCTACGGAGTTATCGACAGCAGTAGTAAGGGCTGAAGCATCAATAGTAGGCTGAGTGTCAGATTGACCCATCATGACGCGCTTTCGACTCTCCTCCCTTCGAACCTCGAAGAATACTTCTCGAAGGGATGGAAGGGGTTTACTTCCAAGAATGCGGCCACGCACATCGTCAAAGGATTTATCAAGTCTCATGAGGAACTTGAAGATACGCTTGGTTTCAGTGATCTTTTTGAAGGAGACACCATCTTCAGGACATTTCCACTGATACTGTTGGAATAAATCAAGTTGCTGCCATAAACGAGTGAGAGAGATGAAATAGGTTGTTACCGTGTTATCTCCTTGGTGAATATCTTGCAAGGAGCACTCAATGTGGAATAGCTCAGCGGTATTTTCCAGACTTGAGAAGGTGTCACGAGCGGCGTCCCAGATCTCTTTGGCCGTGGTGTACAGCAAGAAATTTTCGCCAATATCAGTGGTCATAGAACTAATCAGCCATGACATGACGAGATTGTTGTCAGCCCTCCATGCTTTGTAAGTTGGATCGCTGGAGCTAGGAGGTGCAGCCACACTGGTTAGAAAATCATCCAGTCCACGGCCACTGATGAACATCATCATTGATTGTGACCATTGGAGGTAAGTTTTATCGGTTAATTTGTGGCTGGTGATGGGATTTGACATGTGATTATTTTCAGAGGATGAGAAGGTTGATGTAGATGGAGATGATAGGGTTGGGGTGGAACCCTTAGATGATTGATCAGATTCGGTATCAAAGATTGGTAGGCAAATTGATATACTTGACCCATACTCGACCAGACATTAGCTTTGCAGTTAGTAGAGTTAGTCAATTCCTAAGTGATCCGGCTGACACTCACATGGAAGCAGTCATCAGAATTCTCAGGTATATTAAGAAGGACCCAGGTAAAGGGTTGATGTTTACCAAGTCACAGAATCGCTCCTTAGAGATTTACACCGACGCTGATTGGGCTGGGTCCCCTAGCGACAGAAAATCGACTTCAGGGTATTGTTCTTTTGTATGGGGGAATCTTGTCACTTGGCAGAGCAAGAAACAACATGTAGTTGCCAGAAGCAGTGCAGAGTCAGAGTTTCGAGCATTAGCACAGGGTATCTGCGAGGGTATTTGGTTAGACAGACTTATGAAGGACTTGAGGATTCCAACCTCGGGTCCAATCCAGTTACTGTGTGACAATCAGTCAGCCATTGCTATTGCAAAGAATCCTGTTCATCACGACAGGACCAAGCATGTCGAGATTGATAGACACTTCATTATTGAGAAGATCGATAACTGTGTGATTGCTTTAGCTTATGTTCCTTCTCAACAACAAGTTGCTGATATTCTGACAAAGCCTCTATGCCGTCCCAACTTCTCCAATTTGATTGCTAAGCTTGGTCTTTCAAACATATACAATGCAGTTTGAGGGGGAGTGTTGATATTTCAAACTGACTGTATATATATGACGTGTTTCCTAGTCAGATTAATCTTGTAATTAGTTGGTGTATCATAATCCTATAATTGTGGGATTTGTTATCTTCTGTTATTATTGTAGAGATTTCTTTTCCTTAAGTTTAAGTGTCTGTTAGAGAAAGTCTTTGTATAGAAACTCTATATATTGTTGTATAAGTCTTTGTTGAGGAAATATAATCAGAATTCTCTCTTCCACAAAAACTTCAGTTGTTGTTGTAGTAGATATACATTGTTACCCCAAATAAAACAAAAACAAGCTAGAATTCAGTTCCTTTGAGTTACTATAAGATGTTAACAAGCTCAATTAGGAGAGAGAGAACAAGGTTTTAACGTTACGAGTTCGTTCTTAGATTTGTAATTAGAGTATAATTATTTGACCAAGTATTACATGCTATCGTATACACAAACTCCTAATACTAAAATTGAAGAATGCAGATGGTCTGAAATCCTCTAATAAAATTCTTTGATTAACTCTGATTGTTACTCTCAGATCGTGCTGAGTATAGCGATAGTTGGACTTGGAATCATCAGTGCAGCCATAGGAACTTACACTTCATTAATGGAACTTGTTAATCAGTACTAATCCTTCAACATGCATGAGAGAGTGTAATGCTGCTGCTGGTAGCCTACGTATATGAGCAATCAAGCATGTGCTCCTGAAATCTTGGTGACTATTCTTTGATGGGATTTCTCATTTTCATGTGCATCTCCTTCAAGAAACTGGTAGGTGTCATCATCAAGATTGTAAAGAATTTCGAATATTCATGCAGTTTATGTTGCATTGAATACAGTTGATCCTGCCGTGTTGAACAAATCTTGTGTTAACAAAGCAACTTAACGATTTTCTTGGGGCTCGTTTGGTTGGTAGGGAATTTTGGTTGAGAAATGAATCTTATTCTTAATTATCCTATTCTTGTGTTTGTTTCAAATTGGGAAAGTAATCATTTTCCTGATTTTTAAATACTACGTTTGTTTTCATTTTGAGAAAGTAAAAAGAATCCAAAATAATTGCAAAATTCTAAGATTATGAATCATTTTTAAAGGTTGGTATTGTGATTCCTTTCTTGAGCATTTTGACTATGTGGCTCTTTCTTTATGTTTACTATTTATATTTTGAGTTTCATATGTAAATTCTAATTCATTTGGTCAAATAATTCTATATTTTTATTTTTTTAGTTTGATATTTTTTTAGTAACTTTTAAATGTTTTTATATTAACTTTAAAAAGGTAAGTCAGCGTAAAAAGAGTTAAATAGAGGAATAGTATGTTATTTTTTTATTTTTATTTTTAATTAAAATTATTAACATTATGGGTGTTTTATATATATATTTTTTAAAATCTCAAAATTGTATTTATGTTGCTTTAGACTTTTTCTTTCATATTTTTACTTAATTAAATTTCATACATTTTATATTTTCAATACTTATGGTTTAATAAATTTTAGCTATTTTATTTATATGAATTTGTAAATTTATTTTCCATTTATTTAATCAGTTATTATTTTTTTAAATAATATTAATAAAGAAAATTTATTTTAACACTTTTTTATAAGTTGTAGTTAATAGCTTAATTATTTAATTAAATTAGAAATGATAACTTTTACTATGATGAAAATATAAAACATAATATTAAAACAGTTTTTATAAGATAAAAACATATAATTAAGTTTCATGATATGATTTAAAATAAAATTATATAAATGATTATGTATAAGTATAACATACAAATGGAATTCAAATAACATTGTTTGGTTCAATAATTTAATTCAAATAATAAAATAAGAATCATACTAAATTTTTGAAGAATTTATCCAAACACAGTGTAAGTATTCAACAGTGTTTTCTGAATTTTTAGGTTAAATTCAAAAGTATCTTTTTATCAAGGGAAAATTTGTATTAAAGTCGCATCTCATGTCATTATTATTAAGTAATGAGCAACTTTAATGTATTTATTATTAGAGGCGTCAAAATAAATTTCATATTTTATTGAATCTTTGTTGTCCTTTTATTAAATCTTTTATTCCAATTCAAACTCTAATCCTACTTTTTTTTTTAAATTTCTTATCCCAATTCAAACTCTAATCTTTAGTCACTAAAACTTTTCAATTATCTCAAACTAATCGTACTATCCAAATTATCCCAAAAAAATTATTATTTACTCTATTTGTTTAATAATTTTTATCAATTAGCATGAGAGAGTTTCCAACAAAAATATAAATCTCAGCACCATGCTTAAATCGAAATTCATACTTAAGAACATGTGCATGCATGAGACTGCATCCCCAACTTGATGTTTGCACAAGTATAATTCTTAATTTTATAATCGTTAATTTATAGGGTGTTGTAAGCATTGTTCACTAAACTTTTTCTTTAATTTATATTATTTTGAAGTTGGAGGGAAGAATCTGTATGATGCATTCATAATTAAGATGTTAAATATTATTTTTCAACCCCGAAAACCTGAATTTTAACAAGCCAAATGCCAAATTAAAAAGTAAGAGATGGACTTCAACTTTGTACTTAAGAATTTTGAATTCGATTAACCAAAAAATATTTAAAATTGATTGAAACTCAATTGTCACAACCTTCTAACGGGAGAACACCAATGCAAAACACACACGCACTTTGAATAATTTTTAATTTATAATTTATATTACCTTATTATTTCCTTAGTTGTTTATGAAAATTATTCATTGGAAAATTCTCATTGGAGGCTTCCAAATCCAAAAAAGAAAAAGAAGAGCAATAAAAGCTCAAGGAAAAACACAAAAGATTAATCATTTAATTGTTAAAAAAAATTAAGAGAGAGAAGATTAATTTATGATTATTGAAGAATTTTGTAGATAAATGATTAGGATTTTGATTGGGATAAAATATTTAAAAAACCAAGAGTTTGATCCTTTAATGGAGAAAAAAATTAAGAGAAAAAAAGATTAATTTATGATTATTGAAAAGTTTAAAAGATAATGGATTAGGATTTTAATTGGGATAAAAGATTAAAAAAATTAAGCTTAAAGTATTGGGGCGGGTAATAAAGTATTTAGTTAATTACAGAAAATAGTAAAATTATTTTAACGTTCTTAACAATAAATACATTAAAATTGCGCTCTAATTAATAATAATGACATGAGATGTGCCCTTAATACAAATTTTCCCATTTATCAAATCATATTGTGTGAAATTTATGTACAATTTTCTCAAATGAATACACACTATTCTAAATTTTAAATTCTATCAATTAACTTCATTTCTTGGTGAAATAATTTTAAATTTTTTTTAAAAAATAATTTAATTGAAAATTTCCAAAATAAGGATTGAATTCATATATTATTGACTAATTAAATTAAAACAAAAAAGAATAGTAATGAAAAGTGTGCCCAAAAAATTAATAATCGAAAGTATACCATCAATAGATTAATCACTGTCAAAATAGTTTATCTGCAGATTTTGAGTTTTGATCATAGGATTTATAATAGTTTGGATTATAACTTCTCATTTTGCCCTGGTCAATCATCAATAAAACGTAATAATTTGAAAAAATTTCCTTTCTTTTTAAAAATGAAAATAAATGAACCAGTCAAAAAGAATTAAAACTAAAATTCTCAAGAACATCAAAATTTCGACCTTTCATTAATTAATAATGTAAAGTGCATAAAAATCCTATAATTCCTGTGTTGACCATCGTTGTTTGGGAAGTACAAGAGGATGCCATCACATCACCATCATTACCCAATCTAATTTGACAAATCATTGAGAGGAAAATTGATGCAAACACTACATGTGTAGTTAGATATTGCCATTTGGGATTGTTGGAGAAGTCTGAGCAATCGTTGTTATATGGCCATACAAACGATACAATCTTTGTCATTCAATCAAACTACATTCTTCTAGGATTAATTCCAAACCATTTTGTTTTGCCATCAAAAAATTTTCCAATCACTTTAGGTTGTCATTTTATTTTTTTCATTTCTTATAAATGTTATTATGCTAACTCTGCCTGCTTGTAAGTAAAACATCTATTTTTAGATAATTAATTCTAAACTTAGGAAAATTTTGAAAGTTGCATTAGATTAGCGTAAAACTTTTAACAATATTGAACATGTTAGAAGTTGTTGTTGTTGTATATTGTTATTATGCTCGAGATTTTTTTATTTTTTTTTTATTTTGGTGACCTATATTGAAAACTTTAAGTTTCAATTTGTGACTAGTTCAAAAACCCAAACTGATTAAATTAGAATGATTTACAATATAATTTGTGTGAATATCAAAATTGTAAAAATTGTATTTAAGTACTGTATTGATCTAAGCAAATTCCAAGTTTACTAAAAGAAATTGCGATTGACAAATGACATTTCATATCATTTATTTAAAATTATCATGTATTTATTCTATTTAATTCAAATCACTAAAAAAATTAAAATTAAAATATCATTAAAATTAAATCTATAATTCACTAAAAAAATTAAAAAAAAAATAAATATCACTCAAATTAAATCTACAATTATTAAGCCCTAACTCCCAAATATGAGTGAACCCTACTACATTTTTTCATTAAAATTAGGGATTAAAAAAATAAAATATCACTAAAATTAAATCTATAATTATTAAACCCTAATCCAAATATGAATGAACCCTATGATATTGTTTCACAAAAATTAGGAATTACAAAAATAAAATATCACAAAAATTAAAATTTACAATTATTAAACCCTAACTCAAATGTTAGTGAACCCTACGATATGAGAATAAAATCAAAGAGTTTGATAGTTAATTATATGGTATAAGTAGGGTATATTTTTATTAGGGTGAGAGTTTAAAAAATGCTGACATGGCACAAAATAATTGGTGCCTGACAAAGAGTTTATTAGGATGATCCTGATAAATGTTTTACTCTTATTAAAATAATAATTTAAATTTTCTTCGCTTTTATCGAGTACTAAAATCGTAATTAAGTTACCATTGCATACATGAACCGTTACATCGAAAACCAACTATGAAAACTTTGTGGATCAAAATTAGGGGTGTTCAATATTCGAGTTAAACCGAATATCTGACCGAATTCGAATTCACCGAACTCGAATTATTCGAATTCGAATTCGTTTAAGGTAAACCGAATTCGAATTTCGGTTAATGGTTTGGTTTTCGAGTTTAGTTTCCCATTCGAAAGCCAAACTGAAAACCGAATTCATATATTAAAAATATATATTAATATAAAATATTTTATAAAATATATCATATTTAACTAAATTATTGTTTTGAATCCTAAATTATGATGTAATTTGATAATTTGATTTAATTTAACACTAAATTCGAGTCCAGTTTCTTTGTGTGAATTCGGTTAATTCGAATGAAGATTTGATTTTTAAATTCAAATATCATTTTCGGTTTATTCGAATTCAATTCGAATTCGAACCGAAAACCGAATTCGAATTCAATTCAAATTGGTTTAGTTTTCGAATTTGAATTTAGAGATGTTAAAACAGAACAAACCGAATCGAACAACTCGAATAACCCGAAAACCAAACCGATGAACACCCCTAATCAAAATTGTATGTTTCTCACTTTCTAAATGGCATCGTCAATGTTTATAATAATTGAAATTTGAATAGCAAAGTGCATGGCAATGCCATACATCAAATCTTGAAAAATTGGCAATAAATGAATTCTAATAGTCAAAACAGAGTTGTTCTTTTAACCGACCTCTTGTGAATATAATAAGCTACGTATCATAAACAAAAAAGAAAAAATAAAGCCAAAAAAAAAAAAATTAATACAAACAAATAAAAACACCACGCACATTGCCACCCCCACAATGGTCCGATCCATGCGCTCCTTTTAATTCTCTCTCTTTCCTCTCTCAGCCAAAATAACAAACACCAAAGATGCAATCTTTAGCAGTTATCACGAAGAGGTTGAGTTTGAATAATAACGACAATGCAGGCCAATTTACATTAGTTTTTAGGATTTGATACAGAAAAATTTATAATTCTTTTAATAGGGTCCCTTTTTCTTTCCATTTTCATCCACTCAGTAGTGAAAAAGTGGCGGTGATGATTGATATGGCGGAGGAAATGTTGTTGTGATAATACAGACTTCTTGATTACATTCTCAGGTTCCTTTTTCATCCTATAGATTCGTTGGTTTTGTTATAGGACAAATAAATGTCAGAGTTGGTGGCTCGGACTGGTCGGCATCAACAGCGGTATGAGGCCGGTTATCGCCTCATTGCAGGGTATTCTTTTTTTTTTCTGCTCTTTATGTTGGATTTATTATTGTTAATTTGTTTCGTGAAATGGGTTTTGTTTAGCTTCTCAATGTTAATTGGGAATGTGATGGAAATCGGTATGATTTCGTTGCCCATTGTTTTATATGTGGGATTGGTTTTTGGTGATTTCTTGTTTTCACTGCATGACATTTGCCTTTTCCTCAATTGGGTTTTGTGAGGATGTGGTAAATAATGTAGGAAAATGCGACAAGAAAAGGTTTTGTTTTGTATATGATTTTATTTTCCTGGTTCTGTTTTAATCACTCTAGGATTGCTTTGAGCAAAAAAAAAAAAATCACTCTAGGATTGCTTGGTGATTGCTTGGTGTTTAGAATGGTTGGATGTGCTCTGCTTGTTCTTTCTCAATGTTTCGTTAAGTTGTTAGGAAAATATAAAATTTTAATTTATTTTCCTGTTTTTCCCCAGCTCTTTTTGTTTGTGCTTTTGTGGTTGAAATTTTGCAGAAGACATGCAAGAAACTTGTTTATTTTCTTTACTTGTTGCATTTAGTTTTGATTTTCTTAGTCATATAGGCTATAAAGGGATTCAAGGACTAATCGAGGTATGAAAGTACTTTTATTCTTTTCTCGCCTTTCCCCCTTCTCTCTGCCTTTAGCTGTGGCACATGGAGGTTCTTTGCTTACTGTTTTACCAAATGAGCAAAACAAAGATGGATGTTCTTTCTACTCACCAGTAGTTATTTGTTTGTTCCGATAAGGAGAATTACGTGAATAGGTGTAAATGGTTCAGTTGCGGAATTTTGCTTTGTTTTCTTTATGAGATTGATTCTTCATCTTTTCCAAAGTGATGAACATTGTATCACCCCAAATTGTTCTTTTTTTTTTTGGTTGGGGAGGTTCATTGGTAAAGAGTTGTGCACATTTTACTTGTTCAGCCATAATGTTATGCTGTTATCCTTCAATTCCAACATTGCCAAACTACCTCAATATTTTTGCATTTAACTTTATAGTGGCCCATACATCCACAGCTGGTAACATATACTAATGAAAGTGACATATGTACACACTACTAATACGTGTAGCGTATGTACACACTGGATTATAGAACCATGAGATAAGAGCAGATAGGCATGATAATATCTTCCTCTTTTTAACTCTCCATTCATGGCTATGTTATTTCCTTGACTTTTTGGTTGAAGTGGGTTTAATTGCTAGAGTTCCTTTCTCATGAGTTGTTGAGCATATATCCAAAAGTTGTTACATATACCAACACCAATGCCACCTCAACAATTTAATTTGAAGGATATATTCTTTGACGTGTATTGTGTAGTGTATATTGCGTAAGCATATTTTTAATGTAAACTGTGTGCCGTTTATGGTGCAACCTATAGCGTGGATCGTACACGTGGTAAGGTATATTACATTTTTTGTAAAGCACATTGTGTGACATACTTGTTCACTAGATAATAGGATTATGGGATTAGAACCGGTGGGTGGCACCGTCACATCATATAGAAGCCATGGACAGCACATCTTCTTTCTCAACTGCTTATTGCTTTTATTCTTTAGGTACTTTTGAGTGGGTTCGATGCTTGGAGTTCTGTTACTAATGACATAAATGCAAAAATTGTAAATGCGAACTCATACCATTCCAAGAAGTATATTCAATCACAAAATAGAACTATTGATACAATTTAGAGTTGCAATGTGCATAAATGTCACTATCAACTAGAAATACGATATCAATGGGGCATTACACGTGGTAAAAATATTTTATACCAATCAAGCTAGCCTCCACATTCACCATATATGGTAACAACTAAAATATCTCTGCATAGTGCATTCATTAGAAACTTTTATTTTTGTCCCATTAAACTTGAAGAAGTGCAGACCATTGCAACAGTTGGAACCTTGAACTGAGTTTTGGGGTTGGGTTGGGGGCAGGGGGCGGGGGGGTGGTTTGCTTATTCTTTGTAAACTGCCATTGTAACACAATAATCTAGTTTTTTTTAGCTTAAACAAGGATAACAGTTTGTTTAAACCTTTTTCTTCCTAAGGAGAAATTCTGATATGATGAAAATGTATGCTATCTTCTAATGATGTTGTTTTATTTAAAGAACAAATTAGTACATACTGTCCTAACTGACAAACGTATTGCCAGGTGTATACCTTTCAAGTATAGAGATTCAGGAGAAAATGGTGATGATTCATCAGAGAGAGTTATTGAAGTTTTAATGATCAATTCTAGTGGTGGACCTGGTCTTCTTTTCCCTAAGGTGAGATATCCTACCTCCTGACGGGCATCATAAAACTATTTAACTCATGCTAAAGCAGTAGTGCCAGATTAAATAGCTAAGGTTACTGCAACGGCAGAGAATTTACAACAGGAGGTCAAATTCCATACCTTGCACTGGATTTCAATTGTTTATGTGTTTATTGACCACATAATTTTCAGTCTTTGCTTCAAAATTGTTTCATGGATTATTTGTCTGTATTATGTCAAGGTAATTCCATTTCTGGAAGGTCAGCATTCGTTGAAAATAACTATCATTTTAGGGTCGCCACCAGAGTATGTGGAGCATATTGAATGCTAATTATTACAGCAGAGTTTGTCGTTGTGGACAGTAAGGGTATGGAAACTAGGTAACCCACAATGGGAATTTGGGTTCTTAATCAAATGAATCATTTAATGTTAACCAAGCAGTCCAAGACAGAAAATGACTTGACAATCATGTTACTGGCTAATCCGAAAGTAAGCACATCGTGATAATGGGTGTTGATAAGATGAAAAAATGTTACTGCCTTTTAACATTGGAATGATTTCTTTGATGGTCGTGTTTGAGATTCTGAAAAAGACAATTCCTGAAGTGTAGAAAGTCTAGATCTGTGTATGGGATTGTCTGAAATGGGCTATACACTTTCTTTCTCAAAATATTACATCTTGCATTGACATATTTTAAGTCATGTCAAAAGGGATGTTAAATTTCTAAGGACAACATTGTGATACTTCCATCAAATGAAGTAGACATGGGTATAGGAAATGCTCCGCTTAAAATTTATTTGGAATTGCTGCACTAAGATAGTCAAAGCATCTACCATACAGAAAATGCTCCATATTGAGTCATGATGATTATGTAGGGTATGACATTTTATGATATTAACACTTTATACTTTACCCTGGTGAATTTGCTCATAGTGAGCAAAGTACACACACTGAAATAACGTATCCTGCATTGTCGGAATTATTAGTATGGCCCTTTTTGAGTTCATTATCTAATAGCTGTTGATTCTGGAATAAAATAATGAGGAATATGACTTAAATTTGATTATTTTATAGTTTTTAGTTCTCTATAGGCCAGAGCGAATATGGTATAGTTGTCTGTCATTTTCTTAACATTTTAAGGCTATTGTATGTCTTGGTTTGTTACTCATGATCCATGAATACATTTCACTATTAGTAGCCCATTAATTCATGGGTTTTTCTTACTAGGTTCATACTTCTATTTACGTGACTGTCACATTTTTGAATATAGGGTGGGTGGGAAAATGATGAAACAGTTGAGGAGGCAGCAATACGTGAGGCTGTAGAAGAGGCTGGAGTTCGTGGGGATTTAGTGGTAAGATTCTAGAGGGTACCCTTTTGTAAACTAAATTAATTTTTTTTCCTTGCTATGCTTTTGAAGGAGTATACCTGTAATACTACTCGACACTGGATAATTGATACTTGGATGAACTTACTTACCTTGTTTATGCGCACTTTATGATTTTCTCTATTGTTCCATTCATTAATACTTTGATGGCTACTTTGAGTGGATTGCGTTCATTTTCACTTGCTATCACTAATATGTTTGTTACCTTTATGTGTTTTATGAGAAGAAAAATGTAGGCAGTATTAAATCTGTATCTGCTGTTTACAGCTCATGCAAAGAAGAAAAACTAGTGCTTTATCCTTTTCTTTTTGTATGGTTTCAATTTTCCTCCTATTGAGTTTGAGATGGCATTACCACATATTTAAGCACTGATACACATGAAATCTGGAGATTCTGCAGCTCAGATCTTTCTCTATCTAAATTACTCCTCTCAGATCTTGTTTTATTTCTTGTTCTGTCTACACGCTCTGTGTTCTAGATGTGCTGGCCACAAGTTGGTAGTACAACAGTTGGCTTTCCGAAGCTGTCTAGATATTCACAGTTTTAGTTTTGCTATTGCAATCTAACTGTTGATTCTTTTAAGCATTCAATGTACATGAGGTATTCTTTAAAATTTGCTTTGGCACGGTACTTATCTTATCCTTCTTGTTGTAATGTTAATGAATAACTTCTTTTGTTGCATTTTAAGATTGCACATTATGAAATAACTGTGATTTCCAGTGCTGTTAGTTGTCCTCAAACATATATTAGTGTGGTGGCTGATGCATGAGTAGTAATCTCATGCTAGATGCTTGAGTGGTAATCTCACGTTAGATGCATGAGTAGTAATCTCATGTTATTTGTATGTGTGAATAAACTTGTTTGTACAAATTAAAAAAACTTACAGCACCAACAGCACTGGATTATTACATGGAAAGAGAATAAGTATTAGAAATTTTCTAAGCTCTCATCTCCCAGCACCACCCAATAAAGGGGTAAAAAGGTCTAGGGTGAGTAAAATATGATCATTTCAGTTACGAACATGTGCCACTAGCATATAGATGTGCACAGTGTTTCAAGCAAATGTAGAAAGCGTGGAGCACTGGTGACTATAGCTAAGTGCATACTAGCTCATGTAGTTATATTTCATTATTTCTAATGATACTTAAAGTGTCTAGATCGAGTACGTGGCTAAATGTGATCCATTTAGCCGATTCCACTTAGTGGGATAGAGGCTTAGTTCTTGTTGTTGTTGCTTTTTTTTTGCTGCTAATGGTACTTAAAATATGAAAGGTGGGAACATTTTTTTATGAGATTCCTTATTTCCAGGTTGTAGAAATTGCTTATTAAAGATTAGTTGGTAAAAGAAACACTAATCAATTTCTATATGATTGCCTGTTAAATATGTTTATGTTCTCTATCTTTCATTAGCTAAAGCAGACATTTCTTTTTCAATTTTGATTATTGAAATTACTTTTGAACCTTATTGGTTTCCCATTTCCAGTGGCATGTATTGGATGGATCCCAAATTTTTGTCTTTCCTTTTAACTCTAGAGGATCTAAATATGTAAACTGTCAGGTTTTATGGTTTGATTTTATGATTAGTTGCTTTTAGTTGGTCAAATTATATGTTTAATTCCCTTTTTGGTAGCTGCCATTTATGAGTTTCTTGAAACTATTAGCTTCATCTATCTTTTCAAATGCATCTATTGTCCTTTGCTATTCTTCCACCTGAGAATCTTGTAATATTGAATGATAGAATAGTAGTTATAAGCTACTATTCTAGTCCAGAAGGTTTGTGTGAATAGTAAACTTGGCAGTTACTATGCATGATGAAATTCATCAAGTTCAAAAGTTGTTTTTGATTTTCAGCATTCCCTTGGGGAATATGAGTTCAAGAGCAAAACGCTGCAAGATGAGTCTAGTCCAGAAGGTTTGTGTAAAGCAACCATGTTTGCCTTACTTGTAACGGAGGAGCTTGACTCATGGCCAGAGCAGAACCTTCGACAAAGAAGTTGGGTGAGCATTCCTGAGGCCATTGAGAGCTGTCGGCATAGCTGGATGCGCGATGCCCTGGAGAAAGGCTTTTTGAAGTGGTATGATGATGGCATGATTAGCCCAAAAAAGGAAGTCTAACTAATTTCTTTTCATGATTCTTCCTGAATCTTGATCTACTTAGGGTCTTGTTAAGAATCTTTAACAAAGGTGCCATGTCTATCTTTATTTTGGTGCCTTTCGGTTTTCCTTTTACTCTTTTGCTTTTTAGGGATTAGAAGGTCGTAGCTCTTCATGGTTGTCTTAGAATTTCTAACCCTTTTTGATTTTCTGGTTCTTTTGCTTTTCTTACAAACTGAAGCAATTGAAAAGAAATGAAAAATAGTCTCTTTTGCAACTGCCTTTTTTGAGTTGCACCATTGTGCCATTTGTTCTTTATTAATGTTTTTGTGGTTTTTCCAAGCTCAATTTCACTGGCCATTTCTTTGAACCTCTGCACTCTGCAGAACTGCATCTCTTTTCATATATTTGGTTGGCAAAAGTTCATCTGTTCCTTCTGATCCAAAAGGGATTGTGGTGTTGTATTTTATAGTGGGAAATGCGGGATTGTGGTCATTGTTGATGATCTTTAGGGAGAATGGGACTTTAGATGGGAGCACAATTTAGGATGGATTGAGGTCCTAAAGACTACTTTAGGAAAAGGGAAAAGTGCAAAATTAGTCTGTAATGTTTCATTGATAACAAATTTAGTTCTCAATATTTGTGTGAAGCAAGTTGGAATATTAAGAGATTTTTTAACAAATTAACAATTTAATTTATTTTTTACTTTTTTTTATCTATTTAATAAACTTGTGTTTCTTATTGCAATAAGAGGGGTTTAATAATTTCTTATTCATTCAAAAATATTAAATCTTTCTTTACAAAAACTGGTAATAAAAGGACAAAACTAGTTAGATTCACAAATATATTAGGGGTTTTTAGAGGACAGATAAAAAAAGTTTTTTAAAAAAAAGGTTTTTTATAAAGAGAAATTTTTATTAAATTCTTAAAAAAAAGGTTGTTCACTCTTGTTTTAAGATATTATACTGAGGATCAAATTTGTTATTGATAAAATATTAATACTAATTTTGACATTTGCATAAACATTAAAGATTAATTTTTTATTTTTTGATTTATTTTTTACTTTTTAGAGGGACAGATAAAAAAAAAAATTTTAAAAACGGTTTTTTATAAAGAGAAATTTTTATTAAATTCTTAAAACAAAGGTTGTTCACTTTTGTTTTAAGATATTATACCGAGGATCAAATTTGTTATTGATAAAATATTAATAACTAATTTTGACATTTGCATAAACATTAAAGATTATTTTTTTTATTTTTTTTCCCCTTCAAAGATGCTGAATTTCAAATTTCTGTAGAGCATCTTAAATTTTGATGCTCCTGTCGTTAAGGGCCCTTAGGAAATTAAATAAAGAAAGCGACATTGAGAAGTTCAAGGATTTGGTGGTGAATGCAAAATGTATTGAATTTATTATTTTTTTTAAAAAAAAATATCCTATCAAGGAATGTATTAAATTTAGTGTAAGCTCTGAGGCAACCTAAGGGGGGTGAATTAGGTTTCTAAAAATTTAGTACACTAATCAAGTCAAATTCAACAACTATGAGTGAGTTGTGTGAATTGCAACAAGTGTAGTATTCAACAACAATTATCCAATAACACAGTGAATCAATAATCCAATCCAATTGCACCAATTCAAAGCATAAACAATATATGATAATGGCAAAACTGAAAACTATAAAGATAGAAGACACAATCAATTTAGAGTGGTTCAAGACTCCCCCTTGGAGTGCTCTACATCCACTACCTAAGTTTTCCAACTTAGGATTTCAAACCTTTCCACTATGATATGATCTCCTTTCAGTGGTGAGATCAAAATAACCACTTTTACAACCAAACAAGGTTCAACCTTCTCACTAGATATCCCAAGCTATGAGTTCTAGGTTTTTACTCTCACTTGAGAAATCTTTCACAAATCCTTACAATGTTTGTTTATAAAAGAAATAACAACCCTCAATTAGGGTGAATAAGATGAATTGAAGCTCACAGTATGATTCCTACAATAACAATTACAACTTAAAATATATAGCTCAAGAATGAGATGAAATACTCAAGAAAGACTCAAGAACTTTTAATCTTTTGGTTCTTGTAAAATCAAAGTGTAGTGCAAGAGTTGTAGAGAGTATTTTTCAGATTAGAAGCTCAAAGAATCAAGGGAAGAGTTGTATGAACGTTTGTGCATTTGGTAGTATTTAAACCCTCTCAAAAAATGACAAAAAAACGTATATGTTTGACTTTTAAAAAACTAGCCGTTATTTGAAAATCTGAGTTTCGGACGCTAGTTTCGAACCCTGGGAGGCGTCCGATCCTAAGTTTCGGACGGCCGAAACTTCCCTGAGGCATCCGAACCTAAACTACTGAGAGCTTGATTTTTCACCAGAGTTTCGGACAGTCAGATGACCAATGAGAGGCGTCCGAACCTAAGTTTCGGACGTCCGAAACTCTGCCCTCAGCGTCCGAACCTATTTTTCTCAAACTTGTTTTCAATTTTCGTTTTCCAAATCATTTGTGCAACTATGTGTGACTTTATGCAAGTATGTTCCTTACTTTTTGAAATGCATTTGAAGACTAATAACATTTTGAAATCATTTTTACTTGAGCCTTAAAGGAGTAAAACAATTCTTGAGTTATTTACATAATTAGGGTTTAGGGGTTGGGAAATGACCTAATTTACCAACTTTGTATCTTTTGCACTTCCAATTCTTTCTTCATGCACTAAAGTTCCATGCTTGGCTTCTCTTGAATATCTATCACATTGAGACACTTATTTGAACCATTATCATAAACATAATTGTTTGTTAAACATCAAAATAAGTAAGATTAAGACCCTAGGTCTTTACAATCTCCCCCTTTTTGATGATGACAAACCAATTATGTAAGAGAATAAATAACAAGTGCAATAAGTTACTTTTTAATCAAAGAGATGATATATGCTCCCCCTACGTGTATACTTCCATTTCGTTGTATGCTTTAGTTTTCTCTTTTCTAATATTTTTCTCCCTTTTTAATTTTCTCCCCCATTTTTGTTCTTTATCCATTATATTCATTACATGATACCAACATGCAATATTGTTCTCTTTCCTTCTCCCCCTTTTATCATCAATATAATTCCCCTTTTATTTTTCTCTTTTCTTCCTTTTATTTTTCTCTTTTCTTCTCCCCCTTTTGACATCATCAAAATAATACGCAACAAAAACATAAACAACATTAACTTTGATGTACCTTGTTTTCATTTGTTGTTAGGGAAACAACATCATATCTTAGGACTACCTTTCCACTTCTTGCAACCTAATGGGTGGCTAGGCATAAAAAATGGTCAAGTGTAACAATTTCTGAAAAATTTTGACAGAATTTCCTTTGTATATGGATTCATTTCACCTGTCAACAACCCATACAATTTCCAGAAAAAATAGCACAATATAGCTTTTCAACATATAAATTCAATAAGCCCCATTAATGTCAAATCATCAAATCATGAAAATATCAAAGAATTCACATTCAAAAGACAATATCCATATCATATCACAAACAGAGACAACCAAATATCAACAAGAAATTAATAAAAAGAGATGTCAGGAGTAATAAGAAAAACAACCAAAATACTAAGAAATTTCAAGAGTGAGAAACATATGAAACGAGTTCCTAGTCTATTACAAGAATAGCTAGTCACGTGATGGTGCCTTTCCTTTGAGGCGAGCTTGAGCTAAAGCTTCACGTTGCTCATCCGTCATAAGCACTTCATGGCCATAGTGAATCTCACTACCCAAGTCATCCACCCTAACGGTTAATGCATCCAATTGTTACCTTATCTCCGCCATGCTATTATCCAACTTAGAATGCACGCTGGCAATGCCACTATCAATGTGATCAGTTAAAGAGTCAAAATACCCTTGAATAAGGGTTTTGAAATCTTCATCTATTTTAGTTGCTTGGGCAGGCTCCGGTGCATCTTGACCTTGATTTTCTGCCTCCTCATCATCACCTTCCATCATGTCTTCATCCTCTTCTTGGCCTTCAATTGGCTTGTCAAATGTCCAAGCCCCATTCACCACATATATTCCCATGGACTTAAGAAATATCGAATCATAAAAATTACGGGAAGACACGGGGTACTCAGCGACATTATCCACGGTTATGCCATGATGCCTAAGGATTTTTGTGATGAGCATGTCATAGGGTAAACTACGACGTTGATCCTTAATATGAATATCAAGGTACTTAAGCATTAAATATCCAAAATTTACGGGAATTTGCTTAAGAAGAGCATATAGGAGATAAAGGTTCATAGTGTTGGGATCGGTCTTATGGCCATGATTTGGAAGAACGACTTTGGTAATGATGTGAAAAAGAATGCGGTGTTTAGGACTCATATTCTTGATTGGTGCTTCACTTGCCCTACCAAATGTCTCACCATTGAAAGCACTTGCTACTAAATCATTGAAATTAAATCCGTGAGAAGCATCCGACCAATAATGAAGCCTAAAGTATTTCATGATAGGTTTGCCATCTTTAGCTACGGCATTTGGATGATCAGTTTTGAACAAAGTATTAAGGCTTTCAGGTGTTAGGGTTATATCCTCAGAATTGACTCTAGTATATAACTTATCAACCCCAGCAGCATCTTTTGACGAATGCAAATTGGCAAAAAACTCATAAACTAACAAGGTAGGAATAGGCTCATTTGTGAATAAAACTTCATTCCAATCTTGATAGTCAAATTACTCTAGGATGTCTAAGGCACCAACAAAATCTTCATTCCTCACAATCCTAGGGACAATAATTTTCTTCTGGTTGATAACATAACTATTATATTTAGAAGCGCACTCACCAATGATAAATGGAGATGAAGGATTGTTGGCCGTTGTTCGTGGAGGTGCCGTAACCTTCGTTTGTTTTCTTCCCCTTGATGAACTCATTATGATTGAAAATTTCAATCAAATCACTGAAATTGTGAAGATTTGATATTTAACCCAAAAGCTAGGGTTTAAATCAATGTGAAGAATTTGGATGTAGAATTTTGTGTTTTGAATCGGTGAAGATGTTCTCTAGATGGAAAGGAAAGATTGTATTGGAACAATTTGGAAATTAAACGGTTAAAACGCAATATGGGTGTAAGAGGCGCGAAGAAAGGTTTGAAAGCCTTTTGAAAGTTTTTGAAAAACTGTGCTGAAAATCAGGGTTTTTAAGCCTGACGCGATAGTTTCGAACGGCCAAAACTATGGAGGGCGTCCGAAACTGGTGTCCGAAACTCTAGCAAAAATGCACCTTCTCAGAAGTTTAGGTTCAGACGGTCCTAAGCGTCCGAAACTGGCGTCCGAAACTTCTGAACAATTTTACTCTTCTCTGAAATTTAGGTTCGGAAGGTCCTAAACGTCCGAAACTGGCATCCAAAACTTCTATGAATTTTTAAAATTCATTTTTAAGAGATAAAATCAATGTTTTCGGATCACTTTAATTGTATTATACCAATGCTATCTCTTAAGATAGAAAATGGTCCTCCGAGAGTGGTTTGGTGAAGATATATATCTGCCAATTGTTCTTTAGTGGAAATATATTATATAAGAATTTCCTTATTTTGAACAAGATCACGAATGAAGTGGTGTTTAATGTCAATATGTTTTGATCTAGAGTGTTGAATGGGATTCTTGGTTAGATTAATGGCACTGGTGTTATCACATTTAATGGATACACATCCAAAATCTAAACCAAAATCAAGAAGAGTGTGTTTCATCCAAAGAATTTGAGAACAACAACTTCCGGCGGCTATGTATTCGGCTTCTGCCGTTGATAAGGATATGGAAGATTGTTTTCTACTAGACCATGATACAAGAGATTTTCCTAAGAATTGACATGCTCCACTTGTACTTTTCCTATCAACCCTACATTCGGCAAAGTCGGCGTCGGTAAATCCTACTAGATCAAAGGTGTTTGTCCTAGGATACCATAATCCATGATCTATCGTTCCTTTGAGATATCTAAGTATTTTTTTTACAGCCAACAAGTGTGATTATTTAGCACATGATTGAAATCTAGCACATAAGCACACATCATACATAATATCCGGTCTACTAGCCGTCAAATAAAGCAAACTTCCTATCATTCCCCTATATTGTGTTTCATCAACTTTTACACCATCTTCATCTTTGTCTAATTTAGTAGAGGTGCTTATAGGTGTTCCATTAGGTTTTGAGTCTTCCACGCCATATTTTTTAAGTAACTCTTTAGTATATTTTTCTTGACTTATGAAAATGCCATTGTTCATTTATTTTATTTGTAACCCAAGAAAGAATGTTAGTTCTCCCATCATACTCATTTCAAATTCGTCTTTCATCAAGTTCGAAAATTCTTCACATAAAGTTTCATTTGAAGCACCAAATATTATGTCATCAACATATATTTGTACAATTAGCAAATCATTATCACAATACTTAGTAAACAAAGTAGTGTCAATTATGCCTTTATGAAAGTTCTTTTCTATTAGAAATCCACTAAGTCTTTCATACCACGCTCTAGGAGCTTGTTTGAGTCCATATAGTGCTTTGACCAATTTATATACATGATTAAGAAACTTATTGTTTTCAAAACCGGGAGGTTGTTCTACATATACTTCTTCTTGAATGAATCCATTTAAGAAGGCACTCTTAACATCCATTTGAAAAAGTTTAAACCCTTTGAAACAAGCATATGCAAGTAACATGCGGATAGACTCAAGCCTTGCCATTGGAGCAAAGGTTTCATCATAGTCTATACCTTCCTCTTGCCTATACCCTTGAGCCACCAATCTAGCTTTGTTTCTTATTATATTTCCTACTTCATTTAGTTTATTCCTAAAAATCCATTTAGTTCCTATAATTGAAGTGTCTTTAGGCCTTTCTACTAGATTCCATACTTTACTTCTTTCAAATTGGTTTAATTCTTCTTGCATAGCTACGATCCAATTATCATCTTTTAAGGCTTCATTTATATTTTTTGGCTCAATTTGTGAGAGGAAGACCAAGTTATTATCTAAATGTAATGATGACCTAGTGTTGACTCCTCTAGATGGACTTCCTATGATTAAGTCTTTAGGATGACTTTGAATGAATTTCCAAGCTCTTGGAAGATCACTCTTTTGTGGACTTTTATCTAAAGTTTTAATATCATCTTTGGGATCAATTTGTGGAGATGATTTGTTGTCTATTTCATTTTTATTTTGTTCATTAGATGGATTTTCTTCTATTCCTATGTCTTCATCACTTTCTTCATGGTTTTTACTTGTATCACCTTCATCAAAGTTTACATGAATTGCCTTTTCTAATATCATGGTTCTTTTGTTATATACTCTATATGCTTTTCTAATTTCTGAATAACCTAAGAATACTCCTTCATCTGATTTCTTATCAAATTTTCCTAAGGTGTCTTTTACATTTAGAATGAAGCACTTACAACCAAAGACTTTAAAATATCCTACATTTGGAGTTTTCTTATAGATTAATTCATATGGAGTTTTCTTCAACAGGGTCTAATCAAGGCACAATATGACATAACATGCGGTGTTAAATGCTTCGACTCAAAAATATTTAGGCAAGTCATTTTCACAAAGCATAGTTCTAGCCATTTCTTGAAGTGTTCTATTCTTTCTTTCAACTACTCCATTTTGTTGTGGTGATTTTACTACTGAAAAATTGTGTGTAATACCATTTTCATCACAATGATTTATAAAGCTTTCATTTACAAATTCGGTTCCATTATCACTTCTAATTTTCACCACATTTAAATTTAACTCATTTTGAACCTTTTTAAATAGTCTAGCATATTCTTTAAATGTATAACTTTTATGTGCCAAGAATATTACCCAAATGTACCTAGAATAGTCATCTACTATCACAAAAACATATCTTTTGCCACCTAAACTTGTAGTTTGTGAAGGTCCAAACAAATCCATATGTATTAACTCTAAGGGTTTTGAAGTTGTTACCATGTTTTTAGGTTTGAATGTACTTTTAGTTTGTTTTCCAAATTGACATGAATCACACACTTTATCTTTTTCATATTTTTGTTTAGGTAAGCCTCTAACTAGTTCTTTTGCTACTAGATTATTTATGTGATCTATTCCCACATGAGCTAGCCTCCTATGCCACAACCAAGTTGTGTCATGTACCACACTAAGATATTTCATTTCTTGTTCCATAATATCATACAAATGAAGTGTATACACATTGTTATGCCTAGATCCGGTAAGAACTATTTTACCATCTATTGGATCAATAACAACACATTTTTCATGTTTAAACAACACATCAAGATCTTTATCACATATTTGACTTATGCTAATCAAATTGAATTTCAAGTCATCAATCAAAAGCACATTTTTAATCACATTGCTATTATTATTGGCTACATCACCAATACCAATAATCTTCCCATTTTTATCATTGCCAAAAGTAACATGACCTTTATTTCTTGTTTTCAAGTTATTAAGCAATGAGGGATTACCGGTCATGTGTCTTGAGCATCCACTATCAAGGAACCATTTTGTATCCAAAATTGTATTTTTTAAACATACCTACATTCAAGAATCAATGTGTGACTTTAAGCATTAAGTTCTTACATCATTGATATCTTTTCTTATCCATGTTTTTAATCCATTTTCAACTTCCATTCTTGCAAAGCATTTCCTTGAGGTATGCCCCCTTTTACAACAATAATCGCATATCACATTGTATTTAAAAGAGTGTGAAGTCTTGTAGTAAGATCTAACATTGTTAAACCTAGACTCAAAGTTATACTTCTTATGTCCATAATGAGTATTATGAATTCTATGATGTTGGTTATGAGTGTTATGCATTCCATATCCATGATGTTGGTGAGGTCTAATTTTAAAATTTTCTACTCCTCTTTCATGATTATGTGATGTGTGAGTAATTTTTACAGGTTTGGATGTGGAGCTTTGACCTATCTCATGTGAATATCCTAATCCATATTTACTATTTTCCATTCTTTGATTTCTTAAAAGTATTTCTAAGTTGTTCTTGCCTTGAGTGAATTTAGCTAAACAATCACTAAGGTCTTCAATTCTCTTTCTTAATCCTACATGTTCTTTCTTAACTTCATCATATTTTTTAACCTCTTCTCTAGCCTTGTTACTATCTATTGTTAATTTTTCATTTTCTATTTTTAATGTACAATTTTCTATTACTACACAATTATACTTAGTGATTAACTCTTGATTACATGAAGTAATTTCTTCCACTTTGGCATTAAGCTTCTTGTTTTGAGTTTGGGTTTTCTTTAACTCATCTACTAGTCTAGCAATGTACAGCTCAAGTTCATCTTGATCATTACAATTATCATCATCATCATCACTAGAAGAAAGACTTACCTCATGGTCTTCAAATCCCATAAAGCACATGTTAGCAACTCTTTCTTCTTCTCCTTCGGTTTGGTCATCATCTCATGTGACCTTGAAGCTTCTTCCTTTGCCCTTTTTGTCTTGTTTGAACTCCTTCTTCCTTCTTGGGCAATCTGCAATAAAATGTCCAGGTTGATTACATTCATAACATTTATTGACTTTTGATGTTTCCCCTTTTTCTTTCATCCAATCTTTGCTCTTGAAGTTCCTTCCTTTATTAAACTTGTTTTTCCTACTTTGAATCATCCTAGATAGCTTTCTAGTTAGAAAAACAAGATCATTATCATCTTGTTCATTTATATCTTCCTCATCTTCATCATCATCATTCTCATTCTTTGACACTTTAAGTGCTATGTTCTTTCTAGCCTTAGTGTCTTCTTCTTTTTGAGTTTTAGATTTTATCTTTAGCTCATATGACATAAGTGAACTAATTAGTTGATCTACCGGTAGTTCTCTCAAATTTTTTGCTTCCTCAATTGATATGGCTTTTGACTCCCATTCTTTAGGTAATGAATTTAAAATCTTTCTATTTTGCTCACCTAAGGGATAGATTTTTCCTAGACTTTCCAAATCTTTGATTATGCTATTGAATCTACAAAACTTCTTATCTATGGATTTATTACTATCCATTTTAAAGCTTTCATATTGTGTTACTAGCAATGATTTCTTTTCCTCTTTTACATTTTCGGTTCCTTCATGAATTTCCCTAAGTTTCCTCCAAATATCATGTGCATTTTTACATCCTTTAACTCTACTTGATTCATTGACATCTAGTGAGTTATATAAGGCATTTGTGGCTTTAGTATTTAGGGTGAGGTTTCTCCTATCGGTTTCAGTGAGTTCACTCCTTTTCTTTTCTCTAGTTTCATCCCCTATAGTTATCTCAGTCTTATAAGGTCCTTCTTCTACAATATACCACATCGCAATATCAATGGATTTGAGATAGATTTCCATTCTATCTCTCCAACTGCTGTAGTTGGTTCCATTAAACATTGGAGGCCTAGAGATAGATTGTCCCTCCATAAATATAGCATTGTTTGTTGCCATAATCTTTACTCTAAGGTTTTTAAGCCTAAGCAAATAGAGACCAAGCTCTAATACCAATTGTAAGCTCTAAGGCAACCTAAGAGGGGGAGGGGGGGTGAATTAGGTTTCTAAAAATTTAGTACACTAATCAAATCAAATTCAACAACTATGAGTGAGTTGTGTGAATTGCAACAAGTGTAGTATTCAACAACAATTATCCAATAACACAGTGAATCAATAATCCAATCCAATTGCACCAATTCAAAGCATAAACAATATATGATAATGGCAAAACTGAAAACTATAAAGATAGAAGACACAATCAATTTAGAGTGGTTCAAGACTCCCCATTGGAGTGCTCTATATCCACTACCTAAGTTTTCCAACTTAGGATTTCAAACCTTTCCACTATGATATGATCTCCTTTCAGTGGTGAGATCAAAATAAACACTTTTATAACCAAACAAGGTTCAACCTTTTCACTAGCTATCCCAAGCTATGAGTTCTAGGTTTTTACTCTCACTTGATAAACCTTTCACAATTCCTTATAATGTTTGTTTATAAAAGAAATAACAACTCTCAATTAGGGTAAATAAGATGAATTGAAGCTCACAGTATGATTCCTACAATAACAATTACAACTCAAAATATATAGCTCAAGAATGAGATGAAATACTCAAGAAAGACTCAAGAACTTTTAATCTTTTGGTTCTTGTAAAATCAAAGTGTAGTGCAAGAGTTGTAGAGAGTATTTTTCAGATTAGAAGCTCAAGGAATCAAGGGAAGAGTTGTATGAACGTTTGTGCATTTGGTGGTATTTAAACCCTCTCAAAAAATGACAAAAAAATGTATATGTTTGACTTTTAAAAAATAGTCGTTATTTGAAAATCTGAGTTTCGGACGCTAGTTTCGGACCCTGGGAGGCGTCCGATCCTAAGTTTCGGACGGCCGAAACTTCCCTGAGGCGTCCGAACCTAAACTACTGAGAGCTTGATTTTTCACCAGAGTTTCGGACGGTCAAATGACTAATGAGAGGCGTCCGAACCTAAGTTTCGGACGTCCGAAACTCTGCCCTCAGCGTCCGAACCTATTTTTCTCAAACTTGTTTTTAATTTTCGTTTTCCAAATCATTTGTGCAACTATGTGTGACTTTGTGCAAGTATGTTCCTTACTTTTTGAAATGCATTTGAAGACTAACAACATTTTAAAATCATTTTTACTTGAGCCTTAAAGGAGTAAAACAATTTCTTGAGCTATTTACATAATTAGGGTTTAGGGGTTGGGAAATGACCTAATTTACCCACTTTGTATCTTTTGCACTTCCAATTCTTTCTTCATGCACTAAAGTTCCATGCTTGGCTTCTCTTGAATATCTATCACATTGAGACACTTATTTGAACCATTAGCATAAACATAATTGTTTGTTAAACATCAAAATAAGTAAGATTAAGACCCTAGGTCTTTACATTTAGTATTTTTTAAATTAATTATACTACCTATTTAATTGTTTTGATATTATCATTATTTCTCATTATTGATATTCTTGTTTTATGAATAAAAATGTAAACCATGATATATAGCATTGAAAAAATTAAAAGCGTGGTAAAATAAATAATTGAATTTTATACTATCCTATATTCAGCATTTAAGACATTTGATGTATGGCGAGAGTAAGATAGAAAAAGAAAATTAGATTAAATTTTAAACATTTCAAAACTTTTTTACTTGAATTTTACGAATTACTAAAGTTTTGAATTTGTTTGTATTTGTTCATTCAGATTCCCACCAACCAAACAATTGAAATCCCTTAACTCGCCAAACTTAAAAGTTATAACAAGCATCTCTTTAATTTTTATTTGGGGATGGTTATTTCGATTATATAAGTTTTTTTGGTCATTTTACTATTTATGTCAGTATAGTCGTTTGGTCGAGGGGGTTCATACTAATTTCGTGAAACTATAAAATTTGTTCGATAGTTTTATTTGCATTGCTCAAACGATTTATTGGGGAGGCCTTTTTCCCCCATTTAAATAAAAAAAACAAAAACAAATTATGGAGTTCTTTTAGTACTCAATAAATGAATAGTTTTTATAAATAAATGAATGATAATTTTTGGGAGACTTAGAAATATAAAACCATAAGTGAAATGACAAAACAATATTATCATCTTGCACCAAATATCACTTCGGATAAAATAGAGAATAAAACACGGAAGGTAACACAAAATTTATTAAAACCAAATATAAACAACTTAATTTCTGAGGTACAATTGTTTATGCACTCAGTGAATAGCAAAACAGGTCTACATATATTGGCTTTTTATATCATTTTCTAAATAAGAATTGAATTTATGTGCATGTGATAAATAATATTTTTTTGAGCACACACTCTGCACAGTAATCAGATTTCAAGGAGACAAAAATTGAAAATTACCTATTAACACTATGCATTCATTAATTTCCCTAAACTTTTTAAAAGAGTGAGTAAATTAAGTTATTATACATTCAAACTTTTGTAACACTGCATGTATACTTAATTAAATAAATTTCGATCAACCATTGGGGCTAGCCCAGTGGTTAGGGAGTTAGCTTCCCGACCTACAGGTCTAGAGTTCGATTCCTGTAGGATGTATGTGAGGGTGTGTGTTTTATAAAAAAAAATAAATAAATAAATTTCGATCATATTTTAAAAAAAAATTATACTATTTTTTATTAAAACTAAAAGTTTTTAATTAATTTTTTTATAAAAAGAATTAGAATTTACCTCTCAAAAATTAAAATATAATTTTTATCAATAACTTTATACAATATTTTCGCCCTTCAAACTCGATTTCTCATATCAGCCATTGTTCATCACCAACCAAATGTAGCCATTCTGATCAAGATGCGTAAAAGTTATTGTTGGACAAACATAGGTATGACCTAAATATGACCATTGAGGATGGGCCATATAGAAAATATCATGAATTAGGCTACAAATTTTCAATTTTTATAAAGTTGCTCTCTGTTCTTTCATTACACCCTCTAAAGTATTTTTTTTTTAATTCTATTTTATAGATAAATGCTTTGGGCAAAGAAACACCCTTACAGAAATGGTCTCAGTTGAAGCCATGCCCATATAATAATGGGTATGGTCCCAAATGACTTAACCAAAGAAGGAAATTTGGAGGCGGTTCTCCATTTACAAGGCTCTGAGTCAGAAAATACATTTTTTATCCTAGATGGGCTGCATATCATTCCAACTGTGCAAAAATCCCAAGCTGGGACCAAAAAGTTGGTGAAAATTAGTCCTTGAATAACTTCTGAAAGAAGGAGAAAGGCAGCCAATGTAGCAGCCCATAAGTATTGTAATACATATGTATTCTTCTTGAATCACTGCTACCGAATTCCAGAATCTGGCAGTCTATCCCAAGGCATGTTTTATGATCATGGTGACTGAATCTCGTGAAGCTGTTAGTCTGTCCCAAGGTATGCTTTATGATCATGGTGGCTGAAACGTGTGAGGTAGTGCTGTCCTATTTGTCTTTACTTTAAAGGAGGGGAAGTCTGCCTTGTCACTTCGGATGATGTCCTTAAAGGCTTGGTGAACACTAATTTGATCCTTTCCTTTCCAAGCAACCCAAGAAGCAGCTTTGTTTTCCTCAGTCAGGCACAACATGATTCTACATATTCTTTGTAAATGCACTAGCTTCCCCACCTGGGGTGAAATCATCCAATGAACTTCATCCTTGTCCTCAAGGACTTTGTGAAATCCTGACAGACTAGTTTCTAATATTATGTTGTTCCTCCTCTTCCCTTCACACCACTGAAGTCCTTTGTGTGCGATGTCCGCAGTCCATTTATTGTGGCCACACCTGCAGGCATGATCCAGTTATAATGGGAATGTAAGATTTCCAAAATTTTACCTTGGTGATTTCTGATTACTGCAGCAGCAGCAAGAGTTCCTTCATCAGCTTTGTGTGCCACATTTATTTTCACCCAAAGAGGGTTTGGTTTCTTCCATTGGACTAGTTGAACTCGAATTTTATTCCTGTAGGAGTAGACCATATTCCAGAAAGAAGTCCACTCCAATGGCTCCTAGGATAATTGAGGGAACCTGCTTTTGAGGATTTTTGAAGCCATCAGAAGGATTTGTTGGATGATGACAAGAACTTCAACCTTGTGGTCATCAAAGATTTCTCTAAGTCTGAATTTCCAGAGTTCCCAGCATGTAAGTGGAGGCAGAAGAGATATAAGCTGTTTGTGGACTTCATTGACAGCTACAGTGGCCCACCATTGTTTACATACGACTTTGATAGAGTTGGAGGTGTCACGGACTCCCATTTCTGCAGCAAAGGCCTGTCATACCTGCCTCACAACTAAACAACTAGCAAAAGAATGGTTAATTTCTTCCTCATTATTTAAGCAAGAATGGCACACTGAAGGGCCTGATAAACCAATCCTATGTAGTGAATCTCCCAGAGGGATTCTTCTTTTGAGCATGCAGTGCATAAAAAAGGAAGTCTTTAGAGGAATGATGGAGCACCAGATTTCAGAAGGAATGTTGTTTTCTGTTCTTCTCTGTCTAACTTGGTGAAAAGCAGATGTCATGGAGAAGTTTCCATCCCCACACAACAACCATTTCAGCTCATCTTTGCCTCTAAAAGCGGAGCCGGTACTGATGTCACACGTGACTGGATGTTAATCGGAAGGTTAGCAAGTTTTTCCTGAATCCAGGTCCCCTCTCTCACAAATTCTCTGAGACTTTCTCCTGCTGTAGAGGAGTTGTCCAGGGGACCACTTCCAAGCATTGTCCATCCAAAAGTTGCAGGAGCCATCCCCTACTTTTGTTAATATAAAGTTTTCAGTAGTGGGGACATGCTTCAACATTCTGCTCCAGATATGTGAATCACCTCTATACCTTGCAATTTGGGCAGGGTGGAAAGGGCTACAATATTTCTCGTACATGAATTCTGCCCATAAGGATTCTTGCTTTCTGAAATTCCACCATAGCTTCATGCTCTGCGCAGCAATAACATCCTTTAAAGCTCTAAACCCAGCCCCTCCTTCATTGGTAGGGTAGTATAACTCATTCCACCTTATCCAATGATAAGCTGGTTCTCTTCCTTTTTGCCATAAACATTTTGCAAAAAGCTGTTCAATCTGTTCCACCACCCCCTTGGGGGGAGAAAGAGCCATAGTAGTGTAGACAGGCAAGGCTGTTAGTACACTTCGTATCAAAATAATCCTTCCCCCTTTAGTAAGAAAGTTGACATTCCAAGCCAATAACCGAGCTCTGATTTTCTGAATGAGGCCATCATAATGTACTGCTTTAATCTTTCCATAGTGTATTGGAATACCCAAGTAAGAAAATGGCCAAGAACCTTTCTGAAATTTGGTAATTTTAGCCACCAGATTCCTCTTTTGACTCGGCAATTTATGATGACTAAGGAAGCAGCTCTTGTTGTTGTTGATTTTCTGTCCAGAAATATTTTGATAATTCTCCAGAACCTGCATAATCTGAGACAAGATACAACCATTTGCAGAAATGAAAATTATAATGTCATCGACATATGCTAAATGTGTAATTTTCGTTCTAACCCTAGGTACAAAAAAACCTGAGTTTTGCCCTCGAAGTGCACTTAAGGCTTTAGATAAATATTCTGCAGCAATGATGAATACCAAAGGGGACAAGGGATCTCCTTGTCTCAATCCTCTAGTCATAGCAAACCAGCCTTGTGGCGCTCCATTAATGAGGACCGACATCCATACATTTGATACCATTCTCCAGATTTTGTCTATCCACTTTTCTCCAAATCCCATCTTCCTCATGATTTGTGTAAGAAAAGGCCAATGAACTCTATCATAGGCTTTTTCCATGTCAAGTTTCAGCGCGATATTCCCTTCCTTAACCTTACTAGTTACAGATTTCATCAGTTCACTAGCCAGTAGACAATTGTCCAGAATCTGCCTTCCTTTTACAAAACCGCTTTGATTCCTACTAATTAGAAGGGGAAGATACTTATCTAACCTATTTGCTAATAACTTAGATAGGACCTTATTTACATAGTTACACAAACTTATAGGTCTGAAGTGAGACAAGGAAGAAGGGTTAATAATTTTAGGAATTAGGACAATGGATGTTGCAGTTAGTGCTTTTGGGAGTGACTCACCGGAGAAGAAGCTTAGGATGGCCTGAAATAAATCCCCTTTGATTATGTCCCAGGTGACTCTATAGAAATGTCCATTAAACCCATCGGGACCTGCTGCACTGTTTTCTCCTAAGGAGAAAACTGCCTCTTTCAGCTCTTCTAATGTGGGGTCCCTGTCTAGCCAATCATTTATCTCTCTGTTTATCATATTTGGGATGATCTTCGAATCAAAATTTCCAGAAACATGAGTGGCAGAATATAACCTAGAGAAGTAATTTACAGCTTCATCCCCTATAGCCTGATCTCCCACCAACCAATTACCCCCTTCCCCTCTAATCCTATGAATACGATTCCTAGTCTGTCTATATTTAACCGAGGCATGAAAAAAAGCTGAATTACTATCTCCCTCTTCCAACCATTTGAGATTAGCTTTTTGAGCCCAAAACTTCTCCTCCCTGTTGGTGGCAAGTTTCAGCTTAGCTTCAGCTAACTTAATTACCTCTCTAGGCAGGGGGTTGATGGCATCTTCCCTTTCTAATCTTTCCATTTCTAGTTCAGCAACCTTAAGATCAGTGGCTACATTTCCAAAAGTTTCTTTGTTCCATGTTTTTAAGGCCTGCTTAGTCCTCTTCAATTTTTCCACAAAAGCTCGGAGAGGGGGACCATTGGAAGGGCTACTCCAAGCTTTACCTACTACTTCCAAAAAGGAGGGGTGATCACTCCAAAAATTTAAAAACTTGAAGCTTTTAGGCTTGCTAATGTTCTGAAGTCCTAATTGTGCAATAAGGGGCGCATGATCTGAGGGAGCTCTGACAGCATGTTGAACATTTACTTGAACATTTGAGCTTAATAAGGTAGAGTTCACTAGCACCCTATCCAGCCTCTTCCAGACTCTGGCAGCCCCCCATCGATTGTTACACCAAGTGTATAAGGATCCCTGAAACTGGGGTTCTGCCAGGTTTTCATTGTTAATGAACTCAGATAATTCTACAATTTCACTCTCTTTACACTTTTGCCCACCTTTTTTTTCTGTACTGTCAGCTATACAGTTCCAGTCACCCCATAAGAACCAAGGGACATTAGAAGGAGATATTTTTGCTAGCGCTTCCCACATTTCCCATCTGTCTCGAACTGTGTTTTTTGCATAAATAGTGGACACTAAGATGGGGGTCTGGAGTTCAGGGTGGGAGATAGAGCATGTGATTTGTTGATTAGACACATCAATCGCCACACAATTAAAAGGGGAACGCACAAAAATCCAGATTTTACCCCCCTCACCCTGGTTAGAGAAACAGTATTCAAAATTTAGTCTGCGCCTAATTTGTTCCATTTGATTGGTTTCAGCAAAAGGTTCTACTATAGCAAGCAAGTTCACTCTGTATTTTCTAACAAGTTTTTTAACCCTGTGCAGTTTTCCTTTCCCCAGAATTCCTCTTATATTCCAAAATATTGTGTTAATCATCGCTACTAACCTCTTTATAACCAGTTTTTGGTGCCTTATGCCTAAGGGCCATCTTTGTGTCCCTTTTGGATTTTACCTTATTGCTGGGTGTGGGGAATTTCCTCCCTGGCTTCACCAGTTGAGGCTTCGGGGTCTGAAACTTAGGCAATGAAGCTGTAAGGCTAGTCACCACCTCTACCTCATGTAAAAATTCTGGTTCGCCTTCTAGTTCAGCTAGTGCCTGCAAATCTGAAGATGACTTAGCTTTAGGAATATAGTTATTAGGGGGGTCCAAAGATTGGATGAACTTAACTGGGGACGTGGGAGGTACAGCCTCTTCTTGGACAGCAATGCTACTCCTCTGTGGTCCTGCAATCTGTACGTCAGGGGCTTGTGCGTTTACCAAGTCCTCAATTACCCGACCTGTTCCTTCCTGAGAGGTTATTGATTCCCCAACCTCTAAGTTTGTAACTTGAGGAGCCTTCTCCGACTCCCCAACCAAAGGAGCCTCTTGACTTTCCTGCTCTAATTCGCCCTCCTCAAGCAAAGGAAGGGTAGTTCCCAAAACTTGAGCAACCTGGGTAGCTTGAGGCTGGACCTCAATAATTGAGGTTTTATTCTCCCCTTTCCTAGGGTCGTGAGCTTGCACATCCATGATTCTGGATCCTTGGGGAATATCTTGCATTTCATCATTGCAAATTTGTGGGATCGTCCCTGGGATGATCTCTTTCCCTTTACCGCCCACAATCTGAACATCCTGTTCCAATTCAATAGATTCCTTTTCTCTTTCTCGAGTATCGCTCTTGTAATTGTTTACAATGGATCCTTTCTTTTTTGAGACTTGATTCCAAACTTTCTTCTGTTGCTTCTGCTCCAATTGGATGGGCTTAGTAACTTTAGCTGGTGGGGCACACTCTTCAGAGCTGTGTCCTAGCTTTTTGCACTTAACACAATATGAGGGTCTGTCTTCCACAATCAGTCTTTGCCATTTCCCTCTTTCCTTGCTACCAATCCAAACTCGTTCAGGGATTTGACGTTGAACATCCATTTCTACGCAAATCCTTGCTTCACTCGGCCTTACCATTTGGCGCGCTGCCGCTGTAGCAGCATCCAATTTCAGGGGCTTACCCGCTATTGAAGCAAGGGAGTATAATTTTTCAAGATGGAACAAATGGATAGGGAGAAGAGGGAAATTCACCCAAACTGGAGTTACAGAGGGCTCAACCTCAGGATTGAAGTCTTTGGTCCATCGAAACAGTCTAGCTTGGAATCCGGCAAAGTGCCAAACCTTCTTCATCCACATTCTTTGGAAATCAATCTCCTGTTCAAATCTGAACATAACATGCCGATTATCTAGGAGGCCAGTATAGACCTCGCCTTTAAAAGTTGCTTGGAGGACCTCTTTGCGCAGGATGTTCATTGTAGGCCTTCCCCATGAGAATTTCGCCACAAGTGTAAATTGAAACTCCATAGCTAATAGGTCTTCTTCCTCGTCGCTTAAAAGTAAAGCAGGTTCCCCTTTAAAGCTAGAGATAGGCACTTTCCTGACTTCTGCGAAGGAGATGCTAATCCCCTTACCCTTTTGGGTTCCACCGAGAGCTGCAGCGAATGTTTTGTGGATTTTTGGGTCCGGTGGTTCCTCCGGCGCCGCCGCCATTTGGAGGCGATACTACCATTTTCTAACCGTTATGTTGTCTTATTTGGGCGACTTGAGAGACTTGAGAGAGCGTGCTCTAAATTTAGGGTTCAACTACCCAATTTATATACTCTTCAAACTCCATATTACACCCTCTAAAGTATAAAACAAGAAAAATACCATTTAACGAGGGAAAAAAAAACCCTCTAAGAATGACTATATTTCAATCTTGCAAATTTCTATTTAATTATGGCGACTTTGTATGAACTAATTTCTACATTTCCAAATTTAATTTGTTCTTTCGATAACATATGCTTAAGATAGTTCGGACATGTATTTAAAGAACTTTTAAATGCCTTAATATGGCAGATAGAAAATAAAGGAACATTAAATCAAATTAAAATTAGGAAAGGAAAATATCTAAAAAAGAATTGAAATAAAATTATTTAAAAAGGCATGTTATATTTGAATATAACTAAAAATATACATGTTGTTGTTGTTCCGATAACACATGCTAATGATGATTTCAATTTTTTTTTTTCTTCAAAACCCCATGATTGCTAGTTACAAAAAGCGTTTTGTAATGCAATTAACAGTATGGAAAAAAAATTAAGGATACCAATTTTTAATTTTTTATAAAAAAAATTGATATCATGAAAGAGACAACAGAGCAGTTATCCCAAACTACAACATCAAAGAGTGGAAATTCGCATAGCTGTGCATGAATTTATTGTATACCTGTGGAGTTTGCGTACGTAGGATGGCTAGTAGTTATCAAAATGATAACAACAATGAATAGACTATAAAATATTTATATTTATATATGAAGCAATAAAAAGCTACATAAATTGTACTTGCTTTATTATTATTATTTTTTTATGGTATAAAATTATGTTGATTCTTCAAGAGTAACCATAAAGAAAGAGTTTTAGTTTTTTTAATTTTTGAGTTTCGAAAAAGTTGAGTCAAAAACCAAAAACCAAAAACCAAATTCAGAATTTGGTTCGATTCGGTATTAAGTTTTTAAGACTTAAATCAAAATTTTTAATGGGTCATTCTCCTGTGAGACTATTTCATATATGAGATTTGCTTATAAATTTCACTTTAACGTAAAAAGTATAAAAAATTAGCATATAAAAAATAAAAAATTAGCGTATTATAAAGTATTAAATCAAAATTTTTAATGGATCATTCTCCTGTGAGACCGTCTCATATATGAGATTTGCATATGAATTTCACTTTAACGTATAAAGTATAAAAAATTAGCGTATGAAGTATCAAAGATTAGCGAATAAAGTATAAAAAATTAGCGTGTGAAGTATCAAAGATTAGCGTATAAAGTATAAAAAATTAGCATATAAAGTATCAAATATTATCGTATAACGTATAAAAAATTAGCGTATTCGAGTATAAAGTATAATTCGCATATCACGTCTCATATATGAGACGGTCTCACAAAAGTTTTTGTGTTTTTTAATTTATTGGGTTAAAAAAACCAAAGTTCAAAAAATAAAAAATATTCTTACAAAATTCAGTAAAATACATTATAACTTAATTAAAAACAAACATCTATATAGTTAGCCCAAATCAATATTTTTACAATTCAAACAAATGAATTATAAATTACTGACTATAAATCCAACTCCATTAAAATACATTATAATTCAATTAAAAATAATCCTCACACTTAATTAACTTAAATTGAACGCCACAATATAGTTCAATATTCGATTTAAATTGAAAATGAAAATAAAAACTAAAACCAAACAAAAAGTAATTATGTGAATTCAATTTAATTAATCAAAAATTAAAAAAAATTAAAATCTAACTAAATATTGCTCACCCCTTAGTGAAAGTATATATGATAAGTTGATCTTTATGCAAATGAGGTGGTGTACTCATTTCATTTCTCAAAATATATATATATATATATATATATATAAAGAATTTCATTTCTCAACTTCGTATGCAATTTCAATTTTCAATTGAGCTTTACACTCTCATATTAAGGACTACTGAAAACACAGAAGTAAAAATAATAATAATAATTAATTTTCACTCTTTATTGAGGATACTCCTTTAGGGTTTAATTAAATCTCATTTCCACCAAAATCACATTCTACATATGCAAAATGATATAATAATGGATGTTAAACTTTCTCTTCACCCCAAACATAATATTTTGTTTTCCATGATGAAAAATGTTTTCCACAAGAACTAGAAAATCTAATTAATGAAAGTTTTTTTTTGGTGGTTGTCAAATATGCCATATCTAAATATCTTTGCATGAATTGAACGATAACTAATTGTGGAAAGTGAAAATTCTTTTAATTCCCACCACTAATATTTATTTTTTGCTTTGAATTGACATGGATGATCACTTTAACTTGTAACCATCAAAATCATGATATTTTACTAAATTTTTTTTAATCATTCAACAGTAATTATTTAAATATGCTTTAGATAGCAAAATAAATTTCTTGTCTTTTATTTCCTTTTTTTTTCCACAAAGAATAAGTTGGGTCCCCTTATACCTTTATCCATTGGAGTTTCGCTATCCATATATATTCTTAAATCTCCTTCAAATAAATTAAAATTAGTATTTTTTTAAATCCAATGAAAGCCAAAATTTAACTTTTTTCTTAATTTGCAATTTAGCTATATTTATAGAGTAAAAGATCAGCAAGTAGACAAATTGATCTATGCGGTTGTTGACATTATCAAATTAATTTTATAATGATTTAAGGGTTATCGTTCATCACCATTTTAATTAAATAATTAGAGTTAAATTCTTCATAAAAAAGTTTCCTGAAATTAAAAAAAAAAAAAAAAATCTAATGATGTTGCTACAAGTTCTTGGAGCAATTAATTAAGGTAATGCTGAATATATATATTTAAGGATACAATCAAAAAGCTTCACAATTACTTAATTAATATTTACTGATTAATTAATAAATAAACATACACTAATTCATTCAGAAGGGAAGTTTCTCAATCTTTTATAGTTTACATCAAATCAAGACTTTGAAGCTCGTCAACATCAGTAGATTCATACCACAAATTAGAAGCAACTAATCCTGGGAAATTTTCTATCATTTGTGGTGTAAAAACAACATCATCATCATCAAATATTGTTTCACATGAATGATCATCAGACCTTTTAGGTACAATTTCAGTACTCCTAGACTGAACTTGTGGTAGTTTGAGTAGATGTTCATCCTCCATAGCCTTGGATTCAGTAGAAACTTCCTCCTGTCCACCGCCACCGACACTTTCTTCAATTTCCAAAAACTTCGTTGGGTCTGGCATATCAGCATCTTGACCAGTGAGTTCTTGCACCAAAGCTCTAAACTGTGATGCACTAGTCTTCACCTTCATGGGATTAGAAATATAAACAACCTTGACTGGTTTTTTCTTGTTTTTGGGCTGCTTGTTTGTCTTTTTCTGATGTACACTGAGCATTTTATCCATTTTAATGGAATCAGAAAGGCTCAAACTCAAAAGGGTTCGATCTTATACATGAAATTTTTGGATAGGGTGGTAGTTCTAATGCAGAAAAGGGAGGATTCCGGGAAAGGAAAACTAAACTGTGGGAGCAGAAATGGAAGAATATAATATAAAGGCGTGCTCATAAAGGTTTTGGAAAATTTGTGGAAAAAAAAAGGAAAGAGACAAATCATTAATGATTGCAATTCCAGGCTCAACTAAGAGCGCGTACGTGATGTGTAGGACTCGGTGGATATATCAACGGACATGGATGGCTTTTGAGCTTAGCCACTGTCTTTGTCTGTTGAGAAACTTTTTGTGCAGTAGTATTAATCATCTTTGTAGTTAATTTTCACTTGTACAATGCAATAATTGTGTGAAAGTGTACTGTTTTTAGTCCAGAGTCTTTATAGGGGAGGAGGAGTATTGCGAATTGATAAACTGTAATTTTACAAATGCCTTTTTAGATTGTATTAATTAGTGTTTGTCTTTAAAACTTATTGAAGATTTGATTTATTTGGCTGATGCTGTTGGTCTTTAACTTTACTTTTTTTTTCTTTTCTTGTCTTGTTCTTTTAAGATTTTACTTTTGGGCTTTCCATAATCTTATAAGAAAACCATGAGGATTGTTGTATATGATATTAATATTACGCTGAAATCTAGCTAGTGTCATGTATATAGACGGCGAGGGATGCTATTAACGTGATTGTTCTGATTATGGTATGTATATCATGCTCGATTACTATGAAATTTCGGTGATTAAGATACTAGTTTATGTGAACATGAGCCATTGGTTCAATAGTCATCATCTAGTCATCATCTAGGCATTAAGTGGCTAGGAGAGTTAGAAGTTATAAGTTCAATTTCTGACTCTAACAGAAAATCCCCTCCTATTTATAGACAAATAGGATGGAGGAATATTTGTGGAACTTCAAGTCCCCTGGGGCACATACGCAAGTGGATAAAGGTTTATGGTACCTACGTGCAGAACTAAGGCCGTGTGGGGCCGTGGTCAAAGGATGAAGACTAACCCTAGTACCCAATTTGGGTCAGTACTGGGAGAGTAGTATCCATCTCCGCAATTTACATTCTAAGGGTGACTACGATTGCATTGTGGTCCAATATATTATAGCGTAAGTTGGATCTGGGTCATAAAAAAAATACTAGTTTATGTCTATATATGAGTTCTTTCTCCTTGTGAAAGGCCTTTTGGCTTGTTTAATAAAAGAAAGATATTAATTTATGCATCCGAGCCTTTTCGGGCAAGAATTTTGTGGAATTTTTCATTGTTGTTAATCTTGTAAGCGTAAATAACTCGCAACTCGAATACGACTACCATTGAAGTCGAACTTGGTTTAAGGTATTTTTTTGATATTCAATAAAAACAAACCATGATAGAGAAGAGTCTTGATTTGGTTGATTTTAGCTTTTGGAAGAGTGGGGAAAAAATGCATGCACAAACTGTATATACTACTCACCCTCTTTACTGTTTCTAAATATAGTTACTATGAAAATACACTGAAATGCTCTCAAATGATACATCAAATCAATGTACAAATTAAGTAAAGCTGATAAAAAAAAATATTAGGAATGCAAAGTGGCATTAATGCATAAGCTAATCCATTTGGGCAAACACACCAAAAGATAAATTTCAACCGATGATCTGCCCCATCCCATATCTAGCTTTATTCTTATAACTGCAAATTGAAAAATCCTACAACTAACCTCGATCTTTAGAACAATATGGCAAACAAGAACTTATATATATGTCATAAAATTAAGTAAATATTTTATGGGAGGAGAAAGGGAAATATTAATAGAAGGGACGGATCCAGAAAAGAATTTTAACGGGGGCTTACTTAAATTTTTTTTGTGATTAAATAAATGTATTTAACAATTAAATTTCTAAAAAGAATAATGAAAATGATAAAAATGTATAAATACACATAATTGCACTATTGATTGACACTTGATGAACTAGCTTTCGTCATGTGACGCAGATGAGGCAATTGTATTCTACGTGTCTGCATCTGTTGAAAACGTTGCAAGATTTGCTCGTTTTCAATTGTTGAAAAAATATTTTTCTCGATGTATACAACTAGAGTGTCATTCATTCATTCGTCTCCCATTCTACTACGTAAATCATTCTTGATAATCTTCATTGCAGAAAATACTCTTTCAACAGATGCAGTTGCAATTGGTAGAACTAATGCCAACTCGATCAGACGATAAACCAATGGAAACACTGTATTTTTTCTAAATTCAACCAATTTCTGTGCAAGACTTCCCAAATCTTCAATTGCAGAAAAGTGAGGATCATGCCGCACATTATAAATGTAATTGTCAAGTTGTTGTTCAAGAAATAAATAATCACTAGTCGAGAAATCCTCAGGATATAAAGCAGCAAGACAGCTGAGTTTATGAGCATTGAATTGACAGAAACAATTTCTCGGATCAAGACATGCTAGGCAACTGAACAACTCTGTGCTAAATTCTGAAAAACGACTATTCAGCTCTTGTATAATTAAATCAACAACCTGATATTGCAACTATGATAAAATTAATAACCACAATAAATCTTTCAGCAAACAAAATAAAACAAAATTTTTAGAAATAATACCTGACAAAATATCTCCACACGATAATGATGAAAATTATTTATGAGTTACCCTCTACATCTGCCATGACTGCCACGGCCACGAGTTGTCATATTATCTTCCATATCAAGGATTGAGATCATGTTCAACTCACAAAATGTGTTGACTTGATCCAAAAAAATTTCCCATCCACCTTCCCTAAAGTTTTGTAATTTATTTTTGACATTATCAATCAAGTTCATGGCTTGGACAATATTTTGATCCCTTTGTTGTAAGGCAAGTGACAAATTATTTGTAATTGCCAATAAATTTTTCATCAAGTGCAACACAAAAACAAACTCATAATTCTCTATTTTTTCAACCAAACTCATGGAAAGACCTTTATTGTCACGAGAAGTGGCGTCATCTTGTATATTCCCCAACAATTGTATCACTGAAGACCACATAGAGCATAGACGAAGTAATTTTAAGTAATGTGATCCCCAACGAGTATCTCCAGGTCTTGCCAAACTAGTTTCTTGATTTTTTCCTTTTCCACCAATGATATCTCCACTCTCCAATTCAGCAACAATCCTATCATGTTCAATTTGTCTAAGTTGGTCTCTCCTTTTACAAGATGCTCCCACGGTATTCACAATCATAGTGACATAGCAAAAAAATTCACTCACAAATATGTTGTCCTTTGCAACGGCAACAAGAACTAATTGGAGTTGGTGAGAGAAACAATGAACATACCTTGCATATGAATTTTCTTGCAATATGATGGATTTCAACCCATTGAACTCACCACGTATATTTGAAGCTCCATCATAGCCTTGGCCTCTCACTTTGGATAATGATAAACTATGTTGTGCAAATAAAGTATCAATAGCATCTTTCAACGAATGAGAATTAGTGTCGGGCACATGTATAAGAGCAAGAAACCGCTCAATCACACACCCTTTTTTATTCACATATCTCAAAATAACTCCCATTTGCTCTTTCACTTAAATGTCTCGAGATTCATCAACCAACATAGAAAAAATATTGTCTCTAATATCATTGATTATGGCAAGTGTGATCTCCGAGGCACAAGCATGTGTTAATTCTTTTTGAATGTTTGGGGCAGTCATTTGATTGTTCCCAGGAGCATTTTGATTGACAACCTTGAAAACCTCTTCAATTCGTTAACTATACCATTCAAGTAATTCAAGAAAATTGCCTCTATTTAAAGAACTAGTTGACTCATCATGTACGCGAAAAGGCAATCCTTGATTCAAAAGAAAGCGTGTCACATCCAACATCGCCGTTAAACCGGTGCGATAAGCAACCTCCATCTCGCGCCCATTTGCTCGTAACACATTTGACACACTATATCTTTGATCTTGAAATGATTCAATTTGTATTCTAGCATTATTGTGACAACTATTCACAGCCCCAATATGCAAATTTAATCTTTCTATTGCCTTTTTCCAATTATTAAATCCCGATTTTGTAAAGGCATCCTCCGCATATCGACCTCCTTTATTTGATCTTTTAAAAAGATAACACAAAAAGCAAAATGCCGCATCTTTTGATATGCTATACTCTAGCCATACAAACTGTTTATATCAAATGTCTTGAAAACTTCTTTCTTGAATACAAAATTTTCTTTCCGGATACATATGACCAATTGGTTGGCAAGTCCCTCTAATCAAATACTCTCTTCGAATTTGATCTCGAATAGTAATATCAAACTCTTCAATTGGTTTTCGCAACCCCGGATCACTAACAATATCATTCTACACGAGATTGATTTTCCACATTTTCACTAACATTAGGCTCATTAGAAGATGCACCACTACGAATTCGTTTAGGTTTAAAAAATCTCTCCATAATTTACATAAATAAACAATTGAAAATAAATTCATTACAATCATTAATTCAATCACAATTAATTTATAATTAAACAAATTAATAATTCAATCGCAATTCACTATTAATCTATAAAGAAAATTAATTAAACAAACTAGAGTTTCTAAACTATAATTTATATCTAAAATATCTTGTCTAAATTCAAAATTCCTAATATTAGTTCATATTTAAAACCCTAATCTAAATTCCAAATCACTAAATATTTAGTCCATAAAATTCTTAATAAAATTATCAAAATTAACTTAATAATTAAAATTAACTACAATTAATAATATTTAAATAAAAAAACTCTAAATAAAAAAAGAAGAAGTAAAACTAACAAACTAGAGTTTCTAAACTATGATTTATATCTAAAATATCTTGTCTAAATTCAAAATTCCTAATATTAGTTCATATTCAAAAACCCTAATCTAAATTCCAAATCACTAAATATTTAGTCCATAAAATTCTTAATAAAATTACCCAAATTAACTTAATAATTAAAATTAACTTACAATTAACAACATTTAAAAAACAAAACTCTAAATAAAAAAAGAAGAAGTAAAACTAACCTTTCTTGAATCTTGAATACAAAAAATGGAGATAAAGAAAAAGAGACAATGAGGGAAGAAAAAAAAAGTTATACTAGTAAATTTGAAACTTGAGTTTGAAGATTTGGGAGATAGCTAAATTGAAAGGGTTTAGATTTGGGAATTTGGGGGAGATGGGAAAGGTTTGAAATTTGGAAAGGAAATATTTGGAAAGTAAATTTGAAAGTAAATGAGTTTTTCTTTTCTGTATTGCTCCAGGCTCCAGCCCCCGTTTTCTTTATTGCATTTTTTTATTTTTTGAAATCACTTAACAAAACGACGTCGTTTTGTTTAGTGAATTTTTTTTAAATAAAACAGTCGTCCTCTTCACTTTGTCTCTGTCTTCAGCGAGCAAAGCAGCGGCCGCGGCGGACTTCACTTCAGGCTTCAGCGAAACATTGTTTTTACTACTACTAATCGATTTTTTCCGGCGACCATGGCGGAGACTTCAGCCTCCTCCAGCTCCCGCCTAGATCCGCCACTGATTAACAGGGAGATTGAAACCTCCTGAAATCCAATCAACCAACCCTGTGATTTTTGTATGTATAATTCTAGTGGAGATACAAATTTTATTTTTGTCTAATTCTTCTCGTATAGTTGCATTTTGATTTTTTAGAACTGATTTTGCAATTCTAGTCATTGAATATTTTTCAGCCAGTTGCATTGTATGATGTTTCCTCTTCGTATTAATGAAATTATCATTTTGTTCTAAAAAAATAATCAACAAACTCCTAAAAAAAGATAATTAAAAATTAGAGTTAATAGTAAAAAAAACTTTCTTAAACTATAACCTTTCTATGGGTTACTTTTTGAACTTCTAAGAGTACCTAGCATTTTGTATTCCTAAACTAATAAGAAATGTACCATTTCACAGGGTGATTAAACAGAAATAAGTACAAAAGATGTAGTCCAAAGAAGTTTTTTAACAATTAACACAACAAATAACTTGTAAATTGGGAAAGTACCATTACTATGCTTATTTTTTCCTAGAGTTGATTAAACCTTCTTGAACTATGATCTTTATCTGAATTCTTCCATGAATTTTCATTTGTAGTACTTTATATCTTTAAATTTATTTAAACGGTAAAAAACTACATACACTTCGTGGTAGGTACATTGCAAGTTAATTAAACATTTAATGATACAAAGTGTTACAATTAAAAGTTCAAAAGAAAATCTATGAAAATCATAGTTTAAACGGATTTTTTACAATTAACTCTTTTGCGGTTGTTAGAAGCCATATGATTATGCTTATTAGCAAAGCCACCATTCACAAATTAAATTAAGAGTAATTATAGAGTGATTGACGTGGACTAATTACACATTTTGAATCTTCTGTTAAGTTCAGTGTTTTATTTTCTATTTCATTTTATAGATACTAGTCCTGCATTTAACTAAAACATTATCAAGTGATCAGTTAACTCTAAAAGATCAGTGTTAAAAACACATAGCCTGTATCCATAAAATAAAATACAAAATGAAACAGAAGATCCATCAGTCAAATTACATAGGCAATTGGTGATAGTGATAGACACAATATGGAATGCCATGCAATTAGTGCAAGTCAGGCCCTCTATATTTTCATTGAAATATCTTTTTACTCAACATATCCTTACTCTTAAATTAATCACATGGATCAAACTAGAAAACATAAGCAATTATTGGAGTTTCATTATGATTATTTTTATATATATGCATTGAAAATGGTTTTGGATCTCCTATACCATTTTGTGTGTCACAACATGAAAAGATGGCACGTAGCATTTTTAGTTAGTTATTTAATTTTTAAAATTAAATTAAAATTCTAACAAAGTGATGAGTGAAATCTAAGAAATAATGATTATACACATGTCATCTTTTTATAAAGTGTCACATAGAGTGGTACACAAAATAGTGTCAAAGGAGATCCATTGCCATTGAAACTCCAAAAATATACACAAATTTCTTTAGTTAAGTTCTCTTATAATTACTATCCTTAAAAATAGATCATAAAATGAAAGTGTTTCTTGATTTCAAAACGATGAACTATTAATAGCATTCAATAGATTAAGATGCAATTCTTTTCAACAGTATAATGGTGTTTAATTGGAGACTTAATGGTGATTTTATTTCCTTTGCCTTCCAAATTATTTTGATATATGACATAATTCATATGCTCACTCCCAAGTCCCAATTTGGATCGGAAAGACGTATGATGCACGCGCTGATTATGCGAGTCAAGTTAATAACACAGCAATTGAATAAGCATATCATCATATCGCACGTGGCGAAATTGAAGCCATGCAACGGTGTTGACGTCATGCCTGCGCGCAATGATGATGTAATGATACACACGTCGCCTTCGGAGCTTAATCGGGCCGGGGTCCCTTGTCAATTGTCATTTAAAGTAGAAATTAGTGTTAATTACGTTTACCTCCCTTAAAGTTTAACCAAATTATCAAGCCGATCTTACCCAAATTATAAAATGAATGTTGAGGTTTGAATAATTATAACAGATAGCACCTACCGTTAATTAATTAAAAGTACACTGAAAATTTTAAAATATTAATATGATTAACTATATTTTCCTCCCATACGGTTTAACTAAGCAATTAATTTAGGTAAATTACTTCAATTATCCCTCAACTTGAAAGTTCATTTCGCTATTGTTCCTATTTTTCAAAAAGTTTAAGTTTCTTCTCTCATATTATACTTTTGATTTTCAATGATCCTCTTTTCATTTTTTATATAAGAGAATTCTAATTCAGATGACCATTTGATATGCATATGTCAAATTCTATCAATTTTTATATTTTTTTATTTGTCATATGTTAAATGGTTTTTTAAATTATATTTGAAGTAACAGAAAATGAACGAATGACGATTTGAAATGCAAATTGTAACATTAATAGAAATTTTTAAAGAACGAGAATAAAAGTGAAATGAACTTCCAATTTGAGAGATGATCGATTGAAGTAATTTATCCTTAATTTTACATCATTTAAGTAACATTATTTTGTTTCTTATTCTATTCAATGTGCGTACTTCTAAAGGGTTGAGTATAATTTAATTGGTTCAATCTTAAGTATCATTTGATAATTTAGTCAAATTTCAAGAGAAATAAATGTAATTACCCTAATCTATAGAACTATAGGAAAAATATGTAATTTGTTACCAAAATAAACTACACGGAATTAACCTTAGAATCTATAGGATTATAAGTAATTTGTCAAAAAAAATGATAAAATTGCTTTATTCCACCATAAAAAAATACTAGCAAGAATAATTTATTTGGTAGAGAGCATCATTATCACATGTTTATTAGGAGCTAGTTTAATGATTATTATATGGGACTGCTTAAGATTTAAAACAATATCACTTTTTCAATGTAAAAAGAACAAATTGCATAAACTTCCACTTTATTATTCAATATATTTTGAGAGAAACATTTTTTTATAAACCAAATTAATTACAATGAATTAATGACTTCCTAATATTTATTATTGTAACTTGTAAGTATGATAATGATATGAGAAGATATATATGATAAAATATCTATGTAAAAGGTATCCAAATTGTGGGAAATGTTGAAGAGAAGAAAATCCATTGCAACAAACGTGTCATTTAAAGCTTTTTTATATTCAAAAATGGTCGAAGTATACAAATTTAAAGATATTCTTTACTGCTGATTTCTTCCTGCCTCCTTTTAATCAACAAAATTGGGAGAGTTGCAAAAGTGGTCCTAACGTATGTTGTTAATTTTAGCATTTAAACTACAACCTCAATTTATTTGGTGAGTGGCAATCAAGTACTTAACCAAAGTTTGCATTTAATTGTAAAGGCACCAAAAAAAAAAAGGTTAATTACATTTACCACCCCTGAGGTTTGATGAAAGTATCAAACGATCTCTATGGTTTTAAAAAATTACTGTGACCCCCTGACTGAGCAAACGTTTAACAAATCAACCTCTCCCACCAAAAAATATGTGTGTATTGCCTAATATGCCCTTAAAACTTTATCTATAATAATTATATTGTCTTAGTTAACTAAATACATATGTTAAATATTAAAATAAAAGCAAAGAAGTTTTTTTTTTTTACACAAACAAAAAAACTCAAAAAGAAAAAATCTTCTTTCTTAATTAATCAAACTAATTATTTTATTCTCCAAAAATAATTCTTTTTCTTCCAAAATTTAAAATTTTTATAGAAAAAAATTTCTTGATTAAAATTTGATTAATTTGATAAACCCATTTATAGTGTAGAATATGAAATTGATAATTTATAACAAAGAATTAAAAAGTAAAAAAGTATCTATTGTCATTTCATATTTACTCATATATTTTTGTTATTTTTTTAACAAAAGAAGTTATGGTATTTTGGTCTTTTCATGAATTTTATTAGTCAATTTTAACAGTAAGGGAGTGACCGTAATTTTCTAAAACCACATAGTTCGTTTGGTACTTTCATCAAACATCGAGGGTGGTAAATGTAATTAACCCAAAAAAAAAGATGAACATTTATTTTAGGGTTAATTATCGATAACCCCCATGTAGTTTGCCGATTTTTCCTATAACCCCCATGTTTTTTCAAAATATATCAACAACCCCCATGTGTTTCGCTTTTGATTGTAAAGTGGATGGAAATCAATTCTGTTAACGTGGAGTGTGTAACACGCACTTAATTATGCGCGTGTGAGAAATAAGGCTTTGTCCAACCTTGTATTTTTACTAAATTAGCCTCACTTGATCTTTGTCAATGTATTTATCATTTTTTTTCCTTGTCCCAATCATTACTTTTTTTATATTTTTTTTCTTTCGTTTGTCTCATTCTCTCTCTTTCTCTTTTTCTCCCTCCTTCCTTCCAGGACCTTAATCCCTGTAAAAAAACATGGTGTTAACTTACCTAATTCGTTTGTTTCCTTTTATTTATGTTTTAAAGAAATAGATTTATGTTACAAATATTCTTTTACTCTCTCTTCAATTTACCTCTCTTCTATTCCCTTTTTTGTTCTTCCAAATCCTGTATCTATTCTAACCATATCCATATTTACCTACTTAAAATAGGCCACAAAATTGAAAATCTCCCATTTATATAAAGAAAATATCAACAAAACGGATTCATATTCGTTTTAACGATCAAATCAATTATTGGTTGAATGCCCTCTTGTCACTGCAACTGATTTCTTGCTGGATATAGGAAAAACTATAATTATATATATTTAGATTCAGAAAACTCAATGAGCAATGCTGCACAAAAGTAAAGCATGATGAAGACATCAGTGGGAAGTCTTGTTCATTTGTTAGTTGTTCTTCCTTTTCTGTGTTCAATTCAGAAGATTAGTTGTGTGAATGATACCATAACAACAGATCAGTTTATTAGAGATGGTGAAGTCATCACTTCTTCAGGTGGGAGCTTTGAGATGGGATTTTTTAGCCCGAATAATTCGAGGAATCGATACGTTGGAATATGGTACAAGAAAATCTCAGTTAAAACTGTTGTTTGGGTTGCTAATAGCCAAGTTCCACTCATCAATGAATCCGGTTTCTTGAAGGTCATCGTGCCAGGAATTCTTGTAGATTGTGATGATAGGAATAACACCATCTGGTCTACTAACTCATCAAATTCTGTCAAAAATCCTGTGGCGCAGTTGTTAGACCGCCAAATCAAGGGTGAGAAACAATTTTGTGAAATCTCCAACTGGGTTTGATCTGGAGAGGGGAAGGCGGGGGGGGGGGGGGGCGCTTTCTATGGATTTGGAGGAAATCTGCAAAATCTTAAAAGAGGGAAAAGGGCAGAGTGCCAACCACTGATGGAGGAGGTGGTGCTGGTGGTGGTGGTGGTGGTGGTGGAGGAAGAGGAGGTAGAGGGGTGGTGGTTCTGGTAGAGATGGCCAAACCCACGGTTCCGGTTCCAGAACCGTGGGCCCCCCAAACCTGAACCGTAACCGAACCGCCTATGGGCGGTTCGGTTACGGTTCCTATTTTTGAGTTTTGGAACCGGAACCGGCGGTTCCGGTTCCGGTTCCAAACCGTGATATATATATATATATATAATTTTTTTTTTTTTTACAATTTCTAATCTATAAATACCCCTTAATTTTTCATTTTTCCCACACAATTTCTACTCCTCTTTTTCAATATTCTAATTCTCTTAATCTCACTTTCTCAAGCATCAAAATTCTATAAAATTCAATTCTATTTATTATTTCTATTATAATTATTAGTTAAATTATTTATTATTGTTTTTAATATATTATTCTTTCAATATTTCTATAAACCGTGGCCATGCTTTAATTTCTTAGTTTTCCACTTCATTTTTATCACATAATTTCTTAGTTTCTAATCTTTATATTGTAAGTTTTAACGTTTATAGTTTACGGTTTAGGGTATCAATTTTTTTAATTAATTATTCTAATTATATTGTTCAATCATTCTTTCAATACTCTTAATCTCTTATGAGTCTTATCATTTATATATTATATTATATATCAACTTAATTTTCTAATCTAAACCCTAAACCCTAAACCCTAAACCCTAATCCCTAATCCAATTATATTATACTCTAATCTAAACCCTAAACCCTAATTCAATTATATTATGTATCAACTTAATTTTCTAATTTATATTATCCTAATTCTATTATTATATTATGCTAATATACTATTTGAATTCCAATTAATAGTTCGATCATTCTCTCAATACTCTTATTTTTTCTATATCTTTCTTTCTCACTTATCTAATATTCATAATTCTATTATTTAAAAAATTCATATATTAGTTTAATTTTAACTACTATTCTAATTATGTTATTATATTATACTAGTTGAATTCTAATTAATAATTCAAATATTCTTTTAATATTCTTATTATTTTTATATCCTTGAATCTCACTTATCTAATTCTTCCTAGTTCTATTATCTAAAAACTATATATTAATTTAGTTCAATTGTAACTATTATTATTCTAAGTATATTATTATGTTGTATTATTTGAGTTTCAATTAATAGTTTAATCATTATTTCAATAGAAATCAAATTTAAAAGTGGGATTATAATCGAAATTCGAAACTAAAAATCAAAAAAAAAACGAAAATGGAACAAAACCGGAACCGGAACCGGAACCGGGACGGAACCGGAACCGGAACCGGAACCGGGATGGAACCGGAACCGGGGCGGAACCGGAACCGGAACCGCCGGTTCCGGAACCGTGGCCACCACTAGGTTCTGGAACCTAAAAAAAATAAAAGAGGAAGTAAAAACGATTGAGGAAGAGAAAAGAAATTTTAAATTTACTTTTGACCTCAAAACTTTAATAATTTTAATTATGACCCAAAAACTTTAGTAATTTTTTGATTGAATGCTTTGAATTGAAAAAGTTGGGAGGATATTATTGGAAATTTTAACGGTACCATTAGTGTACCCATTTTCCATCCAATTTACAATCAAAAGCGAAACACATGGGGGTTGTTGATATATTTTGAAAAAACATGGGGGTTATAGGAAAAATCGGCAAACCACATGGGGGTTATCGGTAATTAACCCTTTATTTTAACTTTTGGCATTATCAAAACTAATATTTAAACATGATCAATGCCCAATCTTAAGAGAGTTGCATTATAAAAGTTTCTTATTTCATCTTAAGTTGATGAGATTAAATTTAGAAAATCATAGTAAATCTCTAAATATTTCTTCTAATTATTTTTCTACCTAGCTTTTTACCTCAATATTTAGAGAAAGGCATGTTAGTCAATTATTTATGCTCCTATTTTACATAGGAAAAGTCTTTTTGTGCCATATAAACATGCACGAAAATTAAAACCTAGATGTAAAAAGCGGTAAAAACTACTATTTTTAAGTTTACATACAGGTAAAATCAAAGGAACCCGAATAAGAAGTCACCCTAAATTCACAATTAGTAAAGGTTAAATTTGATGAAAATTTTCATATTTCATCTAACTAAATAATCTTTCTAGTTCTAGTGAGGTACATAAGATGATTAGTTTAGAGAAATATTTCAAGTTAAAAAACTTTGCTGTTCATTTTTTTTTTTTTTTGAGGTATTTGCAGCTTAATTTCAATCTCTTTTAACTATTTTACATCCATTGTTCTTCCTCTCTTCATGTCCAAGTTTAATTAATTTATTCTCCTTTTCAATGGTGTGCTCATGAAATCTCATATACCCAAAAATTAGCGTAGTATAATCAGTCCCCATCAAAAGTAAATAAATTTAATTAAAACAAAAATATTCAAGCAAGAAAATAAAGGTTCCAAATGTTAGAAACAATATCCAACTTATTTCCGTACGAGTTCATAAATTAATTAATTCTAAACCACTTAACTTATTGCTAATTGATTTTGAATGGGACGCACAACCATGTATATCATGATATTAGAGTTTTAGATTTGGATGTTTCATACATGATTTGAATCTATCTATGCATTGAGGGTTTCTCGGGATTTTTCGCCTTCATGTTTAGATCTTTCATAGATAACTTGAATCTATCTATGCATTGAGTTTGGTTTCTCGAGATTTTTCGGTCATGTCAAATATGACTTAAATACGAGCTCTGTCTTCTCTCGTGTTTTATCTTGTATTTGCTTTGAACTTTAAGTTCGGATATTTCAAATATGACTTAAATCTATCTATGCATTGGGGTTAACTTCTCAAAGTTTTTCGGTCATGTTATTGCTTTATATATTTTCTCTTTATCTTTTTTCTAACTTTAAGTTTGAGTTTGGGTTCGTTTTATTAATATTAGCCCAAAATATTCAGACTAGTATTTTATCCTTGACAATGCTCGTTCTCTATCTTCTCTCTGTCTTCTTTCTAGCATTGAGCTTAGGTTGGAGATCCTCACTATTTTACTTATTACCAATTGTTACAAATTAATTAATTTTGAATTAGATGGACAGAAAACATCGAACACATTGGACAAGGAAAGGCAACTCTTATACTTTGAACATTTGTCATTTTTGTATGCCTAGCTGTAAATGGATCGGCTGTCCTGAATTAATTACCAACGGAAATAAGAGTTCGCCAGCATCATCATTAATACAGTTGAACCCCTCCACGAAATCAATGCTGAAAAATTTTAATTTTTTTGTATCCATGCATGCATAATCAATTGCATTCCTCTTGTATACAATTAATGCAACGTTAACATGCATGGCAGTTCTTTCATACACATGTATGTAGAACAAATAACAAAATTCATAGGATACGAGAGTTAATCATTCTACTTAAATATAATTAGCTGGTCTTCTGTAAGGTGGTTTCATACATGATACGAAAGTTAATCGCCACTCTAAATCTTTTGTATCATTTCCAGTTTTAATTTATAAATACACGTCACGTATATTTTATTAAAACTCTATCAAGTGATTAGTGAATATTAAGGAATAAGTATTAAATTTATGTAGCATGTATGTATTTATAAATTAAAAGAATGATTGAAACAGGGAATGCAAGTATGTAACAGAAGATCCATTGGGGTTAATCGCGATTTCGACATACAATGATCCTATTTTGTATGAGTTTTTGTGAAACATAATAAATAATCTTGAAAGGAACACATATGCATCGATCACAAACTGTACCCATGTTGAATAAGGTTATAATGTGATACAATAAAGGCAAAATTACTCGAGTAAAACGTGGTTTGTAGCAATTGCAATGTATAGGCTTCCATTGAAAAGCCAAAAAACTCTCTCATCCGGAGCTTCTGCATAAGGGGTTTTCTTGCCGACCTCCAGGGCGCATGTACACGTACAAATATGGTCCACTTTTAATTTCAAATTTATTCATATGCCAGTAAGAGATTGATAGAGATTCCATAAATATCTCTGAAATGGGGATCAAAGATGGACCATTTTTGTCTCCCTTGATGAGAGCTAGTCCATTAATTTGGCTTCTTGTAATTTCTTGATGCATGCTAGCTAAGAGTACTCTCTATTTTACATTGATGGAACTGGACATTGCAGTTCATAAGCTCTAAATCTGCCACAGAGATATATAGATTGGTTGTTTGTTGGTAAGGAGCTCCAAGAAAAGGAACCAAAATTACAAGAGTTTAGGAACAAAATTTTACACGGAAAAATACCTCAAATTAATACAATATCAATGATATATATGTATAAAGTTAGAGTTCATCAAACTAAAGAAGGGAAATGATTTGATACGATGAAGTAAGCCATCTTCTGAAACAAATGATGCAAATTAAAGATAAAGAGTTGGTTAATTGAACACTAAACCTAAGACTAATCCTAATGACTACATTCTTTAATTATATCTCAATATGCACTGCATAAGAATTGGAAATTTGGAGAACTAAAACCCTTTGAAGTAATTAGAGTAAATGCTATTTTAAAAGAAACATAAGGATTGCATAAGATGATAAGCTATGATCAAACAACTTGAAAATACAATTAAACGTGGAATTTTATTCCTTTCAAGTTATATATCTCTATTTTAGTTAATACTACTCCTAAAATATAAAACTACTACATCTTATTATATTTTATTATATGTATTTTATTTTGATTTGAAAAGCTACCATTTTTCAATTATTTTAAAATAGGGTATTCTACTGTGAAACATATTCAATTCAAAAATTAGCGTATCAAGTATCAATTTTCAATCTAAAAATTAGCATATCAATTTTCACTTTAGTATATCAGGTATCAAAAATTAGCATATCAAGTATCAAAAACTAGTCTATCAAGTATAAAGATTAGCGTATCAATTTTTACTATAGCGTATCAAATGTAAAAAATTAGAGTATTAAGTACCAAAAATTAGTGTATCGAGTATTAATTATTAAATATTAACGTATCAAGTATCAAAGATTAGCATATCAAATATCAAAAATTAGCATATCAAGTATAAAAAATTAGCGTATCAAGTATAAAAAAAATTAACGTATCAAGTATAACAAAATTTGTATATTGTGTCACATATATCAATCAATTTCACTGTATTTTTTATATTTTAAAATTATTATCTTTACCAGTGAGATGTTTCTTTATTAAAAATATAGAAAAGTTCATTTTCATTCTCCAAACATTAGATTCCTAGATCCGTCACTGATTTCGGTGATAGTAAACTTGATATGCATGCATTAAAGCATGTAGGTTGGAATAACTAAAATGAGAGGCATTGCATAAAACACACAGCCAATAGACAGCAGCATCCACTCATAGCTTCGGCAGTATATAGTAGTGGGCTGTTTCAGTTGGATTATAATGCTGCATTTAATTAACCACACTCTGCCATGATCAATTGATCACCACCATTGTTGCAACTTAAAAGTGTCCACAAAAATGGTGAAATAGTTTGGGGACCTACAACCTATAGCTAAGCAAAAGGACCATAAAAAATTGTGATTTTATGTTCATGTGTCAAGATCAACGAGTACGGGTGAGCAGTGAGTGCAATAAAATTGGTCCATTTTCTGAAGGGCATTATGTTTTGGGACCATGAAGATTACATGTACACAATATGTAATGGTAAGTATTCATTAATGTACAATGTTGGGAGGATGATGATGACTTTTGAGTTGTATTGCAGAGCTATAAAACGAACAAAAACTGCCGGATGTTGGAGGGTTTTCCTTTTCCCTGCTGTGGTTTCCTTAATGTGCTGAAGCCTGAGGAGATGTAATATTCCAGTGCTCATATGGCTCCAAAGGAGTGATTCTTGACCTTTTGTTTGAACTCTTGAATACCTTTTGGTCATGGTTTTGGAAGTTTTTGTGCACCATTAATGTCTACATACTACTTTTGATGAGTCGATATCTTCTATTCAAGATTATTTTGTTTTATTTTATAGTTTCAAAAAATTACAATCACCTCCTAAAAATTTATTGGTTTCTCAAGCTCGATAATTAATCAAACAAAAATTACTAAGTTAACTTTTAGCTGCTCAAACGCGACTTTGTATATAAGTCTAAAGTTTATAACTTGTATAAAAGTAAATTAAGCTATTTGTTGAAGGTTGGGAATCCGCTCTTACTGAGTTTTAACTTCTAACCTAATCTACTCTGAAATGCAAGATATTATATGATCAATAATGAGAACTCTCACGGAATCTTATCTCGAAAGGCTCATGTGATAATAGAAATGAGACTAGAAGTCCTTAACAAATAAATAGAAAGGGAATTTATAAGTTTTAAACCATATTTTCATTCAATATTTCTTATTAGTTGAAATTTATTTGTCGGAGACTCTTTGATAGGGCAAATCATATCTCGTTTGTGTAGCCACATCGTGTACCGTCCGCATTTCTAACTTCGTAATGGAAATTTAGTGCATGCATATCCTATTTTGATTGGTCGATGAAAAGTGACTAAAAACATATCCAACACTATTCGAGTTTATTTGGATAAAGACTTATTTCAGTTCAACTTAAATGAAATACAAACTAAGAGGTCACTCCTAGTTATACATTTTGTTCCATTAACAAAACAGTTGTGACATGTTATATTTGATGGCTCTTGGAAAGAGCAAACTTTAAGTGCTCAAAGTTATGGAGACAAGCAAATTGATTGGAGTTGAAGATCAAAACTTACTTCTTTTGGGAACAAAATAACAAGAAATAACTTTCCATATATCATTGGCATAACGGTGACCATACGATTTATTGGACACAAAATCCAGACGAAAGAGAGTAAAACATAAAAACAAAAAGAAAATGAGACTATCTTAACAAATAATGCAAGTTTTGGAAGGATGTTGCTGCTAGTGAAAAGGTAATTTGCCATAATACTTAGATCAATACTCTTGCCGTCCTTATTGGACAATTTGAGGCCTTTTGATACATCATTTGGAAGGGTGAATTACAAGCACAAACATTATACACAATCCATCACTTAATGATTGATATGCTCTGAAACGAATTTATATATGCATCATGTTTTGAAGATACTTAATTGTCGGTTCGTTTCATATATTTTTTTTGTGTTATTACATTACATCTAAGAATTTTTGTTACAGCTTGATGATTTTTCAAGTTTTGCTAATATGCAAGTTGGGACTCTGTTGGCACAACATTTCATCTCAGCCACCAAATTAAGATGGGATATTTGGGCTGTGAAGCCTCTTAGCTTTTCAAATGCAACATTGTATTGTGCCCAAAAGACAGGTGTGAGTAAGCTTGTGGTTGTGCCCTTTGTTTTCACTTCTTCTCTACACTTCCCACTTCAACTTTTCAAGCATGTAGCCCATATTTGAGTAGTGTGTGCTTGAAAGAAATGCATAATTCTGTACAGTAGGAATTCTCAAGTTCATGGCACAATGCTCCCTCTTTCCATTGCCACTAGCATACAATACAAAGCACAAGAAAAGGGCTAATTGCTTAGAATGGAACCGATTCAATTCACTCGGAGTCAAGAGGCAGCGATGATAAACTGAGCATTCCTAGAAATGGGGCTGGATGAACCTGTTGGCTACTAATAATTACAATGAAAAACAAGTGATTCCCTATTGATATCTATGCAATGTCGTAAGCTGTAACTAAACAGTTACCACCATGGGATAACATTTATAAGGAAAACAAATGGCAAGATGGACTGCCCACTTTCCAAAGAAAACTAACAATTCTGATGCACTTGAAGAATCAAGTATAAACGGTTTAAGTTTGATATGATTTCCTAATACACGATGCTAATGAACTGTATATATGACAAAAGAATTACCGATGCCTATTTGACTGATTCCAGAGCCAGAACCTGAACTCGTAATTATGATGATCAAAAACAACACTTTCTTTCCTACCTTCTCTTCATTTTGTGGAGCCAAAAACACTAGGAGGTTGTAGGTCACAAACAGCCCAACCAGTTCTGGCTAAATATGCTACACAATATACAGATGCAGAGAGATAGCTCAGAGGTTGCCAACTAGTGCTCGTGTTTGACACGTGCCTTGATTATTCCTGGAAGGGGAGGAGAAGTGGGAGGCCTAGACGATATGTTTGACATAGGAGGTTGAGGTAGTGAGAGTTGAGGCTGGAACATGTTGGCCATAGAACTTTCACCTCCATCAGCAGAAACATTTTGTGCTACAGTATCACTCTGCGGCCTCTCACAAAATTTCATTGCCTTGAGAACATAATTATCATCATGTAGCTCAAAAGGAGTACTGCAATTGGCAAATCACACAAAAGAAAGAGATTATGAACTTCAGAAGCAGCTAGATTGATCATATTATTTGTCAAGGCACTGAAAATCTGAAAGTTACTCGTTCTGCTATTATTCTAAGCATCTATACATATTAAATCATAAACAGATCGTAGAACTTAGAAGTAGCTAAAGGCCACAAATTCATCAAGGCTAAGACACTTCTGCAATTCCATTATCAGAAACTTAATGCTGATGGCAGTATCTAACCTATTGAAGTCAAAGTGCACCAGCTGCATATCTTCTGATATTTCAACCTCGACTGTGGCATGAGGACGAGTCTACAATATCCCAAAGAAAATAGATTATAAAAGTATAACAAATAGAAATGCCAAATGCCAATTTAAAATGTTCAAAGTGTAGTGAATCGATGAGCTCTGATGAACATATACCAATGTTCAAAAGGTGACCATTTTAGTGATTTGTACTGAGGCAAAAATTTTGTAATTTACAAATAAACCGAGTCACTATAGACTTGATATGCCACCTTCTCCAATATTAAAACAGCCTGAATTAAATCCATAATAATAAAGTTGTAACTTTGATAACATCATGCAACATGAAAGAAAGCCTGAAGAAAGATATTTCAAAACAGAGCAACAGAAGTAATTACATAACCTTATACACAAAATTCAATCACTATGGAACCCTTTCAAACACGCAGAAGAGGTAAGAGAAGGATTAAGTCTTCAAAATGGCTTCATGCCTTCCACTGCTAAGCACATAATGCCCGTCAAACACAGTAGAGTTCAATTCATTGATTTATCACTGATATTACCTTGCTGCCTTCACTATTTTCCACAGGAAAATCTCAAAAGTTTAGAATTTATTTGTTCACAGCAACTGTATATTACAATAATCCATTTACCTCACTCTCAAATTCAGCTTAAATTAAACTGAAAACTAAAGCAAGCACAAAAATCTAACACTTGAGACTCTTTTCCGCTAACTACTTATAAAAAAGCTAATGAGGTGTGACTTGACATGCTCCACCCTGAACTCTTGAACTAGTAACAATTCCATCCAACTACTCCCTTGCAGCAGCACCTATGAAAAGACTGTTTTCTGTTAGAATGATTCATTTTTAGACAAAAATGATTGCTCATCCTGGTCCCAAATCAAGGGAATGAGAAGGGGGGTGACAAAGTCAAATATCAAGAGTATCCTGATTCACAGCTTCATACTGCTCAAATATTGTGACACACGAAAGCATCTCACAAGGTGCAATCTTTCGGGGATGGAGAAGAGGGTAAGTGGGTTGAATATCCTCAAGCACATTGATGCCTTCTGCCTCAAAGACCTTAATTGGCTAGCAAAACGTTTAAAGCAGATAAGTTGTTGAAGCCCTCACATATCGTGTTGAAGCAAGTGACAAGGTGGTTAGATGACTATCTTCAGGTAGAATTGTAATAGATAGAAAAGAAAGAGGCTAGGGATGCACTTAAGCATTGTCACACCCATGACGTGTTTGAGAATCGCTTCAATCCATCTCCAAAGCAAGATGAACATTGAATGCAGAACCATCAATCTGATAGGGTCATAGCATCAAAATATTTCATCTATTGGCTTTGAGACTGAAAATAATGGTCTGTGGTTGAATAACAGAAAATGAACACGCTCTTCCGGAAAGAAGGGAAAAGGACCCAACTGTGGCCCCCAACGAATGAGTGGATATGAGGACTAAAACTGGTGATTGGAAGAGTAAAACAAGAAACAGAAATAGAGAAGACTAATGACCAGGCAAACTGAGATTCCTTCATTGCATTGTTGAGAAGATGGGCTTTCCTGACTTCTCCCCCAACTGGGTAAAGCGAATGGTGTTTTAACCATCCTCTGTCAAATCATTTATCATGCTAAATGGCAGTCCATATGGTTTTTAGACAGTGGGACCCCTTTCTCTAGTGATGGAAGCTTCACAAGACGACCGGGAAGTTATGAAAATCAGAAACCTTTTATATGCTGCTAGCACAGTATGGCCTCGCAATGCTGACAAAAGATGGGTGGAATCAGGTTCATTTGCTGGATTAGGACTCGGACATAAATGCCAGGAAGAGTGAGCCTTTGGCTTTTGCAGGAAAACTTAGGGTAAATAACTGGCAGTATCCAACCAAGCATGAACAGAATTGTGTAAACAACAGTAGTATGGCATGGCAAACATTTTTCAAGTGCAAGAAGCAGTTGGAATTAATGTTGGGTATACAGCAGGAAATGTGAAAACCCTGTAATGGACTCCAATTTTGCTGAAGATTATGTAGTCAGAGAAAAGATTCACTTCATTATTCCCTATATTTTTGAAATTGTTAAGGAAGAGAAATAGCAGGCAGGACATTTAAAGAGAGAAACAACTTGCATCATCTCAAAGCAGAATGGATAAGAATTTGTTACCAAATTGTAATCCTTTTGTAAAAATTTAACAAATGTGATCCATGTTTTATCAGAAGATTGATAATTCCTTCTTTTCTAAATAATTTGCTATTTTAAGTTGCTGATCGTTTTGCCACTGTTGGCAATGACTTGATGCCCTTTCAACTTCACAACAGGAAGAAAATATAAGTTGAGCATTCATTGTCGCCAAGAGAGTTGATAAATGCTTAAAGGGCACTGAACACCATGTCACAGAATCCTAAGTTTATTATACCAAAGCAACCATACTTCTGTCAGAAGACACCAAGCAATTTTCATCGCTCAAACCATTTATATGCTTTCCCATTTCTTGATGCTACTTGAGGAAGCGTGGATAATAAGTTTACCCATTATGTACTTGAAGGCAAGTGCGCACATTTTAAGAAAACTTTTACTTGATATAACCAAACCACTAACACCAATGGAACCATTTGTCTACAGCGACTTTTCCTACTAAGGACAAAGAAAAAGGGGGAAAGGGGGCGGCTGTGACACATCCAAATATACAGATATTCAAATTCACAATTGACAAATCCACAATTGACCGAAAAATTGTCAAGGAAGCCTACCTGCACTAAAATAAAAGGCAAAGCCACACCACCGCTAGGAGCATTTCCTGATCCATACAATTGCTCATTGCGTTGTACGAGGTTCTGTAGACCTATGTACTTCAAAAGTGAAAAAGTAAAAGAACCATAAGTCACAAGTAGAATTTAAAACTGTAACAACTTAAGAATAATGAAACAACTATTAATAATCCAAGAAAATCCATACCTGCTCTTCCAGTTCTTCCAAATATGCTGCTTTCTTTTCAATCCTATTCCTTAGTCCAAGTCGCTCATTCTGCAATTACAACATGTTAATGGAGTTATATTAACATGACGAGATAAAGAATATCTCCTTACCACATAAGAGCCCGCAACAAAAGAAATAAACAATAAAACCAGTAACTGGAAATGAAGAAAATGAAAAGAAAGGATAATTCAGAAGAAAACCTTCAACTCTTCAATATCACTCAAGCTAGTACGAGGTAGACCCTTCCACTGTATTTCCTTTTTGTCTTTGGAAATGATATCCATTGCCATAAGAACATTTAGAGCATCATAAACTCTTCGTCTAATGTTTTTCTCATCATATTGTTGCTGTAGCACATGTAAATATAAGTTGGAAACTTTGATATTTATCCTATCAAATAATGGCTTAATTTTTCAAGAACACAATGTACCATGAAAAATTGACAAACCTGGTCTGGAGATGTAAGACTATTGCTAGGATCTGCAAATTCAGCAACTAGTTCATCTGCAACCTGGAAAAAAATTACACTATTCACACTTTGAAATTTCATGATTGGCAGTTAGCTGAAAAAAAAGAAAGACAAAATGATAGGCCCAGCAAAGGACGCAAAGTCACAAAGCATTTCCAGAGAACCTGGTTTACAATTCTCCAAGAAGGTCCTAAACTTGGTGACCCACTACTCATCGTATTTGGTTTGGTATTGCTACTGCACATGACTTCAGAGTCATAATGATATTACTGAGGAACTTCTTTATTTTCCAAATGTAAAAAAATCCCATCCAACCACAAAATTTGAAACACCCACGAGAAAGAAACAAGAACTGAGCATTTCCAGAGAACCTGGTTTACAATTCTCCAAGAAGGTCCTAAACTTAGTTTTTCTAAAAGTAAGAAAATCCCATCCAACCCAAAATTTGAAAAAACCACAAGAAAGAACAAGCCCCAATTGACAGGAGATAGGAGATAACAGATTCTACACATGCAAGAAACAAAACAATGCCAATTCTTACATCACTTGTATTTTAAGTTCGTTTTGTTTGCATATGTCAGTTGATTTTAGCTTTCCTTAAGCTAAAAGCTAATTTAAACTATTCTAGTTTGCTTTTTGGCTTCTACTTAACAAGCTTGAAGCTGGAAAGTATTTCTAAGAAACAACCCTATAGGTTCTCCACAATATTTGCTTTTCGAAACTTTCAAAGAAAAGGATACTTTGCAACATTTTAGATCTTGAAAACTACTAATTACAATGAGTTCTTTCTCAAAGAGGCTGCCCAAGATTTCCCTTTCACTTGTCCAAAAAATTAAAGCCTTTATCATACATCAAACATTTCAATCAGCATTGCATGCATCATGATCTCAATTGATAATTCTATTTCAAAGCGAGCACCAGATTTGTGATACTCATCCTAAAATAGCCAAAGTTTACTAAGATGAGCTTTTAAAGGACTACTCTCCAAATCACAGAAACACTCAAACAACTGAAGGTAAGGAAGCACAGATATGTTAGCTACAATGAAATTCAAGCTTCCAGCCTACAAGTAAACATCCTCAAAAAAAACAAGGGATTCAGCTTGAAATAAAACATCAGAGAGATATCAGAACTAGAGCATCAAAAGAAGCCCATAGTCCAACGATAGTTCTACATAAGTAATGAGTGACACAATACAAGCTTTACATTTGGTTTCCTAAACTCAAGGAAATCATAGGTTATATTCAAGTTTTTTTAACAAAAAGAAAGGTAATTTGCATTAAATAATACTCTCTCTTGGTGAAGAGCCAAAAGAGGGGGAAAGGATAGACGAAACGAGTCAAACTCAATGGATTAATGGAAAAGTTGAAAGAGAGAGACATACAAAATAGGTCTATATAGACAGGTCTGGACATGAAAATCACACTAAATTATGCCTAATGCCAACATTTGCATGCCCTTTGACATATAAAAATGAATGAAATCTAAATGAATAATGAAACAAAAACTTGTGTCCACATTGATAAGCAGCAGCACAGACGAAAATCAGTAATTACATTTACATACTTTCTCAATAAGGAAACAACAGTCAACTAAGCCTTTACTCGCTATGTGGGGTTTCTCAATAAGGAAACTGGCAGCTAAATTGTTTACACTGATTAGTCACATCAACTATTTCAAAGTCCTTTTGGAGATTCATAGTATGCAGTATACAATGGGACAAACATGCATGAAACCAACCAACAAGATTCGATGGAACTATAATATACTTTACTACCAAAACAACACAAAATTTTCAGAAATTTATCAACAAAAATAGCGGTAATAGGATCACATCCAACTAATGTCCAAATAGGTACTCAACAAAATATGTATGACCCAACATAAAATGTTGAAGAGCAGTAAATTGACTGAACTATTAGAAAACATTACAAAATGATAACTAACCTCATTGTAAGTGGTTCTCCCTTTGCTTTCTACTTTCTCGCAAACTACAAAAAGTAAAAGACCAAATATTAATCAGAATTAAATTGAGTCCAAAAGCTAGTCCATAAATGCAAATCAATGAGAATCCTCGAATTTGAGTTATTTGACAACACTGTCTATTGTACATTAATATGATCTGTAGGTCTAGCCATAGAAAAAGAAAAATAAAACAAAAACAAAAAGAACAAGATAATAAGAAACAGAAACCTTTCATGCTAAACTGTCGAAGCCCTCTACCAGTCTTATCCCCGGTAACGGCACGTTGACCTCTTTTCTTCTTTTTCCTGATTCATAAACCAAGTAAGAGGCATTTTTTTTAAGTCAAAACTAACAAAAGCATACCCAAACCTAAGCAACAAAAAGTATGTTATTCACCATACTAAAAGCATTTAAAGGGTGCATCACTAGTAACTAATAATCATAATCAAGACTCAATCATTTCAATAATAGTTGATCACTATGCTCTATCTAGGCTTATTTGCTCATTTATATTTAAATATAACATCTCTTTTCTTATAGTTCTTTTTTGGTCTTCCTTTTGCCCTTTTAATTCTGCACATCTCACTGGGCATGTAAAAGTCTCTTATGTGCATGTCCAATATTGGATCTACTCCTACTTTCTTTCTAATGCAATCATTACTTATTCTATCTAGTCTAGTGTGTCAGCACATCCATCTAAACGCTCTCATTTGGACTACCCTCATTTTTGGTTCAATAATTCAAAGTCAAACAAAATTCAAGTGATCAATCCACTCAACTCAAAATCACATGATAAAATTCAGTATTCAATGAATTACAGTCAGGAAATTATAAGCAACATAAAGTCAAAAGGCTCACCCAGCAGCCCCCTGAGATCCAGCATCATCACCTTGGATATCAAGATTGTTTAGCCTAAGGAAAGTGCTCTCACTGGCTGGAGTTGCCATTGCGGCCTCACTCCGGCTCGAGGGTGACCCCACACTGCCACTGGTTGACACTGATTGGCCAGAAACGGTGGTGCCCCATGACCTGGTGGTCCCACCCCCTCCTCCATTCCCACCTCTAGACAGTGTTGATTGGTTTCTCTCTCCATCTTCTTGATTATTCACCATTGCCACAAACAATCATAAAACAATTCCTCCAAAAAAACTCAGCAAGGAGATTCTAGGTCCCAATAGAAATCCACATTAATCCAATTCGGAAAACTCAACAAAAAGTCGCGAAAATCTAATGGAACCCAATTGAGAAACGAGCAAACTAATATCGGGTTCCGAAGCAAAATCTTTAAAAGTCCCAATGTTTCAAAGGCCAACCTAAAAAACCACCAAACATCAACAGAAAAAATTCCAAAATTTGAGGCCGACCCAGATGAAAACTAAGCAAGAAAATACTGGGTTTTGAAGGAAATCAAATAATTTTTTGGGTTAATCACTCAACGAGATGAAATTGGAGAGACAAGATAACTGGGGTTTTGCGGGAAAATAAAAAATCCTGATATTAGAATAAGTATAATCACTTGAAGAAGGGTACAAACAACAAAAGGGCAATTGCAACTAATAATCCCTTCAAGACAGACTATAAGGGATTTGACGCTAGAAAAAAAAAAATCAGTGGACTTTGTTGCCGTTGTGATTTGGCTGTCGTTGGTGGTTCTAAGATGGTAAAGAAAGGGAGAAGGGAGGGAAAAAGAGCGTCGAGGGTTTGTATTTTTTTTTAATTATTTCCTCTTTTTTTTTTTTTCTCAACTTTGCTTCTTTTTTTTCCCTCTAAATTTGCTTTTTTTTTTCCCTCTTTGCTTCTTCTTTTTTTCCTTGATTTTTTCTTTGAATCTTTTCCTTTTTATGCCTTTATTTTTTTCATCTTTTTCTTTGCTAGTAGCATAGGATAAGATAAGATAAGCAATGAAATGAAAGGAAAAGGTGTGGAGTTGTATGATGAGATAGAGCAAACTGTCAAAATGGTTATTTTAATTTTTTCTCAATTCTTGTTTGGTCGTCAAGTTTTTAAAGTTATCGTAAAGGTCATTAAACTCTTTAACTCTTTAAGGCTATGTTTGGATGGAGGGAAAGGAAAGGAAAGGAAAGGAAAGGAAAATGATTGATTAAAATTTGTGCGTTTGGATATTTTTTTAAGGAGAGAAAGGAAAGGAAAGGGAGGGATTAGATATACTTAGTTTAGTCCATATCTCTTTCCGTCTAAAATTTGGTGGAAACGGAAAGAAACGATAATTATTTTATAATTAATAAAATAATTATCCTTCTAACGTAAACTTTAATTTATTATTCCAAATTTATCCTTCTAACGTAAACTTTAATTTAAAAATTACAACATAAATTATCATTTAAAACTTATAGGACAAACTTGGAGGCAATCTTTTCATCCTAGTACAATTGAAATTACTACCTACATTTATTAGAATATTATTAGAATTTTATTTGATGCCTAAAACTTTATTAACTTCTAATTGGTTGCAAGATTATAAAATTATTATTTCATAATAAACTAGAGTTTCAATATATTACAAGTTCTAGCCACCCATAAAATAATAATAGAGTTCTACTCTATTAAAATTTGATTTAATTTATAAAATTTTACTAATTTTGATATTTTTTAATTTAATAAACTTTTAACTACCAAAATTATGCTACAAAAATATCAAAACTCTAAAATAATTTAGCTATAATAGAAAATTTATTTTATCTAGGTTTCAATCATCATCCAACATAAAGATATAAATATACAATATTATACTATAAAACATCATCAAAGCTATCTGTAAATAATAGTTTTAGATTTTTCACACAAAAATAACAAGTTTATCTAAAATTAATAAATTTTTTATTAGATTGTTGTGTCTATATATTTTTATTTTATTGATTATATTATTTTCTTTTTTTTCTAAATTATATTTGTGATTGATAATGCTAAAGAACTATATCTCCATTCTTATACCTCTATAAAAGAAAATATAGACTAAATTAAATTATATTTACGTAACAAATGATAGACCAAGACTATCAAAAGAAATCCAAACTCTAAAATAATTTAACTATAATAGAAAAATTAGTTTATCTAAGTTTACAATCATCATCCAACATAAAGATATAGATATACAATATCATACTATAAAACATCATCAAAGATATCTATAAATAATAGTTTTAGATTTTTCGCACAAAAATAACAAGTTTATCTAAAATTAATAAATTTTTTATTATATTGTTGTGTCTATATTTTATTGCTGAGCAGGAGTAAAGAGGAGGAGGCGAACAGGCGAACGTTGAGATGGTTTTGGAGCAACTGAAGCGATTTGAAAAAGCCTGGAAGATCTCAAGGCCTTCCCCTATATATAGAGGCCTGATGAGGCGCCATGTGGCGACGTTTGGTTTTTTCAAGAGAACTCGCATTAATTACATAGCCCATTTGCACCATTATGTAGCCCGACCCATCCAATCTCCAAACAATGTTTTTAGTATATCTTTTCCTTTCTCTCCCAATTTATCCAAACAGGTTTGAAGGAAATCAGTTTCCTCTACTCTACTTTTTTTTCCTTTCCACTCGTTTCCTTTCCTTTCCTTTCCCTCCCTTTCCCTTAATCCAAACATAGCCTAAGTGTATATCTTAGATCATTCCATCATATATCTCCTTTTATCTTTCTTTATAACGGTTAAATAGAAGGATATTTATGTTCATATTTCCCCACACTCCCACATACTCCTCGACTCCATCACTGCTATCACCAACGAACTATATGGCCACCAAAGCCTTCATCATTCATCCCACAACGGCCCTCAAAACTACCATCTCTCATCCCCATGGACGCCAAAACCATCATCCCTTATCCTACCATGGCAATTTTTAAATTTACAAACCCACCGCTTAAATTTGTAATTATACATGAAATATATATTGGTGCAAAGACAAAAGTAGCAACTACAATACATAGTTTTGTGTTTTTTAGATCAACATGTTGAGATCACGAAGGAAATGGCTGAGGGAGTTTCTTAGCAATTTCTTACCCAAAAATAAACAAAATCTTTGAAAATTACAATACATATATGATAAATGTAAGATTAATTGTCAAAACTTTTCAAATGTATGAAATTCAAGTCTAACATCCCCTTCACTTTTATTAGGTAAAAGACACAATCCATTGTCATGCTAGTAGTCCAATTCTAAAGCGAGTCGATGCTCGATAGATCCTTGAGGGGTCGATATTAGATCTGTCAACTTTTGGATCTAATATGAAAAAAAATAATCCTAATTACTTGTGGATAAGGATGACGTCGGCGATGGAGGGGAGAAGGGGGAAGTGGATTAGGGGAATTAGATTTTCCTACAAGTGATGGAGGTAAGACAACTTGTTATGATCACCCTTGGTGGTGGTCTTGAAGGGGGTGGAGAGAGATGGTGGAAAGATGGAAAGTAATACACAAAACTCATATGCAACCATCGCATATATGTGACGGGATTAATGATGCGCGCACGTATAATGCACTTCACATATAAAGTATTATGATTGGCATATAACGTATGAAGTGTAAAAGCATTATGATTGGCATATGAAGTATGAAGGCATTATAATTGGCATATAACATATAATATATGAAGAAATATGAATACATTATGATTGGCGTATAACGTATGAAGTATAGAGTATGACAGCATTATCTTTGGCATATAACATATAATGTATGAAGTATGAAAATATTATGATTAACGTATAATGTATGAAGTATGGAGCATGAAGGCATTATGATTGGCGTATAACGTATAAAGTATGAACAAGTATGAAAGCATTATGATTGGCGAATAACGTATAACATATCATTATAAAATGAAAATTGATACGCTAAAAAAATTCACACACGTGGTACGTCACATATATGCCACCGTTTCAAAGGAAACTTCCTCCAAGTAGCAATATAAAATATGGAAAGAATAGAAAGTAGAAGTGAAAGTAGCAGGAGTTGGGGCTTGAATGGTTTTCAATGGTGCCCTATAAGAAGACTCTATTTTTAGTAAACCTTGCTCTTTAGTTTTCTTTGAAATTAGATAGGTTGGATTTAGGGCTTCAAAAAATTTTAAAAGACATAATTATCCTTTAATTTAACATATTTAAATAATAATAATAATAGAGAGATCAGACGAAATGACCTAAAGACGTACACTTAAAGAGTTCAGTGACATTTTTTACCACTTTAAAAAGTTTGATGATCAAAACACGGATTAAAGTGACATTTTTTACCACTTTAAAAAGTTTGATGATCAAAACGCGGATTGAAAAAAAGATTGATAACCATTTTAGCAGTTTGCTCTTTTTATTAAATAGTACGTAACTTTAATATATTTATTATTGAGAGCATTAAAATAAATTTATTGTTTTATATAATTAGTAAAATAATTTATTTTTCTCCCAACCACCTATACTAAAATTTAAATTTGATTTAATATTTAATGAATTTTTTTATGAGAAATTGTGGTAGAGAGAATTCTTTATTATTAAAAAATTAAAATTTAATATTTTATTAATAATTTTTTAAATAAAATAAAAAATATATTGTATAAAAAATAATTACCATAATATTGTTTTTGCTTTTAAACTTTTAAAAAAAAAAAGAAAAACCAAAACAAACAAAACCAAATTGGATTTGAAAAACAAAACTAAAAATGTGTAATCCAAACAAAACCTTCGGTCCTCTATGAAAGCCCAAGCCTACTAAACTAGAGTTAGGCTTAACTTGGATTTAGTCCCATATTCCCTTCCCCTCCCGCCATTCTCTGTTTGTCTACTTTCAATGGCGGCCAAGAAATTTTCTCAGCATAAAATTCTGTGTAAAATAAAGCAATGGGAATTATAAAGGATGGTACAATATCTGGCAATTTGCCTAATGAGGAGGCCTTTGCAATTCACTACCCGGCTTATCCCTCGTCCATGGACCGCACAATGGAGACTCTAGGTGTAGCTGAAGCCATAGCCAATGTCCTCTTTCCCTTCCTCAATTGGTATCAGAGCCATGGAAGGTTAAACCACTTTTTGGAGGTGGGGGGGCTACTGGCAGTTATTGTAACATAAGTTTGGATCTAAACATATAGTTTCACAACAAGAAATTTTAGATCTATTCATATTGATAACAATAAGGCGTTGTTACTTAGTTGAAACTTATTTTATACGTTTAATGCAATGACCCTTAAAAGAGAAGAACAGTTTCATTCTCATTATGGGTTGATATTGTTGGTCGACACCCAAGTCATGTTCGGTATTTTATGGGGCAATTTTGATGAAGTAAGGCTCCTTTTTAGCCGGTAATTAGTCATTGGAAGTCGAGCAAGATTAGTACCATATTAAAAATGAGACATGTTTTATCTTTTAAATGGTCAAAATATTGACATATGAACTAATATTTTTCTATTAACATTAGCACAGTAAGTTATCAAGTATAGAGAAAATATGAGATATTCAATACGTGATTCCATATGGAAGGAACTAAGTTATGTGTAAACCATAAAATCTATTAGTAATCCCACCCGAACCTCACATTAATTGTTATTTTCAGAATGTTTTCTCATAGTAATTCTATATTTTCTCACAGTAATTCTACCGTTTCTTCTTCTTCTTCAAATAAAAATATTAAAATTCTCAAATAATTGAATTCTCTAAAATTAAGCAAACAATACAAAATGGGCATATTCCTACAATTGAGCACAAACAAATATATAAATATGAAACTTTTTATCTAAGTACTAAAAAAGTAATAAAAAATGTAGAAAAAATAATTTCTATACAAAATCAGTTTGAAAGAGTTCATTTACTAGATTTGGATTATTTGTTTCAAATTAGACAAAAAGGATATAATTATTTATATATTGGTCTTATACAAATTACAATACAACCTTTAAATAGATAAGGTTTAGAAACTACTATCTTAGTTGCCTTAAGAGATTGTAGGCATAATAAATTTCATGATTGATTATTAGGCTTAATTGAGTATAATCTTTGTAATTGTCCAATCTATTTTAATACATATCCAAATTTTTTAGTATCTTTAACAGATAGAAATTTACAAGATGTATTAACCGTTAATTTACAAACTAAAGGTTATGATATGAAACCTTGATCCAAAAATATTAATTTAACTTATAGACTCTATTATAAATTAATGACTACTATAAGCCCAAGGGCAAAATTAACAAATAATGGGAAAAGTACAATGTTAATTGAAACTAATTTAAAAAGATCAAAATTACAAATACCTAAATTAATAAATTAGGATGAAATATTTTTACCTTCAAGTTGGATTTTAGAAAAAATAAGTAAACTAACAATTCCTTTAAAATCTAAGAATGCTCAAATTCATGAAGATAATGAAGGAAATATAGAAATAATATTTGAATAACACATTCCTAGAAGACATTCAGTTTCTTCATTCCCATCCTCTTCTGCATCTAGATCTGATAGATTTAATTTTGAAGGAATTAGAGAAACAGATAGTCAAATACCAAGACCTGTATATACACAAAAATCACAATATGATATAAGTCTTGAGTCAGAAATGAATTTTGAAATAAATACAATTTCTCAAGAAAATAAAATTAACTTGAAAGAAATAAGTAAAATATATGTTAAAGACTTTAATCTTCCACAATATGCATCATTTAGAATTTGATTTTTTAAAACCTATAATTCTAAACAACAAAAACAATTTCAAGATCAATATTATGATTTTATTAAAATTACTGGTGTTATAATTTCTTTTATATTTTGGTTTCATACTGAACAAAAAGTAAAATACATTGATGATCAATTCAGTCTAAATGTTCTTGAAGAAGCCCATCAGACTTAGAGATTATCTGATGATAAATTGTTAAAAGGAATTCATCCTCCCCTACAACTAGTAAAATAGATGCTACAAATACTTGAACTGAGCCTTGTCCTTATATTGATGTTAATAAAGGTGAATTAACAAAATTAGCTAGACAAAATAATTTTACAAATCTTAATTTAAACACAATTTCTAAGGAATTATGTCATCTTGAAGATAAAATTAATCTTCAAACCTTAAAAAATATTTTCCCTTTAGAAAATACGAAATTATGTTTAAATAAACCTCAACCATTTTCATTTAAACCTATACCTGATTTACCTTTAAATATGCTAAAATATCAACCTTCAGGTTTTACTAAAGAAAAATTAGAGAAATTAAATTTAGAATTTAATAAATTAAGGATAAATGTGTTAAGTTCTGAAAAGGAAGAAATAAAAAATGATTTTCAAATAGATCATTTAGAAGAAATGTTTAATAATTTATACATAAATGAAGACTCAAATAAATTTGAAATAAATAAAATAAAAAAAATCTCGTTCAAAATTCAGACCAAATTATCCACAAACTCAATTTTATTATCCTATACCAACTCCTCAAGATCTTCTTATCGAAGAACGTGATAGAGAATTCCAAAATTGTTATCAAAATAACTCAATATATGAATGGAATCTTGATAGGTTTACACCTTATCAAATCTCTAATATGTCTCACAAAATGTCAATGTATATCAATATTATAAAATGGAATCAATTTCTGAATAATAAGTTGTGGTGTTTGCACTCAAGGTTTTACTGGCCAAGTACGTGGTTAGTGAGATCATTATTTAAATGATCATCAAAGATATGAAATTTTAAAAACTACTAAACAAATAACCACAACTGTTCCTCCAAAATTAGAAAATAACCAACCTCAAAAAATGACTGTTAAACAAATGTTTCTGATGTTGCTTTTAATTTAATATGTGCAATAGTTAAATATTTTGTTGGAAATAATTATTTCACAAGTTCTCATAAAGAATTATTAACGAATTTAAAATATCCCACATTATCTCATTTTAGATGGTATAAAGATGTTTTCTTATCCAAATTATATTCTAGGCCAGATGTTAAAGCAGATTTCTAAAAGAAAAATTTATTTCAGGATTACCTAAATTATTTGCTGAAAAGGTTAGAGGTAATCTTAGAAATTGTTTTGATGGAATAAATATTTCTTTCTCACAAATTACTTATGAAGAATTAATCAGCATATGTACTGAAGAAGGTTTGAAATTATGCAGTGATATAAAATAAAAGGCACAATTAAAAAGAGAAAATAAAAGGCATAATTATTGGACTCGAAAAGTCACTCAAAATCTCATTTGCAATTTGATTCATGAAGATTAGGATTGGCATACAATATGTGAACTTAATGCTTTAAATCTCGTTGATGTGAAACCTTGTTTCTTCTTAAATTGGTTTAATTCTTGTCTTTGCTTGAGGACAAGCAATGCCTTAAGTGTGGGGGGTTTGATAAGTTTGTAAATCATCAACTTATTAGTCTTATTTTACAAGTAAAGTCCTTAAATACTTAAGGAAGGCAAGTTGTTTATGTAAATATATGTGTTGTTTTAGGTAAAAATGACCAAATGAGGTCTTCAAAGGAAGAAATGTGCATAACAGCTCAAAAAGTACCAAAAAGAGTAAGAATTGAACTTTCTGGCGTAATCTTCTGCAGGCCGCGCCATGGGAGAATCAGCTGGCGCAACTGTAATGAAGATTCTATAGAAATAAATAATATAAGTTCTGATGATGATAATACTGATGATAATTGTGAAAATTGTAATTCATAAACAAATTATTATAAAGCAATAATTGAAGCAAATTGATTAAATGAAATAGGAATATTTATATTGTCTGAAAAACATAAAATGATACTTGATTTAGCTTATGAAATTCAAGATCCAATAAAAAGAAGGCAATACTTAGAAAGATATTTACAATTAGAAGAAGATAATAAAAATTCTTTGAATCATTCTCCATCTACTTCTAATAATTATGAAAATTCTCAGATAAAAAGGCAAATTAACAGAATAAATACTTCATTTAAATTGCAAGGTGTAATATATCATTTACAAAATCAAAATCCTAAACAAATTACTTTACATATATTAAGGCAAGAGGTTAATGAATTAAAAACATAAATTCAAAGATTAAAAGAAAGAATTTTAATTTTAGAATAATTAAATTTATAAAATATTTTAAATAAACAAGATGTGGAACAAATAGAAGAAATCTCATAACAAAACAATTTCTTCAAATAAATACTTTAATCACTTCCCAAAAATATTATATTTCTGTAACACTTGTAATAAATAAAGAATATAAATTTCAAACAATTGCAATGGTTGATTCATGTGCTGATTTAAAATGTATTAAAGATGGATTAATATATTCACAATATTTTGAAAAAACCCAAATAGTATTACATGCTACTCAAGGTACACAAATAAATATAAAATATCATATGTCTGCATATTTTATGAAGAAAATAATATATTTGCTCTCCATTTGTGTTAACTAACGCAATAGGTCAACATGTAATAATAGGAAATCCTTTTTTAAATTTAATACATCCATACCAATGTGATGGTAAAAAATTATCAAAATTAAATTCTAACTTGTCATTTAAATTTGTAACTCTTCCTAAAATTAGATATCTTTAAATTTTTTAATTTTTTTGAAATCTCACAAGATTGAGTTTTGTAGGATATAGATATGCTATTGAAAAAGGAAAAACAGAATTGGTTATCCTCAATAATATATTCTTTTATGCAGGAAATGCGAGGCAAATATCGTAGATCTCAAAATAAACTTGACTATACCTTAAATTAGGTAAGTCAAAATAGGATTCCAAATTCTCTCTTTCAATGGCCACCTCAAATAAGAGGTCCAACTTCTTTTATTCCGTCAAACTACTCCCTTGGCAATAGGTTTAACCACACAGCTAAAAGAAACATTTTATAAGGATAATCCTCAAATCAGGATTATGATTATATCCCAAATGGAGTACAAGTATATGCTTTGACTCTATCAATAAGTGATCTTAAATTAGATCCTTATGATGTGGCAAATAAATATTTTAATCATCCTTCTAGTTCACAGTTTGATTTGAAATTACTATTACCCTTGAAAACCTGTCATACAAATGTAGATTTCTTAAATTTCACAAAATTTGCTGTAAAGGATAAACCCAAAATTAATCATCCTCAAAAATGCTCTCCTACTTATGAGGATAGTGAAATAGCCCTTTTCTCAAATATATATTCATCAATTCACTTCTTTTTCAGATTGAAAATTTTCATCTACCCAAACTTTAAAATTTATTTCAAATTATAACAAAATTGAATACCAATTTACTTATTATGACATAGTGGATAGTTTCTTCAATGTATTTTTGTACCAAAATTTCTTATGCAAACATACATAGTGGATACGTATTGATGATACTATCTTTGAAAAACCCATCTCAAATTGGTTTCTCAAATGGTTAAAAAATATGGGACCAAAGCAAGAAAATTTTCTACCTGAAAAATTACAACCTTTCTTTAGCCAATTTCAATACATCTATTCCTCAAAATTCCAAATTCCAATTTTGTTTTAGAATTCCTTCAACTCTTTTTAATAAAATTTCAAATACTATGGCTATTTGCATGGAAATATGAAGTAAGTTATGTAATTGATGGCATTACACAGCTCAGAAGAATATTATACACAAAATATTGGTCAAAATGTCAAGTTGATTATGATTTAATTCAAAAAATATTGGCACATGAGCATGTTCTTCTTGCAAAAGGAAAATTGTTAGATATTTCTTTTAATGTATCTCCTCTTAAAAGAAATAGTTTTATTGAAAATCAGAAAAAAAGAAATGATTGAAAAAATAGAAAAAATCTTTACTGTCTCTACTTCACTAAATGAAAAGAGAAAAAATTAGCAAAAGAAAAAGAAATTGAAAAACAAAAAGAAAGAGAAAAAATTGAAAAAGAGAAAAAAAAAGAATAGAAAATTTAAATACATCAACATCTTACATATCAGATGATTTAATAAATCTTGATGATGATGAAGAATTTAATACTTCTGTATATCAGAATCATGATATTTATCATGAAATGACAGAAAAGGAAAAATATGACTTTGAACCATTAATACATAATCTTCACAAAAATAAAGAATATGTATTAAAAGTTTTATACTCCAATTCTGATAAACCAAGAGCAGTATCTCTAATATCTACACAAAAGATATTTTCATCTGAAGAAATTGAAGATGACAAAATACCAACAAGGAGATCTATAATAAAGAAAAAAATTAAAAATTAAAAAGACTGCAAACAAAGAAAAGTCAAAGAAATAATTTATGCCAATTTTGACAAAAATTTTGATTACCACAAAAGTGAGGAAAATTCTAAGAAATAAAGAGAGGCAATTACAAGTGGAAGACATTATATCATCAAGACAAGTGGAAGACTTTATATCATGTCTCCAAGTAGAAAATTTCACATCGTGTCTTTTGGAATTATGTCTTTTTTTTTAGTCAAAATCGATATTTTTAGTATAAATATAAAATTTATACAGCTAACTAGCTGAATTCATTGCATTGTTCAACAGTAGAAACAATGCATTACAAGCAGACAAATGGCTTAAAGCCATAAACATCAACCACAATAGATCATAAACCATATAAATGACATAGAGGGTAATGTAATAAAAGACAAAACTAATATTCTAAAAAGGTAATTACTGGCTCAACTAAAATTGAACTTGTTTCTCCTCTCTAGAAGCAAAGCTAAAACTGAATTCGAATCATCATTCCTAGTAACTGAGCAAAAACCACCAGCTACAAACCACAAAATTAAAGCTGCGTCGAACATTGCCATTATAAATATGAAGAAATTCATCTTTAAACCCTTCTCCATCGTAATCCTTAACAACTATTTTCTCTCACAAATCGAAACTTTTCCAAAAGTGGAGCCTTTATCCCCATCTCAAGACACTAGATCTCAAAGGTGGAATCTTTTTAAGAGCCATTCCAATCAAGAGAAGCAGTGGCGGAACCAGAATATAATCTAAGCGGGGGCTCAATTGCATAACAAAAAAAATCATAAAATAAATAAATAAATATATATATATATATATATATATAACATTAAAATATCGATAATCAAAATGATAAAAATATAAAGATACACTCATACTAATAAAAGAGGTATTTGTTCTCACCTGAACTACTAGTACCAAACGTACAAATAATAAAAGACAACTGTGTCATACGAGTCGGCATAGGTTGAAAAAGTTGAAAATTTTGTTCATTCTCACTTTTGGCAAAAACCTTCTCAGAGAAAACCCTTTCAACAGAAGCAGTTGCAACTGGTAAAACTAATACTAACTTAATCAAACGATATACCAATGAAAAAACTACGTTGTTGTCGGTTTGAACCATCTTTTTAGCAAGACCTCCCAAAGCTTTTTGTAATTATATTTTTTATGACGTTTAATTATACAACCATTAAGTAATACATACATATATATATATATATATATATATATTTCTCTAGTCCCAAAATGAATTCACCCATCTCTTTTTCTCCTTGTCAATGTCATTTTTTTAATTCACAATTAATTAAATATACTATTTCATTTGAAGTACCTGACTTAATTATATAGCATTAATATTTTATTTAGAGTTTAATTAAAATTAATTAATTACAAGCACAATTCACAAATATCTACTAATAAACAGTTAATCACAGTAATCAATTACAATTCACAAAAAATAAATAAATATTACTAATATTATAAAAATATATAAAATCATAAAAAACTTACACCAAGATGATAAAATCGATGCTAGCGATATCAATGGAGATTTAGAGTCGGAGAAAGAAGACAATAACTTGATTGTTTTATTTAAAGAGATGAGATTGTGAGAGGGAGGAAGCATGGCGAGAGGTTGCAAGACAAAGCACGAATGGATGTTAGGAAATAAGAATTATGAATTATGGTAAATGTAGTTTAAACTATGCGGTTTTTTTTAACTCTGTAGTTAGTCAAACAACCTCGTTTAACTAAAACGACGTCGTTTTATTAAAGAAAGTTTTTTTTTTTTACTCCGTAGTAAGTAAAACGACTAAGAATGGCTTCTTTGCCAATAACTCTTCAGCGGTAACATAAGCTGCCTTCTTAACCCGAGCTTTCTTGGACCAGACCTTCTTCCTTGAGAGACCCTCAGCAGGCTGCACAAGAATAGGTACAGAATACAGACTTCTCTTCCAACTTTTTCAATGTTGGTTTGGTTTCTTCATAGTCATTAAAACCCATCCCTATGTTCTTAGGCAGCAACTTAGCCTCAATTGGAGCCACAATCCCTTGCTTATTTTTACCCAAGCCCCCTCTTTTGTGGCTATTAAGAAGATATGTTACTACCTTAAACTTCAAAATGAAGGGGGGGAGGCGGCCGCACCAGCTCGCCCCCCTTAATTCCGCCACTGAAGAGAAGAAAATTAATTTACTGAAAAATGTAAGGAAAGAATATGGAAAAATATGCAATGATATAGTTGTTTTAATTTTTTTTATCTATGTATTTGCAAAAAAAAACTCTAATAATAGAGTCACATCCTCTCACAAAGAGAGACAAAACCTCCCACAAGGAAAGACTAAATACTCTCAAAATGGAGACAACAAGAGAAAAAAATAAGGAAAAACTAAACAAAATATGGGGCCCTTCCTTGAATTTTCTTTTAAGGTGGGATCGTGGTTTCTAAAGAGAAGGGATATGATTTTTTTTAGAGAGAGAAGGGAGGATGCTTGACTTTGGAATTATGTATTTTTACTTTATGAAATTAATCGGTGGTAAAGTTTTATAAATAGAACTCAAAATGGATTGTAAGGAGGGGGTTCAATTTTCGGCCTTCATTGTAACCTTTCTTTAACTCTCTTTCTCTCTCTAAGTAAACTATTTCTTTATTTCTTCTTTAGTTTCCATATTTCTTATTCATGTTTACTGGTTTATGCTAAGGGGTTAAGAAGTTGTCCCATTCTCTTTTATTACTTTATTTTTTATACACAAAACTTGAAGATAAATGCTTCAAGATTAAAGAAAATAAATAGTGAGTACTTCTTATTTATTTTTATTTTATATTTAATTTAATCCTGATTTTTTTTAAAATTTTTTTTAAAACATTTTGAAACATTCTTTTAAACTTTTGTTTTTCAAAAAAAGAAAAAGAAAAACCAAAACAAACGAAACCAAATTGGATTTGAAAAACACAACTAAAAATGTATAATCCAAACAAAACCTTCGGTTCTCTATGAAAGCCCAAGCCTACTTAAACTAGAGTTGGGTTTAACTTGGATTTAGTCCCATATTCTCTTCCCTCCCGCCATTCTCCCTCTGTCTCTCTTCAATGGTGGCGATGGCGAAGAAATTTTCTCAGCATGAAATTCTGTGAGCTGAGTTGTTGTCCCACTCCCATATGATCAATTGGGACATACGTAAACAGTAATTTATATACAGAGCATAGCTTTGAAGTGTACAATAACGGGCAAAGTAAAAGGAAAATAAAGCAATGGGAATTATAAAGGATGGTACAATATCTGGCAATTTGCCTACTGAGGAGGCCTTTGCAATTCACTACCCGGCTTATCCCTCGTCCATGGACCGCGCAGTGGAGACTCTAGGTGGAGCTGAAGCCATAGCCAAGGTCCTCTTTCCCTCCCTCAATCATTAATTAAGTCACTCTAGAACACATGCAGCAGCAGCAGCAGCAGCTGCTGCTGTGTGAGTGAATTATGCATGGACGTTCGCAAAATTTAATCTTTTTGTGTTTTTCATCTTATTTAATTAATTCCTTAACGTGGGTTTTCATCAAATTTAAATATTGCCTCCTGTAGAAAAATCCGCGTGGATTGTGTGGAGAATTAACGTTGGTCAATATGTTGGGTTTTTTCTTTTCTGGAAGCAGCAAGGTCGATTTATGTTGTCATGTTGGTTCTAATTTGACAGTATTGTTTGATAAAATAGATTGGAGGAGCTTCTCTTAGTACCTGCTTGTGGGTTTTCATCACCTTTAAATGTTGTAGGCTATTAAAGAGTTGGGCTTTATTTATTTGTTAAGATTACTCATTGGAAAAAAATGTTCTAGCTTGTCTCTCTTTCTTCTTCTTTTGTTTTGGGGGTAATAGAAAGATTATGCATGCTGTGGGTTTTCCATAATTTGAGAGTAGTGTTTGATACCAAAAAATTAGAGGAGTTTCTCTTTGTTGTTGCCTTGCTAATTTTTTAAGTTCTATTTTATGCACTTGTATATGTTGAACCATTGCATCTTTTGAAATAGTATAGATATAATTTGGACCTATGGCGTATGATACATCTTCTTGGTTTATTTGTAGGCTCGAAGTTCAGAGTTGAACAAGTTGGAACTCCGGTTTCGGCCTGAAGATCCATATTCGCACCCTGCCTTTGGAGAACTTAATATATGCAATCATTTCTTGTTAAAAATATCCAAAAACAAACTAAGAAATGCCCATGTTACGGAGCTTAGAAATGGGATGTTAAGCAGTTCTTCTGCAGAAATTGCTACTCTTAAGCAGAAGGCTTCTTGTTCTGATCTAGCAGGAACTACTCAACCCATTAGTGGAGCTGAAAATGAGAATATTGGTCCGGCACCAGTAGTTGAATCACGTGTCCCAGAGGAGGAGCAAGAATATCTTGTTGCTGATCTTGTTGCCCGTGTACGAGAAGCTTATCAATTTAATGGTAAGGATATTGAACTCGTTATTGTTGTGACTCAGTTCCCTACTATTTTTTTTTCTTTCTCTTTATCCTTCTGCCTAACATGGACATGGGATTTTTCTAGGTTTCTTCTATTCATCCTTGTGCATGTGCTTGTGTTTTCCAGGAATGGTAGACTACCAGCATGTTCTTGCTGTTCATGCTGATGTTGCTCGACGAAAGAAGAGAAACTGGACTGATTTTGGTCAGGCTTAATTTAGCCTATTAGAATTGAACGTAACTGGAGACAACCTTAGTTAATTTAGTTTCCTCTTCATTACTTCTTGTAGAGAAAGGTGGTCTTATGGATGTTGATCAGGAAGATTTGATGATTCTAGTCCCACCATTATTCTCGCTGAAGGATATGCCAGAAAAAGTAGCGTAAGTGTCTTATCTTAGCATTCATAGGACTCCATCTGCCAAAATGTATTTAATCTATGCATTTCAACACGTGACACTGAAAAGGCTTATGTGAAAGGGATAAAGCATAGCAGGAAAGAAGTCTTACTGTTTAGTGGAGGAGTCAGATCAAGATCAGTTGGAATGTATTCATGCTTACAAGTTTTTTGCATCATTGATGTCGAGTGTCAGTTAGAGAATATTATATATGCTGCAGAGCACTAACATATTCAACATTAAAAAATATATGGCACTTTATTGTTCTTTTGTTTGGGGACCCAACTAAATTAATGATCCCCTCAAAAGCACAGTATTCTCAAAAGAAAAACTATACCCTTTACTTTTTTGCCTGTCTCAGTTCAGCGTTAATTTGAAATTCTTGGTATGTCTAAGGGTGCCAGTTTCAAATGCTGGTATCACATTAAGTATAGATGTGATCTGGGAAATAAACTTTGTTGGCATCGGTAATGATGATGGGTACCTGCAGGTTAAAACCATGCACAAGTAACAGCTTGAAAAAGAAACAAGAGGGAGCTATCCAGCATCATTGGGAGGTAACTTTATATGTCGAAGGGATCTTTTCATTAATCCTTGATATTTCTCGCTAGTTGTTGAAGAGAGTTCTCATTTTTATCTCTTGTACTTCGAAAATTGTTAATTTGCACAATCAGAGCACTTCCTTTTGAAAAGAAAAAGAGAGTACCTTAGATCAACTCTCTGAGGTTACCCAATACTACAGATAATTGATACTCACAACAAGCTAATACTTGCATCAGTAGGTATATTGATTTTTAAATTTCTTTTGTGGCATTGTCTTTTCATAAATGTCAGATGATTTGAAAGTTGATGTTTGACTTCTGCCACTGGTGTTTTATTCTGTTTCTGCAAATAAAATTTTCGAAAAACTGCTGGAGATTTTTAATAGTTGATAAAGTATGCTGAAGAGTTCAGAAACATGGACACAGGAATGGACACAAATGTTACATGGCCCTCACAAAGATGATTTTTTTCGGAGAATTCATTCACAATTGTTCTATTAACTAACTTCATGTGCGTACACATGTTATACATCTATTTGATTGAACACATGCACACTGATTTCTGAAATTAGTTCCGGAAAAGATCAGGTTGAAAAAAAAAGACAAGAATCTTAAATTTCCATTGTCAAAGTGAAAAACTCATCAGATGTGGGCAGCGAAGTCATGAGAAGCTTCTAGTGGAGCGGCTCTTCCTCTTTATTTGTGCCTTTTCCATCTTTAATTGTCAGCTCGTTGAAGTTTATTTCTTTCATTTCATTTTCATTTGGTGTTTAGTCTCCTGGACTGTTAATATTTCTCATTCTCTAGTTTTAATAAATACAAATACTTCAAACCTAACAGGTGGTATTGTTATCAGTATTTTGTTGGTTTTTGCCAGAAAACAAGAGAAAATTTGAAAAGTTTGAACATTTCTTTCATGTGATACATACATGTCAGGTGCATGTTTGTTTCAGGCATGTGTAGGATACTGGTCCTTATGTCAATATTTCCTAGTTAAAAAAAACTATGTTTCTTTTCATATACAATGACCTTCCCAAAGTTACGCCTGAAAACAGTTAGTCCTCGTTGATTGCACAATTTTCCAAGGCATTTTCTTTTTTTTTCCTATGATGTCAGTGTCTATTGTGTTCAAGAGTTATACTTATGACTTCCGTTACATATTGCATATTTCTTTTCTCAGCATCTACTATTACATATTTGCAATTTGGTTTATCACCGATTTTGTTTTGCTTGATGCAGATGGATATAGATCCAAGTCTTGCACTTGATTTTAATATCAAAGATATCCTAGTTTGGCCATCTATTTAACCTAAACTTTTTTATGCTATAGATTCTAGTGCTTTTGTCACCTATGATAGCTATGATCAGAAAGTTACCTTGGACTTCATAATTTTGTTTGGTATTATCTGTATTTTAATCTGGTGAAAGAATGATTTTGTCAAGAACTTACCACGAAAATTTGTTAGAGTTGGATTGTAGTTATGAAATTGATAATTTCACTCCTTCAAAGTTGAGGTATCACTGTGCAAAGTTTGAAGCCCCTTCTTAGGTTTGGCATGACACAGTGAACCTGGACAACAGAAGAGGGGAATGTGACTTATTTGGTGTCTCACTATAATTGACAGTTGCGTCAAATTCTCAGTGACTGGTCTAAGCTTAGAACATATTTGTTGTAAACTGATAGTTTAGGAAACCTTTGATATTGGTGTAAAGAATTATTGAGAATGAAAGTTTTGTCCCTTCAAAATTGTTTTGCATTACAAAATCAAATTTACATAAGTACCTCTTACCTTGTCAAGACAAAAGTTGGAGTCAGATTGAGCTTTGTTTTCAAACCAAGGGCTTTGTTCTGTTCTTTTAACTGCCTACCAAGCTTGAGCTTGAGCTTCCATTTTTTTTATCAGGTATGTGGAATGATATATTGGACTTATTTTGGCTTCTCAGAAAGAACATTGTTCCCTTTAGCTCCAACTATGGCATGTTCTTTGTTAAAAAAAGGTCTAATGCCTTAATGTATGAGGTCAATATTATTTGATTGCAGGAATGCATTTGTTTTTGCCATTTTGTTGAGGCCAATCAAAGACAGTCTGTACTTCAGATCACTCTTGCTTATGTTTGAGCATTCTCTTGTTAAAAATCGTGTCTAAATATGGTATTCGGTGGCTGTGGGAATGTGAAAAAAATTAAGACATGATCAAGCTTGTGAGGATTGAATAGCAGTGTAAAGAATAAATGAATGAAACGGGCATTTAAATTGTCTGGCATTCTTGCCAGCCTTGTAACTCTGTCTTGTTTAGTAAATTTTGGTCAAAATGTGTAACATGAAATGAGAGAAAATTGTTGTCGTACTTATCAGTGGACCTGGGAAGAAGAGTGCTTACATTAATGTGACTCTGGATTCTTAGTTCAAATCAAACATAAAAGTTCCTTTGAGAGTGGTTTGTGTATGGTCAAACAGGTATGCACCTCTGACTCTGTCACCATATCATTTTAGAGGTGCCTTCAATCATTTTATAGAATATACGTTGTTTATGAGTTGTGAGAGCATTGATTTCAGTGCTATAGGCCTTCTTCTGTGCTGTCATCATATTTGCTGTTGGTGGGATACACCTAACCTGGATCTCATGTCTTTGCAAATTGATATCAAAATGCCTTCTCCTTTTTTGCAAGTTATGATGCATTTCTGATTTCGAGCAACTAAAAGTTGCTTCTTTTTGAACATGATCGATATACTTAATTGTAGCACAGAAGTGAAAGTAAAAGTTTTGGTATTCGCATGCATTACTTCCCCATTCTGTTACACTTAACATTCACACAGATCCCAAAGAAAGTAAACTGGGAGAAATATGTGCCCAAAGATTCAGAACAGTGGGTGTGGCAGAAAGCTGTATGTGAGCTGTTTGATGAACGTCCTATATGGGTTAAAGATTCATTGTCTGAACACTTGCACAAGAAAGGTCTGGAATTTGGAGGAAACATGCTCAGGAGGTGGGCTGGATTTTCTTACTGTATTGTAGACATGTTCTTGATTTAGAGTTCTTGAACTCTATGTCTACTGTCATATAAATACTTTTTTGTAACTTTCAATGTTGGTCCATTTTGTCTTACAGGCTTCTCTTCAGAGCAGCATACTATTTTGCAAATGGGCCATTTCTTAGGTTCTGGATCAGAAAAGGATATGATCCTCGCAAAGATTCCGAGTCTCGCATGTAAGAGTCCCATGAAAAGAACACAGTTTTCTTTAATCATTATTTAGTCTATTATTTTTCTTTAGTTTTTACTTCAGTATTCCTCTTCTTCAAGGTGATTGCTGCTGTCACATTATGTTATTTTTCTTGACTAAGTTTCTTGGATATGCCGTCTCAATATATTCTATACCATTTTGTTAGCATGCTATTTCATTGTTCTTAGACAGTCTTTTGTGGTTAAAGCTTTTGGATTCATTTCAATGTGTTCTATACCATTTATCATGGTTAATTTCTCAAAGAATATTCCAACTTCTTTGTACCATCTTTTGTGGTTAAATTTATTGAACTCGGGCTGATTCATCCTCTGAGGAAGACAAGTTTTATTTCATTTATCTAAAATTCTGACAATTCGTTGTCAAAATAGTGCCATGATTGCTTTTGTTGTGTTTTTTATTCCTATTTCTGATTAAGCCAGATTTTGGTCAGTGAATTGGTGAAAGTTGTCTCTTTTATTTCTGAGGTATTTGAATTCTATATTGCAGTTGTTCTCTCACACTCCTTCCTCTTTTCTGTTTGATTGGCTGGTTCTGAGTCTTCTTGCTGCATGTTTATCCATGATATTAGTGTTGAAAGAGATGTAGTTACCTTCTCAAATCCTTTTCAGCATGTCCAATCTACACCTATATACAACTATCTAGTGCAGGAGAAATGCAATGCCTTGTTGTAATCCCCGGATGTGAATTTGCCTGAAATTTATTTGATTTTCTGATATCTTACTGTCTCTTACAGTATTCTGCTGGATTTCTTTGGAATTGCATGCTATTAGTTTTCTATCTTATAGTATTCTGCTGGATTTCTTTGGAATTTCATGCTATTAGTTTTCTCTAGTAACATGTAATTCTAAATTTTGGAATTCTCTTCCTTGAAAGAACTTGCTGGATGATGTCTTGTTTATCTGAAGAGAATGTTGTGAAGTTGTATTGTTTGTTGATATCGATGGATTTTTTTCTTATGTTTTGGCAAACACACTTCACTGCAAAGCATCTTTAAGATTAGCAGAGGACTGCTATTTTTCCTACTGTGGCTAGCACAATCGGTTATTACTTTCTAATGAAAAACAGAATAAACTTGGTCCATGAGCTGTAGTTAATTATTGCTGCTAAATTGTTCTGTATCAAAATTTGAAGTTTGAACTTTTTGTCTCCTTTGGGTAATTTTGGTTATATAGGCCCGGCAAGGTCTAGTGATATTGGAAAAAGTTGGAAAAGGTTGGAAGAAATTGTAATAATCAAATAGCGCAATCAACCATGAAAGAATCTGATAAACAATGCACTCTTTGACTTGGTGGGATTTCAGCAAATGAGATTCTCTTTCCTACCCTTAAGAGATTCTCTGTTTAATGTTTTCTGGGTCTCATTTTGTTGAAAAATAATTCTTTGGCTCTATAAACTCTTTAAGTGCCTCTTTTACCTCCCACCTTTTCATTACTCCCCTACAACGATACTCCTGCTCGGGAGTTTTTGCAACTTTTGTAAAATTTAAGCAGAACTTAATTCTTTGATTTGTTCAGCTGGTAGATTGGTTGTAGCCTATTCTGTGTCAAATATTCTTTTCTTCCCATTTTTTATTTGCTAGATGTTCTACTCGAAGAAGCAGCAAAAAGACACCATTTTCTGCAATTTTGAGGATAGCAAATTATTGCTTTACTTATGAAAAGAAATCGCAGTAGCCCAATTTGCACGTATTATCATACATTATAATTTAAAAACAACTTTCGAGATTTTCTACTTAAAGATGAGATGCTAAAGATTAAAAGCAAAACTACTACATTCTTTTGCTAACTATCAAGACCACAAACTGTTGCTTCCGATATATGAGGTGGTAGAAATGGAACTGATTACTGTTTTCTCCTTTTCTCTTTGTTTTTTTACCCCTCAGAAAATGATTTTCTGTTTTCAAGTACATTGAAATTATCTGTTTTTCTTTGTATTTTTGCAAATTCTCCGTTTCATAAGACTTAGCTATCACATTGACAAGAATTACTGATAGTTTTACTCTTTCACAGTCTTGAATATTGTCTTCAACTCAAAATCATAATATTCAATTTTAGCTGTTCTATTTTCTGAAAATTTGATTGTATGCTTACATCTTTGAATTTTACTTGTAACAGATTTCAAAGAACTGACTTCCGTGTACCACCATCACTACGAAACTATTGTGATGCAAATGCTGCATCAGGGTCAGTGCTTTCATACATCTTTGTAGAAATAACTTCTTAAGTATTCTGTTGGATGTCAATTATTCTCCTTTTTATGTTTCGTTAATTAAGTTGATTATCTCCATTAGAAAAGCGAATGATTTTTATTTTTTTTTTGGTAATTTTATTAATCCCTTTTTTGTCAATAATTAAGGTTATCATCTTCACTAGAGGAAATGACTAATGTTCTTTTCATTTTTTCGTTTTTTTCCCCTTCCTTTTTTTCCCTGCCTATGATTAGTTGTGATATTTTGTTTCATCTTCATGCCAATATTTCATCGATATACTTGCCTCTGCCTTGTAATGAAAGAGACGAGATATCATAGTAAATCATTTACCATAAAAAGTATGACCTGGTGTTTCCTGGATTCCTATTTTCAAGCTTTCATGTTACCTGTAACCACAATGGTTTTAAAAGGATTCAGCACGCGCTCTGTTTCTAAATTCTTCACTGAGATAGCAGTAACCCCCATGTAGCTTCATTGTGTTACCTCTAGCCACCGTCTGGTTCTGTCCTCCCATGCTTTTGGCAAAAGGATATTTACACTTAAAACCTAATATTTTAAGACCCAATTTGTTGATTACAAATACAATTAGGTTAAATCTAAAGTATTCTTGCATTGTATAACAACCAACCATATAAATAGTAAATATCAGAAAATTTTAGAATGTTAGAATTTTCTATTTAAATTGCCAATATGTTAAAGAGTGTTCATTCATCTTTTCTAATCTTTTTTCATAGAGATAAATAACTGTTTATTGGTGTAATCTATTTTATAATGAGCATATGAGATTGTAAGCATAACACATCCAGAATGTAAACTACTTACCTATGAAATGGTAGAATTAAATGATACAGAATTTGATTGCATAGTTTAGAATATGAGATTGTAAGCATAACACATCCAAAAGGATTAGTTCTCTTTAAGCGATACATTATATTAATAGGCAAATGTAAGTTAATAAAGCTTTAAACACTGAAAGCATGTCCACTATCCTCTGTCATTTTATTCTTTATTTCTTGCACTTTCTTGCTTTGCCATTTGTTGTGTGTAATGAGAACAGAATTGATTAGGTGTCAATAGCCGATTGACTGTTCCAAGATAGTACTGTTAAACTAGTTTTTTTTTTTTTTTACTTTTCTTTGATTGTTGTTTTTATCTAGATTCTATTAATGTGCCGGATCCCAACTTGTTTACTTTGCAATGCGCTTTTGGCAGACTGAAGCATAGATGGGAGGATATATGTGCATTCCTTGCTTTCCCCTATAAATGCCAAACTTCATTCCAGCTCCTCGAACTTGCCGACGACTACATTCAACAAGAAATACAAAAACCTTCAAGTCTACCGGCATGCAGTGTATGTTGTGTTAACTTATAGTACATGTTATTAGATAATTATGTCTCATCTATTATATCATCCTGGATCTTGTTTGGGCTTCTAAGTGATCATTCTCTTGTATGTAGATTATAGTATTTAAATTGTATGTTATTCAGAGTAGGTGTAGACTAATCTTCATTTAGTAAATGGTCATGTCCATTCTGATTCTGAATTTATGATGCAGGATTAAGAATCTATGTCCGCATGTTCATTAATACTATTATGGAGTGTTCATGCTTTCTGGTTTTGTACGTTACATCCCAGAATTCTTTTGTAGTTTCTTGGAACAATATTGATATGGGTTGCATGTTGTTCCCTGAAGTAGGGAAGTTCTACTTGTGTTTTTGTTGTGCCAAAAGTTGTCTCAAATTCGAACAAAAACTGTTGCCAGAACTTTTCAAATTTTTTATCATATAAATGATAAGTGGTTAAAGTGTAATGAGGGTCTAGTTTGTATCTTGTTATCAAAGGAAATTTTCGACAAAATATGTTTGTTTATAATTTGTTGGAGATCATTGAACAATTCTAATTGTTGACATCAGATTTTGTAAATTTATTTACTGGTAATAATTTGATTCAGTGATGTGACAAAGGAGGTCTAATACACACAAAAGTTAATATGTTAAACATTTGTTTTGTTTTCCCTGACATGATCTTCATCTGTTATGACTCCATGGATTTTTTTTGTACATGAACTTTGGAACATATTTCTGATTGTGTTGAGTGTAAGAGTTTGGCTCTATATGAGCTTTTCCTGGAATTGGTAACCAGAATCAGAAATCTAACCTTAGCAATTTGATCTTTTGATGCTCTGTTTTATTGAATAGATAATATTGAATCATTTGACATGGGAAATATGAATATGAGCTTATATTCTGATGTGATTCTTTGGGTGAGAGTTGTATTTGATTGAAAGCATTCCACTGCAAATAATTTGGTGTGAGCATTCTGGAAGCAGTGCGAGGTTGCTATGTGAGAGGGGAGAATTGTCGTCGTGTGGGGAATAAGGCTGTGAAATTGTTACAAAAACCAAAGATGTGAACTGGTGAATCAATAATGGATAAGGATGTTTTGGTCAGAGTTAATAGCTCAAAAATTGCGATGAATAACAATTATTCGCGTGCCATTATCGCCTCCCTGTATAGACATGTATGTTTTACTTTAGATTTAGGCTTCATTTTCTCGCTCATTTTGGAGTGCGTCTTCATCTACTTTGGACTTGCTCTGTGTCTTCCTATCAGCATATATGATGAAAATTTTCTTGTAGGCTTTGTTCATATTTTCATCTCTGTTCATTATAATCCAGTTGATATCTCCATTGTAGCATATGCCGTTTACTTTACAGGGTACCACAGGATGGTTCCCATCTCATGTGCTTGATAGCTTGAGACGATGTGTAGCTGTCAGGTTTCTGTCAATTTACCCAAAGCCTGGTGCAGGGCCATTTCTGAAATCTGCTTCTCGCCGCTTTGAAAAGTCAAAAAAAATATGTCTCTATCCAAAGAACTTGAAAGTGACTGAAGAAGGGGAACAAGCCAACAGAGGTTAAATAAACTTTTACAACATTTATGTCACTCCTTCATTCTTGAATTTGTTCTTACACACTGTTTCTTTTATCTTTTCCTTTTAAAACTTGTTTGTAGAGATAAATACAAAGTTTCTGGATGCTTGATTACTTAATTTTCTTTTTTCTTTTTTCAAATGTTTATGGCTACTTGCTGGAGCTTTGCATAGTACTTCTGAATATGATTAGAGTATTTTTTGTCAGAAGTGGTAGAAGATCAAGAAATGGAACCCAATGATGATGAGGAGGATGAGGAAGATGAAGAAGAAGAAATCGAGGATGACAACCTTGAAGAGGATTTTGATGCGGACATGGTAAGTTCATTCATTTATTTTTTAGCTCTCTATGAAATCGATAAGTTCTGATTTGATTTTCTTTTTCAAGTGTTTTTAATCTTTTCATTTTTACTTGGCCATTCTTTGTCTTCAGATTGGACCCCAGGAAGGGAATTTTTCTGCACAAGAGCATTCCTGTATCCTTGAGGAAACTGAGTTTGTTCTGTTTTGTTGACCTGTGACTCTTTTCATATTTTAGAGTAAAGAAATCCCTTTTAGACGCTCATTATATGATGAAAAGGCAAAAAAGATAATGGTCAAACTCCCAGCATATTCTGAAATAAGTTCCTGGATGAGAATCTACTTTATAAGTTAGCAATTAGTGTCTGAGAGTGTTCATTTTCTCGCCTTTCCTCCTCCCGCTACTCAATTAGGAATATATATTTAAAAAAAAAGAAGATAGAATTTACCACAGCATGTGATTCTTATTAAATCGTATCATATGTAAGAACATCAATACACATGCTTTACCAGCAAGGACTGCACGCCTCTGGTGTACTACGAAAACTAGAGAAGAAATATATTAAGATTGGCTTGTTTGGAGCTTCTAGCCCTTTATGCACCTCTTGTCATTAAACCAGTGACTGATTTTACATTTATGCAGATATTTTATGCCTTCCTGATGTCTTTTAGGAAGGGTAAACCGTGTATCCTAAATGTTTTGATAATTGGTTGGAGAGCAATGACTGGAATTCTGGCTAAAGCCTCTAAGATATAACCATGAACATTAGATGTGTAATTCAAGATAGAAATGGTCAAGAGATGCTTTTGGGACTTGCCTGCATTCTTTGTCCCGTAGATGAACATATTTTAACTGACTGTCAATTATGGATGCGATGCAGCAAGCATGTGATGTAGGTTTCCGTGGTGCTTAGTATATGTTGTTTTCAAGTGCTTTTTCCAAGGCTTCAAATATTTCTCTCCTTTTCATGTTCTGCTCTCATGAAACTGGTGGTGGATCATTGTTGTAAATTTGGTGAACACCATAGGTGGCCTATACATATTCCAGATACAGATCAGGAGAATGTGTCAAGAAATTATTTGCAAGAGCTCTTTGGTAGTTTTCCATTCAATGTAGTTGGAGGGAACGAAATGCCTGATGCCAATAACAGTGATGGAGAATATCAGATATATGAACAATATAGTGATGGAAACTACTCTGACGATGATGAGGATTGACTTGCAAATTCTGTAAGTGCTCTCCTATTTCTTTCCTCCAACTGTTCTCATTGATCTTCCTAGTTTATCTCTTTCCGGTTTATGCAATTGCATATTTGCTGGTTAGAACTTTATTCAGTACCTAGTTACAGCCACTGCCTTGGAGCTAATATAATACCTGCAAATGTGATTTAAGTTGTGTTTATTTTTGTTGAAGTGTTGTATAGACCAGTGAAATACAGCTTTTTGACTCATATAGTGAGATTGTATATTGTTGACTACTTGTACGAGCGCTGAGTTTAAGAATCTTAGATTTTTTCTACTGCTGACCACATTGATCATAATGTAAACAAAGGGCCGCATGGTTCTTATTCCTCTTTTGTGACATTGTCCAATATTCTCCTAGTTTCCAGATAACTCATTATACTTCCCCTTTTTTTAAATCAGATTCTTCATCTTGCTCAGTTCTATGTTCTGGTTTTCCGCATGTTCATTACTGCTTATTGATCCATTGTGTTTTTACACCAAAGCTAAAGTCACTTTAGTATGCTGCAGATCACGAGGTCGACTCTGAATCAGGCAGACGATGCAGAGAGAAGCTAACGACGTACATAGATCTGCACATCTGCGAGTGAGAAAGTAATGGAGCTCAAGTGGACGATGAAGTTAGATATGTGTATACTTTTCCATTTTCCCATCAGCAAAGTAGGTTCGTTGCTTATTCATTTGTTCGATCGTTCTTTCATTCATTTGAAGCGAGCGGTTGATTGGAGCCTGGAGGCTTGTGGAAGTGAATTTTGGTTGGTATAAGATCATAACTTAATCTTAATGCTTTTGAGTTCACTTTCCTGTGTACAGTATGATGATAAAGTTAAAATGTCCTTCAATTCCATTTCAATTTTGGAATGTAAATGTTGCAATGTGAAGGATTGAGAAAATATTCAATGCAATGACTGTAGTCTGTCCCATAGCAAAGCTTATACAAGAGGGAAATGAGTAAAAAAAATTAAAAAAACACTTGCATAGCAACTCACAATTTCGTGGAGTTCTATTACCATTCCATCACTTGTAAATTACTCATTTTTTAAGAAATACCATTACTTAATCACTTATAAATTGTCATCTATTGAAAAATAATTTTTGATTGACTTAAATTCTTACTTTCTATTATTACTCTTTTCAAAAGTATATAGTCAATCAGGGGCGGAACCAGAAAGAAATTTTATTGGGGTTTTACTTTAATTTTCTTTTTTGCGATTAAATAAATGTATTTAACAATTAAATTTCTAAAAACAATAATAAAAATGTATAAATACACATAACTGCATTATTGGTTGACACGTGATGAACTAGCTTTCATCATGTGACGAAGAGAAGGCAATTGTATACTAAATTTCTTTCTTGAATACCAAATTTTTTTGAATACCAATTTTTTTTGAATACCAAATTTTTTTGAATACACTTGATGAACTTCTTTCTTGAATACCAATTTTTTTTTTTCGGATACATATAACCAATTGGTTGGCAAGGCCCTCTAGTCAAATACTCTCTTCGAATTTGATCTCGAATAGCAGTATCAAACTCTTCAATTGGTTTTCGCAATCCCGAATCACTAACAATATCATCCAAATTTAATTCTACACAAGATTGATTTTTCACATTTTCGCTAACATTAGGCTCATTAGAAGATGCACCACTACGAATTCGTTTAGGTTTAAAAAACCTCTCCATAATCTACATAAATAAACAATTGAAAATAAATTCATTACAATCATTAATTCAATCACAATTAATTAATAATTCAATCACAATGCACTATTAATCTATAAAGAAAATTAATTAAACAAACTAGAATTTCTAAACTTTGATTTATATGTAAAATATCTTGTCTAAATTCAAATGATGAGTGAACCCTAATGGGTAAGGGATAAGTTTGTCTTTTTATCACTGCCACGTCAGTCACTCCAATTTTTCACTCCAAAATTTCACTCCCCCTATCATTTCTCTTCCTAATATTAGTTCATATTCAAAAACCCTAATCTAAATTCCAAATCACTAAAAAATATTTAGTCCATAAAATTCTTAATAAAATTACCCAAATTAACTTAATAATTAAAATTAACTTACAATTAACAACATTTAAATAACAAAACTCTAAATAAAAAAAGAAAAAGTAAAACTAACATTTCTTGAATCTTGAATACAAAAAATGGAGATAAAGAAAAAGAGACAATGAGGGAAGAAAAGAAAAGTTTCTTTACTAGTGAATTTGAAACTTGAGTTTGGAAATTTGGGAGATAGCTAAATTGGAAGGGTTTAGATTTGGGAATTTGGGGGAAATGGAAAGGGTTTGGAATTTAGAAAGGAAATATTAGGAGTGAATTTGTTGTTTGAGACTTTGAGTTAATGAATTCGGTGGCTTCTGTCCGACCCCAAACTCTCCCGATTCAGTATTGCATTTTTTTTCAAATCACTTAACAAAACGACGTCGTTTTGTTAAGTGAATTTTTTTTTTTTATTTTGAACAAAACAAGTCGTCTTCTAAACTTCTTCTGCTCTTCACTGTCTTCAGACTTCAGCGACAGCCGACAGGAGCAGGCCAGCAGCAAGTCGTCTTTTTCTAGACTTCAGCGACAGGCGATAGCGGGGGCTAACAAGTGGTCTTCTTCAGTTCTACTCCTTCAGGCTTCAAACTTCAGCGACAGCGGGGGCTCTGGTCCTCTAGAGCAGCGGCGGGCAGGACATCTCCATAGTTTCCGACGAACATGCCCCCGCCTAGATCCGCCACTGTACTCAATCACTTCTTAATGCTCATCTATTGAAAAATTCACAAAAACACGTACAAAACGGATTCATATATGAAATGACTATTATATTTTAATTTCTTACTATTTTTATTGTGCGTTAAAATCATGATTTACTATCATTTTATATGTGAATTAATTCGTCAATTTACTCTCATTTTATATATGAACCTGTTTTAAAGAAAATTAAATACAGGTTATCTTGTGTAAAATTTTCCTTACTCAGAACCATTACTCTATTAGAAAAATATATGCATGCTCATCATTTCTAAGTGCTCATCCATGGAGAAATAATAGAAAGGAGTTTAATATATGTACAATTACTTCTAAATACTCATCTATTAAGAAATAATAAAGATTAAATAATCAAATAGAGTCTTAAAAATAATCGTATACTCCGTGAACTTCAGAAGGCGCAAAACTACCAGTAATGTAGAAATATACGCTTTCTCTGGGTACCGCAGTCTTCCTCTCAAATCATAGCTGTTGTAAAAATAGCGCCTTCAGATTCTTTTCAAATCATCTAAACTGTATTCCTGATCTTAGAAGAACAAAAGGGATGCTATACAATTCTCTTCTATGAAGTTTGATCATATTCATAGTCTTATGTTTGTTTAAAGTCTACAGAGTCAGTAAAGCTTGGAGCTTGAATGATGCAACAATTATTCCTGTCTTTAAAGAACTGGAGCAATTTTAATGGCTTATTTAAAACACAAAAAGACGATAAAGATGTGATTTTTACAGTGAAGGGTCGTCTTGGTTTAGTTATTACAAAGATTTTTATGCCCAGTTCTACTCTGAAACATTCTTAGTTCAATGAGGACACTGCAGCCATTAGTTGAATGCTCAGTGCTAAATTTATCAAAAGTTGCAGCAACCCATTGTCATGCCTTCAAAGCAGCACTTATTGGTGATGTCTACATTGCCAATAACATCATCAATGGGTACAAGAATTGCAGGGAATTGGATACTGCTCTCAAGTTGTTTGATGAAATACCTGAGAGAGACACTGCTTCTTGGAACACCATGATGGGTGGTTATGTGAATTCGAGGGATTTTCTAAGTGCTTGGGAGTTGTTGAAGTCCATGAAATTTTATGGGTTTTCATTTGATGGGTATACCTTTGGGAGCATACTCAAGGGTGCTGCGGTTTGTGGTGGTTTATTGTTTGGGAAACAAGTGCATTCAGATGTTATTAAGTTGGGTTATGGAGGGAATGTTTATTCAGGCAGTGCACTTTTAGACATGTATGCTAAGTGCGGTAGAGTTGAAGATGCATATAAAGTGTTTCAGTACATGCCAGAGCGTAATTCTGTGTCATGGAATGCTCTAATTGCAGGTTATGCAGAAATAGGCAACCGTGAAAGTTGTTTTTTGTTACTGAAATGGATGGAACATGAAGGCGTGGGGCTTGAGGATGGAACATTCGCGCCACTTCTGACCTTGCTTGATGACTCTGAATTTTACAAACTAACAATGCAGCTCCATTCCAAAATTTTGAAGTTGGGCTTAGGATTTTGCAGTACAGTGCTTAATGCTGTGATAGCTTCTTACTCAGGATGTGGTTCCCTTGAAGATGCAAAGAGACTTTTTGATAGTGCTATTGGCTACCGAGATATAGTCACGTGGAATTCCATGCTAGCAGCTTATTTAGAACATGATCAAGGAGATATTGCATTTAAACTCTTCCTCAAAATGGAACAGCTTGGGTTGGAATCAGATCTTTATACTTATACTAGCATAATAAGTGCTTGTTCTGGAGATGCACAACAAACTCAAGGAAAATCTTTGCACGCCTTGGTAATAAAGAGAGGATTGGAACAACTAACACCAGCATCTAATTCATTAATTGCTATGTATCTAAAATCAAATAGCAGAGGCATGGAAGACGCTATGAAAGTATTTGACTGTACTGAGATTAAGGACTGTGTTTCTTGGAATTCAATTTTGACTGGCTTATCACACAAAGGATTGAGTGAAAATGCATTGAATATTTTTCTGAAAATGCTGATTAACAACCTGGAGATTGATCAATATACATTGTCTGCCACTCTTAGATCTTGCTCAGATTTGGCTACTTTGCAATTGGGTCAACAAATTCACGTATTCACAGTAAAATCAGGCTTTGACAGAAATGAGTACGTAGCTAGTGCTTTGATATTTATGTACTCTAAGAGTGGGATTCTTGAGGATGCGTGGAAGTCCTTTATGGCGTCAGCCAGGAACAGTTCAATCACTTGGAACTCGATTATGTTTGCATATGCACAACATGGGCAGGGTAAAGTTGCACTTGAACTTTTCTTTCAAATGATAGAAGAAAAAGTCACGCTGGATCATATAAGCTTTGTTGCAGTTCTAACTGCATGTAGCCATATTGGCTTGGTAGATGAAGGTAAAAATTTTTTAGAGTCAATGGAATCTGAATATGGTATTGCACCACGTATGGAACATTATGCATGTGCCATTGACCTACTTGGGCGGGCTGGGCATATAGTGGAGGCCAAAAAGCTGGTCAAAGATATGCCATTTCAGCCTGATGCAATGGTGTGGAAAACTCTATTAGGTGCCTGTAGGAAAAGTGGTGACATTGAGATGGCAATTGAGGTGGCAAGTCGCTTATTGGAATTAGAACCTGGAGAGCATTGTACTTATATTCTTCTTTCTGACATGTATGGATATTTTAAGAAATGGAATGAAATAGCTACTGTAAAGAAGCTCATGAGGGAGAGGGGAGTAAAAAAGATTCCTGGTTGGAGTTGGATAGAAGTGAAACGTGAAGTACATTCTTTCAACGCCGAAGATCATTCACACCCTCATTGCCAAGAAATCTACCAGATACTGAGACAATTGATGCACGAAATCAGACTTGAAGAAAAATCTAGCTTTCCATGTTTTTATTTGGAAAACCTACATGATATGGATTATTATTGCACTAATGATACTAGATATCCAGTTTACTGAGGGTCTTTGGGCATCTGTTGATTGTTCTCTTGGACAGGACTATAGTTTACCCAAAGCAGCACATTTCCTTTTGAGTACAAGTCTGTCTTTGAATCACCCCAATGACACATTAGACAAGGAACTCGCTTAGGAATGAAGCAGCATTCCCTTTGTTTAAGAAGGCCATTTCAATAATCATTGGTGAAAATTTGCAATAGTTTGCGAGATATGTCTGAGGAAACCCAGACTTAGAAGCTGATGCTTACACAAATCATGTTGAAAAAGGTATATGGGTTATTTAAGCCTTGAGATTTTGGTTTATCTGCTCAATTCAATCATTTCTCAGACTGGCCAGCTTTTCCGTTTTCCGAAGCAATGGTTTATTATTACCAGGTTAAATCCCTATTCGTCTATGTCATTTTGCCGAGCCATTTCAAGCACATTTCACATTATTTCTGCTTTCATACTTTCAAATAAGATGCATTTTCAGGTCCATGTACAATGTCAAATAAGTAAAGAGAAGAAGTCTATAAATTAAATTAACTGTTACTGTAGTTTTTGTGGAAGAGAGAATTCTGATTCTTATTTCTCAACAAAGACTTATACAACAATATATAGAGTTTCTATACAAAGACTTTCTCTAACAGACACTTAAACTTAAGGAAAAGAAATCTCTACAATAATAACAGAAGATAACAAATCCCACAATTATAGGATTATGATACACCAACTAATTACAAGATTAATCTAACTAGGAAACACGTCATATATATACAGTCAGTTTGAAATATCAACACTCCCCCTCAAACTGCATTGTATATGTTTGAAAGACCAAGCTTAGCAATCAAATTGGAGAAGTTGGGACGGCATAGAGGCTTTGTCAGAATATCAGCAACTTGTTGTTGAGAAGGAACATAAGCTAAAGCAATCACACAGTTATCGATCTTCTCAATAATGAAGTGTCTATCAATCTCGACATGCTTGGTCCTGTCGTGATGAACAGGATTCTTTGCAATAGCAATGGCTGACTGATTGTCACACAGTAACTGGATTGGACCCGAGGTTGGAATCCTCAAGTCCTTCATAAGTCTGTCTAACCAAATACCCTCGCAGATACCCTGTGCTAATGCTCGAAACTCTGACTCTGCACTGCTTCTGGCAACTACATGTTGTTTCTTGCTCTGCCAAGTGACAAGATTCCCCCATACAAAAGAACAATACCCTGAAGTCGATTTTCTGTCGCTAGGGGACCCAGCCAATCAGCGTCGGTGTAAATCTCTAAGGAGCGATTCTGTGACTTGGTAAACATCAACCCTTTACCTGGGTCCTTCTTAATATACCTGAGAATTCTGATGACTGCTTCCATGTGAGTGTCAGCCGGATTACTTAGGAATTGACTAACTCTACTAACTGCAAAGCTAATGTCTGGTCGAGTATGGGTCAAGTATATCATTTGCCTACCAATCTTTGATACCGAAGCTTGTTTGAGGCTGGTTCATCAGTCCGTGGCATTAGCCGGATATTTGGATCCATAGGAGTATCAACAGGTCTACATCCACTCATTCCCGTCTCTTTCAAGAGATCCACAACATATTTGCGTTGTGAAACAGAGATCCCTTTGTGAGATCGAGCTAACTCAAGTCCGAGAAAATATCTTAGGTGCCCTAAATCTTTGATTTCAAATTCCTTCGAGAGAAGTTCCTTGAGTCGCTGTGTCTCATCCTTGTTATTCCCGGTGAGGACGATATCATCTACATACACGATAAGGACTGTGATTCGACCATCTTTAAAGTGTTTGTAGAAGAGTGTGTGGTCTGCCTGTGACTGTGAGTACTTGTCTTGCTTTAGAACCTTTGTTGAATCTGTCAAACCAAGCACGCGGGGATTGTTTTAGGCCCATACAGAGCCTTCCTGAGCCGACATACTTTCCCTTTTGTTTGTTCAGTTGTAAAACCCGGAGGGAGATCCATGTAGACCTCTTCATTCAAGTTACCATTCAGGAATGCATTCTTCACATCGAGTTGGAACAAAGGCCATTCTAGATTGACTGCAATAGATAGCAAAGTTCGAATGGAGTTGAGTTTAGCTACGGGTGCAAAGGTCTCTTGGTAGTCAATACCATAAGACTGGGTGTATCCTTTTGCAACAAGTCGAGCTTTGAACCTCTCAATGCTTCCATCAGCCTTTTGTTTTATTGAGAAGAGCCATCTACATCCTACGGGCTGTTTCCCTGAGGGAAGGTGAGTCAATTCCCAAGTGCCATTTCTTTCGAGAGCTTGTAATTCTGCAAGAGTGGCTGCCTTCCATTCTGGAATTTTCATGGCTTCATCCACTGATCGAGGAATCTGAATTTGTCTAGAACAGTAACTCCGGCCCTATACTGTGTGGACAGATTTGCATATGACATAAATCTTTGAATTGGATGTTGAGTACAAGACCGAGTACCTTTTCGCAGAGCAATTGGTAATTCTGGAGATTGTTCAGCCCCTTCGAGGTTGGAATGTTGATCAGTTTCAACAGTTGGGTGTAAAGCAGAGTGATCCGAGCTCGAGACTGATTCTTGACCTTGTTCAACTTGTTCTGCCGAGATGGTTTTCCTCTTCGAGTATAAACTTGGATCTCATCAATCAGGAAGGAGGAGATGTTTGGGATAATTGAAGGGAGATGAGATGGATGGAGATGGTGAGACCGAGTCAGGAGAGTTGCGATTAGTAGGAAGCTGTGAGCCCGATGGTGTGATAGAGTTATCAAGGAGAGCATCCCAATTCCAGTGTTGTGATTCCAATGTGGAATTATTCTCCCCCTGAATCACGGCATTGGAGAAATAAGGTTTTTCTTCAAAGAAGGTCACATCCATGGTATTGTAGAATTTTTGGGTGGTAGGACAAAAACACTTATATCCCTTTTTGTTGGCTGAATAACCAAGAAAGATGCAGCGTATAGAACGTGCATCAAGTTTCCCACGGTGTTGAGGATAGATATGAACAAATGCAGTGCTCCCAAAACATTTAAAAGGAATGGTGGTGACAAGGTGGCTGCCCGGGTATAGAGAAAGAAAAAGATCAAGTGGACTCTTAAACCCTAGAACTCTAGATGGGAGCCGTTTGATTAGATATGTAGCTGTGAGAACAGCTTCACCCCAGAATTTTTTAGGGACATTAGATTGGAAGAGCAATGAACGGGACATATCTAGAATGTGACGATTTTTCCTCTCAGCAACACCATTTTGTTGTGGTGTATCCACACATGAGCTTTGTTGAACAATACCATGTGACTGAAAGAACGGGCCTAGAGTGGAGTTGAAAAATTCTCGAGCATTATCTGTTTTGACAACCTTAATACTAGTTTGAAATTGATTTTGGATCATAGCATAAAAGTTTCTGAAAATTTGGATGGTCTCAGATTTGTCTTTCATGAGAAAAGTCCAACTTAACCTAGTATGATCATCAACAAGTAAGAGGAACCATCTCGCTCCAGTGATATTTGGAATCCTATTTGGTCCCCAAATATCCCCGTGTATTAACGCGAATGGCTTGCTTGGTTTGTATGATACTGGAGGATATGAGCTACGAGTATGCTTAGAGAGTTGGCAAACATCACATTGAAAAGAGCTCACATTTTTATTAATGAATAAAGAGGGAAACAGTTTCTTTAAGTACAAAAAATTTGGGTGTCCTAGGCGATAATGCCACAACATGATAATATTAGTTTTATTGGATAGACTCTCTGTTTTATTGATTGACCAACACTGAGAATTGAGCTGAGAAGAAGAGGGATGGGTTCCCGTGTGAGCTTGAGTTGGGAGAAGATAGAGGCCAGAACATAGTTTAGCATTGCCAATCGTCTTCCCCGAGCTCGAATCCTGAAACAAACAAGTATTTCCACGGAAAAATGTGAACCAGTTAAGATCGTAATAGAGTTTGCTCACAGAGATAAGGTTACAATCAATGGCAGGAACAAATAGAACAGATTTAAGTGTAATAGTATTGGAGATGCGGATTTGTCCTGTTCCATATACTCTAGTGCGCGTTCCATTCGCGATGCGTACAGTTTGGTAATTGTGACATGGAGAGTATAAGAAAAATAGAGATCTATCACCTGTCATATGATCCGATGCCCCGGAATCTACAATCCATGATGGTGAAGGAGATTGAGATACATGGAGACCAATTCCGGATTTGTTGGCAGTGGGATTGGATTGAAGGACAGCCTGATCGATCATCTGTTGAAGAGCGCTGATCTGATATTTTGAAAAAAATGTTCCAGGTTGAGGGGTATTCTGAGCAGCCACATTTCCCCGAGCTTCCTTGTCCTGAGCACGACTTGGCTTCCAATCGAGAGGCTTGCCATGAATCTTCCAGCAAGTCTCTCTGAGATGGCCCGGTTTCTTACAGTGATCACACCACGGTCGTCCCTTGTTTTGGCGGCTGTTGTTGTAGCTGCGAGATGCAAGGGCAGATGAGTCTACGGAGTTATCGACAGCAGTAGTAAGGGCTGAAGCATCAATAGTAGGCTGGGTGTCAGATTGACCCATCATGACGCGCTTTCGACTCTCCTCCCTTCGAACCTCGAAGAATACTTCTCGAAGGGATGGAAGGGGTTTACTTCCAAGAATGCGGCCACGCACATCGTCAAAGGATTTATCAAGTCCCATGAGGAACTTGAAGATACGCTTGGTTTCAGTGATCTTTTTAATGAGACACCATCTTCAGGACATTTCCACTGATACTGTTGGAATAAATCAAGTTGCTGCCATAAACGAGTGAGAGAGATGAAATAGGTTGTTACCGTGTTATCTCCTTGGTGAATATCTTGCAAGGAGCACTCAATGTGGAATAGCTCAGCGGTATTTTCCAGACTTGAGAAGGTGTCACGAGCCGCGTCCCAGATCTCTTTGGCCGTGGTGTACAGCAAGAAATTTTCGCCGATATCAGTGGTCATAGAACTAATCAGCCATGACATGACGAGATTGTTGTCAGCCCTCCATGCTTTGTAAGTTGGATCACTGGAGCTAGGAGGTGCAGCCACACTGGTTAGAAAATCATCCAGTCCACGGCCACTGATGAACATCATCATTGATTGTGACCATTGGAGGTAATTTTTATCGGTTAATTTGTGGCTGGTGATGGGATTTGACATGTGATTATTTTCAGAGGATGAGAAGGTTGATGTAGATGGAGATGATAGGGTTGGGGTGGAACCCTTAGATGATTGATCAGATTCTTGGCTCATGGCTTTGATACCATGTAGTTTTTGTGGAAGAGAGAATTCTGATTCTTATTTCTCAACAAAGACTTATACAACAATATATAGAGTTTCTATACAAAGACTTTCTCTAACAGACACTTAAACTTAAGGAAAAGAAATCTCTACAATAATAACAGAAGATAACAAATCCCACAATTATAGGATTATGATACACCAACTAATTACAAGATTAATCTGACTAGGAAACACGTCATATATATACAGTCAGTTTGAAATATCAACAGTTACTTCTAAAGTATCATGTTTCAGTCACCCCAAAACGCTGGACCTCCTGGTTAAGTTCTCCCTTGCTTACTCAACACATTCGTCCTCAAAATTCCTTGATATTGTTAAGCATGAAGACCAATTTGAGTAGTAATCTAGGTGCTGAAATGCTTCAGGAATGCTTCAAACAAAGCTTATATTTTTGTCTGGATTGAAGAGTTCTTAATATCTTATAGACATGTAAATTCTGCGTGTACAAGAGCTTAGAATTTTGATCTTCATTCAATTACTTTTTGGGTCAGAATCTTTTATATGCTTATTAGGTATATTCATTGTTAGTTACATTCTGTTTTGCTCAGAGCCTTGCTATATTGGGTGGCAAACCTGGAGTTTCAACATATACGATTGGCATACAAGACCAAAAATGCATATAATCTTGGCCCACATGAAGTAGCAGCTGTTATAATTCTTCTACTTTAATTGATAGTTGTTGCAAGTTTGTTTCCATTTCTTTGTGTTGGGATCAATTTAGTGTATACATGATTTACTTGTTTTGTTGCTACTCTAAATCCTAGTGTTCCTCTTTGTATAATATTGTGGATTTGATATTGACTGTATTGGATGATTATTAGGTTGTTGATATAAGAGGGGATAATCTTGATGTTGATACTACTTCCTACCACAACAAGTTATGATTCAAACAAATTTGCTTCGGTGGTACCTCTTCTTTGTTCTTGTTCCCTCTCCCTATTTTTTACTCCCTTCCTTCCGCATTCTTCTTTATTCTTTTTACTTTACGTTTTCCCTTCTGTTACCCTTGCAGAATTCTGCAGCACTTCCTCTTGACCTGATAATCCAACCTTAGCTATTGGATTTTGTTGCAGAGACAAAAGTAAGATGGCTATTGTCAGTCAATTTCTTGATGAATTTCTTCCTAAATTCCACTTAGCAGTGATGACAGGTGCTCTTTTTATCTCATCAGGGACATAGGTGATTTTTGTTTACCGGCCTCTATGCTGGCCGAAAAGTTAAATGGTGCTCCACTATTTACTGTCATTGAGATCCATAATTCATTCTGCTCTGATGATGCTACGCTCCTAGAATTTGACACCCATGGTTATGGTGACAAAAGGTGAAGCAGATGGTGTTGTGCATAAAGATGGTTGGCATTTGTTTGAGTTTACGGATTGGGAGTCACAGAGGCCACAGATCTGGGTTGCAAAGTTGTAACTCTTCACTTATCATGTTTACTTTTTCCCTCTTGCGACTGAGATCCCAATTTAGACAGGTTCCCTCAGTGAAGACATTATGTAAATTGGATGCTTTTAGGTTTCTTCTTAAGTTTTCATTCAAATCCCAATTTGTATACAGAAGTATAACCAAAAGTGAAAGTTTTAGAACTTTTGAGGTAGTGATGCAGCAAATTCATTCTTTTAGATGAATGGTACAGATACAGTGCAATAAAGAAATAATCCCAAATTATCCAGCAGACACTGTTTCCTAAAAAATAATATTCAGAAAAAGCTGAACCAAAGCCTCAACTCAACAAGCTCCCCATCAACTTCAATTGCTTATGAACAACTGGTTATAGAATCCTTTCCCCTCCCAAGCTTTACCAAGTTTTTATATAAACCTTGATGAAAGTGAACAGTGCATAATGGTTTTGGTCCATTGCATGGCCTCCTCTGACATTCTTCTACTTCTAGGTTAAGCTTACACTTGCTTGCATTATCCTCTGCCTGCATGAATTATATGAAGGTTAACTCAGAATCAAAAGGACATCTCTTCACCAAATAAAATGATACTAACTAATGTCCACATCAATGCATCTGCAGTCATTACAATCATAACATACAGGTAAAAGATATGTGATTTTTAACTCTTTAACAGGTTCTATGACCTTGGTGCTAAATAGCACCAGCCACTTGGGGTCTATTCTAGTAACTCCATCCATGTAGTCATCTTCTTGGTCATTAAGTCATGGAAAACAATCCATTCTGGTCGATGTCGGAAAAGGGAGCTGCTGGGGTGGAGTATGGATATGAACTGGCCGGTTTTCCATTGGCGTCATATAAGTACGTACCTGTTTGTCGATCCTTTCTGGCTGCAAAGCAAAAGAAGCAAGTAGTTATGGCCTTCCTTTTATCTTTGTAAATCCCTTCCTGCACTCACAACATCGTCGAAGTTGTGCCTGGACAAGAAAACAAGAAAAGGATAGTTGATGAATATACTTGTCTGTCTATGATAGAGATGAGTTGCTTCCTAACATCATGAGCCCTCTTCAAAGATTGGAAGTTGATGAAAGTTTTAAAGTAGCATCTCCGAGAAACCTCAAAGACAGCAAGTACCTGTCAAACTAATGATCTCCTTCAGCTGACAGCGAATAACATCAAATGATCTCTCCTTCAGGATGGAAGAAGTTGATTTTCTTTTAGTCAACTTGAGCTTCTGCATCCCTTAGTCGTAAGAAGATATCCCAGCCTAGGATCATAGAAATTATGGGAACGATTTCATCACTCTATTCAAGTTACACACCAATAGAACCATCTTTGATAAAGGGAGGTCCATCCCAAGAATTGTACTCTTAATTTTTGTTAGTGACTGGTGCATTTGTATCGGTAGAGAGCCGATACCACTTTCCTAGTCCTATATACCCATGCAAGCCAATTCAGCTGATCTCTGAGTTGCAGAAGCTTGTGAAATGAGTGCTATTACAGGGGAATTCCAACCCTTTTTGGTATAAAAAATAGTCATCTCTGCAAATCCCGGATCAATGATGTATGCTATCCCACCGTGCTCAATGTAGCTACAGCATTATAAAGCACAATCAATCTCCTTTTGATTATCGAGTTGCTCACATACACAATCAATCTCCTTTTGATTACTTAAGAAGAGGAGGATATCACCTTCAGTTTCAGTGAGGTGAATTTGCATTGCTACTTGGACAGAACAGAAGTATCAATATACTGATAAAGTATATCCACTAGAAAAGTTTCCGAATGGTAAATATTTTGCAATCAGAGAAATAAGTTGAGATTTTCTTGGCCTCAGTAGTGGCAAATGGACGAAGATCAAAATCTCGGTTTAGCAAGTTGTTTTAGTAGGCCAAATTGCACAGCAGTATAGATTGTCCTCTAATGTGCTAATACTCATACAAATTCTCATCAACTAGACCAAACTGCACAGCACTACACATTGTCACATTTTATCCTCCATTTTGGTCAAGGTTGGTCTAAAATCATGCTAGGGAGGTTTTTAGGTGTTAGAATGACTTAGAGAAACTTCCTAACAAAATAATTTCTAGAATTTTTTTCTAAGTGTAGATTTTTTTAGAAATTAAATCTTAGCATCAAAATTCATTCAATCTCATCCATTATATTAGGAGGCCAAGTAGTATAAATAGGAACCATGGGCACCATTTATGACCATCAAGTGTATGAGTGGCAATCTTCACAGCAATGCAAGTATATTAGGAGAAAAATAAGTTTTGCCATTACTGCTCATAAATGTTATCTTCTTATAAATAACACACAAATAAGAGTATTGCAATTGCTCAAAGTAATAAATAAAAAAAAATGTTACAATTGTGGAGAAATAAGTGTTGCATATCCTCAAAATTAAGGAAGTGTTGCTCAATATTGTAGTAGTGTTTGAAAAGTTTTTTTTAAGAATATCGTAAAGGAGTGTTGCTCAATATTATAGCAGCGTTTGAAAAGTTTTTTTTTATGAATATCGTAAAGGAAGTGTGTATCAATCAGATACTCCAACTCTTTCTCACAAATTCTTTCAAATATTTAGTATAAAACTTAGGTATAAGTTGGTGGTTAAAATAATTAAAATGGATAAAACTTAGACATGAAGTTGGTAGTTAAAATAAGTTAAATGGAATTTGACCCTCTTCATGGATGGCAAAATGTGACAATAAATTTTCCACGTATACTTGTAGCAGTTTCGTACATTTTACTAAATTAATAATACGTATCTGCTTTTATAAAGTTTGATTGATCTTGTGATTTTTAATCGTAAAAATAAAAACCATTTTACTTTCTATTAGCATATCATATTATTATCTAAATATCAGTTTTTATACTCGCTTATAGTTAAAAATTCTCCATACTACTTTAATCAACTGACGTATTAGGTTAATACTTTGAAAAATAGGATGTCTCACCCACTTTTTTCAAAATTGTGTTCACTAAACACTGATGAGTATGAATTCACCATTCCAAAATTGTGTAAAATTGACAATTTGACTTGTTCCCACATGAATAGCATACCAGAAATCAATATTAGGTTTCTATGGTTAACCTAGGTCCAGGGGCGGATTCAGAAAGAAATTTTACCGCGGCTTACTTAAATTTTTTTTGCGATTAAATAAATGTATTAAATTAATAATTCAATCACAATTCACTATTATTCTATAAAGAAAATTAATTAAACAAACTAGGGTTTCTAAACTATGATTTATATCTAAAATATCTTGTCTAAATTCAAAATTCCTAATATTAGTTCATATTCAAATACCCTAGTCTAAATTCCAAATCACTAAATATTTAGTCCTTAAAATTCTTAATAAAATTACCCAAATTAACTTAATAATTAAAATTAACTGACAATTAACAACATTTAAATAACAAAACTCTAAATAAAAAAAGAAGAAGTAAAACTAACAAACTAGAGTTTCTAAACTATGATTTATATCTAAAATATATTGTCTAAATTCAAAATTACTAATATTAGTTCATATTCAAAAACCCTAATCTAAATTCAAAATCACTAAATATTTAATGCATAAAATTCTTAATAAAATTACCCAAATTAACTTAGTAAGTAGAATTAACTTACAATTAACAACATTTAAATAACAAAACTCTAAATAAAAAAATAAGAAGTAAAACTAACTTTTCTTGAATCTTGAATACTAAAAATGGAGATAAACAAAAAGAGACAATAAGGGAAGAAAAAGAAAGTTTCTTTACTAGTGGATTTGGAAATTTGGGAGATGGCAAGATTTGAAGGGTTTAGATTTGGAAATAGGATTTGGGAATTTGGGAGATAAGAAGGGTTTGGAATTTAGAAACAAAATATTAGAAGTTGAAAATTAAATTTGGTGTTTTGAGTTCTCCCCAATTAAAGGTGTTTTAAAACTCGGACCGGAGTGCGAACCGGTCGACCTACTGGGTTAGGGGTCAATTGGTCGAACCGGATGACGTCATAAATAATATAAAAATATTTTAATATTCCACATATTTTTAAAACATGTCACATTCCCAAATTAAATAATATTACTAACCATAAATATAATTGTCAACTACAATCTAAATAACAAAAACAACAAATTTTATGTTTTGAAGTAAAATATTAAAAATTTTAGAGCAACAAAGTTTGTAACACGAATTATAATATTAAAAATTTTACTTCAATCCAAAATAAAATCATCCTCATTAGCACCATCTTCATTTTGGTAATTTGACAAATCAACTTCTTCACCATCATCATCATCGAGCACCACCAACTTATTTTTACCACCTAAAAAAAATTAAGAAATGTGTAGATGAAAAAATATCATGTTATGTAAATATAGAAAGCGAATAAAAATTATCTTTAAAAATAATTTTAAAGAAAGGAAAAGCAATGTATAAATTTGATAAATTTCTTACATGATTTGGAAACATCTTCTTCACTATCCTTAGGAAACTCTTCTTCAATCATCTCTTCTAACTCATCAATGCCAAGTTCTCCCTCCAATTGCTCTTCAACTATCCAAAATTCCATCTTATCAATAGACTCATAATCAATTGGATCATACATCCTCTTCTTGTATTTGAGCCTAAACAAAAAAATAATAATAAATAAAACAAGGAATGGCTAAATAATAAAAATAATAATAAAAATACAATGGCAATAATATTTTTATACCTATTTTGCAAGCAGAGGTTATAATGAACATAAACAAGGTCATTGAGCCTTTTATGCTCTAATCTATTTCTTTTCTTGGTATGAATACATTCAAATACACTCCAATTGCGTTCACATCCCGAGGAAGAAGCGGTTTGACTCAAAAGTCTAATTGCCAACTTTTGCAAGTGTGAAGCATTACAACCAAATAGTTTCCACCATTCATCTATTCCACCATTAGGTTATTACAATATCAATAAGAATACACTAACTATAATAAGAATATAAATTAGAAACATGTATACATTTGACTATTATATGATATAAGAAATAAATGTTATAATGAAATAAAAATATATTCAATTTTAAATTACCTGGACGAGAAGTTTTAAATGTATTTTGAGCAAATTTCAATCCAAAGCTTGCATCATTTTTCGTGAAAGTTGATATCTCATCCATCATATATTGCATGCCTTCCATTTCTAACTTTTCCATAACTTCTAACACACTTTTCATAATATCGGGCATATGACAAGGGCTACTTCTATCATATTGAAAAGCCGGATTCAACCAAAATGCTGCAGCTTGAAGATTTTTCTTTAACATCTTCTCCCACCTTTTTTCAATAATTTCAATATATGGAGCATACATGGCTTTCTTGTTTCTAAATAATTGTTGAATGCCATTAATTACCCTCCACATGCCTTCATATACATATCCCAACGAAGGCCTCTCATCGGAATCACAAATACACAACAAGCGTATAATTGGCCCCATAATCCTTACATTAATCAAACAATTATTCCAAAACCTTTCATCAAGAATAATTTGCTTAACATCTTTACCTTTCTCAATTTTCAACTCTTTCTTGTACTGTGTAGAGGTGACCAAAGCCTCCAAGTGCTCTCTGCGATCATGAAGACTTTTCAAAGCAATAAAATTACTCCCAAATCGAGTCTCAGCAGGGCGAAGTATTTCTCTGCAACCAGATTTTTTTCTTAACCAACTAAGAATCCATTTTCTATTATAAACAAATGTTGTCACCTTTGCAGCAAGATCAACCACATTCTTCACATTGGGTATTTCTCCAATATCATTCATGATTAAATTAAGACAATGAGCTACGCAAGGAGACCAACTAATAGTTGGATATTTAATAGAAAGCAGGTTTCCCGCAGCTTTGTAGTTACTTGCATTATCTGTAACCAAATGAACCACATTTCGAGGACCAACTATTTCAACAATTTCAGAAAATAAATTGCACAATGTTTCAGCATTTGACTCCACATCCGAAGCATCAACAGATTTAATAAAAGAAATTCCATCGGGACAGTAAACAAGAAAATTGATTAAACTTCTTTGCCTATTATCTTTCCATCCATCGCCTATAATTGTACAACCTATCGTATCCCATCTACTACAAAAATTGTCAACAATTAACTCAACTTGTTTCTTTGCATCTTTTAATAAAATTACCCTGTAAGCATGAAATGTAGGAGCCTTGTACCCATGACCCATAGATGCAACCATCTCCATTGCATTCTGATAGTAAGGAGAATTAGCAGCATTCATTGGAATACATGCATCATAAAACCATAAAGCAAGAGTCATATCTGTAGCATGACATCTCTCCTTACTTTGCATACAGGATTTGATACTTGGCTGAGAGGAATCAAGGACTTTACCTTTCATAAAAGGTTCAATGTTATGCATTGCCTTCTTTTTTCCTTTATTGGCTCTCTCATCTTTTTCAAATTCATGTAAACTTTGATCAAGAGGATTAGCACATTCAAATATTACTTTCCTAGTCTTTGCTTTTTCAATATTTTGTTACAATGATTCTTGCATCATAAAACGAACATCATGAGGTACTTTTTTACACGAAGAAACATTACCTTTTATTGCAGCAAGATGTTGTTTCATCCTATTAATACCTCCACCAGAAAATATATTGTCACAAAATCCGCAAATTAAAACCTTTTTCCCACCATCATTCTGCTCCACGACATATTTCCATGCTAAATCCTTTTTTTGTCTATGATTTTGTCCCACAGAACCTGACTTTGTTGGTGATCCTTCATTAATTGGTGTGGAATTTGAATTATCTTCTTCCATTAACCTGTACAATTTCAAAAAAAATAAAAATATTGTTAATAGAAGTGAATAAAGGTCATCTTCACTCTTCAGTTGCCATTGGGATTAATGCTAAACAAAAAAAATAAATTTTGAAACAAGAAGCCCGCTACTAACATGAAATGGAAAATTTTAATACAAACACATATCTATTATTATTCTAACAGGACATGCAATGATTCTAATAAAGCTCAACAAACAAAGCAAAAGGGGAAACACACTAGCTCTAGAAGTTGCATTCCAACAATTTGAATACAAAATCCTTTATTAATTGATCGAGAAAGTGAGCCAACAATGAAAATAGAAATGAAAGAGCATAGCAGAGCAGAGCAACCATTCCACTTCCACCCTGCAATTACGCCACTAACTTGGAATGAAAATAGAAATGAAATGACAAAAAGATGACAAGTTTGACTAATTGATTGAGAAAGTGAGCCAACAATGAACAAACACGTTATTAATTTATTATTGATTTATTGTAGATATATATAGGAATAGTTTTCCTTTGAAAACGCTGTGAATTTCAACTTCTTTAGAATTTCGATTTCGAATTGTTCTTGGAGAAAAGATGAATGAATTTCAAAAATCCAACAAGATCTCCCGAAAAATTGTAAAATAAGTTATCAACAAACAAAGGATTTAAAAGAAAAAAAAAAGTGGATAAACAAGAAAGAAGTTCCAATCAAAGACATTCCTTAGTGGTAGAAGCCTACATTAAAAAACGAAATAGTTTCCACCATTCCTTAGTGGTAGAAGCCCACAAGAAGGAAGTGGAAGATTCTTGAAGCCACGAAAATTGCATCAAGGAACTACTGCCAAACTTAACAATAGAGTAAAAAAAATACTACAGAACAAAGAAAAATACCTGAAATAATTAATGGATTTGAATTGAAATTGAAATTTGAAGATGGAATGAACCGATGAAGATTTGAAGATTTGAAGCTTGAAACTTGAAGATGGAAGATGGAAGATGGCAGTCGGCTACTCAGCAAGAGAAGAAAAGATAGGGCTGAAAAAGTGAAAATAGTGAAATGACAAAAACCAAAAAAATAACATTAAAAAACGTATTAAAAACAACAAAATTAAAAACCCGGTTCTTACTGGTTTAACGGTTTTCCGGTCGAACCCGATTTTTGACCGGGTTTGACCAGTTTTTGAACACTTGGTTTTTTACTTCTAACCGGACCGGACAGGCTTGGGGTTCCCGGTCGAACCGGCCGGTCCGGCCCGGGTTTAATAACACTAAATTAAAGAAAGAAGTTTTGCTTTTTTTTTCAAATCACTTAACAAAACGACGTCGTTTTGTTAAGTGATGCAGTTTTTTTTTTCAAATCACTTAACAAAATGACGTCATTTTGTTAAGTGATGCAGTTTTTTTTAAACAAAACATGAAGTGATATTGTGAAAATATACTATCTTCTTCGTCTTCAACTTCAGCGGACAGCAGGGGTTTAGCGGCGGCAGGCCAGCAACAGCGGCAACGCCGGAGCTTACCTCTCTAAAGTTTTCGGCGACCATGGCGGGGGCTTCAGCCTCCTCCAAACCCCGCCTAGATTCGCCACTGCCTAGGTCTGATGATGTATTTAGTTATATTATGAAGAATTATCCTATATTTTAAAAAGTTATCCTATCCTATCTTCATTTGAGGAGTGATAACTGAAAAGTGTTAGTTTTGATACTTTAAAAATGATACGTTTGATACTTACCGTAAACCTATTTCACTATTAAAGCATATCATGCAAATCAGTTATATCATAATCTTCTATGAGATTATGATATCAAGTCAAACTGAATATGTGTTATATCTTTTGTTAATATCTGTAAATCCGTAAACCCATTTCACTGTTAGAATATATCATGCAATTCAGTTATATCATAATCTTCTATGAGATTATGAAATCAAGTCAAACTGAATATGTGTTGTATCTTTTGTTAATATTTGTAAATCCGTAAACCCATTTCACTATTAGAGCATATCATGCAATTCAGTTATATCATAATCTTCTATGAGATTATGATATCAAGTCAAACTGAATATGTGTTATATCTTTTGTTAATATCTGTAAATCTAGTGTATTTCATTTTTATAGGATTTTCTGTTATCACAAGATTGTATAAATTTCAGTATCAATAAAAAGGACAACAAGTGAATTTATTCACTACCTGAAAGTTAATTGGAATCAAGTGAAATTATATTGCTGATTAACTTTTATTCATTTATGAAGATAAATGGAATTGGATTTGCATGAAATAAGACAAAATAAAATAGAAATGCATTCAACATGTGATTATTTAAATTTACGACATTCTATTGTTATCATCATCATTATTATTATTATTATTATTATTTTGTTTTTGAAACATTTCATTTTACTTCTTTTCTTTATTTGGTGTCTTGTTTTTTTTTTAATAGTAAATTTAGGTTGCAAGTTAACAAAATTTGTTGTTGAGAAGAAAATGTTAAAATTATTTTGATCTCATTGACCATAATTGAAGAGTCAACGTATAGTAGAATAATGACGGAAAGCAAAACATAGAAAGTTCCACATACTTTTTTTAAACTAAAAAGATAATTCATTTAATAAAACATTAGCAAATATTATTATTTTGATTGGTGTTATTAATCAATATAAGAGTGGTTATGTCACGCTTTTAGCATGAAGAAGACCACACTTTCAAGGGACAAGTCAAAATAAATAAAGCACTGTCGTTTTGTAACTTAACAAAGTTAGTTAGAAATGTGATTGGTGATTAGTTGTTAAGTGGAATAAATAGCAACAAACTTGTGATAGGAAGTTAAGTTAGCTCCGAAACGAAAGTGATCATCTTTAACAAAATCCAATAACCTTTTTCAGAACTTTGGGATAACAGTCATATCATTAAACAACACAGTCAATAATACACTTAAATATATTCTGACAATATTTTTTTAACTCCTCAAACTGAATAGTTTTCTGATGAAGTATAAACAACTGAAATATTAAAGCACTTGTAATTTATTCTCACAACATTTTCAAACAGTACACATGACTACAGAACTATCACTCAGCCAAAGCTTTTTCAGAGTCCATAAACACGACATCCATATACGGCATCTAGGGCTGACAACGAACACGAACGTTCACGAACAAGCTCGGGATCGGCTCGATTAAAGCTCGGCTCGAACTCATTTATTTAATAAATAAACGAACACGAACAAGATTTTAGGCTCGATTAATAAATGAACAATAAATGAACACATCGGTGAAAGCTCGTTTATGTTCATGAACAGCTCGTTAAAAAGCTCGTTTATAGCTCGATTATAGCTCGATTAAATCTAGTTAAAAGCTCGATTAAAATATTAATTATATAATATATATTGTACTTATATACTAAATATTAGAAATAATTATATTTTTATATATATTTATTAAGTCACAAATCACAATATACGAGTGTTTGAATTGTTATAATAAGCTAATATTTTATAGGCGTTTGAATTGATGTATTTATTTGAGTGAAAATTTATGTTAAAAAATTATACAAATGTAAAAAAGTTATTATTTTTGTGAGAATTTTGAATTATTTAGTTGGTGTTGTTTCTTTGAACAATGTATGTTGTAATTTATTTTATTTACATTTGAATGTAACTAATAGATTGTGTTAACTATTATCAAAATATTTGATAAATTATTGTATCGTGATTGAATAATCTTATTTGTGCAAAAAAAAGTGATAAAAAATAGAAAAAAAATAAAAAAAAATAAAAAAAAAATTAATCGAGCTCGAGCTCGAGCTCGAATAAAGGCTAAACGAGCCGATCCCGAGCCGAGCTCGAGTTCTAGGCTCGACTTGAGCTCGAGCTCGAGCTCGAGCCTGAAGAAAATTAAACGAGCCGAGCTCGAGCCCGGCAAAGCTCGGGCTCGGCTCGGCTCGATATCAGCCCTAACGGCATCCAGTGACATATTTCGCCATGTCCGGGAGATGTTTTTAGTATCTTAAATGCGGGATGCTGTGGATTCCACTTTTCAGTATTCATGTGGCAAATTGCTATTGCTGCATTCACAAAATGTTTTGTGGCAGGATCAAGTAATACCATAGTATAAACATGGGTTGAAGAGGGCCTATGACAAAAGTAAATGGAGAAGGGAAGAAAAAATTCATGACATGAAACAACTTTTGTTGCATTCATGTGTTTAATTTTTTTGATTATCAGATCTTTTCCTGAGCCATTTGTGTTTTTGGAACTCAATGAAAATAAAATCTTAGCCCCCAACGTAATGCTTGAGAAATCAAGCATTTCTTCAAATGATTTCGGACAGCTTTTTACTCACCTTTCAAAATACTTCATCGTTGCAGTATGATAATGTCTCCTTCACCGACGGGTTTTCAAAGGATTCTGGAAAATCCCTTTTGAAATCATCTTCTGCCAACGAAATTTTGGATGCAATTTCACGTGGTAGAAATGATCTATTGGGAAACTCACTGATTAAATTCGAGAGATGAATGGATTTTCCTTCCTCGAGACATTCTGAAGAATGTTTGACTATCTGCTTTTAATTTATATTTATAGATCAAGGAAAATCCCAAATGCAGATGTATTTGTGAACATGGGAGATTGGCAACTTCACACAGTTTAGAAATGGGCAACTCAAGACTTCTGTCTTTAATGGAGATAATTTAGAAAAAAGGGACTCCGGAATATTGTTTTTCACGTTCATTGACCAATATTTAAGTTGTCTCACAGAGCACTGCAAAGAAGTAGAAGTCTGATTCTGAAGTATAAGTGCAAGCACAACAACAAGAATACGAATGATGGTAGCCATTTTGGAGAAGTTTGGAGCTGTAGTTTGAAGATGGTTGATGAGTTCTAAGGAGAGACACTATTTATAGAGAAACTTATCACGTGAACTTATGATCTAGTTAATCTTTGTTTATTTCTAGCAGAAAAATGTGAACTTGAGAATACTGCGTCAGTACTGTTTTAATGGACTCTGTAATTAATGGCACTTTTATGTTGTTTTCATTTATTGATCCAATTCTTTCTGTGGAATTCTTTTTGGGATTATAGTTTGACCTGATTTATGCATATATATATATATATATATATCATATTTCATGTATGTATATTCTGTAGCTTATTATAATGTGAGTTTTTGAGCTCAAAGTATTAATGATTGCATTCCAAACTTAAAAGGATTATATTTATCATGCATGCTTACATTTTTTCTACATGAGAGTAACTGATATAGAAATGTTCATCTTCCTTCATTTTTTGGAGCTTCTGGGGAAGAAAAAAATAATGTATACAAATAACAAATCAATAGCCTGTTCAAATACCTAAAGTTTTGCTGCCCTTCTGCTTCAAAAAGAAAAAAAATGTTATTCAATCTTCAATCATAAACTTCATTAATTCCTTCCACTTAATAAACTTCATCAATAAATATAGAGCAAACTGCCCAGATGGTCACTAAACATTCTGAAAATCCACCTTTTGGTCACTAAACTTTTAAAGTAGTCTAAAAGGTCACCAAACTATTCAAACCCGCAACTTTTGGTCCTTCCATCCAATACCTCCATGAGTGGAGACGGAAATCACCTTTTTGAGGGGTATTTTTGTCTTTTTCCTCTTCTTCTTCTTCTTTTCTTCTTCTTCCTCTTCTTCTTCTTCCACTTCTTCTTCTTTTTCTCTGAAATCTTTTTCTCTGAAATATTCTACTTCTTCTCTAAAATCTTCTTCTTCTTCTTCTTCAAAACCAATGTCTTCTTTCAAAACCTACTTCTTCTTCGTCTTCTTCAAAACCCACTTCTATTTGATATTGTTACTCGTTATTCGTTAGCATCTGATCGTCTTTCCTCTACTTCCTGACATTCGCTTTCCTACGTAGTCCATAAAATGAAGAAGTATCGCACACATGATCCAGTGGAATGTCTTTCATTAGAGATCCCTTCTTCACATTGGTGACTTCTGCTTTATCCTCCTGCAACTTCAGATCATCATTGAAATTCCTCTCAGATACTTTTTTCTCCTTCTGCTTGGCTTTTCCTCGACTAAAACTGCGTCGAGGCTTTGAGTCCTTCTCATTCACAGCTCTTTCTTGTTTGGCATGGGTGTTTAAGCTTTCATAAAGAACAAGGCTGTTCGTGTCCTCGACCATGGCCTTCTGAACTGCTTGAATCCTTATCTACAGCTTCTGTAAATCTTGAATCCCAAACGGGTTTGATGATTGATCATCCATTGGTTTATCAAGGAAACTTTCATTAGGATCAACTCCAAATTCGCTGTACTGCAAACAAATCGATGCATAAAAAGTATTTTATGCCAGTGAAAGAATTTTGCCTATAAAAGAAAAGTTTAGTACATAAAAGAAAGTAAAACATGATTTCTTGTTGATAACTCCAACTTATCGATGCCCAATTCCTTCTCCACTTCAGAAACGGTGGATGGATGTTCAGTCTTCTACCTCATTGTTTCAAAATGATCATACACTATATCCCATATTTTACTGGTTTGGAGTTCTAACGAGTAACAATATCAAATAGAGGGGGGAACTTTTCTCATAAGGAAGTTTTCCATCTAGGAAAGATGAGATCATAGAGTGCACGTTGTGGGTTTTGAAAGAAGAAGTGGGTTTTGAAAGAAGAAGTGGGTTTTGAAGAAAAAGTGGGTTTTGAAAGAAGAAGAAAAAGAAGAAGTGGGTTTTGAAGAAGAAGAAGCAGAAGAAGAAGATGAAAATACCCCTCAAAAAGGTGATTTCCGTCTCCATTTACGGAACTATTGGACGGAAGGACCAAAAGTTGTGTTTTTGAAGAGTTTGGTGACCTTTTCGACAACTTTAAAAGTTTAGTGACCAAAAGTCGGACATAGTGAAAGTTTAGTGACCTTTTGGGCAGTTTGCTCATACATATATCTTTTTTTTGGTTGAGGGTATTTATGTGTACATATTTCTATTTTATAATTTTTTAACCAATTATTTACTGCATCTTTTAAAAATTATGTAAAAGTTACACAATTTTTATTAATTTTGAAACCTACACTACCCTTTATAAAAATTTTCCCAATGAAATAATTGCCAAACAATGAACACTATTCTTTAAAACAAACAATAGTTTTGTTGGAAGAAAATTTCCAAATTTCACGCAACGGAACATACACAAACAATGAACGCTATTCATTAAGTGACACGGAACATGACAGAAACAATTAACACTATTATTAAGTGACACGGAATATGACACAAATAATGAACACTATTCATTAACACGCAACGGAACAGACACAAGCAATGAATACTATTTATTAAGTGACACCGAATATGACACAAATAATGAACACTATAAGTCAACGGAATTGTACATTTTTTTCTATCTAAACTATTGGTTAATGTCTGGTGCACTCAGTCCCAAATTATAATAATTTTGTTATAGTTCATAGTTTACCCACTCTATATGTGCACCAGACGTTGTGCTTGCAATACCATATATTTGAAATCTTTGTTTGTAGTACCACCATCCTCAAACTACATTACATGTATTGGTTAATCAATGACATGATGCTTTTGCAAAGCTAGAACTTGATATATTGTTGTATTCCACTGCAAGCTTTGCAAATGATGATCCCTTGCCTTGGAGTAACTTCGCTGGAGCATCATATTCTTCAATTAGACCTGCCTCAATACAAGTGTAGGGTGAGAGTCAATAAACACGACATCCATATATGGCTAGGGGTGAGAATGAATATGAACGTTCACGAATAAGCTCGGGATCGACTCGATTAAAGTCGAGCTTTAAATAAACGAACAAGGGTAAGATTTTAGGCTCGATTAATAAATGAACAATAAATGAACACATTGGTGAAAGCTCGTTTACGTTCATGAACAACTCGTTTATAACTCGATTAAAGTTCGTTAAAAGCTCGGTTAAAATATTAATTATATAATATATTTATTGTACTTATATGCTAAATACTATAAATAATTATGTTTTTATATATATTTACTAAGACACAAATCACAATATACGAGTGTTTAAATTGTTATAATAAGCTAATCTTTTATAGGTGTTTGAATTGATGTATTTATTTGAGTGAAAATTTATGTTAAAAAATTATACAATTGTAAAAAGTTATTTTTTTTGTGAAAATTTATAATGTATGTTACTTTTGAATTATTTAGTTGGCGTTGTTTCTTTGAACAATGTATGTTGTAATTTATTTTATTTACATTTGAATATAACTAATAGATTGTGGTGATTATTATCAAAATATTTGATAAGTTATTGTGTCGTGATTGAATAATCTTATTTGTGTAAAAAGAAAAAAAAAAGAAAAACTATAAGTGATAAAAAAACTGAAATAGAGCTCGAACTCGGGCTCAAAATCGAGCTCGAGTTTGGGCTCGAAATCGAGCTCGAATAAAAACTAAATGGGCCGAGATCGAGCTCGAGTTTGGGCTCGAAATCGAGTTCAAGCTCGAGTAAAAATTTCGAGCTCACTAAAGCTCGGATTCGGCTCGGCTCGGCTTCAACCCTATATATGGCATCCAATGACATGCTTCGCCATCTCCAGGGAAAGATTTTAATATTTTGAATGCAACATGATGTGGATTCCACCTTCGGTATTCATGTGGCAAATTGTTGTTGCTGTATTCACCACAACTTTTGTGCTAGGATCAAACAATTCCATAGCATAAACATGGGTAACAGGGATCTTATGACAAAAGTAAATGGAGAAGGGAAGAAAAAATTCATAGCAAGATACAATTTTTGTTGCATTAATTCATCTTTTTAATTTTTTTGATTATCAGATCTTTCCTTGAACCATATGTGTTTTTGGAATTCAAAGAAAACAAAATCTTAGCCGCCCAACATAATGCTTGAGAAATCAAGGATTTATTCAAATGATTTCAGACAGCTTTTTACCTCCCCTTTCAACCTCCCCTTTCAAAGATACTTTATCATTTCAATATGATAATGTCTCCTTCACCTATGGGTTTTCAAAGGATTGTGGAAAATCCCTTTTGAAATCATCTCAGTCAAAGAAATTTTGGATGCAATTGTATGTGGTAGAAATGTTGGTTAAATTCGGGAAATGAATGGATTTTCCTAGATGACACTCGAAAGAAAATACGAGGATTAGCAACCCCACCAAAATTACTTCCATACGTGTAGCCCAAGAAAAATCCCCCACCATTGAAATGTATTTGTGAACATGCGACATTAGCAATATCACACAGTTTAAAAATGGACCAAAATTTGAGTTGTCTCAAAGAGCACTATGAACAAGTACAAGTTTGACTCTGAAATTTGATTGCAAGCACAAAAACAACAAAACAAATGATAGAAAACATTTGGGTTTTTTTTTTTTAAATTCTTGATTCAATATGAATTATATAAACACATTATGATACAAGAATGAAAACCTAAAATTTTTGAAAACATCTTTTTTTGTTGTGAGAAAATTTTTGTCGCTTTTATCATTTTTTGAAAGTGTTTTTTCTTTTTTTGCCCTTTTTCTTATAAAAAAAATTGTTTCTCCTTTAAAGGCAAACCAAGATTCATTTTTGTTCATAACTTTTTTTTGAAGAAAAAAAACTATATCTAGGCATATTATAAACGCAAAACACTAATTTTTTATATATAAATCAATTTAGTGTTAGGACAGTTTCAGTCTTCATTGTACTAAACTATGCTCTTTGCTCTCTCATCACTGCTGCCCACAAAACTCAGCCGGAGCGGTAACTTCTCCCAAGCTCTCCGTGTCAAGAAATGCATTATCAATCCCGTTTTATCCTCCTTTTCAACGTTGCCAATTCATAATATTCTCCCACAGAACCCTCGTCAATCTTCAGACCATACTTACTTACTCGAAGTCGTTTCTTCTCATTCGCCCCAACACGCGCTTGCGACCCTTCAATGCCTTCAACAAACCCCTTCTGCCGTCTTTTACTGGAACACCCTTATCAAGAATACAGTGCTGTACGCTCAGAATTGCGTAAATGCGCTCCATATATTCCGGCAAATGTTAAGGCTGAGTTGGAAGCCCGATGGTTATACTTATCCTTATACACTCAAGGCCTGCGGTGAGCTCCTGTGGCTCCGATGGGGTGGTTCCGTGCATGCTATTGCTTTCCGGGATGGGTTTGTGAGCTGCAATGTGTTTGTTTGTAATGCCCTTATTGCGGTTTATGGTAAGTGTGGTGAATTGGGTGATGCTCGGCAGATGTTTGATGAAACGTTGCAGAGAGGTATTTGTGATGTGATCTCGTGGAATTCGATTTCCTCGGCTTATTTGCAGAGTGGTAATCCAAGAAAAGTGATGGATATGTTTGGGTTAATGGCTTCAAAAGCGGATTTCTCCCTGCGGGGTGATGTGGTTAGTTTGGTGAATGTATTGCCAGCTTGTGCTTCTTTAAATGCATGGAGTAGCGGTAAGGAAGTACATGGCTATGCGGTTCGGAGAGGCTTAGTACAGGATATATTCGTAGGGAATGCATTGTTGGATATGTATGCAAAATGCGGGTTTATGGACGAAGCAGAGAGGATATTTGAGCAAATAGAGGTGAAGGATGTAGTGACATGGAATGCGATGGTGACAGGGTACTCACAGATAGGGAGATATGTTGATGCTTTAGGTTTATTTGAGAAAATGTGCGAAGAGAAGATTAAGTTGAATGTGGTAACGTGGAGTGCTGTTATTGCAGGATATTCGCAGAGGGGTTTGGGTAAAGAAGCTCTTGATGTGTTTAGAGATATGATGAGAGATACAAACTCAGAGCCAAATGTTGTGACACTTGCCTCTGTCCTCTCGGGTTGTGCTGCAGCTGGGGCATTGGATAAAGGGAGAGAGACTCATTGTTATGCAATAAAAAAGTTTTTGAATATAGGTAAGGATGACCTAGAGGATGATTTGATGGTGATCAATGGTTTGATTGATATGTATGCAAAGTGTAAGTGTGTTAAAGTGGCAAGTAGGATGTTTGAGTCTCTGGGACGGAATGATGGGAATGTGGTAACATGGACTGTCATGATCGGTGGGCATGCACAGCATGGTGAAGCCAATGATGCATTAAGTCTTTTTTCTGAGATGGTGAGTGATCCGAAGAAGCTATTGGTGCCAAACAGTTTTACTATATCTTGTGCTCTGGTGGCTTGTGCTCGATTAAATGCGCTTAGGTTGGGGCGACAGATTCATGCATACGTTTTAAGGAATCGTTTTGAATCTGCAATGTTGTTTGTGGCCAATTGCCTGATAGATATGTATGCTAAATCTGGAGATGTCAATGCGGCTCGACTTGTGTTTGATACCATGAATCAGAGGAATACTGTCTCATGGACGTGTTTAATGACGGGATATGGAATGCATGGTTTCGGTGAAGAGGCTTTGCAAGTTTTTGATGGGATGAGGACAGCTAGTCTACCCATAGATGGCATAACTTTTCTTGTAGTGCTCTATGCTTGTAGTCATTCTGGATTAGTTGATCAGGGATTGAATTACTTCAACAGAATGAGCAGCAATTTTGGAGTTGTGCCAGGGGCAGAACACTATGCTTGCGTGGTTGACCTATTAGGACGTGCTGGCCGCTTGAATGAAGCTATGGACCTAATTGAAAGAATGCCTATGGAGCCAACCCCAGCAGTTTGGGCGGCATTACTGGGTGCTTGTAGGATTCATGCAAAGGTGGAACTTGCTGAATATGCTGCCAGCAAGTTATCTGAATTAGAATCTGAGAATGATGGTACCTATACGCTTCTCTCAAACATATATGCCAATTCTAGGCGTTGGAAAGATGTGGCTAGGATCAGACTTTTGATGAAAAGCAAAGGCATAAGGAAGAGACCAGGCTGCAGTTGGGTTCGAGGAAAGAGGGAGACTGCAACCTTTTATGTGGGGGACAGATCTCATTCAATGTCTGAAAAAATATATAACCTACTTGCAGACCTTGTTGAACGGATCAAACTAATGGGATATGTTCCTGAAACAAGCTTTTCTCTTCATGATGTAGATGATGAAGAGAAAGGGGATCTTCTTTTAGAACACAGTGAGAAGTTGGCCCTTGCTTATGGCATTCTCACATCGGCACCTGGGGTACCTATTAGGATCACCAAAAACTTACGTGTCTGTGGCGATTGCCACACTGCTATAACTTACATTTCTAAGATTATTGAACATGAGATTATTTTGAGGGACTCAAGTCGCTTCCATCATTTCAAGGATGGATCTTGCTCCTGCCGAGGCTATTGGTGAAGATAACATCTCCATGCTTGTCTATTTGAAATGCTTATTGAAAGAGAGTTTGCGAGAGAATTTAAAAAAAAAATGCCACCACCCTGAGTAAATGTCATCAGATATGGTAAGTTCCATTTTTGATTTTCTTCTTATGTGAGTTAACCTGATTGGGGTGATTTTGGTCCAAGAGACATCTGAATTATCTAAATTACAGGCATTTCACTACAGCAGAAGGCAACAATTTGCTCAGTGGTGTCAGAATGTGCTCTTGTTTTTCTTTTGAGTCAGTTTAAAAAGAGTACAAAAATTTGCAAAGTGAATGGCATTTTTTCCCCTTTTCTTTTTGGGAAAAAAGTGAGTATCGCTTTGGGCAGCACAAGAGGGAAAGAATGGTGCACTCTTTGGGATAGGGAGTAGAAAGAAACGAACTGTAAAACAGTAAAGGCTATGGAATTGAACATATTTGATAGTTGACTATGTCAACATCTGCTAAAGAGTAATACATTCTTGTTTTCTTTTTGAGATTTCAGCTTTACTGCTTTGAGGATCGTGGAAACCGTCGAGTTGCATACTCCTTCCCTGGCAAGGCTTGTGATACAGAAAGGGTATATGAATTTCACTTTCTAGTCAATAATATTTTATTGTCGAATGTGTTCTATTTGGCAGTTCTTGATTCATATTGACTCAAAGTTCTGTTTAACATACATTTACGTCATCCATAGTTTGTTTTAGATTTCATTTGTGATCTTTGATCTGGGTACAGATGCCAGAATTTAATCTTCAATTTTTTTCTTCTTTTTCTGTCCAGAAAATTTGTAGCCCTTCCCTTAAAATGGTTTGCTGTTGGACAGTGCTTGCGTTATGAGCGAATGACCAGGGGCAGTCGTCGTGAGCACTACCAGTGGAATATGGACATAATTGGCGTACCTGATAGTACCGTATATCTATGGACTCTAATCCATATTTTTGTGGCCTATATGACTGTGATATTATATATCTTCAGGATTATTTGATTTAGGAAATTGATTATTTTGTTTTCAGCTTAATAGAAAGCCTTTTGAATGTATATAGTATAATCAAGGAAAATACACTAGTGTTGTTTGATCTCCTGGTGCTTTTAGCTTTATTGTGTTCATCAGTAGAAAGAAACTCATTGATTGAGAGATTGCTACATTTATTTTGGATTTTGTGTCACAGCAAGAGTTCTGCTGAATTATAAAAGGAGAGAATACGATGTTGTTTCTATTTTTTCTGTTACATTTCTAGTCTTCGTTTTGAAAAAATGTCTGTGGACAAGGCATATAGATGACATATGATTTTAATGAAGAATCTGTTTTTCGCTGTTGCTGGTAGTAAGGAGATATGCGTGTTTCTTTTTCTTATGTATTCTAGTATTACGTTGAAACTCTAATTTTATCTAGTAAAAGAGATAGCCTGGTAATTTGTAGCCCATACATGGTCCTGCAATTGTTATGATGTTCTCAATAGTGATGGAGATTTGGAGTGGCAGAAAAGTGTGCCACAGTAGAGTGAGCTTATCTGGTCTAAGGGGATGGGAGGTATAGGCTTAGTTGTTTGTTCTAGTTGCTTACATGGAAAAAAGGTATTTCCAGTGTGTCACAGCAGCAGTTGTGTTTTAGTGAAAAAAATTGTCATAGGTAGTCTTTATTTGCTCTTCGTGCCAAAATGGAACTGGGACAACATATATATATGATAGAAAGATAGACTCAGGGTCCAAGTTTAGTTGGAGATTCAGTGAAAGAAGCAGGAGGAAGAGAGGGGGGTGGAGAAGTAAAAGGAGAGGAGAGGGGGATAGTTGAATTTTCAGTAAGTGGGATACAAATAATCATGAAGTTCTCATTGGTCATTTATACCATAAAAAACCCTCATATGTTGTGACAGAAAAGGCTATGCTAGAAAGGTTGTTGCTTTAGTTAATGGTAAAAGATCTATAGGAATATAAGATACTTTGAGATTGAACATAGACATAATTATCAATTTGAAGCAATACCAACCTAAACACTACTACAGGATCATAACAAGCATTTTTTTTTTTTTTTTTTGCAACTTCTGATACTTGTTAGATGCTTCTGAACAAGAGATTAAAGAAAACACTATTAGCCACAGAAAATGAGACAAATCCAAATTGGCAGTAACAGAACATACATAAACATGGTCAGATAAACACTGGATTAGGTCCATTGTTGCTCCATGGATTAGCAAGTCAGAATCAATCACGAAGTTCTGCATTTTACACTGCATTGTATGGTATTTTTGTCTTTAGTTTTTCCAACATCTTTTCAATTTGTGTGTCTAAATTTGCTGTAAAATTCTCAAGCTTGTCAACAATTGTCTCATTTTCAAGTCACCACAATCTCTCTGTTTGAAACTAGTTTTTGCTATAGTTGCAATGTTTTGTAACACTGCATCATATAGTTTATGGCATTCATTGAAGTGGTTGAATAACGTGTTTAGTTATAAGTATCTTAATGTTACTTCATCTGAAAATTGTAGGCTGAGGCAGAGCTAATTTCATCAATTGTCACCTTTTTCAAGCGCAATGGGATCACAGCATCTGATGTGGGGTTCAAGGTTCCTAGTCGAAAAGTGAGTAAGCTTTGCATGTTCTACTTCATTGAATTCTGGGTGAAATAGATTGCTCTTTTTGAGCACCATATGCCTTTGCCCTTTCAGTTTGATTCTCTTAGAGTGATTTCTTCCCCCTTTTTAGTGAATTTCAAGCAAATTTAGAATCTGGGAATTTGAAACTGTCATCCATAGAACTTTTGATTTTGCCAATGGTTCATACCTTCCATGTGTCCTGAAAATTGCATGATAATATGTGTTTATGTTTTCAATCTCTTGTGTTCTGAGAAACATTGGCTGTTAATTATACAATTGATATTTGTGCAATTTGGAAGAAGTTAAAAGGCTGAGGATGGGGCAGCATGTTAGTGGTTTTTTAGTGCTTTTAACTTTATGGTACTTTATACACTAAAGAGGCTTTTGATGTTCTGTTCAGATGAACATTAAAAGAAAACTTTGATTATGGTGGAGAAAGAGAATAAAATAAGCTCAAGAAAGGGAGGGAGATTTTTGTTTTCTGATATACTTGTCTATCTTCTTTAATTCTACATTTCATTTTGGGAGAACGGCCCTAGAAGTCCCTCACATATCACCCAATAATTTGTTTGGTCCCTCACATTTAAAACGCGGAAAAATAGTCCCTCACAATTCAAAAATGTACTTTTTCAGTCCTTTTGACGGAATCTTTTTTAAAAATCTGTTAAATGTAGTCATGTGCACATCACGTGACTCTTTTTCAGGGGCAAAAAAGGAAGTATAACCCTTAACCCCCATCCTCTATCTTTTCCTCTTCCTTCCTCCCCAACCAATCTCCACCACTAGGCGACGGCTCCAATTCTTTGGGAAACGACAGAGAGTTTGCAAGTGTACTTAAGCGGGAAACCGAATTCCATTGTTAATACAGGCCATGTTCTCCCCAGCATCCCCCTAGCACAGCTATTTCTCTTTGAAACTCAAACTTGTTCCCTTCTTGGTACTCAACCAACCACTGCCACTAAATACAAGAAGCAATTCCAGAAAACACAGACCCACAGCAGCAACATCAACGCCACCAATAACAAAAGCACCCCTTTTGTTGTTTGCGAAAACCCATCTTTCTTATTTGATAATTACACTTCAAACACTCCGACGACGCTCCCGAATAGCTCAGATAACTATAAGACTCCCCATTTGTTTTGACCATTCATCATTAGGCAATAACTCCTATTTAGTTGCCCAGTGGTTTCAATCTTGTTGTAATGTAAAAGAACTCAGGAAAATCCATGCATTTGTTTTGAAGTATTTGCAAGGTTCAGAGATTTTTGTTGGCAATAATTTGATTAGTCAGTATGCAAAATATGGGAGGTTGGTTGAGGCCAGAAACGTGTTTGATAAAATGCTGGAGAAAAATGTTATTTCTTGGACTGCTATGCTTAATGGATATCTAAAATTTGGATTAGATAATGATGCTTCGACGCTTTTTACGGAGTTTGCTCGAACTGGAGTTCAATGGAATTCAAAAACCTTTGTATGCGTGCTGAATTTATGTGGTAAAAGGTTGGATTTTGAACTTGGGAAGCAAGTACGTTCTTGCTTAATAAAGGGTTGTTTTAGTGGGCTGATATTGGATAGTGCTGTAGTACATTTTTATGTGCAGTTCAGTGACCTGGAAAACGCTTTTCGTGTGCATAACTTAATGAAAAAGAGGGATGTGGTGTGTTGGACAACCATGATTAGTGCTTGTTCACAACATGGTAGGGGAGAGGAGGCCTTTTTTATGTTTTCAAGAATGTTAGCTGATGGGTTTGAGCCAAATGAATTTACAGTGTGCAGTGTCTTGGATGCTTGTGGAGAAGAAAAAGAGTTGAAGTTGGGAAGGCAATTACATGGCGCCATTGTTAAGAGGATGTATAGAATGGATATTTTTGTGGGCACTTCACTTGTGGATATGTATGCTAAGTGTTGGGAAATGGAGGATTCTTTGTTGATATTTGATGGAATGAGGAAGAGGAACATGGTGACTTGGACATCTCTCATTGCAGGATATGCTCGAAATGGGCTTGGTGAACAAGCCATTAGATACTTTAGATTGATGCAAAGACGGAGGATCTTTGCAAATAACTTGACCATGGTAAGCATTCTCAGGGCATGTGGCTTACTTGGGGCCTTACCTACGGGGAAGGAAGTCCATGCACAAATTTTCAAGAATCTTGTGCAAAGCAATATCTACATTGGGAGTGCCCTTGTGTGGCTGTACTGTAGATGTGGGGACTACTCCAGTGCATCTAAGGTCCTTCAGGACATGCCCTTGAGAGACGTGGTTTCCTGGACCTCCATGATTTCTGGATGTGCTCGTCTTGGCCATGAGCACGAGGCTCTTGAATATTTGAAGGAAATGTTGGGAGAAGGTGTGGATCCTAACCATTTTACTTATTCATCAGCTCTCAAGGCTTCTGCTCAAACTGGAGGATATTAGACATTGGAAACTGATTCACTCGTCCCCCTGCTTCATCTAATCTCTTTGTTGGCAGTGCTTTGATCCATATGTATGCGAAATGCGGACATCTCTCTGAGGCAATCCATGTCTTCGATAGCATGCCTGAGCGAAATTTGGTTTCTTGGAAGGCAATGATTGTAGCTTATGCCAAGAATGGGCTATGCAGAGAGGCGTTCAAACTCATGTACCGAATGCAAGCTGAAGGCATTGAGTTAGATAACTACATTTTGTCAACAGTGCTTAATGCTTGTGGAGATCTTGAATGGGATGTGGTACGTCGTTTTATACCAAATTTTTAAAATACCTACTTCAAAGGATTTAAAATAGTAAAGTGGAAGTAGGGTCGAATCCCACGGAGAACGGAGCACAGTCTATTTAGTTAATTCAACAATTTGTCACAATTCAATTTTAAATATCAAATCACGATAATTAAACTTAAAAATAAATCAAACAATTTAACTAAAATTATCAAAATAAAAATGCAAGAAAATAAAAGTCCGGCAAATAAGTAAATCCACACTAATTAAATATTCATCGATCATTGACTCAATAATTAATTAATGTTCATAAACCAACCAGTTATAGGTTACTGAGAATCAGCTCCGACGTAACCCAATTCCTTCTTAATTTCTCGATAATTAGCAAGAATCAGCTTAAACTAATTATTTCTCTAATTAAGACAGAATTCGGCTGGAATCAGCCAACACCAAATTTAATGTCCTAACAGCATTAAGAATTAAAGGAATCCAATTTTAACAAATAACAATCAGAATCAGCAGTCGTAATTCATTAACCTGTTGATCTCGTCTACCAGACAGTAGCTTTACCACTAATCAATCATATCCACTAAATACAGATATTTAATGGGAGATTAATTGGCATTATTCAAATTAAATAAATTTGATCAAGATTTAAATAATCCAAATAACTATCGATATGCACAGAGAACTTTTCAGAATCTATGAAACATTAATTTAGCATACACATTTTGATCTCACAATAAAATAATAATTAGAGTATCATTACTTAAATGCCGGAAAATAAAACTATTTACAAGACATAATCAAGAAAAAGGAATAAATAATGAAAATAGAAACTAACATGATATAATTAAATTGAAAAGAATTTGATGGAACTTCCCTGAATTGAAAGGTTGAACGAATTTGACGAAACGAGCTCAGCGGCAAACTCGTAAATTGTAATCCATCAAAATTTTAGTGCATAAGCTGGACTTTGAATTCTTATTAACCAAGTACTTAACATTAATAAAAAAAATCCAGAACTAATGTTAAATAAATAAAACTCTAAAACTACTGTGACCGACAATTACAATACTCTGAGACTAAAACTAATAAATTAATGCACTTAAAATCAGAACTAAAGATGAAGCTAAAAATCTTTATAAACAACATAAAACTAAAAACTAAAGTCTAAACTAAACTAAAACTACTCACTAAAAACAGCTTAGTAACAAATAATCCTACGAAAATTGAAATCAACGACAATAATCAATTCAAACCCAACTTTAATAACACGAATCCAAATTAATCAATGAAAATGCAATCTTGATTCGGATGCAAGTTTAAAGCTTTTACTCAAAAAAAAAACAACTAACTAAATTACTATGACGTAATGGAGAAAACTCTTAAAAGGAACCTAACTAAAACTCAAGACTGAAACATGGAAAATTTAATCAGAGAAGTAAATACACAAGAAAAAATAAACTACTCTCATTAAAACAATACGTAAGAAATTTAAACTAAACTCTCTAAGGAAATTAATTAAAGGAAAACTGAAAAATAAAAACTGCATTAATACGTAAAAAAGACCTAAAATTACATTAAAAAAAACTACTCAGTACGTACCTCCCTTTTTTCTACCTATTCCTTCTCGAGAAGGTTATTAAGCCTCGGAAACAAACCTTTTAAAGAAATTGAATTAATCTAGAACTCTTCCTAAAACATGATAAAAATAATATAAGAATAAAATCAATCCTAAAATATGCCACAAACGGCTTATTAAAAATAGGGATGCAACCCTTTAATAAAAAATCACCTAATTATCTTATTTTCCAAATTGGATATTGACTAAAATATGATAAGGCAATCTTCTCTTCCAAATCAAACTCTTCAAGACTTCAAGTAATCTCCAAATCTTTCCAAATTGTCTTGTACGTAAAACTCCATTGCCCAAATCCAATACAAATCCAATACAAATTGATCTTCATCCATATCTTTAAGCACAATTATCCTTCTTTCCAAAATTATCAAATTCTGCACCAAAAGCAATTCTTAATGCATAAAAAATATCAATTAAATACCAAAATCATAAAAATAATTAACATAGAAAACGGAGTTATCAAAATGTGGAGTCTGTTTCAAAACATGGTCTTGAATCTTTTGATTCATCTAGATCTTTGGTTTGTGTTTTCTGGAATTTCAAGCTATGGACAAGATGACAGTCAGTTGAAGTTTGTGGAAGATGGGTTGCGGAAAAGGGGGAGAAAGAGATACTTGTGGAGATTTGGTTGGTGAGGAAGAAGGAAGGGGAAAAGATAGAGGATGGGGGTTAAGGGTTGTACTTCCTTTTTTGCCCTTGAAAAAGAGTCACGTGATGTGCACATGACTACATTTATCAGATTTTTTAACAGATTCGGTCAAAAGGACTGAAAAAGTACATTTTTGAATTGTGAGGGACTATTTTTCCCCGCTTTAAATGTGAGGGACCAAACAAATTATTGATTGATATGTGAGAGACTTCTAGGGTCGTTCTCCCTTTCATTTTTGGTTTCACTTTATGTTAAGTTCAAGGGTACATATCTCTATTGGCCATCTATGGGCCTGATTCCTTTCAAGTTTGATTATCTACACACAGGCTTCATGCCATTATTATAACGTTTTTGGTGAATAAATGCTATATACTACAGCAAAATGATTGCAAAAATGCATTTTGTAATTGTGTTTGAAATTTGATTGTTTAGTACTCTTTCTAGGACTCAAAAGGAGAAATGTGGGTCATGCGTCATCTGCCAATCTACTGATATATAAATAAAAGATTAGATTTCCACAGATTTAGAGTATCTAAATTGAATTTTCTAACTATTCCAAAAACCAAGTAGAAAATTTCTTCACTCAAATTTTCTCTTTTTCACTTGCAAGATCTTCTATGGCATCAGAGTGTGATTATCTGTTCAAGTTGGACAAGTTTCACACACACACACACACATATATATATAGCTGATGCTGTTTTTTCTTGTTGAAATTGTCGTGAGACTAATATTGTTTCCTTCTACATAAACTCCTAGTTTCTTCATCAACTGGTTAATCACTGCTATCAATTTATGTCATATCTTGTGAGATAAGTGTAAGCTGATACTGTATTTCTTGTCGCTGTCATCATGACAATAATATTGCTTCTTTTCACTTGAATTATTTTATCATGGTTTTAAACCTCTAAATATGAGTTCAATCTATTTAATTACTTAGAACTTTTTTTAGAAGACTCATTCAAATATAAAAATATAATAATTCAAGTGTAGAAGCTTTTTTAAGACAAAACCCCCGCGAAAGTTCTAACTATATATTGTCGATCTTGTAGACAATAGTCCTTTGTTTTCGGCCATCAATCAACATGAAGTTGGATTTAGGGTTCTATTCCATACATTCGTTAGATAATTTCAAGAATTTGTTAGCCTTTTACATTTATGCATCAACAACATCTTCAGCCTCCATTATTGTTTTGTACACAATTTTTTTATTCTGAACCCACTTGCAGATCAGAACCAAAAAAAAAAAAAACACTACTACTACTTCAGAAAACTACAAGATTGATATCTCTAACACACACACACACACACCGATCCAGCTGGGTTTCTTTTCTTCAATCTAAACAGTAGTAATAAATTGATAAGTAGAAAAAGAAAGTCAAAATATAGCTTGATCATTTCATGCAAGCAAAGCATAATCCTTCATGGGGAACTTGATCAGTGACATAATTTGATATGTTTGTTTATTTGTAAAACTTTTCAACACTGATTTTTAAATGCCTTATTTTGCTTTCTTGACTTTCTTTCTCTGATATAAAATTAAAAAAAAAAAACATTGATATTCACCGAATTGCATGCAATGCAGATATTACTCTGATAGTCTGATGACGATGATGTATGTTAATGTTGATCCATTTTATTCATTAGTTTTATCGGCAACCCTTTGTATCCTTCTTGAATTAAATTTTAATTTGATCTTTTGTTTGAAGAAAAAATTGCACAATGTATGTTCATCCCAAAAAGAAAACAAAATGGTTCCATTTTTCCTTCCAAGAAGAAGCCATTCTTTAGCAATGAGTTTTTTTGCCTTCCCTTTTCCATTTTAGATACAGAAATTGTGAAATAGGCGACCGGATATTTCTCTAGTTATGCTCATTCCTGTCTTATAAGTTTTTTCCCCAACAATCCGATACTGCCTCAAGAAGGTGCATCTATTTATTTTTTTCCTTGCCTTTTTTTGGCTTACCTTGGTTTAATTCTTCCAATATCTGTCTTATTTGCGTATAATTTATGTATATATATGTTAAACAATATCTTCTTTATTCGCGTATAACTTATATATGTTAATTAATATCTTCTTTATTCGGGTATAACTTATATATATTACTCAATATCTTCCTTATTAGCGTATAATTTATATATGTTAACCAATATATTCCTTATTCGCGTATAATTTTTTTTATATGTTGATCAATATTTTCCTTATTCACTTATAACTTATATATATTAACCAATATTTTCCTTATTTGTGTATAATTTAAGATTTATTTGAGTCCAACGTACATATGACCAATATTACATATTCGCGTATAAATTTTATTAAAGCGTAATCGGTGGCAGTTTTAAGTTATTCATCCACATAAACGTTTTAGAAGAATATTTCTTTAAATTTTATTAAAAACAGTAATATTATAGTAAATCACGTGGTTGTTTATATTTCAAGAAGTTCGAAATGTTCATTCCACTTATATACAATGAATTTTATGTATGGAAGCCTAGTATAGGATGAAGAATGAGTCTTATGTTTGTCCCGTGGAGATCCGAGACTCAAAAGAGGGTGAACTAAGGAAATCTCGATAAGAGGCGTCGAAGTTCTATTGTTGAGAGAATTTGCCACGTTCTAGTAATTTGGTCATATCTCTCTTAGTGTAGCTTGGAATGAGGTAATTCTAGTGGCATTGGAAAGCTAAGATTCAAGGCTAAAAATTTCATGTTTTGCAATTTTCCAGATTTGGACGGGATCAAGGTGAAAACACACCGTAACTTGGGCAAATTTCCAAAATTTCATTTTTTTACATTTTTTTTATGTTTTTCGTGTGTTTTTTTGTTTTGGATTGTTTCCTAAATTGTTCCTCATTTATTAAGGCCCAAGTTTTTTGTAATCTTTCTTAATCTAGTTTGCTAGGGTTTTAAAGCTTTCTTGTTTGTTAGATTAGGGTTTGATTGTAAGCCTATTTATAGGTATCTTTATCATTGAATAACGGAGAAACTTTGATATTTTGAGAATTGAATTTTGAGAAACACTGAGTTGTTTTCTTTCACGTGAGTTGTCTTCCTGATCCGGGATTTCACTTACTTTGACTATTGTGTTAAACTTTTGTGAGGAGCAATTGTTTAATTGTGCAACAACGCCGATCTACTGAGATAGATCAATCTATTTATCACCAATTCGAAAAGGTCCTTTGGATCTAATTTCTTGAGGAGCGGGATTGGATTGTGCTATCAAATAAGTAGTTCATCAATGCAAATTTTTAAAATCAACACACAAAATGAAATATACTAAGAATCATCACTAAACCTATCATAATATTTCTTTAAATTTTATTAAAAACACTAATGTTATTGTAAAAGATAATTGGAATGGAGGGCTATGTTTTCATTATTGGCTGATAAGACAATCTCAAAGTATAACTTACAAAGATAAAATTGAAATTCTAAAAATACTTGAGGGACTATTTCAGCAAATTAACCAAACATATTTCCCTCTAAATTCGAGCAGTTTAATAGCCGCCGTCATTTTTCTCCGTCTATATAATAAAACCAAAAACCATGACGGCTGCCCTTTTAAACCATTCCTTCTTTATCCTCCACCACTGTCACCGCCATCCACGGCGGCTCGCCACCACTCTCCTCCCCCAAACTCTTATCCGTCTTCTCCCAAAACTCAACCTTTCTCTCTCTTCCTCAGTTCCTACATTCAGAGCCCATTCTACTACTTCTGCTCAGAGGCAGTCACTCGCCAATGACAATGCTCGGACGGAGCGTTCTGGTTCAAGCTCTTCGACGTCAACGGTTCAACCGGATTATTCCTCTCAGAAAATCGACGTTAATCCGCCTAAAGGCACCCGTGATTTCCCCCCCGAAGATATGCGCCTTCGCAATTGGCTCTTTAATAACTTCAAAGAGGTAAAAAAAAAACAATTTTTTTTACGAGGAATGATTGAAATATTACCTTGAGAGTTTGCAATTAAAGGTTTTGACCATGAGGAGAAATGAAAATTAAGGTAATAGGCAAAAAATGTGAATTTTTTAAGTTGTTGCTTGATTTTGTGAGGAGAAAGTGTCAAAATTTTGTTAATGGAACTGGAATATGTTTGAGGAAAATTGAGGAATGCAATGTTATAGATTTTGTATCAGTTGCCTTCACTTGATTATATCGAGCAATGAATTAGTATCTTTATGTTGGTTCAATGCTTAAAGATGTGTTAATTAGTTTTTGGTATTTATAGGTTTCTCAATTATATGGGTTTGAAGAGGTTGATTTTCCAATGCTAGAATCAGAGGCTCTGTATATTAGGAAAGCAGGGGAGGAAATCAAAGACCAGGTTGGTGTTTGGTCTTTTATTGTCTTTTGTGTTACAAGGTTTCTGTTTTACCCTTTCATATTTTCTATAATACTTATTTCAGTGATATACAACTTTATACATGTTTGATGTACTGTTGTGGAGGAATGCCAATGAAAAAATTTGAAGCGTATGTGATCCCGTGTTTGCCATTATATTTACAGATGTTTGTCATGATACTATCTTCATATGCTTATGTGTATATATGTGTGTGTGTGTGTGTGTGTGTGTGCATTTTTTTTTTGTTTTTGTCTTAAAAAGACATGCTACAATTAAATATAAATGAGACTTGAGTTTAGACTGAACACGATGGCAAACTGTGATCCATATAGCCGACCCCACTTGGTGGAAAAAAGGCTTAGTAGTTGTTGTTGTTAAGATATGTATAATTTAGTCCAGTCCTTGAAACATTAACCATTTATCTTAGGAAGAAACTCCTGTGTGCCGTCTATGTGATTCATGTATTAGCCCTTTTTTTATTCTAGGTTCTTCTCAAGGCCATTACAACCCAAATGGATTCCAAAAATGCATCCTGCAGTATATTTTAAAGTGTGAGGAGAAGCTGCACGCAATAGTGCTACACAATCTTTCATCTGTTGGTTAGGAAGCTAGGAATCAAAGGATGGATGTACAAATAGCTGAGAAAATGTGAGATTGGCAATTTAAGGTGGACCTGTAGGTGTTAGATGACTTGAAAAATTAGCTTTCCATTTGGTTTTCAGCTTGGGAAGTGATTGGGCATAGATGTTGACAGTGGGTCATTAGCTAAAGAGTCCGGAGTTGAATTAGTTAGCCAAATATGGCGTTGCTCCTTGACATTTAAGAAGTCAGCAATTTCAATGCTTCTGAGCCTTTACTGAATTTGAGGCGGTTGTTTCCCATTCCTTGAGATATGGCTTCTTTAATAGGGCAGAGAAAAGTTCAAAAGCAGTGACTTAGATTCAACTCAAACTAATTTCGTTTTACTGGAGAGATTTTTTTATAAACAATAATCTATTTATTCAAGAGTGCTTTTTTTGGATCCCAATTCAAAGAGTATTCTACCAAAATGGAATTGATAGGATTTTAGGTTTAACAAGGGTGGAGCTGAAGGTAACTATTTTGGATCATTGCAGGAGCTCTTCTCTAAATGTAGAGTTTGATTTTCATGCTGCAGTTTATGAAATTGACTTATGTCTCATTGTTCTTTATTTTTATGTGAAAGTTATCATCATTTAGGTATTCCAATTCGTGATTCAAAGAGATTCACGTGTAGCGTGGCATCTCTTTGGAAGCTTGTGTTCATTTTTTGTTTATTGTTTCATTCCCCGTGATTGAAATTTGATGATGGGCTTTAGAATGTACTATATTTAACTTCCAGTAAGTCAATTTCATTCTCACTGAACATATGCCTCAATTTGTGGCATTTCACTAAAGCAAAAGACAACAATTTGCACGGTGGTGTCAGAATGTGCTCTTGTTTTACTTTGAGTCAGTTTAAAATGAATACAAAAATTTGCAAAGTGAATGACATTTTTTCCCCTTTTCTTTTTCTGGGAAAAAAGTGAGTATTGCTTTGGGCAGCACAAGGGGGAAAGAATGGCGCACTCTTTGGGATAGGGAGTAGAAAGAAACAAACTGTAAAACAGTAAAGGCTACGGAATTGAACATATTTGATAGTTGACTATGTCAACATCTGCAAAAGAGTAATACATTCTTGTTTTCTTTTTGAGATTTCAGCTTTACTGCTTTGAGGATCGTGGAAACCGTCGAGTTGCATTGAGGCCTGAACTTACTCCTTCCTTGGCAAGGCTTGTGATACAGAAAGGGTATATGAATTTCACTTTCTAGTCAATAATATTTTATTGGACTAATGTTCTATGTGGCATTTCTTGACTCATATTGACTCAAAGTTCTGTTTAACATACATTTACGCCGCCCATAGTTTGTTTTAGATTTCATTTGTGATCTTTGATCTGGGTACATGTGCCAGAATTTAATCTTCAGTTTTTTTTCTTTTTCTGTCCAGAAAATCTGTAGCCCTCCCCTTAAAATGGTTTGCTGTTGGACAGTGCTGGCGTTATGAGCGAATGACCAGGGGCAGGCGTCGTGAACACTACCAGTGGAATATGGATATAATTGGCGTACCTGATATTACTGTATATCTATGGACTCTAATCCATATTATTGTGGTCTATATGACTAATATTATATATTTTCAGGATTATTTGATTTAGGAAATTGATTATTTTGTTTTCAGCTTAAAATAGAAAGCCTTTTGAATGTATATAGTATAATCAAGGAAAATACACTAGTATTGTTTGATCTCCTGGTGCTGTTAGCTTTATTGTGTTCATCAGTAGAAAGAAACACATTGATTGAGAGATTGCTACATTCTGCTTCTATGTTGGATTTTGTGTCGCAGCAAGTGTTCTGCTGAATTTTACAAGGAGAGGATATGCTGTAGTTTCTATTTTCTCTGTTACATTTCTAGTCTTCGTTTTGAAAAAATGTCTGTGGACAAGGCATAGATGACATATGATTTGAATGAAGAATCTGTTTTCGCCGTTGCTGGTAGCAAGGAGATATGCATGTTTCTGTTTCTAATGTATTCTAGTATTACGTTGAAACTCTAATTTTATCTAGTAAAAGAGATAGCCTGGTAATTTGTTGTGCATACATGGTCCTGAATTCTTATGATGTACTCAATAATGACGGGAATTTGGAGTGGCAGAAAAGTGTGCCACAGGAGAGTGAGCTTATCTGGTCTGAGGGGATGGGAGGTATAGGCTTAGTTGTTGTTCTAGTTGCTTACATGGACAAAAGGTATTTTCGATGTGTCGCAGCAGCAGTTGTTTTTTAGTGAAAAAATTGTCATAGGTAGTCTTTATTTGCTCTTCGTGCCAAAATGGAACAGGGACACATGATAGAAAGATAGACTCAGGGTCCAAGTTTAGTTTGAGATTCGGTGAAAGAAGCAGGAGGAAGAGAGGGGGGTGGAGAAGTAAAAGGAGAGGAGAGGGGGATAGTTGAATTTTCAGTTAGTTGGATACAAATAATCATGAAGTTCTCATTGGTCATTTATACTATAAAAACCCTCATAAGTTGTGACAGAAAAGGCTATGCTAGAACGGGATATTGCTGCTTTAGTTAATGGTAAAAGATCTATAGGAATATAAGGTACTTTGAAATTGAATATAGACATAATTATCATTTTGAAGCACTACCAAGCTAAAACACTACTACTGGATCATAACAAGCATATTTTTTTGCACCTTCTGGTATTTGTTAGATGCTTCTGAACAAGAGATTAAAAAAAGCACTATTAGCCACAGAAAACGAGACAAATCCAAATTTGCAGTAACAGAACGTGCATAAACATGGTCAGATAAACACTGGATTAGCAAGTCAGAATCAATCACGAAGTTCTGCATTTTACACTGCATTGTATGGTATATTTCTCTTTTAGTTTTCCAACATCTTTTTTGATTTGTGTGTCTAAATTTGCTGTAAAATTCTCAAGTTTGTCAACAATTGTCTCATTTTCAAGTCACCACAATCTCTCTGTTTGAAACTAGTTTTTGCTATAGTTGCAATGATTTGTAACACTGCATCATATAATTTATGGCGTTCATTGAAGTGGTTGCATAATGTGTTTAGTTATAAGTATCTTAATGTCACTTCATCTGAAAATTGTAGGCTGAGGCAGAGCTAATTTCATCAATTGTCACATTTTTCAAGCGCATTGGGATCACAGCATCTGATGTGGGGTTCAAGGTTTCTAGTCGAAAAGTGAGTAAGCTTTGCAGGTTCTACTTCATCGAATTCTGGGTAAAATAGATTGCTCTTTTTGAGCACCATATGCCTTTGCCCTTTCAGTTTGATTCTCTTAGAGTGATTTCTTCCCCCTTTTTAGTGAATTTCAAGCAAATTCAGAATCTGGGAATTTGAAACTGTCATCCATAGAACTTTTGATTTTGCCAATGGTTCATACCTTCCATGTGTCCTTAAAATTGCATGATAATATGTGTTTATGTTTTCAATCTCTTGTGTTCTGAGGAAGATTGGCTGTTAATTATACAATTGATATTTGTGCAATTTGGAAGAAGTTAAAAGGCTGAGGATGTGGCAGCATATTAGTGGTTTTTTAGCGCTGTTAACTTTATGGTACTTTATACACTAAAGAGGCTTTTGATGTTCCGTTCAGATGAACATTAAAAGAAAACTTTGATTATGTTGGAGAAAGAGAATAAAATAAGCTCAAGAAAGGGAGGGAGATTTTTGTTTTCTAATATACTTGTCTATCTTCTTTAATACTTCATTTCATTTCTGGTTTCACTTTATGTTAAGTTCAAGGGCACATATCTCTATTGGCCATCTTTGGCTTGATTCCTTTCAATTTTGATTATCCACACTGGCTTCATGCCATTATTATAACGTTTTTGGTGAATAAATATTATATACTACAGCAATATGATTGCAACAATGCATTTTGTAATTGCGTTTGGACTTTGATTGTTTAGTACTCTTTCTAGGACTCAGAAGGAGAAAAGTGGGTAATGCGTCATCTGCCAATCTACTGATATATAAATAAAAGATTAGATTTCCACAGATTTGGAGTATCTAAATTGAATTTTCTAAGTATTCCAAAAACCAAATAGAAAATTTCTTCACTCAAATTTTCTCTTTTTCACTTGCAAGATCTTCTATGGCATCAGAGTGTTATTATCTGTTCAAGTAGGACTAGTTTCACACACATATATAGCTGATGCTGGTTTTTCTTGTTGAAATTGTCATGAGACTAATATTGTTACCTTCTACATAAACTCTTTGTAGTTTCTTCATCAACTGGTTAATCACAGCTATCAATTTATGTCATTGCTTGTGAGATAGGTGTAAGCTGATACTGTTATTTCTTGTTACTGTCATCATGACAATAATATTGCTTCTTTTCACTTGAATTATCTAATCGGTTCTTCATCAACTGGTCAATTTCTGCGGTCAGTTTGCATCATTATGTGGTGTTGATAATTGCTGATCTGGTTCCAGGTTTTACAAGAAGTACTAAGACTCTATTCTGTACCAGATCACTTATTTAGCAGAGTTTGCGTCATTATAGACAAGGTCAGAAAATGATGCATCATTATTAACTTATTTTGCTATTGCATGTCTCTTGCAACTTTTTGTTGCAATGGTTGCTGATTCTTTTCTGCCTCCCTTTAGTTTTGAATATTTTCTATCAAGATTAATTTGCTCAGCATGAGATATTGGTCTCTGAATCTACTTTCTATGTAGAACCGTATTCTTATTCTACTAGTTACAAAGTGGGATGTTTGAGACTCCATTCCAGTTGCATGACTGTATGTTATTGCCTCCATTCCATTTGAGTATCTTATTTCTATTTGGCCTATTTAGTGGGTATCTTTTTCTCCAATGGGACGTTATCATCATGATATTGCTATGTTTGTACCTCATTAAATACCAAAGAAACAATATTTTACTTTCGTATATTTGAGTTTCAACGTATTAAAATATGATCCCACTTGTTCCCCACTTTCTTTTGAACTGTCAAATAGAATATTTCATTTTTCTATACTGTTTTTTATTGGGGGATAGTATATGCCAATGTATTACTGCCCCGCTGCCTCTCTACAAGTTCTCGTTTTATAACTTGAATTTCTAGTTGCGACTTATGAAGTAATATTAAGCTGGAAAAAGTTGAGGTTTTTCCTTATTTTGTTATCTCCTTTGGTTTATTTGTGGTTTTAGATTTATTGAGGTAGTATTGCTGAAAAATGGAATACAAATCAATGAAAATATGTTCTTGTATGCTTTGTTGTGATTGTTGCGGGCAGGACTCTGTTTTAAGTTGGTAACTGATTATATAAGTTTTTGTAAGTTGTGCTTGTGTGAAATTCACTTATATGATTGTTTCTCTCCCTTTCCATTAGACAGCTGTATGTATGTTTTTACATGATTTTTTTCCCACTAATTTTGGAACTGCATGTTTGTAAGCAGATGGAAAAGATTCCGATTGATGAAATGAAGAAAGAGTTGATATCTATAGAGTTATCAGAGGAGGTTGTTGAGGAGCTTCTGCAAGTTCTTTCGGTCAAGTCTTTGGCAAAGTTGGAAGGTTGGTCAGTATAAAATTTTGATCATTATGTTGACTGAAATGATGGAATGAATGCAATACAATACACCTTGATTTTCCTAAAAGGATATTCTATTGCCGGTAGACATTATCTTTTTCCGTCTCTCTTCTGTTTTGATGAGCTAAGAAGGCCATGACAATGGCGGAAAGTGAGGGTAGCGCCATAGATGAGAAAATGAGATAAGTACGTTTGAGATGATTTGGATATGTGCATAGGAGACCTATAGGTGCCCATGTACAGGGTGTGAAAAACATAAAATTTTTAACTCAAATTTAAAGGGGAAGGAAAGTCCTAAAAAGAAATGGAAAGAAACAACTAAAAAAAACGTAATATGCTTAAATATAAATATGAATATATAAATTTGTGTGTGTGTGTGTGTTGATAGTACAGGATGGCAGAATATGATCCATATATCCGTTCCCCATATAGTGGGATAAAAGCCTAGTTGTTTGTTGTTGTTTTGAATAACAAGCTGTGAAAAGGTCTGATGTCTTAATGGACTAGCTTAAAACTGAGCAATGTTAGTGACTTGGGAAGGTGTTAATGATATTATAGACATGGTGGATATACAACAATAACAACTAAGCCTTTATCCCACTAAGTGGGGTCAGCTAAGACATGTTGGATATATCATTTGAGTGGCAAAGTTTTACGCCGGCTGCCAACCTGACGCATCCCTCCTTTTCCCGGGCTTGAGAAGACATGGTGGATATGAACTCAAAAATTATGTGCAGTCAATACTTAAGTTTACTACTGTCGTGAACTAGTTTTCTATTGGAATTTTTACTTTTATAGTAATAGATGCTCTTCAGTTCTTGTTGAGATATCAAACGTTGATTGCTGATTTCAAGGTTTTGTTACTCTAATTTTGATGAAGTGAATGAGCTTCCGATTTTGTCTAAAGGAAAAGTGGCAACCTGCTCAGAATGGAACCTCTGATATTGATCAGGAGAATCAACAACGGAGAGAAGTAAATAGCTTTATGTGCAATTCTATATGCTTAATGTAATCTATAAAGCATCCCTGTGATCACCCCTGGAAATTGAATTGTTGTCTCAGTAAACATTTGTAGAATTTTGTGTTAGATAATTACTTTAAGTAACCAAAGAATATTGGCACAGGTATATGGAACAGCAGAGTTGAGCTACTACATTACTGTATTACAGTAATCGCTGCTTAAGGATGATGATTATACTTGAATCTGTTTCGTTAGTCATAATTAGTTTTAGAGTTATTTTGACCTAGATGAAGTACTATTACTGTGGTATTAGTTTAAATATAATATTCTGTTTGTGTAGAGAAACTTGGTTCTGTGGGGGAAGCTCTTGATGACTTGAAGCAACTATTTTCACTTGCTGAAAAGTATGGTTATTCTGAGTGGATTCAGTTTGATGCGTCTGTTGTCCGCGGACTAGCGTATTATACAGGAATTGTATTCGAGGTTAGTTTCTTATGATCAATGTCATTTTGCTGTGACAAGCAGTTGTGTTTCATGAAATTATACTTGATGAGAGTGTTTGCCTGCCATCCTGATGTTGTTTGTGGGATGGAGAGTGCTTGTAGCATGTTATATAATACAATAACTAATCTCTGGCTGTTCCTGCGACAGTGAGTTTCCTTTGGTGGTTGTCTATGGTTTTAAATCACAATGTTGATGCATACACAAGTCAGTTAAATCAAAACTTGGGATCTTAACTCCAGGGTTATAAAGCTATATGAAAATTTAGATTTATTATTTTCTGGCTACAGAATTTTAGAGCATCGCACACGTTTGACTGCTAGATGGCCAAAAACATTCATTATTATGTCATACTGTTTTCAATAGAGTTAATTTAATTTTTCATTACTTCATTACTTGAATAAGCGGCTATTATATTTTACCACCTATCAGTGCCCTCGTGCATTTGACTTTCTCTTCTCCCTTGTTTTAACCCATTTAATGATTTTGGGATTCATGGGTGAGCTCTTGTTCCCTTTTCTTCGTCTGTCTTCTTTTCGTTAATTTCCTTGAAAGAAAGTATAGAAGTAGCCATTTCGAGGCACATAAGACGGTCTAATGGACCCTGCAGTACCTTTGTCAGGATCGTGTTAGTTTAGTTTCATTTTGTGCATATTCTACACATGCACATAAATGGATGTTCATGGTAATAAGCTCTAAAGCACAGTATGTTGTCTTGATATTTGACCAGAATAGAGAATTGCTTGAGAAGCAGTAGGTTACCATGTATTTGTGCACATGATGTATGCCTCGCAGCAGGTTGTCTTGATATTTTAACGAAATATAGAATGCTTGAGAACCAGTAGGTAACCATGTATTTGTGCACATGATGTATGCTTGCATCTACTGCTGCATCGAGTTGTATGTTAGTGTGTACAATACACTAATTTAGATATGGCATTGGTGTCACGGAGTCATAATTCTTTTTACAGGGATTTGATCGGGAAGGGAAGCTGCGAGCCATTTGTGGCGGTGGCCGATATGACCGCTTGCTTTCTACTTTTGGAGGCAATGATGTTCCAGCTTGTGGATTTGGCTTTGGGGATGCTGTAATTATAGAAGTGAGTCAAACTTCCTCACCGCTGCCCATTTCCTTTTATTTTCTGTTAAATTAGAGATTAAAACTGCATAACTGCAAATGTTGGTTTGGACATGCACGTGAATGAATTCAAATTTCAGGTGGAGGGATGAGGTGAGGTTTTGTATTCTGAAATTATGGGAACATGATCTTCCTGCCTAAGATCACCAGGAGAAAAATCTAGTTCTCCTGAAAAACAAATTGCGTCACCTCATGGAAAGAAAAGGGAAGGGTTATGATGCATGATAAAAAGGGGAAAAGTAGAGAAGACACTATTCCTTAAATAGTATAGAGAGATTGGAGAAAGAAAGAGGAGGGAGTACAATACCTTGATAATAGCTAAGAAAATCCAGTGTCAGAATTTAGGTATTGAACTATGAGCCAAAATAGATTTGTTTAGCTATTCAAAGACTTATGCTAATCTTGTTTCTGCTAGGAAAGTAGTCTTGTCTGAGGGAAAGACAAATTTGAGATAATAAATGCCGCCCTAACAAAAGTTTACAAAATATAATTATTTGTCCAGTAAACCTAAAATGACATTTATATGATTATCCTTTATTTTTACTCTTCCATCCTCCAATTGTCTCCATTAGGTAAACAAGAATATTTCATATGCGAGAAGCACGTGAATGGTTTTTACTTGCCACTTGCCTAGTAACAGAAGACATTTTGATCTTATATAATTTTTCGGTTCTAGTCCTTTGTACTGAACTTTGTGATATAATTTGGAAGATCTTAATACCATAGCTTTGGCAATCTAAATGCTGGAAGCAAGATACATTCTTGACTGGAATGGCACTTTTTTTTGTTGGATAAACCTTTGAATAATGGCTGAATCTTTCGAAAGGCTTTACACCATTACTTTTTATTTTCAATTAGTTGTGTCACAAGCAGTTAGCACTCTCTTTGTTTTGAGCATCTACTGCTTTACTGAACCATCTCAAAAGATTTTGGTTTAAATTTTCCTTGTACTGCTGTGTGTTTGATTTAGCTGCTCAAGGAGAAAAGACTTCTGCCGGATGTTCCCCCCAATGTGGAAAACATTGTCTGCTCACTTGATAAGGATCTCCAAGGCGCAGCAGCCGCAGTCGCTAGCATTCTTAGGCAAAAGGGAAAAAGTGTTGATTTGGTTTTGGAGAACAAACCACTCAAGTGGTAAGAAAATGCTAATGGTTTAAGCTTCATGCGGATTTTTTTTTTTTTTTTTGGCTAAGTTCAGATTCCTGCAGAGGATGTAAATATTTTTCTTCTATTTGGTGTAGAAATAAAATTTTACTAATAAGAGGAAGAGGAAAAATTCCTAATTTGCTCTTAAGTATTCTATAGCTCATAGCGAACTCTGCTCATATAATATTCACTCAATACACCCTATCTGCTTTCACAGGGTGTTCAAACGAGCTGATCGGATCAATGCACAGAGGCTGATCTTGGTCGGAAGTGCCGAGTGGCAGAAAGGCATGGTTGCTGTAAAAATTCTTTCATCTGGGGAACAGTATGAGATCAAGATCGACGAACTAGAATAGCAGAATTTTGGGGGCATTTGGTAGCACTTTGTACAGGCATTTTTGGACAATAGGTATACATTCATCTTACACAAAATCAATTATACATAACATACCAGTAATTAGCTTCTGGAACTATAGTTGGAGAAAGTTTGTATATTTTCTTCAGTGTATCTGTTAAATTAATCTCTTGTATCATACACAATTCATTGTCAGGTTTAGCCATACAATTGCTGCTGCTCTTTAGATTCTGTTTCATCACTAGGCAGACGTGAAAATTGCATTTATAATATATCGTTTTGAAATTTGTCCCATGACGTGTTCTGTTTTTATTAATATTTAGTTTATATACGTGGGTATATGTGATGATTCACAATACACCTAAAAATGTTATGTCTACACTTTTGTTAATGGTAAAAAAAAGTAAAGGTATATTTTTATACATTATGAGCTATAAATAGGATATTGATACCCATGGAGATTGACGATAATTTAACTAAGTTTTTCTTCACACCCAATTGGCCACCGCTTTGTGTTTCTTGTCTTCTTGTTCTCTCTTCCAAGTTCCAACTTGGCATGTTTCTTTCATCAATGTTCAGAATTAAAATTGACTCATAAAGAGCATAATATAATATGTAACAATGGTTAAAAAGTCGCAACTTAGCAAAACATAATGCAAACACTAGTAACAAGGGCTGACTTTCTAATGCCGGTGCATGCGATAACGTTTGACAATGTCACACTTTTCCTTTGCAATAACATGCAATTTCATGGGATATGATTGAAATGATTTGAGGTTTGATAAGGCTGGATATGTAAATATTCATATTTTCATAATCCAATAAGAATACAATATATACACTCTGAATTTGTTATATATAGAATTATGAGATACGATTTATGTGACTGTTCTAATTGGGCATGTATGCAAATTCTACCTAACAAGAAACATTAATTGATGTATGATTTTAAATCTATAAATATGAGTTCAATTTACTTATTTAGAACTTTTTTCGGAAGAATGTTCAGATATAAAAATATACTAATTCAAACATCGAAATTTTTCTCAAGACAAATTTTCATGAAAGTTTTCACTATTGTCGAGTTTTGTAGATAATAGCCTTTTGTTCTTGACCATCAATTAACGTGAAGTTGGATTTAGGATTCAGGGTTTAAGACCATCTCCAATGCTGCTTCATTTTGGATTTAGGATTCAGGGTTTAAGACCATCTCCAATGCTGCTTCATTTTAGTGCAGTGGAGAACATAAAGACAAAAAACGTAAAATGGCGCAGGGTTGGCGTTAATTTTTGGCGTATGAACAGTGTTGCGCTAGGTTTGGCGCAGCACTGTTCCTGCGTTATTTTTTTTCAATCATTTTTTAAATTTTCATATAATTGCAATTTGGTCCCTTTTTGTCTTTAAGACTTGTTTTTTCCAATAATTTTGTTATTATAATTTGGTCAATACATTTAGTTTAGATCATTTTAATATTTTGGTTTCTTTAAAATTGTAATTAATTAATTATTAACAATTAATTCTAATAATTAATTAAATAAAAAATATTACTAAATTAATTAAAAATATTAATTAAATTTAAAATATCACAAATTAAAAACATTAAGTAACATATTTATTCAACATTCTAATTGTATTGAATGATTTGTAATCTTAGTTTTGTGTTTGTAATATTTTAGACTAAATTATCTAATGTAATATTTTACTCTAAATTATCTATGTAATATTTATTTTTTTTGAATTTTTAATAAAAATGTATTTTTTTTATTTTAAGATAATTAATAATTTTGAGTAACACGTGTTATTAATATATTTTTGGATTAACATGTGTTATTAATATATTTTAAGTTAATTTGATATTTTAGTTCATTTTAAAATTATAATTAATTAGTTATGAAAAATTAATTATATTACTAAATTAAATAAAAACTATTATTAAAAAATACTCATTAAATTTAAATTGTTTTTAATTAACAATAATTAACCCTGCAACAAATTAATTACACTTAATTAATTGAAAAATATTATTAAAATAACTTAAATATAGAAAATAAAATATTAAAGACTGGATAAAAAAAGTTGAACAGTTGTGCACTATATTACATTAGGTGAAAATACAAACTTGCAAAGAAATCAAAAATCTAAAACATCAAACGAACAACATGATATAATTCATAATTTATTTAATAATCTGGTAGATCAGATCCAGATCCTCCGAGGTTGATAGAGCATATGTGGGAGCAACATTCTAATTCGAAGTATTGAATGATTTGTAATATTGATTTGTGTTTTTAATGTGTGACTTAAATTATCTATGTAATGTTTTTCTTTTTGCAATTCTAAGCAAAAGTGTATCCTTATTAATATTAAGAAACTAGTAATTTTGATGACACTCGTTAATTGTTATTTTTGTAATATTATTATTTCCTAAAAGCCAATGTCTTGGAATAATATGTAAAAAAAAGAAAGATTGGAGGTTGTTTTGTTAAATAATAAAGTAGTATAAAAAGTAATAAAAATGAATATAAAATGAAAAGTATAAAGGAATATGTATAGAATATTCTTTTATAGTAAAAAATAAAGTTATGATTGAAGTAAATTTAATGTAGCTACTCTAAAATTTCCACACATTTGTTAGATAATTTCAAGAATTTATTAGCTAGCCTTTTACAACTGAATTTTTGAATTGTAACATTTAGCATAGCTATGCATCAACAACATCAGCGGCCTCCATTATTGTTTTGTATACAATTTTTTTATTCTGAACCCCCACTTGCATATCAGAACAAAAAATCACTACTAATACCGCTTCAGAAAACTACAATTTTTATTATTATTATTATTTTTATTTTTTTTTTGAAAAGAAAACTACAAGATTGATATCTCTAAGTCTCAACACACACCGAGCCAGCTGGGGTTTCTTTTCTTCAATATTAATCTAAATATAGTAGTAATAAATTGATAAGTAGAAAAAGAAAGTCAAAAAATAGCTTGATCATTTCATGCAAGCAAAGCATAATCCTTCATGGGGAACTTGATCAGTGACATAATTTGATATGTTTGTTTATTTGTAAAACTTTTCAACACTGATTTTTAAATGCCTTATTTTGCTTTCTTGACTTTCTTTCTCTGATATAAAATAAAAAAACAAAAACATTGATATTCACCGAATTGCATGCAATGCAGACATTACTCTGTTGATGATGATGTATGTTAATGTTGATCCATTTTATTCATTAGTTTTATCGGTAACCCTTTGTATCCTTCTGCCTCTTGAATTAAATTTTGATTTGATCTTTTGTTTGAAGACAAAATTGCACAATGTATGTTCATCCCAAAAAGAAGACAAAATGGTTCCATTTTTCCTTTCAAACCACACATTTTCCTTCATCGGTTTGACTCTTACGTTGGGATTGCGTATGCAAAGACGTAATATATAGATATGGTTAAGATGATTTTCCATCTTTGTGTGACAAATGTTTGTTTGTGATATAAATGAATGAAGTTTCATTTCTCTTAAATAAGTACCATAGCAATGGATTTTGATTTATATAAATTAAAATGCATATATATATATATGCATTAATTGTCCAATCGACAAGCAAAAAAAAAAATGGTGAATTTGTACATGATAGTAAAATTATCAATATGTCAAGAAAAATAAAAATTGGTACCCTATCATTGAGATATTATTTAAATATGTTCTATTCTTTTGCTAATTCTATTTTCTACTCATTCCCTTTATCAATTGAAGCATTAGTTTTGGCTTGAATGTAGTCTCAATTGGGACTGGTCCCTCCATGATTCTTTGAGAAATGAAAATTCCTCTAAAAAGTGCTAACAAATATATCATGGAAGAGACTTTTATTAGGTAACTGTCCATTTTCTTAAGAAGTGAGAGTAACTTTTTTTTTTTTGGGGCTCTTGCTTTACATATCCTTTAATCTTATTATGAGATTTTCTCTAATATTTGCATAGGTTGAGAACTAGGTTGTGAAAGGAATGCATAAAAAACATGCCCACACGGGGCTCTGTTTGGATGGAATATTTTTTAATTTTAAAATATAATTTTTGTTTTTGAAATTTGTTAGAAGAAATTAAAGGAATATTTTGGAAGTGTTTAGGTTGATGAGTTTGTTTTTATTGAAATTTGTATGGAATAATTTTTTTATAATAAAATTTTAAAATTCAAATTTAGACTAATCTTTAATGAGTTTGTTTTGGTGAGAAATAGGAAAAATTGTTTATTACTAAAAATGACTCTAGTAAAAATAATTATTGTAGCATTATTTTGAATTTTAAAAAATTTTGTAGAAAAAATGGATAAAATAAACAAGTCAAATTAAATTTGTAAAATAAACACTAAAAGGAGTAAAAAAAATATGATTTAGTGTTCAATTCCTAAGGTTGAATATGATGGTGTGTAAGTGTAAAAAAAATCATGACTATTAATGAAAAATTGTAAAAAACAACTTTCATAGTTTATTAAAAAAACCTTTTTCACAACGCATATTTAAAATAATGTAATTTTGTTATCCATATAAAAAAATCATATAGAATTGGTCGTTTTATCTAATTTTATCAAATTTTTAGCAAAAAATTCACGTGTTATTGTTGGACGATGTGCAATTTTATACTTTCATTAAAAAATCAAACGAAATTTGAAAATTAGATTAAATAATAAATTTGGTACAATTTTTTAATATAAGTAACAAAATTGTATTATTTTAAATATAAGTAATAAAAAAAGTTTTTCCAAACAAACCGGAAGGATGATTTTTACAATTTTTCCAACTATTAAATATCACAGGCACAAAAGGACCATATAATTATCGGACTTGTTGCAAGAAAATCATTGACAAAAAAAAAATGATTTACATTTTACATTTGGAAATAAGTTAAAGTTTGTTGCCATTGTCTTCACCTCTTTTCTAAGGCACATTTTTCTTGATTAGAATAACAAATTTTAATCCCAAATGGTCCCTTTTTGGCCATATTATATGCCCCAATAAAGTATCCTGATGAAATGATTTGTTGCTTTAGTGATCCCACAAAGTAGTGCTCTCAGGGAACTGACTGGTCATCTTCAAACTCCATTTTAGCCTTTAAAAAATGATTGTTTTTTTCCACTTTTTTTTTTCCTTTAACAACCATTCTATGAAAAGAAAGCAAAAATTCCTAAAAAACTCAAAAGACAACCTCCCAAGAAAATAGGCACAAACCAGAAAGTTGGAAAAGTATAATAAACCACAGCTGCACACTGTTACAAAAAAAAAAAAAAAAAATTCTTGTGGGCTAGAAGAAGCCTTGCTAGAATAAAGTGTTTCCACTTTCTTAGTTTCCCTTTTTTACATTTTGCACAATCTTCTTTTAGTTCAAAGTAGTGATTGTTTTTCTGTCATGAAGGATTATGTACTCAAAGAGCAATACTCCAAAAGGTGTAAATTATGGACACCCAAATCGGGCCATGCTAGTCCTGCTCTGAGCCTGCCAGGCAACGCATCCACACGGAATCGAACCCGAATGGAATTTAATTTCTCCACACCTTATCTCCTTGCCACTTACCAGCTAGGCTATGCCCCGGGGCTCAAAGAGCAATACTAAATATAGTTCATTGTTGTAAATGAAAAAAAAATACTATGCAATGGTGGAAATATATGTCCTGGCAAGCATAAAAAAATGAATACATAAGCAATTATCTATTAGCTCTATTCGTTTATGTATAAGTAATCGGAACTAAATTCACCCAATTTATAAGCAATTGATCGTAAACGCGGGAAAAAAAGTAAGATTGCAATAGTTTATATACAAGTAATCGATTTAAAATATAAATGAGAAACACGAAATTAAAATTTTGTCATACTCATTACCATGGATCATTTGAAAATGCATGTTTTTAAATAATTAGAGGTAATTTGAAAAATTCAAAAAATCACACTAAGATTTCTTGTAATTTATCCCTAAAATGAAGACATCCAGTGATGTAACATTAGTGGGATACACTTATATTCTATGCATAATTTAGTGGCTAAACATTTTTAATTGCTTCTGATCAAATCTTGTTATTATTCAATCGCCTTGTCTTTCGTGTGATTAATTTGAGCAACTCTCAATTTGGAATAAACCCACTAAAAATTGAGAATTGGAATTTCAAAATCATTTTTTTAAATATTAAAGTTAATTTAACTATGTTGCATGATTATAAATGGCCGATATCAAATCCAAAATTCAAAAAAAAAAAAGAAAAAATAGGATTGCATCAACTGCCACTCACAAATTTTGCCACTTAAATGATACGGGCAAAAGTTAATTTCAATTGTTCTACTAAAAATGGCTAAAATTTGATTTGTTGTTTTAGTATTAATTAAGTTAATCATGATGCCACATAAATTATGTGGATAAATAATTGGGTGAAAATTGTATTTTAATTTCATGTTTTGCCCACTAAAAGGGGTCCATTTGCAAGGGACCTTTCTGTCAAATCCTCTTTTGTCAGGCGGCGCAAGAAAGGGAAGGAAAGAATATAGGGCATTCGGGAAATGACTACATGGATCATAATTTTCTATAAATTATAGATTACGCCCTTTCTTTTTGAAACTTATCATTCAACCTACAAGATTCCATGCAGTGCCAATATCATTGCGGTTATTCTTTCAATTAAATTGATGTGACAATCAAGAGGGGTTTACTTAATGAGACCAGATCATCTGTCCAATATTTATCATGTATTATTCTCTTTAACGTTCAAAACGACTTAGTTTTATTAAAACTAAGGACTAAATGCATAAATATCACTAAAATTACTTTACAATTATTAGGCCATAACCAAGAGATTATTGAACCGTAGTTTTAATTAGAATAAAATAAGACAGATAAAATATTGGACAGAAGATCCCATTGTCTTACTTAATTACCAAGCTGAATGAAATTAATTTAACTAACTTGCAATTTATTGACTAAAAGAATTTTCAAATTTAACTATTGGAGGGGTTCAAAAGTTTTGATTTTGCAAGGAATAGCAAAATACTTTAATTAATTGAACTAGATTTAATGAAAACTCTGCCCTATTTATAAGTAATGGTTCTCAAACTCGAAAAAATAAGAAAAATTATTGTAAATTTATAGTTAAGAGGAAATTTTGTCACACCTTATAATATGGATTAAAAAGTAGATTTAAAGAAGATTAATATGAGATTATTATTGTAATTGTTGTACATGATTTATAACTTATTTATATAAACCTTGATGTGCGGTTAATTAAATTTATAAAAAATCTAAAAAAAAGTCGCAATAATATAATATTATACATTTTATTATTTCTCAAAGGTGAAAATTTTTAGACCATTTATATTAAACCACTCACGTCCAAAAGTATAAGTTATTTACAAGAAATTGTGATTAGTATGGAATTGCACATTAAATATATTTATCATGTAGTTAATTTTGGAACACAAATATTAATGTTTCAAATGTTAATATATCTATATAGTAGCCATTATAGTTGATAATAATACTTTTTTTAATATTATTGTAATACTTTTAATATTATAATACTACTTTTTAAGTAGCATCTATGAACCCAACCAAAAAAAAATTGATTCGACATGACTTGTGAGTTAATTGATGCCATTAATTTACATTTTGAGAATTATTTTGTCATGGCTAAAGTGAAATACAAAGAAATAATTTGGGGGGAAATCTAAATTACTGATTTCAAAGAGGGCCCAAACGTAAAAAACGAAACATACGGAAATGCAGAAAACGATAAAAAAATGATGGCTTTGAAAGGTGGGAAAAGGCTTTTAGATGAAAATGACGCATAGACTAAGCTTAGCTTGGAATGATATGAACGTCACCAATCTCACCCTCCACCTCCAAATAAAGAAACGGAGCACAATTTTTAATGCGTTTTACAGTTTTAAAAATAAACTTTGGTTCGTTGAATTTTGTGCAATACAGCAGCAGCACTGTGGGACAATTCTAGATGAATTTTAGAGCACTGACTCATTTATTATACAAACCCATAAGTCAAAAAAGATCCAGTCTGTATCAAAAAAACTTCAATTTTTCATGCTGTTCTGGATTTTGAACTCATATTTGCTTCTGGGTTTTGCTCAGTTGACCCAATAGTTCTCCTTGAAGGTTCCTGGAAAGAGGGTTTAAGAGGTTTTGAGATTTTAATAAAAAGGTCCCTTTAAGAGTTTGATTTGTATTTGAATTCTGTTTTTGGTTTTTATGGTGTCTTTAATCTATTTTTCAATTCAAAGTTTTGATGTGAATACTTTTGTTGAAAACTTGTAGTTGTGAATCTGAACGGTGGTGGTTCTTTTTCCTTATATAAGTCAATTGAGGCTGGTGAGGTTTCTGGTACTGATTTTAGTTGAAAGGGTGCGTGAAGTTTGTTTCTTCTTGTTTTTTGCTGTTGAAAGAGCGGAAATTGAAGTGGGTTTTTGACTTGGGAGAGCATGGTTATGTATGGGTAGCACAACAGTGAAAATTGGTGGAGAGCACAATAGAAGTGTTACTGCTGGGATGCCAAGCTTTATTTCTCAAACACCAGTTTCTAATCCAATGTAATTCTTCAGCTTTGAACTCATATTATTTGTCTAAACTTTTACTTTTTTTGGCTAATGAGTCCACGTGATTTGTTGTACTTGGTTTCGAGTTCTCTTTAGCATCATTTATGTGAGTTTTGAAAGTAGTTGTAAATTTGTATGCTTTTTTTTTTATCTTCCTTCACTATTTAATTCTTGTCTCAAGTAGCTTACTTTGTAAAGTTCTTTTACTACTGGGACCATGTTAAAGATTTATCCTGAGTGTTACTGCTTTCAGATTGACTGCTAACAGAAAGCTACATAGTCTGAAAATGGTTGTGCAGTACAGAACAGAAAAGGAAAAGGAATATTAGGAAGTTCTGTGAATCAAATGCATCATTATAAAATGAAGACCTGTTTAATTCGTTAAAGTATCTTTCGTTCAACGGTTACTTTGTTAATGTTTTGAAGCAAATTTTAATATACATATAGCTTACACAAGCATGAAAGGTAAGTATTACAGCTTGATCAAATGTAGTTGTAGTTGTCTTTCTTGTTGGGAATGTATTACATATTGTTTGTAACACTTTAAACTGGGTTTGTTACATTACGCTATGGGTGGTGAGCTTTAAAGGTTAAACCATATGTCTGGCCTAGATATATTTCTATACCTTAATGACTCCGGTGTGTATTTCTGAATCTCAGGGCCACAGATGGAAACACAAATCATCCTACACGACTATCAGATTATGGAGTCCTAGAACAGTACCTAGGTTTTCGCATAGGTGATGGTGCAAATGTCAATCGTGGTATGTCTATAAAAAGCATTCTCTCCAACAGTATTGCTGCATGTAGATTCTTGGCATTTTCTTTTTTGTGATAATCCAACTATCTGAACAAAGGGGATTTTTGAGTGGCATGTCCTTTGTTTGATTTGCTTTTCCCTTTTCCCTGGTGATTGAGAGAAAGAGAGAAGGAAGAAGGTGGAAAGAAATGACTATAATTTTTGCTTCTTTGGGATACATTTTTGTATTTGTTTGTTCTGAATTCTGGTGACCATGAGCATGGGTAAAACTTTGCTCATGCATTTTGGTAAGTAATTGTGTTTCATTAATGGTATCTCGCTGTGCAAGAAGCAACTTCCCCTGTTCTGCAAATTGGGGATTTTAAGACATTATGAAGCATAATGAGAATCCTGCCTTTACAGGGTTGACATTATGGCTAAACTTGTGTTTGACATAAATGTGTAGCCTAATATGTTAGGATTTCCTCGGTATGAATCAAGTGGCATACTAATCTAATTCGTAGAATCCTGAATGCCTATATAATATTTTTATTGTTTCCCCAAATTAGAAATGTAATATTTAGTCTTAATTTGCCATGGAACCCTTTAGTTCACCAAAACTTAAAAGACCAAAGAGATCTACTTTTCCTTCTTATTCAGTTGGCCAAGTTCACTATACTGCCAAAATCTTTGGTTTAGATTATTCAGATATTAGTTTCATTTTTTCTTCTTCTTTTTTTTCCCAAAAAGAGTTTCCTCTTGTTTCTTCTTCTTTCTCTATGTATGACGTTTTTTTTTTCTATCCATGTGTGTAGATTTGTGATGTTTATCTGAATGTTGTGGTGGTGCAGGTCCTTTCAATCTAGGTGTAACTAATGCGGCAGCAAGCACTGTTCTCCAATCTGGCAAGGTAACAACTTTGGTCCGTCATAAACTGTATTTGATTTTGATGGTTATATGTTTTCCTAGATTTTGGCAGAATACTATATTTATGTCGAAATAGATCCTTAATTTTATCGTTATATGATATTTATTGCTTCAATTAATCGTACAGTCGACCAATTCAACTTTACCTGCGCCAATTCAAGCAACACAATTGCAAAAGGGGTCACAGCCAAATCTAGTTTCTGCAGCTGGTGCTCATCATGAGAATTGGGGGGAATCTAACATGGCAGATTCCAGTTCCCGCACTGATACTTCCACAGATGCAGATGGAGAAGATAAAAATCAGCGGGTAATGTTGTTTGCATGACATTTAAATTGCTGGCTCTTGGACTACTTGACCTTTTCTGCCCTATCATTTCAGTTGCAGCAAAAATTTTAATGCATCTTTTAAGTCACACCTTAAGAATCTTTTGAGATCTATACGTAGCAATATTTGTTTATCTTTGTTGTGCTAGAGTTGGAAACTGAAGCTGCTTTCACTTGTTGATTTAAATATAAAGAAAATTTCCAGAAAAGTGTATTGTGAGGCATAGGAGATTTTTTGTAAAGTGATCTTGTATTTGAGTAGTGAACTAAAATTTGTTTCTGCTTTGTGCAGGGTGACATGGGTCAGTCCAATGCTCTTACTAATTATGATTCAAGCGACAAATCAAAAGAAAAGAACTTGGATCAGAAGGTTATCTTTTGTAATACCTGCTATGTTATTCAGTGTGGTAACTAGTTGCTAACCAATCTTTTTTGTGACTTTACTTACAGACTCTGCGTAGGCTTGCTCAAAATCGAGAAGCTGCTAGGAAGAGTAGATTGAGAAAGAAAGTATGTTATTCTGTTGCAAATACAATTTAGTTCTTTCTGTTTTTTCTGATGGATTTCTGGGCCTTAATTCTCTTGAATAGCTACTTCTCTAGATTCTAGTTCTTTCTGTTGGCAGGGAAGTGTTGGCACAGAGAAAATATACTTCTATACTTTCTTTGGAATAACATCTTTTAGTATGGTGTAATCCTGTTTTTGGTATTTGATCAACAGATGCAATTTTCCTTTCTTGTGCAGGCTTATGTACAACAACTGGAGAATAGTCGGTTAAAGCTAACTCAACTGGAACAGGAACTCCAGAGAGCACGCCAGCAGGTTTGATTGTTTTGGACATATGCAGTTCTTTCTTGTTGAACGCCAACCTGGGTGTTTAACTTGCATATATATTTTAAGGTCCATGGTTATTGAAATTGCTCTTTTACTGTAGGGGATCTTCATTTCAAGCATGAGTGATCAATCTCATGGAGCCAGTGGCAATGGTATGCTATCTTTCCCTTTTATGACTTGTTAGCCATGCCTATTCAAATGGAGACCTGTATTTCTTCAGACTGGTATTGTTACTCAGTTGCTTGTGCACTCGATTCAAACTCATGTAGTGCATATTTATGTTTTAATTTTGTGCCATTACCATTGCGCTATCTTGTCCTACTTCCCCAAGCTTAAGGCAATTTTGCATTCACGAGTTTTACTGTGGCACTTTGTCTCAGATGTTATTTTAAATTGTGAATTTGGTAGATTATGATTCAGTCATGCTAGGATTAGAAAAAAAGAAAGAATTCTTTTTCAGTGTATTCTGAACCTTTCTGAATCCTAAATGATGCATGTCTTATGGATTTTCGCTAAATGAAATTCTAAGAATCAAGTAGTGTGTTGATACCCGCCTTTTCCTGCAATATGTGAGCAACCTTGTCATTCCAGAAGTTTGAGTCAGAGGAGCATTTTTGTCTTTTATATATGCTGTTGGTTTGGGCACGAAGTCCTGATCAAAGAGCTTTTTCCCAGTTTGACTAAGAGGGTAAACTGTTCTCTAAAGGGCAAGTGAAGTCAGAATGCTTCTGCAATAGGTCTAGGAAAGGCGTCATGTACTTACCTCCGCATATGAACACGATTATCCAATCCAAACCCCACCCCCCCCCCCTCTCCCCCCCCTCTCTCTCCAAATTGCTTTCTTGGCTGGCTACTCTATGGTTGGACATTTACGAAAATTTGTTCATGCTGCAAACAGCAGGAGCCATGGCATTTGATGTGGAATATTCCCGCTGGTTGGACGAACATAATAGGCATATAAATGAGCTGAGAACAGCTGTAAATGCACATGCCAGTGATGCTGATTTGCGTGGAATTGTTGACAGTGTCACAGCACAATACAATGACATTTTCAGGGTGAAAGGTACTGCAGCGAAGGCTGATGTGTTCCACATCTTGTCAGGAATGTGGAAAACACCGTCAGAAAGGTGTTTTATGTGGATTGGTGGATTCCGGCCGTCTGAACTTCTGAAGGTGGGTGTTCTGAAATTTGCTTTTGTTGCATACTTCATGTCTTTCTGCTGTTAAGATTTTATCTACAACAGCTCACATGTTAGAAATTATTATTATTATTATTATTATTATTACTATCTTCATCATCATCGTCGTCATCTTTTGGTTATTATTTTGGTAATTAAGGAAGTTCATTGAGTGAAAAACTGAATGCATCTTACATAACAAACCCCAGCCCCCGTTCAATGCTGGGTGGAGTTTTCAAGTCACTAAAAGTCTAGAACTGTTACAACTCTTTTTTAGCTGGTGTATTCGCACATTGGCTCCTTCTCTGAAGATCAGGTAAAAATTTGTTTGTATCTTATGGAATGTGATCATTCTATACAGAATATGTTGTGAATTCAGGATGGATGCCTTGAGTTCATTTCAATGTCTCTCCATTGATTCAATACTATTTAATAATGGCTGTATTACTAGTTGTAAGAGCTATAATTAAATGAATACAGTCACTGGCATTCTGTGTCCAAAAGTGAAGATCCGAAGATAGTCATTTTTGTTGTTTATTGTGACCCCTTACTGCAATGGAGGACATGTAATTTCATCCAGCAAATATTTTTGAAAATCAGCTTTGTCTTTCTAACACAGTGGATATCTGAACTGCTTTTTGACCTTTCTAATTGTTGATGGCCTCGTTTGTGGGTATCATATGATTTGATGTAGTTCTGAAACCTGGAATCTCCAAGCTCGATGTATTACAGAATGTGCAGCGACACTTTCGATTCTGCTTTTGACTCTAAATTTGTCTTAAGGCATGTTGCATCTACTACTTGGCTTTAGGAATTTATTCATCAAGAAACATAGTCATTGCTACCTATTATGGTGGATCTTCATGCATGGGTTGTTAGAATATATATTAATTTGTGTTGCGGTCAGACTGTTCCTCGGAATATTTTCTTGTAGTTTTTGGAAGCTGATGTACTTTCAGTACTTTTGTTTTTTCGACTGATCTGGTTGAACATTATCGTGATTTCAGCCTTTGAGAATTTTTAGTTAATTAGTTAATAATGCCTGCATCCTGTTCTGACGCTGATATGCTTAGAGATAGTTAAATTAGGATATAGTAGAATAAGGACTTGATCTTTTGTCTTGGCTGAACATTTTCTGTATTTTGTCTGCTGCCATGATTGAGAAGCTGTAAATAGCAATGGTTGAAACTTGAAAGACTTACTGACCTCATCTCTATTTTTTATTACTGAAGACTTCTTCTGATCATCCTAATGTATAAGATCTGAATAGAAATGGTTTTCTCAAGCCATTCAACTTATTTCGACTCTACTATGGTATCTATAATTTGAGTTTCCATGTCTTATTCATGTTTTCTGAGTGGATTTGATGGTGATGCAGCTTCTTGTGGATCATTTGGAGCCTCTGACTGAGCAACAGAAGGGTGGTATATACAACTTGCAGCAATCATCTCATCAAGCAGAAGATGCTCTTACACAAGGCATGGAGGCTCTGCAACAGTCTCTAGCTGAGACATTGGCAAATGGTGCTTCTGGTCCTGAAGGATCAACTGGAAATGTGGCGAACTATATGGGTCAAATGGCCATGGCCATGGGTAAACTGGGGACTCTTGAAGGTTTTCTCCGCCAGGTACATCCTTTTGTAACTATACCTGACTTAGAACGCATAAATGGAAACGAGTAAAAGACTTGTGATATTCTTTTCAAGCAACTGCCCAGTTATTTGATATCCATCCACCTGTATAAGTGGTAGTGTCTGATTTGTACAAAAATGAAGTGCATTATTGCTATTAGTTTTTCCTGCAGTAGGAAACTTTGTCGTTGATGTTCAAAAGCAGCAGCTCGTTACCTTAGTTACTAAGGAAGCTTCTTCAATCCACCCAATAAAAAGTCAATGATACTTGACAACCTCTTGTTTACTTTTTTGGTTTGATAGCTTAGGATTGGTTGAAGATTACACTTATTCGTCGAACTATATTGAAATATTTTAGATTTTTGAGGGGCATGCGGTATATAGTTTTTGAAGATTGATTACCTTTGACACTTGACAGGCAGACAACTTGCGACAGCAGACACTACAACAAATGCACCGCATATTAACCACCAGGCAGTCAGCTCGTGCCCTTCTGACAATAAACGACTATTTCTCACGCCTTCGGGCCCTCAGTTCCCTTTGGTTGGCTAGGCCACGAGAATAATGAGTTGAGCTGCACTACTCCTGGTTAATAGCTGAATACTACAACATATGGATTGTAGTTCATATTTGGATGGAGGTTGGAACCGACCCATAAAGGATAATTGGGGGGTTAGATAATGCAGAATGTTGCCGCTAGTCTGTTGTTGTACTAGTACACTAGTTACTTTTCAGAGTAGGTGTATGCTGCTGGTTCTTGTGATTCGAAACCAACGTTATGCAATGTTCATATTTGTTAGGAGTATGATAGGAAAGATATACATAGGATTTTAGCTGTTAAAATATGTACAGAAACCAAAATAATTTGAATGAATTAATTCTGGCTTCTGTGAATGTTTTTTGGCTGCCATTGCAGATGTGCTTCTTGATTGGATTTCTTGTGCCATTACTTCGAAAAGTTTCATGATTTTGGTGGCTGGTTTGAGAGGGGAAAATGTGCATTTTTGAATTGTTTTGGCGTGTGCATTGCCCTGAAAAATGATTTAGAATTTCATGGTTTTTGTTTAATTTGGAAAGCAACCATCGATTTTTTTAGAATTCTTTTTATCACGCACATAAAATGTTGCAATTTTGTAGTCACGGTGTGCATGTATGCTCTCTGTTAAATGCAATTTTGTCATTGTTGGACAATGTGCATGTATACTTTCTGTTAATTGCAATTTTGTCGTTGTTGGAGGACATGAGATCTCTTCAATATTTTGTCTGTTTTATTGTGGTTTAATTATAATTACGTCATAGGGGTCACTAATCTCTTGATTAGGGTCTAATAATTTTAAAGTAATTTTAGTGATATTTATGCATTTAGTCCCTAGTTTTAATAAACTATGTCGTTTTGAACGTCAGACAGAATAAGACATGATAAATATTGAACAGAGGATTTGGTCTCTTGTTGGACAATGTGAAAGGATAAATTTCGTACAATTTTTTTAAATATAAATAATTGAAATACATCATTTAAATATGAGTCATCAAAAAATATTTAAAACAATTATGAATGATAATTTTGAAATTTTGAGATTCTCCCAAATGAATTTGACTTACAACTGATGATGTTGATATTTTTATTTATTAATAATTAATAAGTTAAATATATTGATATTAAAATTTCTTAATATTAAAAAGCTTAAATTATACCAAATTCATCATTATATCTAATTTTGTTAGATCTTCTAAAAAAGATATACACGTGTAGATTTTTTTATGTTAAAAAAAAAAAAAAGAAGTAAACAAAGCTAATTAAAAGGACTAAACTAAAAATAAAGTTAAATAAAAGGACTAATCTGATATGATATTTTTTCCAATTCTTCCTCAAATAATTGTTCAGTAATTCGCATTTAGGCCGTCATATTTTGCCATTTCTTAGTTCTTACCAAACAAATGAAAATCCTACCAAATTCACAATTCTCAGTGCCAAACGGTCCTTAAGGTTTCAAAAGCCCGCAAAAAGCCCTCTTTGTTCAATTTGTTCTCTCCACTGTCAAAATTCATCCCATCGCCTCTCAACCGTTTACTCGATCACGTAATTGTTGAACTCTTTTTCTTTTATTTATATATTTCTCACCATTTTTACAATGTAATTTCTTTATTTGCAGATTTTGGTGAAAAAAGAGTTTTTTGGAATTTTTTTGGTTTAAATTTCAAAAAGAAATGGCACACCATGCTCGGCCAATGACAGGATTGCTACTGTTTACTGGAGTGAATGTTGTTTTGGTCTCAACAATAACCCCAGTTTATGATTTTGTTTGCTTCCATCCGTACTGGGAACGAAGGGTAATGTTTTGTTCTAATAATTTTTTTTTCATGTATTCAAATTTTAGATATTTAAGTTCTCATCTTTTTTTTTTTTTTTTGTTTTTGGGAAATTGTGATATTGAGTATTAGGCTCTATATGTTCTTTTGATTGTATTTGATTATGGGTTTCTTGTTGCAATTTTTTTCTGTTAGAATTATTTTTAAAATGTTTAGTGTTTCACTCATGAAAATGCAAGTTTTGAGCAATCTTTAAGGGAATTTTTGTTTATTGGAGAGTTGAATTTCCCATGAGAGATTCTGCTAATCCGTTGGAATTAGAATAGGGTTATTGTCATTGAGTCTAGTGGTGATTGATCATTGCAACAAAATGTCAAGTCTTGAGTGATTGGTAGAAGTTCGATTCAAAAGATATAAATTACATCTATCATGGTTATAAAAGGAAACCATTTAAAACAGGTGGGTATAGTTTCAAACTTTAGTTCATATGATAAGCGGACAAAGGAATGAAGAGAAAGTAACACTAAATGATATCACCATAGGAGGTCGATTTTGAAGCTTCTGAGCTAATCGAAAGTGCTCGTCTTTCGAGCTACTTGTCTTCCGCTTCGATATTTTTTTCTTCACCCATCTGGATTTTTTGTAAAAAGTTTTTAAGAGCTCTTTATTGCTTCAATATTGGACAACCATTTTAAGATCTTTGGCGTATGATCAATATGAAATCTGTTTAAAGTTGAATTGGGTTTGCCCTACCTGTTTGTGTGCTTTAAAGAGTGAGGTTCTCGTTTACTTTTAGTTTTAAAATTTACAATGTTTTGCTTTCTAAGATGACCACTCCTTGCTTCTCAGATGCTTTGCAGCTTTTCAACATGGGAAAAAGAATGAACATAATGAACTATCACATTTGAAGGATTTAAAGTGTGATAATATCATAGACAAATATTTGAACTTCCACTCTTTGAAATTTCTTCTAGGCACCCAGTTTTATTTTGGGATTATGTACTAGGTTGATTAGTGTCTCTGTGAAGCAATGTGCTACTATGCATATATTTATTCCTATTTGTTGTTGAAACCAATATATCAGAGAGAACGCCGACACAAGGAACGTGAGGCTGCCTTGGCCAATGATTCAAATCAAATAAGAAGTGATGTCAATTTCAGGGCGCCTGGATAGAAGTTTCTCTTCGACTGTTATCTTGGCTGTCTTGTGTCCTGTTAGGAAGGCAAAACTTGGTACTAATTAAGTTATTTGAAAGAACATTTCAAGGACAACAGAGGAAATACATGCTTGAAGATATTTTGCGCACCCACAATTTTGGTTGGTTGCTTTGTCCATTTGTTATTGTCCGGGGAGATGCAGTCACATTTTGCAATTTGTTCGTTTATTATTGTTCGGGGAGATGCAGTCACTCATTGTAAGAGTTGGAGCAGATTTCAACAATTCAGAAACCCAATTATGTATTCTTGGGCTACTTTAGTGCCTAGGCTTTGTGGGATTTGTTAAAATGCTAATATTGGGTTATTGTGTATTTGTGCCACGTGAGAATTGAGTGAGTAAAGTTGAAGTTGTTAGATTTTGGTCTTTTTGCTGTCGAAATCATTAAGCTAATTCTCAACAGAATATCACGAATTCACAGTATTTTTCTAGAACATCCTTGTACATGGCATGAGAATACTTTCTTGAAGTACATTGATGAGCTTATTTTTGTTATTGGAATGTTTCGAAAAGCCTGGAAAATCCAATTTAGATCCATGTGGAAATTCTCCCGAAATTCAATTGGAACCAAAATGCACGCAGCATCCTCAATGTTACCAAATATTTGTTCTTGGGATGATTATCGAGCTTCTGAAGACAGCTTTTGAAAACTTTTGGTGGAAATGAATTTCTGAGTAGATCCTTAATCTCATATCCAGGCAGCATTTTTATGGCTCTGGCAGTTCATGCTGTAAAGATTGGCCAGAAATTGTTTTTTTGTAAATTTGAGACAGCTACTTTTTTGTTGGATTAATCAGTTATCCTTTTAGTTCAAGGGGCACTGGTTCTTGGGAACTCTGGTGGTCACAGTGGTGCCCTCTGATCTTCAGGGATGACTTGTTTGGTAGTTTCTGGTTAGTGCAAGCTATTATTACACTCCCATGTACTTTATCCTTTCTTCTGTTTCTTTTATTGGAGGATTGCATGGTTTTTTTCTTCTCATCTTTTATTTGTACTCTCTCCCCTGTGAAGTCATAGTCATTGACAAAATGCAGAAACACCCTTCTTTGCTAATATTTGATGGTTTTTTCTTCATGTCATTACTTGAAGAGTAGGCCTAATCTATGAGTTTGATGATGGATTGTTATAGATATTAGTATTGTGAACCATAGTTAATTTGTCTTTTGCTCTATATATGTATAAGGCGATTTTCCTGTAGAATTTCTAAAATATCAGGATGGTTAAGATGCTGGATTATATGATATCTTGCATTGCAGTTGAAATATCCTTTGGCATTAAATTTTTGTGTGCAGATGGATCATCCTTACCCTAATGATGTGTTGGGTGTTGGGGGCTTAGTGAATTTATTTTGCAGGTGAAGCTTTCTCTTCTTTGGTAAACAAAGGATGGTTTTCAAGTCCTTTTAACAAAGATTTTGTCCCACCCTCTATAAGCAATGGTGGTCTTACCAAGTTAGCATATCATCATCCCTCATGACTTTGACAATGTAACTGCCAAAGGGATTATTGCCTTCAATGGTGTGATATAACTTTGAATTATTGATATGCATGTTAGCATGTGTTCTCTGGGCTTAACAGCATTAAATTTGAAAGCTTTTTCTGGTGAAACTGTTTTTAAGATTAGGCTTTGAAATGTGTCATAATCTTAATAAGAAAACGAAAATATGATTATGATTTGATTTGAGATTTTTATGTAGATATTATTATAGCTCCTCCTCATAATTGTCACAGTTAATTTTTTTTTTTTTTTTAAGTTTAAAGAATTACTTTTCTTTTATTTGTCTTGATCTTAGAAGAAAAACGTACAAATGATTATATGATTAAAGTTCAAAGAATTACTTTTCTTTTATTTGTCTTGATCTTAGAAGAAAAACGTACAAATGATTATGAGATTTGATATGAGATTTTTATGTAGATTATAGCTCCTCCTCATAATTGTCACGGTTAATTTTTGAAAATTCGAAGAATTACTTTCCTTTTTTGTGAAGAGTAATGATGAGGAGAATTGTGATAGATTGAAAGACAGACAACTAGATAAACATGTACATAGGAGACAAAGGGAAATTAAGATGAAGATAAAAATGAATTAGTAAGAATTATATCAAAAAATGTGTTATATTTCAATATATATATTATAAAAAAAAAAAAAGAGTTTAGACCTATGTAAATGAAAAAATGAATTAGATTGACCAATTCCATTTAGTGAGAAGTTGATGTTGTTGTAATGATAAGGAGAAGTGCAATATTATCAACTCTTAATGGGTAGTGTGATTTTTATAGTCATCATACTTAAGAAATGTTTAGTTTTTGTTGTTGTAATGAAGGTTTAGTTGAAGTCCAATATTATAAACTCTTAACAAGAAAACTGTAGTTAATGTTGTTGCAATGATGAGAAGATCGAAAATATCATATACACTTAATGAGAAAGGTTTAGTTATTTTCCATGTAATAATAAGGAGAATCGCGATATCACAATCGCCATATTTATCACATAATTATATTTAATTAAGTTTACGACTACGTCAATTAAAACGGTTATTTTTAATTAAATTCAAAGAAAATTGGAACATTTCTCACATGAAAACTAATGATATTATTAAAATTTGTGCAAACAATTCACTTGGAAGAAACTTGAGATTTCCATAAAATTAGGAAAAAAAAAGATTAAAAATAAATTGGCATAATTTTTTTTTTTTTTTTTTGGGTGCAAATAAGAGTGGAAGGAAGTGTTGGTAGGGGATAAATAAATAAAAGTGGATGAGAGAGCATAATTAGAAAGGGGGCCATCGGCCAATTTGCAAAGTGGGCAACTGAGTTAGATTCACGCTTTGTCTATCAAGGCAACACATGTGCTCTCACACGCTTTCTCCTATCCCCACTCGCATGTGCTCTTGTCTGTCTTTTCTCTTTGCTTTCTCTATTCGCATCCCCTTTATTTTATTATTTTTAATTTTTATTTTAATTTTTTGCCTTGAAAAATGCAATTCCTTTGCCTCCTATATTATTATTAAATACTTTTACATTTTCTTTGGTTAAAAATACTTGTGATTATTATGGTATTTAACCAGTATTTCACATCATGATGTGACCATGAAAGTGACCTAAAATTAGATAATAAGTCAATTTTCAACCAAATCTTCAATTCTTGCAAATTTTATTTTATTTTATTTTTACATAAAGTTGAAGAAATTGTTGGATGGATGCCAACAATTGAGCACCGAAGAAGGGTTTGATGATTAAGGTAAGATCACTAACTAATATTAATCCAGCTGAATAGAAAATACTAATGAAATAAAAAATGTTGTTTTTTTTTTAATATTTTTTTCCTCGTTCTGTTGCTATTGTGGGCTTTACAATGAAAGATTTTTCAAATACCAAAGTGAAGTTTATTCCGGTGAATTAGAAGATGTGTCTTTGTCCCAAAAAAATACATAGCTTGAGAATTGATTTTGGGAGAGGTATTAGTAAATACGTAATTTCGCATCTACTGTTTCATTTTCTATTTGATTTTATGGATACAAGTTACGTGTATTTAATTAAAATTCTATCAACAAATTAGTGAATTTTAAGAGTGTTACGTGACGGTATCTATGAAATGAAATAGAAAATTAAATATTGAATGGAAGAGAATATCCATTGGCATATCTATAAAATAAAATAGAAAATGAAATACTAAATATAACAGAATATCCATTAAACTCCACTGGTAATACGTCCAATATGAGTTAGTTAATTTGGCCAAGGGATTTTGTGTATCATTTATGTGTATCACGTATACAATTACTTATTCCTTAAAGTTCACCAGTCAATAGATAATTAACTAAAATGACACATGTCATATTTATACACAGTGATACACCAAATGATACAAAATATCCAAATTCGTTAATTTGTTAAAATCATTATGTTTTAAATAGTTTGTGGATTTTGTGTTGGAAAGGGATCATTTGGATCCCACATTGAAAATATGAGATATGGTTTTGGTTTTCTTACTTCATTGGCTAGTTTTTGAGGTGTTCTTTTGATCAAAGTTCATACTAATTGGAATTGGAGCCTTCTACCACCCTTGTTAGTCGTGTTGCACAACTGGGGATATCGACATTGTAGTGTTCGCTCGAAATTAGCAATGATGCTAAAATTGTAATGTTCATTTTAGATTAGCAGTGACGCCAATATTGTAATGTTTGCCCGCAATTAGAAAGAAATTTAGTTCAAAGTCATTGCACATAAGTACCGAGTTGTAAAGTACGGTATGTTGTGATGATCTAAATTGTTAGATATGGACTTAGTTTCGACGAGATTTAAATGTAGGGTTTATATGAGTTTGAGTTTTCTTATCTTGTTAATTAGTTTTTAAGGTGATTTTTTTCACTAAGGATCATATCAAATTTCAATTATCATTCTTAACCGACACTTGTTAGAGTTAAGATCTTCTGTCTAATATTTTTTATGTCTTATCATGTCCAAAATTAAACTACGTCGTAGGGTTTCCTCATTCCTTGGTTATGGTATAATAACTATAAAGTGATTTTAGTGATATTTATGCTGTTAATCCTTAATTTTAGTTAAAATACGTCGTTTTGAACATTAGATAGAATAGAATAGAGATAATCTTGAATAGAATATCTGAACTCCACTTGTTACACCCTTGATCAATTCGTTCAACATGAAATAGTTATTATTTTATTTTATTTTTTTAAAAAAAGTGCTTATTCCATCTCAAAATGATGTTGTCATCTTAAGTTGTACTATGAAGTTATGGCATCTAGCAGCTTCAAACTTTTTATGTTCATTACCATATTCAAATATAATTGTTCAATCCAAAAGAATGAAGGAAAAAAAAAAGGTTGATCCAAGAGTTTGTTTAAATCAAAAGGGACTATGGAGTTTCAATGTAGTTTGTTTATCGGGATCTATAAGTGTGGAAACCTTCCCAAATTTTGAAAATTTTGTGCTTTTTTTTCTTTAAAAAAACTAAAAATATTTAATTAAGCCCTTCAAAAATCTAGAATTTTTCCTTTTCAAAAATAAAAATATAACTTCTATAGCTAATGTTACATAATTTCGCTCTCTTAAAACTCTAATCCTCGATCTACCATGCACGAAAAGGACAATGCAAAAAAAAAAGAAAGGAAATAGCTCTTTTTGTTATCAATATACACACGTTTTTTTTAAAGGAAGACGAATTATCTTTTCTATTATTTTTCCTTTTTAGCAGCCTACAAAAAGAAAGAGTGTTTATATGTTGCTTTTGCAACGGTTAAGTCATAGAGCGCTTTAAGGTTTATTTACAAAGGACCACAATTGGTTGTGAGTTGTGACCATTTGGGATTGGATTGGAACTATTGTACAAATTTTGGAAAATCATTAGAAAAAAAAACTTGTAACTAATTCAGCCTTATTATATATGCACATACAATAATGCATCTCTTTTGATTTATGCAAAAAGATTTCTTTGTATCTAACAGGCAACAAGCATTATTGATGATGATGTTGTTATTAAACAAAACAAAAAAAAAAAAAAAAAAACATTGATGATTGACATTTGACCCCCAATAGCCCCATCAAGGCATCAACCATCCACTTACTCACACATTTGAAGGCATCCCACTTTATATCACCATATGTGCATAGTAAAAAAAGAAGTGAAAAAGCAAAAAGTCATAGGATCCAGTATAGTGTAGTGATTAAAATGCAATACTTAAACATTGTAACTGTTTTTGGTATAGAGCTAAGGGTACAAATTACATCTTCGTTTCTTTCTATGTTTTAATGCAAATGACTTTAAATCGATTATAGTAGTGAAATGTGATTCATTTAGCCGGTTATATTTAATGAGATAAAAGCGGCTCTATTTGTTTGTTACAAAATTAGTGTTTTATTTTATAAAATTAAAATGAATTATTTGTTTTGTCAATTTATTTAATCAAAATTTTTAAAAACTAAAATAATTCTACAGTAATTATTTTCACTACAGAAATTTTTATATTTTTAATAAATAAAATATTAAATTTGAGTTAAATTTTTTAAAATTTTAATAATAAATAATTATTTCTAACACAATTTCCCCCAAAAATAAACTTATAAAATATTAATTGAAATTTAAATTTCAAAATTTTATTAATAAAAAAAATTCACTACAAGTTCCCCCAAAATAAACTTATTAATCCCAACATCCTCAAAATATTCATTTCTTATAATAAATTTCAAGAAAAAAGATTCTAATACCTTAAAAAAATACATGATTGCAAATTAGGACCTTTCCTTGGGCAGTACCTCCCAACAAGATATTGATCCGTTTGGATCTCGGTCCATGATGGCATTTTTATTGATTTTGACGATTGGATCTCTCTATGAATGGAAAATGGGTGCTTTGGATGGGGAGTAATAGGGCAAAAATCGGGGGGAAGGACAAAGAAAAGAGCGATGCCTACTTCTCTAAATTTTCGTGGCATCCGGATCGGTTCTAGTGTGATTTAAGATGATGTTACGCAGCGCATCCAGGGCCTGGCGCCCAACTCAGCTGGAGAGGCACAAGGGGCGGGAGGGATCCATGCTTTTAGAGAACTAGCGATCTGAATCTTATCTGAACTGCGTTTAAAATCAAAAATACCTCATTAAAACGGTGTCGTTGTTTTATTTTTATTTTTTTGTGTTTTTTTAGTAAAATTGTCATTTAACATGGAAATAAAGGCTTAATTTGTAGCGTTTTCTTACCATTAAGTTGAATATTGCTTGCCACTATTAGCATTACAAAGATATTAGCTCAATTTTTAGTGTTTTCTTTGTGTAAGATTGTTTGTTTATAGCTAATATTTAGTCTTTATGGTGTTTGTAATAATTCTAAATTGAAATGATTGATTTGTGTTTTAATTAAAGTTCCAATGACTAAAGAGTGTGAAAAATGTTTCCTTCAACTTCTAACTTGGTGTCATAAAAGATAGAACAAAGAATAATATGTGAACATGTTTATTTATTGTGCAAGAGAGAATTTGTGCTTCATTGCTGCTAAGGGAATGCATCTCTCTCCACTTGCAAATGAAACTTTTGAAAGAACATTTTACAATTATGACACATTGATGCTTCAATTCCTTCCATGCATCAACCACTTTATGGTATGAATATGCATGTTCTTATAAATAGCCAAATTTCGTTTCCATTTTGCAATTTCTCCAAGAACAAGTTTGGAATAAGTATACTTCTTCATTCCTCTTTCACTTTCAACTCTTCCTCCTCTTAAGTTTTTAAGTGAATTTTATCTTCTTTTGTGTAAAGTTAAATCACTAGCCTAATCTTCTTTTGTTGAGGACTTTCATAATTAAACATTCAATCAATTTAATTATGTTTCCAATCCCACACTTATAAGATCGTATAAAAAATATACTAATCAACTTATTAGAAAGTTTCACATTTATTTGAGTCATAAATTATATAAATTTTAAAACGTTAACTAATTTATAAAGGCTAAAATTTAGAGCATCACAATCCACCGTGTATTACTAACACTGATACTCGTGTGAAATGATTTTAAATTAAACTTCTTTTTAATTGCAGACGAACATTACATCACCGATGTTACTGCCAATCTTAGGTGAGTACTACAACGCTAGTATGATTGCTATTTTTGTCCGTTCGATAACATATGATACACACAAATCAAGAAATAATTCATTCTGTTTGGTTGTTGCATTTTTTTGATTTATTTCACAATTATAAAATAATTTGTTTGTTTTCTTTAATTTTTCTACAAAACTTTTTAAAACTAAAAATGATGCTATAGTAATTATTTTTGCTACAATATTTTTTATAAATAAAATATTAAATTTGAATTTTAAATTTTAAATTTTAATAATAAACAATTCTTTCTAACACAATTCCCACCAAAACAAACTAATAAAATATTAATTCAAATTTAAATTTCAAACTTTTTATCAATAAAATAATCTCTCATACAAATCCCAACAAAACAAAATCATTAATCCAAACACTCCCAAAATATTCCTTTTTTATAACAAATTCCAAGAAAAAAAATTTCATAATAAAATCCAAAAATACTCTATCCAAACGGAGCAGTACTATAAATAGAAGTTTGTTTAGTGAAATCCATAAGATAAACTTACTCATTTATGATTGGGCATTGATTTTTCTATTTTAAAATTAGTGTATTATTTTCTTTCTCATTCTTTTTCACTATAAAAGAATTGTTGATTAAAAAAAAGTAAAACAAGATGTGATACTCTAATTTTAGAATAAAATATTCAAATTTCGTCAATTACCTTCATATTTACATGTTTCCAACCTCTTGACATGCAAGTTAAAAGTGCTCAAAAGAGTAATATTTTTTTAGTAAAAAGTGATAATTCTATTAAAAATACAAATAATATACAAATACAAATCTAACTACAAAAGAACGATAATAAGGACTACAAATATTTTTACTCGAGATTGTAACTCCATTCACGTGAAATATCCACAACTCACTTAACTATCAACTATAAATACTCATTTGTTGGATAATAATAGAAAATTCACAAGTGTGTTACAATTACAATTTCACCTACAAATATTTTTACTTTTTATCAACACTTCAATCTAATAGAATGATTTTGCTATATCCAAACTAATTCCAATCCAAGTCATTTCATGAATAAAATGTGTGTCATAAACTAACACTTTAACACTTTCCTTCCCGTTTATTAAGCTCACACTCTTAAAACGACACGAGATCTTCTGTCTAAGATTTTATCTGTCTTATTTTGTCTTAATTAAAACAACATCGTAGGTTCACTAATCTATTAGTTAGGGTCTAATAATTGTACAGTAATTTTAATGATATTTATGCATTTAGTCCATAATTTTAATAAAACTACGTCGTTTTGAACGTTAAACAAAATAAGACATGATAAATAATGGACAGAGGATCTGCTCTCTCTTAAAACTCATATTTGATTTAGTCACCCACTACTCCTAACTCCTAAGTCCCAACCGAAATTCAAACAAATGAACATTTCTTAAAAATAAAGGGCAAAAAAAAAAAAAACAAAGAAAGAAAAAGAAAATGCAGTCAGAGTTTATGATGCGTACACTGTAACACAGACAACCAAAGCTCACTTAAATTATTCTCGTACTAATAAATTTCAATTTAATTTAAACTAATCCCATCCTTTTTGTCGGATTTAAAATTAAAACCCGCCTAAACCCCTTGTTTAATTCTCCCACTATATAAACCTCAGCTCCTCCATTCCTCCCACTGTTCTTCTCTCTTCACTTTTCCATCGCCATTCATTGCTCTCAAAAATCTCTCCATTTTCTTTTCTCAATTTGTTTATTTGTACCAAATTTTTTGTAATTTGTTTGGTGGGATTTAAAACTATTCGTTTGATTTCTCTGACAATTTTCTTGTTTTTTTTTTTTTTTTCTGATTGTTGTAAATAATCAATGTCAAGTATTCAGACAAGCAGTGCTCATCACAATGGTGATTGTAACGGCGAGCCTCCGACGACGAAGATGACGTCATCGTCTTCGTTTAAGGTGAAGAAGAAGCACAACACGCCGAACATATCAAGAGCTGGTTCGGAAGTTGATGAGCTCATTACGCTTCTTCATGGCTCTGATCCTGTCCGGGTTGAACTCAATCGCCTCGAGAATGAACTCCGAGGTTGTTAATTTTGACCCTTTTAAAATTCTGGATGAAAATTTGAATTTTGGTGTGTGTGCTCTTTTTTTTAATTCAACTTTGGGTAACTTATTTTAGGTAGCAGTTTTTGTTGGATTAAAAATTGAATCTTTGTAAAGTTTAACATTTTTTTTTTTGGTAATTTGTGTTAATGTGGGATTTTAGAAGAAAGTCGATAGTTTTTTGTTTTAATCTGGGAAAGAAAGGTTAAAATTTTGGGCATGTTCTTAATTTTCTGTTCTTTTATCCCTAAAGAATTTGCATATGTTGTTCGAATTTGATGAAATTGCCAGATTTTCTTTTGTATGTAAAAATCTCAAGCTCAATTTGCTTATACTTTAGATGATTGATCATGAACGATTGTTTATTTAGTATAATGTTAATAATTTTTCTGATGGTGGTTTGAGAAACAAGCATAAAGTTGGGAAGTGTTTGAATCAGGTGAATTAATGATTTTTTTTATGAAATGGGGTGGAGGGCGGGAGAAGAAAAATGATAGTTTGTTTAGATTACTTGAAAGAGGGAAAGGCTGAAAAGACAAGCTTTGGAAGCATGTGAATGGTATGGTGAAGTCACAATGAAGCCAGCTTTGTTGGTCCATATCCTCAATGTTGTTATTCTTTTCTTTATATTGTAATTCAGAAAAACAAAAGGAGAGGACAAGAAAACAGACACCCTTTGTTTTGTTCTTGTCAGTTGCTTATACTGTTCCGTGACATATTTGTTTTACAGCTCAAGTGGTTTGGTTTGAAATTTATAGTTGTTCTATGTACTTAACAATAACAAATTGGAAAAGCTGTAAGGTTTTTGAATTTGGACCAACTAAAGCTATAAAAGTATTATCTATTCGCTGGAAATGTAACGTCAGGATGGTAGTTTGGTTATTTTCTCGGCCTTAAACTGCAGTTTCGTGGTTCCTTGGGAGGTTTGTACCAGTTTCTGACAACATAGTTACCTATCGATTTTTACGTAATTTCAAAAATTCAAACTCTGTGCACATTCAAAATTGGAGTACTGGACTTCTTTCTGCTGTCTAGATTGAACTTTGTGGGCAAAAGTGCTTTTCCTATTTGATGGAAGGTTTAGTCAGAGTTATAAAAACAATTTAATTGGGAAGATGACTGGTGGTTTCTATTGGAAATTATGAAGCACAGTAGTGCTGTCAAGTCTCCAAATAAACACAGAAGGATACAATTGGTGGTTTGAACAATTTTTCCATGTGTCAACTTAATTTTTTTTGGCATTCAGTGTTGATTTGATCATAATGGCCTTTTTAGTGTATTTTATTGGAGGAGTTGTTTTTATTATCTCTCTAAAGGAAGGTGGGCATTTTCAAGAATCCCAAATGAAAATAGAAATATTATCTTTTGCATGTAAATGAGAGACAATTAACCAATTAATTTCCCGTGCATATGATTAGCCTTTGCAACTTTTTATTAGCAGTTCTCTAATCCTTTAAGTGGAATTCATCTCTCTCTCTTTAAAAGAATGTAGAAGAACAGAATTGTTGAAAAGAGTAAACAAAGTCTATGAGAATTTGAGAAGAAGATGAACACATATATGCATCTAACATCTCTGTAAACAGTGTACAAGAATTTCATAAAAATGGGCGCACGATACAAGAGTCTTACTGGAGATTGTTGTTTATGAAAATTACAGATAAAGAGCGGGAGCTCGGAGATGCATGTGCAGAGATCAAGGCCTTGAAGTACTCTGAACGCCTAAAAGAGAAAGCTGTTGAGGAGGTACACCAGTCATATGGAACTCATATTTCCCTTACACTGTATACTTTGTATCTTGATAAACTTAATCAATGCTATGAATACAGGATAGAATGGTAAAACAGTTTTATCATGAATTATCATTAAACCAGTATTCCTTTACATAATAAGAAGGGGGCTCATCATTTGTTTCTGTGTTGATTCTGTATTAGCTGACAGATGAGTTAGAGAAAGTGGACGAGAAACTAAAAGCTACTGAAGCACTTTTGGAAAGCAAGGTGTGCATGCTTCAGGATTTCGTGTCTGTTATTCATTTATTCTTTTTGCCGTTTTTTTCTTTTCAGTGAGTTTAAGGTTTCTTCGCCAAATGGAAATTAGAGATCTAAGCATATTAAACGATGTATTACATCTATCCATCATGAAACTCAGAATTTAGAGATTAAGAAGATAAATGAAGAGAAAAAAGAATCTCTGGCTGCGCAATTTGCTGCAGAAGCTACCCTTCGAAGAGTCCATGCAGCTCAAAAAGATGATGAAATGCCTCCTATTGAGGCAATCATTGCACCACTGGAGGCTGAATTAAAGTTGTCCAGGCTGGAGGTATGCAAACTTCTTCATCAATTTAAGCTCTCCTCCAGAGACTAGAATTTCAATTATGCTCTGAGTGATAAAGATATTTTCCAATTCTCGATATCCTTTTGTCAGGTTGCCAAGCTGCAAGATGACAATAGGGCACTGGATCGACTTACTAAATCTAAAGAGGCTGCTCTGCTGGAGGCTGAGCGAACTGTTCAGATGGCATTGGCCAAAGCCTCCTTGGTTGATGATCTGCAAAACAAGAACCAAGATTTAGTTAAACAAGTAGAGATATGTCAGGTTTGACTACTCAAAAGCTCTGTGTATGTTGTGAATAAAAATGTGTGGGATATCTTGTTGTTCTTGTATCGACAGATTCACATGATATATAGTGCTCTATCTTCAGGAGGAGAACAGAATATTGGACAAGATGCATAGGCAAAAGGTTTATGAAGTTGAAAAATTGACACAAACTGTTCATGAGCTTGAGGAGGCTGTTTTGGCTGGTGGTGCTGCTGCCAATGCAGTACGTGATTACCAACGAAAAGTGCAAGAAATGAATGTAAATGTCTTACTTTAGAACTGTTGTTTCGGAAGCCTTTATCTTTAACTGCAATACGCTTCTCCAGCATTGCTAACTTCAGACACTTAACAGGAAGAGAAGAGACTTGTAGACCGGGAACTAGCTCGTGCAAAGATTTCAGCAAATCGGGTTGCTGTTGTTGTTGCTAATGACTGGAAAGATGCCACTGACAAAGTAATGCCTGTAAAGCAATGGCTTGAAGAAAGAAGACTTTTTCAGGCATGTGATGGCTTCATTTGATCTTATCCTGTGTTAAGGATGTTTATTCAGATGTGCTAAAATTTAGCTGATCTAGTAAGATTAACTGAGAAGCAAGTGAAAATGCTGAAAATGGATATTATATGAATTATGGACCAAAATTTCTGGTTCAGCCATAGTTGATCTTTGCATACTGGAGCTCCTGATTGTTGATAACAAAGTTTTTTTTTTCCTGATTTAAATTGCTGTTTCATATTAAGTTAGGAGAAAAGTTTTAAAGGATATCGGTTTTCCAGTGGACATCTCTGGGATCTTGAATCATGGTTCTGCAAATGTTGCAGCAAATATAGTGCCAGATCTGTTGTGATATTAGTTTTCCATTTATTAGTGTCTCACGCCCTTTGGTACAGTTAAACAAATCTTCTTTTTTTTTTTTTTTGACGTTTTGGATCAGATCTAATAAGTTCTGCTACTTGTGAAGGGAGAAATGCAGCAGCTTAAAGACAAACTAGCAATTGCAGATCGGACTGCAAAAGCAGAAGCACAATTAAAAGTGAGAATTGGCTACCTCATTTGAATTCTTTTTTGTTATTAGCCTACTTTTGCAACTCTTCCCCAGCAGTTTGCTTCTACCATCCTGTTGGGTTGTTATATTGATGGCCTGCAAATAATTGATTTCTTAGGAAAAGTTTCAAATGAGATTTAAAGTTTTGGAAGAAAGACTTAGATCTTCTCCAAATTGTACTGCTCGCTCTTCTTCACAAGGAGGAAGTGCATTTAATGGACTTTCACAACGCCAGTCTGTGGGAGGAGAAGAAAATTTGTCCAGGCCATTGTCAAATGGTGTTTCATTGAAAAGGACCAAATTCCAGTCTAGGTCATTGCGGACAAATAGTTCTGCAGCAATATTGGAGAAGTTGAATAACTCATCAACATTTTTCAACAGTCGAAGCAGATCACTGGATGGAGAAATCACAACCACCTTTGACCACGATATAGGTAATGGAGCCAGCAATTCAAGTGATGAGACCCATAGTAATGGAAAAATAACAACACATGCCAATGTTAGTGGGAAATTAGATGCTGCTGATACAAAGCTGGAAAAAGAAGATTGTGTATCTGGCATGTTGTATGATATGCTGCAGAAGGAGGTTATAACCTTGAGGAAAGCTTGCCAAGAGAAAGATCAGAGCCTTAAAGACAAAGATGACGCAATCGAGGTGTGATGCATAATGCCCTGCCTTTTTGTGTCATTCTCTCTCTATATATATCTTTCTCATGCAGAATAAAGTGATTTTGGGGTGTGGAACTATTAGATGTTGGCAAAGAAAGTTGAAACACTGAACAAAGCTATGGAAGTTGAGTCCAAAAAGATGCGAAGAGAAGTAGCTGCCCTGGAAAAAGAAGTTGCAGCTGTGCATATTGGGAAGGAACAAGATCAAAGGCTGAGGCGCACCAGTTCTGCAAGGGGAGCTGTAAATGGCACTCATCCATCTATATTAAGGTGAGATCTTAATTTTTGCTTGTGCAGTTAACATCATCATGCATTCCAGTCCATCTCAAATGATTTAGAATATTTTAGTTTCCTTGCGCATAATATTTTATTTTGTGACTGTGATTGGAGATATCCGACTACTGGTTCTGTAGCAAATAAGATGCAAAGATTAGATGTAAGAATTCTAGTCTCCCATTAAATGTTTAGTTTCTCTAGCATTGTAGTGCAAAATTTTGGTTTTGTAGATGAAAATTGCAATCCACTCGTGGCTATTAAGGCTGAAACTGTGCAAAGCCAATTTTGTGTTGAAAACTAAGCTTCAATACAATACAAGAAACTTCCAGTGAAACAAAGTGTCTAAAGTGTTTTGGACTGGTTATTACTTGACAAATATGTCAGCAGTTATTATAAAGCATGCCATGTTAAGTGCTTTGTCGTCGTGAATTTGGGTTAGTCATATTCTTAGTCTGGCACATCCGCTCAGAAAACACTTGAAAGTGGCATGATCCCAAGCTGAATACAGATAACACAAAAAGTAGTATGCAAATGTCTAAGCGATGATTGGTTCTCTACCAGTAAAGCCTTCAGGAGACAAAATGGGTTTCATATGAACTATCCGGTTTAATCCCATTTCAAGTTGCCATTAAGCTCAACTTTTCTCACGAAATAACAGACAAAGAAACAGGTTTGAGGGTTCTTTGTTTTTTTTCGTGAAAGCAAGTTGTGTTGGTCACTATGGCATTGATTAATTTGCTTAATTTTCAGGAATGCTCAGAACTAATATGTTGATGGTACATTCATGACAATGCCACAATCTGGAAGGGCATCTGGTGGATGGATAGATTCATGTTCACTGACCAGGACACATGAACCCACTCCTCAGCCTTACGATCCAAAAAAAGTGAAAAGGCAAAAATTTCTTTTGAAGTTTGTCTGGCTTGGCCCTGAGTTTGTAAAGAACAATTGGGTGAGTGCAACGCAAATCATCCTCATCTTGTATACTTTCTAGTACTATTGTACATGTATTTAGGTACTATCAACAGATGTGAGCACAATAATATAAGAGTTTTTCTAAGAGTTTGGTGGGACATCTGAGTGACTGTCCCAAAATCTGTAAATTGCAGCCATTATGGAAAACATAAAAACATGAGATTTCAAAGGGAAGAAGTTTCAAAGTGACTTGGGATTAGGGGTGTTCAACAAAATTAGAAAATCGCTCACACCGACCAAATCATCTTGTACCACATCCTATAGAGTATAAATGAAAATTTTAAATTTTGTTGAACATACCTAATCTCAAGTTTAGAGTATCACAAGCTGCTATTTTAAATCGTATGGTGCGGTAACAATTAAAATTGCGATTTAACCGCCCACACAGACCAAATCACACTTGCACCACACTGTGTAGAGTATCACAAGCTAAAATCGCATGGTGCACAATTAAGATTTCAGTTTCCTTAGCAAACAAACCTCCCCTCTTGAATTAGCTTTTGAGTTAACTCACGTCAAGCAAGTGATGCTCATTGTTATTCCTCTTAAATCTTAATTGTTAAGATGGTTGCAGGAAATTTTGCAACAATTGTCACTAAAAATATCTGATTTAAGTTTTAATAATTGTGAAATTGATTTTGTTGATAAATTTTAATATATATGTGAATTTAGTTTTAATGATATTTATGATTTTAATCAAATATTCAGTGTTTTGAGTGTTGGATAGACATAATAGTACTAATGATATAGACTAAAACAATTTAAAATCTTATCTCCATTGAATCCAACATGAATTGATCAATTAGATCAATGGAACTATGCATTAACAAAAATGTGGGGATTTCATCAAGTACGACAAAATGCTTGGTTTATTTCATTTAAAAATTACTAAGATAAAAAAGACAATAACACAAGACATAATAGAACGACAAGAAAACATTAAAGCAATCCAAACAACCGAATAAGAAAACTCATAATCAAACAGCAACATTCTTATTTTGTTTAAAGAGAATCAATGTTGGAAGTTGGAACATATACCCGTTGATGATGATGACTCGTGAAGATCGATGATGCAAACCATTCGTTGTCGAAAAGATCCTTAATTATTATTATCTTTAAAGGCTTCAAAGATCCTCCTCAACGACACAGACTGAAATCGTCCACAAACTTCCTTGAACAAGTTTATTTGTTTTTTGAGGTTGTCTCTCAATGGAGGAGGAGGACGTCGGCACATGATGTCTTCGTCATACCAGTCAAGAAAGCCCCTCACTTTTTTTGGCCTATAGTTCATCAACACCTAATTCTTTGAGCGGTTTTTTCAGATTTTCAGTGTTTTTTTTTTTTGGCAACAGATGCCACCTTGTCATACATATTATTGCCGGGGTTCCATGCGGCCTCCTCGTCCATATTATTGCCGTTGCCGGCGCCTGCCAAGTGAGTTTTTTTTTTTTTTTTTGAAGATCAATGTATAAGTTTTATGTGTGATTATTCTTTGTAGGATAAGTTTGTTTGTGCCCAAAGAAAAATAATAAGCTTATTTATAGGAACAAGAACAAGACGTATGGCTTATGACGCAAGTAGAGGTATGACGTTGGGAGGAAGAAAACTAAGCCGGCAGCTCTTTTTTTAATAAAAGTATAAAACTTGATGTCCACCAAAACCTTACTTTTACATATCTATTTATCTGTTGCTCTTATATGAAGTGGGTTCATATATGCAATAGGAATTAATCCCGATATTTATGTGTGATAAAAACTATAGAAAATTAGAATTACGATTTCAAGGTTAATTGTTCATAGCAAATTAGAATTACGATTTCATGGTTATTGTTCATTTTATATATGAATCACGATATATATATATATATATATATATAAAAGATCCCTTTTCATAGGATTTTTTGTGTCTATTTATAAAGTATGAAGACAATTCCTATTAGTAATTAATCTAAATTACTTACTTTAAAATAAATACAATTCCTATTAGTAATCTAAAAACTAATCAGGGCCTCTTCAATAATTCCATTCAACTCTGAAGATTAATTGATTCAATTTTTTTTATATTCACATATTACGCCATTTTAATTGATTGAGATAATATGAAATTAAATACATGCAAAATAATGATGATAGAATTTTAAGCAATAAAATTTGATTTAATTTTCTTAATTTGAGATAATTGTGGAGATTCGAATCTCCACCCTAACGGTTATAGATTGGATCGCCACCCTAACTAATGATTATATATACATGGAATCTTCGCCCTAATGATTCTTCTCTAATGATTATAAAACCTCCGCCCTAATGATTATAGATTGATTATATATACATCGAATCTTTGCCCTAATGATTCTTCCCTAACTATTATAGATCGAATCAACCTCCGCCCTAATGATTCTTCTCTAATGATTATAGATCGAATCCATAGGGTCGTATCATATTTGATTGCCCTAATGATTATAGATCAAAATTTTGCCCTAACTAATGATTATATTATAGATTGGGGTCGTCGTATTTCACTGCCCTAATGATTATGGATCGAATCTATAGGGTTGTATGTGATTAATATATATCAAACCTATCTATCCAATCTTTAGAACTTTACCGACCTTCTTCCTTTTTTGGATCAATATGATTTTTTCGGCAGTAGCAAAAAAGTTTCCTTTAACAAGGAGATATCTTTGACTGTGGCTCCCCGCTCCTTTGACTATTGTGATTAATGAATCAATGAAAGTATTCTGCAAAATTAATATAGAGGCTAAACCAATTTGAATCCATATCTCCAATGTTAATGTTGTGTCCAACGGACCAACAGAATTGAATTAGATCAGTAACGTTGGCCATGAATTCAACAATCGATTACTCAATAAAATATCAGGATTTCATGAACTAAGACAAACATTAAATAATTTAATTTTAAGTTTCGCTTACAAAAATTAATTAAGATAAAAAAAAAAGACAATAACACAAGACATAATTGAACGACACAAACACAACATTAAAGCAATCCATACAACCGGAAAAAAAAAACCATAATCAAAACAGCAACACAGCAACATCTTTGTGGTCTTTAAAGTTTAAAGATCATCCTCGTCCTTGAACACAAACTGAACTCGTCCATAAACTTCCTTCAACAAGTTTATATGTTTTTTGAGGTTGTCTCTCTCTGAAGGAGGAAATTGGCATGTAACTCTGCCATCCTAGTCAGGATGTTGATTAAGAAAGACCCCCAATACTTAGACATCATCTACGTCTTTGATCATTAACTCTTTATCTTCTGACCTATATAGTTCATCGCCTATTTCTTTGATCTGTTTTTGCAGATTTTCTCTTTTCTTTTGGAGCTTTTCAACCTCTGCCCATTTTCTCCTGATATGCTAATAACATGGCAATAGAAGCCTCCAGCTTCTCTTTGTCCATATTCATATTATAATTGCCGTTGCCGTTGCCGGTGCCTGCCATTGGTAAGATTGTTTTGAAGATGTATGAGTTTTATGTGTGATTCTTTGTAGGACAGAATAAAAAAAACTAACAAAAAAAATAGAGAAAAAAAAACGAATGGCTTATGACGCAAGTAAAGGTACACTGGTCGGAATAAGAGAAACAGAGAAGGCAGCTCTTCTTTATATAATTATTAATATTTGATGTCCAACAAAACCCTACTTTCTAAAAACAATTCCTATTATTAATCTAAATCATGGGGTCTCTTCAATAATTCTATTCTAACTCTGACAATTAATTGATTTAAACCTTCAATCTGAATCTATTAAGGTTTTATATAAATAACCACACAAGCATTACATATTTTAATGAATTGTAAGAAGATATAAAAATATATAAGCAAAATTATTAATTATAGAATTTTAATCGATGAAATTTGGTTTAATTTGCTTAACTAATTTGAGAGAATGTCCAATTTAAAAATATTTTTAATTATGATATAATTAACACGGTTTACTTTTTTTTTTCCTTTTCACATTGATATGAACTCCGCCCTGCAATGGACGAAACGCAATACCGAATTGAGATCTTAGGATCGTTCTACAACAGGTATGCTAGACGAAAAGATGGAATGACGCCACAACCAACTATGGGTTGAAAGTTGATAAGTCAAGGGGTGAACGCCATAAGCCCAAGGCTTGATAAGTTCAAGTAGTTCACAAGGAACTAAAGAGAGAAACTCTCACAAATTTGATCAACTCATATTCTGCATATTTTGGACGTTTTACAACATATAAATAGGTAGGAAACCCTAATCTAAAGGTTATATAAAACAAGAAAACAATTAAGTAAAGTCTAGGAAACTAAAATGGCTATTAAGGCTTGTCTTGGAACTAATGGTAGTTAAATGAGTTGTACCAAGACCAGCCTTTGCCCTCATGCATTAATTCCACATTATTCAAGAGTCATTTTAATGTTGTCTTGACTGATTTTGAACTCCAAAAATAGACTGGACAGAAATTAAGAAGCCTTGCATTTAAACATCTCACAATTGTTGACCAAGCTTTAATTAACTTTGACCGGTTGAGTTTTGCTTGATCCTAGAGCTTCTATGGATTAGTCTTGGCTGACTTAGGCTCCATTTCATGCACTATTCAGCTCAAAACAGAATTCAAGTGAATCTAGACAGAAACACATCACAAAAGCTGAAAACAATGCAAAAACAATATGTTCGGCAGAATGCATTGGAAATGTAATTTCCTTGCTGCCTTCTTTGTTTGCTCCCACCAACTTGCTCAATTTAATTCTTTTTTGTTTTCAATGGCTTGGGAATTAATATCAATGGCTTTGGAAGTGTAAAATTCATTAGCATTGCATTGGAAACACCTTGAAAGATCTTTAGTCTATATTGACTTCATGATCAAGCATTTTTTAGATCTTGAATTTTCAACCTCTAAAAAAAATGTATTTGAACTTTTTGGAGCTTTGATTGAGATCACATCACACATGGACTTACACACTACAAATATTTTTCGTATACTATATATTTTTATACACCACATATTTTCACATACTAAACATATTAACACATGCAAACTACAAACATATTTACGTACACACCACATATTTATGCATTTTACATATATATTCACACAATATACATATTTACACATGCTATACATATTTTCAAATACTACAAAAACTTGTACATATTGCACACATTTTTATACACCATATATTTATATATATATATATATATTTGTACACACTATATATACATATTTACACATACAATATATTTATAACTACCGTATAAATTATTGTGAATTACATATTTTCACATACTATATGTTCAAATTAGTTGGATTAATTATCAAATATATAAATTAATGAATTCAATAACTTATTATTTTAAAATTTCAAACTTCAAAATTTGGTTAGTTTTTAATTTTATCAAACTGACCCTTAGTTTAGTTATATATTATAAGAAAGTATTGTATAGTTATTAATTAATCACCAAATCATTAGTTGAGATGGTTGTTAATTACCAATAGTAGGGTGCCATATATATATATATTATAATATGCGTTCTCACTCAATTTTATACTACTATATATACGAGCCCCATAAAAAATAGAATTATAGAAAATAGAGGCTAAGAAAATAGTTGATTAAAATATAAATTGGCACTATGAAATGTATACTTTTGGGATCATGTTTTACCTTTTGCCATTTCTTTTTTGTACCATTTAGAATTTATCAAATGAAAAAAGAAAGAAGAAAAAACAAAACTTGAAATAGGAGTAGTGGTACCATTTTGTACCGTTTTGAAGTTTGTGTGGCTTGGCCCTGAGTTTGTAAAGAACAATTGGGTGAGTGCAATGCAAAGCTTCCTCATCTTGTATAGTTTCTAGTACTATTATACATGTATTTAGGAAATATCATCAAATGTGAGCACAATTTGTAAGAGTTTGGTGGGATGTTTGTATGACTGTCCCAAAATCCGTGAATTGCAGCCATATGGAAAACATATATAAAAGCATGAGATTTCAATTTCCTTAGTCTGATCAAGGTTTAAATACTTGTGCATCTATATTAATATCTCCTTTACAAATTAGGATCACCCTCTGAAAATGTTATCTCCAAGCTCAAAATTTCCAAAAAATAAAATAAAATAAGTCCAAAATTCCAAATAGAACTAACAGTGAGGAGTAATAAGGAGTAACGTATCGATGAGTAATGAAAGAGAGTACAAGTTTTTTTACACGATATTGTAACTCTATTTACTTGAAATTATATTATTAAACTTAATTGAAATTTTGTTATTACTCAATAAACTTGAACTACTCCTTATTCTAACTCTTCATTTTCAATAATGATATTGCAAAAGAAAATTATAGAATTTATTATATTTTTATTTAATAAATTCATATATATATATATATGTATTTGAATTTCAATTCAATTGAAATTTGATATTTATTTCTGCTTTTTTTTATTCAATTTATAAAATAAAAATCTCCTTATTATTAATTACTCTTCGATTTAATGATATTGTGTTAGAGAAACTTATAGAATTTATGTTTATTTAATAAATTCATATATGTTTTTCAATTTCAATTCAACTGAAATTATAGAAATTTAGTTTTCAATTTATCATAGAAAATTTATATATCATATAAAAAAAACTCGTCCACCTTATAACGACGTAACATGCATGTACGCACACTTTAAGAAATCTCTTTTATAATTAAAAAAAAAAACGGAAAACCCAAGCATATAAGGTTTAGGGTAAAACTTAATTGTTTCACCAAATGCCAAAAAGATATGGAAATTCCTGCTTAATTAAGAACTATTTTATTAATTAGGAAACCAATTTATTAATTAATTACTCTAGTTCTACAAGGATTTCTTTTCCTACAGCGTATATACTTAATGAGCAACATTATTAGAAAGAATTAAATATCGCATTACATTAGCAAAAATTAGGACAGCACAATCAAAATAGGGTTGTATATATTTGGTTGCTGCGCCCTCATTTGAATATGACACAATCAACCTTGAATATGACACAATCAACCTTGAATGTGACAAAATCAACCTAGGGAAATATTTTGTTACTGTCTTAATGATTATAGGACGAACCTAAAAGGTTCTATCCAATATGACACAATCAAATTAGGGTTGTATTTCCAATATGACACAATCAAACTAGGGTTGTATTTCATTGTCGCCCTATAATCTTATAGGGCGAACATATAAGATCTTATCTAATTTGAATATGACACAATTAAATTACTGTCCTAAACTTAGGGCGAACCTATAGGGTCGTATCCAATTTGAATTGGCCTGCCGATATGATTATAGATCGAATTCAATCACCACCCTAATAATTAGTTAGAACCTCTTTATCCTATCCAATTTCATATAACCTTGCCACTCTAATGATTATAGATGGATTACCTCTTTATCCTATCCAAATTTTAGAGCTTATCCCAAAATGATTGAATTCAATCAAAATTTCAACACAACTTCATCAAGTTGGTTGAACCCAGTTTCAATCATCTCTTTTTTTTTTTTTTAATTGGCTAACCTCTTTTTGAGGTGAGGCGCCACTGCCAGTTTCAATCATCTCATTTGCAAGATTTTCAATATGATGAAATTGCCAAAGACTTCATTATGACATTGTAAGAAAACATTTGTATAGGTTTTTTGCCATGCGTTTTAACCCAATTGACGACAGGAAAATCTGCAGCCATGCGGGTTTTAAGCTATTAAACACCAAATTGACATTTTCTCTATTTGGGGTATATGAAATTTCTTTAACAACAATTTGGAAAGTAACATCATGAAGGATCACAATTCTTTTTTTTTGGATCAATATTGATACAATCAAACCACAAGGGTTATATATTTTATTTTTTTTTATCAGCAGTAACAAAAAAGTTCTGTTGATTGCATCAGTGGAAGTATTATTCTGCAAATTGATAAAGACTAAACCAAAGACTAAACCAATTTGAATCTAAATCAATATCTCCATCCAAATCTCCAATGTTAATATGTTGTGTCCAATTAATTGAATTAGATCAGTAGATCAGTAGAACGTTGGCCATGCATTCAACATTATTTTAATATTACTCAACAAAATATTAGGATTTCATCAACAACTACGACAAACTAGACATAATTATTAATTTAATTTTAAGATAAGCTTACAACAATTAAGATGATAACACAAAATATAATAGAACGACACAAACACAACATTAATTAAAGCAATTAATCCAAACAACCCAAAAAAGGAAAAAAAAATAAAATTCACCAATAATCAAAACAGCAACATGACATTATCATCATCATCCTCCTCGTCCATAAACTTCCTTCAACAAGTTTATTTGTTTTTTGAGGTTGTCTCTCTCTAATGGAGGAAATCGGCATGTGACTCTTCCATCCCAATCAGGATTGGACGTCTGTTTTTGCAGATTTTCTATTTTCTTTTCTGACTTTTCGACCTTTTCTTCTCGTCTTCTAATGCCATGGCCAAGAGCTCTACCCTATTCTTCTCTTTTGCCCTTTTATTCTCTTCTGCTATTAACATGGCAAATTTGGCAAAAGTTGCCTCCTTGTCCAGATTATTGTCGGTGCCTGCCATTGGTGAGATTGTTTTGAAGATGTATAAGTAAAAACAATAAAAAAAAATACAGTTTGTCCCCAAGAAAAATAATAAGCTTTATTTATAGGGAAAAAAAAACAGACGCATAACTTGTGACGCAAGAGAACAGAGACGGCAGCTCTTCTTTATCTTTAAATAATACAGGAATAAAACTTGATGACCACCAAAACCCTACTTTACCCTACTTTTATACATATCAATTTATACTTAAAAAGAAAAAAACAATTTGGCTTATTAATAATCTAAAACTTAGGGCCTCTTCAATAATTCTATTCTAGAAATTTGGAATCAATTAAGGTTTTATATAACCACACATTGCATATTTTAATGGAAATTTTATTAATTTTAAACCATATAATTTAGTTTAATTTGCTTAACTAATTTGTGAGAATGGTCTATTTAAAAATATTTTTAATTATGATACAATTAACACGGTTTACTTTTTTTTTTCTTTTCTTTTCACATTGAATCACGCACTACAAATATTAATAAAAGTATTTATTTTATTTTATTTTATTTAATTTTGTTGACTTTGGCTTTTATAGGAGATAAAAAGATGAAATTAAGATTAGTTTATAGATTATAAAAATATTTTTGCTTATTTTTTAGACAAATTGATAAAGATGTCATGTGTGCAATTGTTAATATGCCACGGTAGCAATTCCGTTAATGCCCATTAAAAAATCGTGAACTGACCTATATTAATTGGTCACAAAATAGAATATTGAGGGGCTATGTTTGCCAATCCGAAATTATTGGGACCAAAAGTGATACATCCCTATGCATTGGGGGATCAAAAATGCAGTTTTCTCTATTTTTTAACTAATTTAGAATTTTTCTTTTTTTTGTTAAAATTAATTATACTCTTAAATTTGTTTTAGACGTGAGAGCATGCACTATACATGACACAATATATTTATATTTAAAGTGAAATTAATCCATACTAAAATTCATTATTTTTTAAGGGTGCAATATTTATCATGATCATCATGATAAAGCCTTTATCAAGCACAAATTCTTGAATGCCGTGTAAGCTTGTTTTTTAGTATTTCACCATAATAATAATACACCTCACTTATACCATATAATTAACTAACATTCTTAAATTTAGAAAAAATATTAAATGCACATAAATCCTTCCATAACTTATCCATATCATTTGTTTAAATACATTAAATGCACATAAATCCTTCCATAACACATCTATATTATTTATTTAAAATTATTGTGTATTTATTCTATCTAATTCAAATCACTAAAAAAAATTAAAAAATAAAATATCATTAAATTAAATCTACAATTCACTAAAAAAATAAAAAAAATTAAATATCACTAAAATTAAATCTACAATGATTAAGCGCTAACCCCCAAATGTGAGTGAACCCTACCACATTGTTTCATTAAAATTAGAGATTAAAAACAATAAAATATCACTAAAATTAAATGTACAATTATTAAACCCTAATCCAAATATGAGTGAACCCTACAATATTGTTTCACAAAAATTAAGAATTATAAGAATAAAATATCACAAAAATTAAAATTTACAATTATTAAACCCTACAATAAGAGTTTAATAATTAATGATATGGTATAAGTAGGGTACATTTTTATTAGGGTGAGATTTTAAAAAATGATGACATGACACAAAATAATTGGTGTCTGACAAGGAGTGATCCTGATAAATATTTTACTCATTTTTTAATTTGAAAACAATTCACGTCTAAAGCTTCACAGAAAAAAGACATTTAGAGAGAACTAAAATTTATATTATTTTTTAAAGGAATATATTTTTATACTAAAGAAAGTTTTTCTACAACTATTTTGGGAGGGGTCCAAAAGTAGCTATTTATCAAAATATTAGAAAGACAAAGAAGCAAAGATCCTTCACAAAAAAAAAAGAAGAAAAGAAATCAAGAATTAAAATTTTGACCCAATTAAAGTGAGCTATATGGATTCATACTTTGTTTTAAACTCATTTTTTATTTAAATTTAAGTAATATGGATCATAATTTGGTTTAAACTCAATTTTTATTTAAATTTAAGTAACGTGTGAGAAGTCCTTTTTGCGTTTTCTTATATAGTTGAGGAGTTTTCCTAATCTTTAGGTCTATTTGGAAGCTCCCATTTTTGTGATTTATTTCACAAATGCAAAATCAGTTGTTTGTTTTGTTCAACTTTTTCATTAAAATTTTTAAAACAAAAAATAATGCTACAATAATTATTTTTGCTATAGTATTTTTTATGAATAAAATATTGAATTTGAATTTGAATTTTAAATTTTAATAATAAACAATTCTTCCTAACACAATTCCTACCAAAACAAACTAATAAAATACTAATTCAAATTTAAATTTCAAACTTTTATTAATAAAAAAATTTTCAATACAAATCCCAATAAAACAAAATCATTCATTCCAAACACTCTCAAAATATTCTTTTCTCATAACAAATCCCAAGAAAAAAAATTTCGTGATATAATCCAAAAATACCTCATCCAAGCGGAGCCTTATGATTTATAATAATGTGATTAAGAAAAGAAGTTTTATTCTTTTTTAAAAAGAAACAAATAATGCATATAAAATTATAAAGAGACTAAATAGTTGAAAACAATAAAATAATTTTAAATGTTAAAAGATTGCAACATTGATTTTAACTTGTGAAAAAGTGGAAGCCCACTAAATAAATATAAAATCACTTCAAAAAAGAAAAAAAGAAAAGAAAAGAAAAAGACAGCCAAAATTCAAATGCGCTCTCTGCCTTAGTTTTCGTTTCTTTTCCACAAAAACATCATCGAATCAGTCCTCAACCTTAAACCCTTCATCATTCTTCTGCTGCTTCTTCCACACAATGAACTGAGAGAGAGTGTGAAAGCGTGACTTTTTCTGAAAAAAACGCTGAGGAATCATTGTAATGCCAAAATGGGTCTTCTGAAGCCCACTTTGTACTTGTACACTCGAAGAAAAATGGCCGCTTCCCGATTTTTATCCGCTCTTTCCTCTTCCTTTCATTCTCAACAAAGTGCCACTTTCTTCACTAGTATTAACCCTTCTCCCCTCTCCGTCCCACTCAATCCCAGGTATTATTTGTTTATTTATTTTGCCGTTTGGTCTGGGTTTATTGAATTAGTGTGAAAAATTGTTCCTTTTTCGCTTCCTTTTTGTTGGTGGGTTTTCGCTTGCTTTTTGTTGTTGGGTTTAATTTTGTTGATAAAATTTATTCAGTGCTACTTGGAAATGTGAAATTCTAGCTTTTCATTGGTGGGTTTTTGATTTTATTGGTTTCGGAATATAATTTTGTAGTATATTGCGAGTTCATAAAACTATAGTTTTCTTTTTGTTTTAGTTTGTTGATGTTCGACTTCGCATATTTTCATTGTTACTGAAATGGGTTTTGTCGGATTTCAAAAATCATTTGCTATTTTTCCCATTTTTTTTTGTAACAAAGAACTAAAATTCCAGAATTACCTTTCCCCAAACATTGAAATGTTTATTATGGGGTAATAATTATGAAAAGAATTGGGCTTTTAGGGTTTTAGTTGTTGTAATGTTAATGTTTTAGTTATAATTTGGTTGTTATTTGTAGTGAACTGTTGGCTGTTGTTGTAGGAGGAGAATTAGATTTAATCTCTCAAATAGAAATTTGTTTCAACATGCTGTATGTCCGAGAGCTTTTATGTCCACTGACGCAGTTCAAGAGATTAAGAATCGGGAAGCTTACGGTTCTGAACAGATTCAGGTGAATTATATTACTGCTTTGTTTTGTTTTTGTATGAGCTTAGTTTCCATCCCACATTAGTTGTTTGCAATGTTTTGTTACCAAGAAGCCTTAGGGTTTTAGTTTTTGAGCATTGGGTTTGAATGATAAGACTATTGATAAATGCGATTGAGGTATATGGAGGTCTGTATTCCCCTGGGAACTCGCGGATTATACTATTGAAGATGAAGTATTGCAACTTTTATGTTTCTTGGACAAAGAAGATTTGAATCTTTTGTGAAGAATTGTTTTTGTTGTTGTATGAATTCACCTTAGTCTTGAAAATGTATAGAAGGTAAAAAACTATGGATTTAATGTATAAATGGTTCATACATTTTATTTATCTTTTATAGGAAATCAAGCATCTTTAGATGGTTGATATTAAATATCAAATCGCAAACAATTTATCCAACATCCAAAACAAATTTGGATCCGATTGGCAAAACTCCTGCTGTATTGAGCACATTGTAGATACGGCGAATAACATAGTATGTAATGGGTATATAAATTTACATGTAATTGGTTTTTTGTCGGATTTAGTGCTGTTGAGGTATTATTTCCTATTCAATCAACAAGAACTGAATGCAATTTCCATTTTTCCATTTTTTTTGTTTTAGGTTTTGGAAGGCATGGAAGCTGTAAGGGTAAGACCTGGAATGTATATTGGTGACACTGGGGATCGTGGCCTTCACCATTTGGTATTTTCTCTCTCCTTTGCTTGTGGTGCAGAAATGCTTTCCCATTTGGTGTTTAGCTTAGATGTTTGCTTTTTTGTGTGCTCATGTTTAGGTTTATGAGATTTTGGATAATGCTGTTGATGAGGCACAGGCAGGCTTTGCTTCAAGGGTTGATATTGTCCTGTTTCCTGATAATTCAGTGAGCATCCGAGATAATGGTCGTGGGGTATGAACTGTCTTAATATGCTGATCAGTTTTCTTCTTTTTTGAGGATGTCTGCAAACCAGGTTCATGTCATATAATTATTCAGAAGAGCTATGTTATTTATGGCGCGGGCACATGAAATAAATGGCCATTATGCAGCATTTAGCATCTTTCTATGTCACAATGTGCTTATTACACCTTGTTAAATGAGCTGCTATTCTTCAGATTTATCCAACATCTTTCTAAGTTTGTTGCATATGGTAATCCGGATAAGACACTTGTATATATGACTTTATGCTTATTACTACTTTAGCTATGACTGCCATGTTCGGCATTACTGTACATATTGTCAAATTTTTCCAAGATATTGATGCTTATTATAAAAGCACACTCCACAATTCTTATGTTGAAGTGATGGATGAAAAATCAAACCCCTTGTGATTATAGGGTCGGATATGTAAAATGCTAACATTCTTCTGGTGAATTCAAGATAAAGGGAATTCAATTCACTTTGGTGGCCCTTTGGAATGGCCAAAACAAATATTTGATGCAGCAAGTTGTTTTTTTTTTTTTTTTGTGATTACCCATAAGAGAACCCACTATTTGCTTCAGAGCATGCAAAGAATTAGTATTTATATAATATATATATTTTTTTGTTTGGGGCTCTTCAAATGTATACCTTGATTGAGTGGCTTTTTGCTTTGAATTTATGGTCTGATTCTTAAGTCTGAAAATTTTGCCTGCAGATTCCAACTGACTTCCATCCAGCTACAAAGAAATCATCCTTGGAAACTGTCTTGACGGTATATATTCCATAAGTTCTATTTTGGTATTTGAGAAATCTTAGCGTTTGGTTAAATTTAGCGGAAGTAATAGCTTTTTGTTATTTTGGAATTTGGCATTGAGTAGAATTATAATTGCAACTTAATTGTAGTTGAACAATTTAGATTATATCTCTCCTGTAGACTCATGATTCTATTCTATTATTGGGGACAATCTGTTTTATTTAAGTGTGACAAAGATAGTTGCTTATTCATATTGGTTGTTTTTGGGGTGTAGTGCTTTCTGAGCAAGCCTGATGTCTACTTTTATGTCTGAGGGTATCAGGGAAAAGTTGTTCCGAGAGTAAATCGAACTCCTTTTTCGTGGTGAATCAAAAGTATTCCAGAGAGTGTGTGTCTCCTTTGTCTTCTCAACTTTAACAGTTTTTGATATATTGAAGCAAAGACCTTGTTTTTGAAAATTAAACAGGGACTACAATCATGTCACATGTTCCATGGTATTTGTTCCTTAGAATATACTTATATTTGTCTGTCTGTTCAACGCGATTGTCCTTCTAGCAGTTTGTTTAGCCAATGCATTTTGATCAGAGACAGGAATGAATACTTTATTTCAAGTAATTTTCACCATAAAATGGTGCAGGTTCTGCATGCAGGTGGCAAGTTTGGTGGTTTGAGTAGTGGATACAATGTTTCAGGAGGTCTGCATGGTGTAGGCTTGTCTGTTGTTAATGCCTTGTCTGAGGTACTCAGCTCTCATATTATGCTTTCTTCATTTTAATATATATATATATATATTACGTTTATGCATGATGCCTTGGTGTCATTAGTTTCTATTGGAAGGAATTGGGTTTTAATTTTCATTTTAAACGAATTTTTTTCTGCTCTGTCCTATATCTTCATATTTTTTGGCTGTAAACTTGACTAGTAGTTTCTTTAAGTTTAGCCGTACACCTGTTCTTTGTCGCCCTTGCTAGCAACCATATTGTTTTGCAGAGTCACTTAATTTCTCTTGTTACTGGTCAATATATCGTATTGACTCCATAACAATAAGTTGCTTAGGAAGCATTTTCTTATTCATTAAAGATAACATTGAAGATGACTTCTTTGGACGCAGATCTATGAGAGCACTTTGGTGGTAGATTACTTGTATTACCTCATTTAAATTGCTTGTACATTTCTGATTTATATTATTTTTGACTGTGCTCTGAAGTAAGCATATTGTTTTGTAATGCTTTGACCCTATTTGTTATGGTGAGTCTGTGAGAAAGCTCAATTTGGTTTTCGTAATATTACTGATCTCACTGTCAGGCTCTCCAAGTGACTGTTTGGCGTGATGGGAAAGAGTTCAGTCAGAAATATTCACGTGGGAGGCCTGTGTCATCTTTATTTCATCATGAGCTTCCCACTGAACTAAAAGATCGAAGAGGAACTGAAATTCGGTTTTGGCCAGATAGGGAAGGTTTGTATTTGGTGTAAGAACTTGCTGGATTTTAACTGTTGCCTGTTCAAAACATTTCCAAGATTTTGTAATTTTGTTGAAATCCTGATTTGACTCTTGAATGATTTTGCAGTACTCAAAACTGCAACACAATTTGATTATAACACTATTGCTGGACGAGTGAGGGAGCTTGCTTTTCTCAATCCTGAGGTATACTGCTTATCTTTAGTTCCTGACGGTTGCCTGAACTTGGGAGAGTTGATGTTGTTACAACTGATACAATAAAAAACTCGTTATTTTTGGCCAATGGCATTTCTTAGTTGTTTCACAGTTATTCAACCCTTAATCTAATTATTTCCCTGTTTTTGTCTGCTTTACTATTCTGGTTTATTAACTTTGTCATATGTACACTTGATTTGGTATCATTCAATTTGACTTTTAGTACCTTCCCTATCTCAACCATACAGCTGACAATTACGCTGAAAAAAGAGGATACGGATGAGGAAAAGAGCCAATACAACGAATACTGCTATGCTGGGGGATTAGTTGAGTATGTGAAATGGTTAACTGCTGATAAGGTATGTTGTATGTATATCTTTTTCTTTCAGGGTGCTTTTAGTGCTCTTTGGTTTACAGGCTTGTTTTATTATTAGATTAAGTTGTTTTGAGGTGATTTTATGTGCTGTTCTTTTTCGATTAATTTTATTTTGAGTTTATTAGCAGTGTTTTAAAACTCGGACCGGAATGCGGACCGGAATGCGAACCGGTAGAGCTACTGGGTTAGGGGTCAATTGGTCGGATCGGTTGAACCGGTGTCAAGAACCGGATGACGTCATAAATATATTTAATATAAATGTATTAATTAAATATTAACATATCTAATATTTTATGTCAAAATAAAATAACCAAATTATAAAAAAATAATATTCAATTAAGTTCTTAGTTTTTCATCAAAAAAAAAAATCATAGATCGTATTGTTTAATAATGCTAATAATTATTTTGTTTATAATATAATAAAATTTTATTAAAATACGTGAAATATATTAAAGTATTAATTAATTAATATCAAATCGATCATATTAAAATAAGTTAGAAATTGTAGTTCTCAATACACAATTTATTTATTTCAAAACTTAAAGTTGTGAATTAAAAAAATTAATGACATGTTATACTTTGAATTTAATTTTGTGTGATATAAAATAATAATTAAATAAAAAACAATAAATATGATATGATAAAATTTAAAATTCATATTTATTTAAATTGTATGAATGTGATTGATTGAAAATATTAATGAAAACATAATTTCCATATTCATTCAAATATTGTAATATGGTGAATTGGAAGTATTTATAACAATTAGAATTTATTAAAAATCTTAAAATATGGTAAATTGAAAGCTTTTATGATAATTGAAAGATATTAAAAATCTTGAATATGGTAAATTAAACTATTTATGACGAATGTATTCAAATTTTAAAATATGGTAAATTAAAGTATTTATGATAATTGAATATATTCAAATTTTAATATATTAAAATGTAGTAAATTTGAATCATTAATGATAATTGGGATGCATTGATGGAAAAATATTTACTACTATTAATTAGCTTTAAGTGTAAGTGTAAGTATAAATGGAAAGAAAGGAAGGAAGGAAGGAGAAGGAAGGAAAAAAAAACAAAAAGGGGAAAGGAAAGGAAGGAAAAAAAGGAAGGAAAGGAAGGAAGGCAAAATAAAAAAAAAAGGAAGGAAACCGGTAAAGGAAGGGAAGGAAGGAAGGGGAAAAAAAAAAAAAAAAAAAACCGGGTTCCAACCGGTTCCCGGTTTTTCCGGTTGAACCCGGTTTTTGACCGGTTTTCTAAACACCGGTTTTTGACATCAACTCGGACCGGACCCTTGGCCGGTTCCCGGTCGAACCGGCCGGTCCGGTCCGGGTTTGATAACACTGTTTATTAGAGGTTATTACCTCAATTTCATTAATTCTCACTTTGTGTCGATTGTGCATGCATAATGGTGCTTTTTCTATTTTGTGCTTGAATGGACTTTTAAATGCTAGAAAAGTTTCAATCTTGGCTGGGTAAATTTTCAGCAGTTTTTTAGGAATTTTGTATGAGAGGAAGTAATTGGTTTTCTACTTCAAAATAACGAGTGGAGACCTCTAGATGCACCAGTGCGGCGTGTAGAAAATAGAGAAACATCAACTCAAATTAAAAGGGGAATGGGGAGACCTAAAAAGAATTGGAAAAAAACGATAAAAAAAAGATATGATATATTTAAATATAAATGAAAACATGTGTATAGATAGAATACAATGGCGACGTATGATCCATTAAGCCAACTCCACAGTGGGATTAAGGCTTAGTTGTTGTTGTTGAAAAACATAGGACAATGGAGGAATATTATTATAGGTTGGTATTAGTATCTGAATGCATTTAATATCAATATTATACTGACAAATGGGCAATTAGAATGTGTATTATTGTTGTTGTTGAATGTGTTATTGTGGGTTACTGTTTAAGATTGACTTGTTAATAACAAGGGTAATTACTAAGAACCTCCTTGTGGTTTGGGAGACTTTTGAGTTACCACACCTATGGTTTAGAAATCTATCGGTTACCCCTCATGGTTTGGTGTATTTAAAAAGATAGGCTAAAAATTCACTTCAAATCGACAATAGAAAGTATAATTTAGCATAACCTACAGATTGAAGTAGATCGATCTGACATAAAACAAGCATTTATACTAATAGATTTGTGTATTTTTTTGGGAAAAAACAAACAAACCTAAAGGAAGTAATTCATAGGTTTCCAACCACTGGGGTTAACTTGAAAATTTCTCAAACCTTCGGGGGATAGGAGGGGTTGTAATTTTCCCTGCTAACATTTATATAAAATGTTCGAATTTCTTAACTCAATACATGGGATGTTTCTCTCTTAACTATTTATCTGTTGCATTTTTTATTATGAAGATCAGTTATATGAAACAAATGAGAATTTGTACTTGCAGAATCTAATAGTTTCGCTTGGCATCATGGTTTGCAACAGTGTATCAGCTTTCGTGATAATTCATTCAAATAAATAGGAAAGGAAACAAACCCTGACCTCCCTAAAAGTTAGCATCTTCTTGGACCTACCGAATATAAATGAGAATTTGTAGTTGAAGAATCTAATTGTTTCGCTTGGCATCATGCTTTGCAGCAGTGTATCAGCTTTCATGATAATTCATTCAAATAAATAGGAAAGAAAACAAACTCAGGCCTCCCTACAAGTTAACATCTTCTTGGACCTACCAAATCCCCCTTGTTGATGTTGCATGAAAGTTTTGTCAAATCTCTTCTATTTTCAATATCCATTTAAAACAGCATTACAAAGTATCCTCTTAGGCCAAGTGCAATTATATTGTTTAATTCATTGGTTTACTCATTATCCACTTAAAAACAGCAGTTATAAAACATCCACTCCGGTCAAGTACAATATTATGGTTTAATTGTAGAAGTTACTGATGTACTCCATCTTTCCCGCTTTTGTTGGCCACATTTCCTTTTTAAGTTGTCCCAAAATTGTCTATTTTCAATAGTCCGAGATTATCAACTGCCAATTTCAATATAATACAACAACTAAGCCTTTATCCCACTATATGGGGTCGGCTACATGGATCATATTTCGCCATCGTAATTTATTATTACACATGTTTTCATTTATATTTAAGTGTATCATATCTTTTTTAATCGTTTCTTTCCAATTCTTTTTAGGTACCCCCCTTTCCCTTTTAATTTGGTTTGATTTTTCTCTACTTTCTACACGTCGCACTGGTGCATCTATGGGTCTCCTATACACATGTCCAAACCATCTTAAACGTGTTTCTCATTCTCATCTATTGGAGCTACGCCCACTTTCTTTCTAATACGTTCATTACTTATTCTATCTAATCTAGTATGTCCACACGTCCATCTTAACATTCTCATTTCTACTACCCTCACTTTTAGTTCATGATCATACTGACTCGCGCAACATTCTGATCTATAAAGCATCGCTGGTCTTATAGCTGTTTTATAATTTTTTTCCCTTCAATTTCGATGGTACTTTACGATCACAAATTATAGAAGGCGTACTTCTCAACTTCTTCCAACCTGCTTGAATCTATGTGTAACATCTTTATCAATTTCCCCATTTTCTTTAATGATAGATCCTAAATATTTAAAACTCTTAGATTCATTTAATGCATGCTCACCAATTTTTACATTTATCCTATTGTTACTTCTATTGTTGCTAAAGTGGCATTCCATATATTCGGTTTTACCTCTACTTACGGTAATACCTTTCGATTCTAGTGTTTCCCTCCAAACTTCTAACTTAGTGTTTACTCCCTCTCTTGTTTCATCAATTAATACTATATCATCGGCAAACAACATATATTAAGGAATGGCTTTTTGCAAATGCTTTGTAATTTCGTCAATTCCTAAAGCAAAAAGGTGCGGGCTTAGAGCGGATCCTGGATGCAAACCTTGAAACCTATAGTGTTCGGAAAATCCTTAGATTTCCCTACTGGCGTCCTTACACAAGTTGTTATGCCTTTATACATGTCTTTTATAACTCCTACATACGCTACTCTTATCTCTCTTTTTTCTAATACCCTCCACATTACATCCCTATTAACTCTATCATATGCCTTTTCGAGATCAATAAATACCGTATGTAAGTCTTGTTTTCTCTCATTATAGTGCTCACATAATCTTCTAACTAAATGTATAGCTTCCATTGTAGATCCCCCCTGGCATAAATCCAAATTGATTATCTAGTATCTTAGTCTCATTTCTCAACCTTGTTTCTATTCTCTCCCATGATTTCATAGTATGACTCGTTAATTTAATACCTCTATAATTTGCACAGTTTTGCATCTCCTTTATTCTTATATAAAGGTATTAGAGTTCTCTTTCTCCATTGGTTAGGCATCTTTTTAGTTTTCATAATTATGTTAAATAAATTTGTAAGCCATGTAATCCCAACTTTTCCAAGACACTTCCATGCCTCAATTGGAATATCATCAGGACCAACAGCTTTACTGTTTTTCATTTTGTTTAGTACCTTTTCTACTTCTAAAAGTTGAATTTTGCGGTAGTATGTAAAGTTCATTATAATGCCGTTAGTAAATTTACAGTCTCCAGGACTTGCACTTCCAAAATATTTGAATGAAAGGGTTTGTATATCATTAAGCGGGATTATTACAAATGTACTAAATGCAGTCTTATAGTGTGTGCCCTGCCAAAGTGGCACATACAAATCCTATATGGGGAGCAATTCCTATTATTTGGCCTCTTGATTGTGGAATCCAATAGAATTGTGAGGATTATCTGTCTTTTTGATGGTAGTTTAACTGAGAATTACTTTTCAGAAACCTGTACACGATGTGGTTGGCTTCAGAAAAGAAGCAGATGGAATCACAATTGATGCAGCCCTCCAGTGGTAAAGCTGTTTTCCTATTTTTCTGCTAAACTAGTTTGAGTTTTTATATAGGACAAAACGATCAAAAGAAACCTAACTCTAATGTACTTTTGATGTTTCAATGTTAGTTGGGGATGTTGACAATATACCGGCTATTGATAATAGACAGTTAATTTTTTTTTTCTATCTGCACTCAGGTCCTCAGATTCATATTCGGACACAATGCTTGGATATGCCAACAGCATCCGGACTATTGATGGTGGAACTCATATAGATGGAATGAAAGCCTCACTCACTAGAACGCTGAACAATCTGGGGAAGAAGTCGAAGGTTATGAAGGTATTTTGGAAACATTATGGATTTCTTTTGTGCATTTTTTTCCCTTTCAAGCAACCCATGTGTTTCTCCCTCCTCCATCCGTCCCTCCCTTCTCTCAACATGTCTCTTTCTTTCTTGAGTAGATTGAATAAAGCTCGAGGTATGTTGCACTTGAAGCATACATTTTCATAAGTCAAATATTATTATTTGAAGGGTTTAGATATTAAAGAACATAAATTAGTCTCCTATTGAAATGTGTGTGAAGCAAAGAGGATTTGTGCATCCGATCTCACGATTAAAATGAAGCAAAGAGGATTTGTGCATCCGATCTCACAATTAAAATGAAGCAAAGAATACTGAAAGTGTGGATGTTATTGATGTTATGACAAGTCAAATATTGCAGTCTAGAGGTTAAAAGTTGAAAGTTGATTTTTATGATATTTTTAATGATTTTTTATAAATGAGAAAATGAATTTAGACCGAGCACAGTGGCAAAATGTGATCCATATAGCCGACCCCACTTAGTTGAATAAAGGCTTAGTTATTGTTGTTGTTGTTGTTGTTGTTGTTGATCCATGGCAATCCTTAAATGCGTTTAATGCTGCTTTTGTTTTATTCTTTGGCATAACAGTTTGGCCACCAAACTTCCATTATAAAAGTTGGTTTTATGATTTTTTTTAATGATTTTTATAAATGAGAAAATGAATTTAGACTGGGCACAGTGGTGAAGTGTGATTCATATAGCCAACCCGACTTAGTGGGATAAAGGCTTTGTTGTTGTTGATCCATGACTATCCATAAATGCATCTAATGCTGCTTTGGTTTTATTCTTTGTCATAACAGTTTGGCCACCAAACTTCGATTATAAATAGTTAAGCATATTTTCAGAGTCACACATTATTATCATAACCAGTATAGTATGTATGGATATAATCAAAGCTTATTTTTGAAGCCTTGTTCTCTCTTTTCCAGGATAAGGATGTAAATTTGAGTGGTGAGCATGTAAGGGAAGGATTAACTTGTGTGATATCTGTCAAAGTTCCAAACCCAGAGTTTGAAGGGCAAACAAAGGTACTCTGGTTGTATTCAACTTATATGTGTCAGAATTTTGCAGAGGAATAATATTGCCTGAGATGTTTTATGCTTACAATACAACGTGAACAACTTGAGGCAATTGTCTTCACTTTTCTGTAATAACTAGAACTGTGTTTCTGATTTCTGTTTATTGTTTCCTTGAAGACAAGGTTGGGAAATCCAGAGGTGCGGAAGATGGTTGATCAGTCTGTACAAGAATATCTTACAGAATATTTGGAGTTGCATCCAGATGTTCTTGATTCAATCCTTTCAAAGGCTCTTAGTGCTCTCAAGGTGTGATATTGTTCTGTAGCCTGAAGGTTTACCTGTGTTGCTAGTTGGAATCTTCAAGTCTCAGTTCTGTGCATATATCATTTAGTGTATGGGTTCTTGGCATTTATACTGAAGTTTTTTGTCCCTTGTTCCATATATAGGCAGCTCTCGCTGCAAAGAGGGCAAGGGAATTGGTGAGACAAAAAACTGTCCTGAAATCTTCTTCTCTCCCTGGAAAGCTCGCTGACTGTTCGTCTACAAATCCTGAAGACTCCGGTATGTTATCAATGCTCAATTTTTAAAGTTTTAAGTTATGAACTGCAATTCGAGAGCAATCTTTTGGTTGATGGGTTCTATATAGGGACTTTGCCTTTATGTGGACTGTCATACTGACACATTTGCTATTTCTGTATTCACTATAGACATTTTCCAAAAGTTGTAAAAGTAAAGACAAAACCAGGGCAATGGGGATCCTCCTTTAAAATGTGGTTGAACATGAATTTGTGTCCCTTATCTACGTCTGTTGACATCTTTTAGGACGGGGATACGGATTTGATAGTCACTTGGCATCCTCCAGATTACTTATTTATCTTTGATTTCTATCCCCATTTTATATCCTCCCTCAGGAAGTCCATGTCTAAAAATTGAAATTGAAGAAACATTGATTTTAAGGCCTACTCTATAGCGCCAATTCCTTGATGTTGTAGCTTACTACTGCGACGCCATTGCAATAATAGCGTTAATAGTGGAACTGATATCTTTCTGTGATTTCTCCTCCTTTTATGTTTAAGATGTTACAATAGAGGATATTATCGTTTGTGCATTCATGCTGCCTCACGTGCAAGCTGTTTTTGTAGCTCTTTTGCCAAGCTTGTGTGACAGTTCATACCAAATTATCCCTCAAATATGCACTTTGTTCAGAGTATGAAACAGCCGTGCATGTCATAATTTTTTACTGTTTTCTAAATTATTGTCAAATACACTAGATTGGATAGAATAAGTAAAGAATGCATTAGAAAGAAAGTGTGGGTAGCTCCAATAGATGAAGAAATGAGAGAAGCACGCTTAAGATGGTTTGGACATGTGTGTAGGAGATCTCTAGATGCCACAGTGCAGCCTGTAGAAAATAGAGAAACATTATCTCAAATTAAAAAGGGAAGGTGGAGACCTAGAAGGAATTGAAAAGAAACAATTAAAAAAGATATGATATATTTAAATATAAATGAAAACATGTGTATAGATAGAATAAGATAGTGTATATATAGAATATAGTGGCGAAATATGATCAATTAATCGACTTCACATAGTGGGATAAAGGTTTAGTTGTTGTCATCAAATACAAGGATTATGTTCATTTGGCTTTAACTTAGCAAATAAAGCAGGATGCCTTTCATATACTTTGATTTTTAGCAAAAAAGTAAACTGTCTACAGAAGTTTTGATCTAACATTGCCAGTAACACCATCTCGTCCTCCATTTCCCTCTGTTTCAGAGATATTTATCGTTGAGGGGGATTCAGCTGGTGGAAGTGCAAAACAAGGCCGTGATCGACGCTTTCAGGTGAAAATTCCAATTCTACTGTTATTCAATCTCATGATTGGAGAGAAAAGCAGGGGGAGAGAAAAAGGATTTTTTTTTTGGGGGTGAGAGGCACCGATTACTTTTCTTCTCCTTGCCTCCTTTTAGTATTAGGAGGAACTTTTTGAGGTTTACCCAAAATGGGCAGTGTGTGATCCCAAGTAAGCTGTTGTTGTAGCTCAGAAAGTTCACATTTACAAAATCTGACATTTGCCTGAAAGGCCTTGAACCTTTTTCTTATTGCATGTGGCACGCCACTAGTTCGAATTGCCGAATGCAATGTCAGTATCGAGAGGTGCAATTCTGTGTCTTTCAAGAATCTACTTTCATTCTTTCTGTTCCACAAAGCAACTTTTATCGCCTTTTTTCCAAATTAGCTTTATATGTAAATTAAATTTTCCCTTCACCCATGGACTTTCCCCCCGTTGGAATGAGTGTAAATCTCATTTGTTACACTTGTATCAAACCTGTAGATAAGATCTCTCTACTAGTCCTGTTTGGAGCACTCTGCCCAAGTTTTGCCTGTAAGAATTGCGATACTTCACATCTCTTGTTTCTGAGCATCTTTTGTGGATATTTCTTGATTATGATAAATATAGGTCATTGCTGGTTTGGTAGTTGATGTTCTAGAGAAAATCCCAGCCATTTGCTCAGTAAAAGAGATGAGGACAATATTTGGATATAAGCTCAAAGATCATTCTGGATGAGAGTATCATAAATGCTGTTATTTAATTTCTCATAAATGCTTTGCTAAAAATATCTTTTAATTGAGTGGGATAAAGGCTTAGTTGTTGTAATTGAGTGTAAACTTGGTGGAAAGGTTATGACTTTTTCTCTTATTTCCCCACAATTCTCTTAAGATTTGGAAGCACACTATCCTTCTATGTATGCCTGTATATTATTGGCAGTTTCTTCTTCAGCCTCTTTTTAAAAGACTCGTAGAAGTGATATTGTCAGAAATCACAATTGAGTGTTGGTGATGAACACCTTTTGCTGGTGAAATGCAGGCGATTCTCCCTTTGAGAGGTAAAATTTTGAACATAGAAAGAAGAGATGAAGCAGCAATGTACAAAAATGAAGAGATTCAGAATCTAATTCTTGGTCTGGGACTTGGAGTGAAGGTGATCATTTCACATTTTCGTTCTTCTCTTAAATATGTACAAGTGTTCTTTTCCTCAGCATTCTTTTTTCCAGGGTGAGGATTTCAAAAAAGAGGCTCTCAGATATCACAAAATTATTATTCTGACCGATGCTGATGTGGATGGTGCTCACATTCGAACACTTCTGCTTACTTTTTTCTTTAGATACCAGGTAGGTAATGGAGACAATCATTTGCCTGATATAACTGAATAGTAAAGAAGATGTGTATAGATGAAGGCAGGCCTTCATCATGATGTTGTGGGTTCTAGAGAATAAGAATCATGAACATGGCCTTAATAGTTGACTATGAAACACAGAAATAAAGAGGTGTAAAGTTGATCTTCATGAATATCTTAGACATTCTGAACTGCTGTAATTAACTGATTGCAGAAAGCATTATTCGATGAAGGCTGCATATATGTTGGTGTTCCTCCTTTTTACAAGGTTTGTCGTCAATGTCTGTTTCTATGAGCTGTTGTTTCATTAAGTTAGGTTTCATTTTCATTGCTGAAAGTGTTCAGGTTGAGCGAGGCAAGCAAACATACTACTGCTATGATGATTCAGAATTAAAGAAGCTACAGAGTTCCTTTCCAGCAAATGCGTCATACAACATTCAGAGATTCAAAGGTACGAAATGAAAGATGACCTCTTGATCTGTGTATATGGGGTCCAAGAAAATTGCAAGCAAATATTATTGTCAATGAGCTATATGTGATTATGTGTATTCCTGGAGCTGGGAATTAGGTAGCAAGAGAATGGATAGAATTGGCTGACATAGAATAGACACAAACTAAATATGGTGTATGCTGCAAAAATGATGAGCATCAGGACTGAGTTCAATAAATCATCTATTATTCACATAATCTTCTTTCATGTAAAACATCATTCTTATTAACTTACAGTAGGATTTCGGGTACAAAAAGGGAAAAAACCCATAGGAATGTTAAGATTGTATGAAAACCTGCTGAAATACATCCTTGGACATGGTGTGTCCCAGGTTACACAAATAATGTCAGGTTATTGGGATGTTGAGACTAGACGCTTGTTTACATATAGAATATTTGCACATTCATTCTTCTTGCCCAGTCGAATTTAAGAATTCGGCATGATTTTGATATGTTGAGACAATGAGGATCCAGATCAGTCTCTCCCCTGGATATTGATAGATATTTTGTTTATGCACCAAAGACGATCATAAATTGTATTGGTTGCTTAATCTTTGGGTTCCAAGTCAGTAGTGCATCTGGGACCTACTGTAAGAAGCTGTATTTTATCAAATTGCTTAATTGTTCCTCAATGGACCTAGATTGCACCATGCAGAATTTTTTGTTTAAAAAAGCTACAAAATGAAGGTAAGAGCACTCAATGAAGCCAAATGCCGAATGATTTCTTTTGGTGGTTCAATAGTTATCTTACTTAAATAGTCATGGGTACAAATGCTTTCTTTTCTATTTTCATGGACGTAAGAAAATCCAGTGTTAGCATGTATTTTTTAACAACAAAAGTACTCATACTACTTAGTGTGCTAATTGTATACTCAGTGTGTTTATTTGATGCCATAATTCCTTGTTCCATTTTATATGTTTTAAAATCGCAGGCTTGGGAGAGATGATGCCACTGCAGCTATGGGAAACAACTTTAAATCCTGAGACGAGGTTACTAAAACAGTTGAAGATCGAGGATGCAGCAGAAGCAAATGTTGTTTTCTCCTCTCTTATGGGCACTCGGGTGAGCTGTTAATATCAATCCCTTTCTTTGTGATTTGAATTTGTCTGATGATGATTGGCTGACCTATCTGGAAAGAATCGATTAGTTTTATCTTCTCCTTTTGCCTTGTTAAACAGTGCTCGCCCTTGTGTACATTTGGTTTGTTAAGGACTTTAGTTTGAATTAAAGCATCCGATGATAGTCTGGAGAGTCCTTTAATTGGGGCTTATCAAGGTCACTGATTTATATTACAGTGACTTAGTTTTAGTTCAAAACCTGAATGTACTTTTGGATTTTAACGCCAACTACATTTGATCTGTATTTTCAACTTTTGCCACATCTGTACAGGGATTATGTAGTATTCATCTTGACACCTACTGTTGCCCTTGTGCCTACCTTCTTTCAGGTGGATGAGAGGAAAGAGCTTATACGAAACTCCGTAAACATGATTAACCTGGATCAACTGGACATATAATGTATAATCAGATATGGAAGATGCATCGTCCATCTACTCTGTAAATCGTGCTCCAAACTCAAAACAAATCGGCATAAAAGGTACCCTGTGGCCATTCCTAGGAAGCATTGTACGAGAAATCTCGATTTTGCTTGACATTTTGGTTGCTGAAATCAATGGAGGATATTGATATTAATCCAATCTAAGCAAGAAATCTCTCTTTCATCCTGAAGGGCTTTCTTTGTCCTTTTAATATTTTTAGTTCTATTCCTTTTTTTTCTTTCTTTCTGCAGTATCTACTCTAACCTTGGCTTAAAACTTGTATTCCCCTTAGGATTTTATACTACTGATTGAAGCAGACTATATAGTTACATTGATACTATTATTTTGTACCTTTGTCTAATTTTCTGCCCAACTTGTTAAATTGCATGCTGCAATTAAGAGTTTTAACTGTTCTTTATGAATTGACATAAAATTAAAATTGAACTTTGTAAATTGTAATTGCAACTCCTTCACTTTGTTCTCCCTCGGTTCAATGATCCCCTTAAATTCTAAAAAAAACCCTTATTTTAAAAATACCTACCAATAACCCTCGTTTGGTTCTGACTGATATGGAAAGTGGATGGAAAACGTATTTACTAACGTCAAGTGACCAATTGATTGTATTTTTCCTATATTACCCATATTTGATTGTATTATTTCCAAATTGCCCAATGTTTACTTTTTCTTCCCATTTTCTTCTCCTTTTTATTTTCTATTTTCTTCATTGTTTTTTTTTTTTTTTTTTTATCTTTTTATCTTCTTCTTCGTCAGACTCTTTTCTTCAAAAAAACATTTGTCTGCAAGGCTTTTCCTTTTCTCCTCGGCCGACGGAAACAGCTACAATGGAGCCACCGATTTAGGCAATTTAACAACAATAACAATCTTCTCAACTATGATGTGGATACCATCGTCGTTGAGGATTAAACAAGAAATTGATGCATAGAAAGTAGAGTTTGAGATGTCGAGACTTTATGATTTGGATTTTGAATTTTTTGACTTTGTGATTTTGATTGACATTCACAGATCTCAAATGATGGGCTGTGATTTTAATCTGAAAATATCATATCAATTTTCTGATATGAAATTTTCAGAATCTAAGATGACGTGGGTTGAGATTAATGAATAATTTGAGTAAATGAAAATGATGAGCTCAGGTGGGTGGTTGTTGTCGTGATGGTGACGATGGTGGTGGTGTAGGAGGGTGGTGGAGATGGTAATGATGGTGGTGGTGGAGGGTTTTGGTGATGGTGATGATGGTGGTGGTGGAGGATGGTGGTGGTTCTAAGACAGAAAATGGGAGGAGGAAGAAAAAAATGATAGTGATGGTGGAGTTGGAGGGTGATGCTGGAACAGAAAAGTGGTGGAGGAAAAAAACGATAGAGGAGAAAAAAAAAAGAGATTTAAATTTATGTTTTACCACAAAATTTTAATAATTTAAACTCTTAGCCCAAAATTTTAACACTTTAATCCTTTAATGTTTTGAATTGGAAAAGTGCAAAGGATATTGATTAAAGTTTTAACGGTGTTGTTAATGCACTTGTTTTCCATCTAATTTCCACTTAAATCAGTACTACATGGGGTCATTGGTAGGTTTTTTCAGCATAAGGGAGTTTTAAAAATTCGGCCAACCACATTGGGGCTATTGGTAATTAACCCATTGAGAAATGATAGGGAGTATTAGAAGTACTATTTTTTACACATACCTCAATTGTGAACATGCGTTTTAATGATTAGTGTAAAAAAAAAAGTCAAATTTAGATTATTTTTCCAAATTTCCATTTTTTCATGTGTTATAACACAAGTATTTTTGTACCCACCCCAATTGATAAACATACATTCTAGTGAATAATATAAAAAAAAGGCGAATTTCACTTGACCCCCTTGTGGTTTGGGCTAGTTTTCTTTTACCACCTTGTAGTTTCATAATATCCATATAACCCCCTCTTGTTTTGGACTAATGTGTAAAATAGATGAAAACTGTCTAAACTAACAGAACAATGTAAAATTACTATAAAACCCATAAGCAGTCTTTCTTTCTTTTATAAAAAATAAAGGGGTTAAATTAAATATTATACAAAATTTGTGGTCAAATTAAAATTTTTGAAAATTCTTCTTATTCTCCTTCGTTATCTTGCGGACAAGCATGGTTAAAATACAATTTTTTTTCTTTAATGCTATTTTTTTTCCAGATTAGTTTTCTCTCTGCACCGCAACAAAAATCTCAGCAAATTTATCTGCAAACTATGAATTTTCCAATATTGAAGACTAAAATATAAAAGACAAAAAGTGAAAAGCATAATTGCAAATTGGCCAAATTAAACAACAACGAAGGTCGCACAACACTACCACCACCCAAAAAATTTCGTCGACGGCATAGCACCACCACCATTCTTATCTTTCTCTTTCCACACTTCAACAAAAATCTTGGCAATTCATATCAACTATGAGTTTTTCTAAAATTGAAAACAAAAATAAAAAAGACCAAAAATGAAAGCATCGTGCTCATTTATAGAAATAGCGGCCGCCGTCTCATAACACCACCAACACCCAAAAAAATTTCTACCAAACCCAACACCAGTGGCTACCGTCGCACAAATTTTGCAGCACCCAAAATTTCTTCGAAGGTGCAGGCTTCACTGTCACTACTCAAAAATTTCTATCAAGATACACCCAAAAATTTTTACAAACACCATCACCAGCGACCACCACCCAAAAATAATTCAAAAACCTTTCTCTTCAGCTTCCTTTCAAAGCTTTCTTATGTGAAGTTCATTGGTGAAGGGTGCTACATCGGAGACCACCACCCAAAAATAATTCAAATTCAGACTTCTTTCAAAACTTTGTAATAAGAAGTTTGTTGGTGTAGTGTCCATAGACATTGGAGGTATCAAAACTTTCCGATAAGAAGCCTTTGCCACTGTAGATTTTTTCAACTCTATCCAAGAAATTCGATGGAACCAACATCAATTAACAAACAATTCCCGACTTGCAAAGAATATTGATTAATGTTGAATTCATGAAATACTAATTTTGTAAATCTTGGGTTAAGGAAAAAGAATTCAAACATGGAAGAGGAAGAAAAAAACAATTCTGAACATGCATTCTAACCATTTTTTTTTTTTTAAATAAAACCGAATTTATATAAATAGTAGGCAAAATACGATGCCGGATATACCCGATCGCATCGTTACAAGAAGAATGCGATAAACATGGAGTACTACTCCATTACATGATTAGCTAATTAAATGAAGAGGATGGAAATAAGAAAACATCTACTCTAAATCAATGACTAGAGTATGATTTTCTATTTTCCAGTCAAAATTATATGTATTCTAACCATTGGTGTAACAAAAGTGAAATTTACATTTTTTTGACTTTTTATGCAAACATGCATTCTAAAAAAAGTGCAAATCTAAAAATGCATTTGATCTTGACTTTTTTGTACCTTTTTTGCACCCACCCCATTGTAAATATGCATGCTAGTGAATAATGCAAAAAAAAGTGGAAATTAAAATTTTCACCAAACCACAATTTTTCATGAGTTATAACACACATATTTTAGCTAAAATGGAAAAAATTCAAAAAATGCATTAATTTTGACATTTTTATACATTTTTTTGCACCCATCCCGATTGTGAACATGCAAAAAAATTGAAAATTAAGTACTTTACCAAACCTCCATTTTTATGAGTTTAATATTTGAGCTAAAAATTGTGAAATCGAAAAATGCATTGATTTTAACATTTTTAATACCGTTTTTGCACCCACCCCTGATTGTGAACATGTATTCTAGTAAATATTGTCAAAAAAGTGAAAAATAAAATTTGCACCAAAACACCATTTTTCTTGAGTTATAACACACGTATTTTAGTCAAAATTGGTAAAATCCAAAAATGCATTGATTTTGACTTTTTCATACAAGTTTTTTGAACCCAACCTGATTGTGAACATGCATTTTAGTAAATATTGTCAAAAAAGTGAAAATTAAATAAGTCACCATACCTCCATTTTTTATAGGTTATAACATCAGTATTCGAGCCAAAAATTGCAAAATCCAAAAATGCATTGATTTTGACTTTTTTTGTACCATTTTTTGCACTCACCCACGATTGTGAACATGTATTCTTATGAATATTGTCAAAAGTGAAAATTAAAATTTTCAACAAATCTCCATTTTTCAAGGGTTTTAACACACGTATTTTGCTCAAAAGAGCAAAGTACAAAACCCGTGTTGATTTTGGCATTTATGGTATTGTTTTTTACACACACCTCAATTGTGAACATGCGTTCTAATGATCAGTGTAAAAAATAGAAAAATTTAGATTTTTTTTCAAAATTTCCATTTTTTCATGAGCTATAATACAAGTATTTTAGCCAAAAATGGCTAAATCTAAAAATGCGTTGATATTGACTTTTTTATACCGATTTTTGCACTCAATACAACTGGGAACATGCATTCTAGTAAATAATGTTAAAAAAAGTGAAAATTAAAATTTTCACCAAAACACCATTTTCATGGGTTATAACACACGTATTTTAGCCAAAAATAGAAAATTCAAAAGTACCTTGATTTTAACTTTTTAATACAATTTTTTTAAACTCATCTCGATTGCGAATATGCATTCTAGTGAATCTTTTCAAAAAAGTAAAAATTAATAATTCACCAAACTTCTATTTTTCATGAGTTATAACTCACGTATTTGACCCAAAAATGGCAAAATTCAAAAATGCGTTGATTTTGACTTTTTTGTATAATTTTTTATATTCACATCTGATTGTGAACATGTGTTCTAGTGAATATTGTCTTTTTTTTTATTTGGCTAATCATCCCATTTATGCGCGGGAGGGGGGGGGGGGTGCCACTCCCTATTTTATTAATTGAATTTTAGGTTACAATACAACATTTATCTAAGTTTTAGAAAAGAAATAAGGAGCATTTCATTCTTTACAATTTCTAATCTAGAGTTTTAGTAATTAAATTAGGAGTGTATCTTCCTTTATAATTGTTTACTAGAGGTTGAGGATTATATAAAGGGCGTCCAGAGACTAAAAACCTTTATATAATTTCAACCTCCGGTGTCCCCGCTACAAAGGAAGGTCCTTCTTTACAAAATACTCCTAATAATAAGTCTATGATTCATCAGGAGTGATAAAATTTTCTTTTCTGCATATACACAGGATTATATACAAATTTGCAAAGATATCGACTAAACTTGCTTAACCTCAGTAGCAAGTGGTCTCTAGATTATTAGATTGAAAATTCCAGATCATCACAGAATTGACTAAGTGCAAAATTTAGACTAAACTTGCCTAACCTGAACAGCAAAAATTAAAATTTTCAATAAACCTCCATTTTTATGGGTTATAACAGTATTTTGCTCAAAAATAGATATTTCAAAAAATGTGATGATTTTTGCATTTCTCCTACGAGTTTTTACACATGCCTCAAATGCAAACATGCATTTTAATGGTCGGCATAAAAAAGTGAAATAAGATTTGTTTTTGACTTTTTGTGAACACGTATTCTAAAAAAAGTGCAAAATCTAAAAATGCATTGATCTTGATTTTTTTGTACCATTTTTTTGCACCCACCCGATTGTAAACTTGCATTCTAGTGAATAATGTAAAAAAAGTTAAAACTAAAATTTTCACCAAGCCACAATTTTTCATGCATTATAACACAGTATTTTAGCCAAAATGGCAAAATCCAAAAATGCATTAATTTTGACTTTTTTATACAATTGTTTTACACCCATCCTGATTGTGACATGCATTCTAGTGAATATTGTAAAAAAAGTGAAAATTAAATACTTCACCAAATCTCCATTTTTCATGGGTTATAACACACATAATTGAACCAAAATTATAAAATTCAAAAATGCATTGATTTTGACTTTTTGGTACAGTTCATTTGCACCCACACATGATTGTGAACATGTATTCTAGTGAATATTATCAAAAAAATAAAAATAAAAAATTTCAACAAATCTTCATTTTTCATAGGTTATAAAACACGTATTTTGCTCAAAATGACAAATCCAAATTTAGATTTTTTTTCGAAAATTTCCATTTTTTTCATGGGCTATAACACAAGTATTTTAGCCAAAAATGGAAAAAATTCAAAAATGGATTGATTTTGACCTTTTTATGCCGATTTTTGCACCGAAATCAATCGTGAACGTACATTCTAATGAATAATGTCAAAAAAGTGGAAATTAGAATTTTCACCAAAACACAATTTTTCATGAGTTATAACACACGTATTTTAGTCAAAATTGTCAAAATCCAAAAATGCATTGAATTTAAATTCTTTTATACAACTTTTTTGCACCCAACCTGATTGCGAACATGCATTCTAGTGAATATTGTAAAAAAATAAAAATTAAATAATTCACCAAACTTCCATTTTTCATAAGTTATAACACACGTACTTGAGCCAAAAATGGCAAAATCCAAAAATGCATTCATTTTAACTTTTTTGTACATTTTTTTGCACCCACCTCTGATTAAGAACATGTATTCTTATGAATATTGTTAGAAAAATGAAAATTAAATTTTTTAACGATGCTCAATTTTTCATGGATTATAATTGATAATGCCAATATTTTGATATTTATCTATATTTATTTTGGATTATATTGACATTATTAATTAAAAAAATTATTGATAATTGTAGATTTATCTGGAAGAAGTTGTTGGATAGTAAAAGTGCAAAAAAGGTGGAAATGGATCTAGACACACTTTTGAGAAGATTCAAAGACATATTCTTAATGGATAATTGAAAAAGTTGAGTTGAAGAACAAAAGGGCAAGCAACAAAGTTGGAGAAAAAGTCTCCTATTTATTTGGAGAAAAGTCTCCTATTGAAATTGGGATTGGCATTAGTTTTATGGATTTATTCCAAATAATTACCTTTTTGAGATAATTAGATAATTATCTTTTTCAGATAATTAGATAATTATAGCTTTTAAGGATAATTTTAATATTTAGGGACAATTCCCACTTTTGGGGAATTAGATTAATATTAGAAAATTATTAAGTAGCTCTATAAATAGAGAGTCAAGCTACAGAATAAGAGAGCCTTCAATTTTAGTTTACGTAGATTTGAGTTTAGAATTATTTTAAACTTTTAGTTTTCATTAGTTTTTCTTAGTTATTAAAGTAATTTTAGTTTCTATTTTCAAGTTCATCTTTAGTTTATTTTACTATTTAGTATATCATGAATTTCGTCTTATTCAGTTCTTTTATTTCTTTTTTAATTATGTCTTTATTCTAAATTAGTTTTCCAGTTAAATTATTGATGAAATACTAATTTAATCTTGTGAGATCTAATTAGATTTAAATAAATCTGTAATCAAGTACCTTTATATGCTCTATGATAGAGGGTTTATGAATTTTTTATAATTGTTGAATATTGCACAATATTTAATTTATTGTAAAAAATTCTAATGCCAATTAAAATGGTGGATCCGTAATTGTTCATTTAGTTTTAATAAGTGGCAAGGCTGTCATTCATCGGCAGTGGCATAAGGGGATGGTGTGGGTATATAGCGTCTATATGAACACATCATAATCAGGTTTCTCTCATCTTAATGCTATTAATGAATTAAATCTAATGAGGCGTCCTCTAAGATTTTTTATTAATTAGAGAGTAGTTAATAAGGCATCATTTTAATTACCAACAAGTAAGGAGAAATGAGGTTATGTCAGTGGAGTTCCCGATAACTATAACTGATTTATTTGTTAAGCCAATTTAATCATTGCATCAAGGATCAAGTTATTAATTAGTGTGGATTCAATGCTTTAACTGGATTTTCTTTTCTTATTGATTAAATTCTCTAGTAATCATTTTATTTATTTGTTTCTAATATCTTTTTGTGACAAGTTTGAAGGAAAGTTACAACCGTTTCCTTGGGAGACGACCTTGCTCCATTGCTATATTAGTGAAGAGTAGGTTTTAATTTTGGTGGCATAACGACACTATCAAATTTTGGCGCCAATGCCGCGGAACGGCATCAGTATTTTTTCTTCATTAATATGTTATTTTATCTTTCTTAGGTTTATGATAATTTCTAATCTTGCAGGATTATTGAATTACAATCCATAAATTGAAAGGTTCGCAATGTGAGGAAAAACAAGACAGTGGATATGCATGTTTTGATGTCCAACATGCCTAATAGTGGGCAAATATTTGGAGTTTATACATCCCAACAAATGTATGAGGTACAATTTTGTGGCATTTTCATAAATTGGCAGTCAACATATATGTGTCCAAATCCACAAGATGAAATGCCCATATGGCAATCACATGGGCATTATGAACCAATTCCTAACCAATACAATTTCGATTGACATCATGAACCTAATTTGACCTATAAGTCAACTGAATATCAAAATGCCCATTTTGACCAATTTCACTTGCCTTATTCACAACAACCATTTGCCTTTCTACCACAACAACAACTATTAGAACCACCCGCGCCCATACCGGATCCAAATTTAGAAGATATGATTAAAACTCTTGCGTGTGAAAATCTCAAATTTCAACAAGAGACACGAGCCAATTTTGTTAATATGGGCACACAACTCACTCAAATGACCATAATAATAGCAAAGTTGGCAACTAATGAAGGTAAATTGTCATTACAAGTGGAGGTGAATCCGTTGGAGAATGTAAGTGCTATAACACTTGAAGGTGAATTCTACGAGAAAAAAGTTGATCAAATGCCCATTTCGGAATTTGATGAGGGAGAAATTGACCATATGCCCGTTTTGGAGTCAAATCCATTTCAGAGTCTATACATAAACTCGAGGTAAGTAGCAAACCTACAATTATTAAGTATCAAGTTGTTTTAACACCACCCTTTCCTGACAGGTTTGCTCAAGAGAAGAAGGAAGAAGAGACACAAGATCTCTTGAACATCTTCCAAAAAGTGGAGATTAATGTCCCACTCATTGAGGCCATAGAATGCCCATATGACCAGGAATTTGTTTTTAATGTTGATACTATTGAACCATTGGTTGAAGAATTTGTGCAACATACTTTTGTGCAAGATGAACTTAAATGGCATTTGACACAAAACAAGATAGATAGGGACATTGTCATATGCCCATTTGTCCAAATGAATGAGGTAATATCAATCCATATGCCCATTTTGCAGGAACCCAAGCTAGAGTCAAAACCTTTTCCTGCCCATTTGAAGTACACCACGCCAATTACTTGAGTATCATATTCATGTCTAGCCAAATACAATAGCTAAAGGCGCTAATGGGAGGCAACCCATATTTTCTTTTCATTCTTTAATAAATTCTAATTTTCTTAGTTGTTTAGTTTATTTAAAAAAAATCAAAAAGATTTTTTTTAATAATAAATTCTAAGTATGTTTCTTTTCTTTTGTAGGTAAATAAAAATCATCCCACAATTTTCACGTTTTTTTTGCCGTTGGATTTCAATTTCTCAACATTCTAAGTCACAACTTTGCCAATAAATTTTCATTCAACTCTAAATTTATTATTACTATTATTTTTTTTTGTTGCGATATTTTTATTGTGTTATTAGTGTTTTTATTTATTTATTTTCTTTTCTTTCATGCTTGTTTATACACGGAGGACCGTGTATCATTCAAGTGTGGGGGAGTTTTATTTGGTTTTGTTATTTTTTGTTAATTTAATTCAAAATTTCAATTTTTTATTTTTTTTGTATTTTTAAAAGGGTCAAGTTTTTCTCATTAAAGTCTTTTTAGTAAAATTTTTTTAAATGCCTTAAACCTTGTGAATAGTAATTGTTTGAAAAAGTAAAAATTTCACCAAAATACCATTTTACATTGAATATAACATACATAGTTTAGCCAAAAAAAGGGCAAAATCCAAAAATGCTTTGATTTTGACTTTTTTTTGCACCAATCTCAATTGCAAACATTCATTATAGTGAATATTGTCCAAAAAATTGAAAATTAAATAATTTACCAAACCTCCATTTTTCATGGGTTATAACGCACAGATTTGAGTAAAAATTGGCAAATCTAAAAATGCGTTGATTTTGACTTTTTTGTACCATTTTTTTTACCCACCCTATAATGTGAATATGTATTCTATTGAATATTGTAAAAAAAGTGAAAATTAAAATGTTCAACAAGCCTCCATACTTTATCAGTTATAACACACGTGTCGTGCTTAAAATGGCAGTTTCAACAAATGTGTTGACTTTTGCATTTCTCCTACTATTTTTTATATACACCTCAATTGTGAACATGTATTCTAATGGTATGTGTGTAAACAGTAAAATTTATATTTTTTTGACTTATTTGTGAATATGAATTCTAAAAAAAAGTGCAAAATCCAAAAAATGCATTGATCTTGACTTTTTTATACCGATTTTTGCACCCCCAGGTTGTAAACATGCATTCTTATGAATAATGTCAAAAAAAAATTAAAATTAAAATTTTTCATGGGTTATAACACATGTATTTTATCTAAAATGGAAAAATCCAAAAATGCATTTATTTTGACTTTTTTATATTTTTTTTGCACCCATCCCGATTGCAAACATGCATTTTAGTGAATATTGTAAAAAAGTGAAATTTAAATAATTCACCAAACATCCATTTTTAATGGGTTATAACAACGTATTTGAACCCAAAATGACAAAATCCAAAAATGCGTTGATTTTGACTCTTTTGTACCGATTGTTTTACCTACCCTAGATTATGAATATGTATTCTTGTGAATATTGTTAGAAAAGTGAAAATTAAAATTCTCAACAAACCTTCATTTTTTATGGGCTATAACGTATGTATTTTACTCAAAATGTCAAAGTAAAAAAACATGTTGATATTTGCATTTCTTCTATTACTTTCTACACACACCTCAACTGTGAACTTGCGTTCTAATGATCGGTGTAAAAAATGGAGAAATTTAGATTTATTTCTAAATTTCCATTTTTAATAGGCCGTAACATAAGTATTTTAGCCAAAAATGGTAAAATCCAAAAATGCATTGATCTTGACTTTTTTGTATCATTTTTTGCACTGATCCCAGTTGTGAACATGCATTATAGCGAATAATGTCAAAAAAGTGAAAATAAAATTTTCACCAAAACACCATTTTTCATGTGTTATAACACATGTATTATAGTCAAAAAATGGAAAATTAAAAAATGCGTTGATTTTAACTTTTTTTATAATATTGTTTTGAACCCATCCCGATTACAAACATGCATTCTAGTGAATATTGTCAAAAAAAGTGAAATATAAATAATTCACTAAATCTTCATTTTTCATGGGTTATCGCACACGTATTTGAGCCAAAATGGCAAAATCCAAAAATGTGTTAATTTTGAGTTTTTTATTTTTTTACCCACCCCCGATTGTGAACATGTATTTGAGTGAATATTGTAAAAAAAGTGAACATTAAAATTTTTAACGAACATCCATTTTTCATAGTTTATAACCTGTATTTTACACAAAATGGCAAAATAAAAAAACACATTGAATTTGGCATTTTTCCTACTATATTTTACACATACCTCATTTATGAATATACATTCTAATGATCGGTGTAAAAACAAAGTGAAATTTAGATTTATTTTTTTCCAAAAATCCAAAAAAATGGGTTGATCTTGACTTTTTTTTCCGTGTTTTTCGTACCCATTTCAATTATGAACATGCATTCTAGTAAATAATGTAAAAAAGTGGAAATTTAAATTTTTACCAAACCACAAATTTTCATTTGTTATAACGCGTATTCTAGCCAAAAATGGCAAAATCCAAAAATACGTTGATTTTGACTTTTTTATACAATTTTTTGCACCCATCTCAAACAATTAGTGAATATTGTCAAACAAAGTGAAAATTAAATAATTAACTATGCCTCTCTTTTTCATAGGTTATAACACACGTATTTGTATAAAAAATGGGAAAATCCAAAAATACATTGATTTTGATTTTTTTGTACCATTATTTGCACCCACCCCCAATTGTGAATTTGCATTTTAGTGAATATTGTCAAAAAAAAGTGAAAATTAAAATTTTCAACAAATCTCTATTTCTCATTAGTTATAACAAACGTATTTTCCTCAAAATGGCAAAGTAAAAAAATGTGCTGATTTTTGCATTTTCCTTAGTATTGTTTAGACACACCTCAATTGTTTACATAAATTCTAATGATCAGTGTAAAAAAATGAAATTTAGATTTTATTCCAAATTTAATTTTTTATTGCCTATAACACAAGTATTTCAGCCAAAAAAGGTAAAATCCAAAAATTTATTGATCTTAAATTTATTGTACTATTTTTTGCACCCACCTCGATTATGAACATGCATTCTAGTGAATAATGTCAAAAAAGAAAATATTTAAATTTTCACAAAACCACAATTTTTCATGGGTTATAAACACACGTATTCTAACAAAAAATGGCAAAATCAAAAAATGCATTGATTTTTACTTTTTTATACAATTTTTTGCACTCATCCCGACTGTGAACATACATTTTAGTGAATATTGTCAAACAAAGTGAAAATTAAATAATTAACCAAGCCTCTATTTTTCATAGGTTATAACACACGTATTTGAGTAAAAAATGGCAAAATCTAAAAATGCGTTGATTTTGATTTTTTTGTACCATTTTTTCACCCACCTCAAATTTTGAACATGCATTCTAGTGAATATTGTCAAAATAAGTGGAAATTCAAATTTTAACAAATCTCCATTTTTCATGGGTTATAACACACATACTTTCTCAAAATGGCAAAGTCAAAAAATTTGTTGATTTTGGCATTATCATACTATTTTTTAAGCACCTCTCAATTGTTTACATACATTCTAATGATCGGTGTTAGAAAATAGTGAAATTTAAATTTTTTTTCCCAAATTTAAATTTGTTTATTGGCTATAACACAAGTGTTTTAGCCAAAAAAGGTAAAATCCAAAAATTCGTTGATCTTGACTTTTTTGTACCATTTTTTGCACCCACCCTGATTATGAACATGCATTCTAGTGAATAATTTCAAAAAGTAAAAAATTAAAATTTTTACCAATCCACCATTTTTCATTGGCTATAACACATGTATTTTAGCCAAAAATGGCAAAAATTGAAAAATGCCTTGATTATGACTTTTTATACAATTTTTGGCAACCAAACTGATTTTCAACATGCATTTTTGTGAGTATTGTCAAAAAAGTGAAAATTAAATAATTTACCAAACCTCCATTTTTCATGGGTTATAACATACATATTTGAGCCAACACATGGAAAAATTAGAAAATGCGTGTGTTTTGACTTTTTGTACCGTTTTTTCACCCATTCCTGATTATGAACATGCATTATAGTAAATATTGTCCTTTTTTATTTGGCATAAACTTGCATTCAAAGGTGGACGCCACACTTAATTTTATTGATAGATTTTGGAGACGGTGGATATAACTTAATACCATCAATACATTCGTTATATGGCAAAAACATAAATGTGGAGGACTTCTCCTTTACATGTGAATTCATAGCATGTTAGAGCTAATTAAATTCAAAGGCTAAAATGAGGGCTCTATTTTTAGTGAATATTGTAAGAAAAATTGAAAATTAAAAATTTCAACATACGTCTGTTTTACATGGGGTTATAGCACACGTATTTTGTTTAAAATGACAAAATAAAAAAGTGTTAATTTTGACATTTTGCCTACTATTTTTTACACAAACCTCAATTTTAACATGTATTCTAATGATCAATGTAACAAAAAGAGAAATTTACTTCTTTTTCTTTCCAAATTTCCTTTTTTTCATAGGCTATAACACAAGTATTTTAGTCAAAAATACAAAAATTCAAAAATGCTTGGATATTGATTTTTTTGTACCATTTTTTGCACCCATCTCGATTGTTAACATGCATTATAGTGAAAAATGTCAAAAAACTAGAAATTAAAATTTTAACCAAACCACCATTTTTCATGGGTTTTTAACACACGTATTTTAGCTAAAAATGGTAAAATTCAAAAATAGGTTGATTTTGAATTTTTTTATACAATTTTTTTGCACCCATATTGTGAACATGCATTCTAGTGAATATTGTCAAAAAAGTGAAAATTAAATAATTCACCAAACATCCATTTTTATTGGGTTATAACATACATATTTGAGCCAAAAAAGGAAAAATTCAAAAATAAGTTGATTTTGATATTTTTTTTACCATTTTTTGCACCCTCCCCCGATTGTAAACATGCATTCTAGTTATCAGTTAAAAAAAAAGTAAAATTTAGATTTTTTTCGAAATTTCCATTTTTTTCATGGGGTATAAGACCAGTATTTTAGCCAAAAAAGCAAAATCCAAAAATTCGTTGATCTTGATTTTTTTGTAACGTTTTTTGCACCCACCCCAATTCTGAATATGCATTCTAGTGAATAATATAAAAAAATAGAAATTAAAATTTTCACCAATCCACCATTTTCATGGGTTAACACACATATTTTTGTCAAAATGACAAAATTAAAAAACGTGTTGATTTTGAAATTTTCCCTATTATTTTTTACAGGCACACCAATTGTGAACATTCATTCTAATGATCGGTGTGAAAAGATTGAATTTTTTTCCCAAATTTAAAATTTTTTCATGGGGTATAATACAAGTATTTTATCCAAAAAAGGCAAAATCTAAAATTTCATTGATCTTGACTTTTTTGTACCATACCCACCTCATTGTGAAGATGTATTCTAGTTAATAATATGAAAAAAGTGGAAATTAAAATTTTCATCAATCCACCATTTTTCATTGGTTATAACATACGCATTTTAGCCAAAATTGGAAAAACATACCGATTTTGAATATGCTTTTCAGTGAATATTGTCAGAAAAAATAAAATAAAATAATTAACTAAACTTCCACTTTTCATGGGTTATAACACACTTATTTGATCCAAAAATGGCAAAATCCAAAAATACGTTGATTTTAACTTTTTTGTACCGTTTTATGCACCTATCCCCGATTGTAAATATGCATTCTAGTGAATAATGTCTTTTTTTTAGTTGGCTAATCATCCCAATTGCGGGGGGGCGCCACTCCCTGTTTTATTTATTAAAAAATAAAGTTACAGAAATAAATGGTGGATATAACCACACCATTAGTACCATTGAAAAGCTATAAATAAGGAGGACTCCTCTTTTACAATAACGCGCCTACAGCTAAAAAAGAAAAGGAGAGACAACTCCTTTACATTAAAGCATTTGAGTTAGAGTGAGTAAACATAAGGGTAGCAGCCTTTTGAGTAAGATGAGTTGCGGTTATCATCTTGCCGCAAAATGAGTTGCTTTCTACTAAAAAAACTCCTTACAATGTATCTATCTATAAATAATCAGGAGTGACAAAGAAGAGACATGATATACTCTCATTTCCATTGCACACTATAAGCAGAGTAGTAAAAGCTCTTGATGTGGTGAAATAGCCTAACATCGGCAGCTATTGACCAGTTATTATATAAATCAAGTGGGTCGAAACCGATGCAATAATCATTGAGTATGCGAATAATATAAGAGACATTGGCAAAATGGATTGAACTTCAGCAGCCATAGCCATATCTAAGCTTACTTGATGTAGGGGGGCTTCCATTGCTGCCTTGATCTTTTGATGTATGGGATGTTCGATCTCTCCAGTCTGATAACATTCTAAATTTTGCAATGAAGATGCTTTTCTTCCTGGAAGATTTTGTTAGGGAGATGTGGTGCTAACTTTCTTGTTTAGGGCATCTAGTCCATGAAATGTTTGGTGACAGATCTTAAGTTCTGTGAACATGATATCTGATTCTCCAGGGGCATTGATTTATATCCTAGGCAAAGGCTGGCATTGATATTGATGTAATCTTTTGATATATGGTATTCCTAGCCTTTCAAGTCTGATTATCTTCCAAATCTTGTCTTGAAGCTCGATCTTTTCAAACATTACCACATCCGGTTTCAGCAAGGCTGACTTTGCTAATAAGCTGGCAGCCACATTTTCTTCTTTTTGGCATGTATTCCAAGTATTTGGACGGTAGGCATCTTGTAAATTCTGAATCAGCTATTTGAGCTTCCAGGGCCTGCTTTCTTCTTTCTCCATCCATGTATGTATGTTGTTTGAAGATGATGCAATGCATATATTTGCCATAAAACCCTTTTGATTGCATATCTTTAAATCTTGTATGGCTGATTGCATAATTATCTGTTCACTTGAGATCAAGTTAGGGGAAGGAAAAAATGTTGTAAAAGCAAAGATTACTGAACTCTTGTAGTCTCTCAAAATTCCACCACCTAAGCCTGAGTTACAATTAATAAGACCATGAATATTTAGGATGTAGTGGTTTTCTAGAGGTGGATGCCATTTAATATAGCTTACAAGGATTCTTTTTCCAGGATTTAAAGCTATATTCCAGAAGATATTCCAGGGATAGTTTGAGCATTTGAATTCTGTGAATCTAGTTTCACAGAATTCCAGAAGATATTCACTAGTTTGGAAACTATTGAATAATGTCTTTTTTTTTTTTTTACTAGATAATGATCTTATGATAGGATTGAGATTTTTAGAATTTGTTCAAAACAAATTTCAAAAGAGCCTCCATTCCAATTTCCAAACTCCATAAAACAAAAGTGTTGTTAAGGCTAGGACACCACAATTCCCTTCCAGTATTTACCATTGATTTACCAATCTCCAAAATCTATGTCCTCTTCAGGTCTCTAGTAGTGTAATCTTTAAATTTCCATCAGCCAAAGCAATGTATCTGAACCAAAATCCTCCAGCAATTTATATTGTAGATAGGCTTCATTAGTGCGCAGTACTTCAAAGCCAATCAATTTAACAGCTCCAACAAATTTACACACATCTATTCATATCTAACGTCACCTAAAATCTTCAAACAAAGCCTTCAGTAACATCTAATACCTCCAAACAAGGCTATAAAACATCAGCAAAACCACATCTAAGCAAACGCAGCAACTACAGCAATTACAGCAAATCATAGCATATCAGATACCCAAATTAATGAGTCCAACATATCCACACACACCTATCCACGCCTAGCATCACCTAAAACTCTAAATAAACATCACTTAAGCCACTGTAGCATTTGCATGTCCTCACACCAAAAAAAACCAAACCAGAATTTCCAAACCATAATCAAGAAATCAATAACATCACGTCCTTAACTTGCACGAATAATTCGAGCTACCTTACGTATTAGTTTTGGTTTGGTGTTAGGCAAATTGAAGAAATGTTTGAGCAATAGATCCTTTGCAGCAAGAAAAATAGTACCTCGAGTCCAAGTAGGCTTATCCCGTTTGCGCCTTTTTCTCTTATTACTCCAATTTAATTCATGGGAAATGTGGCTCTTTTTTGTGTTCACTTTTTTAGATGTGCGAGGTCTATCTTCAGTGAAAGGAATCCCACTGAATTCCTTTACCATACCAATTGGATGAAATTCAGATGTAGTGGAGGCAGAGGAGGAATCACGTTCTTTCTCTAAGGTCTGTGACACCTCCTTGGCAGTGGAGGTATTGACGGGTTCCACAATGAAGTCCCCAGTCTTCACCTCTTTCGTAGTATTTTTGGATTGTTGGCTTTTAGACTCTATCAATGAGCCATCTTCAATCCTTGAATCCAGCATTCCATTATCAATTTCCTTAGAATGGCGCATCTCCAATCTATTGAATAATGTCAAATAAGTGGAAATAAAAAATTTCACCAATCTACTATTTTTCATTGGTTATAACACAAGTATTTTAGCCAAAAATGGCAAAATCAAAAAATGCGTTGATTATCACTTTTTATACAATTTTTGCACCCATACCAATTGTGAACATGCATTCTAGTGAATATTGGAAAAAAGTGAAAATTAAATAATTCACCAAACCCCCATTTTTCATAAGTTATAAAAAAACGTATTTGAGCAAACAATGGCAAAATCCAAAAATGCATTAATTTTTTATTTTTTGTACTACTTTTGCACCCAGTCGTGATTGTGAACATGCATTCTAATGAATATTGTCGAAAAAGGGAAAACTAAAATTTTCAACAAATTTGCATTTGCATGGGTTATAACGCACGTATATTTCTCAAATTCGCATAGTAAAAAAACTTGTTGTTTTTGCATTTGTCCTGATGTTTTTTTAAATAAATCTCAATTGTGAACATGTATTCTAATGATCGGTGTACAAATAAATAAAATTTAGATTTTTGTTTCCAAATTTTCATTTTTTTCATGGGATATAACATAGGTATTTTAGCTAAAAATTGCAAAATCCAAAAATGTGTTGATATTGACTTTTTTGTACCATTTTTTGCACCAATCTCTATTGTGAATATGCATTATAGTGAATAATGTCAAAAAGTGGAAATTAAAATTTTCACCAAATCACCATTTTTCATGGGTTATAACACATATATTTTAGATAAAAATGTAAAATTTCAAAAATGCATTTATTTTGACTTTTTATATAATTTTTTTGCACCTATATTGTGAACTTGCATTCTAGTGAATATTGTAAAAAAAAAGTGAATACTAAATAATTCACGAAACCTCCATTTTTCATTGGAGCTAACAAGTTCACAGAACAAAATGAGGCGTCCATTTTTAGTGAATATTTTCACATAAAAAGATTAAAATTTTTAAAAAACCTCCATTTTTCATGAGTTTACAAACGTATTTTCGTCAAAATTGCAAAGTCGAAAAACCTGTTGATTATAGCATTTTTCCTACTATTTTTTTATACACACCCCAATTGTGAATATACATTCTAATAATTGGTGTAAAAAGAGTGAAATTTAGTTTTTTCTCCATATTTAATTTTTTTCATGGACTATAATACAAGTATTTTATCCAGAAAAAGCAAAATCCAAAAATTCATTAATCTTGACTTTTTTGTACTATTTTTTGCACCCATCCTGATTGTGAAGATGTATTCTAGTTAATAATATGAAAAAAGTGGAAATTAAAAATTTCACTAATCCACCACTTTTCATTGGTTATAACACATGTATTTTAGAAAAAAACGTCAAATAAAAAAATGCATTGATTATGACTTTTAATACAATTTTTTGCACCCATATCGATTGTTGATATGCATTATAGTAAATATTGTAAAAAAAGTGAAATTAAAATAATTCATCAAACTTTCACTTTTCATGGGTTATAACACACGTATTTGAGCAAAAAATGGCAAAATTCAATAATACATTAATTTTGACTTTTTATACAATTTTTTACACCCACCCCGATTGTGAACATGCATTCTAATGAATATTGTCTCAAAAAGTTAAAATTAAAATTTTTAACAAACCTTCATTTTTTATGAGATAGAAAACGTATTTTTCTCAAATTGGCAAAGTAAAAAAGGTGTTATTTTTGGCATTTTCTCTGTTGTTTTGTACATGCAATCAAACGATCGTTGTAAAAAAAGTTAAATTTAAATATTTTTTGGCAAAAGTGAAAAACTTAAAAAATGTGTTGATCTTGACTTTTTTGTAATGGTTTTTGCACACACCCCAATTGTGAATATGCATTCTAGTGAATAAAATAAATGAGTGAAAATTTAAATTTTCACCAAACTACAATTATTCATGAGTTATAACACACGTATTTTAGCCAAAAATGACAAAATCAAAAAATGCATTGATTTTAATTTTTGTTATATACTTTTTTGCACTCATCACAATTGTAAACATGCATTCTAATAAATATTGCCAGACAATGTGAAAATTAAATAATTCACCATACCTCATTTTTTTCATGGGTTATAACACACTTATTTGAATCAAATATGGACAAATAAAAAAATGAGTTGATTTTGACTTTATTGTACTATTTTTTGCACCTACCCTAGATTGTGAAAATGATTTCTAGTGAATATTGTCAAAAAACGTAAAAATTAACATTTTCAACAAATCTCCATTTTTCATGGGTTATAACAAACGTATTTTGCTCAAAATGGAAAAGTAAAAAAATGTATTGATTTTGGCATTTCTCCTACTGTTTTTTACACACACCTAAATTGTGAACATGCATTCTGATGATCGGTGTAAGAAAAAAAGTGAAATTAGACTTTTTCTTGACTTTTTTGTGAACATGCATTCCAAAAAAAGTGCAAAATTCAAAAATGCACTGATCTTGACTTTTTTGTACCCTTTTTTGCTTCCACCTGATTGTAAACATGCATTCTAGTGAATAATGTAAAAAAAATTGAAATTAAAATTTTCACCAAACCACCATTTTTCATGGATTATAACACACGTATTTTAACAAAAATGACAAAATCTAAAAATGCATTATTTTTGAAAAATGCACCAATCGCGATTGTGAACATGCATTATTTTAGTGAATATTGTAAACAAAGTGAAAATTAAGTACTTCACTAAACATCCATTTTTCATGGGTGACCATGTATTTTAGTGAATATTGTATTTAAACCCACGTATTTGAGCCAAAAATTACAAAATCCAAAAATACGTTAATTTTGAATTTTTTGTACTCTTTTTTGCACCCACCCCTGATTGTGACCATGTATTTTAGTGAATATTGTAAAAAAAAGTAAAAATTAAAATTTTAAACAAACATCCATTTTTCATAAGACTATAACACACGTTTTTTGCTCAAAATGGCAAAGTAAAAAAATGTGATGATTTTTGCATTTCCCCTACTGCTTTTTACACACATCTTAATTTTGAACATGCGTTCTAATGATCGGTGTAAAAAAAAAGAGAAATTTAGATTCCCCCCCCCAAAAAAAAATTTCCATTTTTCATGGGTTATAACACAAATATTTTGGCCGACAATGACTAAATCCAAAAATGCATTGATCTTGACTTTTTTATACCAATTTTTGTAACGAACCCAATTGTGAACATGCATTCTTGTGAATAATGTAAAAAAAAAGTGGAAATTAAAATTCTCACCAAAACACCGTTTTTCATGAGTTATAACACATGCATTTTAGTCAAAATTGGTAAAATCCAAAAATGCTCTTATTTTTAATTTTTTATATAGTTTTTTACATCCAACCTGATTGTGAATATACATTCTAGTGAATATTATAAAAAATAAAAATTAAATAATTCACCAAATTTCAATTTTTCATGATAAACACACGTATTTGAGCTAAAAACAAAAAGGCGTTAATTTTGACTTTTTTATACATTATTTTGCACCCACCCACGATTATGATCATGTATTCTTGTGAATTTTTTTAGAAAAGTGAAAATTAAAATTTTCAACAAACCTCCATTTTTCTTGGGTTATAACATATGTATTTTGCTCAAAATGGCAAAGTCAAAACATTTGTTGTTTTTTGCATTTCTCCTATTGTTTTTTATACACACCTCAATTGTGAAAATGCATTCTAATGATTGGTGTTAAAAAAGAGAAATTTGGACTTTTTTTTAAAAAAAAATCCATTTTTTATGTGCTATTACACAAGTATTTTAGCCAAAAATGACAAAATTCGAAAATTCGTTGATCTTGACTTTTTTGTATTACTTTTTGCACCCACCCGATTGTAAACATGCATTCTAGTAAATAATATCCAAAAGGATTTGAAATTAAAATTTTTACCAAACCACCATTTTCATGTGCTATTACACAAGTATTTTAGCAAAAAATGGAAAAATACCTTGTTTTTGACTTTTTAAAACAATTTTTTGCACCCATCCCGATTGCGAATATGATTTCTAGTGAATATTGTCAAAAAAGTGAAAATTAAATAATTCACAAAACTTCCATTTTTCAGGAGTTATAACACACGTATTTGAGCTAAAAATGGCAAAATCCAAAATATGTTGATTTTGACTTTTTTTGTACATTTTTATGCACCCACCTCCGATTATGAACATGTATTCTTGTGAATATTAGCAGAAAAATGAAAATTAAAATTTTCAACAAATCTCCATTTTTCATTGGTTATAACATACGTATTTTGCTCAAAATGACAAAGTAAAAAAACTTGTTGATTTTTGCATTTGTCCTACTATTTTTTACACACACCGCAATTGTGAACATGCTTTCTAATGATTGGTGTAAAAAATAGAGAAATTTAGATTTATTTCAAAATTTTCATTTTTTTCATGAGCCATAACACAAGTATTTTAGCCAAAAATGGCAAAATTAAAAAATGTGTTGATTTTTACTTTTTTGTACCATTTTTGGCACCGATTCTAGTTTTGAACATCCCTTCTGGTGAATAATGTCAAAAATTGGAAACTAAAATTTTCACAAAAACACCATTTTCATGGGTTATAACACACGTACTTTAGGTAAAAAATGGCAAAATTCAAAAATGAGTTTATTTTGACTTTTTATACTATTTTTTGCACCCATCCCGATTGCAAACATGCATTTTAGTGAAAATTGTCAAAAGAGTGAAAATTAAATAATTATTCCATTTTTCATGGGTTATAAGACATGTATTTGAACAAAAAATGGCAAAAATCAAAAAATATGTTGATTTTGACTTTTTGGTACCATTTTTTTACCCATCCTAGATTGTGGACATCTATTCTTGTGAATATCGTCAGAAAAGTAAAAAATAAAATTTTCAACAAACCTCTATTTTTATGGGTTATAACACATGTATTTTGCTCAAAATGGAAAAGTAAAATAAACGCGTTAATTTTTGCATTTCTCCTATTATTTTTTACACACGTCCCAATTGTGAACATGCATTCTAATGATTGGTGTAAAAAATAGATAAATTTAGATTTATTTCCAAATTTCCATATTTTTCATGGGCCGTAACAAAAGTATTTTAGCCAAAAATGTAAAAATCCAAAAAATGTATTGATCTTGACTTTTTTGTATCGTTTTTTACATCGATCCCAATTGTGAACATGACTTTTAGAGAATAATGTCAGAAAAATAGAAATTAAAATTTTCACCAAAACGCCATTTTTCTAGGGTTATAACACACGTATTTTAACAAAAAAAATGGGAAAATCCAAAAAATGCGTTGATTTTGACTTTTTTTAATACTATTTTTTGCACCCATCCCGATTACAAACATGCATTCTAACCTCCATTTTTCATGGGTTATAACACATGTATTTTGTTCAAAATGGCAAAATGAAAAAAACGTATTGATTTTGGCATTTTTCCTACTATTGTTTTTACGCACACTTCAATTATGAATATGTATTCTAATGATTGGTGGAAAAAAGTGACATTTAGATTTTTCTAAACCCAAAAAATGCATTGATCTTGACATTTTTTACCGTTTTTTACACCCACCTCGATTTTGAACATGCATTCTAGTGAATAATGTAAAAAAATTAGAAATTAAATTTTCACCAAACCAAAAATTTTCATAGTATATAACACACGTATTCTAGTAAAAAATGGAAAAATCCAAAAATACATTGATTTTGACTTTTTATATAATTTTTTGCACCCATCCTGATTATGAACATGTAATTTAGTAAGTATTGTCAAACAAAATGAAAATTAAATAATTAACGAAGCCTCTATTTTTCATAGGTTATAACATACGTATTGATATGATCGGGCGAGGCTCGAGCACCTGGACCAAACATATACCAAGCGTGTGGATCGTGTTGATAGTCAAATTTCAAGATAAAAACACAAACAAAACAATTGGCGGAATCGAAGTCTAAGGAAACGCGTAGCTGATTTCAAGTATGAATCAACCCTAACGTTATTACGAACGATTGATCAGCAAGTGATAACTTCACGTTGCTAACAAACCAATTCGGCTTGTTCTTTAACTAAAGAACATTGGTCGAAATCACCTAAAGGTCACGCTAAAGGCTTTTTCGTACAATTAAGAATTAACTATTCTTAAAGGCTTTGTCAACTCAAAGAGTTAAACACAATTTAGCAAAGCTAAAATTTCATTCATCAAATCCTCATAAAAACGTTACAAGGCAGCTCTCTATTTATAGAGATGAGTTCGGCTCTTGCTTGAAGAATAAGGAAAGAAAACCCTAACTTAATCCTATTACAACTTAGTTTCCAAGTTGGAAAAGGAAACCAATAACAAACTACTTTCCTAAACGAATAACAATAACTACTTAACGTAAATAAGCCCATTAATTAACATCCAATGGACTTAATTTATTTAAAGAAAAATAAATCCTAAATAACTTAAAAGTGGCGTGATCCATATCAAGCCCAAGCACGCCATCTTGGTCTTCAATATAGTCCATGAAATTCGAGATGGAAATCTGCCAGAATCCCGTCACTCATTTTGGCAGCCATATTCCACGATTATACCATCAGAATCTTGGAAAACATAAAACATGAAAGTTGTAGCTTTATCTCTTATCGTTCCAGGGCTTCTTGAATCACCAAATTCCGAGTTATATCGAAAGAGATATGTCCAGAATACCAGAATGTGGCAGAATCTTTCAGCTTTCATATTTGACTTTGGCACCATGGACATGGATTCGGCTCATTCTCATCACGTATTTGAGTCAAGATCGGCAAAATCTAAAAATACTTTGATTTTAATTTTTTGTACCATTTTTTGCACTTGTGAACGTACATTCTAGCTAATATTGTCAAAAAAAGTGAAAATTAAAATTTTCAACAAATATCTATTTTTCATAGGTTATAACATGTATTTTCCTCAAAATGGCAAAGTAAACAAATGTGTTGATTTTGGCATTTTCCCTACTATTTTATAGGCACACTTCAATTGTTTACATGTATTCTAATGATTGGTGTAAAAAAAAGTGAAATTTAGATTTTTTGTTTCCAAATTTAATTTTTTTATTGGCTATATCACAAGTATTTTAGCCAAAAACGGCAAAATCCAAAAATTCATTGATCTTGACTTTTTTGTATTGTTTTCTGCACCCACCCCGATTATGAACATGCATTCTAGTGAATAATGTAAAAAAATTGAAAATAAAAAATTTCACCCGTCCACTATTTTTCATTGGTTAAAACATATATATTTTAGCCAAAAATAGAAAAATGCAAAAATGCATTGATTATGACTTTTTATACAATTTTTTGCAACCATACTAATTCCGAACATGCATTCTTGTGAATATTGTAAAAAAAAGTGAAAATTAAATAATTTACCAAACCTCCGTTTTTCATGGGTTATAACACATATATTTAGCCAAAAATGACAAAATCTAAAAATGTATTGATTTTAACTTTTTTTTGTACCATTTTTTGCACCTATCCCTCTTGTGACCATGCATTCTAATGAATATTGTCAAAAAAATTAAAATTAAAATTTTCACTAAACCTCCATTTTTCATGGGTTATAACACACGTATTTGAGCCAAAAATGGCAAAATCTAAAAATGCGTTGATTTTGACTTTTTTTTACCATTGCACCCATTCCGATTGTAAACATGCATTCTAGTTAATAGTATCGAAAAAGTGAAAATTAAAATTGTCATCAAACCTTCATTTTTCATGGGTTATAACAAACGTATTTTTGTCAAAATGTCAAAGTAAAAAATCGTGTTAATTTTGACTTTTTTCCTATTGTTTTTTATACATACTTCAATTGTGTATATGCATTCTGATGAACGTGTAAAAAAAGAGAAATTAGATGGTTTTTATGCAGTCCATGCACCTCAATGGTTTTTATAAGGGCATTACTAAACTCTAAAAGTACAAAAAATAAAAACGAACAAATGTAGAACAGTTTTTAGGCCTTGTAAACATAAATGTGGTAATTATAAAAATAAAATAAAATTAGATAAAACCTCGTGACACAAATTTGAATCATGTAAAACAAAATAAATTCGAGTACGAACAATTTTCAAGATTTCTTAAAAACACGTCATTCTTTATTAAAATAATAATTTTAATTTATAAATACTAATGACTAGATAATAATTAATAAGTATGGGAATAAATCTTAATTCAAGGCCTCTTAATAAATCATTCAACTTTTATTTATACCTATATAGATCGAGTTCACATTATGCTAATTTGGCTTTAGAGACCTTGTAAAGATACCAAAAATATGTATTTGAGATTTTTCAATTTATGGTGTACATGATTTCCGAAATTAACTATCATTAACAACAGGCTACATATTATTTTTTTTTTGTTTCAAATAACTTTTTTTTAAAATGTTTTTTCCATGGACACTTTTTGTGATACAGTCTCGGATATGAGAGTTGCGTATAAATTTCATTTTTGCGTATAGAATATAAAAAATTAGTATATAAAATATAAAAAATTAGTATATTAACATATAAAATGTTAAATATTAACGTATATAAAATTAGCATATAAATGATAATAATTCACTTATCCCGTTTTCATAATATTTTTTGCGCCAATAAATAGCAATTTTTTTATTTTTGTTTCAAATAACTTTTTTTTAAAATGTTTTTTCCATGGACACTTTTTGTGATACCGTTTCGGATATGAGAGTTGCGTATAAATTTCATTTTTGCGTATAGAGTATGAAAAATTAGTATATAAAATATAAAAAAATTAGTATATTAACATATAAAATGTTAAATATTAACGTATACAAAATTAGCATATAAATTATAATAATTCACTTATCACGTTTTCATAATATTTTTTGCGCCAATAAATAGCAATTTTTTTATTTTTGGCTAAGATTTTCTTGGTAGTTTAAATTCAACGGTCAATTAAAAATTGTTTTTGGAATCTCGGACTGCACTGTACCCAAGAATCAACTTCTGGGAAAGGGAATATCCGAAATTCCCACCAATTTCTAACATTTTCTGCTATTCTTAATAAAAGGCAAAAACCCATCAAGAAAAAGTTCAGTTGTAGCAAAATTACACTCAAGTGGATGTAATCTCTGCATCTCAGCACCTGTATTCAAAGCCTGAACTGCAAGTCTGCAACTTTTAATGAACCCTTCTTCAAGGTTGGTGCTTTTCGATTTTTTATTCTCGTTTTAATTCTTTGTTTGGTTTCATTTTACTTAAATTTGCTCACTTTATGTCAATTCGACTTGGGTTATTTAGCTAATGTCAATTTATGCCAATGGAATTAATGTTTTAGTATATATGCCTAAAGTTTTTATGCATGCAATTTGATTTGTTTTTGTTTCTTTAGTACATGATGTGCTGTTTTCCTTGTAGTTATTGGTATTGATTATTTGTGCCTGACGCGTTGACATTCATATGTTGTCAAGAAAGGCAAAATTATTGGCACATTGTAAGATGATTGTGTAGACCCTCTTGGCTTTTGGCTTGAAATTTGAAATTGCAGAAGATTAGATGAAAAAAAAGATATATTGGGAGAAAGAAACTACCTTTTCTTTTGTACGTTCTAATTTATTGAAAAGTTAAGATTTTCTATTGATGATGGCACATTTGATTCCTTCAACATTGCATTGATATTAAATCTTTTTACTATTTCTTCCTTAGTTCCAAAGATGCATATCCTCAGAACTGCAAGTTAAAGAACATAAAATTCATAACATAATGCAAAATTTTGATTCATATTTAGGATGGAAGACTTTCCTCAAACCAACCTTTCCTTTATTAAGCTGTAATAAGCAAGTTCTTCAAGCCTCTTGAGTTCCTTTCATTACCATTCAAGTTTAAATGTAGTATGTTTCTTCTTCTCAACCTCCTTCGGGCTTTCGTCCAGACTCTCTCTTTCTGCTTGGAAAGTTGGACACATATCATGATCCTTTCCAGATGTAATGCCTTGTATTCGTTAGAAGGTTGTAAGTTTGTAGTATATTTTTGCTGCTGTCTCTGAGTGCATACTCATGACAGCATGCCATTATGCAATGTTAATATTAATATTGTCACTGCACTATAGCCAAAATATGTAGCACTCGTACATTTTGGTGCTACATCTATCTAAAACTTACAGCGCTTGATATGTAGCTTATTTGTTTTAAGACATAGTGGGATAAAGACTTATTTGTCGTTGTTCAGAATTTCTGATCTATGCAATTTCAGAGGTGTCTTTCCATATGAGACATCAATTTGGAGTCATTAGTGTTCACTAATTAGTTGAAGTTGTTGTTGTTGTTGTTGTTGCTGTTGTTGTTGTTGAGAATTAATGGTGAATTTGGAGTCATTAGTGTTCACTAATTAGTGTAAGTTCAATTTTTGGAATCAAAAGGAAAGTTGAGAATGAAAAAAGAGGAAGAATAAAAGAAAGAAAGCCAATTGGATCAAAAGGATTTTCTGCAGTTGAAAATGTGCATGAATTGTTGAAAAGTTCAACCATTACATTTGTTTATGATAATAAAATATGACAAAACATATTAGTTACATTAAATCTGCTATTTACCTATTGTTATTCACAGAAGAAATGGACATCCTTAGGCAGTAAAAACCTAAATTGGAGACTTCTTAATCTACAATCTTAGTCTCCAATTTTCCTAGTTGAAATGAAATTGGCATTTTTACATCATCTATTTCTGGGGCTACTGCATAACATTTAGAGGATACTGTACTCTTGAAGGTTCTTCAGAAAGGTCTCTCCAATAAGGGAGCCATCCTTAACAAAAACGGCAGGATTCCCCACTGGAGCTTCTATCCAAGCCTCAGTACCCTGTGAATACAAGTTCCCTGTCCAAATATGCTTCCACAAGCAGCTTTCTCCTAGTGGGAAATAGGCCTTAACAGTTCCCTTTCCCTTGTCTAGGACAGGCACCACTAGGATCTCACTCCCAACTAGAAATTGCTCATAGGTGAAGCTATGAACATATTCATCATCTGGATAATGGAGGAACAGATGGCGACATACTGGTAGACCTTTTTGAGAGGCTTCCTGTATAGTTAAAGAGGAAAAAAAAATACTAAGCACTCAAGTAATTTGAAATACGAAACTAAAAAAGTTTCAAACTTATGAGAATCACCTTAACTAGCTGAATCCTGTAAAACTTCCAAGCTTTGTAGACTTTCGCTAAACGTGCAAAATGTGATAAAGTTTTGTGGTTTGTGTAGAACTGGTTGTTGCAAGACGGTTTGTTTCCCTGTTGAAGATAACACCAAAAATTAGCATATCATTCCGGCTCAAACAAGAGAAAAACCCGTGAGTCAAGAGCCAATTAAAGTTCAGTTGTGTGTTTCCCAGTACTATATCCAGGATAGGGAATTTGTAGTGAAGTGCTTTCATCTATATTCAGGTAATGCCTGGTGGAAGTCTTTAACTTACTTCATGTGTGCGAAACACAGTGGTAAATGCATTTAGCTCCATCCACCGTAAGAGCAATTCTTCAGTTCTTCGGTATTTGAAAAATGGTATATTTACTGAGCAGTAGCCTCCAATGTCACTGTGATTAAAGGCATAGCCAGAAATTCCACCACTTAACAAGCCAACTACTGAGCTTTTTATCCCATCATTGGCCTGCCAACTTACCATTTGATCTCCTTCCCAGAAGAGCATTGCCCATCTGGGGCTGCCTCTGAACCCAGCCCGCATGAAGAAAACCAAGTTATCTTCTTGGTCCTTTTGTTCCTTACTACTACGGGTACTTTGCCACTCTTCTACAAATTCCCGGTTAATTTTGGCCCATTGCTCCGGATACCTATTATGGGCTGCCACTGGATCTTCCCCTGAAAAAGTAGTGTATCATTATCATCTCATTAATAGATTGATGTTAACAATAATTGGCATAAAAATCATCTCTTTTGTTCTTTCCCTTCCTTTTTTTTTTTTGAAAAACTGTTAGGTGATCTATCCTTTCTAGTAATGAAGCTATTTTCGTTTCTAACCAGAGTGTAGGTAAGCATCTACTGGCAGCCCTTCACCAAAATCTGCCATCCATCCCCTGACTCCATCATTCACCATATCTCGCAAAATCTGCTTGAACCAACTCGCTGTTGATGGATGTGTCAAATCCAACATTCCAACATCAAAAGCTGTATTTGGAACCATATAAGGTTCTCCATTTTTGTCTTTTACTAGTATGTCCAACTTCTTTGCCTCCTCATAGAGATTTCTCCTAACATTTGGTTTTTTATCCATCTACATCAGGAAAGAAGAAAGGTTTAAAATGCCATACTATATCCTAAATCCATATGGAGATCTAAGACAATCTGCTTTACCGGGGCTAGACAAGGATTGCAGTATGTCATCACATTGATGTGCTGAGTCTTAAGATCTTTTATTAGTTGCTGCCATCCCATATACCTTGCTGGATCTACCTCCCAGTTCCACCATAGCTGTGACCCAATCACTGTCTCCCTCTGCCCGACCCAATCCTGCGTCATTAATGGAAATGTGTGAGAGACATGGTTGCCTGTGTTAAGGTTCACAAGACACATGAGCATAATTACTGTCATTACTCAGACAAATTTTCTACCTGTAGCCAGAATGCTGATATTGGTACATCGTAGGTCTGCAGCTCTCTCCAAATACTGCGCACAGTATCTGTTCCACCTTGCATTCCCACAATAGCACCAGATATTATCCACTCTGGAAGTTCTGGAGGTCTTCCTATAGTTTCTGTGAATTGTTCTATAAGCTCAGTAGGTGAACCACCATGCAATATCCTCCCTTGAACTGAGTCTCCATGGATCTGACAATTCCCAAGAGAGTTAGAGAATGAGCTATTGCCAGTTTGGGATGTGATTGTGCATGAATATGAAGCAAAAGTACCTTGGCAGAATTCTATTATATTTATGCACATTCAACCTTGAGCTATCAGGAAAAAGGTCCTTAATTCTGGAAATTTTGTGACCTTTATTGTGTATTTTTCTCCATTTATTATGTTTACAGTTGGATGTTCACTAGAACTCTTTGCTTAAATTTTTTGTTAAGGCTCATTAGTTGAGCAATTAGATTTGCTCATCAAAGTTTAAAAAATTTGAGTTGCTACAAGCCTACAACACTTCAAAATGAAATATATATAGTGAAAGATACCTGTATCTGAACTCTATCGTGTTTTGTTAGATCAAAGACTGAATAATTGTATCCTTCAAGGTAAAGGGACCTCATCTTTGATGTGATATAGTATGGTGAAGGAGCATAAGTTGTACTCCAATCTCCCCCTGCCCTGCATTTTAGCCAAACCATTTCTGTCAGACATTGCACGCTTTATATCCCTAAAAGATGAAGAACTAGTATTTCTTTGTACCTGTAGCTAACCAAGTTGGCTGCAAATGTGATTGGTTGATCTCCTCTCCCAATTCCCTGCTCTTGAACAAATATTGGCACTGTTTTCCCTTTAAAATCCATGTGAGAAAACTGCTCTCCAAAGCCAAAGAATCTCTCACTTCTTTCACTTGCATATGTCAACCAAATCCTATTCAATTCTGTTAATCTTGCATCTTCCATCACTACATTTTCCTCCTCGGACGATGAAGCTGTTATATAAACTTTCTTTCTTGAAGAGAATCCATTCCATGCAACCCGCCGTCTTCGAAATCCAGTTAGCTTCCTAGCAAAGCCCTTGTAAACCTTAGGAGAAACTTTTTTATGAACTTCCACATTTGGTTTCCCCAGCTTCACTTGAAATCCAACTTGATTACTGTTCTTTTGATAAAACAAAATCCAGTACCTAGCATAAGTTGAACATTCCTCCACATTATCTGCAATGGAACTCGTTTTGGAATTCTCAACTTTCTTCTTCCATTTCTTTGTACTGATAATCTTCCCAGTTACCATCACAACAGGGGACTGATCACCATTTTCCTCTGTTTTTTCATCGGTTGGAAAGCCTTGATCTTCCTCTTCAAGATTGAATCTTGATTCATCATCTTTTACAACTCCAATATAATCAATAGTTTGATGATTGCATACCAAATGAACATCACCATTTTTAACAAGAAATGATCCTCTGCTCTCTTCCACCTCAGTTTCTGCAATTGCAGCAGAAACAAAAGCCTGTCCTGGAATGGTGGACCATAAATGTCTTGTTGGCTGAGATTTATGAGATAAAGAGAAAAACCCTCCATCCTTTGATGACCAATTGAACTGAAAATTTATGCCAACATCATAGATCTGGTGCGAAGGAAGTGTCTGCGAATTAAACAACAATTTCCCTTGAACAAGAGGTGCAGATTCTGGAGGGGAAGTGAAGGGATTGTTGAGATGTTTGTGATGTTTCTTGGTGATCTTGAGGGTGGCCATGTTGGATTTTCAGAGTGTTTTTTTACTTTTCTTCATCATTGAAACAATCTATTTATATAATTGATGATGCAGATGAAAACTTTGAATTTAACTATTGGTATTTCAAGTTCAAAGATTCTGCTGACTTCTCTCTTTTGAAGGTTTGGTTTTGAAGGAAAAGTCAGCTTTGCATCTATGCTTTTAAAGGAAAAGAAAAGATGGACTATTATTGGATCTTTTTGGCAGGTCATTGCCCCGTGGCATATTGGTATGAAAAACGATCTCAAAACGATCTCACTAGTTTTGAAGTATTCAAAATTGACCATGAAATTTAGTTAGTTTTGGTTCCAATAAATTGAAATATAGTCATAGAGATACATATATATATATATATATACACACAAAAAGTCTTGTGAAACAAGTCATACATGAGACGACAATTAATAGATGTTGAAATTGTTATTCTAATTTTTTTATGAGATGGTTTCATATATGAAATAGCAATTAATAATTGTTGAAATTGTGATTTTAATTTCCTATGAGACAGTTTCATATATGAAATAGACAATAATAGTCGTTGAAATAGTGCTTCCAATTTCATGCGACTTTTACTTTGCGCATTGTTAAATAATAAGGAAAATTAAGTACATTCTCATATCTAAGTCCACAAATTTTTTTATTTTATCTGGGATATTATATAAAATAGAGCAATGTTAGGGATTACGAATGTGTTTTTACGTGAGATTGTAACTCCACACACGTTGGAGTCTATTGTTGTTCGTGAACGAGTAACCAAGAAAATAAAGTAATATTAGGAATTGCCGATATTTTTACGAGATTGTAACTCCACACTTAAGAATTCTATTGTTGTTTTTAAAAGAGTAATGATAGAATTTCACGGGATATTATTACATTTCTACTAATTGATGAGAACACCTCTATTATATTACTATTCTATAAAATGTTGGATTATACATCTTTTGGATATGGTTCAATTAGTTATTTATCGTTAATCTTTTAAAATAGTGGAGTATAGTTTAATTTCAAATTGGATAGGTAAAAGATGGAGTATGCGGAATTAAACAAATTCAAGGGGTCACAATACTTATAGTTATTTCAAACTAAGAATTTTTTTTATAAAACTCAGTTGAAATAATACATTTTCTTTTAGGTATATGTCCCAACATTTATTTAGCGTAAGCTCCAAAATTCTTGGACAATCTGGAATCTGGACGGGATTTGGAGCAAGATACAATTGTGAATTGCGTGCCTTAATGAAGATGTATCTAGACGGTATATTGTAATCAAGAAAATAATTCCGTGCAAGCTAAAGCTATAGCTTAAATATCATTGAATATTCCAATAATAATAATAATAATAATAATGGATATACTAATTCAAATCAAATAGAGCATAGAGGGATTTTGCATGATTGATTTTTACTAATATTATTGTTTTTGAAGGGATTTTACATATTTTGTTGCATTATAGATTGTAATGTTTTATATAACTAATGTATTTGAAAGTAATTGGTGTTAGTTAATTCCACAATGAGTATTAATAGTGTTTTTTTTTTGGCAACAAAGCATGAGAAATATTTGTTTGTTCTTATTTTATATTTTAATTATTCTTTGGTTATTTCTTACATTTTCTTGAACTAACAAAATTTAAAATATATAAAATAACAATAGAAAAAAAAAAATCCTATTCAAACGAGCTTGGTGTCTATTCATTGGACCGACTAAAAACGAATACTCAAAACATTTTGGAAATATGAAGTAAAAAAATAATTGGAGTGCACTATTCAAATCGACTTGAATAACCATGCAAACAATTATGAGAATTTTATGCCTAACAATGTTTGATTGTTTTCTTGTCACTATTATAAGGAGGAAACTTCCCCATCTCAAGGTTATTGTCCATGAATGTTTGTTTTATATACATTTCTAGACCACAATTATATACTTCATTCTTTGTACAATAGTCCTTTGGTTTTGATCAAATACTAATAAGCTACATAATACTTGTACTATTGATGGTGATTGAGAGAAAGCAACGATAGTGATTGAGATAGTGAGGATGGTGGTAATTGAGCCTAAGATGATGCATAAAAATTGCTGTTCGATTCTATTAATTTTTCTATCCTACATTGTATAATGGCAGCAATAATAACATAAAAAATAGCAAATTGGATGGCAAAAACGACATATTTATTATAGATCAAATGTGGGATTTTAGGGGTGATCTTTAAAGTGGACATCACCGGCAAACGATAAAATATAAGATGGTTTTTTTTAAAAAAAACATAAGTAATATTTTGGATCAAGTTAGCTGTTGAGATTATTTTTTTTAAAAAACATAAGTAATATTTTGGATCAAGTTAGCTGTTGAGATTAAGATTTAGCATGTACTCAATCAGTTTCTTCATAGTTGATTCAAAACCAATATCTCCCAAACAACAGAAATTTTTATTAGATTTTGTTGGAGAAATTTCTTGATAACTTAACAATGACTAACTATTACAACTGCATAATAATCTCTAACTATTACAAAGAAGAAAACTCTTCAAATCATGCAACATTGCACTTTCCTTTAGACTTTTATTTGCCCTTTATTGTGCAAAGTTTCTAGCAAATAAATCCTCAGGATAAAATGAAGTAAAAGAAGTATTGTTTGCACTAACAATAATTCTTCCCTTCAGACAATAGTGTGTTTGCAAAAGTTGTATTTTCTCAAAGAGAAAATTCTGCAGTCTTTTTTTCTTTAAGAACAATCCTTTATAAAAGACTTCATTAGTTGGCTTGAATCCTTAGAGTAGTTGTTAGTTACTATTGGATAAAATCTATCCAATTGTTGTGTCTTTGTTCAGATATTAACCAACCAACATAACCACTTTAAGACACATAACATAACTGTTTATGTGTTTAATCTGAAAACTTTCAAAAAACCAACCAAATTGAGTTTATCTCAATTTTCAGTTTTTACCCAACGTCGCGACGTGGGAGTCTCCACGTCGCAGCGATGTCCAATAAAGAGCAAATTTCCCAAAAATCTGCCCGACGTCGCGACGTTCAAATTTCAATAAATTGAAATTTTTGGCAGAGAGTTACATCGCGACGTGGAAAACCCTTCCACATTGTGACGTACGGCCACATCGCGACGTGGGAGTCTCCACGTCGCGACGTTGGGAAATTTAGCTGAATTTAGCTTTAACCAATTTTCAGATTCTTGATTGTTCTAATACTTTCAATTATTGAAAATATCCAACAATCCCCCGCCATTTTCAATATTTTGAAAAGTCTTTAAATAATCATAAACAACTCTTGATAATCTATGAATTCAATAATGGTGTCTTTCGATTGAACCATTATCTATGTACAAAATTCAATAACTAATCATATGAATTGGTAGACAATTTTTGAACTAACCATATATTTGATTAGCCACTTTAAATTGTACACATAGATTCAACATTACTAAATGTCCTTGAATATGCAAGGTCTTTTGCACTTATCCTTCATGAGTGTTTACAAAATTAAAGTCCGAAATTTTGTTGATGCCACAACTCATACACTCATATAGGCAAGCTCTTGATGCCTCCACCATTTTTGGCATTTACAAGACTTGTTAAGAACCTTTTTGTTCATCCTAACTTCCTTGGTGGACAATACAACATTACTACACCTTGGGATGATACAATGTAATGTTCAAATCACTATAATAGTGTACTTTCACTCATTGAATCTAAGACTAGAAGTTGTAACTAGTGTTAGATTGAGGTTTCCACTATTAGTGACTTTATAGAATGGACTTTAACCCCATCCCTTTAGATATGTTTAAAACCACATCTCTACTTAATCCTTTTGTAAAAGGATCAGCTAAATTGCGTTTAGATGACACAAAGTCTAAAGCAATTACTCCACTAATGATTAAACTTCTCACCATGCTATGTCTTAGACCAATATGTTTAGACTTACTATTGTACACTTGACTATATGCTTTAGCTAGCATAGATACACAATCACAGTGAATTAAGATCGGTGGAACCGGCTTTTGCCACATAGGAACTTCAATAAGAAGATTTCTTAGCCATTCAGCTTCTTTACTAGCTGAAGCTAAAGCTACAAATTCAGATGCCATTGTGGAATCAGTTATGCAAGTTTGTTTCTTGGATCCCCAAGAAATTGTACCTCCACCTAATAAGAATATCCAACCACTTGTAGATGAATGATCATCTTTGTTGGTTATCCAACTAGCATTCGAATAACCTTCTAAAACTGAAGGATATCCATTATAACAAATGCCATAGTCTTTAGTTTCTTTAAGATACCTCAATATTCTAGTTATGCCCATCCAATGATGTTTACTTGGATTACTTGGATCACCCTCATTTTTGACAAAATCAATATTAGGGTCCAATGGAGTTAAGGTAGATTTACAATCAAAATGATTAAACCTTTTAAGGATTTTCTCAACATAATGAGATTGAGATAACAAGATTGAATCTTGTTCTCTTTTAATTCTTATTCCACGAATAATATCTGCCTCTCCCATATCTTTCATTTCAAATTTGCTTGAAAGAAATTCTTTGGTTTTAACAACTTGTTCCAAGTTAGTTTCAAAGATTAACATGTCATCCACATTGAGACATATTATTACGCCTTGACCATTATCATACTTGCTATATATGCATTTATCGGATTCATTTATTGAAAATCCACTAGCAAGTATGACTTGATCAAACTTTTGGTGCCATTGTTTTGGTGCTTGTTTTAGTCCATATAAAGACTTAACAAGTTTACACACCTTACTTTCTTGCCCTGGTACAACAAATCTTTCAGGTTGATTCATATACACTTCTTTATCTAAATCACCATTTAAGAATGCTGTTTTAACATCCATTTGGTGAATTATCCATTTTTGGATTGAAGCAATTGCAAGTAGTAACCGAATAGTAGCTATTCTAGCTACTGGCGAATAGGTATCAAAGTAGTCTAAGCCATACTTTTGAGTAAAGCCCTTAGCTACTAACCTAGCTTTGAACTTGTCAATGGTTCCATCAACCTTTATCTTCTTTTTGAAGATCCATTTACATGATATAGGTTTAGAATCTGGTGAAAGATCCACCAACTCCCAAGTTCCATTTGTTCTTATTGAGCTTATTTCTTCATTTATAGCTTCTTCCCAAAATGAGGAGTCTTAAGACTTCATAGCTTCCTCAAATGTTCTAGGATCAGCTTTGGTATTAAAACAAAATGCCACTTTGTTACTTAGTTCATCTCTTGTTCCTTCAACAAGATAAGTAACAAAATCAGAACCAAAAGACTTAGCCCTCTTAGTTCTTTTACTCTTTCTAACTTCAATAACCTTTTCTTGATCATTTGAAGTTTCATTCATTGTCAAACCATTTTTGGAAACATTATCCAACTCTTTAGCTAGTGAGGTGAATCTATACTCATCAAATATAGCATCTCTAGATTCAATAATTGTGTCAATTGATATTGAATCATTAGGCTCTATAACCATAAATCTATAGGCCTTACTGTTTTGTGCATATTCTAAGAAAATGCACTCAACACCTCTTTCTCCTAACTTCCTTTTCTTTGGTTCTGGAAGTCTTACAATAGCCCTACAACCCCAAATTTTTAAGTGTTTGAGATTAGGCTTTTTATTGAACCAGAATTTATAAGGGGTAGTAGAGCTCCGTTTATTAGGAACTCTATTCAATATATAGCAAGCAGTAAGTACCGCTTCTCCCCAAAATCCATGGCTCAAACCTGAATTTGACAACATAGCATTAACCATTTCAGTTAATACTCTATTTTTCCTTTCAGCTACACCATTTTGTTGTGGTGTATAAGGAGCTGTAACTTCATGTTTTATACCACATTGCTCAAAGAACTCTTTTTGGTAGTATTCATCACCTCTATCGGTTCTTAGGCACTTAATTTGAGTACCACATTGTAACTCAACTTCAGCTTTATAAGCCTTGAATTTTTCAATTGCTTCATCTTTAGAGTATAGTAAATAAACATAGCATAATCTAGTGTAATCATCAATAAAAGTAACAAAATACTTTTTACCTCCTAATTTAGGTGTGCTATGTAAATCACATACATCACTATGAATCAATTCCAATTTACTTGATTTTCTTTCAATTTTAGGAAATGGTTGTCTTGTAATCTTTGTAAGCATGCAAGTTCTACATTTCCTATCATTTTCTTTAAAGTATGGCATAAGATCATGTTTCATCATTTCAATCATTCTTTTGTAATTTACATGACCTAATCTATTATGCCATAAAGAAAAAGAAGACTCAACCAAGTAAACAACTGAAATTTTATTCATCTTATTAGTAGGCAACACATTCAACTTGAACATACCATTACAATGATAACCCTTTTCAACAAACATCCCACCCTTAGTGAGTACAAACTTATCAGCCTCAAACACTAGTTTGAAACCAAATTTGTTCAACAAACTTCCACTAACTAAGTTCTTCCTAACTTCTGGTACATACAACACATTTGTCAAAGTTACAATATGACCAGAAGTAAACTTGAGATCAATCTCTCCTATGCCTTCAATAGGAGTTGTTGAAGCATTTTCCCATGTAAACCACAGTTTTTGCATCATCCATGGGCTTCAAGTTCTTGAAGAAACTTTTGTTCTTGCAAACATGTTTGGTTGCACCGGTATCAATCCACCAAGGAAAGTCCTCTTCAATCATGTTAACTTCAGAAATCATGGCAACAAAGTTTTGAGTTTCATTTTTAGAAGACTCACCCTTGTTGAAAGATTTGTTCTTCAACAACCGACATTCATATTTGTAATGTCCTTCTTTGTTGCAATGAAAGCACTTTCCTTTCTTCTTCTTCTTGTTTTTGGATTGATCCTTGCTTTGGAATGGCCTCTTGCCTTTGTTTGGCTTATTTTGTTGGCCTTCTTCCACCATGCGAACTTTGTTGGAAGGTTCCTTGTCCTTTTCATCTTGCTTCACTTGAGGATTCTTGTTTTCCTGCATTCGACACTTCTCTTCTATACGAAGGGACTTAGCAAGACTATCAATGGTTATTTCCTCCTTTTTGTGTTTCAACTTCTTTTTAAAGTCTTTCCAAGAAGGAGGAAGTTTTTCTATTATAGCACTTACTATAATAGTATCATCCATTTTCAAGTTATGTTGAGTAAACTTATTCAATAAGATTTCAATTTCAGAAAATTGATTCATCACTGATTTAGCATCTACCATTTTGTAATTCAGAAAATTTGAGACAAGAAACTTCTTACTTGAAGCATCCTCAAGCATGTACCTTGCTTCCACTTTGTCCTAAAGTTCCTTTGCAGTAGCAATTGTATGGTAGGTGTCAAACAATCCATCACACATTGCATTGAGTATGTGTCCTTTACAGATTTCATCATCATTCTCCCATTTCTGCCTTTTCCTCATGTCTTCAAGTGTCTCCTCCACTCCAACAGGAAGTATTGGATTTGGAGTAGTAAGGACATAAGCCACCTTGAGTGCAACAATGAGGAAATGCACCCTCTTTTGCCATCTTATGAATTGGCCTCCATCAAACCTTTCCAATTTGGTTATGTTGGATGTCAAGTCTTTCCCACCAGCCATTGTTATCAAATTAAAAGTCTAAAGATTGTTGGAGAAATTTCTTGATAACTTAAAAATGACTAACTATTACAACTGTAGAATAATGTCTAACTATTACAAAGAAGAGAACTCTTCAAATCATGCAACAATGCACTTTCCTTTAGACTTTTATTTGCCCTTTATTGTGCAAAGTTTCTAGCAAATAAATCCTCAGGATAAGATGAAGTAAAAGAAGTATTGTTTGCACTAACAATAATTCTTCCCTTAAGACAATAGTGTGTTTGCAAAAGTTGTATTTTCTCAAAGAGAAAATTTTGCAGTTTTTTTTTCTTTAAGAACAATCCTTTATAAAAGACTTCATTAATTGGCTTGAATCCTTAGAGTAGTTGTTAGTTACTATTGGATAAAATCTATCCAATTGTTGTGTCTTTGTTCAGACATTAACCAACCAACATAACCACTTTAAGACACATAACATAACTGTTTATGTGTTTAATCTGAAAACTTCCAAAAAACCAACCAAATTGAGTTTATCTCAATTTTCAGTTTTTACCCAACGTCGCGACGTGGGAGTCTCCACATCGCGACGTCCAATAAAGCGTAAAAACAAATTTCCCAAAAATCTGCCCGACGTCGCGACGTGCGACTCTCCACGTCGCGACGTCCAAATTTCAATAAATTGAAATTTTTGGCAGAGAGTTACATCGCGACGTGGAAAACCCTTCCACATCGCGACGTACGGCCACGTCGCGACGTTGGAAAATTTAGCTGAATTTAGCTTTAACCAATTTTCAGATTCTTGATTGTTATAATACTTTCAATTATTGAAAATATCCAACAGATTTTAGGAGTGAAATTGATCTACTTTGTATATATAACTCTAGTGACTCTAGGAATTTTGATTTTATAAGATTGATCGATTTTTAATTCTACGCTTGGTGCATTGAGCAGTTTCAATCAGTTGGTTGGTTGAATTGTTTGATATATTTTTCTTCAAATTAATGAAATGATCGTTTTACACAAATAATAATAATAATAATAAAGAAACATAATACTTGTAGTCTTGGCATTTCATTTGCTAGGTAAAAAAGTTGAGAAAAATGATTGACCACAAAATAGTCAAACAATAAAATGATTTGACTATATTTTAATGTAGAAGATCTAAAATGAAGAATTAAAATCAAATTTATGCAGTCAAATTTCAAATATCAACCATAATTGAGATAATTTTCATTAATCGTGAACGAAATCAATCCTACATATCAATCAATGATTGATGTTAGTGGTTTTAAGCATATTGATTTTGATTTACGAGTATGTCATATATGTTAGGTATAACTTGATTTTGAAATGAAATGCAATAGTTGTTCTTAAATAATTCTACTAAAAAAGATACGTAATAGCTCTAATATTCCTTGATAAAAATAGGGCAACCATAAATTCGAAACAAACTTTAATTCTTAAAGAAAATTAACCTAACAAATAAATCTTATTAAAAATGTGATGACTAGATTTAATTCTAATGAAAATATGATTTCTTTAATTAATTAAACCTAGTTTAATACACCAAAAAACTTCCTCTAAAATAAGATTCTACACAATTACTCATTTACTTATTTATTTACAATAAATATTGGTGATAAAATTCCACTTATTTATTTATAATTATAAATATTAATGATAAAATTCCACTTAAATGGAATTTCCAAGTTCCATCATTACTTCCATTAAGGACATAAGTGAAAAAAAAAAAGTAATTTTCATGCACGTGAGTAGAATTAAGTTTTTGTATTTTGGGTTGTATACAAATTTGAGTAATGATTTTCCAACCCCGCACCATATTTCTGAATCTTTCCATGATTTAAGGGCTATTCAAAGTTGAAGGGGCTGCTGCTATGAATCTAGTCTCATCCACGAATAATGTTCATCTTCCAACAAAACAAACATTACTGCCTCTTTGCTTTTGGTATTCAATTTAAGTTTTAACAAGAAAATTCAGATTCAATGTATTTGTATTGTTAGTGTTGGTTAAACCAATAAAGAGTTAAAACTTCATTAAAAAAATGTGGCTTTAATTTCCAAAAGCGAAATAAAATAAATAAATAAATAAATAATAGATAGTAGAAAGGAAACAAACATAAGATATTAAGACACAAAGAAATTAGAAGGGAGAGGGAGAGAAAAAGAAAGAATGACACTAAGGCCCCGTTTGATTGATTCAAATCTTAACCAACTAAGTTTGTTTGATAACTAAAAATTGAATGTTTTAATGAATTAAGAGCATTTGAAAAGCTATGCAAAATTCTTCTTTGATTTCAAGTGATAAAATTTAGATTCAACCTACTATAATTATTCACAATATCTCTGTAATATATCATAATTATTCATAATATTTATTCCATCTACTATTTTAACAATCTCAATTTTATTATTCTTTTATAATCTAAAATTTTTATTCAATATATTTTATTTTTTCATTCTATATTCTAATATTTTTATTTAATATATATTTCATCTATATTTTAATATTTTTATTCAATATATTTGATTCCATAAAAAAAATTATGTTTTAAAATATGGTTAATCTTTTCTACTTTCTCTTTTTTTTACAAAAAATAAAATTTTGGTAAATTAAGAATTATATTTTAATTTTTTTTTTAAATATAACATCAATTATACTAGAACACCATGAATATGGAGATGTTACAAACATATGCATTTCTATGATAATATTTTTATTTTTAAAATTATTAAAATTTGTAATTTTATTTTCTTATAAAAATTTATTTTTATAATAATTTTGATTAGTTGTTTAAAAATTAATGTATATTGCACATTTATTGAGAAAATAAATAATTAAAAGATCAAATTTTACTATTTGAATCATTAAGCTATATCAATGTGTTTATGAAACAAGTTTAATTATTTCAGCATTAAAATTCAGACATTTAAAACTGATTGTTTGATTGCTTAAAATTCATACACTTAATTGTTTCAGATTTCATATTTAATACTTTAGTTTTACCAAACAAGCCCTAAGATTGTAGATTTTGACGAATTTTCTGTTTCATTCCCTATTTCAATTTATAAATAGATGTATATTTTACTAAAACCCTATCAAGGGATAAGTGTTAAATACATGTGCCATATATTTATAAATTGAAACAAAGATTGAAATAAGGAATATAAGAGAAGATTCATTGGGGATTTTGCCTTCCAATAATTTGAGAGTTTTGAAGTTCATTTTCATGAATAATTAGCATTTCAACTACAATTTTGAATCTGAATTATGAAATGTAGTTATCCTAATTCCTAACAAGACTTGGATTAAAATTCCATTAAGATGTTGACACGTATACAATTTGTTAGATATCATATTTAATTAGAATTTTATAAGATTATTTACAACACATATAATTAAAAATACTATTTTTTTTATATCACACTTAATTAGAATCTATTAAGATTATGTGCAACACATAAAATAAAAAACACTACTGTGTTTTAAAAGTTAAGTTTTTTTTTTTTTAATTTCTCTCTTTTTTAATATCACGATTTCTTCTTTTTCTTTCATTTTCTATTGTTTTTTTTTTCTTATTCCATTGGAGTTTTTAAAGTTATAAAAAGCTATATATGCCTACGTATTGTGCTTAGATATATTTACAAAAATTAGTATTTCAAATCTACATATTTTGTGTATCTTTCAAAATTTAGGTTTTGAAATTATTAGGTGATAACTTGAAAATTTTCTACATCACGAGGGTTGTTATAAAACTAATACTAATATTAATATATATAGAATATTATAAGGTAATATATGCTGAGAGTTATCAATATAAGCAATAAAATAAATGGAAACAAAAACAAAAGTTAGGAAAGATAATGAGATATTCTTTCATTCAAAATGCTTTTTCCTTCACCTCTTTGTTCGTACACAAATTACATGGGAAGTGATCATTTTATAGTTACATTTCATGTGTAACTTATATATTAAAGATAAGATAGAATATTAAATATACATTAACAACTTATCTTTAGAGTTCAAAGCTATTGAATTGACATCCACCATTAAGTATTTCATAACACTCCCCCTTGGATGTCAATTACACAAAGAATATGCCTCGTTAAAACCTTACTAGGAAAAAACCCAGTGGGAAAAAATCCTAGTGAAGGAAAAAGAGTACACTATTCTTGTGTATTAATCTCTCCCCCTGATTCATAAATCATTTGAGATCCTTCAACCGACGCATTCCAATATTCCTTACTAATTTCTCAAAAGTTGTTGTCGGTAATGCCTTGGTAAATAAATCTGCCAAATTATCACTTGAGCGGATTTGTTGCACGTCAATTTCACCATTCTTCTGCAGATCGTGAGTAAAGAAGAATTTTGGTGAAATATGTTTCGTTCTATCTCCTTTGATATATCCTCCTTTTAATTGAGCTATACAAGCTGCATTGTCTTCATATAATATTGTTGGAGGATTTTCTTCTTCTGGAGATAATCCACAATTCTTTCGGATATAGTGGGTTATTGATCTTAGCCAAACACATTCTCGACTGGCCTCATGAATTGCTATAATTTCAGCATGATTTGAAGAAGTAGCAGTAATTGTTTGTTTTGTGGATCGCCATGAAATAGCTGTACCACCACATGTAAACAAATATCCTGTCTGTGACTTTGCTTAATGCGGGTCAGATAAATAGCCAGCATCAGCATAACCAAGCAATTCTGGTCGAGAATCATATGAATAATATAATCCAAGATCAATTGTTCTTTGGAGATAGCGAAGAATGTGCTTAATACCATTCCAATGTCGTTTTGTAGGAAAAGAGCTGAATCTTGCTAACAAATTCACTGCAAATGATATATCTGGTCTTGTACAATTAGCAAGATACATTAGTGCACCAATAGCACTAAGATATGGTACTTCGGGACCAAGAATCTCTTCATTTTCCTCTTTTGGTCTAAAAGGATCCTTAATAGGATCAAGTGACCGAACGATCATCGGAGTACTCAATGGATCTGCTTTATCCATATAAAATCGTTTTAATACCTTCTGGGTATATGTAGTTTGATGAACAAAAATCCCATCTTGCAAATGTTCAATTTGCAAACCAAGGCAAAATTTGGTCTTTCCAAAATCCTTGATCTCAAATTCTTTCTTTAAATATTCAACTGCCTTTTGGATCTCTTCATGAGTTCCAATTAAGTTGAGATCATCAACATATATGGCAATGATAACAAAATTTGACTCATCTTTCTTAATAAAAACACATGGACATATTGGGTCATTTATATAACCTTCTTTAATTAAACATTCACTAAGACGGTTATACCACATACGTCCAGATTGTTTGAGTCTATACAAAGACCTTTGTAATTTTATGGAATAAACTCCTCTAGGATTTGATTTATATGCTTCAGGCATGCTAAATCCTTCAGGGATTTTCATATAGATATCATTGTCCAGTGTTCCATATAAATAAGCGGTGACTACGTCCATTAGACGCATATCAAGCTTTTCATGCACTGTTAAACTCACAAGATATCTAAATGTAATTCCATCTACTACAGGTGAATATGTCTCATCATAATCAAATCCAGGTATTTGTGTAAATCCTTGGGTTACAAGTCGTGCTTTATATCTCAAAATTTCATTTTTCTCATTTCTTTTTTGCACGAACACCCATTTATATCCCACTGGCTTTACACCTTCTGGTGTTTGAACTACAGGTCCAAATACTTTTCATTTTGCCAGTGAATCCAATTCAGATTGGATTGCATCTTTCCATTTTGACCAATCATTTCTTCGACGACATTCATCAACCGATCTAGGCTCATAATCCTCGTCTTCTTCTATAATATCAAGTGCTACATTATATGCAAAAGCATTATCTATAATTATATCTTTTCGATTCCAACTTTTTCCTGTAGTGACAAAATTTATTGAATTTTCTATAATCTTATTCTCTTCAGGAGTAACCTCTTCAGGAGGTTGAATTTTGTCACTGGCAATATTTTGGAGTTCTTGACTCTTATCATTATTTAATTCTCTTTTCTTTCGAGGATTTTTATCTTTGGAACCGAGAGGTCTACCACGCTTCAATCGTGCATGAGACTCATTAGCACTTGTAATTTTTCCTTCAGGAATATCAATTTTCACTGGAGTATTTTCAGCGAAAATATGTGATTTAGTAACTCTTCTGGAGTCATTAAATGCATCCGGTAATTGATTTGCAATTCTTTGCAAATGTATAATTCTTTGAACTTCCAGTTCATTTTCTTTTGTACGAGGATCAAGGAAATTCAATGATATTTTTCATGTGATTTCTTTTTTCGGTTGATCTTTTCCTCCACCTAATGTCGGGAAATGTGATTCGTCAAAATGACAATCAACAAATCTAGCAGTAAATAAATCACCTGTTAATGGTTCAATATATTTAATAATAGAAGGTGATTCATATCCGACATATATTCCCAATCTTCTTTGGGGTCCCATTTTAGTACGTTGTGGCGGTGTAATTGGGACATAAACCTCACAACCAAAAATTCTCAAATGAGAAATATTAGGCTCATAACCAAATGCTAATTGCAGGGGGGAATAATTATGATAACTCGTCGGTCTTATTCTTACAAGTGTTGCTGCATGTAATATAGCATGTCCCCAAGCAGATAAAGTAAGTTTAGACCTCATAAGTAACGGTCTAGCAATTAATTGCAACCGTTTAATAAATGATTCAGCAAGACCATTTTGTGTGTGAACATAAGCTACAGGATGTTCAACACTTATTCCAATCGACATGCAATAATCATCAAAAGCATGTGATGAATATTCAGCAGCATTATCTAGACGAATTTTCTTAATTGGGTGATCGGGAAATTGTGCTCGTAACTCAATTATCTGAGCAAGCAATCTCGCAAACGTTAGGTTTCGAGATGATAATAAGCATACGTGTGACCATCTTGTTGATGCGTCGATCAACACCATAAAATATTTAAATGGTCCACATGGTGGGTCTACAGGCCCACATATATCACCATGAATTCGTTCTAGAAATGCAGGGGATTCAATTCCCACTTTAAGAGATGATGGTCTAATTATTAATTTTCCTTGGGAGCAAGCAACACAGGAAAAATCATTAGAGTTCAATACTCTTTGATTTTTCAATGAATGGCCAGGATGTCCCAGACGATCATGCCATATTATAAAATTATCGGGATTTGTAGACTTCTGGTCTACTAAGTGATGACTTTCAATTGCACTTATTTTTGTATAATATAAACCAGATGAATAAGATGGTGATTTTTCTAATACACATTTTCTTCCAGAAATGGTATTTGTAATTAATAAAAATTCACCATTTATCTCATTCATAGTCTCAATATGATATCCACTTCGACGAATATCTTTAAAACTCAATAAATTTCTTCGAGACTTTGTAGATAGAAGTGCACTATTTATAACAAATTTTGTTCCTTCAGGGAGAAATATTGTAGCTCTTCCAGAGCCTTCAATTAATTCAGCACTACCATTTATTGTATGAACATTAGTTTTTCCCATCTTCAGGTAGGAAAAATACTTTTTATCTTTAAGTATAGTGTGCGTAGTAGCATTGTCAATAAGACAAATATCGTCATCACCATTATGTGATCCCAAGTATTTGGCATTCATTTCTTCGTCAGGAAGATTCACGTGTATTAATTCTTCTTTAGGAAGAATATATCAATTTCTTCTTCAGGAAGAAATAATACAATAATATTATAAGTACGAAATTTAAAATAATATAAATTCTTATATTGTAAGGTTAGTCAAAATACAAATAAAATGAATTAAGTAAAAGATAGATTGAGAAAATGAAAAATATTACCTCAAAGTTCACATCAAAAATACGTAAGCACATGTGTAATATTAATTCTTATATCAATTTCTTCTTCAGGAAGAAATAATACAGTAATATTATAAGTACGAAATTTAAAATAATATAAATTCTTATATTGTAAGGTTAGTCAAAATACAAATAAAATGAATTAAGTAAAAGATAGATTGAGAAAATGAAAAATATTACCTCAAAGTTCACATCAAAAATACGTAAGCACATGTGTAATATTACTCCAATATTTGGACTTGTAATTAACTACTCTGATAGTCGAATCTCCCTCAGTCGGTAGAATCTCGTGCTGATAACGTGTTATAAAACTAATACTAATATTAATATATATAGAATATTATAAGGTAATATATGCTGAGAGTTATCAATATAAGCAATAAAATAAATGGAAACAAAAACAAAAGTTAGGAAAGATAATGAGATATTCTTTCATTCAAAATGCTTTTTCCTTCACCTCTTTGTTCGTACACAAATTACATGGGAAGTGATCATTTTATAATTACATTTCATGTGTAACTTATATATTAAAGATAAGATAGAATATTAAATATACATTAACAACTTATCTTTATAGTTCAAAGCTATTGAATTGACATCCACCATTAAGTATTTCATAACAAGGGTTTTGTTTTTGCAATTTATCCGAAAACATTTAGTTAAAGGTCCAGTTCACATCCTTGTTATTAATAATAATAATAAAGAGAGCATAACTTTAACCAATTTGTTGTTAAGAACATTAAAAACAATTTAATAACTTAACTATGACATTAAATTTTTAACCCTATTACCACCTTCTTCATACCTTTCAGTAATCAATTTACTCTCATACTCTAATTTCTTATCCCTCGTACCATCACAATAATCAATATAATCTCAAACTCTAATTTTGTACTTGTCAATAATTAATATAATTTAAATCTCTAATTTCTTATTGCTCAATAATTTTTTTAACAAATAAACATGATAGAAAAATCTATTTAATCTCAATATTATATGGTTTGGTGCAGTGCAATATCAATAATCTATTTAACTTCAAATTCTAATTATTTATTCCAAATAATTTGAATAATTAATTTAATATCAAATTCTTATTTTTTATTTGTCAACAGTTTTTCATCAAATAAATATCCTTTATGGTAAAAAAAATCTATTTAATTTCACACTTTAATATCGATTTTTTTCCGTGCAAATCTATTCATAAAATGTTGAATTGGGAAACATCTCTTTTTTTCAAAAAGGAAGGATGATATGGATAACAAAAAATATATACAATTTTGAATTAGGGTAGGAATTTGAATCAAAATTATCCTTAACGTTGAGGTATGAAAGAGAAAGAACTAGATGTTAATTGATAGTGAAGTCATTTAATAATTATATAAAATAATTAAGTTATTTCTATGCCCATAACAATAAATTCTTTAAAGTTATGCTTTCTTTAATAACAGAAATATGATGTCCATGTTATAAAACTAATCCTAATATATGTAGATTTGATGTAGTAATTTATATTAGGAATTCTAATCCAAACAATAAAACAAAAGAGTTAGAACAAAAATATTGAAAACAAGAATTAGGAAAATATGGGGTATTCACTATTCACTCATAATACTTTTATTCACGTAGGTTTTCTTCTCTTTTTGTTATACCCTCTACATGTTGTATGTGAAGCTACCAATTTATAGGTAAACTAGTAGGTAACTTACATGAAATGTATTTAACTTATACATTCAATAGCATTTATCAAAAGCTATCTTTGAGTTTAATATCATCTTAGAAGTTAAATGCCTTCAATGGACATCCAATTCTTTATGTTTCATAACACTCCCCTTTTGAATGTCCATTACACAAAGAATATGCCTCGTTAAAACCTTACTAGTGGGAAAAAATCCTAGTGAAGGAAAAAGAGTACACTATTTTTGTGTATTAATTTCTCCCCCTGATTCAAAAATCATTTGAGATCCTTCAACCGACGCATTCCAATATTCTTTACTAATTTCTCAAAAGTTGTTGTTGGTAATGCCTTGGTAAATAAATCCGCCAAATTATCACTTGACCGAATTTGTTGCACATCAATTTCACCATTCTTCTGCAGATCGTGAGTAAAGAAGAATTTTGGTGAAATATGTTTCGTCCTATCTCCTTTGATATATCCTCCTTTTAATTGATCTATACAAGCTGCATTGTCTTCATATAATATTGTTGGAGGATTTTTCTTCTTCTGGAGATAACCCACAATTCTTCCGGATATAGTGGGTTATTGATCTTAACCAAACACATTCTCGACTGGCCTCATGAATTGCTATAATCTCAGCATGATTTGAAGAAGTAGCAGTTATTTTTTGTTTTGTGGATAGCCATGAAATAGCTGTACCACCACATGTAAACAAATATCCAGTTTGCGACTTTGCTTTATGCGGGTCAGATAAATACCCAGCATCTACATAACCCAACAATTATGGTCGAGAATCATATGAATAATATAATCCAAAATCAATGGTTCCTTGGAGATAGCGAAGAATATGCTTAATACCATTCCAATGTCGTTTTGTAGGAAAAGAGCTTAATCTTGCTAACAAATTCACTGCAAATGATATATCTGGTCTTGTACAATTAGCAAGATACATTAGTACACCAATAGCACTGAGATATGGTACTTCAGGACCAAGAATCTCTTCATTTTCCTCTTTTGGTCTAAAAGGATCCTTAATAGGATCAAGTGACCAAACGATCATCGGAGTACTCAACGGATGTGCTTTATCCATATAAAACCGTTTTAATACCTTTTGGGTATATGTAGTTTGATGAACAAAAATTTCATCTTGCAAATGTTCAATTTGCAAACCAAGGCAAAATTTGGTCTTTCCAAAAATCCTTGATCTCAAATTCTTTCTTTAAATATTCAACTGCCTTTTGGATCTCTTCATGAGTTCCAATTAAGTTGAGATCATCAACATATATGGCAATGATTACAAAATTTGACCCATCTTTCTTAATAAAAACACATGGACATATTATGTCATTTATATAACCTTCCTTAATTAAACATTCACTAAGACGGTTATACCACATACGTCCAGATTGTTTAAGTCCATACAAAGACCTTTGTAATTTAATGGAATAAATTCCTCTAGGATTTGATTTATATGCTTCAGGCATGCTAAATCCTTCAGGGATTTTCATATAGATATCATTGTCCAGTGTTCCATATAAATAAGCGGCGACTACGTCCATTAGATGCATATCAAGCTTTTCATGCACTGTTAAACTCACAAGATATCTAAATGTAATTCCATCTACTACAGGTGAATATGTTTCATCATAATCAAATCCAGGTATTTGTGTAAATCCTTGGGTTACAAGTCGTGTTTTATATCTTACAATTTCATTTTTCTCATTTCTTTTTCGCACGAACACCCATTTATATCCCACTGGCTTTACACCTTCTGGTGTTTGAACTACAGGTCCAAATACTTTTCATTTTGCCAGTGAATCCAATTCAGATTGGATTGCATCTTTCCATTTTGACCAATCATTTCTTCGACGACATTCATCAACCGATCTAGGCTCATAATCCTCGTCTTCTTCTATAATATCAAGTGCTACATTATATGCAAAAGCATTATCTATAATTATATCTTTTCGATTCCAACTTTTTCCTGTAGTGACAAAATTTATTGAATTTTCTATAATCTTATTCTCTTCAGGAGTAACCTCTTCAGGAGGTTGAATTTTGTCACTGGCAATATTTTGGAGTTCTTGACTCTTATCATTATTTAATTCTCTTTTCTTTCGAGGATTTTTATCTTTGGAACCGAGAGGTCTACCACGCTTCAATCGTGCATGAGACTCATTAGCACTTGTAATTTTTCCTTCAGGAATATCAATTTTCACTGGAGTATTTTCAGCGAAAATATGTGATTTAGTAACTCTTCTGGAGTCATTAAATGCATCCGGTAATTGATTTGCAATTCTTTGCAAATGTATAATTCTTTGAACTTCCAGTTCATTTTCTTTTGTACGAGGATCAAGGAAATTCAATGATATTTTTCATGTGATTTCTTTTTTCGGTTGATCTTTTCCTCCACCTAATGTCGGGAAATGTGATTCGTCAAAATGACAATCAACAAATCTAGCAGTAAATAAATCACCTGTTAATGGTTCAATATATTTAATAATAGAAGGTGATTCATATCCGACATATATTCCCAATCTTCTTTGGGGTCCCATTTTAGTACGTTGTGGCGGTGTAATTGGGACATAAACCTCACAACCAAAAATTCTCAAATGAGAAATATTAGGCTCATAACCAAATGCTAATTGCAGGGGGGAATAATTATGATAACTCGTCGGTCTTATTCTTACAAGTGTTGCTGCATGTAATATAGCATGTCCCCAAGCAGATAAAGTAAGTTTAGACCTCATAAGTAACGGTCTAGCAATTAATTGCAACCGTTTAATAAATGATTCAGCAAGACCATTTTGTGTGTGAACATAAGCTACAGGATGTTCAACACTTATTCCAATCGACATGCAATAATCATCAAAAGCATGTGATGAATATTCAGCAGCATTATCTAGACGAATTTTCTTAATTGGGTGATCGGGAAATTGTGCTCGTAACTCAATTATCTGAGCAAGCAATCTCGCAAACGTTAGGTTTCGAGATGATAATAAGCATACGTGTGACCATCTTGTTGATGCGTCGATCAACACCATAAAATATTTAAATGGTCCACATGGTGGGTCTACAGGCCCACATATATCACCATGAATTCGTTCTAGAAATGCAGGGGATTCAATTCCCACTTTAAGAGATGATGGTCTAATTATTAATTTTCCTTGGGAGCAAGCAACACAGGAAAAATCATTAGAGTTCAATACTCTTTGATTTTTCAATGAATGGCCAGGATGTCCCAGACGATCATGCCATATTATAAAATTATCGGGATTTGTAGACTTCTGGTCTACTAAGTGATGACTTTCAATTGCACTTATTTTTGTATAATATAAACCAGATGAATAAGATGGTGATTTTTCTAATACACATTTTCTTCCAGAAATGGTATTTGTAATTAATAAAAATTCACCATTTATCTCATTCATAGTCTCAATATGATATCCACTTCGACGAATATCTTTAAAACTCAATAAATTTCTTCGAGACTTTGTAGATAGAAGTGCACTATTTATAACAAATTTTGTTCCTTCAGGGAGAAATATTGTAGCTCTTCCAGAGCCTTCAATTAATTCAGCACTACCATTTATTGTATGAACATTAGTTTTTCCCATCTTCAGGTAGGAAAAATACTTTTTATCTTTAAGTATAGTGTGCGTAGTAGCATTGTCAATAAGACAAATATCGTCATCACCATTATGTGATCCCAAGTATTTGGCATTCATTTCTTCGTCAGGAAGATTCACGTGTATTAATTCTTCTTTAGGAAGAATATATCAATTTCTTCTTCAGGAAGAAATAATACAATAATATTATAAGTACGAAATTTAAAATAATATAAATTCTTATATTGTAAGGTTAGTCAAAATACAAATAAAATGAATTAAGTAAAAGATAGATTGAGAAAATGAAAAATATTACCTCAAAGTTCACATCAAAAATACGTAAGCACATGTGTAATATTAATTCTTATATCAATTTCTTCTTCAGGAAGAAATAATACAGTAATATTATAAGTACGAAATTTAAAATAATATAAATTCTTATATTGTAAGGTTAGTCAAAATACAAATAAAATGAATTAAGTAAAAGATAGATTGAGAAAATGAAAAATATTACCTCAAAGTTCACATCAAAAATACGTAAGCACATGTGTAATATTACTCCAATATTTGGACTTGTAATTAACTACTCTGATAGTCGAATCTCCCTCAGTCGGTAGAATCTCGTGCTGATAACGTGTTATAAAACTAATACTAATATTAATATATATAGAATATTATAAGGTAATATATGCTGAGAGTTATCAATATAAGCAATAAAATAAATGGAAACAAAAACAAAAGTTAGGAAAGATAATGAGATATTCTTTCATTCAAAATGCTTTTTCCTTCACCTCTTTGTTCGTACACAAATTACATGGGAAGTGATCATTTTATAATTACATTTCATGTGTAACTTATATATTAAAGATAAGATAGAATATTAAATATACATTAACAACTTATCTTTATAGTTCAAAGCTATTGAATTGACATCCACCATTAAGTATTTCATAACAAGGGTTTTGTTTTTGCAATTTATCCGAAAACATTTAGTTAAAGGTCCAGTTCACATCCTTGTTATTAATAATAATAATAAAGAGAGCATAACTTTAACCAATTTGTTGTTAAGAACATTAAAAACAATTTAATAACTTAACTATGACATTAAATTTTTAACCCTATTACCACCTTCTTCATACCTTTCAGTAATCAATTTACTCTCATACTCTAATTTCTTATCCCTCGTACCATCACAATAATCAATATAATCTCAAACTCTAATTTTGTACTTGTCAATAATTAATATAATTTAAAATCTCTAATTTCTTATTGCTCAATAATTTTTTTAACAAATAAACATGATAGAAAAATCTATTTAATCTCAATATTATATGGTTTGGTGCAGTGCAATATCAATAATCTATTTAACTTCAAATTCTAATTATTTATTCCAAATAATTTGAATAATTAATTTAATATCAAATTCTTATTTTTTATTTGTCAACAGTTTTTCATCAAATAAATATCCTTTATGGTAAAAAAAATCTATTTAATTTCACACTTTAATATCGATTTTTTTCCGTGCAAATCTATTCATAAAATGTTGAATTGGGAAACATCTCTTTTTTTCAAAAAGGAAGGATGATATGGATAACAAAAAATATATACAATTTTGAATTAGGGTAGGAATTTGAATCAAAATTATCCTTAACGTTGAGGTATGAAAGAGAAAGAACTAGATGTTAATTGATAGTGAAGTCATTTAATAATTATATAAAATAATTAAGTTATTTCTATGCCCATAACAATAAATTCTTTAAAGTTATGCTTTCTTTAATAACAGAAATATGATGTCCATGTTATAAAACTAATCCTAATATATGTAGATTTGATGTAGTAATTTATATTAGGAATTCTAATCCAAACAATAAAACAAAAGAGTTAGAACAAAAATATTGAAAACAAGAATTAGGAAAATATGGGGTATTCACTATTCACTCATAATACTTTTATTCACGTAGGTTTTCTTCTCTTTTTGTTATACCCTCTACATGTTGTATGTGAAGCTACCAATTTATAGGTAAACTAGTAGGTAACTTACATGAAATGTATTTAACTTATACATTCAATAGCATTTATCAAAAGCTATCTTTGAGTTTAATATCATCTTAGAAGTTAAATGCCTTCAATGGACATCCAATTCTTTATGTTTCATAACACTCCCCTTTTGAATGTCCATTACACAAAGAATATGCCTCGTTAAAACCTTACTAGTGGGAAAAAATCCTAGTGAAGGAAAAAGAGTACACTATTTTTGTGTATTAATTTCTCCCCCTGATTCAAAAATCATTTGAGATCCTTCAACCGACGCATTCCAATATTCTTTACTAATTTCTCAAAAGTTGTTGTTGGTAATGCCTTGGTAAATAAATCCGCCAAATTATCACTTGACCGAATTTGTTGCACATCAATTTCACCATTCTTCTGCAGATCGTGAGTAAAGAAGAATTTTGGTGAAATATGTTTCGTCCTATCTCCTTTGATATATCCTCCTTTTAATTGATCTATACAAGCTGCATTGTCTTCATATAATATTGTTGGAGGATTTTTCTTCTTCTGGAGATAACCCACAATTCTTCCGGATATAGTGGGTTATTGATCTTAACCAAACACATTCTCGACTGGCCTCATGAATTGCTATAATCTCAGCATGATTTGAAGAAGTAGCAGTTATTTTTTGTTTTGTGGATAGCCATGAAATAGCTGTACCACCACATGTAAACAAATATCCAGTTTGCGACTTTGCTTTATGCGGGTCAGATAAATACCCAGCATCTACATAACCCAACAATTATGGTCGAGAATCATATGAATAATATAATCCAAAATCAATGGTTCCTTGGAGATAGCGAAGAATATGCTTAATACCATTCCAATGTCGTTTTGTAGGAAAAGAGCTTAATCTTGCTAACAAATTCACTGCAAATGATATATCTGGTCTTGTACAATTAGCAAGATACATTAGTACACCAATAGCACTGAGATATGGTACTTCAGGACCAAGAATCTCTTCATTTTCCTCTTTTGGTCTAAAAGGATCCTTAATAGGATCAAGTGACCAAACGATCATCGGAGTACTCAACGGATGTGCTTTATCCATATAAAACCGTTTTAATACCTTTTGGGTATATGTAGTTTGATGAACAAAAATTTCATCTTGCAAATGTTCAATTTGCAAACCAAGGCAAAATTTGGTCTTTCCAAAAATCCTTGATCTCAAATTCTTTCTTTAAATATTCAACTGCCTTTTGGATCTCTTCATGAGTTCCAATTAAGTTGAGATCATCAACATATATGGCAATGATTACAAAATTTGACCCATCTTTCTTAATAAAAACACATGGACATATTATGTCATTTATATAACCTTCCTTAATTAAACATTCACTAAGACGATTATACCACATACGTCCAGATTGTTTAAGTCCATACAAAGACCTTTGTAATTTAATGGAATAAATTCCTCTAGGATTTGATTTATATGCTTCAGGCATGCTAAATCCTTCAGGGATTTTCATATAGATATCATTGTCCAGTGTTCCATATAAATAAGCGGCGACTACGTCCATTAGATGCATATCAAGCTTTTCATGCACTGTTAAACTCACAAGATATCTAAATGTAATTCCATCTACTACAGGTGAATATGTTTCATCATAATCAAATCCAGGTATTTGTGTAAATCCTTGGGTTACAAGTCGTGTTTTATATCTTACAATTTCATTTTTCTCATTTCTTTTTCGCACGAACACCCATTTATATCCCACTGGCTTTACACCTTCTGGTGTTTGAACTACAGGTCCAAATACCTTTCGTTTTGCCAGTGAATCCAATTCATATTGGATTGCATCTTTCCATTTTGACCAATAATTTCTTCGACGACATTCATCAACCGATCTAGGTTCATGATCCTCGTCTTCTTCTATAATATCAAGTGCTACATTATATGCAAAAGCATTATCTATAATTATTTCTTTTCGATTCCAACTTTTTCCTGTAGTGACAAAATTTATTGAATTTTCTATAATCTTATTCTCTTCAGGAGTAATCTCTTCAGGAGCAACCTCTTCAGGAGGTTGAATTTTGTCATTGGCAATATTTTGGAGTTCTTGACTCTTATCATTATTTAATTCTCTTTTCTTTCGAGGATTTTTATCTTTGGAACCGAGAGGTCTACCACGCTTCAAGCGTGCATGAGACTCATTAGCACTTGTAATTTTTCCTTCAGGAATATCAATTTTCATTGGAGTATTTTCAGCAAAAATATGCGATTTAGTAACTCTTCTGGAGTCATTAAATGCATCTTGTAATTGATTTGCAATTCTTTGCAAATGTATAATTCTTTGAACTTCCAGTTCACTTTCTTTTGTACGAGGATCAAGAAATTTCAAAGATATTTTTCATGTGATTTCTTTTTTCGGTTGATCTTTTCCTCCCACTGATGTCGGGAAATGTGATTCGTCAAAATGACAATCAACAAATCTAGAAGTAAATAAATCACCTGTTAATGGTTCAACATATTTAATAATAGAAGGTAATTCATACCCGACATATATTCCCAATCTTCTTTGGGGGCCCATTTTAGTACGTTGTGGCGGTGTAATTGGTACAACCGCACAACCAAAAATTCTCAAATGAGAAATATTAGGCTCATAGCCAAATACTAATTGCATAGGGGAATAAGTATGATAACTCGTCGGTCTTATTCTTACAAGTGTTGCTGCATGTAATATAGCATGTCCTCAAGCAGATAAAGTAAGTTTAGACCTCATAAGTAACGGTCTAGCAATTAATTGTAGTCGTTTAATAAATGATTCAGCAAGACCATTTTGTGTGTGAACATAAGCTACAGGATGTTCAACACTTATTCCAATTGACATGCAATAATCATCAAAAGCATGTGATGATTATTCAGCAGCATTATCTAGACGAATTTTCTTAATTGGGTGATCGGAAAATTGTGCTCGTAGCTTAATTATCTGAGCAAGCAATCTCGCAAACGCTAGGTTTCGAGATGATAATAAGCATACATGTGACCATCTTGTTGATGCTTCGATCAACACCATAAAATACTTAAATGGTCCACATGGTGGATCTACAGGCCCACATATATCACCATGAATTCGTTCTAGAAATGCAGGGGATTCAATTCCCACTTTAAGAGGTGATGGTCTAATTATTAATTTTCCTTGGAAGCAAGCAACACAGGAGAAATCATTAGAGTTCAATACTCTTTGATTTTTCAATGAATGGCCATTTGAATTTTCAATAATCCGTCTCATCATAATGGAACCAGGATGTCCTAGACGATCATGCCATATTATAAAATTATCGGAATTTGTAGACTTCTGGTCTACTAAGTGATGACTTTCAATTGCACTTATTTTTGTATAATATAAACCAGATGAATAAGATGGTGATTTTTCTAATGCACATTTTCTTCCAGAAATGGTATTTGTAATTAATAAAAATTCACCATTTGTCTCATTCATAGTCTCGATATGATATCCACTTCGACGAATATCTCTAAAACTCAATAAATTTCTTCGAGACTTTATAGATAGAAGTGCACTATTTATAACAAATTTTGTTCCTTCAGGGAGAAATATTGTATCTCTTCCGGAGCCTTCAATTAATTTTGCACTACCAGATATTGTATTAACATTGATTTTTCCCATTTTCCCATAGGAAAAATACTTTTTGCTTTTAAGTATAGTGTGCGTAGTAGCACTGTCAATAAGACAAATATCGTCATCACCATTATGTGATCCCAAGTATTTGGCATTCATTTCTTCGTCAGGAAGATTCACATGTATTAATTCTTCTTTAGGAAGAATATATTAATTTCTTCTTCAGGAAGAAATAATACAATAATAATATAAGTAAGAAATTTAAAATAATATAAATTCTTATATTGTAAGGTTAGTCAAAATACGAATAAAACGAATTAAGTAAAAGAGAAATATTACCTTTAGATTGAGAAAAGGAAAAATATTACTTCAAAGTTCACACCAAAAATATGTAAGCACATGTGTAATTTACTCCAATATTTGGACTTGTAATTAACTGCTCTGATAGTCAAATCTCCCTCAGTCGGTAGAATCTCGTGCTGATAACGTGTTATAAAACTAATCCTAATATATGTAGATTTGATGTAGTAATTTATATTAGGAATTCTAATCCAAACAATAAAACAAAAGAGTTAGAACAAAAATATTGAAAACAAGAATTAGGAAAATATGGGGTATTCACTATTCACTCATAATACTTTTATTCAGGTAGGTTTTCTTCTCTTTTTGTTATACCCTCTACATGTTGTATGTGAAGCTACCTATTTATAGGTAAACTAATAGGTAACTTACATGAAATGTATTTAACTTATACATTCAATAGCATTTATCAAAAGCTATCTTTGACTTTAATATCATCTTAGAAGTTAAATGCCTTCAATGGACATCCAATTCTTTATGTTTCATAATAGTCCACCCTTACTCATAATTTTCCAAAGAAAAATTACAATGGGTTTGTTCTTTTATTTTCCCTAAAGAATCTCATTTATTACATCAAATCTCACTTTATTACAATCAATCTGATTCGTATACTAGGCGAGAGTTTATGTACTAAAGACATTCTCGAGTGCGAGAAGCGGAAATGCTGTTGGGAAACTCGAACCCTAGTTTTTAACCCTAAAGAGCCTTTAACTTAATAGATGTAACAAGAGTGACACATGACAATGGAACAAGAGACCCGATGTAAGGCAACCCAAGTTGATAAGTTTATTCTATTTAAAACAAACAAAGAACACTAAAGGACTAAAGAGTACTTGCCAAGGGAGTTTGGATTGGGTCACACTATTTATGAGACCATCTCCCTTGATTGTTGAGAAATTAATATGTTTACAAATGGGCCAAGATTATAGGGTTACAAGTTATAGAATCGGTTAGGCTGCCTAGGCATATAATGAACTTACTTTACTTTCTATGCCTATATAAGAAGTTGGGTTTTACCTCTAATTCCAACATTAATTTGAGCTCAATTTTGAAAACTTAAAGTGGGCTGAACTTCACATCCAATAGTACCTTTGCTATTATGCCTTTGTTTTTGTTGTCCAATACATGAATATGATGTCAATCTCAAAGGGACAAACAATTGTGCTGCTTTTAATTTTGAAGTTGACTTCACCATTAATGCTCAGTTTCAGCTGCCAATAGACCATTGTTTTCCTTCCTTCAACTGGACTACAACTACAATTACTAGTCACCAATCCAATATTATCAACCATATCTCAGTTGGGGTAATGTTTTTTATTCCACTTTTCAAGGCCTAATGGATATTGCATTGTCAGGTACGTTCCCTTTGATATAAAGGTAGTTTTGAGAACTCTCAAACTTTCTTTTCTTGATCATCTTATGCTTGATCATAACTCTCTGTGAAATCAATCATTTTTACTGCTGAATGTTAGTCATCATGATCATGAAGTTCATAAACAAAGAAAAGGGATTTAGCTCTCGTGATAGCAACTTTTGGCAAATCCTGTTATAGTATATATAGATAAAAAAAAGTTTTATGATCATATGTGACTTGGCTTGCTTTTGTTTCAGCTAATTCAGAATTTGTCGGCGTTTGCTATGGAATGGATGGTGATAATCTGCCACCACCATCAGAAGTTGTTGCTCTCTGCAAAATGCATAACATAAAAAAGATGAGAATGTTTGAACCAAATGACGATGTCCTGTCTGCTCTAAAAGGTTCAAACATTGAGCTCATGCTGGGAGTTCCAAATAATGAAATTGAAAAACTTGCTGATCCTTCATTTGCTAGAATTTGGGTACAAAAACATGTTCTTGATTACATTCCTGATGTTAAATTTCGCTACATTTCTGTGGGAGATGAAATAATGCCCCACAAAGCAGAAACTTCATCACAAGCACCATTTTTTCTTCCAGCCATGAGAAACATACATGATTGTTTGTCATCTCAAGGTATAGAGAATCAAGTCAAGGTTTCAATTGCTATTGGAATGAGAATATTAGGCCGGTCCTATCCTCCATCAGCCGGTGTATTTCTAGCAGAAGTATCATCATATATATGTCCAATCATTGAATTTCTTAAGGATATTAAAGCTCCATTGCTTCTCAATGTTGATCCCTTTTGGTCTTATGTCATTACACCTGTGAATCATATGTCGATTTCTTATCCCTTGTTTACATCATCCTCACCTGTGGTGAAAGATCGTCAATACAAGTACAAAAATCTTCTTGCTGCAATGTTGGATGCTATGTACTGGGCTATTAAGAGATCAGGAGCTCCTTCCATTGAGATTGTTGTGTCTTGGATTGGATGGCCATCGGCTGGAAGTGAAAGCGGAGCATCTTATAACAATGCTTTAACGTTTTACTCAAATTTGTTGAAGAATGTGAAGCTTGGAACACCGAAGAGGCCTCAAAAACTGATAGAGACTTATCTGTGTTCTTTGTTTGATGAGAATAAGAGAGGAAATAGGGAATCGGAGCATCATTATGGACTCTTCTTTCCAAATAAAGATCCTAAATACTCTTTGTCTTGACAATATTCCAGGAAGCAAAAGTTTCTTGGTTCGTTGATCAATTGAAATGAATGTATCAAGCTTAATTTCAGTGGTTTTTCCTTCATAACATCTACAATGTTTTCTTGAAAACATTCTGTGATCAAACTCCTGTTTCTTTCCTGTCAAAGCCAATAAATTGCAGCTTATTGTAATTCCAGATCAGTTCTACATTCATATGCAAAAGCCCTTTTGGGACTGATGGCTCAACTTGCCAGTGTTATAGCTCATGAAACTCCAAATAATACAATGACAACAACAACAATAACTAAGCCTGTATCCCATTGTGTAAGGTCGGCTACATAGATCATAATTCTAGCCATCGTATTCTATCATCCTAGAACTACAAATAATATTCGAGAAAATGTTAAAGCGTAACTAGTATTGTAGTAAAAATGGTTTTGGTAAAGTGACAAAAGAAGAAAAGTTGATCCACTCTATGTGCATTGCCTGAAAAAACTCATAACTCATGGTGCACATTAATCGTCACGTAGTGATGAACTGCTATGGCGAAATATGATTCATATAAACGATTTCATTTAATGAGATAAAGACTTAATTGTTGTTTTTTTGTTTTTGTATCCATTTATTCATTAAACTAGTTATCAATTTACTAGGTAATGATGAAGTGGTGATTGGGAAGCCGTCATAATAACATAATAGTAGTGATAATCTCTAACCAAACAAGATTTATGAGTTTTAAATTATTGAAATCCATAATAGATTATTGATTTACCCTTTACACAGCAGCTCACTAATTAATTTAGGTAATCCATAATGAGAAAGGATGGAGTGGAACTTTCTTAGAACATGCAAAGATGGAAGTATGACATTTCTCTATTTGTCTGTTTTATTTGGAATGAACCAAAGAGTACTCTTCAAATTCCAAACCTTAACATGTAATAGTTTCAACAAGAAAAGTTGTTCCTAACTGAAAGACAAAAGAAAGAGTTGAAACAATTGGATGTCAGCTACTACAGTTAGCTTGCCTACTGGAATCCAACTTGTTTTACAATATGCATACAAAAGTTGCAAGGTCATTGTCATGGAAATTGCAGTGCATTTTCATGCAACCTGAGGTTGAGTTTTGAGTAAAAGTCCTTCTATTGAAGACTTGGAAGCCTGCTAATAATGCCAAAAATTGTACTAAACCGCAAATGATGATCATGTTAGACTGTCTTCTTTTCATATTTAGAAGACAATATGGACTAAACCAACAGGAATGAAGTATACCATTGCAGCAACATTCCAGTTTTGGTAGCAGCTCAGGATAATTTAGTTACGAAACCTGAGCAATTGCACAGTTTCGTGGGATTTTACAGCATTGGATTTCTCAAGAACATTGGTGCTCCTCTACTTCTTAATGTGTACCCTTACTGATAACGATCTCACCACGCTCCTCACGTAGATTGATAGTTGTTGCGGAATATTGGTCACGATCTTTTCGAAAATCAATTTGGACTGGTAGAATCACCCTATCTCTGTAGGATGACAGTATGCACAATTATTTGATGGCTCCTCACCAACAAACAACGAGACAGTCGCGTAAGATTTAATCCCCTCCTCAGGAACTAAAACCCACAATGTAAATTGAAATTCCCTCCTCAGGAAAACAACTCACATAAAAAAAAACAACTCTGTGTTTTATTTCTCAAAATTCTAATCTCCCTATTACAACTGAATAATATGCCTATTTATAGGCTTACAAAATAAAACCCTAACTTTCTAAACAAGTAAACTAAACTATCTCTAACAAACTGGACTTGGATTACATTAAATATGGACCTTAATAATTAAATAACACATTAATTATAAAGCTCAATACAATTAAACCCAAAACAACTAAAAAAAAACGAAAATACTAAAATTTTCAAAATTGTCCGCGTCATTACATGACGTGCAAATTCACGGCGTGTTTTCACCTTGATCCCGTCAGAATCTGGAAAACTGCAAAACATCAAAGTTTTAGTTCTAGATCTTAGCTTTCTAATGCCACTGGAATCAATCCATTCCGAGTTAAATTGAGAGAGATATAGGCAGATTACTAAAACGTGGCAGAATCTCTCAGCAAACAATATTTGACGCCTCTTGTCATTAGTTCCTTTGTTATCCCATTTTTGAGTCTCGGACCTCCTTGGGACTAACATGAGGCTTATTCTCCATCTTATTCCAGGCCTCCATACATGAGATTCATCTTTAATAATTGGAACAAGTACCTTGGATTTTCCGGAATATGTGATCACACATGATTTCGTATCATTCCCTTCCACTTGAAAAAGATTTGTCCTCAAATCTTGTTGATTGGTAACAAGAGAATCCAGCACAAAACCTGGAAAAGTGTCAAGACAAAAAGACAAAAAATATGGAAATTCACACTTATTATTTTTCCCCTCTTTACCTTTTTCTACAAACCTCACCTCAAGGCTTTTGCCATTCAAATCATCATTCAATTCTTTTTCTTACTTCACATGATAAACATCATTAATAACAAGTAAATGACAATCATTTAAAGCAATAAAAGGAATTAAATCTTCACAAGATTGTTCTTCAAGCACATCATATGAAACCTCCACCATGGGTAATTGTACTTCCTGCAAAGAAGCTTCATCTTCCTTGGATTTATTCTCCTCAATAGTAGGCTCAATATCCTCCAAAATAACCTTTGGCCAAGGCATATCCGAAAGAAATTCTCCTTCACATTCGGGTTCAATAATGATCTCTTCAATTGTGTTTGCCACAATTGGTTGTGGAATGGCATCAACCCATGCCCATGTAGAAGGATCACCAATAACATAAGATTTTGGATCCTTAAATTTAGCAACCCCATCAACAATAACCATTCCCAATCGACTTGCGCATTTAATTTCAGTATGACCATATCCAAGACATGTACCACATCTAGGTATTTTTGGTTTACGGCTGATGCTTCTCGAAAAATCTTTGATTGTCACTTCGAATTTGCTGTTGGGTAGCAGATATTTGGCGTATCTGATCTCCCATGGCTGCAATCAATCTTGCGAGCCTTTGATTCATACCTGATTCTCCTTGATTACTCATGATTATCAATAAAGAACACCAATAATACCACTTGATGTCTACCAAGAAGAACCAATTCTTTTGCACTTTTGCGTTTGTTAATGTTCTCAACACAAAATTTAAAAGATATAATTGGTTGTAACCTTATCACAATAACCAAATCATGCAAGGGCTGCGAATAACAACTATTTAGGGTTTCAATTTTAAGGAAAACTGAAAAACCTGATTTCGAAAATCCCTTGATCTCTGATACCACTTGATAACGATCTCACCACGCTCCTCACGTAGATTGATAGTTGTTGCGGAATATTGGTCACGATCTTTTCGAGAATCAATTTGGACTGGTAGAATCACCCTATCTCTGTAGGATGATAGTATGCACAATTATTTGATGGCTCCTCACCAACAAACAACGAGACAGTCGCGTAAGATTTAATCCCCTCCTCAGGAACTAAAACCCACAATGTAAATTGAAATTCCCTCCTCAGGAAAACAATTCACATAAAAAAAACAACTCTGTGTTTTATTTCTCAAAATTCTACTCTCCCCATTACAACTGAATAATATGCCTATTTATAGGCTTACAAAATAAAACCCCAACTTTCTAAACAAGTAAACTAAACTATCTCTAACAAACTGGACTTGGATTACATTAAATATGGACCTTAATAATTAAATAACACATTAATTATAAAGCCCAATACAATTAAACCCAAAACAACTAAAAAAAACGAAAATACTAAAATTCCCGAAATTGCCCGCGTCATTACATGACGTGCAACTTCACGGCGTGTTTTCACCTTGATCCCGTCAGAATCTGGAAAAATGCAAAACATCAAAGTTTTAGCTCTGGATCTTAGCTTTCTAATGCCGCTAGAATCAATCCATTCCGAGTTAAATTGAGAGAGATATAGGCAGATTACTAAAACGTGGCAGAATCTCTCAGCAAACAATATTTGACGCCTCTTGTCATGAGTTCCTTTGTTATCCCATTTTTGAGTCTCTGACCTCCTTGGGACTAACATGAGGCTTATTCTCCATCTTATTCCAGGCCTCTATACATGAGATTCATCTTTAACAATTGGAACAAGTACCTTGGATTTTCCGAAATATGTGATCACACATGATTTCGTATCATTCCTTTCCACTTGAAAAAGATTTGTCTCAAATCTTGTTGATTGGTAACAAGAGAATCCAGCACAAAAACCTGGAAAAGTGTCAAGACAAAAAAGACAAAAAATATGGAAATTCACACTTATTATTTTTCCCCTCTTTGCCTTTTTCTACAAACCTCACCTCAAGGCTTTTGCCATTCAAATCATCATTCAATTCTTTTTCTTGCTTCACGTGATAAACATCATTAATAACAAGTAAATTACAATCATTTAAAGCAATAAAAGAAATTAAATCTTCACAAGATTGTTCTTCAAACACATCATATGAAACCTCCACCATGGGTAATTGTACTTCATGTAAAGAAGCTTCATCTTCCTTGGATTTATTTTCCTCAATAGTAGGCTCAATATCCTCCAAAATAACCTTTGGCCAAGGCATATCCGAAAGAAATTCTCCTTCACATTTGGGTTCAATAATGATCTCTTCAATTGTGTTTGCCACAATTGGTTGTGGAATGGCATCAACCCATGCCCATGTAGAATGATCACCAATAACATAAGATTTTGGATCCTTAAATTTAGCAACTCCATCAACAATAACCATTCCCAATCGACTTGCGCATTTAATTTCAGTATGACCATATCCAAGACATGTACCACATCTAGGTATTTTTGGTTTACGCGGCTGATGCTTTTCGAAAAACCTTTGATTGTCACTTAGAATTTGTAGTTGGGTAGCAGATATTTGGCTTATCTGATCTCCCATGGCTGCAATCAATCTTGCGAGCCTTTGATTCATACCTGATTCTCCTTGATTACTCATGATTATCAATAAAGAACACCAATAATACCACTTGATGTCTACCAAGAAGAACCAATTCTTTTGCACTTTTGCGTTTGTTAATGTTCTCAACACAAAATTTAAAAGATATAATTGTTGTAACCTTATCACAATAACCAAATCATGCAAGGCTGCGAATAACAACAATTTAGGGTTTCAATTTTAAGGAAAACTGAAAAACTTGATTTTGAAAATCCCTTGATCTCTTATACCACTTGATAACGATCTCACCACGCTCCTCACGTAGATTGATAGTTGTTGCGGAATATTGGTTACGATCTTTTTGAGAATCAATTTGGACTGGTAGAATCACCCTATCTCTGTAGGATGACAGTATGCACAATTATTTGATGGCTCCTCACCAACAAACAACGAGACAGTCGCGTAAGATTTAATCCCCTCCTCAGGAACTAAAACCCACAATGTAAATTGAAATTCCCTCATCAGGAAAACAACTCACATAAAAAAAACAACTCTGTGTTTTATTTCTCAAAATTCTACTCTCCCCATTACAACTGAATAATATGCCTATTTATATGCTTACAAAATAAAACCCCAACTTTCTAAACAAGTAAACTAAACTATCTCTAACAAACTGGACTTGGATTACATTAAATATGAACCTTAATAATTAAATAACACATTAATTATAAAGCCCAATACAATTAAACCCAAAACAACTAAAAAAAACGAAAATACTAAAATTCCCGAAATTGCCCGCGTCATTACATGACGTGCAACTTCACGGCGTGTTTTCACCTTGATCTCGTCAGAATCTGGAAAACTGCAAAACATCAAAATTTTAGCTCTGGATCTTAGCTTTCTAATGCCGCTAGAATCAATCCATTCCGAGTTAAATTGAGAGAGATATAGGCATATTACTAAAACGTGGCAGAATCTCTCAGCAAACAATATTTGACGCCTCTTGTCATGAGTTCCTTTGTTATCCCATTTTTGAGTCTCGGACCTCCTTGGGACTAACATGAGGCTTATTCTCCATCTTATTCTAGTCCTTCATACATGAGATTCATCTTTAACAATTGGAACAAGTACCTTGGATTTTCCAGAATATGTGATCACACATGATTTCGTATCACTTACTGGTCTTATGTCAATACTCCAGTGAACGATATGTCGATTTCTTATGCATTGTTTACAGCATCCTCTCCACCGGTGAAGGATCGTCAATACAAGTATCAAAATCTTTTAGATGCAATGTTGGATGCAATGCACTGGGCTCTTGATAAAGCAGAAGCCTCTTCACTGGAGGTGGTCGTATGTGGGATTGGATGGCCATCAGAAGGTAGTGATCGTGGAGCATCGTATAACAGTGCACTGACATTTTACTCAAATTTGGTTAGGCATGTGCAGCTTGGAACACCAAGGAGGCCGCGAAAACCAGTAGAACTTACCTCTTTTCTTTGTTTGATGAGAATAAGACAGGATATCGAGAATCTGAGAAACATTTTGGCCTGTTCTTTCATAAACTTCCCAAGTATCCTATAGCCTAATATATATCAATGTAACTTCAGCCAATTTAACCTTTCCAAGCTAAGTTGGAATGTCTGTTTTGAGAAGTTCCATTTCTTTTCATATCTTAAGACATTTTCCAACCTCATTAATTCACTTACTCCAGCATTAATTTTTGTTCATAAAACTGAAATGTTTATACAACAATCTAAACTTGCAAAACCAGAAAATTCCCTTTATCCCACTATGTGGGATCGGCTGCGTGGATCGTACTTCGTCATCGTATTATATCTATACACTTGTTTTCATTTATATTTGAGTATATCATATACGTTTTTATCTTTTCTTTCCAATTCTTTTTAGTTTTTCCCTGTACACGGTAAATTTCGACACTAAAGTCAGTAAATGACTATTCTAAGTATTAATGTCAACTCAATTTTGGATAAAATTAACTGGATCTCTTGCTGCCTTTTAGTTGACTACTTGATCAGGATCAAATTTTATTTTCAGTCTTCATACAATGGAGCTTTGTGCAACTTGCTAAAGGTCAACTTGATGCAACTTTCATTTGAGTGTTGACAGAAGAGTTATTTAAATGCCATTGCAATTAAAAAATTGACTTGCTTTGATAAGATATTGGACACTCAACCTATCATTCTTCCCTAAAAGACATTGTACTTTTACATGAGGCAAGAAGCATGTATAGGTTTCTATTGACAAGCACAGACAGTGCTTAATTTAGTATGAAGTTTAGATTCATTGCTTGGACTCCATGAGAAAATGCTAACTTATTAATCCAAAACTGTAAAGAAACCTTAATAAATGGTAAAAAGGCTTTTATCCGTACTGCATCCGGATGCTTAATTACATGTTCATTTCAAGAAAGACAGTTAAGATTGTTCTATCATGCAGACTTTGATACATGCCTTTGAACTATAAGCCATTTGATACTCGGGTTTTACACGGGAGCTGGGAATTCATGAACTGTTGGCCAGCATTCCAAATGAGGCTCTTTGTTCTCAGATCTGCTCAACATCTTTAATTAGTTCTTTATTATCAATGTCCTTTTCTTGGTTTAGATTCTTTGTTTTTACAACTAATTTCTCCACTGCTTTTGGAGATCAAACTGTGTGTAAGAGATGCATTTCTGTTACTAGTTGTATTTCATAATCCCAATGTGTGCTTATTTTCTATTTGTCAATTCAAGAAGGACAAGATCAATCCACGATAACTTCATAAAATGAACAACATATAAATCCTTTCCAAAATCTCTGCTAGTAATGAGTGGTAAAATCTGACTGAGGATTAAGTTCAATGATGGCATCACAGGAATGAGAAACAAAGTTGGGTACTTCTTGGTCCCTGAAGAAGAATGCAAATTAGTTTCCGAAATGGAACAATGGCAACATTCAGTGAGGCAAAGTCCCTTTATCAAAATATTGCAATCCCACCAATTGATAGATCAGAAGATCATTTTTCTTTATTGACCATTGAATTAATCCATGGTTTCTTAGCAATGCTGCCTGCAACTGTTATTAATAGTCTTATCATGTTATTTGGAACTGATGAGAGAAAGGTTAGAGGGGCAGTTTTTCAGAATTGAAACTTAAACAATCCATGACACAGTTAACAACTCATGGACTTGTACCATTGTCCTCATCAGTTTGGAAGTTCTTCTGACTTCTTCAAACTCTTTTCTTAACTTCCATTTGGCAAAAATGCATCTTTTAAGAGAGAAGTGTCATTGACCAAGTGAAAGCAACCATTTTCCTTTTCTTTACAAGTAAACAATGAATCAAACAAATTTAAAGATTCGGCATTTCTGTACAACAGAGTTCCTAGTGATGACATACCTTGCACTATTCCACATTTTTACCAAATTTTAAATAGTGGAGCAATTATTTTTAATTGCATAAACAAAGAAGGAAAAAGAAGACTAATTCCAGCCAGTCTAAACATTGAAGATTATTCTGTGGGGAATTGACTGAGTTCTTGCATATCAAACATAAAGAAAAAGAATAAAAATAGCCATAAAACGTTTAATCCAAGTAGTTAAAGTAGCTGACCACAAGTTTTGAGCTGTACTTCCCAAAACTTTGCAGTTGCATTACTAGCTTTAAGCCCACAAAGCAGTAACAACACTTCCCACAGTTGATATGGCTATTGAATTATCAGGTATGTTTTCTGTTTAGGCATGCATGTTATTCCTCAAATGCAGCTCAGAAAATTCAATTGACTGAGATGATGAAAATAGTTGAGAAAACTTATTTATGGATTGGTACATATTTGCATAAGCTAATCACCCCTTTACCTTGATGCAGGATCAGATATGGTAGGCATTTGTTATGGCACCGACGGCGATATCCTGCCACCACCATCAGAAGCTATTGCTCTCTGCAAATCAATTAACATAAGAAAGATGCGAATTTACACACCAAAGGAAAGTATCTTGTGTGCTCTAATAGGTTCAAACATTGAGCTGATGTTGGGGATTCTAGATGATGATATTGTAAAATTTGTTGAACCTTCATTTGCAAGAACTTGGGTACGAAAATATGTCCTTGATTACTGGCCAGACGTTAAATTTCGCTACATTGCTATTGGCAATGAAGTTATGCCCCATATAGCAAGAACGGCTTCACTAGCAGCATATGTTCTCCCGGCAATGAAAAACATACATGATGCTCTTTCAGCTAATGGTATGCAAAATCATGTCAAGGTTTCAACTACAACTGACTTGAGGCTTCTCGGGAAATTACACCCTCCATCAGCTGGTGCTTTTATACCAGAAGTGTCATCATTTATAAGTCCGATTATCGAATTTCTCAAGAACACTGGTGCCCCTCTACTTCTTAGCGTGTACCCTTTCTGGTCTTATGCCAATACACCCGCGGACAAAATGTCCATATCTTATGCATTATTTACTGCCTCGTCTCCTCCTGTGAAAGACCATCAATATGAGTATCAAAATGTTTTTGATGCACATCTGGATTCAGTGTACTATGCTCTAGAAAAAGCGGGAGCTCCTGATTTGGAGATTGTTGTGTGTGAGACAGGATGGCCATCAGAAGGAAGTGAAAGAGGAGCATCGCGTGATCATGCACTTACATTTTACTCAAATTTGGTTAAGCATGTCAAGTTTGGAACCCCTAAAAGGCCCCAGAGAGCTGTAGAAACTTACTTGTATTCCTTGTTTGATGAAGATGAGACAGGAGATGAGCAATGTGATAATCATTTTGGCCTTTTCTTGCAAAATAAAGTTCCCAAGTATCCTATTTCTTAAGCTGATGGAATGTAACTTGAGCTGAGGCAAGACTTCCAAGATAGAATTTTTATCCTCTCTTTTGTTTAAAACTTCAACATTTTCATTTCCTTGCATAGCCATATACAGGTTCACAATGCCATATACAGGTTCACAATTTTTCAAAGCAATTTTCCAACAAATATGGAGACTATTCCAGATTCTATTGCTTTCCCACTTGAACATGTTCTCTTTTCTAAATATTTCAAAGCAATTTTCACAATATTTTTCACAAAATCTTTCTCCCTGCACATGATAATCTTGCTGAACTTTCATTCTATGCAGTTTTCACAACATGATAATCTTGGAAAAGATCTGATCAACTAGATAAAGTAGAGTCCAGAAATCAATTCTGAACTTTAGGAAATAACTTCCAATTTGTACTACTACTATAATATTTAGACACAAAATATGGGGTCACTTAGTAATTAGATAAAACAAAAGGGGCATTATAATAAATTAATGAAACTTTCTTTTAAGACCCACGAAATTCCATTTCGTCTCTCATTTGCTTTTCTTATTTCTTTCCTTCATTTTCTTCCATTGTTAGGGTTTGAAGTCAAGTAGTGATTAGAGTAAAATAGAGAGCAACTTTCACTCAATTGGAGGAGGAAACTACGTAATCTATCTACTCTACTTTAATTACTTTATTTGGTATTTTAAAATTAGTAAAAACTTGATATTTTGTTGTAATAGGAGATGGGTCATAATCATCTAATTGAAAAAAAAAAAAAAAAACTTATCTAAGAGTGTTAGATTTAATTTGATTACGTATAAAACATGGGTTAATGAGTTTGAGTTAAAATATGATGATATTTGGTTGAATAAAGTTTGGGAATATACTATTTAAGTGAGTTTTATAAAAAATGAGTTCTTTTTATCCTATTTCACATGTAGTTAATGTATGGGTTTTAGAAGTTATAAGAAAGTAAAATCTGTCTATAAATTTAAAATTTTTATGCTAGAACATTTTAGTGATAATTTTGTGAGCACTAATTAGACTAGTAATGGTCTTTTATATGAAAGAAATTTAAATAGTTAGCGAAACCCTTCAGTTCAAGTACTAAAATTGGGATTGACTTGTATTACTTTATATTTTATAAGTTAAAGCTTCCTGTTGGGTTTGCTTTTCAAGCTTGGTTTGGTGGCTGGCGATGCAACATTTGGCATTCTACTAAAGGGGCTCTTTCTTGAAGGTAGGATTTCTTATGCACAAGAATTGTTCAAGAAAATTACACTTGAAAAGTTGTGTGATCCCAATTTGGTTATATGTGGAACTATAATTGATGGGCTCTGTAAGGCGGGGAACACGACCATTGTTGGATATTTTTCAATATTTGAAAGTATTAGAACAATCAAGAATTTGAAATTCTTTAAAGCAAAATTTCTCCAACGTCGCGACGTTAAGAATCTAACGTCGCAACGTTGAGAATTTTGATTCTCTGGAATGAAACTCAATTGGAATGTCGCGACGTTGGAAGTTTAACGTCGCGACGTTGAGCAGAGTTTTCTCCAACGTCGCGATGTTAAGATTCTAACGTCACGACGTTGATAATCTTAATTCTCTGGAATGAAGATCAGTTGGAACGTCGCGACGTTGAAAGTTGAACGTCGCGACGTTGAGCAGAGATTTGGGAACGTCGCGACGTTAGAAGTTGAACGTCGCGACGTTGATCATAGTTTTGGGAAATTTTGTTTACGTTTTATTTAACGTCGCGACGTTGAGCATCTAACGTCGCGATGTTCAGGAAAAACCTGGAAATTGAGATAAACTCAATTGGTTGGTTTTTTGGAAGTTATTCAGATTTACACACAAATAGTTATTTTGTGTGTCTTAAAGTAGTTATGTTGGTTAGTTAATGTCTGAACAAAGATACAATAATTGGATAGATTTTATCCAATAGGAACTAACAACTACTAAATGAATTCAAGCCAATTGATGAAGTCATATAAGAAGGATTGTTCTTGAGGGAAAGATGACTGCAGAATTTTTCCTAAGAAATCAACTCTTGCAAACACACTTATGTCTAAAAGGGAAGAACTATTGTTAGTGCAAACAATATTTTCTATACTTCATCTTATCCTACAGAATTATTTGCTAGAGCTTTTGCACAATAAAGAGCAAATAAAACTCTAAAGGAAAGTGCTTTTTGCACAATTTGAAGATTCCTTATTTTTTGTAATAGTTAGTCAATTTCCAAACTTGTAATAGTTAGTCATTGTTGTTTCTTGTTGAATTATCAAGAGATTTCTCCATCAATCTTTAGAGTTTTATCTTTGGAACAATGGCTGGTGGAAAGGACTTGACTTCCAACATCACAAAGTTGGAAAGGTTTGATGGAGGACAATTCACAAGGTGGCAAAAGAGGGTGCATTTCCTGATTGTTGCACTCAAGGTGGCCTATGTCCTTACTACTTCAAAGCCAATTCTTCCTGTTGGAGTGGAGGAAACACTTGAGGACATGAGGAAAAGGCAGAAATGGGAGAATGATGATGAGATATGTAGAGGACATATTCTAAATGCAATGAGTGATGGACTCTTTGACACTTATCACACAATTGCTACTGCAAAGGAACTTTGGGACAAAGTGGAAGCAAGATATATGCTTGAGGATGCTTCAAGTAAGAAATTTCTTGTTTCAAACTTTTTGAATTACAAAATGGTAGATGGTAAATCTGTGATGAATCAATTTTCTGAAATTGAAATCTTGTTGAATAAATTTACTCAACATAACTTGAACATAGATGAGACTATTATAGTTAGTGCTATAATAGAAAAACTTCCTCCTACTTGGAAAGATTTCAAGAAGAAATTGAAACATAAAAAGGAGGAAATGAGTATTGACAATCTTGCTAAGTCCCTTCGCATAGAAGATGAATGTAGAATGCAGGAAAACAGGAATCCTCAAGTGAAGCAAGATGAAAAGGACAAGGAACCTTCCAACAAAGTTCACATGGTGGAAGAAGGCCAACAAAGCAAGCCAAACAAAGGCAAGAGGCCATTCCAAAGCAAGGATCAATCCAAGAACAAAAAGAAGAAGAAAGGAAAGTGCTTTCATTGCAACAAGGAAGGACACTACAAATATGAGTGTCGATTGTTGAAGAACAAGTCTTTCAACAAGGGTGAGTCATCCAAAAATGAGACTCAAAATTTTGTTGCCATGATTTCAGAAATCAACATAGTAGAAGAAGATTTTCCTTGGTGGATTGATACCGGTGCAACCAAATATGTGTGCAAGAACAAAAGTTTCTTCAAGAACTTGAAGCCCATGGATGATGCAAAGGCAGTGGTGTACATGGGAAATGCTTCAACAACTCCTATTGAAGGCATAGGAGAAATTGATCTCAAGTTTACTTCTGGTCATATTGTAACTTTGACAAATGTGTTGTATGTTCCAGAAGTTAGGAAGAACTTAGTTAGTGGAAGTTTGTTGAACAAATTTGGTTTCAAACTAGTGTTTGAGGCTGATAAGTTTGTACTCACTAAGGGTGGGATGTTTGTTCGGAAGGGTTATCATTGTAATGGTATGTTCAAGTTGAATGTGTTGCCTACTAATAAGATGAATAAAATTTCAGTTGTTTACTTGATTGAGTCTTCTTTTAATTTATGGCATAATAGATTAGGTCATGTAAACTACAAAAGAATGATTGAAATGATGAAGCATGATCTTATGCCTTACTTTAAAGAAGATGATAGAAAATGTAGAACTTGCATGCTTACAAAAATTACAAGACAACCATTTCCTAACATTGAAAGAAAATCAAGTAAATTGGAATTGATTCATAGTGATGTATGTGATTTACATAGCACACCTAGTTTAGGAGGTAAAAAGTATTTTGCTACTTTTATTGATGATTATACTAGATTATGCTATGTTTATTTGCTTTATTCTAAAGATGAAGTAATTGATAAATTCAAAGCTTTTAAAGCTGAAGTTGAGTTACATGTGGTACTCAAATCAAGTGCCTAAGAATCGATAGAGGTGGTGAATACTACCAAAAAGAGTTCTTTGAGCAATGTGGTATAAAACATGAAATTACAGCTCCTTATACACCACAACAAAATGGTGTAGCTGAAAGGAAGAATAGAGTGTTAACTGAAATGGTTAATGCTATGTTGTCAAATTCAGGTTTGAGCCATGGATTTTGGGGAGAAGCAGTACTTACTGCTTGCTATATTTTGAATAGAGTTCCTAATAAAAGGAGCTCTACTACCCCATATGAATTTTGGTTCAATTAAAAGCCTAATCTCAAACACTTAAAAGTTTGGGGTTGTAGAGCTATTGTAAGACTTCCAGAACCAAAGAAAAGAAAGTTGGGAGAAAGAGGTGTTGAGTGCATTTTCTTAGGATATGCACAAAACAGTAAGGCCTATAGATTCATGGTTATAGAGCCTAATGATTCAATTTCAATTAATACAGTTATTGAATCAAGAGATGCTATCTTTGATGAAGGTAGATTTACCTCTATAAGTAAGGAGTTAAATAATGATTCCAAAAGTAGTTTGACAACAAATGAAGCTTCAAATGACCAAGAGGTTATTGAGCTTAGAAGGAGTAAAAGAACTAAAAGAGCTAAGTCTTTTGGTTCTGATTTTGTTACTTATCTTGTTGAAGGAACAAGAGATGAATTAAGTAACAAAGTAGCATTTTGTTTTAATACCGAAACTGATCCTAGAACATTTGAGGAAGCTATGAAGTCTCAAGACTCCTCATTTTGGGAAGAAGCTATAAATGAAGAAATAAGCTCAATAAGAACTAATGGAACTTGGGAGTTGGTGGATCTTCCACCAGGTTCTAAACCTATAGCTTGTAAGTGGATCTTCAAAAAGAAGATGAAGGTTGATGGAACCATTGACAAGTTCAAAGCTAGGTTAGTAGCTAAAGGCTTTACTCAAAAGTATGGCTTAGACTACTTTGATACCTATTGACCGGTAGCTAGAATAGCTACTATTCGGTTATTACTTGCAATCGCTTCAATCCAAAAATGGATAATTCACCAAATGGATGTTAAAACAGCATTCTTGAATGGTGATTTGGATGAAGAAGTGTACATGAATCAACCTGAAGGATTTGTTGTACAAGGGCAAGAAAGTAAGGTGTTTAAACTTGTTAAGTCTTTATATGGACTAAAGCAAGCACCAAAACAATGATCAAGTCATACTTGCTAGTGGATTCTCAATAAATGAATCCGATAAATGCATATATAGCAAGTATGATAATGGTCAAGGAGTGATAATATGTCTCTATGTAGATGACATGTTAATCTTTGGAACTAACTTGGAACAAGTTGTTAAAACCAAAGAATTGCTTTCAAGCAAATTTGAAATGAAAGATATGGGAGAGGCGGATGTTATTCTTGGAATAAGAATTAAAAGAGAACAAGATTCAATCTTGTTATCTCAATCTCATTATGTTGAGAAAATCCTTAAAAGGTTTAATCATTTTGATTGTAAACCTGCCTTGACTCCATTGGACCCTAAAATTGATTTTGTCAAAAATGAGGGTGATCCAATATCTCAATTGGAGTATGCTCAAGTGATTGGATGTTTAATGTATGTTATGACATGCACAAGACCTGATATAGCTTATGCTGTAGGGGTTTTGAGTAGGTTTACAAGTAATCCAAGTAAACATCATTGGATGGGCATAACTAGGATATTGAGATATCTTAAAGGAACTAAAGACAACGGCATTTGTTATAGTGGATTTCCTTCAGTGTTAGAAGGATATTCGGATGCTAGTTGGATAACCAACAAAGATGATCATTCATCTACAAGTGGTTGGATATTCTTGTTAGGTGGAGGTGCAATTTCTTGGGGTTCTAAGAAGCAAACTTGCATAACTGATTCCACAATGGCATCTGAATTTGTAGCTTTAGCTTCAGCTAGTAAAGAAGCTGAATGGCTAAGAAATCTTCTTATTGAAGTTCCTATGTGGCAAAAGCCGGTTCCACCGATCTTAATTCACTGTGATTGTGCATCTATACTAGCTAAAGCATATAGTCAAGTGTACAATGGCAAGTCTAGACATATTGGTCTAAGACATAGCATGGTGAGAAGCTTAATCACAAGTGGAGTAATTGCCTTAGACTTTGTGTCTTCAAAAGGTAATTTAGCTGATCCTTTAACCAAAGGATTAAGTAGAGATGTGGTTTTAAACACATCTAAAGGGATGGGGTTAAAGTCCATTCAATAAAGTCACTAATAGTGGAAACCTCAATCTAACGCTAGTTACAACTTCTAGTCTTAGATTCAATGAGTGAAAGTACACTATTATAGTGATTTGAACATTACATTGTATCATCCCAAGGTGTAGTAATGTTGTATTGTCCACCAAGGAAGTTAGGTTGAACAAAAGGTTCTTAACAAGTCTTGGAAATGCCAAAAATGGTGGAGGCATCAAGAACTTGCCTATATGAGTGTGTGATTTGTGGCATCAACAAAATTTTGGACTTTAATTTTGTAAACACTCATGAAGGATAAGTGCTAAAGACCTTGCATATTCAAGGACATTTAGTAGTATTGAATCTATGTGTACAATTTGAAGTGGCTAATCAAATATATGGTTGGTTCAAAGTTTGTCTACCAATTCATATGGTTAATTATTGAATTTTGTACATAGATAATGGTTCAATCGAAAAAATCCATTATTGAATTCATAGATTATCAAGAGTTGTTTATGATTCTTTAAAGACTTTTCAAAATATTGAAAATGGCGGGGGATTGTTGGATATTTTTCAATATTTGAAAGTATTAGAACAATCAAGAATCTGAAATTCTTTAAAGCAAAATTTCCCCAACGTCGCGACGTTAAGAATCTAACGTCGCGACGTTGAGAATTTTGATTCTCTGGAATGAAACTCAATTGGAACGTCGCGACGTTGAGCAGAGTTTTCTCCAACGTCGCGATGTTAAGATTCTAACGTCGCGACGTTGATAATCTTAATTCTCTGGAATGAAGATCAGTTGGAACGTCGCGACGTTGAAAGTTGAACGTCGCGACGTTGAGCAGAGATTTTGGGAACGTCGAGACGTTAGAAGTTGAACGTCGTGACGTTGATCAGATTTTTGGGAAATTTTGTTTACGTTTTATTTAACGTCGCGACGTTGAGCATCTAACGTCGCGACGTTCAGGAAAAACCTGGAAATTGAGATAAACTCAATTGGTTGGTTTTTTGGAAGTTATTCAGATTTACACACAAATGGTTATTTTGTGTGTCTTAAAGTAGTTATGTTGGTTAGTTAATGTCTGAACAAAGATACAATGATTGGATAGATTTTATCCAATAGGAACTAAAAACTACTAAATGGCTTCAAGCCAATTGATGAAGTCATATAAGAAGGATTGTTCTTGAGGGAAAGATGACTGCAGAATTTTTCCTAAGAGAAAATCAACTCTTGCAAACACACTTGTGTCTAAAAGGGAAGAACTATTGTTAGTGCAAACAATATTTTCTATACTTCATCTTATACTACAGAATTATTTGCTAGATCTTTTGCACAATAAAGAGCAAATAAAACTCTAAAGGAAAGTGCTTTTTGCACAATTTGAAGATTCCTTATTTTTTGTAATAGTTAGTCAATTTCCAAACTTGTAATAGTTAGTCATTGTTGTTTCTTGTTGAATTATCAAGAGATTTCTCCATCAACCATGGCCATTGAATTTCTCAGAGACATGGAAAAAGGGGGAACTTGTAAACCTAATGCAATTGTTTACAGCACCATCATCGACAGCCTGTGTAAAGACAAAATGGCAGATGATGCTCTTTCCCTCTTACACCAGATGATTGAAAAGGGCACTGCTCCAAATGTCGTGACATATAGTTGTTTGATTCATGGACTTTGTAATTTAGGCAAATGGAATGATGTCAAAAAGTTGTGGAATGAGATGATCGATTTTGGTATTGCTCCTGACATTGTTACTTACAATAGTATGATTGGTTCGTTATGTAAGGAGGCATTGGTGGAAGATGCAGAAGACGTGTTCCAGATCATGGTTCAGAGAGGTCAGAATCCTAATATAGTCACCTACAGTGCACTGATGGATGGGTACTGTCTACGGGGCCAAATAGATGAAGCAAGAAAACTTTTTGATACTATGATTGCTAAAGGCCTGGTTCCCATTTTTCTCCACTTTAATATTTTGATCAACGGATACTTAGGAAAATGAAAGTGGACGAGGCCATGAATCTGTTTCGTGAGTTGCTTTGCAAAGGATTAACACCTTATACTTGTACTTATAGCACGGTCTTGAAAGGGTTGTTTAGGATGAGTAAATGTATTACTCCAAGAAATTTTTTAAGTGAGATGCTAGCTGCTGGCTTAAGTCCTGATTTCCATACTTACTGCGTGTTGTATGATGGCTTATGCCAGAGTGGACGTGTTGATGAAGCATTGCATTTGTTGCAGAAGATTGAAGCTGACGGAATAGATCTTCATATATCTATGTACACTATCATCATTGACGGGTTGTGCAAAAGTGGTAAACTTCATACTGCACAAGATATTTTCAACCGTCTACCTTTTAAAGGATTGGATCCAAATTGTGTAACATATACGGCGATGATAAATGGTCTTTGTTTAGAAGGTTTCATGGAGGAGGCCAAGGAGTTTATTTTGAAAATGGAAGAGAATGGTTGTTTGGGGAATGAGATTACATACAATGTTCTTATCGAAGGAATTCTTACGGCTGGGAAATATGATGATATACTAGTCTATCTTGAAAAAATGGATGAGAAGGAATTTCACCAGATGAATCTACATTTTCCATTTTACTGGATTCACTTACAGAAAAAGAAAATGACCCTTCTCTTGTCAAGATACTTCAGAAGTTTGAAACAAATGGATCAGGGCTGAAATCATAGATGGCGGATTAAAGAGGATCATTCGGTACGTTGCAACTCTCTGGATCTTTCTGAGGCTACAAATAACTGGTCCTGAGATGCTATTTTGCAGGTTGATACATGTTGTTCAAATTGGAAATGTGTTTCACTGTTGTGCTTTCTTTGAGTTTTAATTCTCTCATTGGCATCTTTTGAGTCTCTCTGCTTGAGCTTCACGGATTACTCCTGGATACACTCTGGAAACTTCAAGACATAATTGTTGAAGTTTGAAAAACTATTGAGTCCTTGAGACTGTCATTTGGGCACGGATGGAAGTATTTTTTTTCTCCTTGCCAACTGGAAAGCCTTTGTATGCCATGAATGTTACAATTCTCTGCAAAGCTTTTCTTCGATTTGTTCTGTTGTTCAGTTTGTGACTTCTATATAAAAGTAAGTTGTTGGTTTTCTACTTAATTAGTTAATATCTGTTTGTATATGTCTGTTTGCATGTTTATATGTGATGGTAAATCATGTCCTCATGGAGGAGATTTCATAGAGAAGTACAAAAGGCTGGCTATGTTTGTACAACAATCAAACTAATTGTCATTACAATGGCAGAAAGTTTTTCTGTAACAATTTATCCTTCACCTCATTCCTGCTTGATGCAAGGAATGGACAGTTTTCTTCATACAATATATATATATTTCGATATTGTTGCATTGAATCAGTTGTAGAGGTCATTCATTTCAATTCCATGAATTTGAATTCTTGGTCTTGTAATCTAATCAGACTTTTTTGCATCTTTTTGGACCTTTTTTATAATTCGAAGTGGCTAGGGGCAACATAATTGATGTTGCAAAACCTCTTAATTCCCTTTGCTTTTGTACTTTATATATCCAGGCATCCAGGTTCATCATTATAGCTCTTGCAGATAATGACAGCAGAAAGCAGTGACTTTGTTGTAAGGCAGCCGGCCCGGCCCCAAGTTTTACAAGGCGACATTGATATTGTTGTGAAATGTTAACAGTAGCATCAACTATCCAGTTTATATATCATGCCTGACTCAAGAATATCTAATTCAATGGCACATTTTCTTCGGCAACTCATCTTTTCAACCTGGCTGGGCTCTTTATTTTTGCGAGATCGTTATGATGGTTGTCAGTGCAACACTTGGTTGCTTTGTTTTGATTAAATGAACAAGATTACCTTCTTTTATAGTTGTTTTGATGTCTTTCTTGTCAAGTCCTTAAATATGACGATTCCAGTGAATAGGGAACTGGTTATATGGGATTTGGAAACAGTATGTATAAAGAAAAGAGTGATATGGTCCGTGACCAACAATTTGAGGAATGTAAGCTTCATGCTTGGTGTCCCTCAAGTGGCCGGGAACTCAAAAAACTCTGGGACTGTTGCCATAGTTTGAGATGTAATTGTGTCTCTTTATCCACCACTTTTTGCTCTCGCTGGAAGGGGAAAATGCAGTCAAAAACATTTTTTGGTTGTTTTGTTCGTATAGTTTAGAGCAAATTTGTTTACTATAGTCTATAGCCTTCAATGTCATATCCACATACAGTGATGTAAAAGCTAACAAACACAAGAGAGCCATGGCCGGAGGAGAATTTATTGGGTGATTAATAACCCCTTCAACTCATTTGCCGAGTTAGTGGTTAATTACTTATACTAGGAGACCATGATTAGTATAATGTTAACTAGATTTCTTACTCAATACATAATGCCACATAATAGGTGGGGCATTATATTACACTTGACCACTTATTATTTGTGATTAATCAGCAGCCAGACTTTCTAAGGTTTTGAGGATATTTCCTGCATAATCCTATAGTATTGCTCGACTTTGTAATGAAATTTTGATTGTCATCTTGTCTATATGATTGAATGCATAGATAATGATTATTAGAAAAATACAAATCCTACATCTTGTTGCAGCTTTGGAAACCGCAAAATGAAAGGATCTTCTCAAATAAACACAGGTTTGAACTGGAGTTGATCAAATAAGGGATATAGCATACTGAAGCAACAAGAGGAAGCATGGAAAAAAACTCATACTGGGGTCATCAAAATAAATGTAAAAGAGAATATCACTGGCATGGGATTACTGCTTGGAGATTCAGAAGGGAAATTATTGCATGCGTGGGCGATTGCTAGGGAGAGGATTAACATCTCAGTGGGCAGCAGATTTTGAAATGCTTAGAATTGCCCAACTTCAAGCATCAAAAGAAAAACTGAGGCATAATAGAAATACAAGTAGATGTTCAGAATATTGGTGGAAAGCTTTAAAAAAAGGTTTAACAGAAACTTTTTCTAGTTGTGCTTTTACTTGGATCAGCAAGAAATTCAACACAGCCTCTATATTTCTTGCTAATGTTGCTTGTAATGCTCGCAGAAATGGACCAACCATTTCCCTACTTAGCTTATTAGAACTACACATTGTGATGAGCAACTAGTCAGGTGAGAATTGAGATGTATGTAATTGCTATTTCCACTCAATATAATTATACAGAAAAATAGTGACATTTGAATGCACATCCAATGCAATTAGAAAAATTAAAGCTCAAGGGTCCTAATGGATGTCCATTAAGGAATAGATATGTTAGCAGCATTCCTAACCCTTTATTTGATTAGAGGCTAATTCATCATCCTTCAAAACAAAATTTTGCTCACATACCATAATTCACAAAAATTAATGTGTCATATATAAAACACGGTTCATATATGTGAAACGGATGATTAATGGCCATTAAAATCATGTAAATTGTCTATAGTTATTATTTGAAATCGTGATTAACTCTCGTTTCATATATGAACTCACTTCACGAGACCAACTCTTAGCAATTAAGACTTTGAGGAGACTACCAACTCTTAATAATTAAGACTTTGAGAAAACTACAATGAAACCAATTCATATATGAGAAGTATTTCATATATTTCACAACCTCTAATATATTCCTCAACTTAATACAACGAACAAAATAGAATAACATGCCTGTAATTAAAATCTTTGCAAACATTTTATTCAAACAATCCAACCAAAATATTGAAACAATATTCTCACACTTAAAGCAATAATCATGCTGATGTTTCATTCATTCATGAACCCCACCTTTCATTGGTTGATGTTGATGGATCTAAAATAATCAAAATGAAAAAGGAGAAGTTAATAAAATGAACAAACTAAACATGCATGATATATAATTCAAAAATTGTGAACAATGTAGCTAATTAAACAGGTTCTATGTTCATGTAATTGAGGTTGATTAGCAAACAAATTTGAGTTTTTCCTACTAATATATTTAACTGAATCTCTCAATAACTTAACTTAATTTCAAGTTTTAAATATTTAATTATTGTTTTTACCTCCAAAAGCATGCATGTTTTCTGTAGTGGCAATCCTTCAAATTAATTAATCAAAGTTCCTTACACACCCAAAGAATAAAATTTGATTTTTGTACTAATAAATATGTGGGCAAGATTACATGTAATACAATTTCAGCTTTCAAACTTGATGCATTTTCATGTAAAACCAACTGGATCCATTAATCATTTTTAATATGAAACAGAATCTTTTCTCTCAATTTAATTTCCTGCAAGTTGAACATTTATTTAATTAATTGATTGTTTTTATCATCTTAAAATTAGTAGAATCAATTAACCCATGCAGTGGCTTTCTGAAGCAAAACTTTCACTTCTGTATATAACTAGTTTCAGCACAAATTGCATATCTTAATCCCCCAAAGTTCAAACTGTGGACCAATTTTGTCTAGAAAAATTAAATTTACCAAAAAAAAAAGAAAAAAAGAATGCATTTGATAGTATAACTTGTCAATATAGAAACTGAATGCATGAGAAACATATACACTACTCCGTTTCGTACAGGGGAAAAAAATATTTTAGGTTTTGTTAATATTGCATTTATACGTAAACGCAGGACTCAATGATTCTCCAATTATGTCTGGATGCAAATTTTCAATTAGTTAGCATCATATTATTAGAATGTCTTTATAATTAATTTTTCTTCCACTTAACTACCATGCAAATTTCCACTTGAATTTCTCCTTTATTGAACATTCAAAATTAAAAATTTCTAAGAGAAAATTTAGAAAGGTCTGAATAAAAAATATTTAGAAAAAAAAAAAACTCAAAGCTAGATTCTAATAAGTGGAAATTTGGAAAGATAGAGATGTATTGGATAGAGAATCATGAGATGAGATTCAAATTACCTTCTACTTTTTCCCATATTCATCAACAAATATGACTTCTCTATCCTGTAAAATTAAGTTGATCTCATTAATTATATATGAAAAGTAATAGGATAAATAAGTAATTAGTAGAAAAATCCCATCTCTCTCGTAAATAATTAGGAATAAAATTTTAATTACGAAACATTAATTAATTGGTACATATATATACCTTTAGATCCTCTGGAATAAGCCCATGTACTCTTACTTCTTCAAGCTTTGGTGCACTAAACTTTGATCCAACGCAAAATTTTGTCAACTTTGGGCAAAAGTCTATTGTCAATTGGTGTAGAGATGGAAGAATGAGAAGAAGTTGATCAATATTAGAGTTATTGATGAGAGAAGTGTTGGTGCCATTGTTGATGCCAAATACGACTTGAAGATTGGAAAGATGGTCAAGAATCATAGATCTCAATTTGGGAAGAAGCTCAATATCTGTAGTACAATAAGTAGTAGTTGTTGTAATATCATCATCATCATCTCCTCCTCCGCGGCCCTCTTCTGCTTCTGCTGCTATTACTTCCTCCATCTTCTCACAACCCCAAATCATCAATTCTTCTAAACTCACAAGCATTTGTGCCATAGAAACTGATAGTAAATGTCTTAAGACTCCCACAACGATCAACAGAAAGAGTTTTCAAGTTTTGAAATGCTTTAATTGCGTAGATGCTTGCTGTTATTCTTGTACATGATCTGGGCATCCTCCATATTTGCTTCAATCCATGTAGATAACTCAAGTGAATAACCCGTAACCCATCAAAAAGTAGTAGTACTGGTTTTGGTTTCGAGGAGGAGTAGGAGTCACCACCATCACCATGGCCACCAATATTATTAGTAAACTTCATCATCCCCTCAAAATCCAACAATACTTGTATTGTTTCACAGTTTTGTATGTCAATCTCCTCAAGACTTGGTAGCAATTGGGCCGCAAGTTGATGATAATGTTGATCATCATATGCCATTAATGAAACAAAAATACTCTTCACATTTGAACAATACCCAACACCAATATATCTGAGTTGGTGAAGGGATCCAATTTGCATCTCACTCCCTATTACATATTCTGGGCCATTTGTGCCCGAGACGCGAAGATATGTCATGTCGGGCAATGAAACCTGTGAAATAAACAATTTCAATATATCAACAACAATATTGAAGAATCATGCATCTTAATTACTACCATTCTTCTCTTCACTCTTTTTCTTGTTTTGTTTATCTTTATTTAAAACTTCAGCATCAATTTATTTTGTTCCATTTCATAAGGTATGTGATCATTCATTAATAATACTTACAGAAATTAAAAGTTTTAAGCTAACAAAATGTATATTAAAAAAAATAGCCACATTTTTTTACATTTCTTTTTTTCTTTTTTTTTCCCATATACAGTACGTAGGGGAAGTGAAGCTACTTCAAATTTTCTTCAATACGACTGAAAAAAAATATATATTCAATATTGTTTAGATAAAACACTATACATGCTTCTAATATTAAATGAAAAAACTTGATATACTTCAATTTTAAGGCGATATTTCATCTTTTTCAGTTGCGCAGGAAAAATAGAAATACCCGATTTAGCATTGCTTGGAGATTTCCTTCCGTGGCCGTAGAAATACCAGTGCTTGAATCATCATTCCAAAACCTTCTAAATTTTGCAACCTCAATTCTCAAAATTTGTAGTTTTGGGAGCACAAGGATTTCAGTACCACCTGAAGTTGAAGTTGAAGTTTCCTCCTTGCAAACAATTTCCTCCAAATTTTTACACTCAAATATGGAGCATCACAAGGCATTTTAAAATGGATTGAGAAAACAGATACCTTATTTCAGGATATTCGCAAACATTTAGAACACTAAGGTTGCAAAGTGATGGGGGTTGAATGGAATGTCTCCACAAATACTTCATCTTAGGTAGATACCACACCTCCACCCTCTCTAGTCTACGAAATGACCCAGCTGCCATTTTCCCATTGCTTATTTCAATTAAATTATTCAGATTCGATAACCTCAAAACCTGTAAATTATGAAAGATGTTTGTTGAAACCAAATCTGTCGCATCAATTATTTCAATGTAATCACCACCTCTCAATTCAAGTTCCCTCAGTTTGACAAAACCATCTTCTTCCAATTCAGGTACAACATTCCTCAATCCTTTTGCATCTTCTAGTTCAAGGCGTTCCGTTTTTGTCAAAATTCTACAAACATTAGGATCAACTAGTACTCCTCCATCAATTTCACTCACTTTCACGATCCTCTGAAATTCCCTTGGAAATTGGAAAATTTCTTCCGAGTACCGCTCTCCAATGTAAAATCTTGTCATATCCCCAAGATGTAGCATTTTCAAAACTTTCTCTTGAGAAATGGTACTTTCCATACCTAAGACCACAAGAACGTTAAGTTGAGATAACGAGTTTATCTCTTCCGCATGTTGCTCATCAAATGCATATGCATCACCTCCATTTGTTCTTTTGAAATAATTTTCCAAATATAGCTCCTCTAACTTTTTCAACCCAGGCAATACTCCTTTTGGAAGCGGATCAGGGCAAGTTTTAAACATCAAGTTTAGCGACTTCAGATTGCTCAGATTTTCAATTCCTTTTGGGAACTCCAATAGATCACATCCCAAGAAACTAAGAATTTGTAGATGATGAAGGCCACTCACTGTGAATACATTTTGGTCTAATTTGCAATCATGTAAAAACAAACTGCAAATGCTCATCAAAGGCTGCAATGGCAATGGACTTCGGATGTTCACTCTCTTGAAGTATAAAACTTCAAGTGAATTTACCCCTTGAAGAATATCCACGGGTAGGTCCAACACTTCTTCTCCATTTTCATAAGACATCCGTAGTAACTTAAGACGAGAATAATCTAAATTAGAGGGTAATTGATCCAATTTACCGATTGTCAGTGAAGTTACTGTGTAAGATTTGTTGTCATGGTTCTCTGGGCCTTCCATAGTCCCATAATTGCTAACCATGTATCCAAGTTGCTCCTTAGAGGAAATTATCAAGCAAACATCCCTTACAACATCATGCATCTTCACAAAATTCTCATATTCACCATTCAACAACAAGTAGCAATCTTTCAAATCAAGAATGACCGAGTCCATTCTATCTCTTGTTTGTTTCATTGTGTCTGTTCTTCTGAACAGGTTCAAGCCCTTCACATACATCACAAGAACTTCTATAGGAATTTCGAAATCTTCTGGAAACAAAGAACAAAGTAGAAGCACTGATTTTGCCTCTTCATTCTCCAAATGGTTATAGCTCCACTCAATTCGAGAATATACAAAATCATGCACTCCTCTGATATTTGTCACACAACAGTTTTTCAGTTGTTCAAGTGCATCAGACCATGCGCTCTCAACTTTTTTATTCACAAGTGCCTTAGCTATAATGACAATTGCAAGAGGTAACCTTGCGCATTGCTTTGCAACCTCTTTCGCAATGCCTACCAGATCAGTAACATCATCAGATAACCCTGCAGTTTCTTTGAAAAGATGCCACGCTTCTTCCTCAGTCAAAACTTCGACTTCAAAAATATTCTGAGCCCCTGTTTTTTTGCAAACATCTGAAAACCGTGATGTTAGCAACACTTTCAGCCCTTTGCAAAGATCTATTGTAGGAATTCCGATTTCCTGCAAATCAAGATCTTCCCAAAGGTCATCTAGAATGATAAGAACTTTTTGATCTTTTACTTTTTGAAGTACTGTATTAACACTTTGACTTCTAGCATGTGAGCTATTCTTTTCTGAGATGGAGAATTTCAACTCATCAGCAAGCTGGTTTTGAATCTTTATTATAAGTTGCTCTTTAGATTCTTGTTTCTTCGGCTCAGGATTTTGAGACACTACAGCCATTGCAACCTTATCGAAAACATTCTCCTTCTTCAGAAGATCAGCAATTTCCTTTGCCATGACTGTCTTGCCCACTCCAGCCATACCACATATCCCAATCACACTTGTAGAACTATCTCTCAGCGCTTCCATGACTTGTTTTCTAGTGATACGGAGCTTTTCATGGGCATGTAGGGGCCATGGCCCCTAAAAAAAAAAAAAAAATTTATTATATATATTTAATTGGGCATAAAAATTAAAATGGCCCCTCCAAAAGTTAGAATAAAAAACTAAAAGAAAGTAATACTTTAATATTCTAATCTCATTCCCGGTTCCCTCTAACTTTTACTTTATAAATTTTAACTTTTCTTTTCTTTCTTTATAATTTTGTCCATCTTTCTCCAATTCTCCCACTTTCCTCAATTCTCATATTTCTCTTCTCTCGGTTCTGCAGTCCTTCGTGACTTCGTCTCCCGTTCGGCGTTCCACGGTTCCTGTAAGTTTTCTTTGCTAATTGCTATTCTGCAGTTTTTTGTGTGGTGCAAACTAGTAAATTACAAAACCAAACATCAATAACTCTATTCTAATTTCTAAATCTGCTCAGCTATTTGATCGACTAAATGACTGATGCTTCAAGCCTTCAACGATTCAACCTCAGGTCCTGACAACTAATTAAGGTAATTATTTGATAAAAATATTTAAAATAAAATCTTTCATTTTTTAAAAATTGTTTTATTATTTTCTATTGGATTTAATTTCTTCAAAGTTCAAACTATATTGATATCAGATATGGTTGATATCAATCCTATTGTTTTTTTTGCATTACTTTAATGTAAGCATTTTGTTATCTTGTTTCTTTCTAACTCTTTTAGTTAATTAAATATGAATATGATATTGTTTGACATGTTTTTATCTTATACGAAATGTTAGAATTGTTAGGCACTTAGTTGTTTGATTAAGTTTAGTACTAGTTACTATAAAGTATAAACTAATGTTGGCCCCCCTCATAAATTTGTTGAAGCTCCGTCACTGCTAGTGAACATTCTTGATTCAAAGCCTCCAAAATCTCTGCTTGCTGCATATGGAAGTTGCACTTGTGGTGCAGGATATACGACTCTTTCAAATTCGCCTTTCTCACGAAGTTCTAAAATCTCCTTGTAAATCTTTGTCGCTTTCCTGCTGAGGACATAGCGAGACTTGATATTTGCACACTTGACGTTGCCTCCTGCCTCCAAAGTATTCTTTACTTGTTCATCAGTTTCATCAACGTTTTTCAGCCAAATCAAAACATCAGGGCCAGTAACTTCATCAGCTCTTGCTGCATCGATCCTAAGTTGCAACGCAGCCCTCTTGATCCTGAGGCCTTCAATAGCACTGTTTAGATTATGAATGTTGGTGCCGAAACAGAACAAATATTTAAGTTGCCTAATAATTGCATCCACTAGATATGGGACAACTTTATCTGCAACAGAAATGACAATTTCTGCCATATATTGATCAACTTCTTCAAGTGGTTTGAAGTTGCTTTAACTTCTTTCTAAGCTCAAAACAATTGATTGATCAGCTGCAAATTAAAACAGACAATAACACAATTAATATTACAGTCAAAAGAAATGTAAACATGAAGTGAGCATTAAGTTGAATCAACAATATATATATAGTCAAACAAAGTAAGACTTGAACCAATAAGTAAAGGTTCTAAAAAATGGCAGAAAAGTAGAGAAACTCAATTCAAATTTTCTGTATTAATTAGTAAACTCTAATAGACTAATCAATTGAGCATATATATATTATTAGCCCTTAATCATTCAACATTCATCATAAATTTAAGTATAGTATCATGAACTAATGAATTTTCTTTCCATGACCAATGTTAAGGAATAAACGAATCTCACGTTGTATCTAATAGCCCAAAAGAATAATAGGGACAGTAACGAGAAAAATAAATGAGATAATGGACACAAAGATTTACGTGGTTCGGTCAATGTGACCTACGTCCACGGCCGGAGGCGGTGCCAAAATTCACTATTATGTGGAGACAAATTTACAAAAGTGGAACACTAATTTCCACAAGGCTTTAGAACCAAAAGAGAACAAAGAAAGGAGAAAATGGCAGAGGATTTAGAAAGCCTTGAATGCTTTCGTTTTTGGGGTGCTTTAAACCTTCAGAACTGCCTCATATTTATAGGCCAAAAATCCAATGTGAATTCTCCATTTCAGCCGAAATATTGTACGCGGCCGAATACTAATTCTTCACGCCAAATGCAGCCGCAATGATTGAAAATCTTTGCTCCATTCAGTAAGCCACAATGTTGGACTTTCCAGAGCATTTATTACAAATCTTCACCTTGATCTGGAATCCAAAAATAGCGACTTAATCAAACATACCTTCGGCAAAGCCCCAATGGGCTGAATCACAAAACATGAACACCAATCAAGTCCAAACACTGCTTGAACTTGTATACTGGAAGAGCTTTCGTAAACATATCGGCAGGATTATCCTTGGTATTGATTTTCTGAACAAGGACCTTCTTCTCAGCAATGGTATCTCGAATGAAATGATATTTGATATCAATATGCTTCGTCCGCTCATGATACATCTGGTCTTTAGTCAAATGAATTGCACTTTGACTATCACAGTAAATGGTAGTAACCTCTTCTTGTAGAGTTAATTCACCGAATAAACCTTTCAACCACAAAGCTTCTTTAATAGCCTCAGTGACTGCCATATATTCTGCTTCAGTAGTGGATAAAGCCACTACATGTTGTAGAGTAGCTTTCCAGCTAATTGCACAACCTCCAATGCAAAATACATAACCTGTAAGAGACCTGCGCTTATCAAGGTCACCGGCGTAGTCTGAATCTACAAAACCAACCAAAGTGTTGTTGGTTCTACTGAACTCCAAACAAGAGTTTGAAGTACCCTTCAAGTATCTGAGTATCCATTTCACAGCCTGCCAGTGTTCTTTGCCTGGATTTGCCATATACCTGCTAACAACACTAACTGCTTGTGAAATATCTGGACGAGTACAAACCATTGCATACATAATACTGCCAACGGCACTAGAATAAGGAACACGTGCCATATAACTTTCCTCTTCCTCTGATTTTGGTGATTGAGCAGCAGATAACCTAAAATGGCTAGCGAGAGGAGTACTGACTGGTTTGGCATCCAACATGCCAAATCTCTCCAAAACTTTCTTAAGGTAACCTTCTTGGGTCAGATATAATTTTTCAACTCCTCTATCTCGTCTTATCTCCATACCAAGAATCTTCTTAGCTGCTCCCAAGTCTTTCATTTCAAATTCACCATTTAATAAGGCCTTCAACTGGTGAATTTCTGCAAGATTCTTAGCCGCAATGAGCATGTCATCAACATATAACAAAAGATAAATGAATGAATTATCTTTTAACTTCCGGAAGTAAACACAACTATCATACATGCTTCTGGAGAAATCATGACCCAACATAAATGAATCAAACCTCTTATACCACTGTCTTGGAGATTGCTTCAATCCATACAAGGATTTCTTCAACAAACAAACATGGTCTTCCTTACCTTCAAATTCGAAGCCTTCATGTTGTTTCATATAGATCTGTTCATCTAATTCACCATGTAAGAACGCTGTCTTAACATCAAGCTGTTCCAATTCCAAGTCAAACATGGCTACTAATGCAAGCAATACACGAATAGAGCTATGTTTTACAACAGGTGAGAAAACATCATTAAAATCAACACCTTGTACCTGACTATAGCCCTTTGCAACTAATCGTGCCTTATACCTTGCATCGACAACACCTGAATTACCTTCTTTTCTTTTGAAGACCCATTTGCAGCCAACAATTTTCTTTCTTTTCGGCGGCGACACAAGATCCCAAGTACCATTCTTGTGTAGAGATTCCATTTCTTCATTCATGCCCACCACCCACTTATCTGAATCAGCACCTGAAATCGCCTCTATATATGTGGAAGGTTCTCCGTCTCCACCTGTTTCCTGTGCTGCTGATAAAGCATATGCAACTAAATTTGCCAAATTTGCATACCTCTGTGGTGGTCGAATCTCTCGTCTTGGTCTATCTCTGGCTATGGAATATTCTTCTTCTGCTGGTTCATATTCAACAGGTCTGGAGCTGGTTCATCACCTTGGTCCGTAGAAGATCTTTGAGAAGGATTGAAATTTATGATTTCGAACTCCACCTGTTTCTGTGTGCTATCTTCCTTTTCTAAATTACAAGAATTACAAGACTCTTTTCTAGGATTTAACATAAATGACTCATCAAAAGTAACATCTCTACTAATTACAAATTTAGGTGATTTGGGATCAGGACAAAATAATCTGTATCCTTTCACCCCTGAAGCATAACCGAGGAAAATACATTTTCTAGCCCTAGGCTCTAACTTTCCCTCACTTACATGCATATATGCTGGACACCCAAATATTCTTAAATTTGAGTAATTAGCAGGAGTACCTGACCACACTTCCTCTGGAGTCTTGAAATCAAAAGGAGCACACGGAACACGGTTGACAATATAACAAGCTGTAGAGATGGCTTCCGCCCAAAAGTCTGAAGTCAACCCAGCATTTGAGATCATACACCGAGCTCTTTCCAAAAGAGTCCGGTTCATACGCTCGGACACACCGTTCTGTTGAGGCGTCATTCTAACGGTACGATGTCGAGCAATTCCTTCATTTTTACAGAATTCATTGAATTCTGTTCCACAAAATTCCAAGCCATTATCTGTTCGCAGCTGCTTAATATGTTTTCCTGTCTGCTTTTCAATTAAAGCCTTCCATTGTTTAAATGTTAGGAAAACATAATTTTTATTTTTCAAGAAATACACCCAAACTTTTCTTGAAAAATCATCAATAAAGCTTAACATATACCTTGCACCACCCTTAGAAGGAACACGAGAAGGCCCCCAAAGATCAGAATGGATATAATCCAAAGTACCTTTTGTTTTATGGACTGCAGGTGAACTGAAACTGACTCTTTTCTGTTTCCCAAAAATACAATGTTCACAAAAGTCCATCTTACCAGTACTTTGTCCACAAAGTAGGCCCCTGTTGCTTAACAATATTAAGCCCTTCTCACTCAAGTGTCCCAATCGCATATGCCACAATTTGGTGATGTCGGTATCTGATGATACGGAGACTGCTGCAGCACCTGAAACTGTAGATCCCTGCAAGATAAACAAACTACCAGACTTGCAAGCTTTCATCAATACAAGAGCACCTCGTGAAATTTTTAAAACTCCACCTTCAGCCGAATACCTGTACCCGAGAGAATCAAGAGTACCTAACGAGATGAGATTTTTCTTCAAATCTGGAACATGTCTAACATTTGTGAGTGTTCTAACAATTCCATCATACATTTTGATCTGGATTGTACCTCTACCAACAACCTTACATGGAGCATTATTGCCCATCAAAACAACCCCACCATCATATTTTTCATACGTGGAGAAATATTCCTTTTCAGGACTCATGTGGTAAGAACAACCAGAATCTAGAATCCACTCATCTTTAGACCTAACTTTATTTGTTGTTGCTACAAACAAAGTTCCATCATTCTCACCTGCAACTACACTGGCTTCGGCAGTGCTGCTGTTATTCTGCTCATTTTTATATTTTTCTTTATTTTTCAATTTGTAACAGTCAGCCTTAATGTGCCCCTTTTTCTTGCAATAATTACAAACTTTATTTTTATGTCTGGATTTAGACCTGCCATTGGATCTACTACTTTCAAAAATTCTATTTTCAGGTCTCCCCTGTATCACTAATCCCTCTGCCTGACTTTCACTAGTCTCTCCTGTAATATCCCTATCAATCTGTTCTTTAGATTTTAAAGAAGATTTTACATGACTATATGAGACACAATCTTTCCCATAAATCATGGTATCACGAAAATGTTTAAATGACTGTGGAAGAAAGCATAACAATAAAATGGCTTGATCTTTATCTTCCATCTTAACATCTACATTCTCCAAATCCAAAATAATGGAATCAAATTTATCAAGATGTGAGATAATAGATGTACCTTCAGTCATTTTTAATATGTACAACTTTTGCTTCAAATAAAGCCGATTCTCCACAGTTTTTTTCATATACATGGACTTTAACATGTCCCACATGCCTTTGGCTGTCTTTTCACCGGCAATTTCCTGCAAAACCTCGTTAGAAAGATTTAATATAATACCTGATCTAGCCTTTTTATCTAGATCCAAGAAACTTTGTGTCGACATTTCTGGTGGCTTTTTCTCTACTCCTTCAAGAGCTAACTCACACCCATCCTGAATTAGAATGGCTTCCATTCTGAGTTGCCATGTACCGAAGTTGATACTCCGGTCAAACCTTTCAATAGAGGTCTTAGTTACAGTCATCGTGGCTAAAAGATCTAAAATGAGATATGGCTCTGATACCAATTTGTTAAGGAATAAACGAATCTCACGTTGTATCTAATAGCCCAAAAGAATAATAGAGACAGTAACGAGAAAAATAAATGAGATAATGGACACAAAGATTTACATGGTTCGGTCAATGTGACCTACGTCCACGGCCGGAGGCGGTGCCAAAATTCACTATTATGTGGAGACAAATTTACAAAAGTGGAACACTAATTTCCACAAGGCTTTAGAACCAAAAGAGAACAAAGAAAGGAGAAAATGGCAGAGGATTTAGAAAGCTTTGAATGCTTTCGTTTTTGGGGTGCTTTAAACCTTCAGAACTGCCTCATATTTATAGGCCAAAAATCCAATGTGAATTCTCCATTTCAGCCGAAATATTGTACGCGGCCGAATACTAATTCTTCACGCCAAATGCAGCCGCAATGATTGAAAATCTTTGCTCCATTCAGTAAGCCACAATGTTGGACTTTCCAGAGCATTTATTACAACCAAGATTATATTTTAAAATTTGAAAATTCTTTCTTGGATCAGAAATTAAATACGACATATCCATGTATATATATATGGTAGGTAAGTTTTAGCTTATTATCCACAAAATGATGCAGGTTCAGATCTAGTAGGAGTTTGTTATGGCATGGCTGGTGAAAATCTTCCACCACCATCAGAAGCTATTGCTATCTGCAAAACATAAAACATAAGGAAAATGAGGCTTTTTACACCAGATGAAGATGTCCTGTGTGCACTAAAAGGTTCAAACATTGAGATTATGTTGGGAGTTTTAAACAATGACATTGAAAATCTTGCAGATCCTTCATTTGCGAGAAATTGGGTACAAAAGTATGTTCTTGATTACTGGCCAGACGTTAAATTCCGTTACTGATGGCTCATGAAACAAATGCGACATCAGTGGCACCACATGTTCTCCCTGCCATGAAAAATATATATGATATTATTTCAGCTCAGGGTATTGAAAATCACGTGGGATCGACTGCATGGATCATAATTAGTCATCGTATTCTATCTATACACATGTTTTCATTTATATTTAAGTATATCATATCTTTTTTCATCGTTTCTTTCCAGTTCTTTTTAGTTCTCCCACAGACACAGCAAATTTCGACACCAAAGCCAGTAAATGACTATTGTAACTATTAATGTCAACTGAATTTTTGATAAAATTAACTGGATCTCTTGCTGCCTTTTAGTTGACTACTTGATCAGGATGAAATTTTATTTTTCAGTCTTCATACAATGTAACTTTGTGCAACTTGCTAAAAGTAAACTTGATGCAATTTTCATTTGAGAGTTGACATAAGATTTCTTTAAATGTCATTGCAATTTAGAAATTGACATGCTTGGATAAGATATTGGAGATACTCAACCTATCATTCTTCCCTAAAAGACATTATACTTTTATATCAGCCAAGCAGGTATAGGTTTCTGACGAAGCACAGTCAGTGCTAAATTTGGTATGAAGTTTAGATTCATTACTTGGACTCCATGAGAAAATGCTAACTTAATCCGAAACTGTAAAGAATCCTTAAATGGTAAAAAGGCTTTTATCAGCACAGCATCCGAATCCTTACATGTTCACGTCAAGAAAGACAGTTAAGATTGTTCAATGATGGCATCACAGGAATGAGAAACAAAATTGGGTACTTCTTGGTCCCTGAAGAAGAATGCAAATTAGTCTCTGAAATGGAACACTGGCAACATTCAATATTGCAATTCCACCAATTGATAGAACAGAAGATCATTTTTATTTATTGACCATTGCATTAATCCATCGTTTCTTAGCAATGCTGCCTGCAACTGTTAATATTTTTATCATATTATTTGGAAATGATGAGAGAAAGGTTAGAGGGGCGGGTTTTCAGAATCTAAACTTAAACAATTCAAGACACAACTAGAAGCTAGCTCATGGACTTGTACAACTATCCTCATCAGTTTGGATGTTCTGCTGACTTCTTCAAAATCATTTCTTAACTGCCATTTGGTAATAATGGAGCAATTATTTTTCATTGCATAAGAAATAAGAAAAGAGAATAATTCCAGCCGATCTAAACATTGAAGATTATTCTACGAGGAGTTGGCTGAGTTCTTGAATATCGATCTAACATAAAAAAATAAAAAAATAAATAAAAATAGATAAAAAAAATGTTTAATCCTAGTAGTTAAAGTACTAGCTGACCAATGGTTTTGAGCTGCACTTCCAAATCTCTGCGGTTGCATTATTAGCTTTAAGCCCACAAGCAGTACCACCACTCCACCACATAGTTGATATGGGTGTTGAATTATCCGATAAGTGTTCTGTTTGATAACATAAAGAAAAAGATGCTAGGAATTTCTTATTGACGTGCATGATGTAAATCAGAATACAATAAAGAGTATATATAGCTAGGGATTACAATGAAAACAAAATAGACTAAAGGACTATTAGATAAATACAGCTAAGCTAATATCCCCCCTCAAACTCACGATGCTACAGCGACAAGCATTGAGAGTTTGTCAGATAGGAAACGAAATCGCGAAGCCGAGTGTGCTTTTGTAAACATATCAGCAATCTGCAGAGAAGAAAAAACAAATGGCAATGTGATGGTGCCGATCTGTAGGTGGTGGCGAGTGACATGACAATCAATCTCGATATGTTTGGTTCGTTCATGAAAGACTGAATTTCGTGCAATCTGAATAGCACTCTGATTATCACAATGTAGCAGAGTAGGTTGATAAAGAGAAATACCAATATCAACAAGTAACCGACGTAACCAAACAATTTCACAAGTAGTCGAGGCCATGGCACGATACTCAGCTTCTGTAGAAGATCGAGAGATGACATCCTGTTTCTTGCTCTTCCACGAAATAAGCGAGTCACCGAGGAAAATACAAAATCCAGTGGTCGACTTACGATCCGTAGGATCACCAGCCCAATCCGCATCAGAGTAAGCACCCAGCTCTAACAAAGATGTAGAAGAAAACAAGAGACTATGAAACTGAGTGCCCCAAAGATACCTGAGAATACGAAGAACGGAAGCCCAATGAACTGTAGTAGGAGTAGTGACAAACTGACTAACTACATGAACAACATGCGCAATGTCTGGGCGAGTCACAGTAAGATAAACCAGGCTGCCTACAATGGAACGATAGAGACTGGAATCCGCCAAAGGAGTACCATCCGACGGAGAGCATCTAGCATTGGTCTCAAGAGGAGTATCAACAGTCTTGTTGTCAGTAAGTCGAGCACGCTCAAACAAATCAGCTATATATTTTGATTGAGATAAGAGATAGCCTTTTGGAGAATAGGCAACCTCAATTCCCAAAAAATAACGTAGCATACCCAAGTCTTTCATAGCAAAGCAACGTGCCAACTCAGACTTCAAAGATTCAATACCATCATAATCATCACCGGTAATAATCATGTCATCAACATACAAGGATAATAGAATACGACCTGTTGTTGTACGCTTGACAAATAAAGCCGAATCATAGTAACTAGGAAAGAAGCCAAGTGAAGTGATCACCAGAGAAAACTTCTCAAACCAGGCACGTGGTGTTTGTTTGAGACCATAAAGAGCTTTGCGAAGCTTGCAAACTTCACCAGGCTGATGAGCGATACCAGGAGGAGGTGTCATATAAACTTCTTCATGAAGATCGCCATTCAAGAAGGCATTCTTGACATCCATCTTAGATATTCTCCATCGGCAAACGGAAGCAACTGCGATCAGAGTGCGAACAGTCGTCATTTTTGCAACAGGGGTAAACGTTTCTTCATAATCTATACCATACTTCTGAGAATAGCCTTTAGCAACAAGCCGAGCCTTGTATCGCTCAATAGATCCATCTGATTTGGTTTTAATCTTGTAAACCCAACAAGAACCAATGGTATGTTTTCCGGATGGCAGCGGAACCAAATCCCATGTATGACTGTAGTGGAGAGCAATAAGTTCCTCAGCCATATCAGCCTGCCAAAGAGGATCACGAACTGTCTCTCTATAGGACAATGACTCAGAAAGTCGATAAATAGAGGCAACAAAGGAAGCAAATGAAGTAGAATAAGAGGAGTACTCAAAATCGGGGAGTTTAGTCGACTTACGAGTGCGAGTAGACTGACGCAGAGAAGGATTATCCGCAATCTCATCCGACAATTGGGTGGTCGTAGGAACAGGGACATGGGAGGTGGATACCTCGTGAACCAAAGTATCAGATAGAGCTTCATCAGGGCCGATATCGAAAGGATCAATACGAACCAGATCTGACTGTGTCATATGATGTGAACTAGTAGGAACAGAAAAAAATGGAATATGCTCTAAAAACACAACATGAAGCGAGACATACAATTTTTGACTAACTGGATCAAAACAACAATATCCCTTTTGACCAGCACCATAACCCAAAAAGACACATAAAGCGGACCGAGAAGACAATTTATTACGCTCAACATGTGGTCGAAGAACAAAACAAGTACAACCAAAAACGAGCAACGAGGAATAATCAGGTGAATGACCATACAACTTTTCAAATGGGAACCTGAATTATGAGATATTGGAATTCTATTGATCACATGAGTAGCAGTAAGTACTGCTTCCCCCCAAAACACACTAGGAACCTCGGCTGACAATATGAACGAACGAGCTGTTTCAACAAGATGGCGATGTTTTCTCTCTGCAACACTATTTTGTTGAGGAGTGTCTGTACACGAGGTTTGATGGAGAGTCCCATCAGAAGCAAGTAACTGAGAAAAATCATTAGAAGTGTATTCACCTCCCAAATCACACCGAAAGCATTTAATGACAGATAAGTGTTGAGTTTTCACAAGAGCTCTAAAGTTACGAAATATGGTAAGAAAATCAGACTTGTGTTTTATAAGATAAATCCAAGTATAACGCGTGAAATCATCGATAAAAGAAACATAATATCTGGATCCTCCTTTGGTGGATACAGAAGAGGGTCCCCACACATCAGAATACACAAGATCAAATGGCGCAATTGAAAAAAAATACTTTTATTAAAAGGCAATGCTGAAAATTTAGCCAGTTTACAATCACGACAATCAGAAATATCATGACTGTCCAAATGACCTAAAACTCCTGTAGACACCAAAAACTTTAAACGAGACCCAGAAACATGACCTAAACGAGAATGCCAAAGATAAAAATAAGAAGACGAACGACTCAAACGAAAAGACGATAAATCCACACTAGAGGAAGCAACATCTGATATTTTTAACTCATCCAAAACATAGAGTCCCCCTTCCCTATGGCCTATCCCAATCATCTTCTGAGATCGCGGGTCCTGAATAAAACAATTGGTTTTGGTAAAAAAAGCAAAGAGGTCAGAATCACACAATTGACCAACAAATGCAAGATTTAAAGTTAGACTAGGAATATGGTATACATTTGAAAGGGATAAACAAAAAGTGTGAACAGAGCCAAGTCCTGCCAATGGCATTGGAGTACCATCGGCGGTCATGACAGACAAAGATAGAGCAGAATTAACAGACACAAAGGAATCAATATCAGGAGACATATGATGAGAAGCACCTGAGTCTAAGATCCATAAGGGAGACGATTTACCAGAATTATCGGAGAAGGACAAACCTTGATGAGAGGAGGCTGACATGGCATGAGACTGTGAAGCAAGGAACTGCTTAAACTGCTCCATCATATGTGGATCCAAGGACGGGGCAGCAACTGCATTATTGGGTTGAGGTGGGCGATACGTCCATGGAGCAGTCTGTGGCAGGCGTTGTTGTTGAGGTGGTCGTTGTTGCTGCTATTGTTTGCCTTTACTCAACAATTTTGGACACTGAGCCTTCCAATGACCCTTCTGTTTGCAGAAAGCACATTCATCCTGAGAGACCTTAGGAGCTAGTCGGTTTTGGTTATTAGGCAAAGACTGTTGTGGAGCAGCAAAGACGGATGGAGGTGTAGGTGGGACAGACCCCGTAATTGCTTTAGACTTAAGCCGAATCTCTTCTACTAAAAGTTCATGAAACACAGAATCAACAGACGGAAGAGGAGAACGATGTAGAATTGTACCACGCAATCTCTTGAAATCATTTCGAAGAGCCATCAAAAACTGCACCAGGCATTGTTCTTCCCTACGAGCCAGATATGGTTCAAATTTTCGCAGCTCTGCAGACTCAGTGAGAGCCAACTGATCCCAGAGATTAGACATGGCAGAATAAAACTCCTGAACACTCATATCATTCTGCTGAAGTGCGCGAATATCTGCCTCCAACTGATAGTGTTTGGCGAAATTAGATTGTGTGTATAATCTAGTTAGATGATCCCAGACCTCTTTAGCCGTCTCATACTTAGCCAACTGAACACCAATAGAGTGAGTAACAGAATTGTTAATCCACGTAATAATCTTCGAATTATCAGCTTCCCAACTATCGATCAAGGCTGCATAATCGGTCGCCTTATCGTCTGTAGGTTTAATCCGCACACCTGTAACATAGTTCCACATAGATGTTCCACGCAAGAAATTCTTCATAACGTAGCTCCAATACGTATAGTTTGGACCATCCAATTGAACACTAATCGACTGAAATGAATCATCCTTACGACTAGCCATAATGAAAGAGGCCCAAAAAAAAACAAAACTCCCAAAAACGAAATCAACAGATTTGAAATGCCCAAAAATCAACAGAACCCAGACAAACCAACGGAAGTAAAAAACACCACAAAATTGAAATCAATAGATTCGAAATATCCAAAATCAACAGAATCCAAACAAACCAAGGTAAGCAAAAAAACAAATAAAAGGGAGAACGGAAATACCACCAAAAGAATTCATGCCAAAGTTCGATCCGCGAAAGCTGTGGATTGGATTATAACTTCTTCAATCAAGCAAAGAGATTCCATGAATGGTGGCTCTGATACCATGATAACATAGAGAAAAAGATGCTAGGGATTTCTTATTGACGTGCATGATGTAAATCAGAATACAATAAAGAGTATATATAGCTAGGGATTACAATGAAAACAAAATAGACTAAAGGACTATTAGATAAATGCAGCTAAGCTAATACTGTTTTGACATGTTATTCCTCAAATACAGCTCAAGAAATTTCATTGACTAAAGATGAAAATAGTTCAGAAAATTTATTTATGCGTTTGTACATATTTGCATATGCTAATTATCCCTTTACCTTGATGAAGGATCAGATGTGGTAGGCATTTGTTATGGCACGGACGGTGATAAGCTGCCACCACCATCAGAAGCTATTGCTCTCCGCAAATCAATTAACATAAGAAAGATGAGAATTTACACACCAAATGAAAGTATCTTGTAAAAAAAAATGAAAGTATCTTGTGTGCTCTAATAGGTTCAAACTTCAAACATTGAGCTGATGCTGGGGGTTCTAGATGAGGATATCAAAAAATTTGCTGAACCTTCATTTGCAAGAAGTTGGGTACAAAAATATATCCTTGATTACTGGCCAGACGTTAAATTTCGCTGCATTGCTGTTGGCAATGAAGTTATGCCTCATGTAGCAAGAACAGCTTCACTAGCACCATATGTTCTCCCTGCAATTAAAAACATACATGATGCTCTTGCAGCTAACGGTATGCAAAATCATGTCAACGTTTTAACTACAACTGACTTGAGGCTCCTCGGGCAATTACACCTTCCACCAGTTGGAGCTTTTATACCAGAAGTGTGTAGTATGTGTGTAGTATGTGAAAATGTGTGTAGTATGTGTAAAATATGTGTAGTGTGTGAAAAAATGTGTAGTGTATAAAAATGTGTGCAGTGTGTGTAAAATATGTGTAGTGTGTGAAAAAATATGTAGTGTGTGAAAATATGTATAGTGTGTGAAAAATATGTAGTGTGTGAAAAAATGTGTAGTGTGTGAAAATGTGTATAGTGTGTGTAAAATGTGTATAGTGTGTGAAAAAATGTGTAGTGTATAAAAAAATGTGTAGTGTATGAAAATGTGTGTAGTGTGTGAAAATGTGTGTAGTGTTTGTAAAATATGTGTAGTGTGTGAAAATGTATGTAGTGTGTGAAAATGTGTGAAAAAATGTGTAGTGTGTGAAAATGTGTGTACTATGTGTAAAATATGTGTAGTGTGTGAAAATATGTGTAGTGTGTGAAAAAAAAAGAAGTGAGAAAATGTGTATAATGTTTGTAAAATATGTGTAGTGTGTGAAAATGTGTTTATTGTGTGAAAAAATGTGTAGTGTGTGAAAATGTGTGTACTACGTGTAAAATATGTGTAGTGTGTGAAAATGTGTGTAGTGTGTGTAAAATATGTGTAGTGTGTGAAAATGTGTGTAGTGTGTGAAAAAATGTACAGTGTGTGAAAAAAAATGTAGTGTGTGAAAAAATGTACAGTGTGTGAAAAAAAAGAAAGAAGTGAAGGCAATGAAAAAGAGTCTTAAAATTCGAATTTTAATTTTGGCTCGATAAGAACCCGCGTATTGACCCATTCTATCTTGAATTAGAATTGGAAATATCTACCATGAGGAAAGAATTGAAACTGCATAATTGAGCCATTATAGAATTGTAAATGAATTCAAAATCCAAATTTTATTTTGTAAACAAACACAAGAATTAGAATTGGACCCCTGAATTCTAATTCTGATGTCCAATTCTAAGCAACCAAACACAGGCTTAGATGGAAAAGAATGAGTTGAATTCATTAGAGAGGAGAGAGACAATTGAGAGAGTGATTATTACAGTAGTCATCCACCTTACTACACTCTAATCTGATTAGCCTTTTATGCACTAAATCACCAATCCTTGCATGACAATTGTCTATTACAGTTACTAGTTACAAGTCAGCAAGAACATGTTCTAACTGTCTTTGGACTTATTATTATTAATGCTAAAAGCGTGAAAATCCACAAATGTAAAGCGTGACAATTTTGCTCCCCTTAAAATCAGCTCTTGACCTCAAGGTTGGAAGTTTGGAAACTGAGTTTGAATGAAGTCTTTATCTTCCCAAGTCGACTCTTTCGCTGGTAAATTCGACCACCGTATAAGCCACTGATTTGACCAATTTAATAGTTCAATAACCGAAATCCGAATTTGCAAAATGTTTTAGTGACGATTTTTCCTTTTTGCTCTAATTTTTAATTACATGGCTCTTTAGTAGGAAATGCGATAAATCACAATGAGCTATGTTTAAATATCCCAGAATAAAAAAAGGCTGAGCCAAACGTTGAAAATTATTCTGTGGGGGAGTTGACTGAGTTCATATTGCAAATCTCAACGTTAAAAAAAAGCTATAAAATATTTAATCCAAGTTGTTAAAGTTGCTGATCACCACAAGTTTTGAGCTATACTTTCCAAATCTCTGTAGTTGCATTATTTAGCTCTAATCCCACAAAGCAATACTGCCACTTCACACAGTTGATATGGCTATTGAATTATCCGGCAAGTTTTTTATTCAGGCAAATTATTCCTCAAATATACAGGTGATCAAGAATTTTAATTAACTTAAAGTTGAAAATAGTTTAGAAAATTATGTATGTATAAGCTAATTATTATCCCTTTACTTTGATGATGCAGGATCAGATATGGTTGGCATTCGTTATGGCACGGACGGTGATAACTTGCCACCACCATCAAAAGCTATTGATCTCTGCAAATCAATTAACATAACAAAGATAAGAGTTTATTCACCAGATGAAAGTATCTTGTGTGCTCTAAAAGGTTCAAACATTGAACTGATGCTGGGAGTTCCAGATGATGATATTGCAGAACTTGCAGAACCTTCATTTGCAAGAATTTGGGTACAAAAGAAAGTTCTTGATTACTGCCCAGATGTTAAATTTCGCTACATTGCTGTTGGAAATGAAGTTATGCCCCATTTCACAGAAACAGCCTCACTAGCAGAATTTGTTCTTCCTGCAATGAAAAACATTCATGATGTTCTTACGGCTAACAATATGCATAATCAAATCAAGGTTTCAACTACGACTGACTTGAGGCTCCTCGGGCGATTGCATCCTCCATCAGCTGGTGCTTTTCTACCAGGAGTTGTGGATATTTTCAATATTGAAAGTATCAAAACAATAAAAATATGAAAAACTGAATATTGCTGAATGGAGAAAGTTCTGCATCGCAACATGGCTTACTGTGAAACAATTCTAATTTGTTTAGAATTGAATGTCGCGACGTGGGGGTATTTGCACGTTGCGACGTCGGGAAACGTTGAAAAAATTCTGGATAATTACAATTAGTTGGTAATTATCATATATTCATGTTTATCCCAAAATAGTTATTTAGCTTGTTTTAAATTAGTTATTTAGACACATTATGTTAGTTATAACTGTTAGGAGTTGTCTTAATTATGAGAAGGACGACTAGATGAGAATTACACAGAGAAAAGCAGTCTGAGAAAAAGAATCACTCAGAAAAAGAACATCTGCAGAAGTTCTATTATGAGAAAAAGACATCTCTTGCACAAACTCTTCTATTGTTTTAGTTGTTAGAATTATGTAAAGTGCATTACGTAATTCTAAATACTTCATCTTATCCTGAAGAGTATTTGCTTAGATAATTACTTCAAAATAAAGGGAGCAAATAGAATCTAAAGGAAAGTGTATTTTTACTGCACGATTTGAAGAGTTCACCCTTTACTGCAATTTATATTATAATAGATAAAGTTATATTTTTATTGTAGTATTATGCAATAGTTATCAAGTTTCTTTTCTTGTAAAGTTCTATTGTAATAGATAGTTATCTATGTAATAGATAGAATACTACCATTGTATCTCTCTGGAACAAGAATCTCCCAACAATCTTTAGATTCTATTTGTAGAACAATGGTAGAAGAAGGAAATGACTTGGTTTCCAATACTAGAAAATTGGAAAGGGTGAATGAAGACCATCTTCCAAGAAGACAAAAGAAGTGTCTACAAAAATTCTACAATAAAAGGGAATGTGAGACAAGAAAATGTACATGCTTGAAAGGATGTACAAGTAAGAACTTTCTTGCCTTAAACTCTTTAAATTATGAAATGGTAAATGCAAGTATGTGATGAATTAATTTTCTAAAATTGAAGCTTTGCTAAAAAGTTTAATATACATGACTTGCAAATTGAGAAAACTATTATAGTAATTTCTATAATAGAAGTTTTGTCCTTAGACATGGATAAAAAAAATTTCCTTTATTGGAAAGGTTTCAAGGAAATCTGAAATTTAAGAAGGAATCAATGTTTCTTGATAATTTTGCTTAATTCATTTGTATAGAAAATGAATGTTGTATAGAGGAAAATAAATTTCCTCAAGTAAAGCAGGAAGAGAAAGAGAAGGATTTTTTCTAACAAAATATACATTATGAAAAGAGTGGAAATGGCCAACTAAAGTAGCCTACCTAAGGCAAGAGGCCAAAAAAAAGTGTAAATCAATCTAACAAGAAAGGAAAAGGGAATGTTATTTTATTGTAACAAGAAGGACATTACAAAAGAATGTCATTTATTGAACAAGAAAGTGTTCAATAAGGAAAATCATCCAAAAATTGATTATTAAAAATTTTGTTACAATAATTTTCAATTTACATATTGTGGAAAAGGGTTTCCCTTGATAGATTGATAAAGGCTTCACTAAATCTGCATTCAAGAATAATGAATTCTTGAAGAATTTAAAATCCATGAAGGAACAAATATTTTAATGCAATTAATATTGCAATGTAATATTTAAACTATTTGTTTATATTATTTATTTGATTAATCTTTTTATTATGGCATAATATATTATGTTGTGTGACATTTATAAATGTTGATAAAACATAATTTTTGCCATTTTATAAGAAGAAGAGAAAATGAGAAATTTGCATATTTGTTAAAATAACAAGGCAAATTATTTTCTTAAAGTTGAAGGAAATCAAATAAGTTGATATGATGCATGTGAGTACATAGCATATATTTTTTTTTCACAAATAAAGTATTATCGTACTTTTCTTGATGTGATTGAATAAAGGTTTGCTATGTTAAATTATTACACTGTAAAAAGGAAGTATTTGAAAAGATATAAAATTAATGACTTGGAAATTTACTTCTCAAACTTGCAATGTAATATGCACAAAATTTGTGTTGGAATAAATGTGCTAATTAAAGCATATACCTATTTGCAACTATTTTCTTAAATTGAAAGATAATAGACTAAGTAAATTAAAACTTGTACAAACTTAATTTAATAAGTGAAAGTACTATGTTACTTTATTAAATGATTGTACAAGTTGTATATGTTTGTTCATTACATAGTTAAAGAAGTAGTGATTGAGAGGTTTTAAGCTTATAAAGCTAGAAAAACTAAGAAATCAACTTCTAAAGGTACTAATGTAATGTTAAACAATTGTGATTCCAATTTTTATTACATTTTGAAGGTAGAAGTGATTTGGAAAGTGTTTTGAGCTTACAAAATTGGAAAACTAAATCAACGGCTAAATGTAATATAGTCAAACACAAGTTTGCTAAATATGTTTATTACATTTTTAAAGGAAAAGTGATTAGAAAGTTTGAAGCCTACAAAGCTAAAAATCTAATCAACTTTTAAAAGTTAAAATGTAATGCACTTAAACACTTGTGAATTTATGCTTGTTAAAGTATAAAGTTAAGTGTTGTGTGAGATTGTGTATATATGTTAGCTAAAACAAGCTAAAACATATTGTGAATACACAATGGTATGGCTAGACACTTTGGTCTAAGACATAAAATGATGTGATCAAATAACTGTAATACTAACTCCAATACTTTATAGAGTTAAGTATTGAGAGGTTGTGCATTTATGATAGCTAAAGTGCACAATAATAAGTCTAGACATATTAGTCTAAGACTTGATATGATTAATCACAAGTGAAGAATTACTATGAACTTTGTGAAGTTTAAAAGTAATTGAAAATTTTGAAAAATCCTTAACCAAAAGGATTAATTAAAAATTTTGAACATATCTAAAAGGATGGAAGTCCATTTTATAAAATCACTAATAGTGGAAACTTCAATCTAACGCTAGTCACAACGTCTAGTCTTAGAATCAATGAATGAAAGTACACTATTATAATGATTTGAACATTACAAAATGTTATCCCAAAAGAGGTGTATGTTGAGTAATCCACCAAAAGAAAAAGGTTGAACAAAGGTTCTTAACAAGTCTTGAAAATGCCAAAAATAGTGGAGGCATCAAGAGCTTGCCTATACGAGTGTAAGATTTGTGGCATCAATAAAGTTTAATGGACTTAACTTTGTAAACACTCATGAAAGAATATATGCAAAAGACCATGTAAAATAAATGACATTTGGAAGCGTTGAATCTATGCGTACAAGTTAAAGTGGCTAGTCACATATATGATTGGTTCAAAGCTTGTCTACCAATTCATATGATTAGTTATTGATATTTGTACTTAAATAGTGGTTCAATCGAAAGACACCATGATTGAAATCATAGATTATCAAGAGTTGTTTGTGATTCTTTAAATGCTTTTCAAATATTGAAAATGGTGGAGGATTATTGGATATTTTCAATATTGAAAGTATCAAAACAATAAAAATATGAAAAACTGAATATTGCTGAAATTTTTCCGACGGCGCGACGTGGCTTACTGTGAAACAATTCTAATTTGTTTAGAATTGGACGTCGCGACGTGGGGGTATTTGCATGTCACAACGTCGGGAAACGTTGGAAAAATTCTGGATAATTACAATTGGTTGGTAATTATCATATATTCATGTTTATCCCAAAACAGTTATTTAATGTGTTTTAAATTAATTATTTAGACACATTATGTTAGTTATAACTGTTAGGAGTTGTCTTAATTATGAAGACAACTATATGAGAATCACACAGAGAAAATCAGTCTAAGAAAAAGAATCACTCAGAAAAAGAACATCAACAGAAGTTCTATTATGAGAAAAAGGCATCTCTTGCACAAACTCTTCTATTGTTTTTAGTTGTTAGAATTATGTAAAGTGCATTATGTAATTCTAAATGCTTCATCTTATCATGAAGAGTATTTGCTCAGATAATTACTGCACAATAAAGGGAGCAAATAGAATTTAAAAGAAAATGCATTTTTACTCCACGATTTGAAGAGTTCATCCTTTACTGCAATTTATATTATAATAGATAAAGTTCTATTTTTATTGCAGTATCCTGTAATAGTTATCAAGTTTCTTTTTTTGTAAAGTTTTATTGTAATAGATAGTTATCTATGTAATAGATAGAATACTACCATTGTATCTCCTTAGAACAAGAATTCCCCAACAGAAGTGTCATCGTGTATAAGTCCAATTCTCGAATTTCTCAAGAATACTGGTGCCCCTTTGCTTGTTAGTGTGTATCCTTACTGGTCAATACATCAGTGGACGAAGGGTCTATACGTTATGCATTGTTTACGGCATTATCTCCTACGGTGAAAGATCATCAATTCAAGTATCGAAATGTTTTTGATTCGAATCTGGATTCAATGTACTATGCTCTAGAGAAAGCAGAAGTGATAAGGTTTCCGTTGATTTGATCCACCTTTGGGCGGATTGACAACCTTATTTTAACCACAGGACAGGTCTAGCTTGGAAAATTCCACCAACAAGGTCACAAACGAATAGAACACAATGAAAGATACAAGAAAGATAATGATTAGAACAAACAAGAAAGAATAAAGAAACAAAGAAAGATATAGAACGCGATTCAATAGAAACTTGTCCAAAGCCCCAACGTTATTACAAAACCAACTTGATCCAGCGGCACCTGAATCAAACCAGATTTGGCTGTTCTCAAACTTAGAACAAAAGCAAGACTAATGGTCTTAATTTCACTTTAGGGTTTAGAAAACAAAAAGCTCAAACTTAGCTTAAGGTTTCTAAGGGTTTTGGGATCAAATTTTGCTCTGCAAAATAATGACTTCTTAATTCAAAAATCAACTACTAAAATTCATGGGTTTACAAGCTTTTAAATAGGCACAAAGGCTTGCCAAACAAAATAACCCTACTTTCCTAAAAGAATAGTTTCCTAATTGGATTTAACTTTCCTAAAATAGAATTAACACATGCCTCAATCATGCAAGATCTTTAGCCATGTGAAAATACCATGTTGAACATATCAATGTTCATGCAAGAACATAGATCACGTTCCTTATTGAAAAGATTAACAAAAACGACTAAAAATAAAAAACCCTAAAATCTGTTTAACTTGCCCAGCATCGCGATGTTGGGGTATGAACGTCGCGACGTTGAAGGTCGCACATCGCGACGTGTGGAAAAACGTCGTGAATTAAAATTGGATTTTTAATTCCAATTTTCAAACTTCAAAATTCCAGTGAGCCACGTCATCTTCACATGCCGATTTCACCATGATGCATTCTGAATCTGGGAAAGTGTAAAACATCAAAGTTGTAGATACGTCTCTTAGGTTTCTACAGCCACTTGAATCAGCATATTTGAAGGTCATATGAGAGAGATATGGCAATAATACTAAACTGTGGCATAAGTCCTCACCAATGTAATTTCCATGGTGGCAATACTTTAAATGTCGAGAAGCTCCAAACCTCCATGGAACCTTTAGGAACTGTGATTTCAACATGATTCCAGGCTTCTAACTATATGATTCGTCACAAATGGATGGAATGAATATCACGAACCACTTCCTTATTGAACATCCAAATAATAGGCTTTTTAGGTTCGTATCAAGAAGCTCCTGATTTGGAGATTGTTGTGTGTGAGACTGGATGGCCATCACAAGGAAGTCAAAGAGGAGCATCACATAATCATGCACTTACATTTTACTCAAATTTGGTTAAGCATGTCAAGTTTGGAACCCCTAGGAGGCCTCGGAAACCTCGGAAACCTATAATATTGGGTCTGTTTGGAAACATGTAAATTTGTTATTTATTTCACAATTGCAAAATAAGGTGTTTGTTTTGTTCAACTTTTTCATCAAAATTTTTAAAATACAAAACAGTGCTACAGTAATTATTTTTGCTACAGTAATTTTTATAAATAAAATATTGAACTTGAATTTGAATTTTAAATTTTAATAATAAACAATTCTTCCTAACACACTTCTCACCAAAATAAACTAATAAAATACTAATTCAAATTTAAATTTCAAACTTTTATTAATAAAAAAAATTTCAATACAAATCCCAACAAAATAAAATTATTCATTTCAAACACTCTCAAAATATTCTTTTTTTCATAACAAATTCCAAGAAAAAAAAATTCATAATATAATCCAAAAATAGCTTGTCCAAACGGAGCTTTGTATTCCTTGTTTGATGAAATTGAGACTGGACATAAGGAATGTGACAAACATTTTGGCCTTTTCTTGCCAAATAAACTTCCCAAGTATCCTATCAATTAGCTGATGAAAAATGTAACTTGAGCTGAGGCAAGAATTACAAGATAGAGTTTTTGTTTGTCAATTTCATGATTTCATCCTCTCTTTTGTTTACAACTTCAACGTGATTTTCTTTTCCTTAGCATAGTCACAGATCAACTTTGTTCCCTTTTACTTTAGTTTTCAATTAGGGGTGCTTTAGCTGCCCTTCCTTCATTGGCTTGTTGGTCAATAGGTTAGGCGGATGTCCTTAAAACCTCATCCCTTTTCTAAATTCAAAGATTCAATTGCGGTTTTTATTTTGGTTCATTTGGATAAGTGGAAAGTTACTTTTAGGATTAATTGAAGATAATTTTGTATGACTGAATCATTCTTGTCTAAAACTATCAATGTGGATAAAGCATTTTGTGGACATTTTGCTTCTTATGAACCCTACCACTTGTTAGCGGCCGATATTTTGTAGAGTTGGTTCATATATACAATAACGAGTTAATCGTGATTTTAACACGTGATAAAAATGCCAGTAAATTAGAATAAAGATTTCAATGGCAATTAATTATTTATTTTATATATGAATTATATCTTATATATTAACTAATTTTACAGGAGTTTTTGTAATTTATTTGTAATTTATTACCAGTTTTGATTTGCTTATGTTGATTTGTAAAATTGAGACATTTTTGGTAGTAATGCTTGGTTCATAAATAGAAAGCCAATAATAGAAGAGTCCAAAATGAATTATGAAATTTAGGACTTGTTCAAGGATTGCTACTTTCTTGCAAGTCAACTGAATTTCTATTGAAAAAACAACTTGACTCTTGCTTCTTGTCATTGAACAACTTGCTCAGAATAATTCTTAGGGCAAAAGTGCAAGACATCATCATGTAATGATGCTAAAATTTGGGATGGTCATGAATTTTCTTTCTTTTTCTTTGTTTTTTTTTTGGGGAGAGAAGAGAAAATATTCTAAAAGAGTAAATGGCAATTGATTCCATGATTGCAATTGTTGTCAATTGTCATTACCAGCACAAATGGGCTAATATTGGGAAAAAAAATGACCCATAAATTTTTGTACATCATAAAATGTAAAAAGCAGATCAATTTCATTAAAAAGTAACTCAATATTAATATTGATGTTTTGGATAGAATCAAACCTAAAAAATTAGGCAGAAGATTTGGGTCAAAGCCGAAACAAAAATAGTTCAACAATCTTTCTATTTGCGTTATATAATGACTGAAATCCAAAAATTTTCGTACATTATATAATAACTTTTGGTACTTGTGCGCGCTATTTTCTGAGCTCGGATCTCCTGTCTAATTTCCCCTCTGTCTTACTCTGTCCAGGAACCTAAACGACATCGTTCCACTTAAATTTTGCACAAAGAGTAATTCATTTACAACCTAAACTTCTCCAACTACTCCACTCTTCTTCGATCGGTTTCAAAGGAGTCGATCGACTCCTTACTATCTTCTCGACACTCTCCCTACCTAAGAAAATTCCACGGCCATGAATCCATACAAGGTAGAGAACTAATCCAATACTATTTTTATTACATCCCGATCCCGTTGTTTTTGTTTGTGGGGTCATATTTTAGGAATTTTGGATCCGTTCTAGTTTCTGATTAATCGATTGGCTTGGATGAGACACTTCTTGTTCACAAGGACTTGGTGCAGACTGGTACTCTCAATGAGCTAATCTCGGAACTCCAAATCAAAGGTGGGCATTTACAGAGCATTGGGTACCTCATTCTCCTGAACCAAAAAAATTAATACTGTTTATCCGGTTTGATGTCATTGAAGTCAACCCTGCAACTATGAATTTGTAAGATGCTTACTGAAAACTGATAATTTTCATCTTGATAAATTGTCTTTGTATATAGAACATTATTCAAATTAAATTTTGTGAATATTATAAATAAATATTTGCTATTCCCTTTTATGAAATTTGGAAATAACCAATTTTATACTTTTCGTTGATTGTTTGCGCATGTTTCTATGCTAAGTTTACTTGATTAGATTTTCTACTATATATATTCCTGGTTGTTATATATATCAACTATAAATTTCATTTGCTGTGATTATCAATTTGTTTAATGATGTAATTTGTGCATGTGTTTTAGAAAAATGCTCTTACTATGAGTCTCATTTATTGTGAATGATGCTTCTCAAGATTTTATCCTTCCCATTGCAGTGCACATACGGATAGTATAGTTACTAATGATCATGAAGTTGCTGAACTTTTTTACATCAAGTTGACAGGTATAGTTGCAAATTTTTTTTTAAAGGCTTAATTGCCTTTTGGCTATTGTTTTACATCATTATTCATGTTGTTGTAATAATTTTTGTTTCTTCTGTCTTTGGCATCAAGATTTACCTCATTTTGTGTTATTGGAACTACAGTATTTTAGATGGCACCAAGTCGTCCTTATGATTCATGTGATCTGAATATGCTCATATATTAGCTCAATGAAATTCACTAACAAGGCATCTTATTATCCAGTGCTGCTGTATTCCATAATGCTAGCACCAGATTTTGTGATGGTTTCCGGTTTGATTTAGGTGCAGAGGTATATGATTGACCATTCTATTGATGTGCCTGTTGGTGTTAGTTGTGCTCTGACTTTGTTATTGTTGGCTAAACAGGTTGGAATCAGTACAAGTAAGATCCATGCTCGTGGTCCAGTAGGAGTTGAAGGTTTACTAACGACGAGATGGTATGTCTTCTACTGATCTTCCTTCGGCTGTCTTCTAATTTTTGTTACCTGTCTGCATTTTCTTTTACTGTCTTAGACCAAACATCATTCCAGAAGAATGGTCTCTGTTTTAGAAGTTTCTAAGTTTCATGTAGATGATCAGGAAACATAAAGAAGTAGCTCTTATGCTATCTTTGGCACTTTTTATTAAAAGGTGGATCTCTCATCATTGTACGCTCGTTTAGTACTCATGACTGAGGTCGATGAGATAATTTCTGAGGCACAACTAACCTGACACATTATCTGCCTTTTCTGGACGTGATATTAGCAAGGGAAAAGAAGTAATACAAGCTGAAAATTGGTTATCCCCAACTCCAATTAATCTAAATGATACTTTGCACATACCATACTGACGTAGTTAAACACAAGAATGCTGTATTATGCCTAGAGTCCTTGAGATAAATTGTTTAGGCACTACAAAAACATCCTAATCTTGGGTCCTAGCCATTGAGGAAGATGATATGTTTGTAGGCTATGGTGGAAACCTAGCTCCTTTAAATTTATTCATCCAACTTGGGTAAAGAGTTATTATTGGGAGATAGGTTACCATTGGTAGAGGAATTTACAGGCTAGTAAAAAAGTTCAAATTGGAAGTAGGGGTAGGGCTGTATGATTCTAGCAGCACTTGGAAATTGAGCTGTCAATTTGATTTTGTTGTTATTTTAGGCTGTAGTCATATGATAATTGAAGTGAAATGTTTCATGCAAATGGGCACCTGTTTTTCTCATCCTTGTCGAATTACGAAAGAGTCAACATCACTTGTGACAGCTTTGTGTTCTCAAAAGATATTCTCTTGTTTTCTTCATCTCAGTCATTCTGTCATCTTAACCATCAACCCAATTCCTGCTGTTCCAGTTAAGAAGTTTCGCCACGATTGTAATGCGAAATTTTGTCTAAGGATTGCAAGAGAAATGGGCAAGTAGTGAATGGCGATAAAGGAATCATTTACACGCATAAGGACTTGACAGTTTGAGCTTGGGATTTGTGGAGCATGTACAAACCACCCCTTGTGGAGGGAGATTAAAGTGTCATACGGCTATTGACTTGAGCATCTGATATAAAGGTAAAACAATTCACGAACCAACGACTGTTTGAAGTTTGAACATTAAAGCGGACGCAAGACTCTTTCAAATATCTCTTTACCCAAGTTGGGTAAAGAGTTGTATTGTATTTTTGTCGAACAGATTCTTTCAAATATCAAATCTAAATTTGTTACCAAAATTTAGAATGGCTGTCGGCTGTAATCTTTTTTCTTTCTGATGAATAAAGTGTCAAATTTTCGTACGGGAAATGATGACTTTTCATCTCTACATCTAAGTCCCGCTTTCATTTATTCAGTTCAGAATTAACTTCTTTTCCACTCTCATGAAAAACTTGCAGAGAACCATCCAATGCGGACTATAACTTCGAATGATTGTATTTGTACCTTTTACATCCACACATGTACCATCAACCATGAGGGTGATGATTAAGAGATATGAAACTTCGGTCCTGCACAGACCGGATATTGAGTAGATGCATATAGTGAAATTCTTAGAACGAATTTTATTGTACTCATTGCAATTTTGAACATATCAAAAGAGAAGAAATGAAGCAAGTAATGAGATAACCATACTTAAATCCTACAATCCACCAAATTCTATTTGTCCACGACCAATTAAATACTCTATGTTGTTCAGGTAGTACAAAAGAAGTCCACACAGTCAACAAAATTCATCCTGATTGTTTCCAATAATCCTGACAATAGGCAAGATATATCCATATGGAAATGAATAACAGAACCATTTACTTGGATAAATTTTACAAAATTTTCATGCTTCTACAAATTTCTTGAGGTTCTTGAGCCACATATAATACTCCCTGCTATCTTTGTTGAGCATGTACTCATGCAAGAAGTTGGTTGTGCTTGGCTTGACACCCCTTATCTCCAGATACTTGTGGAAAGCCTTCTGCAGATTCTCATCCAATTGACTGAAAAAGTACAAATAGGGAATAAAATGTGAATCCACAGGAGGAACAAAAAAAAACAAATGAAAAATAGAGGCATACTAGTGGACAATACTAGAATTTGTTTAGAGGAGCAATACTCACTGGAACTCAGGTCCTTCACATGCAATTTGATCTTCATCACTATTTGGATCCTTAACAGACAGGCTATCAATAGAAATCTGATCTGGTTCGGCAGTACAACCAAACTCCAAACAGGGCCCATCGCTCTTAGAGACTCTTACGACTATAAGAAGCTGAGAAGTCGAATGTTCCCCATTCTCATCAGCATCGTCATCACCACTATCACCATTCTCATCTTCTTCCCCAGTGACAGTTGAAGGCATTTGGACTTCAATAATGATTTGTTCACCTTGGTACTCCCTTGTTAGGGTTGCGGTTTGCTGCCCAGGGTTGTGTTCAAGTTTGAAGGGGAAGTTCGGTGGAAGCTCCTCAGCCTAAAAATAGAAATAACAGCAACAGAACTAAATTGGCCAACATCAACCTCAATGAATCAATGAACAACAAAAACGGTAATAAGGCACCCAATCCCAAACAATCAGTAAACTGTAATCTTTGAGCAAAAGAATGTCCATAGATGCACAAAATTGAAATCCCCTAAGATCAGAAGTTTCATACAATGATCAAGTTTCACACATAATCACAGAGTTCAATAAAATCAATTATCCAGATTCACTATTCAACTGCACCAAAATACCCTCATCATCCTCAAACTGTACCTTTCCTCTTTGGTGCTACTTAACTACATTTCTGCAAAGGAAAAAAAAACTTTTCACTCTGCAATTATAAAAATTTATAACCCTGAAGAAAGTTATTAATTTCAATTTATGAATTAATCTCTGTATTTTTACTTAAATTCCTACATATCAACTTTATAGCAGTCCACAACCATCTCTTATAACCGAAAAATATTCATGCATAAATTCTATATTTTCATCCTTCCAACCAAAAACAGAACCTTAACACTAACTTTCAGAAGTTATGGGCCTTCATAAATTACAAAACCAAGAAAATCACTTCAATTGAGAAAAAAATGTGGGGTTGCATGATTCACAAAAAAAATGTGGGGTTGCGGTCCTCAACCATCTCTTATAACCGAAAATATTCATGCATGATTCACAAAGACAATTTATCAAGATGAAAATTATCAGTTTTCAGCAAGCATCTTACAAATTCATAGTTGCAGGGTTGACTTCAATGACATCAAACCGGATAAACAGTATTAATTTTTTTGGTTCAGGAGAATGAGGTACCCAATGCTCTGTAAATGCCCACCTTTGATTTGGAGTTCCGAGATTAGCTCATTGAGAGTACCAGTCTGCACCAAGTCCTTGTGAACAAGAAGTGTCTCATCCAAGCCAATCGATTAATCAGAAACTAGAACGGATCCAAAATTCCTAAAATATGACCCCACAAACAAAAACAACGGGATCGGGATGTAATAAAAATAGTATTGGATTAGTTCTCTACCTTGTATGGATTCATGGCCGTGGAATTTTCTTAGGTAGGGAGAGTGTCGAGAAGATAGTAAGGAGTCGATCGACTCCTTTGAAACCGATCGAAGAAGAGTGAAGTAGTTGGAGAAGTTTAGGTTGTAAATGAATTACTCTCTGTGCAAAATTTAAGTGGAACGATGTCGTTTAGGTTCCTGGACAGAGTAAGACAGAGGGGAATTAGACAGGAGATCCGAGCTCCTATTTTCTATGCTGGAAAGTTTCAAGAAACACAACTTCTCCAGTTCAAAATTTGCAACTTGCATCTTTGATGTTGACAGAATTTGACAGAACTGACAAAACTGTTGTATCAACTAATACAATATTGCCAACTCCACGAGGCTTGTCGCCTCTTGGACCAAAAATGAAAAGACAATCGCATCAAATGCCCATAACTTTCCATTGTCTAGGAGGCTCCTCGTTGAAGAGTAAAAGGACACTGCAATGAATCTACATTGAACAAAAATGGAGCAAAAACTAGTGTAGGAAAGCAAGCAAACAAACAACAACAACAAAATCAACAAAATCCAGTGATCAATAGCTCTTAACCTTCAAGTCAAATTATCACATCTTAAAATAACACCCGGTATAAGATACTTTTAATTTCTAATGTAATGCATATCATATAATTATCGCACTCCAAATTATTTTGCTTAGTGCTTACATAATTTTTAATATGATTTATATGATAAGATTCAACAAAATTTTTATGTCTTGCAATGCAACTGATCATAACCATTATTCTTTTTTAATTTACTATCGACAATTTATGTAAAAACAATCCCTTATGGTCAACTTGTCATAACCTTCGGCCTTTTTGTAATTTACAACTTCTTATAAAAAGACAATCTGCTTGTAATGAAATCTAAAAACAATAACAAGTTATGTACATGCACAGAATGGCAATGTAAACTTACTAGACCTCAAACCAGAGTCTAACAAGTTCTATACATGTTTAAAGGTGTGTGATTTCCTTTCTTTTACATGAGACAACTGAGGAATTATTACGAATTCTTTGTTAGCCTCCCAGATGAAACAAGCTTTGATCTCTTCTCTTCCAAAATCTTGACTTCTTTGTTAACCTTCTCTATTTCTTGATTTAGCTCTCGAGCCCTTAAATTTAAATCCTCTAATCTGTTCTCTAATTCCGTTGAATGATTCCGTAGTATACTTATTTCTTGGTCGATTTCATCAATCCCAAAAGCCCCTTCAGGATGTGAGCAATCCCCTCCAACTCCTTTGTTCATGATAATCTTCGGTAAGATCTGATCAACGAGATAAAAGAAGAAGATCATCAGTCCATAATGAATTCTAAACTTTAGCCAATTATGAACAATGAATCTGAAGGGTACCATACCTCTTCGATTGCACAATAAAGATCAGCAACAAAATCACATTCATTGCAACTATAGACAACTTGATTTGCAGTTCTCAATCTCTCACAAACACTACAATACAGCTCCTCATTGCTATCTTCAATGAGAGATTCATTCAAATAGAGGCAATGTCTGTGATGAAGTTGCATAGTTTGAGGTAATTTTGCAACGCATCCAGGATGGACGGTAAAATCACACGGCACACAATGGAGGACTGATTCACCATTGCAGCAAGCTGAATTACAAAAGCCACAATAAGTGTGGCCATAATAGGCCTTGACAAATGCAAGATGGTGGTCATGGCCATCCCATTTCAGAGTCGGCATTGTGAGAATGCAATCAATACAGAGGTAAACATCACAAGTTTTGCAATAATAAACCGAACATCCTCCATTGAAGGACTTACAACAGGCTTCACACCAATTTTCTGAGGATGAATTGGAGCGTAAAAAGAGAGGATGCTGAGGATGAAAGGGATGATGCAGTTCTTGCTGCAATTCAGCACATGATTCGTGAAGAAAATATTTGCATTGGATGCAGCCATAGAATGGTAGCATGGTGATTTTTTGGATGCAAACATTGCAGCAAGGTGCGGTTTCTAAATCACAAGGAACAAGAGGATGAGGGTGATTGCAAAACTGAATCTCCATCAATTTCTAAACTCTTATCTTTGTTTGAATGGAAGTTGAAAGAAAAAGTTCACATTGATTAATGTAGAAGAAACGATCAAGATCATGAAAGAGAAAAGGCTGATCATATGTTCATATGGTCATGATTGCTCAAGAAAGACATAAATTGAAATTTATTCACGAATTTTTAGTTGAAATGACAAACAAATGAAGCTTCAAAATTCAAACGTTGAAATCAGAAGGAAAACAAAACAGAAATACAACTAGGCTGACTAGTTCTTGCTGTCTCTTTCGGCAACCATAGCCACAGGCCACAGCAACCAGCTAGAGATGGCCAAACCCACGGTTCCGGTTCCGGAACCGCCAGTTCGAAACCGCCGGTTCCGGTTCCGGTTCCGGTTCCGGAACCGTGGGCCCCCCAAACCGGAACCGTAACCGAACCGCCTATGGGCGGTTCGGTTACGGTTCCTATTTTTGAGTTTTGGAACCGGAACCGGCGGTTCCGGTTCCGGTTCCAAACCGTGATTTTTTTTTTTTTTTTTTTTTAACAATTTCTAATCTATAAATACCCCTTAATTTTTCATTTTTCCCACACAATTTCTACTCCTCGTTTTCAATATTCTAATTCTCTTAATCTCACTTTCTCAAGCATCAAAATTCTATAAAATTCAATTCTATTTATTATTTCTATTATAATTATTAGTTAAATTATTTATTATTATTTTTAATATATTATTCTTTCAATATTTCTATAAACCGTGGCCATGGTTTAATTTCTTAGTTTTCTATACCACTTCATTTTTATCACATAATTTCTTAGTTTTCTAATCTTTATATTGTAAGTTTTAACGTTTATAGTTTACGGTTTAGGGTATCAATTTTTTTAATTAATTATTTTAATTATATTGTTCAATCATTCTTTCAATACTCTTAATCTCTTATGAGTCTTATCATTTATATATTATATTATATATCAACTTAATTTTCTAATCTAAACCCTAAACCCTAAACCCTAAACCCTAATCCCTAATCCCTAATCCCTAATCCCTAATCCAATTATATTATACTCTAATATAAACCCTAAACACTAAACCCTAATCCCTAATCCCTAATCCAATTATATTATACTCTAATCTAAACCCTAAACCCTAATTCAATTATATTATGTATCAACTTAATTTTCTAATTTATATTATCCTAATTCTATTATTATATTATGCTAATATACTATTTGAATTCCAATTAATAGTTCGATCATTCTCTCAATACTCTTATTCTTTCTATATCTTTCTTTCTCACTTATCTAATATTCATAATTCTATTATTTAAAAAATTCATATATTAGTTTAATTTTAACTACTATTCTAATTATGTTATTATATTATACTAGTTGAATTCTAATTAATAATTCAAATATTCTTTTAATATTCTTATTATTTTTATATCCTTGAATCTCACTTATCTAATTCTTCCTAGTTCTATTATCTAAAAACTATATATTAATTTAGTTCAATTGTAACTATTATTATTCTAAGTATATTATTATGTTGTATTATTTGAGTTTCAATTAATAGTTTAATCATTATTTCAATAGAAATCAAATTTAAAAGTGGGATTATAATCGAAATTCGAAACTAAAAATCAAAAAAAAAATCGAAAATGGAACAAAACCGGAACCGGAACCGGAACCGCCCCTCGGCGGTTCGGTTCCGGAACCGTGGCCACCAATACAACCAGCCAAGTCGCCACTAAAATATAAAGTTGGGCAGTCTATTTGCATCACACTAAAGTAATAGAAATTTTGGTTACGGTAAATTACAAGAAACCTACGTAATTACCTTTTTATAGTTTAAAATATACATTTTAGAATCCGTTTGTTTAATGTTGTTTTAGAATTTTAGTATTTTATTTCACAAATCTAATTTGACTTATTTGCTTTGTATATTTTTTTCTAACCAAATTGTTCAAACCAAAATTCATGTTACAGTAATTATTTTTTACTACAGTATTTTCTCTAAATAAAATATTAAATTTCAATTTAAATTTTAAATCTTTACTAATAAATAATTTTTCCTAACACAATTTCTAACTAGAACAAACTTATTAAATATTAATTCAAATTTGAATTTTAAAATTTTATTAATACAAAATTCTTGACTACAAATCTCAACAACACAAACTCATCAATCCAAATACCTCCAAAATATTCTTTTCTTATAAGAAATCTTAAAAGAAAAAAAATATCATTATAAAACCAAAAAAACACTCTATTCAAAGGGAGCTTAACTTGCTAGTGGTTTTTTTTTTTTAAGACAAACAAAAATATAGATTTAAAATACGTATTTTTGTAAATTTATCTAGGCAATGTGAATAACTTTCTCTCATTGGTTTGAAGCAAATTGCAATGTTTTTTTTTCAAAATTATCAATTTTTCAAAACATTTTTCAAAAAAAAAAAACACCACAAGGATGGAATTTGTAGGCTTTTAAACTATAAGTAGGTAACTTGAAAATTTCCTAATTTTTTTTTTTGTAATTTACACATTTTTTTGTTCCAAAGGCCATCAAACAATTTTGGTTTTCCTTTTTCTTCCTCATTACTTCTATAGATATTCTCCATCCCAAATTTGTTTTTCACACAATTTTCTCACAATCCTCTCTATCTCAATTCTTTCAAATACTCTATTCTCTCATAATCTCTTATTATTTTTAATTTTCATTCATATTCTTTATTTCTTAATTGTCATTATTATTTATTTATTTTATTTTATTTATTTTTTTACTTTATTTTATTTTAGTTTAAACTGAGTACAGTGGTGACATATTATCCATATTGCCAATGAAATTTGTAATAAAAAGGGAATATTTTTGGATTGTTTGGATTGATGAGTTTGTTTTGGTAGGAGTTTGTATTGGACGATAAATTTGAATTAATATTTTATAAGCTTTTTTGGTAAGAAATTGTGTTATGGATAGTTATTTATTATTAAACAATGTAAAGTTAAATTTAAAGTTAATATTTATTATAAAAATAATAGGAAACACTTTAGTGAAAATAAGTATTGTAATATTGTTTTTTGTTTCATTTTTTTTTTTTGGGTAGAAAATGAAACCAAACAAGCCAAATTTGATTTGCTAAAACGTTACCAAAAAAGTGTAGACAAACGCACGTTGTTGTTATATTCAATTCTTTACCTAATTCTCATTTTTAATTATTTATTTTTTAATTGTCATTTTTAGTTATTATTATTTCAATTATTTCTATTTATTTAATTACTTCTATTTATTCAATTACTTTACTTTAATTTATTATAAAATAGAAAGTTATAATAGAAATGATATTATTGGTAGTCATTCATAATTTGGTAATTTTCATTTCCAAAATGAATAAAGGCATTTTTAATGTTAAAATCGGATATGTTCAAAACCACTACATAAGTTTTTGATTTATCAACTCATAGTGCAATTATTGTTCGGAACACAAGTTATATTTTTTCAAAACACGGTATTTGGATGGCAAACCTTCACATGAAATCGCATTCACACCAACAAATTGCAACTTTCTGCAATTGCGTTCGCTAACACTTCTCTTTTCAAATTTTTTGATGAAAATAATAAAATGAATTAGCAAAAAAGATAATCGTAGAACATTTACTATTTAGTTTTAGTGAAAAAGTAGAATTTACTATTTATTGTCAAAATGTATTAAATCCACAAGTTAAGTGAATGCCTAGAACAGAAATAACGAGAGAATTGAAAAAAATTATAAAAGTAAAAATAAATTTTAACTCAATCTTTTGCAAAATTAAATGTTTGTGTTTTGATATGTGCCGATATTTGGAGTGATTTATGTCAAATGCATTCTTATATTGATGTAACTAGTCATTGGATTTACTGGGCTATACAAAAAAGAATTATTACTTTCGTACTTTTGATTCAAGACACCACAAAATAATATAATTAGTGCGTTAAATATTATTTTAGATGAATATGGCTTTTGTAGGAAAAAAATTTTAGTTGGTTTTGACAATGTTTCGCCCAATAAGGTTTCAATGAGTGAATTAGAAACTCTTTGCCAACTAATAATATGTAAAAAAATTTCATATTAAATGTGCATACCACATATTAAATTTAGCAGTTTAAAATGATTTTAAAATATTAAATATTTATATAACAAAAGGGGCATTTAGTATATTATGGGCACCCTAAAAGAGTCAAAAGTTAATGAAAGAGTGGACAAAATTTTGTATTGAAATTTACATGTTCATGTAACTGAACATATAATTTATTACAATCATTTGAACATTATAGTAATTTGTTATTTTCTTTTGGAGGAAATATCCGGTAAAACGTTGCATATATGTCATGAATAAAATTCATACGCGAATATGTGATATTTTATATGTGAATACGACAAACTTGTTTAATATTGATACGCTTCAAGATGATAAGTTATACACGAATTAATCATATGTTATACGCGAATAAATTCTAAATTATACGTGAATGAGGAAGATATTGATTAACATACATACGTTATACGCGAATAAATCGTAAGTTATACGCTAATCATAAACATGCTTCTTTAATATTCATACGCTAATATTCATACCAATTGAAACAATTGATACAAAATAAGTCATAAATATGATATCATACTCGAATGGTAATACACTTGCGTGTGAGGATGCGTCATGAAACTCGTCACACAGGAATTTTCGCGTTTCTTTTGTTATTCAATATCAAATACACGTGCACCTTTTTTATCATCGGACTATTAAATGTATAGAAAACGTCACTAAAGTGTCTACATATGTGTACTTGGGCATTCTATCAATTGCATTTGTTTAATGGGATGGAAAGTCTTTTCATTGCAATCAGTTTGACAGTTTTATTTTTCAAAATTTGTAGTGTACAACTTACGTGAAAAACTTTATGGTCGATTAAATGGAGGAAATTAACAAAATAACCCAATTACATACATTTAAAAAAAGTTCAACTTGATTTTATGTCATGACTCACCCTATGTGGACGAACTTTATTGAGGAACCCTTGTGTTTTGTTTCCAAAGTATTAGATTCTCACAAATATTTGTGTGACTCAAGCCAACATTTCCGTTTTGGCCTCGTCCACCACTGTTCTCGGGGAGACTTTTCTGTAAAGCGAAATGCAAGCGATGACATTGTTTTGTTTATCACTGTATCATAGCTTCTGTGGCAGGTCCAAATTAGCTTATCTGAAAATTTCTTTATTGCAAAGGGTAACCTTCAATTCATTCCTTCGACTGTAACTGAAGGCTTTACACATCTTACTTTCCAATTAAGTTAGCCCAAAAAAAAAAAAATAGCCATTGGGGCTAGCCTAGTGGTTAGGGGGTTAGCTTCCCGACCTACAGGTCTAGAGTTTGATTCCTGTAGGATGAATGTGAAGGTGTGTGTGTTATAAAAAAAAAAAAAAAAGTTAGCCCAAAAATTAAACCATGCATATTGCCGGAACAATCAGCAATATTAAATCCCCCAACATTATCAATGTACATACATATGAAATCATAACTATCGTATCCCGAATATCGGCTTGATTACAGCCAGCTGCATTCAACAAGATGCATTATAAAGCAGTTTAGAGATCCTAATGGGGAAACAACTCATTTTTTGCTTTTATCTTCTTCCATTATGATCAAACAGTGATCCGAGATATGGGATAGGATTAAAATCAAGAAAAAAAACTCATGTGAAACGGTTTCATATATGAAACGGATGTTAATCATAATTTCATCGCACCATAAAAATGGTAGGAAATTAAAATTACAATTTCAACGATCATTAATTGCATCTCATATATGACATCATCTCAGAGGAGTTTTTCTCGAAAATTAATGTCCTTGTGCATAAACTAGTATCGGTGTCAACCAAATTGGACAAGAATAGTAACTAGGATAAACTGCACCAAAGTAGAATGGATCGACGGTTCCATCAGCCATATTAAACACCCCAGAATCGTGATCCACAAAATGCTCATCAAATCTCCACCAATTCTCCACTTTACTACCAATGAAATAAATGCTATTGCCTCTGCAAGTGAGAAATTTTGTTGCACATATAGACAGGGAAATGTTATCGCCAACAAATAGTGCTCGATCCCCTAAATCCTTTAGCTCAATCCATTCGCTAGCACCAAAGTCGAATTTAAATACTTCAAACTGTATTGGCTCAGCAGGAGGATGATGCATACGCCCAACATACAAGTTTTGGTAAACAATCAAAAGATCTCCTGACGATTCGACTAAATATATTCGTTCGCAAGCCCATTGATGTGGTGGTGAAGCAATATGCACTATCTTCTGGAGTTGTAAATGGATGTCAATAAGCAAAAGTGTTCCTGAGGCAGAAAGAGTAAAAACTTGATCATTGACATATGCAACATCCATAAACCTATGCTGGAATGATTCCTCAACATTTATCCATGAAGAATAGCCTGGTTTAGTAAATGCCAGCTGCTTAAAAGGACCATAAATTGCCATGACAAGAAATTCCTCCTCATTTGCAGTTGATTGGCTTTGTTTCCTAATGACAATGGCCTTGTCCATGAACTGATACCAATCAATGGCTGTGTTAAAGAGGATCTGGAATGTACTTGGAGCTGACAGTTTCATTCGAACTCTCGTAAAAGCATTCAAAAGATGGATTTCCAGGTCACTGCATATAGTTACAAGCCAACCATCAGAGGACCCCCAACACCTTTGTCACGCCCCAAATCCGACATGACACGGCCACACGATTGGAAACCGACTCCAAACGTGCGAAGACTCCTGTTCACAGTGTTTAATATACCAACAGTATATACATTTTCTATTTAGGCCACACCTTAACTAATAAACAATATGTACTCTTCAAGTTACACATTCCCAACAAGGAAATTCAAACCTATGTATTCAATATTCTGTACATCCTTTATCATCAAAGCATGATATTAACGACTTATTACAAAATGACGTCACTTAAGATCATAACTATACAATTCCTTCGAAATCCATTACTAACTATATAAATCAACATCAAAATCAAATGTTCTAATATCGTTTCATCCAAAACATCCATACAATTTTCTATATCTTCACATAACTACAAAATCCACAAAATGTCTCTCACCTCTTCCAGTTATCCACGTAACATGTACCTGAAACCTTAGAGTCTGCAAAAATAACAATATAGGTGGTATGAGCAAAACTATGCTCAGTAAGTGATATTGACATTCCTTTACCGGTTTGAGCATGTTATACATTATATACTTTCACAAAGCATTTCAACACATGGAAAACCACATTTTTGAAACATTTCAAATCTACACACACGTACCTATCAATAGCAAGTGGCACAATCACTTTTCAAATAACATTCACAAATGCATTCGCAAATACATTGAACACTTGTCAATTGTCAATTAGCTCAAGAATGATTCAAGTTACTTTCGGTACACTGGATCCAGTTCCTGACTTTTATAACCCGTCAGGTAGGCCAAATGACAAATGAGTTTCTAGTTACTATAACCCGCTAGATGGGCCAAATGACAAATGAATTGGAACATGTTCCTACCAATCATCCCAAGAAACATTCAAGAGCTCATATACTTCAAATTCATTCAAACCATTTATCAAACACTTTGCTTTCACAAAAAGCCACAGCATACATTTCATATATATATCAAAATCACAAATTAACACATGCTCAATCCATTATTTTGTATATCACAACATACCAAGTTCTCAAAATATGTTTCATCAAAAGCATATTAAAACATAAAGGAATATCAAACCACTTACCTTTATCAAATTTCCAATATAGCACTTGATTCTTAAGATTTCCACCTCCTATTCAATCCACTTTCCTATAAAACATACATATATGACAAAGAAATCATCAAATAGGACCTAATACTTTTAAACACCATTCTTAACTTAAGAACACTTCATTTTCCTTAAAATTCTAAAACGCATTTATATATATATTATTCTCATAATCATTTCTTCAACCCATTATCATTTCGTAGTCATCAAAGTCATCAAAATCCATTTGATAACTTCTTATATGTCAAATATGTTGGATACCCCATTTTTCCATAATCTCACATATACCTTACTCTTATAAACTTTCTTCAACAAGAGATCATCACAATTTGGCTTAAACTCATCAATTCATGTTCTTTACCTAATCAATTGAATGCTCAAATCCTTAGATTAGTGTTCTTAAACTTATGGGATTAAAACCCATCTCCTATCAAAACGAAACTTTCAAACTCTTACTAACCCATAACACTAAATAGAGGAATTAACATGAATACATAAACTAGATGAGATCCTTACCTTACTTAGAGTGGAATTGGAGTGGAAATTGAGCTCCTATTTCCATGAATCAGCTCTTCCTTCTTGCTGCCCTAGATGGAGAGAAAATAGGGAAAAATTGAAGAAGAAGGAATGGCACTCAAGGCTGAAGATGTTTGGTCTTAAGACCAAAGTTTTCAATTTTGCAAAATAGTCCCCAAAGTTTCTTTCATTTACTAAATGGCCCTTAATGAATTCATGGGTATTATAACCTTCGTCCGCGAATTTCAGGCAACTCCAATTCATAGACTTTGTCTCTGTATAAACTGAAGAAACTCCTCGCATTACTGCTTTCATTGTCAGATGATGGGAATCAGAGTTCAAAGACGTGCAGGAATTAGTAGGCTATAATAATTTTTTTTTATTTTTAGAAATTTAGGTTAATAAGTTGTTTCCAAATAGGAAAAGTTTCCTAATTTGGATTAATTAAGTGTTAGTTTACTTTTCCAATTAGACTACTTGTTTAGCAAGTTAGGGTAAGCTTGTAGCCTATAAATAGGCATCTTAGTTGCGTTTTTTTTATAGAGAGAAGAATTTTGATTTGAGAAATAAAACAGCGATTGTTTTATCTTTGTGAATTTGATTTCCTGCGAAGGGTTTTCAAACTAACAAATCTGAGAATTGATTAGTTTGCGCGAAGCGGCTTTATCAATTGGCGTGTAAATTCCAATCTACTTGTTAGATTGTTCTTGTTCATTGGTTTTATTCGAAGGTCCTGCAATTGCTTCCGTGACATACAAGTCGGGGTTTGGAGCGAATCGATCCGGGTTTCGTATCAAGTGGTATCAGAGAACGGGTTCTTCGAACAAAAATCAGGTTTTCAATTTTTCCTTATAAAATTGAATTCAAGTTGTTTGATATTCGCAAGCCTGTCATAAAATTTATTTTGTGATTGGTGTCAATCAATTATATCTTTATTGATTGTTGGTTTGAACATATTTGATATTTGTGGGGAAATTTGGTTAATTGTCAACATGAGTAAACAGGCAGAAGGTACTAGTGTTAATCAAAATCTAGAGGGTATGCTTGCTACTATGGGTGAACAGTTATGGCAATTATCAATTGAAAATCAACAGTTTAAGATGCGATTTGAACAGTTGGAGTCAGGATCTAGAGCGAGTACTCCACGAAAAACACCACCTAAAAATCCTTGGTTTGAGGGTTTGGAAGAGGATGGAGCTGACTTCGATGGTAGTGCTCGCCGGCAAGGCCGAAAAAGAGGTTTTACCGAGAAAGAAGGCAAGATACGCGTTCCTCCGTTTTTGGGTAAGGAAAGTCCGGAAGTGTTTTTGGATTGGGTTCGAAAGGTGAACAAAATCTTTGAATTCTATAATTATTCTGAGGAAACTAAGATTAGTTTGGCGGTTATGGAGTTCACTGGATATGCTAGCACGTGGTGGGAAGATGTACTTGTGCAACGTGACCTATTGGGAGAGCGACCAGTCTGTACTTGGGATGAAGTAAAGGCATTAATGTGGACCCGTTTTGTTCCAGCTCATTATTTTCGTGATTTGTGGTTAAAACTACAAAATCTAACTCAAGGAGATAAGACCGTTGAGGAGTACTACCAGGAGATGCAAATTATCATGAGTCGAGCACGAGTCCATGAGGAAAAGGCTGCGACTATTGCGCGATTTGTCAGTGGTTTGAATCAAGGTATTGCTAAATGTGTTGCTTTATTTCAATATACTGATTTGGAGGACTTACTTCACAAGGCCAAGGAAGTGGAATGACATCTTGAAATAGAGAAGCAAAATGGTATTGAAGGTGCTCGATCTTGGAAGTCTGTTTTCAAAGGAGCCACACAATGATCATTGACTCACGAAGTCAAGACTAAACCCGACAATGTGACTCAAAGGCTAAACCGGTTCAGTGTTATAGGTGTCAGGGAATTGGACATGTTGCAGCTCAATGTCCTAGCAAAAGTGCATTCGTCATGGTAGAAGAAACAGATTTTGTTCCCGAAATGCCAGCTCTTGAAGAGTCTGAGGTAGTGTGCTGTGAGCTAGAAAATGGAGAACTCTTAGTGCTTCGACAGGTTTTAACATCACATCCAATATTAGAGACTGAAGATTACAAGCGTACACAACTTTTCCATACCCGAGGTACAGTTAATGGTAAGACTTGCAATGTGCTAGTGGACAGTGGAAGTTGTACTAATGTTGTTAGTACCTTGATGGTGAATAAGTTGAAGCTACCTGTGGAAGATCACCCTAATCCCTATAGCTTACAGTGGATGCAACAAGAGTCTTCAGCAAAAATTACTAAACAAGCTTTGATTTCTTTGTCAATTGGAGCTTATCAGGATAAGATACTATGTGATGTAGTTCCAATGACAGTTGGTCATGTTCTTCTAGGACGGCCATGGATGTATGATCGCGAGGTGAGACATTTTGGGCGAGATATTGTGTATTCTGTCGAAAAGGATGGCCGGAGAATGATATTAACATCTCTTCATCCGTCGGAGGTGTACAAGGATCAGTGTAAGATTGCCCAGGATATGCAGTCCGTTGATGGAACAGGAGCCGGCCAAAGGCAAGCATTGATATGCACAACTGTTGGTGTCTTTCCTGGTAATGTCGCAGATTTGAGGACAAATCTTTTACACGACGGAGGGACTGATGGGAATCAGAGTTCAAAGACGTGCAGGAATTAGTAGGCTATAATAATTTTTTTTTTATTTTTAGAAATTTAGGTTAATAAGTTGTTTCCAAATAGGAAAAGTTTCCTAATTTGGATTAATTAAGTGTTAGTTTCCTTTTCCAATTAGACTACTTGTTTAGCAAGTTAGGGTAAGCTTGTAGCCTATAAATAGGCATCTTAGTTGCGTTTTTTTTATAGAGAAAAGAATTTTGATTTGAGAAATAAAACAGCGATTGTTTTATCTTTGTGAATTTGATTTCCTGCGAAGGGTTTTCAAACTAACAAATCTGAGAATTGATTAGTTTGTGCGAAGCGGCTTTATCAATTGGCGTGTAAATTCCAATCTACTTGTTAGATTGTTCTTGTTCATTGGTTTTATTCGAAGGTCCTGCAATTGCTTCCGTGACATACAATCCGGGGTTTGGAGCGAATCGATCCGAGTTTCGTATCATCAAAAAGCATTAGCCACGGAACTTGAGGTCCTGGAGTCCATTTTTTAATCAATAGAATGATCTCCAGGAGCGGCAAACAGCAGAAAATGCTAGAAAATCCTCAACAGCATCCAGTCGAATTGCAATCATTTGGATGATGTCGTGCGGAAGTTGGCACCAGTCAGCCATAAATGGTTTCTAATTGATAAAGATAAAGAAATTGCGTTCTGAATCTGACATATGTAGCAAAAGAAACTACAATCAGAACATCAACAGCACAAAGCATATGAATCAAGTTTTCTATAATACTCCAATTCACAAAAAAAAAAAAATCTTGATATTTCTACACAAACAAACAAGCAGTAAGAAGTCAATTATATCTTGAATCTGATACATTCTCATGCTTTTAATTCATTAACAAAACAATATTGCAAAAGCACCTAATTCATAACAAATGTTAAATTCCCTCAAGAAACAAGAAGGATGTGTGTTTTTTCGCCCCTTTTGCCTATTTTTGGATTCCCTTTATACCTTAAAGGACTGTCATCAATTGACATCAAATTCCTCCCCCTAAAAGGTCTCTTTAGAAGCTCAGTTAGCCCATCATCCTCCTAATGTTGCATTATATTGAACACACATTCACTAGAAGAACAACTGAAAGAGCCTGTTTACCTTGAACATTGTTGAAAAATGATATTCAACAACAATTTAAAACAACTCTCTTCACAGAGATGCAACAAACAATGCATGATTGGATGCAGCCATACATATATATTTCCAGAAATGGACGCATAAATGCACTTATAACATTAATTTTGTCCCATAATTCAACCCTTTTGCCACAATATGAAAATCAAGCAAGAAAGCAAACCACCACCAAGAAACAAAAATTCCTTGCTAAACAATATTCAATTTAATTATTATACTTAAATCAATACCCCAAAAGAAACACTTCAACAAGCTTTTATGTAGGATCAAAACATAATTACAAAAAGTGATCCTAATTCCTACACTAAAGCAGCATAGCAAATAATCTGTTGTTATTGTACAGTTGATGGACAAGTAAAGATTAATTACCTGCAGTACTAAATTAAGCAGCAACTGATGAACAGGGCTTGAGTATATCTAACAAAAGGAGGACAAGATTCACAAACAAATAATGTTTGCTTTGCTCTTATTCATCAAGGGATTGATTGTGTGTTTCTGATCTTTTATGTCAACAATTCAAACTTGAGAAAAGTAAACGTTTTATATGATCATTCACAGGAGTCAGGACAGTTAAACATTGAAGAAGAGCGATATAATACTAGGGGTGGCAATTCGTGTCGGGTTCGGGTTGACGGGTTCGGGTTGACAGGTTAACGGGTTAGAACATGTAAACCTGAACCCGACCTGATTAGTATTTCGGGTCAAGTTGTTCAACCTGAACCCAACCTGTTTGTTTATATTTAACCTGAGCCCGACCTGAAATGACCCATTCACAAAAATTGTATATTAAATTCTCAAATTAAAAAGCACATTTATGAAACACAGAATATTCATATCATAAAGTTATAAACCCAATCTAAACTCAATAGCACATCTCTCTGTTTAGATTAAACAGATTACAAGCAAAACCCATTTCTTCAAATAAGAAAATCACAAATGATATTCTAATCCGCAAATAATGTAAACCATTAAAATTACAAACCGAAAATAACTTAAAGAAATTACAGTCCAAATCTTTCTGTCAAATATAAATTTATCTTAATACAAACTTTCACAAACTTCTCAAACAACAAAATATCCAAAACATTTGAGCAGTGAGGAGCCTTGGAGAATAAGAGGATCATCGTTGAGCTATATAAAGAAACTGTACTCCTCTGTGGCAATTCAAAAAGTAGCAAAGTTAATTATCCAAATGGACCAAATAGAATAACATTACTAGTTACAACTTTAATCTTATGATGCAAATATTAATGAAAAGGCATTGACTCAACAATTATCTAATTACCTAAGATTTGAATTTATACCTCTAATGGAACTATTCTGCTTCACCTTTGTTGAGGTCCAAAGCCATAATGTCTTGAGCTACATCTTCCAATTTGACTGGAGATACATCTACACGAAAAAGAAAGGAAAATCTACATAACAAAAGGCAACCTTGGAATTTGGATGAAAAGAAAAATAAAACTCTTAAAAAGCTTACCATTTTCTCCAAATAGCCAATCTCTACTACATATTAAGGCTTCCACAACTTGGGGAGACATTGAACTACGATATTGGTCCAGAATTCTACCCCCAAGACTAAAAGCTAATTCGGATGCAACTGTTGAAACTGGAACAGTAAGAACATCTCTAGCTAATTTAGCTAGATCTGGATATCTAAATTGTTGAGATTTCCAAAACTCAAGTACATGAAGTGAAGATGTCCTTTTACTTCTTGGTTCATCTAAGTACATTTCCAATTGACTTTTTTTAACACTACCAGCAAACTTAAAATCTTCAAATTCATCAAATTCCTATCATATCAAGAAAATTAAATATTATATTACATAAAAATAATTCAAAATGATCAAAATGTTCATTATTCTAATATTATTACTAACAACATCAAAAGTTTAATATCATGCCTTGAAAACATTGGAGGATTCTTTACTAATATCATCCCGAAATATATGAGCATCGGCCTCTTTGCTGCCTTGAGAATGCGAAGATGATGCTTGACTAGTTCTTGAATCTTTCACATACTCATCAAAAAGACCAAAAAGTGTTTCTCTAACCTTTATCAATTCCCGAGACCCAGAACCATAAAGCTTTCCATAACTAAATTCAAGAAACTGAAACTTGTATCGAGGATCAAATATCACTGCAATGGCTAACAAGACATTGAAGTCACACCAATATTTGTTGAATTTGACAAACATTTGATCAGCTATCTTCTTCATATAGAAATCATTACTTCTTGACTCTTCATATAACTTCAACTGGATTACAAAAACATGAGGAAAGTACAAGTTTGCTGTTGGATAACGAGATCCAGAAAAGTCCACAGTTGCATTATGAAAAACCTCAAGAAACCTACATATTTTTTGAACTCTTTCCCACTCTTCTGTAGTTGGACAACTTTGAAAATTAGAATCACTCAATTGAAGATGACAAAAAGCAAGACGATAATAGAGAGCACTAGAAAGCCTCCTATAGGTAGAATTCCATCTAGTAGGAACATCTTGAGTTAATGCCTTTTTAGAATCTAGAGAAGTTTGGGAAACACAATTCATAAACTTCTGCTTTCTTCCTTGAGAACCCTTAACGTATTTCACACATTCTCTAATCTTGTCCACAGCAATGTCAATCTCTTTCAAACCATCTTGTACAATCAAATTGAGAATATGTGCACAACATCGAACATGAAACAAAGTGCCATCAAAGATCAAAGCATTCTTTAATTTGAGTTGAGTTTTAAGTATTTCAACACAAACATCATTAGCACTGGCATTATCCAAAGTGATAGAAAACAACTTCTTATCAATAGTCCAATCACTAGCCAAGCTATAAATCTTTTCAGCCAAAGCAACTCCAGTGTGTGGAGGAGGAATATGGGAAAAATTCAAAATTCTTTTTTGCAACACCCAATTCTTGTCTACATAGTGTGCAGTCAAACTCAAGTACCCATCAGTCGCAATAGAAGTCCATGCATCAGAGGTCAAACGTATTCTACCAGAGCATGCAAGTAACTCACTACGTAGTCTATCAAATTCAGCACAATAAATCTTCTTAATGTCAGACTTTGCAGTGTTTCTGGAGAAATGACTAACTTTTGGTTCCAAGTACTTAAAGATATTCCACATTCCTTCATATTCAACAAAAGAAAATGGCAAATCATGTCTCATAATAGCATGCACTACCAACTCTCTAAATTTATCTTGACTAAAGTTTGGACTTCTTGTGGTTAAGCATGCACTTTCATCTGAAGCAATCATGTATTGTCCTATGTCTTTTGTAGTCATTCTCACACATCTACCCAAGTGACGGTGTAAATTACCTGTACCATTAGCACTACCAGCTAAATACTTAGTCCCACACTTGTTGCATGCACATTTGAGCGCCTCATTTGGTTTTTGAGGGAGTATAGTAAAGTACTCCCAAATATCAGATTTAAGTCTCCTTTTCTTTTATTGTTGAACTTTTTCCCCTCCATTTTTAGGGCAAGAAGTCTGCGAGCCTTCTGTTATTTGTTGAATTGAATCATCAATGTCATCTTCATCTTCAATATCCATTAAAACTTCTTCATTTGTTTCCATAATTTACCTGTAAAATAAATTTCAATGAAAAAGAGCATAGATTCATTCAGTTACTTCATTTTCTTTTATTGATGCATTATAATATCAAAAGACAAAAAATAGAATAGGGATTGCGCATACTTACTCTTCTCACAATGTCCAAGCCTTCAAGGATTTTTTTTCACTTTGGTTGACAAACAATAACAATTTGCTGAAACAGAAACAAAAGAGTACAAATCAGAAAACTGCAAAACTAAAGAGCCCGAGCTACATTTCAAAACAAAAGTCACGGTACATCAACTAGCATAAGAAATTAAGGAGTATACGCAATAGTACGTAGAGCATCACTAATCTGTCAACATCCCTCAACCATTTCTTCATTTGTTGCTCAGCTCCTTGTCCAGTCATCCTCATCGCCTCATCATCGTTGCCTCGTCGCCTTCTCGCCGTCTTTATAGCGCCGCCCTTATCAAAATTTCAAAACAGAAAAACGGTAAGAGTGTGATGGATGAATTTTTGTTTTGGAAAATGTAAAAAAATCCTCAATCGAACTTATCGAAGAAGAATAGTGAAGCCGTGAAGGTCCTGAAGGAGTAAGGACCATAGGTAGTGAAGGACGGTGAGGGTGACTGTGTGCGTAAGCCTGTGAGGCTGAGGCAGTGAGACAGTCTCCGACTCTCCTGCGCTTAGCGAGATTGAGAGAGTGAGGAGAAGCGAGAGATCTGGTTAAGCGGCCGAATGGAATCACTGAAGATATCTGGTTAAGCGAGAGAGTGAAGACTAAGGAGAAGTGAGGACTGAGGAGAGCGAGAGATCAGGGAAGACAAGAAGAGGCCGAATAGAATTAGTCATCTGATTCACTTATCAATTTATATGTCGACTCAAAAGTCAAAACATTAGGTTTAGCTATTAGGGTTTTCTTATTTTAGTAATTTATATTTTGGGGTTTAAACTTATGTATATTTACAAACGGGTTCACGGGTTGAATTCGGGTCATTTCAGGTTGACCCGAATCCGACCCGAAAATTTAATATACGACCCGAACCCCACCTGACCCGGAAAAAAATCCAAAAAACCTAACCCTAACCTGATTTTTTCGGGTTCATTTCGGGTCGGGTTTTCGTGTCGTGTCAGAAATTGCCACCCCTATATAATACGGCACTTAAAATAACTTTTATTAATTAGACCCTGGAATTTCACAAAATATTACTTTGGCCCACATTCCAATGAGATCGGATCTTTTGTCCAATATTATCTTTGTCTTATTTTATCTTATTTTTTTTAATTCAAAAGCGATATCTTCATTAACATTGAAAATGATTTACACGGCTAACTAGCCGGTATTAAGTGCAATGAGTAAAAATTCAATGCAATACAAACAACTCAGATCACAAAATGACCTAAAGTCATGTTTTGGTTGATTTTTACAAAACCAAATCTACCATTACTAAAAACTTGATCTAAAGCTAAAACTGAAATCAAATCTCAATCTTAACATAGTTAAAACTGGAGTGATATACCTCCCTACTAGCATGCTCGAACAGAAAATTCATCCTCCCTAGTAGCTGCACAAGACCAAACTCTCAATTTCTACAAATCCAACATATCTGCACTCTATTGAAGATACATATTTCCATTGAAATTGTAGATTTTCATTGTTTATTTTATTTTTTTCTTCTTGAAAAAAACTCCAATAAAGGTGATCAATTCTCTCAAATGAGAAAAGAAAACTCCCAAATTGAGAGACACATAACTCCCATGAGGAAGACAAGTGAAAAATGAGGAGTCCAGATCCTCTGTCCAATATTTATCCAGTCCTATTATGTCTAACGTTTAAAACTACGTAGTTTCATTAAAAGTAGGGACTAAATGCATAAATATCATTAAAATTACTTTACAATTATTAGACCCTAACCAAGAGATTAGTGAATCCTACGACATAGTTTTAATTAGGACAGAATAAGACAGACAAAATTTTAGACAGAAGATCCCGTGTAAAAAATGAGGGGGAAATTTTGGATTTAAGGGAGAAGGGATGGTGGGGAAGGTAGCGATGCCGCCTCCCCCTTGGGGTTTATGTACTTTTGTGTCTTTGATAGGTGAGAGAAAAAGTACGAAGAGAAGAGGATGTCTTATTTTATCCAATATTTAAAACGGTGTTGTTTAACTAAAATTAGATATTAAAAGCATAAATACCACTAAATTCATTTTACAATTATTAGACGTTAATCAATAAATGAGTGATAGTTTTAATCCTAGAACACAGATAATTTTGAACATAAGATCTCATCTCCATTTCAATATGTTGCACTTCCACCTTTTTAACATTTTTCTCAAATATTTTGTTTTTGTTTGTTTTTATTTTTTTTTTAAATGAAATTGTTTGGGTATTTTATTTGGGGAGACAAGACAATACCACCAGTCGAGATGTAATAAGTAGATAAAACTCAACTTGAATAAAAAAATTGAACAAATGAGTTTTGAATCTTTGAGGACTTATTGGTTACTCTAGATTTTTTAAGTTTTCTTCCGTGAGATTTCTACCCACTATTCATAAACTCTAACAGAAATTGATCAATTACCACTCCTATAGTATAACCACGTTCTTTCGCAAAATCCAAATTAAAGAGCTAGAAATGATGACTATATTACCTAATTTTTTTTTTAAACACACACCCTCACATGCATTTCCAAGTCTTGAACTCTAGAGATAGAGGTGGAAACGCTAACTCTCTCACCACTAAGCTAGCTTTAATGGCTAACTATATTATCTATTTAAAAGGTAAAAGATGATGAAAAAGAAGAAGAACAAAAGCCAACCATATGTTAAATGAATTAGCATTTTTTGTCTTCACATAGCAAATATTCTGATTAGAAAATATACATTTATTGGAGGGTGTTCCAACTAATTTGTTCAAAGTCATTATTGAATTTACATTTATTGATATATCTTTTGTTTGTTATGAGAAGAAGACACAGCTATATATATTGAAATTGGAGCATTATCAATACATGTTTTAAGTATTTCAAAGAAGAAAAGAAATACAAGCAACACCAACGCAGCACCACCACCACCACCATGCAATAGTACTAAAGGCCGACGATGATCTATTGCTAGAAGTATCTTGAGGTGGTGGTGAATCCACGACAACAATGCGACCACCAAGGCAACCACCCTCATCATCACCACCACCACCACCACTTTCCGAGTCCTCGGCTCCACCTCTTCCACTCTCGTGAAGAGCAGCCGGTAACAGGAGGAGGCAAATAATGGTAAGCATTAGCCAAACTTTCATTGTAGCCATTATTTTCATCAAAATGTTAGAATTGTTGCTTGCTTTATCTTCATGCAGAATTACACTACAATACTTATACTGTTTCTGAGTAGAGAATAATGGGATTTAAAAAAGAAATCATATGCCATTCTTGGGAGTGTTCTACGGCTTAACTTCCCGATAATTTCCCGGAGGTTAAGGAAAAGGTAGGAGGCGGTAAGCTTTGGTAGGCGAGAGAAGAAAAGCAAGATTAGAATGAAATTTTGCTCATGTACGTACATGGAAGCTGCTGGCTGCTGCTCTTTGACAAGAAAATGAAGTTTATTGTTTATATTGCTATTAATTAAAGAATGGTGGAAATCAACATAGATAATAAGATACTAAAACATGAATATTCCAACATTTTGTATAAAAAGATCAGATCATATTATCATAATCATAATATGTAAGATTATTTGGTGATTTCATTCAATGATCGTCATTGCTTATCTCTATTTTCATAACAAAATTAATTTAATTCCAAATGCGACTAATTAAATTTTCTTTTTTAAGTTTCGCAGTAATTAAAGAATGTGATGATGAATTTTGCTTACTATTGAAATAAACCGTAAGAAAATGGATGAGAATTGTTCAAGTAGCTAATTAGATCAATGTCAATTGTCAAATTTAAGACTTTTTGTAATCTTAAAAAAAGAATCAGAACATTCAATTAGGCAGTCAACTATATATATATACCAAAGTTGTTGTTCCATGCCATATGGAACCATAAAATGATAAAAAGTTGTTGTTCCATGCAAATGCGAGTATCGGCGGTTCATGATTCGGTTAATTTGACTAGATTAATTTAACTTTTTTTTATTTTAAAAATTTTGACCGAAGCGAAATTGAAAATCTAATAAACAATAATCGAATCCGGTTTTTAATTGTTCGGATTTCAATTTTATTCTTGGGAGAATTTGTATTAAGGGCGCGTCTTATATACTTATTATTAAATGGGGTATAATTTTAATATATTTATTATTAAGGACGTCAACATAACTTTATTATATTATATACTTAATAAAAGTCGTTAGTGCCCTTCTTATCAATTATAAGAAAGATTACGTTTAATACCTAACTTTTTATCTTTTACATCCAATCTTTTATTAGTTATTTTTAATAATTTCTTGTGGATAAAATTTGATAGTAAGTTAGATCATTATCAAACTATCTTAAATAATAAAATATACTTATCATTAAACTCTTTTAATTTTTAAGAGTTTTTGTAATGTCTTAAATAACAAAATATAATCATTTTCAAAATCTTTCAAAACGTAAATTTTTCTTTTCATGATATATTTATTAATAAATTATCTTAAATCGTAAAAAAAATTCATGAATATATTTAAAATTAAAAAAATGATTAAATAACACAACATCGAAAAATACAACAACTTTAAAATTAATAATTAATAATAAATAGCTGTACGTGCTTACATGTTTTTCAAATAATTAAGTTCATTGAAAATATACCAAAAAACTTAAAATTCATTACAATTAATTATGATTTGTGATATTAGTTTGACAAGTTTTATTTTTTAAAACTTAATTTTACAGTATAACATAGTTTAATAATGATTAAAATGTACGTGAAATTTTATGGATAACAATTAAGTAAAATTAATATTAAAAGTTATTAATAACACTTATGAAACAGTAAATGATAAAATAGTTTATGATAAGACTAATGTGTTTCAGTAATAAAAGAATAAAAGAAGTAACTTAATATGAAAATTTATTGATAACAATTATAAAACAATGTCAAAGAGTTTTAAGATATAGTTAATGATTAAATCGATATATTTTAGTAATAAAAAGATAAAGAAAATAAGTGTTTTGATCGTGATGAATTGTTTAATTGATGAAAAAGATAATAAAGTCATTGGTTAATCATTTAAACTAATATAGATATTTTAACGCCCTTAATAATAAATATATTAAAGTTGCGCCTCATTTAATAATAAAGACATGAGTCGTGCCCTTAATACAAATTCTCCCTCTATTCTTTTGCTTTTTGTTTTGGGAAAATTTGTATTAAGGGCGAGCTCCAAAGCCTTATTATTAAAGAGGGCGTAACTTTAACATATTTATTGTTAAGGGCATGAAAATAATTTAATTAGTTTATATAATTTGTAAAAGACTTTATTATCCATAGATAAACTCAAACAACAAATAACAATTATCCAATTAATTCACTTCTAATAGTTTTCGATCACTCATTCAAAGCATCATTCAATCAATTCAATTTTAATCTTCTTTTAAATTCATCAAATCTTCTCATTATCTAAAACTATATAGTTTTCATTGTCAATGATTGATTCAATTTTAATCTTAATTTTTTTTTTAAATCTAAAATGCATTGGTCATTAGTTTAAACACAATATATATTAACGAATGATTTAATCATATCAGTCATAAAATTATAAAAGGAATTACGTTAGTATAATAAAATAAAAAAGAATCTTGATATTTGAATATAATAAATAGAAATAATTAATTTTATATTCACTTTGAATGAAAAATAAATAAGAATATTATGCACTCACTTCTAATACTTTTACCCTTTGTGAAAAAAAAAAGTTAAGAAAAAATAAACTTCAAATTCTCTTCATTTTTATTTATCTTTCTTAGTTTTTTTAGATTTGAGGTAGAGAATTAGAAAACGGCATCTCCTAAGAAAGATAAATAAAAAAGAAGAGAATTAGAAAAAAAATTAAAAAAACAAAGAAAGATAAATAAATTATTAATCACATTAATGTTAGAACTCTACCTCAAATCTAAAATAGTAAACGAACAAAATTGTAACAAAAAAAACAATTCAAACTGAAATTCAAGAAAATAAAATAAAAATGAATTACATCTCAAATTGAAACATATTAGTGACATAATTATTCATTCAATCTAAAACAAAAAAAATGTGAAATTTGGAAAAGAAAAAAGGAAAATAATTATAAGTAAAATTAAAAAATAAATAAATGAAATTTTAATTTTGTCTCAAGTTGAAATCATATGATTATCAAAATTTTATATTCAATCTAAAATAAACAAAATAACAGCAAGCAAAAACATAAATTATAACTAATTTAAAAAAAAAATATGAATTATATTTCAAATTAAATCATATTATTGCTAAGGGTGGGCAACTCAAATCCTCTAGTTTAATTTTGTTTTTTTACTTTTTTATTTTTTTATTTTTTTTTTGACAAAGGGTAAAATTATTAAAAGTGAGTGCATAATATTTTTATTTATTTTTCCTTCAAAGTGAATACAAAATTAATTATTTCTATCTATTATATTCAAATATCAAAATTCTTTTTTTATTTTATTATACTAACATAATTCATTTTATAATTTTATGACTGATATGATTAAATCATTAGTTAATATATATTGTATTTAAAATAATGGACAATGGATCAGTCATAAAATTATTAAAGAGGTAGAGTTCTATTGTATATATTGAATTTAAAAATTATAAAATAATGCCCTTAATCATTAGTTAATATATATTGTATTTAAAGTTACGCCCTCTTTAATAATGAGGTAGAGTTCTAACATTAATGTGATTAATAATTTATTTATCTTTCTTTGTTTTTTTAATTTTTTAATTTTTTTTTCTAATTCTCTTCTTTTTTATTTATCTTTCTTAGGAGATGTCGTTTTCTAATTCTCTACCTCGAATCTAAAAAAACTAAGAAAGATAAATAAAAATGAAGAGAATTTGAAGTTTATTTTTTCTTAACTTTTTTTTTCGCAAAGGGTAAAAGTATTAGAAGTGAGTGCATAATATTCTTATTTATTTTTCATTCAAAGTGAATATAAAATTTTTTAATGCACACGTGGAGTGGCATTTATTTTAATTGGCATTGATTTTTTGGCAGGTTAAGGAAAGATCTTATTTGAAGCATAAATCAAATTAAATCAATCTATGCAAGGAAGATTGATTTGGAGATTAATGCTATCTTGATATTTTTGGGCTTATCTTGGTATTCTTGGAAGCTATCATTAAAGATCTATCTTTGGAAAAGATAAGCATTGAAGGCACATGGTTTTTCCATCTTTCCAGTTGAATTATTTGGAAATAATCTTGGAGATAAACATGGGAAGATTTGGTGTGCCTATATGATCTTTCCACACCACACGGTTTTGTGTGTGCAAGGCGTGTGAATTGTTTGAATCATGTAGAGCCTTGATGTTTATTTCGGTCTTCATTAGACTGTGAACACACTTCTTTGTTGGAGATCTTTGATCAAAGTGTGTTGGCTTAAGCATCTTAATGTCATATTATTGAAGATGCAATCCTTGTTTTCTTTATTATAATCCAGCCTCGGGAGGAGGTTGTTGAAGAGCACAGGAGAGTTCAAACGTGGGCAAGGTGATCTTGTACCAACCACGGATTCTGGGAGGAGTTTATAGAGAGAGAGTAAGGGGGGCAGGTACGGAAGATTGGTCTGCTCCGAAAGGCTGAGTTTTTCGGTTCGCTCCCTCTATGTGGTCGGCCTTCTTACCAGTCTGCCTCCTTTCTCTTGATGGAATATATCACCGAGCTCCAGCTTTACTTGCCTTCGAGCCTTGCTTGGCCTAATGTTTGTTGGCCCGTAACAGTAGAGGAAGTTTGAACCTGGAAAGCCGAGCAACCCATCGGGTGTTAATTTTTCCATTGACAAGGGGATCTTGTCTTCATTGTGGGCAAGGGGACTTGCATTAACCACAGATTCCGGGAGGAATCAACAAAGTCGAGGGGAGCTCGCACAATCCGTTCACTGTGGAGTTAGGAAGAGGCGGCGTCAAAGATAAGAGGGAGTCTTACTTTGTGTCAGACCGAGTGTCTTGTAACTTGTGAACTTAGTGGATTGTTTTTCTTGGGCATGGCCCTGCAGACGTAGGCAGATTACCGAACTACGTTACCAACCTCCTGTCTCTTTACTTTCCGTAGTTTATTATTGTCCATTACTTCTTTTATTATCGGTGTCACACCTAGTGTTCCAACACACTAGAACACCACGTATCTAACCTTGATCTTTTAATTGGTATCAGAGCGGGTCGTCTTTGTTTCTTAGGCGGGATCCGCAGGACTTGATCTTGGTTTTTGTGCAATGGACTTTATGATGGAAGGAGGTCTTTTCATTAGCTGATGATGTCCCTGGATCTTCAGATGTTCCACCTGATGTTACTCCAGATGTTACTGCAGTTGACTCTGATTCTGCGGAGGAAGTTGTTGCAAAGGAAACTCCTTTTCCTTCTGCACTTCTGGTGTCACTGCTGGTGTCACGCCTGGTGTCACTGACAGTCATGCCCCTTCCAGCGCCCAATCTGGTGGGTATGTTGCTGGTTCAGATGAAAGAATTCCAGAAGTTGCTGCTGGTGTTCAATTGCTAGCAGATTCAGTTGGCCTTGTGCCTGATGCTGCAGAGGATTCTGAGTAATATGACTCTCATGATTGTTTATTTTACTCTGCTTAAGACAATTCTTTATGATTTATTGTTTTTTTTGTGCCCTTTTGTCCTTTTATGGAAAAAAGGGGGAGTAATTTGACTATTTTGGATATTTGGTTTGTAATCCCTAAAACAATGTATGCTGGGAACTTGGTGTCTTTTGTTGTGTCATGCACAATGTCTTGTGCAGTGATGTTTCTTAGGGAACTTGGTGTCTTTTGCTGTGTCATGCTCAATGTCTTGTGCAGAGATGTTTCTTTACCTAGTTCCTGTTCAGGGGGAGTTTACAAGCACTTCCGATTCAGCATACAGGGGGAGTTTGGATTTTGCCAAAAAAATGCCAAAGGGGGAGATTGTTAATGCACACGTGGAGTGGCATTTATTTTAATTGGCATTGATTTTTTGGCAGGATAAGGAAAGATCTTATTTGAAGCATAAATCAAATTAAATCAATCTATGCAAGGAAGATTGATTTGGAGATTAATGCTATCTTGATATTTTTGGGCTTATCTTGGTATTCTTGGAAGCTATCATTAAAGATCTATCTTTGGAAAAGATAAGCATTGAAGGCACATGGTTTTTCCATCTTTTCAGTTGAATTATTTGAAAATAATCTTGGAGATAAACATGGGAAGATTTGGAGATAAACATGGGAAAATTTGGTGTGCCTATATGATCTTTCCACACCACACGGTTTTGAGTGTGCAAGGCGTGTGAATTGTTTGAATCATGTAGAGCCTTGATGTTTATTTCGGTCTTCATTAAACTGTAAACACACTTCTTTGTTGGAGATCTTTGATCAAAGTGTGTTGGCTTAAGCATCTTAATGTCATATTATTGAAGATGCAATCCTTGTTTTCTTTATTATAATCCAGCCTCGGGAGGAGGTTGTTGAAGAGCTCGGGAGAGTTCAAACATGGGCAAGGGGATCTTGTATCAACCACGGATTCCGAGAGGAGTCGCCATTGACAAGGAGATCTTGTCTTCATTGTGGGCAAGGGGACTTGCATTAACCACAGATTCCGGGAGGAATCAACACAAGTCGAGGGGAGCTCGCACAATCCGTTCACTGTGGAGTTAGGAAGAGGCGGCGTCAAAGATAAGAGGGAGTCTTACTTTGTGTCATACCGAGTGTCTTGTAACTTGTGAACTTAGTGGATTGTTTTTTCTGGGCGTGGCCCCGCAGACGTAGGCAGATTACCGAACTGCGTTACCAACCTCCTGTCTCTTTACTTTCCGCAGTTTATTATTGTCCATTACTGCTTTTATTATCGGTGTCACACCTAGTTTTCCAACACACTAGAACACCACGTATCTAACTTTGATCTTTCAAAATTATTTATTTCTGTCTATTATAATCAAATATCAAGATTCTTTTTTATTTTCTTATACTAACGTAATTCCTTTTATAATTTTATGACTGATATGATTAAATCATTCGTTAATATATATTGTGTTTAAACTAATGACCAATGCATTTTAGATTTTAAAACAATTAAGATTAAAATTGAATCAATCATTGACAATGAAAACTAGACAGTTTTAGATAATGAGAAGATTTGATGAATTTAAAAGAAGATTAAAATTGAATTGATTGAATGACGGTTTGAATGAGTGATCGAAAACTATTAGAAGTGAAATAATTGGATAATTGTTATTTGTTATTTGAGTTTATCCATGGATAATAAAGTCTTTTACAAATTATATAAACTAATTAAATTATTTTCATGCCCTTAACAATAAATATGTTAAAGTTATGCCCTCTTTAATAATAAGGCTTTGGAGCGCGTCCTTAATACAAATTTTCCCTTTTGTTTTTGCATTTTTTGCTAAAATATTTTGTTAAAATTATTAAATTAATGAAACATCCTATTAATTATATAAAAAAATTATCTAAAATTTTTTATGTATAATAATATGTAATTATATATAATTTATTGATTATATATTTATCTAATATAAATATATATATATAAATTATTAATTATTTAGTTATTCAATTAATTCAGACAATCGAAACTAAACCGACAATCAAAATGAATTAGATTTGTTCGATTAACGAAATTCAAATTTTCAAAATTATAAGAAAACCAATAAAAGACGTAAATACGATTCAAAAACGGAGTACAAATAACCAAATTGAATTATGTTCCGTGGCTCAACCCTAGACTTCCATGCCAAATGGAAGATTTTGTACGGATTCATCTTTCTTCATTTATTTTTTTAAGGCTAATTACCAGGAACCCTTGTGGTTTGCCGAATTTCCCTATAACTCTTATATTTTATAAAAATGTATCGAGTACCTCTATGTGTTTTGAGTGAAATAGAAAGTTGATGGAAATTAGGTCTTCTAACGGAATCGTTAAAGTTTTTCATTATACCCGATATAAATAATCTCTCAAAGCCTCAAATCTTTTAATTATTAAAGTTTTGAGATTAAATTTTAAATTATTAAAGTTTTGAGGTAAAAAATTATTTTCTTCTCCTATGTCATTTTTCCTTTCCCTTTTTTTTATTTTTCTCCTCTAATTCAATCGACGTTTTCTTTTTTCTTATTTACTTTTTTTTCCTTTCCCTATTTCTTTCTCCTTCATGGATTTCTTCCATCACAACCATCACCACTAACTTCACCATTTTCCTAATATCTCTAACAATTTCTGGATCAACATAGACACAAAAATAAAAAAATTACTGCTATTCCTTGTCAAAAATCTCCAAATTTTGATAAATTGATATCTTTATGATGGTGGGTATTTGTTAGAGTAAGATAACTATGGGATCCAAGTATTGTGCCTTGAGGTTTTTTTAGTAAGATAGATTCTTTTTTTTGCACAAAGAAACGATGAAGTTAAAAAGTTTCTGTATCCACAACACATGTTTACAATATCTTGGAATTTAAAATCAAGATACAATTGAAAACTTTATTTATACTTGATCTCAATCCTCAATATGGCCATTTCTTCTGCTTTCTTTTGCTTAATAAGGTGATTGTGATTTGAGTTGGATGAACATCAGTGCCGTGTTTAACTTGAACTTGACAAGTTGGGTTAAACTCCATACATGTCGCCGTTTTTGGATCCAAAGCATTGAATTCCGCCATTCGCGAATCCAAAGCATTGAATTCGATCTTCACCTTCAACAAGAACTTCAACATATGTTCTCTTAGGTGAAACAAAGAGTAATTTGGAGAATTTACGAAATTAATTGACCCTCGGTAAATCGCACTTGCACAATAAAGCTTGTGTTATTCAATTTTCGTTAATGGACCTAATTTAATTTCCATCCACTTTTTATTTCACCCAAAACACATGAGGATACTCAATAAATTTTTATAAAATATGGGGTTATATGAAAATTTGACATACCACAGGAGTTCTTGGTAATTAGCCCTTTTTTTTAACAAAACAAAAATACACCAATAATATAAAATTCTTCTTACTTTGACCTGATTAGCAGTCTCCCTTGCCAAGCTAAATCTTGGATCTAAATCTCTAAATCAATGAAATACAAATTTGGAGGTACAACTCCAAACAAATTCATGTCTTGGAGTCCAACCACTTTGTTGACAAGGGGCCTGACCTAGTGGTGGCCACGGTTCCGGTTCCGGTTCCGGTTCCGGTTCCGGTTCCGGTTCCGGTTCCGGTTTTTTCGATTTTTAGTTTCGAATTTCGATTTTTATCCCACTATTATTTCAAACTCAAATAATACAACATAATAATATAATTATAATAATAATAGTTACAATTAAACTTAATTAATATATAGTTTTTAGATAATAGAACTAGGAAGAATTAAATTAGATAAATTCAAGGATATAAAAATAATATGAATATTTGAATTGTTAATTAGAATTCAACTAGTATAATATTATAATATAATAACATAATTAGAATAGTAGTTAAAATAACAGTAATATATGAATTTTTTAAAATAATAGAATTATGAATATTAGATAAGTGAGAAAGAAAAATATAGAAAGAATAAGAGTATTTTATAAAAATTTTCAAGTTAAAAAATTTAAATCATAAATTTACAAGTTAAAAATTAATAAATGAAGAAATTACTAAATTTTATTCATTGGATAGAAAAATTTACAAGTTAAGATTTTTAAATCATAAATTTACAAGTTAGAAATTAATAAATGAAGAAACTACTAAAATTTATTCATTGGATAGAAAAATTCACAAGTTAAGATTTTTAAATAATAAATTTACAAGTTAGAAATTAATAAATGAATAAACTACTAAATTTTATTCATTTGATAAAAAAATTTACAAGATAACATTTTTAATCATAAATTTACAAGTTAGAAATTAATAAATGAATAAACTACTAAATTTTATTCATTTGATAGAAAAATTTACAAGTTAAGATTTTAATTCATAAATTTACAAGTTAGAAATTAATAAATGAAGAAACTACTAAATTTTATTCATTTGATGGTTTAAACTTTAAATTTGAATACTAGAATAATACAATTGCAAAATATGGAAAATTATAATATTTGATAAACATAATAAATTATTTCAAATTTTCAATAATGTAAAAATGTACAATATGATATTTTTCTTCATTTTAATAAACTAATAGTCGTCGTCGTCGTCGTCGTCGTCATTATTGGCTCTATCGGCATCGGTGACCGGTGAATTAGTTCTAGTTGTACAAGTAGAGCTACCATCGGTGGTAGTACCGTCTAAATCTAAATCAAAATTTTCTTCTATGTCTTGTTCTTGTTCTCTATATGCGGCTTTAGTCCAATCATCTACTAAAGCTTGAATCTCCAAGGACATGGGACTCATACGCGATCGGGTCTCGTCCAAAATGTTGCCACCTTGACTAAAAGCTTGTTCCACGGCTACGGTTGATGTCGGGGCCGCCAAAATCTCTTTGGCTATCGAAGCAATAATGGGAAACATCGTTGTCTTGGATTTCCACCATTCCAATATTTGGAAGTTCTCAACATTATCACATTCATACTTGTTATCACTAAAATCAAAAGAAGTGGTTAAATATATCTCAAGTTCCGTACTAGTAGTACCCTTGTGTTTTTTTAACGATTGAAACATTTCTAAACCAGGAAGGATAAAGGAAGACGAAGATGAAGATCCAGTTGAAAAACTATGGTGAGTAGTGTGAGTGGTACTACTAGAAGGAACTTGAGATTGAAAATTAGAAGAATATTCTTCATATAATGCATTTAACATATCTTTAGTCTCACTTATGTATCTACTTACATTTAATTGTAATTGAATAATATTTGGATCTAATGGAAAACATTCTTGTAACGAATTATAATAATACTTCAAATATTGGTCTAAACCTTGAAATTTAAAACGAGGGTCAAGAACAATAGCAACTAAATATAAAATTGGAATTTCTCTATAATAATTAAGCCATTTTTCTAACATGTGAATAATACTTTGCGTCAAAGTTCCATCATTTATGTGAATTTTTAACACACCAATTATATTACATGCTTCAACTAAAAATAAATGAGAAGTTGGAAAATACACACGTGAAAACAAACAAGTAGCATCCTTAAAAACTTTTAAAACTTCTAACAATTTTAAACAACAAGTCCAATGATTAGGATATAATACAATTCCAAGACAAGAGTTATCAATGAAAAAGTTACATAACAATGAACTATATTTAGAAGAATCATAAAGTAAATCATAAGTAGAATTCCAACGATTTGGAACATCCTTTTTAAATCTTTTAGGTTTTTGTCCATGTTGTATACAATATTTTCCCCATGTTTTCATTAAACTTGGATGTCCACTCAAATATTTAATTGCATCTTTAATTGGTTTAATATGAATTTCTAATGCACTTAAACCATTTTGAACGGATAAATTTAAAATATGGCATACACATCTAATATGAAAAAATTTCCCACCTAAAATTGGTGCACAAATATCTTTTAATTCTACAATAGATGCATTATTAGCCGATGCATTATCAAAACCAATTGAAAAAATTTTATCATTCAAATTATATTCTTCTAAAATAATACTAATTAATCTAGATATATTTATGGCCGTATGAGAATCATTAAAAATTCTAAATGCAATTACTCTTTTTTGTAAAAACCAATTTGAATCTACCCAATGACAAGTTATACCCATATAACTATTCATTTGCCAATGATCACTCCAAATATCGGAACATATTGAAACACGAGAATCTAATTTTAAAAAATATTCCGATAAGCTATTTTTTTCTTTTTTATGAATTTTTTTAATATCACGTGTTAAAGTTGTTCTAGGAACACGTTTAACTTGTGGATTTGCATTTTCTTGTACTAATCTCACAAAATTTGGTTTTTCACCAAATGAAAATGGTAAATGTTGTACACAAACAAATCTAGCTACACCATCTCTCCATTTTGAATCACTAAATTTAAATAAATTTAAATTACTAGAAGAAGAAGAACCTTGTTGAGCAAAACCGGTTAATTGCGCTTGTGACTTTTGAAGGCCGATTTCTTGAGGATGCGTTTTCTCCAAATGCTTGTTTAGTGTACCATATCCACTCCCAATTTTGAAGGCGTATGATTTCTCGCAAAAATTGCATTGTGCTCTAATAAGAACTCCATCGGCATCAAAAAATTTTGTGAAATATTTCACAAACATTTCGGATTTTGGATTCGTTGGTGGACGACGATTTGATTGTGATTCATTACCAATATTAATTGGTTGGGATGAAGAACCAAAACTATCCATTTTATAAAAAAAAATTCAAACGGATTAAAAAAGAATAAGAAATTGAAATAATAATATATTAAAAACAAAAATTAATAATTTAACTAATAATTATAATAGAAACAATAAATTGAATTGAATTTTATAAAATTTTGATGTTTGAGAAAATTGAGATGAAGAGAATTAGAATGAGAAATTTAAATAATAATATATTAAAAACAATAATGAATAATTTAACTAATAATTATAATAGAAACAATAAATATAATTGAATTTTATAGAATTTTGATGCTTGAGAAAATTGAGATGAAGAGAATTAGAATATTGAGAAAGAAGAGTAGAAATTGTGTGAGAAAAATGAAAAAAATAAGGGGTATTTATAGATAATAAATTAGAAAAAATTAAAAAAAAAAAAAAAAGAAATTGAGAGGAACGGTCAAATAATTGACCGTTCCTCACCAATTTCTTTTGGACCGTTGCCACCATGGCAACGGTCAGCAACGGTCAAATAATTGACCGTTGCTTTTTTTTTTTTCTTTTTTTGTTACAGGCGCGTGTGAATGTATATTTTTTTTTTTATTGCACGCGCCACATGCTTGCCAGTCAGCCACTGCTGACGTGGCAATTTTTATTTTTTTTTTTTTTATTTAACGGTTTGGAACCGGAACCGGAACCGGCGGTTCCGGTTCCAAACATAAAAAATTGGAACCGTAACCGAACCGCCTATAGGCGGTTCGGTTACGGTTCCGGTTGAGTGGGGCCACGGTTCCGGTTCCGGAACCGGAACCGGCGGTTCCGAACCGGCGGTTCCGGAACCGGAACCGTGAAAATGGCCATGTCTAGCCTGACCTATCTTCTCATTGGCACAAGATAAAAGGGTTTCTACCAAGTTTTAAATGTGTGCAAAGCACAGCAACTCTACAAGCAAATATAATTGAGGATGAGCACAGTATTTAAAATTTGCAAGAAAATGATGAGACAAGCATGAGTAGATCAGAAGTTTTCAGTAGCGAAATACGAACATTGTCAAGACCTAAATGAAGCAAGAAATCTTAGAACTGACCTACAATTGACTACTAATATTACTAACTTTGTATAACAAAGTCATGATGCAGGCAAGATAAGAGTAATGGTGACTTGCACGCAATTTTTCACCCAGAAAATCCCAAACGACAGCCAAAATCGCCTCATTCGAGCAAGTCTGAAACTGCTGTCTTCTTGAAAGGATCTATCTGAGACAATTGAGCTGCCAATGCTCTATTTGGGAAGATATTATCAGCCTTCATCCTCTCATTGAAGCCATAAGCAGGAGTCTTCGCATTAACATAGGCCTGAACAAGTGACTGGAACTGTCTGATACGGGATACATATCCCACCTTTCTCATCCTATGAAATATTTTCTCAGTATTATGTACATCGCCTTTCTTTGCATACTGGTCCATGATGGCCATATAAGAACTAAACATTGGCCTCATCCGATTCTGTTCTGAAGCCTTCTGAAGTATGGAGTCAGCTTTTCCCACTTCTCCGGCATCAACATGAAGCTTAACAAGTGCATCCCACGTCAGTGGCCCTATATAGCAGTTGCAGTCAGCCATCTGCTTCACAAGATCCTTTCCTTTGTCCAATAACTTATGATTTGCATACACCTTCAACAAAGCAGAATAATGCTTCGATGACATCTTACTCCGTTTCTTTGACATCGCATCAAAGACAGCTTCAGCTTCTTCAATTTTCTTTAAATTACCCCAAGCTTCAATAGCTGCCAAGCACTCCGGAAGTCGGGGCCTAGGTTCACAAACTTCCCAGATTCTTCCGACTTCATCAGTTCTTCCCAGGGCTGCATAAAGAGGAAGTAAAAAGGGGATGGCCCAACGGTTTTCCCTTATATCTACTCCTTCCATCTCCTCCAACAGACTCTCAGCTTTCACCTTTAGCCCACCAGATATGTAGTGCTTAGCTAACAATGATTTTATAACAAAATCAGGTTCTATGCCCTCATCCTTCATCATCTCAACAACTTTTTCCATCCCAGTAATGTCGTTTGATTGACCTTTGGTATCTATTAGAATTTTAAATGTGAAGAGAGAAGGCTTGACATCTTCCTTCTCCATCAACAATAGAACATCAGCAATTTTCTTCCTGTCACACCTCTTATAAAGAAGTAGCAACTGGTTACAAGCAAAGCTAGTAATTGGAAATTCCAGATCCTTCATCTTGTTGAAAACCTCCTCAGATTTCTTCATATTCACTACAGAAACACAATTAGCCAACAGAGTTCGATAAACTATTTCACCTTGGAAGGATTTTGGGATGCTCGCAATGTAATTTTCAGCCTTCTGAAGACCACGCACTTTCGCAATCAAATCGAGACGAGAAGCATACTCTCTCTCACCAAACTCGTGACCTTTCAATTCCAACCACTCAGAAAGCTGTCAAAAGAGAATGAGGGGAATTGAAAAAAAAAACAAAGAAAAAGAAGGGGAAAAAATACAAACCAGAAGCACAAAAAGAGCTTAAGAAATTCAGCTGAAATTCATATAAAAGGAGATCAAGTTAGATTTTACAACTACTTTAGAAGTAGCAGTACTTCTTTAAAGATCATATCCTTGAAGGTAAGACACAAAGTTTAAGTTCCAGAAAAGCTGCTATCCTCTTGACTTTCAGAGACAAGTGAAGGAACAGGTAACAAGCAAAGCCTGCTGTTTCCATGCAGTTGACTATTTTGGAATTTTTACCCTCGTGAGTCTAATCTGACACTTCTTTTTAAATTGTCAACACTACTGAAATAAAAGTATAATAAGCGCAAGAGTATCTTTTCCCTCTTTTGTTATATAACTAACCTCAGATATCAGTTTAAATCTCTCTATAATAGTGGCTCATGGCACCATAAACTGTTCACTAACCATAGAGGCAATCAAAACATCTGCTAACGAAAGAATAGCCTCTTGCAGAGTAGGCAATACTGCCATTCAACATCAGAAACATTAATGTAAAACCTTTGTAAACATTTGCAGGAAACATGTTTTCTAGGCGGCTTTACTACAGCTAAAGTAAATGAAAACATACATGACAAATGAAGACACAAGAATTACCTGCCTCATCCCCAGGTAAGAGTGTCAGAACTAAAGCAGCACTGTTCTATCAGCGCGAAAACTAGTTAAATCATATGCAGCACTGGTTTAACTTGCAAGACTAACTTACCTGTAAAGCCTTTCCAAACATCCGCCGTTTACGAAGATTGAGTATGGTTGATGCTATTTCTGACCGAGTCAGCTCATTTCCTTCTTCAAGCCATTTGTCTATAACCTTATGAACAGATAAACCTGGCGCAGCCAAAATGGCCTTGTACAATTCAGAAGATGCTGTTCTTTGCAGAGATTTCTTGTCAACATCTGTCTCGGTGTCTAATAACTCAAGCTCCTCTTGGGATCTGTCCACATCAATATCTTCTGCATCAACTTCAGATAGTTCGGGTTCAGAGATTAAGTCATCTTCATTTCCATTTATTGGATGGCCTTTTTTAAGTGGAGTAGAATCTATTGAAGTTTCAAGCTCAGAAAACCCATCATCCAAGTCATCTCTATCTTCTCCACTGCTCTTTGTTCCAGCCTGTGAAGAGAAACTGCGTGCTCCCATAAGTAAATTAGAAGAATCATATGCTGTGTTGACGAATCGTTTCAGAGACAGAGATCTGTCAGATAATATTTGTTGAGGACCAGCATATCCTGAATTGCAGGCTTCCAATGAACATCTTGCTGTTTCTAACTCAACAGAGCAGAATTGGGGAGTCCCCACCCTATATCTTTGTTTCCTATATGTACATCATAAATCACACAAAACTTAGTCGACAATCAAATCGAAAATCTAAAGGAGCATTTAGGTCAATTACAGCCCCAGTATGTAATTTAGCAACATTTTCTTATAATAAGGAACATAAAAAGAGTAAAAAGAAACCAACATAACATTTTGGAATGATGTCTCCACAAACATATAATCAAATCCAGCTTTAGAAAACCCTTGAAAGGTGCAGCCAAATATCCGTGGCTCCCATGTTAAGTCAAAAAAAACCATAAGCAAAGTTTCTTTAAACGTGCAGAAGAGAAGCAGAGTAGAGAATAACCAGAAGCATCAACACTTAAGCTTATTCTTGTCCTCTAGAAAAGGTGTATTTTAATACAGAGTCAAATCTCTAGATGCATATGCAGAAACAAACTCAAAACTTGGTAAACTAAGAATTTTAGTGCCCCCATTTGCTTACCTTCATCTACATGTTCTAAAGTGGCACCCTCTTAAAGATGATGGTTAATACACACAGACTTCTCAAAATATTTTGTGCACAGGCAATATCAAGCATCTTTCCTGAACACAACTCATTGCGATTTGACAAGGTTTTGAGTAGTTAACAAGCCCAAAAACATACTCTGACCGCAAATTTTTATCCAAAGACAATTTGGCTCCCAGTTTCTTTATTAGCAAGATCTAATTGCATCTAACTTGATGCTCTCCATGATTCTAACATCAGTAGTAAGTCCACCATTTGGCAATATTTACATGGTATGGATCTATCTTTTTGGAAAGAATGCCAAAGATATTATGCAAACACCAATTCAGGTTGCCAAAAAATCTCTAGCTGGATACTTAACATTCACTTTTTACCAAGCGATACCTGTATGCCCACGATGAATACAAAATTGAGTACTTCAGTAAATAGAACATAACAGTTAGGATGTATTGACAAAAGTAGAAAGCAAAGTGCCAAAGTATTAGCTCGCTCAACATTACCGGTAAAGGAAACTTATACTCAATCAGTCAGAACAGAAGCTTCTCCAAAGCTTCAGTACTGATATCAGCTTCTTATAGCTAACATTCCCTCCCACCACCAAACTCTGGCCTTTAACTAAAGGAGCATGCACTAAAGTTCATGTGTCCAAATTTGAACAGCTGAATCTTTAAAAGTACAACAATCAGACACATGAAAAGCAATCTCATCCTGAGACTGCCAAAGTAATTAGTCACTCTTCATCTCAACAAATTAGCTTTTGTACCTCAACCAACCAGGGAACAATTTTCTGCATGTTAAACCCTTGCACAGAATAGGAGGAAATACATGTTCAAGTTCCCTAAGACTTTAAAATAAACAAGGCCCAAAATTAGTAGCTTGTTATAGCATGGACTACAGACACAATTTCTTTCTTGGTTACAGAACTTTCCTTTCTTCGGTAAAGGAGAACCAAATATGGCAACTGAAATTACATAGTCTGAAGCTGCTCAAGGGAATGAATCAAATTGACCAGATATTCTATCAAATCAAATTAAAAGTATTACAGCCAAAAGATTTTCTCTTTAGTCTACCTAATAAACAAAGTAACTTTATTTCGCATTTCATTTATTTTTCTCTCAAAATTCGACTAACCAAAAAAGAATCTTTCTTATGTTCCATATCCCAGTGACAAACAGGGAATCATTCCACCATTTCTACCAAAACCCACCAACAAAATTCATTTATAAATAGAAATAAAGCATCTCAGAAATCAGAACAAATCCCGAAAGTAAACGAACCGTGCAATCGCAGCCACCAAAACCCCCCATTTTCAACATTCTTATACAACATTGCTATAATCAATCCCCAACCCACACAAGCACACAAAAGCACAGACCAAAACAACAAGAAAATATTCTACTACAATAATAAATTTTTCATTTACAAAACTTCACCTTGCATTCGGGGTGAGCCCTTTAAAACCCACAAAAGAAATGTATATTAAAACATACATAGAGGCAGAGAGAGGGAAATTACATGAAGGGACTAAAGGCTCGACGGAGATGCAACATGACGATGGGTTTCTCTTTCTCTTTCAAAAAAAATTAATAAAAAAAAAAACTTTTTTCAGTGGTTAGTGAAATGAGCACAGAGTGTGAGTTTGTTTGAAATGCGGAAGAGAACCGAAGTGTGTTTCTTAAACCCTAACAAAAGCCCTACTGGTTTGTTTGCATTTTGTTTTGTGGTGCGTCCTTTTTTAAATTTTATAGGAATACAGGGGTTGAGAGTAGAATTTGGTTACTATTTTTAGATAATCACATTCAGGACCCCAATAGTTAGTAAACTTTGCACAACGGTTCATTCAAATTGGGGTAAGTATAGGTCGGTTATTCCATCATTCGGTTAATTTGGGTTTCTTCATTCTAAAATTTTTAAACGAAATTGAAAACTGAAGAAATCCAAACCAAATAACAAATTCGAATTCGATCGATTTGGTTCAATTTTTTATTTTAAAATCTTTTGTTTTTATATTTTTTGCTAAAATATTTTTTTTTAATTATTAAATTAATGAAATACTTTATCAATTACAAAAAATTTAGATTTATAGACAAAAAAAGTTATGTATAATAATGAGTAATTATATAAAATTTATTGATTATAATATATTTAAAAAATATTAATTGTTTAATTATTCAGTTAATTCGATCACCGAATAATCGAATTCGAACCGATAACTGAAATAAATTTGGTTTGTTCGATTAATCGAATTCAAAAAAAATTTAAATTATAACTAAAGCAAAAACTTATTAAATGAATTTGGTTCAACCAAAAATCAAATCAAAAACTAAAAAATCAATTTTAAATAATCGAATTGAATTTGGTTAGATCGAATTGATCGATTTTTCAATTTTTTATTCACCCCTAATTCAAACAACACAAACAATTTCTCAATTGTCAATTTACGTATAAAACAAGCTGAATTTCAGTCTCTCTATTTCTCACAACTTCCTTTTTCAAAACTAAAAATGAAGCAAAAGTTAATTTACTCACCATCCTTAACTCTTAAAATATGGCATTCAATTTCATTTTCTACTAACATATAATCTTTTCCTAAATAAGGTGCAACAATGGATAGTGATTTGTCATTTAATCTAATCCAAATATCAAATCCAATAATATAAATAGGATATACTATTTTTAGCTTGGATGAATAATGGTCATCTAAAATTTTCTATTTTGTTGAATTAATAGATATACTTATTTGGCTAGATATGTTTTTCAGAAAAATAAAATAGACTCCTATATAGGTGATTTTGTCATTCCATTGCATCTAACTTTGTTACCTAGGTTAAAATTGTGTGTTGCATACATAATGTATCCAATTGTTTGTAGAAACAAAATTTTAGTTTTTCCTTTTCTTTTCCTTTTTTTTTGTCAAAAGTGTATTTTTCATTGTCGGAATAGTTATTTTACAAATCATGGTAGAAGACGTGAGTCTACATTTACAGTTTGTAGAAGTGATTAAGAGAAAGAATTAGTTCATCCACTCCTGAAAAATCTTAACATTATATGATACTTTTGCAAATTACAGTTGTTGCGATAAGGCAAAGATGTTTTCAATTACAGTGTCCACTTCTATGCTAAGAGATATTTTTTATGAGTAATGATTTGGGGAGTGAAAAATTAGAGCGAAAAGGCAAAGTGAATGATGTATAAAAAGACAAACTAATCCATTACCCATTAGGGTTCACTCATCATTTGGTTATACTATTAGTTTGTCTTTTTATAACTAGCACGTCGGTCACTTTAAATTTTCACTCTAATTTTTCAATCCCCTATCATTGCTCATTTTTTATTGTACTTTTTTTCCATATGGAATATTGCTACAATTCAAAAAATAAGCCCACTAACCTTTTGAGGAGATTCAATTTTATCTTATCTGTTTTGAGGTCCATTTTTTCTTACTCAAACTTTGAAGACTAAAATGTAAAATGGGCCCACATCAATTTGGATTGCCGCCCATCATTATCATTCCAAAATATATTATCTTTAAGAGAAATGGCAAAAATTATCATTTACATTTGTTAGAATTTTTTTTTAACCACTCATTCAAAATGATAACGTGTATATAATTTGTTAAAAAAATTAAATAAAATTAAATAAAAAAAACAATTTAATGTGAAATTTTAGATTTGTATCATTAAACATTTTTAATGGTGAGTGATAAATAGATTTTCAAAGTTTTTTTTTTGCAAATTTCCAAATTCCAATATCTATATTGCAATTCAATTTTCCTACATTTTTCACTAAAAATACATTTGGCTTCCCTATAAAGCTACACGGTATTTTCTGTCCAAAATTTTGTTATTCCGTCCTAATTAAAACTACGTTCACTAATATCTTGATTAGGGTCTAATAATTGTAAAGTAATTTTAATGATATATATATATATATGCATTTAATCCATACTTTTAATAAAATTACGTAATTTTAAACGTTAGACAAAATAGCGCTGTATAAATATTGTAGAGATGATGTGGACAAACCTCTTGGGATATATTTTCACATCCCAAAATAAAGTTAAAAAAAAAAAAATACAAAATACAAACAGATGATAATCATAAAAGAAAAATAACAAAAATACTTTTGTCTTATTCCATAAAACATTTCTCTCTTAATAATTCAGTATCAAAATAAAACCAAAATAAAACACGCACACACACACACACTGCTCGGAGTCGGAGATACAGCCTACATTCTACAACCATACAGGTTACTAGTTTTGTACATCAAAATCAAAATATTATCAATTCCCTTTTCATTCATTTAAGTTTTGTTTATTTTTTGTTTTGTTGGAAAATTAAAATCTTACGAAACCCTAAATTGTTTTAGGTTTGGATTGTAAAAAATGGAACCGCAATCTTCTCCGAAAGATAACGCGGATGCGACGGCGACGTTTCGTAAGCCGGTGAATGATGCCGGCAACCGGATTTACAGGCGCCGCTCTCCGCAAGATGGATCTTCTTCTTCTGATGGTAAAGTTCCTTTATGTTTTTTGGTTTTTTTATTTTTCTCTTGAGTTTATTAAGTATTAGTACTGTTGATTAATCACTGTGTTTGTGGGTTTTTGTTCACTTTTGTTGATATACTCTTTTTTTTTTTTTAAAAAAAATTATGTTGGGGGCGATTCTGGGATAAAGGCTTAGTTGTTGTATTAGTTGTTATTGGGGGTGTTTCTGGGGTTTTGGGATTAAAGATGGGTGCTTTTGGAAATGTGCAATGCTTGATGAGCATTTCTGTTTCAGCACTTGTTGAGCTGTTATAAATATGTTTTTGGAATTGCGGGATGTTTATTTTCTCTTTGTATTGTCTTGAGCTGTTTCATGCTTTGAAATGGTGATTATAGTTCCCAAATGTGTGCTCGTGTTGTGGTTTCAAACTACTACCCATGTTAGCAATCAATTTATTGGGTAACAGGTCTTTTAGATAGTGGATGGTTCGATGAGTTCTTCTCAAAATTTATTGGGTAACAGTTCTTTTACATAGTGGATGGTTTGTGAGTTCTTCGGTTTTGAGAATGTTTATTTGTGAATACTTTGGGATTGCGCCATACTTCGAGTGCTTTTATTAGATTACACTTACAGGTATCTCTCCAGTAAGGCATAGTGACTGTGATATAATGCTGCCCTACAGTTTTAGGAGAATATCAAGTAGAATGATCTTGGTGCTATAGGAGTGCTTGTCGTTGTCTTTCCTCATTCTGTAGGCCGTGTTTCAGTGAAACCCTCCCCACCTCAAAGATGGATATGTGTAGTGTTTTGCAGAAGTTTGAGGGATGAACAAACTGCTCTTTGGTTTGATTTGTTTTCTTTTTTAGTCATTTGTTTAATATTCGTTTGCCCGTTGTATTTTGTTTATGCAGGAAGCAATGAGTTGAGTGGCGTTTATTGATGCTCTTTTTTTTTTTGTATATTTAATATTTATGCCCTTGCACTGAATTATAGTCCTTGTATATGTGTATGCAGGAGGTCCTTTGGATGACCAAAATTCTAGTCCAATCCGACCTAGGAAAGATCCTGAAAAAGGTACTGATGATCGGAGAAGGAAGGATGATGGAAGGGCCTTAGATAGGGATTCGGGAAGGAGCCATTATGGTCGGAGTGGTGAGTCATATAGGCATTCTGATCGACAGTCTTCACGCGGTTCTCGTGGCTATCACAGGCATGGTGATTATCATAGACGTGATAAGTATGCGGGTGAGGATGATAGGGATTATTCCCGTTCCCGATCTGGTCGGGACCCTAGAAATAATTCTTATTCTGATCATTCTAGGCGTGAAAGTGAGTATCGGTCAAGAGATCATCGACGTGATGATGACAAATATTCTCGTGATAAGTCTGATGGTTTAGTTGATAGAAACAGAGATAGGGAGAGAGAAAAAGATCCGTCATCTGAATACCAAAAACATTCAGAAAAAGATTTTCCATCTGATAGAGCTGGATCTGGTAGGAGGCATACTAACTCTAGCACTGAGGATGTTAAATATGGGGAGAGGGATAGATATAACATGGATAAAGTTGGTCTAGATGAAAAGATTGATCATCGCAGGAGTTCTGGGGATTACAAAAGTGATCATGTACCTGCTTATGAAGGATCTAGGGACCATAGGAATGACTCAGCATCTAGAAGGGATAGCTCTGGACATCGCCAGAGAGAAGTTGGACAGAGTGACATTAAGCCATTTGACAGTGAAAATTATACAAGAGAAGAAAAGAAGAATTCTGATGGTAAGGACAGGAACAAGGAGCATCACCCTAGAGAACCGGGGAAGTTGCATGAAGATGGAAATAGTCATTTTAGCAAAGATGAAGAATCACTCGCCAAGAAACCTAAGTTATTGGGCTGTGATGGAAGCAGTAGTGATGGTACTTCTTGTAGGTTTTTCCCTGTAGCTGCATTTTGTTCCTATTGTGATTTATTTTTTCTTGCTCTAGAGATCTTATGGACTTCTGATGAACTTTTATAAATCAGCTGCTGATGCTGTTGTAAAGCAGTCTTTAAGTTCAAAGCAAGCTCAAGAGGTTGCTGGTCAAGGGTTTTCCGAGCAAGCTTGTTTGACAGATTCTGATATAGATGCTGCAAAGGTTGCTGCAATGAAGGCTGCTGAATTAGGCATGCATCTATTTCATCTATTTACATTTTCTGTGTAGATATAATTGTTTAAAACAGCATGGCTTTATTAGCGCGAGATGACATTGTAGATTCGTGCAATTTTTGTTTGTCTTTTCTCTTGTGCCAAATTTTGGGATATACATTTTCAAAGTTATATAGTAGTGTAATCTTGTTGGTGGTAGTTTAAAGTAGTTGGAATAAAAATTGTGAATCATTTTAGTTCGGCAAATATGATAAAGGTTTTATTCTCGTCATTGTTGGTACTGAGTAAGGTTCAAATTATGGCTCTAAAGTAATTAATTTTTTTTTAACATTTTCTGTTATTTTACCTTTTTGTGACACTAGATGCTAATTATCTATTCTCATTGCTAATTTCAGATTACCAGTATGATATTTAGTTGATCGGCAGCTTGTTACTCTCTTAGGCAAATTCTATGTTGTCTTTCTAAAGTAGATACTCTCTTTCATGTTGATAAGGCATTGTTCTTGGAATTTTTGTCCTTTGGTCTAGCATTAGAAGTTTTGTTAGTGTGCCTATGGCTATTCCAACAACTCTGTTCCCTGCCATGCAATAGTTCTTTATGAAGTAATAATGATTTCATGTTAAGTGCTTGCCATTATTGTGGTTGGTTACTCTTCGGAGCTCATGCAATGTACTGTAGGTTCTTTACCTGTCATAGTAATTCGATCTAGACAATATATTGATTAGCTTTTTGAATTTTGGATGTAGATATTTGGTGTCTTTTGCTAATTTGTTTTCATTTTCCCTGTTTTCTTTGTTTAACTTTTTGCTGCTGCTGGCAATGAATTTCAGTTAATAGGAACCTCATTGGAACTGGTATTATGTCTGCTGACCAGAAGAAGAAGCTGTTATGGGGGAACAAGAAAACCACTGCCAAAGAAGAGGTACCTCTACTACACTCACTATTTCTTGTAACATATATTGGGCCCTTCACGGACCTTATATTGTGTATTGAATGAGTACTGAAAGACTTTAAAGAGATCAGAGTGTTGTAATTCTATGTTTTCTATAGAAATAAGCAATATGTTTTTAAATGGAAGCTGCTTTAATCTTTGGTTGGATTCGTAGTATATGCCGACTGAAATTTGCTTCATGTGTTGACTTGGCACTTTTTTCCTTCATTGGGTCATTCCAAGTGATCAACATTTTGATACTGCAATATCATGATTTGAGCACACTAAAAATTTCAAATGAAAATTGAGTTATCGAATTTCCATTTACTGCTCATATTCGAGAAGCATCAGCATATATTCATTCTGTAGATCACCACAGGTCAAAATTTAGTTGCTGTCTGTGCACTGTATATCAAATTTTTGTTGTGTCTCGTCTGCATAGAAAGTTACACGCTATGGAAATTTCCTCTATCATCTAGTTTTTAAATGTTGATGCAATAACCATATGGTGCAGTAATTATTTCCTGTGTTGGGAAAGACTACTATTCTTTTGTACGTTTGATAATGCTGCTCAAGAGAATCTGAACCTTTTGGCCTCATAACATGGCACTTCTTTGCAAAGTTTGTTTGATTCTCATATGTTCCTTTTGTTATTTACCATCTTTTTGCTCTTCTCTGTGTCCTGTTCAATGCTCAAAATTAGTCTGCAAATCGTTGGGATAACACAATGTTTGGTGATCGTGAACGACAAGAAAAATTCAACAAGCTCATGGTAATTCCTCTTCCTTCTGGTTGTTTCACTGTCTCATTATTCAAGAAAATATAAACATCTAACCCTGTTTTGTCTGACTCAGTTTTTCCATATTACTATTATTTCCTACATACTAACACATTTTTAGAGTCTGAGGTTGCATTGGTACCTATGGCCAATTGTAGGGTGTGAAGGGCGAAATGAACGTGGAGCTGAAGCCCGACAACGAGGATGTGGAGAAGCAGAGGGAGCAACTCCAGTTGGATTTAGAGAAGCAATATACTGCTGGATTACGTCGAAGAGATGGTCGCACTGTTGGTCTGGGTCTTTAAAACCTTACTTGGTTTACAACACAACAGCCCTTATTAGCAGTATCTTTTTGTATAATCTGTGGGTATCTGAGGAGTTTATTGATGTTGCACTTGCATGTATCATTTGTGATTCAAGGTTGAAATTCTTTAGCATGATGAGAAGATGTTTATTAGATGCCAAATTTCCTATGGATAGAATGTTGTTTGCAGTACTAGTTCTTTTGCCAGTGTATTTGAGTCAGTTAACATGTAAAACTGGTCCAGTTCAGATTCAGTGATGTTGGGATTTCAAAGAGTCAAGTTAAGCGCGTTCTGACTAGAAGTGTACCTCTTCCTATTTTGGTTTTATTCTCCTTTTGTAGCCGTTAATCGTTATCAGAAGTATCTATAATTTATGTAGAGGGGAAAAAAACACTAAAGTAAGAGAGGGTTTTGGTTATTGGGCCTGTTGGAAGGCTGGTGGAACTGGAACCGCCGCGGCCCGGTTTCGGAACCGCCGGTTCTGTCTCGATTCCTGTTTCTGTTGTTCCAATTTTGATTTTTTTTTTAGTTTCGAATTTTTATTGTAATTCCATTTTTAAATTTGTTTTTTATTGAAATAATCATTAAACTATTAATTGAAACTCAAATAATACAATATAATAATATAATTAAAATAATAATAGTTACAATTGAATTTAATTAATATATAATTTCTAGATAATAGAACTAACCAGAATTTGAAAAGTTAGATTGAAAAATATAAAAATAATAAGAATATTGAAATAATAATTAAACATTTGAATTATTAATTAGAATTCAAGTATAATATAATAATATAATTAGAATAGTAGTTAAAACTAAATTAATATATGAATTTTTTTAGAATAATAGAATTATGAAGATTAGATAATTGAGAAAAAAAGATATAGAAAGAATAAGAGTATTGAGAGAATGATTGAACTATTAATTGGAATTCAAATAGTATATTAGCATAATATAATAATAGAATTAGGATAATATAAATTAGAAATTTATGTTGATACATAATACAATTGGATTAAAAGTTGAAATTGAACTAATATATAGAGGTTTTAGAAAAATAGAATTATGAAAGATTAGATAAGTGAGAAAGAAAAATATATAAATGATAAAAGTATTGAAAGAATGATTGAACTATTAATTGAAATTCAAATAGTATATTAGTGTAATATAATAATATAATTAGAATAATTAATTAAAAAATTGATACCCTAAACCTAAACCTAAACCCTAAACTATAAACTATAACCTATAAACATTAAAACCTAGAATATAAAGATTAGAAAACTAAGAAATAATATTAGAAAAAGAATTATGTGGTGAAAATAAGATGTATAGAAATATTTATAAAATTATAAAAATAAAAATAAAAAAATTATGTTTTTTTTGCCGATTTTGATTTTGGTTCCAAAATTTCAGGAAGCGTAACCGATTAGTCAGTTGACGGTTCAGCCACGAAATTGGAACCGGAATTGCCGGATGACCATCTCTATATTTGCTCTCACTTTCTGACCTCACTGTTGTGGTTAGGTTAACCACAAAGTGAGGAGGAAAGTTTTGAGGTTTTTTTTTTTTCTTTTTTCTTTTAATCCTTTCAAAAGTTGGGTCTAAATCAATGGTGCCCTTTGATTTCGTTGGTTTCTTCTTATTTTTCATGTTGGATTCCATGGGACATTGGCATTAGGGAAAACTTCTCATCTTGAGCTTATCATACAAAGATGAGCATCAAAGATTTGGAGAATAAACTTATGAATCAATAAGTAAATTTTGTTTGTTCACCGCTTCCAATTATACAGCATTAATAATGACTAGTGAGTATGAGTTATCCAATTGATTAACTAGCTTATCCTTGTATATGAGGATCATTTCCAAATTATTATGGCTCTTTTTTTTTCTTTTCTTTTTTTTTTCCAATTCCCTTTGTGAGCCAAAATAATACCAACAAATGAGGGAGAGCTAATTACAGTTTCAGTGCATAATAAAAATAGTAGAAAATTATAATTATGATTTCAATGATCATTAATTACATCTCATATATAAAACCACATGAGTTTTTCTCCCAACAGAAAAACTAAATAAATAGATCTAAAATCCCAATTTCCAATTCAAATGTCTCATAATGTCCAAAGCAATAGTTTAACTGAACATTTAATGCAAACTTGATTTCTAATAATTTCCTATTAATGCTCTTAAAATGCATTGAAATACAATTGATTACCAGTAAGAGCAGTCAAAATATAGCTATAATTTCGAGAACGAACTGCATTTTAATTTTTATCCATATAATGAGTCAAAAAAGTTTTTAACTCAGTTTCGTATATATAACCAAATTGATGTCCAAGGAAACAAGTCATCATATTTTGTTAATCATCCATTTACAAATCCTTATGTACTCTGTTCTAATTTGTTGATAAAAAAGCAAATCATTTTCAACATTTTTAATTGGTGGGTTACTCCAAAAATTGTTAATTAGGCCAAAAAATGAAGAGAAGAACCACCAATTAATAATAGACTTTAAAATAACAATAAAATTTTTTAATTTGTTGTAATTTTATTTTTAACTGTAGTTGATAAGAAGGAAGCAGTCCATGATTTTTTATTTTTTTTGGAGGTTGTTGAGCTAAGCTTAAATTAGGTAGCTAAACGAATTTATCTGTAAAGCATGGATAGGAAAAGCAACTTATTTCTGCATATTTAAAACAGCCCATAAATGTTATCATGACGACTCATCCTATTGCCATGAGATACTCTATCTAATTCTATCAAATTTTCAAAACTATATCGTTAATTAGAACGATTGACTAAAAGTATAAATATTACCTATATCAATGTTAAACAAAGGATCTCGTGTCTCAACTATCTTCATGATATTCACAAGGCTGTTGATATTGCCAGAGCAACTATTAGCTTCCAGAGCAATAAATTACACATATTCCAAATTTATCCTTGATCAATCAACTCTTTATTTTTTTTCTCCATTTATCCGTACAATTTATCTTTATCTTCTTTCTACCTTATCATTATAACTAATCAATTCTTTGTAACATATTCTCTCGTAACTTCTGTTTTCTTCTCTTTTACAATGATTTTTCTCCCAAATTTTTATTAATATAATATTTATTTTCACCCTCAAATAATAAGAAAAGAATTACATAAAAATATATATGGCATTTGTTGCTATTAATAGATTTTATTGTTCTCTCAATTAAATTATAAAATATTTACCAATATATACTTCAAAAATTTTTGACTCCATTTGTTTACCGTTATTTTAATGTTTTACTTCATAAATTCATTTTTTTGTCCATTTTTTTATCCAAATTTGTAAAATAAAAAATTAATGTTACAATAATTATTTTTGCTACAATATTTTTTTTATATTTTTATAAATAAATTATTAAATTTAAAATTGACTTTTAAATTTTTAATAATAAAAAATTCTTCCTAAGACATTTTTTTTACCAAAATAAACTCACAAAATATTAATTCAAATTTAAATTTTAAAATTTTGACAATAAAAATTCTTACTCCCTTAATTATATTATAAGCAAATTAACATTTCAAAATGATAATAGATCACAAGGAAAAAAATCACTGGGAATAAAAATAAAAGTGAATAAATACATCCATATTCTAAAATAAAATTTGTTACCGTTTTATTATTTAAAATTTATGAATTAAATTGTAGCATAAAACAAATACATGAAATCAAGATTTCTTATTTATATAATATATATATTAACTATATATTATATATAGTTGGTGGTGTCTTCCTTTATAGTTTTAACTTATGCGGATATTTGATAAAATATTAGTATAAGACAGCCGTTACTAGAAATAAATTCTGTTACTAGATAAGAAATAAAATAATAATTTGTAGTTACTATATGTTTATGTTTAGTATTTTAACAAAAAAATATAACTCCCCTTGATTAGAGTATTTTTTTAGTTTTATAGTAGAATTTTTTTTGTTGAGATTTGTTATAAGAAATAAATATTTTGGAGGTGTTTGGATTTATGAGTTTATTTTGGTGAACATTACATTCGAGAATTTTATATTAATAAAATTTAAATTTCAAATTTGAATTAATATTTTATGAGTTTATTTGGTAAAAAAATCTTAGGAAGAATTTTTTAATATTAAAATTTTAAAAGTAATAATTTATTTAAAAAAATATAAAAAATGTTGTATTAAAAATAATTATTATAATATTATTTCTTTTTTTTAAAAGTTTTGATAAAAAAAATGGACAAAACAAATAAATAAAATTGAATTTATGAAATAAAACACTAAAAAAATGGTAAACAAATGGAGTCTAAATTTTTTGAAATATAATAATTTATCTATAAAAATATAAAAATGTTTTATTAAAAACAATCACTATAACATTATTTCTTTTGTTTAAAAATTTTGATAAAAAAATGGACAAAACAGATAAATCAAATTGAATTTATGAAATAAAACACTAAAACAAGAATAATTTATTTATAAAAATATAAAAACTATTGTATTAAAAATAATTATTGCAACATTATTTCTTTTGTTTAGAAATTTTGATAAAAAAATGGACAAAACAGATAAATCAAATTGAATTTGTGAAATAAAACACTAAAACAATGGTAAACAAATGGAGCCTAAGTTTTTTGAAGTATATATGTTAAATATTTTATAATTTAATTGAGAAAATAATAAAAACTATTAATAGAACTAAGTGTCATATTATTTGTATATAATTTTTTTCTTATAATTTGATGGTGAAAATAAATATTATATTAATAAAAATTTGTGAGAAAAATTAAAGGAGAAGAAAAAAGAAGTTACTAGAAGATGTTATAAATAATTGATAAAATTGTAATGATAAGGTAGAAAGAAGATAAGTATGAGTTGTCTTGATAAATAAAGAAAAGATAAAAATGATTGATTGATTAAGGGTAAATTTGGAAGATGCATGTTTTATTGCTCTGGAAGCTAATAGTTGCTCTGGCAATAACAGTAGCCTATTCACAATATTCAATGCTAGGCAAGTACATTGTAAACGACTTTAGGACACAAGGATTTATTTTGAACTTGAAATATAAACTTATAGAATATTGAGTGATTAATAATCATAACAATATAATGTTCGTTCACAAATCATGATTGATAATGCGTAAAATTTATTAAGGGGCAACTATCTCAACAACTATTGAACTATTTCGAATAGTATACTTTTAGTCATTAGTCTTTTTCTATTTCAATTTGATTATATATCAAAAAATATTTATTAATATTCATTCCTTCCTTAAGTTTAAAATTTTTGGTGAAGGTAATATTATACTAAAAAATAAGGTTAATTGATAAGGTTTAAATTTAGAATAGTGGATATTCATCTAACAAGTTTGTGTCTAAATTTTACATTTAAAAGTGTGAGTTTAATAAAAAAAAAATATTTGAACTTAACTAAAAAAAATCAAAGATAAATGTTAAATTTAACAGAATGGTCATTACTGAACCACGGCCACTGTAAGTTAATTTGCCCTTTATTAAAAGTTTGTTTAATAAAGCATTTTCATATATGATTAAACTGAATTAATTAAGAAGTTAATTTTTTAGGAACTACAAGAAAGGGGATTAAAAAAGAACATTGGGAATTTAAGTTTTTTTTCATAGATTGAATCAAATTCTTTATTGTGGTTGTTTATGAAGGTCGAGAAGGATTTCGTATACTTCACCTTTTACCTTGTTTGTATTGGTAGTTACAATGTGTTGATCAATTCAAGTTTGTTTCTCTTCATTCCTTGCGGAAATAAAAAGGCCATTTTTTTTTTGAGTAAACAATACATTTAGTCAAACCACAAATATAAACAATCCACTTCCAAGATGACAAGGGTTTTCTTTCATTGATAAAGAGTTTTTATATACATTTGTTCATTCAATTTTCCTCATTTTTTGATTTACTAATCCCAAACAAATTAAAATTTGTTTAACAACTATTCCAATTGATCATATTAGAAAAAATATACTTTATCCATGTAAAATGTGTCTAGTGTATATGAAAATATTCCATAGCTTTTAATTTAATTGTTATGATTATTCTTCTTCTTCTTTTTTCGATTTGACCTTTTAATTTAATTTTATGGTAATACATGGGATATATGTTAGGAAGAATTACCAAAATAGTCACTCACATTGTAAAAAAAATTTATTTTGTCACCCATATTAAAAATTAATGATGCATTTTAGTCCCTCACATTTAAAAAATGCACCAAATTAGTCACTAACCAAAATTTATTAACTTTTTTAACGGAAAAAACACACTTTGTTAACATAAAAAATCGGAAGTTCACATCATGTATCACTTAATAAATGGATAAAAGTGAAAAATCGATTTATTTTTCAAACAAAACCCATCATAATTTATTCATTGTTCACTATTACTGGAAGAAGAGTCTACTGGTAAAAAGCAAAGGATGATCAATAAATCGATTGTAATAAAGTGTTTTGTGTGAAGAATAAAACGATTTTTAATTTTTACCCTTTTATTAAGTGGTCCGTGATGTAAACGTGTGTTTTCTCTGTTAAAAAAGTTAACAGAGTTTCGTTGAGTGGCTAATTTGATGAAATTTTTTAAATGTCAGTAACTAAAATGCATCATTTTTAATTTAAGTGACAAAATAAGTTTTTTTTAACAATGTGAGTAACTATTTTTACAGTTTTTCTGTTAGGATTAACCAATGGCCAAACAAATTTCTAAGAGAGGGGTTGTACACTTAAAAAGATCATTATTGGACCAAAATATTACAATGTTTATGAAACCTCAAAATAACAGGGTCAAGCTTAGCCAGTGGATTGAGTTGATGAGGGATAAAAAAGAGTTTAGATAAGCAGTTAACACCCCAAAATGACCACTCAGTGATAAAAGAGGGTTTTCTTTAGAGTGTTGAATTTTATTTTTTAATCTATACTCCTTATTTGATACTAATTATTCAATTATTATTTTTTTGTTCTCATACTACTATCTAATCCAATAATAATATTAATTATGTGAATAATGATGCTACTAAAAAAGTTCAATATATAATTAATCTTAAAAATAAAAGTAACGATAGGATGTATGATCAGTTTTTTTTACCGAGGTTGTAATTTCAATCTTGTGAATTACTAATATTACTTATTCATTCATCTATTCATAACAAATACTCATTTATTAATATTTATTTATTAAATAATAATACTACTCCACATAAATAGAGTTATAATCTTGTTAAAAAAAAAACTCACACCTCTTATTTTTTTGATAAATAAAAATATATAAGACTAATTTATATATAAAATGAATAATTAATCACTATTAAAATTATAATTATAATTTTTTGTTATTTTTATTATCTGTTGAAATCGCTTATTAACTCGTAGTTGCTTATATGAAAAGTTTCATACCATACTAGCTAATACAAAATAGATACTTAAATTCCATACATACCAAATTGGCAAGTATTAAAGATCCCAAAAGAATAGGACAATCTTAAAATGTAAATAGTTGTACATTGGTGATTGGACCTATTGATAGTTGAATGAACAACAAATGCTGTCCCAATTAGTCTACATCTTCCATACTTCCATAGTCTCTATGCCACACAGATCACATTCCACGTGGTTTTCAATGGGTCCTCACAACTCTTAACTGTTTGTATTTTGCTTAGTTTGATAGAATTTAGGCAAATATCTGGTGGCCATCCCAACTCTTGAGTCTTGACTGAGTGTTTATGATCACCATACATCTGTTCAGCTCAGCTGTGCACCAACTTTAGTTTTGCCATAAAGAACAGATCAACTCATTTTCTGGATTTCTTGAAGTTGACTTAAACCTATAATTTAGGCATTTATGTCTCAATCCTCCTTCCTAAAACGTACTAGAATGAGTTACTACCTTTAAAATTTTTAATAAATCATGAATAGTTAATGTTTGAATGGCCCAACCAAAGAATTTTGATACAATACTAACTACACTAACTAAACTTTTATTTCACTATTAGCATTTGGACTATATGGGATCAGTTATATCGATGATATTTTGTTATTGTATTATGTATTTTTATGATCTTTAATATGATTCATATCATTAAAGTGACGAAATTTTAGCTTTAATATATAAATGTCTGTGAAACGAACAATTAATTGTCGTTGAAATTATTATTATACTTTTCTATCGTTGTTATCTCTCATTGAAATCTCATTGCATATATGAATTTTGTTTCACAAGAGACCAATTGTATGTCCAATGCAAAAAATTTTCTTTTTTTGGATCATAACCGACTAGTTATAGATTTACTATTTGATTAATTTTACTGACTCAGGTTATTATTCTTGATATTGTTTGTTTCATCAAACTATAAGAATCCTTTAATCAATACAAAGCGCATAATTTTGTTCACTCCAAATCCAACTAAAACAAAGGCTCAAGTCCATCCAAAACTTCAGGATGAAATAACAAGAACTCACTATCAAAATCATCCTCAGTTTTGGCTCCCCCACTAGGCACTAGATAATTTTAGTTTAGCTCTTTTTCAACATTGTTGTGTAAACTATGGTTTCTCAGAATATGGTATGCTAATTAATGGTACATGATTGAGGTCTATTTTGTTTCCAAAGCAAATAAGCAAATAAGCATAAGCATATTGTCATTACCAAAGTCCCTAAACTTGGATTTTTGTAACTATGAAAGTAACCATCTTTTAACCGATTTTTATTCTACTTTTATGTGTTCAAATCTACAGAATTGTACTAATATAATGGCCCATGTCCTCTAGCACTGACCGCACATTTGATTCTCCTCCGAACAAAACTAAAAAAATGGACGTAAATTCAATGTCCTAAGATGCCAAAAATTTATTATGAGCTGCCTCGTAGCCTTAGATTTCTTTTCTGTCATCTGTGGCCTGTGGGGCGTTGTAACTACCAACAATCAAAGCTGTGTCGGTTGTGTTGTCCACCAATCAATGCCGTTCTTGTGAAAATACAAATACTACTATAACGTACTAGTATAATGTATATAACTTTACTTGGCAAATCCCAAAGTTTATGAGTCCATCCATGGAAAACATTTTTTAGTCCAAAGATCTACACTTTGTTCCATAGAATTGCGGATTTTTTTTTTTATCTTTCTTGATACTATTTAAGTAACAAAATCTAGAAGACAACAGCCTGATCCTACAATTTTTGCAATCTTTGTTGCATTGGTTTAGAGCACAGTCTATTCATCTGAATTTAGAAGAAAAAACCCAAGGGAGATTTGTTCCATTTTAGTCCAAATGTTGATTTTCTTGATATCATTCTTCTCTTTTATCTTAGTTTCTAAGTCATTTCTTAAGCCCTTTTCGACTTGGAATTGGAAGAGGGAGGTGAGTATGCTTCCTCGGTTTTTGGGGGAGTTAACAAAATTTTGGATATGGTGGTTCACAAGAAGTAAGATCACTAAAGGGCATGTTGTGCCATCAGTTAGGAAGAGTATTAGTCCAATAGTAGATAATGCGGTGGAAGAAGATGAGTTTTCTTTATTGGATTTGCCAGATTTGGCATTGGAATGTATTCTTCAGAGGCTTTCCCCTGCTGAGCTCTGTAGTATGGCTGCAGTTTGCAGTTCTTTGAGAAAGATGTGCACAAGTGATCATATGTGGGAGAAACATATGAAACAAAAATGGGATAGAGTGATTGGTAATGCAGCATATCAACAATGGCAATGCTACATTGCATCAAAAAACAGAGAGAAACTATTGCAGAACAAAAGGGCAAATGGAGTATTTGCGTACTTCCCAAGTGTCTGGCTCAATTTATGGAAAAGATCAAAAGGAAATGAGGGTTCTACTGAGTTGAGGAGTTTCTTACCAGAAGATTCAGTAATGGCTTGGTATCTTGCTCTAGAAAGTGGGAACTTCTGGTTCCCTGCTCAGGTTTTTAACCGTGAGGTAAATTCACTGAATTTCTTGACTGATATGCAACTCATTTCCTCTCAATTATGCTGTAGTTTTCCTTGCTGCATTTCGATTCATGATGAGTTCGCAAGTTGGACTATTGATTTTCATAAATGGCACTGGATAATGAACAACTTACTAATAGTTCATGAATTTTCAAGGTGCAGAATGGGCAAGTTGGATTTATGCTTTCTTGTTATGATGCTGAACTAAACTATGATGCAAGCACAGATGCATTTGTTGCCAGGTAAAGAAATTCTCCGACATCATTTGCTCTGTCATACATCCTGAGTTCCAAATTGGAATGAGAGAAAAACATAATGAGAAGTTGATTAAGCCAAATGGCAAAGTTTTGAATAGGATTCAATTCCATTGATCAAATTTTTAACTTCCTAATGCATTGCAGATTCTCCTCAAATGGCCGACGAACAATCGAGGATAACATAGAATGGAACAGGATAAGGGCACCTTTAGTTGAAACCCCTGCTAATGTTCTTCATGTTTCTGATTGTCTAAATGATCTCAAACCTGGTGATCATATAGAGGTTCAATGGAGAAGAAACAAAGATTTCCCATATGGTATGTTTGGTATAAAAGCCTTAGGAGTACTTTGCTCAAACATTTTCTCCATTTGTGCAAAAAATTTTGATTGCACATTCATTGTCAAATACAGTTTTGCAGATGAAATTAGGAATATTTTCTTGTTTATGGCATCTTCCAAACTTAATCAAATTATTTTGCTCATTGCGTTTGTTTCAGGTTGGTGGTATGGAGTTGTGGGACACTTGGAATCTTGCAATAGCAACGAATCTCATTGCCAATGCCATCTAAATGGTAAGAAGATAAAAACTGACTTTTGATGTCTTATGACTATGGTAGAAATAGATACATTTTACATAAATTTTCTTGGTTTTTAAATATTTTCTCTTATTTGCAATGAAATGAATGGATTCTGAAGTAATACAGTCCAAATTAGCCATCAATGGTAGGGAAATTATTTATTACAAAGCATTATGGTTGCTTCCAAATCATCAAATGAAAGTACATAGAAAGTGATTATTTATTTACAACAACAACAAATCGACAACGGATCCTCTCTCTAATATTTATCTTATCTTATCCGGTCTAACATTCAAAACGACATAGAGATCAGTAAACCATACAACGTAGTTTTAATTAAGATAGAATAAGACAGACAAAATATTGGACAGAAGATCCCGTGTCTATCAAATCGGCCTTTACACCATTATGCGGCGTCCCTTAATACAGATCTTGATTGTATTCTATCTACACATATTTTTATTTGAGAAATGATAGGGGGAGTGAAATTCTGGAGTGACTGACGTGGCAGTGATAAAAAGACAAACTTATCCCTTACCCATTAGGATTCACTCATCATTTGGTTAGGGTATTAGTTTGTCTTTTTATCACTGCCACGTCAGTCACTCCAGAATTTCACTCTCCCTATCATTGGTCTTTTTATTTATTTTTACACATACCCTCATATTTATCTTCTAATTCTCGAATATTAGACATTGACGTTGTGAAACTAACTCCCTAACCCCTATATAAATATATCAATATTTCTTTAATAATTTTTTTGTAATTAATATAACATGTCTGTATATTCATCTTAACATTCTCAATTGTGTTACTCTCAATTTTTTTTTATCTTCATATTTAATCGTCGAATATTCTGATCCTAGTTTTGTTCCTCTTTTATAAAGCATCCCTTAAATTCTCTTTGTAAAATTTATAAAGAGATTATTTCTTAGAGATGATTAAATAATTCCCATTGACTAAAATGATGCTTCAAAAGGAATGCCAGTCCCTTGCCAGAGATAACACTCGTGGCTTAGCAGTTTTATAATAGATTCTGGTGCTTAACCGGCACTGCAGCAGGCTATGCCTATGGCCTTTTTGTAAACATCTGAATTGGATTACCTTTGACAATCTTATCTTTTTGTTAAATTTCCAAAACAACTTAATCCATGATGAACATGTGCATGTTTTATGCAATTCCATAGATATAGCTGGAATCAGCAGGATAGCATTTATGATGAGTGATGATGACAAACATTTCTTCCTGCTATTGTTGTTATGCAATAATGTGACAGATTGTAAAAGATTCATATAACATTGTCCTTTTGTTTAGCAGAGTAGAGGAGAAAAACTGCCAAAAATGGTGTTTGAAGATTTTAACCTAAGTCTAAAGGACTAACATTTACAAGTGTAGAAGAGAGTGTTTCCCCAAGAAAAATTCAGTCAGATTAAACTTCCTTATGAGAAGATTTGGTTGTATCCTGAAAAGTTTTTCACAACCCATCTTGCTGGGCAGCCGTCGTAAAATTTTTATCAAACCTATGATATGGCAACATATGATCCATTTAGTCGACCACTAAATGGGATAAATATTTAGTTGTCGTTATTGTTGTTTTTACACAAAATGTTCATTCATAGATAAGATTAGGATATTTGATTATAATTAGGCATAAGAAAGTTCTGTAATTCAGTGACATTTCAGGGATTCAAACATGTATCCTATCTAATCCTGATTCATTATACCATATCATACAAGGATTATATTGTTGTTTAAAAGCCAAAAGAGCTGCACACTCTGCTATGTCTAGAGCTTTTACTATGGCAGATAGTGTGGACCTTTGATGAGAAACTAAGCATATGCAATTCCAATAATGCTTGTCATTTTCAAAAAATACATCTCTTTGAGCTAATGCTTTTGTGTATAACGCATATTGATAGATACTGTGGTGCTGGAGTTCAAGCAATACACCCTTGGCTCGCGATGGAGGCAAACGATGGTAAACCGGAAAGATCACCGAGAAGTAGGCAATGGAGCTGATGGCTTTTATGGAGGAATCAGAAAGCTTTACAATGAACAAGAGGTTTCAATGTGGAAAGGCCTTTGGCCAACTAGTAATTTACAATAGTAAGACAAGCAACTTTGACATTCACTTTGGAAATAGGCTCCTTTGGCCCTTCCTAAATGTAAATAGAATCTTGAAAAACATTGAAGCAGCCACTAATTGGAGTTAACAGTTAACAGGGCTTTCAATTTTGCTGAGTTTTGATGCATAGGTTTAACAGAGCTTGCAATTACAGTGCAATTTTTCTGATCAATGATGCAGATTGCAGTCATTTTTTAGTGAATGAATTTCATGAGCAATATTGGCACATCATATTTGTTGTCTTAATGCTGCCAAACATTTTTTTTTATAACACTCTTCAAAATTTGAAACGTCTACAATCATTCAAGATTAACTAATCATTTGATAATATCTTAATTTAATTTTTAAATATTAGATAATTAACTAAAAGAACACGTGAACAGTGTTACACAGAATTTTACAACAAAAGTGTTAATATCCAAAATACATTTTATGTCAAATTAGAGGTGGCAAACTGATAGGTTCGGTAGTTGGCGGCTATTAAACGAGTTTGAAAAAATAGAGTAATACTCGCACATACCCGTTTTTGTGACAAGTAAAGATGGACCAATAATTAATGAATTTACGGGTATCCGCGGGTAGTTGCAGTGCGGATACGTAAGAGTACCCTCATAGAGTAATATGGGTATGTGTATTTGCTGGTTACTCTTTAGTGTCAAAGTTTATGAACATTATAATTTATATAACACTCATTGTGGTTTAGTGGTAGAATAATGGTTTATTATTATTTTTGCTTGGATTCTATTCTTGTTAGTGCATTAAATTCCTTTTAATATTTGTCTCATTTTTTTTTATTTCATATAGTGCTACAAGTCTAGTGGTAAAATAAAGTTTTGTCATTATATATGCCAGTTCAATTCTTGTTCATGCATTGAAAATTTTTCAATTTTTGTCTCTTTTTCTTTTTTTTTTTTATATTTCATGTAGTACTAGTGGTCTATTGGTAAAAGAGAAAAACATTTATCACGATTATCTTGATAAACCCCTTGTCAAACACAAATTATTTTGTGCTATACAAGCATTTTTAAAAGTCTCACCCTAATAAAAATGCACACTAGAGTTGTTAGGTCGTACAGTTCACTCACAAGTTAGGGTTTAATAATTGTACATTTAATATTTTATTCTTTTAATTCTTGATTTTAGTGAAATAATGGTAGGGCTCATTCACATCTAACATGTTACGGCTTAATACCCGCAAGGATACTTGTTAATACCAGTTCTCGGTATCCGCATACCCGTCCACATATTATCCGCTCCATTATTATCCTATTTGATAATACCTGCAGTCAAAATATTGCTTATTCTCTTTATATGTTGACGATATGTTTATCATTGGTGATGATTTTGATGGAATTGCAACTTTGAAGTTGGAGTTAGCTCATTGTTTTGCCATGAAAGATTTGGGTATGCTACGTTACTTTCTAAGTACTGAGATTACTTTATCTCCACAAGGTTATCTCTTGTCTCAATCCAAATATATAGTTGATATATTTGAACGTGCGCGTCTTACTGATAATAAGATTGTTGATACCCCTCTTGAGACTAATGCTCGGTATTCTCCGTCTGATGGTTCTACTTTGCCGGATTTCAGCTTATATTGCACGATTGTTGGTAGTTTGATTTATCTCACTATTACTTGTCCCGATATAGCACATGTTGTTCGTGTAGTTAGTCAATTTATTACAGAACCTACCACAGTTCATTGGGCTGCTATTCTTCGTATTTTAAGGTATCTTCGGGGCACTCAATTTTAAAGTCTTTTATTTTCATCCGCTTCATCTTTAGAATTGCGTGCGTACTCTGATAGTGATTGGGCTGGTGATTCTACGGATTGCAAATCCACTACTGGTTTTTATATTTTCCTCGGTGATTCCCTTATTTCTTGCAAGAGTAAAAAACAAGATGTTGTTTCTCGGTCCTCCACAGATGCTGAGTATCGTGCCATGATTTCTACTACTTGTGAGATAGTTTGGTTACATTGGTTGCTTGCGGATGTGGGTGTTTTGCTACAACGCCATACTTCTTTATATTACGATAATAAGAGTGCTATCCAGATTGCGCGTAATTCGGAGTTTCATGAGCGGGCCAAACATATTGAGATTGATTGTCACGTAACCCGACATCATTTTCAACTTGGTACCATCACATTGCATTTCGTTCCTTCTTTTGGGCAGATTGCCGACATGTTTACCAAAGCGCACTCTACTTCCCATTTTCGTTTTCTATTTGGCAAACTCTATATACTTCTAGCTATAACATCGTGAGTTTGAAGGGATGTTAGCTTGTCTTATTATTATTTTAGTAGTTTCATTTTCTAACTATTTTAAGATTGTTTAGTTATCTCCATAAATAACCTACCTTTATTTTTCAAACTTTCAGTAATAAACAAAAACCCTATTTTTCTTTACTTTCATCACTTGACACTAAAATCATGTGATGATGGTACTGATACAGGTTTGGCTTTCATTGAACAACTTTCATAATTGGAAGAACTTCGTATTAATTTGATAAGTATTTATGACGTTAAAGAAATTGCAATTTTCAATCCTTCCATTAAAAAGTTATTCTATCGCTTTCAAAGAACATTGACAAGGGTTGTTCTTAATACGCATAATCTTGTAAAGTTTGTCGGAAATGGAGAGTAATTTCTCAAAGTAGGATTCCTTTGTAAAAAATTTCTAAGACTAGGATTATTTTTAATTGGGCTTCTAAAAATGTGAACTCTGCATTCACGAAATGAGAACTATGGGAATAAAATATTAAAATAATGAATTAAATATAATAAAATTAAATTAAAATAGAATAAAATTTCATTTTATATATAATTTAATTAATTTTTAAAACTATCCGGACGTCTGGACTTGGCATCCGAATACCAATTGGTTGATCCGGATGCCACATCCGGATGATTCAACTTGCGTCTGGATGTGCGTCCGGATCAGCCAATTGGTATTCGGATGCCACATCCGGACGATACAACTTGCGTCCGGATGTGCGTCCGGTTAAAAACCAAACTTGCATTGGGTGAATGCGAGTTCTTTTAAAACAACCGGACGACTGTTTTCGCTTTTTAATGTTGCGTCCAGATCAACCAGTGGGTATCCGGACGCACATCCAGACGAGACAAATTGCGTCCGGATGTTTCGTCCAGTAAAAATGCAAATGGAGTGAACTTTGAGAGCAATGGAGTGAGAGTTCTGATATTGGAAGAGAAATTGTGAAAGAGGGTGGAGAAAGTAAAGAAAAGTAGAGATTAACCTATCGAAATTGCGAGATATAATTTTAGTTAACAAAAAATATATTTTCCAAATATATTTTTATAATTATTTTACCGGACGAGACATCCGGACGCAATTTGTCTCGTCCGGATGTGCGTCCGGATACCCACTGGTTGATCCGGACGCAACATCAGGAAGCGAAAATAGTCGTCCGGTTGTTTTAAAGGAACTCGCATTCACCCAATGCGAGTTTGGTATTTTAACCGGACGCACATCCGGACGCAAGTTGTATTGTCCTGATGTGGCATTCGGATACCAATTGGCTGATCCGGACGCAAGTTGAATCGTCCGGATGTGGCATCCGGATCAACCAATTGGTATCCGGATGCCAAGTCCAGACGTCCGAATAGTTTTAAAAATTAATTAAATTATGTATAAAATGAAATTTTATTATGTTTTAATTTAATTTTATTATATTTAATTTATTATTTTAATATTTTATTCCCATAGTTCGCATTTCGTGAATGCGAGTTCACATTTTTAGAAGCCCACTTCAAAACAATCCTAGTCTTAGAAATATTTTACAAAAGAATCCTACCTTGAGAAATTACTCCGGAAATGGATCTACAATGCTCTCGTCGTGCAAGCTTAAGTCTCTAGTTAGAGCTGATTTATCTCCATCAGTACCAATGCATCCATGGTTTTCTTGTGGATTACACTCTGAATTCTTTTCCGACTGGCCATTATCACAAGAATTACATCCAGACTTGTCTCGTTTTATTGCTGAAATGTCCAATGTTAAGTTTCTTAAGTTATCTAAAGGCTCTTTGGAAGCTCTCTACCAATCTCCTCCATTCTCATGATCATTATTCATTGCCTGAATTTCCAAATTTTACTCATATGGAGCTTATGGTCATCAATGATTATCAATTACAACTCTTGGAAATTCTACTTCATCATGCACCCAATCTGGAAATGCTGGTTTGCAACTTGAGCAAATGCAATCGTACTGGTGTATCTCTGAATTACAATACTCAAGAGAGAAGCTGATCTGTTTGGTTCAAAAACCTCAAGAAAGTTGTAATTGAAAATTTAGTGGGCATGAATTTGAATTCCAGTTAGTAAGATATCTTCTTGTATATGGAGCTTCGATAGTGGATTTGTGTATTTCTGCTCATTTACGTGGGATTTCGAAAGGGAGTCCATTATTAGTTTCTAAGAAGCTTTCGAAGTTCTATAGATGCTCAAAGATTTGCAAGATTGAGTTCAAAGGAAAAACTTGGCAAAATAGATTTTTGGCAATGGATTTTATATAAACTTTCTAAGTAATTAATTTTAATTTGGTGAATGTTAGACTTTTCTTCAGTATTGCAATTTTCAATGTTTGCAATCTCATTTTGGTAATGAATTCAACAACTTATATTTTCAGATTCAATTAGTTTTAAATTTTGTTGAAGTGTGTCATGATAAATATTAGAGTTAAGTTTAAAAATACCTTTGAACTATGGCTTCGCAAAATACCATTAAACTTTTAAATTTAATATTTTATTTTTCTCAACATTTAACTTTTTGCAATGTGATGATGTCCGAAATCACCAAGTGCTGTGAGGCCCGTGAGACCCTCTCGAGGTCACGTGCGGCTAACTTTGTCACCGGAAACCTAGTAGACCTGCAACACAAATACGTTAGAAATACTCCCCGGGCTGTACCGGGGAGTATACTTCGATGCTTAAGTCAGTCTATGTTCTGAGTAATAAGCATAAAGTAAAAGTAGGTAATGAGAGCGTAACCCTTTACCTAGTGATAATAAGGTTACTTTTATAGAGTCGTACCTGGTAGAGTTCCATTAGGATTGGAATTCCTCAATTCGTCAGTAGACCTATCCCGAAGAACTCGGGTTCAGATAGAATTTGTACAAGAAGAGTCCTAGTACAATTCAACCCTTATCAATAGCCCCTCAGATCGGTTGAGAATCCCTTGGACCTTATCCGATCCGAGTAACACTACTTCCATTCTTCACACATCATACGTAATCTGATCTCCAAATGCCTTTGTCATCTTACCAAGCACCAAGTACATTGGAACTATCTTGATAACTAATACAAGAATTCCGAAATCCATAGTTCTCACATGTGATTGTTGCACTTGTGCAATAGTCAATTTTCTAGCATGTTGCTTCCAAACTCAGGAAACCATATCATGTCAATTACACATGAATTTCCTCATATGTTGTATCTGACCTCCGGAAGTCATCGTAAATATGCACATACATTAGTGACGTAGAATGTTTTATGGAACATATTTAGCCCTAGTTCGGTATTGATTTGTGCAATCCTTTGAAGCAACAAAATATATGCCGAAATCCGGACCACGACACATCTCGCTCGAATGTGGCTTAGTCATTGCCAACTATTCGTTTTGCGAATCCTGATTTTGTCATTACTTTGTATGTATTCCTTAAACAACCTTGGTTGTTTATTACTCAGATTATTTCTAAATCTTTTTCAATTCTTCTACTAGGAGAAGATCATGCCAGTTTATTTCTGGTCTTTTACCGTTTTGAGAATCTTAGTTCTTTAAATTGGTTTGGTGGAGGTTATGCCCCTCTTTTTTGGCCAATTCAAAGATAGACTACTGTTCATCTCCATTTCATAGTTCTCAAAAACATTTTGAGATTGTCATAGCATGCTGAATTTAGAGATAAACTATTGTTCATCTCCGTTTTATTATTCTTGAAAACATTTCAAGAATTTGTATAATGGAACCTTAGTTCTTTAGGTTGATAATGTGCTAGTTCATGACTGGTCTTTAATTGGACCTTTTGAGAACCTTAGTTCTTTAGATCGATAGTATGCCAGTTCATGACTGGTCTTTAATTGGACATTTTGAGAACCTTAGTTCTTTAGGTCGATAATGTGCCAGTTCATGACTGGTCTTTAATTGGACCTTTTGAGAACCTTAGTTCTTTAGGTGGATAATGTGCTAGTTCATGACTGGTCTTTAATTGGACCTTTTGAGAACTTTAGTTCTTTAGGTCGATAGTATGCCAGTTCATGACTGGTCTTCAATTGGACCTTTTGAGAATCTTAGTTCTTTAGGTCGATAATGTGCCAGTTCATGACTGGTATTTAATTGGACCTTTTGAGAACCTTAGTTCTTTAGGTCGATAATGAGAGTAACCTGTCTAATACATAAGTTGCATTTAGGTTCTCTTTATCATTATCGAATGCATCGCATCTTTCTTTGGCAATCAGAGAGCTGCACATCAAAGACATTGTATAATCTAATCAAAAAGAAAAAGAGAGTCATGATATATGTCATGGATAAACACCATCAATCCCATAAATCATTGGAAACCCGAGTCCAATATTTAAATGAGTGTCACCATTGACTTTCGAAGAATATCTAAAAAAGGCAATTGCATTCACTCTGCAAGTTTGCTTTAATAACCTTCTTAAAAATATTCAATCTATCACAAAGTTAAGACATAATCAAAGTAGCATACAATGTCTTATCAAGATATAGTCCCATTAGATGCTATTGTGATGTTGAACATGGAAAATATACCACCATTTCTGTTTGAAACTGGAAAATATATTATCCAAATTCATCATTGAACTTCAACTTATGGCATTAATATCGCACATATCAGGGAATCTTGCATAGATACATGCTCCATTTTGCTTTGTAGATCGTAACCTTTGATAATCTTATTGGAACTAATAGCTTCACAATATTTCAAATTAGAAATGACAGTAGAATTCTGAAAAATTTAACTCAGTGTAAGGCTTTTGAAATCCAATCTTAACCGTTCAGAATATAGAACTGGATATTTCTATTCTTAGTTAAAATTTCAGCCAGATCGGACAATATTTTCCCATTTGATCATTCAGATGATCAAAACCTGGTCAGACTTGAATTGCTGAAATTATAGCAAAAGTTACTTTCGGATTTCACTCCTTCCGAAATTCATAAATCAGTATAGAGCCGTTAAAAACAGATCTTAACCATTCAGAATATATAATTTAATATCTTCTACAACCTGTAAAAGTTTCACTACGATCCGATCATGTTCACCCGTTTGATCATTTGTTTGATCAAGACTGCTCATACATTGTTTTGCTGAAATTGCTCCAGAAGGTGTTTTCGGGTTTCACCACTCCTATCTGATCATTCAGATAATCAAAGCTGCTGATACATGGATTTTTCCTCCATAGATAGAGTTCACCTTATCTGCCAATAGGCCATTCTCAACACGTCACGGATCGTCAGCATTATAGAATCCCAGTTTGCATTATAGAATGGCAATTTGATGCAGCATGATCATAAATGGATTCTTAATTATTAAGAATGGTACTTTGTTGAGCCCATGTACTGAGAGTGGTGGGATATCCATGCACAAATCATTATGAATATATATCATAATTGTAAAGAAACAAGTGTCATGAATTAAGTGCATATACTATCTGATGTATGTGCATATAAGCGTAATAAGTATCTTCAGAATAATCATAATTTCGTTGGCCAACGCATAACCATCAGTAGTAAACCATAATTCAGTTTTGGGAACTTATCTCAATCTTGTTGCTTGCTGTTCGACAGAGCATGTGATCTCATGGATAGCGGTGGCCATATTTATCGTCTCCAATCTCAACAAAAATCACGAGCTTGTAAGAAACCCTTTTTGTTGTTTGATGGCCTGATTTGATAATTTAGTAACAAGTTGTTACCTTTCTTGCCAAGGGGAGAACGGGAGAGGGAAGATGAAGCAGTGGCGATGGAGAATCTCCGTCGTGCCTCTACTGAATTCGGACATTGAGAGGGCAGGCATTAATAGATACTTTGGAAAGCAAGGAGAACCGGAATGTATTACCTTCTCTAATCAAGAAGATAGTTCCAAGGCGTCAGGAAAACAATGGTGGAGTTTCGTCTCAAGTGGCGGCTTGAAAGAAACTTTCAAGTAAGGAAAGAAAAAGCTGCTGGGAGGAGCAATTCTCCAAGGTCTTGCCCAGATACATTCCTTTTGTTGTCTTGTTTTCCTAGTTCCTACATCAAATTGTAGAATCAGATTTTTTAGTTCACCAAAGTACTGGGAATCTCTGGGAGTGATAGGTCGTTTTTCTACCAAAATAATTACTCTCCTAATACCAATAAATTAGTATAGGGTAGTGAAGATCGTTCCCACGAGGAACACAATATTTTCTTAATAAACCAATTTGCAAAGAGTAACAATAATTCAATTGGTGATTTAAACAATTAAAGTAAGAAATTAAATTACGAAATAAGTAAATAACAAAATTCAGAAATTAGTCAATTAAAGGAAAGGATCCAGCCTTAGTAAATCCACACTAATCACTTTTCAATTGTTCATTGACTCAAGAATAACAATCTCTATTTAATCAATTAGTTATAGGATGCCGAGAATCAGCTCTGACACATCCCAATTCTTCCTTAGTTATTCGTTAATTGACAAGTATCTGCTTAATCAATTAATTCTCTATTCATAATACAACCCGGCCGGAATCAGCCGAACACCAGATTTAATATTATGAAAGCATTAAGAAGTGAAGAACCTAATTCTAACAAATTATATCATGATCAGCATGCAACAATTTGTTAACCAATTATTTCCGTCTACCGAGACAGTAGCTTCGCCACTAATTAATCTTACTCATCAAATCCAGTGACTTGACAAGGGATTAATTGGCTCTACCTAATTAGATTAAAGGCGGCCAATCTTTAATTAAATTAGATAATTAACTTTAGGCTTAGAAAACTTTTGGAATTTAAATAAGAGAAAGTTTATGAAGAACACTTTGGTCTCACAATTTATGCATGATTAGTGCTTCATTACTGAAGCCAGATAATTAACTACTCACTAAACATAATTAAAAACAAACAAGAATAATAATTAAAACAAAAAACTAAATTAAACTGAAATTCGCAATCAGGCACCCCCGTATGGGCATACGGAGTGGTCTGAAATTCTGGGCTGCAGCTATTCTGCAGACCCAACTACTGTAGCAAAATTTTAAAACGTAAAACTGAAAATCTCAAGTCAAAATCGAACCCTTAAACCCTAATTAATCTTCTCCTTATATAGGAGAAGAGAATTAAACTTCCTAAACAAATACAAAGAGTGAAATCTTCTTGTTTCCAAAACCATTAAACCACATATGGCTGTAGAATGTAAACTTCCTAATTGCTTCAAACACCACTTTGGCAAGTGCCAAATCTCCTTCTTGCCAAATCTCTCCAACTTTATCTCCAAGTCTTTGATCTTCTAGAATTCTCTTCAAATCCGTCACTTTCCTTCCATCACGATCCAATTCTACAAGCTTCCAAATCTGCACATATTCACACCATTAAGTACATGTTTCACCCTACAAAGCACATCAAAGCAAAGGTAATAAACTGAACATTTATGTGCTTATCAAGATCCCCACACTTAAACAATGCTTGTCCCTAAGCATTCAAACAAAAAACGAAAACAACATAAACAAACATTTTCACTAAAGAAGCATCAATCCAGCCAAACCAAATATCTTTCCAAAACAGTTAGGTTTAATTCAAGTAACAAACTCATGCATCATCAAGTCCTCCAAGTCCAACTACACAATTCTGAGTAACTCTCAAAGCTCACTCCAAGCCCTCACAAGATATTCAAGATTGGGTTCAATCACTCAACAAAATCGTACATGGAAAACTTCAACAAACTTGCAATATTGTCACCAGACAATCATAGTATTAAAATTAAACAAGAATCAAAAGGTCTTTAAAAGGTTGTAATGGGGCTTGGGCTTACAAGGTATGATTTAAGATAGTTTAAAAGGCTTAAAAAAAACAAACAAAGGTGTAAGCAACACACTCAAGTACATCCCCACACTTGTATTGCACCAAGTCTCAAAATCAATAAATTCTTAAAGTAACTTCAGCACAACAAATACTTTTCATTCCTTTTCTGCTTTTTCTTTCTCTTTTTTTTTTTTTGTTTCCATCAGCAGATCACAATTTTTTTATTGCTGCTGTTCTTTCTCTTCCTTGCCACTGTTTAGGCAAACAACTCAGATAAAATTCTTCAGATTTTTTGCAATGTTTTTTTTTTCTTTCTGTCCTATCACTCATTGTTAGTGGATTTGAGTTGATTGGTATAGATAATTTTTAGAAACCTAATTCACACCCCCCCCCCTCTTAGGTTGCCTTTAGAGCTAACATAGAGGTATGGTAAAAATTTTACATTTTTGACAATATTCACTAGAATGCATGTTCACAATCAAGGTGGATGAAAAAAATGGTTAAAAGTTAAAATTAGTGTGTTTTTGGATTTTTAATTTTTTTACCAAAACACGTATGTTATAACCTGTGAAAAATTAGAGGTTTGCAAAATTTTAAATTTCAAGTTTTTGACAATATTCACTAGAATACATGTTCACAATCAAGGTGGGTGCAAAAAATGGTATAAAAAAGTAAAAACAAGGAGTTTTTGAATTTTTCAATATTTGAACAAAATACTTGTGCTATATAACTCATGAAAAATGGAAGTTTGATGAAAATTTTACCTATTTTGAAAATATTCACTAGAATGCATGTTCATAATTGGGATGAGAGAAAAAAAAGTTAAAATCAATGTGTTTTTAGATTTTGCCATTTTTGGTTGAAATACATGTGTTCTAACTAACAAAAAATTGAGGCTTGGTGAAAATTTTATATTTTACTTTTTTTACAATATTCGCTAGAATGCATATTTACAATTCGGGTGGATACAAAAAATGGTTCAAAAAAATCAAAATCAAAACTTTTTTAGATTTTGCCATTTTTTACCGAAATACGTGTATTATAACCCAAGAAAAATGGAGGTTTGATAAAAATTTTAAATATTTCTTTTTTTAAATATTCACTAGAATCCATATTCACAATTTGGGTGCAAAAAAAGGTAAAAAAAACATTCAAAATCAACGTGTTTTTGGATTTTACGGTTTTTTACCAACCCATGAAAATATGGAGGTTTGGTGAAATTTTTAAATATTTACTTTTTTTGACATTATTCACTAGTATACATGTTCACAATCAGGGTGGGAGCAAAAAACAGTACAAAAAAATCAAAATAAAGTTTTTGAATTATTATATTTTTTACCAAAATACGCGTGTTATATGACTCATGAAAAATGAAGGTTTGGTAAAAATTTTAAATTTCATTTTTTTGACAATATTCACTAGAATGAATGTACATAGTCGGAGTTAGTGTAAAAAACAGTACAAAAATGTCAAAATCAACGCGTTTTTTGATTTTAACAACTTTGACAAAAATACTTGCAATATAACCCACGAAAATAGAGGTTTGGTGAAAATTTAAATTTCACTTTTTTGACAATATTCACTATAATGCATGTTTACAATTAAGGTGGGTGAAAAAAATGGTACAAAAAATTCAAAATCAACGAATTTTTGGAGTTTGTCATTTTTGGTTAAAATACGTGTATATAACCCATGAAAAATGGAAGTTTGGTAAAAATTTTAAAAAATTTCACTTTTTTTACAATACTTGCTAGAGATGATATTCACGATCAGGATGGGTGCAAAAAAAAGGTACAAAAAAGTCAAAATCAATTAAATTTTTTATTTTGCCATTTTCTTGTTAAAATATGTGTGTTATAACACATGAAAAATAGAGGTTTGATGAAAATTTTATTTTTTATTTTTTTTACAATATTCAAATAACGCATGTCTACAATCGAGGTGGGTGCAAAAAATGGTACAAAAAAAGTCAATATCAACTTGTTTTTAGATTTTTCTATTTTTACTGAAGTATGTATGTTATAACCATTGAAATATCGGAGTTTGGTGAAAATTTAAATTTTCACTTATTTTTTGAAAATATTCCATAGAAAGAATGTTTTCAATTGGGATGAGAGCAAAAAAATGGCAAAAAAAAAAGTCTTCATTCGAAAGTTGTGATCATTTTAGTTTAAATTTTCACTTATTTTTTGAAAATATCCCATAGAAAGAATGTTTTCAATTGGGATGAGAGCAAAAAAATGGCAAAAAAAAAAAAGTCTTCATTCGAAAGTTGTGATCATTTTAGTTTTTATTCACTCGCTGCTATTCGGGCGAGAACATCCACTTCGAATTTTAAAGAGAGAAAGGTTGAAAGTATATTTATTATGATATATTGAGACGGAAAAATGAAATTGAGTACCAATGTGTATCATGCACCTAAATTTAGGTTTGGTAATGTTCGTCTATTACCAAAAACAAGTCATTTATAGATATTTTTAGGAAGTCAAGGCAGATCGAGTCTAGTCTCCCTTTCACTTTACAAGGATCAAGATAAAATGAATGCACACCATCTTTTTGTTAAACAAAGATATACTTCTCAATTAATCTTTCAATAAGTAACGATGGTGTGATGTACAAATTGTTTCATTTGAATTTTTATGGTAAAAAAAGAAAAAGTATTTCGAATTATGATTATTTAGACTTAATATTGAGAGTCGAATAAAACAAATAAAAATTAGCAGTTTTACATATAGGTCATGAATTTGAGTTATCAAATTTAATGTCAAGGAATTGTAAGGTATCGAAAGGGCTGAAAAATTCACGCCTATTTGTAAGTGTACAAATCAGCCATGCATTCTCTAATCCAGTTTGGAATAGGAAACTCTCTTTCCATTTAAAAAATGGATTAGGGTTCTTAGTTTCTGCTAGCAACCCTCCTAAAAACTACCTCTATATATATACATATTTGCATGAGAATATTAATTCATCTCAATTTATCAACAACCCCATTAATTCTCGTAATCAATCGTTCTTCATTCTCAAATAATCATCATCATAATTATCATCAATGGCGCAATATTCGTCTCCTAACGTTGCAATCATCCTGCTAGTTTCCTTGGCTACGTTTATCTTCTTCTTCCTCTGCAATTACAGCACGTTCATGATCGGCAGCACTACTTCTCAAATTAATAATAAGATTCCTATAGCACCATTAATGGCGTACAGGGATTCTGATTTATTTTTTAGAGATTCTAATGTATTTTGGAGAATCGTGATGCAACTCGTTTATCTGTATTCTCTTTTGCATGGATTCTTGAGGGGATGTATTATAGAATCAATATATTAAGAAGGGACTGAGTCACTGAACTGACTGAATTTCTTCGCTGCCTTGTCGTCTTCATCCTCACTCACAATAGCTGCAGAAGTATTGTTTCTTCATGTCCAAGTTATCATTAATTAGAATGATATTAATTGTAGTATTTTTTTTTCTTTTTGGAAATTATTGTATTAGTTAGTAGTATTCTTGAGTTCTTTATCTTTAACGTTTAATTAAAACAGTAATTTATTCAATTTCTTTAATTTCTTTTCCAGATTTAAACAAAATTAATTAACCATGATATATATGTAGAAAACAAATCACAATATTGTGGAAAATCATGGATCTTCTACAAAAAAAAAAAAAAAAAAATGAGATGGTTAATTTTACATGTTTTCTTGATTTGTCAAAACGATTGTGTAAAAAGAATTGCTTAAGGCATAATGCAAAATTATGTACAACATCTTTCCAAATGCAGCGGTTGTTGAAGGCGGACTTTTTGGCCTCTTGATAATTAACGCTTTTTAGGATTTTGAAGCGATCATATTTTCGCAATGAATATATATATATATATATAATCAAATTTTTATTAAAATAGTATAAATAAACGTAAAAGGCAATTTTATTGTACAATTGACATCACATTCTTTATTATGTTCTGATTAAGAATTTATGTCTCCAAATTAAAAGAGTATAAAACCAAGCGATAGACTAATTATTCCATACAAAATCCAATGCACTTCTCAACTAATTTATATATATGGCGGAATGGGCCAACTAGCCTTTTAAAATAAACACGATATATGTAACTTCCATGAATCGACTTATTAGGCGATTAATAAATCACTTCATAATAGCTTATACATTATACCTTGGATCAAGTCAAATTGGTATCACTTCACTGTTGGTTTTGTACAAAACCCAATTTAATTCTAAAATTATTATTTATATTTATTACCAAGTGATTAGGAACCTAAAGGGTCACACACAATAGAATTACTTCTTGGGTTAAAATGATTTACATAATTAATTATATGATAATTATGACATCTATTGTACTCTTATTCACTTTTGGAAAGTGAATAGAGTTTGGTAATAATTCGTTTCTTGTTTGACAAGACAACCTTTTTGGAAGGCTGTATTATTATTTATAGATGCTTAATGTTAGGTCAAAATAACACAACTCTCTCCATAAGAAATCACGTAAATAAGAAAATCAGTTTTCTTATTAGATCTCTTAAGTGTTGTTTGGAAGGATCTAGCTTATTAACCTGGCATTGGAATCAATCCTTCGAGGATCCCGAAAGTAATTCGTGTGGATTACCGTTAGAGGCCGGACACTTGTGCGGCTGATTGATCGATTGAATCTCTGTAATATTTATGAATTTCATTAAGGACCAATTAATAAATAAGTAAGAGTGTAGGGACTATTTTGAAAATTGTGGAAAATTGGTCTTAAAACCCATCTTCTTCAATTGGGTCTTCCTTTTCCTTTTCTCAAGTTTTTCTCTCTTTTTCCTTTAGTCATTGTTTTCCTCTTCTCTCTCTTGATTAGGGCAAGAAGCAAGTGTTGATTGAAGGAGGAAAGGAGCCATTCTCATCCTTGTGTCACTCTAAATAAGGTAAGGGAAATCTCTAGTTACTTATGAATATGAATATCCTTAGTTGGAATTTTAGGTTAGTAAAAGTTTAGAAATTGATTGTGATAGAGTATGGGTTTGATCATGTAAGCTCAAGAACACTTATTTAGGTATGTTAGCTTCCACTTGATTGAGTAAAGAACATGGGTAGATGAATTTAGATCAAATTGAGATTTTAGTTTTGTTAAAGAAGGATTATGAGAATGATATATATGTATATGTTTATGTTTTATAGGGAAGTAAATTGAAGTGGTGGTGGAAATCTTAGAAATCAAGGACTATATAGGATTTTGATTTGAGGTAAGTGGTTTTGATATTTTTTTATGTTTTATAACGTTTGATAAAAACACATTTTTGAAAGTTTGATTATGTTGATTATATAAAAGTTGGTTTGAGCATGAATAGATTATAAATTTGGTGAATATAAAAATGTATGCAATGGCTTTTGATGAATAAGGATCATTTTGTGAAATGATTTCAAGGAATTTGAATCTGTTTTGAGCTCATTGAATGTTTAATGATTGATTGGTAGGAACATGTTCCAAATTTCTGTTCTGGCCCTTCCTAGCGGGTTATAGTAGCTAGGAACCACTCTGTTCTGGCCCACCTGACGGGTTAGAATTGTCAGGACTGGATCCAGTTAAGTTTGCCAAGAGAGATTTGAACTATTCATGAGCTATCTGATAATCAATACTCAACGTATTGATAAATGTTGATAATTGTTGATGCCATTGCTATATATGTATATGTGTTTGTGTTTTGATCGAAAACCTTTGCAATTGTCGATTTCCATGTGTATATGATGTTTTGAGAATGTATATTCTATAAATATAACGTGCTCAACCCAATAAGGAAATATCTTAACTACTTACTGGGCATTGTTTGCTCATACCACCATTATTGTGATTTTGCAGATTCTAAGGTTTCACGTGGAGATTTTGTGGATGTTTAGAAGTAGTGAAAGTTATTTTTGTGGAAATGATAGTATATGTATAGATAATAGGAACTTGTAAATGATATTTTGTATGAAATGATATGAGAACAGTGGTAAATATGATGATGTATATAGTTGGTAAATGATTTTGAAGGAAATGTATAGTTGGGGCTTTGAATGATGTCATTTGATTATAAGTTGTAAGTATAATGTTCTGTTGGGATAAAGACATTGATATAAATATATCAATACGTAGGTTTGAATTTGATCTTGTGGCAATACGAAGTGGAGATGATACATATATTGATTATCAAGAAATGTTGGTGTACATGTATGTGATATATTGTTGGAATAGAAAACTTTGATAACAGGAGGCTTCGCACGTTTGGAATCGGTGTTCAAGCGTGTGGCAGTGCCATGTCGGATTCGGGGCGTGACATTTAGTGGTATCAGAGAAAAATTGATGAAAATAAGTACCCTTAAGGGGTAGAATGCAAGGTTGTTAGTTTAGAACATTTAAGGTTCGAAAAACTAGCCGTTAGGGTAAAAGAAGGAGAATTTTTGAGTTTTGGACGCCCTAGGAAAGTTTCGGACGGCCGAAACGTTTCTAGAGGTCGTCCGAAACTTAACAGAGAGATTGAAAATTTACACGAAGATTCGGACGGTACTTTCGGACGGCCGAAAGTTCAGGTATCCGTCCGAAACTCAGTTTCGGACGTCCGAAACTCTGAACAGGTCGTCCGAAACTCTTTCTTCTGAATTCGTTTGTAATTTTTGTTTTCCAATTCAATTGTGCGATGGTGCAAATGTGTTTCTTTCATTGTACTACTACTTTTGAGCTTCCTTTTAAGATTTTAAGCTATACGAATGTCACACTTGCTAGGAACAACATTGCTTTGTTTATCCTTCTTTCTTTTTCTTTTCCAATACATACATGAATTGAACATTTGATTGATTCATGATATTAGGGTTATGGCACAAAGTAGTGGTAGCGAAGAAAACCCTAATGTTGTGACTATAGAAAGCCAAGATGATGGCAATGGTGAAGGAATGAATACGGGAGGACATGTGCTTACTCATACTTCTCAACCCACGACAAGTGCACCTCCCTTAACGATGCCTCCGGAGTTCACTGCTACCCTTGGCATGATAGCTCAAGTCATGAAAAATCAACAACGATTGCAGTAAGAACAAGAGGACCGCCACCGCCAAAAATCGACTGGTAGCAAGACTCATTATGAGAATTTGAAAAAGGCAAACATGCCAGTCTTCGATGGTGGTCCAGACCCGGAGAAAGCGGAGAAGTGGCTTCATGAACTGGAAGCTAATTTCTATTTCCTGGAGGTACCGGAGAGCGTGAAGCCAAAAGTTGTCCTTCCTTTCTTAGTTGGGGATGCTAAAGCATGGTGGAAAGGGACGGCACCGGCTTATACTAGTGAAGGACAGCCCCTGGATTGGAAAACATTCAGAAATGTTTTTCTAAAGCACTACTTTCCGGACTCCATACGGAGTGAGAGGCAAAGACAATTCTTTCAGTTGAAGCAAACGGAGAACATGTCTGTAGTGGAGTATGCCGGGAAGTTCAATGCTTTGGGACGCCATGTACCGACGGTGATGGCGGATGATGGTCTCAAGCTGCTTAGGTTTGAGGAGGGGTTACAAGGGCGCATTCGGGCTAGATTGTCTTCTATGCCCTCAAATAGCTATGAGGAGTCCTTCAAAAGGTGTATTGGAATTGAGGCGGATCTCAAGAGAGGTGACGCCGAATTTCGTGCCAAGAGATCTAGACCAACGCCAAGCCAAGGTCAAGGATCAAAACAGCCGTGGGGAGGTCAACAAATGAACAAGAGGCGTGGACCACCACAGCCACCAGTTCAAACAGGATTTGGGACGAAGGAATGTGATGTTTGCCACCGTGTCCATGGAGGAGAATGTCGATGGAAGACGGGAGCATGCTTTAGGTGTGGCAAGTTTGGACATAGAATTAATGAGTGCCCCACTCCTCAACAAGACAAAACCAAACCCGCCAATGCTCATGTTTTTGCCCTAACTCAATCAGAGGCGGAAGTGTCAGAAGATGTTGTCACAGGTACTATAACGATAAATTTAGTACCTATTATGGTTTTATTTGATTGTGGGGCCTCTCATTCTTTCATATCAAAAAGATGTGTTAGTAAATTGAATTCTAAGTCGGAATATCTTAGAGAGCCCTATCGAGTAGCTACCCCAGGAGGGAAAGTTCTTATATCCAATTTAGTACATAGAGACTGTCATGTAGAGATCGATGGGCAAGAACTTAAGGCGAATTTAATTCAAATAAACATGAAGGATTTCGATGTAATCTTGGGTATGGATTGGTTGACAAACAACTATGCTTGTGTGGATTGTCGGGGTAAGCATGTTAAATTTTGTATCCCGGGAAGAGAAGAATTCTCATTTCAAGGAAACAGGGAAAAACAAGCCAAAAGTACAACTCCGATAATATCGGCCATGCAAGCTTGGAAAGCTCTTCGTAAAGGATGTATGGGGTACTTGGCGAATGTAATTGACACCAAGAAAGAGGGTGTAAACTTGAACGACATTCCGGTAGTTCAAGAATTTCCGGATGTGTTTCCCGATGAATTGCCAGGGCTTCCACCAGATCGTGAGATCGAATTTGAAATTAATGTGATGCCCGGAGAGGCACCAATTTCTAAAGCTCCGTATAGAATGGCTCCGACGGAATTACGAGAGCTTAAATTCCAACTCCAAGAGTTATTGGATAATAAGTTTATCCGACCTAGTGTCTCTCCATGGGGTGCTCCGGTATTATTTGTTAATAAGAAGGATGGGAGTTTGAGGCTTTGTATTGATTATCGGGAATTGAATAAGATTACCATCAAGAATAAGTACCCTCTTCCAAGAATAGACGACCTGTTTGATCAACTCAATGGGGCTAGGGTTTTCTCGAAGATTGATTTGCGGTCGGGCTATCATCAGTTGAAAATCAAGTCCGAAAATATCCCAAAAAGTGCTTTTAGAACAAGGTATGGGCATTATGAATTCCTTGTTATGCCTTTTGGACTAACGAATGCCCCTGCCGCTTTTATGGATTTGATGAACAGGGTTTTTAGGGCTCAACTTGATAAGTTCGTGGTGGTATTCATGACATTTTGATTTATTCTCGAACCAATGAGGAACATGTTGAACATTTGAGGATAGTGTTACAAACTTTAAGGGAGAAGAAACTTTTTGCCAAGTTAAGTAAATGTGAATTTTGGCTAAAAAGTGTTGCTTTCTTTGGTCATATAATATCGGAAGATGGGGTAACAGTTGATCCGAAAAAGGTAGAAGCAATTGTAGACTGGCCTAGGCTGACCAATGTAACAGAAGTTCGAAGTTTCCTGGGGTTGGCCGGATACTACAGAAAATTTGTTGAGGGATTTTCATCAATCGCGATACCTTTGACTCAATTGACTCAGAAAAGAGTAAAGTTTGAATGGACCACGGCGTGTGAGGACAGTTTTCAAGAGTTAAAAAGGAAGTTAGTTTCGGCACCTGTACTTACACTCCCATCTGAGTCAAGTGGATTCACAGTGTATAGTGATGCTTCTAAACATGGCTTGGGTTGTGTGTTGATGCAAAATGGTCGGGTTATTGCATATGCCTCTCGCCAGTTGAAGAAGTATGAACAGAATTACCCGACTCATGATCTGGAATTGGCGGCTGTAGTGTTTGCTTTGAAAATCTGGAGACATTATTTGTACGGCGAAAAATGTGAGATCTTTACAGATAATAAAAGCTTGAAGTATTTGTTTATTCAAAAGGAGATGAATATGAGACAACAGCGATGGTTAGAATTGTTGAATGATTATGATTTGGATATTAAATACCATCCCGGTAAGGCAAACAAAGTGGCGGATGCTTTGAGTAGAAAGTCTTCAAGCACCTTGGCATTTTTATTGACCCAGCAAAAAGGGTTGATTTCTGAATTTGAGAAGCTAGAACTTGAGGTGATTGAATCAACCGATAGATTTCTAGCAACTTTAGTGGCCCAACCTTCATTACTTGAACGAATTAAAGTTGCTCAGGTCAATGATGACGAGTTGAGGAAAAAGGAGGATTTGATTAAAGGAGGCCAACAATTGGATTTTCAAAAGCATGATGATGGAAGCTTATGGTTTCGAGGAAGATTATGTGTACCCAACGATTCGGATTTGAGGAATGAGGTATTAAAGGAAGCACATAATTCGAAGTTTTCCATTCATCCCGGTAGCACAAAGATGTACAAAGATATGAAAAGAAATTTTTGGTGGAACGGTATGAAGAAAGAAATTTCGGAGTTTGTTTCCAAATGTTTGGTATGTCAACAAGTCAAAGCCGAACATCAACTCCCAGAGGGATTGTTGAAATCGTTGGAAATACCCGTTTGGAAATGGGAACATGTAACCATGGATTTCGTTTGTGGATTACCGAAAACAAAGACAAGTCAAGACACGATTTGGGTGATTGTGGATAGACTGACGAAGAGTGCTCATTTCTTACCCATGCGATCTACTGCTACCATGGATCAGTTAGTTAGTATGTACATGGATAATATTGTCCGTTTACATGGTGTACCGGTTAGTATTGTTTCCGATCGGGATCCAAGATTCACATCTCGATTTTGGGAAAGTTTTAATAAAACAATGGGGACTAAGGTGGCTCTAAGCACAACATTTCATCCACAGACAGATGGCCAATCGGAAAGAACCATCCAAACCTTAGAGGACATGTTGAGGGCATGTGTACTCGACTTCAAAGGTAGATGGGTAGACTACTTGACTTTGATTGAATTTGCCTACAACAATAGCTTCCATGCTAGCATTGGGATGGCACCGTATGAAGCCCTGTATGGGAGAAAATGTAGATCACCCATTTGTTGGGATGAGATTGGTGAGAAAAGTTTAATGGGACCGGATTTGGTACAAGTAACACTTGAAAAGGTTCCCTTGATCCAAAGTCATTTGAAGGCCGCTCAGGACAGACAAAAGAGTTGGGCCGACACCAAGAGAAGGCCTTTGGAGTTTCAATGTGGAGAAAAAGCTTATCTTCGGGTATCGCCTAATAAAGGTGTGATGCGTTTTGGCAAGAGTGGAAAGTTGAGTCCACGATATGTTGGACCATTTGAAATATTAGAGAAGATTGGGGATCTTGCCTATAGACTTGCTTTACCACCATCCTTGTCAAGAGTGCATAATGTATTCCACGTGTCACAATTGAGACGATACGTTTCGGATCCTAGCCATGAGATAGAATTGGAACCGTTGGAGGTACAAAAAGGCTTATCATATAAGGAATTTCCCCTCCGGATTGTGGATCGAAAGGAACAAGTGTTGAGACGGAGAACCATTCCTTATGTGAAAGTGCAATGGTCCAATCATACCCCTCGTGAGGCGACTTGGGAATTGGAAGAAGAAGTAAAAGAAAAATATCCACATTTGTTTGAAGAACAAGGTATTTTAAGTTTCGAGGCCGAAACTTTTTTATAAGGAGGGTAGAATGTAATATTTATGAATTTCATTAAGGACCAATTAATAAATAAGTAAGAGTGTAGGGACTATTTTGCAAATTGTGGAAAATTGGTCTTAAAACCCATCTTCTTCAATTGGGTCTTCCTTTTCCTTTTCTCAAGTTTTTCTCTCTTTTTCCTTTAGTCATTGTTTTCCTCTTCTCCCTCTTGATTAGGGCAAGAAGTAAGTGTTGATTGAAGGAGGAAAGGAGCCATTCTCATCCTTGTGTCACTCTAAATAAGGTAAGGGAAATCTCTAGTTACTTATGAATATGAATATCCTTAGTTGGAATTCTAGGTTAGTAAAAGTTTAGAAATTGATTGTGATAGAGTATGGGTTTGATCATGTAAGCTCAAGAACACTTATTTAGGTATGTTAGCTTCCACTTGATTGAGTAAAGAACATGGGTAGATGAATTTAGGTCAAATTGAGATTTTAGTTTTGTTAAAGAAGGATTATGAGAATGATATATATGTATATGTTTATGTTTTATAGGGAAGTAAATTGAAGTGGTGGTGGAAATCTTAGAAATCAAGGACTATATAGGATTTTGATTTGAGGTAAGTGGTTTTGATATTTTTTTATGTTTTATAACGTTTGATAAAAACACATTTTTGAAAGTTTGATTATGTTGATTATATAAAAGTTGGTTTGAGCATGAATAGATTATAAATTTGGTGAATATAAAAATGTATGCAATGGCTTTTGATGAATAAGGATCATTTTGTGAAATGATTTCAAGGAATTTGAATCTGTTTTGAGCTCATTGAATGTTTAATGATTGATTGGTAGGAACATGTTCCAAATTTCTGTCCTGGCCCTTCCTAGCGGGTTATAGTAGCTAGGAACCCCTCTGTTCTGGCCCACCTGACGGGTTAGAATTGTCAGGACTGGATCCAGTTAAGTTTGCTAAGAGAGATTTGAACTATTCATGAGCTATCTGATAATCAATACTCAACGTATTGATAAATGTTGATAATTGTTGATGCCATTGCTATATATGTATATGTGTGTGTGTTTTGATCGAAAACCTTTGCAATTGTCGATTTCCATGTGTATATGATGTTTTGAGAATGTATATTCTATAAATATAACGTGCTCAACCCAATAAGGAAATATCTTAACTACTTACTGGGCATTGTTTGCTCATACCACCATTATTGTGATTTTGCAGATTCTAAGGTTTCACGTGGAGATTTTGTGGATGTTTAGAAGTAGTGAAAGTCATTTTTGTGGAAATGATAGTATATGTATAGATAATAGGAACTTGTAAATGATATTTTGTATGAAATGATATGAGAACAGTGGTAAATATGATGATGTATATCGTTGGTAAATGATTTTGAAGGAAATGTATAGTTGGGGCTTTGAATGATGTCATTTGATTATAAGTTGTATGTATAATGTTTTGTTGGGATAAAGACATTGATATAAATATATCAATACGTAGGTTTGAATTTGATCTTGTGGCAATATGAAGTGGAGATGATACATATATTGATTATCAAGAAATGTTGGTGTACATGTATGTGATATATTGTTGGAATAGAAAACTTTGATAACAGGAGGCTTCGCACGTTTGGAATCGGTGTTCAAGCATGTGGCCGTGCCACGTCGGATTCGGGGCGTGACAATCTCGCTCAAAGGTTTTGCTACCTCCTCACGAGGTATATTATATATAGATTGTCAATAAAGATTCTGTGGAAATCAATTATAATATAATTGTTATATTTTCCGCTGCGTTATTGCTATGTTGATTTCCTTACAGTGGTATCAGAGCCTAATTTGATTTATCTATACATAATATACCATGTCATGAATGATAAATTGTTTATGTATGTATATTGAATTTAATTGATGGATTTGAGACATATTTATTTAAAAATTCGTTTTTAAATATTATGAGTCAAATATGATGTTTTTGGTTTTATCCAAAATTGTTTTGAATTGCAATCTTTTCATATTCCAAAACGTTTGGAAACTGTTTTTTCGAAAAAAAAAAAAAAACGAAAAAAAAGGGTCACAGCCGGATCAGATCCGGCGATCCAACAAGAGGATTTGACTGGACCAAATCTCGCCGGAGATGGAGCTGCCTTCGGAGCTTAGTAACACTGAGATATCTGGCCAAATCGTGGCAAAATCAAATAGTGGTTTGGTTGTGTTTTGGTTGTGCAGCCCGTGTATGAACGACGCAAATATGCCAATGTTGTGGTCAACCGAACTTGTTGCAACCAAAGAGTTTGGTTGCGCAACCCATTTGTGCTAAGTCGCCGAAGAAAGTTCTAGGTCGGATTTGATCTTGTCACGCCCCGAGCCCGCGAGCACAGTAAACCCGTGGGCCCACACGCGCCCGCGCGGCCGTGACACGACTAGAGCCTGACGCACCCAAGCCCAATTTCGTTTGGCTCGTCCTCGCTATGCCAAAATGGATATCCTGAAGTTGAACTTGGAAGCTAGGCTCACATACATATACATTACATCAATCCTTCTCCCAACCGATGTGGGATTGGGGTCTTACATTCACCCCCCCTTGAGGCCTTTGCGTCCTCGCAAGGCCCACAAGATCCTTACCAGGCCCACCTCGGTGGCGAAGGATTCTAGAGGTGGCTCCCGCACGTAGCACTTAGTTCCAAAGGATTCTAGAGGTGGCTCCCGCACGTAGCACTTAGTTCCAACACTCCGTGGGTGAAGGCCTGGCCCATTCTCTGATACCATTCTGTCACGCCCCGAGCTCGCGAGCACAGTAAACCCGTGGGCCCACACGCGCCCGCGCGGTCGTGACACGACTAGAGCCTGACGCACCCAAGCCCAACTTCGTTTGGCTCGTCCTCGCTATGCCAAAATGGATATCCTGAAGTTGAACTTGGAAGCTAAGCTCACATACATATACATTACATCAATCCTTCTCCCAACCGATGTGGGATTGGGGTCTTACAGATCTAGCCATAGTTGTTGCCGTCGAAGAGTCGCCGGTGGATTGATCAGAAAAATGAAAAAAAAAAAAGGAAGCAGAAGTTCATTCTGCGTTTTTTTTGTTTGGAGAAGACGATGACGTCATCTGACGTCATCACAATTAAAAAAAAAACAGAAATATGTGTGAAGGCGTGATTTTGAATCACGCCTCCTGAAGCAAAAGAGAATGATTCTATTTATTTTTGTTTTGACCCCACAAGTATGCTTTCATTTCTGATCAGTTGGCCCTATAGTTTTAAAAATTATATTTTGGCCCATAAAAGTTTCAAATAGTTCAATTAAATGATTTCTAATATAATTAGAAATAATATACATATAGATTCATGACAGAAATATTATATATTCATTTAATGTGATTATTTGAATAATATGACATATATAATTTATACTTGATATAAATCTATTTTATATTCATTTAATGTGATTAATTGAATAAGACGACATGTAATTTATATTTGATATGAATCTATCATTTAATATGATTATTTGAATAACATGTGTCATATACAATTTATATGTGATATAAATTTATTGAATATTCATTTAATATGATTATTTGAATAACATTTCATATACAATTTATATTTGATATAAATTTATTATATATTCATTTAATATGATTATTTGAGTAACATGTGTCATATATGATTTATATGTGATATAAATTTATTATACATTCATTTAATGTGATTATTTGAATAACATATCATATGTAATTTATATTTGATAAAATAATATATTTCTTTAATTGCATATTGTATGTTCAATTGATCAAATAATTTTCACATATGATATGTATGTATGATGAGACCATAAATTAATCCCTTAATTAAATATTAAATCATAATTAGTTGCCTTCCATTATTATAGTTTAAACAATTTTTATTCGAGCAACTTGTTGAGTTACCTCAAGGTTGTTTTACTTTAAATATGTTTATGCTATGAGATAAGATCTCTGAATAATGGGTTTGATTTAACAAAGACTTTTGATTTGTTGAGTTACCTCAAGGTCAAAATGTTTTTGAGGCAAAGAGTTAGGGGACATATGAGATATGTGTATCAAGAATTGATGGCCTAACTATCTAAGAGTTACAATTTGTTGTAATTGGTAATTGTTATCTACTTGTTGAGATTATTTTTAACTTGTTGAGTTACCTCAAGGTTAAAAATAATTAAAATAAGAGTTACAATTTGTTGTAATTGGCAATTGTTACCTACTTGTTGAGATTATTTTTAACTTGTTGAGTTACCTCAAGGTTAAAAATAATTAAAATAAGATCTTAGCCACTAAGAATTTTGTGAAATTCTCGAATCAATTTAAGGGATATTGATTTGAATAAAATAGTGGGAGCAAAACCCAAAAATTTCATAAGTCCATATTTATTTATTTTGGTTTTGCTCATTGAATAAATATGAAATATTTTTCTATCTTTATTTTCTATTGTAGAAAATTATCCATAATATATTGTTTGACAATATATTAATTGCTCAAATTTTATGGATTGAATTTTATCACCTAAAAATTGTTTTTAGGTATGAGAAGTTGATTTTTGTCTTTAAAACCTTTTTTCTTGATGATGATATTGATTTAATAATCAAAGATACATATCAGAAACATAAAGATGATTTTGATAATGTATGTTGTCTTATACTAAAAAGCATCCATAAATCTTAATTACAATAGTTGTATGTGAATATGTATGATTTTACAATATTTCATTAGATGAAGTGATTGCATTATATGAGAGTTAAAATTGAAGATATATGATATCTCTCTTACGAACTCATTTAGAGCAAAATGGCAAATAATCTTTAGTATCATCTAATGTACTAAAGGTGATTAGTCTCATTGAAAAATTTGATTTTTCAATTTTTGTTATGAACAAAGTTGAGATCTAAATATTGCTTGATTTGCTTAATAAGACAACAAATGATTAAATCAAGAAGAAAAAGAAAATTGTGTTAATAGTTGAGTTTTCCAAGAAAATGAAGTTGGACCCTGATTTTAAGAAAATCAATAAAAGGGCACTCAAACTTAACACAAAATAATAAGGACAAAAGTTCATATGGTATTAAATTCTACTATGGTCTATTAAGATAGACATTGGAATTAGAATTAAAAGGTTCATCAAGATTTTGAAGCAGAAGAAACTTGGTGAAGTTTCTACTTCAAATATGTTTATGATTGAAATAAATGTTTCTACTTATAAATAAAATCTTGGGTATTAGATACCAGATTTGGATCTCATATTTACATAAATATGCAAGATTTAAGGATAAGTAGAAAGTTGGGTAAAGAAAATGTATTCTTATATGTGGTAATTGAATGCGACAAAAGTTGTTGCATTAACCATAGGAATATAGAGTTTTCTTTATTCAGAAGATTAATCCTTAATGTAAAGGATTGTTATTATCAGTACTTACTAAAATATTATTTCTATTTCATGTTTGCCATGAATAGATATACAATAATTCAAAAGAATAAATGTTGTTCTTTTTATTGTGACAATATTTTAAGGTGCTGATTAATTGAATAACAAACTTTATATATTTGATTTGGATAATCTTCTTTTCAAACATAAACACAAAGAAACAAAATTGATAATTTTATCTCTAACACTGTAGATATGGTTATATAAATGAGAAACACATAGCCAAATTGCATAAAGATGTTTATTTGGAATCACTTGATTGTGAATCAATTGATAAATGTGAATCTTATTTATTAGAAAATAACCAATTTACCTTTTACTTAAAAAGGTGAAAGATCTACTGAATTACTAAGTCTAATACATATTGATGTATGTAGACCTATGTTAATTCTAATTAGAGAAAGTTTTTCATACTTCAAATGATTATATTAAATATAGTCATATATGTACTTATTGAAGTATATAACTAAATTCTTTGAAGAGTTCAAAGAATACAAAATTGAAGTTGAAAAATAACTTGATAAAAGTATTAAAATATTTTGATTAGATCGAAATAGAGAATACTAGAGTCAAGAATTTTAAAATATCTTAACAAAAATAAACTTGTTTCTTTATTAAAGTAATAATCGAATTTTATTAGATATTATTCGATTAATAATGAGCCATACAATTCTCTCAAAATTGTTTTGAGAATATGTCCTAAATATTGCATTTGATCTTTTAAAGTATGTTCCATTTAAACCTATCGATTCTACCTCATATGAGATATGGTATAGGAAATAACCAAAATATTTGGAAGTGTCCTATATTTTATAAAAGGTAAAATCTGATAAGTTTGATACAAAATTTTCATATATATACTATTTTGAGGAATGTCCAAAAAGAAAGTTTTGGATATTATTTCTATGATCCTAATGAGCACAAAATGTTTGTCTCAAAATATGTCATATTTCTAGAAGAATAGTTTATTCTAGAAAAGGCAAGTGGGAGCATATAGAACTTGATGAAGTTCTTAAACCATAATTTAGTAAGGAAAAGAAGATGGAATTAGAGCTTGTACCTCATGGTGATGCGGTAGGACATGAAGCTCTCATACACAAGTAAATTGTATGTTTAGTAGGATATATCATCCACATGAGATGATGTGTTTATCATTAAGAATGATAAATCTACTATATACAAAGAAGTCTTATTTGATAAGAAATATAAAAGTGGTTTTGAACCATAAAATTTAAATGGATTCCATGTATGACAACAAGGTATAAACCTTAGTCAATACACCTAAAGGGATAAAACCCATAAGGTGAAAATGGGTCTTCAAAAGAAGACAAACATGGATGGTAATATTGTAACCCATAAAGCATGAATATTGGAAATTAAAGGTTACGCAAAATCATAGTATTGACTATGATGAAACCTTTTCACCAATTGCCGTGTTAAAATCCATTAAGATTTTACTTGCTATAATTTGCAAAAGGATATGTATATGATACAATCTAAGGGTTTTTTATTCAAAAATCCTAACAAAGTATGCAAATTATAAAAGACTATTTATAGACTAAAGCGAGCTTTTAAGAGTTCAAATATTTGTTTTGATGAGATAATCAAAAGTTTGATTTAATCAAAAACAAATATGAATCTTGTGTATACAAAAGATTATTGGCAATATTATTTTATTTTTCATCTTATATGTAGATGACATATTAATAATGAGAATTTACATAACTACTCTTAATTAGTTAAGGTATAGTTGTTCAAAAAACCTTCTCAATTAAAGATTTTTGGAGAAACAACTTATGCATTGGGAAAAGTTTATAGAGATAGATTTGATAAGTTGTTTGGTCATATATAGTCAATATATATATATGTGTATATATATATATATATATTGATAACATGTTAAAGAAGTTTAACATGCATTGATCAGTTTACAAGGTTTGCATTCCTATATTTGATGGGATTTACCTTAGGACATGTGTCCAAAGACTGATATTAAGAAATATAGTATGTAAAATGTTCCTAAGAAGTAAGATCGTTTATGTATGTTATATAAGACCAAATGTCTCCTGCGCTATAAGTGTTATGAGCAAATGTTAATCCAATACTAGTGAAAGTCACTAGAAGTAATCAAGAATTTCCTTAAATACTTGAGAAGAATTAAGAACCTATTCTTGAATGTTGAGCTAAATATATATGGATTCATAGATACTAGTTTTCAATCTTATAAAGATGATTGCCAGTATCAAGATGGATACGTATTTATCTTAAATATAAATGTTGTTTTTTTGAAAATGTTTCAAATAGATTATAACAACATATTCTACAATAGAAATTAAGTATATAGCTTCTTGAGAAGTTGCTACAAGATTGTTTGGATGGAAATAGTTTCTTCAATAGTTGAGGAACTAAGGTCTCATCAATGATCCAAACATGTACTAAAATTTTATCATTTGATTAGAGTAATCACTGATAGAATTTAAGTAAAGATACAAGAGATTCCTGCAAAGGATAATATAATTATTCATTGACTAAACCATTGTCCCAAAAGAAACATGATAGTCATGTTCATTCATTTGGTTTGAAGTACTGAATGATTGGTTTGAGTCATAATGAAAGAATAATTATGTAATTTTATGCAATAAAGATATGGCATATTTATCATTTTGTAACATATATATGCCGATATATATATATACAATATGATAAAGTCCTTAGAATAATATTTATTATTCTTAAATTTCCCTAGTCATAGTATTAACAATAACAAGGACGTTGTTAATGCAGATAGACTAGTATATATAGTGATATATAAGTGAATCATTGGAGAATGTGTTCACTGGAATGATCTGCTTAGAGATTTCCATATCGTTAACTATTTGAGTGCCAATGGTATAATCTCTATGTGACAGTAGTGTAAGCAATCCTTTGACTTGAGTTCATAAGAGTATCTTTAGTGTGGATGTTATATTTTGACTCTATTTGTCCATTACCGTAAATGGTTTTGTGAGCGGTAGACGTTGGATATGACAAGAAGCATGAATTGATAGTTTATGATCGATATAGGATTCACCACTCCTAATAGTGGGAGAGTATATTCCTTTCTGGCGCCACTTGTTGAAGTTCAACTCAAATTACGCGTAAATGAGTAATTAAATTTGGAAAGGTTCTAAATTTATTTACAAGGAGTTGAGTTTCGGTACATGAAAGAAATATTATTAGTACAATAAAGAGTTGACACTTATACTTTACTCTTGTACTAATTGGAATATAGGATGGTGAAAGTATGATAATTACATGGTACCTGGTTCATGGATAGGTGAAGTCGATCAATAGACTTTTCTTAACTCTTGGGTGGTCATGATGTCTTTGCTAGAGGCCGCTCGTGATCTATGAATATAAATGAATTAATTGTTGAATTAATGATAAATTAAAGTTGTTTAATTTATCCTATCTTAGAAGCTCAGTAACTAAATTGTCTTTAGTCCAAGTGGGAGTTTGTTGGTTTTGTACAAAAGCCAATTTAATTCTAAGATTATTATTTATATTTATTGCCAAGTGATTAGGAACCTAAAGGGTCACACACAATAGAATTACTTCTTGGGTTAAAATGATTTACATAATTATATGATAATTATGGCATCTATTGTGCTCTTATTCACTTTTGGAAAGTGAATAGAGTTTGGTAATAATTCGTTTCTTGTTTGACAAGACAACCTTTTTGGAAGGCTGTATTATTATTTATAGATGCTTAATGTTAGGTCAAAATAACACAACTCTCTCCATAAGAAATGACGTAAATAAGAAAATCAGTTTTCTTATTAGATCTCTTAAGTGTTGTTTGGAAGGATCTAGCTTATTAACCTGGCATTGGAATCAATCCTTCGAGGATCCCGAAAGTAGTTCGTGTGGATTACCGTTAGAGGCCGGACACTTGTGCGGCTGATTGATCGATTGAATCTCGCTCAATGGTTTTGCTACCTCCTCACGAGGTATATTATATATAGATTGTCAATAAAGATTCTGCGGAAATCAATTATAATATAATTGTTATATTTTTCGCTGCGTTATTGCTATGTTAATTTCCTTACATTCACTTCATAATTTTTGTTTTTGTTACCAAGAGAGCTTCTCAATTGGTATCACAAGAGGGATTCAGTCATGGCAACCATGGTTTGAATACCACTTGGAGCAAATCTACACCCATTTATCCATAAATGGGTGGAGAATGAGTATTTGTGAGATGCTCCAAGTTCCCCCGGGGCACATACGCAATGGAGAACAATTATGGTGGCTGTGCGCAGGAGTGATACCGTGTGGGGCCGGAATTCGTCGAAGGAGCATCGTCAACACTTCGGGCCGGGAGGTGTATGACTTGGTGACCAATGATTGAAGACTGACCCTGGTACCCAGCTTGGGCTGCTACTGTAAGGTTAGTACCATTGGGTGCACATCCCGCAGTTTACCTCCTTAAGTCCCTAGGGGACGGTCGGCTTGAGGCGCAGGATTAGTCTGGCTCAACAACAGTGAAGTGGCGGGATAGACACGGAGTTATAGAGTTAGGAACCTGAGACATCAAAAAAAAAATCCTGAATTTTCAACGAGTTATTGCTACATTCATTTCATTAAAAATTGATGATCTTTTAAAAATACCTTCAAAGGGGTTGCTAGTTTAAGATGCTGAACAAAAAAAGTTTTACTTTTTAAAAACACCACCATTATATTATTAGCTTTGAAAACAATAAATCACTCATCTTGCCAATTTATCATTAATCAATTACAATCTTTATCTTCCTCCCACCTTATCAATACAACTACAACTTATCAATTATTTTTAGGGTTAATAATTACATTTATCACACTAATGAGGTTTGATGAAAGTACCAAACGAACCCTGTGGTTTAAGAAAATTACGGTACCCCCTTGACTAAGCAAACGATTAACAAATCAATCCGTCCCACCAAAAAATGTATGTGTATTGCCTAATTTGGCCTTAAAACTTTATGTATAATAATTATATTATCTTAGTTAACTAAATGTATATGTTAAATGTTAAAATAAAAGTAAAGAATTTTTTTCACACAAATAAAAAAGATCAAAAAGAAAAAATATTCTTTCTTAATTAATCAAATTAATTATTTTATCCTCCAAAAATAATTATTTTTATTTCAAAATTTAAAATTTATATTGAAAAATATTTTTTGATTAAAGTTTGATTAATTTGATAAACACATTTGTACTAAAAAAAATATGAAACTGATAATTTATAACAAAGAATTAAAAAGTGCAAAAAGTATTTATGGTCATTTCATATTTACTCTTTTTTTTTTTTTACAAAAGAAGTTATGGCATTTTGAATTTTCATCAATTTTTTTAATCAACTTAAACAGTAGGAGGTGAGAGTAATTTTCTGAAACCAAAAGATTCGTTTGGTACTTTAATCGAACCTCAAGAGTGGTAAATGTAATTAACCCTTCTTTTTAACCTATGGTTTATTTTCTTTTACATTGATTTTCCTCCAAAATTTTTATTTACATAATAGTTATTTTCAACTCTAACCTATATAAAAACAAATCATATGCCTTAGTCAAAAATCAGTTTTGAATCTAACTTTATATTTAAAATTAATGTTTCACATTTAGTGTAAAATTAAAAAATAAATTAGTTCAAATTTCTTGATTATTCAACAAATAACACCAAGAAAATAACAAGTTAAGATTTTTTTGGTTAAAATTTTCACTAACATAGCAATTGAAAAATTAAAAATTAAAAGAGTTAGCTAAATTCAATATATTATGAGAAAATTAACATTTCAAAATGTTAATAGATCACAAGAAACACATCAATCACATGAGACATATAAGTGATTATATGAATCCAAATTTGAAAAAAAAAATTATTTTCTTTTTATTATGTCAAATTATAAATAAAATTGTAGCATGAAAAAATACTTAGAAACTAGAGATTTATATTACGGATATGGTGGTAGTGTTTTTCTTTTAAGTTTTAAGTTATGGGAACTGTTTTGATAAAATAATAGTTTGAGCATTGTCATTAGAAATTAAAAAAAAACTTATATTAGTTGCTATATATTTATGTGTTACTTCTTTTTGACAATATTCACTAGAATTCATGTTCACAATTTAGGCGGGTGCAAAAAACAGTACAAAAAAAGTAAAAATTAATGCATTTTTTAATTTTTTTCCTTTTTTTTTACTAAAATACGTGTGTCATAACCCATAAAAATTAAAGGTTTGGTGAAAATTATAAATTTCACTGTTTTAGAGAATATTCACTAGAATGTGTGTTTACAATGAGGGTAGCGCAAAAAACTGTTCCAAAAAAGTCAAAATTTACCCATTTTCGAATTTTGCCATTTTTTATCAAAATACTTATGTTATAACCCATAAAAATGGAGGGTTAGTGAAAATTTTAAATTTCACTTTTTTATAATATTCACTAGAATTCACGTTTACAATCGGGGTGGGTGCAAAAATTATTACAAAAAAGTTAAAATCAACGTGTTTTTGGATTTATGCCATTTTTGGTAAAAATAGGTGTGTTATAATCCAAGAGATATGCAGATTTGGAAAAAAATTAAATTTCTCTTATTTTGACAATATTCACTAGAATGCATGTTCACAATAATCGTGGATACAAAAAATTGCACAAAAAAGTCAAAATCAACGAGTTTTTAGATTTTTTTCCTATTTTTTTGTTAAAATATGTGTGTTATAACCCACGAAAAATTGAGGTTTAGTAAAAATTTTAAGTTTTACTATTTTTTACAGTATTTAATAGAATGTATGTTTACAATCGGGGTGAGTTCAAAAAAAGGTAAAAAAAAAGTCAAAATCAACGCATGAATTTTGCCATTTTTCACAAATACACGTCTATTATAACCCATGAAACATGGAGGTTTGGTGACAATTTTAAATTTCACTTTTTTTGACAATATTCATTTGAATGCATGTTTACAATTGGGTGAGAGCAAAAAAATGACACGAAAAAGTCAAAATCACTACGTTTTTGAATTTTACCATTTTTGGTTAAATACTTGTATTCTAACCAACGAAAAATTGAGGTTTTGGAAAAATTTAAATTTTACTTTTTTTTTACAATATTCACTAGAATGTATTTCACAATTGGGGTGGGTGTAAAACACGGTACAAAAAAGTTAAAATCAACGCGATTTTGAATTTGTCATTTTGTTTCCCAAAATATGTGTGTAATAACCCATGAAAAATGGAAGATTGGTGATAATTTAAAATTTCACTTTTTTGACAATATTCACTAGAATGCATGTGCACAATTAGGGTGAAACCAAAAACAAGTGCAAAAACAAGTCAAAATCAACGTTTTTTTTTTTATTTTTTACTCATTTTTGTTAAAATACTTGTGAAACCTATGACAAATTGAGGTTTGGTGAAAATTTTAAATTTTACTCTTTTTTTACAATATTTAGTGGAATGCATGTTCACAATGCAAAAAACCACTACAAGAAAAATGGCCTTTAATGACCAAAATTTTAGTGACCACAAAATTTCAGTCAACAAAGAGCACATTTATTGACCAGAACAAATCTGGTCACTAAATTCTAGTCAAAGTTAAAAAATTATTAACCAAAACAAAAAGTGGTCACTAAGTGGTCAATAAATATTATGGCGGGAAACATTCCCGCCAATAAGACACCCTTTGGTGACCACATTTAGTGACCAGAAAATTTTTAGTCAACAAAAATGTGTACTAATCATTTGGTGACAAAAAAAATAGTCAATAAATTGCAAAAGTTTAATGACCATAATATTTGGTCAACAAAGGTCGTACGGGCAGCTTTGGTGCAATGTTGTTCTAAGTTTAGTATAATTATATTATGACACCCTAATATTTGTAAATTAACCCATACTCTGTTAATTTGGATGTTAGACCAATAATAAGAGTGCAACAAATTATTAATTCAACTTGGAATGTTAGTAATTGGACGAATTCAGTAGTATATTAATTAATTTCTTATATAACATGAAATGAATTTTTTTTTACTATATGTGTAATGTTCTTCTAAGTTTAGTATAATTGTACTATGACACCCTAATATTCGCAAATTAACCCATACTCTGTTAATTTGGATGTTAGACAAATAATAAGAGTACAACAAATTGTTAATTCAGCTTGGAATGTTAGTAATTAGACGAATTCAGTAGTATATTAATTAATTACTTATATAACATGAAATGAATTTTTTTTACTATATGTGTAATGTTGTTCTAAGTTTAGTAAATTATACTATGACACCCTAATATTCACAAATTAACCCATACTCTGTTAATTTGGATGTTAGACCAATAATAAGAGTGCAACAAATTATTAATTCAACTTGGAATGTTAGTAATTGGACGAATTCAGTAGTATATTAATTAATTACTTATATAACATGAAATGATTTTTTTTTTACTATATGTGTAATGTTGTTCTAAGTTTAGTATAATTACACTATGTCACCTTAATATTCGCAAATTAACCCATACTCTGTTACAAGATAATAATGTTGTTAACTGACATAATATATCTCATTAAACTTATAATTAAACGCATAATAAAAAATAGAAAGAAAATCTATTGTTCACAAATTGAAAACCAAATACTCAATTTAATTAGTGATTTGGACAAATAGTAAATGTGCGCAATATATCACGAACTCGCATTAAGCCAAAATTTTGCTATAATTATTTAAGTTGTTCTTCAATAATATAATTACACGAAACGTATTTTAATTACAATGTTAGTCTAAATTTCAAATAGTATATGTAATATTTTCTTATTTATTCGTAAAATACAATTTTAAAATTATTAACAATAAATGTAGTAACATGAAAGTAAAGTAAATAACTATTAATAAGAGTATGATCTATGACAACTAAGTTTAGTTGATTTTTTTTTGTATATGATCAAATAATAAAATATAATAAAATAATTAGTAAAAAAATAGAACTATAAGTATTAAATGATGGATTAAATAATTAACTGTTTAATTTATGAGTTGAATTAGTCGTATTTTATTATGATGATATTATATTATTACAAAAATTTACCTTTACATGAAAATAATGCCATAATTTTATGTTGTTTACTTATTTTCTATTAATCATCGGTATTTAATAAAATTAAAATATTTCAAAAATTGAAATTGGCTTAAAAAAAACAATTTTTAGTAAAAAATATTACAAATATAATAGTATTGAAAAAATGGCATAAGAATTTTATTTTTTATAATTAAAACTAGTTAAATATTAAAGTAATGTGTTTAAAAAAAATAAAAAAAATACACAAAAACAACCGCAGCCAACACTTCAATCTAAACCTAAAACCCAATTTTTTTTTTCATTCTCTCTGCCTCCTCCTCTCCCACCTTCCCTCGCCGCTGCCGTCTCTCTCTTTCACACCACCTGCAGCTATGGTGCGAAGTCAACCTCAAGGACTCACCTTCAGTGGCAGCTAAGGAGCTGTGGACTTCAGGCCGGATGTCCACAAGAGGGAGTCACGATCTGGTCAGATCGGGAGACTCAGAGATCTGGTCCAAGTGCATCCGACCTACGAGCTCCGGCGACCAGCTGCTACACTTCAAGACCTACGAGCTCCGGGAGTTAACGGGGGGCAGTTAGCCCGGTCGATAGATGCGGTGCTGAGAATATATCATCTCTTGCTACGGAGCCCGTAAGGGGGTTTGTAGAGGCTCATATACGGAACGCCGCGAAATAATACCGGTGGCTGCTGGCGCGGTTTGTGATTTGAAATAGGGATTCAGCCAATTGTCTTGATCGTGGAATATCATTGAGAAATAGGAATCCGAACTTTAGCTTTAGCTGGTCGTGACCAAGAAACAACCGGTTTTGCTTGCGATCGGGTCTAATCTTAGGAGGTCTCGGAGTGGTATTACTTCCCAATGTACGGGGTTTTTGAAACTTAACGTTTAGTGAACTGAAAAACCGAACCAAAAACCCGTCCTCAGTTCAGATTGCAGGCTGCAACTCGCTTGCATGAAGCCGGAATCAGACAAACTCTCTCCTCGTTCTATCAAATGTGTCTTTTTGGGTTATTGTCAGTAGCACTTCTAGTTATTACATTTCGAAAAAACAGAATCCAAAAAGATTAAAATATTCTCATTATGAACTGGCCAGGGTGGATCTTCCCTTTTTAACGCTTCAACTTGTGGCCAGTTACTCGGGATTCGCGATTATTTCATTTCCTGAATCAGAATTTTAATCCGAACTCAAACGCAGATTAATGTTTTTTCGACGATTGACCGACCCGCCATCTCTTTCCTTCAATAATGCCTTCGCTTCACTTCAAGACGTTTTGTAACCTATTAGGACATCCCGTTAGTAAGCCGGACCCTTTCCCCGAACCCATACGTGTTTCGGCGGCTCTATCATTTTTGCATGTCTCAAAGAAATATTGTGAGATTTCTTTTCGGATTTTAAATTTTAATTTTTTTAAAATATTCAATCGAATGCATGTAACTTTTTATCTTTACCATCTATCTGAAGCTTTCGATTCGTATAACAAGCAAATATTATGTATTTTTTAGTGAAATTTTAGACGTCGTGGCAAATTAATCTAAATAATATTTAACAAAAATTATTTCTATGAAACCAGTTCATATTTATTTATTTATATATATGTATAAAAGACTTAGTCCATACATGAAATATAGTGATATTTTCATAGCAGGACAATAACACTTTTTTATGTTGTAGTGATACTTTTAATTAATGTTATATGTATTAATATTCTTAATATTATTGTGATACTTTTTTATATTATCAGTGACACCTTTTAATGCAATTGGTGATACTTTTTAATGTTATCAGTGATATTTTTTATTATTATAGTGATACTTTTTAAGACGGTGCATATATAAACTCGTTTTATCGGAGAACATCCTATTATATATTTACTCAATTTTATCGATACATTTAAAAATGTTTTTATTTCTTTTAACCACCAATAAAAATTAAGGCAATTGCTTTTATAACCTTTTTTTACCTCGATAATCGCACGTAGATTATGCAAAAGTCAAACAATATTGCATTTCACATATATAAATACAAATATTTGTAAATAGATAAAAGTATTAATTTGTATAAAACAATTATGTAACATGCAATAGATGTACAAAGCCTATCTTTCATTAATTGTGGCATTCCGACTTCTCTACTTTTTCTAATTTACTCCCAACGTAATTTTATTAAAAACTAGGAATTTTAATTTGGATTGCAATTATCTATAATTAATTATCTACTTCTTCTAATTTGCTCTCAAGGTAATTTTATTGAAAACTAGCAATTTTACATCACAATTATCTATATTTAAATTTTTTTATCCATATTTAATTTAAATGTAGTTAAAAATATAATTTATATTTATTTGTTCATTTTAAAGCTAGTAATAAAAATTCTATAATATTTATCATTCTAAGTAATTAAAAACATATTATAATTCTTATATTATTACAAAAAAAAATTATGGACGGGCATGACCAACAAAGATACCAAAAATTCTGATTCGACCGTCATATATATTCGATGGTCACACGCAAATTATTATATTTCATACACGATTTTTCTACACTTGATATGCAATTTTTTTTATACACTAATGTGGTATACTTGATATGGTATTTTTTTTATACGTTATACCCTAATATTTGATACGTTTGACGCTAATACTTTAATTTTTTATACGTAATGCACTAATTTTTTATTCTAATACGCTAAATTTTTATACTTGATATGCTAATTTTTTATACATTATACTCTGAAGTTAAATTTGATATGCTAATATACTAATTTTGTATACTTTATATGTTAATTTTTTATACTTTATAAGTTAATTTTTTATACTTTATACACCAAAGTCAAATTTAATATATTAATTTTTTTTTATACATTGATGTTCAAATTTATATACCAAGTCGCATATATGCGATCGTACAAAAGTGTACCTCACAAAGATAATGTAGGTGGATCAAAATGACTCTCAAAAGCTCAATAAAATTGCTTAGTATAGGGCTATAATATAACACTCGTAAGCTAACCATAAAAGCATGTAGGTTTTTCAATAGAAAATTTGCATTTTTTATAAAGGTTATTTGTCAATATAATTATGAAAATTATATGAAACAAACTGTGTGTGTGTTAAGATGAATTATCAATATAAATGCTAGATGAAATTTATACAATAAAAAAGAATACTATGAAAATTTATTGCATGTTTTTTTGTTCGCTTTCCATTGAAATAAGGATAATAATTTTCAATATTGAGAGATTTCATATATTTGATGAAAAGTTATGAGCAGTTGATTCAAAAATTTTAATAAAATCATGAAATGATTTAGAATACGTGTGCACCCAGCAATACACATTTAGTATTTGTGTCACTCTTTATTTTATTTTATATAAATACGGTACATGTTTTTTTTATATTAAAATAAAAATTAACACCAAATTATGCTAACTAACGTTAAATTTAAGATAATTCTATGCACGTATATTTGCAGTCATAGGATAGCTCACCTTAAAAGTACTTTGGAGTCGAACCTTCTAAGCGATTAGAACTTGTTGGCCGTTTTTGTAGACCTACATGCTTTTATGGTTAGCTTACGAGTGTTATATTATAGCCCTATACTAAGCAATTATATTCATAGTTTAGAGTAAAAGCAGTGATAGCGTTAATATATATATATATGGTCCCATAATCACCAACTCAAAAGTATATATAACTATTTACTATTGATAATTAACTATCAATTCAAATAATATTAAACACCTAATATTTTAAAGTGATATTTTACACCAAGTTTGGTTTTATTTCCTTCCATCATATAGTTTGAGACAAATGGTTGTTTAAATATAAGAAAAAATAAAGTTGATTTCTTTTCTTAAATATTTTGAAAGGAAAAAAAATCCTTACACCCATATGTTAAGATTTCCTTCACGAATCACGAATCCTTACACCCATATGTTAAGACCATTGTAGTTCATTTTTCATTTTAAGGAGTAATAATAGAGAAATCAAAATTTTTTGAGTGATAATTGTATTTTTTTTGTCTTAATTCTCATCACTCAATAAATAAATATTTATTCAATATATTATTTTTGTAATATATAAAATACAATAAAATAAATTAATAAGATTTTAGTTAGACATTTTAAAATCGTATATTAATCTCTATCCTACAATCTCATTTTTCAGTCCAAACAGACCGTGAGATTGGAATTTACTAATATATTTCTTAAATCAGTCTCGCCATTCTAATCAATGAATGGAGGATCTAAAGGGGTGTGTGATTGCACTCATTTCAAAAATTTGAAAATTTGTACTATTTTTTTACTAAAAATTTTAAAAAATTAATTACATCATTAAAAAATAATATTAAAATTTGTTATCTCAAACATTAAAATATATTAATTATTAAAATTTTGTTATCTCAAAAATTAAAATATAATTAATTTTACCTCCCCAAACTATACTTTATACATTCCCTTATTCCAACCTCTAAGAATGCCTTTCTTAGTCCCCAATGAAGCAACAAAAAGCAAAGTTTGGCTCATGAGTAAGGAACCTTAATATTCTCTTCCCATCTTCGAAGTTTCATTCCTCATGTGCATGCCCTTCAAAACATTGAAGCTGGCATCTTGACTTGTAGAAATACTGTACAATAACCAAAAAAACTTTCATTTCTTCCCTAACCAGTTAGCTTCATCAAAGATGGGACAATCCCTCAAGAAATTTGGTTAATCTTTAATTCTCTCTTTCTCTTCATATATCCTTGTTTGTCTGTTTGTTTTTCAATGTGTGTGTCTTGATCCATGTATGCACTCATAATTAACATGTAAATTTTTACTTGTTTTTGGCTTTGTGGGATTCATATATGCTGATGTTTTATTGTTGTAATTCTTGTTTATAATGTAGGAGGTGATCATGATGATAAAAAAGAAAAGGAAATTGGCCCTATAATGGAAGAATGTTATGATAAATTCTTTGTGAACATCAAGGATTGGAGCATGGCTGATTTTTACCATGCAGTCTGCTTGACTGTCGAGTATTCTAAACTTAATTTTATGTTAATTTTTTTTTCAAAAAAAAAAAAGGAAAATCTTACTGTGTTTATTGCCCCTTTTTTTTTTTGCTATAGACATAATAGTGTTGCTTTTAGAAGAAATCAAGAAATGATTTTTTTTTTAGTAATATAATGGTAAATTATGGCTTCTTGGACCTTTGCAGAGAAATTAACAAAAAGCTTGGCAGCACACAGTTTAGGGTGCCAAAAAAATTAACCCTCGAGGAAGCATATCAAGTAAGTTTTTTTTTTTTTTTTTTACCTCCCTTCTCAATTTTGGCAACAAGATCAATATATATCATACTCGTTTTATTCCACAGCCATAGTATAATAGTTTAAAATAAGAGAATTTCAATGTCAAAGATAAATTAAATACCAACATTTAGAATTATGAGTAGATAATTTTTCATAAAACATAATTTTAATTTCGACCCAACAAAGGAATTAAGAATTTTAGACTTGAAAGTTTTTCAACTTGACATTTCTTTATAATATATGGACATTAACATGAGTTTTTCTTAAGTGAATAATTCATGGAAGTGATGGGATGATTTCAATTTTTAAGAAGGTGAAATCATTTTTCTTTAGAAGCCATCAAATCTTTTCAGGATGAAATATTCATACACTCAATATTGTTAATAACATTTTCACTATGTTTTTTAATATCGATGAATTATAATATCCTTAATATCGTTCAATTTACTAAAACTAATTAATTAATTTTTCACATTCCATAGATATTAATGTTTCAAACAATATGTTATGAACCTATTAGAAAAATTAGAGCAACATTAATTAATTCAATAATGGAAATTAATTATTGGTATATATATTAATTTATATGAAACTGCAATTAATTAATTAATATAAAAAAGTAAAAATTAATTTTAATAGTATCCAATTAATAATTGTACATATGTTTAATTTGTTTGTTTTGTTAGAAACATCATCAAGGCAAAGGTAAAGCATTGACAAAGGAAGAGTTTCAAAAGATCCTCCAAGATGTAATTCTTGAAACTGGAGTTACTGGCATTGGATCAAAAGATACAATATTCTACATGCTTGGTGTTCCAGTTACTACTCTATTTTTCAAGCAAAGGTTAATCCCAACAGCAATTCCTAATGAAATATTCATCCCAGGGATCACTTCTGCTACTGTTTTTCTTCTTGCTAAACTCAACAAGATATAGTTAATAATTAATAATTAATCAAATGAATTAATTTTTACTTTTCTTGTTAAAATTAATATTCATGTATCCTCAAGATAACTAAGAGCCTATACTGATTCATCAATTATATAATATTGGGGGTACCACATTCTTTTCTTTCTTTCTTTCTTTCCTTTTTTTTTTTTTAGAAAATTAATTTGCGTTGCTCTTCCATTCATGTTTTATGTTTACCATTTGTTTATGATGTATGTGTGTGTGTGTGTGTGTTTTATGTTTTTTCCTCAAAGACCTTTTCTTAAAAATTGACATATGTAGATGGTTGTTTTAGTGTTTTAACCTTGCTATGAAGCATGTCCTCCAACCCTTCACACACCCCCCCCCCCCCCCCCCCCCCCCTCTTTCCTTGTATCTTTTCATTTATTTAAGAGAAATATTATATATTGTATAAAATAAATATAGCACAATTAATTAATTAATCCATCTTACTTAAAGCACACAAAGTTCAACTTTCATATATATTACAAGAAGTATGAATTTTGTGATTACAATTTCACTTAGGTGAACTTTTATTAATAAATATTTATTTATTGAGTAATAACAAAATTCTCCATAAGGGTCTAAATGAATTGTAGACAATTTATGTATTCTCATAAATTCTCCACAAAAGTCTCATTACTCTTTTCTGTATTCTCATAAATATTCCATTGTAAGGGTCTGAATGCATTGTAGATAATTTATGAATTAGTTTATTGTAGATTGCAAATTACCAAACCTAACTATAGTTTGGATTGTAATATACCTTTTAATGTTTCAATTTTGACACTTTACCTCTTTAAATTATTAATTTTTAATGAGTTAATTCAATTTAATGTGAATTTTTTTAAAAAAATATATATAACTTTTCCATTGTACCTCTAAAATTTGCACTTATTGAAACTATTATTTATTCAAAGGCTATAGGATAGATGTGAATGACTAATATTTAAGAAATAAAAACAAGTAATAAAAGTAAATTAGTATAAAATATTTATTTTTCACCAACGATAAGGAAAAATTATTGTGCCAAACAAAAAGTTTAAAGAGATAAAATACCGAAATTGAAAGTTTCAAGGTATATATATTATAACCGAACCAAAGTTTTGGCAATATTTTGCAATTTACCCATTAGACCAAAACGTTAAAAATGTCATTGAACTTTTTTTAAATTCGGGTTTTAGTTATCTGTCGACTATTATTTTTACGCGAAAGCATCACTAAATTTTTTTAACGTATGTGTTTTGGTGAGTCCGTGGATTTCATCTATTTCAGCAGATGAAAAAGGCAGTTTCATCCCTCCTAAAAAATGTGTTTTTCTTGATTTTGAGCGGATGAAATCGACAGAATGATCAAAACAAGCACAGTTAGAAAGTTTACTGATACTTTTGACCAAAAAATAAAAAATAGTTACAACCCCAATTTGAAAAAAAGTTAACCTTTGTATCCTTTTGCTCCTAATTGATTGAAAAGTTTAATCAATCCTACTTAATGATATATCATCAATGCCTTAAATCCGCTAATCCCTCCAAACTGTCAAAGGGTCTTCTCATTCCACGGTTTGATTAAAGAAAGAACAAGTCTTCCATCAAAACCATGAAGAGGAAGACTCGTTTGGACCAACATGAGCATTGGTATATGCCATTTTTATCTTTGTTGTCAACTACGAAATTGTGTCCATAGATCCAATATTCATGTCTGAATCTTGATTAAAAATATGTTTCATGAGTATATAATTAAGTAAAGTCCAATATATATAATTAGACTCGTACGTACGTACGTTTGACAGTTTGTTATTGTCAACAAGTGTCCTAAGTTTCTTTCCTCAGCATGATCATAGGGTCTTTGTGGATTTGCTGTCTCTCAACTCGACCCATCCTAAAAAAACTAAAACAAAAATTAATGCACACCAAATTTGGCAACGTTGATGGTTTGTGTTTGCTTGCTTCCTTTCCGCAATTTACACACAGGAGGGGGAGAGACAAAAATAGGAAAAGAAAAAAAAAAAGAAAGAAAGAAAGAAGAAAAAAGAGAGAGAGTTACAACCATTGCATGTTTTTGCATGGCAGATTAACCAATGCTGATTATGCTTTCTTTTCTCATCTGGGATTTCCATGAATGAGAGGATATTTGATCTGCATTGGTTTTCGAAACGAAGAAAGTTTTGAATTTTATAATTCAATGTGGATATTGTACAAAAGAAAAGTGAAAATTTAAGGTATATACTGTGAAATAGGTAGAGAGATAAGATTGTGGAATAATCATGAAGGCTTGGGAGGCAACAGTGCGTAAGACTCAGGCGGTGGCGAAAAAACGAGCCAATACCATTTTTGGGACGTACGGATCAGCCCCAAATGTTGAGGAAGAAAATATTATTGATGAAAACGAGGAAGTAGAACATCCACGAGGAGAGGTGTATCAAACCGAGAGATTTATGACAAATGGCGATTATTACACGGGGTATTGGTCTGATAATTTTCCTCATGGAAGTGGGAAATATTGGTGGACGGATGGATGTATGTATGTAGGGGAATGGTTTAGAGGGAAGACAATGGGAAAAGGAACATTTAATTGGCCATCAGGGGCAAAGTATGAAGGTAATTTCAAGAGTGGTTTCATGGATGGAGAAGGGACGTATACAAGTTCTCATGGTGATCAATATAAAGGTTCATGGATGATGAATTTTAAACATGGCCATGGTTTGAAAGACTATGCAAATGGAGATTGTTATGATGGAGAATGGTGTCGGGGTTTGCAGGAAGGTCATGGAAGATATCAATGGAAGAATGGGAATTATTATATGGGAGACTGGAAGAATGGAAACATTTGTGGTAAAGGATCATTATTTTGGACCAATGGGAATGTGTATGAAGGGAATTGGGAAGATGGATTGCCAAAGGGAAATGGGAAATTTCAATGGCCTGATGGTAGTCTTTATGTGGGAAATTGGAGTAAGGATCCAAAGGATCAGAATGGAACTTATTATCCAGCAGGATCAACATTGCTGGATGGAAATCTGGATTGGGATCCTCAGGATGTTTACAATGTTGGTTTGAAGGATTGTAAGGTATCCCCAAGTGAAAAAGTTTCAATTTTGCCATCAAATAAGAAGTTAGCTGTGTGGACATCTAACAAGACAAATGATTCAAGTATTAGGCCAAGGAGGATGTCTGTTGATGGAAGATTAGATGCAGGTATAGATAGGGACTTTGCTAGAGTACCTACACCTGATGCTGCTAGACATTCAACTGGATCTTTTGCTGATATGAATGGGATAGATGATGGCTTGCCTAGTCTACCACTTGAAGAAATAAGTACGCGAGGGAGCCCGATTAGGATACCCAAGGTTGTAAAGCAACAAGGAGAGACAATCTCCAAAGGGCATAAAAATTATGAGTTAATGCTCAATTTGCAATTAGGAATCAGGTGTGCTACATATGAATCTGCTTCCAGGTTTTGCATTGCATTCCATTCCAATTTCCCTGTCTATCTTCTTGTTATTTTTCATGCAATGATTATTCTCTTGCGTTCGGTACTAACATAGGTATAGTTTCCTAGAATCAAAGGTATACTAAAATGCACATTTGTGGGTGCTTCAGTTCAGGCATTAAGTTGAAGTGACCATCAAAACTCTCTTGTTGGTTTTTAGTCTATACACTAACATGAATAGTTACTTTCTGGAATTAGTTACTGTAATCCAGAACAAGGCCTTGATAGATAAGGGTCATATACTCAAACAAGAAGAATATTTTAGATGCAGACAAAGGAAACATGCTGACAAGCAGAATTGATATATGTACTGAATTAAAGTGTTTCATTACTTCTTGTTGAAGAATGAATAATTGGCCTAACTTTTAATTGCATAACTGGTTTTTGTTTCTATTTCCAATTCAAAAATCTGCAATTTTTGAGGAGGCAGAAAGTAATCATGATTTTTTATATATATCACCATTTCCACTTACCTTATATAAAATGCTCTAATCTTCCACCATCCTCTCTGGTTGATTTCGTAATCTCTGATCTTGTTTTCGTAACTTGGAAATGGTGAAACAGGCATTCTGTAGGAAGACCTGGTCCACCCCCATCGCTTGATCTGAAACCATCAGCATTTGACCCAAAGGAGAAGTACTGGACAAGATTTCCAACTGAGGGATCCAAAAGCACCCCACCACATCAGTCCTGTGAGTTTAGATGGAAGGATTACTGCCCAAAAGTTTTCAGGTGACCCCTTTCATTATCCAATCCCAGTCTTGCTGGAAATTAACTAGACTTGTGGTGATTATAATTTCTCAGTTCTTGGATTCGAAAAGCTATCTGTGTGTTTTGATGAACTTTTTAGCATTAACATATTGTACTTCAGAACTCTAAGGATGTTATTCAAGGTGGATCCAGCTGATTACATGTTATCAATCTGTGGGAATGATGCACTCAGGGAACTATGTTCTCCTGGAAAAAGTGGAAGCTTCTTTTACTTGACAAACGATGATCGATATATGATAAAGACAATGAAGAAAGCAGAAGTTAAAGTAAGACCTCTTTTTCCCTTTTATCAGCCTGACATAAGAATCCCTTGTACCGAACACCTGCCTCATTTTTTCATGGCATGTTTAGGTGCTTTTGAGGATGTTAAATGCCTACTACAACCATGTTCGAGCCTTCGAAAACACGCTTGTGACAAAATACTTTGGTCTGCATTGCGTGAAGTTGACTGGACCTGCACAAAAGAAGGTAGAAAAACACAGAATTTATGTATAGTTAGTGTTATCAAAGTGCTTAATGTGATGTGATGAATGATATAGGTACGCTTCATCATAATGGGAAACCTCTTCCGGACCGAATACACGATTCACAGAAGATATGACTTGAAAGGATCCACTTTTGGTCGCATTACAGAAAAGCCAGAATCTGAGATTGATGCAAACACAACCCTTAAGGACCTGGATCTTAACTTCATATTCCGCCTGCAAAAGAATTGGTTTCAAGAGTTCCGAAGGTGAATTCTGCTTTCATTTTCCATGATCTAACCACACTTTTATGTCTCTTTCTATTACATTATCACAGCCACCCTCATTTAAGTTTGTCATAAGATTTCTAAATGTGCTAGCAACCCCAAAAACAACTTTGAAAAACCATGCAAGTGAACATTCTTGTACTAGTTTACTCTCTTTTGGTACATTCTTTATCCTTGTAATAAAGGAAATGCTTCTGCTTTCCCCAGACAAGTTGATAGGGACTGTGAGTTTCTCGAGCAGGAGAGGATAATGGATTATAGCCTTCTCGTTGGTCTTCACTTTAGGGAAGCAACAAACGGCAGCGATAATACTCCCATTGGTTTTCTAACACCTACTGGTAATCACTAACTTTAGCTAGCTGTTATTGATCATTTGGGGAAACATGTATAGACAAGATGTATACAGTGGATCTGGCTGGACTTATATATGCACCAACCACTTAAAAGAGTTTATGTTGGTTTTTTTTTTTTTCTTTTGTCCTTGTCAAGAGTCCTGAGGGATCACTTTTAACACATCTAAACATACATTTGTGTCTTCATGAAGGAGAAAATGGAGGCTCAGATGAATCTGTTCCACGTCTTTCTAGAGCAGATGTGGATCAACTGCTTCTAGATCCTGCAGGGTAAGTCATCTCTTCGACAAATCCCAATATTCAACTAAAAGATCACAAAGATAAAATGCAGAAAAAGTTGTCATCCCTTCAAAGCTTACTATGTTAGCAACGTTTTTACCAATTTCCTTTTCATAGGTGGGCTAGTATCAGATTGGGAATAAATATGCCTGCAAAAGTTGAAAGGACTGAAAGGAAGAATGATGCTGAAATTCAGCTTGTAGGAGAACCAACTGGAGAATACTATGATGTAATAATGTTCTTTGGCATCATCGACATACTTCAGGACTATGACATTACTAAGAAGCTTGAGCATGCATACAAATCTTTCCAATATGATCCAAACTCGATATCAGCTGTTGATCCAAAGCAATACTCGAGGCGCTTTCGAGATTACACATTCAAAGTTTTTGCAGAAGATGTTTGAAAGATCACCTGCAGCTGCAAGTCTCCAAATTATCGTGGCTGATTTTGCAGCAATTCCTTAAAGCTGCAAGATGGAACTTGCCATATCTTAGAAGTGCCCGCCAACAAATATAAATTGTTCTAATGCATGTTTCCTGCTGCATCATTGTGTCAATATGGCTGAGGCTTAGAGGAAAATTTGGTGTTCCTAGCTCCTACTTGTCATTCTTATCGTTTCTGTATAGATGAACTTCTCCCCCATTGTATTCTTTCATTCTTTACACACACGTACACACCACACACACACACACACACAGTTAGTATGCATACAAAATATCAGATTGCAGACTTACAGAAAAAGCTATGTAAGTTCTTGCCACCAGAAACTGGTTTCAAGATTCAATGATTTTGCTATTAATTCTTTGGTTTCTTGGATGATAAGAGGCCATTGGGCACTTGATTAAACTGAAATGTAGTCATTCAGGACTTTAATGAAGTCATCAGAAGTAGTCATGGTTTATAACATTGTCGAATGATGGTTTTGACATCCTTTTAACGATAATCTCTTTGTTTTTCTACTTTATATTTTGGGGAGTCCCTAGTAAACTATCTTTTGTAGAGTGATGATAAGAGACATAATGTTTTTTCTGCATTTTTCAAAGGGGTTAGATTAAGCAGACAAAAACGGATCATAAATTGATCAACTATTCAACATTTTGGTTCCTTCTGAGACTTTAGCCTTTTTATTACTTAACTATCAGTTCCTCTCGCGGTCTCGGCTCAAACAAAAATTCTTGTTAAGAGCAGCAGCAGCAGCAGCAGCAGCAATAATTTAGAATCAGAGAACAATCTCAAGACATGATGATGCACTATAGTATAGGTAAAGTTTTAGTATGGACATTGACATCTGAAACGCTTCCTCAACAGTAACGAAAGCGTGAAAATTGAAAGTGCCTTTTGTTTCCTGCCTGTAAGTAGCAGCATATCCCATATCCAAGCAGTTAAAAGGTTTGTGAAAATTCAAAGTGCCTTTTGTTTCCTGCCTATAAGTAGCAGCAGATCCCATATCCAAGAAATTTGTATGCCTATAAACAATCGTTTCCAAACTAGAGAAGAGAAGGATACAGATGCCAACCCCATATCCAAGAAAATTGTCTTCCTATAAGCTGCCTATAAGCAATCAGTCTCAAACCCAAGCAGTCCCAAACTCGAGCAGAAAAGGATAGTGTTAGATTGAAAGCTAACATAAAACTTTCACATTAGAAATCAAAATCTTGACAAGACCAGGTACGCAAATTTTATTAGCATGAAGAATTGCCTTTACAACCTTTTTTTTGGGGGGGTCGTATGGGGAGAAAACAGAGGTACTACTTTCAGTATTTAGAGGTTTCAATAAATGGTCCACTTCTAACCCCCCAACCCCCACCCCTCCCACAAATCAAGCACCATAAGAAAAACCCCCAAAATTTATCAACTTGGGGACTATAATACGTAAAAAAAAAATCCAACATATAGAATAAACTCAAAATAAGAAAGAAATCAATCAATCTCACACAATATAGAACATTATATATTGTCTAAATAGTTATACCCTTAGTACAGACACCAAAGGACGGAAAACACAATGTAAGCATCATTACATAGAGATTAACCCTCAAAGTTGAGTAACAAATGCGTTCATAAGTCGCTTATTTAATTTCCAACCAACATTCATAAGACAACTCCAATGACAACAGAACCATCTTCCACAAATTTTCAAATTCCACTTCGGAACTCCTAGGCAGTCAGGGGGGACTTGCCTAGAAACTTACCTAAAAGCATTTAACTGATGGAAACTGCTCATCATGGCATGTATGGCAAAAACTACAAGGACTCTTTCTGACAAATACCTTCTATGAGCCAGGTTAAATTGCTATTATATCTCTTATTTCCTTTCAGCTGCCCACCATAATCCGATATCCCGAAGATCACGTCCAACCCATCCAACCAGACAAGGCACTTAAAATCAGAGAATTCCCAATCATTGCACCTATTGACATAGTAAATGTCACCCCAGTCCGGAAAGCTCGGCACCAGCTGTAAAGGGAAGCAAGAAAATGTCAACGAAAAAACCATGATGTCATGTGAGTTATCAAAATATGTAATCTCCATACATGCATAGGCACATCCGCGCGCACAAAAACCTACACAAATATGTTCTTAACATCAATCAACTCTAAATGTATAACAAAACCTATGTGCAATTCAACATCCCAAATTTCCCAGAGATATAATCACTGGGGATTTGTCAATAACAAACGCACTCAGTCTTCTAACAAGAATTGTCAAAGCATAAGCAACATTTGCAACTATATTTGCCGTTACTACAAATAAATATGAGCAATAGCAGCCACTATGGTGCAGTAACGCTCCATGCAACGCAGCTAAGGTCACACAACCACCACAGGAAAACACGAACTATAAATTGCTTAGCTTTGTTTTCCTTTTCTTAACCATTTTATTTAATTGTGAAAGTCAAAGGAGACTATTCAATCTTTTCTAAGTTTTGGATGATACTCCATTTTTGCAAAAATACATTGACCGTTGAAGAGAATGAGCCATACGTAGAATTGCATTTTTAACTTTTCTTTTTTCCCGAAGAGGGAATGAGACAGTTAGAATTTAATCCTTGATCTAAGGAGACAACTAACAACTATATCTTATTATGCTGGCAAGATCAAGCGAAACATGACATAATATATCCAAAGTCCAGCCGCATGAGGAAGATTTCACTTAGAAAAACAGCATCTGAGTTTAAAAATAAATGTAAAACTCACAAATGACAGCCCAGCAATATCATTATCACAAAATACAAATCAAACTCCGCTACAGGGAAACCACTGACATTCAGTCTAAATGGATGCCTCAATGCAATATTTGACCTATCATGTCTCATGGGCACATGTCTATTGTAGCTTCAAGAGTTAATCCCTTAACCACCAGATACAATGAATAAAAGCCAACGTTAAACCATATTCACACACTTGCTACAGAAAGAGAGGACAGGGAAATACCAATTCAATAGCAGGTGCCTGCTATATTCCAAGACCATCCATGCTCCAAGAAAACTTAATAACATTGGCACACTGCAAATGGACGATGGCTGAACTTGCAGCACCAAGAACTGGACCACTGCCACTGTAAACTGTTCACGACCTTCACACTCAAGTAAATAACAAAGTACCAAGTAAGGGATACTAAAGAAGAAGCAGTTACCAATGAAAGAAATCATTTACTGGCTACATGCTTGCACAACTCTAAATCAATGAAGTATGTCACTCAAAGAAACCCAAAAGGAAGTAACCGATCTTACCATCTACTCTTCATGCTCGCTCACACAAAGAAACGATTTTCCCAGAGAGATTGTCCTTGATGCTGCGAAGGCAGCCCAGCAGGCTGTTGATTTCCTCTCTGAAGTTGTTGCTGCGGCTGCTCCTGGTATAGTTTCATCTGTTCAGAAAACTGGTAATCCTGCCAACCTTTCTCATTCTCCACTGGGACTTGCCCTATTGTCTGCTTCCCTGGAAAAGGAAAGCTAAGAGTCCCCATTGAACTATTGCTCTTATTAGTTGTATGGTACCCTTGTCCCGAGTGATTAATATAACTATTAAACCCGACACTACTATTGACCAGAGGCAACTGATAGCCATCAAGCCAGCTATAATCATCCATTGGCGGAATTGTAGTATTTTCATTCTTCAAGGACATAGCAGGCGGTATTGACTCATCCACGGTTTTGGAAGGTAAAGATCCAAATCCAGGTGGGGGACCCAAATGCCTAACGGGTCTTCCTACTGGATTTTTCTTTCCCACGGGAGAGACAGATGAATGCTTCATTGATATGTTATCAGCTCCAAAAGACATAATTGAATCAAGCTTTGAAGGTACCACAGTTTCGGGTAAGTGAACAGAATAATTACTACCAGTGCCAAAGTTCAAGTCCGGGGTTGGAACACAAGCAGGAAAGGCGTTTTGAGGTGGCAAAGCTCCAAAATAATTTTGTGATTCAGATTTGATCATAAGCCCATTTTCAAACAAATTCAAATTAGCCAGCCCATTCACAAGAGTTCCTTGTTCCGTGGCCCAGGCTGACTTGTTTGGATGTGCTGGTTGCATATACTGGGAACTGGAATTCACAATGGACGTAGGTGGCATTATGCCTGAGCTGAAAGGATTCTGCACAAGAAAACCATCAAGTCCAGCAGAAAAAGATCTCAGTTCACTCACTATATTACTAGTCTTGCCAGCATTAATCCCAGACACAAAGACATCAGAAGAAGCCAGATTTGAAACTATTCCGTCTACATGCTTTTCAGTGATAGATGGCTTGAACACAATAACTTCATCATCCTCTTCGTCATCTTCCATATGCAACAGCGGCTTTGGCTCCAAGGCTCTAGGAGTCATTTGACCTGAAACTAGATTCTTTTCCTCTATACCACTTAATTGTGGAGTTTCCAAAGGACCAGACAATGATAAATCATCAGAAACTTGAGGTTCAACACCAACAACAAATTTTTTCAATTTTGTATCAAAATAAATTCCCTCTTCCCCAACCCTGACAACATTAGCAAGAACCTTTCCAGCAGCTATAATCCTCTGATTACGGGCCTTCGTTTCCTTATTTCCATCACCTCCAAATGAATGCTTCCTTGAAAAGTCAAGTATGAGTTGGGCAGGCAGCAGAGGAACAAATCCTCTTAACTCGAAGTCCTCAGACAATGCAAGCCTATTAGCAGTCTCACCTTCATCATACCTACTCATGTTAAAAAAACATGTTTCATCCTCATCCTCATCAACAAACATATATCCAGTGGATATGAGCTTATTGAATAAGGTGATGCAGTGGTTCCAGAAAAACAATCGAGCACTTGCTTGCTTCTCCTCTAGTTCACTGCCGAGGGCGATATCTTGATGACAGGCCAACCACTCTACAAAAACCATAATACCAGGTAACAGATAACTTGCTGAAGGATCATTTAACTGGCTGCAGCGCTCAAGGATATGGCCCATAAACTCAAAAGTAGCAGTAAAGGCATTCTGAAGCAAAACAGAGCGCTGGAGTATCTCAGCATACGACTGGTTTTCGGTTTCCCTATTCACATTGTGAATGGTGAAAATGAGAATAGCAACCATCCTGACAACAGCCAATTTACATTCAGTAGCATCTGAGCCAAAATTGTGCTCCTCATTTGGCCCTGAAGAAAGAAGCTCCAACAAATCACCTCTAACAATTGAGAAGATGTCCCCAAATGTCTCCAAACTGGTTCAAGAAAACAACAGAAGTGCATTATCAAACTGTTAAAACTATTTTTAAAACAACATTTTTTACCAGGCTATAATCAACGCCAAAAAAAAAAAAAAAAAAAAAAACCTTGTGCGCGTGAAAAGAATGCCATTCAACCGAACAAATCGTATCCCAAATGCTCTGAAAATCTCAGATGTGCTGGATGCTCTTTCCTTGACTGAAACTGCTTCCACCTTATTATCCTTAGATGAAACCCTGGTTTCCCCTTTACTCCGTCCTCTCCCACTTGTTCGTACCACAGCCGTCTTCATAGTGGGAGCTTTGGTTTCTCCAAGCAGCTGGGTAAAACTCTGACGATTCTGAAACAAAATCCCATGAGATTAGTATTTCATTAGAACTATTTCCTTTTTCTTTTTGCACAAAAGAATAAAACAAAATGCAGGCCAGAAAAGACAAAACCAGATTAAGAAGGCCAACCAAGGAGTCATTTAACTTTGACCCAACATAAAGCAAATATGCAATTCAAACCAGTACAAGTAACTGCACCCAGAGGTAAGGTATTTTCCTTAAGTGTCCTCTTTCTTTTTTTTCTTTCTTTTTTACACACACTCTCACATGCATCCCCAAGGAATTGAACTCTAGACCTTGAGGTCGGGATGCTAACACTCTAACCACTGAGCTAGCCCCAATGGCTCTTAAGTGTCCTCTTTCACTACTTGATAAAGTGATTATTACAAGTGCAGCAAGCCTATAGCAGATCTGAAATGCTGAAGCTATAACAGGATGGACGCAAAGATAAATTCTGGTTTTTATTGATTCTTCACTAATCTAATGAGAAAACACTAACGAACAAAAACACGCTCAACTTAACATCCAATCAAGCATGACAACATAACTTCTAGTACCTACTGCATTATCACCCCAAAAAACTCAGATCATACCATTTATCCATTAGCTCTGATAAACTAGTATCTTAAATCAGTATATGAATATTTTAACCACGAAAACGAAGTTGGAGGCATGCCACCTAACACTCCCAGCAACATTCAATTTGAAGGGTAACAAATCAAATATCCGAGAGAAAAAATATTATCACATTAGAATACGATAAGAATAAGTTCACACTTTAATTAAAAATACTAGTGCAAACGTAGAGAGCCAGAAAATCAATAATTTTCTGGCAGACAGCTCATTTATTCATGCTTTTATTGCCTTTAAAATAAATAGATCATAGACTTCACAGAAAACAAGCACGAATCGAACTAGTAAAACATCTCTAGACTACTCGAAGAAAAATTCCATCCACAGTACATCAGTATCTCACCTTCTCAAATGCAATAATCAAGTTATCTCTGGCTGTAGTAAAAGGACTATCAACTGCCAGGCTCCGGAAATACCGATAAATGGACACCAATTCGTCGCCCGAATAGGAAGCCAAAATTGCAAGCTGAAAATCAATTTCCATATAAAAATTAAGCATATACAAAACCCAATTTTGAACTGGAAATAATCCATTAAAACTCAACAAAAGAAGTTAATGCCACAATAAACATGTGATGAAAACAACACCTGGTGATGTGGATTGCCACTTGAAGGCCAAAGTGAAGCAGCTTGCATGTAGTAACTTGATGCTGCTGCGAAGTCCCGAGTCTTAGAATCACCTTCTCCATATAAGCCCTTATAACGAGCCAAATCTCCCAAATATATCAAACATCGATGACAAGATATCAGTCCCTTCTTCACTTCAGTAGACTTATTCCCATCTTTGGATAAAGGAGTCAGACCCTCTGAATCATCAGAGAAATAACCCAATGGCAGACCATACTTGGCCCTAATCTTTAACATCAGATCATGGTAGAATCCAGTTGCCTCTGAGAGAAAGGTTTTAAACTGAGTACGGATCTTTGTAAGTCGATCAGGTCCACCTCTTGTGGGACCTTTCCCATTCTGGGATGTCTTTGCTCCTGATGAAGCAGCAGCAGAATTGAAGTGTGAACGCAACTCCTCGATTCGTCTGTAATGCAACTGCCACAAGGCATACTCTATTTCATGTTTTTCAGAAAATGCATGATCTTCAAGGACAATAGCTTCATAGTTCTCTCGCATTTGTTGCCATGAATTAGGATCGGAAGGAACTCTGGCCTGTGCTGCCTTTCGACGATTATTCTCCAATTCAACATTCTAAAGTGACATAAGAAAGTCAAACGTTATCATAAAATTAAATACAGAATCATTAAACTAAGAAAAATCAGTTCAAAATTGCTTAAAAAGGATATATGACAGCAAACCTTGTTAAAGAGATGTTGAACGCGCTCCCTTGATGAATTATCTGAGTTGTTATCCATCGGAATAGTCATTGTCCATCAAACAACTGGAAAGGTATGAACTCCAAAAGCGGTAAAACTGTCAGCAACATACATTTAATCTGCAAATTAACCTGCAGCGAGAAAACCACCAAACATGAATATTGTGACGGAAAAACCTGAGATACTGCTCAAATCAGAAAAGGCAAAATCAACAGACAAGAACAGTTATTTTCATTAATAATTATCAGGCAAGGCTCCACAACAACACCTGAATTCTAATAACAAGATAGTGCCCCCACCCTTTCTCCAATGAAACTCAAATGAACAAAGCCCCTACCCATACTAGGAGGGGAGGGGGGAGTATAACGAGATAAGTAAACAAATTAAAGGAAGAAAAATGAAGACCGTGTTCAAGAAAAATTCTCACAACCAAGGAGCGCATATGATATCACAATATAACTTCAAAGCAACCAGTCAAGAATAACCAGTTCAGCGCAATCAAAAAGATTTTGAGCTGTTATTCAATGTTAACGATAAAACAAAAAAGATTACAAGAGGATAACTGTAAAGACTTAATTGATGACAGAACAAATAAAAATACATAAGCATGTGGCCCCATTTCTTGGCTGAAAGTTTCAAACAAATTTAAAGCTCGTTATCTTTTACCGCGTGTTGGTTACTCCCGACAACCGACACACCCAAACACCAAACCCCCATGCAGAGTATAACCCAGGTTGAATTACATTCTAGAATACGACAAACACAATCGACATGCCCAAACACCAAACCCCCATGCAGAATATAACCCAGGATGAATTGCATTCTAGAACACGACAAACGAGCCACGCCACGATCTATACAATAAACTTCTTACCAAACTATTGCAAAGATAATCCACAGTTCTATATAAAAACATAGCGCATTAAAGACAGTCAATCAAATATTCCAACACAGTCTTATCCCATAGCTCAAACCAAATCAGACAGTTATACAACAACCTAAATGGAAAGTTGGGATTGCCCTGGTTTAAATTAATTCTCTTATCATTATACATCAACTTACAGTAACAGAAACAGAAAGCAACCACATGGATATTGACCTAAACATGCCCATACCGACCTAGCCACCTCATCAAATTTGCAAAATCACCAAAATTTTCAGCCTCGGATTTCCACAGGAAGGCCAAATCCAGGAAACTAGTAACTCAAAGGCAGCGAAATAGAGGGGGTGAAAACAAGAAAACACCATGCAAATAGTATCTCTGACTTCCAGCACAAAACACCCAGAAAGTTTCTCAATTTACATATACAGCAAAAAAAAGTAACATCATAAAACCCTATTACCCACCTTCCAAAATTGCTCCTAATTTCACCTCCAATATCAAGAATTACAAAAGGTTGACCAATCAACAAAACCAACATCAAGATAAAGCAAGGAAAAAAAAGATTTGAAAAAAAAAATGAACAAAATTAATGATCAAAATCATCAGAAGAAACCCAGAAGCTTACCCTAATTCATAGCCAGATCTAAGCCGATCCTTGAATGAATTTCCGACCGAAACCTCGATTCCGTCCCAATTAGGCCTATATATACAGACTGGGGAACGGAGAGACAGGAATTAGAGGATTAGGGTTTGGAAATTTGGGGGTAAAATTATGAGTTGAAAAGGAAAAGAAGACGAAGAGAAAAAGAAAAGAGCAGGGAGAGAGAGAGAGTCGTAGAGAGAGAAAGACGAAGAAAAGACTTTTGGTTTTTTAACATGAAAGAAATTCATCGGAAGGTGTGTTTTTTTCTTGGCGTGGTCTAGGCGGCTGCCTATGACACCATCGCTTACTCAATTATATATATATATATATATTTATTAAAAAAAAAAAAAAAAAACTATTCTTCTTCTTTGGATTAGATGTCTTTTCGTTCATGAACAACAACTCATCTCATCTTTACAATTTTTTTTTTTTTCCTTTCTATGAAATATGAATTATTAATACTTCTATATTTGTAATATAATTAATTATATTCATACAAAATGACCTCCCACATTTACAATATTATTTATGATCACCCCTACAATAAATATTTTATTGACTATAATTTAATTAATTTAGTCGCTAAATTGTTTATAAAAATTATTGTTATTTTTTTGTATGATAACTTAATTTAATAACCTCGGGTAAAAACTAAAATAAAAAATAAATAAATAACTTTTTGTATCATACCTCTAAGTCTTTTAATCACTAATAAATCTTTTCAAAATATTCAATAGTTCTTTGCATTTTTTTTTCCTTTAATTTTACCACATTTCTTTAACGAAATCGTTCTTAATTTTTACTCTCCTCCTACACCACTTTCGCCACTCTTCTCTGCGACTTCGTCACAGCGTGGTGGCGCCACCCAACAGATTGGAAAAGCATTCCAATGAAGAAGATGATGACTCATTGCCTTTTATTATTATTATTATTTTGTTTTACTCTACAGTAAAACGATATCGTTTTACTTAAAAGTAAAAAAATTAAAAACTCTTAAATAAAATGATGTCATTTTATTTAAGAGTAAAAAAAATTCTAAACATGAATTTTTAAATTTTAATTACTAAAATTTCATTTCCACCTTATTCCTAAACACTAAACGTCTCTCTCTTGCTCCCACCTTGTCTTTCTCCAATGCCATTTAGATGACGTAGTCTAGTCCATTAAAGGTTATTCCGCTGTCGCTAACACCGTCTCTTATTGTGAGTATTTTTATTTTTATATTTTTTTCTAATATTAATATGTTTAATTTTTTGTGTATTTCTCGTGTGTTTTCTAATATTATCAATTTGATAATTCAGTACTTACATATATTTGTTTAATGAGAAAAGAATTTTCTTGTCCAATTGAGCCCCTCAGGAAAATGTACTTGTTCTGCCACTAATTGTACTTTCCAAAAAAATAATAGTCTAAGAAGATAAATGTATCAAAATTGAAAGTTTAACTGATATATCACAATCCGACTATGGTTGAAGGTGATATTTTGCAATTTATCAAAAAATAAATATAATGTTTTGAATTTTGACCTTATAGTTTTTATCATTTTTTATTTTTATTACTGAACCATTAGTAAAGAAGACAAATTGTTATATGACAAATAAGTAAGGTTGATTTTGTAATCTGGTTCAACAATTAAGGAAGTAAATATAATTAACTTTATTTGTAAAGATTATTGCTCTATTTGAATATTTTGGATTATTTGTGAGTTGTTGAATTTCTATTTTTTTTGGAATAAGGAGTTGGTTCTTGATTTTGTTACTACAATTACTAGTTCTCTATAAATAAGGTGTATCATAGACAGATATTCTAAACTATTACTTGGTTTTGTTTTGGAAAAATATTATGAAATTCTATGCATGTGACTAGAAAATCAAGATCAAGCATTCTCATGTAAAATTGAAATAGAAAGAAAATTGTTGACTTCTTGTTGGTTTTCACCATGGTGCATTTTACTATAAAGGAATTTTTCTTGCTCGTACATTTGAAAAAAAAATAATTGTTTTGGATTTTAAAAAATTTAAATTTCAATTAAATTTGATAAGAGTGACTTGCTATTTTTTTTTTCTTTTAAAAGTCCTCAAGTTTATTTTGTGGTGTGCTAGTTGGTATAAAATAGGAAAGAGATTTGTAATGTGAATTCTAGTTCATAAAATAGAGAAAATAATAAGTAATTAATATATATATATATATATATAAAATTCTAAAATTCTATTAATCTTTATTTCTTTTCAATTATTTTTTTTACCATTAAAATTTTAAAACCCAAAAGTAATTGGAGATAAAAGAAAGATTAACAGTAGAAATTTTAGATTTTTAAATTATAATGGTAAGAGCTAGCTATCAAATTCCTCAAAATTACACTCACTTCCCCAATTAATGTTAAAAGTATACAAATTTCTACAGAATTGCTCTCAACTTTGAGACCAAATTTTCTATCCAATATTATCATATCTTATAATGTTTAATGTTTAAAAAAACGTAGTTTCACTAAAACTAGGGATTAAAGGCATAAATATTAATAAAACCAGTTTATAATTATTAAACTCTAACAAAAAAACACGTGAATAGTTTTAATCTAAGGCATAGTAAGATAGGATAATTTTGGACAAAACATCCCATCATATGACCTCTCCCGTCTAATAATAATTTTACAAACATATTTGGCACCTATTATTGTAATAATAATAATAATAATAATAATAATAATAATAATAATAATAATAACAACCATGATGATTTTGATGATGATGATAATAACTAGAAATAAGAGTAATTTAGGACTTACTCCACAATTTTGCAAAACTTTAGGGAAGTAATTTGGTTAACTTGAAATGGTATCTTCTGTCCAAGATTATCCTATCTTATAGTGTTCAAGATTAAAACTACATCATAGGTTTACTCATTTCTTATTTAGGGTCAAATAATTGTAAAGTGGTTTTACTTTTTAGTCCATACTTTTATTAAAACTACGTCGTTTTGAATATTAGACATGATAAAACTGGATAATTTTGGACAAGATATCCGGTCTCGTTTAACTTACACTTTTAAGAGTTATAGTTTTTTTCATTCAAAGAATGCTGAGGAACATAATGTACATAAAATCAAGAGATTTATAATTTTACTTAAAATAAATTTTATTTAAGATACTTTTAACAAATTTTGACCTCTAATAATGTGTCAAAACTACTCTAACAAATTTTGACATCTAATTATGTGTCAAAACTTCAAATCTATGTCCCTAAATCTAAGTTATGGGAGTTGGTTGGATATTTATTTGATATTTTTAGATTTCAAATTCGACACTTAAATCGTTCTTTTCTCTTGATACAACTCAAAATTTCACGTGAATTGCAAAAAGTAAAAACCATAAAAAAATTATCCAAAATAAAATGTTACTATAAACTAATTTTGGCCTCTAATAATGTGTCAAAACTATTTCTAACATATTTTGACATCTAATTATTTGTCAAAATTCCAAATCTATATCCTTAAATCTAAGTTAAACGGGTTGTTTGAACATTTATTGGATATTTTTAGATTTCAAATTGGACTCTTAATTGGTTCTTTTCTCTTAACACACCTCAAAATGTCACATGAATTAAAAAAAAAAAATAATAATAATAAATTATCCAAAATAAAATGTTATCCTAAGCTGCAATTTTTTTTTAAAGGTACTAACTATATTGCACCTGGTACAACTACGGCTTACTCTAATGATAAAACGACCGTGCAGAAGCTCATAGAAGTCCTAACGGACCAACAACCGAAAATTCCCTCCAAACTCTCCAAGGCTTTAACCGCCAATCTGCACTCTCTCTCTCTCTCTCACACACACACACACAGTAAACCCGTTGCCCTCTCCCAGTTTGCCAGTTTTCATGGATTTCATAGCCGGAGCAACGATTCTTGGAAAGGAAGAGAAATTAAGCCGATTGAAGGAGAATTTCCACCCAAATATAACTAAAACCGAAAACTTCGCTGTTGGAAAATGGAATCTTAGCTGTGATTCGACGGTTTCGACACTAAACAATAACAAGAACCGGCGGAATTGGAACTTCATGGTGGCGAATATGAACTCAAAGAGAGAGAAATTGAACCCTTCCTTGGGTTGTAATTGGAGTAATAAGGCTGATGATGGTAGAGGACAGAAGTTTCTTGGTGTTGCTCATGGTGAGATTCTTGGAGGTTCAGAGTTAGGTTTTATAAAAAATAGCGGTGTGACTGTTTGTGATAATGCAAATGAGTTAACAACTGATGGAAATTGCATGATCCAAAACGCTATGATTTTCAATGGGTGTAAAGAAAAATCAGAATTTGATGATTGTAGGTTGACTAAAATTGTGGAAGTTAATGTAATGGCTGATTCTGACTTTGATATGAAGATAAGGAGGGAGAAATTGTTGGAAGATGCAAGGGACAGTGTACCTGAAATTGGGTTTGGAAGAGTTATGCATTTGGTTGAGGCCTTTGAGAAGATTCTTTCACTCCCAAAATCAAAGGATACAGAGGAAAACGATGAGAAAGAGATAAAGGGAACTAAGAAACGCAACAACTGGGCATTACCAGGAATGCAACCTCCAATGGTTCCTGAGATAAAATGTTTGGTTAGTTCAAAGAGTTTAGGATTACATTTGAGTGATTTGGACAATAGAGAAGGAAGTTCTAGAGCTTCAAGCAGGATAGATGATGTTGCTGAAATAAGCCCAAGAAACAGTGTTCCTGAGATTTCTGGGATGTTAGATGGGCGACGGATGAAATCGACCTCACATGAGCCATTCAATTCAACAATAGAGCAAAGGGGAAGTTGCAAAAAGGAAGAATTATTGCAGAAGGGACAGCAAATGGTGGATGAAAATGAGAGGGTTTTAGTTGTTCCAGGTCTTCCATGGACTACTACTATGCCCAAGTGCTTAGTGAAGCCTCCAGTTAAAGAGAGGACAAGACCAATTGATCTGGTGCTGCACAGTGATATCAGGGCCATGGAACGTGCTGAATTTGATCATCAGATGGCAGAAAAGATGAGAGATTGTGAAAAGCTTTCAATGAAAAGGGATAGACAGCAGAAGCTGGCAGAGGAAGAGAAGATTAAAAGGCTTGAAAAGGAGCTTCTTTGTAAAGCTCAATCATTGCCCTCTTTAGACAGACCTTGCATCTCTAAGAAGAGAAGACACCTCAGTTCAACCTACCAGAAGCCGTTCAATCTGAGAACAGAGCGAAGGGGAAGTATTAAGAAAGCAGAATTCTGCAAAAAAGAACAAGAAATGATGGAGGAAGAGAAGCAGCAGCGAATAACACTTGCGCAAAACCTTCCTTGGACAACATATGAGCCAGGGTGTATGGTGAAGCCTCCAGTTAAGCAGAGAACAAGACCGACTGATCTGGTGCTGCATAGTGACATCAGGGCCAAGAAGCGTGCTAAATTTGATCATCAGGTGGCAGAAAAGATGAGCCTTGGCGAGCAATATAGAATGGAAAGGGAGAGACAGAAGAAGTTGGCAGAGGAAGAGGAGATTAGAAGGCTCAGAAAGGAGCTTGTTCCTAAAGCTCAACCAATGCCCTACTTTGACAGGCCTTTCATCCCTAGGAGGTCATTGAAGCGTCCCACCATACCAAGAGAACCGAATTTGCATATCTCAACATAAACAGATGGATTGCTGTCACCCTTGGAATGACATGTAAGCAGAGCAGTTAATGAAAGAGAAAATGGATTGACTTTTAGTGGTATTCTTTCTTACTTGAATTAGTGTTGCATCATTGAGCTCCAAACGGAAGCTGCTTTCAAAATCATCAAAGTTTATAGACTAGGATATGCATATTATGTTCAAATTGCTTTGTAGAAATCCACATTTTAAATGAACAAAGTTTTGAGTCAGGTAATTTCTAATTTCGCAGTTTCTTTCAAGAGTACATCCCAATTTGGCATGCTGATTAGTGATATTTACATGTTTAATCACATACTCCATGTTAGGCTTTGGTAGCATCATATCTTTCATGCATGAAAGGAAAAATTAACTTTCTTGTGTTACTTGATTCAACCAAATAATTCATCCAGAATCATTGAACATAGTTTGAACTATCAACTAGGATATTAACCTTAACCAACTATCATCACTCAAAGAATTAAGTCCTAAAAAAATCTATCTATTCCATCATGATTTGTGGTTGAGATCTTGTCCATGGCATCAGTAGGGTAGGTACATGCTGGATTAGGAGTGTAGTGCGATTTTATCGTTCATTAATTCTGTGGTCATAATTAACTAATTAAGGGTAACAATGGACTGCAATTAAACTTGTTATGTCTTACCTACTCTATGACATTGGTTTATGTGAAAATTTATACATGGAACTTCCAGTTCTGGTACAAGCATATCCCATGTTTTTCAGAATTTGCTCAAATCACACGTTTCCCATCTCCACATCTACACCAGATTTAGGATCCTCCATTGAGCTACATTTTGTGTCTTGTATCTTCATTTCAATACCTTCCTTTTCGTCCATACCCATATCATGTTTTGTGTTCATTTCAACATCTTTGTTTGCATTCTTGTAAACGAAGTATAGAATCATTTGAACAATTCCAAGTAAGAGTCCCAATACATTGGGGAACTGCATCAAGAAGATTATTGGGATTTTAGCATTTGCTTTAGGAGGGATTGAAATATAGCTTAGTTGGATGATTATTATCATGTTATACTTATGGCAATGTAATAATCCTTTATGAAAAAACCGTAGAGAAACCACGATATGGCATCAAGTGTGAGGAAAAAAGACAAAGTGAACAGCATGAACATTACGCTCTTGGTTCTTATGACTCGCTTCTGCAAACAAGAAACAACAATGGTTATGAATGCTAACATTTTGACATGGTACTTTAACACTAATGATGTTAGAAGATTACCATGATGCTCGAAGGAGAAGCAAACATAGCCAGGTTCATTGCAGCACAAAACCATCCTACTAGGTTGACTCGCTTGGCACCTTTGGCAAATGCGATTGAAACTACCATGATAAGACCTAAGCATCCTACGTTGAACAGTAGTATCAACCTCAATGTCAATATCTGCAGAAACTTCATAATTGTTAGTGAAACATCGTGTATACATAATCTTGATTCTTGTCTTGAACATGAAAAAGAGATGATAATTAACTTACCTTACTCTTCGTTGATGCAAACATCATGAACAAAAATAGGTAAATTGTTTCGATGACACATCCAAACGCATTGATACTGATGATCAAATACGCATTGGTCTTGAGAAAACCGTAATACAACAATAGTGATGAACATAAAAGTCCTACTACGTAAGGTATGGATTGGAACCCTTCAGATGTTTTCTTCTTGCAAATGGTGTAAAATGTTGGCCTGCAACAACCAAAGAATCAAATGATGAATTGTCATATCTACTGTTGAAAGGGTGAAAGATACAAGAGGCCGGTCTTTTTCTAAACCCTCAACCAAAATGGAAGCATTTCAAAGTTAGAGCTAGCTTACACTGGAGCAAGGACCACCAAGAATGATACAATATCACCTGTGGAGAACTTTAACTTAGAAAAATGAAGTGAAATCTCACGCTAAATCATATATTGTGCAGAGCCAAATGTTCATCAACACATGAAGTACTCATATCTCGATCCATAGTAGTTTCCTGACAAGATAATTGCCATTGTATTTCATGAGTAGTTGAGGTTTACATTTGAGTATATATTCTTTACTTTTTGATCATCTCTTTTGTTATGGTGTTTCAATGCAAATCTAAAAGTAATTTTCAAACAGTTTTGGAATAAATTTTCAAAAATTTTAAAACAAACATACTCTCAAGAAATGGTGCCTCCTTAATTTCTTGAGTATTGTTCTTCATCAGCATTTCATGTTTACCTTAACTAGAAGCAAATGCCATAAACAAAACGAAAGACTTTAAAATCTGTCACCATTAAAATCACTCTTCTGCAAAAGAAAATGGACTAGGAAAAAAGTTTCATAACCACTAGGCTTCGTTTCGACAGGTTATTTTTTTTGTTTTATGATAAAATCTTTTTTATTGGGATTTGTTATAAGAAAGGAATATTTTGGAAGTGTTTGGATTGATAATTTTATTTTTGTTGGGATTTGTATTGAATAATTTTTAATTAATAAAAATTTAAAATTTAAATTTGAATTAATATTTTATGAATTTGTTTTAGTAGGAATTGTGTTATAGCTAGGATGAATTGTTTATTATTAAAAGTCATGGTAACAAAAATAATTACTATAATATTGTTTCTTGTTTTTAAAAAAATTGGTAGAAAAAATAAATAAAACAAACAAAGATTTGTGAAATAAATCAAAAAACATATACAACTAAACAAAGCAGTTGCCAACATTTATTATAAGACGCACAAAACATGAAACTAAGATCAATAAATATGCGAAAGTTTTTGCAAAGCAAATATAAATGAGTTTGTGCTGAAATATTACCCAACAAGCCAAAAATGAAGGCCAATTGTTGTACGTAGACATGGCCACGGTTCACGAACCGCTGGTAACAGTTTGTGAACCGTCGGTTCACAGTTTTACAAAGGGTGGAACCTGAACTGGCCCTTGGCTTTACGGTTATAGTTACGGTTCGTGAACCATCGGTTTACGGTTTTGTCACCGTTCCGGTTCCGTCACTGTTTCGGTTTGTTCACGGTTTTTTAAGGTTCAAAATTTTTCATATTAAATTTAAAAAAATAAATACAATATATACACATTTGATATAATTGAAAAGTAAGTTGAATTAGATGTAATGGTGTATATACAAAATATAATAAAATGAAAAATACTCTATATTTGTTACCATTAACATGTTACTAATGGTTGTATCATAATGAATATGGATAATAATTGATACTATTTGAATATTAAACTATGAGTTTAATCATATATTTATATGAATTTATTCATTCATTATACAAGAACACGTGATAATTTAAGTTAATATGGTTAATCATAAGTAATCTTTTATGTTAATACACTTATAGTTTAATAATCATCCATTAATACTATATATTAGATAATGAGAAAGTTTAATAATTCAATTTATTAGTTAATCACCTTTTTCATTCACAAGCAAATCAATATACATGATTCAATGTAAAACACACCATAAGTGATTAAATTCAAGAATCTTACTTCTAAACTAACAATAACAATTAACAAAATAAACAACTAACAATGGAAATTAGATAACAAAGTGAAATAAAATATATTAAAGTAAATAATTGAATAAAATTAAATAATTTTAGAAGTAATATGAGATTATGAGAGAACATGTGAGAAAATTCAAATTCTTGTGAATTAATGAAATATAATATATTTGTAAAAGCAAAATAAAAAAAATATTTTTTTATTTTTTTTTGGAACCAGCTGTTCGGAACCGTCGGTCACGGTTCGAAAAATATTGAACCGAAACCGGCCCGCCATGGCCGGTTCCAGTTCACGGTTCAGGCTCGACAGGCCCCGATTCTGGGCCTAACCCGCCGGGCCGGTTTTGGGCCGGTTCCGGTTAAAACCGGAACTGTGCCCATGTCTCTTTGTACGCTTAAAATTGCCATTTATTTGCCGGAGTGCTTTTGATCTAGATCAAAATGTTGTTCTACAATAATAGAATCTACAAAAAGACTTAACTAAAGAAACAAAACACGCAACAATTCTATTTATAAACGATTTAGTAGTGTAAATTAATCCATACATGTATACTGGTCATTGAAATTGCCTAATATAATTAATCATGAGGTGTATTATTATGTGGTAGTAGAAATTGTTTCAGTTTCTTCTTCCCTTAATTTAATCAAATTGTGAGATTGGACGAATTCGAGAAATGCACATAAAAATATAGTTTTTATGCCAGATATATATATGATTAACCATGCATGATACATATATAAATAATGTGAATGCCAAATCTTTGTCACCTCCCCCAACAATTTAGTTGATGTTACCTTTATGTTTTTTTAACAACTTTCTACCCTAGCTATATATCAATGATTGAATTTTACTCAATTTTAATTTACGTAGAAAGTTTGCTCTTGAGCAATATGCATGTACAATTATTTTGAAGGCAATTAATTAATGAAGAATGTAGAAGGATTACTATATATATCATGATGAATGAGGTAATTAATGTGGAGAAACAAATATTTCACATCAAATAATAAGAGAGAAGAAAGTGGTTCAAACTTTCACCTATAGTTTTATCATCGATTTTGAGAGGGACGTGGAGTGCGACAAGACGACGTAATAGAAAAGAAGCCAATAAGCGTGGTCCGGTTTGGGTGTCCGGAATTTACACCTTTTGGAGAAAATAAGCCAATATGAAGAGATTTGTTAAAAATTGTTTTGTTTCCAAATTTAGTTGAAGTTTTTCCAATTTCTTAATTTGGAGTTGTCCTTGTTATCTAATCTAATTAAAAATTAGGAATAAATAATTTTTTTAAATTTTATTATGAAGTTGGGTGATAATTTTTAGAAAACTATACATTTTATATTTGTATTTATTTTGTGGCCATAAATAAAGCTTATATAGGAGAGATCAGTGTGCAAGATTTCAGAGAAATTTTCAGAGAGTTCTACAGAGAAAATGTGTATTACAAATTATGAGAGTGAGCTAATTCTTTTAATGGTTTAGGGTTTGAGAGAAATCAAGTAATTATTGTAATCTCCAATTGTTTAATTATTATTGTCTTTGTCGCAAATCATAAACTTAATTTGTTTGTGTTGTAAATTTTGTGTATTCGTTTTATTCTTTATTTTTACTTTTCAATGGTTGAATAATATTATCGGGACACACTAAAATCATAACATAAGCAAATAAAAACTTGAACAAAACGTGGTCTTTCATCAAGAACACACTTGAACCACAGTAAAAAGTTTGCCAAGAACATGTACAACTTGAACGTGGTTGGGCTGGAATTTTCACTTTAAGTTTTCATGGTTTCATGGCTTTGTGCCGAATTTCTACAACAGGGATTTTCATTTTTCAAGGTACAGTAGTGATAACTCCGTTTTCTATGTTAATTATTTTATGGTTTTGGTATTTAATTGATATTTTTTATGCATTAAGAATTGCTTTTGGTGCAGAATTTGATAATTTTGGAAAGAAGGATAATTGTGCTTAAAGATATGGATGAAGATCAATTTGTATTGGATTTGTATTGGATTTGGGCAATGGAGTTTTACGTACAAGACAATTTGGAAAGATTTGGAGATTACTTGAAGTCTTGAAGAGTTTGATTTGGAAGAGAAGATTGCCTTATCATATTTTAGTCAATATCCAATTTGGAAAATAAGATAATTAGGTGATTTTTTATTAAAGGGTTGCATCCCTATTTTTTAATAAGCCGTTTGTGGCATATTTTAGGATTGATTTTATCCTTATATTGTTTTTATCATGTTTTAGGAAGAGTTCTAGATTAATTCAATTTCTTTAAAGGTTTGTTTCCTAGGCTTAATAACCTTCTCTATATAATGAGAAGGAATAGGTAGAAAAAAGAGAGGTACGCACTTACTAGTTTATTTTTAAAATGTAGTTCAGTAGAAAGTAGAGTAGTTTAATTTTCTTTACGTATTTTGCTTCAGTTATAATTAATGGCGTCTCCATTTTCTTTAAGTGTTCATCTTTTAGTTTATTTCTTTTTAGTTTCCACCATTACATAATTCGTCTAGTTAATGCATTAATTACTTTTATACATGCATCTCTGTAGTCTTTTGCTTCTTTTTAGTTTGACGAAAGGTTTTAAACTTTAATCTGAATGGAATTGACGTTTCTTTATGTTGAATTCATGTCATTAAAGTTGAGAGTTTAAATTGAGTCTTGTGATTGGTTTCAATTTTCGCAGGAGTAGTATTTATTAGACTAATTGTCATAGAGTATTTTATGTTATAGTTATAGTTTTTATTTGCGTATTCTTAGTTGGAGTAATTAATAGTATTTCTATTTTTCAGTTTTCCTTTTTAATTAATTTCCTTGAGTGAGTTCTTTTTAAGTCAATAGCTTTTAATAATGTAGTGTAGTCTTTAGTTTTCAGTTTTAAGAAGATTTTAGTTTAATCTTTAGCTTTTAGATTTCAAATTTTAAGTGCAGTAATTTATCAGCTTTAGTTTTAGTTTGAGAGTCTTGTAATTTTTTTGGTTAAAGTAGTTTAAGAGTTTTATTAGTTCTACTTTCTTTTAACTTTGATTCTGAACTTTTATATTATTTTAAGTACTTCATATTTAGGAATTCAAGTTAAATTTCATTATGGTTTGAGCCACCAGTCTGTATAATTTTTCTTGGTTTTGCCAAATTTATTCGTAAGTCCAATTTTTGCTTCAATTTAAATCATTGTTAATGGATCCAATTTTGTGATTGAAGACATTAGTCTACTTATGCATACAATTGGCAATTTCCGGGAAGACGACGGCATGGTCAGAAAGTAGTATCAATTTTCTTTAGCCTTAGTTATTTAATTTATTGTGCTTTCAATATATTTTGGTTTATTTTTAGTGATAATGTCTAGTGAGTAGATTTTTATCTGGCATTTAAGTAATGAAGTACTAATTATTATTTTATTGTGAGATCAAAATGCGCATGCTAAATTAATGTTTCATAGATTCCGAAAAGTTCTCTGTGCATATCGTTAGTTATTTGGATTATTTAAATCTTGATCAAATTTATTTAATTTGAATAATGCCAATTAATCTCCCATTAAGTATCTGTATTTAATGGATAGGATTGATTAGTGATAAAGCTACTCTCAGGTAGACGAGAACAATAGGTTAATAAATTACGACTGCTGATTCTGATTGTGATTTGTCAAAATTGGGTTCCTTTAATTCTTAATGCTGTTAGGACATTAAATTTGGTGTTGGCTGATTCCAGCCGAATTGTGTCTTAATTAGAGAAATAATTAGCTTAAGCTGATTCTTGCTAATTATCGAGAAATTAAGAAGGAATTGGGTTACGTCGGAGCTGATTCTCGGTAACCTATAACTGGTTGGTTTATGAACATTAATTAATTATTGAGTCAATGATCGATGAATATTTAATTACTGTGGATTTACTTATTTGCCGGACTTTTATTTTCTTGCATTTTTATTTTGATAATTTTAGTTAAATTGTTTGATTTATTTTTAAGTTTAATTATCATGATTTGATATTTAAAATTGAATTGTGACAAATTGTTGAATTAACTAAATAGACTGTGCTCCGTTCTCCATGGGATTCGACCCTACTTCCACTTTACTATTTTAAATCCTTTGAAGTAGGTATTTTAAATTTGGTATAAAACGACGTACCAACTATCCATATTCCCAAATCCTTTGTATCAAATACATGCATAGTCCTTTTCTTCAAAGTCAAAAGACACAAGAATGAACCAACTCTCAAGTTCACTCTAAGCACTCAAAGATATAGCAATATTGGGTTCATCCACTCAAAATAAATTATACAAGAAATTATTACTATAAACTTACAAATATGTCATATATCCACCACAAATATAAAAACCATGCATAAATCAAAAGGACTTTTATTGGGTTGTAATGGGGCTAGGGTAATATAGGTGGGATATAAAGAAAGGAAAAATGGCTAAAAATATACCAAAGTATAAAGTAACTTGGCAATGTCATCATCTCAATTGTTATGCAAACTCAATCCACATTAGTGCTCTTTCTTTTCCATTTTTTTTATTTTCTCTTCCTCTTTTTTTTTTTTTGATATTTTTCTGTTCTTTTTTTTTTTTAATAGAACTCTTTTTTTCTTTCAACCCATGCTTCTATTTGGGCATATAGGACAGAGAATAATTTCACCAACTAGAACACTTTGCTCTATTCAAATTTCAAGATGCATTTTCTTTACTTAAACATATTGAAGATGACTTCGCACAATCCTAACTTTGCCATTTACACTTTGGGGGAACAAAAAAGAAAGCTAAACAAGGCTAAAGTTGAATATTTTTAGTGGTTTAAACAAAGAAAAGGGGATTTAAGCTTCAAGTGGGCTGACTAGGGGTAAATATAAGGGTAGGAAGAAAAAATGTAAAGCAAAAACGGCTAAAATCCTAAACGCCTTAATCACATTTATGCACAATTTCAAACTTGTGGTTTCAACATGTACAACAAAGCAAATTTTGTAATAAAATCAAGTATAATTATTCTCTCTTAAAAAAAAATCATTTAAGCACCAAAAAGTGGGTTTAGATGCTTAGGCTCAAATCCTCACTTTAAGTAGGCAATAATAGTGCATTCTTATATATTCATCTTCCTTTGAATCATACAAAGACATACATATATTTGAACACAAAGGATTCAACCAAAACATTCCATACCAAGTTCCAATTTTTCATGAATAACACCTAACAATAGAAATTTTGGACAAAAAATACTAGTTTTCCACACAAATTAAAAATGGACTCTATATTTATTTATGAATCTTTTCAAAATAGAAACCAAATTTCACAAAATTTTTTTTTTCTAAATAATACACAACCAAAAGACTCACGAAACATGTAATATCCACCTCCCCACACTTGAACCTTGCTTGTCCTCAAGCAAGAAAATAAGGATGAGTGAGGCTTCAACAATCAAACCACAAAACTAAATAACATCAAATAAGATAGAAAAAAAATAAAATAAAATAAATAAACAAGGGAGATGATAACAAAACCGCCATGTCGTATGAAGTGTCTTCTTCTCAGGTTTGACATTGGAGCAATTGAAGAATAGTGCTAAAGGTGGTGTTGATTTTGACAATACCAAATATGTATTATTTTGAAACTACTATTGGCCACCATTTGGGTAATCAAAACTCTTTTTCTGTTACCAATAGTTGTAATCTGAAATGAGAAATATCAAAAGTATTATTGGAAAATAAAACTAGAATTAAAAACTACTGAATACTGGAAAAAAAAAACAAGAAAATTGGGTTGCCTCCCAATCAGCGCCTTTGTTTAAAGTCATTGGCTAGACCAAGTGCCAGAATTATAGGAAATTAGGTGGAGGCTCTGGAGGTGGTCGTGGTGGATGATGACTCTTATTGAATGGCAGTGTCTTTCCACTGACCAAATACACATATTTCAGAATTTCATATAGGGCTTTATATTCTGGCACTGGGACCTGCAAAGCATAAAGTAACAATTTATTAACAGGGTCCTGTTCGGAAAAATAGGACGATTCTGATTCGTTCAAAAATTCTTTCAACGAATACAGTGGCATTATTGCATCTTTAATTTTATCGTCCTTCATTTCTTTGATCTCAATATCTATCAAATTTGTTGTAATGGTTAATTCCAACTTATCCTGCAAAATATTCGTCTCAAGGGGCTCTTGGACAAGAGGTTCAAACACATCAACAACATTAACATTTTCAATACTTGTCAATCTATCAAAAATAAGAGGTGAAATTTTAATTTCAGATATATCAGTATTTAAATCAAATATCACCTCAAAGATGTGAGACTCTTTAGATTTATCATTTTTGTCTGGTTGTCTCAACTTTTCCTTCTTAAATGGAGGTTCTTCTTGTTGCGTACCACTTATCAATGTCATTTGGCTGACATTTTCCCTAGGGTTTACCTGCACTTGTGATGATAGTCTGGTATGATTTTTTTCTAGTGCATTTATTGCTGTGGAGAGTTGAGTGATTTGGTTTCCCAAACCCTGGATACTAGCTCGTGTCTCTTGTTGAAATTTTTGCAACTCATTTTGAGATTTTATCATATCCTGTTGCAAATTTTGAGTTGTATGAGCTAAGCTAGTAATCAAATCCTCAAGAGGTGTACCTGATCTTGAGATAGGCAGTGCATTAGGTTGTGTTGGTTGCATCATCAGTTGTTGTTGTAGTTGCGGTATGCTTGGAGGTAGTTGTTGTTGCACCCAATTTCCATAACTAAAATTTTGGTAGTGTTCTCCCTCCGTATTATATGTGTTCAAATAAGGATTATAGTAGCATTGGGACTGAAAACCACATGTTGCATTCACTTGTGCTGTCGAATCATATTCTTGGGCCATTTGACACATGTTAGTTGGATGTCCTGTATTCTTACAAATTTCACATGGCCTTTCTTTCTGGGCAGTTTCCAAACTTGCAACTAATTGCGCCATTGATGTAGTCAATGCATCTAATTTATTTTCAAATGAAGATATACTTATCTCATTCACCAGTTTGGGCATACGAGAGGTTGTCTCATACTGTTGTCGAGATTCAACTGTTTCTGCAATTACAATCTTGGCTTGTGCAAGAGTGTTATTCATGAAAGCTCCTCCACTCGCAGCATCTACTGTCATTCTCTCCTCTAACACCAAACCTTCATAAAAATATTGTATTAGCAACTCATCAGATATTTGAAGTTGTGGGCAACTATTACACAATCTCTTAAATCTTTCCCTATATGCATTCAAAGACTCGTCATACTCTTGTTTAATTCCACAAATTTCTTTTCTAATAGATGCAATCTTAGATGCAGGAAAGAAATTTTGAAGAAAAACCTTTTGCAATTCATTCCAAGAAGTTATTGAGTTATGTGTCAATCCATTAAACCAAATGTTAGCTTCTCCAGTTTGAGTAAAAGGAAAACTAACTAATCTAATATATTCTTCTGACACTCCCTTATTATGCAATATTCCACAAATTTTCAAAAATTCATGCAAAAAGTTATGAGGATCCTCCCCAAATGAACCATGAAATTTAGGTAGCAAATTCAAATATGATGGTTTCAATTCCAAATCAACAGTTACGATAGGCAAAACAATGCAAGAAGATTGATAATTAATCACATGACTAGTTAACTCCCTTAAAGTACAATCACGATTTTGCGCATGTCCAATAGGGTCTTGAGCAGCCATTTTTTTTTTGTTAGTGGCAGCGTCTAACTCTGATTCTGTGTTTGACAAGGGTTCCGCTTGAGCAAGTGGGACGATTGTCACAGAACCAGAAATTCTTTCTTGGCGTTTTTTTTTTGTTTACTTCCTCAACCAGCGTGCTATTTTCTCAATTTCTGCATCAAAGAGTAAATCAGGTTGAAGAGAATATAGATATACACCAAGAAATAAAATTGAATTAACTAAAATAAACAGTAATCAGCCGTTCCCAGGCAACGGCGCCAAAAATTTGGTACGTCGTTTTATACCAAATTTAAAATACCTACTTCAAAGTCAAAAGACACAAGAATGAACCAACTCTCAAGTTCACTCTAAGCACTCAAAGATATAGTAATATTGGGTTCATCCACTCAAAATAAATTATACAATAAATTATTACTATAAACTTACAAATATGTCATATATCCACCACAAATATAAAAACCATGCATAAATCAAAAGGACTTTTATTGGGTTGTAATGGGGCTAGGGTAATATAGGTGGGATATAAAGAAAGGAAAAATGGCTAAAAATATACCAAAGTATAAAGTAACTTGGCAATGTCATCATCTCAATTGTTATGCAAACTCAATCCACATTAGTGCTCTTTCTTTTCCATTTTTTTTATTTTCTCTTCCTCTTTTTTTTTTTTTTTGATATTTTTCTGTTCTTTTTTTTTTTTTTAATAGAACTCTTTTTTTCTTTCAACCCATGCTTCTATTTGGGCATATAGGACAGAGAATAATTTCACCAACTAGAACACTTTGCTCTATTCAAATTTCAAGATGCATTTTCTTTACTTAAACACATTGAAGATGACTTCGCACAATCCTAACTTTGCCATTTACACTTTGGGGGAACAAAAAAGAAAGCTAAACAAGGCTAAAGTTGAATATTTTTAGTGGTTTAAACAAAGAAAAGGGGATTTAAGCTTCAAGTGGGCTGACTAGGGGTAAATATAAGGGTAGGAAGAAAAAATGTAAAGCAAAAATGGCTAAAATCCTAAACGCCTTAATCACATTTATGCACAATTTCAAACTTGTGGTTTCAACATGTACAACAAAGTAAATTTTGTAATAAAAATCAAGTATAATTATTCTCTCTTAAAAAAAAATTATTTAAGCACCAAAAAGTGGGTTTAGATGCTTAGGCTCAAATCCTCACTTTAAGTAGGCAATAATAGTTCATTCTTATATATTCATCTTCCTTTGAATCATACAAAGACATACATATATTTGAACACAAAGGATTCAACCAAAACATTCCATACCAAGTTCCAATTTTTCATGAATAACACCTAACAATAGAAATTTTGGACAAAAAATACTAGTTTTCCACACAAATTAAAAATGGACTCTATATTTATTTATGAATCTTTTCAAAATAGAAACCAAATTTCACAAAAAATTTTTTTTTCTAAATAATACACAACCAAAAGACTCACGAAACATGTAATATCCACCTCCCCACACTTGAACCTTGCTTGTCCTCAAGCAAGAAAATAAGGATGAGTGAGGCTTTGTGCCGAATTTCTACAACAGGGATTTTCATTTTTCAAGGTACAGTAGTCATGTTATGCATCAAAACTATGATAAATAATTTGAATCAATCTGTGTATGCTCTATATATCCCCGAAATGGTAAAATTTTTCTTTGCTTCTCACTATTTTGCCTATATATAAATTGCACATCAAGAAACAATTAATGGGGACATGTAAGGCCAGAAAAAAATGCCCATCTAGAGGAGAAAATCATCCATGCATTCTTTTTGCTGTGTATGATTTTTCTTATTGCATGTGAAAAATTTAAATATGAGGAACTTCTCTTATTGTGCTTGAAGTGAAACTAATCTAGTTTTAGGGGACGGTGCTCAAGTAATATGACCAAGCAACAAGTGTTTCCATTAATGTATAAAATTTAAGGTTAAATTTTGATATTGAGCAAATAATTTGAGACATCTTCACCACTAAGAACATGTCAGATTTGGTGCTTGATCTTCAAAGATAATGTATTATGGTTTTTAATTAACACAAATGATAATGTACAGGTTTGTGTATGTTCAGGGGTACCTTGCATGAGTAAGGATTCGTGAATGTATTGTTCAAGTCAAAAGAAAGGAAACTATTGTATTTTCTTAGGAAGTGATTATATACGTGGACAATAGTTAAATGAAACAAGCACACGCAATTCAGGTATGAATTGTTCGTCAAGTCCGAAATCATTTGAACATTAAAGTTAAAACAAAAATTATATGGACACTGCAATTTATACATTATGTACTTTTTTAAATGAGGGTAAATCATTCTGTCTATCTTGTTGCGCCTTTAACTTTAACAGGTAATTCTACGTGTGTGTGTATCGCAAAATATACAAAAGAGTTAGTTTCTATACCAAATTAGCAAGTAAATCATTGGGATATTGTCTTTCCTTAGACAGTGAACCGATTAAAAATTTGACATTATTTGCAGTCTTGCTTCAACTTATTTGCATTTGGCCAACTATATATATATATGAACGACAAAATTTGCACTTTACTCTTTCGCAGAAAAATTAACACGTTTTGTTTTTCAATCTATGGGCATATTTGATGATATCAATTCAAATTTTAAAATTAGTTAAGTTAAACATGAATCAATTAAACTTATTTAATAAACACGCATTCTAAATCTAATTAGAATCAATTTAATAATTGAAAATATATTGATTGAATTTGAAGTATGAAATTTGAAAGTGATAAGATGTTAATACGTTAATTATATATGCATCTTTAACAATTTAAATGATTTTCACTTTTGAAAATGTAGTATGAGTAAATATGTAATGTGCGAAAATTAATAATATATATATATATATATATAAATATGTAGTTTGTGAAAATGAACGTGTATAACATGTATAGATATGTATACTAGTGTATAAAAATGTGCATAATATGAGTAAATATATAATGAGTGAAAATGTGTGTAATATGTGTATATATGTGTAGTGCATAAAAATATGTATAATATGCATAAATATATATAGTGTGCAAAAATATGTGCAGTATCTATAAATGTGTAGGGTATAAAAATGTGTGTACTTAGGATATGTAATGTGTTAAAATATGTGTGTAAAGGAAAAATTAAACTATATTAATTCTATCATATTAAAAAATATTTTAAAACTCTACAACTAACAATACTCCCAAATTAAGCATTAATCAACTGAATTTTATTGTTTAAAATTATATCATTGTTTTTTAAGTATGTTTTCAGGCTCTCATAATCAATTAAAATTTGCAATATGTTTTTATTAAACAATATTAATTGATAAATGTTTGAATCAATTTATTTTTAAATTCGAATTGTTTTATCATACAGACTCTTACTATTTAATTTTAAAGCAACGTTCATATGTTATATTTTTAAAATATTTTTGATATGACAAAATTGATATGGTTTGAATTCATTGATACTTTAAAACTACATAGTTTTTCTCATTTTCACACATGATTACACACTCAATATATATTTTCATATACAATACATATTTTCACATGCTCATATTTTACTTACGGTTCATACTATATATATTTTCACATATTATATATATTTAAATATACTACACAAATTTTCAATGTGAAATTTAATTGGATTATCAAACGAATATAGTAAATGAATTTAATAATTTATTACTTTCAAACTTTAGGTTTTAATTCAATTAGTTTTCAGTTTTATTAAAGAATTAATTTTTATAAATCAATGCATTTTATTTTATGATATCATGTTCCTTGGTGGCCACCTAAAATGTTGATAAACTATTCAGTAAGTGCAACTGCTAAACTAAATTTATGGTGTTATTTGGCAAGGCCCTTCAACAAGATAAGTGAAAGTTGTGGCTAATAATAAACTTTCTTCAATAAAATTAACCAAACACATAAAATGAAAACCCTGATAACATGATGAAATGAAAAAGAAAAGTTAGAGTTTCTTGTTTCAATAATAACTTAATAAATAAAATTACATGATAAAGTTGTTTATGTAGACTTACTAGACAAGTAAAAAAATTGTTTGTGTCCAATTATGAAAAAATTATATTTTAATGCCTTAACTTAAGAGTGAGTATCGTTTTAATGCCTAATCATGAAAAAATTATATTTTGCTTCCATAATTAACTTGAATTTTGCTACGTGAACAAATGTTCTCTAATTCATTTTTTCATCTATTTGACAAATAACAACGTTAGTCATATAGTACAAAATGACATCATTTTAAATTATGAACAATATCACATGACTAATGACTTATGAGAAATAATTTGGGAACTAGTTGTGTGACGAAATCCAATTTGAAAAATCAATTAAAATATAATATTTTCAAAATTGACAACCAAAACCATACTTACCCATAAATTAGAAGAGGAGTCATTTGTCCAAATAATAATATAATCTAACAGCTCTCCTATGATGCTAATAAATTTGGATAATTGGGAGAACTGATTGTGATTTACATGTTAAATTACCTACACTCCACATAATGCATTGGTATATATATATATATATATATATATATATATATATATATATATATATCATCACTCTTTTCATGAAAGAAACATTAATTTTCTTTAGTTGTTTGATTCAATCAAATAATTAATGGAGGGACTAATGTCCAGAAACATTAAAGGTGACAACTTGAGAAAATAACATAGTTTGTGGTGGACAAATTGTAATTCATCCTATAAATCAAGTGGGATATTAACTTCAAATAATTAAGTACCATGAAAAATCTAACTATTCCATTATATATGATTTGTGGAAGAGATTTTATCAATGAGCTAACTTTACCAATATACTCTACAAACTTATTGTCTTGCCTACTCTATGCATATATATGCCACATTGAAACTTATAAATGGAACTACAAGCATCTTCTTTGTTTTTACAAATTTGTTTTCAAAATATTCACACCTTTCCCATCTCCATATCTTCTTGTTTATGGACACATGATTTAGGGCCCTCTATTGAGCTAACTTTCATGTCTTGAACCTCTTGTATCTTCATCTCAATACCTTCCTTTTGGTTCTTCGCATTCTTGTAAACGAAGTAGAGAATCATCTGAACAATTCCGAATAAGAGTCCCAATACATTGGGGAACTGCATCAAGAAGATATATTACTGGGATTTTAGTATTTGGTTTAGGAGGGATTGAAATATATATAGCATATATAGTTGGATGAATATTGTGATGTTATATATACTTACAGCAATGTAATAATCGTTTATGAAAAAACCGTAGAGAAACCAGCATATGGCATTGAGTGTGAGGAAAAAAGACAAAGTGAATGGCATGAACTCTACGCTCTTGGTTCTTATGACTTGCTTCTGCAAACAAGAATTAAAAAGGAGAAAATACTGGTTAAGAATGTTACGATGGTCACGGTATTCTTTATAACATGCAATAATGATCGATGCTAGAAGAAGATTATACGTACCATGATGCTCAAAGGAGCAGCAAACACAGCAACGTTGATTGCAGCACAAACCCATCCAACTAGCATCACTCGCTTGGCACCTTTTGTAAATGCAATTGAAACTAACATTATAAGACCTAAGCATCCTACGTTGAACAGAAGTATCAACCTCAATGTCGACATCTGCACAAACGTCATCATTGTTAGTGAAACATCATGTATACATACATAATCTTGTCTTGGACATGAAAGAAAAACGTTTTGATCAACGTTACCTTGCTCTTCTTGGATGCATAGATCATGAACAAAAATAGGTAAATTGTTTCGATGACGCATCCAAAGGCATTGATACTGATGATCAAATAGGCATTGGTCTTGAGAAAACCGTAATACAACAACAGTGATGCACTGAAGAATCCAATAATGTAAGGTATGGATTGGAACCCTCCAGATGTTTTCTTCTTGCAAATTGTGTAAAATGTTGGCCTGCAACAACCAATTAAGAATCAATATCAAATGAAGAATCGGCATATCTACTGTGCAAAGGGTGAAAGACTCTTTTATGCTGAACCCTCAATGAGAATGAAAGCATTTTAAAGGTATAAGAGCTTACACTGGAGCAAGGAACACCAAGAATGATACAATGTTACCTGTGGAAAACTTCAAAGTTAGAAAAATAAAGAGAAATCTCACGCTAAAATCATAGATTAGATGTAAGAAAATTATGTTATACAATGTACAAAACATGAAATTAACAACAATATTTAAATATGCAAATATAAATGAGTTTGTGGTAAAATATTACCCAACAAGCCAAAAATGAAGGCCAATTGTTCAATGCTTAAAATTGCCATTTATATATTTGGTGGAGTGCTTTGCAAAATGCATGCACTGGATAAAAATGTCGTTCTTGCTTGTATAGAATCTACACAAAAGAGATCGACTTAAAGAAACAAAACACACTACAATCCTATTTATAATAGTGCACAGGAGAGCTAGCAAGGTAGAAAAGTTGGGTATAGGAATTAGTGGTGATGTTTGGCAATGATGCACTATTGCACTGTAAATCAATGTTTACATGAGCATGAGGTGTGATATTATTATGTGGTGATAAAAATTGTTCCCTTGATTTCATTAAATTGATATTGGATTAATTCAAGAAATGCACAGATATAGTTTAATTTATGCCAAATATGATTAACCATGCATGATGCATATATAGCCTACTTCTTTGTCACCTCCCCCAAAAAAATTTGTTGCTGTTAGCTTTATAGTTTTTTAACAAATTTCTTCCCTATCAATGATTGAAATTTACTCATTTTTACATGGAAAGTTTGCTCTTGTAACGTTTAAGCTACTCCTAATCTAATTTAATCTACGATAACATATTCTTATCTATTATGGGGATTAAGAATTAATGGCAGAAATGCTTTGGAGGACTAAGTATAACATTATCAGTTAGTCTCCTGTGAAAACTCGTTCATATATGCAACGACGAGATTGATAATTGTGATTTCAACACGTAATAAAAGTGACAGAAAATTAGATTACGATTTTAACGATGATTAATTATTTATTTCATACAAAAATAAGATTTTACATATGAATCAATTTCACATGAGCTTTTGTGTAACATTATTAGTAGAAATTATGTTTAAATATTAGAAGGGTTAAATTCTAATTTACAGAATTAAATAGCAAATTTTTTACTCTTCACTGCAGCCCTCCTCTCCAGAAAAGACCAATCATCAAACCGAAGGTCCAAAATCAATTTTTCGATGGGCAAATCCTGTGCAGCAATTACAATTTTTGGAACAAAAGTGGGAAAAATTAGGTCAGAAGTTTGAAGCATTAATTAAAATTAATCATAATGCGTTCATGCACACAATTGTAATGCAAACATTGCGATTCTCAAATTCTCTTCCATAAGGACGCAAAGGAACACAGCGAAGCAAATAAAAAAACTGAACAAAACGTGGTGTTTTATCGAGCCACAGAATTCATCAATAATGCAGTTGAACCAGAGCAAGAAGTTTGCCAAGAACACGTACAACTTCAACGTGTGGTAGGACTGGAATTGTCACTTGTTTTCACGATTTCTTGGGTTTGTGCCGAATTTCTACAACAGGGTTTTCAACATTCAGCCACGTTATATATGCTTCACAACTTTGATAACTAAAATTTGGATCGATATGTGTGTATGATCAATGCCAGAAATGGAAAAATCCTTCCTTTCTTCTCACTATTTTGCCTATATATAAAATTGCACATCAAGAAACAAATATTGCAGGACATGTAAGGTTAGAATAGTGCCATCTAGAGGAGAAAATCATCCATGGATTGCTTCTGCTAGCTGTGTATGCTTTTCCTTGTTTCAATGTCCATCCTTTGTGCAACATTTGAGGAACTTCTCTTATTGTAGTTGAAGTGGAATTAATGTAGTTTGAAGGGGTTGCTCAAGTAATAATGAACAAATAATAAGTGCTTCGATTGACTAAAGTTTAAGGGTAAATTTCCATCTTGAGCATATTCCCTTCCTCATAAAAAGTGAAAAGAGTGACACATATGTGGTGCTCGATTATCTTCAAAGATAATGCATGCATTACATTGGTAATTAAGGATTTATGGATTGTTTACGTCAAAAGAAATTTTAACTTTTATAAGTTTGTTGGGAAGTGATTGATTTTATGTGGACAATCAATCTTCATTTGTTTTTTTCTTTGCTAGTAATGCCTAAATTTAAGCATCCAAATTACTATAGGTTGTTATCCATATGTACTGCAAATTTGTACTTTACTCTTTAAGAGAAAATAAACGTGCCTTTTTCAATATATGGGCATGTTTGATAACACCAATTCAAATTGGAAAATTAATTAATTAAAACATAAATCAATTCAGCTTATTGATAAATACACATTCTAAATCTTAAGATCTCATTTGATAAACACAAAAACTTTTGTGAGACCTAATACGCGAATTATACTTTATACGTTAATAAACTAATTTTTTATATATTATACGCTAATATATATTTGATACTTTATGAGACCAGATCCTCTGTCCAATATTTATCCTATCTTATTCTGTCCAACGTTCAAAACGACGTAGTTTCACTAAAATTAGGGACTAAATGCATAAATATCACTAAAATTACTTTACAATTATTATAACCTAACCAAGAGATTAGTGAACCATACGAAGTAATTTTAATTAAGACGGAAAAAATATTGGACACAAGATCCCATGTCATACTTTATATGCTAATTTTTTATACTTTATACGTTAAAGTGTAATTCATACGCAACCACAAGTATCATATATGAGACGATTTTATAGGAGAATGGCCTTTGTTAAAATTGAAATATAACTAGATCTGAAGTCTGAAATTAATATATGAAAATAATAAAGTGTTGTATTTATTAATTATATATGTTTAATAATACAAATGACTTTCACATTTGAAATGTATTATATATATATATATATATATAAGTTTTTACATATAGTAAGTGTAAATATATGGTGTGTGAAATTTGAAAATATAAACATGTAATATATATATACATATGTGTTTGTGTGTGTGTAAGATTAAATGACTCCAATAGTCCCTTAATTTGGGGGTAAGTGTTGTTTTGGTCCCTATTCTTGAAAAAATTATATTTTCGTTCCTCAATTTGGATTTAGTTGTACAAATAATCCTCAACTCTTTTCAATCAATTTGATAAGTAATGTCATTAGTCATCTGATACTACATATATATCATTCAAAACGACACCGTTTTATGCCATATGATTAATGATATTACTTGTCAAATAGATGATAAAGGAGTTGCGAGCCATTTGTGTAACAAAATTTAAGTTGGGAAATCAAAATGTAACTTTTTCAATATTAGGGACCAAAACGATATTTATCACAAAGTTGAGAGACTATTAGAGTCATTTATCCTATGTGTAAACATGCATAGCATGTGAAAATATGTGTAGTATGTATAATATGTGTAAATATATGTAGTATATAAAAATATGCATAATATGTGTAAATATGTACGTATAGTGTGTAAAGTTATATGTAGTATGTGTATATATGTATAGTGTGTAAAGTTATATGTAGTATATGTATATATGTATAGTGTGAAAAATATGTATCGTGTGTGTAAATATATATAGTGTATGAAAATATACATAATATATGTAAATATGTAAAACTGTATGTGGTATGTGTATATATGTATAGTGTGTAAAAATATGTATAGTATTTATAAATATATGTAGTGTGTTAAGATGTGTGTAGTATGTGTAAAATATATATAGTACATGAAAATATGTGTAGTATATGAAAATGTGTATAGTGTGTAAAAATGTATAATATATGTAAATATGTATACTATATAAAAATATATATAGTATATGTAAATATATTTAGTGTGTATCTTGTAAATATATATAGTGTGTGAAAATATATGTATTATGTATAAATATGTATAGTGTGTAAAAATACGTGTAGTATATATAAATATCTATAATGTATGAAAAATATTTTCACTTAATTTTGATGTATACATCTCTCAAGGGCCTCAACAAAATAATAATGCCATTTTTACAAATTAGTTTAGTAGTTGCACACACGGAAATGAGTAACTTATCAACATTCTTTTCAGCTCTCTTATGATGCCAAAAAATTTGCAAGATGTTTGGTGGAGAGAAATCAACCCTATGATATGGGTTTTCAAATTATTCAACCTCATACGTCATGTTTGTTATTTGCCTATTGCTATGATAGTGATTGATGTAGTCAATAACCATCCCTCACTAATTTGGGCACTATGATCAATTTCATTAAGGACTTAATACAACAACAAATGGATTATAGAAGAAAGTATTGGGTGATTTTTGTCTCTAGAGAAGGGGGCTCAGTAGGAAGAGGATTGTGCCATGAAAAAGGCAAGGAGGTCATCCAACACTTTCTCGTAATAGAGGTGGTTAATGAGAATGACTCATTAATTATTTTTATTGATGTTGTTTGGTAGGGATTAATGCAAATAAAAATAAGTTAATGATTAACCTATTTTAATTAAGAGTAATGTTAAGTAGAGTGAAAACACAAAGTGAATCACGTGGACTAATTCGTGATAAACATATATGGGTAATTGGTCTCATCTATCACCAATTAGTCCGCGTCATTCACTATGTACTTTCACTTTATTTTTTCACTCTGCATATCATTATTCTTTAATTAATTACCCTCCTTCCATTAATCAAATTTCCCAATCAATCTTTTTTTTAACCAAAAATACCCTTATTTTCTTCTCTTTTTATAAAATACACATTTATACACACTACATATTTTCACACATACACATATTTTTGCATATTACACAAACAACACACTATACACATTTTTATACACTACACATATTTATATAAACTACACTCATTTACATATACGACACATATTTTACACATATTATATATATTTTTCACATACTACACACATTTTAATATACTATATAATTATACACATTTCACACATTTTCACATACTACACATTTTACACATACTTTTACATACTATACACACATTTAAACATACTATATATGTTTTACACACCAAATATTATACATACTACACATTTTTCACACATTACATAGATTTTACACATGTTACACGTATTTTCACACAATGTACACATTTTCAAACAAGTATAATTGAATAGATAGAAGAAAATTTGCACTTATATGACATGATAAGAGATGTTGAAGGTAAAATTAGAATTTTGACTGGTTGTCGTTACTAAAGTTGAATTGAACCAAATAAACGTTATCAATCACAATAATAGCCATTATGAAATTTGATCCAAACAGTAACAATGCAATGATTCTCTTTGTGATTGACCCGCTCAATCAAACCCATTATAATTACCATTGAAGAATGTTTCATTCTATAGATACATGTCATGTGTCTTTAAATAAAACCCTATCATTTAAGTAATTAGTGAACCCTATGGGATAAGTGTTAAAGACGTGGAACCATAGTTGTTAGTATCGTACGATACGCGATACGTATCGTACGATACGTATCGAAAACAAGTAATTTCGATACGAATCGCATGTATGAATCGGTCTAAGTAGTGAATCGTTAATTTTTTTTTGGTATCGTACGATACGTATCGAATCGTATAACGTATCGTATCGTACGATACGTTAATTAATGTTATTTTTTATTTTTTTCGTTAATTAATGTTATATATTAATAAAATAAATATATTATTATATAATTAAAACACCAGTACTAAATAAGCATACAAATTGTACATAACTTCACTGTGATATCAATTAACTAGTGAAGTATCATTTCTAAATCACTGTCTAAAGTGTTTAGCCTCAATCTAAAAGCAACACTCACAAAAAACCTATTGATCTCCAATCTATAACCTTACTCATGTACGAATTCACTGTTTCAAAATCAAGAGGCAAACAAAAAACATAATATAATGTAAAAGAGAAAATGTTTCATAATTGAAAGTCATCTTCAAAATCAAAATCATCTTCTTGATTTGTTGTTGCTTCCACTACCAGTTCTTCATCATCAACAGTTTCAACTCTTTTTTCTTCAAGCACTTCAACTTCTTGTAGTTCATATTCTTCAACAACAACCTTTTTCTTGTTTTTCCTATCGTACAGATCAAGAAGATGATTTTGATTTTGAAGTTGACTTTTAATTATGAAACATTTTCACTTTTACATTATATTATGTTTTTTGTTTGCCTCTTGATTTTGAAATAGTGAATTCGTACATGAGTAAGGTTATAGATTGGAGATCAATAGCTTTTTTTTGTAACTATTGCTTTGGATTGAGGCTAAACACTTTAGACATGATTTGGAAATGATACTTCACTTGCTAATTGATATCACAGTGAAGTTATGTACAGTTTATATGTTTATTTAGTACGGGTGTTCCAATTATATAATAATATATTTATTTTATTAATATATAACATTAATTAACGTATCGTACGATACGGTACACAATACGATACGCGTATCATAAAATTAGATTTACGATACTCGATTCGTATCACGATTCGACAACTATGCGTGGAACTTGTATCTATAGAATAAAATAGAGAATAAAACGTTGAATGTAACACAAGATCCATTAAGTATCATTTGAGCGGTAAAGTTTTACGCTGATTGTCAAATTAATACAACCATGCTCATTTTCTCATGCTTGAGACACTATATTTATAAGCAAATAATCTACTTATAGGCAGAAAAATAAAGAATGCATTAGAAATATTAAAATAGTGGTAAGTCCAATAGCTGAGAAAATGAGAGAAACACGGTTAAAATAGTTTGAAAATATGCATAGAGACATTTAAATGCACTAATACAACGTGTAAAAAGAAGAAAAAAAATATTAATTATATCAAATTAAAAGGAGAATGGGAAGACTAATAAAGAATTGGTAAAAAATAATAAAAAAATATGATATATTTAATGTATATAAATAAAATACAATGACGAAATATAATTCTTGTAATACACAGTGGGAAAGAGACGTGATGTTAATTGTATATATGGAATTGAAAATTCGAACTCCCAAATTCTGTTTTGGATTCAAGATATAAGTTTATTAAATTAGAATAGCTTTCTAAACATATTCAATTTATTTATTTCCCAAATTTCCTTCAAAATAATGCACATATTGCTTAGAGCATGGGATATCATATATATGGCATGCATAAAACTATATATGTGACCAATTAAATCAAATATTATCAACATGCATTTTGTAGCACAATTTGATCAAATTAAGGGAACAACCGAACAAGAAACAAGTACAATTTTTACCACCATATAATAATACTTTTTTTTTTTTTGGCAATATCCCTCTCAGCGGGTTGGGGATGCCAGCCCATCGTTTTATTAAATCAAAATGCATGTCAACCGCTTAGAATATGTAAAATCATTCCACAATATATCTAAACAAAAATCAGAAACACTTCCGCAAATGAAAGCTGGGAACTTGAAGACGCCACCATATAATAATACACCTCATCATGATGAGGCAATATGAATGTTGCCCATGTATACATATTAATTTACAGTGTATTATTGCCAATTAATACCACTAATTCCTATACCCAACTTTTCTACCTTGCTGGCTCCTGTGCACTAATATTATAAATAGGATTGTAGTCTGTTTTGTTTCTTTAAGTCTCTTTTGTTGATTCTTTATACTAGCTAGATAGACATTTTGATCGCGTGCATGCAAAGCACCCCACCAAATATACAAATGGCGATTATAAGCGTTGAACAGTTGGCCTTCATTTTTGGCTTGTTGGGTAATATTTGAGCACAAACTCATTTATATTTTGCAGTTATAATGATGTGAATTGTTGACAATTTTAGTGTCTATGAAATTTAAGTGTTTCGTTTTGTTTATGTAATTTGCTTCAGTTAAGTTAAACGTCTGCTAGCTTCTATGAATATTTAGCGTGAGATTTTACTAAATTCATTTTTCTAACTTTGAAGTTTTCCACATGCAGGTAACATTGTATCATTCTTGGTGTTCCTTGCTCCAGTGTAAGCTCTTATACCTTTAAAATGCTTTCATTCTCACATTGAATCTTTCACCCTTTAGACAGTAGATGAGCCATCATTTCATTCTTAATTTGGTTTTTGCAGGCCAACATTTTACACGATTTGCAAGAAGAAAACATCAGGAGGGTTCCAATCCATACCTTACATAATTGGATTCTTCAGTGCATCACTATTGTTGTATTACGGTTTTCTCAAGACCAATGCATATTTGATCATCAGTATCAATGCGTTTGGATGTGTCATCGAAACAATTTACCTAATTTTGTTCATGATCTATGCATCCAAGAAGAGTAAGGTAACGTTGATCGAAACGTCTTTCTTTCATGCACAAGACAAGATTAATATGTATATATAGATGATGTTTCACTAACAATGATGACGTTTGTGCAGATGTCGACATTGAGGTTGATACTTCTGTTCAACGTAGGATGCTTAGGACTTATAATGGTAGTTTCAATTACATTTACAAAAGGTGCCAAGAGAGTGATGCTAGTTGGATGGGTTTGTGCTGCAATCAACGTTGCTGTGTTTGCTGCTCCTTTGAGCATCATGGTACGTATAACCTTCTAACATCATTATTTCATGTTAAGGATACCGTGATAATATTAGGATTCTTAACCATTCGTATCTTGTTTCTCTTTAATTTGCAGAAGCAAGTCATACGAACTAAGAGCGTAGAGTTCATGCCATTCACTTTGTCATTTTTCCTCACACTTAATGCCATATGCTGGTTTCTCTACGGTTTTTTCATAAACGATTATTACATTGCTGTAAGTATATATAACATCACAATATTCATCCAACTATATATGCTATATTTCAATCCCTCCTGAACCAAATACTAAAATCCCAGTAATATATCTTCTTGATGCAGTTCCCCAATGTATTGGGACTCTTATTCGGAATTGTTCAGATGATTCTCTACTTCGTTTACAAGAATGCGAAGAACCAAAAGGAAGGTATTGAGATGAAGATACAAGAGGTTGAAGACATGAAAGTTAGCTCAACGGAGGGTCCTAAATCATGTGTCCGTAAACAAGAAGATATGGAGATGGGAAAGGTGTGAATTGGGAAAATTTTGTAAAAACAAAGAAGATGCTTGTAGTTCCATTTATAAGTTTCAATGTGGCATGAATAGAGTTGGTAAGACATAGAGCCTATTGGTAAAGTTAGCTCATTGATAAATCACATTTCAGCGATCCCATGGACGATATCTCTTCCCCAAATCATTGTGGAATAGTTTGATTTTTCATGGTATTTAATTATTTGAGGTTAATATCAACTTGATTTATTGGATGAATTACAATTTGTCCACCACGAACAATATATGTTCTTTTCTCAAGCTGTCACCTTAATTCAATGTTTATGGACTTTAGTCCTTCACATGAATTATTTGATTGACTCAAACAATTAAAGAAAATTATGGGTAAATGAATAGAATAATCTCCCATTTCGATCGGAGTTTAATTTTAGTCCAAAATTTTGAAAAAGTTACATTTTAGTTTTTTAACTTTGAATTTTATTGCACAAACGGTCCCAATATTTTGTCTTTTCATTTGATAAATAATGCTGTTATTAGTGACATGCCCCAATTCTACACTTTTTGCAACATTATTTTGGATGCAATTAGTGCAACAATTAGCATACATTGAACGCATTGCTTATAATTTATGTGCTAAAATGATGGGTTGGATATTCGAGTTGTACTTTAAAAAAAGTCATATGATACAAAGCGACACCATTTTAAATAATGAACAGTGTCATAGAACTAACCGCGTTACATGTGAACACATGGATGGAAAATGATTTGAAAACTAATGTGACAAAATCCAAATTGAATGATCAAAATATAATTTTTTTTTCAAAATTGAGGATTAGAACGATAATTACCCCCAAATTACGAGACTATTATGGTCATTTAATCGAAAATTAATGCTTCTTTTGTGAAAAAAAACAACGATATATGTACCAAAGTATTGTGGTATAAACCACAGTCAGTCGTCACAATGATGTAATAGGTCGTAGGTTTGGTTATTTTTCTTTAATCATTATCACTATAAGTTGGATTTACTAGATAATCACAATATATTTTTTGAGAAAATCCATAGAGTGTTTGGTAAAAAAAAAATTTGGAAATGGTTTCAAAAAGAAAAAAAAAGCTATTGGCAGTTATTTTGTTAGGGATTGATATTTTAAAGAGTTTGACATTTTGTTATTTTTAATAGAGTAATGATTGGGGGAGTGAAAAATTTGAGTGAAAACCCAAAGTGACTGACGTGGTATGTATAAAAAGACAAACTAATCCATTATCCATTAGGGTTCACTCATCTTATTAGGGTATTAGTTTGTCTTTTTATAACTGTCACGTCAATCACTTTGGACTTTCACTCTAATTTTTCACTCCCCTATCATTGCTCTTTCTTATAATATCAAGTTTTGTTAGACAATCTCATGACCAAACCAACTTATTTGTAGCTAGATTGATGCTTTGGCACCTTGGACACAATAGTTGTCAACCGCATAATCACCAACTGAAATATTAGTCGAAATAATTAATTGAATTTGTCAAATGACGGCATGACCACTAGGCGAGGCATGGGTTGAAAAAAATAATTGAGTGTACCAGACAACCGCATAATCACACCAACTGAGTTATGGCTATACTAAGAACGATTCTTTAATGCTTCGACACAATAGTTGTGAATTGCATGACATGACCAATGAGACTTTCAGACAATCGCAAAATCACCCTAATCGATGTCAAAAAAATAATTGATAGATAAATATTGAAGAAAAGACAGAAAACATAATTGAGTTTCACAAACAACGGCTTGACCACCCCAACCGATGCTAAAGCAAAGGTCGAAGTTGAGAACAATCCTCTACAGTTCGAAAACCTAAATTATAAATGTTGAAAGAAAGACCGAAAATATAATGGTCTACCAGACAACCGCATGACCACCTCAACTGATGCCGAAACAAAGGTCAAGAACGATTCTTTAATGCTCCAACACAATAGTTGTGAATTGCATGACCAATGAGACTATCAGACAATCGCAAAACCACCTTAACCGATGTCAAAAAAATAATTGATAGATAAATGTTGAAGGAAAGACAGAAAACATAATTGAGTTTGACAGACAACAGCTTGACCACCCCAACCGATGCTAAAGCAAAGTTCGAGGTCGAGATCAATCCTCTCAGTCCAAAAACCTAAAATATAAATGTTGAAAGAAAGATCGAAAATAAAATGGTCTGTCAGACAACGGCATGACTACCTCAACCGATGCCGAAACAAAGGTCAAGAATGATTCTTTAATGCTACGACACAATAGTTGTGAATTGCATGACCAATGAGACTATCAGACAATCGCAAAACCACCCTAACCGATGTCAAAAAAATAATTGCTAGATAAATGTTGAAGGAAAAACGGAAAACATAATTGAGTTTGACAAATGGCTTGACCACCCCAACCGATGCTAAAGCATAGGTCGAGATCGAGAACAATCCTCTCAGTCCGAAAACCTAAAATATAAATGTTGAAAGAAAGATCGAAAATATAATGGTCTGTCAGACAACCGCATGACCACCTCAACCAATGCCGAAACAAAGGTCAAGAACGATCCTCTACACCTAAAATATAAATGTTGAAAGAAAGACCGAAAATATAATGGTCTGTCAGACAACCGCATGACCACCTCAACCAATGCCGAAACAAAGGTCAAGAACGATCCTCTACACCCCAATTATATTGAGGCAGTTAATCACGCTCTAGTCAAACGCAGTCAAAAAATAATTGATAGATAAATATTGAAGAAAAGACAGAAAACATAATTGAGTTTCACAAACAACGGCTTGACCACCCCAACCGATGCTAAAGCAAAGGTCGAAGTTGAGAACAATCCTCTACAGTTCGAAAACCTAAATTATAAATGTTGAAAGAAAGACCGAAAATATAATGGTCTACTAGACAACCGCATGACCACCTCAACTGATTCCGAAACAAAGGTCAAGAACGATTCTTTAATGCTCCAACACAATAGTTGTGAATTGCATGACCAATGAGACTATCAGACAATCGCAAAACCACCTTAACCGATGTCAAAAAAATAATTGATAGATAAATGTTGAAGGAAAGACAGAAAACATAATTGAGTTTGACAGACAAGAGCTTGACCACCCCAACCGATGCTAAAACAAAGGTCGAGGTCGAGAACAATCCTCTCAATCCAAAAACCTAAAATATAAATGTTGAAAGAAAGATCGAAAATATAATGGTCTGTCAGACAACGGCATGACTACCTCAACCGATGCAGAAACAAAGGTCAAGAATGATTCTTTAATGCTACGACACAATAGTTGTGAATTGCATGACCAATGAGACTATCAGACAATCGCAAAACCACTCTAACCGATGTCAAAAAAATAATTGCTAGATAAATGTTGAAGGAAAAACGGAAAACATAATTGAGTTTGACAAATGGCTTGACCACCCCAACCGATGCTAAAGCATAGGTCGAGATCGAGAACAATCCTCTCAGTCCGAAAACCTAAAATATAAATGTTGAAAGAAAGATCGAAAATATAATGGTCTGTCAGACAACCGCATGACCACCTCAACCAATGCCGAAACAAAGGTCAAGAACGATCCTCTACAACCTAAAATATAAATGTTGAAAGAAAGACCGAAAATATAATGGTCTGTCAGACAACCGCATGACCACCTCAACCAATGCCGAAACAAAGGTCAAGAACGATCCTCTACACCCCCAATTATATTGAGGGTGTTAATCACGCTCTAGTCAAATGCAGTCTTACTTCATCCACCAGACGAGGTTTCCTGTCTCCTTAGAAGTCAAGGATACAGAGGTACGAGCCTATAGAACAGATCCTGTTCAAGTAAGGTCGTGCTCAAAAGTTGTAGATCCTTTGTTAATATATGCTACTTCACTCACTTAACTTGCCGATGTGGTATAATTATCGTGAATGCTAGGGACAATTACGTAATTTCTTACATAATAAGTGTTTCTATTGGTTTTGTCCTTTTTGGTCTCCTCAAAGCCTTTCTTTCTTTTTATAATCACCGAAACAGAGAAAATGGGATTATTCGAATATTTAATCCTCAAAACTTCGTCCTTTGCTTGACGGCATCAATGTATTTAGTTATATTTAATTACAAATTGCCCCGTCAAACTTTACAAGTTTTTTCCATTGCCTCATTTATTGTACAATTTCATCAATTAACTGACCCTTTTGAATTTTTATCTTTTTTTTTTAATGTAATGTAATCAAACTCAAAAATTCAAACTCAATGCATGTCAGGTAAATTTAACTAACTTAAATTTCACAAAAATGTTACTTTTTTTGTTATCATGAAGTTACAAATGTTATTTTGTAAGAACATGTAAAGAATATTATATCTAATTTAAGCTTTATGTTTTAACTATATTAAATTAGAAAAATAAATATAAATTTAAAAGGGATAATTTATCCAACTAATACGCAATTAACATCTTTTTAGTCTAATATAAGATGACCGAATGAACTAAAAATAGTAATTAATACACAATAAATAAAAATCCAGAAAATGAAAAAAGAAATACTACTTTTTTTTTCCTTTTCTTAGTTTGATATTTTGAATCTAAAAATTCACATTAAAGTGATATAGTTAAAAAAAAAAACTAATGATGACAAAAGATAAAATGAACATATATATATATATATTTTATTTTTTTTCCCACATATATATTCTCTCACTTTTTAAATTTTTTTAATCTTTTCTTGTTTTATTTATTTTCTTCTTTTGTCATAAATACCAAAATTAAACAACTGTATCAGTTGTGTGTGTTTTGTAATGTTAAAAGAGCACAACATTCCGAAAAAAAAATTAAAAATATTTTTTTACTCGCTTATTATTAAAACTCGAGTAAATTAATTAATTCATCAAATAATGATCGTCTTATTAATAATACTTTACCCTTTTAAGTTGGAGCATATATATTTTGTTAAAAGATAGTCTTGTGCTATTCTATTATTCAAAAAATAATAGTTAAATATTTTACCAAAATCAGTATTGGAAATAATTATTCTTAGTTTTCAAACTATTTATAGGAGACAAAGTGATACTAGATTAATGAAACCTTAGAGAGAAAAGTGAAATTACTTTTTTCCGGTTTATGCCTTAAAAAGGTTCTATCATCTACGAATATTATTAGCAAAAATATCAGACATTATATAAACAGTTTAAATTTTATAAGAATCATCCTAATAAACTCTTTGTTAGGCACCAATTATTGACTACCATATAAGTATTTTTTTTTAATGTTTACCATAATAATAATACACCACACTTATACCATATAATTAACTAAAACCTTAAAACACTAAATTTGTCAGTGAAAAAATTAAACATCACCAAGACAATAAAAAAATTATCGTTTTACTAAAATCAGAATTAAAATCACATTGTAAGTTCACTCATATTTGGATTAGATTTTAATAATGATATATTTAATTTTGGTAATATTTTATTCTTTTAATCCTTGATTTTAATGAAATAATGTCGTAAGATTCACACACATTTGGGTTAGAGTTTAATAATTGTAGATTTAATTTTGGTGATATTTTACTATTTTAATCCCTGATTTTAGTGAAATAATATCGTAGGATTCACTCACATTTGGGTTAGGATTTAATAAGTATAAATTTAATTTTACTAATATTTTATTTCTTTTAATCCTTGGTTTTAATTAGTTGAACATTGGACAGAATAAAGATATGATAATTTTAGACAGATGATGCGGATGAGTTATGAAAGGATTTATCATCTTGGTGCAAGTTAATTTTTTTCAACAAATTTGGTGTTTTAAGGATTTTAGTTAATTATATAGTATAAGTCGGAAGTATTATTATTATAGTAAAATACAAAAAAAAAAATTACATGACAGTCAGGTACCTGATAAACGGTTTATCATGATGATGTTGATAAACTTTACAATGCTATATAAAATGTTCAATAAAGTTATGGTTACTTTGTTTCAAAAGTTTTTTAGTCAAGGTATTGCCTCTTTGCTAATTCATTTTCCAACAAAAAATTGATTGATCCCTTTGACAGTATAAACCCATTGGTAAATGAATTATATAATTAATTGATTAGTTTAGTCTATCATGGCCATAGAAGAATGTTTGGAGTTTTTGAGAAAGTGTCATGGAATGCTTCTTTATATGTTACATTCTTATCACTTAATTTAATAAGGAGCATTTTTCGTTTGAGCAAAAAAAAATAATAATAATAAGGAGCATATTTCATTGAACTAGCCAATACAAAGCCAAGCCAACTCATGAATATTGAATATCCAGTTGATCACAAGGAGGTATCAGTCCATGCCACTTGGGATGGAGGAAGCTACAAAGTCTTGGATAGGGTTAGCAAATATATAGAGTAAACTTGTTATTTAGGTACTGAAATTGGTGCAATAGAATAGGATTGAATTCATCATAGTTTAGTTTCCCCCAAGTGGAGAGGCTTTTTTTTAATATAATTTGGGTTCATATATGTAATCACGAATTAATCGCAATTTCAACGTGTGATAAAAGTGGCAAAAAAATAGCATCGCAATTTCAATGTGTGATAAAAGTGGTAAAAAAATTAGAATCGCAATTTCAACGTGTGATAAAAGTAACGAAAAATTAGAATCACAATTTCAATGTGTGATAAAAGTGGTAGAAAATTAGAATCGCAATTTCAACCGTGATTAATTATCGTTTTATATATGAGCTACATTTTATACATGAATCTATATCACAAGAATTTTTGTGTTTGGCCAGATACTGAATTTGTTAGGTAAGAATATAGAGAAAAATATGATCAATTAAGGACATTTTATTTGGTATGGAGTTCTAGTTGATATGGTATAGAATTCAAAAGAAGAGTAGTTTATACATATGTCATTGGTTAATTATGAGAACTTAATTAGGACAATGTATTTAGCCATTAGCATTCTCTATATATAATTGAAGACTATGCACAAAGTAATTAACCAATTGGCTTTGTAATGTTTTTAAGGAGTATTTTAACTATTTAATCTCCTACTACATGCAATTCCATTAATTTATGAATTACTAAAATACAATTAAACTTTGGAACTCATACTTTTGATGTGTGTTTTGAAAAAGATCTTGTTTTATTCAAATTAAACCCTAGGAAATTGTTTGGCTCAATAGAGTTTTACTACAAATTTTACTGTTTATGTTTTAGTTTTCAGAATGTTGCACCTACCATCAAAACATTCAAATTGGATTTACAAGTATGCTTATTAATTTGGAAGAAATTAACCTATTTAATCAAATAAATACACATTCAAACTCTTGCGGTTGCGGTTTTAACCATTAGCGATTAGGTCATTAAAAAGACTAACTTAATTGATTCATTTTTAATTAATTAATTTTGAAATTTGAATTGGTGCTATCAAATTAACAAGCCCACAACGATAGAAAGCAGCACGTTTATTTTTCTCTTAAAGAGTAAAGTACAAATTTGATGTTCATATGGACAACAAAACTGTCATCACATACTAATTGGGATGCTAAAATTTAGGTATAATTACTAACAAACAAATCATTTTTACTTGTAAACCAGTACAAATTCTGTTGACTTATAATTTTGTAAAAGGACTAAGTCCTTACTTTTGTAATTACCCTCTGATCAAGAGTCCATTAACGCCTTAATGGACTAGTGGTCAATGGATTATATTTTGTAAGGTGGTTCTCCACCATCCGTTTAATTAATATAAAGGGAGTGGCATCCCTCCTCGGAAGAGGATTTTATTGCCACGAAAAAAAAAAGAAAGAAAAAAAAAAGTATAATTACTAACAAACAAAAAAAAAAAGAAAAAGCAAATGACTACTGATTGTCCACATAAAACAGTCACTTCCCGACAAACTTACAAAAGTTTACTTTCTTTTGACGTAAATAATGCATATATCATTACTAATGCAATATACGTAAGTATAGATCATGTACATGCATTATCATCATTTGTCTTAATGAAAAACGACAGTAAATTTTGATTGAAGATTGAGCACCACAAAATGCATCGATCTCTCTTTTCTATTTTTATGACGAATGAGATATGCTGATCAATATGGAAATTTAATCTTAAACTTTAATCAATCGAACCACTTATATTATTTGTTCATTATTAATTGAGCAAACCAGCCCCCTCAAATTAACTAGATTAGTTTGAGAGCTTCCTCATTTTGAAATCTTCATATGCATGGACATTGCAATAAGGAAAATTATACACCGCAGAAGGAACGCATGGATGATTTTCTCCTCTAGATGGCACTATTCTAACCTTACATGTCCTGCAATATTTGTTTCTTGATGTGCAATTTTATATATAGGCAAAATAGCGAGAAGCAAGGAAAGATTTTTCCATTTCTGGCATTGATCATACATACATATATATCGATCCGAATTTTAGTTATCATGCACAGTTGTGAAGCATATATAACGTGACTGAATGTTAAAAACCCTGTTGTAGAAATTCGGCACAAACCCAAGAAATCGTGAAAACAAGTGACAATTCCAGTCCTACCACACGTTGAAGTTGTACGTGTTCTTGGCAAACTTCTTGCTCTGGTTCAACTGCATTATTGATGAATTCTGTGGCTCGATAAAACACCACGTTTTGTTCCGTTTTTTTATTTGATTCGTTGTGTTCCTTTGCGTCCTTATGGAAGAGAATTTGAGAATCGCAATGTTGGCATTACAATTAATTGTATTTCTGACTGCTTCGATCGACTATTCTATTCCTCCCATTAAGCCATGAATGCATTATGCATGACTAATTATTTTGCTTCAAACTTCGATTCTGACCTAATTTTTCCCACTTTGTTCCAAATATGATTATTGCTGCACAGGATTTGCCCATTGAAAGATTGAATTTGGAACTTCAGTTTGATGGTTGGTCTTAATTTTCTGGAGAGGGTGTTGAAGTGAAGATTAATTTGAAAATTTTCTAAAATATTAAAAATTTTCCACTTAATTCTAATTAAGTAAATTAGAATTTCACCCTTCTAAAATTAAAAATATAATTTTTACTTTTTTTTTTGGCTGACCCTATTTCGAGGGAACGCCATATTCAATTTTATTAAATAGAATAACGTACGGTTAAGGTGGTGGATGTACTCAAGGAGTGCTACTCATTTAGGTTAAAATAAAACATAGTATATGAGGAGTACTCACTCCTTTTCAAAATCTCTAGAAAATTTATGGATTATCAAGTATAATTTGCCTTACTAGCAACCTAAGAATTATTTGATGTTAGCTGGGGCTATAAATCTGTCAAAACCTTGATAGTATGTCATTTTACTGAAAAAAAACTCAATATTATGTAGTTTTGCTAAAAATTTTATATTGATCGTTTTTTTGACATTTAGTGAAACAGCATATTATTGAGGTATTCTTTTAGTGAAATTAGGTAGTATTTATATTTTGAAAAAAATGAGATAGACAAGATTAGACCAAAGATTTCATTTGCCCAAACTATGTTTTGAATTTACGAAATAAGTTTCTTAAATCAGAATGGCTTTCTAAAAATATTCATTTTACTTCCCAGATTTCCCTTAAAAAGTTAGTCATAAGTTAATTTGAAGACTACTAAAGGTGCCACTAATATCGAGTCAATTTTACAAATCTATTATGGTAAATGATTCCAATAGTTCCTCACTTAAGGATAAGTAACGAGATGATACAAGTTTATTCTATTTTATTATGTCTAATATTCAAAATGATGACGTTACACTAAAATCAGGGACTAAAAGAATAAATAGGATTCAATCATATTTGAGTTAGGGTATAATAATTTTAAATTTAATTTCAATTTAATTTATATTTTTAGTCACTAGTTATAGTGAAACGACATTGTTTTGAATATTGAACAGAATAAGACAAAATAATTTTGGGCAGATGATCAAATTTCATAAGTAGCAGTCATTTTGTCTTCCATTTTAAAAAAATTACATTTTGATCTCTGAATTTGAATTTTGTCAAATAAATAATTTTAACTCATTTTCCATCTATTAGACAAGTAGCGCTGTTAATCATGTGACCAAAAACGATGTCATTTTGAATTATGAAGAGTGATCACGGTCAAACAGTGTTACTTGTCAAATAGATAGAAAGTTTTTGAGTATTATTTTTGTGATAAAATTTAATTTGAAAGATCAAAATATAACTTTTTAAAATAAAAAACCAAAACCATACATATATATCTAAGTTGACAAATAATCATTGAAACTATTTACCCAATTACTATTAATGATCAGTACTCGGCATGCTTGGTTGATTGCCTTCAAAATAATGCACATATTGCTCAAGAGGAAACTTTCTCTGTAAAAAAGAGTAATACTCAATTATTGATATAGGAGAAAGTCATAAAAAACATAAAGCGAACAACAACAATTGTTGGTGGAGGCGACAAAGAATTGGTACAATCACATCATTTCACAATATATATTTCCATATGCATCATGCATGCTTAGTTTAGCATCATATTTGGCATAAAACTATATATGTGCCTTTCTTGAATTAATCCAATATCAATTTGATGAAATTAGGGGATCAAGAAACTACAACAATTAATTCCTATCACCACAAAATAGCACAGCTCATGAGTAGGCAATATGAATGTATGCAGTAATTTACAGTGTATCGTTGCCAAACATCACCAACTTTTCTACCATGCTAGCTCCTGTGCACTATTATAAATAGGATTGTAGTCTGTTTTGTTTCTTCAAGTCTTTTTGCAGATTCTATACAAGCAAGAAAGACATTTTGATCCAGTGCATGCAATTTGCAAAGCACTCCACCAAATATATAAATGGCAATTTTAAGCGTTGAACAGTTGGCCTTCATTTTTGGCTTGTTGGGTAAATATTTGAGCACAGTTAACTCACTAATATTATGCAAAAACTTTTGCATATTTATTGTTCTTAATTTCATGTTTTGTGCATTGTATAACATAATTTCCTTACATCTAATCTATGATTTTAGCGTGAGATTTCACTTCATTTTTCTAACTTGGAAGTTTTCCACATGCAGGTAACATTGTATCATTCTTGGTGTTCCTTGCTCCAGTGTAAGCTCTAACTTTAAAATGCTTTCATTCTAATTGAGGGTTCAGCAATTAATCAGCATATATGCCAATTCTTCATTTGATTCTTAATTTGGTTGATGTTGCAGGCCAACGTTTTACACCATTTGCAAGAAGAAAACATCTGGAGGGTTCCAATCCATACCTTACATTATTGGATTCTTCAGTGCATCACTGTTGTTGTATTATGGTTTTCTCAAGACAAATGCGTATTTGATCATCAGTATCAATGCGTTTGGATGTGTCATCGAAACAATTTACCTATTTTTGTTCATGATCTATGCATCCAAGAAGAGTAAGGTAAGTTAAATAACATGCATCTCTTTTTCATGTCCAAGACAGCAAGATTATGTATATTTACATGATGTTTCAGTACTAACAATATTGATGATGTTTGTGCATACAGATGTTGACATTGAGGTTGATACTTCTGTTCAACGTAGGATGCTTAGGACTTATAATGGTAGTTTCAATTGCATTTACAAAAGGTGCCAAGAGAGTGATGCTAGTTGGATGGGTTTGTGCTGCAATCAACGTTGCTGTGTTTGCTGCTCCTTTGAGCATCATGGTACGTATAATCTTCTTCTAGCATCGATCATTATTGCATGTTATAAAGAATACTGTGACCATCGTAGCATTCTTAACCAGTATTTTCTCTTTTTTAATTCTTGTTTGCAGAAGCAAGTCATAAGAACCAAGAGCGTAGAGTTCATGCCATTCACTTTGTCTTTTTTCCTCACACTCAATGCCATATGCTGGTTTCTCTACGGTTTTTTCATAAACGATTATTACATTGCTGTAAGTATATATAACATCACAATATTCATCCAACTATATATGCTATATATATTTCAATCCCTCCTAAACCAAATACTAAAATCCCAGTAATATATCTTCTTGATGCAGTTCCCCAATGTATTGGGACTCTTATTCGGAATTGTTCAGATGATTCTCTACTTCGTTTACAAGAATGCGAAGAACCAAAAGGAAGGTATTGAGATGAAGATACAAGAGGTTGAAGACATGAAAGTTAGCTCAATGGAGGGTCCTAAATCATGTGTCCATAAACAAGAAGATATGGAGATGGGAAAGGTGTGAATATTTTGAAAACAAATTTGTAAAAACAAAGAAGATGCTTGTAGTTCCATTTATAAGTTTCAATGTGGCATATGCATAGAGTAGGTAAGACATAATAAGTTTGTAGAGCCTATTGGTAAAGTTAGCTCATTGATATATTAATCACATTTCAGCGATCCCATTGTGAGATCTCTTCCCCAAATCATAATGGAATAGTTAGAGTTTTCGTGGTATTTAATTAGTTGAGGTTAATATCAACTTGATTTAAAGTATGAACTACAATTTGTCCACCACGAACTAAGTTCTTTTCTCGAGTTGTCACCTTAATTCAATGTTCTGGACATTAGTCCCTCCCTTGAATTATTTGATTGAATCAAACAACTAAAAAAGAAAATTAAGGGTAAATGAGCCGAATAATCTCCCATCTTGATGGTAAGTATCATTTTAGTCCAAAATCTTGACAAAAGTTATATTTTGGTCTTTCAACTTGAATTTTATTGCACAAATGATCCCAATTTATTGTCCATTCATTTCACAAATAACACCATTATTGGTCATATGGCACAAAGTGACGTCATTTTGAATGATGTATATATAGTGTCATATGACTAACAGTACTGTTACATGTGAACACGTGGATATAAAATAATTTGGAGACTATTCATGTGGACACAGGGGATCTTCTGTCCAAGATTTTTCCTATTTTATCCTGTCTTAGATTAAAACTAAGTGGGTTAACTCATCTCTGGGTTAGGGTCTAATAATTGTAAAGTGATTTTAGTGATATTTATGCTTTTAGTCCCTAGTTTTAGTGAAACTACGTCGTTTTGAACGTTAGACAGAATAAGACAAGATAATATTGGACAGAGAATCTGGTCTCATTCATGTGAGAAAATCCAAGTTGAGAGATCAAAATGTAACTTCTCAAAAATTGAGAATTAAAACGATAATTAACCCCAAATTTAGATAGAGGTTCTTTCCAATCCTTTCCTTTTCGGAAAACATGATTGAATCAAGAGCAGTGCTCCCTTTTAGATTTGTAAATATGTTGTTGTTACTATATATGTAAGAGAGTAGTATTCTTCCTTTATTACTTAAAAGATTGGGTGAATTACATCTACTTCCCTTGAGATAAAGTCATATTATAAATCGATCCATGTAATTTAGCTATATTAAGATCACCCCCCTTAATCTAAATTTTGTTAATAAATTTAATGAAATTACCAAAGAGCCCTAACTTCTGATTTTAAAAACTAAAATAAAAAAAATCCAATTACTTTATTCATTTAAAGTTTAAAAATATGAAAAGAACAAAAGTTAATTCTAATTTAATCTTGTGAACGATGTTATTGATGTTTTAGTCCAATATTTTTAATTATATTAGTTTATAATTAATATGGTGAAAATTAAAGTAAAAAGAACATAATTACTTATTTATTTAAAATAAAAAATAAAAAAAAATCTAATTAATTATCATTTAATCTGGAGGTTAATAGTGTTAATGATGCCTTTGACCAAAATTTTTTAATTTTACTAGTTTGTATTTTAGTGTAATAGAAAAATAAAATAAAAATAACACAATTACTTATTTACTTAAAATAAAAAAAATAATTCAAATTAATGCAAATTCAATCTAGGGAGGTAATGGTGCTAACAGTGCCCTTGTCAAAAAATTTAAATTTTATTAATTTATATTTAACCTAATGGAATGAATAATTTTATATTAATACTTATCCATTTAGAATAAAGGCAAATTTGGAAATTCAATTATTTTTTTGTTGACTTGCTAACACTAGGAAGGTTTTTGTTAAATAGTGGTTATGTCAGAAGGAGTGATCGTAATATGGCAAAACGATAAGAATCAATTTGTAATATGACTTTACCTCAAGGTATGTAAATGTAATTCACCCTTAAACATTGGTTGAACTGGGTGTTCGATTTGATGTTCCCTCCTATCCCTATTTTCTAAGTTAATAATATTTGGGGTGGCACACTTTCGCGATTAGCCAATAAAACGAATAACTTAATTGATTCATGTATTAGTTTTGAAATGTGAATTGTTATTATCAAACATGTCTATAAATTGAAAAAAACCACGTTTATTTTCCTTAAAGAGTAAGGTACAAATTTGCAGTTTATATGGACAACAAACTGTTTTACACAAACTAATTTGGATGCTTAAATTTAGGCATTACTATACTAACAAACAAAAAGACAAATGTAAAGACTACTGATTGTCCACATAAAACAATCACTTCCCAACAAACTTACAAAAGTTTACTTTCTTTTGACGTAAATAATGCATATATCATTACTAATGCAATATACGTATGTATAGATCATGTACATGCATTATCATCATTTGTCTTAATGAAAAACGACAGTAAATTTTGATTGAAGATTGAGCACCACAAAATGCATCGATCTCTCTTTTCTATTTTTATGACGAATGAGATATGCTGATCAAGATGGAAATTTAACCTTAAACTTTATCCAATCGAACGACTTATATTATTTGTTCATTATTAATTGAGCAACCCCGTCAAACTAGATTAGTTCGTAGTTCCACTTCAACAACAATAAAAGAAATCTTCACATGCATGCATGGACATTGCAATAAGGAAAATCATACACCGCACGTACAGACGAAAGATTTCTAATAGATGATTTTCTCCTCCAGATGGCACTATTATATCCTAACCTTACATGTCCATTAATTGTTTCTTGATGTACAATTTTATATATAGGCAAAATATAGTGAGAAGCAAGGAAAGATTTTTCCATTTCTGGCATTGATCATGAACAGATCGATCCAAATTTTAGTTATCATGCAAAGTTGTGAAGCATATATAATTAACGTGACTGAATGTTGAAAACCCTGTTGTAGAAATTCGGCACAAACCCATGAAATCATGGAACAAATTAATGACAATTCCAGTCCAACCACACGTTGAAGTACTTGTACGTGTTCGATCTTGGCAAACTTCATGCATGCTCTGGTTCAACTGCATTATTGATGAATTCTGTGGCCCGATGGAAGAACACGTTAATTTTGTTCAAAATTTTATTTGATGTAATTCGTTGCTATCGTTTGCGTCCTTATGAAAGAGAAATTGAGAATCACAATGTTGGCATTACAATTAATTGTACTTCTGCCTGCTTCCCAACTATTCTATTCTTCCCATTAAGCCACGAATGCTTTATAATTAATTTTGCTTCAAATGCTTCTAACCTAATTTTCCACACTTTGTTCTAAAAATGATAATTGTTGCACAGGATTTGCCCATTGAAAGATTGATTTTGGACCTTCGGTTTGATGGTTAGTCTTTTGTGGAGAGGAAGGGATAGCAATGATCAATTATATAGTAATGAATATTTTATAAAATTAAAAATTTACTATTTAATTCATAAGTAAATTAGAATTTCAACCTTCTAATTTTAAAATATATAATTTTTACTAATAATGTATAATATGATCGATATCGTTTGCGCTTCATATATCTTCTATTACATTAAGTGTTTAATTCATTTACTTAAGGCTAGTTAAGTGGTTAAAGAGTTAGCATCCCGACTTTCAAGTTTAGACTTCGAAACCTAGGGATGCATGTGTGTGGGTTAAAAAAAGTGTTTAATTAATTCACAAATTCATTCTATAGATATATGCCACGTGTCTTTAATTAAAATCCTATCAACTGATTAGCGAATCTAAAGGGATAAATGTCAAAAAGACATGTGGCGTGTATTTAAAGAATAAAATATTGAATATAATTGAAGATTCATTGGGTATCATTTGAGTGGTAAAATTTTTCGTTGATTATCAAACTAATGCAACCCTACTAATTTTCTCGTATACTTGGGACTAGGTATTTATCATAGGCAGATAATTAAGGAATGCATTAGAAATATTAAAATATTGGTAAGTCCAATAGTTGAGAAAATGAGAGAAACACAGTTAAAATAGTTTTAATATGTGCATGTATAGAGACATTTAAATGCACTAATACGATGTGTAAAAGATAGAAAAACATTAATTATCTCAAATTAAAAGAGAAAGGGAGAGACGTATAAAGAATTGATAAAAAATAATTTTAAAATATGATATATTTAAATATAAATAAAAATATGAATATAAATAAAATAAGATGGTAAAGTATGATTCATATAACCGATGACAAGTAGTGAGAAAGAGACGTGATGTTAATTGTACATATGCAATTGAGAAGCTTTCTAAAAATATTCAATTTATTTATTTAACAAATTTCCTTTAAAAGTGACTATTATAGGGTGCCAGTAGTATTGTGTTGAAATGTACAAATTAATTGAGTATGGCCATAATCTACTAATCATTGTACATGCTTGCTTTAATTGCCTTCAAAATAATGCGCATTTTTGTATGTAAAAATGAGTAATATTCAATCATTGATAGAATGAAAGGGGAGAAAGTTTTAAAGAACACAAAGCCAAGGTCAACAAATTGTTGGGAGAGGTGACAAAGAATTGGTAATCACATCATTAATTCACATTATTTCTATAGCAAATGCATGGGAAATCATATATGGCATAAAACTATATATGTGCATTTCTCCAAATAATGAAATTAATGGAACAATTTTTACTACCACATAATAGTACACATCGATCATGAGTAGGCAATATGAATGTCGTCCATGTAAACATTGATTTACAGTGTATTATTGCCAAACTTTACCACTAATTCCTATGCCCAACTTTATTTCTACCTTTCTAGCTCCTGTATGTGCACTAATATTATAAATAGGATTGTAGTGTTAGAGTTTTAGGTCAAGCAATTCAATATGCAATTGTTTGAAGCATTACACCCTAGGTATCTAGTTTGGAATACCTATCATGCTGCCTCCAGCTAGCATATTTATAGGAATACACTAGGGTTAAAAACCAGTTAATGGACTCTTGCCCAGTCAGGCCCATTACAAAGGTTCATTATCTATTGGGCTTATATTAGAACATATTATTGGATTATATTAAATATCCAACAATCTCCTCCTATGTTCTACATATAGCACAATCCAATAGATAGATAATGTAATGTTCAAAACAGATGATTGAATCATTCATAGCACAAAAGATTCATTACTCAAAATTATGAATTCTTTAACCACAGTTATGAGTTTTAGAAAAACAATCTAAACTCAACCAAACACAAGCAAAAGTGTCACCAAGATCAAAGTTTTAGAAATCTCTAAACTTTGCACACAAGAGTTTTAGAAAATAATCTAAACTCAACCAAACACAAACAAAAGTGTTACCAAGATCAAAGTTTTAGAAATCTCTAAACTTCGAACATAAGAGTTTTAGAAATATTCTAAACTCAAACTAAATGGGCAAAGCATATGTAAGTGGACCAATTAGTCAAATAATAGTCCCTCACAGTCCATAGCTCTAGAGGAATTATCCATCAAGTAGATCATCCTCTTCAGGATTCCAGTTGGAATTAGCTCATCCATTTCCATCATTTCCTGTAAATTACCAAATATGAACTTAATCATTTGTGTAACAAAATAAAGTGTCTAGTTCAAGCAAAAGAACTTAGCACAATATCTCAATGATTGAAAATAAATATATATCAATGTCAACATGCATCAATACCATATTCCAATAAGCATTAATGTCCAGTTTCTTTATAAGAACAAGACCTAACAGTTTCTTTTCCAAAAGAACCATTTTCAATAAGCATCAATGTCCAGTTTCTTTATAAGAAAAAGACCTAACAGTTTCTTTTCCAAAAGAACCATTTCTAATATTTCTATGTGGAATGTTACAGCTGTCAAGTCCAAATTTAGTTAAGCAGCATCATCAAATATGGAATGATACTACTGCTCTAAACAGAACATCCAGAGTGAGTAAAATCACCTCATCATATGTGGAATGAGACAACGCACCCAAAAAGGATATATCATCAGATGTGGAATGATATATTGACAACTATAATCATCGGCGAAATATTATCAAGTGCTTATCTTATCTATCAAAGGGAGATTCGAAAATTCAAAATTAACATGAATGTTGGTTAAGACATATCTATATAGTCTTTAACCCCAGGAATGTAGGTTAAGACATATCTATAAAGTCTTTAACCCCATATCCCCCACAATTTTGAAAATTCGATCTTTGTTCAGTCCCTTTGTGAGAGCATCAGCCAGATTATCCTTTGATCTCACATCGACCAAAGTAATAATACCATGTTCTATAAGATAATTCAGCAGGGCATGTCTCAGTCGAACATGTCTCCTCTTACCATTAAAGAGTGAGTTTTTTTTACTACAGAAACTGTAGCCTGATTATCACAGAACAGACTTAAAGACGTAATCTTTAAGCGGGTTAGTGGAATATCCAGGATCAGTTCTCTTATCCACTATGCTTCTCCTCTGCGGAAGCTAGAGCAGAAAGTTTCGATTCCATAGACGACAAAGCAATACAAGTCTGTCTTTTGGATTTCCACGCAATAGCTGCACCACCCAGTGTGAAAATATAACCACTGGTAGACTTACTATCCCCTAAGGATGAGCACCACGAAGCATCAGAAAATGCTTCCAAGATAGGAGGATGACCACTATAACATAGTGCATAGTTAGAGGTACCTTTCAAATATCTCATAAGGCGAGTGAGGGCATGCCAATGTTCATGGCCAGGATTACTAGTGAAATGACTCAGCATGCCTACAGAGAAGTCTATGTCTGGTCTAGTGCATGTCATTGCATACATGAGACTACCAATCAATTTAGAATAAACCAATTGATTCACGCTAGCTCCCTCATTAGGACTCAGCTGTTTATTAGGATCATACGGTGTCTCAATCACGGTATATTCACTGTATCCCCATGTAGAAAGTAGTTTTTCAATGTAATGAGCTTGGATAAGAGTAATACCTTGCTCTGTAAAACGTACTTTCATACCAAGAATGGTATCAACCATACCAAGATCAGACATGTTAAATGCGTTTGTTAACTCAGTCTTTACGTCACTCACTGTAGAATGATCGGAACCAAGTATCAACATATCATCTACGTACAAGCAAATAAGTGCAACTTTAGTTGACATAGAACGATAGTAAAGGCATTTATCTGAATCACTGGATCGAAATCCTAAACTCTTTACTACCTTGTCAAACTTTTGATGCCACAATTTAGGTGCTTGTTTGAGACCATACAAAGATTTGTTTAATTTAAAAACTTTTTTCTCGAAACCTTTCATGACAAACACTTCAGGTTGGTTCATGTAGATCTCCTCAGTCAGATCTCCATTTAGGAAAGCTGTCTTTACATCCATTTGATGCACAACATAGTGCTCAATAGATGCCAAAGCAAGAAGAATTCTTATCGTAGTCAAATGACAGATCGGGGAGTAGACATCAAAATAATCTATCCCATATACTTGGGTATAGCCCTTAGCTACTAAACGTGCTTTATACCGAGCTATAGATCCGTCAGAATTAAGTTTCTTCTTCAAAATCCACTTGCACCCTATAGTCTTAGCCCCTTTTGGCAAATCGACTATGTCCCAAGTTGATTTTGTAACAGAGAGCTCATTTCATCATCAATGGCTTCTGTCCACAATAGGGAGTCTCTAGATCTCATCGCCTCATTATAGGTGGATGGATCATCTTCTAAATGGTAAGTGACAAAATCCTCACCAAACGTATTGGGAACTCGGTGTCTTGTAGATACTCTTAAAGGTACAGATTCAGAAGGGATCCCAGTGTCAAAGGAAGTCAATTCAGGTTCAATAAGTGTATCTGAAATGATTTCGACAGTGCCTGATACTGTCAACCCTTTATCACGAAGAAATTTATCTTCAAAGAAAACAGCATCTCTAGATTCTATAACCACATTGGTTGATAGATCCAAGAACCGATTAGCAGCACTATCCTCTACACTACCTAGGTACACACAAGTGTTAGTCCTAGGCCCCCACCTTAGGTCTTCTAGGGTCTGGTATCCTTACATAAGCAATACAGCCCCAAGTCTTAAGAGTATCATATTTACAAGGATGTTTATGCCATATCTCATAAGGAGTTGAAGACAACTTAGAGTGCGGCAACCTATTGAGGATATGATTAGCAGTCAAAGCTGCCTCTCCCTAATAACAGGAAGGCATGCCAGCTGTCAATAACATAGAGTTTAACATTTCTGTTAACGTCCTATTCTTACGTTCAGCTATGCCATTTGATTGAGGTGAGTAAGGAGCAGTAGTTTCAAGGATTATGCCCTCTGAAGCCCAAAATTCCTTGAACCCTGTCAATGTATATTCTCCTCCTCTGTCACTCCTCAACTTTTTGATTTTCAAAGTAAATTGGTTTTCAACACGATTCTTGAAAATTTTAAATTTATCAAAAACTTCATCTTTTGATTTTAACAGATAGATATGACAATATCGAGAAAAATCGTCTATAAAAGTGAGCAAATACTTCCGACCACCTCTAGTGGGAGAACTTTTAAAGTCACAGAGGTCAGAATGTATTAAGTCAAGAAGTTGTGTATTCCTAGAGATTGGACGAAAAGGTCTTCTAGTAATTTTAGTTTGAGCACATACTTCACATTTGTTAAATCTGATCGAAGTATCGAGAGGTATATTATGACTTTTAACTAGTCTAACCATTTTCTTGTAGTTCACATGTCCTAACCGATTATGTAATATCATTGGATCAATTAGGGTTGAACTAACTTGGCTGACCGTTTCAATTCCAGTACTCAATTCATACATACCACAATTCAAGAATGCAAAACCAAAATAATGAGAGTTAACAGATAAAGTAACTCTACCACTAGAGAAAAATAAATTCATGCCAGCATATTCTAAGTGACTAATAGAAATTAAATTCTTTTGAATCGCAGGAACTACTTTAACATCTTTTAAAGTTAAAAGTTTACCTGAAGAGAGGTTGATATTTGCAGTACCAGTGTGAGTCACGATCTTCGTCGCCCCACTAGCCACAGCAATAGTTTCGTTGGCCTCAGCAACATCATCAAGTAACTTTTTATTTTGGCAAACATGGCATGTTGCCCCAGAATCTAACCACCATACTGAAGAAGTACTGGCCTTTCCATGATTGCCTACCATAGCAACAAAGTTTTGAGGCTCAGTCTTCTGTACCAGCATATGTGCTTCTAATGGTGTGTCAGATTGGCTTTTTTGGTAGCCTACAATCTGCCTACAAAGTGGTCCCATTTCCCACAATTATGGCACTTGCCCTTCTTTTTTCTTAAAGATAGGCTTTTTGGCCTCTAATTGTTGAGACTCACTTTTGGGAGACTTGGATTTCTTAGAAAATTTCTTGGGATATATTACCGCATTAGCAGCTGACTGTTGCTGCGTAACCATCTCTAATTTATTCCTAACTCGATTCTCATCCTCGATTCTAATGAACCATTTAAGATCAGCCAGTCCCACCTGTACTTTCTTCCTGTACATCTCAGTTTTGAAAGAATGCCATGCAGATGGTAATTTATAAATAATGGGCACCAACAAGAAAAAGGATCACAAAACATTGATATTTTCATTAGTCAATTTAGATCTCAAGTTTTTCTAGATCATTAATTTGAGGAGTGATTTCCATATCTTCCTTGAATTTGAAATCCATGAATTTGTCAACAAGATGTGTTTTGACAATCCTCCTCTTTCTTAAACTGAGTATCTAAATTGTCCCAAATTTCTTTAGCAGTCTTAAACTTGCTAAAAACTTCTGCAAGATGGTCTAAAAGACAGTTCAAAAGATAATCTCTACAGAAGTCATCATCTTTGTTCCATTGAGATTCATCAACATCCTCAGTGGTATCAGTAAAAGTACTCATAACAGTATAAAAAATATTTTCATATTTTAAACCAAACTGAGTCTTTCGTTTCCAGGAATTAAAATCAGACCCACTAAAATACTGAAGTTTTACCATCTCAATTGGCACATGTTTTTCCATTTTTTTTTTCTAAATAAAATTAGAAAGAGTGCACCTGATGAACAGTAACTGCGCTACAGTGTTGGTGAACAGTAACTGCTACAGTGCCGGTGAACAGTGATTGCTACAGTGCCGGTGAACAGTGCTGCTACAGTGACGTTGAACAGTGCACCGGCGCTACAGTACCGCGCCGCCTCTACAGTGACGCCGCCGCTACAGTACCGCACCGTCGCTACAATACCCTAACCAAATAATGCTTCAAGATTGTTAGAGTTTTAGGTCAAGCAATTCAATATGCAATTGCTTGAAGCATTACACCCTAGGTATCTAGTTTGGAATACCTAGCATGCTGCCTCCAGCTAACATATTTATAGGAATACACTAGGGTTAAAAACCAGTTAATGGACTCTTGCCCAGTCAAGCCCATTACAAAGGTTCATTATCTATTGGGCTTATATTAGAACATATTATTAGATTATATTAAATATCCAACATGTAGTGTGTTTTGTTTCTTTAAGTCATTCTCTTTTGAGAAGATTAATTCTATACAAGCAAGAAAGACAGTTTGATCTAGTGCATGCAAAGTACTCCACCAAATATACAAATGGCAATTTTAAGCATTGAACAATTGGCCTTCATTTTTGGCTTGTTGGTTACGTAATATTTGAGCACAAACTCATTTATATTTTGCAGTTATAATTATGTGAATTGTTGACAATTTTAGTGTCTATGAAATTTAAGTATTTTGTTTTGTTTATGTCATTAATTTGCTTCAGTAAAGTTAAACATCTGCTTGCTTCTACGAATATTTAGCGTGAGATTTTACTTAATTCATTTTTCTAACTTTGAAGTTTTCCACATGCAGGCAACATTGTATCATTCTTTGTGTTCCTTGCTCCAGTGTAAGCTCTAATTATATAAATTTGATGATTCTTAAAATTAAGATTCCTTCGCCATTTACAGTACTGTATATATAGATGCCAGTTTGTACGTGATTTGATGATTCTAATGAATTGGTTAATGTTGCAGGCCAACGTTTTACACGATTTGCAAGAAGAAAACATCAGGAGGGTTCCAATCCATACCTTACATAATTGGATTCTTCAGTGCATCACTGTTGTTGTATTACGGTTTTCTCAAGACCAATGCATATTTGATCATCAGTATCAATGCATTTGGATGTGTCATCGAAAGAATTTACCTATTTTTGTTCATGATATATGCATCCAAGAAGAGTAAGGTAAGTTAATTAATTATCATGATCTCAATCGATCTTTTTCATGTCCAAGACAGCAAGATTATGCATACATATGATCGAATATGTTTCACTAGTACTTACAATATTGATGATGTTTGTGCATACAGATGTTGACATTGAGGTTAATACTTCTGTTCAACGTAGGATGCTTAGGACTTATAATGGTAGTTTCAATTACATTTACAAAAGGTGCCAAGAGAGTGATGCTAGTTGGATGGGTTTGTGCTACAATCAACGTTGCTGTGTTTGCTGCTCCTTTGAGCATCTTGGTACGTATAATCTTTTTCTAACATCGATCATTATTGCATGTTATAAAGAATACCGTGACAATCGATCCTAGCATTAATTCTTAACCATTCTAGCTTGTTTCTCTTTAATTAATTTGCAGAAGCAAGTCATAAGAACCAAGAGCGTAGAGTTCATGCCATTTACTTTGTCTTTTTTCCTCACACTCAATGCCATATGCTGGTTTCTCTACGGTTTTTTCATAAACGATTATTACATTGCTGTAAGTATAACAGGACACTAATCATCGAACTAAGCTATATTTCAATCCCCCCTAAAGCAAATACTAAAATCCCAATAATCTTCTTGATGCAGTTCCCCAATGTATTGGGACTCTTATTTGGAATTGTTCAAATGATTCTCTACTTCGTTTACAAGAATGCCAAGAACGAAAAGGAAGGTATTGAAATGAAGATACAAGAGGATGAAGACTTGAAATTTAGCTCAATGGCGGATCCTAAATCTGGTGTCCATAACAAGAAGATATGGAGATGGGAAAGATGTGAATTGGGAAAATTTTGTAAAAACAAAGAAGATGCTTGTAGTTCTATTTACCAGTTTCAATGTAGCATATGCATAGAGTAGGTAAGACTTAATAAGTTTGTAGAGCCTATTGGTAAAGTTAGCTCATTGATAAATTAATCATATTTCAGCGATCCCACTGTGAAATCTCTTCCCCAAATCATAAGTTAGATTTTTCATGGTATTTAATTAGTTGAGGTTAATATCAACTTGATTTATAGGATGAATTACAATTTGTCCACCACGAACTATATATGTTCTTTTCTCAAGTTGTCACCTTAATTCAATGTTTATGGACATTAGTCCCTCACATGAATTATTTGATTGAATCAAACAACTAAAGAAAATTATGGGTACGTAAATGGATAGAATAATCTCCCATCTTGATGGTAAGTATCATTTTAGTCCAAAATCTTGAAAAAAGTTATATTTTGGTATTTTAATTTGAATTTTGTTGCACAAATGATCCCAATTTATTGTTCATCCATTTCATAAATAATGTCGTTATTAGTCATATAGCACAAAGCGATGTCGTTTTGAATGATGAATAGTATCATATAACTAACGGTGCTGTTACATGCGAACACGTGGATAGAAAATAATTTGGAAACTATTCATGTGAGAAAATCCAAATTGAGAGACAAAAATGTAACTTTTTTAAAATTGGAACCAAAACAATAATTACCCCCAAATTAAGAGACTATTAAGGTCATTTAACCGAAAATTAATGTTTCTTTTATGAAAAGAACAATGATACATATCCCAAAAAGTTGTGATAAAACATTGTGATATAAATCACAGTTAGTTGTCACAATGATCTAATAGGTCGTAGGTTTGGTTTGATAAAACATTGTGATATAAATCACAGTCAGTTGTCACAATGATCTAATAGGTTGTAGGTTTGGTTAAATTTTGTTAATCATTATGTTTCAAGAGGGCAAGAGTCCTGCTGATGGCTTTGCGAACATGGGATGCAATGAGGGAAGAGATCAGATTTGTTGTCCAAAATAATATAGTCTTATCTTGTCTAATGTTCAATACGATATAGTTTTACTAAAAGTATGGTTTAAAAAATAAAACCACTTTACAATTAATAGATCCTAACTAAGAAATGAGTGAACTCTACGACGTAGTTTTAATTTTAGACATAATAAAATAGGATAATTTTGAACAACAGATGCCAAGTTGTGAGGGAAGATGGGTGGAATATTTATGCTTCAGATATCTCCCACACATGGTTAGGGGTTAAGTCAATTTAGACATAGGTTCTTTCTCATCCTTCCGATTTCGAAAAACATGATTGTATCAAAAGGAGTGCTCCCTTTTTTTTTATCAAAGGTAAAAATTTTCATTGATCGATTTTCTCATATACACTGTACACCGGGTATTCCCGAGAGTAAATACATCATAAAGGCTATCACATCAAAACCCAAAAAAGACTGACGTCCAAAACAGGCATAAAACGTAAAATGCAAACTGAAATGGAATCCACCTAGTCTAGGATAGAGACACTAGGGTACAATGATGAGCCCACCCTGTACACGTGTGTCTTTATCCTATGAATTATGTCCTGATGTATAGGAACTGTGACATCAAAATACAACCTGTTCCTCGTGAGCCATATGTAGTAGACCGTGCATGCAAAAGCTAGCCTACCCTTGCGACTCCTCCAAGAGGTTCCTCGGCTCTCTTTCTTGAGCCACTTCAATCCAGCCTTCAGAGTCATCATATCCCGCCTCAGATCACACCAACTCCGCATGTCATCCCATATTGCCTTGGCAAAGGGACAGGAGAAAAACAGGTGTTGAATAGTTTCTTCTAGCTCTCCACAGAATCCACAGGCTGTGTCGATAGGAAGAAAACCCAGTCTGTCTCGCGTGAGAAGCTTGCCTCTGATCCCCAGCCACAGCGTGAAGGAGTACTTGGGCGGAATATAGGAATTTCATATCGTCGATGCCCAAGGTACCTTCTGGGCCGATTTTCAGAAATAGTGGTATATAGTCCCAACGAGTCCCGGTTGCTTCCACCTGTCCAGAAGAGCCTCTGCCTGTTCCACCGATCCCTCTTTCTGTAAAATCTGATCCCTGATAGATAGTATCTTTCTCATGAGCGTGAATTGCTCTCTGTGTGGGCTGATATCCCAGATAGATCGGGGCTTCAGATAATAGTGCTGAACCCATCGCAACCACAACGAATCCTTTTTGTGGTGTATGTTCCAAAGATATTTGGATAAAAGAGCTAGGTTTCATGCTGTCGGTTCTATAACTCTCAATCCTCCCTCATCCTTTGGCATATCCAAATCCTCCCAAGAAACCTTCGCCTGGCTCCCATCCCACAGGAAGTTTCGGCTCAGCTGAATAATCCTGGTGATGACCTCGGCCAGGACCAGCAGTGCAGAAAGCCAGAAACAGTGGATGCCCTGCACTACCGATCGAATAAGCTCCAGGCGGCCTGCATAAGATAAGGAGGAAGCAGTCCATAGGCCTATTTGTGTGGCAATCTTCTCCAATAGTGGAGCAAAGTGCACAACCCGCAATCCCTGTGTCGCCAATGGAATACCTAGATACCTGATAGGGAAGGATCCGCGCTGTATTCCAGTGAGGTTGATAATGTCCGTCTGAACCTCCACTGGAACCGAGCCAAAGAAAACCTGGGATTTTAGGGTGTTTGCCCTAGTCCCTAGACCTCTCCGAACTGCTGTAAGAGCATGAGATCATCCGCATATATGAGGTGGGATATCTTTTGCTCGTCACACCAAGGATGAAGGGTAAACGGTAGCTCCCTCGTCCTCATGGAAAGCAAACGGAAGAGATACTCCATACATATGACGAAAATGTAAGGGGAAATGGGGTCCCCCTGTCGCAATCCTCTCCGTCCCTAGAAATGCCCATGTATCTCGCCATTGATGCGTATGGAGTATGAGACAGTGGTAACATACTCCATCGCCCAGTGCACATATAGCGCGCGGGGAAACCCATAAACTCCAGGGCTCGCCTCAAGAAAAACCAATCAACCATGTCGTAAGCCTTCCGAAGATCCACCTTGATAAGGCACCTAGGTGAATTCCGCGTACGACCGTATCATCTAATCAGTTCCTGGGCCAAATGAATGTTCTCTAGCATACTCTTTCCCTCCACAAAGGCTGACTGTGCCTCGCTGATGAGCCTCGGAAGAAGACCAACGAGTCAATTAGCCAAAATCTTGGAGATGGCCTTATAGAGAACATTACAGCAAGAGATGGGCTGGTAGTCCCCAACCGAACTTGAGTGAGTAGATTTAGGAAGTAGGGCAATGATCGTGTGGTTGAGCTGTCTGAGGATCCTCCCCTCCTGAAAGAATTCCTTGACCGTGTTACATACATCATGTCCCATAATGCTCCAAGAGGCTTTGAAGAAACCCGATAAAAACCTGTCCGGGCCAGGCGCCTTGTCATTGCTGATATCAAATATGGCTCCCTTTACCTCCTCGTCCTCCACTGGGAGCGTGAGACGGTTCGATTCCCCCCGAGAAACTCGGGCACCCCGTCGGTACACTCGAGGGTCAAGTGTGGGCAGGGTGTGTGAGGAACCTAGAAGATCATGATAATAGGTGATGAATTCCTTAACCAGGGCTCCCTTGGAAGTGGTAGTCGTATCGTCTCCTGTGATAACCGCTAGTATGAAATTCCTCCTACCATTCCTCTTCACTGCATCATAAAAAAGCCTAGTGTTCCGGTTGCTATTGAGTAGGTACCGACACTTAGCTTTTTGAGCCCAGAAACTCCTCTCCACTTCTCCCAATCTCTAAGCCTCCTTTTTCATCTCCTTTACTTTCCTCTGTAAGTCCAAGTCCGTAGGTGAGTCATTGAGGGCTGAGAAGTGAAGATCCAGTTCTTCTCTAACCCTGATGACCCTGGAGGAGATATGATGGAAGTGTAGCCGGTTGAGCTCCCGTAGTGGTTCCTTTAATCCCTTCAACCTTCTGGACACTATGTATTGCTCCCTCCCATAACACGGTTGGGACCAAGCCCGATAGACCACATCGAGAAAAGAGTCATGTTTCCCCCACATGTCAAAATAGTGGAACATGCCCTTTGCTCGGTCCAACTGATCTCCCACAGAAGCCACAAATAATGAGTGATCTAATAGGTGTGTCAAAGTGTCAAAAGTGACATATGCATATATATCCAACCGGTACCAGTGGTTGTTGACCATTACCCTGTCAAGCTTGGACCAAACAGTGCCATTGGACCATGTGAGGTGACTACCCATCGATGGGACGTCAGAAAAACCTAGAGATAAGGTGAACTCCAAGAAATCCTGTATCTCATATGGTTTGACCGAGGACCCATTAATCCTCTCATTTTTAAAGAGGACATTGTTGAAGTCCCTAAGAAGCATCCACGAAATATCCACCGGTGCCAAACACTCCAAAGCTCTCCATAAAATTCGTCTAGCCTTAATGGTATTAAGACCATAGATAAAAGAGACATGGAAGGTTATTTGAGTTACCTTACATGTGACCGCCAAGTGAATGAGTTGCGGTTGAACCACCAATGTAGAGATATCCACTTTGAGAGGGTTCCATAGTACCAAAATCCGGCCCGGTTGATATAGACCGAAATTGTTACATTGGCGCCAACCCGGGAACCTCAGTCACATCAACGAGTCCACCTTGCTCTCATCCAGCTTGCATTCAAGAACCCCAAACACATCTAGGCTTTGTTTGCCTATTACAGTAGCAACCTCCTTTTGCTTTAGGGCGAGGTTGAAACCCTTAATGTTCCAAGAGCCAATCTTCATTAAGAACGGGTACGGCTTCCTCCCATCCCCTTCCCATGCCCCTTTACCTTCTTGCCCTTCCTTTTCTTCTTTGTGTGGGCTCGTATCCATTGTTGCTCCTCAGTGAGAGGTGTATTCACAGGGAAGGAGGTAGTGCTAGCCTCCTCGTCAGTGCCTAATATCTCATCCTCCACAGGTAGACAAACAACAATGGGTGTGAGAAAAACCAATGTCTCTGTGGAAGATACTTCCAGAATATCCTCTGCCGCCATTGGGGCCTTGCCCTTATCAACGGTAGTCAACTATGTGGGGTGGTCCTCGTCAGGCTGTAGTACCTCCAAGCGGCTCATATCCGTTTCCTGCACCTCTATTACCACCTTCTTAACAGCTTCCTTTCCAGGGCCTGCCTTGGATCTGGACCAACCCCTGGATTTGCTCCTCTTTGTCACAATAGGAGCAGTCTCCTCCTGTGGTTGAGGGGGTGTAGGGACGACCACCTGCGGCGCACGCGACCGTGTACGGGCCCTCTGTGTTCCCACCTTAAGCTTATAGTGATCCACGTCATGGCCCACATGCCTACACCTCGTGAAGAAACGGTGCTCCTTCTCCTACAGTACCTTTTGGGTACGAGTGATCCCATAAGGTAAACCATAGGTGAACTCCTTAACTAGTGGCTTGGTGATATCAACTTCCACCAGTATCCTCGCAAAGGAGGTCAGCTCCATCTTTGCGGTACAGCGGTCCGTGGCAATTGGGTTTCCTACATTTATGGCAATTTTTCCCAGTGCGGCCTCACTCCAACAGTCTAGTGGTAGGCCAGGGAGACGAACCCATGTCGGTATGGAGCTAAAACAGCTATCATCAAAGTTAAAGAATGCCGGCATTGTCTTTAAAAGCCACGTGTTCCAAAAGATTCATATAGCCCATTTTCCAAAACCTTGTCGCGTGCTCCCTCATCCTCAAACCTGAAAATCATCCATCCACTGTCATGTATGGAAAAAATATAGTCTGTCTTCTACCCCATTCGAACATCGTGGATGGCTGTCATACCCGGGAATTTTCCTAAGACATAGCCCACCAAACAATGGCCAAAGCTACGTAGGTCCTCATTCTTCACAAGTCTCTTTTTCAGTTCCCATTTTTGCAGTTTGAAGGTTGTATCCAAACTCTTACGCTCCTTGAAAAGGGCTGCCCAAGGTGTGTTGCCCGGTGCCGCCGCCTTGATTTTGGCCGGAATTCCTCCCACATCATGGGCCGAATCCTTCCCAACCCCCTTTGATACCACTTCGTTCTCCCCCTTAGGCAACATGCTCCCATGTCTTCGATGCGATGAGCCCGCAACCCAGCTGCAGCTACCGAGATTTTAGCAGCCAAGAAACTGCTGCAGATTTCTGTCGGTGTGTGGCGGCAGTAGGTGGCAGTCCCATGCCACTTCAGAAGTCAACCATCCAATAGAGGGAAGGCAGGTGTCAGTGGTCCAAGTGGCCCAATGGAGACCGAACAAGTGGCAGTGGGGTTTGTCTAATTGGACAGCACGGTCCACTAGGATAAAGTGGCTAATAGGAAAGGTCTAAGTGGCCCAGTGAGAGGTAGCCAAGTGTCACCCGGTTAGAGTGGACCAATAGGAACCAAACACTTGGCAGTGGGCCCCACCAAAAAAAATGGCAGCTAGGGTTTGTTTGTTTTTTGGCGAAAACCCAATTTTGACAACCAATTCAAAAACGGCCACTGTTCATCATCTTCCACAACAATCTTTAACACAATAAATTGCTAATAGCTCAAGATATGCATAATAAAGATTAAGAACACCAACCTTTAGTGCAGAAATCCACTATCAAGAGCTAGGCATGGAACATAAAAATGCTAAGAAAAGCTGGTTCAATAAAGTTCCAAAGCAAGCTGCCCAATCGGAAATGAGCAAAATCCGGCCGAAGAACTCCTTGAAAAATTCTGAGAAACTCACGAAAAAATCCTAAACATATAAGGAATAGGATCCATGAGTCTGATTGACCGATCTGTGCCCAGAAATCGACGAAACTAAGCTGCCAAAATCGAATTACACACTTGATGAACAGTATTTTCCGAGGCTGCCCAAATGGAAAAATGAGCTAAATCCGGCCAAAATCACCTTGAAAAATTCTGAATCCTTCACATAAAAATCCCTAAGAATGTAAGGATTAAGTTCCATAGATCATTTGGTCCGAGTCCATGCTAAAAACCGTGCAAAAAATCAAGGGACAAAGGCTGCCCAAAATGCAAGAAAACCGAGCCAAGACTTGATTTCTTCCCGTCTAATTTCCGTTCAACACCACTATATCCGGCCAAAGCTATAGTGATGTTGTACCAAGCAATATTCAAGTAAGAAATCCACAAGAAATCCCAAGAACCAAGTTTGTAGTACAAGGAGAAAGCGAAACCCAAATGTGGGCTTGAGAGCGTATCTCTCTAACTTCCTCTCTCTACTGAGAGCTCTTTCTTACTGATAGCTCTTTCTTGATTACTGAGAGCTCTTTCTTGATTCTATGGGTGATGGTGCATGGCCGTTCTTAGGAGTACTCCCTTTTAGATTTGTAACTATGTTGTTGATACTAGATATATATATATATATATATGTATGTAAGAGAGTAGTATTCTTTCTTTATTACTTAAAAGATTGGGTGAATTACAATTGTCTCCCTTGAAGTAAAACCATATTACAAATAAATCTCTGTAGTTTAGTCATATTTTGTTCACCCTTCTTGACCTAAATTTTGTTAATGAATCTAATGAAATTACCAAAAAGCCATAACTTATGATTTTGAAAACTAAAATAAAAAGAATTCAATTACTTTATTCACTTAAAATTTTGAAAAAAAATGAAAAGAACGAAATTTAACTCTAATTTAATCTTGTGAATGATGTTATCAATGTTTTTGACCAATTTTTTTAATTATATTAGTTTATAATTAATATGGTGGAAATTTAAAGTAAAAAGAACATAATTACTTATTTACTTAAAATAAAAAAAATCTAAATTAATTCTCATTTAATCTGGGGGTTAATAGTGTTAATGATGCTTTGACCAAAATTTTTAATTTTTTTAGTTTGTATTTTAGTGTAATGGAAAAATAAAATAAAAATAATACAATTACTTATTTATTTAAAATAAAAAATAATTCAAATTCAATCTAGTGAGGTAATGGTGCTAATAGTGTCCTTGTCAAAAATTTTAAATTTTATGAATTTATATTTAACCTAATGGAATGAATAATTTTATATTAACACTTATCCATTTGGAATAAGGGTAAATTTAGAAATTCAATTATTTTTGTATTGACTTGCTAACATTATGGGGGTTTTAGTTAAATAGTGATTAGGTCAGGAAGAGTGACTATAATATGACAAATCTATATGAATTTATTTGTATTATGACTTTACTTGAAGGGAATTAAATGTAATTCACCCTTAAAAGATTGGTTGGACTATAATGATTGGGAGTTTGATTTGATGTCCCTCCTATCACTATTTTCTAAGTTTGGGGTGGCGTACTTTCCCGATTAGCCATTAAAAAGAATAACTTAATTGATTCATGTATTAATTTTGAAATTTGAATTGTTATTATCAAACATGTCCATAAATTGAAAAAAAAAAAACCACTTTTATTTTCCCTTAGAGAGTAACCTACAAATTAATTTGCAGTTCATATGGACAACAAACTGTTTTACACAAACTAATTTGGATTTAGGCATTACTATACTAACAAACAAAAAGACAAATGTGAAGACCACTGATTGTCCACATAAAACAATCACTTCCCAACAAACTTACGCAAGTTTACTTTCTTTTGACGTAAACAATGCATAAATCATTACTAATGCAATATACGCACGTATAGATGTACATGCATTATGATTTGTCTTAATTAATGAAAAAAGACAGTAAATTTTCACTCAAGATTGAGCACCACAAATGCATCTCTCTTTTCTAGTTTTATGACGAATGAGATATGATCAAGATGGAAATTCAACCTTAAAACTTTAGTCAATTAATCGAAGCACATCGTCATTTATCCTCATCACCATCAAATTAGATTAATTAGTTCCACTTCAACCACAATAACAGATGTTCCTCAAATTGAAATCTTCATATGGATGGACATTACAATAAGGAAAATCGTACACAGCAGAAATAATACATGGATGATTTTCTCCTCCAGATGGCACTATTATGTCCTAATCTTACATGTCCATTATTTGTTTCTTGATGTGCAACTTTTATATGTAGGCAAAATAGTGAGAAGCAAGGAAAGATTTTTCCATTTCTGGCAACATTGATCGTACACAGATCGATACAAATTTTAGTTATCATGCATAGTTGTGAAGCATATATATATAACGTGACTGAATGTTGAAACCCCTGTTGTAGAAATTCGGCACAAACCCATGAAATCATGAAACAAATTAATGACAATCCCAGTCCTACCACACGTTGATGTACTTGTACGTGTTCTTGGCAAACTTCATGCATGCATGCATGCTCTGGTTCAACTGCATTATTGATGAATTCTGTGGCTCGATAGAAGAACACGTTAATTTTGTTCAAATTTTTGTTTGACTCGTTGCGATCGTTTGCGTCCTTATGGAAGAGAAATTAAGAATCACATTGTTTGCATTACAGTTGTATTTCTGCCTGCTTCCCAAGTATTCTATTCTTCCCATTAAGCCACGAATGCTTTATGATTAATTTGGCTTCAAATACTTCTAACCTAATTTTTCCCACTTTGTTCCAAAAATGATAATTGTTGCACAGGATTTGCCCATTGAAAGATTGATTTTGGACATTCGGTTTAATGGTTAGTCTTTTGTAGAGACGAAGGGATAGCAATGATCAATAGTAATTTGAAATTTTTATAAAATTAAAAATTTGCTATTTAATTCATAAGTAAATTAGAATTTCAACCTTCTAATTTTAAAATATATAATTTTTACTAATAACGTATAACATGATCGATATCTTTTGCACTTCAGATATTTTATGTTACATTAAGTGTTTAATTCATTCAGCCATTAAGACTAGCCTAATGGTTAGAAAGGTAGTATCTAATAGGAAATTAATTTGGCATTGCATTGATTAAAGAAACGTGATCAAGATTAAATTAATCGCAACATCATCATTAAACACAGGAAATTTCTAGAATTTTTTCAAGTTAATTTAATACACACATTTTGGTCTCACGATCATATTTTAATTAGCACTTCAATATTATTAATGCCGGAAAATAAAATTAAGCTACAATCATAATTAAAAGAATATTTAAACTAATTACTGAATACAAAATAAAATTAAACTAAAAAGATAAAAGTTAAAGAAAGCTTATTGGTAATCTGGAACAGCCTTCTGTTGAGCAAACGATTGCCATGGAAGTTGATTTCACCAAACCACTTGAAATCTTGCACCTTTTATTCTCAATTTCTAAACTGGACTTATGTCGTTTTAACACTGAATGAGTACAAATACTTAAATATTAAAATTAACCTATTGAAAATTAATTGAATTTAATAAAACTAAATTGAAAGAATTGCTTTAACGAATTTAAAGACAAAAAGAAGAAAATTAAAATTAGAAAACATTTAAGTGAAAAATACAGTATTTAGGCATAGATTTATCCATTTAAGAACTAAATTAAAGTTGGGAAATTTAAATTCTTATCAACTCAATCAAAACAGAATTTAAGTACACCTAAAAGACTTTTAATGCACTACTGATTTCTTAAACTAAATACGCAACACTCATTAATTAGAACATGGAATGGAATTGCTTAATGGATAAACTTCAATAGATATTAATCCAATGGATTGAAAATAAGAAACCAACGTGCAAAAGATTAATATTTCCAAGACTTTTAATCATAATCAATCTCACAACTTTATCTAATTAGAATCCTAAAATTAAGAAACTCAATTAAAAGAAAAAACTAATGGGATAAAATTCCAAAATTTAAATACGTAATTGAAACTAAAAAAACTTAATTAAAGAACTTAATTAAAATACTTAAAACTCCACTTTAAAACTACAACTCTAGATTAAATAAATTCAAACTGAAATAATACTTCCCAGAATTAAAGAATGGATGCATAAACTATTCTGCTCCTCTCCTATTTATAGGAAAACGTAACAGAAACAAAATCTCCATCTAACCAAAATTCCCCATTTTTCCTATCTAGAAAATATTTATCGAAGTTGCGGAACAAATCCTTGCTGTTGTGGAAGAATCTTCAAATCTTTGACTTTTGTTCTGCTTCCTTGAGTCAACCTTATCCAAATCCTTTTACCACCTTGATTTACCATTAAATCCATAAACTACGCCAACATCCACAGTAATTTTCTTATTCACATAATCCCCTTAATTTCTGCATAAAGCATAACAATTTACTACTTATTAGACACTTTAATAATGAAATAAAAATACCCAAAATACATACTTATTAGTATCCCGACCTCAATTCTAGATTTCAGAGATTTGAGGGATACATGTGAGGGTGGATGAGTTAAAAAAGTGGTTAATTCATTCACTGCTTCATTTTATAAATATATGCCACGTGTCTTTAATTAAAATTCTATCAATAGATTAACGAACCTAAAAAGATAAGTGTTAAAGATACATGGCGTATATCTAAAGAATTATATATTGAATTTAATAGAATATTCATTGGGTATTATTTGAATGGTAAAGTTTTGCATTAACGGTCAAACTAAAGCAACCCCACTCATTTTCTCAGGCTTGGGACTAGGAATTTATCATAGGTAGATACGTAAGGAATGCATTAATAGAAATATTAAAATAGTGGTAAGTCTAATAGTTGAGAAAATGAGAGAAACACATTGAAATGGTTTGAACATGTGCATAGAGACATTTAAATGCTCTAATATGACGTGTAAAAAATAGAAAAACATTAATTATCTCAAATTAAAAGGAAAAGGGGGAGACATATAAAGAATTGATAAAATATAATTAAAAAATATGATATATTTAAATAAAAATAAAAATATGTATATAAATATAATACGATTGCGAAATATATATGATTCATGTATCCGTTGACATATAGTGAGAAAGAGACTGATTTAATTGTACATATGCAATTGAGAAGCTTTCTAAAACTATTCAATTTATTTGTTTCCAAAATTTCCTTAAAAGTGACTAATATTATAGGATGCCAGTAGTATTGTGTTGAAATGTATAAGTTAATTGAGTATGGCTATAATCTACTAATCATTGTACATGCTTGATTTAATTGCCTTCAAAATAGTGCGCACATTTCTATGTGAAAATGAGTAAATATTCAATCATTGATAGAATGAAAGTGGAGAAAGTTTTAAAGAACACAAAGCCAAGGTCAACAAATTGTTGGGAGAGGTGACAAAGAATTGTAATCACATCATTAATTCACATTATTTCTATAGCAAATGTATGGGAAATCATATATGGCATAAAACTATATATGTGCATTTCTCCAATTAATAAAAGTAATGGAACAATTTTTACCACCACATAATAATACACATCGATCATGAGTAGGCAATATGAATGTCGTCCATGTAAACATTGATTTACAGTGTATTATTGCCAAACATTACCACTAATTCCTATGCCCAACTTTTTTTCTACCTTTCTAGCTCCTGTATGTGCACTAATATTATAAATAGGATTGTAGTGTGTTTTGTTTCTTTTAAGTCATTCTCTTTTGAGAAGATTAATTCTATACAAGCAAGAAAGAGAGTTTGATCTAGTGCATGCAAAGTACTCCACCAAATATACAAATGGCAATTTTAAGCATTGAACAATTGGCCTTCATTTTTGGCTTGTTGGGTACGTAATATTTGAGCACAAACTCATTTATATTTTGCAGTTATAATTATGTGAATTGTTGACAATTTTAGTGTCTATGAAATTTAAGTATTTCGTTTTGTTTATGTCATTAATTTGCTTCAGTAAAGTTAAACATCTGCTTGCTTCTATGAATATTTAGGGTGAGATTTCACTTCATTTTTCTAACTTGGAAGTTTTCCACATGCAGGTAACATTGTATCATTCTTGGTGTTCCTTGCTCCAGTGTAAGCTCTAATTATATAACTTTGATGGTTCTTTAAATTAAGATTCCTTCGCCTTTTACAGTTCTGTAGATATATATGCCAGTTCGTACGTGATTTGATGATTGTAATGAATTGGTTAATGTTGCAGGCCAACCTTTTACACGATTTGCAAGAAGAAAACATCTGGAGGGTTCCAATCCATACCTTACATTATTGGATTCTTCAGTGCATCACTGTTGTTGTATTACGGTTTTCTCAAGACCAATGCCTATTTGATCATCAGTATCAATGCCTTTGGATGCGTCATCGAAACAATTTACCTATTTTTGTTCATGATCTATGCATCCAAGAAGAGCAAGGTAACGTTGATCAAAACGTTTTTCTTTCATGTCCAAGACAAGATTATGTATGTATACATGATGTTTCACTAACAATGATGACGTTTGTGCAGATGTCGACATTGAGGTTGATACTTCTGTTCAACGTAGGATGCTTAGGACTTATAATGGTAGTTTCAATTGCATTTACAAAAGGTGCCAAGAGAGTGATGCTAGTTGGATGGGTTTGTGCTGCAATCAACGTTGCTGTGTTTGCTGCTCCTTTGAGCATCATGGTACGTATAATCTTCTTCTAGCATCGATCATTATTGCATGTTATAAAGAATACCGTGACCATCGTAGCATTCTTAACCAGTATTTTCTCCTTTTTAATTCTTGTTTGCAGAAGCAAGTCATAAGAACCAAGAGCGTAGAGTTCATGCCATTCACTTTGTCTTTTTTCCTCACACTCAATGCCATATGCTGGTTTCTCTACGGTTTTTTCATAAACGATTATTACATTGCTGTAAGTATATATAACATCACAATATTCATCCAACTATATATGCTATATATATTTCAATCCCTCCTAAACCAAATACTAAAATCCCAGTAATATATCTTCTTGATGCAGTTCCCCAATGTATTGGGACTCTTATTCGGAATTGTTCAAATGATTCTCTACTTCGTTTACAAGAATGCGAAGATGGAAAAGGAAGGTATTGAGATGAAGATACAAGAGGTTGAAGACATGAAAGTTAGCTCAATGGAGGGTCCTAAATCTGGCGTCCATAAACAAGAAGATGTGGAGGTGGGAAAGCTGTGAATATTTTGAGAAAATTTAATTTGTACAAACAAAGGACATGCATATGCTTGTACCAAAACAAGAAGTTTCATTTATAAGTTTTTTTGTGGCATAATAAATTTGTAGTGTATATTTTAGCTCATTGTTATATCGCATTTCAGTTACCTACCTAGCTAGAGATGGATTAGTTATATTTTTCATGGTACTTATTAATTAAGTGATTATATATAGGGTGAATTACAATTTTCCACCACAAACTATGTTTCTTTCTCAAGTTGTGGCCTTCAATGTTTCAAAGAAATAATTCATGGGAGGGACTAATATTCAGATAATTTTGGACAGAAAAAACTTATAAGAAAGGATAGGATAACGGAATGGCTACTAGCTAGTATACCACTTTATATATGAGTTGCCTATTTGAAATATAAAAAAAAACCGTGATAAAAAATATACTATTCAAATATTTAGTAGTTTTGAAGATAGTTGATATATGCTATATATGTATATCTATTTAAATATAAATAAGAAATGAGTTTAGAAAAAGAAAAATAGAGAAGTGTAATACATATATAACTAATTCCACTTAAGTGGAAAATATATTTAAATAGTTGTAGTTGTTGTATCAAATCCTTAATGAAATTGATAGTGCCCAAATTAGTGTAGAATGATTATTAACTACATCAATGAGTGACTATATCATAGACTAAGGACGCAAATGAACACAACGAAGCAAATTAAAAAAAAAAAAAACTGAACAAAATTCATCAATCATGCATTTGAACCAGAGCATGCATGCAAGAAGGTTAATTTGCCAAGAACACGTACAACTTCAACGTGGTTGGACTGGAATTATCATTTGTTTTAATTCATGATTTCATGGCTTTTGTGCCGAATTTCTACAACAGGGGTTTTTAACATTCAGTCATGTTATGCTTCACAACTATGCATGATAACTAAAATTTGTATCGATTTGTGTAGTGACCAATCTATATATGCCAGAAATGGAAAAATCTTTCCTTGGCTATATATAAAATTGCACATCATCAAGAAACAAATTAATAATGAACATGAAAGGTTAGAATAATAGTGGCATCTAGCTAGATTGGAGAAAATCATCCATTCATGTATTCTTTCTGGTGCATGTGTATGATTTTCGTTATTGCGATGTCCATGCATCCTCTCTTTTTGTAGTTAATTTGAAGGGGTTGCTGAGGTAATAATGAACAAATATTAATATAAGTGGTTCGATTGAATAAAGTTTAAGGTTAAAGTTTCCATGTTGATGAGATGTCCTTTGTCATGAAAATAGAAAAGATATCGATGCATTTATATGTGGACTCTGGTGCTCGATGATCTTCAAAAGACGATAATGCTAATTCTGTCGTTTTTCATCATTAAGAAAAATGATGATAATGCATGTATACACATCCTTACGTACTAAGTCCATTTTTCTATCACTCTATAAAGTCAATGTGACTATCATTGGATAAAATTAACTATTGCTTTTATGAAATATTTATGTCAAAACACTGAAAACTCCTATTCTTTTGGCCAGTATATATCAATATATATGGGACCAAATTGGTGAAACCAATAGGGAAAAATGATGAAAATGGGAGGGTGCATGATTGAATTTGAAATGATAATTTCTTCTTCTCCATTAGTCATATGTGTGGAATGGATTGCGGATGTGTATTGGTCAGCCTTAGAATTAGTTCAAGAAGGGAAGATTAAAATGTGTCCTTAATTAAAATTAATTTTAAATGAAAAAGTTTTTTATCCGAACTCGAAATCACTATATCATAATATAACGTTTAGTTGAGATCGAACAACAAAATTATAAGATTCAATGGGTTTTGTCTCATGCCATGGACCGCTTTTAATTCTAAATTCTTTTGTTTATTTCTTTTATGTTATGGTTTCCCGTTTATTATAACTAGGGCTGAGAACGAACACGAACGTTCACGAACAAGTTCGGGATTGGCTCGATTAAAGCTCGGCTCGAGCTCGTTTATTTAATAAATAAACGAACACGAACAAGATTTTAGGCTCGATTAATAAATGAACAATAAATGAACACATCGGTGAAAGCTCGTTTATGTTCATGAACAGCTCGTTAAAAAGCTCGTTTATAGCTCGATTAAAGCTCGTTAAAAGCTCGATTAAAATATTAATTATATAATATATATTGTACTTATATACTAAATATTAGAAATAATTATATTTTTATATATATTTATTAAGTCACAAATCACAATATACGAGTGTTTGAATTGTTATAATAAGCTAATATTTTATAGGCGTTTGAATTGATGTATTTATTTGAGTGAAAATTTATGTTAAAAAATTATACAATTGTAAAAAAGTTATTGTTTTTGTGAGAATTTTGAATTATTTAGTTGGTGTTGTTTCTTTGAACAATGTATGTTGTAATTTATTTTATTTACATTTGAATATAATTAATAGATTGTGTTAACTATTATCAAAATATTTGATAAATTATTGTATCGTGATTGAATAATATTATTTGTGCAAAAAAAAAGTGATAAAAAACAGAAAAAAATAAATAAAAAATAAATAAAAATAAATAAAATAAAAAAAAAAGTAATCGAGCTCGGGCTCTAGATCGAGCTCGAATAAAAGCTAAACGAGCCGATCCCGAGCCGAGCTCGAGCTCGAAATTTTGTACTCGAGCTCGAGATTGAGCCTGAAGAAAATTAAACGAGCCGAGCTCGAGCCCGGAAAACTCGGGCTAGGCTCGGCTCGATATCAGCCCTAATTATAACTACATAAACCTTTGTAGGGATTATTTTTTATCATTACAATTTTATTATCATTCAATATATTCTTTAATTTTTGCAAAATTTGTGTATTTTGTGAATATCGTTATAATCCATAATCTGTCACATGTTAATAAGTTTTAATTTTTTATTACCTATTTTATCCGAAGTTACTTATATCTAACAAGCAATGATTTCAGTCAAACTTAAATAAATGTGGAAGTTTTTTTTTAAACTTCTTTTTAACCCTTCAATTCATTTTCTTTTCTTTTTTTTCCTTTTTGGAATCGAAAAGAAATGATCTTAGTAATTGTATATCAAAGTATTGGCAATAACCATGTTAGAAAATAGTTTTCTCAAATCTACGATTGTAGTGCATTATAAGAAAATTTTACTAATACTAAACTAACTCCATTAAATTGTTTATGTGCACACACACAAAAAAAAGTACATTTATAGAATAACTGTTTAAATAATTAAATTGTTAATGTATCCCCTGTTGGAACTAAATCTTTATTGAGTATTTGAACAATATTTTTAATATTCAATTGCATGTCAATCCATTTCCCCTCTCTTCTTTGAAATCTTGAGTTCAGAATGTTTCATTACTCCCTCCAATTCTGCTGTGACGATTGAGAATTTCCTTAACAATTTGCCTATGCGTATAAGATCATTTCAGTTTCTTCTTCCATGCATCTTAATTAAGTTTCTTAATTTTTTCTGATTCTTTCTCAATAACTCAAGAATTGAATAAACTAATATTAGCAATGGATAGATAAGTGAATAAATGATCATTATTTTCCATATAAAATCTTATTCTCGATCATGATTTCAGTTTCTTCTTCCATGCATGCATCTTAATTCTTGATGAGTCTCAGAAAACTCACGTCATCCGGCAGGCCTTCAGGTCGTCCCGGACAGCTCGAGCGCGACGAATACCTGCAAAAGTCCCCGGGAGAAAACTCCGATGCCTAAGTCAGTTACGAGCCTTAAGCAAATATCGATAAGCAATTGAGAATACTTGAATTGAATCCCCTTCTCAAGTGAGAGAGGGGTTGTATTTATAGAATACATACCTGAATTAGAGTTGTATTGAAACTCTAATAACATACCTTGAAGAAGGGTTTGTTGTAGTGTAAGAGTTGTAATAGGATTGTAACTCTTGGAACATATGTGAAATAGAAATAATAGCTGAGAAGGAGTTGGACTCCTATGAGCTGAACAATACTTGTTGTATTAGGAGTCTATTTCTGAGGTATTATAGTTAAAGTAAAATTCAACCCTCATCAATAGCCCCTCAGGTCGGATTGAATTTATTCATTCCGATCTGAATAATAATTTTTGTATAATGCCGATCTGACATGCTCATGTCTATCACTTCAAATATCGTGCCCGAAAAATAAGATTACACGTTTTCACGTTTCCATCCACGACTTCTCTGACAGACGCTTTGGGCTGCACGTTCTCCCATTACAGCTGTCACGTCTTTCATATTCTCACACCATTTAGTATAAATATGGCATTTCAAAATTCATTTGCTACTTCGATCATCCAGAGCTTTCATCCTCTAGTTCGGATTTACAGAAAAACTCAAGCGCTCTACTTTCAACTTCCTTTCCTTTCACTTCGGCTTTCTTATCAACAAGTAAGTAAATGTCCAATTCAGAACATTCTAATTCGTCTTCTGAAATTCGTTCCGAAAGTAACGTAGAATCTGAACACGATTCTGCACACACTTCCAGTGATTATTCTGATTCTTCTTCTAGTTCATCTGATAACTATCTCAATCCAGATAGAATATTGAAAACCACTAAAAAGTTTAGTTTAGTTCGTTCAGGGAAAGAGGATATGGAAGGTACCTCTAAAGTTGTTGATTCCAATAATCAAGACCGAACTGAAGCTTTAGATGACCTAGAAAAATTAGTTACTCATGCTATTCCCTTATCGGTAGCATTCCCTGAGGATCAGCCTTCATCTAGCCGATCTCAACCTGAGAACTTTAAATCATCTGACTCGACCACCAAATCAGTTGTCAGTAAATTAGAAACCCTGAACTCCAGCACTGATGCCTCCGCCCTTACACAAATACTCGAAAATTTTTATATAAGCCCTTCTTTTGAAGTTAGGGCCCCCTTAGAAGGAGAAGTTGCCAGCCGACCTCCTGAGGGCTTCGTTAGCATCTTTGTAGAGCAACTTAGGTCTGGACTGAGATTTCCTTTATCTCAGTTCATCAAGGACGTCTTGGCTGACTACATGATCAGCTTGACTCAACTTACTCCAAACGCGATCAGAATTCTGGTCGGGTTTGAATTGTTTTTCAAACACCTAAAATACAAATTTTCTGTTCCATACTTTAGATACTTCTTCTGTTTAAAATCCTCTGGCAAGGACCCGGGTTGGTATTATTTTACCCGGCGAGCTAAAAAACAACAGCTCGTCAGTGGAAAACCGAGTTCCATTCACGAGTGGAAAGATAAATTCTTCTTTCTTAATCTCAAGTCGGTGGGATGTGAATGGTATTGGAAAGAAGCTGGTCGCGTTACCGACCCAAGTTCTATGAAAAAACTTCCAAAAGAGCTTTCTGAGAAACTCGAATCTGAAAAGCGAGTTCTCAACACTAATTTCTTCCCTGAGAGGGTATTAGTGAAAGCCAAATTGAGTCCTGCCATCCTCCCTGCCGACCACACAGATTATGAGAAAAATGGGAAGAAGGGTACTTTGTTTGACCTCCCCCTTTTCTTTTATTTTTTTTTAAATTGTTATCCCTGTTCGTTACATATATTTTATCTGCCTATCTTTTCAGTGACAAGCGTTGGAGATCTGTTCGAGGATGTTCCCGACCCTGTGGCAGCAGAAGAGACGCGGACCACAGAAACCCCTGTTCACATCTCCACTGAAATCCCTACGGACAAGAGGAGCTTGGAGACGCAGAAATCCCAACCTCCTCCCACGTCGGCCAAAGGGAAGGGAAAAAAACCTCTTCATGGGGTTGAAAAATCTCTGAAGGTCCTAAATGAGGTCCTTCTGAAACGAAAGACTGAAGACCCCGAAGCTGGGGGCTCGAAGAAGCCACGGATTATGGAGCCTGAAGTTTCTGAAGATCTCCCTGCTCCATTGTTTAGATAATTAGAAGGCGAAGCCACTTATTCTCTGAACAATTTCCGTCCTGATCTGCAGATGACAATTAATGACAGGTTGACTGTTGAGACAGGAAGGCGATGAGGAAGACGATGACCTCTACACTTCATGAACCTGTGTTTGTGTTTGTGTTGTTTTTTTTTTTAACTCTGTTATTTCCAACTATTCTTCAGGTCATGGTTCTTGCTTCTGAGGTTATCGATCGCAGCGAGGGTGTATCTGAGGGGCTGGATAAACTTTCAAGTGAAAAGGATGCCAACGTTGAGCAAATCAAAACTCTGACCTCGTCTTTAGATGCCGAGAAGGAAAAGACAGTTGAGATGAAACAAGAAGTCAGGCTACTACAAGACGACCTGAATGCCGTCAGAGCCTCTAATGAGAAGCTATCTGCTCAGTTATCCTCAGCGGAGGCTAAGCTTAGCTCAGCAGAAGCCCGACTGGCGTATTTGGAAGGAGAGGGCTCTTCTCAGCTGATTTCAAACTTCTTGGCATCTGATGAGGGGAAGAAGACTCTTGTTAAGCTCTGCACTCCAGCTCGTAATTATGGCTATCACATGGCTCTGGTCACTCTTAAGGAGAAAGTTCCTGACTTGGACATCACATCCGAGAAAGGTTATAACGTCAAATCCTTAGAAGCTTTGGATCGAGCCTTTGCCGACTTAAAGCTTGTTCGAGTGGATGGCAGGCAATACATTCCTCAACCCTCTCACGAAGATACGGAGACTATGACCTGAGCCTGCGAGCTCATATATACAAATTGTAATAGTTGTAGGTTATTTTCATATTTCCTGAACAGCAGTTGACCAGTTTTTGGTCTTTTTTTTTTTTTTTTTGGATATCCATTTTTATTTTTCAAATGTTTAACCTCATCTTGTGTTTGTGTAGCTCAATTTGTTTTTGAGTTCTTTTATTGACAAATGATTTGAGCTAAACTTGTTCAAACTAGATTTGATTCAACCGCTTAATATATGAACCGCACATTTTTCCTTTGTATCAGCGTACGAGCAGAATCAAAGTTATGTACCTGATTGATAAGCAATCCGAACTGAATCAACTTTTTGAAGTCCAAACTAAATTGAACCTTAATATTTGAGTAATTCGAGCTAAACCAGACTTCATTAACATGTTTTCCTTTTTTGCGGAAAATTAATCGTGATGTGAAATTACAATCAGTTAACCCAAATTGAATTGAACTGCATGTTTCCTTTTTTGGCGGAAAGCAATAATACGACCTGAAATCTGTTAATTTGATATACATCAAACTGATTTGCATTTGGTCTGGATATTATCCTTTTTGTCGGAAAATCTATAAAATGATGTCGTAAAATTCACTTAATGGAGGAGTTTGTAAATACGACATGACTAAATTAACAAACTCAAGTTATAAGAATGAACTCATAAAGAGTTGTTTTATTAATGTGTAGCCTTTTAGGCTAAATTACACTTATTGATGCACTAACGTGCTTAATTTGTAAAAACGAACTGAAGAATAACTTAAAACTACTGATAATATCTCCGCAAGTTGGTGGTGTTCCACATCCTTGGGATAGTTCTTCCATTGAGAGTCTCCAATTTGTAGCTCCCTGCGTTGCCGACCTGGGCAACCTTGTAAGGTCCTTCCCAGTTCGGATCAAGTTTTTTGAGTCCTTCAACTCGGCTTGCTTCATTCTTGCGCAAAACCAAGTCTCCGGGTTGAAACTGAGTTTTTATGACTCGCCAATCATAATATCGGGCCATCTCAGCCTTGTACTTAGCTTCTGTAAGGTGCGCCATCTCACGTTTTTCTTCCACTAAATCCAAACTCAGCTGCAGCTCTTCAGAGTTAGCCTCTGAGGTGAAGTAGATAGTTCTTGGACTTGGGAGCCCAATTTCAGCTGGTATTACAGCTTCAGAACCATAAACCAAACTAAACGGAGTTTCTCCGGTAGCCGTTCTCGGGGTAGTTCGATACGCCTATAGAACATTTGGCAGTTCTTCCACCCAATCACCTTCAGCTCTTCCCAGTCTTGTTTTCAAGCCTTGAATAATTATTCGATTAGTGACCTCGGTCTGTCCATTTGCTTGTGGGTGTGCTACCGAAGTGAAACGCTGTTTGATTTTTAGCTCTTCACACCAGCTTTTGAATGGACCATGAGCAAATTGAGTGCCATTATCTGATACAATGATGTTTGGTATTCCAAATCGGCATACGATCTGTCTCCAAACGAACTTAATCATACTTCTCCCAGAAATTCGCACAAGTGGTTCGGCTTCTACCCACTTTGTGAAGTAGTCGATAGCCACTACCAAGTGCTTAAGCCGTCCAGGAGCTTCATGAAAAGGTCCAGCAATGTCTATGCCCTATTGAGCAAACGGCCATGGACTTTGTATTGTGACCATTTTTGTTTGCGGGACGTGTCTGACGACGGCATGAATTTGGCACTTAAAGCATTTCTGCACCAAATCGTGTGCATCCGAGCTCATCGTAGGCCAGTAATACCCCAGCCGCATCGCCTTCTTTGCCAATGTGTGTGCTCCGACATGACTTCCGCATGATCCAATGTGGATTTCTTGTAGAACGTACGACGCCTGCTCAGGTCCTATACAACGCAGCCAAGGCATTAAATAACTTTTTTTAAACAAAACTCCATTTTGGATAATATACCTGGCTGATCGCATAGTCAGTCTCCGAGCTGAATGCTTGTCTTGCGGTAGTTCTCCTTTTGTCAAAAAATTGATAATTGGAGTCATCCAAGTATCCGCCATATCTTCGACCGCTAAAACTTGTAGCTCATCGATACTCCTTGTTGGCAGGACCTCGACCAAGACCTTTTTGGTGAGATGAACATGTGCTGAAGATGCTAATTTGCTGAGCGCATCTGCTCGTTTGTTCTGAGCTCGGGGCACTCGCTCTATTATGAACTCCCAAAAATTTTTCTTCAAAGCTTCAGTTTTATCCAAATATTTCTTCATATTCGGATCTCGATCCTCATATCCCCCAGTTACTTGGTTTACGATGAGCTGCGAATCACTATAAACCTGTAATTTATCAACTCCCATCTGAGAAGCTAACTTCATCCCAGTTATTAGTGCTTCATATTCAGCCTCGTTGTTGGTAGCTTTGAACTCAAAACGCAAAGCATACGTGAATTCTTGTCCATTGGGATTAGTTAATATTATCCCTCCACCTGAACCATCTTCACTTGATGCACCGTCCACATATAAAACCCAAAAGCCTTTAATTTCTTTACAAGGGTTCCGCAGATCGTCTTCTTTTACAAGATCTTCTTCTGAAACGGGAACTTTCGCAATGAAGTCAGCGAGCACCTGACCCTTTACCGCTGTTCGAGGCGAAAATGTGATGGCATATTCCCGCAGTTTAATTGCCCACTTCATGAGCCTTCCTGAAGAATCGGGTTTTTGCAAAACCTGCCTCAGTGGTTTATCTGTTAAGACATGAATTTCATGTGCTTGGAAGTATGGTTTCAACCTTCTTGAAGCATTAACAAGTGCTAACGCCAATTTCTCCATGGTAGGATATCGCTGTTCGACTCCTTGCAAAGCTCTACTTGTGTAGTACACTGGTTTCTGTATTCCCTGGTCATCCCTGACCAGAACTGCACTAACTGCTGCATCACTTGCCGCTAAATAGATGTATAGAATTTCTCCATGGATGGGGGTGGATAACACTTGTACATTTTCCAGATATGCTTTCAGATCTTCAAACGCCTTGCTGCAGTTCGCATCCTACTCAAAGCTTTTTACTTTTCTCAAAGCTTTAAAGAAATTCAAACTACGATCAGCCGATCTAGATAAGAATCGATTCAACGCAGCTAACCGACCAGTGAGCCTCTGGACGTCATTTATACTTTGAGGCGGTTTCATGTATAGAATTGCCTTGATCTTTTCTGGGTTTGCTGCAATTCCTTGATGTGAAACCATATGGCCAAGAAATTTTCCTGAACCAACGCCAAACGTGCACTTCTTCGGATTCAACTTCAACCCCGTTTCTCGTAACTTTGTCAAATTTTCTTCCACATCTTCCAAAAAGGTTGTTATTTTTTTGCTTTTAATAAGCATGTCATCAACATAAATCTCCATGTTCCGTCCGATCTGATCAGAGAAGATTTTATCTACCAATCGTTGGTATGTAGCACCAGCATTCTTCAAACCAAATGGCATCTTCGTATAACAGTATGTGCCCTTCTCAGTTATGAATGCTGATTTTTCCGCATCATCTTCATCCATCTGAATTTAGTGATAGCCTTTATAGGCATCCAAGAAACATAAGACCTCAAAACCGGAGGTCGCATCCACCTTCTGATCAATTATCGGGCAACGGATAGCAATCTTTTGGACAAGCCTTATTTAGGTCGGTATGGTCTATACAAATTCGAAGTGAAGCATCTGGCTTTGGAACCATAACTGGATTGGCGAGCCAGGTCGGATAGAACACCTCCTTTATTATCTTTGCCTTCAATAATTTGTCGACTTCTTCAGATATGACTTTATTTCCATCTGGCGCATACTTCCTTTTCTTTTGTTTGATCACTTGAGCTGATCTATCAATATTTAACTTATGAACCATCAGGTCGGGTGAAACTCCTTTCATGTCATCTGTGCTCCAAGCAAAAACATCTTTGAAATCCGATAAGAGATTTGCCAGTGATTTTTTAATTTTTACTTGTAATGATGATCCGATGAGAACTGTGTTTTCTGCCTGAGAATCATCTAAGCATATAGCTTCTACCTCATCTGTTAACATCATTATTTCTGATCGGTCTTCAGTTTCTACGTAATTCACATTTGTAACCTGTTGTTTTTTACTTCCCTTCAAAGCAATCATGTGACATTCTCTCGCTAGCTTCTGATCACCTCGGATCATAGCAATTCCTGCTTCAGTTGGAAATTTCATGACGAGATGGTATGGAGACCAGATTGCCTTTAATTGCACCATGGCAGGTCGTCCTAGAATTACGTTGTATGGAGACGTGACATTAAGGACGGTGAACTCAATGTATATGAGTCTTTCCTTGGGATATTCTCCCAATGTCACTGGCAGGTTTATCGTCCCAATAGGTATTGACGTTTCTCCTGAAAAGCCGATGAGGTGTGAATGACAAGGTTTTAACTGTTTCTTGTCAATACCTTTTTTTTGGCAAGTTTCGTAATAGAGAATGTCAGTTGAACTGCCATCATCCACATATATTCTGCGAACTTCCTTATTGGCGATGATTGCTTTAATCAGCAATGCGTCGGCATGTGGGAATCTGGTCGGTACAGCATCTTCTTCTGAAAAAGTGATAGTATCTGACGATTTGAACCGTTTGTGAATTGGTTCTTGTTCTGAAATGCTCCTGTTCTTCAATTTTTTTGAGGTCATAGAGTCCCCATCATATGGTCCTCCAATAATGGTGTGAATTACTTCTGTGACGTTCTTATTCACTCCAGGATTTCTATCATCACCATTCTCTCTTCTTCGTTTCTCGTCCGGAAGATCTGGATCTTTCTTATCTTCAGGTCGATTTGAAGGATGTCTCAAAACAAACTCCTTTAAATGACCGTTCTGAATCAGTTCTTCTATATACTTTCTGAGGTCTTTACAATGCTCTGTGTCATGACCATGTTGATTGTGAAACTTACAAAAGAACTTCTTACTTCTTTTGTTGTCGGGAGCTATCATTTTTTGTGGATATCTCACACCTCCTCGATTCTCCAAGATTGCAAGCACATCGGTTTGTCTTTTATTCAATAGTGTGTAATTTCTATTTTCGCCAACCGTAGATGAGTTGTTATGCACTTTATCAAATTTGTCAAACTTTTGTTTGCGATTTCCATTACCAGATGTCTTGTTTTTGTCTTCTTTCTTCTTTTCAGTTCTGTCATTGTCTCGTTTTTTCTTATCTACGTCTTCACCTTTTGCAAATTTACGAGCTCGTTTCATCATCTCTTCAGTATTAGCAGGAGGGTCTATGACAAAATCTTTCTACAATCTTCCTGGTCGTAAACCATTGGTGAAGACTCCAATAACTACTTCTTCCGACCTGTGCCCAACTTCTAAGCTTTCGTTTATGAATCTGTCAATGTACTGAGTCAATGATTCAGAGTCTCCTTGCTTCACATTGAGTAATTCAACACTTGTCTTCACAAATTTTTGTCTCTGCACAAATCTGTTTGTAAATGCTGTCTTTATTTCGCTAAATCTTCTAAATGACCTGGGTGGAAGATTGTCATACCACAATCGTGCAGTTCCCATCATAGTTATTCCAAAGCACTTGCACAATATCTGATCTGCGTAATTGTAAATTCTCATGCTCTGCACGTAATGGTGCACATGTTCTGCCGGGTCTCCTTCTCCATTGTAATACAGCAGAGTTGGCATTTTGAATTTATGCGGAAGAGGATAGTTATCCACATCGGTCACAAACGGAGAATTTACACCCAAATCATCATTATTACGTTGTGGTTGTGTACGGGGTAGGTCGGATGGGCCTATGTCTCCGAACCGCAGTTCCTGATTCCTTTGCTGGTCGTCTCTTATGTACATATTATCACCGACGTGATCTTCTGCTCTTGTACGTTGTCGATAATGTGTACGTCTTTCGTCTCCGTTCGGTGATCGTGAATCTCTTCGGCGAGATGAGACTGAAATATGATCTCGATTCTGACCCCGATTTTGATCTCGACTATTCCTGTGGGCACGCTCTTCAGCTCTCAATCTGAGCTCATGTTCTTTCTGCAACTCCTGTCGAAGATTTCGTTCGCGATTTAAGTAACTTTCATGAATTGCTTGTTCCCGATCTCGCTGTCTTGCATCGCGAGCTTGTTGTTCGACCAGATTATTACCTGGAGCGTGACTTGCTATCATAGCCTGAATTCGTTGTCCATTATCGAGCAGAAATTTGACCACATCAGGTGAATCCAAATTGACAACGGGAATTGAACTTCCTTCTTGATTCAGAGGAACAGAGCCTTGTCCGTCCTGACGAGGGGTTCCGGTAGGCGAACTCGTAGGATTCTCCCCTATGGGAGGATTGTTCTCCGCCTGCTGATCAGGATTGGTAGGAGGTGGTTGATTTTCACGTCTTGATGTCTGCAAACGAGTAGTAGGCATGTTGCTTTCTGCCCCACGGTGGGCGCCAATTGATGAGTCTCAGAAAACTCACGTCGTCCGGCAGGCCTTCAGGTCATCCCGGACAGCTCGAGCGCGACGAATACCTGCAAAAGTCCCCGGGATTGGTCCCAGGGAGAAAACTCCGATGCCTAAGTCAGTTACGAGCCTTAAGCAAATATCGATAAGCAATTGAGAATACTTGAATCGAATCCCCTTCTCAAGTGAGAGAGGGGTTGTATTTATAGAATACATACCTAAATTAGAGTTGTATTGAAACTCTAATAACATACCTTGAAGAAGGGTTTGTTGTAGTGTAAGAGTTGTAATAGGATTGTAACTCTTGGAACATATGTGAAATAGAAATAATAGCTGAGAAGGAGTTGGACTCCTATGAGCTGAACAATACTTGTTGTATTAGGAGTCTATTTCTGAGGTATTATAGTTAAAGTAAAATTCAACCCTCATCAATTCTCTTTCTTGATTTTTTTTCTGATTCTTTCTCAATAACTCAAGAATTGAATAAACTAATATTAGGGACGGATAGATAAGTGAATAAATGATCATTATTTTCCATATAAAATCTTATTCTCGATCATGATTTCAGTTTCTTCTTCCATGCATCTTAATTATCTTTCTTGATTTTTTTGATTCTTTCTCAATAACTCAAGAATTGAATAAATTAACATTAATGATGGATAGATAAGTGAGTAAATGGTCATTATTTTTCATATAACTAGAATTACCAAGATATATACATAAAAATATCATAGTAATTAGTAAAACAACAACAATTTCCAATTTTATCGATATCATAAGATGCTACAAAGTTTAATTTAAGTTGGTTATCATACTACTATAATTCTCTTCTTCTTTTTTCCGAATTTGGAATAGGGATTGTGGTACGTCGTTATTCTACTAAAATTAAATTCGTTCCTAACACTACTAAATAGTATAGAGGAGTGAGATCGTTCCCACAGATAATAACAATTCTCTTCTAAATCAGTTAATTTGTAATAAGTCAAATCAATTCAACTGTGTAATTAAAACAATAAATCCAAAAGAAATAAAGGAAAAAATTAATAAGTAACAAAATACGAAAATTAATTCACTTAAAGGAAAATCTGGCAGACAAGTAATTCCACACTAATCAATTCTTCATTGCTCATAGACGCAAAGATAACAATTTTATATAAACCATTTAGTTAAAGGCTACTGAGAATCGGCTCTAACATAGCCCAATTCTTCTTTAATTAATCGATAATTGACAAGTATCTTCCTCAATCAATTATTTTTCTATTCATAACACAAACCGACTGGAATCAGTCAACACCCAATTTAATATTACAAAAGTATTAAGATTTAGAAAAACCTAACTCTAACAAATCATAATCATGATCCGTATGTCACAATTTATTAACCGATTATTCTCATCTACCAAGACAGTAGCTTCACAACTAATTAATCTTACCTACTAAATCCAGTGACGTAATACGTTATTAATTGGCTCTATCTAAATCGATTAAAGGTGATCTAGATTTAATAAATATAGATAATAAACATTAGGCTTAGAGAACTTTCGGAATTAAATATAAAAAAAGTTTAAATAAAATAATTAGGTCTCACAATTACTTAATCGATTAGTGTTTCCTTACCTTATTGCTAGAAAAGTAACTACTCACTACTCATAATTAAAAACAATCAAAAATTTAAAAGTAATAAAACTGAATAAAAATAAATCAAACCAAAGTCGACTGTCGTTTGGGCAAACGACGACACGTCTATCGCTGTTATGAAATCTGGAAAACACAATTCTGGAAAAACAACAGAAAAGGAGAGAGAGCTAACCCTAATTAATTCGTTCCCTTATATAGGAGAGAAAATAACTACTTCCTAAGTCAATTAAAAAGCATGAATCCTTCTTGTTTCCAAATTCCAATTGCCACATGCGGCTTTACCTTTAGCATACAAGCTAGTTTCCTAATCATATTCTTCAACCAATTTGGTAATTGAGAAGAGTCCTTGAACTGCCATGATTCTTCTCCATGCTTAATCAGCCCTTATCTTTCAGAAAACTTTCCAAATTTATCTTCCTTCCTCGCCACTGCTCTATTTTTGGAATCTTTCAAAACTTGATATAATTTATACCATTAAGCACATATTCCACTCCTTTAAGCATTAAAAGAATATTCAATAAAATAAATATTTTGTGCTCATCAGATTGATGAGAAAATTATACTCATTTGAAGTTAACCACGATTTCATCATTTTTAGTTTCTTGAACTAATCTCCAATACTCATTTTCAAGTAGTTCCACATAAGCACTCTTTTGATTCCATTTATTTTTCTCTCATTTCCACATTATTAATTTCCTACTCTTTTGATTCCATCTCTTCAAGCTGTTTTTCATCTGATTTGACAGCATTAAAAATGTTTCCAAACTTTGTTGTTTTCCATTGTTTTAGTGACTCTTTTACTTGTATCATTTTTCGTATGAATTTTGTAATTGGATTCCCTGGCCTCTCTCTTTATTTCAACCTTTTCTAACTACATATAGAAATGCAAGATGATGGATTCAAAATTTTTGAAATTTGAGAGGTTTTGGTTGATTATTTAGTCTAGATGAAATTGATAAGTGAATAGGAGAATTGTCGAGGAATCTTTAGCAAGATGATAATTATTGATACTATTAGTTTAAGATCTAGGTCACTGTGAGACTATTCAATAAAAAAAATCAAATTGGTTACTTTATAAATTATTTTGATTTCCTAAATATAATTTAAAGGTAAGTTTTTTTTTCTAGATGATTTAGATTCACTAAAAATAATTAGTTAAATAGTTTAATCGTATTTTCTAATTATAATTATAATTAGTCTTAATTATTTTTTTTCTAAACATCAATTTACTTTTTAGTTGGTATTATTTGAAGCGAGTTCATATATGAACCGAAGTTAATTATAATTTCAACACACTGTAAAAGTAAATAACAAAAAATTAGAATTACAATTATCAATAGCTTATTAATTGCCCGCTTCATTAAATAAAACACGTCTTATGAAGAGGTTTCACAAGAATTTTTGTATTTACCCCTTTTATCTATTTTAACCAAGCCAGCACACAATTAAGAATTTGCTCCAAAAGAAAATCCTTTGAAGAACACATTGAAAACAATATTGATGGGCTACCGTGCAAGTCTCTTTGTAGTTTACTCCTTGGTTGGATTCATTCGTGCTTCTTCTGGTTCTCCAAACTGTAGACTGAAGGATATATCTCTCTCGTTCAAGGCATGCGAAGCAGCGAAGGAATACCTGTGTTTTCTGTAACGATTACAAATGTATGCTCCAATGGCTGCAGCATTTCAAACATTCTTGTAAACTGTGGTACGTTTTCATCTGCTCGAGTGTTATCAATCCTTTGATCTTCAGGCGCATTGGCAACACTAACCAGTGCATCGTCAATGATGGAAAACCGCTCCCTGTTGATCACACAATCTCCTTTGTATACTCCAACGCCATAGAATTCCCTTTGGTAGTATCATCTCTTAAATGTTTGTGATATTAGCTCACAATTATTCATCCATGAGTTTGTGAAGATGTTTGGAAAAAAAAAAAAAAACATCGTGTTATTGAAAAATTAATTAATTAATTAAAAGAGAAAAAGTGTATTGCATTGTTTTTTTTCATTTATGAAACAACCTCTCATCTGTATATTATCGCTTTTATATAGTTAGGCATGTCCAAACCCACGGTTCCGGTTCCGGAACCGTGGGCCCCCCAAACCGGAACTGTAACCGAACTGCCTATGGGCGGTTCGGTTACGGTTCTCATTTTTAACGTTTGGAACCGGAACCGGCGGTTCCGGTTCCAAACCGTGAATATAAAAAAAAAATGCCACATCAGTATTGTTGACCAATTAACACCACGCGCCACACAAAAAAAAAAAAAGACACGAGCCTTTAACAAAAAAAAAATTACTGCAACGGTCAAATGACCGTTGCAGTAATTTGCTGACCGTTGTTGGCAACGGTCAGCAATTGCAAAATTGCTGAGGAACGGTCAAATAATTGACCGTTCCTCACAAGTCTGGCAGAATGAGAATGGCTCATTAATTCTTTTTTTTTTTTTACAATTTCTAATCTATAAATACCCCTTAATTTTGTCATTTTTTCCACACAATTTCTACTCTTCTCTCTCAATATTCTAATTCTCTTCATCTCAATTTTCTCAAGCATCAAAATTCTATAAAATTTAATTCTATTTATTGTCTCTATTATAATTTTTAGTTGAAATTGTTGAATTATTTATTATTGTTTTTAATATATTATTATTTAAATTTCTCATTCTAATTCTCTTCATCTCAATTTTCTCAAGCATCAAAATTCTATAAAATTCAATTCAATTTATTGTTTCTATTATAATTATTAGTTAAATTATTAATTTTTGTTTTTAATATATTATTATTTCATTTTCTCATTCTTTTTTAATCCGTTTGAATTTTTTTATAAAATGGATAGTTTTGGTTCTTCATCCCAACCAATTAATATTGGTGATGCATCACAATCAAGTCGTAGTCCACCAACGAATCCAAAATCCGAAATGTTTGTGAAATATTTCACAAAAATTTTTGATGCCGATAGAGTTCTTATTAGAGCACAATGCAATTTTTGCGAGAAATCATACACCTTCAAAATTGGGAGCGGATATGGTACACTAAACAAGCATTTGGAGAAAACGCATCCTCAAGAAATCGGCCTTCAAAAGTCACAAGCGCAATTAACCGGTTTTGCTCAACAAGGTTCTTCTTCTTCTAGTAATTTAAATTTATTTAAATTTAGTGATTCAAAATGGAGAGATGGTGTAGCTAGATTTGTTTGTGCACAACATTTACCATTTTCATTTGGTGAAAAACCACATTTTGTTAGATTAGTATAGGAAAATGTAAATCCACAAGTTAAACGTGTTCCTAGAACAATTTTAACACGCGATATTAAAAAAATTTATAAAAAAGAAAAAAATAGCTTATCGGAATATTTTTTAAAATTAGATTCTCGTGTTTCAATATGTTCCGATATTTGGAGTGATCATTGGCAAATGAATAGTTATATAGGTATAACTTGTCATTGGGTAGATACAAATTGGTTTTCACAAAAAAGAGTAATTGCATTTAGAGTTTTTAATGATTCTCATACGGCCATAAATATATCTAGATTAATTAGTATTATTTTAGAAGAATATAATTTGAATGATAAAATTTTTTCAATTGGTTTTGATAATGCATCGGCTAATAATGCATCTATTGTAGAATTAAAAAATATTTGTGCACCAATTTTAGGTGGGAAATTTTTTCATATTAGATGTGTATGCCATATTTTAAATTTATCCGTTCAAAATGGTTTAAGTGCATTAGAAATTCATATTAAACCAATTAAAGATGCAATTAAATATTTGAGTGGACATCCAAGTTTAATGAAGACATGGGGAAAATATTGTATACAACATGGACAAAAACCTAAAAGATTTAAAAAGGATGTTCCAAATCGTTGGAATTCAACTTATGATTTACTTTGTGATTCTTCTAAATATAGTTCATTGTTATGTAATTTTTTCATTGATAACTCTTGTCTTGGAATTGTATTATATCCTAATCATTGGACTTCTTGTTTAAAATTGTTAGAAGTTTTAAAAATTTTTAAGGATGCTACTTGTTTGTTTTCACGTGTGTATTTTCCAACTTCTCATTTATTTTTAGTTGAAGCATGTAATATAGTTGGTGTGTTAAAAGTGCACATAAATGATGAAACTTTGACGCAAAGTATTATTCACATGTTAGAAAAATGGCTTAATTATTATAGAGAAATTCCAATTTTATATTTAGTTGCTATTGTTCTTGATCCTCGTTTTAAATTTCAAGGTTTAGACCAATATTTGAAGTATTATTATAATGCGTTACAAGAATGTTTTCCATTAGATCCAAACATTATGCAATTACAATTAAATGTAAGTAGATACATAAATGAGACTAAAGATATGTTAAATGCATTATATGAAGAATATTCTTCTAATTTTCAACCTCAAGTTCCTACTAGTAGTACCATTAACACTCACACTACTCACCATAGTTTTTCAACTTCAAATGTTGGATCTTCGTCTTCCTTTGTCCTTCTTGGTTTAGAAATGTTTCAATCGTTAAAAAAACACAAGGGTACTACTAGTACGGAACTTGAGATATATTTAACCACTTCTTTTGATTTTAGTGATAACAAGTATGAATGTGATAGTGTTGAGAACTTCCAAATATTGGAATGGTGAAAATCCAAGACAACAATGTGCCCCATTATCGCTTCGATAGCCAAAGAGATTTTGGCGGCCCCGACATCAACCGTAGCCGTGGAACAAGCTTTTAGTCAAGGTGGCAACATTTTGGACGAGACCCGATCGCGTTTGAGCCCTATGTCCTTGGAGATTCAAGCTTTAATAGATGATTGGACTAAAGCCGCATATAGAGAACAAGAACAAGATATAGACGAAAATTTTGATTTAGATTTAGACGGTACCACTGATAGTAGCTCTACTTGTACAACTAGAACTAATTCACCGGTCACCGATGCCGATAGAGCCAATAATAACGACGACGACGACGACGGCGACTATTAGTTTATTAAAATGAAGAAAAATATCATATTGTATATTTTTACATTATTGAAAATTTGAAATAATTTATTTTGTTTTATCAAATATTATAATTTCCATATCTATATATTTGTTTATATAAATTAATGTCATAGATTTAATTATATACACTATAGTTGTATTATTGTATATTATAATATATTTTGCAATTGTATTATTGTACATTTGTACTATTCAAATTTAAAGTTTAAAGTTTAAACCATCAATTATGAATAAAATTTAGTAGTTTCTTCATTTATTAATTTCTAACTTGTAAATTTATGAATTAAAATCTTAACTTGTAAATTTTTCTATCAAATGAATAAAACTTAGTTGTTTCTTCATTTATTAATTTCTAACTTGTAAATTTATGAATTAAAATCTTAACTTGTAAATTTTTCTATCAAATGAATAAAATTTAGTAGTTTCTTCATTTATTAATTTCTAACTTGTAAATTTATGATTTAAAAATCTTAACTTGTAAATTTTTCTATCCAATGAATAAAATTTAGTAGTTTCTTCATTTATTAATGTCTAACTTGTAAATTTATGATTTAAAAATCTTAACTTGTAAATTTTTCTATCCAATGAATAAAATTTAGTAGTTTCTTCATTTATTAATGTTTAACTTGTATATTTATGATTTAAAAATCTTAACTTGTAAATTTTTCTATCCAATGAATAAAATTTAGTAGTTTCTTCATTTATTAATGTCTAACTTGTAAATTTATGATTTAAAATTTTTTACTTGAAAATTTTTATAAAATACTCTTATTATTTCTATATCTTTCTTTCTCACTTATCTAATATTCATAATTCTATTATTCTAAAAAATTCATATATTATTTTAATTTTAACTACTATTCTAATTATGTTATTATATTATACTAGTTGAATTCTATTTAATAATTCAAATATTCTTATTATTTTTATATCCTTAAATCTCATTTATCTAATTCTTCCTAGTTCTATTATCTAAAACTATATATTAATTAAGTTCAATTGTAACTATTATTATTCTAAGTATGTTATTATGTTGTATACTTGTATTATTTGAGTTTCAATTAATAGTTTAATCATTATTTCAATAGAAATCAAATTTAAAAATAGGATTACAATCGAAATTCGAAACTAAAAATCGGAATTGGAACAAAATCGGAACCGGAACCGGAACCGGACGTAACCGGAACCGGAACCGCCGGTTCCGGAACCGGAATCGGAACCGGCCCTCGGCGGTTCGGTTCCGGAACCGTGGCCATGGCTATATATAGTCTAGACAGGATTTAAATTGTTCAAATAACTAAAAATAACATTAACAGAAGAATATGAAACATGAAACGTAAGGGTTGGCACTAGAGCTAGCTGCTATGCTGAACAGTCTATTTTTTTCATTATCTCTATTGATGAAAAGTTTTACTGATATTTGAGAAAGAACGACGAGATCTACAAGATATATAGGGTGCCTAAATTTCTGCGGTTTGACCACTGCTAGGTCCTTTTTCGAGTTTTAATCAATTTAGGCTTTTTTTTCTTGCTTAGTTTCGAGTTTGTTTAAATTATATAAACGCTTGTAAATTTTATTTTCATGATAGGTCATTATTATCATTCAATCAAGTCTTTCCAATTTTTTGAAATTTATGTCATGCAAAAACCGTTTTTCTTTCATTAATTTGTCCTATCTTAGTTTTGACAAAAGCAAAAACAATTTTATTGATTAACTAGTTATTATCATTGTTACTTTTGCATTAACAATTGTTTGTCCCATCTAAAAACTCGATAATTGTTTGTACTAGTGACTATCATACAAATCTGCCATTGATCCATTAAATTACCAGTGTGCTAGAGAACAAATCATCACGAGCTGGATTACAGTTTTGGGGTTTTCGTGGAAGACTAGAATTCTTCATTTGTGTGATAAAATCAAACCATTTTTACTCATAAACCTTAATATTCATACGTGACTACATTGTAGCCATTCATTTTGAGTTTGTGGGGGTGAAAAAATGGGGATGAGGTCACAATCCATCTATCATTTTGAGTCATATTTCATTGTTTGCTAGAAATTGATTGTTTTGTGTAATTTGTAAATTACGTGAGCAGGTGAGCTTATACAACACAACCAATTAGAATATTTTGTCATATGACAGTTTTAAATCTTACCATAAGAAGTATGAGATAGGACATAATTAATTTAACCCATACAGGTTCTATAACAGATTTCCTTTATCAAAAAAAAAAAAAGGGTTAAGTAACAATAACTTCAAATGGTGGACGAAACTTCTAAAAAGTCCCCTACATCACTACTACAAAAATAGCCTGTTACACCGGTTAAAAAAGGCTAATTTACACCGGTTATTTGAAAATTGTACCGGTGTATATACAGGCGCGGTAAAACGTGAATTATTTTTACACCGGTTAATCAGACCGGTTTAAAAAATCTCTTTTTACACCGGTTATTTATCAACCGGTGTAAAAAGTCTTTAAAAAAAAAAACTCTCTTCTAAAATCTCTTCATCCAAACGATTTCACCCAAAAGAATTCAACTTTTAACCGCTCAAAATTCAAACTTGTTCACTGATCCCTTCATTAATTATCTCCCAATCAAACATCACTTATAATAAAAAATATACAAACTTTATAATTTATAATTCATAAACAGATACAATAACACATTAAGAAGAAGAACAGAGAATCAGCTAACTTGAAAGATAACCGAGCTTTGAAAAATCCAATCCAGAAAACAAATTAAAGATCTGAGCTAGCTAGCTGAAGACATAAGAGTTTGCGGAGATGATTTCGAGCCTTTTTCAAAATTTCAGCAGCAATTGTGGTGAGTTTTGCTAGAAGACGTCAAACGAATTCGTCCAGGGATTGAGGGTTTGTTTCAACTGAAGAAGTCCTCAAAGGTAGAAAACCAATAATGAAGAATTATGCGAAGTCCTCCTTAAAACAAAAACAAAGAATCATGCACATTAATTACTACAATAACAACACAAGTAAACTCAAAAATCATTTGCTGAGTTAGTAGAAACTAAGATAATATGAATTTTGTCGAAACCTTAAAATCCCAGTATAAAATTGACCTACCAGACAGATGACTAAATCTCTCTCAAGATCGTTGTTTGTGGTGACTCGAATTTGCATCTGCCATGGATAGTCAAATCATATCCAGTTTTGGTGGGAGTGGTAGATGATGGCGGAGGCGGTGGAGGCTAAAGAGTTTTGGTGGGAGACGGGGGAGGCTGAAGAGTTTTGGGAGACGGGGGAGGCTGAAGAGTTTTGGTGGAGAGAAAGAGTTTTGGTGGGAGAGGAAAGAGTTTTGGTGGCCAGGGCATTTTGTTTAAAACTTCTACAACTGTTATTTGTAACCGGTGTAAAAAGTGCTTTTTACACCGGTTATAATAACCGGTGTAGAAAGTAACTTTTATAGTTTTATTTCTTTGAAAATATTTTCAAAGATAATGCCAATCACAATTTTGCTCAATCACATTAATTACGGAATTTCTTTAAAATGTAAGACTCTTTCATTTCAAATCTTGTTCCTTAATTTATTCACTTCCTTCCCAATTTGATTGGTGTTTCTTTGTCCACCTCGAATTCTTTCTCAAAATACTTCCTAAATCATGACTAAATTGATCATACAAAAGATTATCTTTTTAAAATACTTCCTGAATCATGACTAAATTCATCGTTCAAAAATCTTGTAATTTCAATAGTTTGCCAATTCTTTTCAAATCAACCTCCAATAATTATTATCAATCGTGATATTATCTATTCATTCCAAATATACGATTAATTTAAAAAAAATGAGATAATGCATGTATAGAGTGGGATAATGCTTAACTTCTAAATTGGATGATTTTTAATGTGACTAAAGGATAAGATGGACATCGAGAAGAGTTAGGAAAGGGAAAAGGAGTAAACTTTCAAACATTTCTACACCGGTTATTCTTATAACCGGTATAAAAAAAAAACTTTCAAAAACTTTCTACACCGGTTATTCTTATAACCGGTGTAAAAAAAAAATTTCAAAACTTTCTACACCGGTTATTCTTATAACCGGTGTAAACAAAAACTTTCAAAAATTTTCTACACCGGTTATTCTTATAACCGGTGTAAATAGTCTAAATTCTTGTTTAATATTACGATAATGCCACCTCATTTTTATGAATTACACCGGTTTCTGTTTAACCGCTTTAAAAAGGGCGGTGTAACAGGCTATTTTTGTAGTAGTGCATGCTAAAAAAATCTACTAATTACTCTCTTGTGTGATATTGATTTAAATGTAAAATAGAGAAAAATAGAGGAAAATCATCACAGTACCATATGTCGGTGAAACGCACCTGGATCAATGGGTACAAACTAGGAAAAAAGAAAAGTAAGAGATGCAAATCCAATAAAATATAATTTGACAAAAATAACGGCTCTTGAAATTTAACCAATGATTTTTATTTATTTTTTTCGCTTTATTGTTAGATGGGAGAGGTATCATGTATGTGGGTTAATATTGACATTTTTTTTTAACTTTTTCTTTCTTTCCTCTTTCGGCCCACCATACTGAAAAATTTCTCAAGCGGCTCCATCAACAACTCACTACCAACTCCTGAAAAATTTCCCAAACTGCAACCATCAAGTAGCTACACATAGCTATCGTCATGCTACCAACTAGCTACAAATGCTCCTAATTTTCGGATTAGGAAATGTTTTGGATAGTGCATGCATTATTAAGTTTACTTAAATTTCTTTTACATGTATTTCATGAATTAGTGCTTTCATTCCTTCATGGATGTACGAGGTTTTTAGCCTCACCATTTCGTAAATTAATAAAACGAGGGGCTGGCATCCCCAAACCGCTGAGAGGGTCCTTGCCATTAAAAAAAAAACCTTCATCCAAGCAATTTCATAAGGTTTGTGGGGGTGGAAATTATTAAAACCATTATTGATTAAAAAAAATGCTACCAACTAGGGGTGGCCACGGTTTTGGAACCGGCGGTTCCCGAGGTGGAATCGGAACCAAACTGCCCCTCGGCGATTCTGGAGCTGGCGGTTCTGATTCCAGTTCTGATTCCGATGCCATCCCGATTCCGTCCTGGTTTCGGTTGCGGTTTTGTTCCAATTTCGAGTTTTTTTCGATTTTTAGTTTCGAATTTCGATTGTAATCCCACTTTTAAATTTGATTTCTATTGAAATAATGATTAAACTATTAATTAAAACTCAAACAGTACAACATAATAATATAATTAGAATAATAATAGTTACAATTGAACTTACTTAATATATAGTTTTTAGATAATAGAACTAGGAAGAATTAAATAAATGAGATTCAAGGATATAAAAATAATAAGAATATTCGAATTATTAATTAGAATTCAACTAGTATAATATAATAACATAATTAGAATAGTAGTTAAAATAAAACTAATATATGAATTTTTTAGAATAATAGAATTATGAATAGATAAGTGAAAAAGAAAGATATAGAAAGAATAAGAGTGTTGAGAGAATGATCGAACTATTAATTGGAATTTAAATAGTATATTAGCATAATATAATAATAGAATTAGGATAATATAAATTAGAAAATTAAGTTGATACATAATATAACTGGATTAATACTTAAAATTGAACTAATATATGGAGGTTTTAGAAAAATAGAATTATGAAGAATTAGATAAGTGATAAAGAAAAATATATAAATTATAAGAATATTAAAAGAATGATTGAACAATATAATAATATAATTAGAATAATTAATTAAAAAAATTAATACCCTAAACCCTAAACTATAAACGTTAAAACTTACAATATAAAGATTAGAAAACTAAGAAATTATGTGATGAAAATGAAGTGGTATAGTAATATTTATATAAAAAAAAAATTGGCCCGTTCCGGCGGTTCCGAAACCGCCAGTTCTGATTCTGATTTTGTGGGCCTACGGTTCCGGTTCTGGAACCAGAAGTTTGGCTATCTCTACTACCAACCAAATGAAAATTGAAAATCTAAAGTAATTGGGTTGCCCTAATGGCCACTTGAAGAGTCTTAAGATTTTTTGGAATTAGAGGTTAGGGGTTTGAACACCCCTACCCCCTCTGAACATTTCCCCTCCCTCTTTGTTCGAATGTCTTATCTCTAGTATGAATATAATCTATATGATGAATGTAATAAAATAAAATTCATGTAATAGATTAGATTTTCAAAAAAAATTGTGAATCTAAGGGGGTGGGAAGAGTGAGGGTGCGTCCGCCCCCAAAATTTAAAAGTTTGTATTATTTCTTTATTAAAAAAATTATCACTAATACTATGTAATTTCGCTTTTCCTCCCTCAACATATAATTTTTGAATCCGTTACCAGCTAATAGTAATAATAGCGATTTTTTAAAAACATAGCAAAAACCGTGATTTTTAGATAATTTTTGCCAAAAATAGCCAAAATCATGGTACTTGCATAATGCAACAAGTCATGATCTTTGATATTTTTGGCAAAATACGTTACTTTTTTAATTTTTTTGACAATATTCACTAGAATGTACGTTCACAATCGAGGTGGGTGTAAAAACCAGTGTAAAAAAAGTCCAAATCAACTCGTTTTTGGATTTTGCCTTTTTCCTCAACTATTCAAGAAGAAATAATGAAAATCCATAACGAAATATAATATTGCAAGTAACATTTGTTTGTATGGTATTTTCTTCTAAAAAAATAAAAATATATGTAATAAATGGTTAACACTTCATGTGGCAATAGGCAACCAAACACCTCAAGATTCCATTTGAGTTTATGCTTATACTCTAATAGCTTCTTGAGTCACTGTCACAACCAACTTGGCTTATCCAAATTGCCTCCGACAAGAAGTTAAGACATCAGTGTTGAGGTATGTTTTAGAATCAAATTATAGCGTCTGCTTCATTTGCCAGATTTATACTGTCACTAAATTTAGATGGGTGACAGATTGCTTATTGAACAAGGTTCTATGGTCAGCCCGTGACCCTTAGGTGCCAAAGTCGTCCTTGGGTGATCAAGTAGTTCTTACGGGGTAAAGATGATGGGGTCGATTCATAGATTTTCCTTCCTTTTTTTTGCCGCATTTCGATCAAAGGGTTGAAGGGAGATAGTGCATCAAGCTGTTCGCAAGGGCAAACTTGATCCTCTTCCCCAGAGATCTCATATGAGGGAACCTTGGGAGAGCCACCGACTCCAACTACCATCCATGTAAGATACATACTAGATCTGACCGACTGCCCATTCTATTTCCTCTACGTTCTTGACAACCTCTTGATCCAATTAGGAGTCATTGTCACTCCCAAAAAAGAACACTATACTTTTGATATTTCTATTTTTTGAAATTGAATTAAAATAAAAATAATAATAAAGAGTACAAGATTTTTTACGAGCAATTATAATTCTATTTATATGAAAATTTATTATTACTTATTTATTAAATAATGATAAAATTCAAGTAAATAAAATTATAATTAAGTATAGAAAAATTCATACTTCATGTACTCTTAAATTAATTAATCTTACATAATCATCAATTTGACTATTGGAAATTGTATGGTTGGAGCAACTGAAAAAGGCCGGCAATTATGCTGTTTGGCAATGGATAAAAGACAAAATTGGATACACCTCATCAGTGAATCAAATCCAACATGAACTTGTGTTCATAACATAAATTAATTAATGAAATCCATGACGTACGCTAAACGTTTTGCTTTCACTTTCTTTGATTTCTTGAAATGGTTGTCTACATCCTCATTTCATCAGCTCCATTAATTTTATATATATTTAGTACCATTATTGTCCTACTAAATCAGTAATTAATTGATTGAGGACTCAAGTTGGGTCAATCAACGATAATGATACAATTTGTTGCTTGAAACAAAATAATAAAAACACTAATTTAATTGTAGTCTGATAATTTAGAGTTCAGATTCTCTGTCCAATATTTATCATGTTTTATTCTGTCTAACATTCAAAACGACGTAGTTTCATTAAAAGTAGGGACTAAATGAATAAATATCACTAAAATTACTTTACAATTATTATACCTTAACCAAGAGATTAGTGAACTCTACGACGTAGTTTTAATTAAGACAGAATAAGACATACAAAATCTTGGACAGAAGATCTGGTGTCGATAATTTAGGGGTTGTATACACATAACATGTTTATAGGGTATTTGAGATTCAAGAATATAAGATTCTACAATTGTTAAGTTAATGTCAATTCAATTGAGTACAACAACAATAACTAATTTTTTTATGTAAGAAAAATATTTTTTTCTATTCTTATAAGTGATGTCAAATATATAGATCACATTTGTTACCATTATTGATATAAACTCGATTAATCATTTATATTTAAATATAACATTTTTTTTATAATTTCTTTATAATTCTTTTTTATCTTTCTCTTTCCATTTTAATTTAAACTAATAATTTTTTATTTTCTACACGTATTAGTCAAGTATCTAATTTTTTTTTATGTATATAGTTAAATTATTTTAAACGTGTTTATCTTATTTTTTCATTATTCAACTTACTCCTATTTATTTGTAATATATTCATTACTTATTTTATCTAATATGATGTGTCCACATATCCATTTCAATTTCTCATTTTGGCTACAAAATCAAATTTGATTGAATGAAATGAAAAATTAAATATTTGGCAATGGACAAATCTTATGTCTATTGATGGATTTTGCTACAATCTTAATTTAGCAGCCGAGTAAAGTACTAATGAGCATCCGTTTAGACAAAAATTTAGTAAATTGCATTAATTTATTATTCTCTCTCATTTTGACTCACGCAAATCAAACATAATTTATTTTCTCTTTTCCCAATTTAATATTAGTGATAAAATTTAGAATTTTAGTCCATTCCTATCTCAAAAGATACACAATTAAACCTCAATATTCAACTACCATTTTGATTGGATGTCAATAATCAAACAATATCAATAGAATTATAAAAATTCATTTTATTTCATATTATATTTATTTCAATTATTAATTTCTCCATTATGATATCTATACTAGCTAATATTGTTAAAATATCAGCCAATTTCATTCTTTCAATTAAGTAAGCAAGAATTTGTAAATTGTTGACGAATTTTCCATCACCAAGAAAAAACGCTAGATCTCCTATAAAAAAATTTCCAAGTGTTGTTGTGACCATATATACAAGATGTTATTATGAAAGAAAATTTTCAATATGGCTAAAAATTTTACGAGTTTTCACGATCCTTTTCTTATCCAAGACAATCTTTGGAATTTGAATTTTCTATTTCATCATCCGTGTCATTTTGTATATATACACCATATATATTTAATCAAAACTTTATATAAGTGATTAGTGAATTTTTAAAATAAATGTTAAATGCACCCATGTTGATGCAATATTTATCTACACAATAAAATAAAGATTTTTTTTCCCAAAATAAAACATAGATTGAAACAATTTATGAAATTGAAATTGAAGATCTATATGTCAATCTTTCACTTACCTAAAATAACAATGACAGTTTTGTTTTAAAAATTATTCGGGTTTTTAATTTGTTCTTGGGGTCAACTACTACCACAAATGTCATGGTCACACAGAGGGACAAATGACAAGTTTCATCTCGTATCAATTTGAACCTTATTCTATTTCCACAACTTGATGCAGATTTGGCAAAATGCTGACACTATAAAAAAAAATAAAAAATAAATAAAATGAAAGGGTCAGCATTTTCAAATAGGGGCAATCCGGCAATGTCCCTTCAAAATTGATCTTTGGACGCAATGTACAGTTTTAAGGTAGAGATTCATTCTAATTTCTAATCATAGACAACTCAATATTGCCCTTAAAACACTTCATGTTCCTTTATTAATGCACAAAATGTTCCCCTTCAAGGATAATCGCCTAATCAGAGAATAAATCATGGTTGGATCATTTCTCAAACAATTTAGGACCTCATTAATTTGTGTAGTGTATGGTAATAACAACAATATCATGCTTATAAATATTAAGATTTATTATAAGAAAGGAATATTTTAAAAGTATGTGGATGAATAGGTTTGTTTTGTTGGGATTTAAATTGAGAAATTTTTTATTGATAAAATTTTAAAATTCAAATTTGGATAAATATTTTATAAGTTTGTTTTGGTGGAAAATTGTGTCAGAAAGAATTATTTATTATTAAAATTCAGTGTAGAAATTGTTTTAAAAATTTTTGTAAAAAAATTGAAAAAAACAAACGAAATAAATTTGATTTGTAAAATAAATTCTCAAGAAGGGAGAAACCAAATAGAGCCTAAGTTTTTCGTCTATTAATTAGGACTTTTGATCATTGACTTATCCATAAACTAATTTAAACATCACACTCCATTAATCATCAAGGAAAATCTAGGGCTCTGTTTGGATGCTCACTTTTTACCTTTTATTTGTAAAACAGAAATTAATTGTGTTTGGAATTTTGTTTTACAAAATATTGCATTTGTGAAAGGAAAAACAATGCAGTAAAATAAAAACGTTGAAGTCAAATCTATTCCACTTAATTTGTGTCTCAATTTTCTCTCTCTTTAAATGGTCTTACAAACGATTTTCAAGCACACAACTGGGGAAATCGACATAGCTATACGCCTCATTTGTTCATCCAAATATATAAATGGGTCATTTACTTTGTTAAAATCAGTTATAAAATAATATATAAATCAATCATTATATATATAATAATAATTTCTTCTATACACAATTTTCACTAAATTAACAAAATTTATCTATTTGAACACATATAATCATTTTATAAATATTCATTTCTCATAACAAAATTCGAAAAAATCTTTTTAAAATAAAACAAAAAAATATCTCATGCAAGCGTAGCCTTAGTTATTGAGCATGATTTCGATCCCTAACCCCAAAATGCCAAATGCGTTTTTAGGGTGATCTCACTGGATGGAGATAACACGGTCAATCTATAAAACTTTTTCAGCATTTCAGCTGGAAATCATTAAAAAATGAAAAAGTGTCAATCCTTAAAATTTTGAGTAGCAAAATTATATATTTTTTCCTAAAATTTTACATGATTTTTTTTTATGACCCAGATCCCGACTTACGTTGTACTATAATGGACCTCAAGGCAACCGTCCCCTAGCCACTTGAGGAGGTAAATCGCGGGATGTGCACGCAGATGGATACTACTCTCACAGTATCAGCCTAAGTTGGGTACCAAGGCTAATTTTCAACCTTTGGTCACCAAGTCTTCACACTTCCACCTCCAAGTGTTAGACGATGCTCCTCCAACGAATATCGGCCTCACTTCTGTGCGTAAGTACTATAAGCCTTTCTCTACGTCCACCTCCAAAGTGTTAAAGGATCGTATGGATATGGAAAATACAGGATTTCCAATCCTAGCAGGAAAGGGACTCCTCCAACGAATACCAACCCCACACGCCCTCACTCCTTCGCGTAAGTACCGGTCCTACACGGCTTCACTCCTGCTCATAAGTACCATTTCTCCACTAGCGTATGTGCCTCGGGAGGACTTTATTTTTCCAAAAATATTTCCCATCCTATTTATGAATAAATAGGATGGGAGATAGAATTTGAACTCTTGACCTCCAACTCACCTGAATCAGGTGGTGACCATTGAGCAAGGCTCATAGTCAAATTTTACATGATTTTGATTATTGGCACTACTACCGTAGGACACATGTAAATTTTTTTTTTTGATATCTCAGGTTCTTAACTCTATAACATGATTTTGATTATTGGCACTACTACCGTAGGACACATGTAATATTTTTTTTAATGTCTCAGGTTCCTAACTCTACGACTTTATATCTTCCGCCACTTCACTGCTGTTGAGTCAGACTAATCCTGAGCCTCAAGCCAACCGTCCCCTAGCCAACTGAGGATGTAAACCGCGGGATGTGCACGCAATGGGTACTAACCTTACGGTAGTAGCCCAAGCTGGGTACAGGGTCAGTCTTCAATCATTGGTCACCAAGTCACACACCTCCGGGTCCAAAGTGTTAACAATGATTCTCGGGTACCAGGGTCAGTTTTCAATCATTGTTCACCAAGTCACACACCTCCCGGCCCAAAGTGTTGACGATGCTCCTCCGACGATGCGCACAACCACCATAATTGTTCTCCATTGCGTATATGCTCCGTCAGAACTTGGAGCATATCACAAATATTCATTCTCCACCCAGTATGTGCCCCGAGGGAATTTGGAGCATCTCACAAGTACTCATTCTCTACCTATTTATAAACGAGTAGAGATTTGCTCAAAGTAGAATTAGAACCATAGTTGCTATAGTTAAATCCCACTTTGGATACCATTCATTTGAGCTATGCTCATTTGGTGGAGGACAAATTTAAGAGCTATGCTCATTTGGTGTAGGACAAATGTAACATTAGCAGAGCCTGAAGAGGAGTGAAAAGTGTTTGAACTATCTTCTTCAGTCAACTCTTTCAGCAGAGACTTAGTTCAGTTATAAACAAAAACAAAAACATCAATCAAATCAATCAAAATACAGAAGCAAAAGTCGAAATCGAATGTGAGAGGCCACACGACGAATATACAACATAGAATTCCATCAAAAAGAGAGGCTCCAAACCTCTCTTCCTTTTATCTCCACATCCTCCCTTCACTCCACACATTCGCACTCCCGCCCAACCCACTCTCTCTGTACATCCCTTTTTCCATTTTACGCACACATAATCTTGTATTGTAAAGATTTTATACTGAATTTTTTTACATGTCCGTAGTACAGTCGGTAGTGGGCCAAGTCCCACGACTGCTCTGCTCAAATGGGCAGTTGGGCAATTCGAAAGAATTCGTTTTTGTTGATTTTGTTGGTCTGGGTTGTAAATCTTTTTGTTCTAAAAGGTCTCGCCGGAGAGTTGGAGTTTCGTCCACTACTCGTTCGACATGTGGCCTTTTAGGAAAGAATTGGTCTTGGTCTTCTATCAGTGCTGTTCTTGATCTTCAACGTATTGGCACGTCTTCTGGTTCCTCCAATGATTTAAAACCCAAGGTTTGATTTTGTTAGCGTAACATTTTTGGGAAAAAAATTGCAGTTTGAAAGGTTGAATATTTAGATGAATATTTTAATCTATCTTGTTGTGTTCTTGAAGTTTAGAGATTAATGGTGGGGTTGTATTTTTTATTAAATATGAATTTTGCTTTGTTGTTTATAGTGATAAGTGTATGCATACTTGTCATTGCCGCTGGTAAATGGAGCATTGGATAGTGATGGAATTATTGTTTTTGAGCTTGTCTGTTTTGTCTTGTTGTATTGTGTTTTTTTTTACTTTTTCTGTGGCGATCAACTTTTAATTAAATTGTTTATTGGTGGGATATCAGTCTGGCAACTGTTGCTTATGCTGCCATTATGATATCATTTTGATGTAAAATCCTCATTGCCTTGTTTTTGGAACTTTTGAGCAAGTCTTGTAATTTGAAAAGTTAAGGCTTTGAAGGGGGGTTTACTTTTAAGTGATATGGACCATTGTCATGGTCATAATGTTTATTCAAACCAAGCTTCCAACTAATTGCAAAATGTTTATTGTAGGACTAAAATGTTCTAAACAGTTTGATGAAGCATATCTTAGTATTTGGATTGAAGGATGGAATGGATTTTTTGTATTAAACATTTTGGATGATTGATTTGGATTTAATGAAGTAGATAGGAGTTAAGTGTTATATTACTGGAAATCACTGTGATTTTGGCTGAGTTATTGAGGTACATGACAAAGAGGGGAAACCTTTTTCTTCTTATCACTCGCTCCAGGAAAAAAAAGGTTACTCAGGAGCAGGTTGGGATTTGGGTTGGGGGATTCAAACTGCTATTTTTCTTGAAGAAGTGGCCTTTGTTTATCTAAGGCAAGACTTTTGTGACATGATGAAATCATGTGCTTTTGATTGGTCTCTGGTGTTAACTAGGAATGAGAATCATCCCATCCCTTAGCTCATGCGTTGATAAGATCATCCACTATGTTAGTTTCCATACAGTAGTGCATTGGATACTTGCATCATTGTGTAACTGTGGAGCATTTGGCATATTTGCATGGTTATGTGGTTCATTTCCCACTTTTGAATGGGTTAAGGGACAAACAGAAAAATCAGTAACCATGCTCTATAATTTTGGCTGCCATTAATTGTTTTTTTTTTCTGCTCTACTATAGTAGAAAAACCTGGAAGTACAACATTTTATAGGTGTGGGGATGCAATCGTATTTTAGAAAGAAAGAATACCCTGGTTGGACTTAATTATACACGTTTAAATTGTATAGAAAAGGGTTTTGTTTTGCTGCTCTACATGTGTAACTTGTCCCGTAGAAGAGATTGTTTGTGCAGATGTAATACACATAAATGTGTGCCAGATATCTAGCCTAGGAGATGATTTCGTAGCTGAAGTTTACATGAAGTGAGCTAATGGTTATATCTAAGAGAATTGTTATAACATACTTGAATTTAGTATTTTTTTCTTCTTTCTGAACTTAAGCTTTTGAATTTCATAGTTATCAAAAGTAGGAATACTGTCACAAGTGTGACTCTCATGAACATGCTCTATGTTTAAAAACTTAAACAAGAGATACTATTGGATGGTTAGCAGCCGAAAACTGGTCGACTTGAAGTGTTTTTTCCAAGAAAATTTGTTGAAAACGATCGAACCAAAATCTGCTTGAAAGACTTCCTAGATAGTTAATTTGGTGTTGGTCAACTGAGAATCAGAAACAAAATTGACAGAATTTATCATAACTCTTTAATTATAGGCGTTGCTTAATGGTGCACCTTGAGGATGTGAAAAAGAGATGTAAAACTGTTTTACTCGTTTACTTTTTCCTACATAAGGAGTCCTCATGGGCTGCAAGTTGTTGTGGGGGAAAGGACATATATATTACATTTTTTGTAATCAATGAGTTTCTGGAGACGGGAGATTAATTCCTATCTGCAGTGACATTCACTTTTCAAGTTAGTAAGTGTCTGAGGAAGTCTTTGTCTTTTCAGTCGGAGTTCCCCGGTCACTCCTATAAAAGCGTAAGAAACTTCTTAAGCAGTGAACATCTGCCTCCTTGTGCTCTCAACTCAGATGAATTAGTTAGTCAATTAGAAATTGATTTGAAGCTTTTAGGATGGAGTAAATCAGTGGGTGAATGTCAATAAAATCCTTTTTGATGCATGATAACTTCCCAATAACCTTGTGCTGTTTTCTATCAAGTTGGAGTTTCCAATTACAACATTCTTGGACGAACTAAAAAAGAAGGTAAAATCTTAGCATACAATTTTATTATGAAGACACAATACTCACTAATGGAGTGCAAAAAAGATTTTTTAATGCAGCATTATGGTAGGTTAAAGAGCTTAACTGGAATTTTCTGGGAGAAGCATATGTTGAGGGCTCATAACATAGTGAGGCTTCAGCATTTGGTAAACTATCGTGAAATATCTTCATTGATTGCTCCAAAAGCCCTAACTTGTGCGAGATTCTAGAAAAGTGAGCTTTTTGACTTATTCGTCTAACTTCTGCAAAGTAGTCTAGTAGCCTCTTAGTTAAAGACAGCCTTTTTAGGAGGCGGCAGATCGACAGGTCTGATAATCTATTGTTTGGAAGAGGTTATGATGGATGTATGATCTACTGATGCTGTTCAGAGTAGCGGTTTCCCAGCGACCATTAATAGTGTCAAATAAATTTTAGTAGTAATGCCTAGTTTCAGTCTTTTCTCTTCATATTTGATCTCAGGGCTGCTTTTGGATAGGATTGATTATAAAGGTTCTACGGAGTAGGAGCTTCTGATACTATGTTAACCTTTTGAAAAAGCACTAACTCATTATAGATTTTCTTTTGTTGTGGGCGATGTGAGTCAAGTGAAATATGCATTAAATAAAGCCTTTCCATGAGCTTGCACCATAAATTTGTGTAAAAACCTTCCTAGATACCTGCAACAAGGAAGCATTATTTATTAAGTTTGACCTTTTTGTATTCAGTGAATTGTGGCAAGTTTTTAATTCATATTGTTTTAACCTGGAGATCTGTTATACTTGCGATTGCAGAGTATCTAACAGTGGAGAAAGGGCATTGGTTATATGCAGTCTAATAGTTTTAGGGAAGAAAAGCATTACACTCTTTTTGAAGCAACTGTGTTGTTATAGGATTTGGAGATATATAATCTCCTGATTGTGCATTGAATTTCCTTTCTGTGCTGTGACTTCATATGACTGCTGTATGTAGATGCTCTTTTGGCCACTAATACTACCCCGATTCTTAGATTACCTTATTTCTGTTGTAACCAAAACTGCCAAGCTGGTATGAGTCTTCTGGTGCTGTTCAAGACCCGATACAATTCGTTTTGGTTATTTCTGAAAAATCTGTTACTACTAGAATAGTTTCCAGTGAGGTGATTGTTTGACAAGTTATCACTTTATTTGCAAAATTTTGCATGAAGAGGCAATTAGATAGTCTTGTGTTTCCAAGATACTTAAATGTTTGATCTGTAGATTCTTTTTTTTTCACCCTTAATTTTCAATTCTGAAATAGTTTGTTGATTCCTTGCTTTTATTTTAGTTTGAGCTTCATTTTATTTTTACTAGTGATGCACAGGACATTTTGATAATAGTTTTTGACATTTTAAAGGAGTGAATATCTATGGTTGTAGCACAAGTCAAATGAGTGCTTCGTGGCTGTTAATTGCAGATTTTTTTTCATAGTTTTTTCATCTGTTGTTTTTTTTTTTAATTATTAGTCTCTGTTTTTCATGAAGAACTCATAGGAAATAATATTGACTTTGTTCATTGCTTATTTGGACAATATTATACTCGCAAAGATTTTTATAAATATCCCTCAAATTAAAAAGGGTAGAGGAAGACAAAAAAAGAATTGGAAAGAAACTATCAGAAAAGACTGGTTATACTTAAATGTAAATGAGAACGCGTGAGTCAGCTGAACATGATGGCGAAATATAATCCATTTAGCTGACTTCACATAGTGAGATAAAGGTTTAGTTATTGTATCCCACTATGGGCATTTGTATTTGTGTTTTGCAGTTACAAGCTTATAGGAAGTGTAATTGTTTATTGTCATTGGATTTCATTTTTTACCAGGTCGCAAACTTGGAGGACATAATATCGGAAAGAGGGGCATGTGGAGTTGGATTTATTGCCAATTTAGAAAATAAACCATCACATAGGATAATTACGGATGCTCTTAATGCCCTTGGCTGTATGGAACACCGTGGAGGTTGTGGAGCAGATAATGATTCTGGTGATGGTTCTGGATTAATGACATCTATTCCTTGGGAATTTTTCAATGTCTGGGCTACCGAGCAGGGAATTGCTGCCTTTGATAGATTGCACACAGGTGTTGGAATGATTTTTCTCCCCAAGGATGATGATCAAATGAAAGAAGCGAAAACAGGTCAGGCTTGGTAGAGATTTGAAATTAAAACAACAGACTGACTGCAAGTTGAGGAATTTGAAATATTGTTTAATCTACGGATGTTTTGGGTAATAGCATACATACACTAGTGCATGCTGAAATTTAACTTGCAGCGATCAAATAGAATATCCTTGTGAGTATTACACCAGGTCACTAAGGAGCTAAGTTTAAATGTTGCGAATAATAAAATTCTGGAAAGAGGACTTGGCCACTGGAAATATATAAAAATGGACTCTGCTAGAGAACCAATGTTCATGAAAGTAAGAAAAACTGATAACCTTAAAATTTCCTGTGGAATATTGTTGTGTTACAGTCAAGTGCTATCAGGGGCTGAAAACTTCTAAATCTAGGATATTATTTTTCTGTCTTGTGGAAAAATATTTTAGTTTGGTACGAAGTTCGTCAAATAGTTCCCAGTTGCTATAAGGATTTGTTAATCGCAGGTAACACATGTAGACAATTTTTTGTCCCCTTAAAAAGCCATGATTAGTTATGTGGTAGAGGTCATATAGCAGTTATAAGTGATCATATACCATTTTTTCGATAGGTCTGACTTTTGGAATATTTTAAATAAAAAATTCTACCAAAAGAATCTAAAAATAAGAAAAGTGACTTTGATAAGGAGCTCTTGAGCCTTTCTTCCTCTCCTCTTCTTTCAAACTTTTGTTTATTCTTTAGAATCCTAACACCAATTGCACATGCATTAGCACACTGGCTGGAAACTGACAAATACTCGCTACAGCCCACTCTAAAACCCAGATGTGGACATATATGCATACACCTGCATTACAAACAAAGATAGTTCCCCTAAGAGCATGGAATCTGTGGTTGTAGAGAAGGGTTTAGATCTGATGGCTGTGGGAGAGGTCCAGGAGGAGGTAAGTTTCAGTGCTGGGTTAGGTGTTGATGATGGAGGTGTAGCAGGGTATGGTGGAGGCTGGTGGGGACTGAGAATGGTGGGTGGTACAGCTGCCATGGGAGAAAAGACAGACAAGCTTGGGATGGTGCTTGGTGGGTGAAGGGAGAGTGACAGCACCTGGATGCTAGGGAATTGAAAATGGGAGCAATTGCGGAAGGGTTTCCTGGAATGCTTTGTCTGGGAGTTGAGTATGAGAGGCTGAGAGCTGAGGAATGGGTTTTGGACATTTGAGCTCTTGTGGGGGAGGGGGATGGAGAAGGGGGAAGGAAATCACCCAGATTGGTTTAGTGGGAGACCTGGGTCGGATGGAGAAGAATATTGGTGATTTGGGGGATTGAGGAAGAAAACCAACTTTTCTAAAACCCACTTGGGAGTGGGTGGTGAGGTGTGGGGGTTGGTGATTCGTTTTTGTTTTTTGTTGTGGTAATAGATGTTGTGTGTGTGTTTTTTATTTTTTTAGATGTTTATTTAAAATTTTAAGTTCTTTTTAAGAACTACATGCTGTTATATTTTGGTCCATCAATTGTAGTTGGTGGATGATTGAGTCATTGCAATCAACTCTGTTATCACCTTTTAGAATCTGTTTACTCAAAGTGATTGAATGTAATTTTGTGGAATTCATGCAGTCTTATGGTATTCTGGTCAAAACAAAATAGGGATGTATTTAACATAATAGAGGATAACTAATATGGTTATAGCTCTTTCTTTTCCATCATGACCTTCTTGTTCATCATTTTGTAAACATGCTATAAACACAAATTTGTGCAATTGCAATCTGGTGTTATAAGTGAATTTCTATAAGCATTTAAGGTGGTAAATAGGCTTTTATTATATTAGTATTACACATATATCTAATTTCTATTGCTGTTTTAATCACTTTTTATTGGTTGGGTGCAGCTTGAGATTGTTCTTGCAAATTTGAGCACATATTACTGATTCTGATTATGTTTAACTTCTGCTAGTTATTGAAAATACTTTTAAGCAAGAGGGTCTTGAAGTGCTTGGATGGAGGCCAGTTCCTGTAGATACGTCGATTGTTGGCTTTTATGCAAGAGAAACCATGCCTAACATAGAGCAGGTTTTTGTTAGAATTGTTAAGGAAGAAAATGTTGATGATATTGAAAGAGAACTGTACATCTGTAGGAAATTGATTGAAAGAGCGGTTAACTCTGAAACATGGGGAAGTGAACTTTATTTTTGCTCCTTGTCCAACCAAACCATAGTATACAAGGGAATGTTACGTTCAGAAGTTCTTGGGAGGTTTTATTTTGACCTACAGAATGATCTTTATAAGTCACCATTTGCTATTTACCACCGGAGATACAGTACAAATACTAGTCCTAGATGGCCTCTGGCTCAACCTATGAGGTTTCTTGGTCATAATGGAGAGATCAACACCATACAGGTCTGAATACAATTTGAACACAGCTCACTTTCATATCGATTGTTTTCTTCATTTTGAAGATTTCTTTTGCATTTCTTTTGCTTATAAAAGGGCATATATACAGGGGAATTTAAATTGGATGCAATCTCGGGAAACCTCATTGAAGTCTCCTGTTTGGCGTGGTCGTGAAAATGAAATTCGTCCTTTTGGGAACCCAAATGCATCGGACTCTGCAAATCTTGATAGTACAGCAGAAGTATGGAGTCTTCCCTTCCCTCCCTTGTTCATTGAAATAGTACTTGTTGCAGGAATTTTGCTGTTGTGATAATTGAAATAGACTCACTGAAGAAAAACAAGAGTGCGCCAACATATATTGGGAGGCTACAATTGCCTGAAACTTTTGTCAGTAATGTGATCTGCAGTTGCTTTTAAGTGCCTTTATCAATATCCACTTCTAAAGGGAAAAAATTGGTTATAACACTTAATTGGTTTGAACTCTTTCCTTAAATATCTGATTGACTTTTGTAGTGAACTGCAACTGAGCTTCTTTGTTATGGTTGTACTTTTTGTTTTTTCCATTATATGTTGTTTACCTTGACCACACCAGACATTTCTTTGTTTTATTTTACTTAACCTAGAATCATTGACAATTTTATTGGTTCATTACTGTTTCTTTCCTTGTTTGCAGTTGTTGATAAGAAGTGGTCGTACTCCTGAGGAATCTCTAATGATTCTTGTGCCTGAGGCATACAAAAACCATCCTACATTAATGATAAAATATCCTGAGGTACTCGTGCTAGGATATAGATAATTGAATTTGCAGATGAAATTTTACTATCTAGAATCCATGCAATAGGTCTTTTTGCAAAACTGCTATCCCATATTTGGCAGCCTTTAGTATCAGCTATCTAAGCATAGTTTGCATAGTGATTTCTGTTTGATTAGCGCGTATTGAACTTCAATATATAATCCAGTGGATCTAAGTCACTCTTTCTTTCTTTTTCATTTTTTTTAGGTTGTTGATTTTTTTGATTACTACAAAGGTCAGATGGAAGCTTGGGATGGACCTGCTTTACTCTTATTTAGGTGACCATTTTCAGCGTATAAATTTTTGTATAAGTTGATGCGATATCTATATTTAAAGGTTGATTTACTTTTCATCAAATAATGCATTTTAAAGAATAAATTCTATGAAGGTTTGGTGGTTTTACCACAGCATTTTTGTGGAAATTTGTAATTTTTCAAGATATTGTTGCACACTGCATGATGGTATATGCTACATAATCTGAGGACCAAAGATACAAGACATTCTCATGCTCCTGTTCAATGCTGACTAAATGTTCATTTGTTTGAATCTTCTTTGGCTTGTTCTGTCAAGGCGTTGCTCAAAAGTGAGCTCTCAGGAAGAGGCATGTAAATTTTTATTGTTTCCTGAGTATTTTTGCTTTTTGTAAATTCAGGGTGTTGCTCAAACGTAAGCTTTCATGAAGAGGCGTGAAAAATTTGTCTTGTTTCTTGGGTATATATGCTATTCGTAAATTTAGTAATTGCTTTTAAGGTGTCAATGGTTTGATAAGTTTATATTTTTTTCCAAAAACTCCTGTTACAGATATCCGTTATTAAATTTTGTGCAGTTTCTGAGTGAAATTATAATTTTCTGCCCATACACGTTAGCTGAAATTGTCAGATTTTTTCATTTAGGTATGTTGTATTCTGTAAAATTGCATCTTGATTATTTGTACTTGGAAAATGACTTCTCCTGTCTTGTCTGTATGTGACTACTTCTGTAGCAAATTGCTTTTCAGCATATATTGGCATGTTAGAGAGATGGTGATCATATTGTCAATTGCTGCTTAACCAAGTTTCATTAGAGGTCCAATGGAACAAAATTTACAATTTTGTTAGAGCATCAACTGACTACTTGCTTGTTTACATTTACACTTGTATTTGCTTGTGAAGTTTTACATGCAAACTTCATGTGCATTATGGTGTCATATATGCATATGAGTGTTAAGAATTTGTCTAAATTATGTCCTGTTTGTTTGAATTGCCTCAAAAATTTTCGTAAGTTCTTTTCTTTCTTTGCTTCATACATCACAGTGATGGGAAAACAGTTGGAGCTTGTCTCGATCGTAATGGGCTTCGTCCAGCTAGGTACTGGCGGACAAAAGACAATTTCGTCTATGTTGCATCTGAGGTGCGCCTGGTTTTCTTCCTTTATGATTCTTTAACATATTGCGCTGTTAAAAAAGGTGTATATCAGCTCAAAAAGTGATATTTCACGGTTTTATGCTGAAATCCGATTTGTTATTTTGAACTTCTCATGCAAGGGCATGTGAACATTGGGAATGTCTATTTTTCATTTGATATAAGACCTTTGAGATGTTGAAACATTCTACGCTATGGCATGGTTTGTTTTAGTAGGATGTGACTGTGCTTGTACTATGCATTTTTAATCAGGAAGCCAAATATATAATTTTTAGTGAAATTCCTTGACTTGTTATTTTATTTATCAAATTGGTATCTTCGGAGTTTTTCTGCAACAGTAGCATTTGATTCAATTGTGCACCAATGCAATCTCATTAGCCTTGTTGTGATAATATTTCAGTCATTCATATATATATATATAGAGTATTTGTTTCTATTTATTGTGTATAATATTCGTACTCTGCCAGACATAGATACCACTCTATCCAATAATAAATACATACACAGAGTCATGCAGATACTCACTGAAGCTGCGGGCATCAATGCAATACACCGTGATCCCCTAAAAACTGTGGGAAGGGTAGAGTGCTGCTATTGGTGTTTGAGCAAGAGGTTGCTGCACATGGAGGTAGGGAAGAAATGTTGTAAGATGGAGCCTTGAGGTAGGGGAGAGAAGACTTGAGGGAGAGAGGTTTTCACCATGGTGACTAGAGGGTGGAGGGGGTGGGGGGATGTGTGTGAAAGGTAAAGTGGTGAAGAAAGATGGCAGAGTCTGGGGGATGTGCAAAATGTAGGCCGGAAATCAGGGATCAGCTTTAAGCATTTGCAAAATGCCATTCCTGAATGTATTTGTTTGCAAATGATATAGTTTTAATTGATGAGACAAGAGAGGGAGTTAAAGCTAAGTTAGAAGCTTGGAGAGAGGCATTAGAATAAAAAGGAATACATGGAACACCACTTTAGTAACCAGAGAAGTAATAATAGGATAAATGTGAAAATTGGTGGGCATGAATTACACGCATCTAAAAGTTTTAAATATTTATGATCAGTCATTGAAGAAAATGGGGGAATTGATGAAGATGTTACACATTGGATTCAGGTAGGTTGGAACAAATAGAGAAGTGTGTTCCTCTATACTTTGTGATCGTAAAGTATTGCTAAAATTGAAGGGAAGTTGTATAAAACATCCATAAGACTAGTTATACTTTGTAGATCAAAATGTTGGGCGACTAAATATTAGTATGAACGAAAAATGAGAGTAGCAGAAATGAGAATGTTAATATTCATATATGGACACACTAGATTGGATAGAATAAGTAATGGCTGCATTAGAAAGAAAGCGGGGATAGCTCCAATAGATGAGAAAATGAGATAAGCTCGTTTAAGATGGTTTGGATGTGCTAGGAGACCTCTGGATGCCCCATTGCAGCGTGTAAAAAATAGAGAAACATTAGCTCAAATTAAAAGGGGAAGGGGGAGACCTAGAAAGAAATGGAAAGAAACAATAAAAAAAAGATATGATATATTTAAATATAAATGAAAACATGTGTATAGATGGAATACGATGGGTGAAATATGATCCATATAGCTGACCCCACAGTGGGATAAAGGCTTAGTTGTTGTTGTATATAGGCCAGAATTTCATGCAATGGAAAACATGCCCTTTTTTCTCCCTTTGATTGGTTTTGAGTTGTCAATCATTTCTTTAAGTGCGGAAATCATCACTTTTATAGCATGTCCATGGTGATATAAATTTGTAAAACAGTCAGAAGAGTAACGATTTGATCATTATCTCTTTCATTCTTGTTTAGGTTGGTGTTGTGCCAATGGATGAGTCGAAAGTCACGATGAAAGGACGTTTAGGTCCTGGAATGATGATAGCTGTTGATTTGCCAAGTGGTCAGGTTTGAATATTGCCTTGTCTTTGTTCATTAATCATTGCATGAACATTTCATTTATTTCCTCTGTATCCAATTCTAAACTTGTAACTGCTTTAGTTCGGGGAAGAATTAATATGGATAGACTTCGGGTTCCTAGCTTTATAATCAGACATTAATACATGTCCCTGGGAAATATTCAGTGGGTTTTCTTACAAAGAAGGTGTAATTTTATGTTCTATTAATAACATTGACCATTGGGAGTGCCCAAATGCCACCCCCACCCCCACCCCCCGTCCAAATTGGGATGATTAGCCAAAAAAAAAAAAACTTGTAACTGCTCGTCGTTATTATAAGCTTTTGGCTCCAATATGCTTCATAGACCAATATCAACCCTACATTGTTAAAACAGTTTTGCTGTTACTTTTTATGCTGATTTTCATTGTTTTGTGACCTCAATAACTCATAATTAAACGATCATCAAATGTTATAATGGAACATTATCCTTTTGATTTGAGCATGATGAGAATATTGGCTGTTGGCATCTGCTGTGAAATACACTGGTGTAGTTGAGAGATATCTGATAATTATAATTGGAAATATGAACTGTTAACACTGCAAATTTTTAAGTTTCTACCAATTAGTGCAAGAAAACTTGCATGAGGTTTTGTGAATTCCTCCACTGTTCAGTCTAGTTATTTATTTTTGTTGTCCAATTATTCGAAGGAACTTTTGGTCGACTAAAATTTTAAGTCCTCTATTGCTATCTAAGGAACGATCATCAAATGTTATTATGGAACATTATGTAAACTTGGGAAAATAAATATGCATGTAAAGATGTTCCTGCTAATTTTTTGAGGCATTATATGATTCTTAAGCTGGAATTTTTTGTCTGAGGTATATGGTTGTTTGTGGTGGATAGCTCAACCCCTTTATATTTCTCCACTTCTCTACTATAGTCCCTTGAGTTGCACAGAATGTAATGCTTACGACATTGTTTCTGACAGTTGATGAACTAAACAGGTTTACGAAAACACAGATGTCAAAAAACGAGTTGCATCATTGAATCCTTATGGAAAATGGGTTAATGACAACTTACGATCCTTGAAGCCTGTGAATTTTCTTTCTGCCACCGTTATGGATAATGAAGCAATATTAAGGCGTCAGCAGTAAGCCTCTGCAATATTAAATTATCTCATTGTTAGTGTTGTTAAGTTTTAGTTATTAGTTATTAGTTTTGAATTTTTTGGAGGTCCTATAGATATCCTACAATCTGCCTTACAGGAGATTATATCTGGCTCTTACATTCTCATTTCTTCACATCTCTTGTCCCGTTTAATACCAGATCGGATCCACTAGCTAAGATTACCCTATCTTATTCTATCCAATGTTCAAAATGAAGTCGTTTCATTAAAACCATGACTAAAAGTAAAAATATCACCAAAATCAAATCCATAATTATTAAGGCCTAACCCAGATCTGAGTGAACCCTACGGTGTGGTTTTAGTGAAACAGCGTCATTTTCATGTGTTGAACAGAATAGAATAGAGAAATATTGGACAGAGGTTGCTGTAGATATTATGATTTGCCTTACCGGAGATCATATCTGGCTCTTAAGTTCCTCCTTACTTCTTCACTACTCTTGTCCCTTTTAATATTACAATTGGATGCATGTTCTTGTTGGTTGCAAATGATTAGTACAATTTTAGGGCACATGCAATGGAGTTTTCTGTGGAAATGCATACTTTCCCATTTATACCTCTTAACTAAAGTTTATCTGTACTTTTCTAAAAAATATATAAACCTAGTGATGAATACCAGCGACGGAATAAGAGGTTACTGGCACAGAAAAGTGCCGATGTTTTCTTTTGTCTTTGATCCTTTATCCAATTGCTTGTTGATTCTTAAATCTGTTTTCTTCAGGGCATATGGATATTCTAGTGAGGATGTCCAAATGGTTATTGAAACTATGGCTTCACAAGGAAAGGAGCCCACTTTCTGTATGGGAGATGATATACCATTAGCAGTATTGTCTAGGAAGCCTCATATGCTATATGATTACTTCAAGCAACGATTTGCTCAGGTTAGCAAAGGTTCAGTAGAAATTTTTGGATGATCTCATCAAGTGCCCATGAGGCATTGGAGTTGAGCAATTTTATTTAATGTCAATGTATGAAGTTAGTAGTCTTCATCTAGTGTCAAACATGTTTCTTTGAATGCTTTTGATAGGTTAATGACTTGTGGCATCTAGTACAGATCCAGCATCTATCTTATGTGTCCAATTTTGTTATCTTTCTTCATTATTGGTCCTGAAAAATTGGGTCCATTTGAATAGGCTTTTTGTTTTGAGAATTAGGAAAAAGTAAGTTTCAGTTTGCGTTTTTGAAAAGGAATATTTTTGAATTAAGAATTGAGTGTTTGGATTGATAAGTTTTGTTTTAATTGATTTTTATGCTGGAGAATTTTTTTATTAAATAAAGTTTAAAATTAAAAGTAAAAACAAAATTTTATTTTTTGGGTTGACTGCCAGTAGGTGCCCAAATTCTAGACAAGTCGCCGGAATCTAGCCAGTCGGCATTCAATGGCGTTGACCAATGGCAGTCAACTGTTAACTGCCCTGGTTAACATGTGACCATTGATATTCAATAAAAAGAAAAAAAATTGAAAAGGACCAAAATGTCCTTGTTTACTATTTTAATAAAGTTGGAAAATTTTCGTTTGGGTATGGGAGATAAACAAACAAGCCATTTTGTTTTGAGATGAGAATTGTTCAAAAAGTAGATATCCAAACAGATTGGTTTTGTTTTTATTTTTCCTGTAATACACGAATGATAAGTTTTATGAAAATTTGTTGCTTTTGTTCGATGTTTGACTGAAAATATGTGTTTATGTTAGGTCACAAATCCAGCTATTGACCCTCTTAGGGAAGGACTTGTTATGTCTCTTGAAGTCAATCTTGGGAAGCGTGAAAATATACTTGAAGTTGGTCCAGAAAATGCCTCTCAGGTTGGTTTGCGTGGATTTTCTTCTTAAGATAGTTATATCTATTCTTACTTCTGGGTTTATTTTTTCCCTTGGCCAAGAGGAAAAAATGCTTTCTACTTTCTCTTATTTCGTCTAACATCGAATTTCATATGGAACAGGTTTTAATTTTTCTGTATGTATTTGGCCAATTATACCTTTGTTGTTTAACTTAATCAACTGGTGAAGCAGGTGATTCTGTCAAGTCCTATACTTAATGAAGGAGAGCTTGACTCTTTGCTCAAAGATCCAATCTTGAAAGCACAAGTTTTGCCAACCTTTTTTGACATTAAAAAAGGAGTTGATGGTTCCTTGGAGAAGAAGCTATACAAGCTCTGTGAAGCAGCTGATGAAGCCGTAAGAAATGGTTCCCAGCTGCTTGTTCTCTCTGACAGATGTGATGAGCCGGTATGTACCATTCTGTTTGTTGTATGCTAGGTACTTTAATTCTGACATTATCTATACCCTTGCATATTAAATAATGTTAAGATTAAATTACATGCTGGTATTTTACTCGAAGCCTTTCTGAAAACTTAGTTGCTAACAGTTATGAGCAAAAATATCTTGTTTATTTACCACATTCAAAGATGCACAACTAGTTGATATAAATACAAGTAGAGAACCCTAAAAATCAAGCTATCAAAATCGTAAAATAGAAGCTACAGCAGTCCATAAAATAAGGTAAGACTATTCCTAGGATAAAGTAAGAATATTTACTTGTTATATTTACAAAAGAATATCTACCAACTATATTTACAACACATGCTCTCAAGGGTTAGTACAGATATTAATCATGCTGTTTTGCTACAAATACAGTAAATTCCAGGGAGTACTCAAAGATTTTGTGAAAATGTCAGCCGCGTATTCTTGAGTTTTGACATGACCATTCTCTAGTTTTGAAATGACTAGTGGAGATAAGACTCTTTTGAAGTTCTTCATAAATGAAGTTACATTTTCAGGCTTAGTCGTTGTTGTTGTCTTCAAAGATGAACTGACAATAAACTTTAACGTATTTAGTCCTCTCATAACAATCTTACCCATTAATTGATGTATTCATATGAGCTTACATGTAGTTTGTGGCATAGATCTATCTTCTGATTCCGCTCTAGATCGAGACACATTTTGCTTCTTAATCTTCTAAGACAACAATTTGCATCTGGAAAGAATTCAATATGAGAATGTTACTGAATGCCACGTCCTGGAGTTCCTTTGAGGTAACCGAATATTTGCTCTAAAGCCACCCATTGGGTAGTTTGTGGAGAACCCATGAATTGGCTCACAATGCCAACAGGATATGCAATGTATGGACGGGCCCCAGTAAGATAATTCAATTTTCCAACCATTCTCTGATACATTTTAGGATCTTCTGCAATTAGATGCATGTTGATAATCCTTGGTGCACTAAAAGTTTCAGCACCTAATTTCCCAGCTGTCAAAAGATCAAGGGCATACCTTCTTTGGTATGGAAAATTTTTCTTTTTACATCTTGAAACCTCAATACCTAAAAGTATTCTAATGCACCCATCTCCTTTGTCTGAAAATGTGATTGAAGAAAAGATCTGAGAGCTGAGATACCTGTACTGTTTCTGCATTGTTACTACCAGTAATAACAATGTCATCAACATATACAACTAACAAAATAAGACCAGCACCAGGTTGTTGATAGAAAGCAGAGTGATCATAGTAGCTCCTCTTCATGCCAAACTCTTGAACCACCTCACTAAACTGTCCAAATGAGGCATGAGGGATTTGAGTTATAGAACCATCAGGATTAACTTTGATAACAAACACCCATTTACAACAATTAGCTCGCTTACTTGCTGGTAGGTTTACTAGATCCCAGGTACCATTATTATCCTAGGCCATCATTTCTTCTTCCATAGCAGCCCGCCAACTTGAATGAGACAATTTGAGATGAACTTTAGGAATAGAAATTGAATATAAAGAAGCAATGAAGCAATGCGAAGGAGATAAATGTTCATATGATGCAAATGAAGAAATAGGATGTGAGCTCTGACATTTGTCTTTCTTAAGGAAGATCAAGACTAGAATTTGTAGATGGAGGACCTGGTGGAGGATATAACTCAGAATATTTAGGAAATGAGAATCTGCTTAGGTTATTGATGGTTGCGCTGGCACAGGAGAGCTAACAGTTGGTGACATTGAGTATACCAGAATATCATCATCCTCCCCCTCACAGTTATCAATATTAGATTTAGGAAAGAATAGAGTTGTGTCAGAAAATGTAACATCAGGAGAAACCAAATAACGGCACTATGTAGGAGAATAACACCTATGTATTTCTGAAAACATGAATATCCCAAAAAGACACATTTAAAAGACTTAAGAGTTTAATTTAGACGCTTGAGGGCGAAATCACGAATAAAACGAGTACAACCAAAAGTACGTAGTTTGCTTCAGAAATAAAGTTTGGGAAAGAAACAAAACAGATCAAGGAATATAACCACTGAGGAGCGATGAGCACATGCGATTAATTAGAAAACAGTCAGTCGATGAGTGCATGTGATTAATTAGGAATGTCACCACTTGGGGACTTTTATTTGTAAAATGAGGGCTTGAACCATTTTGAGATGTTATATCAACACATGAAGACTGATGGAGAATCCCATTTTTTGACATGTAGGAAGTAAAAGAATTAGAAAATTATTCTTGTGCATATGTTTTTATTTCAATGCAAAAGGTAAAGACATCATTCTGATGACTTTTTATCAAAAATAACCAAGTTGGACAAGAATAGTCATCATTGACGTGACAAAATATTAAAAACCAGATTTAAGGGTTACAGGACAAGGATCCCAAGCATCAGTGTACTGATTCAAAAGGTGGCGCGTACCATTTTATTGATCCTAGGTGAGAGACACAAAATGATGTTTGGTAAATTCACATCTTACACTCTAAATTGGGAAAATTCTTAAAACTATAGATGAGAAAATGAGAGAAGCACATTTAAAATAGTTTGGACGTATGCATAGGAGACCTTTAGATGCCCCTGTACGTTGCATAGAAATATTGATTTTTTAACCCAAATTAAAAGTTGAAAGGGAAGACCTAAACGGAATTGGAAAGAAACTATTCAAAAAGACATAATATACTTAAACATAAATGAGAGCATGCATGTAGATAGAACACGATGTCAAAATATGATCCATATAGCCTACCCCACATGGTGGGATTACTTGTTGTAGATAACAAAGGATGCCCTAACCGATAGTGAAGCTGAAGAGGTGCCATAGCACTAGAACACATTATAGCTTTGGCACTGATGAATTATGAGTTTGAAGTAAGTAAAGGCCCTCAGAGTCATGTCCGCTACCATTGATCTTCTCCGCCATAAGATCCTGAAATAAATAATAATTAGGATAAAATAAAACGCAACAATTGAGAGCTCAGGCAATTTTACTGCCACAGAGGATATTGAATGAAACATTAGGCAAGTACAAAACTTATAATAATGAAATTCACGATGAGGGACAGCTTTTCAAGTACCCACAGCAAAGTAGGTACCCATCAGACAAAGTAACAGTCAGAATATTTGTATTGGAATTAGAGGAAAGAGTGCCTTTGTCACTAGTCATTTGATCCGTAGCACCTGAATCAATGTCCCGTTTGCTAGAGGATGTTAGACGACATAAAGGGGGTTTATCTGACTCATCGATAGTAGTTGCAAAGGGGATAGATGAAAGTGAGGCTCAAAACTGAATAAAGATGAGCATACTTATTAGCAGAAACAAGTATGAACTTTTCAGTAGATGCAGACATTGTAGATACATGACACGTCTCATGGGTTGCCATATTAATCCAAATACCTTGGCTTACAAAGGTACTAGTAACGCTTGGAGGAGAAGCCCAGGATTCCTAATCCATTACAACATAATGTAGGAATTTTGATGTAAGGAATTAGAAAGGTGGCTCAATAAATCCAAATGAAAAAGCGGGTGACTCAACTGGGTCACACAACCAAGAGAAAGGAAAAAGAGAGGAGCCTAAAACTTTGATACCATGTTACAAGGGAATAATATCACGTTTATTCACTAGTCATATAAGTACATGTTGATATAGATACAAGTAGAGAATGCTAAAATCAAGCTATCAAAGCCTAACATAAAGGCTGCAATCAATCCTTCATATGAGGTATGAATATTTACTGGCTATATTTACAAAAGAGTATCTACCTACTATATTTACAACACTACTAAACTGCTGGTATGGAAGTCTTCTCTATGACAAAGAAAAAGGAATTAGTATTTTTTTTTATTTGGTAATGCTTAGTATGGTGTGCAGGAGTGTATTCTGCCGGTTATGAAAATTATTATTTTTTATTCTTCTGGTTCTGATCTGTTTAAATGGTCACCTCATATGAGCTAGACCAGTTTATTGTTGCCTTCTCAGTTATTTTCAGGATGCTTGTCTGTCCCATTTCTCTCATGTCTTGTAATTGGTTTTCCATGAAATGTGAAGTTGAAAGCTTGGTTTCATTACATTGAGATTCTTAATTTTTCTGAAACATTCTTTCTTTTCTTTAGGAGCCAACTCAACCTGCAATCCCAATACTACTTGCTGTAGGTGCTGTTCATCAACATTTGATACAGAATGGTCTGCGAATGTCAGCTTCTATTGTTGCTGATACTGCCCAGTGTTTCAGTACTCACCACTTTGCTTGTTTAATTGGATATGGAGCAAGGTTATTTTCATCTATGTAGTTTCCTTTTGGATTCTTTTCTCTGTTAATGCTATGGTTAATATCATGTCATTTTCTTTCTCCACCCCATCCCCCCCACCTTATTTCACACCCATATTCTGCTTTTTCTCCAACTTATGATTTGTTAGTTTTTAACTGGGTATCCAGCTAATGCAGAATGTAAAAGGTTGGTTAGTGCATACATTAATGTTATAAAATCTTGGCCGGTTTTACATCGGCAGATTAAAACTAATTCAATACTAATTTTAAGGTCGAGTTTTTGGCAAAAGATCTTTACTAAACACACGTTAGTCTATCATGCTCAGTGTGCTGAGGCACTTTGATGTCCATCCTTTCTGGAGTAAAAGCAAATATAGGCAGCTCCAAAACCATATTAGTAGATCTCTGTAAGTTTGTTAATACATTTGTGCTATTAGTATTGTCTACTTATTCTGAAAAGGAAAGAAGAGTTGTGCTCTTCGAGTATAATTTAGTTTAGAATATAATAGGAAAAGAATTTTAGCAATTCAAAAGTTGCCTTGGCAAGTTTCTAAAAAATAAGTGTCTGCAAGTCACTTGCTATCTACTTTATTGTTAGTTTCATTAAAATGCTATCTAAAGCAAAAAATGAACTTATTCTCCTATTCCAATTCTTGTAACCTTACCTCAGCTCCCCTCATACTTGAAGCAAATGAAGTCCCTTGAATAATTGATTTAAAGCTACATGAAGTATATTCTTCATGTATTTAATTTATTTACTTTCACAATCTTTTGGACGGACTCTAGTTGTAAAATGAATCAGTTTTCTGAATTGAGAAGTACTTTAGGTTTTGTCAATTTGACATCTAGGAGATTAGTTTATATATGAAACGGCACCACACCTATGCAGAGTGTACATCATGGAGATGTCCTGGCATTGCATCACCTTAGATAATATTCACTCACTATTAAGTTACCTTTCTCAGAAATCTTCCTTTGAGCCATCTGTCTTGTTTCTCTTTTTCGTCTTCCTGTTATCACCAATTCCTGACAATTTTCCAGAATTTAGATTAACTTCATTCCTGCCGGTATTTCCTCAATCTTCAAAATGTAAAATATTTGAAAGAAACAGAAAGGATAAGGATAAAAAGGAAGGAAGAGGGAAGAGAGACCACAAAGAAAAGTTAGCATAAACCTGTGTACTGTCAGTTAATAAAGTTGAGTTATACATGATGTGTCTTATTTGGGTGAAGTGAGTGGAGGAGCGATCTGTCCAGTATCTTCTTTTTAGTATGAAAGTTTTTTTGTGTACTTAATCTACTTGATTCTACTGCATTCCATAAACTTAGATTTTTATGTTTCCTAATAAGGCAATTACATTTTGTTTCAATTCCTCTTTATAGTGCCATCTGCCCTTACCTGGCATTGGAGACATGTCGACAGTGGCGTTTGAGCACTAAAACTGTGAATCTGATGAGAAATGGGAAGATGCCCACTGTAACAATTGAACAGGCTCAAAAGAACTTCTGTAAGGTTCGTATAATGCTGGTAGAATAATGTTTGCTATTTGTCCCACATTGTTGATTGTCTATTAGTCATATTGTAGTTTCATGTCTCGTAGCATATTGATTTAGTTCTCTCTCTTTGTTTTGGGTAGTTAAATTATCATGACCTTATCTGTGCTCTTCATCTGGTAGCTGAACTATCGTCACCTTTGTTTTGTATTTTTATGTGGTCTACCAATGGCATTCATCTTTTTAGGGTTTTTTTTTTTACTTCCTAGGTTGTATATCAGCTGTGCCTGAAAAATCAATCCTGCGTCTTTTGGTAAGCTGGCAATATAAGACATCTGGCATAGAATGTTTAGGATTTTGGATTTTTTGGTTGTGTTGGGAATGAGCGGCACAGTGGACACATATTAGTTGGCAATCATGTTGTATCTCCAATTCACCACTGGTTTCGTCCGTTGTAAATCAGAAAAGTCGGTGTTAATCCCCTCCAGAAAAAAAAAGCAGATTTAATACATTCCAAGTCCTTATGAAAATTGGGGAATACTTAATTGTGAGAAAGCGCATTGCTCCCGCTCCCCATTGTTTACTACTGTTAAGATAGAAGGGTATTTTTGTAAATATTAATCATATGTTAATGACTATAAACTGAAGTAGATCACCTATATTGGATAGACTTTGCTTTTCATCCCAACTACTTTGACATGGTATCAAAGCTGCGGTTATGGTCTTGGGCAGTTTGACAACTCGGTAGAGCAAGCGGTTCTGTCTCTTGGTATCGGATTGGTTTAATGGATACTATTAGGTGAGTTTTCTCGTCTTGATGTTGAACCAATCTGGTCAGGTCTACTGGTGATGATGATGTGGGCTTGCTCTGAAGTACTAATGGGTCTCAGTATCTGGTTTATGCCATCCAGGTGTTGTAGTTTTGTTGGCATGGATAGGTCTAATTAATTAGCATACAACAGTTTGTGGTACACATTAGATAACATGATCTATTGAAAGTCGAGAAATGCTATTCTGTATATTCATTTTCTTTTCTCTTTAGGATTAAAGACCTGTCCCTTACTGTGCAGATACCAGGATGATTTTTTCAGGATAATATTGTTGTATTGAGAGAATTTCTGTGCACCTTGTATACCATATTTTCTTTTGCTTAAAAATTTTGCTCATTAATAGTGGCGCGGTAGTATGTCATAACCATAACTTCACAATTTCCACTTTCTGTGATTAAGAACCTGGAATATGATTTATGAACGTAAGTTTTTTTAGCGTAATGAGCACAAGGCCAATCCTCCGTTTCTGTTTTCTTAGAATAATTTTATTTTCTTACTCTTAAAATGATTTTGCTGTTGGATATCTTAATAATTTGTTCCCATTTGATATGATGTCATTTGTAAAGTAACATTCCTAGTTGATCTTTAAAATGGTACTTGTGTCTAAGGACAAGCTGTATGAACCACAAAAACAGAGGAAGGCTAAAGAGTGAACCTAAGGAATGATTTTTTTTTTTTTTGGTTGAATTCTGAGCTATTGGGCTCTTTGCCTTTCGTTTCTTCAGTCTTGGGAGAGAGTTTTGGTTGCATATTTCTTATCCCGATATGGAATAGCAGTACTTATTGTTATTTTGCTGATACACAGTCCTTGCTTTTTCATACTCACAGGCAGTTAAATCGGGTCTTCTTAAGATTCTCTCTAAAATGGGCATCTCATTGCTTTCAAGGTATGAGTTTGTGTGTGTGTGTGTGTGTGTGTGTGTTTTTTTCTGCACGCGTGTGTTTTGTATTTTGGGGTTAGGGCAGGTTGAATTACTAATAATAATTCAAATCCTTTTGTCTTAAGTATATTGCTGATAATACCTTTTGTGAAGTTGTTTGGGTTCGAGAGCATTCGGATGTCAAAGCTAATGGTTTCTACACACAAGTATGCTAAAAGAAGCTCTAATTTTCTGTAACTTGATTTCATGTAATACCCAAAATTTCCCTTTCTGTGCCAATACAAACAGGTACAATATTCAGATCAAAATTGTTTCTCCTCTAAGATCAATTTTATAAGGCTGAAAAAGGATACATCAGTTTTCAGGTCACCCCTAGGAATCCTCTTTGTGGAACCCTTGTTTGGGTCAAGAGATATTGTAAAAACTGTAACCTTTGCTGTCTCCAGTTCATTTTACTACTCAAAAGGTTGTCTTTAAAAACATATGGGTGTTACCGTTTATATACTTAAACCATTGATGATTGCTAATTTCCCATTTTCTCGTCCACCTCTTGATTCCTGTTTTTAATCTCACTTTCCTACTGTATCAGGTCATGCTATTTTCTTATTTTGTCTTCTATTTCTAACTCTTTCTGGTTTTTCTCCCTTAGAAGATCATTGTTAACGCACTACTTGGTTTCAGTTATTGTGGTGCACAAATATTTGAAGCCTATGGATTGGGAAAAGAGGTTGTTGACGTAGCATTCTGTGGGAGTGTCTCGAGTATTGGTGGATTAACCCTTGATGAGGTAATAAACTCAATGAAGAAGGTTTTCTCATTGTTTCTTCTTTCTTCAATCCTAGAAAATGCAGGATACACTGAACACAGAACTGTGCGGGAGCACAAAATCATTAACAGACAATTTATCAGAGCTGCATTATACATGCGCTCTCTAGGGCACACACATACACCAAACATACACCGGGCACACACAATGAAAGATACAATCAACACAGAAAAGAAACACGTCTAAGACAAACTTACCCATCCATGCGGATGCAAGCTAATCAGAGGATGGAGCTGTAGTGCTCTGGGTAGAGTAATTTAATGGTTCCACTTATGGAGGGGTGGTAGTTGTCATGGAGGTGGTTGTGGTTGTGATGAAGTGGGAGGGAAAAATGAACTACCTTTGGCGAGAATTTCAATTTGGGTATGTCGGATCTGGCAGTGATGGTCTTGGAGGGGGATGATGGTAGGGCTACTAGTGGGTGGTGGAATGATAAATGGAAAGAAGGGGAAATGCCCGGTGGATTAGAAATGAATAAGGAGGGTTTAAGCAGCGAAAAAAAGGGAAGAGTGGTGGAGGAATGGATGGGATGAAAGGGGGATGCATTGGTGGAAGAAGCAGAAAGGAGAAGGTTTTTGTATGTGGGAGGAAAGGTTAGAGAGATGTATTAGGTTTTACACCCTCTTTCTTTTGATGAAGTAGAGACATTAATGCATTTTCATTTTTTCCCCATTATTTCTAAAATAAACTTGTGCGATAAGTGGAGGTTTCATTTGTTGCTGGGCACAGCTATCTTACACAAACTACAGTTGTTAACTTTTAACTCGGACTGAATCATGAATTTTTATTTATAATGACTGTTCTCCTATAATGACTTTTCATGATTCTCAACCATTTTCCATAGAAAGTTGTCATCTTTAACCGAGGTTTTGTACTTGAAGGTTTACATTTTTCTAAAGATGGCTATTAATTACTACCAGTATCTCATATTTGTTTAGAGAACTGAAGGTGTGCAACTATGTAGGTAGATCAAAATATTTGCTTGGCCATTGAAAATGTAAGATCAAGCAAATACCAGGGTTCAAGTGGAGATTACTGCTCAGTCAACACAAAATTTGTTGGGATTTTATAACCTTTACTTCCTTGAATAAAGTTGTCTCTGATACATAAAGTGCAACATTGAGCATTCTTCACCTTTTGTTATTGTGTTCAAAGATTCATCAGGGCGCCGCATCCCTGAAAATGTCCTGGACCAAGGTTTTTCTGCGCAAACAATGAATTTTTCTTTCCTGCAGCTAGCAAGGGAGACACTGTCTTTTTGGGTGAAGGCCTTCTCCGAGGATACAGCTAAAAGACTTGAAAATTTTGGCTTTATACAATTCAGACCCGGAGGTATTTCTTCTTACTGTCAATGCTTATGTATAGATATATTACATGTAAAATTTGGTTTACCTTTATCATTTCATTCATCTGTGTAAATGTAGTACTAAATCCATTTTCCTTCTGTTGAACTCAGGGGAATATCATGGTAACAACCCAGAAATGTCAAAACTGCTTCACAAAGCTGTCCGACAAAGAAGTGAAAGTGCATATTCAGTTTATCAGCAGCATTTAGCTACCCGGCCCATAAATGTGAGCTTTAAAGAGCTGACAGTTTTTTTTTTTCTTTTTTGATGTTTTAGCAGTGTAAGTTATTTATCTACAATTTGAACTTCAATCGGTTGTATATGCTAAACTGATGATACATGGGGTTTTACGAACATTTAACTTTATTGTGTATATGTTCTAGATTAGGACATCTAGCTTTAAAGAGCTGACATTTTTTTTTTCTTTTTTAATGTTTTAGCAGTGTAAGTTATTTATCTACAATTTGAACTTCAATCGGTTATGGTGTATATGCTAAACTGATGATACATGGGGTTTTACGAACATTTAATTTTATTGTGTATATGTTCTAGATTAGGACATCTGTTTTAGACAGCATTGAGTATATCATATAATATTCAATGATCATTATGATAGGTTCTCCGAGATCTTCTTGAATTCAAAAGTGATCGTTCCCCTATTCCAGTTGGAAGGGTTGAGCCTGCTTCATCTATTGTGCTGCGTTTTTGTACTGGTGGAATGTCACTTGGAGCTATTTCAAGGGAAACTCATGAGGCAATTGCAATTGCCATGAATAGGTTAGGTGGAAAATCTAACTCCGGAGAAGGTGGTGAGGTACTATAATTACATCTATGCAATGCACCTTTCCATTGGAAGATTATGCTAGTTTTGTTTCAGCTACTTTAAAAGAATTTGCTGATAATGTCAGTTACCTTATCATTGTTCAGGATCCAATACGATGGAAGCCACTTACTGATGTTGTTGATGGCTATTCTCCAACATTGCCACACTTAAAAGGTCTTCAAAATGGTGATACAGCTACAAGTGCCATTAAGCAGGTTGAAAAGCGAACCTACTCTTCAACCGTTTTGCATGTCGCATTTATTTATTTGTGTACATAAGAACTTATGTTTTCATTATGGATGAAAGAACTGTTGTATCTATTCTGAATTTTTCAGGTTGCTTCAGGGCGCTTTGGTGTCACTCCAACATTTTTAGCCAATGCTGATCAATTAGAAATCAAAATTGCTCAGGGTGCAAAACCTGGTGAAGGTGGACAATTGCCAGGGAAAAAAGTTAGTGCATATATTGCACGATTAAGAAACTCTAAACCAGGTGTCCCTCTTATATCCCCTCCCCCACACCATGACATCTATTCTATTGAGGATCTTGCTCAGTTGATATTTGACCTGCATCAGGTAAACACATGCAGAATAGACTAGATATGATATTTCAAATCATCAATACAACTTTCTTTTCAAACTGGAATAGTAATGATTTTCAGCTCTATTAAAAACTAGGTCAACCCCAAGGCAAAGGTGTCTGTAAAGCTTGTTGCAGAAGCTGGGATCGGCACAGTGGCTTCAGGGGTTGCAAAGGGTAATGCTGATATTATACAGGTATCAAGTGGTAAATTATTGATTTTCTATACGACTTTAATGGCTCAAGTTTATTCTGTCAAAACACTTGAGTTTTAGTTTTGCAATAAATTTATTATGGTTATGGAAAGCAGTTTATCACCTTTCTCATGTTTCCTTCAGTGTCGCTTGTCTCATTATTTTCCATTTGCTATCCAAAAGCATGCTTTTATCAATTCTTGGAAGTTTTTTAGTTTGTGATGGTAACTACAGAATCAGTCAAAGTGTTTCCACCTTTTTACAAATTGTAAATTTGCATGAACTAAATGTGACAGAGGAAGAAGAATGATGGGGTTATTCACATGAATATAGCACTTTTTAACAACTAATCATTGATCACAAACCTAAGCACAGCCAAAGTAACCAGAAAAGAATGTAGTGTCATTCATTCCTACAGTTGTTTCATCCATTTAAGTTATGAGTAACATTCACTTTTCCTTGGTTTTTCTTTGTCGTGTGACATTTTATTTATTTTGCGATTTGGTTTATAGATATCAGGTCATGATGGGGGAACAGGAGCCAGCCCCGTAAGTTCCATTAAACATGCAGGTGGTCCTTGGGAACTTGGACTGACAGAAACACACCAGGTTTTTCGAACAAAATTTAGAATAAATTGTCATGATATGTCCCTCTTTTTTATTGAAGATCTCATGTCATTCTTTTGTTTTTTGGGGTTAATTCTTGTATAGACACTCATTGAGAATGGGCTTAGAGAAAGGGTCATACTTAGAGTTGATGGTGGCTTCAAAAGTGGAATTGATGTTCTGATGGCTGCAGCAATGGGAGCTGATGAGTATGGATTTGGTTCTGTAGCAATGATTGCTACTGGTTGCGTCATGGCTCGTATTTGCCATACAAATAATTGTCCTGTTGGTGTAGCTAGTCAGGTAAAAATTGTTTGTCCTGGATATGTGTTTCATTCAAGTACTAATTAATTCTTTGGTATATATGACCCTGCTCATGTGTATATTATGGATCCAATTCTTTAGAGGGAAGAACTACGAGCTCGTTTTCCTGGTGTGCCCGGTGACCTTGTTAACTACTTCATTTATGTGGCTGAAGAGGTAAATGTCTTCTTGTCTTAGTGACTAATCTCCTTTTGCATCAAGATGTTTACACTTGCCATTTTACCATTAGCCTAAAATGGCATACAATACCCTTCTTGGTATTTAATGTTTGACAGCATAGTTTATATAGAATGCTTTTTCTTACCCGTAGGAGATAATCTTTTCACATCCTATAAACACTAACCACCAACTTACATTTGAAGTCCATTCCCTGTTGTTCATCACCACTAGAGATTGTTGCTATGCATGAGGCATTGAAACTTTAGAATCCCCCCCACAGATAGTGTTATATTTTCTTTAATTATGAGATGAACTGGAAAACAAACTAAATAGAAGCCATTTTCACCTGGGGCTCTCTCCTTATTTCCTCAACTGAAAAGAGTTATAAAATTCAGCCCTTGAATCCAGAGATAGGCAGGCTCCTTTGATGGAGGCAACTCCAGCTCAACATGTTACAGTTGTGTTTGGTTACACTTAAATTTGTTTTTTTTTTCGCAAATTTAATTTGACTTGTTTGTTTTGTCCATTTTTGTACAAAAATCTTTAAAACTGAAAACAATGCAACAATAACTATTTTTTGCTACAGTGTTTTTTAATATTTTCTAATTTTTTATTATTAATAAATTATTAATTTAAAATTTTTAATGATAAACAATTCTCCTAATGCAATTTCCCACCAAAACAAACTCAAAATACTGATTTCAAATTTGATTTTTAAAATTTCATCTATAAAAAATTCTTGTATACAAATTCCTCCAGAACAAACTCATCAATTAAAACACCAAAATATTTCTCTTATAACAAACCCCGGAAAAAAATATTTACTGCTTTTAGACACATCTAACTTAAGTTGTAAATTAACAACATTGAATCTACGAAATCTTGACCTTGGAATGTTGGAGCTGTTAGATCATTTTGGCTGGATCCTATAGACTTGGTGCCCAAATGTTCACACTATGTGGGTTGCATCAATTCAAGATCAATGAATACGAGGAAGTTCACCTCTCTTAGGGTGCAATACTGCAACTCACAATTTGAGAATGTTTAAAGTGCCCTTGTTAATTGTAGTATGAACTTTTCCAGTTCTGGCTTCTGACATCAAGAAGAAATAACAAATGTGTTAAAGAGTGAAGTGAGAGGACGTGGAAATTATTGCAGCTTTCAGACATTAGGCTAATTAAATCTTCCTGATGCATCCATGTAATGGTGTAAATACTAGTAGGGGTGTAATCGAGTCGAGTCGAGCTCGAGTACACCCCTAATCGAGTAGCTCGATTTTGAAAAAATGTGTACTCGAGCTCGAGCTCGAGCTCGATCGAGCTTTAATAATCGAGCTCGAACTCGAGCTCGACAATTAGCTCGCGAGCTCTGGTATTTTTTTTAATTTTTTTTTTAATTTTTTTTAATTTTTTTTTAATTTTTTTTTAATTTTTTTTTAATTTTTTTTTAATTTTTTTTAATTTTTTTTTAATTTTTATATTTTTTATAAAAATTATAGGATGTATTTGTAATTTTTTTAAATTTAATGAGGTCAAATTATAATTTATTATAAATTAAGGACTAAAACATAATTATAAATAGATTAAATTATAATTTATTAAACTACAGGGACTAAAATATAAATATAAATATTAAAAATAAAAAAAATATATACATATACTCGAGTAGCTCGCGAGCTACTCGAGTACATGTATTCCGAGCTCGAGCTCGACTCGAACTTGGTCAAACCGAGTTCGAGTCGAGTAGTTGACCGAGCTACTCGCGAGTAGCTCGCGAGTAGCTCGCTCGTTTACCACCCCTAGTAAATAGGATGGTTGAATGATTACTCTTTATCTGATTTAAAGAGTATACAGCATTCAAATAAATTACCTATTCAAAAAATATAGCAAAACAGAAACATGAATCACACAAAGCAAGCAAATGTGTATTTCTAATTCTAGTATCCTCTTTCTTCACTCTCTTTTCTAGAGGTAGTGTTAGATATCAGATGAGAAATATGTAGCCTACAATGCCAATTTGTGCCTGAAGGAGTCAGGGTTTTGTGGATCTATGGATAAGCTTTCTTCAACTCATGAAGCTTTATTTGCCTTGAATAACAAATGCAAAAGATTAAGACAAGATGTTGAAGATTGGACATAATTATACTATGTTAATCAATATCATTAGTTTTTGTTGTAAAGATAAAAGTGATGAACATCTTTGCAGTACTAGCAGAAGAATAATACGCACACTGTAAGCCTTATTCAAACTCTTAACATTACTCTTAAAATGGTTCGGTGAAACCCTTTCTTCCTTCCTGCATGCCTTATTCGTAAATTACATTTTCCTTTTCTCCTTTTGCTGATACCGTTGTTGAAAATCTTTTGATAGGTACGAGGTATGTTGGCGCAACTGGGTTATGAGAAACTGGATGATGTCATTGGCCACACAGATCTACTAAGGGCTCGAGATGTTTCACTAGTGAAGACACAGCATCTTGACCTTAGCTATGTTCTTTCTGTATGGCTCCTTGAGATTACATTTGTTTTTTATCATCTGAACAATCTCATATGTATTGCTTCTTTGGTGGTAATTCTACATTGTTCCATATGTAGAATGTTGGATTACCAAAGTGGAGCAGCACTACCATCAGGAATCAAGATGTTCACACAAATGGACCTGTTCTGGATGATATTTTACTGTCAGATCCAAAGGTAGGATAGTATTTCAACACCATTTCTTGTGAATTAAAAGGATCTTTAAAGCTTCTAGCAAGGATGGTCTACAAAGGTTCAAACTTTACATTTCTGTTCTCTTTTGCAAGCTCAAGTGATGCATTTTTTCTGATCCTATTCGCTCTTAGTAAATATTAAACTTTTGGTTAAAGATGGGAGATCATTGATTTCTTATGTGTAGGAATCTTTTGTTCTACTGAAGAACATTTGGTCCTTGTTTGAAGGACATTCACCTTCTTAGCCCTGTACACAGTTTTGTTTAAGGTGTATTATATTAAGGACTGGGTATCAATATGAATGATATCCGTTTATTTTTCCAAGGAAACATCTGCTGGATTCAGTTCAAGGGTATTGAGCCTTCAATCTTTGGTTGACAATTACCTGCTACCTTTGTCAATATGGTGACTCACTTTGATAATATAAGATTATCAACAACATAAAAACAGAAATTAAAATGAGAATAACAAAGAGGGTGATAATTTGAAAACAGTATCTAAACAGCAGACCGCACTATTCCGTAGTTGATGAATCCCAACCCTATTCACATTTCAGATGTAAACCAGATAGTTCCGTAGCCTAGTCTCTCCTGAAATGACTGAAGTGGTTTTTTTTTTTTTATAGCAAATTTTTAGGCTGTCTTAGATTTTCTTTCAAGGAAGACTGAAGCTGTGGAAGCATGGAAAGGCAACTATTTCATACTTTTACCAGGGAGAGTTCATTAAATTTGGATATTATATTAGGTGCTTCTATGAGTAATTGTGCATGGAAATATGTTTACACACCCAAACATAGTCATATTGATATAACTGCTCATATGATTCCCTTTTTTGTCTGGAAACTTTTCTTTTGCACAAAGACGTATGAAATTTGACAGCTAGTTTTTTTTTTCTATATAACAGAAATTTGCCAATTGGTTAACCTTCTCTTTGGGTAATTTTCTTGTATTTCAACCATTCTTTTTCCTCTCTTGTGCACAGATATCTGATGCAATTGAGAATGAGAAAGTGGTCGATAAAACTGTGGCCATATACAATGTGGACCGTGCTGTTTGTGGCCGTATTGCAGGAGTGGTTGCAAAGAAATATGGTGACACAGGTTTTGCTGGGCAGCTGAATATAACGTAAAATATGACTTCATGCTGGCAAATTTTTTAGTTTCTAGGAAATCTTAATAGTTAATTCATTTTGGGATGACAAACAGAACCAGAGCTGAAGTAGAATGGTCGTGCCCCAAATCCCCTTAACACACATGCACAGAAATGCCCTTCCTAAACCTTGAAAATTTAAAGGCCACCCATTCAAAATTCTATATTTTATTTTTCTCCTTGTGCCTCGTAATACTCAAATCCTCGGTATGCCAGCAAAACCATTTGCTTAAAAGTTATAAATCTGTGTTCTTTTTTCTTCTGCAGATTTGAAGGGAGTGCTGGGCAATCATTTGCCTGTTTTCTAACACCTGGAATGAACATCCGACTTGTAGGAGAAGCTAATGACTATGTGGGAAAGGTATGTTGATTAGTTGTGTGTTGACGTGGTTCTGCCGCTCAAAGCTTGGAACTTTAGTGCCACTATTCCACTATTAAAATTAGGTGATAGTTGTCCATGCGAGTTTTGGTATTTTTATTTCAAATGCAATTGAAAGTTTTGCTGTGGTGACTCTGGCAGTTATTACATTTGAAGAGTCAATCAATTTAATTTGACATTGGGTAGTCTTCCATATAACACCTTTTTGTCCAGATTGTGCTGGTTAATTATGGTGTAAAGTAACTTATAACTAGATAAAAACAAGTTATAGGTAGTCATCCATTTAGTCACAAACTCTACAGCAGGTATATGATGATCATTATTTTAACTTATGTAGAATCTAAAACTAGCACTCATTTTCAGGGTATGGCTGGTGGTGAATTGGTTGTAACTCCTGTTGAGAGTACTGGGTTTTGCCCGGAGGATGCTACTATAGTAGGGAATACCTGCTTGTATGGGGCCACAGGCGGTCAAGTCTTTGCTAGAGGAAAAGCTGGGGAGCGTTTTGCTGTGAGAAACTCACTTGCTCAAGCAGTTGTAGAAGGCACTGGTGATCATTGTTGTGAGTACATGACTGGAGGTTGTGTGGTGGTGCTTGGGAAGTGAGTGTCTTCTCTTCTCATATTCTCTTTATTTTGGAAGGGAAAGAATTTTTATATCACTTTGGCTTGCCTCTGATAAGAATGTTCTCTCTTTCTGTGATAGGGTGGGCAGAAATGTTGCAGCTGGCATGACTGGAGGTTTAGCCTACATTTTAGATGAGGATGATACTCTTATCCCCAAGGTTTGTGAAAATGAACCCTATGAACAGCAGACCAGCTTTATGTTCGTCCTTGCAAGATTACTAAGAATCTAGAGGAAGTCATTCCTGGATGCATGCTATTTGGATACAATATAGTTTTAAAAGATGAGATGTGAGAGAGAGTAAAAGCCAAGTTAGAAGTTTGGAGGGAGGCAGTAGAAAAGGTTTTACAATAAGTAGAGGTAAAACTAGATATATGGAGTGCCACTTTTGTAATCATAGAAGTAGGAATAGGATAAATATGAAAATTGGCAGATATGAATTAAAAGCATCTAAAAATTTTAAATTTTAAATTTTTAGAACCTTTTTTTTCAAGGCAGCGACCCGCTAAATTTTTTGAACCTATTATTGAAGAAAATGGAGAAATTGATAAAGATGTTATGTATAGGATTCAAGCAGGTTGGAACAAATGGAATAATGAATCCTCTATACTTTGCGATCGTAAAATAATGCTGAAATTAAAGGAAAATTTTTATAAAACAGACAGAAGATTAACGATGCTTTACGGTTCAGAGTGTTGTTCGACTAAATATGAACATGAACAAAAATTCAGGGTAGCAGTAATGAGAATGTTGAGATGGATAAGTGGACACGATAGACTATATAAACATAAGTAATGAATGCATTAGAAAGGTAGCTCCAATAGATAAGGAAATGAGGGAAACACACTTAAGATGGTTTGAACATGTGCATAAAAGACCTTTAGATGCTTGTGTGCGGCATGTAGACAATAAAAAATTAGTAACTTAAATTAAAAGGGGAAGATGAAGACCAGAAAAGAATTGGAAAGAAACCATAAGAAAAGATATACACTTAAATATAAATGAGGAAATGAGTTTTAGATTGAACACGATAGCAAAATGTGATCTATATAGCCAACCCCTCTTAGTGGGATAAATGCTTAGGTGGTGGTACTGGTGTTGTTGCTATACTCCTTTCCTTGCATATGCAGTTCTTGTCTTTAGAGATAAGTACTTTTTGGTCACTAAATTTAATGGTTCTGATTTCAGAGTGAACAAACTCGTCCGGTGTAGCTTTTTTATCTGGATGAATGAAGTCGTTTGGTTGTAAATCAAAAGCAGTATGTGAGTGATAAAACAGCTCAAAGAAAGGTGCTAGAAACTAGAATAGGTGATGTGCACAGGAAATATTAAATGAACATACATCCGTGTGGTAATCTGTGATATGGATTTGGGTAGTAGGCTACTCAAACAGCAAGACAAGCACAATTTCTTTGATGATAGGGGATGGTTGGTTTACTTATTTAGCATGAGTTTGGAAGTCCTCTTCGATTACGATTGTTTCTTTGAATCTCTGGTTTGTGATGGATGAAGTGAGTTAGGCGACAGTCAGTTCTCAATTTGGGCATATGCTTATCATTTAGGAAATATCTTCACACTTCTGGCATAGGTTTTTCCATCAAAGCACCTATTGTCCCTATAACTGTGATATCTACTAATTTCTTTTTTCTTTTTGTTTTTCGGATTGGTGGAAATGGATAAAACATTAGAGATGTTTGAAGAATTGAGTTTCTTGATCTTAATGATGGTGTACCACCTGCAAAGTGCAGCAATAGTAATAGGCATATTTGTAGTTTTACTTTCAGGCAATGCCATAAACTCATATTTGTATATCTTGATGACTGGTAGCCGCTATGTACTACTCTGGCTAATGAGTCTGTTCCCTGATATATCTTTTAAATGCTAAAGTTTCTGGGTTTGTGTATCATTGTGATTTATAACAGGTTAACAAAGAAATTGTGAAGATCCAGAGAGTACTTGCCCCTGTAGGCCAGATGCAGCTTAAGAGTCTAATTGAGACCCATGTTGTAAGTTACACGATCAACCACGTGATTATTCACAATTGCACACGTAAAACACCTGTGAGTACTTAGTTGAATGCCTGCTAAACGAATAGTGCCACAACAAGTATACTGTTTTTTCATCTTTGGAAAACAGTCTTTTCTTTGGTATGGAAATACAGTTATTGAAGTTACTTTGTAGCTAAACGTTGCGAGGTTGACTTCTATATAATGAAGATTTTAAAAATTAAATTTTGACAATGGAAACTTTGCTATGCAAAACCGGAAGCTGCCTTTCCAATGCACTTTTCTGCATATTTTGCTCTTTAACAAGCAATTAATTCCTGTATCTAGTTACTGCTTCTCTGTATATCCCTATGACCAAGTTCGATTAGCTGCTAGTTCGAAATGTTCTCTTATGGTTGCTTCTTGTGCACTGATGTGGATTATTAGCATTCTGTTGCTCTTTCTGATGGACCTGGCTTTTTTTTTTTGTTTACATAGGAGAAAACTGGAAGTAGCAAGGGTTCTGCCATTCTTGCAGAGTGGGACAAATATTTGCCACTCTTTTGGCAGCTGGTTCCACCTAGTGAAGAAGACACTCCAGAGGCTTGTGTTGAGTATGAGCAAACTGCCACCGGAAAGGTGACTTTGCAATCCGCGTAGGGAATATTGCAAAACATTTTCCCCGACTACTCGTAAACAGTTGCAACCAAAGTTGGCTGGAACCTGTAACCAGTTGTTATTTCTGTGTTCTGGCATCAGATTGTCAAAGTTCCTGACAATGTTGTTCAGCAAAGGATCTTTTACAACATGTTTCACTTGCTGTGTAGTGATGCTGCACATATTTCAGACTCATAATGGTTTTCAGAACCTTAACTGTGGTGGTTGTATGTTCTGCAATGGTGCCTATCACTGGAAATGTAAATATATCTTCACAAGTGACAAGATACTTCTCCCCTTCCATTGCTCCCTTAAGAGATTCACATCCTCAAATCACAGAATAATTGTAAATTTCATCTTGTGTCATGTTATAAATGATCAAGATTGTTCAACATCTCAACTCCAGTTTTGGAATGAAATTGACTATACCAATTGTTTACTTTTTTAATCTCATTAATGCTTTGTTTTGGTTGGTTTTCAAGATTTTATTTTTGTACCAAAAATGAACGAATATTAGAAAAGAGACTTTTGTGCCCAAATGCATTTATCATAACACTCTGCCTGCCTTTTCCATGAATGAAATCAATGTCACATTAAAGTTGATTAATTTAAGTTGATTTCAGCTAAACAAAATTTTACTTGTGATTGATGTATGGCCGTATGGGACCTTTTATCCAACTTTTAGCATTGCATTATATTATTATTATTATTATTATTATTATTATTATCCTTGTTTTTGTTATTATTATAAAATTGTAAAATTTATAGAATTTATCTAGCTTTCAACATATAAAATTATAAAATTTAATAATTTTGATTAGTTGTTTAAAAGGTAATCTTTTTCACATTTTTTGAGAAAATAAATAATTGAAATACAAAATCGTACTATTTGAATCATTAAGCTATATCAATATGTTTATAAAAAAAATTTCATACTTCAAATTTTAAATTTCACTCACATTTTTTTAGAAAATAAATAATTGAAATACAAAATCGTACTATTTGAATCATTAAGCTCTATCAATATGTTTATAAAAAAAATTACATACTTCAAATTTTAAATTTCACTCACATTTTTTTAGAAAATAAATAATTGAAATACAAAATCGTACTATTTGAATCATTAAGCTATATCAATATGTTTATAAAAAAATTTTCATACTTCAAATTTTAAATTTCACTTTTATCAAGCAGACCTAAAATTGTACTCTGCATGCATATTAACACTTATTTTCAATAAAAAAAATATTAACACTTATTTTTTATTAAAAAACATATTTCTACGCTAAATGCAAGCTGAAATTCATTTTTTTTCTCCAATCAAAATTCCTTTTTAAAACGGACTACGATTTTTATTCAAAGAAACTTTGCAGATCCATTAAGGCGTGAAATCTGTATAATTTTGAATTAAGGAATACACTGAAGTTATGCATTTGATTTTGTTTTAAATTATGAAAGCTAGATAGATATAAAAGAAAAAAAAAAAGGGAGAACTGATGGAGATTGTACTTCAATTTGTAGAGTTTTCTGGCCGACGCCCGACCGCCAGCAGCCGCTAATGCCGGCTGCTAGCGATTAGAGCTGTTGGCGTAGATTCGTTTCATGCATGCATGGTTCAAGAATATATTTTCCTTTTATGTGTTTATTTACACTGAATTTGCAAATGCCAATTCTTCATGCACGAAATTTAAAATATTAAATTTTTATGCCATTTCATGTGTCTAATTTTTTTTTTTTTTTTTTTATGGAAGCAATTCAGTTTAAGTATGCTTTTGATCCCAATTTGATGGTTCTCTGTACTTCTGTAGTTCATGAACTACTTCTTGGATTGAAGGAGATTGAAGAGTTTAACAAAAATAGGATAAAAATTTGAAAAGAAAAAAAAAATTTGAATCGATTGAGTCTAGAACTTCTTTAGTTTCAACTAAAGCTGTGTTTGGTAGCTTAGAATTGCACTCTCAGAATTAGAATTGAGGGTTAAATTCTAATTCTTGTGTTTGGTTATAAAATAAAATTTGGATTTTGAATTCATTTATAATTCTATAATGGCCCAATTCTGCAGTTTTAATTCTTTTCTTTTGGTAGATATTTCCAATTCTAATTCAAGATAGAATGGGTCAAGATAGTGAAGTGGTAAAAAAAATTAAAAGTCTAGTGAAGTCAAAATTTTTGGAGATATATAAAAATAAAATTAATTTATTTCTTTTAAAATTAAATTATATAAAAATAGAAAATAATATTAAAAAGTTAATATTATTGTAAAAAATATATTAAAAATAAATTATTTTCTCAATTCTAATTATCAGTGAAATCTAATTTCATACATTTTTTAAACTTTCAAACAAAGGATTTGGAGTTATAATTCAATTCTATATTAATTTTGTTGTTTTGCCAAACAAAGTAATTCAAACATTTTAGACTTTCAATTCATTGAATTACAATTCTATAATATTTAAATTCTAATTTAATTCTATTTCTAAACAACCAAACACAACCCAAAAGTTTTGTATAAATTGATTGATGTCTCCTTTAAATTTGTGGAAAATAATCTAATTCCTCATTTGATTTCTAAATACCAATCCCTATGATTTTTTAAATAACATTCTTTCAAGCGTAAACTAGTCGTTACTCTGTTTGGTTGGTGTCTATTTAGGATTTATTTATAAAACTGAAATAAATTGCATTTGTACAAATTTTTTACAAAGTCTATCATATATAAAACGAAAAGAATTTTGCAAAGTAACATCAAAATATAATAGTATTCTCAGCAGTCAAATCTGGTACAATGATGTAATCATTCCTCTTTCTCATTAGGTGGGCCCAACATTGACAGCTCCCACAAATTGAAAAAATAAAAAGCTGTATATTTGCTGATTTCTATGTAAAAATGAATCCTAAATATAGTTTAATTTAATCATTTAATAATATATAAATCAATCATTATATATATAATAATAATAATTTTTTCTATACACAATTTCTAATAAATTAACAAAATTTATCTATCCAAACACATCTAATCATTTTATAAATATTCCTTTCTCATAACATACTACGAAAAAATCTTTTTATAAATAAAACCAAAAAATATATCATCCAATCGGAGCCTAAATTATTTGAATGATATAGTTTAGTGATTATTCATCCCAATCAAAACAGGAACAATCTTGATATACTTTTAAACACTTTCAATTCCCTTTATAACGTTTGGTTATAACATTGATTATGTATCCTCTTAAATTATGTTCATTTGAAGTTAACCATGTGATCTCACATTTTTTTTTTCCTTTTTTGAATTAATCTTGTGTACCTTAATACTCATCTTCTTCCCTTCTTATGTAACCATAAAATAAGATTATGGAAAAAATATTAAAAAGTAAAAACATTTAAAGCATCTCAATTTTCATGAATTATATTATTAGATTTTTTTGGAAAAGATCATGATTTAAAAAAAAAAAAACCAAGTAAGCATGCTCTTTACAATTGTTTTTTGTTTACGATTAATGAAAAACTAGGAACTACCACAATATGATAGAGATAGATATACGAGAGAGAGAGAAATAAAAATTGATGTTTTTTAAACATTCATTTTGACTCCTAAGAAGGCAATTTTTTTTTTATTTTTAAAGAAAGGTAAAAATTGAGATTTTCTAAACATTCATTGGTTTGTAGTTATAAATAATAAAACTTATCCATAAATTTTATTTAAATATATCTTAGAAAGTAGAAATAAATTTTTAAAAGTAAATTTCTAATAAAATTATTATAGATAGCTAATGAGTAAAATTAATAAATTAACATTACATTCTTTCTCTCCATTTCAATCTAAAAGTAGACAAATGAATATAGTCAATATTAATTTTATGTCATTTCATTCAATCCCTTCCTCTCTTTTTCTAATTTCTATCTATCAAAATTATCCAAAAATAAAATTCACTCTCTCTCCCTATCTTCTCCTTTTGTTTCACTCCTTCAATGCAAGCCTTGTAGTTCTTATATCTATTTTTTGAAATAAAAATAAAAATTTGTAAGAGAACTTTTATAACATTTAAGATAGTTGATGAATTATCAACACATCAATAATTCTCCAAAATGAGAATGATTACTTTTTTTATCAATATTTAGAATGATCATCCAAGACTTATTTGCATATTGTGTATCATTCGTTCAGTTATTTATGAGTTTTATCAGTGTATATTATGCATTTATGTATATCATGTTGTGCTCAAGCAAGAAAAGAAGATATTGAAATATATGTGCAAGCTATCCATGGCAAAATTAAATCATTCAAAGATAAGGATATTTCATTGCGCAATTGCAGGATATATTGGCGTAATACTCTTTTGATTGGGTATATTATCAAGTCATTTAATATTAATAATAGTTTATTTAAATTCATTGATTTTATTTGATAATTTCAATAAAAAAAAGTAACAAAAAATTATACAAAACTTATATAATAGAAGATCCAATGCCGTTTTATAAGTGGGACGTTTGGGAAAGAATTTAGCAGATAAAAGAGAAAAAAAAATTACAAGCCAAAATAAATCAACATAAATACCGCTTGTGGACACATGCATGGACCAAATCTTGAGGAATAACTACATATCTCATAAATAATCATTGATTCAACGTGATTAAAATGAGAAAATTAATCCAATCCAAAACTATTTGAATATACTTCATCATCCTATGTACATTAATTTCAATTAATTTACTTAATCCAAAAATTTTACTCTCCATTATTAGTATAAATGTATAGAAATTTCAAGATAGATAACAATGCAGGAGTTAATAATTCTGACTAAAACTTAATTTTAAGCCCAACAAAAATAAAAGAGAAAATTGCAAAAAAAAAAAAAATTTTTAATTAAAAATCTTTTTTCATCAGTCACATTTAAAATAACACAAAAATTTATATGAAACATGATTCATATATGAAACGAGTAGTTAATGACGCGCGCTCGTGCACACGTTTATACATGTTCCGCATTTTTTTTTTCTTGTTTTAAAATTTTTTTCACTTTAGTGTATCATCTTGGAAATAATATGGGCTAAAGTGAATATTTGATAATTTGATACGATAAATTAAAATTAGATATGCTAATTTGAAAATTTGATTCGTTAAAGTGAAAGTTTGAAATGTTAAAATGAAAATTTGATATGTTAAAAGAGAAAATTTGATACACTAAAGTAAAATTTTGATATGCTAATTTGAAAATTAATACACTATAGTAAAATTTTGATACTTGTATTAGATTGATATTTTTGAATATAAAAGTGATACGCAAAAATTGATATTTTTTTTAAAATAATACGTGAAAATTGATACTTATATTAGATTGATACTTTTGGACTCAAAAATGATATGCCAAAATTATAACCACACACGTGTGTAGGTAACATATTTAAACCAGTTTCACAAAAAAATGATGCAATTTTGTTACTAACATTAAAAATTTGCACTAAATTGATCATTTTATCTAAATTCATCTACTTTTTAACGAAAAAATATACACATATACACGTGTATAGTTTTCATTAAAAAATCAAACAAAAATGGATGAAAGAATAAGTGTAGTACAATTCTTCATGCTAGTGACGAAATTACATCATTAATTTTAGATGTGGTTGATGAAAACTTTGTGCTAACAAATATGAAAGGATAATTTTTCCAATAAAATTCTAAATCCTTCTCATCATGAAGGAATAATCCTTTCATTTATATATGTATATCTAGGATGTGGATTTAAAAAAAAAAAAACGTATATTCAAGTTGCTTTGTGATGCTCAAGAAATAGAAAATTCAGTAAAGTTCAAAGACTTGCCCCATACTTAATAAATACAACAAACATTAATTAGTAATATAATTAATAATACTAATAATGAATACTAAGATTCAATAATACGATGTAATTAATGAATTTAAATGAATCTAAGTCACATGTTATAGGATCTAAATTCTAAGGTAAAAACATTAACCCAGCTCGAAGCTCAAAGCTCGTTAGATTTTGTTGCCGTACGTGTGGAACATGGAGACAAATCCAGGTATAATACAGCCAAAAAAATGAAAAAAAAAAATTAATGTCCCAAGTCAAAACTTTAAAATAAAATTTGCATGCATGAATCAAGAAGGGTATGGGACTGAAACAGAAAAATAGCAAGAATAATATTTTAAAACCACTTGATTTTGTGTTCCACTTGTCACAATTATCACAGAAAAAGAGAAATTGTAATTGATTTTTAGTAACTTTACAAATTTTTTTTATTTTGTAAATAATACCACATTATGTATATGATAGGAGGAGGCTTAACATGGATATTTAATTACTTGTATTAATCAAATCAAAATAAAATCGTAGTGTCTTACTTTTAACTTCCAAATAAATAAATTCATAGTTAAAATAAAAGGAAAATTGCAAAAACCAATCATTCACATTTATTGAAAAAACTTTTTCATTACTCACATTTAAAATAATACAAATTCGTTATTCACAAACATTAAAATATTGAATCGAATTTATTCTTATTTATACTTTTATCCAATTTTGTTTGATTCATATACTAGATAGAGTTAGATGAACGAAACAATTCAATGCGAGTTTTTAATATGAATGACGAAATAGTGTCATTTGAAATGCAACTACTGAAAAAAAAAATCATTAAAATATGAAAGAATTTTTTTTTCTTTTGCAATTTTTCCTAAAACAAGTAACTATACAATAGTAACTATGCATAAAATAAAAACATTTAACTTGAGGCAAAAAAAAAAAAAAAAGAAGAGAATAACAACATGTAAGATTAACATGACTTGTTCAAGCTCAAAAAGATATATAATTAAAAAAACGGTTGCATCCTTATCTTTCCTTTTTGACAAAAAAAAAAGAAAGAAATAATGATCCTAACAATCATGTTATACATTAAAAATTAACCAGTAAATCATGGGTACTTGATCATAGTATTCTAAAACTCCACAGTAAATTAAAGCTGGATTTGTTTGTCCAAATACAGATGAATCTAATTTAAGGCCCACTGGAAAAATAAGCATTAAAACCCTTCTGAACTTTTCTTTTTCTTGAAAAACATCGCCAAGAAAAGAATAGAATCTAGTGTACATTTCTCACGTGGCTCACCATTTTTTGGGGTGGTCAAAACAGCCTATGTATAAACCACCATCCAAATCATGTCTTTCCTCGTGTACTTCGTCCACTCTTTCCTTTCATCCCTTCTGAAGTTTTTCTGTATATTCAATTGGACAATCTAGTACTACTCCATGTTTAATTGTATCCCTCTTTGACAAGAACGCGTTTGAATTGACCAAAACTTTTCAATATTCTATGTTTCTAGCCAAATTTTGTGAGGGGAATTAGTGCATATAAAGTTTTATTAATGAGACTTAATTATATGGTTTTCTCTACCAAATTGATGTGAGAAAACCAAAGATGGAGTGAGAATAAATTCAGAAAAAGCTTGCTACAATAGTACACAAAGAAGATACAAAGGTCAATGCATATAATAATGCATGTACGCATGTAGCCAATTTAGGATTTGACCTAGTAAAACATGCATCTAGCCATTTCCAAAAAGGAAAACAAGAAAAGGGTAAAATATTTAGCAGTCGAGCTAATTGATCATTAATAACACAATTTCAAATATGATATATGGATTTGACAAATTTTTTACGCATATGATATATGGATTTGACAAATTCTTTACGTAAATTTGTTGCAACATTCCTTTTTTTTTTTTAGAACCGATATTTATAATAGGTAAGCAGGAGAGTTTGCTTCCAAGTTACCATCCTAATTGATCATTAATCAACAAATTTCTCATACTTTAACGCTAGCTATAATAAGTATATGATACAATGATTTTAGCATGTGATTTGTACTCAATTTGTACATTTTTTTTTGAAGGAAAGTTCATCCGAATTAATTAACATGATAGTAACTATATATATAGTTTTCCCTCATCAGAAGCCAAAATAAAACTCAAAATATATGCATGGTAATTAGAAATAATACTATAGTAAGAAGCAAACAGTCATTTTTATTTACCTCATCAAGACTAACGACATTCATCACTAACTATGCACTTGGAACAATTCATCTTGCATCCAAGATTAGTTAAGCATGGAGGAGTGGGTAACCTCTTCTTCACACACATAAGGACAACAAAATTAACCAAAAAATGGATCGGAGAAAATTAAATTAATGGCATTTTCTTCAACACAGAAATCTTCAATGATCTGATCGTCCCTGGACTGGATTAGTAGTAATTCTTCTATATCTGAAAAGGGTCAGTTTCATTCCTGAAGGGCGACCGGTAAATCATCAAACTGAAGCACAGGCTCCAACATCCGGGATTCTCGAAGGCGAAAATGCCAAGAAAATCAAGAGGGCCATTATCAAAACCGGAACAAACAAAATCATCACCGGAGGAGGAGGAAGCGGTGGCAGAACCAGCGGTAATAACAAAAGAGACAACGTTAGCACAACCATTAATGCTAAAGTTCTCGAATTAAAATATCTAACCATCAAACTCTTGTACGATTTTTGATCATCACTATCAATATTTCTTCTTCTTCTTGTCGTTGTTGTTGTAGCTACACCATTCACCTCTACTGCCGATATTCGTTGCTGATCACATTTGTAATACAACATCATCTTCATCCATACCAATCTCAAATGTAGAATTTTCCAAAAGAGTTCTTCAAAATTTGATAAAAATTGTTGTGAAATTGGAGTTTACACAGCCAAGGAAGAAGAACAAGAAGCAAAGAGAAGTTTAACGAATGATACTGAACGTGACTTATGCGTTACGAATTTTATCAAGAGTGTTTATATAATTGAGGATTAATTCGTAACCGGTGTCTTAGTCAAGCCGACACGTCACCTGACCAACCGCAAACGTAATATCAAAGTTTTGGGTTGGATTCATAGTACCAAAGGAGTTTTCGGGCAAATCCTTAAAAGGGGGCAATGAATATCTTGTTCTACTTTAATTCTTCATTACAACCTTATTTTATTTTTTTAAATTTTTTGTCCCACTAGGCATTAGATTTATTATTTTTTCATTTGATTTTTTTTTTGGGAGTTCTTTGGGACAACTTGTGATTTTCAATCCCTCAATTCCTCCATCATGGGTTTTTTCTTTTAACTTTCATCCATAAATTTTGTGCTTCTTGATTGGCTTTTGATTTTGTCCCACTTGCCACCACTAGGTTAGACATGGTTTAGTTTTTTGTTTTGTTTTTCTTTTCCTTTGTTAGAGATGATTGAAAGTGGGATTAGGTTTTGATTAATGATTAATTTTTGTACAAGTAATGACACCGCATCATTGGAGGTTAATGTAGAAGAAATTATGTGTTGAATTCTAATCTATAGAACATAGGGGTAAATTACTTCAATATATTGTTGTCTAATTTGAGTGTTTATTTAATTCGATTTTGTTTTCAAAATTTAAAAAGTTCAATTTTTTTACTCACGTAGCATTGTAGCAAGTTGGGATTTAATTTTAAATCGTCTTTCGTGTTTTTTTTTTTTGTCTTAAAATCCAACTTGAATAATCATTTGACATGCATATAACAACAAGAAAAGTATAAAAATTGATGAAGTTGGACATGTAAGTGTCACATGATTGTCAGAATTAGATTTTTGTTAAATGAGAAATGAAAATAATGACCATTAAAAAATTAAATTGCAACATGAGGAATAAAAGTAAAATTTTTTAAAAATTGAAAATAAAATCAAAATGAACCCCTAAATTAAAGTACGATTTAAATAATTTATCTATACAACGTATATTAAATAGTGCTATTAATTACTCAATAATTTTGTGAATTAACATATGATCAAAACCTTTCCAAAATTGAAAATGTGTCTTGTAAAGAATTTGTTACATTAGATGTACAACATTTTCGGATTTGAAGGGCGACTTGTAAAGAAATTGTTATATTAGGTGGACATTAATATTATTCGTTTGAAGAATTTTTAGGGAGGCAAAATCTATTTTTCCCAAGAATATTTATATGAAATCCCTTTTTCTTTAGGTTTGGCAATTTAATCTAAAACTTTATACTTGAAGAAAAATAGATAAAGCTTTTGTGCTCGTTCCGTCCTCTTAGCTTTAAATTTTACATTGTCATTTAACTTAACAAGATAAAGTAGAACAATTAAATGCTTGCAAAATCATGATTATTCATTGCATTCATGTCTGGATTACTTGCAACCATAGTTACGTTGTTGAATTAGAACTAAAACGTGCCACAATGTATGTTCATGGAACTTCATGCACATGTTTTATATTATAAAATACGTTGTAAGCATTTTTAATAAATATTAAGATACTAAAAATAAATGAGTTTAGGCCATTATGGTGCAAAAGTGTAATTGATTTTGTTGACTCCTTTTTTAATAGCTTTAGAAATGTTAGAGTAGTACTACTTGTTTATATGTTTTATCTCTGATGATTTTGGGTAAATTTGTCATCAACCACTTTTAATTTAATAAAAATTGGGAACGGTGTTCCTCTGTGAAGAGGGTTAGTCAATTAAAAAAAAAAAAAAGATTTAGTTGTCTCTATTTAGTTGAAAAAATGTTTAATTGTTATTATTGTATTAAAATATTAAAAATATAATTTGAAAAAAATAACAATTTTCTCTTACACAAAGGAAATGAAGAATTTGGAGCCCTTTTCAAGTGAATAATGGTAGCATGTTTCAATCACGAGGTAAAACATTAGCATATTAAACTTTAATTGATATTGGATAGCAATAGAAATTATGGTGGGTTTAATCCCAAATTAATACGCAGAATTAAATTCGAGAATCCAAGAAATCTACGAATTAAAACAAGAAAAAAATATAAAATTGAAAATATTTTAGAAACCCACAACAACAAACTCAAATTAATTAATTAATAGAGTTAATTGCCAAAAAAAAATCCACCTTTGAACTATTGTTCAATCTCAAAATATCCCTTGATCTTCAATTTTAACACTTTACCCCCATAATATTTAATTTTTCATAATGTACAACAACTTCATCCCAACTGATATAAATTATATTACAAAAAAACAAAATTAGCCCTTACGAATATTATGCTCCGTTTGGATGAGCTATTTTGGATTATATCATGAATTTTTTTTTTGGATTTGTTATGAGAAAAGAATATTTTGGGAGTGTTTGGAATGAATGATTTTATTTTGTTGGGATTTGTATTGAAGATTTTTTTATTAATAAAAGTTTGAAATTTAAATTTGAATTAGTATTTTATTAGTTTATTTTGGTGGGAATTGTGTTAGGAAGAATTGTTTATTATTAAAATTTAAAATTCAAATTCAATATTTTATTCATAAATATTACTGTAGCAAAAATAATTACTGTAGCATTGTTTTGTGTTTTAAAAATTTTGATGAAAAAGTTGAACAAAACAAACATCTTATTTTGCAATTGTGAAATAAATCACAAAATTAAGACCATGACCCTAGTTATCCAAACCACCTTCATTTGTATTGAATTGTAAACAACCTTCATTTGATTATTTTACTATAATTTTCAACAATCATTATTCATTTTTGTATCTTTGATCTCTACTGGTATCTCTTAAATTTTTTTTTTTTCTGGGCATCATATATCATCTACTAAGTGAACATAGTTTTTTAATTTCTCTTTTCTTTAGGTGAAACTTTAAAAATGAATAGATTAAATAAATAGAAAAAGTTTTTAGAATACAACATATATGTTGTATATATTTGGCAGTCCAACAAATTTAACAAGAATAAAATTATATCTCTACATTCTTATGTCTACTAGCAATGTTGAAATTATTGTACAATGCGAAAAATTAAACGTTAAGGATAGTAAAACGCTAAAATTGAAAGTTTAGTGAGTATTTTGTAATCAAATAATAAATCAAGTGTATTTTTTACAATTAACTCTAATTAATAAGAGAAGCACGTGTTAGAATTCAAACCCTCAACTTGTTGGAATTTTAACGTACGTATACTAAGATCGATCGAGAAAATTCAATAATTATTAAAAACTTTAAACACCAATTACTTTCTAATTTGTTGCTATCTCTTACAAGATCTAAAGGGTCAAACCACTTAATTAGTTGGCTTTAATGGTCCTTGAGCAGTACACTAAATCTCAAGTTTTAAAAGTTCTACTTATAATCAAAATGATGAATAACAATTTGCTCACTATATTAGATAGGCATAGAAATGGTTGAAGAAAAGTCTAAAAAAGGAACCCAATCCTTTTTCTTGTCAATTATTTCAATTCATCGAGTGATCCCTCAATAAGTAAAAAGGTTGAAATGTTTTATGATTTAGACAGAGATAAAGAAATCTTGTTGAAGGACAGGAGGAAAATTTGGTCGGATAATCATGAGCTGATATAGTGATAATTTTTAATTTTTCGCAATGTTTATTTATGATTTATTAGACACTCATATTTTCTGTTTCATTCACTATTTTAATTTATAAATACACATTATATATATTTAACTAAAAACCCTATCAAAGTATTAGTGAATTTTAAGTGATAAATGTTAAATGTACGTGATCTTTATTTATAGATTGAAACAGGTAATGAAACATAGAATGTAATATTATTTAAAAATTGAAACAGGAAATAAAACATAGAATGCAACAGAAGATGCATTGGATTTATTAGGTAGGGAAAAGTTGGAACTGATTAATTATTGGCTTGGTTCGTTGTCATAACTCATCTTTGTCCAAATTATAATGTGGGAAAATGGGACTTTTTAATCAAATTGTGATATTAGATCTCTACTTGCTCAACAATGCAACTCATAGCATTTATGTTAACATTTTTTTTAACCAATAAAGTCTTCATTTAAATTCAATTTCACAAAAATAGTAAAAAGTAAGATGCAGAATACTAACGAATTTCTGTGATTATAATTCAATTGTCTATCATTTTGTTGTATTTTTCATACTTTTTTTTTAAGAATATTTTGTTTTCAAAATTACAATATATATATATATGATATTTTCATCTTCACCTATAATATTACAAAATCGGGTGGTGGAGAACTTTCCTGAATAATGAACATAATTATGATGAGTGTGATGTAACGAAATTTTACATTACGTGTTACTTAAATGCTTCCTTTTTCCTTTTTCTAACTTTGAGATCGGTTATTCATAGGCTTACAGGCTTTTTATAAGTAGATGAAATTTTAATAATGAACACAACATAAAGGAAAAACGCACGCTTAAATTTACTGTTTATTGCTTCTGTATATTTCTTCACTTATAGCTTAATACACAACTTTTGTACTTAATTTTTAATTGTTGCAATTCAAACTTAATTTTTGAGATTCAATAAATTAAGTGTTATGAGAAAATTAAGGAGAATGGAATAATGTTCATTCTTACAAATTTCTACCCTACAAGTCTATTTCTTGTTCCTAAAGAAGAATCACAAAGAGCCATACCCAAAGTTTAACTGCTTTTAATCAATTGAAGTTTTTCTAGAATTAGGAATTGTTCATTAAACAACATTTAAAGAAGACACGTAAAAACACAACAATTATGGCCAATAGTAGCATTGGTCAAGGACCATTGCTTGTTCTACCAAAAAATAAGGGGGACCATTACTTGGATTTTAATGTTCTCTACAGACTTCTTAATCCATTTTCTATTCAACTAGCTCACAGTTTTGTTTGTAGTTTTGACGCTAAATGATATTATTTTAAATATTAAACACAGTTAGATGAAGGAGCTAGAGAACTATTAGTCAGTTGAATGAAAATAATTGAAAATTGTTTACATTACAAAATTCAAAATTAAAGAATTATTATATAATTTTTTTAAAAAAAATAAATAAATAAAAATAAAACGATACTTAATCCCAAATTAAGTTACCGATCATTTATCCAAAAAACTATCTTTTGAAGAGCTGTTAGTCAAGATAGCATGAAATTGGTGGTCCAAGCATATATATATATCTTCATTGCTTTAGAAATCAATTAATAAATTAGCCACTTGGTTAATCTTCAAATGGTGATTAGCCTTTTTTTTTTCTTTTCCTTGGATTAATTAAGCTTATGCCTTTCCAAAAGAGACATGAAAAGGAACAGTTATGATCATTTCACTGATGAACTATATACCTAACACTAAAAAAGAAATATTAAACTTTTGTTCATCAATTCTATATATATATATATATATATATATATATATATATATATATATGCTCCTCCATTGAACCTTGTCCAGGTTCAAATGTGCTGATGTTGAGCCTAAATCATTTAATATTCACAAAGGCTTTTTACACAGTAATGTTGTAAGAAGAATACCAAATTATATATATTCTCATAGCCATCATTTTCATGCATGAGTGATTAGTTCATTTGAAGTCATTTTCAACCAAACTGTACATCTTCCATTAATTCATCATCAGGTCTTGCAAAACCCTAAGAGAATAAGACCAAAAATCCATGCATGAAAGCCTGATTAATCTGCATACATGCATCGTCTTTATGGACTTATCACATCAAAATCGCATCAGAGATATATATGTCAAGTGAAGACAGGAATCTTCACTCACTGCATGCAGAGTAGTGAATGAAATATGTATCGGTTTTAGTGATACATAGGTTCAGAGGAAAAGAAATCATGTAAATTAATTGTTTGTTAGTCGTTATATGCAATTGTCTCTTTTCATGAAATTTCCAGGAAATATATTAAGATTTGGCTTGAGTATACTAGCTATAACCATTGGAAAATGTCAGAACAAATGAACAAGAATGTTTGTAGCTTCTTAACTTTTGGTGCACATTATTTCGATCACTTCTTCAGAAAATTTCAAAATTTTCATAAGAGTAAAAGGACTTAATCCAGCGTGTTTCAACCAGTGAAGAGGGCACCATAGAAGTTCGTGATTCCATAAATATATGATAGCTAATCAAGAAACTAATTTAAAGCGTCATTAAAAAAAATATTAAATGATTAGTAACCATCGATTCATTAGATGAGTTGATAGTTAATCACTAATGATAAAAAAGCACGTGTAGTGTAATGCTCCATTACTCATGTGATTCTGTGCATTAACTAAAAAATCTAACGAGTTGGCGATTAAGCACCAATAACAGAACGTACATGTAGTGTAATGTTTTATTAGTTATGTGATTTTGTACATTAACTAAAAGTCATGTTAGCATTAGGGTACACACATCCTCTTGTTAAAAGGTGAATTCAATACGACAATACCTTCTAAGCATCACCAATTACCAAAGTTTACACTTTCACCACAGCGAGGAGGAAGTTCGAATTTGACATCCCCTAACTATATAGTTAGTTAATTGCATGTTTGTTTTCTCAACTCCAATGAAATGGCTGAAATAATCAATATGAATATCATTATTCCTCAACTTGTATTGTGGATTGTAGCCATCCTCCTAGGAGAAACAATCCATATAATTTGAGTCAAATCATATGAGGAAATTTCCCTTTTTTTCACACCTTGTCATGTTGGAATTTGACAAATCACAAACAGAATTATCAAAAGTTTCAAAGTTAAATCATAGAACCCTCAAATATACTCCCTTCCCACATAGCAATATAGTGGCTAATATAGTGGCTATTAATCAAAGTTAAATCATAAAATATATATATATATATATATATATATAGTGGCTAATAATCAAACAAACAAGAACAAGGGAACCAAAAATGTGGAAACTATATAAGTCTACAACTATAACTAGAAGTCATGAGACTGCTTTGATGTGGCGCTCTGACCATTGAATTTTGCTTTCTGCGCCTATGAAAGTCATCATCATGTACTGATACATTGCATGCAATAATGAACCAGTACAATGGACTTTAATCAGTACTAGATATATATAGCTGTTGCTGCAGCCTAGCCATGATTTTCTTTCTGTGGTATGCAACTTTTGCCCGCTTTGATTTTTGATTTCAAAGATGCATAATCATCAGTAAAGGTGAATATTAATTCAATCATAGATCTTAGAAAAGTCATGAGGCGCCTGTTCATCATTTTGATATGCCTTGCCCTTTTCATGTCCAATTGTCCATCGACATGTACAAATGATTCAACCCAAATTTGAGGAAACATCTTGGTTAAATGCACACTTTGTCCCTTCTAACGAATTGAATGATTATAAGAAATATTGTTGGACGTACAAATTATCCAAAAAATGTTGATATTTTTTTCCTTTTGTCGTTTTCATATCCTTTTGTAGTTAACAAGAAATTTTCAACGCACTTCTTTGATGAATATCTGTTATTAGTATATATTGTCCTTGGACCGTGCCAAGCTAAGTCAATATGGAGTCCATATTTCTCAAAGAAATAATTTTGTGGAAAAATTGATCTACAGTTCATTTGTCAATCGTTCATATTTAAAAGAGATATAATTTTGTTATTTAGATTAAAAATACATGCTAAATTTGTTTTTTTATCTAACTCTATCTACTTTTTTTAACAAAAATTTATTCATGTGTCAGGCATAGAATAATATATACATGTATATTTTTTGTTAAAAATAAAATAAAATTGGATATAAGAATAATTTTGGTATAATTTTTTAATATGAATAACAAAATTTTATCAAATATGAAGGATTAAAAAAAACTTTGTCTAACAAATATGAAGAATAATTTTTTTTCTAATTGGATTGCACAATATTCTTCATAAGTACCTCATGATAGTTTTAGTAAGACGTATTGTGTAGACTATTTAGGAAAACAAAATTTACATCCTTCACCACTAAAATAAACCAATGAGAGAAAAGGCCAAAGTTAAATTCTTTTATTACTTTATGTAAATTCTAACCTTTTTAACAAAATTTGTCTAGAACAAAAGTTTGTGTAAAAATTGCTAGAATTATTATACAGGTGGTCTAATGTGAAAAGAGTTCATATTAAAAAAACAAAAGTTAAACATGATTTTAACTATCAATAAAAATCGAAAAATATTAGAATTACGGTTTCAACGTTAAGTAAATATCTAACTATCGTTTTCTTAACTGTTCTTAGAGGAGTTTTGTAATTATTGTATTTCAAATCTAATAGATAAGACGAATGCGAATCAAACCGGGGTCACTTGATTTTTCCTCAAAAACTATGTTGATCTTTCATATCCAACCCGTCAGGCATCTTATATTTTCAGTGGCAGAAATATCATTCCATTTGAAAGAGCAATCAAATTAGATGGATGACTGGTTTTGATACGATTCAATGCATGTTCCCTAGATTAATTAAATTGTTTAAAAAAATCTGGAGGGAATGGTACAACACTTCTGCCCAAATCCAGTCGTTTTCGTTCCCACTTTGGGTATTGAAAATCACTTCTAATCTATTCTTTAGTCGATAATGCATGACTTCTTAACAATGTAATTATATATATGCATATATTAATCAAGCATCCAAAGAGTGAAACAAAATATTTTGTTTGAGTGTGCACTTTGGTTATATCCAATTGATGGAAGGAGAAGATTCATTGATTTTTTTTCTTTTTATGGAGAAATGACTAATTCAGTTATTCATCAATGAATGTGACATTTCTGAGGTAGAAATGTCGAGTTTTCTTCACCATAAAAGTTGTAATTTTCTTCCCCTATGCTTTAGGTCAATCCACTTTTTAGCCATTTTCAACTTCAGTTAGTTAATTGATTTATCCTAGCTCCTTATAGTCATGTCATTTGATCTCTTAGTATTTCTATCGACCTAAGTAAATGTAACACATGATAGATAAAATAAAAGACAATAATTTTTGAAAAAATACAAATTTAGAAAATGTGAAAGTTGCATTAAATATATAATATCAATGTGGTAATAATGATGATAAAGGGCTATAAATTAGCTCTATATTATTGCAAAAAATCTCAAAGCAAAACATAAAATAATTTCAAAATAAAGAAAACTAAATTAAATGGTCATGAAAGTGGATTAAACAAATAAATTTTGTCAAAAGGCACTAATCATGAGGCAAACCCTAATGAAACTTGTAAAACTCGTCAAAGAGTTTTGAAATGATATATAATAAATACAATTTTAAATTTAAATAAAAAAGTTTAACATTAAAAATGCGTTTTAACTCTTTTTCCCTAAATGAACTTATCCTACATATCCAAATATACATCCTCAATCCATTCTAAGTTACAATGTGACATTTGAGGTTTTGAAAACGTAATTTTTCCCTAAATAAACTTATCCTACATATCCAAATATACATCTCAATCCGTTCTAGGTTACAATGTGACATTTAAGGTTTTGGAAACGATTCTTACGTTTAAAGTTTTGGTACTTGTCTATTAGTACTTCATTCCAACTCAAAAAATCAAATGAGAGCCAACTTAATTTTCCACTCTTTGTATACTTTAAAGTTCGAAATTTCTTGGATATCAATGTGTTATGATTCCAAAAGTTTTACTAGATCTTCTTTCAATATATGTGTACAACAAAATAGAAAGAGAAAAAAAACTAAAATTTTTTATTAGCAAGTAGTGCAACTCTTCTTTTAATGGCTCAAGAAACCTCTTTCATCACTGTAAACGCACTTCTTTAGTCTCTCTTTGCATTCATGAACCCGTCAATTCTATACAACCTGTAAGTTGCAGTGCTAAAACAGCAAGAATTCTTGAAATTTGATACATAAATCTGAACCTAAACTAGTAGCCATATTTAATGAAACACCTGATGAATACTAACAAATGGAGCTCACTGCTCTAAGACCAGGCACTCTCTTCGATTCGATCTATTGATTTAGAACATATATAGAGAGCACTACCTCCCAAGTTGCAGAAGACAAACGGATATAATGTATAAACTGCAAGTGAGAAGCATTAAAATATGATAAATTAACCCCCACAGTCCCACACAATCAGCACAAGTTGCACCAAATAGTTGACATATTATACTGCTAATCATAACACGACAAAGAACGAATAAAACAAACTAAAGTTAGCCATCTAGATAGGTAGGTATCCTTAAATCAGACTAGGTTAAAAAAACCATAATGCAGTTTGGCAGATTGGAAATTGGAATGGCAACTCTAAAGCTATGGCCACTGTATGTGTGTGCATTTATTCTATGGGGCATGGAAATGAGGAAGGAAAACTGGCAAATTTTTGGCCATTATTCTGGCACAAACATAACTCCACCTAGGTTATTTTGTATATTTATAAGTGATCGGCTTTAAATTCAGAAAAAAAGATAGTTGCGTTAGGTTAACAGTCAATCAGCGCAAAAACTTGCTATACTTAAATGACATACATCATATTAGAAATCATATAAAGGATAAAATACGATGACAAAATAATTTTGCCACTTAAATGACATTCATCATATTAAAAATAATATAAAAGATAAAATACAACGAAATATAATCCATGTAGAAAACCCTACATAGTGGGATAACAATTTTTTTTAGTTGTTTATTCTTACACAAACATAAAGGGTGCAATTTTTTTTCATACGATCAGGTAATTTTATTGAGCATATAACAACTTCGATCGTGTAGAGATGTGACAATATATTCAAGGTTCAAGCCCATTTTTCTTCACATATTCATACACTTGACTTTACAAATTTTTTTGCATGTTTTTTCCTATTCATAAACATGCATTGAAACAAATCTTGGAAGGATAAGTGGCCACTTTGCATTTTTAAAGATCAAAGAAGTAGCAATACAGCTTTAGGCGTAGAGTACAAGATCCTTAATCACATGCTCGATCAAGAAGTTGAGAAAAAAGCCAAAAACAACTGTCTTCTTTTCTGTTCATTTGAAAACTTTGCATTTGTCCATGAATCCATAGCCAGCAGAAATATGTATATACTAGTTGTTAACCTAGTTGTAATTATTCATACAACAATAATATTGCAGGCTTTGCAGCAACAGTACTACAGCAATCGGACAAGACCATTACAAGTTGTCCATTCATGGGGATGTATGGCCGCCTTAATTAACACAAAGTTCAAGTATACAATGAATCAAGCAAGAAAACCAATCTTTGATTCATTTTTTTTTTTAATGAAAACTTGTTCAATGTTACAACTATTTGCAGACAAAAAGAAGTTTCAAGTGGGACAAAAAGATCACCAGTTGTTGATTGATTATCATGACTGCATCTTGATGTGTTTAATTTATTTCCAGAGATCAAGAACGGTGTCATCTTTTTTACATTTAAATGAATGCAGTAAAAAAAAATGAAGATGCTACTATATATATATTTTTTTAATAAATAAACCAAGATGTCAACAACGAACTAAGGAAAATATGTTGGATAATTTCAATATTTCAAACAAAATTGATATCTTGGAATAACACGGCAGAGGCAGAGAGTTAATTCGGAAAAAAATATGAAAGCATAATGGCCCATGCAGGTCTCGAACCTGCGACCTTCGCGTTATTAGCACGACGCTCTAACCAACTGAGCTAATGGGCCCGAACGAGTAGTTTGTGCTAAATTAATAACTAGTATTCTAATATTTCTATCCTTTATAACATGATGGAGAAATTAGGCCAAAATAAATTTTGAAAAAATAAAAATAATTTCCTGAATGGGATAATAATAGTTTTTTTTTTATTTTACAAAATTTTGTGTATTTTGGGAACATATTATTGCCATGCCCTAGGATGCCTAATCCTAGTTTGAAAAGGCATAACAGGCTAAAAGTATCCAAGACTCTATTGCCAGGCTGATAACTTTTAGCCCAAAATGGAGAACTAATGAATCCCTTTTACTGGTTCTTTTTTTTTTTTTGTTATTTTTGTAAAATTATTTTGAGAAATTTATGAACACCTAGCAAATAAGTCAAATACTTTTATACTTTACACACAAAATTTAACATTTAGTCATAATTGAAACACTGCATTTGGCTATATGTCACTATCTTAATATCCAATGGATATTTTGTTAAATTTTGTGTTTTATTATTTATTTTATTTTATAGATACACGCTACGTATCTGTAATATTATTCTTAGAGTTCAATAATAATTTAATAAAATTTTAGTTAAACATATTTGACTTGTATTTATAAAATAAAATTGAAAATAAAATACTAAATAAAACAAAAGATAGGAAATCTCAATATCTCTCTTACATAACAAAATTAATTGCAATTTACCTACCCTTTGCAGATACATTTACATCTATAAGTTACAATCACATACAAGAGTGTATACAATGTATCAAATCTCTACTTGAACAAATTTGACTGCCAATTTATTGATATTGATGCATTTACACCATCATAAGCCTACAATTCTTTGGCTGCGTGATGAGCCTTTTTGACCAAAAAATTCTTATTTATTTAGTCCTAAATTTTTTTGAATAGAAAGATAATAATTATTTTTATTAATAAACAAAAATTAAGTGGGCCCTATCAAATTTTTATAAGAATTAAATATTAATTTGAAAATTGAAATTTAAAATTTTAGTAATAAAATAAATTCAACTAACACAAGAAGATAGTATTTATAAATCTAAGTTTAAATTCTCACAAATAAAAATTTCTCCAACACATTTTTCTTTCGACACAAATTCACCAATTCAAACTTCCCCAAAATATTCATTTTCCTGTAATAAAACCAAGAATCAATGCACCTTTGGTTGGATTCACAACAGGAAATATTGGCTGTAATGGCTTAGATTGAATCCCACAAAAAAAAAAAAAAAAAAAAAAACAATAACAACAAAGACGGCTTAGCTAATTCAATACATGTAACACGTTTTTGGTACAGCCAAATTATGTAGCATATTTAATTGACTTAATATGTAGCTTTATGTCCTTTTCAATAACCCTTTATGATGGATATAAAATTAATTCACGCAATTGAAATATGTAAAAGTGTTTCATAAAGGATGATCTGAGGTGAGGAATTAGATTTTTTTTTTCTTTACAAGAAAAACTTCACCATTCATTTAATCTGCAACTCCAATGCTTTACGTGAAAGATTGATTCAATAAACATTTAGAAGATATAATATAATTTAGGATATCTAAAGGTCAAAATTGTTATAGAAACGGAAGATAAATAAAACAAGTAGCCAATGAATTAGGCAAATATTGAAACCAAAATTTGTTTGACTGCCAAATCTTCCCAACACAAAATACTTGTATACAAAGGATTTTAATCATATTATTATTATTATTTCTAAAAAATCAAAGGGTTTGAATTTTTTTTTTTTTTTTGACAAACAAGTTTGTATGACCATGGTGGGCAGAGGACAAATGATACTTTTGTCCAATAAAATTCATGGGGACATAGGGGAAACCAGGGAAAGCAAAAGAGAAGTTTCTAAGGTCTTGTCAAATTTAGACAATATGGCTCATGTTATATCATGCAATATGTTTGAATGTTGCAAATTTCCAAAAGTGGTTTATTTTGGTTTTTGGTTGTAATTTTTGGTAGGCAGATTGCATGTGATGTTTATTCAGTTGAATTTAATGCCATTTATCACATGATGCATGAACCATCTTAATTAGCAGACAAAGCATTATAGGGAGTAAACTTAATGCAAGTTGTTTGAATTATTTGGCAATGAAATTAAGAGAATGGTATTTGCGATGTGAGCTTTTGTGTACATGTTTTTGTTTTGCATTTTTCATCAGTTTTTATTTCTTTAAAACATCCTCCTATTAGTTGTTCAAAATAATTACATGAACCCAAATATTTAAGGTAGTATAAATTTCAGTCGTCTAGTGATTCATTTTGCTTTTAGTTTCAATCTTCAAAAAGTTGGATTTTAAATTGTCTTCTGTCCATTTTTTTTCTCTTAAATTTTAATTCCACGACTATTTAACGAGTACCACATGTTGTCTTGAGAAAAAGAATGATAAAGAAGGAACAAATGAGAAAAGAAGTTTCTTTCTTCTATATTTTCATTCGGTTACAATGATTGGTTATTTATAACAATTCTACTACAACAATTTTGGTATAAATAATATACAATTAAGATAATTGATTCTAATTGGCCTTCTAATAAATGACCCACTAGTGAAGGGATTTTCATCTCTTAATTTACTCCTTTGATAGCTCATCTCTTAATTTACTCCTTTGATAGCTCACATCAACACTCCTGCTCAAGTTGGTATGTATATGTTTGTCATACCCAACTTGTCAAGTGAGTTATGAAAAACCTTACCACACACAGCTTTTGTAAGGATATCAGCCAATTGATCTTCTGACTTTACAAACGGAAATCGAATAATTTTAGTTTCAAGATTTTGTTTGATAAAGTGCCGATCAACTTCCACATGCTTGGTTCGATCATGTTGAACTGGATTATGTGAAATGTCAATTGCTGCCTTATTGTCACAGAATAAATTCATTTCACACTCAGGAGGAAAACCAATCTCGGACAAAAGTCTTTTAAGCCAAAGAAGTTCACATAATCCTTTATCCGTTCCTCGAAATTCTGCTTCTGCACTTGATAGTGCAACAACTTTCTGCTTCTTACTTCTCCAAGTAACTACATTCCCTCCAACAAAGGTAAAGTATCCGGACGTAGACTTCCTGTCTGATATGTTTCCAGCCCAATCGGCATCTGTAAACCCTTCAATATTTAAGTGACCATGTTTGGAAAATAACAATCCTTTTCCTGGAGATGACTTCAGATATCTAAGGATTTGAAATACAGCATTCATATGGTCCTCACTTGGACAATGCATGTATTGACTAACCACACTTATTGCATAAGCTATGTCAGGTCGTGTATGTGATAGGCATATCAATTTGCCAACCAACCTTTGATATTTTATCTGTTGGGACTTGGTCAAGATATTTCCCGAGTTTATGATTTGGAATTATTGGTACTTCGGCAGGCTTACACTCTAACAATCCAACCTCAGCTAACAAATCTAGTACATACTTCCGTTGAGTAAGGAATATCCCCTTATTAGATGTAGCAACTTCAATTCCGAGAAAATACTTGAGCCCTCCAAGATTTTTCATTTCGAACTCAGATGCCAATTGTTTTTGAATTTTTCCAATTTCATCTGCATCATCTCCTGTAATGATCATATCATCAACATAGACAATTAGAGCTATTACTTTGCCATGTTGATGTTTCAAAAATAGAGTGTGATCAGAATTGCTCTACCGAAAACCATATTTATTTATTGCTGAACTCAATCTTCCGAACCAAGCTCGAGAAGATTGCTTCAATCCATATAATGCCTTTTGAAGCTTGCACACAACTTTATCTTCATAGTTTGCTGAGTATCCAGGTGGAATGTCCATATAGATTTCTTCTTCGAGGTCGCCATGGAGAAAGGCATTTTTTACATCAAATTGATGTAATGGCCAATCTAGGTTTGCCGCAAGAGATATCAAAACTCTAATTGTGTTTAGATTTGCTACTGGTGAGAATGTATCTTGGTAATCAACTCCGTATGTCTGGGTATAGCCTTTAGCTACTAATCTCGCTTTGTACCGTTCAACAGATCCATTTGCTTTGTATTTGATAGAAAAAACCCATTTGCATCCCACCGTCTTCTTTCCATTTGGTAGAGAAGCAAGCGTCCATGTCTCATTTTTCATTAAGGCTTCCATCTCTTCCTTCATAGCTTGAGTCCATTTGGAATCCTTTAATGCATCTTCAACACATGTGGGAATATGATGAGTTGAGATATTATCAACAAAATGCTTCATTAGCTTTGAGAGCTGTTCAGTGGATACATAGTTGACGATGGGAAATTTTGATCGTCGATTTTCCACTTCAGGAGAGTAGCGATTTGGTGGTTTGCCTCGATTATGCCTGAAAGGTAACTCATAGCCGACAGGAGTAGGATCATCTATAGTATTAGAGATTTCTGGAGTGGTTAAAGGATTTGGAGAATTTACCTCAGTAATATCCTCAGGAGATGGGTCAATGGGTACTGAGATGTGAGGGGAAACTTCAGGAGATTCTGTTGAGGCCGCTGTTGTTGTATCCTCTTCTCTTGTTACTGCCACTGGTTTATTTGTTGCCATTATTTCTATATTATTTCCAGTATGAGATTCATTAAATTCCGGCCATTCAAACCGCAACCAATTCACTTCTTCATTCAAATGCTCCTCCTGAAGAGGAGAAGGGGATGCTTTGGCAGTAAAAAAAGGCTCCAATTCAATAAATGTAACATCCATTGTTGTATAAGAGCGTTGATGAATAGGATCATAACACCGGTATCCTTTTTTATGATGACCATACCCAAGAAACACACACCTAACAGCACGAGGATCAATTTTCGTCCTTTGATTTTTTTTTGTAAATGGACATATGCAACACAACCAAAAACACGAGGTGGCATCATCAAAACTGAGGGTAATGTGCTAAGATTAGATAATACTTGAAGTGGTGTTTGCATCTCAAGGACTCTTGATGGCATTCTGTTAATGACATATACTGCCATCATAACTGCATCTGCCCAATATTGACTCAGCATATTCGCTCCAATAAGAAGAGCTCTGGTTGTCTCGAGGATATGACGATTTTTTCGTTCGGCGACTCCATTTTGTTGAGGAGTTTGTGGGCATGACGTCTCATGTATCATTCCATGATGGCAAAAGAAGTCATGAAATATAGTATTAACATATTCACCACCATTGTCTGATCGAAGAACTCGAGGTTTGGTTGAATATTGAGTGCAAATCATTGTATAAAAGGACTGGAAAATATCAAATACCTCATCTTTTTGTTTCAAGAAATATAACCACATCATTCTTGTGCAATCATCAACAAATATTACAAGCCATCTATATCTATGCATGTTGGGTTTTGGGGAAGGTCCCCACACATCAATGCAAATGGAATTCCATTTTTATTGAAACTCAATGGGTAATTAGCTCGATGGCTTTTAGCACGAATGCATGTTTCACAATTCAATTCAGAAATTGATATGTCTAAAAACAACTGGGGAAATAAATGTTTTAAGTAACCAAACGAAAGATGGCCTAACCGGCGATCCCACAACCAAATATCTTCATCTTTAGATTGACAGGCAATCTGACATACATGACCCATCTTGATATCTTCCAAATAGTAGAGTCCCCCCTTCTCTGTACCACGCCCAATAATCTCCTTGGTGAGAATATTCTGAAGAAAAAAACAATCAGGTTAAATAATTGCAATACATCGCAACGCTTTTGTTATTTGACTCACATATAACAATTTATGAGAAAGAGAAGGAACAAGAAGAGTATTGTTCAAAGGTAATTTTGGTGATATCACTACAGTGCCAGCTCCTGCAACTGGATAGATCTTTCCATTTGCATTTGAGATGCTAGTTCTTTAAGGCATAGATCGGTGAGACAAATCATTTTCATCATAGGTCATATGATCAGAAGCTCCTGAGTCAAGTATCCATCTATCACAAGTTTGCTTCAAATCAGTACCAGATAGAATTTTACCTGTAGTGATGTTATGGGATTCTGCTGGAATTAAAGATAGAGTTAGATCACCAGCAGCAATAGAGGCTTGTCCCACTGAATTAGCCCCTTGTCCTATAGTCACCTTTTTACTTGTGCTTGTATCTTCTCCATCACGCTTCTTCTTCGCCTACAACTCATGCCACCACTCAGGGTAGCCATGGATCTTAAAGCATGTCTCTCGAGTGTGTTTAGACCCTCCACAGTGAGTACATTTTTGTCCATCTGTATTCTTCTTAGGATTTGTCTTTCCACTTTGAAAGGAGTTGGATATTGAGGTTGCAATCTTTAGGCTTTTTGATGCCAAAACTGCACCTTGTGATTCATCAAGTTTGGTTCCTGTCATCACTGATTGACGGGTTGCCTCTCTTCGAACATGGCTATATGCCTGTTCCACAGTGGGAAAAGGATGCATTTGCAAAATGTCCTTCCTGATGCTGTCTAATCGATCATCTAAACCATCAAGAAATATATAGACACGATCTTCTTGTGTTATATTATTGAAACGTTGAATATCCGACTGGTATTGCATTGGATTCGGCCTGCGAAAATCGATTTCTCTCCATAATCCTTGCAAAGCATTATAGTATTTTTCCAGTGATCCTCCTGCTTGTCTGAGTCGTGAAACCTTGCGTCGCAGATCATATACCTGGAAGGTATCACTCCCATCAAAATAGGTTTTTGCTAAAGCATCCCAAACCATCTTTGCAGTTGGAAATCTGATAAAGTTTCCAATTAACGTAGAGTCCATGGAGTTTATTAGCCAGCCCTTCACAATAGCATCATCTGTACGCTATTTGCGAAAGTTTGGATCAGTCGATACAGGCTGAGGCAAATCACTATTGATATGCCCCAACTTGTCTTTGCCGGATATATACATCTCCACCACTTGAGACCAAAGTGCATAGTTGGTTTCATCCAATTTAATCCCAATTGGAGCAGTAGCTATGTCTGTTGTTTGATTGGTAACTGAAGTTTTAGAGAATACCTCAGCCATTTTAGTAGTGAATTCTGATAAAGTAAAAGAAGAAGACATCTCAGGGGAGTCAACTGAATGTAAGTCATCATCAGCCATCGTAGTAAATCCAAACTTGTTGTCTGCTATTTTTGTTTGGAATTACAAGAAATATGATAGAATAACCTGCTCTGATACCATGTTGTCTTGAGAAAAAGAATGATAAAGAAGGAACAAATAAGAAAAGAAGTTTTTTTCTTCTATATCTTCATTCGGTTACAATGATTGGTTATTTATAACAATCCTACTACAACAATTTTGGTATAAATAATATACAATTAAGATAATTGATTCTAATTGGCCTTCTAATAAATGACCCACTAATGAAGGGATTTTCATCCCTTAATTTACTCCTTTGATAGCTCACATCAACACCACAAATAAAAGGGTATGGAATTTGATAGAGTTAGACTTATGCATGTCAAATGGTAATTGAAGTTGAATTTCTTTTACATGAGAAGTGAACAAAAGACTACGAAAATTAACCAACTCTTTCAAAGCCACCCTTGGCCATTTTAGAATATTCACCAATATTATAGTGTATTCAGTACGGTTTTAGGATATTCCCTTACATTTTAGCACATTCTGCATTGTTTTGGATCCTTCCAACAATCTCTTTTAGGCACAACCTAATTGCTTCTAGTATATTCTGACTCTCACGACAATACCCATAAACTTGTCAACGTGGGGCCTTTTTTGTGCATTTTTTTTAAATACATCTTAATTGTCAATATGCAATCTAGTGAATGGTGAGAAAAAAAAAAGATTAACGTAAACTTTTCAAAAAATCACTATTTTAGCCAAAAACATCACAGTCCCAAATATGTATAGACAGGGGTAATTTTCGTGTCATTTTTTGTATCCATCTCAATTGCCAAACGGGCAACCTATTGAATAGCAAGAAAAAGAGAAAGGAGAAATGTAGACTTCTTGAAAAATTACACATTGAAGCTCAGTTTTGGCTTAAGTTTTATTTATTTTTTTTTTTTTCAGAGTTTTGGCTTAAGTTAATATCAAAATATGTCGATGAACCTTTGAAAGCTAGAAGAGTATATACAAAAACCTCTACTGCTATATTACTCTTTCATAGAGATTTCTATAAAACATTTTTGGGTTTTCATAGTGAAACTAGAGAACACTTGGTATTTTCTAGAATTTTCTTGCCACGTATAGGGTTTTCTAAATAATTAATTTTAGTCGTTAGATAGCATTAATTTCACCCTCAGATGAGGGAGTTTAACTAATATAAATAGGAGGCTGAACCTTCATTTGTACCCACAAAAAGTTCAAGTTGCAATCAAAAGCATGGTAAAATATTCTATCTAGGAGTTAATAGAAGGTTATCTTTTTTCCTTCCAAACTACCATTTTTGTGTTAGATCTTTTTCTATTGCCTTTTTCCACAAAGTGTTGAAGTGTTAAATTGATTTAAACTAGAGAAATTGTCTAAAACTGCACAGGCATTTGTGAAAAACATTCATCTTATTACATATAGATCGTGTTTTTGGGCAAAACGCTATCCTAAAAATTTGCCAATGAGGACTATTTTTGTGCAATTTTTTTGAATGAAAATTTTTTTGTATTCATTCAAATTGTCAATATGTAACCTATTGAATTGTGTGAAAAAATAAAATCAGTAAGCTTCTTACTAACAATAAAAAACCACTCCATCGGAAGTATGGTGAATATCATTCAAGCTAAATCAGAATTACATTAATCAATAGGAATAGAGAATATACCACCTAGAGGTCAATTAGTCTAGTAGTGATTGTTGTTTTCTTTTACAAGCTTCTTCCCATTCTGAAGCGCGCCCCATCAACCAAGCTGAAGCAGAGTCGTCCACTAACAATGGTCTAAATTTTTTTTAGTATGAACGGTCGGATTATTTTTAAATATGAACAGTTGAATTAAACAAAATGATGAACGGTTATTATCATGTTATCTAAATTGGTATTGATTTAACTCTTTTAACCCCTCATTTTTTTATTGTGTGTTTTTATGTAAAAGTTACTTTGACTTTTTGTTAAATAATATTACAAATCATACCATTATTTGAAAAAATTTCCACGAATCATACAAATAACTCTCTAGTTATTTTATTTGAAAAACAAAAATAACTCTCTATTTATTTTATTTGAAAAACAAATTTTAACCTTTTCACAAGTACAATATGTCATGTTTAGATGGTATATATATCATCAAATTTGTGTAGAATACAATTTTACAATCAAATGGCGAAATATATATTATTTTTTGATTAAATTTTTTATCCCCTAAGTGTGATCCTATTTAATCTTTATCTGTATGGTATTGATATAATTATATCGACACTTTAAAATGAATATGAATGATGATAGATATAAAAAGTAATTAATTGATACACATACTAAAGCATTTTTCTACTCAATTATGATCTTTGTGCGTTTTGGAATTTTCACAAAAATTTATTATACTTATATAGCTAGTACAAATGAGAATGTATTTGGATGTAAACGAAAGATTTTTATTAATTAAAAAAAATTAACTTATTAAATCACATAATTATGATAATTAACAATTGAAACTATTAATTTTATTCAATAGTAAATAATACCTACATATAACTACATCAAATTCAAAATACTATCGAAAAAGTTGACATGAAAAATATATAAATTTAAACAATGAATTTTTTGTTAATTGAATCTTTTATAATTTCTTTTCCATACAATTCGTATATATTAAGGATACACTCCAATAACTATTATTATTAAAAATGACATAACTTTAATATATTTATTATTAAGAATATTAATATAATTTAATTATATATTTTATATAATTAATAAAATGCTTTACTATCTATCGATTAACACCAATTGACATTTATTTTATCGAAACATATCCTATCATGCATTCACTCAAACAACATGTTTATATTTTTTTCTCCCAAACTAGTTTGATTATATTTTCTCTCCCATAATGGTTTGATTAAAGCTCTAACAGTAATTATTTCTTCCTCATGAAATTTCTCTCCCAACAGAGAGATAGATTGAAGCACCACATATATATGCATGGATATATCTTATTGGAATATTTAATTTTTCATCTGTTTAATTAAAAGTTTGCTTAAGGGTTCTATTTATCAGAACATTGGTTGAAAATTTTCTTTTAACTAATTCTTGATAAATAATTAACACAAAAACTCATATAAAATCAGTATATATATATATATATATAATGTTGCTTATATATGAAACTCACAATTAATGATGGTTGAAATCGTTGTTATAATTTTCTATCACTTTAATTGCGCTTTGAGATTTCCATTAATTAACGTGGTTACAATTAAAATTGTAAGGTTTTGAAGCTTATGTTTATCCAAAACACTAATTAAGGATAAACACGTACGGGATTAGAAAGCTTGGAATTAATTTTGACCTTGTTTTAATTGGTTTTCAATTATTATTCTGGAGCAGCAAAGAAGTTTGTTATCACTAAATTTGTGAATTCCAAAGATTATGACAAGTTAATTCACCAGGTAAGTTGATATTTTGAAATTGTCAAAACATTGTAATCTTTAATTTCGAAAAAGTTACATTTTAGTAGTGCAATTTGAATCTTGTCACTTAAATGATTTTTATCTCATTTTTCATCCAACTGACAAGTAAAATCATTTGTTATGTAACACAAAATGTCATCGTACCTTTTGAGTGATAAATAGTGTTAAATGACAAAAGAAGTTATTTATTTATTAGATAAATGAAATCAAAACAATACTTATTTTTAAATTGAAATTGAAGAATTACTAAAGTCATTTACCCTTTAAATTTGGCTTCCCTTGAGAAATTAGGATATTTCATTTACCAATTCTTGAACCATATACATACATAAATCATACACTTACGGCACTCCATCTTTGGAATTGAGAACTGCTTCTGGAGTTCCTTTTCACAGCTAATACATATATTTGGGACAATGAATTAAAATCTTCTCTCGTGCTGGCTTTGGCTTCTCATGTGATTCTGATCTTGTGGGTGACCAAAATCTTGCTAGTTTACTAATGTTAAGAAATAGAAGCGAGGAGATTTCGGAAGAAAGATATAAGAGTTTGAGGGTTTGAATCAATATATGTTGGAGAGAAAGGATTAGAAAAAATAGTGATTGGAGTATCGTGTATTTTATGATTGGTGAAATTAAGGAAAACGGAGTTTTTGTTAATTATATAAAATCATTAAAATAGTTTGAGATCTTTATTACTATATTTATAAAAATTATGTCCTCTTTAATAACAAATGCATGAAGTAAGTACGTTGTTAATATTAGTTTTTTTTTTTCATATAGTGGATTTTGAATGGGAAAGAAATATCATATCTCGTGTTATAAGGTTAAGGGTAAATGACCTCAATGGTTCCTCAATTTTTGAATTGGTTATGATTTGGTCCTTATTATTCTAAAAGTTCAATTGTAGTCCCTTAACTTTGATTTTTTAATATAAACAATCTTCAATCTATTTTCCAACTACTTGTGTAACGGTTTTATTAATCATATGTTGTGCATGTGTCATTTTGAGGGCCAAAAAATTAAAAAAAATATACCTCCTTAGTTGTGCACAGTTTACACGTGAATTTAAGTTGTAAAATAGATTAGTAAATATTGTGAATAGAATAAAAGATCATATTATCTACTTTTTTTGTGTTCAGACCACTAACATTGTAACATATGGTGAGATTTTTTTCCATTATTTGCCCCTCAAAATGACATGGTCACAGTAAATGATTAACAAAACCGTTACACAAATGGATGAAAAATTAATTGAAAATTGTTCACATTACAAAATCCAAATTAAGGGAGCATAATGAAACTTTTAGAAGAATGGAGGTTAAAACGCAATCAAGCCTAAAGTTGAGGAACCATTGGAGTCATTTACCCTAAAGTTAATATTCATCTTAAATTTATAGCAAAAAGCTATTTTAATAGGACCAATTAGTACATTGAGAAAAAAAAAACTATGTAATATAATCTCTGATTGAATCTTCTCTAATTTAATATTAGAATTATTATTGGTTTTTTTCCCTGTTTTTTACAATGGATTTCTTGTATGATAAAACATATAGTGCCAATATATGTAAAATTAAAAAATAAATTGTGTGGAAATCAAAAGAATCTCATATGTTCATGAATTGAAATTTATGTCCATGTCTAACATCTATTCCTAGGTATTCCAACAAGATTAGTATTTCAATGGTTCGAGATGGAAGCCTTGTGGACATTTGAAGTATATATAAATATATAAAATTAGAGTTATTTTACTATTAAAATCTACTTTCTAACTTTATAAACAAATAAAGTTAAAATTTGGATCTACTCATTTATGTTTATTAATTTCCTAACTTACTAATTTCTTGGACATAGGAATTGTGTAAAAGAAAAACTTTAGTAGCATAAACACTCACAATTTTGGTGACTCACAATAGAATGCAATATAATTGGGAACCTTTAGTTCTTTTTAATATATTATCTTTTTACATTATATGGGAACCTTTCTTTTTAATATATTATCTTTTTACATTATATGGGAACCTTTCTTTTTAATATATTATCTTTTTACATTTTCTACTTATAATGTGGAAATTCTATGCATGTGTTTGCTAGTATATATTAGAACATTTTAATGATGGAAAAATAACATCAAATTATAATTATATCAGCATTGAATCATCTTTGTACACGTTAAACATTTCATTATGATTGTATAAATAATACAAAATGTGTCACAAACTATATATAAAAGTTAAAATTAACGTGATATTTTTTTTTATATTCAAGTAAATTGGCTTCACTGAATCCCGAGTATGTAGCCGACTTGGTCACCTGCCTATCTACTTTACTACACCTATATGTTAAGGGATACTAAATTTGCTAGCTAGTATCGAAGTAGATTTGTGTAGTTGGGTGATCTTTTAGTCCTACTACAGAATTTCTAAATCATAGTCTTCTTGCCTGAATTATCCGTCCCTCGCTTCTTGCGCTCAATTAAGAAAATTATAAGACCCACTAACCTATCCCTCGATGATGGCTATAATTCTTCTAGTACAGTTTCTATGATCATTTATGGAAATAAAACTATTGTATTGATGGCTTCACATATTCTAAAACTAAAAAAAAAATTGTTTACAACAAATAAAATAAAAATAAAAAAGAAAAAAAATTACTGTTAGAACTTGGATATATACCATTAGATTAGAATTTATGGCAAAAGATAAGAATAATAAGTATATAAAGTATGTTTTATATATTCATATATATCCATGCTATACATAAAACATACATATTCATATTAAACTATTAACCCACAGGGAGCATAAAGTGCAATAATTTATAAATACATTCACTCTGCATGTACTGAAAATCAGTACAACAAATTTATTGGCCATGCATGCATGATAAAGATGAAACTGCATAAACACAAAAAGGAAACAGTACGTACTAAAATTAAAACCGCACGATTAGAGAAAGAGAAGCCATGATCATCGATGACGATGTAGGGTGGACTTCTCTGCAGATTCGATTACGAGTAGCATACAGAATCATGGAACGCAGTTGTTTTTATCTTCGCAATCCTTATCACAACTGCAGTTACAATTGCAGTCGTCATTTTTATCACAATGGCAACCATGTAAGAGTTTGCGTCCCAAAATCGTCAGACTGTCAATGTCGCCGTGACCATCATTGCGGTTAGGTAACTTCTTGTGATTTGTTTTAACGTTTTTGGCTTGACCATTGTCACTCTGAGGCGCAACATCAGCTGCCATCTCCAATATAAGAAGGCTCATCAGAAGAGCTACGACTGCAACTGTATGGGCGCTGATTTTGGCCATGGCTGTGAAATGAATTTGCTTGAAATTTAACTTTGAACTTGTGAAGCCAACCACAACTTGTGTGCAAACTTTATACTAAAGTTCGGATGGATGAATTTGCTATCTCCGCCTAAGCAGGATCAAATTCATTGCCGGCCGCCAATTTGGGCGGCATTAGACATTTACGTACGCATGTAAAAGTGTCCGACCCTTAATTTGTCTTTCGTGAACAGTATTAAAAAAAAAATTGTGTAAAATCTTAAACCAAACTAATTAATAGAACAAAATTTTGTTGAGAACTTGTTGTCAAATGGAAGGAACAATTTCCTTTTGTTTGGGAACTTTGGCGTTAAATCCAATTTAATTTGTGAATTAACAGTATTAATGTGAAGGAAATTAAACATATTAAACAAAAAAGTAACTAATTATATTCAAGAAAACTTTTTTGAGAACTTGTGAATTAATTAGATCATATCCCTCTTGTTAGAAAACATAATTTTGAGATAATAATAAATCTTAAGCCAACTAATTAATTGGACTAATATTTGTCATTAGTATCATCACGACCAAATTAATCAAGAGAGGTAATGGTTTAAAATGGTGGATAGTTTAGGAGATTTACCTAATCAATTTATTTTTTTAAAAACCATAAAAAATTAAAGTTAAAAAATACTATGACAGGGCAGCTTAATTATATAATACAATTGACAATGGCATTTTTAATTTTTTTATGAATAATGATAAGGAATAGGTGTCATGTAGTTATTGTGAATAGATAGAAGATAAAAATAAATAAATAAATAAAGAATTCCACGTCTATTATAAATAGATTTGATTGATAATAATTTACAAAACGGATAAATGACTATTTATTGAGGTGATTGAATAATAATAAATTTTAATTGAGTAGAATTATAATATATATCACCTAAAAAAATAGGTACCTATTCATATCATTAATCTTTTTCTAAAAAAAGGGTCCGAAGAATTTCAACCTAAGAAAATACGTACTTTCTATCATTACTTATTTTTCAAAAAACTGATTGCGAATTTAAAAATTTATACGGTAAATAGATTACCTAGATTTAATATTAGTTTGATTATTCTCTATTAATCTATAAAGATTTATTTAAAAAGTGTATGGTATTTTTCGTTCTCATATATGAAAAAAAAATACGGATATCTTTTTGAATCAAATGTTAGTAGAGTAAATTGATCGTATGAAGGAAAATCCCAACAATTTTGAGACATTTAGTACTTTTTCTCTCTTTCATTTAGAATTATATTTAATATTAAATAATGTTTAATTTTTAGGTGAATGAATGGTATTTGATTAATATTATTTATTTTAGTTATGATTTAGTAAATATTTGTAATTGGACACAAGAATTTTTAAAATTTTTAATATATTTATAATTTAAAATTATTTATTATTTCATGATGATGTCTTCGAGTTTTTTATCTGGTCTAACTAGGTTTACCCAATGATCCTTTAACCCCTTATTTCAACTGGTTTGTATTTTGATTTGGTTTTCAAAACCTTGGTATGAGCATCATGCATTTTACGATTAATTGGTGATAGGGTAACAAAATCTTTTGATGTTAATTATTATAAAATAACTAAAATATATTATTTTGACATCTTTATTAATAGATCTATAAAAGTTATATCCTTTTTATTAATATTGAATTTTGACGGGAAAAGAAATATCAAATTTCATGGTATAAGATCAATTTATCTTAAATTCAGAGTCCTCTTAGTTTAATTGCTCTTACGTGTATGCAAAGGAGTCGTACTTTTAATTTAGATGCTTTGTTGTGTAATTGGCGGTTGGGTATATCCCCACTTTTTGCTCAATATTAATAAAATCTGCAGTGGTGCCTGTATAGCCAAAAAAAAAAAAAAAAAAAAAAAAAAGAGCAAAAGGCTATTTTAATAAAACCAGTTAGTATATTGAAAAGAAAAAAAAAAAGACTATTTGGTATCTATGATTGAATCCCTCTTTAACTAAATATTAACATTATTTTGTTTTTCTATATGTATGTATGTATGCTCTCTCTCTCTCTCTCTCTCTCTCCGTCTCTCTATACTATACGATGGAATAAAAATTTGAAAAAATAGTCAAAGGGTAAAATGACTTCAATGGTCCATCAACTTTTAGGTTGGTTAACTTTTGATTCCTATTTTTCCAAAAATTGCATTATTGTCTATTAACTATTGAATTTTGTAATGTGAATATATAGTTCCCAATTAATTTTCATCCACTTATGTAACGGTTCTATTAATAATGTGTTGTGCACATATCATTTTGAGGGGAAAATAATGGAAAAAAAATGAGCCTAACCATATATATGTAGATAATATGGTTTGAAGACAAAAAGTAGATAATAGAATTTTTTATTTTAGTCACAATATTTACTAATTTATTTTACAACCCTAAATCATGTGTAAAGTGTAGAAAACGTGTGGACATATGAGGAGGTTTTTTTGCCATTATTTGCCCATCATAATGACATGTGCACAACGCATGATTAATAAAACTGTTACATAAGTGGATGGAAAATGGATTAAGGACTAATCACGTTACAAAATCAAAGTTAAGAAACTATAATGGAACTTTAAAAGAAAGAGAATAAAAATGTAACCAACCCCAAAGTTGGTCATTTACCCATAGTCAAAAATCAAAAGAATATTCTCATATTCATGTATTGATATCTTATGTCTAACTTGGCGGTTCCAATGAGGTTATGAGCCTTAATGTTCAAGGCAAGTTGAAGCCATTGCTTATCAACGCCAATGCTATATTGATATGATCATCCCATATAGTTTATTATCCAAAATCAAACTTTAGTTTTTGAATTTGTTGTTTGTTTCCCTTTTCTTTCAAAGCCTGTGCTGAGAGTTTGAGTATGATCATTATGAGTCTTTTTGATCGTATATCATCCTCTCTCAATCAAAGTTTCCTGTACTTTTCATTTGAATGGAGAAGAATGAGAGGTTTGTTTTACTTTAAATCTTGTTTGTTTTATGTATTTTCAGTGTTTATATGAGTACATCTACATGGGATTTAGAGAATTATACGAAAAAATTACTGATCCAACCCTTTAGATAGATAACGTTAGGATAGAACTCTTTAACTCTAGTCATAAAACTCTTTTTTCAGTTAACATCTTGATGCTTTTTTTTTTTTTTTGGGTTTCGATGAACATATGTCTCTTATTAAAGAACATATATGAGTGGTTTCCTATTTATAACCAGTTTAATTACTTCACCAAAGATCTTAAGAAATTCCATTTTAGTATTTTACATTCATTAGGAGTACGCTTGTTTCCTTTATTGTATGAGAGAGCTTGGGGAATGAATTTTCTCTATAAGATTTTGACATGCACTTATATAATAATTTATCTCTTATTGTTCATTTAATAGAGTTTTAATTTTATCTAAATTAAATCATGTGTCATATTTATAAATATTGTTAAGAAATATTATATATACGAGTAATAATACAACACCTGAATTATATACTCGTAAAGTGGTAAAATTTCCTTAACTCGTAAAATAAAAGTATATAGTCGTAATTGATGATCAACTTTTCAGTTTTCACCCCGAAAATATTGTTAAGAAATATGAAGAATCTTGGTGCCGTTACTTCCTTTGTTTAGTACGGATTATTTATTTATTTTTTCAATATCATCAAATTAATGTATCTTAATGTAAAATAAGACACATATAATATATATTGATGCACATACAAACGTGCCTGAATTCATGAATGAATGGTTTTGGTTTTTTTTACTCTAATAAGGGGGCTTGTTATAAATTCATGAATGATAATCATGATGATTTTGATTGAAGGGTTATTCACAATGAAAATCATGACTGCATTATTAACGTTTCAAATTCTAAAATATGTATTATTATTATTATTATTAATTTTGGTTCAATCTCACATTAGTAATAAGAATCAATTAAAATTCTAATTTCATCCCTAAAATCTCTTACCATATTGGGGTGTTGTAGAAATTTGATTTCTTGGTGGAAAAAAATGAATTTAAATTCTCTTCTAAAAAAGGAATTGGGATAGAGCAGAAATACGATTTCTTGTTGGATAACGGTAAACTTGAATTCTTGGGAATTGGGGTTTAGTAGAAACCGATTTCTTGATGGAAAATAGTGGATTTGGTCAATTCTATTTAGAAAAGGAATTGGGGCATAGGAAAATGGGGGACTTGAATTATATTTTAATTAGAAACGGATTTGGAGTACGTCTAAGTAGAAATTCCATTTCCTGTTGGAAAATGGTATGGATTACTTATTATAAATAGTTACTTAATCCCAAACACGAAGTAGAAGTTTTTCTTATAATTTCTTAGTGTTGTGAGCTAGGATATCGTTAAATCAATTTTTTTAGAGAATCACAAGGAAATCGTTCGTGTAGAAACCGTTCTGCTTTAAACCTCAATCAAGAATTTTTTATATCATCTCACAACAAGGTATGTTTTTTATATCGTGTAAAAATTTAATTGTTATATTTCGAGTTGCATTATTTGTCATAATGATTTACGTTGTTGTTGTGGTGTTAAATTCCATTTAATGTTAACTAGTTCGAGTTTTGCGGCCTTACCAAAATCGCAAAAACTCATATTGAATCGTGAAAGAAAATTCATATTCTCTATTATCACTATTAAATTTTTTATTTTTATTTTTTGTAAACTTTTGATAAATTCTACACAAGTAGTATTGCCTGATTTGTTACAAATAAGTATTTAACATTTTCTACGAGTTAAAGTTAATTTTATCAAGCTGTATTTGTCTTTCATATCCTAATTATGTTGAATGCAATAGTGAAAAGATTTCATCAATGGTAATTCATAGAGTAATTTATAGACGAATTTTTTTTGGTTAGGACTGAGAGGCCATGCATGCAGGTATATATATACTCACACATAGTACAGTAAGTTTCTCAAGTTCTGATCGTGCCCATTTTTTCTCACCATTATCATGTCAACAAGGTTCATGAACGACCATCAACCTCTCCTGATTAAAGTTTTTAACACCATTAGTTAATTAATTGTATCTATGAATATGCATATATAGGATGATTTTTTATCACTGCTGAACTTGCTAGTAGTAGTGCTCTATTATAGAAATTAAGTCTTTGTTTAATTAATTGTAAGTTCTAGGCTAGAAAGAACTGGTGTAAAAGCAACGAAAACATAAATTAATCCAACTAGAACTGCTTCAAATATTCATCAGCACTAATATGTTCTGCATTCCTTGTGTCGCTTTATAATGACTAACATACATATACCACTTTGTGCAGAAAATTTAGGTGGAAATATAAATGGAGAAGTTCATTAATCTTTTTCTTCTAATGATTGTGTTGTTATTGTACTTCAACCTCCCATCAATGGCGGCTAAAGATGGCACGTTAAATATTTTGCCTTTTGGAGCGAAAGCTGATGGGAAAACTGATTCATCCCAGGCCCTTATGAAAGCATGGAGGGCTGCTTGCGACTCTCGAGAACCATCCACAATATTTGTACCAACCGGAAGCTATTTTGTGAAGCAAGCAAAATTTTTAGGACCATGCAAAAATAAAGCTATAAGTTTTAAAATAAATGGTACATTTGTGGCACCTTCCGATTATAAAGTTCTTGGAGATGCTGGATTTTGGTTTCAATTTCACAAAGTGGATGGAGTTTCCTTCTATGGTGGCGTTCTTGATGGCCAAGGGACTAGTCTATGGAGTTGCAAAAGGTCCGGCAAGAGTTGTCCTAATGGCGCAACGGTATGTCTAAATTTATAACAATATTATCCATCCATTATTTGCATTTGCAACATACTAAGTACTCAAGTATTGACAACGTTAATTCAAGATTACTCTTGTCCTAATTTTACCACTTTAATCCAAGATATATAAATTAATTTTCAAATTAACATAAGTTGTTTTGGATTTTAGGATTCAAAGTTTCAAACACAATATTCCAATTATGAGCATAATTGATGATTAGGGGGGGTATGTTCTAGTTAACTTTTCATCTTCTTGGCTTTCACTTGTAGGCTAAGTATATATAGTTCCAAATGGCTAAATTTATTTTGTTTCTCTAGCGAGCAACTCTATGTTCTAAGTCCATATATAAATTCTGGGAAGGAGCAAAAAGATCATATAATTAAATAAATTTGTTAGACTTTGATTTAACTTTTAGAAGAAATCCATTAATTGTAGAAGTTCAACAAATTAAATGTATACTGCTTCTACACATTTCACACCATTAATTGTGCTGCATGAGTGCTGCTACCGATTTGCATGAACTCATGATTATTTGTATGGTTAATAATGAAACTTTTATATAGACATTGGGATTCAATCATTCCAAGAACATTACAATTTCAGGGCTAACGTCCCTCAACAGCCAAATGTTTCACATTGTATTCAATGGTTGCGATAATGTGAAATTGCTACGAGTAAAAGCTTTCGCTTCTGGAAACAGTCCCAACACCGATGGAATTCATGTGCAATTTTCATCTGAATTCACAATATTGAAGTCTAGGATCGGTACCGGAGATGATTGTGTCTCAATTGGCCCTAGAACAACCAATTTATGGATTGAAGATATGATTTGTGGTCCTGGCCATGGCATAAGGTGACGGAATTATTTTGAATTATTTTTTTATGTGATTATGATTAATATTCTAAACTAAAAATTCATAATTTTTCTTTGAATTTTGCAGCATCGGTAGCCTAGGAAAAGAGTTTGAAGAAGGAGTAAAAAATATAACGGTAAAAAGTGTTATATTCAAGAGAACGCAGAATGGTGTGAGAATTAAATCATGGGGTAGGCCAAGCAAAGGATTTGCGAAGAATGTTCTATTCCAAAATGCCACTATGATCGATGTCCAAAACCCAATTATCATTGACCAAAATTACTGCCCACATAGCATCAACTGCCCTGGAAAGGTATTGTTCAATTAATTCATATGAATTAATTCATCTTAATGGGGGTTTGCTTCAAGAAAATGCTTGGAATTATGGAAGTCTATCAAATTAAAGTTAGTGATATATGTTTTTTTTGTTTTTTTTTTTACCAGGATTCGGGTGTACAAATAAATGATGTAACATATAAAGATATTCATGGAACATCAGCAACAAAAGTGGCAGTGAAATTCGACTGCAGCAAGAAGTATCCATGTAGAAGGATAAGACTTGAAGATGTCAAACTCACAGGTGGAAATAAGCAAGCAATATCATCCTGCACTAATATTGAACTATTGAAGGAACTACACATGGTTTAATTGAACCTGCAAGTTGTTTGTAGTCCAAAAAAAACTAAGATGTGATTATATATTTTGCAAGTGATTGTTTGCGGTAGAATTGTTGTGGTAGAGAACAATGATTATGATCATAGAGGAATTGGAAAGCAACACATTATTGTAAGGAATTTAAGAGAAGGGATAATGAGATTTTTTTTTTCAATTCCATAGACGTAAAATCGATTCATATTAAACGTGATTTATATAAAATGGGCATTTAATAGTTTTGAAATCGTGATTCTAATTTCTTGAAATCGCGATCAACGATGAAATATTTAACGTAACATTTCCGGTTTTAGAGAAAGTTATTACTTTCCACGATTCGTTAAAATTTAACAAACATAAACACAAGATTTTGAGAAAGTTAACAATCCGGGTGGGACATGATCATGAAATCGGAAGTTTCTCTTCTTCTAACAAAATCTTTATTCCGTTGGGAGTGGTGTAGATTCCCTTTTGTTGCATGGTTGAGATGGCGATGAACAAACTATTGGGTATTTAATATAATCCAATAATATGTTATAATATAAGCCAAATAATTAATGAACCTTTGTAATGGACCTGAATGGACAAGATCCATTAACAAAATTTCACATTGTACAATTTTAGATTATTGAAAATTTGAAATAATTTATTATGTTTTTCAAATATTAAAATTTCCATATCTATTTATTCGTTTATATAAATTAATGTCATAGTTTTATTTATATACACTATAGTTGTATTATTGTATATCATAATATATTTTGCAATTGTATTATTGTACTATTCAAATTTAAAGTTTAAACCATCAATTATGATTTGAAATTTATGATTAATTTCTAACTTGTAAATTTATGATTTGAAATCATAACTTGTAAATTTTTCTATCCAATGAATAAAATTTAGTAGTTTCTTCATTTATTAATTTCTAACTTGTAATTTTTTCTATCTAATGAATAAAATTTAGTAGTTTATTCATTTATTAATTTCTAACTTGTAAATTTTTCTATCCAATGAATAAAATTTAGTATTTTCTTCATTTATTAATTACTAACTTGTAAATTTATGATTTAAAATTTTTAACTTGAAAATTTTTATAAAATTCTTAACTTGTAGATTTTTATAAAATTCTTAACTTGTAAATTTTTTTATCCCAATGAATAAAATTTAGTAGTTTTTTTCATTCTAACTCGTAAAATTTTGTATTTCTAAGTTGTAACTACTAAAATCTAAGTACCTAAAATTTAATATTTCAAAATCAAATTTGGAAGTTGAAATTCAAAATGGAAATAAAATTGTAACCTAAATCGAGATAGAAATCGAGATAGAACCAGAACCGGAACTATAACGGGAACCGGCGATTCCGGAACTATGGCCACCACTACAATCATGGGACTTTTTTTTTTTATTTTTTTTATTTTTTTTTTGGGGCAATAAGATCCTCTTCCGAGGAGGGGTGCCACTCCCTTTTAATTGATTAATTGGTTGATGGAATCCACCTTACAAAATATTATCCATTGAACACTAGTCCATTAAGACAATAATGGACTCTTGATCAAAGGAGAATTACAAAATGAATGAAATAATCCTTTAGCTAAATATAAGACAACAGAACTTGTCCTGGTCTAAAAGCAAAAATTGGAGAGCAACTCCACTGGAACATGCAGATTCCACAAAAAATTCGTAGGACCAACTAAGAGTTCGTAGCCCTCTGCTTCTTGTTGTTCTTGAGAGAGGCGTTTATGCATCTTGCTGAAGCACATATCCTTTGTCATTCTTACTCACCAAGTTAGGAGTTTGATCTTTATCCATTTTGACTAGAGACATCAGATAAGGGGAGCCCTGAGAACCTTTTTGATTAGCCAGGAGTCTAGCTGGTAGATTAGCTTCTTTAGGCACCAAGGACATGTGAGAAAGAGTTGCAGCTTCTTCCAGACAGTTTCTAATCTGCCATCCCGTCCAAGATTTTAGGCCATTGTGAACTTCATAGGAATCAGATTCTAAGATGATATCCTACAGACCCCAGTCCCTGCATGTAGCGACATAGCTATGCCCTGCTAACAATTCCACCTGCAATCTGGAAAAGGTCTTAGGGAACAAATAGATAGGAAGAGGGCCAAGTAGATTACCTCTGTAATTTCTGACTAATCCTCCAGTTCTCCACTCTTCCCCAACCTGTGCAGCTGCAAGGTTAATCTTCACAGCTGGATGATCAGGGGGGTTCCATTTAATATTTACAATCCTTGTTTTCCTTCTAATGAGATAACAAGAGTCCCAAAAAGGAGCCCATTCCAGTCCCTGTACCTGCACTCCTTGAAATTTCAGAAAGTATAATTCTTTGATCGATCTGAAAATGCTCCTGACTACTGCATCCGTATCTGGTTTGGCCGATTCAAAAATAATCATGTTACGCATTTTCCATAACCACCAGCAAATAAGAAGAGGGCTTACCCTGATGATAAACTTCCTTGGTTCAGTGAAGTTATTGGTCTGCCACCAAACATTTAGAGTGCCTGCTTCTGCTCCAAAGATTTTCCAAATATTCTTAGCAAAATTACATGACACTAGTAGGTGACTTAAGTTCTCCTCACTAGCACAACACCAGGGGCAAACGAATGGACCATAAACACCCACCTTGTGCAGATTGAGTCCCAAAGGAATTTTATTTCTAATGAGCCTTAGCATTAAAAAAGAGACTTTAACAGGGACTACTGGATCCCAGATACAGTTAGTGAATAAGCAAATTGAAGGCCAGTTTCCCCTGAAGTTTTGGAAGGCTGAATGGATACTAAAATTTCCATCAGAAGTTAGTTTCCAAATCATTCTGTCAGCTTCTCCTGTTCTAATCAATGAGTTAACGAAAATGTTCTTTGGGAGATGGGGAAAGAGATTTTTAATTTTATCCATATCCCACCCAGAGTTCCCAATTACCTCTATAACCTTTGTATTACCTTGATATTCATAAAGGTCAGAAAGCTTACCTGCGGGGCTCCATCTGTCCATGAGAAGACTGCATTCCCCATTCCCAATCTGGAAGTGAATGTGTTCCTCAGCAAAGCCTGCAGAGCTGCATAATCTCTTCCATGTATGGGAGTCCCCTCTTCTTACTGTGATCTCTGATGGGTGAGTGCCCCTGCAGTATTTAGCCCACATAAAGTTGGACCACAGAGATTTCCTTTGTCTGAATCTCCACCATAATTTACCAGTTTGAGCCAAAATGATGTGCTTGAGATCTCTGAACCCTATTCCCCCCTCCTCTTGGGAGAGGCATAGTTCTTCCCACTTTATCCAATGACGTTTGGTTCCCTTATCAGTGGCTGACCATAAGAAGTTTGCCATTAGTGACTCAAGCTGGTTAATTACTCTCTTGGGAGGGAAAAGGAACATTGTAGAGTAGAAAGGCATGAAGGATAGAACTGTTTTAATTAGTGTGATCCTACCCCCTAATGTCAAAAACTTAGAGCTCCATCCCCCTATAGCTTGGCTGATCTTAGCTACTAATTGACCATACTGGGATGCTGGCACTCGTTTAAATTGCAGAGGAAGGCCTAGATACTGCGATGGAAGAGTACCCCTTTGAAACCCTGTAATTGAGCCTATGAGGTGCTTTCTAGCAATTGGCATTCTATCATGTACCAAGTAGGCACTCTTTGCTACATTTATCTTTTGTCCAGACACTGTCTTATAGTGCTCCAGCTTTTCCATGATTTTCCTTACAGCTTGCGGCTTTGCAGAAGAGAAAATGATCAGGTCGTCCGCATAGGCAAGGTGGGAAATCCTAGGACATCCACGGGGCACCCCAAAATCCGTCCCCTTATCCCCTTCTTTATTAAGCAGTCTAGACAGGTATTCAGCATTTATAACAAAGAGCAATGGTGAAAGAGGATCCCCTTGTCGCAGTCCTCTCGAGGCTTTAAACCAGCCTTTACTTGTTCCATTAATAATCACTGAGAACCATACATTGGATATCATCCTCCAAATGAGGTCTATCCAGATTTCTCCAAAGCCTAGATATCTCATGATCTACAGCAAAAATGGCCAATGTACCCTGTCATAGGCTTTTTCCATATCCAGTTTAAAAGCTACCTTACCTTCCTTACTTTTCCTATTAATGGAAGAGATCATTTCACTTGCCAGAAGGTAATTGTCTATCATCAGTCTGCCAGCCACGAATCCGCTCTGATTTTCTGATATTAACTTTGGCAGGAAACTTGCAAGTCTCAGAGATAGCATTTTGGAAACTATTTTGTTGACAAAGTTACATAGACTTATAGGCCTAAATTGCTTAAAGGAAGAAGGGTTTTGGACCTTAGGGATAAGAACAATATTCGTAGCAGTCATGGCTTTCGGCATCTCTCCTCCATTCAAGAAGGCTTGGACTGCTCTTAATAGGTCCTGGCTGATAATATCCCATGCCAGAGTATAAAACATTCCCGGGAAGCCATCAGGGCCTGGAGCACTCTCCAGGTTCATACTCTGAACAGTCTTGTGTAATTCCTGTATGTCGGGAATTTTAGTCAATTCCAGCCTATCCGACTCATTCAAAGACCTAGTTAACAGGGTTAAGTCAATGTTAGGGCTCGCCTGTTCTACTGAATATAGGTTCTGAAAGTACAGAATAGCTAACTCAGCAATCTTCTCTTCCCCTTCTACCCATTCCCCTTCTTGGTCTTTGATTTTGTGAATAAAAGATTTAGCATGTCTGTTTTTCACATAGGAATGGTAAAATCTGGAGTTCCTATCACCCTCCTTCGCCCATTTGATATTGGCCTTTTGTGACCAAAACTGCTCCTCTATACTAAGATGATATTTAGCTTTAGCCGCAGCATGACTTAAAGCTTCCCTAGGAACAGGATTTGTCTCATCCTCATTCTCCAGCCTATGGAGTTCCTCCTCTGCTAATTCTGCCTGAGAAAAAATATTTCCAAAAGTTACTCTATTCCAGGATTTTAAGGCTTGTTTCACTAGCTTGAGTTTCTCTGTAAAAATCCTTAAAGGGCTCCCTGCCATATCTATATCCCAGGCTTGCTTAATGATACTGAGGCAGTCCTTATTGCTGGACCAAAATCTTAGAATAATATAATAATATACTTAGAATAATAGTTAAAATCAAACTAATAAATACAATAATATACTTAGAATAATAGTTAAAATCAAACTAATAGATATTTTTTAGAAAAATAGAATTAGGGTTTGATAAATGACAAAGAAAGATTTAGAAAGAATAAAAGTATCAAAAAAATGATTGAATTATTAATTTGAATTCAAATAGTATATTAGTATAATATAAATTAAAAAAATTGATACATAATATAATTAAAATAATAGTTAAAATTGAACTAATATATAGCGTATTTTTAGAAGAATAAAATTATGAATGATTAGATAAGTGAGAAAGGAAGATATAAAAATGATAAGAATATTGAATGAATGATTGAACTATTAATTGGTAGTCAAATAGTATATTAGTATAATATAATAATAGAATTATAAAAGTTTATACCCTAAACTTAAACCTAAACCTAAACCCTAAAACCCTAAACTCTAAACCTAGAACATAAATATAAAGATTAGAAAAGTAAGAAATAATTTTAAAAAATGAATTATGTGATGAAAATGAATATATATAGAAGTATTTATAGATTCTTAAAAATAAAAAACAATAACTTTTTTTTTCGGTTGATTCGGAACTGAACTAGAACTGCCGATTCTGGTTCCAATTTTATTTTTTAAAAAATTAGAATCGACGATTAGAATAAAGATATTGAAAGACTAATTGAACTATTATTTGAAACTCAAATAGTGTAATATAATAATATAATTAGAATAATAGTTAAAATTGAATTAATATATAGAGTTTTTAGAAAAATAGAATTAGGTAGAGTTAGATAAGTGAGACAAATATATATACAAATAGTATGGACATTGAAAAAATGATTGAACTATTAATTGAAATTCAAATAGTATATAATAATATAATTAAAATGATAAAGATTAAAAAAATTGATAACCTAAACCCTAAAATCTAAACCCTAAATCCTAAAACCTAAACCCTAAAACCTAAACTCCAAAATAATATAGATTAAAAAATGAGAAATATTATTAGAAAAAGAAATTGTGTCATGAAAATGAAGATAAATAGAAATATTTATAAATTCCTAAAAATAAAAAATAAATCGTTAAATAGAAATATTTATAAAATTTTAAAAATAAAAAAAAATAATTTTTTTTAAGGTCAATTCGAAAACAAACCAAAACTGCCGATTCTAATTTCAGTTCCGGTTCAGTAGCCCCACAAACAGGAACCACCAGTTTGGTTCGGTAAGTACATACCACGTTTGATTCTCTTCTAGCCTTGTAGTAATTGGAAAATTATATATATGTTGGAGAGTTAATGCTCATAATTTACACATTTTTGAACTGTTAAAAGATTAGTCATTGAAGCTGTCGTTGGCGCAATATCGTCATAATACTACTATTTTCTCACAGAACATGTACCTTGGATGCTGCGAATCGACCCTATAAACATTGACACTCAACTTGGTTCATATTAAGTCAAATCAAGAATTAGATATACAGTGCAGTGCAGTGCAATGCATGGCAAGACTACTTTAATTTTGATTTTAACTGGCTAAAAATATATAGCCGTAATTGATGTTCAACTTTTCACTCGACAATTAATAATATTGTTAAGAAATGGAGAATCTTTGTACTTTCTTGCTTTGTTCAGTACGGATTTTTTAGAACATAAGCTATCAAAGATTCAAAATGGCGAAAGGCAATGGATGAAGAAATTGTGGCCATTGAAAAAAACAACACTTGAGAATTGATTAATCTTCCAAAAGGACATAAAACAATAGGTTTCAAGTGGGTATACAAGACAAAACTGAAGGAGAATGGTGCAGTTGACAAATTGGCCAAAGGCTATAAGCAAAAGTTTGGTGTGGATTATAGACAGATTTTTGCTCCTGTTGCAAGACACGATACAATCAGATTGGTGATTGCACTGGCAGCACAACATTCATATCCTATCTTTCAATTGGATGTGAAATCAGCGTTCTTTCATGGTGAATTAGAAGAACAGGTATTTATTGATCAACCTCCTGGTTATGTGAAACTTGGTAGTGAAAATAAGGTTTACAAACTCAAAAAGGCATTATACGGGTTAAAACAAGCTCCACGTGCTTGGTATAGTCGTATAGATGCTTATTTTTCTAAGGAGGGATTTAAGAAATGTCCTTATGAGCATACACTTTATACAAAGATTGGAAGGGATGGGAAATTGCTTATTGTTTGCTTATATGTGGATGATCTTATTTTCACTGGAGATGATAGTGCCATGTTTGACAGTTTTAAAAAATCTATGATAGTTGAATTTGATATGTCTGATCTTGGAATGATGCATTATTTTTTGGGAATTGAAGTGGTGCAATCTACAGCTGGAATTTTTATTTCTCAAAAGAAATACATGCAAGAAATTCTGGACAGATTTCAAATGAAGGATTGCAATGCTGTGAGTACTCTAAGTGAGTATGGTTTGAAACTTGTTAAAGATCCTCAAGAAAAGGAAGTTGACAGCACTCTTTACAAGCAAATTGTGGAAAGTTTGATGTATTTGACAGTAACAAGACCTTATATAATGCATGCTGTAAGTCTTATTAGCATATACATGGAGCATCCAAAACAAATGCATCTTCTAGCTGCCAAGAGGATTCTTCGTATTTGCAAGGAACCATTGATTTTGGGTTGTTCTATAAGAAAGGAGAATTTTCAGATTTGATTGGTTTTACTGACAGTGATTATGCAGGTGATCATGATGACAGAAAAAGTACTTCAGGTTTCTTGTTTATGATGGGTTCAGAAGCTATTTCATGGTCTTTAAAGAAACAACTTATTGTCACTTTATCAACAACTGAAGCTGAGTTTGTAGCAGCAACAGCATGTGCTTGTCAAGCTATTTGGTTGAGAAGGATACTTGAAGAGCTTAATTTCAAGCAACAAGGACCTACTTCAATTTATTGTGACAATAATTCAGCAATTGAACTCTCAAAGAATCCTGTTCTACATAGCAGAAGCAAGCATATTGATGTTAAGTATCATTTTTTAAGGGACCTGACGAAGGATGAAGTGATCAATTTTATTTTCTGCAGAAGTGAAGATATATTTACCTAACCCCTCAAAATGTTTTTGTTTCAGAAGTTAAGATAGTTGCTTCGAGTTTACAGCTATTCTAAACTGAATGATTAATAATTTCAGTTTAAGGGAGGCATTGTTAACTGATTTTACTATGTGGTTATCTAAGTTTTAGGTTTTCTAAATTCATGGTTCATACCGTTGTGAAATTGCCTATATAAAGACCTTGAAGTAATAAAATTGATTGTCAGTTTTTCACTTAAATCTCCTCCTTTATATTAGTTGTTATCCTTATCTTTTCCATCAAGCAGTAGCGCCGGTACCTCGTTTCAGTGCATTCCGAATCTGAGCTCCACCCATAGCAAAAGCTCCCCTCTTCCACAGCGTCAAACTGGGGCAAATAGCAATGAAACATTCTTGCCAGTATAAAACTGAATCCCCACAACGAAACATTAGAATGAGTTCCAAAGGAAGGATGATTGATGAATGAAATGAAACCCACCAAACGACGCTGTGCTGATTTCCTTAAAAACGACATCTTGTAATAAAGTTGATTTTCCTTGTGTTTGAATTTTTAAGAATAATAACTGAGGAAAATTTAAGAATGTACAAGAATTATGTACAAAATTTTTATATCTTTGATTAACTTTTCAATTATCCAAAAAAAAAAATTATACATGTAAAAGAATCATATATGCATACTTATAAATATATTAAGTTGACAATGGCCCAAAAATGAAATTTTATTTTAATGTCATAAATACTGTAATAAGTGTTCTTTTTTGAAAAAAAAAATTGAATTTAGTTAGAATTGAAATTTATCTAAGAATTGGAGGTGTAGAATATTTAAATTCTGTTGTTTTGCTAAAAATTGAATCATAATTCCAAATTTGTTCAAAAATTTACGCATTATATAGACTTAGATTTCATTTGTAAACAAAATTTACAAAATAATTTGTCTTTTCAATACATATACACTTTTATTATGAATGCAAGATTATTCGAAAGATTAAACAAACAAGAACTACAATAATAAGACATTAAGTCTAGTCTAAGAAGGGGGAATAAAAGAGTTCAAAGTTGTTAAATTAAATCTTCCACAACTACCAAATTTCTTTTTTTAAGGATCTTATGCTATTATAAGTCAATTCCTGCACAAATCCTAATTATGGTAACTTGGGACCACCCTCAATCCGAGACAAGCGTCCAACGCTACCTTGAAACCGCTTCGACAACACTACTGCACTAGTGACAAGCCTTTACATAATTAAGGAGGGAAAGTGAGGTTGGGGGATTCGAACCCTGGTCACTAGCCTTGAATGTTCTTGAGGTGGGCATTTCCAAACCTTCCAGAACTACCAAGTTTCATCACCAGCAGCATTTCCTATTTGACAGCAAGACTTTCAGAACTTAGGGATACAGTCGGTGAGAAAATTGTCCTCCCTACAAGGCTACAATCCTTTTATCATCAATCGTACCCTTACTCTGCCATTCAAAGCCTTTCTGTTGAGAAAATGGATGCCACAACCTCCTGCCCAGTAAATTGCATGGATATGGCATTAAAAATGTGTAAAGTATGGCCGTGAGGGACGAAGCAGAACGTGCAACTTTCATGTAGGCTTTGTTGTGGGATACAAACGGACGATAGACTTTCATATGGAAAGATAAATAAATATAGAAATAAAACGTAACTGGGATAGTCAAAATTCCAACACTGAAAACTGCTCTGCTGCTAAAATTGAAGACTCTAAAGGACATTTCAAGTTCGTGGTAACCCAGGATTTGAAAACTCCCACTCATATCAAACGCATTCGTAAACATATGTACCAAATTAAAGTTATGCTCTGTCCATGTCAGAGAACATTTCAAAGGGTTTTGATTGGATTAGTAAGACTAGAAATATCCATGCTACATACCTCATACTTCATATATTGATGATGCATTTCTCAATACAAACATTAGTTGATGATGAATAGAAAAAAGACTGGGAGTTTCTGCTCCTAGACCAAACATCATAGTAATAGTGTAAATTGTGTCCATACCTATCCCTTAATCAATCTACAACATCAAAACAATTCATTAAGCCATTCTAGAAATTTCACTAATTCAATTTGAAATGTTATGAATGATTTTCACTTGATATTATAACCCCTTTTAGTAAAGTTTATTTCCCAGGAACATGTACAACTGCATACCATGACTAGCTAAAGCCTCTTCAAACCACTGCTCAATACTATATTTGATTGCTATAAACTAAAATGTGACTTGCACGAACATTTCTATACATACAATGCAAAAATTATATGAAAAAGTTTCATCTCTATCTCATAGAATTTCATACATGAGTAATAATATAATTGATGGCAAACATTCTAAGTGATTTTGAAGTAAATCAAAAGCAACCCCTCACTGGAATCTAAGGCACTAAATGCTATTATGAACACCGTGATGATTTGTAAAAGCACAAAACTAGAGGTTAACTAAACTCTTTTTAGAAGAAAATCTTACAGCTTCAAACCAATGCCGTAGAGTTAACTTTTGAGCCTTTTCATCATTTGATAGACCTTTCCCTACCTGTGAACCCCAAAAAGCTCATCTTGATTAACCAATAATGCTCTTCATTTTTTGAACGATTGATATGCCTAATCGCTATATTGTACTGTGGTAGCTTTCATATATGGTACAAAGAAGTATCAAGATAAGAACAAGATTAAGAAAATAAGACCAAAAGTTAAAAAATATATATTTCTAACATTCTACTCACACGGCCTGAAAGCTATTCATGGAACCTAGTATTGAAGTAACCCAGACAAACCGAAGTTATCTAAATTCCTGCAAATAATATTTTCCATTACATTATGAACATTATAATGTTTTGCCAATTGAAGAACAAAGAGAGAGATAATCAAATAAATATGACTGATCGAACAACATTCAATGGAAACGGAGAGTTTTGTCTGCTATGATCAAAAAGTTCTCTACTCGCACTAGTTGAAAAAGGTATAAAACCACTAGAAAGAAGATAAAAAATTTCATAACATCCAATATTACTAAATGACAGTAATTTGCTTTAAACAAGAAAAAAAAAACATAAGTACGCAACTAGAAAAACTTCAGCTAAAACTCTCAAGCACTTAGAACCAAGCAACAAAACTCACCAATTTTTTCTAAACAAAATAAAATTAAATGTCAGCACGGGGTTTAACAGTATTAACAAAATGATTTTCTTAGAGATGAAGCAAGAGACAAAATAGTGAGATGAAACTTGCCCAATTGAGTGTGCATGAAAATCCATTAATGATAATCTTCACGTATCAATCAGAAATAGAAACTTCGAGTTTCTCTGTTAACAAATCACATTCAACGATCCATTTCTCTCAAAATTGACTATTAGCTCTATTTCAAAAAGAGAATGGAATATGATAACAAATATATACTACTACAAAATTAATTATGAAGAGCGCCAATACCCTTGTACAGACAGCACAGGAACTAAAATACAATTTTGGTGATAAAAGTGATTGATCAAGGGATAGAATAGATAATGAAACAGGCGATTCACGTAATGAAAACATCTGGTCGAGTCAATTTGTCAGAGAATGCAGAGTTAACGGTGGAGGTCTGTAACTTTGTTACTTCAAGCCATAATTGGAAGGCATGCCTTTTCTTCGTTCTTTCAGATTTACTATCTAAATTTGGCTAACATATGTCACAGAACAAAGAAACAGCTGTGGTAATTAGCAGTTTCAATCAAATTAATGAACCTTAGAGCAGCTGAGAAAAAGATTGATCTCTAAACTTTTGTTATGTTAATCCTAATAATTTCACTATGACATACTATTATTTTGTTTTTCTACACGAACAGAATGATAACAAAGTTTCAAGTGATTTCATGATAAACATTTCTATTGACCCAAACAAAATTCTCTACCCTATTCACACATATACTAAAGCCCCAAAATCCACCAGATACTAATAGCCGGCAGCCAAATAGATCACCTGAAAAAAAACTCCTGAAATCGGAAAAAGAAATAAGATACATCAACGTATGACAAGGGAGACAATCTGTAATGGATTGAACATAATACCTCAATCTTTGTTAAGTGTTCTGGATTACGAGCTGCAAGCTGACAACTACTGAAAGCTAGAAAGTTAAGCATTGAAACACGCTTCTAAGTTGATATCACGCGCCTCTCTACAGATAGTGTTGTTCAGACCTATATGACTACGTGGTCTCCTGAGCTCCAGAGATTTGCAATTCACAAAAATGTGCTCTTTATCCTCCATTTGGGACTTTCACCTTTGGCTGTCTGGTTCAAACTTCTGAATTATCTTCAGAAGAGAAATATGACTTTCTTTTGCTGGGAGCAAATCTAGTAGAGTGGAAAAAATATACGAATCAAGTGAAAATCTCCTCCTAGCCATTTCCTCGAGAAACATCTCTGCTTCATCATATTCACCTGTCCTAAGTAGTCCTTGGACAATAATACTGAAAGTGATGTGATTAGCCACACAACCATTCTCTTCCATTGTCAAGAAAAGCTCTTTAGCTTCCTTTAGCAAACCAGCAGCAGAGAGGCTAGTTATCATCGTGTTATATGTTATAACATCTGGATTTAATCCTTTAACAGAGAGACTATTGAAAAGTTCTCGAGCAATATCAAGTCTTCTAGTTTTGCATAATCCATCAAGGATAATATTGTACATAGATACATGAAGATTCGCAGCTTCAATTGTATGCAGAAATTCCAGTGCTTTGTCAACATGTCGACTCTTGCATAAGCCATCCAACAACACGCAGTACGTATGGAAATCAGGACTTAGGCCAGCAGCTTGCATCTCATTGAAAACTTCTCTTGCGATAATACTTTTACCCATCCTAAATAACCCTTTCAAGACAGTATTATATGTATCAATATCAGGTGTTAACCCTTTGTGTGGCAACTCGCGAAAGAGATTCATGGCCTCATCCATTTTCATTTTCCCAAAGTACCCATTGATCAAAATATTATAGCTGACAAGATCGGGAACAAGGCCTTTAGCAACAATTGTGTCAAAAACTTTCCTTGCTTCATCTATTTGGCCCTGCAAGCAATACCCATCCATCATTGCATTACACGTTACAGTATCAGGATTGTCACCTCTCTGTACCAGGATCTGAAACACGTCTTCAGCATCTTTCATCAATCCTTCCTTGCAAAATGAATCTATCATGATAGTGTAAGTAACTCTATCTGGAGAAATACCGAAACCCATCATCTCATTCCATAAGTTTTTGACCTCTTTCCATTTGCCTAAATTACAAAGGCCATGAATCAAACAATTGTAAGTGACAACATTAGGGGGAATGCCCTTTCGAATCATCTCATGTAAAAGGGAAAGAGCTTTATCCACTGCTTTATCCTTGCACAGACTGTCAATAATAGTGCTGTAGATAATAGTGTCGGGTTCCCAATTTTTAATTTCCAAGAGTCTCAGGACTTCAATGGCTTTACTAGTGTTCCCCGCCTTACAAAGACCATCTATTACAGTTCCATACATAACTAGATTCGGTTGACAGAGTTTTTCATAAATTATCTTGAGGAACAATACCTGAGCCTCAGAAATCCTACCAACTAGAAAGAGCCCTTTAAGTATGGTACCAAATGTGGTTACATCAGGCATAAAACCAAGCTTGAAGAAGCTCCCCAACACGGAAAACCCAAAATCGACTCGACCAACAAGGCAGAAATAGTTAATGGCTATATTCATGGTATAATCGTTAGTTGGGGTGCCCTTTACGCGCATATATCTGTAAACGGAAATGGCAGGTGAATAATGCTCCATCTTAACTAGGCGGCCAAGCAGTTGGGTGAATTGGATCACATTAGGCAGAGGCCTCATTCGGAGCATCTGAGTGTACAAATGCAAAGCATCATCAACATTCTTGATTTTAACAATATCATTCCTCAACCCAGCAGCATTCCTACTCAAACTAACACTAGTACTGGTGTACGTCGCATAATAAAGAACAAATGGGTTTGTATTTGGATTTGGAGACAATAGAAAATGAAGATTAGTACCTCGTTTCAGTGCTTTCCCAATATGAGCTCTACCCATAGCAAAAGCTCCCCTTGTCATCATCATCGAGTGTACAAATCAACAGCATCATCAAGATTCTTGATTTCAACAATATAATTCCTCAAAACAGCAGCATTCCTACTCAAACTAACACTGTTACTGGTGTACGTCGCATAATAAAGAACAAATGGGTTTGTATTTGGATTTGGAGAGAATAGAAAATGAAGATTAGTACCTCGTTTCAGTGCTTTCAGAATCTGAGCTATAGCCATAGCAAAAGCTCCCCTTGTCGTCTTCGTGAAGGCTGGGGCTAATCACAAATGCTCTTTCTTCCTTTAGGGAAAATTCTTGCCATTTTATCACTGAATCCCACAACGAAACGTTAAAGCGACGAGTTCCCAAAGCTTAGAGCCTTAGATGAATGATGAAATCAAACCCACCAAACGTGGCTGTGTTGATATCCTTAAACGACGTGGTTTCTACTTTCTAACTTCCACTTCTTTGTAATAAACTTGATTTTCTTGTTTTTTTAATTTGTTTAAGAATAACTCCAAAAAATTAAAATTTGAGAATGTACGAGAATTATGTACAAAAACTTATATATTGATTAACTTTACAATTATCCCAGAATAAAAATTAATTTAAACACGTATTTTGTATTTAATAATGATTTAGTATTTAATAATGATCGTGATTCTAATTTTCAATTATTTTATTATTGCATTTGAAATTGTGATTAACTCAATTTTAATATATGAAATCGCTTCAAATGAGATATCTAAAATAGTTGTGATCATTAGAGATTAATTATGGAAATAACTCCTCGTTTATAATCATTGATGCGGCATGGTTGGAATTGGAATAAAAATACTATAATTATGCTCTTATTTTAATTAATTATTCCTCTCATCAATCAAACCCAACAATCATTAATTTTTTTTTTTCAAAAAACTCTCACACCTCTCCCTTGTACACTATACATATTGACAAATATTACACAATACTAGATAATACAAGAAGATGGAGGCTACCACTTCTGAAAGTCATTTTCCCGAAATACATAGTACAAAGCATCTTTACAATCCATTTACCACATACATAGAAGGAAGATACACTATACTGGTCAATGGAGGAACACGAAATATACACGATAAAATCAGAATACCATCTGAAATGTTTGATCATGGGTCACAGTTAAATTCCACTTCAACGATATATATGGATAATGTGGTTTTTTGGAAGAAATTGTGAAACATGAATATACCACCAAGTTGGAATTCTTGTTGTGGATATTGTTCAACAATGCATATCATGTGAACCAAGCTTTATCAAGAACGAGCATTATTCCTCATTTAGAATGTCTAAGGTGTGGGCAAAAGGAAGAAACAGTTTCTCATCTCTTCTTAGAATATGCCACTAAAATTGCTTGGCATATTTCTTCATTGGGATTTAATTTTGGTGTGGGACAACCAGTGAATTTAAATGAGTGGATAAAAGATTGGTCCAAAGAAGCCCTAGAAGAGCAAATGATAACATATTCCATATGTGTTTTGTGGAGTATTTTGCTAGCTAAAAACTCATTTGTTTGGGAAGGAGTTGGTTTCAACCCAACAAATGTGAGCAATTTCCAATTTTATGCTGATTTTTTTTAAAAAAAAATTCAATTTCTATACCGTTCCTTAATTATGTTTCCCAAAATATTTCTAATTTAAAAAATAAATAAAAATTCATGTATTCCTTTAACTCTAAAATACGCTTATCAGATAGTATCCTATCTCCCTCTCCTCCCTATATTTTTTTTCTTCTTCTGTGTTGAACACCTTTCAAAATTCAAAGCCTAGCTAAATCCTTGTGTTCTTCAACTATATTGAACCTCCAATCCCAATTTTGAACAATCGCAGAGCAAATTGTGATTCTTATTATCTTTCTACAATTTTAAGTTGAAGAAAGAGAAAGTCAATCTCCAGATTGGAGGAACTCGTTTGCAACTGGATTTAGACTTTCAATTGCTCATTTTTGCTGCAATTGCTTTGGATTTCTGCATGAAATTAGGTATTCTAACCTCATTTTCTATTGACAAAACAAAACTCCATGATAATAAAAATATATGAATAAGCTTTTTACATATATTTTCTTCCTCTGCTCTAATTTGAATTTTTTTCTTTTTGTATAATTTGCCGCTTACACGATTGTCTGACTTTTGCAGTCAGACATGAATAACTTATGTTTTGGTATATATATTTCATTTTGTTGATTCTATGTATTTTGCTTTCTTAGATATCACAACTCTCTCTGCACTTCCCTGAACTAAAAACTTCTTAGATCTGCAACCTTCTAGTTGGATTTCTGTGGCTTGGATTTCTAGTTTAGACAGTTTGATGGCCTTCATATGTTGAAGTACTTTTCCATTCCATCACAAGACTGACATCAGAATCCTAGGATAATTCTCAAGAAATGTTAAAAGGTGGCGCTTTTATATTCTAGTTAATTCATTGGTTGAAAATCTGAATTGCAAAAATGATTTCTGGGGTCGGTTTTAGTGTTTTTAGTTTCAAGCAATTAGAAGAGTTTTAGGATGAGATTGGGGGCAAATATGAATTGTAAAAATTATTTCTTGACATTGATTTCTCAGTGGGATTTAGTGTTTCTTTGAGCTTGAAGCAAGTAGAAGAGTAAAAGAAGTATAATAGGGCTAATTTCAAGCCATTCAAGTTGGAACAGTTTTATGAGATACATTGGAATTTGTACTAGTTTTTGAAGGCTGAAAATATTCATTTTGATGATATTCTGCTATTATTCATACTGCCTATGATTGATCATGCATGAATCATCATGATGTTGTGTTGTGTTCTTAACTTGATCCATTGGTTGGAGAGAACTGACTGATGAAAATCCTTGACCTATTTCTGAATCACTGAGTTGACTGCTATTGCTTGTCTGCAGATGTTTTCAGACCCTTGCGGTTTGCTTTTACATTCTAAATTGGAGACAACTTATTGCATTGAAGTGTGGACCAGGTGCTTGCAATGGTTATACAATTCATGAGTGTCACAAAGTAGCTAAAATCTAATGAAGTTGTCTCTCATCCTTAAGAAATGAGTGGTTTGTTCGGATAATGTTTCATGTGACAACATGCGCATCTCCTTATTTGGAAAGTACTGTCTGATAAGATCCTGCAATTTTGTTGCAGTACATGCGAGAGTGCATCCTTGGAAACTTCAAAAGAAGGTTGCTTTCTGTGCTGAAAGCTGATAACGATCTTCAACGACCTTCTGTTCTGGAATCCTTGATCCGTAGACATACGGCTATAGTCCATTTAGCAGAGCAACATATCAGCATGGACCTGACACTTGAAATCTGAGAAATTATACTTTCTGAAACTTTCTCTGGCCCAGATGTTAGATGTTTACTTTCAGAAAAACTAATAATGGCAAATTTTGGCTAGGAAAAACAGGTTGAAAACTAATTTCTCTTGCTAGATTTTTAGATAAGGGTTGATTGTAATTCAATAAAAATGAGTATGATGTGATGTAGAAGATCTGCAAAAAATTTCTAGACAGAACTCTAATAAGTTGATGTAGTTGGCTTAACCATTATTGGTATTGATAAAAAGCTCTCCACCATTCTTACATATATGCATATGGATCAATGTGTAGATTCTAATCTCTTGTAGGTTTCCAAGTTTGCCAGTTTTTTATCGAAAAACTTTTGCTTGGCAGGTGTATCAGTGCAGTTATAGCAGGAAGTGAGTTTGTGAGACTTGAAAGGGAACATCAACAGAAACAGTCTTTTTCAAATGGCCATGTTGATCAGACACTGAATACCGAGACACCAAGTCGCTTGTCGGCCGAGACTAATATAAAGACCACTATGCAGATGTTTGTGAAGTTTTCTGCGGGAATAGTGCTGGACTGTTGGAGTGAAACCAATAGGTAAGATGATTTTTTCCTCTGGTAAGCTGAAAAGTTGCTCAAAAATCTACTAAAAGGTTGAGAATTAGACTATGTGATCACTAAATCAATGACTGGGAATGTGTTGCATAATTGACATCTGTGCAAATGGAGCTATTTAGGTGATATGGGTCTTAACTAGGCTGTAAGTGCTTCATTATGGTTTCCAGCTTACTCTAACAATCTGCAACAAATCCCAAACATTTTTTAGTACATAAAATATGTAGCCTAGATAATTCATCTACATTGATCATGCTAAAGAGTAAATGAAACTAAATCATAATTTTGTCCATGCTATCTGCTATAAAGAGAATTAGGACTGTAATCATTATAATGTGCAACAAATGGAGAACTCGTTAGCGAAAAGGCTTTGGCATTGGAGAGAGAGCAGTCTGGGAGGAATAATCTATTGTTACCGTAGTCCAGATATCTACCAACTTTGCTGTTGAAGACAATCATGGGAATCACCAGAAAGTTCAAATATTTTCCATCACTTTTGAATGATTTTTCAGTGATTTTTTTTAACATGCCAGGTATTCTTAATGCACTTTGTTTTTGTTTTCCTGCTTAGGTCTGATCTCGTTGCAAAGCTGATCTTTCTGGACCAATTTTGTGAAGTATCACCATATCTACCACGAAGCTCACTGGAATCCCATATTCCTTATGCCATTATTCGTTCAATCTACAGCCAGTATTATGCAAATTTTCCTTCTATACCACTGGCATTATTAAGTGCACCCCCCCGCCATTCTCCTGCTGTATCATTAGCACACGCATCTCCTGCAGTGAGGCTACATGGCGATTCAACTCCTCAGTCAAGTGGTTATGATTTGGGTATTTTAAAGCATCAACCCCAAGTCGTGATCAGCAATATGATGGTGGTAGTGCAAGCTTAAGAAGCATGCAGCCTCGGAATGTTCGGAGTTCTGGCCCATTAGATTACAGTTCCAATCGGAAAGCAAAACACGTCAGAAGGTTTGACATCAGGAAGCACAGGTCCTAGTCCATTGCCTAGGTTTGCGGTGTCAAGGTCTGGTCCCATTTCTTACAAATAGCTACATGAACATAGTAAGTTATGTATAGTTGCTGCTGTTAGTTGTAAACCAATTTCAGGCCACAGACTTGCCCAATGTATCTCCAATTTTGCCAATGTTTATATCTAGTTAAGATTCTTCTGCCTGTCAACCTCAATATCTTGTCAACCTCAATATCTTAGAACTGTTGCATAATATCATCAGTTATCCACATGTATTACTCATTTAAGAAATGGAACATCATTGTTTAAATAGTTTAGAATTTCACATGTGAACCTGCAACTATAGTCTAATTACTGTAAGGACCAGAATCATATTACAATAATTGATCATAATTCATAGTCATAAATCATTTATAAGAGTTTTTTTTTTTAAAATATTAAAAACCTAATCTAGGTCAATCCTACACTATTACAAGAGTCTCGTTGTTGGGTGCACATGGAATTCTGGGACCTTTGGTGGTGAGTTCGTATATTAAAACTTCACACTAACCTCTAGCATAAAGAAATTTAAAGTTATTCAGTTGGCCACTAAGGCATCCTATTGGTTCATTTATAGTAGTTGATCACTATCATAAATCTAGCATTTAATTTAAAGATAGAAAAAGTGCATAGATTTGACACATATAATTTGTTAGGCATATATTAGACTTACATTTAAAAAATAATTTCTTGATCAATTAGAAAATATATAATGATTGTTTTTATTGTTTTAAAAATTTGTAACATACAATTCTTATTTGTTGTTACATAATCAATTATTAAATATTTACCTTCCATAGATGATAAAAGAAATTTCATTTTATTCATTTGAAATATGTTTCTAAGTACACACTAATGAAATACTAAAAGATACTCATTTTTTTTATATAAAAAATTAAGTCTTACGAAATTTGGCATAATTTTGCATAGAAAAGAGTTGATTAATTCGATTGATATATTTAACAAGTAGAAAATAGAAATCAATATTTTCATTAAGATTAAAAAAAATTGGATACTAAAATATAATACATTTATTTGTTACCATTGTAATTGTTGTTTATCATAAAAGAATATTATATAACTTATTGTTGAAATAAAAGTTAGTTAAGGGGTGAAGTGAAAATACAGGAAGTCAAGTGGGCTTTTTGCGAAAATCATAACTTGTTGCTTTTTTTTTTAATCAAAATAAATTCTCTCAAGTCTTAACCATGGCCGCTGCAGGAGCAATTTCCAATTTTATGCTGATTTAAAAAAAATCAATTTCTATACCGTTTCTTAATTATAGAAATATTTATAGAATTATAAAAATGAAAATAAAAAAATTATTTTTTTTACCGATTCCGATTCCGGTTCCAAATTTCAGGAACCGTAACCAAACCGTCAATATATGGTTCGGCCACGCCGCCACGGTTCCGGTTCGGTGGGGTCCCCAATTCCGATTCCGGAACTGGCGGATGGTTATGGCTAATCACAATGAAATATTTTCAAGAATATGAATAGTCACCCAGGTGTAAATGACGGTCAAAAAATTAAAAATAATATAATAGACTTCACATTTTTTAATCAATTATATTAAACTTTTATATATAAATTTATTTTTATTTAGTATAATTTGAAAGAAAATAAATTATCTTCAATAAAAAAATTTAAAATTTTTAAAATTAACTAAATTAACACTTAGCATAAATTTGTTAGACATTTTCCAAATGCAAAATCTATTTGAATTTTTTATTTTAAAATTACAGGGTTAGAATTCGCATTTACCAAATGCGAAATTTATTTATTATTATTTTTTTATTTAGAGTTCGCATTTGCCAAATGCGAACTCTGTTTATTAATTTTTTTAATTTAGATTTCGCATTTTATCATACGTACAATGTACGCTACATATATACGGACTTTTTTTTTTTTAAATTAGAAGTCGCATTTGGTAAATGCGAACTCTTAGCTAACTCCATATTTTGGGAACTATATTTTAAAGAAACATAAAAATTGAATTTTGTTGAAAACCAGCATATAGTGGGAAACTCCGGGATTAATTGTTTGTTTCACTTGTTGATAAATAATGACATATTGCTCTTGTGGCTTCTGGGATCTCTGTAGTAACTGGATAAATGATTATCTTAGTTAGTGTCTCACTCATCTGAGTTTCTTCTGTTGCTGTATTCCTATCTTTAAGTCATTTGTGGGGAAAAAAAATTGTTTTGATAGTTTTTGTTTTCTTAAGTCAACTATATAGGAGGAATCATTAGTGGCCTGTCTGAAAGTTTTAATCTATTGTTTTTCTTTAATGCTTTTGTTTGATTTCCTTTTCTATAAATTTAATCATTGTGAAATGATTTATCTTCTTTCAGTGTTTTAGACAAGACTAAGGCTGTGTTTGGTTGATTAGAATTGGACCTCAAAATTGGAATTGAGAGCTCCAATTTTAATTCTTGTGTTTGTTTACAAAATAAAATTTGGATTTTGAATTCATTTGCAATTCTATAATGGCCCAATTCCGCAATTTCAATTCTTTCCTCATGGTAGATATTTCCAATTCTAATTCAAGATAGAATGGGTCAAATACGCGGGTTCTTATAGGACTCTTTTTCATCACCTTCACTTCTTTCTTTTTTTTCACACACTACACATTTTTTCACACATTACACACATTTTCACACACTACACACATTTTAATACAACACATATTTTATGCACACTACACACATTTTCACACACTACACATTTTTTCACACACTACACATAGTACACACATTTTCACACACTACGCATAGTACACACATTTTCACACACTACACATATTTTACACATAGTACACATATTTTCACACGCTACACACATTTTCACACACTACACATTTTCACACACTACACATTTTTTCACACACTATACATATTTTACACATAGTACACACATTTTCACACACTATACATATTTTACACATAATACACATATTTTCACACACTATACATTTTTTCACATACTACACACATTTTCACACACTACACACATTTTCACACACCACACATATTTTACCCATAGTACACACATTTTTTCACACACTACACACATTTTCACACACTATACATATTTTACACATAGTACACACATTTTCACACACTACACACATTTTCACGCGCTACACATTTTTTCACACACTTCACACATTTTCACACACTACACATATTTTACACACACTATACACATTTTCACACACTACACACATTTTTTTACACTACACACATTTTCACACACTATACACATTTCTTCACACACTACACACATTTTCACACACTACACATTTTTCACACACTACACATTTTTTCACACACTACACACATTTTCACGCACTACATATTTTTTCACACACTACACACATTTTCACACCCTACATGTGTAGCGTGTGAAAATGTGTGTAGTGTGTGAAAATGTGTACAGTGTGTGAAAATGTGTATAGTGTGTGAAAAAATGTGTAGTGTGTGAAAAAATGTATAGTGTGTGAAAATATGTGTACTATATGTAAAATATGTGTAGTGTGTGAAAATGTGTGTAATGTGTGAAAATATGTGTAGTGTGTGTAAAATATGTGTAGTGTGTGAAAATGTGTGTACTATGTGAAAAAATGTGTAGTGTGTGAAAATGTGTGTAGTGTGTGAAAATATGTGTAGTGTGTGAAAAAATGTGTAGTGTGTGAAAATGTGTGTACTATGTGTAAAATATGTGAAGTGTGTGAAAACGTGTGTAGTGTGTGAAAATGTGTGTAGTGTGTGTAAAATATGTGTAGTGTGTGAAATTGTGTGTACTATGTGTAAAATATGTGTAGTGTGTGAAAATGAATATATTAAAAATAAATTATTGTCAATTCTAATTAACAGTGAAATCTAATTTCATACAATTTTTAAACTTTCAAACAAAGGATTTGGAGTTATAATTCAATTCTATATGAATTTTGTTGTTTTGCCAAACAAAGGAATTCAAACATTTTAGACTTTCAATTTATTGAATTACAATTCTATAATATTTAAATTCCAATTCAATTCTATTTCTAAACAATCAAACACAGCCTAAACTGTAAATTTTCTTGATGGTCACAAACATATTTTGAGGTGTCAAACTATCTTCTAATTGTGCCTTTTTGGCCATCCATGACTTTTTATGTAATTCTTTTGTTCTTGTAGTTTTGTTGAATTTTATGGTATGAGTTGATGCTGGCCATCCATTCTCTATTGTGAGTGTTATTATTATTGATACAAAGTGATTGAATTATCTGCTTAGGACTTTTCTAGCATTCAATATATAAACAATCCTGTTTTGATTTTTTGGTTTCAAGTTATTAATGACTTGTATATATTTTCATTGTGCAAAAATGAAAACAGAGCTTGTTGATCATCACCATTAGTTTGATGATCCATACCTTATTGTCAAGACATTTGCAAAATGAAAAAGGATAGCTTTTGCAGCTTCAAAATATTGAGGAAAACTGGGCAGGTAAGTTTGATTGTTGAACGATTCATACTACTGCTACTCCTACTTTTTTTAGTTTCTGTTATAACTTTCCTTTTCCTTTTGGTATTCTTCAGTTTCTGTTATAATTTGTAACTTTCCCATTGTAATCTCATGCCTATATATTCACGGCAATACATCAATAGAAAGATAGAAGAAAAATTTCAAATCTTCTCTTTATTTTCACATTGATGATCCAAAGTGATTGAAATTATCTGTTCAAGGTCAATTAATCTTTAAATTCTTGAAGAAATTGTGGGTTTCATTTAAGTTAAAAGCCTCTCTATTCTTGATTCTAATAATGTAAGCACAGTTTTTTGCCAATGTGTGGTGGGGTGATTTTGACCGTTTCAATTTGAAAAATTTTCTGATCAGCAAACTATAACTTAAACATGATCATATTTTTGTTGATTGAATTATTAGATGAAGAACATGGCTTACTGTCCATGGCAGAGCTTAGCTTGGCATCATAAATTACAAATCATCAATGATTGCTGCCTCAACATTGTCTATTGTGAGGTAGTTTCTGACCTTTTCCTGAATTATTTTATTGTTCGTATTTCGTGACTATACCAAATTTATTCATAAAGTTCTACTGTTCAATTTTTTAAATTATACCAAATTTATTCGTAAAGTTCTCCATTAAAAAACACCGCTATAACAAATTGCTCATTCTTTCTTTGTTGACCCTCTCTAACTTGATTCGAATTCTTACTTTAATTCTACATTATTTTTGCTTTAATAAAATTTCTTACTAATTATATAAAATATTATATTATTTATATGCATTTAAGAAATAAATTTTTATTAATTATCAATTTTTCGGCAAGTAAACATTTTTTTATAATAGAAAAATCTTCTCATCTCAAATTCTACCATTTAATTTGCTAAACTATACCAATTTTATTCATAAAATTCTCAATTATAAAACGTTCCATTCAACAAATTGCTCATTCTTTCTCTCTATCCCTTCTTTTACTTGGTTCGAATTCTTATTTTAATTCCAAATTATTTTTGTAAATTCATTTATTAATTATATAAAATAATTATATTATTTATTTACCCTTAACAATAAATTCTTATTAGTCAACAATATTTGGGCAAGTTAACATTTTTTATTATAGAAAAATTTATTTCATCTCAAATTCATTTATTTATTGTTCAGGGCATTTTTTCAAATTTATTCATAGAGTTCTCAATTAGAAAATTGTTCCATTAACAAATTACTCATTCTTTCACTCTCATCCTTCTTTAAAGTGATTCGAATTCTTACTTTAATTTCAAATTATTTTTGCTTTAATAAAGTCCTACATATACTTATATAAAATAATTGTATTATTTATATGCTCTTAACAATAAAGAATTCTTTGAAAGTAAACAATTTTTATAGTAGAAAAATCTTTTCATCTCAAATTCTACCATTCAATTTTCTAAACTTAATAAATTGTGCATTATTTCTCTCTCATCCTTCTTTAACTTGATTTGAATTCTTTCTTTAATTCCAAATTATTTTTGCTTTAATAAAATCCTTTATTAATTATATAAAATAATTATATTATTTGCATGCCCTTAACAAAATATTCTTTGAAAGCAAATAATTTTTGTAGCAGAAAAATCTTTTCATCTCAAATTCTACCATTCAATTTTCTAAACTATACCAAATTTATTCATAGAATTCTCAATTAGAAAATGTTCTCTTAATAAATTGTACATTCTTTTTCTCTCACCTTACTTTAACTTGATTTGAAATCTTGCTTTAATTCCAAATTATTTTTTCTTTAACAAAATTCTTTATTAATTATATAAAATAATTATATTATTTATATGCCCTTAACAATAAATTTTTATTAATCAACAATTTTTTGGCAAGTAAACATTTTTTGTACTAGAAAAATCTATTTAATCTCAAATTCTACCATTCAATTTTCTAAACTATACCAAATTTATTCATAGAGTTCTCAATTGGAAATTGTTCCCTTGACATATTGCTGATTCTTTTCTCTCATCCTTCTTTAACTTGATTTGAATTCTTACTTTAATTCTAAATTATATTTGCTTTAATAAAGTCTTTACTAATTATATAAAATAATTATATTCTTTATATGCCTTTAACAATAAATTCTTTTATTAGTCAACAATTTTTTTGTAAGTAAACATTTATATAGTAGAAAAATCTATTTCATCTCAAATTCCACCATTCAATTTTCTAAATTATACCAAATTTGTTGAAAGTTCTGGATTAGAAAACCTTAACAAATGCTCATTAATTTTCTCTCATCATTTTTTATCTTGAGTTGAAGTCTTACTTTAATTCAAAATTATTTTTACTTTAATAAAGTTCTTTATTAATTATATAAAATTATTATATCATTTATATGCCCTTAATAATAAAATCTTTAAAGTTATTCTTCCTCTTTTTGTGAAAGATAAATTAAGTTTTGTTTGGTAGTGTTGCCATATTATACGTATTTTTATGGCAATTTTTTTGAGTTCAAATCAATTAAAAATTTATGATATTTTAAAAATAGTTTTAAATAAACACAACTTCTTTCTAATTGAACTGGAGTAGTAATAGTATTTTGTGACTAAAATCAAAATTTCTAAAACTTAATTGAAAATAAATAAACTACATTGAAAAAATGAAATTTTTTAAGATTCATTTTGAAGAAGGGCATAAATTTGAGTGATTTATTTCGTACTACTTTATTTCAAAATAATTTTTTATTGCTTTTAATAAAGATCTTTACTGATTATATAATATGTTATTAATAATAAAATCTTGAAAGTTATACCTCTTTAAGAATAATAGTGTGAAATGCGCCATTAATAATAGTTCTTTCTTTTTGTTAAGAAAGATAAATTAATTTTTCTTTGAAGTGTTTCCATATTATTTGTATTTTATGCTTAGATTAGTTTTACATAAACACAACTTAGTTTTGAACAAAATGCTCATTATTTCTCTCTCATCATTTTTAACTTGATTAGAATTCTTACTTTAATTCAAAATTATTTTTACTTTAATAAAATTCTTTACTAATTATATAAAATAATTATATTATTTATATGCCCTAAACAATAACAATCAAAGAAGAATTTCAAAATCTAATTGTTTTAAAAGATTTTCTAATCTAAATCAATAAAAAGTTCATGCTATTTTAGTATATGACATTTACAAAGGAACAATTTAAGTATGAATCGTGGAGGAATGATTGATGATATTTGGAAACAAATATTTGATTAATTGGAGATTAAGGATAAGATTCACGATGTCTGCTAAGAAAGTCATCGCGTAGAGAGTGAAAATTTTCTTCAACTGTGTTTATGATTTAAAATTCGTGATTTATGTTAAGGATGATGAGAGATTATGAGAGTATGGCGAGAAAGAATCCTCTTCAACGAACACATCGATGAGTTTAAATATCATAAGGCTGTGTTTGGGTGCTTAGAATTGGAGCTCAGAATTAGAATTCTAATACTTCTAAAATTTGGATTTTGAATTTATTTACAATTCTATAATGGCCTATTTTGCATTTTCAATTCTTTCTTCATGTGGAGTAAATGCAGAAGCCTGAATCTTAATCCTAAGCAAATCCAAAATGGCTCTCCCCCTTAAGCTCCGATCAATCTCACTTTTCCAAACCCACCGCCGTCTCTCGACATCAACCCTAAATCCCGACTCCAAAACCCCACTGACCAGCAAAGAAAAATCTCGGGCTGCTCTGTTTCTTCTTCGGACCTAGAAAAACCCAGAACGCATACTCGAGATTTGCCGCGCTGCTTCACTGAATCCGGAATCCCATCTCGACCGCGTTGCCTACTCCAAAGCCATTTCCAAGCTCAAAGACTTGAATTACTTCAATGGGATACGGGGTTTTGTTGAAGAGTCCATGAATCGCTCAGATATTAAATCGGAGCGATCCATGCCGCATTTTATCGTCCTCTATGGCCAGGCTAGAATGCTTAATGATGCAGTCAGGACGTTTGAGGAAATGCCCGAAATGGGTTTCGATAGAACGGTAAAGACACTCAACGCTTTGGTTTTTTCTTGCGTTTTAGCTAAGGATTATAAGGAAATGAAGCGGGTTTATATGGAATTTCCAAAAATTTACGGGATTGTTCCGAATTTAGATACATATAATGCAGTGATTAAAGGGTTTTGCGAGTCGGGTGATTCAAGTTCTGCTTTTTCGATATTGAGCGAGATGGATAGGAAAGGGGTGAAGCCAAATGCCATGACTTTTGGGTCAATGATTGCGGGATTTTATAAAGAGGAGAAATTTGAGGACGTTGGTAAAGTGTTGGAGTTGATGAAAAAGCATAATTTAACTCCTGGGATTAGTACGTATAATGTTAGGATTCAGAGCTTGTGTAAGCTCAGGAGGTCCAAGGAGGCAAAGGCTTTGTTTGAAGGAATTGTATCGAGGGGAATTAAGCCAAACATTGTCACTTACAGAAACTTGATTATTGGATTTTGTAAGGAGGGGGATTTGGAGCAGGCCAAAGGGTTGTTTGAGAGGATGATGAGAAATGGGATTAAGCCGAACTACCATGTCTATTTTACACTGGTTTACTTTTTCTGTCAAGGTCAGGACTTTGAGGCTGCATTGATGATTTGTAAAGAGTGCATGGCAAAAAACTGGGTTCCAAATTTCTCAACCATGAAGTCACTTGTGGAGGGCCTTGCTAGCATTTCGAAGGTTGATGAAGCAAAGGAGATAATTGGTTAACTAAAAGAAAAGTTCTCAGCAAATGCTGATAAGTGGACTGAGATTGAAGAGGTTTTGGCTAAGTAGAGAGGATGGACACGGTATGCTTGTTATTTTTCCGTATGATACCAGTCATCATGAGATCAAGCAGAGAAAAAAATTTGTATCCAACTTTATTGTTGGTTGAAATTTTGTTTCTTGAATTGAATTTTTGTTATTTAGTCGAGATGAGTTTTTTTTTTTTTTTTTTTTAAAGATAAGGAGTAAATGCTAATAACATAAGATAATAGCCTATAACACATGAATTTTGGTAAAAAATAGCAAAATAAAAAAATGTTGATTTTATCTTTTTCCCTACTACTTTTCACCTATCTCAATTGTGAATATGCATTCTTGTGAATGACGTAAAAAAACTGAAATTTAGATTTACCCAAATTGTTTTGTAGACACACCTCAGGAATTGTGGACATACATTCTAATGAATGGTTTCTTTTTTTTTTTTTGGAGATGATAGATATACTCTAATACCATTAGTACATTAGTGAAAACATAAACAAGGACGACTCCTGTACAGTTTTCCTGTTTGAAGCTAATGTGTTCGAGAAAAGAAGTTCAAATTCTAATATAATTGCCACCGTAAGGCTACAAGCTATCATATTAGGTTTGAACAGTTTTATCTCACTTTACAATGATTTACAGCAATCATAAAAAGGAGGATTTCTACTCTATAGACTCTTGGGCCGAAAGGTTTAGAGTGAATATGGATGCGGCAATTGCTAATAACAGCCATATTATCTCTGAAAACTTCTCCCTTTACTTCAAAAGACTCTCTACAATATATTCTTATATTCACCAAGAGTAATATAGACAAAAGATAACAAAAGAATTTTTTTGCTTTATCATATCAGAATGGCTTCAATATAACTATGCATGCCTTTCCTAGTTATGCAGTGTGTGACTTGAATACATGGCATATGTTTGTACTTTGTTTACAGAAGCAGTGTGGAGTGAATAGTGCTGTGAGTGTTCTAAAAACTTGGGCAAAACCTAGCCTAACTTCGACAGCCAATGGCCACAAAATAAGACTAAATGGCTTAACATCGGTAGCCATTGGTCTTTTGTTTTAAAAACATGATTTTTAGTAAGCATAACATTAATCACTGGTTTAAATTTAGCTTCTACAAGTGCCACAACAGGGCTTGTATTCATCCATGCATATTTATATGTTAAATTAATGCACTGTGATTTATAGAGGCATATGCCTGGTGGGATAGTGATTGTTGGGGCTGGTTTGATAATAATACTCTCTTTTAATGTGCAGTAGTCCCATGCGATCTACTCTGACTATGCCTCTTATTTTTTGATAAAGTTGTGCTTCTTCATTGTAAATTTTGTTTGGCTGTTCTAGTGCATATTTTGCTAGTAGCTTTGTTGCAGTATTTTCTTCAGTTGAGCATGTAATCTAGGGATGTATTGAAGTGCTCCTTGCAAAAAATGGTCATTTTAAGATTTTCTAACTCTTTCTTTTTTTTGCACCATTCATTAAAAACACATCATCATTTGATATGAGTGCAAAAAATTCACGAAAACAACCAACAGCAAAAAAGTTTTGAGATTTGCCATTTTGGCAAAAAAAAAAAACATTTTATAACCCACAAAATTAGTCATTTTTTAAAACTTCTCACTTATTCTTTTTTTACACCATTTATTACACACACATTTCCTTTTGATATGAATGTAAAAAATAGTACGAAAACGGCCATCAACGGTAAGTTTTTTAGATTTTTCATTTTGGCTAAAAAAACGTGTGCTTACAACCCCTAATAAATGTTCATTTTCAAATTTTCTAACTTTACTTTATTTTACACCATTCATTAGATAGCACATAGTCAATTGATATGTGTGCAAAAAAGCCACGAAAATGGCCATAAAGGCAGGTTTTAGATATGCCTTTTGGCTAAAAAATCGTGTGCTATAACCCACAAAAAATCGTAATTTTTCAAAATTTCTAAATTTCCCTAATTTTTATTACATTCATTAGATAGCACATCGCCATTTGACATGAGTATAAAAAATATCACGAAAACAGCCACCGACATAAAGTTTTTGAGATTTTCCATTCTGGCAAAAAATGTGTGCTATAAACATACAAAAAATGGTTATTTTTTAAAATTTCTAACTTTTTCTTTTTTTACTCCATACATTAGATATTACATTAACATTTGATATGAATGCAAAAATCATCACAAAAACTGCCACCGACGACAGGTTTTTGAGATTTGCCATTTTGGCCAAAAAAATGTGTACTTTAACTCACAAAAATTGTCATTTTTAAAATTTTATAACTTTCTCTTTTTTGTACCATTCATTAAACAACACATCGCCATCAGATATGAGTGCAAAAAACACACGAAAATTACCACCGACAAAAAAGTTTGATATTTCCCATTTTGGCAAAAAACACGTGTGTTATAACCCACAAAATTGGTCATTTCCATTTTATATGAGTGCAAAAATAGCACAAAAACAGCCACCAATGGTAAGTTTTTCAGATTTGCTATTTTGGCCAAAAAAAAAACGTGTGCTTATAACCCCAAATAAATGTTCATTTTTGAAAATTTCTAACTTTTATTTATTTTACACCATTCATTATACAACATATCGCCAATTGATAAGAGTGTAAAAAAGTCACGAAAACGGCCATAAAGGGCAGGTTTTTGAGATTTCCCATTTTGGCAAAAAAAACGTGTGTTATAACCCACAAAAAAATGGTCATTTTTCAAAATTTGTAACTTTCCCTTTTTTCACATTTAATTAAATAGCACATCATCATTAAATTTAAATGCTAAAAATGGCACAAAAACGGCCGATGATGGCAAGTTTTTTAGATTTGCCATTTTGGCCAAAAAATCGTGTGTTATAACTCATAAAAATGGTTATTTTTAAAATTTTCTAACTTTTCCTTTTTTTATTCCATTTATTTGATAGCACATCGCCATTTGATAAGAGTGCAAAAAAAGCCACGAAAACAGCCACTCACATAAAGTTTTTAAGATTTGCCATTTTGGCAAAACAAACGTGTGCTATAACATACAAAAACTGGTAATTTTTAAAATTTTCAAACTTTTCCTTTTTTTTACTCCATGCATTAGATAGCACATTGCCATTTGATATAAATGCAAAAAACAACACGAAAATGGCCACCGACGACAAATTTTTGAGATTTGCCATTTTGACCTAAAAACGTGTGCTATATTACCCACAAAAATGGTCATTTCTAAAAGTTATAACTTTCCCTTTGTTGTACCATTCATTAGACAACACATCGCCATCTAATAAAAGTGCAAAAAACGCACGAAAATGACCAACGAAGGAAAAGTTTTTGATATTTTCCATTATGGCAAAAAAATGTGTCTTATAACTCACAAAATAGGTCATTTTTTTAAAATTTATTAGTTTTTATTTTTTTTACACCAATTATTATATATACATTTCCATTTGATATTAGTGCAAAAAATAGCACCAAAACGGTCACCAATGGTAAGTTTTTCAGATTTGCCAGTTTGGCCAAAAAACGTGTGCTTATAACCCATATTAAATGCTCATTTGTCAAATTTTCAAAATTTACTTTATTTTATACCATTCATTAAATAGTACATCACCAATTGATATGAGTGTTAAAAAAGGCACAAAAACGGCCATAGAGAGCAGGTTTTTGAGATTTGCCATTTTGGCAAAAAAAAAGCGTTTGCTATAAACTACAAAAAATGGTCATTTTTCAAAATTTGCAACTTTCCCTTTTTTACACCCTTAATTAAATATCACATCGTCATTAAATTTATATTATGCTAATATACTATTTGAATTTCAATTAATAGTTCGATCATTCTCTCAATACTCTTATTCTTTCTATATCTTTCTTTCTCACTTATCTAATATTCATAATTCTATTATTCTAAAAAATTCATATATTAGTTTAATTTTAACTACTATTCTAATTATGTTATTATATTATACTAGTTGAATTCTAATTTATAATTCAAATATTCAAATATTCTTTCAATATTCTTATTATTTTTATATCCTTGAATCTCACTTATCTAATTCTTCCTAGTTCTATTATCTAAAAACTATATATTAATTAAGTTCAATTGTAACTATTATTATTCTAATTATATTATTATGTTGTATTATTTGAGTTTTAATTAATAGTTTAATCATTATTTCAATAGAAATCAAATTTAAAAGTGGGATTACAATCAAAATTCGAAACTAAAAATAGAAAAAAAGTCGAAATTGGAACAAAACAGGAACCGGAACCAGAACCGAGACGGAACCGAAACCGAGACGGAATCGGAACCAGAACCAGAACGGGGACGGAACCAAAACCGTGGCAACCTCTAGTGTAAAGGTTATTAGGATAATACTGATAATCCCTTTGTCAGGTACCAATCATTCAATGGCAAGTAATCCAATTTTTTTTTGAATGTTTCACCTTAATAATAATACACCCACACTTATATAATAAATATCTCTTATAGCTCCTTCATGATTGGGTTTAAGATTATCATGTCTTTATTATATCTATCACAAAAATTAAATTTATAATTATTATGCTATAACACAAATGTTAATGAACTTTACAACATAGTTTTAATCTTTTACTTTTATTGAGCAAACTACCCATATGGTCACTTAATTTTTTCTGCCTTTTCATCATCAAACTTTTAAAGTGGCCAAAAAGATTACTCAACTCCTTAAACCCACGGATTTAGGTCATTCCGTCCAATTCAATTGTTAGTGCAAACGGGAATCAATATTTTTAAGGGCAAATTTGTTAAGACAACTTTCTCTTCTTCCCTTCTTTCTTATACCAACCACCATAGATGAACATAACAAAATAGTTCATTCTATAGATATGAAATTCAATAAAGTTCCTTCAAAACAATAGAATAGATCTAATTCTTTTTTTGAAATTCATAAACTGAAATCTTTCTCTCTCTTTGTCTTAGGCTCGTTTTTTTCTCTTTCTTTTCTCTCTTTTGAATCTATTAATTTCAAACAATTGAATACTATTGTGCCAACATCCAAATCAGCCCATATATTCTGACGATCGATTTGGTCTTTCAATTCCACTATAGCTACCACCAAAGCCACTCTCTTAAACCGCCACTCTCTTAAACCCTAACCCACTTTTCTTATCCAGAGCCCCTTAAGAAGACGAAAGTATACTTGCGATGGCTTAATATGCTTATTGAGCGCATATAGTAGTACCATATTTATATAGAACCCATCCTTAAAAGAGTTACTTACAATTTTTATACCTTTTTCCTTTTGTGTATCTACATGAACTTGATTTTTCTCTTGTGCTTTCGTATTATCTGTTATCCTCCAAAGTTGGGAGGATACGGGAACTTCCTATTGGACCTCATACTGTTGTTGTTGGAGTTAATAATATTGATCAATCAAGTTTTACCTTGGGGTTTATGATGGATGCTTTTGTTCATTTTGCAAACTTGAAAAGAAATTTTTTGAGATATGGATGATGAAAGAATATGGAATGGAACAGTCTTGGACTGAGTTGTGGAAATTTAAAAAGTTTTGAAGCCAAGTCAAAATCTTTTCGACCACTGGGATTTCTCAAGAATGGAGATTTAATCGTGGATGTTGATAAAAGAAAATGGGGCTTAATTGCTGCTGGTTCTTGTCGCAAGAAAAATGCATTCGCTAATCTATTCAAATCAGATAAGTTTGACTCTATAAATTTTAAAATACATAAATACCCTTTAATTTCACGGTTTTAAATAAGTTAACAGAGAAATTGGACTGAATGACTAAAAAATATACACGTTAAGAGTTCAATGATATTTTTGGCCACTTTAAAAGTTTAATGACCAAAACACGGATTTAGAAAAAAGTGTAATGACTTTTGGGACAATTTGCTCTATTTTTACTATGTTTATTAGTAAAATTAAGTTTATAATTATTAAATGGCAACCCAAATGTGAGTGATTTTAGTGAAATAAGAGGGTTTCGAGTATTGAAAATGCGTACGTGGCATTAAATTATCGTGACTAAAAAAGGTTTTGTTGAGTGGATTAATAAATTTTGAACTGTAAATAAAAATGTAGCTTATCCTTAAAATTACAATTAACTTTACATTTATCCTTAAAATTAATTGAAACTGGTGTACATATTTAAATTTTTTTTTTTGAATAATTGCAAAGTGAAAGGATATAAAAGTTTGTGCACATAATTCTTGTAAATTCATAAATAATTAAATTTTAATTTTAAGAGTTATTATTAAAAATTGCAAAAAACAAGAAAATCAAATCTATTTCCAAGAAGTGCTTTCTAACTTGCACTTTTTTGGGTGGGTTTTCATTTCAATGATTTAATTCATCATCCCTTGGAAACTCCCTCCAAAGTTAGAAATTTCCCCATTATTCAGGAAGAAACAGCAATTGGCGTTTGGCCCAGCTCGATGATGACGAAAAGGGGAGCTTTTGCTATGGGTAGAGCTCAGATTCGAAAAGCACTGAAACGAGGTACCAACACTACTGCTATTGTTGATTTTCTTTGGTCTCCGTACCCAAATCCAAACCCATTTGTTCTTCATTATGCAACGTACACTGGTAGTTGTTTGAATGGGCATGCTGCTGGTTTGAAGAATGATATTTTTAAAATTAAGAATCTTGATGATGCTGTGGATTTGTACAATCATATGCTCCGAATGAGACCTCTGCCTAGTGTAATCCAATTCAACCACCTGCTTGGGGCGCCTAGTTAAGATGAACCATTATTCACCTGCCATTTCCGTTTACAGAGATATGCGCGTAAAGGGAACCCCTTCTAACGAGTACACCTTGACTATAGCTATTAACTGTTACTGCCGTGTTGGTCGAGTCGATTTTGGGTTTTCTGTGTTGGGGACCTTCTTCAAGCTTGGTTTTGTGCCTGATGTAACCGCATTTAGCACCATACTTAAAGGGCTCTTTCTGGTTGGTAGGATTTCTCAGGCGCAGGAATTGTTCCTCAAGATTCTTTATGAAAAACTCTGTCAACCTGATCAAGTTATGTATGGAACTGTAATAGATGGTCTTTGTAAGGCAGGGAACACTGGTAAAGCCATTGAATTCCTGAGACTCATGGAAATTAAAAATTGGGAACCCGACACCATTATCTACAGCACTATTATTGACAGTCTGTGCAAGGATAAAGTAGTGGATAAGGCTCTTTCCCTTTTGCACGAGATGATTCAAAAGGGCATTCCCCCAGATGTTGTCACTTACAGTTGTTTGATTCATGGCCTTAGTAATTTAGGCAAATGGAAAGAGGTTAAAAACTTGTGGAATGAGATGATTGGTTATGGTATTGCTCCAGATAGAGTTACTTACACTAGTATTATAGATTCCTTTTGCACGGAAGGATTGATGAGAGATGCTGAAGATGTGTTCCAGCTCATGGTTCAGAGAGGTGAGACTCCTAATATAGTAACTTATGGTGCATTGATGGATGGGTACTGTTTGCAGGGCCAAATAGACGAAGCAATGAAAATTTTTGACTCAATTGTTGCTAAAGGCCTTGTTCCCGATCTTCTCAGCTATAATATTTTGATCAATGGATACTTTGGGAAAATGAAAATGGATGGGGCCATGAATCTCTTTCGTGAGTTACCGCGCAAAGGATTAACACCTGATAGTAGTACTTATAACACTGTCTTGAAAGGGTTATTTAGGATGGGTAAATGTGTTACTGCAAGAGAAGTTTTCAACGAGATGCAAGCTGCTGGCCTAAGTCCTGATTTCCATACGTATTGTGTGTTGTTGGATGGCTTATGCAAGAGTGGACAAGTTGAAAAAGCCCTGGAATTGCTGCATACGATCGAAGCTGAGAGAGTAGATCTTCATATATCTATGTACACTATCATCATTGACGGATTGTGCAAAAGTGGTAAGCTTCATGCTGCACAAGATCTTTTCAACAGTCTCCCTTTTAAAGGATTGGATCCTAATTCTGTAACATATACAACAATGATAAGTGGTCTTTGTTTGGAAGGTTTCATAGAGGAAGCTAAGGAGTTTGTTGTGAAAATGGAAGAGAATGGTTTCTTGGCTAATGAGATTACATACAAAGTTATGGTCCAAGGACTTCTTAGGGTTGGGAAATATGATGATGTGCTCGTCTATCTTGAGCAAATGGATATGAGAGGAATTTCACTAGATTCATCTACCGTTTACCTTTTATTGGATTTACTCCCAGACGAAGGAAATGATCCTTCTCTTACTAAGATACTTCAGAAGTTTGAAACCAATGGATCATGGCCGAAATCATAAGCAACAGATTAAAGAGGATCATTTGGTACATTGCAACTCTCTGGATCCTTTGATGTTACAAAGTAACTAGTCCTCAGATGCTATTTTGTGGGACAGCAGTACATGTTCAAATTGGAAGCTGAGTTTCACTGCCGATCTTCAAAGATTGCTCCTGGATACACTGTGGAAGTTCAAAGACATAATGCTTGAAGTTTAAAGCACCAATGAGTTTTTGAGACTATCATTTGGGCATTGATGGATGTATATGTGGTCTCCTTGCCAACTGGAAAGCCATTGTATGTCTCAGCTCGAAACGAGTCCTCTCAAAATGACCGTGAGAATCCGGAACGACGAATATAACAGTTCTTTGTAACGCCTTTCTTCAATAATTTCTGTTGTACAGTTTGTAACTTTTGCAGTTGATCTATCTAAAAGTGGGTGGTTCTCCACTTAATTGGGTTTACATCTGTGTGTATGTCTGCATGCATGTTGATCTGTGATGGTAAATTTCGTATGTTTGCGTGCATTTTGATATGTGATGGTGAATCATGTCCCAGTGGATGAGATGTTATAGAGAAATACAAAAGGCAGGCTGTGTTTGTACAGAAACCAAACTAAATGTTATTACCATTGTGAAAAGTTTTTTTTTTTTTTTTTGTGAAAATTTATCCTTCACCACCTTCCTGTTTGATGCGAGGAATGGGCACCTTTTTTAGTATAGTAGATATGTCGATATTGATGCGTTGAATCAGTTGTATAGAGCATTCATTTCAATACTATGAATTTGAATTCTTGGTCTTGGAATCTAGTTGTTAGTTCTTTATCCTTTATTGATGCTGAATGCCAACCAATATAAACAAGACTTATTTGCATCTTTTTGACCTTTTATATAATTCAAAATTTTTGTGAGCTCTTAGATCCCTTTCGTTTTGTACTTTATATTGCAGGCGTTCAGGTTCATCATTATATCTATTGCAGGATAATGAGAGCATAAAAGAAGCAACTTTGTTACGAGGTTTCCAGCAGGTTTTAAATGGTGATTGTTCTGAGATATTAGCAATAGCATCAACTAGTTTATATATCATGCCTGCTTCAAGAGTATCTGATTCAATGGCATGTCTTCTTCAGTAACTAATCATTTCAGCCCGAGCCACTCCTTTTGGATGCCAATTTGGAAGTTTTTTGAACAGTCTTCTGCTAACAGTTTTAATTTTTCATGGGACATAGGAAAATCCAGGAGCTTTCCAATGTTTTACAAGGTAGGAAGATCATATGGATGAACTAGGCTGCTCCACAACTTCTTGTGATATTACTGTTTTCCTTCAATCATCAGGATTTGAGTTTTTGGTTTTCCATGCTAAGAATTTCCAAAAGTTAACAAAAACAGGGTAATACAGGATTCAGGAGGACGAAAAATGATTTAGCTTGTACTAGTATACTTTTTCTTACAAGGGTAGTTGCCCCACCACACATAGACTTTGAAGATGTTGCAGAGACAAGCTTTGGCTGTCGTCTCTCTTGCTCAGTTGGTGAATCAGAGCATTAAAGGTATTTTTTTTTTCCAAAACAAGTGAAGAATCTTAGTTGGTTAGGAATTTAGTATTTTTGCCACCCAAATAAAGTTGGTACTTTTTAATTGGCTTTATCAACATTATTATTCATTTTATTGCTGTTTAATCAATGATCATTATTAAAGGGATTGTTGAGTCCGAGAAAGATTAGGTTGAAAAAGAGGAGATGATGTTTGGGGTTCCAAAATCCAAATGTCAAAAGGAGAAAATATGAATTGTTATTTCTGTGGAGAGTTAAAAATAGTAAGCAGAAAAATCTTTGTAAAATACAGTTTGAACTTTGGTGTTCAAAGGAGAGAATTTGTACCAAGTTGGATTTGGACATAGCCAGATTGCTACAATATATTTTGACTCTTAATCCATTAGCTTTAGCCTTCTTTGTGTTCTTTATTTTTCCTACAGAAAAATCATTCAGTTAAGCAACTAGAGTGGTTTATCCCTCCCTTTCACAAAATGTTCTTTTAACTACTGTTAGCTCTCATTGATCTTGATTATGAAAAGTAGTTCGTTTTTATGGCTAAACCGTCATAATGCACACTCAATTGTAAAAACATGCAAAAATGTATGTATATTATGAATTTCCGAACTTTCTTTTGGAATTGATGCATATACAAACACGGAGTCAGTTGGACAATGATGTTAAGATTGATGCTGATATTTATTATTGTAACTTTGTTTTGCGAGGGAACAATCTTTGTTTTTGTAAAGTATTGAGACTCTCATTCATGAACCTTAGCTTGCTCAACTGTTGGAATAAATGGAACAACGGATTAGTGAATAGTCCCATAAAAGTTTTTGTATGTATTAATAAATTCAGTTGTTCTATGCATTCCAACATGTTTTGCTGACTCTTAACTGTTCATTATCGTATGTTCAAAAGTAGCTCTGGATAAAACAGGTCAATGTTCATTTGGATCTAAAGATAAAGGAGAAATCTTACAAATTCAGCACTCCCTGGATAAGGATGAATCCAGGACCTATGAGTATGACCAACAAGTCCTGAATTTTGAATCCAAGATTTTTAGTGACAAGTCTTGAGTTTCGAATAAGGGTTACTTGCTAAATACTTCCTTCTACTTTATCAAAATTGTTGATTATCTCCATGTGATTTAAAAACCTACATTTTAATTAACGGGATGAGGGAAGTAATAATAGAGGATATTCTGTATAATATTTTGTCGGTCTTAGTGTCACTAATTTCTTTGTTAGGGTCTAATAATTGTAATTTTAATTATATTTATGCATTCAGAACAAATATTAGATAAATAATCTGGTATTGGAAGTAATGTATAAAATAATAGAAAAAGACAAATATACCCATGCTCACATTCGGAATTCATCATCGTCAACAAATAATTAATTTTGATGATGATGAACAGAAGAGCTTTTGGTTTTGGTGCTGCTCACATTCGGAATTCATCATCATCATCTTCAGGTTTCTTAACTACTAGTGCCCATGCTCTTCCATTTCATTTTCGATTTCCATTTCCAAATCCCAATTCCCAATTTGGGTTTTGGAGAAGGAATGAACATAATATGTCTGAGCCTGAGTTCTGGTTGAGGCAGATTATTGGCGACGTTAATTGTCTGGAAGATGCTGTGGGTTTATACGATCTGATGATCCAAGTGAAGCCTCTGCCTAATGTTGCTCACTTCACTCAACTGCTTGGGCGTGTGGTTAAAATGGAGCATTATTCTGCTTCCATTTCCCTTTACAAAGATATGTGCTTTAAGGGCATCCCGGCTAGCGATTATACCATGAATATACTCATTAACTGTTATGGCCTCCTGGGTCGATTGGATTTTGGGTTTGCTATGCTTGGCGTCTTTTTTAAGCGTGGTTTTGTGCCTGACGCGACCACGTTTAGCACATTACTCAAGCTACTCTTTCGACTGCAGAGGGTTCCTGAGGCTCAAGATTTGTTCATGAAGATAATATGTGAGAAGCTATGCCAACCGGATGAGGTTATGTATCTAACTGTAATAGATGGACTCTGCAAGGCTGGGAACGCCGGCAAAGCCATTGAATTCCTCAGAGTTACGGAAAAAGGAAGAACATGTAAACCTCATGCCATTGCTTACAACACCATCATCGACAGCCTGTGCAAGAATCAAATGGCAGATGAAGCTCTTGCCCTCTTACACGAGATGATTGAAAAGGGCATTGTCCCAACTGTGGTGACTTACACCTGTTTGATTCATGGCCTTTGTAATTTAGGCAAATGGAATGAGGTCAAAAACTTGTGGAAGGAGATGATCGGTTTTGGTATTGCTCCCAATATTGTTACTTACAATATTGTAATTGATTTTTTAGGTAAGGAAGGATTGGTGGAAGATGCAGAAGATGTGTTCCAGATCATGGTTCTTAGAGGTGAGGATCCCGACACAGTCACGTACGGTGCACTGATGAATGGGTACTGTTTGCGAGGCCAAATAGATGAAGCAAGAAAACTTTTTGATACTATAATTGCTAAAGGCCTTGTTCCAGATGTTCGTCTCTATAATATTTTGATCAATGGATACTTTGGGAAAATGAAAATGGATGAGGCCATGAATCTCTTTCATGGGTTGCCACGCAAAGGATTAACGCCTGATACTGCTACTTATACCACTGTTGTGAAAGGGTTATTCAGGATTGGTAAATGTTTTACTGCAAGAGAAGTTTTCAACGAGATGCAAGCTGCCGGCCTAAGCCCTAATTTCCATACGTACTGTGTGTTGTTGGATGGCTTATGCAAGACTGGACATGTTGATGAAGCCCTGGATTTGTTGCACACTGTTGAGGCTGATGGAGTAGATCTTCATATATCTATGTACACTATCATCATTGACGGATTGTGCAAGAGTGGTCACCTTCATACTGCACAAGATCTTTTCAACAGTCTCCCTTTTAAAGGATTGGATCCTGATTGTGTAGCATATAGAACAATGATAAGTGGTCTTTGTTCGCAAGGTTTCATAGAGGAAGCTAAGGAGTTTGTTGTGAAAATGGAAGAGAACGGTTGCTTGGGGAATGATATTACATACAGTGCTATGATCCGAGGGCTTCTCAAGGTTGGGAAATATGATGATGCACTCATCTATCTTGAACAAATGGATGAGAGAGGCATTTCACTAGATTCATCTACCGTTTCCATTTTTACTGGATTACTTCCAGAAAAAGGAAATGATCCTTCTCTTACCAAGATACTTCGGAAGTTTGAAACCAACGGATCAAACCTGAAATCATAAATGGTGGATTAAAGAGGGTCATTTGGTACATTGCAACTCTTTGGATCTTTTGTGGTTACAAAGTAACTGGTTCCGAGATGCTTTTTTGCGGGATAGTACATGTTGTTCAAATTAAAGGTGAATTTAACTGTTGAGCTTGCTTTACATTTTAATTCTCTCTTTGGCATCTTGTGAGCCTCTCTGCTTGAGCTTCAAGGATTCCTCCTTGATATACTGTGGAAAGTTGAAGACGTAATTGTTGGAGTTTGAAACAGCAATGAACTTTTGAGACTGTCATTGGGCATGGATGGATGTATATCTGGTCTTGTTGCCACCTGGAAAGCCTTTGTGCATAAAAAATGTAACAATTCTCTACAAAACTTGCCTTTGTTTGTACAGAAATCAAACTTAATGGGATTACCATTGCGAAAAGTTTGTGTGAAAATTTTTCCTTCACTTCCTTCCTGCTTGAAGAGAGGAACAACAGTTATTTTAGTTATTTTAGTACAGTATATATTTCGATATTGCTGCATTGAATCAGTTGTAGAGTTCATTCATTTCAATACTATGAATTCGAATTCTTGGTTTCGTAATCTAGTTGTTAGTTCGTTATCCTTCATACATTCTGAATGCGAACCAATATAAGCAAGACTTGTTTGCATCGTTTTGAACCTTTTATATAATTCCAAGTGTTTGGGCGCAGAAAGAAGTGAATTTGTTGTCTACTTGATGTTTCAAAGCCCCTTAGTCCCTTGGTTGTCTACTTTATATTCCACGCATTCAGGTTCATCACCATATTTCTTGCAGATCATGGGAGCAGAAAGAAGTGAATTTGTTGCAAGGGTGCTGGACCCAAGTTTTACAGAAATAAGTGAATTTGTTGCAAGGGTGCTGGACCCAAGTTTTACAGAAATAAGTGAATTTGTTGCAATGTCAAATATTGTTCTGAGAATTGGTTCCAAATTGGATTTGGACATTGGCAGATTGCTTCATCAACATAGACTCTTAATCCATTAAGGATGTGCCTACTTTAAAAACATAATTCTATTCTGATATAGTTTAAACTTTTCCATAAAATCTAATTCTTATCCATTCCAAAACCGAATAATCCTCTTATAAATATCGATCCCTCCCCAACCCTTCTGTTAATTATCTAGTTTGTGCTTTCCTTCTGCTAAAAAAGTGTTATTTTTTCTTGTGGGTTTTTGTTCTCAAGTTGTTTCTTTGTTAGTTTGTGAAAAAAGATAGAAGATTGATCTTGATCTTTCTCCAAAGTTGGCTAAGCAGGTCTATGGAGGCGAGGGTATGCGTGGTCTCCAGATGAGCTTCCCATGCTGCGTGAAGGCAACATTGGCGCAGCCAAACTTGCTCTCGAGCAGAATGGATTTGCTCTTCCTCGATACTCTGATTCTGCGTAGGTTGCATACGTCCTTCAAGGTAAAGGGTTTTGATTTCTTCCCAATTTACAAATATTGTATGCTGATTTCCTTTAAATATTATTTTGTTAATGCTTGATTAGTTTGATTGTATTCTTTGAGATATTATTTCCATGTGTGTGAATCCAATTTGGAGCCTCTGATTTTTTTTTCTTTTTAATCTAGACTTGATTTAAAATAGGAAAAGGGAAGGTAGACTTGGATCACATGGCTTCGCTAATATGTGTTTTCATCTAAATCACTATTATTAAGTGGTTTCCGTTTTTTAATTAGTTTGAGTTATGTAGAACGATGAGTTAAGGCAGAATAGAAGTGACATGAAATTAGAATTAATAGGCCATTAATTGCTCGTTCACATCTTATGTATGAACCCGTTTTTTTTTTTGTCTTCTTAAATTGTTTAATCTTGTTTTTCGCTCATAAGTTTTTTATTCAATATCTGAAATTGTTGTTTGTGTAGAAGATATATTTCTTGATAACTTGAAGGTTAGAATCTAAATAATAAGAACGGTCCTTTATGGGCGTTTATTCGTTCCGTTCTTTTGCATGAATGGATGGCACACAGTATAGAAACAATATAGAGCGAGGCTTTTCCTCCTTATGTTGGGCTGAAAACATTCTTCATTTGCACATTAATTCCTTTTATTTAAGTGTTGACTACCTCTAATTTCTATATTGTCAATTGTGTTGGTTTAGAATTTGGACTTCAATTTCTCACTTTATCATTGTGTACCTAATGCTCCGGAGCTTCAACTTATTTAGGTAGTGGTATAGCTGGCATTATCCTTCCACAGAAAGAAGAAGAGGTTGTTGCAATTAAGAAAGGCGACGCCATTGCACTTCCATTTGGAGTTGTTACATGGTGGTATAATAAAGATGAGACATAACTTGTTGTTCTGTTCTTGGGTACAACAGATATAGCCCACAAAGCTGGTTCATTCACTGACTTTTTCTTGACGGGTTCTAATGGGATTTTCACTGGCTTCTCAACTGAATTTGTTAGCAAAGCTTGGAATTTGGAAGAAAGTGTCGTGAAAACCCTTGTCGGGAGCCAAAGTGGTAATGGAATTGTCAAGCTTGATCCAGGATTTGAGATGCCTGAGCCCAAAAGTGAGCATCGAAATGGCATGGCTCTCAACTGTGAAGAAGCTCCATTAGATGTTGACATCAAAGGCGGTGGGAAGGTTGTGGTTTTGAACACAAAAAATGGTGAGGTTGGATTTGGTGCAGACCTTGTTAAACTGGATGAGTTTGCCATGTGCTCACCAGGATTCTCTTGTGATTCAGCTCTGCAGGTTACCTATATTGTTAGGGTAGTGGCCGTGCCCAGATTGTTGGCGTCGATGGCAAGAGCATATTGGAAATAACTGTGAAGGCCGGGAATCTCTTCATTGTTCCAAGGTTCTTTGTTGTTTCTAAAATTGCTGATCCTGAGGGCATGGAATGGTTCTCCATTGTTACGACTCCCAAGTATGTACTCAGATGCTTATTTTTCCTTTGCAAACTCTATGCATAAACTTCTACCATTTTGCCTATTCTAATATTTTATGATGTTTTCAATGGCAGTCCAATTTTCACTCATCTGGCTGGAAGAACTTAAACTTGGAAGGCATTATCCCCACAAGTGCTTCAGGCATCTTTCAACGTATCCGAAGATGTGGAGAAGCAATTCAGCTCCAAGAGGACTGCAGAAGAAATTTTCTTCCCACCAAATCATTGATGTTTATGCTTTGTATATAGGAATAAGTCTATTAAGTAGTATAATTATAAAGGGGTTGGTCCCTTTGGTGTTTGCTGGGATAGTGTTTCCATTTAAGGTCGTAAAACTATTTTGATTTCCATAAATATGAGTCAATTTGCTCTGCTCAATTGTCAAGAGTTCTTTTTTCAGATGCTTTCAATCTTCTCAGTTTTTATTCATTTTTTCCCTCATTACTAATGTGTAATGAAAATTTAGTTAAGTCAATAATACAACAAAGGCTTGGGTTAACCAAATAAGTAAAAGAGAGGCATTGTAGCTGCTCTAGTTTTAAAGGGTCAAAGGGTGTTCAATACTTCAATAATAATATCATGGTTGTGATGTTCTTGAAGATTCGAATTCATCTAAAATAAGGGGTACTATTTTAGGAGTATTCTTATTAAGTGGGAGTACTACTTTTATCGTTCGCTTGTTAGTTGGCCACCATTACTGGCGTGACCCATCTTGCTGACGTATCTGCATAGGTGGACTAGTTTGCTGACGTGTCTACCTAAGTGGTGGTGGGCTCTTGCTGGGCTCTTACGGTGATCCAACCTTCTGTCATGATCTTGTCATGATCTTCAACGTTTATCCACGAATTCGTATTACAGATAAAAGAGAAGGGAATAAAGATGAATGAGAAAGAAGGAAACTTCATACAACTAAAAACTCCCCTCTAATGATAAATCAGCCATTATTAATACTAACTACCATCTATTACAAAAGCGTGGATTACAACTCTAAAATCGTGACAAATCTTCCTCTCTTCAAAAAAGTGTGGATTACAACTCTAAAATCGTGACAAATCTTCCTCTCTTCAAAGAGACTTGTCCTCAACTCTCTGATCTTATATGAATTGCAGAAGTTTGTCCTCTCAAGTGACATTGCAAAAGGAATTGTCCACAGTCTGCATTAGAATCTGGCTAGCAGAATGGAATTCCAAAAAAGATGCCTCAGTGGCTTTCTTAAAATTGTTGTATCAATTCACTCTGTCCCTTGTTCCTCCAACAACTGCACCCAAGTTTGGCTTCTTTAGAAAATTCAACTGACTCCAGTTCTTTCTCCACAGCTGTGCTTATCAGAAGCCACAACAATTTTCGTAGTAACTCTGTAAATGTCCATTCTCCAGTACTCCTTTCCAAGTGGTTCAAATGCAATTGAATCTTGGTTAACATCCAATGACAGAGACAACTTGAATCTTGGTTAACATCCAATGACAGAGACAACTAAGTACCTTATTTTCCAAGATCCTTCCTTGTACTCCTTAATAGCTTTGCAAACCATCAAAAAACTCAAGGTCTATTCATGTGTCATAAGCCTCCCAACCCTTGAAACTTGTTACCCTTTCAACCCAAGGTTTAACAACACTCTCGGTTTCCTCAATAGCAATTTCGACCCTTTCCAATTCCTCAAAAGATTTTAGTCGTCCAGGATTTCCAAAATCATAAAAATCACAATTAAAAAGATCTAAAACTATGCCTCTAGTAAAATTTGAAGGAAGTTATTGTCCACCATGAGCATGAAAGTGATACTCAGAATTCACAGCAAATTCAAAAAATTACCTTTATGTGGACTCATCTGCAAGGGTTCACCACTAGTGCATCCAATAATAATGTCCGGAGTCTCCCCTATAGCCTCCATTTGCTTGATACACTCCTCACAAGTCACGGCCTGGTGTAAAAGAACATGATTGAGAACACTTCCTAGATAATACTTTGTATCAGCATTTTTTGTTGCAACTTCCACAACCTCTGAAATAGTAATACCCAAACTTCCAGAACTTAATGGATCAATTTGTAGAATTTTCTGACCAGCTGCAATAACACCAGAAGGTGAATGATGAACCTTGGCTCCCCAAGTTTGCATCATCAACCTACGATATGGCTTCTGGTCATATGATGCTCTAGCTTGACATCATTCACAATGGAGGCCAAATAAATTGGAGCCAAAAGCCAAAGCACTTCCCCATTGCCCATCGCCAGTTTCTCTGACTAAATTCTCCACTACTTGTTGCTGCATATCATACCAGACTTGAGCATATCATATCAGACTTGAGGAGCAGAAGTATTTGCTTTATGTGCTCTAACTAGGCTACCATCTTCATATTTGTAATAAATTCTGTCATGTGTGTCCAGCGATTTCTCCAGCCTCTTCTCTATGATTAGAGGAGTTGGACACAAAAGTCCATAGAAATCTATAATATCCTCTGAGATATCAATAAACTGGTCATTGGTTGCTTCCTGCTTAATCAATTCATCAAGAAATAGAGGAGACAAATCCTCTGGTTTCACTAGTTCAAAAGTTTTTGGGTGAAGAGGATGAGGAGGTTTTTCTTGATATTCTTGTTCAGACTCGCCTTCTGGAAACTCTGTTTCAATATAATTGAAATCCATTTCATCCGTTTCCAAATCATCCATCACCATTGGCTCCACATAATTCTTCAAAAGTTCTTCCTTACCAAAATTTGACTATTGAGTACTTTTATCAAACAGGTGTTGTTCCTCTTCTTTAAACTCTCTCCCACCATCAAAAACACTTTCCTCATCAAAGGTGGTTGTCATAACAACAGGAGTGCCAGTCTCTGGAATCTTGAAAGAATTATTTTCAAATTCTCCAAAGTTATCCTCCACCATAAACCTCTCTGAAAGAATCCCTAACAAGATATCAAATTTGCTTCCAATGCTATCCATGATAGCATCCAATCTTCTCAAATGTGCCTTATGTTTCTCATCATCCATGTTAATGTTGTAAATTTAGAATTCAGAATTGGAGTAGAAAAGAATTAGAAAATGCAAGAAACAGAAATGCAGAATTTGGGAGAAGAATGAGAGAAAAGAAAAAGGTTATAGAATCAAAGAAATGAAATAAAGAGTTAAGAGAACAAGCACAGAATGGAAAATTCAGACAAAGAGGAAGGATTAGAGAAGAGGTGAAGAAGATTCAAGCCAAGAATTGATTGGCTCTGATACCATTTGTCATGATCTTGTCATGATCTTCAACGTAAATCCACGAATTCGTATTACAGATAAAAGAGAAGGGAATAAAGATGAATGAGATAGAAGGAAACTTCATACAATCAAAAACTCCCCTCTAATGATAAATCAGCCATTATTAATACTAACTACCATCTATTACAAAAGCGTGGATTACAACTCTAAAATCGTGACACCTTCTTATATTCTGGCCCGTGCCAATATTGTGCCCTGACTCAGTGCATCAGAAGATTATATTGGAAACGGAATTATTTTTGTTGGTGCGGTTCATGTTTTTTTCGAAACATTTTTTTTTTGCCCTTTCGTTTCAGGTCTTCCTGCCTTTTTAAATTCCCTTCTTCTGCTGCCAGTATTGCTATATGTATTATTATAAACGAATTGTGTGGAGACTGTTTTGCCTTCGTTATGGGTTTTGCCATTTCAAATCCCCTTCGGAAAAAATGGTTCGCCTGTTTGCTTCTTTCTCCATTCAAATTCGCTTATGATACGTTGGACTTTTTAAATCTCTTATTATCCCCTCAAAATCTCTTCTACGTATCTTGTTTCTTGCTTTTTGGTTTCTGATCCAAAAAAATATCCCACGGAAAAACTTACTCCTTTTTTTTACTACGTTCATTTTCGATTTTTTGCTTTTAGGTTTCTGATCCAAAAAAATATCCCAAGCAAAAATTTACTCCTTTTTTTTACTAATTAAGTTCATTTCCGATTCGTAATTATAATTAAAAAAATTGTTCCGCAATGAAATTTGGCCCTTGCCCATGTGTGTGTTGGGTTGGGATCTTGCTGTGGTTTGTTTTTGGCTATTAAATAGGGATTTCAACGGGATCGATTTTGTTGCCAGTATCTTCTAATTTATTTCCCTGTATAGATTTGATTATTATTATTAGTTCATTGTTCAGAAACTTCATTGCTAAACTATATATATAAAAATGGGTTACGTTTTTTTACGCTTGCGTTTTTTTAATGCCGTTTATTTTGTATGCTCGGTATTATTTTAGAAGATTCGTGATTGATCAAATTTTGCTTCGATATGATATGCATGTTTGGGGTTCAAATATTGATGAGGATGATGTTGTTTATTATGTATTCCTTTAATTATTTAAGAACTGTTATTTACTTATAAGCTATTATTATTTTGGGGTTTTTGGGAAATTTATGACGATGATAGTAATTTCTTTGGCCGCATAATCCAAAGACAAAGACAAGAAAAACGGTTTTTTTCCGCTCCTTTTCTTTTTTTTTAATTGGTTGATTGGACTTTTCTGGAAAGTTAATTAATGTTGGTCAAACTCAGCTGGATTTTTTTTACAGCCATCGTCAATTAAGAATTATTACATCGTACCTGCTGTTGTTACAGACTGCTGGATAAATACTTCTCATTGTACTATTTTGTTTTTTATTGGATATTTGCTCGTGGTTATGTTGATTAACATTCAAACAAAACTTGGTCAGTAGTTCCTCGACCCTCTGATGCAAATGTTGTTGGATCTAAATGGGTATATCGCCTAAAACAACGTGAGGATGGATCCATTGATCGATTCAAAGCTCGACTTGTTGCTCGCGGTTTTTCTCAAATTTCAGGTATTGATTTTGATGAGACTTATAGTCCAGTTGTTCGTCATACTACAATTAGACTTGTTATTGCTATCTCTACCTCTCAAAATTGGTGTATGAGACAACTAGATGTGAAAAATGCATTTTTGCATAGTCATCTTAAAGAAACGGTATATATGGAGCAGCCACCTGGCTTTGAAGATCCAACCAAATCGGATTTCGTCTGCCTTCTTCATAAGTCACTTTATGGTTTGAAACAGGCTCCTCGCGCTTGGTTTGATCGTCTATCTCAATTTCTTCTTCATCTTGGTTTTTATTGTAGTAAGGCAAATTCTTCATTATTTATCTATGATAAAAATCTGATTAAGATGATGCTTCTTATCTATGTTGATGATATTTTGGTGACTGGAAATAATGAAACAGCCATTTCAGATTTGATTTTGCAGTTGAGTTCAGAATTTGCCATAAAAAATCTTGGTTCTCTGAGTTTCTTTCTAGGTGTCGAGATTAAATACTTTCCTGGAGGTGTAATTCTTTCACAAAGGAAGTATATTAAAGATCTGCTCGCCCGCACTGGCATGACTAACTGTGCTTCCACTGCTACTCCAATGGTTCTCAAGGATATATCCTCTGAGTCAAATGAAATATCTGTAGACGTCACTTACTACAGAAGTGTCATTGGGGCTCTTCAATATCTTACATTTACTCGTCCAGCTATTCAACATGCAGTGAACAAAGTTAGCCAATTTTCTCACAACCCTACTGCAACAAATCTTCAGGCTGTTAAGCGTATTCTTCGCTACATTAAAGGCACGAAAGATTTTGGATTACGTTTTATTTCTCGAAGTCCACTTTCTTTATATGCATTTTCAGATGCAGATTGGACTGGATGTAATTTGACTCGACGAAGTACAACCGAATTTTGTGCATTTTTAGGTGCAAATTGCATCTCATGGTGTTCTAAAAGCAACCTACAGTTGCTCGCTCGAGTTCAGAAGCGGAATATAGATCCATGGCATCTACTGCTGTTGAATTAACATGGCTTACATATTTATTACGGGATATTGGTATCCGTCTACTTCAGCCTCCACAATTATTTTGTGATAATATTAGTGCGCTTCATATGTCTGTTAATCCATTGTTTCATGCTCGAACGAAACATATAGAAATTGACTATCATTTTGTTCGGGAAAAGGTTGCTATGGGAAATCTTGTCACCAGTTTTGTGCCTTCTAATCAGCAACTAGCTGATATTTTTATGAAACCTCTGTCCAAATTCTCATTTTTCTACTTTCGAAGCAAGATGGGACTTGATCTGCTTCTCGTCTCCATCTTGAGGGAGGCTGATAAGAATGATAGATTCAATACAAATGATGCTGATTAATTGGTGATTAATGCTGTCATTATTGAAGATTGATATTGCCATTATGATGATGAGTGATTGATGTTGTCATTATTAAAGATTGAAATTGTCATTATGATGATTGGTGATGGATGTGAATTATTATGGTAACTGAAGATTGATATTGACATGGTTATGATATTTTCATTTATGATGATTGATCATTAATTAGATTGATAGAGTGAGTGATCAATTTAATTAATGTAATAGATTTGTATATGTTTTTATCACTTTACTCCACCCGGGTTCATTGTAATAGATTCAGTAAAGAAAATACAAACAGTCTTTTTCTTCACTTCTAATTTTTTTCATGGTTGAACTATTGTGATAAACTGCTTAATCATATGATAAATTACTGATTTACAAAAAAGTCTCCTAGCTGATTCAAAGTGCTGAAATTTGAAAGCAATGGTTGTTCTTGCTTCTGATCATACAAGGATTGTAGCTGCTTCCTTAATCCTTCCAAATCCATGACTTGAGCTTCGCACATCTATGATATGAAGATCAAATTCAAGAATTAGTAAACAAAACATGATCATATATATAAAACTTTTTAGTTTAAAACTAAAACTAGAATGATTTCTTCCTATAGAAATGAAAGATTAATATTTAGACGAAGACAAATGAAACACGTTAATGAAACCGGTTCATATATGAAACGTGTTTCATATATAAAACGTGATTCTAATTTCGTATCACTTTTATTTTATATTAAAATTGTGATTAACTCTCATTTCACATACGAACTTGCTTCACATAAGACCAACTCTTAGACGAATATATACCTGGAGATGCAAGTTATAGAAAACCCTCTCTTGAGAAGATTCAAAACATGATGAATTTAATAAAATCAAGCCACCTTGCTCCAATCTTGATAGAACTTCAGCATATGTACATCTGCTGAATTTCAGTGCTGCTATTTGAATCATCACGTCTCTATCGCTTATTTGAGTTGCGGAAATAGTTGATGATGATGAACTTTGAGTTGAACAATTTCTTTGCTTTTTCAGGGGTTTTGAGTTTTCTTGTTCTGAAATCCTTCTTATAAGACCTTCCTTCTTTTTTGTCAATGAATCCATTTCGCTTTGTAGCTCTGGTATGTATTTGAGGACTCGTGAAATTGTCGACGGAATGCTTAATTTCTTCTGCAAAACAAAAGCAATGGGATCATGCATGATGTTTTCTTGATGAATTTACAGAAATTAATACATGATTATCATCCTTACATGAACACTAACATTGTCACTTGTACACCAAAATGTTTAAGTACAGAGGCGGAACTAGAATAAAATTTTAATGGGGGCTCAATTTAAGGTAAAAAATTTTTATGCGATCAACTAAATGTATTTAAAAATTAAAATTTTAAATTCATTATTATGAAAATCATAAAAGTATATAAAAACACACTATTCGTTAATATTTAATGAAATATTAATTTTTATTGTGCGATGAAGATGTGTAGTTGTATAGCATTTATCCCTTAATTTCAATTCACATAAACAAAATAAGAATTAATTCTAACACTTATAAATTATAATTACTTAAACACCCAAATTTATTTATTAATTTACAAATTTAAATTTGCAATTAATAAAATTCATATAACAAACATTTAAATAAAAAACTAATTTTAAGCAATACTCAAGAGAGTAAATGAATCAACTTGGCGGGGCTGAAGCCCTTGCCCCGCTTGATTCCGCCCCTGTTTAAGATGCAAATTGTTACAATTGAAAGTTTAAAGGAAAATCTATACAGGGGTCATAGTTTAGGGGATTTTTTTTTGCAATTTATAACTCTTTATTATATTTATTATACACTTGTAATACAAATCCCCAAAATGAAGTGATATAATGAGCATAGTTTCAATAAATTAAAATAAAAAAACCTTCCAATGAAATAGATAGATTAAAGACTAGTCTAAGATAATATCCAATGTTAATATTTAATGCAAGATTCTAGTTTCCTTTTTTTTAAAAAATCATATAATATATTTGAAACTTTTCTTGCCAAATTTATGTTAAATCTATAATGGTTGGCAGCATCTTTGGTTTGATGGTCCAACATTAGGTCTAACTAATCAATCTAGATGAATTGAAATTAGTTCTTACAATACAACAGAATCTTTAAATTACATGACCTAAAACCAGGGGCGGATTTAAGGGTTCAGGTTATCACCGTTTAAGATTTAAAAAATTATATTTTGTATTTTAATGAAAAAATTTAAAAAAAATTAATTAGATTTTTCTAAAGGTAACATGTTATTCCTCAAATAACTTTTGCCCTGACTATACTTTTCGAATCTGCCACTCAATAAAACCAAACATATATAAATAATAGAAGGTTAATGAAGAGTTTAATATATCTTTCTTGTTCAATTCAGTGAAGGACTTAAAAGATAGCACGGAAAAGAACTTGCATAAACTTTCCTCATTTTCTTTTCTTTTTTTTTTTCACAAAAAAAAAAATGGAAGAAGAAGAAGAAGACTTTGGGGGATCTCAAGAAGGAAGCTTGAATGAACATTTGTTTTAACGTTTAACAAGAAAGAGTATAGAAAATAATTAACCTAAATATAATGAAATCTAAGAGTGATTATGAGCCTAAACAAAGAATGCTCGATGATGTAAGTGAAAGTTCAATCCTACAAACAGTGTCCAGTATAATTAATTTCAAGTGTTTCTTACTATGTGCTTTTGATGATCCTTCATTTTCACAAGTGAAATGAGTTGAAAATAGCCCTTTATTGCTTGTGTATTAATTTGATTCGAAAATTTTGAAAATAACATATGCGGAAACAACTGCAATAGCCGAAGACATCTTTTTGTGAACTAATATTCTAAAAAACTTTACATTTAACTATATTGGTAATCAATTTAACTCCGGAATTCATAAACTCACTAAATTGGCATGCAATATTAGTACTATACAAAATCAAAGTTGGAATATTTGTTTCGCAACTTCTTGTTGTTGCAAACAATACATTACCGTGATACTCAATCAGTTGACTAAAGATGAGCAAAAAATTTACATCACTATGCAGAATTATTGTGCCTATACTCCTATGAAAGGAAAAAAAAAAGTGAGAAAACAATCAAAGATCACTAAATTCGGCATACCTCTTGATATGCTGCTGGAAGTAGAGAACGAAGAGAGGTATACAAGCCATTAATTTTTTTACGACGATCTCGTTCACTAGCATTATGATTAATCTTCTTGACCATCTTGGATTCATCATTCATTAGAGAGAATGGTTTGCATTCATCACCATCATCTTGTTGAATTCTTTGCTGCTGAAACGTTGGAGAATTCAGAAGTGATTCAGAGGTTTCTTCTGTTTCGCCATTGTACAACATATGATGATTGTTTGGTTCATGGCTTCTCAAATCCTCCAAAGGGTAGCCAAAAAAGGGTGGAGAAATTGCTAGCATTTTTATGGAATGAATGAATTGATGATGAGGTCTAAAACTTCAGTTTTGATGGTGAAATCTTTTGAGGGCAACCCCCATATTTATATATCTATAGCAATTGGAAGTTTTCATGATCTCATCATTTTATAAAATTTAAAACAAAAACCAAGAAAACCATTTCTAGAATGCAAGTTGTAATATATTATGAGGGATATTTCAATGCATTACGTATTAAAGAATAATTAATTTCGATTTCTAGAAACCTTAAAAACGAATGAAAAAATCTAGTGCATAATCTAAAGCAGATTCACAAATTCATTTAGAAAATTATGTGGACCAATTCATTTAGAAAATTATGATTTAAATGTGTATTAATTATTTTCAAATACAAGAAGCAGTGAGCAGAAATTAGATTTGTTTGTGTGTGTGTATGTGTGTGTGTGTTTATTTCTCAAATTATGTTGATGTCTTGTATGTTAATTGAGTTACTTTGTTAATTTTGATGTAAAATAGATCATAAGATAAATTGATATAATTTTTGAATTGATTTTGTCTTTGGTCAATTAGAAAGCAAAAACATTAATGGACCTTCTATTACATTCCCTTGTTCAATCGTTGTTTCAATTAATAAATATATGTCACGTGTATTTAACATTTATTCTTTAGAATTCACTAATTATTTAATAGAGTTTTAATAAAATATACGTACATACATTTATACATGTATTTATATAGTGAAATAGTGATTAAAAAAAATGAAACAGAAAATCCAAGTGACATGTAACTAATTTAATTTGTAGCAAAAGGGACGAGCACAAGCGAAATGCTTTGAACTTTTCAAATAAGAAATATACTCCATCTGATTCATAATATAGGTCGTTTTAGCGAATAGTATAATTTATAAAATATAAGTTGTTTTAGCTGTAGAAATAATTTACTTCCAAGTTTACTCATATTAAAATACCATCAATTGTAGTTTCAATTCACGATGAAGTTTCCACCTTCTCAACTCACCATTGGAGACTGTATTTACCTAAGAAAATTTTAAATGATAACCACATCAAGTTTTGTGGTTATCATATTACGAGAATAGTTTTGTTTGGTTATAATATTACATAATTTTTTATCACTTTACATATTTTATACATGTTGCAAATCAATAATATCACAATAATAATATATATTGTATTTAATATTAAAATTTACTAAATTACTTATGTATAATTATATTAAATTTTGTTAATTTTGTTAAAAATAGATATTATTTGGTTATGTTATTTTTATTGAAAAACAATTGCAATTAATTTTAAATTTTTTGTGCCAAAATAATTTCTTTTTACATACTCCAAATAAACATGTATAGAAAAATAAAAATAATTTTTGAAAGGAGTATCAAAATAATTTTTGAAAGGTAACCAAAAAATACTCAAATGAAAGGAGTATTAAATAAACAATGTCAACCACAAATTTATTATGGATAGATAAATAAAAATTGAATTTCGTGTAAACTTGCATAGAATAAATAAAAAATTAATAAGATTACACTTGTTTCAATAAATTTATTACAGTTAATGAATGGTAATTAAGGATATTTTAGTCATTTAAAACCTTTCTTAATAAGCGTAAAAAGTTGTTAAACGAGTTATATTATGAATCAGAGGGAGAGGGAGTAATTGCCAAGACCATTTACTATATTGCCAAGATAGACAGTGTTCATTGAAAACTTCAATGTCGGAATTAAAAAGGCAATATATGATGCTATAAGGGGGGACCGGATTGTTCCATCTAATCTTATTCTTAATATCTAATTTGTTTGATTAAGAATTGGGTGATAATATCGAGTAAAAGTTTTTTCATTTGATAGTTTCATTTTTCTTTATCATTATTAAATAAACCAATTTTTATTATAGATAAATAATTGAATAAGTGATAATAAAACTTAATTTAAATTGAATTATGATCTCGCATTTGTGAAAAACTAGTATTCTTTTACCCTAAAATATTACACTCTCATTTATTTTCCAATGAAGAATACTAAAAACAAAAATTGTATCTTGTGGTGGATCCATAAACGCTTTGAGGCCTTGCCAAGAAGAAACAATTTTTTCAAATTGAGAAAATAAAATAATCATATAAATAACTTGTCTGTATATAAGAATTCGATTTGAAATTCGAAAAAAGGGAAGAATGTTGCACTAGATTAATAGTTGACGTAATTGTTTTTCAAATCTTATAATATAAATCATATTAGAAATTGTATAATATATAAATTATGATGGTGAAATGTTATTGTTATTGTTGAAAGAGTAAACTTAGTTAGGTGAACCACAATACATTTATGCATCGCGAGGGACTGCGTCGTTCCTTAAAATTTGAAAAATTATACTATTTTTCTTTAAAAAATTACAAATTTTCAATTGAATCTTCAAGAAATTAGAATTTTACCCCTTCAAACTTAAAATAAAACTTTTTTATTTCCTAAACAATTCTCTCTTGTTCCAGTAGAGATCAGATCCTCTGTCCAAGATTATCTCAGTATTATTTTGTTCAATATCTAAAGCAACGTAGTTTAACTAAAACTAAGGACTAAAAGTATAAATATCACTAAAATTACTTTACAATTATTAGACTTTAATTAAAGAATGAGTGAACTATAACGTAGTTTAATTTTGGACATGATAAGACAGATAATCTTGGACAGAAGATTCCAAGTCGTTTCGGCACTGGATGTACGTATTATAACAACATAATATTTTGTATAATGACAAAATTTTTTTAAAGAAAAACTTAAAAGAGTCTAATGATGACTTAAGTAGTTAACACATCTTATTAAAATAATAATAATAATAATAATAATAAGCCTAAGCACTTAGAGATATACTCATAAACTCAATCCTAATTAGAACAAAAACATCTTAAAGATGACCGAGTGGATTCCCTGAATCGATCCCATTCACACAGTACACCCGAACCACACACAAACGGGTGGTGTTTACAGAAGCAGGAGGATGATTTCGTGTGTGCATGCATGGCTTCCACGAGTTTTGTTACTTCAAACCTTGAGCCAATGTTGGCAGACACGGGTATACACGTTCCTCTGTGGACAATATTTTAGTTCAAGAAACTTGTATAGTTGAACTGATGCTCATTAATAAATTCACTTGGACCGTCATTAGTCATGTAGATTTTAGGACAGCACTGCCATGTCAACTTCATTGAACGTGTACACTTTAATTTCTTCGAAAACGATCAAAGGAAATTAAACAAAGTAATTAAGGAAAATTTTGGTCATTAGTTGGGACCATGTTTGTCTTAATCTCGATCCAAAATTGTTTAGGAACATGCATTGTGATGGTTATCAAAGAAAATGCATATTTTATCTCAACTAATTAAATCAAGTTGAGATAACTAACTGAACCATTGGATAGATTATATTAGATTATATAATAAAAACAGATTCTGTTCATTTGAGACGGTTTACCTTGTATTGACAGAGATTAAAAAATGTGTTGCTTCGTGGAGAAACATAAACAGTAGCAAGGATAATTGAGAATTAAGAATTATGTGGAGATTTAATTAAAGAATATTTGGAAAATTGGTTGTGGATTTTCTTTTAAGTCGGAAGAATTACGTTCTTAGTTTTTTTTTTTAATTCTATAAATAATTTTTAACCTTGCTGTAAGAAAAAAAATTGCTCTTTATCTCAACTAAATCAAATTTTTATAACCATGCATGAGAACCATTAGATAGATTAGTTTGTCATCAATCTTTTTTTTCTTAGATTATAAGAGCAAATAAGTCATTATAATTAGACTCGACTATTGTAAAGTAAATTTTAAATATAATCGTATATAGTGTTGTAAAAAGTATAAATTTGAGTTTAAAAAAAAAAAAACTGAAAGGTATGCTTGAATTTATACATTTATGTCTACATATATTTTGATGAACTATTAGTTTACAACAACCAATAAATTAAAGGCGTTTGATTTAAATTCATTAATATTAATAATAATTGGAAGCATGATTGCATTATTACTCTTTACTTCAAATTGTAAAATAGATAATGTTGTAATTGATAATAATTGATTCAACTAAACTTTAGTCATGATAATCAGTCAAAATTATCCCAACATCTCTTATCATATCACATAATTTCGCAATTTTTTCTATGTGTACATATATGTAGTGTGTGAAAATACGTGTAGTGTGTGTAAAATATGTATAATATATGAAAATATGTTTATTATATATAAATATGTGTAGTTTATAAATTAAAATACATGGTGTCTATTCAAAATTTGTGTAATATGTGTAAATGTGTATACTGTGTGAAAAATGTGTGCAGTGATATGTGAAAATATGTGCAGTATGTGTAAAATAAGTATTGTGTGTGAAAATGTGTAGTATGTGTAACATATATGTGTAGTGTGTGTAACTTAATTTGTAGCGTATGAAATTAAAAGCGCGTAATATGGTAAAATATGTGTAGTGAGTGAAAAAATCTATGAAGTATGTGCAAAAGTGTGTAGTATGTGTAAATTACATATAATGTGTGAAAGTATATGTAATGAGTGAAAATGCGTGTAGTATATATAAAAATATTTATATAACAACAACAACTAAGATTTTATCCTACTATTTGAGTCGGTTATATAGAATATACTTCACCATCATATTCTATACACACGCACACATGCATGTTTTCATTTAAATTTAGATATATATTTTTTTTATCTTTCTTCCATTTCTTTTTAGATATACTGACTCTTCCCCTTTTAATTTGAATTAATATTTCTCTATTTTTTATACATTGCACCAAAGTATCTAGAGATTTTCTACCACTAGTACAAAAATAGCCTGTTACACCGGTTAAATCTGGATATTTACACCGGTTATTTTAAAAATGAACCGGTGTATATATAAGCGCGGTAAAATGTGCATTTTTTTTACACCGGTGTAAAATTTCTTTTTTACACCGGTTATTTTTCAACCGGTGTAACATGTTATAATTTACATCGGTTATTCAACCGGTGTAAAAAAGAAATTTTACACATATGTAAAAAGAAATTTTACACCGGTTTTGTTAACCGGTGTAAAAAAAATGCTTTGTTACACCGGTTCCTTTTAACCGGTGTAATATGTATTGCTTTGTTACACCGGTTCCTTTCAAACCCGGTTTAACATGTTTTATTTTACACCGGTTATTTAACCGGTGTAAAAAGGTTAGTTTATACTGGGTTTTCTGTAACCGGTGTAATATGTATTTATAGTCTATCACCGGTATAATATGTTTTTATAGTTACATCTGTTTTGCTTGTACCCGGTGTCATATGTATTTACATTTACATCGGTTTTTTTATACCCGGTGTAGTATGTATTTTTCTTCCAATTAATTTAAATCATGCATTCACAGAACAAAACAAAACAGCCCAAAATACAGAGAGTTCACAAACATACCAATCCAAAATACATATTGAAAACAATGCATTCAATAATTGCCATTAAAAGTAACAAAAATTGTGTACATATATTTACAAACATTGATTTGTAAAGTCAAAAGTATTGCATATACATATATTTACATCTATATATCTACATAATGTCCTAAGAAAATAATGAATCAACTCTATATGTCAGTTTGTACCAATCAACGCTTGGAGCTCATGATTAATAACATAATTTGCCCATGCTTGTCGAACAATATTCAAATCTGTTTCTGTTAATGCTTTCACATCTTTTTTGAAGCGCTGATACATTCAAAAAAAGTCATTATATTATTAATAACTCATATGCAACACAAAAAAAGGATTTGAGTAGCAAAATATTATGATAATGAAATAATTAAACAAAACCCAATAACCTTCTTGAAATCCTTCTGCTCTTTGACTCCTCGTAGTATGATCATTCGCATATACCACATGATATAATACTCACATTCCCAATTTGAGACTTGCCTCTTGTGCTACAATTAAATAATAATGTCATAAAAAAATAACATTGTTCACATTAGAACATTAAGTCGAACAATTGAACAAGCTTACATTTATCTCTATCCATTGAATTGTTTTATGTATCGACGAGTGATCCCCTTCAATTTCTGACTGATACACCCTCGATACACTGTAAAACACATCATTTAAAAGCTTATAAATAAGAATTTGCAAATAAACATGTGATAATATCAGTAATATAATATTCGACAAATTATGAATAAATATAAATACGTGTTCATCAAATTCGTAGCATTATCTCGTGGGCTTGAATATACTGGATCAAACCAGTACACAATCATGTCCTCTGGTCTTATTGTCATTAGCATCCAGTGATCACTGAAAAATAATAATAACATAAAAAATTCCAACTTATCAATGAATAAACCTATTGCAAATTCGGTTAAAAAAGTAAAGCTATTTCAAATTTAATTACTTTAGAAAATACGGCGCTAGGTAGATGCTCTTGTATCCAGTCTTCAGGGTAGACACAATGTACTGTACTCTAGATGTTTCGTTATTCCTGAAGGGTTGTATATGATGTGGAGATAGGAACCCTATCCCAGTTTGACCCTGTTCTATACATAGTGCATACATTGTCCTACAACATTCATTGACAAATATAAGAACAAGCTTGATTAGTTAAACTATATTGCAAATTAACCAAAAAAATAAAATAAAGTTGAAACTTTAAAAATATATACGAACTTACTTTATGAACACTTGCATGCAATCACCCGTCACCCTATCACACGACAAGAAATCACTGAGGCTCTCATTAGTAAGATATACTGAAAACTCATTGCCAACTATTCCTTCCGTCATATTGATTGTGTACAGAGAGTCCGTCGAATGGTTGCTCACCAATATGCACAATTGCCGTAAAGATCCATCGAGTCGAGATAATAATGGATTATCTGTTTCTCGCGGGTGGGCCACCACTTTTGTTTTCTTGTGTTGAGGGGATTTCTTTAACTCTTTAGAGCCTTTCGGGTCCGGTACCTTTAAAAAATAACTCAGTAATTAGAGATGTTTATTAATAAATTTATAACAAAAAAACACAAAGAATCATATATAATTACAACTGCAAATCCGGATTGGTACAAATCTCAACCAATGACCTTGGCCACTCTAACAGATTTCCAAATCCTGTCCCAACTGTCGTGGCCTCTTCATCTGGATACGGCAATGAAGCATCATGTTCGATCGAGGTAATAATATTGACCTTCACTCTGTCCCGCATTACCTCTTTCCCTTGATGCATTGCTAAATTATACAGCCTCCTGGTAGCTACAAGACGCCTCCCTTTAGTATGATCAATCACAAATAGGCGACATTTTGTTCCGTCCTGTGAATAATAGACAAATATAGTATATATTAATAAATGAGTTAAATGAAATAATTTTAAAAGAAAATAATTCTTATTTGTTACCTCGAACTCTCCCAACGAATCTGGGAGTCCAGAACTAGAGCATACCGGTATGTGCTCTGCCACGACTTCCCTGCTTATAGTCTCTGGATGCTTTAACTCTTGTTGCTTCAATGATGATTCTGTACTAGGAAAACTTGAGACATCTCTTCCAAGAAAAACTGGAACTGGTTTGCCCAAAGCTCTGTATAGGTCCTTCAGTGCTTCAGACAAGAACCTAATTTCCTCTCTGCATTGAGCGTGACTGTCTACATTCGTAGTACGACCGGACGATGAGGCTCCAAAAACTTGAGACATCCTCACCCAACCCCCAACACCCCTTATGCGACCGGGGTGATCTTTCTTTCTCGTAGCATTGACAAGAATGTCTGTGCTGCCCTCTCCAATGGACTCTCCTTGACTTGAGCGAGTGGTCAAATCATCCTGATCAATTGTACCCAACATTTTTCATAGTATAATTCACATTAAAAATTTAATATTAATAGACATTTTATTTAATATTATAAATTATACTTACAATTGTCGTACTAACATCTCTAGCCGCGTCGCTTGAAAAGTCACCATGCCTGTTTTTGTGACCTTCCTTGAATAGAATATGACGGGGAATTGGTGACGGGGGAGAGGTTGTTTCACGGGCCTCCTCTTCTGTCATACCGGAGTCAATCTTCCTTTGTATTTTTGTCTGAAATTTTTCATGCATCATCCTTTTTTGCAACTTTGAATATCCACCACGAGACATTGTGTGATGGAGTCTGTTCTTGTTCGAACTCTCTTGGCTAGCAACACGCTCTGCCTATTTCTCCAAAAAAAGGAAATAGATATCATTCAAATTGTTAACTTCACATTAAATGAATAATCATTTAATAAAATAAAATATTACCTGCCATTCTTTGGTTAATCGATTGTTGCGGAACATCACCCATGTATCCCTACTAAGATACGGATATATAGCACATGGGTCCTCATCCTTTCGGCTTCCAAATATATACCGGTTCAAGCTTGTCTTCCAACCCCGCCAACGTTCCCCAGCCTGGACTAACCACTTCTTCTTCAGTTTTGGTGTTCTCCTGATTGTTTAATATTACGATAATGCCACCGCGTTTTTAGAAATTACACCGGTTTATGTTAAACCGCTCTAAAAAGAGAGGTTTAAAAAGGCCATTTTGTAGTAGTATACACAAATGTTCTAACCATTTTAAGGATACTTCTCTCATTTTCTCATATATTGGAGTTACCCTACTTTCTTTCTAATCTATTCATTATTTATCCTATCAAATCTAATGTGTTTATATATCCATCTTAACATTCTCATTTCGATTACTCTCGATTTTTTGTTCATGCTCATTTTTAATTGCCCAATATTCTTATCTATAAAGTATCGTAATATATATATATATATATATATATTATATTGTGTTAAAAAAGAAAGGACGAGAGATATCTCTTTTGACATGGAAAGAAAAGTATCGATCAAGAAGTATGATCAGTACGGAATGGTATTTAATCAAAATAAAGTAATTATTAACTTATTTTCCTAAGGTGGAATGCGTTTATTTCTTCTAATTTTTATCTTTTATGAATTCTACTCTTTTTCCCAAACTGAACCAATCTAGTACAAATAACACACAGGTGTAATTTAATCTAGGGTAAAATACACTAAATTCTCTTATACTATTAATTGTTTCGCTTAACAATCACCCTTATAGTTTTAATTGAAATATGTAATCCCCTTAATTTTCTAATTTTAGAATAATTAGTCTAATATATTAATTGTACTTAAATAATTAAATGAAATTGAACACATTGACTTTGTTATAAGATAATAAAATGACAAGATTAACTTCAAAACAAAGAATTATTTAATAAAAGTAATAAGAAAATTTAAAATTCTGACAAAAGACTAAGAAGGAATCCTTGTATGCTAAGAAAGAAATCATGACAAATATTGAAGGATATATCTTGAAAAATCTCTTCTCATTGGCTCGGGTTAGTGTTCAATGTCGAGATTTATTGATACTTTTATATTGTTACAAGTTAAATTGGGTCTGTTTATAATATTGAACAATTCTGATTGAAATACAATTAGTGTTGTAGATATTGCAACGATGTTCTAATAAGCGTTAAAATCTATCATTTATGTGTAGCTCTATCATTTGTTTTCTCATTATGATAATTGGTTATTATATGTATTAAAAGAGTTTTAAGTCATATATAAAATTACATCTTTTCCCTTGAACTATATCTTAACGTTGTTATTGATTTTCTTTAATTTGAAAAGTTAAGGAAGTTAATTATTGTAATTAAAACTATAGGGATAAAGGTATAACAGAGCAATCGTATAGAAGAATTTAGTGTATTTTACCATTTAATCTATTTAGGATACATGTAAAGCAGGAACATGGATTCTTAGAATTTTAATTCAAAAAAAGTGGGGCGGTCTTTTCATCATATGTTCAAACCCTTCTTATTTAGGGAAATTAGTTATTTCGAAAAACCTTTTGTTTCATATATATTTTCTCTATTTTCTATTTTATCAAAATTTGATTTTCGTATTGAGATGTAATTAATTATTCCCATTACCGAATTCTATTTCCCTCAACGAAACACGTACCCTTGACGTTTTGTCTTTTTAAATTTTTCCTACTTAGGATCCAATCTTATAATTTCGAAACTGATGTGGTCCCGTGTTAAAATTAAGAGAAAATATTGGAAAAGGGCGTGTCTCAAGTCATTATTATAAAACAGGGCGTAAGTTTAACGTATTTATTATTAAGGGCGATAAAATAATTTTATTATTTTTAATAATTAGTAAAAGACCTCTTTGTCCTCCCAAAGTCAATTTAGGTTCAAATGTTGTCTTATTTAAAATTTTTATACTAAATTAAAAACGTAACCTTTAAACCCTAATATTATATTGTTAGAGTAAGATTTACAACATAGAGGGATGGAGAAAGCAGCCTTCTTTGACGTCCGAAAGCACATATAAGCCCTCCAAAATTCTGAGGATTTCAGTGATTTTTTCGGTGTAAAAATCCTTTCGGCAAGATTGGGTTTCTCTATTTCCCATGATATTTGATTCGTTGTGGTGGTTTTGATATCTTTAATTTGGCCAAACATAATACACCAGAACAAAATGTTGGCTGGTAAAGTTCTACCTCATCTTCCCTTAAAACAAAAACTTCCATTCCTCCTGATTCCAAGCTCAGCTCACCAAATTATATACCCATCAATAAATGGAGGACTAAAAGGAATGTCGATCAAGTTTGTGGCTTTGCCAGCTCATGCCTCAAGACTTCCTCAGAATCGGTAGTGTCGGCTGAATCCCATTCCATCGCAGCGCAAAACAGAGTCAAAACCCTTTCTGAAGCCCTGCCCTTCATACAGAAGTTCCGTGGCAAGACAATTTCGTGGAAGGTGTTAGAACAGCAAGTATAATTGATGGACGATTGCAACACTCATTACTCCTAGAGATTCTCACTGATGAAGGGGCAGGAACAATGATTACTGGATAACTTAAAGAGGACCATGCTCTCTGTCTTAAAGGCTACATGAAGGAATTCAATTCTACATGTAGAAATCAGGAACAAGGATTGCAAGATTGGAGTTCATCGCACAAGGAAAAAAAAATTTCTGTTTTAATTGTGCTCATGTTCTTTGTACTCTTTTGACAATTTAGAACTGTGTGTGTTCAGTATCCACAATCCAATTCAACTCCAATTGTGGGGAAGTGCTGATGATGATGAAGTACTCTTTTTTATTTCTGATTACTTTTGTAAATCTTCCCTCTAACAATATAATTTTAGGGTTTAAAGGTTACGTTTTGAACCTAAATTGACTTTGGGAGGACAAAGAGGTATTTTACTAATTATTAAAAATAATAAAGTTATTTTAACGCCCTTAATAATAAATACGTTAAACTTACGCCATATTTTATAATAATGATTTGAGACACGCCATTTTCCAAAATTTTTCCTAAAATTAATTCTTCTTCCTAGTAGAACCTGGTTTTTGAAAACCTTGGTATATGTTTCACGTAACCCTAACTTAATTATTGGGCATAAGCATTAAGGTAGTTTATAATAGTGGCATGTAACGTGCAACTTTTGATTTCTGATTAATTTCTACGTTCAATAGCATATGTATATACGCATGGATGATTAGATGGATCGTTTATATACTAATGTCTTCAATTTAAGATGTGCACGGCATAATTGTGGCAGCTTAATTAGAACAAATAGAGATTACTTGTGTGCATGGCTGGTTAAAATTGCATAATTTAATTGTAAATTTGTCCCCCTTTAAGATGTGCGCTGAATACATGGCTTTTTGGTACAATATTGATTTTATGAATGTTCGTTTTCTATAATACATGAAAAATAAAACACAAACAGGTTTAAGCATTGTGCCAACTCGAATACAAAAACCATTTCCGTGATAAAAAGTTATCGTTTTAATTTGACTTAAAAAATAAAATAAATTTTGGAAAAAAAAATAAATTTAAATCTCCTAAATCAAAACTTGGAGTTATGGATGTGCAGCCACGTCAATTGCTCTCTTTTAATTACCTAACATTATTTTGAAAAGAATTGAGGGAGTCTAATTAATATATTTTTTTAATTAATTACCGAGTTCGTATTGGTTCGTGTATTTGATGAGCTAAATAATTTGTTTGTGTTCAATTCGTTAATAACGCAAATGTTTGTGTTCATTAGCTAATTTTAAATGATTAAAATTCAAACTCGATTATGACCTCATCTAGCTTATTTTACTAGTTAATTTTAATATTTATTTTGTTTTTATAAATAAAAGTCTTCAAATGTCAGTAAATCTTTTTCCTATAGTTTTCCTTATTAAGATTTAAGAGTTTACGTAATTTGAATCACATCTATTCTTTAATTAGAAAATGGTCACATAAATTATTGAAACATACATTACTTACACGAACGTAAATGAACAATATTCATGAACAAGCTCATGATTCTTCGATTGTTTTTAGGGAGAATTGCAAAAAGGAAAAAATTCTTTCACATATTTTTGAAAAAAAAAAAGTTATCACTCAAATTTAAAATAATGTAATTTAGTCATTTAACTAAATTAAAAATTTGTATTAAATTATTTGTGTTATCTAATTATATATGTCTATTTTTTTAACGAAAAATATACACAGTATTGTGAGACGATATACACATGTATACTTTCTATTAAAAAATTAAATGAAATTAGATAAAAAAAAAATTTAATACAATTTTTTTAATGTGAGTGAGAATTGCATCATTTTACAAATTTTTCTTATTTTTAATCATTTCACGAAAGTAACTCACTCTCACACTCAATTAATTATGTTATGTAATTCATTGGGTTTTATATGGCTTTCAATACCACAATTGAAAATCATGGCATAGCTGATTGTAAATATTCTTTTTGGAGAGTTAACAAAAACACAAAATCAAAATTTATCAATTCAAGTATCAATTTTTCAAATAAAAATATTCCTTCTCTAAAAACAGAATCGCATCTCTAGAATTAATTCACTCTCACACTCAATCTAAATTGCATCTCGAGATTTACATTTATTTTTTCCTAAAAATAAAAAACACCTTGTCAAAACCCTTGCTATGTTTTTCTTTCACCTCCTTTGTGTTTAACCAAAAACTATCAGTAGATTTCTTGTGGTTTGGAATACAACAATTCCAAACCATCATTAGATTTCTTATGGTTAGGAAAATAAAAATCGCTTCCCTTAATTTAATAGCACCCAAATGATGTTAAAATCTTACTTGTGTAAACAAAAATGCCCTCCTCTGGATTTTTAAGAAAGATAACAATAGAACAAAATGAAAATTAAGAAATAAATACATTAAAATTTTTTTTAAAAAAAATTGCCCTCCCAAAATTTCCTGTCGAACATTTTCATCACACTCAATATGGATAAGGAGCTCAGATAACAATTTGTCAAGTCAATTTGCATTATTAGATGGGCCACATCTCAAAAACAATTTGAATGTTGACATGCTCAACAACACATCATCAATGCCGAATCCAAGAAATTGCTAAGAAATTTCTACTCAAGAATTGGAAATTATAGTCCAAGAAATTACAATTAATTTCAACCACCAAAACAGACCACCATTTGATGAATTTTGAACTCAAGACCATGATTACATATTGATCGTTCAACTTCTTGAAACATTATTATTTCAGCCATGTCTAGTAGTCTTCAGCTCTTGCTAATTCTCCTTGCAAGCTTTGTAGCCTCCTCCATCATCCATGCTCAAGAATTCATATTTTCTGAGCACTTGAAGCTTGATGGTGCCAGTGAGATCATGCCCAATGGATCAGCCATGCCGATTGGTGTGACCGGCCTAAGAAATGGTCAAGTATTTTATGCACAACCCTTCAAATTCAAATCCTCCGAAACGGGCATTAATCCCCTCTCCTCCTTTTCAACTACCTTTGTGTTTTCAATCAATCTTGAATCTTCAACCGAAACAAATCATCAAGAAGGATTTTCATTTGTCATATCTTCCTCAAAGTGGCTATCCATCGATAGAGAAAACAGATTGGATGATTCGTCATTAATCATGATCAACTTCAAGATTAGCCGAGATTCGATGGGTTTCGAAAATAACCATCTTGAGATCAGCATCAATGGTGCCACAGTCGTGAAGCATTCTCCATTAGGCTACTATAGACATAGACAATCAAGTGATGAAGTAATAAGGAAAGTAATGCTTACAAAAGGGCAGTTTATTCAAGTTTGGTTAGATTATGATGGTCTAAAAAAAGAAATAAGTGGTTCAGTTGCTCCAGTTAGCTCATCAGGGCCAAAAACATATTCATTTTCTTATCCTCTTGATATTACGCCGTTTGTTTCTGAACATATGTTTGTTGGGATTTCTTTATCAAGTTCTCGGAACAATATTAAACATTTATCTTCCAATTATTACATCTTGGCCTGGAGTATGAAGATGAATGGCGAGGCACAACAGTTAGATATTGAAAAAATATTCGAATTCACTCGAAATGATCAAGTTTTGGACAATAAAATCTTTCAAAGAATTGAAGGTTTCGATTCTCCATTTCCCAGTGATTTTCTATGTTTAAGCTGCCTGGAAAAGTATTTGCGCATGATGAATTGCACGACTGAGCAAATTGAAGTTCTAGAGGGGCAGTGTATGGCCAGTTTATTCGGCCCTAATGTCAATCACACAGAAAATTTGGTTTAAGGGAGAACTCAGAGCAGATGATGGGTTTAACTGAATGTTTTACCATATCAGAGATGAGCAACCAGACAGATATACAAACATGGTCCTTGTATTACGCCTAAAAAATAGTGTAATAGATATTTTGTTATATTTGTTTTAATCTCTATTTCAACCTATAAATACAAACCATATGTATTTAACAATTATTTTTGATACGGGATCTTTTTGTCCAAAATTTTGTCATGTCTTATTTTGTCTTCATCAAATTACGTAGTGAGGTTTACTAATCTTTTTAGTTAGGGTCTAATAATTATAAAGTAATTTTAATGATATTTATGCATTTAGTCCCTACTTTTAATAAAACTATGTCATTTTGAATGTTATACAGAATAAGACATGATAAATATTAGACAGAGGATCCAGTCTCATTATCAAATAGCCTCTATTTGATTCCAGATTAATGATGCAACTTTAGATATCTTGATATTGCACATTTGTAATTCATGAAGTATGATTAATCAAAGGGATATTTGAACTTCTCTAATGGAATTAATCAAAGGGATATATGAAGTATGATTTTAGATTTATTTTGCATAATAGTGTTGTGTTGAATAATAGAGCAAATTAAGAGGCAAAAAAAGAATATCTTTACAGGTTATGGTACATTAATCTTTAAACAATAATACAATCCTCATCTTTACTAATCTTGTCCTATTTATTATTTTGAAATGTACCAAAATAGATTTACACAAAAACCTTATAAAATATGTTCATACATAAGACGTAATTTATATATAAAATAGATAATTAGTTAATGACCGTTGAAAGAGTGATTCTAATTTTTTATGACTTTTATTCGCTTGTTAAAATTTCGATTAACTTACAGTGATAGCACATATGAACTAACTTATAGGAGACAAGCTAAGAAATTAATTTTCAAATAAATGTCAAAAGCTTTAATCATGGACATTTTAATATCATCCTCAAGTCACAATAAATACATTAATACACTTACGGATTAAAATTAGGGCATCAAACAAGCAAATTGTTTGTCTCAAATTTGAGTTGATCTAGTTCGAATAAATTTAGAAATTGAGTTCGAGTACAATGTACTATTTCTTGACTACTTGTGACAAATTTTATATATTTTAAATTTTTTATACATTCTAAATTGACCAGGATGAGTGTTATTTATATAATCAATCTCACTTAGTCAGATAATTACATTTACCACCCCTGAAGTTTGATGAAAGTACCAAACGAACCCTGTGATTTTAGAAAATTACGACCACCCTTCTGGCTGAGCAAACTTGTAACAAATCAACCCCTCCCTCAAAAAAATGTTTGTGTATTGCCTAATATGCCCTTAAAATTTTATCTATAATAATTATATTATTTTAATTAACTAAATACATATGTTAAATATTAAAATAAAATCAAAGAATTTTTTTTACATAAAAAAAATTAAAAAAGAAAAATCTTCTTTCTTAATTAATCAAACTAACTATTTTATTCTCCAAAAATAATTCTTTTTCTTCCAAAAATTTAAAATTTATATAGAAAGATTTCTTGATTAAAATTTGATAAACTCATTTGTAATAAAGAATATGAAATTTATAACAAAGAATTAAAAAGTGAAAAAAAAGAATTAAAAAGTGAAAAAAGTATTTATTGTCATTTATATTTACTTATATATTTTTGTTATTTTTTTAACAAAAGAAGTTATGGCATTTTGGTCTTTTCATCAATTTTTTTAGTCAATTTTAACAGCAGGGTGGTGACCGTAATTTTCTGAAACCACAGGATTTGTTTGGTACTTTCACCAAACACCAAACTTCGAGGGTGGTAAATGTAATTAACCCTTTTTTCTATAATACTATTATCGTACTATCAATTATTCACCTAATATCGTGGTTTATGCTTTATTTTTTAGTAACAAACAACGCATAATCAAAGTTTTAATTTCTTCCAAATCTAAAATATATATATTGGAATTCACTTTTTAATGAAATATTAGATTAAATTAGCTATAATTAATTTTTATTAAAACTTATGGAGTCAAAAGTTGGTTATGTCTACCTGTGAAAACATGATAACTTTGCACTTGTAAAATTTCATTTTTTTAATATTCCGTTTTGTTTTTCTTGGACCCTTTTGTTGTGGGCCGGCATAATTTCAATGTAGACAGGCTTTTGTATGGATCTAAGTGCAAAACTTGGTGGCGTATGATTTATTTCTCCATTTTAGGTGGCCATTCTCAATATGCCTGAAGTTTAAAGAAGTTCCATTGACTTGGCTGAATCAAAATTTATAAATGGAAATTTTTTATGTTGATATTTCCTTATTAGATGACATACGAAATGATTATATTAATTAGGTTTAATTACATTTATCACCCCTGAGGTTTGATGAAAGTACCAAACGAACTCTGTAGTTTCAGAAAATTACGATCACCCCCTGACTAAGCAAACTTGTAACAAATCAATCCCACCCTCAAAAAAATGTTTGTGTATTGCCTAATATGCCCTTAAAATTTTATCTATAATAATTATATTATTTTAGTTAACTAAATACATATGTTAAATATTAAAATAAAATCAAAGAATTTTTTTTACATAAAAAAATTCAAAAAGAAAAATCTTATTTCTTAATTAATCAAACTAACTATTTTATTCTCCAAAAATAATTATTTTTCTTCCAAAAATTTAAAATTTATATAGAATAAGATTTCTTGATTAAAATTTGATTAATTTGATAAACCCATTTGTAATGAAGAATATGAGATTTATAATTTATAACAAAGAATTAAAAAGTGAAAAAAAGTATTTATTGTCATTTCATATTTACTTATATATTTTTGTTATTATTTTAACAAAAGAAGTTATGGCATTTTGGTATTTTCATCAATTTTTGTAGTCAACTTTAACAGCAGGGGGTGACCGTAATTTTTTGAAACCACAGGATTCATTTGATACTTTCACCAAACCTCGAGAGTGGTAAATGTAATTACCCCAATTTTTTATGAATATATTTGGGCATGACACCAGTTTTGATTTCACAACATACTGAAACCAAAAAGTTTTGAAACAAAATTCAAACGGAATACTCATTGAATATGTAAGGTGTTAATAAGATATAATGATAATTAAATTTTGAGAAAAATTCTTGTGAAATAGGTTCATTTATGAGACAAGAGCTAATCTTAATTTCAACGTAAAATAAAACTAACAGAAAATTAGAATCACAATTTCAACGCTATTAATTGTCCATGCGTCTCATATATCTATTAAATTTTATTCCAAATTTGTGAAAAGGAGCAGACAAAGCCAAATTGTCGTGTGTGCTGAAAAGTTTTTATCATAGAAAATCGTTTTGAATTTTTCTGTAACCTAATGAATTTAGGTGTATTCCAATTCTTGTATTTTAATTGCATGTCAAAATATCAAGAAAGCTTGAGTATAGGCTTACAATTTTTTTTTTTTTTCAAAATCCCAATTTCATAGCTACAATTAAATGAACAAAACAATAATATCAAAATGTGTCCAAAATCTTTTTTTTTTTCATTTCCTAAATTTCCAGAAAAACTTTTCAACTTTTTTTCTTTTCTATTTCTCTCTTAATTGATTCAGGAGCCGACGTGGCAAATTTTGATTAGTCCATCCAGCACACTTTTAACCAAAGGGCAATAGACAACCAAAACCTGAAAAACCATTCGCAACTTCATCCTCTTCGGAAGACGGCGGCGGTGGCGGCAATGGCGACCAGTGCTACCGGCGGGAAAGTATCCTTCAAAGTTACTTTAACATCCGATCCAAAGCTGCCCTTTAAAGTGTAAGTTCAAATTCCAAAACCCAGTTGCTTTTAACCTCCATCAATCCCATTTTTTTAATTGATTTTGATTCGATTTTTTTATAAAATTTTTTAATAATTGATTTTCAGTTTTAGCGTTCCTGAAGCTGCGCCTTTCACTGCTGTTCTGAAATTCGCTGCGGAAGAATTCAAAGTTCCTCCCCAAACTAGTGCCATAATCACAAATGGTATTCATATTTTTCAATTCCTGGGAAAATATTTTATAGCTAAATTGTTAATGCTGTTAAATGCCTATACAATGTCTAAGAAGTGAGAACTAGCTTCGTTATGTATCTGAGAATTAAAAAGTTTAAATTTTTGGTGAACCCTTTTATGCATGTTGATTATTAGGGAGATTTCTAATGTTTTGTTTGGGAATTTGTTTTGTTCTTTCTAATATATTCAGGGAAGTTACTGAGAGAATGAGAATAAGTGATTCTTTTAAACTAAATAAAATCTGACCTGCATTTGTTGCTTGATTGTCAGATTATTGATGCCATTGTTTTTGCTTTGTAGCTTGATCTTTGTTTGGAATATGTGGTGGTTTCAATGGTTTATGTAATCGGGTTTTAGTAACATAGAACAGAAGAGCAAATTTTGTGCTGAAGTATAGAACTTTATGAATTCTTTCGAACTTTTAAGCGGTTTTGTAGTTTCATTAGATTTAAAATTTTAGGAAAATTGAAACTAAAATTATTTTGGCTTATCAGGAATTGTGAAAGAGCATGGAGTGTTCGGGTTGGGGATGATGATCCTATCTAGGCTATAGCTTTGTGAAAGCATGATTAGAATCATGGTTCAGGTTGCTATGTTTTCTAGGGATCTTCTTTTTAGGTTCTTCACGTTTTGCTGAAATTAGTCCATTGACATATTGTAAAGGTTTACTTATCTATGTAAAGAAAAGAAAATATGAAAATGAAAAATGAAAAGTGCGGCAAAATAATGTTGTCTTTCCTTTGCTTTTTCCAACAGCGTACCTATGCACTGGAATCACCTCACTATTATGAAACATTTATGAAGGATGATACTTTTCTAAAAATACACAAGGAATTAAGAACCAGCACCCTATAAGTTCACAGCATACTGTTCCACGTTTTCTTTTCTCTTCCAGCGAAGTTTCAAAATTTAGAAGTTTACCAATTCTTGGCCAAGTTTGGCTGTGTTAGAAGCATGTTAAATCCTTTGTTACATTTGCAGATGGCGTGGGAATCAATCCTCAACAAAGTGCAGGTATATTATGTTCTACCGTTTACTTACTGTTATACTGATACACTCAAAGGAACTTCTCAGATGCTGTGCTTTTTCATAGTTTAATGCATTATTATGATGGTACTTTTTTAGCTTATACAAGGGAAGTATGTTGAAGTTTGTCAATTTTATCGCAAATCCATCTTCTTTTTTCCATTTTTCTTTTGTAATGAAGGGGTGGTTGTTGTTTTGTAATGAAGGGGCACGGCCCTGAATGACCAGGTGCCTCTGGGCAAAGAGACCACCAAATCATTTTACTTCTATGCAACTCTTTATTTTATTTTTTTTTCACTATTTTGAATTTAAGATAGAAGCTGATTTGTTTATCCATACTTTGAATAATGGTAGGAACATGGTTTTTATGCTGAGCAGATAATCAACATTAGCTTTTAGTGGCTTCTAATCTTAGTATGGAATCTGCATGTATGTTTGCACCCACTCTCTTTTTCTTGTTTGTTTCTAATGATGAAGTGACTAAAATGTGATTCAGTGCTTGGCTATTAACAAGGAAAATTGTATCCTTTTCTTTTTGGAGAACTCATACGGAAGAACTCATACGGAAGATATATGGAAAATTGTTTATCCATACTTTGAATAATGGTAGGAACATGGTTTTTATGCTGAGCAGATAATCAACATTAGCTTTTAGTGGCTTCTAATCTTAGTATGGAATCTGCATGTATGTTTGCACCCACTCTCTTTTTCTTGTTTGTTTCTAATGATGAAGTGACTAAAATGTGATTCAGTGCTTGGCTATTAACAAGGAAAATTGTATCCTTTTCTTTTTGTAGAACTCTTGTTAGTATTTGGTTTGTCCTTTTTTTGTTGGTGTTGCAGAAGGGAGTGGAGCAGGATAGATTATGGTTTGCAATTGTCATGATTTAGCATTTTTATTCCATTTGTGTATGTTAATTATACATTTGTACATCTATGTATTGGGGAGATACTGCTGATATAAACTTCTGTTAATTTACTTTTTTTCTACAAACGTGATTATTGGACTAGTTTTGACAATTTTGGCTGTTTAGAACTTGGAAAAAGGAAACTAGTGCGTTACTGACTTGGTAGCAACAAAAATTTTAGGAGTTTTGGAGACTACCCTTGGGGCACAAAAGCTAGTTAACTTTCATTAAACTTGCAGTGAATCCTATTTTGATCTCATCCTATGCTTCTCATATGTTGCTTTAAATTTTGCTTGAAACAAACCTGTAAATGGTAATCATCTCTTTATTTATCATACAATTTGCACTTTCTGCACGCGAGTAGTTAAGCAACTGCGTTAAAGTATAAAATTTGGTCCAGAAACAGCTGAAGGAAATTGAATCAAAGAATCGAAAAAAAATTATCTTCATCCTACAGTCACCTTTCAAGTCACTTGTCTTTATAATGTGATCTATTAAAGTTAAATTCTAGTTTCTTAATAGAATATTCAACTCTTTCCTCAAATAAGTTAAGAAATTGTTTGAATTTGCTAGTCTAATCTTTTATAGTTGAAATTTACAAAAAAATTGTGTCTTTACCGTTTATGCATTTGTCCTAGAACTTCATATAATCTTAGATTTTTAGCTGAAGATTTGGAGCATTTCATGTCAATTGTTTATTCTGTCTATTCTTTTGCAGGCAATGTCTTTCTTAAACATGGCTCCGAACTGCGTCTAATTCCTCGCGATAGAGTTGGGGCCTGTTGAACTTCCGTGAACTATTGTAAAAAATTGTTAAATTATTGTTCTTAATAAGTTATGTATCTTTTTTTGCCATCAATTGTGAAACTTCACCCTTCTCAACAAACTCTTAGATTCCTGTAGGGCTCCTGATGTCTATAACTGGAAGTGGTACGAGATATGGAGGATGATAGACTTTACAAGTTAACAGAAAGATACAGTCATCAAACTCTTTTGTTTTCTCATATGTTGTGGTGTACCTAATGATTCAAATTATGTTTTTGGGTCCATTGAATCTGCTGCTAACATATGTTCTTAGGAAAGTTGTTTTATTGGTTCTATTGAACAATCTTATAGCAGTTCAATATAGTCTTCAGGTTTCCCTCATGATCTGAGTTCGTTTCATGCACCTTTCTCTTTTCTCGATGCCTAGCTGGTGGGATTTGGGCGTTACTTGTCCCCATTGTCCTTTTACTTGATTAAACATCATCTGGTGAAGTCCTTAGCATTCATATTCATTCTGTGAAACCAATATGTTTCCTTCTTCTTGCATTGAGTATGTTGAAAAGAAACACATGCATTATGTTATGTCAACATCTTGACATATTGAAACTGCCTCTTCCGTCCACATATGATATCAATGATTTAGTTGATAGTTTATAACTGCTATACTGTGGCCAAGAGATTAAATCCCATCTTTAGCAACTTCTCAATATTTCTCCTCTGATTTGCTGTTCTGTTATCCGGCTAAATCAGGCTGGAGTATATCGTTTTACCGAAGTCTATATATCAGAGCTACTAATGTAACTGGGAAATTCGAGCTTCTCAATATTTGTGGTTTTATTGCAAGTCTAAATTTGAGCAAATATCATATTCATTTCATGTTCTATATTTCGAAAGTTCATGCTTTAATTAACTTACAAACTCAAAACACTCTCTTATCGAAGTGAATATCAGATGGCTTTATTCATGCTGTATCCAATTCCGGAGCACTGTACATTTTTGCTTTTCCAAGAGCATGAAAATTACTTTTACGTCGAGCCATGGCAGCCTGTTGCTGTTGTAGGCTTTCCAAAGATGAACACTCGAATCACACCATACAAACTTTTGCAATACCAACCAATTTCGCTTGTAGATATACTTAAATCAGACTGTAAACAAAATTTGTCTTAAGTCCATGCAACCGCCATTCCTTTTCTGTTAGAATATTTACCCTAATATACTGCTGGGAAAGACAAGAAGTATACGGTATGAAAAAGGCAAAAAAGCTTCTTATAAATTGAACCCGTGGGTACGGGAAAAAATCATATTACACTAGTAGAGAAAAGTATCAAAAAGTGAATCCCTACTCTAGCAAATAATGTGTAAAAAACCTCAGGCTATAGCACATGATACAAGGAATCCTCTGATGGACTGCACTGAGACAAGTATAGTAGAAACTTCCCTTTCTGAATTTCGAAAACGGTTATCGAAAGGGGTAATTACCAATGACTTCAACCTCCTTGAGCAACAAAGCACCAAACCATTGATATCGAAAGAGGCATGTCCCAGAGACTTCAATCCTCGAGAAGCACAGGACCTTCCCTCGAAGTGACATCAATCTCATCAACTCTGTACTGCACCAGACATTCTCAAACAAGGGGCCAAATAAGACTTGGAGATTATCACCAACGCCCTCTACCTCTGCCCCTTCCGCCCATTCCACCCCTTCCGCCCCTTCCGCCCCTTCCACCCATTCCACCCCTTCCCCCCATTCCCCCCCTTCCGCGACTACCTCCCCTCCCAAAGCCTTGAAAACCAGATGTATCAGGCTTCAGCTTCAAAGACTGAATTCCCCTTCTCTTTTGAGGCATTCTCTCCCCGTCCTCATCATCTTCCTTGTACTTTGCTGAACTCCGGGAGATGAAGGAAATTTCACGAGAACCTCCTGCTCCAACTTTAACACCAGTAGACTGACTTGTACTATTTTTCATAGCTGCCACTCGCTCTCCCAATGGAAGAGAGTCTTCCTTGGCTAGAGATAGCCTATTAGAAAAAGCTTCTGCATGCCGCTCATCCTTCACTTCATACAACCTGAAGAATCCAAATTCATAGGAAAAGAATGTCAAACAGATGAAATAGTTAATTTCATGTTCTTTGGCAGTTCAACAACATGCACGATTTGTTCAAAAGCCAAATAAAAAATCAGCTTAGTTATTTACATATAACAAAAAAATAAAATAAAATAAAATAACAATCACTTCCCAGAGTCCTAAAACTCACATCCAAGTATAACAAGATCTATAGTAAAGAGACAATTTTCACTTCGAAAAATATAACTACAGAAAACAGACATGTGGCTCTCTCACCTTGGAACTCGTGATTTCCTTCCATATATACTTTTGCCACTTGCATGCTCATCTTCTGAGGACTCGTCTGCCGATACATCTGAATTACTTACTTCTGGGTTTTCATCTTCCATTACAGGCTCAAAATGCTCCTCAACCAAAGTCGATTGCTTTGTAGATGCAATTGGGTGAAAAGTCAGATATTCTTGAGAAAACTCATCTATCTCGAAATCCTGCAAGAGAGGTATCCAAAATAATTAATCCAAAAAATCAACACAAGCAGTCATAAGAACAGATAAACAAGCATAAGCAGCAAAACTAAAATAGATAAATTAGAATATCACTAAACAAGTCTTATATATCTGCAATGACCATGTAAAAGCATAATAGTCAACTAGCAATGCCAGAAAGTTTATTTTGCAATATATCCCCTTCTATGAACCTTTTGAACATGAAGGGCATTGACATCCTCTTCCCCCTCCCCGGCCACAGTTTAGTTTCCATTTGCTACAGGAGGGTAGGTTCATTTCTTTGATTCCTTAGGAAGGGGATCAAATTACCTTGTTTTCAAACATTGCTACAAATCGGTCATCTTTCATGACCTCAGTGGTGAGTCCTTTCTTTTTCTTGGATGTTTTCTTGGTATCAGTAGCATCAACATCTCTCTTGTCATTCTCAGCATCTTCGTCTTCAAGAAGTCGAGCTGCCAGACCCCGGTTAACTTTTGGCAGTTTTCTCTTGACCTGCAGAAAGGCAGAACAGAAAATTGAGACAGAATGGCCAATTACAGATACTAGTTTGCAATACAGCACGTGACATTATTTCTTCCTTCTGGCTAGCCATAATAACCCTATAAGCAAAACAACACCATGTCATAGTTTTAGGATCCCCACTACCATATTTCTGTGGGGCGTTAGTTTCTGTTTGTCTAAGTGAGCAGTGTAATTTCAGTCCTCTCTTTAATAATAAGTCTCTGTGATGCACTGACAAGATATATTCTGTTTTCCTTCAGAACTCATGCCAAACAGATTTTGTGGATCTACAAAATGAGGATAGCAAAAACTAAAAATGGAATCAAGACAAGACCAACTGCTCATAATTGAACTTCATAATTCCATAAATGCAAAATATGTAAAAGTTGTTTAATAATTGAAAAGCATCACTTCTACAAAGCATTGTCAAAACGTATTCGAGAATCCTTCAACTTCTGCCAAAAATGGTCTAATCTGTGACCCAAGTCTCGACATGCCAGAGCATGCGATGAATAAAAATGCTTTATGTTTCCAAAAAATGCTTCGTCGTAGCATGCCAGTGCCAGCAACATGAACGATTCAAATTAAAACCATACTTTAGCCAAGGTTTAGGTTCCACACTACCAAAAAGACCCAAAATACAATCCAATGCACCCAAATGAAAATTTTTATAGGACCATTATACTAGAAACTTTTTTTTTTCACTAACATACGCAATTGCATGACAAGTATTTTTGTTACTGGACAGTGACTTAAAACAGAGATCTTATTGAATTACCACTCATGTAAAATTGATTATTATCCATAAGTTTACCAAGCACAAGTATAATCAAAGGCAACAGGCCAAAATCCATGAGAATGAACAAAGCTACAATATCTACCTTCGACCTTGATGTCTTAAACTTTATACTGGTCTTCCAAATAAAATGCGGATTCACAAAGCAGACCAACATACGAACATACGCATGGTACTAACCGTAATTCTTGATGCACGTTCAGCTTCCAGTTTTTCCTGCTTCCGTCGCTCTCTATAAAATTCGTAAGCAAAGGGATCTGCCAAAGCATGTGCCTGCACATAAAATTACAAGCATCAATGATCAAAAAACAAGTTGAATAAATTCACAGCTAGCTGTTGCATGCTAAACCTGTTAATATAAAACCTCTCTGAATTTTTCATTTTCTATTACAAGCATATACATGAACTACTGCAGAGTTTCTAGATAACAGAACTAAATTACTCTCAAAGAACAGTCAAATGTCTACTAGCTGTAGTAAGAGGAAAACCTAGAAAAGTTCATCAGTTGTCACATCACTCTAGTAATAAAAATACAGATAATTACCTTTTGATACAGACGATAATCAATAAAGAAACCATGCATGTATGCCCTTAGAAGATTGGTTCCAATCAAGCTTGTCAAATTTAGCTTCACAAGTTCCTCTTTAGTCAAAAATTTAAAATCATCATAGATAGTTGTTTGTGCACTCTCCTCCAGCTCCTCCTATAAAAGACATTGATGGCCCATCCATTAGCATTTGACTTCCAGCAATGGAGTTAAGACTCATTAGTTGAATATAGAATACACGATCATACCGTCAAGTTTTCTAGGTAAGAGCACCACTTTGGAGCAGGTCCAAGGGCAGGTACAAAATAAGAAGGAATTTGGCTGCTGTCTAAAGCCAACAACATCAACCCACTTCCTTGAAATACACATAAATCATTGATCTTCCCAGCTGTTGGTTCAATGCTTGTCATACCTTCTCCCTGAAATCATCGCATAAACAGCGTTATCGCCATTTTAAATACCATATCAACTTTGAAACTATATTTAATGATTTGCAACATGCAAATGGTAGTTCCACATTTTTCCATACATGTCAAATAATGGTAAGCACATAATCTACAGAAAAATACTAAATGACTGTCAGTTCTTCCACTCTACCATCTCAAGGAAAGAGGTGACAGGAGAGAGGAAGCCAGGACTTGAGTAGAACGGGGCCTGAAGCACCACAAATTGCATATCCACCTTTCATATATTAGTCATCAATCCCCAAAATGCGATGCTAAATACTCTAACAATAGATAAAAAGACATGTCTCCTCACTAATTAAAGCTCCTATATGTAGTCGTTGTATTTTACTTGAGTCATGTATTTAGAGTAAACAATCCACATCAGAGGTGTAATTGAAGTTCAATTCTAGTGTAGCTGAAGCTTCTTACTGGCATCATTTAAAGTAAATAGTCAATAACAGAGGCATAATGTAAAGTTCAGTTCTAGCATAGTTGAAGCTTAAGTTATCCTTGCTCTGGTTATCTGGAATCTCAAGCCTAATGAAGGCTGACAAAGATTACACTCAACTTCATATCATCTTAATCCTGGCTCCAAATGCAGACAAACATAAATAATGGTTGCTCGCCAAAAATAATTGGGCATTACACTTCCGACGTTCAAAAGCCACCAAAAGGGCAGAAAGGGCCAGCATATGTGCTTCACATTTCTAGCAATTTAGTAAAGTCACTTAAATTCAGCATAAAACTACGAATGGCCCAACACCAGGCAACACATCTTATTCCTCATGACCCTTTTCAACAGAATCAGAAGTTAGCCTCATAACTAGTGGCAAACACCTCTAGACTTGCTTTGAAACTTGTCTGAAAGCACATTATAAAAGCAACGCCACAAATGGAAGCAGTAATTTGTCTTACACCAAAAGGCTCCAAGGAAGAGCAACCCCTTGTACAATTAAAAGATACCAACAGGTAGGAGACATATTAAAATGTAATGCTAGTATTTTTTGTTGCATATTACTTTAAGACTAAGTCAAATCTTGAGGACAGCCAGATGACATTCTCCAAGTTACAAATGAGCATGTTGTTTTTGAAATATATGAAGGTATAAGAATTCCTTACTGTCTCAGGGTCCCAGATCCTGACGATGCGTTTATCAGCAGTGATTAACTTTGGTCTATCAGAATTGAGAGTTTTATGCCACTTGATACTAAGTATTGGGCTGCCATACCTACAAAATATTGTCACTTTCCGTCAAATGACAGCAAACTTTAGCATGCAGAACATGAAGTACAGAGTTGACAAATGGGTTTAGGAAACAACTAGCCAAGGGAAGTAACTCACATGTGATCCTTCACTCGAACAGGCAATGAAGAGCGCAAATCATAAATCAACACCTGCACATTAACAGTAAATATGAGCAGCAGATGGACAGTATGATTATCATGGTTAGTTGCTAGAACAAAGCAACTCAACACCAAATTAACTTTACAGACCAACAAAGAAAATGATGAAACAAAAGAAAATTCAGGTGTCAGATGTGAATAACTAATCAAAAGACACCAGAAGCTTCTTAGAGATTGTTTTACGAAATAAAATACCAAAGCCAAAATTGATAGAAGAATAGGAGAAATGATTTCAAAGCAATTAGAATGTTATAGAAATTCAAACCAACAACGAAACAATGAAACTAAAGAAAATTCAGGTGTCATATGAATAACTAGTCAACAGATACCGAAAGCTTCTTAGAAATTGTTTTATATGAAACAAAATACCAAAGCCAAAATCGTTAGAAGAATAGGTGAAACAATTTCTAATTAAATAGTATGTTATAGAAATTCAGATTTGAATACAGCCTTGTACGAAGAATGTTCAACAAAACAGATCATTGTTTCAAGGCTTCTAGGTTGTTGGCTGACTTCTTGTTAGTCAACTCTTTACCAAATAATTCAGAAATAATCTGGTAGGTTGTTGGCTGACTTTTTGCGCCCCCTCAAGATCCTCATTAACTTCAAGAAAAAGATTGGGGTACAAAGACGTGGGAAAGCCATAGCATTTGATCACTCCACATGTAGTTCTTTCAAAAGCATCTTTGCTTATTTCTTTCAAATATGATGCACAGTAGCCCAAATATAATAAACAAAAATAAAAAATACAACACCAAGAGCAACTAATCCTTTATCCACCATGTGGGATTGACTATAACATGTTATCAAAGCCACCTTTACGGCATAACATGAACCCTAAAGTCTATTTCAAGTAATACTCTCGATTTGAAAAGAAAATAAGAATGATTGCAATTAATGACTTAAATTGTCATTTACCAAATATATATATATATATATAAAATGAACAACAACGATGATATGCATACCTTCCCAGAACTACTTCCAACGCCCATGAGGTAACCACCATCTCCATCAAACTGTATTGCAGTAACCTCCTACAATTAAATGCATAATATCAAGTACCAAAGAAGATTTAATCAAGTTGATAAAACCATTAGAAGAACAAGTGTTCTCCATGTCCTATACTGCAGAAGTCAAGCAGGATATCTCTGGCAGTATTCCATTATTATTATTAGTTAAAAATAAAAATAAGTAGCTCATGCAAAGCACAAAAAAGGGACACAATTTGGACGTGTGTTTATGTGCATCAAAAAAGGAAACACCAACACACTTTCAGGGGCAATAATTATGTTAAACGAGCGCAAAGGACACAATCTGTCCATGGCAAGACATGCACAAAAACAACAGTCCATTTTTATTTTCTGAATTTCAATGGTCTCAGAAAATGCAAAGGAAACATCAATATAAACCAGGAATGGTGTACATTTCCAGCAAACTACTAATATATACAACTTTTGTCTGAATTTCAAATTGTTCCAAGAAGTTGCAAACAGAAAATAAATGTCATATACTGCCATTCAAGCACCTTAATAATTCACAATAACAACTCAAGTAGAAGACCTTTCTGGTCAAACTCCACAAACAAGAAGCACTCGTTAGCACCTCGAACTATTTCAATGTATTTCTTAATATCCTGTAGTCTCCAAATCACTTTGCAGATTATTTTTATTGCAGGAAACTTTTAGAAAAAAGGATTCCAATAAACAAATGTATTTCCATGTCAACTGCTAGATACGGAAGACTCAAATCTGTTTCTCATTCACCCAATTGATTACGGTATCTTCACTCTTCTGTTATTTGATCTAGTCGCAAGTTAGCTTAACATCCTAATCAGATTGAAACAAATGTTTATTTAGGCTAGTGTAAATATGCAGTGCCAAAAATATTAATCACTATCTCTCAAGGCATCAAAATTTTGGATTAATCAATACGTCCACTATCATTTCCCCATGTTGATAGAAACGGCACAAGGGTCCGCTAAACTCATGAGCCATACAAGAGAAAACTCATCTGACAACAATGCGCATAAGCAGCGAGGGAGTAATTTAAAAGAAAAAAAAAATCTGAAATGGAAAAAGAAGAATGACTGAGTCACTAGGTACATATGTGTGACAGATAGCATACACAAATGAGAATTTACTGGACTTATGAGGTGTTAATTGGACAATTTGAATTTTTTTTTTTTTTAAAAAAGAAAGAATTTACTGGGAATCTAGATTTGCTAATCACGCAATCACAAAATAAATGAGCTACCTGGTCGATGTCTCCAGCAGGTGCAACAGCATTTATCCTACCAACCGAAGATTTTGCTCTAATATCAAAGCATTCTACAGCACCATCCTCACCACCACAAGCAACTAATCCATGGACCTTACTGGTTTGCACAAAATAATGAACAATTAATAAGAAAAGACCGAATTTGAAATATCTCTGGATCCACTGTTTATTTATTTCGTTTTCCCGTGGTGTCCTATTGCATTGACCACAGAACCAAGAGGGGGGAGGGGGGGGTGTTTAGGAGGTCTTGCTAACCTTCTGGAGACAACATTTAATGCTTCAGATTGTGTGGTGAGTGGAGAAAGAAACCGCCCCTGCAAAGAGAAATCAGTTTACTTCAAAATCTGAATGCGTCTGCTCCTAACTATATTGAATTTAAGACATGACCAACTATGAGGACAAACACTAAAAAAATATGAAGTATAAAAATGCTCACTTCAAAGCAATGTCAAATCTAAACTTTGTTTGCAGACAGATGAGAACCAAAGATGATATTTGGATAGAAAAGGCTTAGTGGTCACTTAATCAAAGTGCATAAGATAATAACACTTGACTATTCAAGGATTCCCCAATCCCCAATCCCCACCCCACCCATAAGCCAAAATGTGAACCCATTCAGGTGATAAAGAAGAATAAAATTCCCAAATAACCCATAGAGGTTCCCAATCCTAAACCTTCTTCTGATAACTGGTGTATATCCTCTTTTTATTATTTTTTCCCCTTCTTTTGCTGCAATATAATTATTTCATCCAATCTAGAGAAACTCAGACGTATTATGACCATAAGCATATACAAGTTATCCATCAAAGTATTCACATTTTCCAAGAACAGATAATGCAGGCTTGTGCCATATGCTGCAAGCATTACATTTCCTCCAACAATGATGAATTGACACTTCTTTTTCCCTCTTTTGAAATAGAATCATATAAATTACTTTTAAGTGCTCCTTAAAGAATTTACATCTCATGATTTCTCAGAAGCTCTCAGAAACAATTCATCTATGTTTTTACTCAATTGTAATCCAAGCTCAGGCAACAAAAGTTCTCTAAACAGAATGCAACAAGTAACAAATACCATTTCTTGGTTATAGTACCAAATTTGGTAGCACTAATAAAAGCATCCACAAAAAGACGTGAGAGAACAAGTTGGAAGTCACATTTTTCCATGAAGCAGACAGACATCAAAGTGCATTGTAAAAATATGGGAGTGGGAGAGAGAAGAAAACAGTTCAAATAGGTAGGAGCTTCTTTGTTTGCTTATCCAATATAGCCAAAAGCTTTCCAGTCCCACAGGCACAATTAAAAGTTGTTGCTATCATTTACAGCAGAATCTTTGGCTGCTTCCAAAGAGCCAGTAAAGATGATAATAAAGCAAAACAAAACACACAATTCATAGAAGATAATGAAATTACAGAATATAAATAAAAAAGAAGGTGCACACCAACAATTATGCCAATTAGGATTACAAACTAGAGATATCAAGGGAAAACCTGCTCTAAATTTATTCTATAGAGATCTGGAGATGAAGCAGCACACATCAAGTCACAAGACCAGCAATCATATGCCATATCCCTTCCCATCCTACAATAACCAATATATCAAATAATGATTGCAAGAAAAAGGAAAATCTAGGAAAATCATAGAGCAAAAATTTAGATGCCAAGCACTAGCAATTTGAAGTGAGAAGGACACTAGAGCAAGATCCTACTAAAATAGCTAACGGGCGGTCTCAGCATTGTAGGCAAAAAAAAAAAAAACTCTGAACATATCTATATACAACAGGAATTTCAGGTCTAGGTTAACAGAAAATGCATTTGTAGTAGAACATCTTGGCAATTTGCATAACAAAAAATTAAGCCAGTAAAGTACCTCAACAACCATGAAATCACTTAAAAGGACATGAACAGTCTAAAATTTAAATAAAAAATATCTTCCTTCATTCAAATCAATTCCACCCCAGTAGAACTCCAACAATTTCACTTCCAGTCTTCTTCCAAACCTTAAATTTTTTGGTCCGCTGATGTCTAGTACATTCCCTTCAGTGTGGAGCGGCTTATAGATTTCAATGAGTGGCAGGCTCTTCATACCCATTACGGTACATAAATTGGACTTGTTCAGCAAGAAGAATGGATTTTAGTATTACATGATCATGAATTGACTCTGAAGGTTTTTGTTGACGCCAATCCCATCGAGGTATGATAGTCATCCTTCATTTCAGATTTCCTGTTCTCGATGAATTTCGATTGTTTATAAGAGAATATAGAAGCTGCATTTTGTCTTAATTACCTTCCACTTTATTTTAAGGAATAAGATCATTATCAGATTGCTGAAGATGAGATGATAGAAATGTGGGACAAAAATGAAACATGGAAACTTCCTTAAGATTGAGCAGTTGAGCTGATAAGACATATATCCATTAAAAGTAAGTGTAAGACCTTGGTATTCGCAAGCTGTAGTGACTCCCATATTTTGCATGGAGGGAAACAGAACGATCAGCACAGAGAAATGCAATCTTTGAATAGTCATCACTCAAAACCTAACAAAGAAACCAAAAACAGAAGAGTCACAAATTGTCATTTAAGAGAGAAAAGCTTCATATATTTACAAAATCAAGAAAACGAACTGGTCCGTATCCAACACAATTACGATTCAGAAATTCAAACATAAATTTTTCTCTTGATGATAGTGGGAATAAAAAACTGCCACCCTTAGTGTGAATAACTGGTAAACCCATCGGTGCACTCAATAGCTCATAAATCAAGGGTAGAAATAAGGGAGTTCTGGACCCAGGTGGAAAGAAATCCAGTTAAGGCTCCCCACCACCAGCCCACCGCTGGAGTTCCAAAAACAGAAACATGATAATAAGTCATAAACAAATACCCGCAACAATGATCAGAGCAAACCAATCTGGTAGCACAAGTTGGTACAAGTTGATTATGCAAAAATAAGTAATTTGACAGACCCATAGTAAAGAAACACAATCAAGCTGCTGCTACCAGCCTTAGTTCATCCAAAAAGGCAGAATTTACACAGTAATGTACACAAAAGGTCTAGTGTGCATGAGGTCGGGTATTTTTTTGCACACTCATTCAGGAAAACAAAGAGAATATGAATGGAAATTGGAAAGACTTAGTCTAGAAAGAGAAAACATGCATAGAAAGCAATAAGGACTTCTCTGATCCTATTACAATTAATGGTGAGCATATCCTCAAACATCAAAGCGATAGAGCATATGGGCAAAAGGCTCCCCCATCTCCAAAACAGTCAGGTAATCAATACTTAAATCTGCATTTTAGCTTAAAATTGACAACAGAACAGATATTAAGATGGATCAGAACCTACAAAGAAATCATGATGCACCAACAATTTACATCCTTGAAGCAGCATTACATTGTTAATCACTAGTAGAAAAGCTTTACTGACTTGTAAAACAAGGAAAAGAAAATCATAAGAGAAGGAGGTACCTCAAAATCTACGATCTCTGATACCAAATGTCTTTCCAACTTTAGTGACAGTTCACGTAACTCGTATACTTTGACTTGTGGTGGATATATACCTGAAATTCAAGATTGCAACTTAAAAGCTCAATTTTCCATAATCACATCACATTTTTACCGTCAATTCCCCTCAAATTCAAATCTAAAGACAATGAAATTTCCAGTAAGTAAATGCTAATTCGTTGCTAAATGATACCAAAAAGTCTAGAATTTACCTGAAGCAATAAGGTATTCTCCATCTGATGTCACCTTAATTCTACTTGTTGAGGTTTCAAACCTCAAATCCTGTATCAAATCCACTCTTTGCATATAATCTGTCACCCCAGAATAAAAGAAACTTTATTAATAACCTTCATTGGGCATCACCTAAACAATAGCACGATGAAAATCCCAAATCCTTAAACTTTTTTTCTTGCATTTTTTTTTTTTTTTGCATTATTCACCAGTTAATTAGATAATTAGTCAACATAATCCACCCTTACGAGCTCATATTAAGGCCTCCGAATGGATACAGAAACAAATAAAATCATAAACTTTTGTCACAACAAGCTCAAATTTTTACCTTAGCATATTCCCAAGCTTACATTACAATTTACTTAGAACAAAAAAACTAATTTAAGAAAAGGGGTTTAGAGATAGGGTTTATCAAAGGGTTTAAGGAAGCACAGGGAAAAAAATTCTAAAAACAGCACAAAAAAAGTGAATTTTTTTTCCATCTAAATTAAAAAGAGGCAACCTTTATCTTTGCGGAGAGCTCTGAGCTTTTTGGGAGCAAGCCAGGTCGCCAACGACCGGTGTTGGCCGGTGACGGTGTACATCTTCACTCCATTTATGGAGGTGGACTTCAAGTTCCCGCCTTGATTCGCCATTGTTTCAGTAAAGATTATGGTATAAAATAAATTAAACTAAACTGAATCAATATATAGACACTCTATTTTTCAGTGTGTGTGTGTGTGAGAGAGAGAGAGAGAGAGAAACAGAGTGGCCGTTTGGGGTTTAACGGTGGAATAAGAAGTCGGCCGCAATGGTTTTTGAGTAGGTTAAAGAATGGGTCGGCGGGGATCCGACCCGTTTTACTGACATTTTATTTGTTATTGACAAATTGGGTTAATATTTACTTTAGGCCCCCTAAAGGCATGTGTAATTATCTTCTAACCTCTGTAACTTTTACATTATGCTTATTTGAGTATTATGTTTCTGTTTTGCTCAAAAGCAATAAATATATTTGTGTTTGAGTATTATGTTTCTATTTTGCTCAAAAACAATATATTTGTGTGTGAAATAATAAGTGCAAAATATGAAGAAAATAAAGAGTGAACGATGCAAAAGTTTGGCAACAACAAAAATTTTAGCACATCCGGATGTCAATGTCTAGAGCTTGATTCTTTTGAGATACATGTGAAGCAATGTGTATTAAAAAAAATAAAGTTTTAGCAAAATGAAATCAATTAATTGACAATTTTTTTATAATAAACAATGAAGTTTTTTTTCAAAATAAAAATAAGAAAAAAATGAAGATTCATTTATACATAGGAATACTTCTTTATTCATCAATACAAAGTCAAAATTAGATCACCTTAATAGGAGTGCTTGTTAAATCATTAATATAAAATCAACTTTTTGTTATATTATATCCATGTCAATTTTCTTTTTGAAAACATTAAATTGACTTTTTTAATATATGATTGTGACATATATTTATGACAATTTAAAATATTATATGTTGCTATTGGACAAATAGCAATTTATATAACATATTGACGACAAGTAAAAAAAACAAGAGTTTTTTTCTTTATTGTGCTCTACCTGTTTTATAAGTCTACATTTTCTAAAAATTTTAAAATTTAGTTATCAATTAGTGTGCAATAATATGTACAATTATCATATAGATTTGTTTATATATTTTTTATAATTTATTTATTTTTTATTTTTTTAAAAAACTTTTTATACTCCATCACATTTAGGTAGGCTGATATCGAGTCAAGTCGAGCCCGAGCTTTAGTGAACTCGAGCTTTGGCTCATTTATTTTTCAAGCTCAAGCTCGAGTCGAGCTAAGAACTCGAGCTCCAGTAAAAATTTCGAGCTCGACTCAGACTCAGCTCGTTTAGTGTTTATTCGACCTCGAGCTCGAGCTCAATTTCAGTTTTTTTTATTAATTTTTAGTTTTTTTTCTTTTTGCACAAATAAGATTATTCAATCACGATACAATAACTTATCAAATATTTTGATAATAGTTAACACAACCTATTAGTTATATTCAAACGTAAATAAAATAAATTACAACATACATTGTTTAAAGAAACAACACCAACTAAATAATTCAAAAAATAACATACATTATAAATTCTCACAAAAAATAACTTTTTTACAATTGTATAATTTTTTAACATAAATTTTCACTCAAATAAATACATCAATTCAAACACCTATAAAATATTAGCTTATTATAACAATTCAAACACTCGTATATTGTGATTTGTGTCTTAATAAATATATATATAAAATATAATTATTTCTAGTATTTAGTATATAAGTACAATATATATTATATAATTAATATTTTAATCGAACTTTTAACGAGCTTTAATGAAGCGATAAACGAGCTTTTAACGAGCTGTTCATAAACGTAAACGAGCTTTCACCAATGTGTTCATTTATTGTTCATTTATTAATCGAGCCTAAAATCTTGTTCGTGCTCGTTTATTTATTAAATAAATGAGCTCGAGCCGAGCTTTAATCGAGCAAATTCCGAGCTTGTTCGTAAACGTTCGTATTTGTTCTCAACCCTACATTTAGGTATATAAATTATTTAATCCAAATATGCAATGCTCTCTCTAAGATCGCAAAAATAAATTACAGAACTTTTGAGATCCCAAAAGACAGTTTCTAAACCCACGAAAAACCCTAGCAAACACAGGAACGTTATTTTTCCCTTTTGTGTGTCTCTCAGCAAGCTCACAGATTGGCAAGAACTTCTGATTTGGAAATTTAAACAGGGGAAAAATGGTGAGGCACTGCAAGATGAAAGGGCAAAAGAGAAAAAAGACAGAGGAGAGACTAATTCTCCTCTCTCTTCCCAAATTACAGTGGTTTTTGGATTTTATTCCCAAAATATGGTGATTTTGAGACTAATTCTCAAAGTGTGTTAAAATTGTTCAGCTATTTGGATTTTAGTCCTTCAACTTTATAATATCTTGCAAAAGCATGAATATTTCAAAATTCAATTAATTTGATTAATTTTATATTCCCTAGGTACTCATATAAGCATAATAAGATAATATCTATTGTATCTTAGCAGTTCAACTCTTTGGGTCTTACATCGCTTCCTTTAAGCTGTCTGTTCTCCTTCATAATACCTTATCAGCCTCTAGGCTTCACCGTTCAGGTAATGATTAATGGCATTCCACTCAAAGACGTCAGAATCTTCACACCTTTGGATTTCTTAACGACAAACGGACTTCTGCCTCAACGCCTTCTCGTCTTTGATAGATTCTCCTGACTGCCACAACTTTTCCATTGGGTACAAAAATTAATCTAATTTGGGTTTTAAGAATTAAAACAATAAAAATATATGGCTCAATTTCTAAAAGAAAACGTTCTTTATTGAATTTTAACAAACTAATTTACAATAGAAAAGAACTTTAATCGGCTCATCCCTATGCTTACATTTTCCCTATGGGAAAGAAGAGAACTTAGAAACTCATAGCTTTGTGTGGTATTCTAGGTTGAGGATTTCTATCGTGTGTAGAACTTGCTTCTATCTTCTTAGAATGTTTTCCTTATATAGGCTTCAAACGCGTTTGAGAATCCGCGTAAAGAGATAAGCCTTCTCTTCTATTGGTTGCTTGAAGATAAGATTCTATTGCCACTAGATGAGTGGGGTAATATTCTTTTGATAAAGTTATTCCCACTATCACATGGGTATGGACCATTGCTGTTATTTTCCAGCAATTGATTCCAATAGTGGTATGGACCACTCTTCACATGTCGCTGTCTTTATTCGGCGAAGAATCTCGTGAGTGTATGTGCTGGCTCATTTTGCAAGCCATCAGTAGGGTAGTGTGTCTCCCATAAAACTTGTCGTTTTTGAATTCTTTCACCTTTTCTTGCAAAATTGGTGACCTTTTATTTCCTCTTTCTGTTACAATCATTCAGCTGTCTGAGCTATTGAGGACTTGAAAATTTTTTATAGAGAAAATCTCCATTATTCCTGCTATAGCTGTAATTCCCATAGCTCGTCAGTATTGTTCCCATTTTTTGTTGAAGAACGGAATTTTCATTCTTTGCTCATTAATTCTAAGACTCACATCTCCTTTGAGCTTGGTGATATGGACTAGGCTATAGCAAGAGTATTCTTCATCTTCATCATATTCGGGTGTAATGTTGTACACTCGAATAAAAAGCTTTTTGCCTTCTGCATAATCTTTAAGACTTTGAATAAATATTGGATCAAAGAATTGAAATTCTTTTAACTCCATACTGGGATAAATTCGATCACAGAATCCGAATTTGAACAGTTGATATAGGAATTTTGCTGAAACTCCTTCAGTTGTTGTTATCCTTGGATATATGCTAGATCCTTCAAGTCTAAAGAAGGTCTCACCGTTGTTTAAGTTGTATACCTGCGAGGCAAATTCATAATATTCTTTTTCTTTTATGTTTTTTGAATCAAAAGATCTTTTTTTCCGAACAACTTTATTTTTTCCAGCATCAGAAGTGATGGGTTGCTCGTTGTTGGTTTTGAGATTTATATTCTCAAGATTCTCCATGTGAATGGTGGAATCATCATATGCTGATTTGAATTCAACATTTTTATTTTTAGTGGATTCACCACTATAAGTTGGTTTATCACCCAACGTTCCATGAGGGTCCGAAGACTCCTCTACCAGTTCATAGAGATCTGCAAATTCTTTCAGTATCTCTCCCTTTTGTTCAACAAGACTATTTATTTCTTGTTGTAGTTGCTTTTGTTGATCCATAAGATTCATTGTCTGTTCTCGAATAGAGAATAACATATTGGATTTTTTCACTATGCTTTCATCTAGCTGAGTTATCTTTGTAGCTAAAGAGCTGCAAAGTTGTAACATTTGTTGTTTTTTACTCCTTTCCATGTTTGGGGTTTCTGGATAAAAAATCTGCATAGAAATTGTCAGTTCCTTATATATAATCAATTTTAAAAGTATAATAAGAAAACAATGATTGCCATCTCAATAATCTTCTAAATTGGGGTTCAGAAGGTAGTTATTAAAAGGATAATGATATACAGAGTGAAAAATTAGAGTGAAAACGTAAAGTGATAGACGTGGCAGTTATAAAAAGACAAAATTATCTATTATCCATTAGGGTTCACTTATCATTTGGTTAGGGTACTAGTTTGTCTTTTTATAACTGCCACGTCAGTCACTTTACGCTTTCACTCTAATTTTTCACTCCCCCTATCATTACTCTTATTAAAAATTAAACTACTAACTTTAGTATATCTGTTTTTACCATAAAGGGTTTTGGTAATAAGAAAAAAGAGAATTTTCTTATTCCTTTTATTATAGCCAATAATTCCTTTTCGTTTGTAAAATAATTGACTTCTGTTGTTTTAAATGTACCACTTGTGTACCTTCATATTTCGTTGATGTCAGTTTTTAATATAGCTGCCCAATATAAATCAGAAGCATCAGTTTGCAAAACAAGATTATCTTCTAGTTCAGGCATTCTGAGTTTAGGAAGTTCTTTACATTCTTCCTTTAGAGATTTTACTGCTTCAGTGTGATCGTCTGACCATCCACTAGTGTTATTTTTTCTTAGTAATTTTTGCAACAAGAACCTTTTTTTTGCAAGGGTATAAATTCTCCTGCGTAATTTAAACATCTAAGAAATTGTTCTATTTCTTTTTTAGTATTTAATTTATCTAGAAAATTATATTTCTTTTGAGATATATGACTTTGTAATTTAATACCATTAGTGGTTATTATCATACCAATAAATTCTATCTCAATTTTACTAATCTCATATTTTTTCTGACTTAAGATTATTCCATTTTGTATGCAAATTTTTGCAAATTCTTTTAAATGTCTGATGTGTTCTTAATATTCATTAGAACAAATTAAATATCATCAACATAAGCAAGCATGTATGAGAAATATAAAATATTTTATCAATTCTTCTCTGATATATCTGTGGTGCATTTTTTAATCCGAACGGCATTATTAACCATTCATAATGTCCATTAGATGTATTAAAGGCAGTTAGAGGTATAGATTTTTCGGCAAGCTTTATTTGCCAAAATCCTGATTTACAATCAAATTTAGAAAAATATTTCTTTCCTTTGGCTAGATTGATTAAATTATTTTTGTTTGGAAGAAAGTATCCATAAAAAATACTATATTTATTTAACTCTTTATACCATTTGTGTTTTTCCAAGTTTTTCTTCAGCATGGTTTCTAACCATAAAATCTGCTGAACTATGTTGTCTATTACTTTCTCTAATTATTGTTAGATTAAGTAACTCTTTTATTTGAATTTTAAACTCAAATTTATCTTCTTCAGAATATATCATTGGTTTAACCCTAATGATAATATTTGGATCTTTTAGCTCTATTACAGTTAATTCTCGTTTTATATCCCATTTTGCTATATAATTTTCTCCATAATTGCTAGCTATCAAATCTTTAACCTTGTCTATATCTAGCATTTTAACGTTAAACTTTCTTATCTGGTTTTTATGTAACCAAATTTTGTCATATCCAATGTCCACAAGGGGTTTTTAAACTAATCATATAAATTGTTTAGTTATATGTCTGAAAATGTTGGACAAAATCATTTCCTAACAGTAAGTTAACATCTAATCCTACATAAGCATATAGTTATTTTATAGCTACTATTTTGCTTCCTAATATAATTTCATGTTTAAAACATACCTTGTCTAAGGATTGCTTATCACCTATTACTCCTTGCATTGAGACTTTTATTGGATTAGTTATCCAATTTTCGAATAAAAATTCTTTTCCTAAACTTATTTCTGCACCTGTATCAATTTGAGCACAAGTGAGAATTTTCTTTTTGTAACAAGTAATTTCCACGAAAATACTTACAAAAAATCTCTGTTCACTAGGCATTTTCCTTTTTTAGGAAAATAATTTTTCCTACAAAAGAAATCTCAATACCGTATTTGTCAATAGTAAAATCATCTAGACTATCTAGAAATGATTTTCCTAGGATTATATGATGGTTTTGTTTTCCATCTAAAGAATCCAAATAACAGTTAATGTTAAATTTGGTTTCTTGAAAGGTTATTGGGACTTTAACAATTTCATTAATCTTATTTACCTTTCCGTCATTTGATACATATTTATATGTGTCTTTATATTTCTTTGTTAATCCTGCATCAAAATAACTATTAAAGTGATTTTGTACAACTTTTGTATCTATAAGAATGTTATATCCTTCGACATAACTTTTACTATTAAAATATTTACCAAAAACTTTTAAGTTATTTGGTGAATTATTACTTCTTTCTTTTATAATTATTGGTAGATTGAGTGAGGAATAACTTCTTCTACCTTTTTCTATCACAATATTATTTTTATTGTATGAGGATACCTTTCTCTTCTTTTTTACTATTTTCTATTTCACTCATTCTGATTCAGATTCAGTAAATACTTCAAATATTTCTGTCATTTCAGAATCAAATGATGATACAGTTTCTAAATCAGATTCTATGTCTTCTATGTCAAGTATAGAAACTTTGACATTCCTTTTATTGCATTCATAGGACTTATATCATTCTTCATCGCAGTTATAAAATCTACAACTAGTTGGTTTTTTCCTTTTATCCTTTTTCTCGGATTTATTTCTTTTATAATATTTTCTATCCAGTTTTTTATTCTTTTTAAAGAATTTTTTTATGTTTTTTGTAAATCTTATTTCTAGATTTACGTTTTTTAGACTTATTGGAGAATTCATGACATCCCCAATTGCCTACCTCGTCTACTTCTTTGCAACATATGGTTTCATTAACCCTTTTAGCCTTTGAAAGTATTCTTTGTTGTGCACAAAGATTAGATAATTTTTCTTTTAAGAAAACTATTCTTGCTCCTAGCGTATTTGAATATCCTTTTTTTTCATAATTTTTTGAAAACTGAGTCAAAAAATATGAACTCCATATACCTGGTAATTTTTGATATAGCATATCAGCTATTTTTGTCATATCTTCATTACTATCAAAGTATTGATAATAATATTCTTCAAATTCACACATATATTAATTAATATCACACATATTACAAATTTGTAATTGAATAAGCTTCTTGCTTTTCAGCTTTTCTTGATGAATCTATTTTTGAATTCCAATCATATCCCATGAATTTATCTACTATATAATTAATAAATGTACTAATTCTTTCGGTTAAGGAGGTTTCTCTATGTCTGATTACATTCACCCTTATCGTATTTCTGGTTGAATCTGACAATACTTGATACCAGTTTTTAATATTTCCATCTAATGCCGCTAAGCATATTTTGTATTTTTCTTCTGACGAATAGTTGGATATTTCATCAGTAAAAAAATAGAGACCTTTATCTTGTCCCCATTATTGTAAAGTTTTTGACTCATCTAACTTGCAGTCAAGGTTTAAGAATCTAAATCCAAAACTTGTAATTGCTGGTATATGTCTATTGGGTATATACTTTCCACTAACTGAATAAGTATATTCTATGGCTGCTTTATCAGGTTGAACTCTACGGGTTCTTTCTTGATTTATGGGTATTGATGAAGTACTTGGTTTATCTGTTTCTAGTTTTACAGATGTATCTTTATTCATTTTTACCTTTAAAGGTTCTTCTATTACTAAATCTTCTAAGGAATATATTAATTCCTCTATTTCGTTATCCATTTATTCTTTTGAATCTATTTTTTCTTCTGTGGTTGGATTTATTTCTTCAACTGAAACTTTCGGTTTCATTTTTTCTTATTTAATTCTTTTCATTTCTTTTAAATGAAAATTTTCATCTAAACTTCTTTTTTCATATGGTCTATATCCTGTTGAAGCCTTTTTCATCCAAAATTCTTCAAAAACCTTTTGTTGGTTTTCTTAGAATTTTTTACTATCTTTTACCTTATTAGGTATTTGATCTTTTACGGATTCAACCATATTTTCTATTGTATTAATCCTAGCTTCTAGTCCTTTGACTAATTGGATTAATATTTCTATATTTTCTTCTTGTTTTAGAATAATTAACTCTATTGATTCGAGTTTACTCATTTTATCCATGGCTTCCATGAAAGTTTACTTTTTCTTGCATATATAGAATCTCAGATTCTAAATTTTTTATAACCCTTTCTTGCTGTTTTAAAGCTTCTGGGTGTATTCCTGTTATAAGATTTTCTTGAAATCTTTCTTTCCTTATTTTTAATTCTTTATTAGCATCTTGTATTCTTTCTAAAAGATTTATGCAAGCATAGCATTTTTTATTTGATTCCATAATTCTAGAAGCAGTTCTTCTATACATTAAAGTTTACTTTATTAATCTGTATCTGGTCATTCCTCTAAATTCCATTCATATTCTATTTCAGAATTAATTTTTTCTTCAAATTCTATTATTTTTATTTCGGAATTTATATGATCAACATTTTTTAATATTTTTCCATAAATGATCTTTCTAAGATCTTGTAATATATTCTTATTCATTAATTCTTTCAGTATTCCAATAATAATTGAAGTTTCTATAGTTACCCATAATTCTGTTTCTTTTTTATTAAAAATAAAGTTATGCATGTTATTTTCTTCATAGAAGAAAAACAGTTTATAATCTTTTTCCATTCAGGAATTTTATAAAATTTTTATGATAATTGCAGTTTATGGCTTTGATACCAAGTGTGGACGGGTTTAATCTAAGGTTATACTTAGCCTCGAATGGATCGGTGCGGAATTATATTCATTAAAGAATATATAGTCTTTAAATGAACCTATTAAAAGTTATGGGGTCAATTTATAAATAAGACATACTTACTTTGGTCATTTTTGGAAATAGAATAAAAATAACCATATCTTTATCAATTGTATTAAAAACAACAATATTTTGGGAAAACACCCCTCATCGCAAAAATAAATTACAGAACTTTTGAGATCCCAAAAGACAATTTAGAACTAGATGAGGGGTTAAAATAAACTAAATATGGCAAAAATAAATTACAGAACTTTTGAGATCCCAAAAGACAATTTAGAACTAGATGAGGGGTTAAAATAAACTAAATATTCTGTTTCTAAACCCACGAAAAACCCTAGCAGGAACGTTATTTTTCCGTGTCTCTCAGCAAGCTCGCAAGAACTTCTGATTTGGAAATTTAAACAGGGGAAAAATGGTGAGGCACTGCAAGATGAAAGGGCAAAAGAGAAAGAAGAGAGAGGAGAGACATGATAAAGAAGAAGAAGAAATTGTTGAAAAAACTGACTCAAAAGTGGAGGAGGAAGAGGAAGAGGAACAGGAAGAGGCAGAAAAGACACAAATTATTAGTAAAAAAAGGAATATGAATGAAGAAGACAAAAGGGCTGAAGAATTAGGAATTGAACTTCCAAGTATTCCTATTGTTGTTACCGAAGATATGAAAAATGCCAACAAACCAGGGGTTATTTTCATTCTTGAAAAGGCGTCATTGGAGGTTGCTAAAGTGGGAAAGGTTTGTGCTTTTTTTTTTATTATTTTTGTTCGTGAAATGAACTGGGATTTTCTTTTATTTTTGAAGAAGCTGATATAGTAGAGATTTCTTCTAGAATCCATTTATAAACTATTAGTTTCAAATATGAATTTTTATTAATGATTTTTTTTTTTTCAATACACATTTCTGTATAAATAAGTTGATCAATCTAAATAATTTCAAAATATTTTTTGGACTAATGGTTGTTTTTTTATTTTATTGTGTTTTCTGCATTTTGGGAATTTAGAATTACCAATTACTGAACTCGGACAAGCATGCGAGTTTTCTCAGGAGGAATGGGCGGAATCCAGCTGATTATCGGCCTGATATTGCTCATCAGGTTAGCGAGCACTTTTGTTATACTGTATGTTTTGTTTAGTGTTGGTTCAATTTATAATGGTATTGAAAGTATACTTTGTTTTTAATGTGGATACTTTGCCCTTACCAAGGGTAAACGACTACCCTTTTATTTGATGATGGTTGGGAGCTGCGGTGTTGCCTCAATGTGAAAATTAAGAAGTCTTAGCCAATCCTAGGGGAATTTCTGAGATTCCATTTGGCAGAAAAATCTTCCAAAATTGAAACTTTAACTACCCCTTAGTAAGAAAAAGGGAAAAGAAAAGGAATCACCTCATAGTTATTCAAAAAAGACTTTGAATTCAATTTCATTGTTTATGATTTTCTTGAATTCAAATCTGTTGGGTTTAGCTGTTTGATATTGATTTTATTGGTATTTTTTGGCTGATGCTTGTGAATTTTTGATGGCGTAATATGATCCATGTAGCCGATTCCACAGTGGGATAAAGGCTTAGTTGTTGTTGTTTCTTGGCTTTTAGAACCAGATTCCTTGAAATCTGCTTCGGTTAGTTAAAAAGTGTATATAGATGGGAGCCAGGAGTAGAGACTTGAATTCTTTGCGAATTGGACAAAAGAAGATGGCTCATGCACTTGTTCAATCCCCTTGAGCTTGGTAAAGAAAGCATAGGCATCTACTATAAAAATTGAGATAATATTTCTTATTAACTTGGTATGTTGCAATAAAGTTGGAGAGTTTACACAGAAATTAGTTTCTTCAATTGGCCCCCTTGTGACCTAATTACTAGAGCATGGGGAAAAATCTACCTTTCTTACTTCCTGTTATGGTAATTTAAGATAAAGTGACCGAATTGTTCATTTCCATGCCTTCTACTGTACCCTCCTTGCCTCAAAGATTGTCGGTGCCTTTATAACTTGATCTGAAATGCACTGTACTGCCAGGAATGTTTATGGTGCCTTTGTATTTTTCAGTAGGTTGAGCCATGTTTTTCTATATCGATTTATATTACCGTTTAACTGAACTTCGCATTTGGCCATATGTTTGTATTCAGGCAATTCTGATGATTTTAGACAGTACAGTAAATAAATCAGGGCGATTAAAAGCTCTGTATGTGAAGACTGAAAAAGGTGTGCTTTTCGAAATTAAACCTCATGTTCGTATGCCTAGGACATTTGATCGTTTCACCGGAATAATGTGTAAGTTCAATTTGTCTCCCCATCTTGCATTTAGTTTTGTTAGCGTAAGTACATTCATTTAATTTTCTTATGGGTGGCTACAATCTTAAAGGTGAGTTTTATTCTCATGAGGTACATGTGCATCAGTCTTGATAGTTTTATGAGATTCTAAGCTTGAATACAGAATATGTTTCTACTTTGCAATTTGTTTGTGTTTGAGTGTTGAAAAGGAAAGCAGATGTGATTCCAACTTGTAAATAGTTCTTGTACTGAAACAAGATAGTATGTATTGGTTTTTGAGGATGTGGCCCAAGAGGACATAGAAAATAGTGTGCCCCTGGAAGAGTCTGTGTTAGATATATTATAATAATGACTGATTTGTTGTTAAGGTAAAAGAAAATATGAAATAGAGTTTGCAGGAAGGTTAGCTCTGTTAACTATAGTCTATGGTAATTAATGATAGTCCTTAATTTTGCCATAGGAATAGGCTTTATTGTAACTGAGGCAATGATAGGTTCTGTATCGTAATTGGTACAGTGGTAGGTTAGATCCAATTAATTTAGAGAAAGTATAAGGATAGAAACCTTGGCTAAATAATTATTTTTTAAATTGCACTGAGAAATCTTACTAAGCTAATGCTTTTAACTTAAGAGGCCTATCTCATTTTAGATTCCATAAAGAACAAGTGCACATTTTTTTATCCATTCTGCTTAACAGATCTTTGTAATTTTTTTTGTAAATTTGCAGTGCAGCTATTACAAAAGCTGACTATAACTGCAGTTGGTAAGCGTGAAAAACTTTTGCGCACTATAAAGAACCCTGTAACCCAATATTTGCCCATCAACTCTCGGAAAATAGGTGAATAGATTTTCCTTCTGTTTGCTGATCCCTCGCCAATATATTATTCTACATGAAGAATAATCAATATGTTCACTTGAGACCTCAGGCTTCTCGCACAGTTCAGAAAAGGTTGTTAACATGCAAGATTATGTTGCTGCTGTTGGTAATGAGATGAACCTTGTATTTGTGGTATGTCATAAGCCCAACGATGGACTATAATTTATATGCATTTCCAGTTGATTGGAACTTGTATCATTCTTGGTCTTGTGGCTTTGCAGGTCGGTGCAATGGCTCATGGTAAAATTGATGTAGATTACGTAGAGGATTTTGTTTCAGGTAAGCTGATTCAGTCATTGCCCATATTCAGACTTGTTTCTATAACTTTGCTGGTTTTCTCATGTGACTTGATTATTAAGGTAGCTTGTTGTTTCACGAATGATCATATTTGAAATTTATTTAGTGAAGGAGTCTAGTTATATTAGAAGAAATTATAATGCACGAACTGGATCTGTTACCTCTGTTGTTATACTGTTGCTCTGTAATCAGGATTCTATTCATATTATTTCTGTTGATTACTACTTTATTGCCAAATGGTGTTGCCTGTTTATGCCATTGTCTTATTTCCCTTTGGTGGAAATGCTTTGTGACTATATATTCTTGGACCTTGTGGACCTTCCTAGTTTTTAAAGGGGAGAAGATTACAATTTAACTGTAAAATGTAGTGATAATAAATGTTGTGTAAAAAAATTGAAGAAACATTCACTTATTGTAAGATTGACCGACGAATTGATGAAAGATCATTTGGCTGAATAGTATTTTGCTTGTGAGTCATTATTGAGGTTCAATCAAACATAAAAGGAAGTTCCATTTGATAAGATCTTCTCACAAGGATGCAACTTCATTTATGTTTTCTTTCGTTACACGGAGGAAAAGGTCTATTCAAGATAGGATCTTTGGGGAAAAACACTCTAATCTAAATTTTAATTCTTCTGTTGCTCGCTTCTTCCGATAATTCTCTTCCGAATTATTTTTTTTGCAGCTATCTTATCGTCTAATGATTCTCTTGCAGTTTCCGATTATCCCTTGAGTGCTGCATATTGTATATCTAGGATCTGCAATGCAGTGGAGCAAAGGTGGAGAATTTTGTGAAACTCTGTTGACCGTAGCTGGCTTGTTTTAATAGACAGAAACACCAAATATTTGTAAGGCTCATAGCTGTTTTCTTCAGTTTTCTAGAGATCATTTTGTTCATGGGGGATACTTCAGTTTCTGGCAGACATGGAAAGGAAGCTGTCTTTTTAATTCAACACATGTTGGTTGCTTTTTGTATTGAATACTCTAATTCCCATATATATTTACTGCTTTTGATCATTCTAATGTCAAATTGTCTTCAAATTAATAATTTTCGGCACTCATACTAAAAATTTGCACTAAATTGGTACTTTTATCTATTTTTTTTAACCTAAAATAAACATGTGTTATCGTTGGTTGGATGATGTACTCTATATACTTTCTGTTATACTTTAAGTTAAAAAGTATATACTTCCCGTTAAAAAATCAAATGAAATTAGATAGAATGACAAATTTGGTACAATATGTGTGTACTTTTCATTAAAAAATCAAATGAAATTGGATGAAATAATAAATTTAGTACTATGTTTTAATGTGAGTAACGAAATTGCATTATTTTTTAATGGAATGATAAATTTGGTATTATATTTTAATGTGAGTGACGAAATTATATTATTTTAAATGCGTTATAAAAAAAAAACTTTCAATCAATGTGAAGGATTTTTTTATTTTTTCAGTTTTGCCTTCTTCTTAAAGAGTAGTAAACTCTGAAAATAAAATAAAATATCCTTTTAAAGAGTTATAAATTTGGGAAATAAAATAAAATAGTTGTGTAGACATAAAATTTCACAATAACCCATAATGATATGTAACTTTCAACATGCACAAAAATATGAAACAAGTGAGATTACAATTGGAAGGTAAAAGAAAACAAATAAAAGAGCTGTTTACAGAAAAAAAAATTCAGAATAACACACAGAACATCCAACTTGTAATATGCCCAACATTTTGAAAGAAGTGAGTGAGATTGCATTTAGAAGGATCTTGGCTTCAAGACAATGGTGGAATGCTTCAAAATATGCAAACTGAACTGTCCACCTTTTTCAGTTGTATCAATCTTTGATTGCCCTGGAGGAGGCAATAGCTCAAAGTTCTGCACCAAACGACCCAAAGTGATGCCAAGAATTGGCAATGCAAGAATGATTCCAGGACAGCTTCTCCTGCCAGCTCCAAATGGAAGATATCTGAAGTCATTGCCGCTTGTCTCAACCTTTGACTCCTCTTCTAAGAACCTCTCAGGCCTGAATTCTTCTGGCTTCTTCCAATGCTCAGGATTGTTTGCAAGCCACCAAGCATTGACTAAAATCTTGCTCTCAGCAGGAATATCGTGACTACCGAGCTTGGCGTCATGGAGGTTCATGTGAGGCACCAGAAGAGGAATTGCCATTCGCAACCGAAGGGTCTCCTTGATCACAGCTTGAAGGTATGGTAATTTCTGAGTATCGGGTTCAGTTACTTGCACTCCAGGTCCAAGAACAGAATCAATTTCTTCACGAAGTTTTCTCTGCACTTTGGGATGGTTAACAAGTTCAGCAATTCCCCATTCAATTGACCATAGTGTTGTTTCGATTGCAGCAACGTTGATGTTTTCGACAATGTAAAGAACATTGTCCTCATTGATTTCACCCTTCTGTTGAGCTTCAAGAATATGATCAATGGCGCATTTTAGGCCATTTGAGCTTGAAAGCTTCTTCCTTTCATCAACGAAATAATCCTTGAACAGCTGCAACCTTCTGTCCTTAACTTCCTTACACTTCTTCAAATAACTTCTCAAGAATGGCCTCAAAATGGGAATAAAATCGCCATAATTATACTCAAAGCTCTGAGCCAGCCTACTCCTTTCCCCATTCAAAGCCTTAAGCTTATTGAACAGAGGATCTTCTTCACTCTCAAACCGATAATCAAACATAATCCTATACATATTATTATACATCATGAGCTGCAGTCTCCTCCTTAAAACAATCCCATTGCTCGAGGCCTCGGGATTTTTCTTCACATCCTCAACAACTCTGGCAGCTTCATCCTCCCATCCATGCCTATTTTGCTGAACAACCTTATTAGTAAAGAAGGGAACCGTCATGATTCTCCTCATCTTTCTCCAATGCTCACCATACACAGTAAAGACCATATCTTGGCCTTTTCCTGTGAAAATATCAAAGACAACATTTCTAGTACGGGATCCAAACTCCACACCCTGGGTGTGCAGCACGTCCTTGGCAATGTCGGTGGATGAAACCACCACAAGATTGCGCTGGCCCATCCTGAGCAAAAAGATTTCGCCAAATTTCTTGGCATAGTCTGTGAGGTTACGGTGGTTCAAGTCATCACCAACCTGTAACCAGTTTCCAAAAATGGGAACTGGGATTGGGCCAGGAGGGAGCTTGAAACGCTTCCCACGTAGCTTGGAAACAACAATGGCAATAATAATGGCTGCAAAGATGCCTAAGAAGGTCTTCTCCAGGACAAGAAGATCCATGATGATGGCGGAGAAGGGGCGAGTGTAAAAAGCTAAAAGAGAGTGATTTGGAATTGCATGGGTGGACTTCTAATTTATAGACTTGTAAATGTGGGTGAGTTAGGGACGTGCACAAGTCGTGTTTGTATAAGAATTCTTTGTTCAGTGTCAAATCCTCAACTTGTAACATTTAGAATCTTTTTTTAAGTTGAAAACCAAAAAATTAACAAGACTTTGGCTACTAATTAATTGTCTTCATTTTGGGGAGTGGGGCTTTTTTTATTTCATTTTATTTGATTGAAGGCTATAAGTAGTGTTTCAAGACCTACAAGAAGAGGGTGGTGTCAAGTTAGCATCAAATTTAGTTAATCAAATAATATGTATCATATTAGAAATTGTATAAAAATTAAAACGCTTATCATTATACGTCACGCGGATTTAACTATGACCGCGTCTCAATAAATTTTTACTTGTTGTATTTGATGCATTTGATTGAAAGCGTTTGGTGGCGGATGGTGTAGGAGATGGAATCGATGAAGTTGACAGCCTCAAACTTAATGGCAGAAATGGAAGGTGTGGGCATATAAACTAAGTACCATCTCTGCATAAGGGGCGCTGCTTTAGGTGGGGGAGAGTTGGTGAGGTTTGAAACGGTCATGAAAGAGTTGAATTACTTGTGTCATAAGGGTTGTGCGAGGGAGACCATGCAACTAATTTATTCTAATTATTAGGTGATCGAAAAGTCTACGATAATAAGCAGGGTTATTTACCAAACTATGGTGATTTTGGGTTCTTATTCCCAAAATATTGTTGTTTTGAGAATTATTCTTAAAATATGACAAAATTCTTTAGATATTTGGATTTTAGTCCTTCTACTTTTTGCATATCATATAAAAACATAAATATTTTAGAATTCAATTAATTTTATATTCCCTAGGTACTCATATAAGCATAATTAAAGCATAATAAAACTCTAACTATTGTATTTTAGCAGTTCAAATTTTTTGGGTCTTACCTCGCTTCCTTTAAGCTGTTCGTTCTCCTTCCTAAAACCTCATCAGCCTCTTGGCTTCACCGTTTGGGCAATGATTAATGGCATTCCACTTAAAGACGTCAGAATCTTCACACCTTCGGACTTCTTAATGGCTAACGGCCTCCTGCCTTAACGCCTTCTCGTCCGTAATAGATTCTTCTGACTGCCAAAGCTCCTCCCTTGGGTACAGAATTAAATTTTGATTTGGGTTTTAAGAATTGAAACAATGGAAATATATGGCTCAATTTCTTAAAAGGAAACGTTCTTTTATTGAATTTGAACAAACTAATTTACAATAGAAAAGAGCTTTAGCCAGCTCATCCCTATACTTATATTTTCCCTATGGGAAAGAAGAAAACTTTAGAAACTCATTCTTTTTCTAACACTCTTTGGTTGAGGGTTTTCTGAAAGAATTTTCGATGCCTTCATTCTTCAAGGTGTTCTCCTTTTATAGGCTTCAATCGCGTTTGCAAAATCCGCGTCAAGAGATAAGCCTTCTCCTCCATTGGTGGATTGATGATAAGAATCCATATCTACTAGATGAGTGGGTAATAGTTATCTTCATCATCACATGGATGTGGTCCATCGCTGTCATTTTCCAGCAATTGCTTCCAATAGTGGTAGGGACCACTCTTCGTATGCTCCATTTTGAGCGTAGTGGTATGGACCACTCTTCACATGGTGCTGTCTTTCTTGGGTGAAGAATCTCTTGAGTGCATATGCTGACTCATTTTGCATGCCATTTGTAAGGTGGTGCTTCTGCCATAAAACCTGTCGGTTTTGAACTCTTTCACTTTTTTCTTGCAATGTTGGTGATATTTTATTTCCTTTTGTCACGATCATCCAGCTTTCTGAGCTGTTGAGGACTTGAAAATTTTTTACAGAGAAAGTCTCCATTATTCCTGATATGGCTTTGATTCCCATAGCTCTTCTGTATTGTTCCCATTTTTTATTAAAGAAAGTTATCTTTACGCTTTGTTCATTAACTCGTAGACTCACATCTCCTTTAAGTTTGGCGACATGAACTAGGTTAAAACATGGGTATTCTTCGTCTTCATCATATTCGGGTGCTATGCTATACACTCGAATAAAAAGCTTCTTGCCTTCAGCATATTTTTCAAGACTCTGAACAAATATTGGATCAAAGAACTGAAATTCTTTTAACTCCACGCTTGGATAAATTCGATCACAGAAACCGAATTTGAATAATTGACATAGGAATTTTGCTGGAACTCCTTCAACAGTTGTTACTCTCGGATATATACTTGATCCTTCAAGTCTGAAGAAAGTTTCTCCATTATTTAAATTGTATACCTGCAAAGCAAATTCATAATATTTTTTTTCTTTTAAGTTTTTTGAATCTGAAGATCCTTTTATCCGAACAACTTTGTTTTTTCAAGTATCAGAAGAACTGGGTTGCTCGTTGTTAATTTTGAGATTTATATTCTCAGGCTTCTCCATGCGAATGGTAGAATCATCATATGCTGATTTGAATTCAACATTTTTATTTTTTGTGGATTCACCACTATAAGTTGGTTTATCACCCAACATTCCATGGGAGTCCGAAAACTTCTCTACCAGTTCATAGAGATATGCAAATTCTGTCAGTATCTCTCTCTGTTGTTCAACAAGACTGTTCATCTCTTGTTGTAGTTGCTTTTGCTGCTCTACAAGGTTTATTGTTTGCTCTCGAATGGAGAATAACATATTTGATTTTTCTACTATGCTTTCATCTAGCTGAGTTATTTTTGTAGCTAAAGAGCTGCAAAGTTCTAACATTTGCTGTTTTTTACCCTTCTCCATGTTCGGGGTTCCTGGATAGGAAATCTGCATAAAAATTGTCAGTTCCTTTTATATAATCTATTTTAAAAGTATAATAAGACAACAAAGATTGCCATCTTAATAATCTTCTAAATTGAGGTTCAGAAGGTAATTTATTAAAAATTAAACTACCAACTTGAGTATTATCTGTTTTTACCACAAAAGGTTTTGGTAATAGGAAAAAGGAAAATTTTCTTATTCCTTTTATTATTGCCAATAATTCTTTTTCATTTGTAGAATAATTAACTTCTGCTGTTTTAAATGTACCGCTTGTGTACCTGCATATCTCATTGATGTCAGTTTTTAAAATAGCTGCCCAATAAAAATTAGAAGCATCAGTTTGTAAAATAAGATTATTTTCTAGTTCAGGCATTCTGAGTTTAGGAAGTTCTTTACATTCTTCCTTTAAAGATTTTACTACTTTAGTATGATTATCTGACCATCCAGTAGTGTTATTTTTTCTTAGCAATTTTTGTAACAAAGACCTTTTCTTTGCAAGTTGCGGTATAAATTCTCCTGCATAATTTAAACATCCAAGAAATTGTTCTATTTCTTTTTTAGTGCTTAATTTATCTGGAAAATTACATATTTTTTGAGATATATGACTCTGTAATTTAATACCATTAGTGGTTATTATCATACCAAGAAATTCTATCTCAGTTTTACTAATCTCAGCCTTTTTCTGACTTAAGATTATTCCATTTTGTATGCAAATTTTTGCAAATTCTCTTAAATGTCCTATATGTTCCTGATATTCATTAGAGCAAATAAGAATATCATCGACATAAACAAGCATGTATGAGAAAATAGAAAATATCTTATCCATTTTTCTCTGATATATTTGTGGTGCATTTTTTAATCCAAAAGGCATCACTAACCATTCATACTGTCCATTAGGTGTACTAAAGGCAGTTAAAGGTATAGATTTTTCAGCAAGTTTTATTTGCCAAAATTCTGATTTACAATCAAATTTAGAAAAGTATCTCTTTCCTTTAGCTAAATTGATTAAATTATTTTTGTTTGCAAGAAAATATCCGTAAAAAATACTATGTTTATTTAACTCTTTCTAGTTAACAACCATTCGTGCTTTTCCACGTTTTTCTTCAGCATGGTTTCTTACCATAAAAGCTGGTGAACTATGAGGGCTATTACTACCTCTAATTAATGTTAGATTAAGCAATTCTTTTATTTAAGTTTTAAACTCAATTTTATCTTTTCAGAATATATCATTGGTTTAACCCTAATGATAACATTTGGATCTTTTAGCTCTATTACGGCTAATTCTCTTTTTATATCCCATTTTGCTATAGGATTTTCTCCATAATTGCTAGCTATTAGATCTTTTACTTTGTCAATATCTAGCATTTTAACTTTAAACTTTCTTATCTGGTTTGTATGTAACCAAATTCTTTCATATTCATCACCACGCGGTGCTGGCTGAACTCTATATGGATTATGAATTCGCGAAGTGCGTATCCAATGTCCACAAGGGGTTTTTAAACTAATCATATATATTGTTTGATTGTATGTCTGAAACTGTTGGACAAAGTCATTTCCTAACAGTAAATCGACATCTAATCCTTCATAAGCATATAGCTGTTTTATAGCTACTATTTTGCTTCCTAATATAATTTCAGGTTTAAAACATACCTTGTCTAAGGAGTGCTTATCACCTGTTACTCCTTGCATTGAGACTTTTATTGGATTGGTTATCCAATTTTTGAATAGGAATTCTTTTCCTAAACTTATTTCTGCACCTGTATCAATCTGAGCACACGTGAGAACTTTCTTTTCGTAACATTTGACTTCTACCAAAATACTTACAGAAAATTTCTATTCGCTAGGCATTTTCCTTTTCTAAGAAAATAGTTTTTCCTGCAAAAGAAATCTCAATACCATATTTATCAATAGAAAAATCATCTAGACTTTCTAGAAATGATCTTCCTAGGATTATATGATGGTTTTGTTTTCCATCTAAAGTATCCAAATAACAATTGATGTTAAATTTGGTTTCTTGAAAAGTTATTGGAACTTTAACGATTTCATTGATTTCATTTTCATCATTGGATATATGTCTGTGTGTGTCTTTATATTTCTTTATTAATCCTGCATCAAAATAACTGTTAAAATGATTTTGTGCACTTTTTGAATTTATAAGAATGTTATATCCTTCGACACAATTTTTACCATTAAAATATTTACCAAAATTTTTTAAGTCATTTGGTGTGTCTTATTTTCTTGATATATTGAGTGAAGAATAACTTTTTCTTCCTCTTTCTATTACAATATTATTTTTATTATATGAGACTATATCTCTTGAGGTTCCCTCTTCTAAATTCTTAGAAGTTCCATATTCTATTGAATAACTATCTGGGATAATTAAATTATTTCTAGTTGGTTCTAGAATCTTTCCTATTTCTAGGCATTCTTTATCTAATTCAACTGATGGTTTTTTATCAAAAATACTACCATAATTTGAATTAGTAATACTATACAATGCACAATAATATATGCTCATTATATGATTGCCTAGTTTGAAAAATCCTTTTCTTAAGATTTGAAAATGTAAACTCAAGGCATCATTGAAATCTTTATCTTTTAAAGATATGCAATATTTTGGATAATACGTGAAAAGTAGTTTTTTGTAGGCTATATTCATGATAAACATGTTTCTTTCTTTTGAAAGCATTTCCTATTTGACTTAATATGTTTTGATTTGGTCCTCTTAGATTTAACTCTAGATTCCTAATCTTTTCATATCTAGAAGGATCAAAGGATGCTCTTAATGCGTATCCTTCTATAGTTTCTTCTTCTTCTTGTATGAGGATATCTTCCTCTTCTTTTTTACTGATTTCTATTTCACTCATTCTGAATCAGATTCAGTAAATACTTCAAATATTTCTGACATTTCAGAATTAAATGATGACACAGTTTCTAATTCAGATTCTATGTCTTTTATATCAATTATTGAAACTCTAAATTTCTTTTTATTGCATTCATAAGACTTATGTCATTCTTCACCACAGTTATAGCATTTACAACTAGTTGGTTTTTTATCTTTATCTGGTTTATTTCTTTTGTAATATTTTCTATTCTATTTTTTATTCTTTTTAAAGAATGTTTTATATTTTTTGTAAATCTTATTTTTTTGATTTACGTTTTTTAGACTTATTGGTAGATTTATGACATCCCCAATTGCCTACTTCATATACTTCTTTGCAATATATAGTTTCATTAACTCTTTTTTGCTTTTGAAAGTATTCTTTGTTGTGCACAAAGATCAGATAATTTTTCTTTTAAGAAAACTATTCTTGCTCCTAGAGTATTTGAATATCCTTCTATTTCATGATTTTTTGAAAATTGAGTCAAAAAATATGAACTCCATATACCTGGTAGTTTTTGATATAGCATATCAGCTATTTTTGACATATCTTCATTACTATCAAAGTATTGATAATAATATTCTTCAAATTCGCACATATACGAATTAATATCACACATATTACAAATTTGTAATTGACTAAGTTTCTTTAAAGCTTCTTATTTTTCACCTATTCTGGAAGAATCTGTTCTTGTATTCCAATCATATCCCATAAATTCATCTGCTATATAGTTAGCAAATGTGCTAATTCCATCAGTTAAAGATTTTTCCATATGTCTGACTACATTGACTCTTATTGTATTTCTTGTTGAATCTGTTATTCCTTGATACCAATTTTTAATATTTCCATCTAATGCTGCTAGGCATATTTGATATTTTTCTTCTGACGAAAAGTTTGATGTTTTATCTGTCAAAAAATAGAGACCTATATTTTGTCCCCATTGTTGTAAAGCTTTTGACGCATCTAACTTGCAGTCAAGGTTTAAAAATCTAAATCCAGAACTTGTTATTGCTGGCAAATGTCTATTAGGTATATACTTTCCACTAGGTGAATAAGTATATTTTATAGCTGCTTTTTCAGGTTGAACTCTACGGGTTCTTCCTTGATTTATCGGTATTGAAGAAGTACTTGCTTTATCTGTTTCTAATTTTACAGATGTATCTTTATTCATTTTTACCTTTACAGGTTCTTCAATTACTAAATCTTCTAAAGAATATATTAATTCTTCTATTTCTTTATCCATTTATTCTTTTGATTCAATCTCTTCTTCTGAACTTGGATTGATTTCTTTATTTGAAACTTCTTGTTTCATTTTTTCTTGTTTAATTCTTTTCATTTCTTTTAAATAAAATCTTTCATCTAAACTTCCTTTTTCATATGGCCTATATCCTGTTGGAGCCTTTTTCATCCAAAATTCTTCAAAAACTTTTCGCTGGTTTTCTTGGAATTTTTTACTATCTTTTACATAATTAGGTATTTGATCTTCTACTTTAACCATAATTTCTATTGTATTAATCCTGACTTCTAGTCCTTTGACTAACTGGATTAATTTTTCTATATTTTCTTCTTATTTAAGAAGCATTAATTCTATGGATTCAAGTTTACTCATTTTATCCATGGCTTCCATGAACGTCTGCCTTTTCTTTCATATATAGAATCTCAGATTTTAATTCTTTTATAATTATTTCTTGCCTTTTAAGGCTTCTGAATTTATTCCAGCTATAAGATTTTCCTGAAATCTTTCTTTTCTTATTTTTAATTCTTTATTACTATCTTGTATTCTTTCATAAGATCTATGCAAACATAGCATTTTTTAGTTGATTCATAAACTTTTGAAGCAGTTCTTCTATACATTTTATTTTATTATTCTGTATCTGACCAAGGCCAATCTTCAGAATTCCATTTATATTCTGTTTCAGAATATATTTTTTCTTCAAATTCTTTTATTTCTATTTCAGAATTTGTAGAATTATATTCTTTTATTTCTATTTCTTCAAATTCTTTTCATATGTCTGACTACATTGACTCTTATTGTATTTCTTGTTGAATCTGTTATTCCTTGATACAAATTTTTAACATTTTCATCTAATGCTGCTAGGCATATTTGATATTTTTCTTCTGACGAAAAGTTTGATGTTTTATCTGTCAAAAAATAGAGACCTATATCTTGTCCCCATTGTTGTAAAGCTTTTGACGCATCTAACTTGCAGTCAAGGTTTAAAAATCTAAATCCAGAACTTGTTATTGCTGGCAAATGTCTATTAGGTATATACTTTCCACTAGGTGAATAAGTATATTCTATAGCTGCTTTTTCAGGTTGAACTCTACGGGTTCTTCCTTGATTTATCGGTACTGAAGAAGTACTTGCTTTATCTGTTTCTAATTTTACAGATGTATCTTTATTCATTTTTACCTTTACAGGTTCTTCAATTACTAAGTCTTCTAAAGAATATATTAATTCTTCTATTTCTTTATCCATTTATTCTTTTGATTCAATCTCTTCTTCTGAACTTGGATTGATTTCTTTATTTGAAACTTCTTGTTTCATTTTTTCTTGTTTAATTCTTTTCATTTCTTTTAAATAAAATCTTTCATCTAAACTTCTTTTTTCATATGGCCTATATCCTGTTGGAGCCTTTTTCATCCAAAATTCTTCAAAAACTTTTCGCTGGTTTTCTTGGAATTTTTTACTATCTTTTACCTTATTAGGTATTTGATCTTCTACGGATTTAACCATAATTTCTATTGTATTAATCCTGACTTCTAGTCCTTTGACTAACTGGATTAATTTTTCTATATTTTCTTCTTGTTTAAGAAGCATTAATTCTATGGATTCAAGTTTACTCATTTTATCCATGGCTTCCATAAAAGTCTGCCTTTTCTTTCATATATAGAATCTCAGATTCTAATTCTTTTATAATTATTTCTTGCCTTTTTAAGGCTTCTGAATTTATTCCAGCTATTAGATTTTCCTGAAATCTTTCTTTTCTTATTTTTAATTCTTTATTACTATCTTGTATTCTTTCCATAAGATCTTGCAAACATAGCATTTTTTAGTTGATTCATAAACTTTTGAAGCAGTTCTTCTATACATTTTATTTTATTATTCTGTATCTGACCAAGTCCAATCTTCATAATTCCATTTATATTCTGTTTCAGAATATATTTTTTCTTCAAATTCTTTTATTTCTATTTCAGAATTTGTAGAATTATATTCTTTAATTTCTATTTCTTCAAATTCTTTTTTTCTTCAAATTCTTTTCATATGTCTGACTACATTGACTCTTATTGTATTTCTTGTTGAATCTGTTATTCCTTGATACCAATTTTTAACATTTTCATCTAATGCTGCTAGGCATATTTGATATTTTTCTTCTGACGAAAAGTTTGATGTTTTATCTGTCAAAAAATAGAGACCTATATCTTGTCCCCATTGTTGTAAAGCTTTTGACGCATCTAACTTGCAGTCAAGGTTTAAAAATCTAAATCCAGAACTTGTTATTGCTGGCAAATGTCTATTAGGTATATACTTTCCACTAGGTGAATAAGTATATTCTATAGCTGCTTTTTCAGGTTGAACTCTACGGGTTCTTCCTTGATTTATCGGTACTGAAGAAGTACTTGCTTTATCTGTTTCTAATTTTACAGATGTATCTTTATTCATTTTTACCTTTACATGTTCTTCAATTACTAAGTCTTCTAAAGAATATATTAATTCTTCTATTTCTTTATCCATTTATTCTTTTGATTCAATCTCTTCTTCTGAACTTGGATTGATTTCTTTATTTGAAACTTCTTGTTTCATTTTTTCTTGTTTAATTCTTTTCATTTCTTTTAAATAAAATCTTTCATCTAAACTTCTTTTTTCATATGGCCTATATCCTGTTGGAGCCTTTTTCATCCAAAATTCTTCAAAAACTTTTCGCTGGTTTTCTTGGAATTTTTTACTATCTTTTACCTTATTAGGTATTTGATCTTCTACGGATTTAACCATAATTTCTATTGTATTAATCCTGACTTCTAGTCCTTTGACTAACTGGATTAATTTTTCTATATTTTCTTCTTATTTAAGAAGCATTAATTCTATGGATTCAAGTTTACTCATTTTATCCATGGCTTCCATGAAAGTCTGCATTTTCTTTCATATATAGAATCTCAGATTCTAATTCTTTTATAATTATTTCTTGTCTTTTTAAGGCTTCTGAATTTATTCCAGCTATAAGATTTTCCTGAAATCTTTCTTTTCTTATTTTTAATTCTTTATTACTATCTTGTATTCTTTCCATAAGATCTATGCAAACATAGCATTTTTTAGTTGATTCATAAACTTTTGATGCAGTTCTTCTATACATTTTATTTTATTATTCTGTATCTGACCAAGGCCAATCTTCAGAATTCCATTTATATTCTGTTTCAGAATATATTTTTTCTTCAAATTCTTTTATTTCTATTTCAGAATTTGTAGAATCAAAGTTTTTTATTATTTTTTCATAAATGATCTTTCTAATATCTGATATAATATTCATATTCATTAATTCTTTCTATATTCCAAAAATAATTAGAGTTTCTATAGTTAACCATAATTCTTTATTTTGTTTATGAAAAACAAAGTTATGCATCTTATTTTCTTCATAGAAGAAAACAAGTTTATAATCCTTTTCCATTAGGAAATTATAAATTTTTATGAGCACATGGCTTTGATACCATTTTAGACGGGTTTAAACTAAGGTTATACTTAGCCTCGAAGGGATCAGTGCTGAATTATATATTAATTAAAGAATATACAATCTTTAATTAATGAATTATATTCTTTTATTTCTATTTCTTCAAATTCTTTTTTTCTTCAAATTCTTTTATTTCTATTTCTATTTCGGAATTATATTCATTAACCAGCCAAAAGTAAAGCTGAATTTTTCTTAAAACAAACAAAAAATAGAGTTTTTAAACAATCTAACATATATTGAATAAACATTCAAATCTTTGTGTTCCAAAAGGAAAAAAAAATTGTGTTTTTTTCACCCAATGATACTTAAAAGGTAAATATGCCCAAATAAAAATGTTTTTCAATTTAAGTTAAATGAGTTTAATATTCTTCAAGAGTATTTTGGTCAAATAAATTTTATTTCTTAGTAGTAATTGTATAATTGTCAACACAATCAATAGGGTAATTGCTATACAACTCATTGATCAAGAGTTCGTTTGGTAATTTTATCAAACCTCATTTATCGTTTGGAAGTTTGGACAAACTTGAGGATTAAATGTAATTTACCCTTATTTTATTTAGTTTAATAATTATACCTAATTTTAGACCCAGAGTCATACTTATAAACATTGAAAAAGCAAGAGAAAAAAAGAAAATCTGAGTTTTAATTGGTTTTTGTTTTTTCCAATCAGACCCGATTTTTAAGTTGAATCGAACTGGACCAACCACTGATTTTCAGAATGGTCAAACCAGCCGATTCGAACCGGTCTTGTCTGATTTTAATAATACTCATAGTGCTCGTTTGGTTGGCAGGAATCTGGGTGATAGCAATCCATCCACATCCTTGGTGCCAAAGCCGAGCTTAGATGATCCCTTGAAGAATCTTGATGGACCAATGACAAGATCAAGGAGCAAAAGGATGAAAGAAGCTTTGCACACTTTGTTGTCATCACACTTTGGTGACTTGGAGGCCGAGATGTGCACATCATCTCATCATGGTGTTCTTTGGCATGTTTCTTCAATTACCATTCAAGAAGAAGTTTCTCAAAGATCTACATTGGAGCTTAAGGAAATTCCACCTTGAAGAAGCAAGCTAAGGCCGAGAAGAATTTAAGTCCAAGAAAGGCGTGTCTTTAGGCTTCATTAGGTGGTTCACGCCCTTTAATTACTTTAGGGTTTTATTTTGTTGTTAATTAATTAAGTCCAAAACACTTAATGTGGGCTTTAATTAATTGGTAGTTTAATAAATTACTTGGCCCAATTATCTTGCATGATAATGGCAAGTAAAGCAAATCCTTTTTGGACAAGGATTTGGTAGTTAGTTGTAGTTTCCTTTTCCAATTTGGAAAGTTGATTAGTTTAGGAAACAAGAAGCCAAAACACGTTTTGCTTCTTCATTAAAAACTGTCTAACCTAATCCTTTTACAACTTGGATTAGTTAGCTAGTTTGTTAAGAAGTCAAGTTGTACTTTGCAACTACTAGGGTTTATTTCCTTTTCCTTCTTGGCATGGCCGAAACTCATCCCCTATAAAAAGGAGATGCATGTAACGTTTTTACACAATAAGTTGGTGAATAAAATTGAGTTTTTAGCTTTGCTAAAATTCGTGAATTAACTCCTTGAGTTGTTCAAAGCCTTGAAGAGTTATTTAACTGTTCATTGTAGTTAATCCCCTTTAGCGTGACCTATAGGAGATTACACCAATTGTTCTTTATTTAAAGAGCAGGCCTAATTAACTTGTTTAACTGATTGAATTTTCATAGGTTAAATTAAGTTCATTAGTAATAAAACGTGAAGTTTTGATTTACTCAATTCCTAGCGTTTTTTCCTTTGATTTCGTTCCATCCAATTTTGTGTTCTTGTTGTGGATTATCTTGGTAAGAGCAACACGGTCCTATAGCTTGTGTGGGAGATTCGAATTTGGTCCAGGAGTTGGAGCCTCGGCCATACAACATTCGCATCAATTGGTATCAGAGAACAAGTTGTTGCCCAAGAAAATTCAGGTTAATCCGTTTTCAATTCTTCCGCAAAATTTCTGTTCTTGTTGCGTCAATTCTGCCTGTTTTTGTGTCAATTTTCTGCAGTTTTGCTGGCATTTTTCTTTCTGTTATTTGGTGTTCTTCTTGCTGTCCAAAGTCGATACATATTCACCCATTAAAATCACCAAAATCGCATGCAACAAATCATTCACAATCTGCCCGAATTTGTTCATTGTTGTGTCGTCTGAATTCTGCTCTTTTTGACGTCGTTTCTGCCATAATTTTTGCTCATTCTTTTCTGCCATTTTTTTGTGTCTTAATTGCTGTTTTAATTCAGTCCTTAATTCTGTCCAAAATCGCATGAACATTGAGTCAATACGTTCTGCCCAAAATCGTCTAAATTGAGTCTATCTTCTTTTGCGATTTTTGTGTTGTTTCTTGCTGTTTCTTGTTGCGTCTTCTTGCTGTCTTTTGGTGTTAAATTCTGCACCGTTTTGTCATAATCATAGTGTAGGATTCTTGAAGTTTTCTTTGCTGTTTTCACGTCATAACATTGTTAGGGTTTCGTGTGTCAAACTAGGGTTTCATAACTAGGGTTTCTAGGTCAAGTTTTCATAACTTTCTTGATTCTTATCCGTTTCTTGATTTTCTTTTTGCGTTTGATTCTTTATCTTGTCCACCATATATTGAGTTTTGATCAAACTTTTACTCCACTCGAAAAAGATAAGTTCTTGATAACTTTCTTGAACTTCTTGATTTTCTTGAAAACTCAAAGTGGTCAAAATTGAATTCTTGAGTTGGATTCTTGATCTTTGTCTTGAATCTTGATATTCTTGTTAAAGTGGCACATCCGAATTCATTGTCCTTGGTGAGTTAATAAAGTTTGAAGTTTTTAAGGTTGTTAAGACAAGAAGACAAAACATTCTTAAACCTAAATCCTAGGTTGTTGTCTTCAAACCTTAATTTTTGTGGTGTTTAAGGTTCTTGTCCGAACCTAGTATTTTGATTGGTCCAAGGTTTATGTTCAAACCTTAAAAGTGTAATTTTGTCCTTTGTTGTCCGAAGTTAAAAAAAAAAAAAAAAAAAAAACTCACGGTCAAAAAAAAAAAAAAGAGTGACCGAATCAAAAAAAAAAAAACAAAAAAAAACAAAAAAAAACAAAAAAATAGTCGGACTTTATTTATTGTTATTATTTTCTGTTATTTAATTATTTAATTTATTTTTGAAAAGAACACATTGTTCTTAACTTGTTTCTTGAAAACCACCTTGGATTAAAAGTGCCATAACTTTTTCAATACAACTCGGAATTAGTTGATTCAAAAACCAATCTCTTTGTTTTGAAATCTAGTTTCTGAATTTCTTAGTTTCTGGTGGTAAATCAAATTATAACTTTCACGTGGTCTAAACACTCTTGACGTGATTTCTTGTTACATCTCTTGATTTGATTTGTGAAAATTTGTGTGTGGAACTTGCTGATTGAGATCTTGCTATTAAAGTAATTGAACTTTGGTGAATCTTAATAACCCCACATATTCATTAATTGAGAGTAGTAGCTAGGTTAAACAAGAGAGAACACTACCCAAAAAGAGAGGAGAGTACCTACTACCTATAGTGAGGAACCCGAGAGGTATATCTATATATTTTCTTGTGTTTTCTTTGCTAACTTGCAGGTACTAATGGAGGAAGGTGATAAAACTCCTAAAGGTTCTAAACCTATTACCGATGCTCAACAAAAGTTTGCTAATGAAGTACTCTTTGATATGCTTCAAAAACTCACTCTTCGACTTGATAACATTGAGTCATCAACTAAAAGCACTACCGAAAGGAAGCTTAAATTTGAGGAGCATGATGATTTCGATGATGAAAATGATGAGGAAAAAGATGAGGAATATACGAGCTCTTCTAAAGGTGATAAGTCTAAAGTTTCCATTGAATCTGTTACACTCACCATCTCTACTTTTCATGGTAAATCAGATCCCGAAGCTTTCTTTGATTGGGTTCGAGATTTGGAACACTATTTTGAAGGTAATGATGTCCCCGAGAAAAGGCAATATCGAATTGCTTTTATGCATCTTAAAGACTATGCTAGTCTTTGGTGGGATCAAGTTGTTCGTTCTAGGAGACAAGATGGTGAAAGGCCAGTTAAGACTTGGACTCAAATGAAGGCAATCATGAGAAAGAAGTATGTTCCTTCACACTTTAATAGAGAGCTCAACCGAAAATTGCATACTCTTGTGCAAGGTAGCCGAACAGTTGAAGATTACTATCATGAGATGGAATCTTTGATGATTAAAGCCAATATTCAAGAAGACCCCGACACAACCATTGAGAGATTTCTTAGAGGTATGAATCCCGAATTGGCTTATCAAGTTGATCTTCAAAGTTACATTGATATTAATGAACTTGTTCACAAAGCTATCAAATTGAGAAGCATATGAAGGGGTAAAGGGCGAAATTTTCAACAACCATTGCCGCCTTGAGGAGAGATCAAAAGCCGACTTTTACACCTCCACCAAACCGAAAGTTTTCAACCAAAATCAGCCTTCAAACACTTCAAGTAATGCTCCCAAAACAGTCCGCAACCTTGCTGAATCTTCAACTAAGGTGACGCCTAACCAAATGAAGATTGAGGGACATTAGATGTTACAAGTGTCAAGGTTATGGCCATTATCAAAGTGACTGCCCAACCAAAAAGTTGATGATAATTCGTGATAATGGAGAGGTTGAAAGTGATGAAGAATGTGCCGACATGCCACCACTTTGAAGAGAAGTACCAAAGTGATAAGATAGTGAAGATCTTTATTTACATGTTGGTGATTTCTCATTGGTTACTCGCGAGTCCTTGAATGCACAACCACGAGTTGAAGATGATTTGTCTCAAAGGAAAACATCTTTCACGCTAGATGCATGGTTCAAGTAAGACTTGTAGCTTGATTATTGATAGTGGGAAGTTGTACCAATGTGGCAAGCACATTAATTGTTAAGAAGCTTAACTTGACTTGCATGAACATCCAAATCCATATAAGCTTCAATGGCTTAAAACACTGCCGAGAGTAAGGTGACTAAACAAGTTAAATTTTCTATGTCCATTGGAAAGTATGTTGATGATATTGTTTGTGATGTTGTACCAATGGAAGCTAGTCACATATTACTTGGTCGTCCATGGCAATTTGACCGAGATGTTACATATCATGCAAGGAAGAATTATTATTCTTTTGATTATCATGGCCGAAAGTACAATCTAAGGGCTTTGAGTCCGAGCCAAGCTTTTGAAGATCAATCAAGGATTGTGCAATCTTGCCGTGAAATGGAAGCAAAAGAGAAGAAGGAACAAGAAGATAAAAAGAATGTAACTAGTGTAGGCCGAACCAATGATTCTAAATCTTGTAATAGCCGAAATAGTAGTTCTTCTAAATCTTGTTATTTTGCTTCTAAGAGTGATGTAAAGAGAGCAATACTAGATAGGCATTCATTGTATTTGATGATCCGCAAGGACTTTGTACTTATTGTTGATAGTGATCACCTTGCTTCTTTGCCTAGTGTTGTTTTGTCTCTTTTACAGGAATTCAATGACGTGTTTCCCGAGGACTTACCACACGGATTGCCACCTATTAGAGGTATTGAACATCAAATTGATTTCATACCTGGGGCGCAAATTCCCAACCGTCCTGCATATAGAGCAAATCCTGAGGAAACAAAGGAGATTCAACGTCAAGTGGATGAACTCCTTGACAATGGTATTGTACGTGAATCTCTAAGTCCTTGTTCCGTTCCAGTCATTTTAGTTCCTAAAAAGGATGAATCTTGGAGAATGTGTGTTGATTGTCGTGCCATAAATAAAATCACCATTAAGTATAGACATCCAATTCCTAGATTAGATGATATGCTTGATGAATTGTATGGTTCTTCTATTTTCACCAAGATTGATTTAAAAAGTGGCTACTATCAAATTAGAATGAAAGAAGGTGATGAATGGAAAACAGCCTTTAAAACAAAGTATGGATTGTATGAATGGTTAGTCATGCCTTTTGGTCTAACTAATGCACCTAGTACTTTTATGAGGCTCATGAATCACGTTTTTAGGTCTTTCATTGGTAAGTTTGTTGTGGTCTATTTTGATGACATCCTTATTTATAGCAAATCACTTGATGAGCATGTTGAACATTTAAAACAAGTGTTTGTTATATTGCGTGAGAACCGATTGTATGCTAACCTCAAAAAGAGTTCTTTTTGCATGGAATCAATTGTCTTTTTGGGTTATGTTGTTAGTTCTCAAGGTATTTCTGTTGATGAGTCAAAAGTCAAGGCTATTGATGAGTGGCCGAGACCTAAGAATGCTAGTGAAGTTAGGAGTTTTCATGGTTTAGCAAGTTTTTATAGAAGGTTTGTTAAAGACTTTAGTACTATAGCTGCACCTTTGAATGAACTTGTTAAAAGAACATTACTTTTGAATGGAAACAAGAGCATGAAGAGCCTTCACTAAGTTAAAGTACATGTTGACTCACGCCCCTTTACTTTCATTGCCTAATTTTCATAAAGCTTTTGAGATACACTGTGATGCCTCCGGGATTGGTATCGGTGCTGTTTTGATGCAGGAATCAAGGCCCGTGGTTTACTTTAGTGAAAAGCTTAATGGGGCAGCTTTAAAGTATGCAACTTATGACAAGGAGTTTATGCTTGGTAAGGACATTACAGGTTGGCAACATTACTTATGGCCTAAAGAGTTTATAATTCATTCTGATCATGAAAGCCTTAAATTCTTAAAGACTCAAGGTAAATTGAATAAGAGCATGCTAAATGGTTAGAATTTATGAAACTTTTCCATATGTGATTAAGTATAAATCTGGTCAAGATAATATTGTAGCTGAATGCATTGTCTAGACGTTATTCTTTGTTCACCTATATGCATGCTAAGTTACTTGGATTTGATTTGATAAAAGATTGTACAAAAATGACAATGATTTTCTGCCGCCTTTAATGATTATGCTTCAAAGCCGAATGGTGACTTTTATTTGCATGATGTTTTCTTATTTCGTAAGGATAAATTGTGCATACCCTTTGTTCCATTCGTGATTTACTTGTTAAGGAGACCCATGGGGAGGGTTTGATGGGGCATTTGGTATTGCTAAAACACTTGCTGTTTTGAATGAACACTTTTATTGGCCTAACATGATTAAAGATGTGAAAAAGTGTTTGTGATAAATGTATTGTGTTGTAAACAAGCCAAATCGAAAATTTTGCCTCATGGATTGTATACACCTTTGCCTGTTCCTAGTCATCCTGGATTGATATTCTATGTGATTTTGTACTTGGATTGCCTAGATCACGCAATGGTAAAGATAGCATATTTGTAGTAGTGGATCGATTTAGTAAAATGGCACATTTTATTGCATGTTCCAAAACTAATGATGCCTACACATATTGCTGATTTGTTCTTTAAGGAAGTGTTAGATTGCATGGCATTTCCACAAGTATTGTTAGTGATAGGGATGTTAAGTTCTTGTCTCACTTTTTGGCGTAACTTTATAGAATAAGTAGGTACTAAATTGTTGTTTTCTACTGTTGCACATCCACAAACTGATGGACAAACTGAAGTAGTTAACCGCACATTGTCTACCTTGCTTCGAGCCATCATTCAAAGAAACTTAAAGAATTGGGAAAGTTGTCTTCCACATATTGAGTTGCATATAATAGAACTTTTCATAGTTCTACATCTTGTTCGCCATTTGAGGTTGTTTATGGTTTCAATCCTTTAACTCACTTGATATTTTGCCTTTGCCTATTAATGAGTTTGTTAATGGTTGAAGGTAAAAAGAAAGCTGAATTTATTAAGGAGTTACATGAAAGGGTTCGAAATACTATTGAACAGGCGTAATGAACAATATGCACAACAAGCCAATAGAGGAAGAAAGAGAGTGATTTTCGAACCTGGTGATTGGGTTGGATTCACTTGAGGAAGGAAAGGTTTCCTGACAAGAGGAAGTCTAAACTTCATCCAAGAGGAGATTGGTCCTTTTCGAATTTTGAAAAGGATAGGAGATAATGCATACAAAGTCGAGCTTCCAAGTGAGTATGGCAATGTTTCATCTACATTCAATGTTTCTGATTTATCTTTGTTTGAATGTAGGTGATTCGAGGACGAATCTTTTCGAGGAGGGAGGGAATGATAGCAATCCATCCACATCCTTGGTGCCCAAAGCCGAGCTTAGATGATCCTTGAAGAATCTTGATGGACCAATGACAAGATCAAGGAGCAAAAGGATGAAAGAAGCTTTGCACACTTTGTTGTCATCACACTTTGGTGACTTGGAGGCCGAGATGTGCACATCATCTCATCATGGTGTTCTTTGGCATGTTTCTTCAATTACCATTCAAGAAGAAGTTCCTCAAAGATCTACATTGGAGCTTAAGGAAATTCCACCTTGAAGAAGCAAGCTAAGGCCGAGAAGAATTTAAGTCCAAGAAATGCGTGTCTTTGGGCTTCATTAGGTGGTTCACGCCCTTTAATTACTTAGGGTTTTATTTTGTTGTTAATTAATTAAGTCCAAAACACTTAATGTGGGCTTTAATTAATTGGTAGTTTAATAAATTACTTGGCCCAATTATCTTGCATGATAATGGCAAGTAAAGCAAATCCTTTTTGGACAAGGATTTGGTAGTTAGTTGTAGTTTCCTTTCCAATTTGGAAAGTTGATTAGTTTAGGAAACAAGAAGCCAAAACATGTTTTGCTTCTTCATTAAAAACTGTCTAACCTAATCCTTTTACAACTTGGATTAGTTAGCTAGTTTGTTAAGAAGTCAAGTTGTACTTTGCAACTACTAGGGTTTATTTCCTTTTCCTTCTTGGCATGGCCGAAACTCATCCCCTATAAAAAGGAGATGCATGTAACATTTTTACACAATAAGTTGGTGAATAAAATTGAGTTTTTAGCTTTGCTAAAATTCGTGAATTAACTCCTTGAGTTGTTCAAAGCCTTGAAGAGTTATTTAACTGTTCATTGTAGTTAATCCCCTTTAGCGTGACCTATAGGAGATTACACCAATTGTTCTTATTTTAAAGAGCAGGCCTTAATTAACTTGTTTAACTGATTGAATTTTCATAGGTTAAATTAAGTTCATTAGTAATAAAACGTGAAGTTTTGATTTACTCAATTCCTAGCATTTTTTCCTTTGATTTCGTTCCATCCAATTTTGTGTTCTTGTTGTGGATTATCTTGGTAAGAGCAACACGGTCCTATAGCTTGTGTGGGAGATTCGAATTTGGTCCAGGAGTTGGAGCCTCGGCCATACAACATTCGCATCACTGGGGCTGGAAAGTAATCTTTTTCCTGATTTTTAGATTCCAGTGTTTGGTTCATTTTTTGACTTTTGGGAAAGTAAAAAGAATCATGCACTTCAGGAAAGTTAGTATAAAATTTCTGGATTCTTAATCCTTGTTCCAAGTTGGTATTCTGATTACTTACTTCAGGAAAGTGAGTTATCTTTCATTAAATATTTATTAATACAATCTTATCCCTTATGATACAACCCACATGAATAAATAATTCAACCTTATTGAACTTTAATTAAATAACATAATAATTTTTACTATAAACTTAGTTCTTGCTAATTATAATTTTACATATTTGCTCATCAAACTTTCATTGTAAAACTAACCCACTCTTAAAATATAAAAAATTTAAATAAAAAAATAACATTAATTTTAAAAAATTATTATGGAAATAAATCACTTTTAAGAAATAAAACTAGACAACATTAATTTTAAAAAAAATTATAAAATTAAATGTGATTTATATAATAATGACAATATAGCCTTAAATATGTAGTTTACATTTTTTAGCATTTTGAGTTATTTTTATTTATTTATTTGTTATAACACATAAATTATATAATAATACTTATTTTCGACATTATAATTTTACTAGCATGTTATATTTTGCTGGATAATAATTATTTATTACACACAAATGAAAGTTTTTAAAGAATAATTAGAAAATAATTTTGTTATATAACCATGTATATATCACAAATATATAATTTTTTATAATTGAACCAAAAATGCATTGCATTTTTTGGTTGATTAATTTAAATGAAATACTAAAACATGAATTTTAATTAATTTTTCTCGTAACATTCCGTAATCTATCCAAATATAGGAAAGAGAAGTTGCTGATTCATTTTTCTCGGAATCAAAATTCAAGAAATCATATTCCCAAAACACTTTACTTTCCTGCCAACCAAACGAGCTGGTTGGCAGGAATTGGGGCTGAAAAGTAATCTTTTTCCTGATTTTTATATTCCAGTGTTTGGTTGATTTTTTGACTTTTGGAAAAGTAAAAAGAATCATGTACTCCAGGAAAGTTAATGTAAAATTTATGGATTCTTAATCCTTGTTCCAAGTTGGTATTCTGATTACTTACTTCAAAAAAGTGAGTCATCTTTCATTAAATATTTATTAATACAATCTTATCCCTTATGATACAACCCACATGAATAAATAATTCAACCTTATTGAATTTTAATTAAATAACATCATAATTTTTAGGGTAAAATACACTAAACCCCTTTACACTATTGCTCCGTTTCACATTCACCCCTTATAGTTTTAATTACAACAATTAAAACCCTTAATTTTCTAATTTAAAACTAATTAGTCTAATATATTAATTGCCGTTAATGACTAAACAGAATTGAACACCCTATTTTAATGTAAGATAATAAAATGACAAAGTTAACCTTAAAATAAAAAATTATAAACTCAACATAAATAAACAACTCAAATATCAAATTGGAAAGTTATAATTTACCGTCACACTAACACATCCAATCTAACCAAATCTTAATAAAAGTTAAAAAATAAAACATCACAAATAATTTTTGAAATCATATTCTTAAATGTTATCAACAATCGATAGAATCAAGAAAGACAATCTTTTTCATGATTAAAAAAATAGAAAAAATAAAAACAAATATCAAACGCGTTAGTTAAAAAAAATTACAACAAAAGCAAAATTCAATTATTAAACTTCATCTAAGATTAAAAAATAAAAAATTGAAAAATTAAAGTCATGTAAATATTTATTCTTCAAAAGTTAAAGTACATTGATATTTGTACTTGAAATAATACTTTGTATTTAAAAAATCAAATTCCTTCGAAAGAAAAGGCAATATATTTTATACTTTTGTGAAAGAAGAGATAATCATGGCAGAAATATAGCATATATCTTTTTAAAATTCTTTCATTACTAGCCAATCAATTTCATCCCTCTTTTGTGGGTTAATTGGATAGGTATATATTGAACAATTTTATCCCACCTTTGTAGGGGTTAATTAGGTATTATAGGTATTTAGTCATTCTAATATAGTTGAAATTATCTTTTCATTGACTCTCTTAACGTCGTTATTAATTTTTTTTAGTTTTAAAAAGTTAAGGAGGTTAAATGTTGTAATTAAAACTACAATGGGTAAATGTGGGACGAAACAATAATATAAGGGAGTTTAGTGTATTTTACCCTAATTTTTATTATAAACTTAGTTCTTGCTAATTATAATTTTACATATTTGTTCCTCAAACTTTAATTGTAAAACTAACACACTCTTAAAATATAAAAAATTTAAATAAACAAACAACATTAACTTTTAAAAAAAATTATTATGGAAATAAATCACTTTTAAGAAATAAAAAATAGACAACATTAATTTTAAAAAATTTATAAAATTATATGTGATTTATGTAATAATGACAATATAGCTTTAAATATGTAGTTTACATTTGTTAGCATTTTGAATTATTTTTATTTATTTGTTTGTTAGAACACATAAATTATATAATAATACTTATTTTCGACATTATAATTTTACAAGCATTTTATATTTTGTTGGATAATAATTATTTATTACACATAAATGAAAATTTTTAAAGAATAATTAGAAAATAATTTTGTTATATAACCCTGCATATATCACAAATATATACTTTTTTTATAATTGAACAAAAAATGTATTGCATTTTTTGGTTGATTAATTTAAATGAAACACTAAAACATGAATTTTAATTAATTTTTCTCTTAACATTTCGTGATCTATTCAAACATAGGAAAGAGAAGTTGCTGATTCATTTTCCTCAGAATCAAAATCCAAGAAATCATAATCCCAAAACACTTTACTTTCCCGCCAACCAAATGAGCCCATAGATAATAGTTTCGAGTTAATACCTCAGTCTATCTCATTTCACTTAACGCCTTAATTCCATTTAGATAGGAGCTACGAACGATATGAATTTTGAGTTAAAGCTGCATGGTCAGTATAAACAATAATTTTAGAGCCAAGTAAATATGATCTAAATTTCTCAAATGCAAATACTATAGCTAATAATTCTTTTTCGGTTGTAGTATAATTGCATTGAGTTTGTTTTAGAGTTTTTGATGCATAATAAATCACATGGCTCTCTTTCCCATCTTTTTGACTAAGCACAGCTCCTACTGCGTAATCGCTTGCATCACACATTAGCTCAAATGGTAATTCCCAATGGGGTGGTTGAACGATAGGGGCTGTCACCAATTTCTCCTTCAATATATCAAAAGCTAACTTCCTCTCATCTGTTAGATCAAACGGAACATCATTTTGCAATAAACGTGTCAGGGGTTGTGCTATTTTTGCAAAATCTTTGATGAACCTCCTGTAAAAACCTGCATGTCTCAAAAAACCACGAATTTCCCTAACGTTAGATGGATAAGGTAATTGAGAAATTAAATCAATCTTAGCTTTATCAACTTGAAGTTCTTTTTCAGAAACTACATGTCCAAGGACAATTCCTTCTCTAACCATAAAGTGGCATTTTTCATAATTTAAAACCAAATCTTTTTCAACACATCGATGCAACACTTTATCAAGATTTTGAAGGCAATCATCAAAAGAATTTCCATATACCGTAAAATCATCCATAAAAATTTCGATGCAGTGTTCTATTAAATCTGAAAATATACTCATCATGCATCGCTGAAAAGTTCCTGGAGCATTGCACAATCCAAAAGGCATGCGTCTATATGCAAACGTTCCAAATGAACAAGTAAAAGTGGTTTTTTCCTGATCTTCTTGTGCTACAAAAATTTGAAAATAACAACTATATCCATCAAGAAAACAGAAAAATAACTTACCCGCCAGTCTTTCAAGCATTTGATCCAAAAATGGCAAAGGAAAATGATCTTTCCTGGTAGCAGAATTTAATTTCCTAAAATCAATACACATTTGCCATTCGGTTTGGAGACGCACAGTAAATAGTTCATTTTTTTCATTTCTTACCAATTCAAATCCAGATTTTCTTGGTACCACATGTACTGGACTAACCCATTTGCTATCAGAAATAGGAGATATTATTCCCAATTCAAGAAGTTTTAATATTTCTTTAAGCACCACTTCTTTCATATTTGGATTTAATTTCCTTTGTGAATCTCTTACCGGTTTAGAATCTGGTTTAAGAAAAATTCTATGCATGCAAACACTTGAACTTATCCCTTTTATATCTGCCAAAGTCCACCCTATTGCCACTTTATATTTTCTCAAAAGTCTAATCAATCTATCTTCTTGACTCTGACTGAGATTTTTATTAATAATAACAGGCAATGCTTCTTTTTCACCTAAAAACACATATTTCAAATGTTCAGGCAGAACCTTCAATTCCAATTCGGGTGCCTGCAAAAGAGAAGGCAAAAGTTTGTCAGTTGTGTTCTGTTTGACCAAACAGGAGAACTCAGAATTATTAGAAAACTCATCTAAAGAATAAAACGACATAATGGCATCTCGTAAGTCATCATTTTGCAATTCTTTTGCCTCAACATCTGTCAAACTTGTTGTGATTGCTAACTCCAATTTATCTTGCATAAAATTTATCTCAAATAATCTTGGACAATTGGTTCAAAAATCAATTTTCAATATCATGGGAGTGTTTCATAGCATCATAAATATTAAAGGTCAAAAACTCCCCATTGAATTCACAAGTTAAAAGTTCCTTTATCCATATTAATTTGGGCTTTCACAGTCTTTAAAAAATGGTCTTCCCAACAATAAAACTGCAGATTTTTTATCATAATTTTTTCCTGTGTCAAGAACATAAAAATCTGCAGGATATATGAATTCATTCACCTTAACGAGCATATTTTCAAGAACACCAAGTGGATATGCCAATGATCTGTCTGCCAGTTAAATTACAACTCGTGTTTCAGAAAGGGGTCCCATACTAGATTCATGATATGTAGACAAAGGCATAATATTTATTGATGCACCTAAATCAAACATAGCACTTTCTACCCGTTTATCCCCAATTATACATGGAATGGCAAACATACCTGGGTCCTTGCATTTTGGTGGTAATTTTTTCTGAATTATTGCTGAAACATTGTCACCTACCACTACTTTCTCATCCTTTGACTTTTTAATTTTTCTGGCCAAAAAATCTTTAAGAAACTTTGCACATTTTGGTATTTTTCTGATTGCTTCAAGGAAAGGAATATTAATTTCAATTTTGCTGAATACGGTGAGAATATCACTCATGTCATCGTTCTTCACATCTCGGTTTAACCTTCCAGGAAAAGGAGGAGGTATTTTAATATCAGAAATATTTTTATTTATATCAAATTTTACCTCAGATTTTTTACTGTCCTTCGTTAGTTCTAACGGAACCCTTTTTCCTGTTTGTTTTTCCTCGATCTTTGATGCAGGTTCCTCCAACTGCTTTCTACTCCTTAATGTTATTTGACTAACACTTTCCTTTGGATTTGGCCGAACCTGTGAGGGCAGTCTCCCTTGATTTCCTTCTAAAGCATTAATAGCAGTGGACAATTGAGTAATTTGATTACTCAACCCTGTTATACTTGCCCTGGTTTCTTGTTGAAATTTTTGCACCTCCACTTGAGATTTAATAAATCCTTGTTGCATGTTTTGAGTGGTGGTGGCTAATGTTGTAATCAAATCCTCTAAAGGTACACCTCCTCTTGAAGTGGGTACAAGAGGTTGTTGGGCAATGGGAACCATAATTTGCTGTTGTGGCCTATATTATAGAGGATATAAAACTCCAGGGTCTGGCATTCCCATATCTCAAATTCGGATGATCTTTCCACCCCGGATTGAATGTATTAGAATGAGGATCATACTGCTGATTTGCTGCATTTACCGAAGCTGTTTGGTCATCTTGAACTGATGGGCATAAATCATTTGGATGTCCTGGATTATTACATACTCCACAAATTTGTTGGGTATTATCCAATGTTGCTACTAAACGTTCCACTGAAGTGGTCAATGCATCAAGTCGGGTCTCAAAAGATGACATGTTCGCCGCATTTACCTGTTTGGCTGAACGGGGAACATGATAATGTTTTCGGGACTCACACATTTGTGTAATCAAAGCTCTAGCTTGGGTCGGAGTTTTACCCATAAATGCACCACCACTTGAAGCATCGACCGTCCTCCTTTCTTCCGGTAGCATACCTTTATAAAAATATTGGATTAGTAACTCTTCAGAAATTTGATGTTGAGGACAACTATTACAAAGTCTTTTAAATCTTAACCAATATGCATGCAAAGATTCATCAATATCTTGTTTGATTCCACAAATTTATTTTCTTACTGATACAATTCTTGATGCAGGGAAAAAATTATGCAAAAAGATTCCTTGTAAATCTTGCCATGAACGTATAGAATTTGGAGTTAGACTACTAAACCATATATTAGCTTCTCCTGTTTGGGTAAACGGAAAACTTGCTAATTTTATGTATTCTTGCGTCACTCCCCGATTATTCAATGTTCCACACACTCTTAAAAATTCATGCAAGAAGTTATGCAGATCCTCTCCAACTAAACCGTTAAACTTAGGCAACAAATTAAGGTATGACGGTTTGAGTTCAAAATCAACAATTATAGCAGGCAATACAATGCATGAGGGCTGATAATTTATTAAGGGACTAGTTAACTCCCTTAATGTTCTTTCTCGAACAAGTGCTTGTTGACCTCCACCCTGGTTATTTCCATTCAGATTTTCTGCCATGTCAAAGTTATCAAAGGATGTGTCTTGATCTGATTCTGTTGTTGAAGTATCTTCCGTTTGGACAAACGAAGGTTCTGGAACAGAATCCGAAAAATGCCCTTGGCGTCTTTCCCTCGTCTCTTTCCTTAATCTTCTCACTGTCTTCTCGATCTCTGTATTATATAAGAGATTATGGTTAGATGAACGGGTCATACACCAAAGGATAAAAAGAACTAACTAAAATGAAAAGTATAATGCCGTTCCCCGGCAGCGGCGCCAAAATTTGGCACGGTCGTTTAGTACCAAATTAAATGCCTACTTTAGATAATACAATTAGCACATGGAAGTAGGGTAGATCCCTCGAGGAACGGAAATACAATCGATTTTAGTTAATTCCATAATGTAACAATTTAATTTACTTGTGTCAACTTAAAAAAGCTTAAAAATTAATTAAACAAATTATCTAGAATTAATAAAAGAAAATCACAAAAATTATAATATGGCAAATAAGCAAAATCTGGCAATTAATAAATCCATACTAATCAAATTTAGATCGATCCTAGACTCACAAATTAATTAACTTTTACAAACCAATTGGTTATAGATTACCGAGAATCAGCTCTGACATAATCCAATTTTTCCTTAATTAATAGGTAATTAACAAGAATCAGCTATAAATTAATTACCCCTAATTAAATCTCAATTTAGCTGGAATCAGCCAACACTAAATTTAAAGATTTAATTGCATTAGTAATCAGAAAAACCCAATTTTAGTAAATTACAATCATCAACAGTATGTCATAATTTACTAACCTTTAATTCCCTCATACCTGATGGTAGTTTTACCACTTATTCAATTAACCAATTAATTACAGATAATTAATAGAAAATTAATTTGGCATTGCATTTATTAAAGAAATGTGATCAAGATTAAATTAATCGCAACATTATCATTAAACACAGGGAATTTCTAGAATTCGTTCAAGTTAATTTAATACACACATTTTGGTCTCACGATCATATTTTAATTAGCACTTCATTATTAATGCCGAAAAATAAAATTAAGCTACAGCCATAATTAAAAGAACACTTAAACTAATTACTGAATCTAAAATAAAATTAAAGTAAAAAGGAAAAAGTTAAAAAGAAAACTTATTGGTGTTTTGATGAGAACCACGGTGAAGTAATTGGATACTGGTTGAACTCTGAATTGGACTCCACCTTTGCCAATGCTAATCCACGAACAATTGCTCCTTTAATTATGAACTGGATTGGTATATTATTTAATAGGATATACTAAACTAAGATTAATTAATTATATGAAATGATTTATTTTAATCATTAAAAGAAAGCCTTAATTAATTGTTGTATTTAACTTACTATTTCATTTTATTATAGGAGTTAGAAGTATATGAATTTTGAGTTAACGCCTTAATTTCTCGTTTCACTTAACTTATCATTTCATGTAATTAATTAATTAATGAGCTTGTATTATGAGGTTGAGCTCCTCTGGCTTCCAATTTCTTGAAATTAGATTAAGAATTCCCCAATGGGGGAAGGTAAAGAAGAAGGTATCTTTTGGTGACAGAAATCAATAGGGAAAGAAAACAAACAAAGCAATCTAAATTTCTGAAAGTTCAAACCCAAACAAGAACATCAGTAATTAAAGAATTGAAGAGGGTAAAAGGAACATGTATTGGAATGCTCATTTCAACACAGTTAGCTTATGAAGAGGTTCAGAGATCAAAGTTCTTCTCACCACCCTACTACCCAACATGCACCCCCTCTCTCCAGTAACAGTACAGCAAGGAAAAGAGAAAAACAACAAGAAAGGACAGAATTTCTTTGATCATGCCAGCATATTCTTCAATATAAGACCTTTGAACTGTTGCATTGACAAGTTGCAAATTGATGTCCACTTTGTTAGGAGAGCTTTAACAGAAGCAAAACAATGTTACTCCAATCTTCTGTAAGTTACTAAACTGAAATAGTCCTGAATTGCTTCTTGGATGGATAATTGTAGCCCACATAAATCTTCATTTCAGATTTTCCAACTAAGAGTGGAAAAAAGAAGCCTTCATAAAGCAGGAAATTTGAATACTTGTACATTTCAAACATCATTAGCCTTAAAAGGCAACTTGAGAAGAACATTCATATCAACAACTTTAACATATAATTGATGCCATGAATGTTTCAGATTAGACCATATTTTCACAGAGAACCAAAATGAGCATACAACAACAACAACAACAACAACAATCAACCCTTTATCCCACTAAGTAGAGTCGGCATGTATATATGTGTGCTTGTTAATTAAAAGAGGACGGAATTAGAACAGGACAATCTGATTAAAAGAGGACGGAATTAGAATAGGACAATCTGAAAAATCATACACTACCTACACAAACTGAATCCAAGTTGAAAGGTTGGAAACTGGAACAAAGATATCACATTCTCATTTGGAAAAAGTGGATCAACAACACTAAAGCTGCACAGTGATTGAGGAATACAAGAGACTGCCAACTTATACGGTTGCACATTTAGCCAGAAGATTGTTATGCAGCTTCTTTGGCTTATTGTGGCTCTGGAGTTAAACTTGTTTTTGTGAAGTGGAAACCTTTGAGCTTCGGTAAGTGTAGAATTTGCAGGATTTCCAGTTCAGGAAATTCAAAATTATTAAATCCTTTGCAGAAATCAGTGAGACATGGTAATTTCTCAAGCAACAACCTGCTTAACTTTGGCAACTTAATCTTGTGGATCACCATTCCTTCTTCTCCACTTTCTTGTGTAAAGACTTCTTCAATTACTTGACAATCAACTATTGTGAGTCTTTCGAGTTGCACTAAACCTCTAGCTGCTGACAATGAGAAGAGGTACTGTAAATTGTGACATTGAAAGATGAATATAGATTTGAGATTAGCAAAGGAAAAGCTTGCTGGATTTCTCCATAATTGCGTTAGGCGTTGTTGTTGGATGAATCTGAGTTTTCTGAGTCTGCTGAAGGAGCTTGCTGGAAGTGTGCCATGACAAATTACTTCCAAGCCTAAAAGATCTATGAGCTCCAGTGACTCTAAGATGGGGAATATAGCAGTGGTGGATGAGGCATTCCCTGCAGTATCATTACCACCAAGACAATCCACTGAGCAGCAATTTTTCATATATAGTTCCTTGACATGTTGAAAACCATTCTGAACCAGCTCATTCGCTGCACTGCCCGTACCCTCTCCTTCCAACCGGAGACATTCAGAACTTCTTAACATAGCACACATCCAGTCCCCTAAAGGAGCAAGAGTTGGGAGGGAGAGATCCATAGCTTTTTGGAAATAGTTGTCAAGCCTGTGAGGCTTTGAGCCTATGCAAAGATAAAATGCGGTCAGTTTTGAGCAAAGGGACATGTTCCTGCAAATGGCATCCTGATTTGGAATTTGAATCTTTAAAGTGGTTAATTTGGGCAAGGACTGAAGCTCAGTCAAAGCAGCATTTCCTCTCTCAATCCCATCTTTTTCAACTTCCCAAGCTAGAAAGCTGTTTGTCATATGTAATTCGTCCAACTGAACTAGGCTAGATAGGACACCTGGGGCAATTTTTTAAAGGCTTCTGCACATCCTCACATCTAACATCTGTAATTCAGTTAATCTTCCAATTTCTCTAGGCAATTCTCGAATATCACATCGACGAAAGCTAAGAATTTTCATATTCACTAGCTCTCCAATCGTGGACACATTATCCAACTTACATGAGCATACATCATTACTTGAAGATTTGCCATTGATTTAAGTGATGATGGCAGTGATGGAATAACCATTTGATTAATCTCAACTACACGAAGAGTTTTTAGCCCCTCAAGAAAACCTTCTGGCATGGTCAGTCCTGGATCCTTGGATTGACAATGTAAGAGTTCGAGATTTGGGCAATTCAATCCAGCTGGGACCTCAATGGCTGCATTCAAGGTCACCGATATACGACTAAGACATTCATAAGATTGTCTAAATGGCCACTGACTTGAGTTGATGTCATTGCAAATCAAGAAAGCATGTGAAGCAATTGCTATAGCCGCATCACGAACAACATCATGCATTTTGACATGAGCTTTATCGTGACCTTCAAGTAGCAGGAAACGGTCTTTCAGGATATCAACCAAAGTGCGTACTCTGTTTTGTGCTTCATTTAGTGTTTCAACACGAGCAAACATGCCTAGTCCAATACCATACACAGCCAAGTCCTTCATGTAAACATTGAAGTCCTCTGGAAATAAACAACAAAGTAAAAAGAGAGACTTAGCTTCCTCACTGTCCAAGTGATTGTAACTCAGTTCCAATTGTTGGTACACATTCCTAATGAATCCCAAAATGTTTTCTGGGATAGAATCTTTCAATTGCTTAAGTGCATCATCCCATACAGGCCTAGTTTTACCTTTCAATGCCCTGGCAACAGTCACAAGGGCAATATGCAAACCTTTGCACTCATCTGCTACTGCCTTTGCAATAGGATTTAAATCCGGAGAGTTAACCGTATCACCGGATTTCTCTTCGAACAAAATCCATGCTTCCTTCTTTAGACAAAACTTCTACTGTTAGAATCTTTTGAGCATCCATTGCAGTGCAGACATCTTGCAGTCGAGATGTTAACAAAATTTTACAACCCAAATGGTCACTTCTTAAAGGGATTCCCAATGTTTCCAAATTGAGAGATGCCCAAACATCATCAAGAACTATAACAATCTTTTTAACATTCTTTATCCTGGCACGTAGTCTGTTCTGTCCTCCTTTAATTCAAGACCCAATTCTCCTGCAATCTCACCTTGAAGCATTTTTAGATCTGGCTGTTGAGTCACAACTGCCATGACAACCTCATCAAAAAGACCCTTTTCTTTAATCCCTTTACCAATATCTTCCACCATTGTTGTTTTACTAACTCCTCCCATACCACACAACCCTATGATATTGACATTATCATCCTCTAGAGCCTTAAGGATGCTTTCCTTCGCAGATTTTCTTGAGTTAAATTCATTCAGTGATCCACTGGGTGTAGATTCTGTCCTTATTGGAGGTGCAGAATAAGATATCCTCTCAAAAGTGGCTGTACTCTGAAGTTCAGTGACAACCTTAATCATGTTCTTGGCTTTCTTCCCCAGAAAATAACGTGACTTGAGATTGAAACACCCACCATTTGTGCAACCCTTTTGAATCTTTGAGTCACAGGAGTAAAATTCATCAACTTTGCCCATCAACTCTTCTGATCTTCTTAGCCAATCTTCCACATCTGATCCAACAACTTCCATATTTCTTTTGGCTGCATCAACTGAGAGTTGCAGTGCACTTTTTGTATTAGAGAGTTTCTGCACTTTATCTTTTAAGCTTGCAATGTTGTCTTCACAGTAAAACAAATAACCAAACTGATTCTTGACAGGAACCATCATACATTCTCCAAGTTTAATAGCAGTTCCAAGAAGGAATCCAAAAAGTTCTACCATTTTCACAGTTTTCTTTTATGCAAAGATTTCAGTTGTCTCTGCTTGTATTTGTATGATTATCAACGGTTAAATAAAGGGAAAAAAGAAAAATTGTTGAACTATTAGCCATATGATTTGAAATGCATGATCAAGCTCTAACTATATTCAAAGCAAACAGGAAGGACCAAAAATACATATATTTGTATATTATCATTAGAAAGAAGTAGTTTTTACATTTTAGAGATTCAGAAAGTGTACCTTTTTTGCTTCCAATCTCTATTGAATATCAAAAAGAGCAAAAGAGCATTATACAATTGCAATTCAATACTTCTAGACAATTTATTATGCCAACTTTCACCAAGAAAATGAATGAATCAAAGTCTATGCCAATATTTTCGTAACCAAAAAAGAAAAGAAAAGAAAAGAAAAAAAGTCAATGCTATTCTGAGTTCTTTAGTGGGATTCTATGGCTACCAAATCACAAGGAAAAAAAAATATAACACCAAAAAATAAAATTCTTTATTAAATAATCCTTAAATTTATCAACTCTACAATTATAGTATTACGCTTTCACATTGCAAAAAATGACGAAACTTCATTTTGTTTGACCATTCTGAATTGGAAATGACTAAAAATACAAATATAATTACTACCCTTTGTCCATTTTCCACCATAATCATCCTCACAACTAGAATCACACAACTATAATTAGGGACAATTAGTATAAATTTCTCACTAACAATCATAATAACCTTGATTGAAGGATCAATCACAATATGAATCATGATTAGATTATTAGTGCTTGGCTCAAATTTTGAAATAGCTATTATTGTGATTAATTTAAGACGGTATCATATATTATATTTATGAATTTTATTTTAACGTATAAAATATAAAAAATGATTGTATAAAATATAAAAAATATTAATATATCAAATATCAACTAACGGATAAAAAATATATTTCGCGTATATAATACGTTCTTGAAAGTAATTGCCTTAATTCCTAAGGGTATGTTTGGACAACACAATTTAGCACCTATTTGTAAAATAAAAAAAATTATGTTTGGCTGTGTATTTCTCTACCTTTTCTATTTATGATTCTAAAAGAATTGTATAGTAACAAAATTTTAGAATATTAATAAAATAGTAAATAGTATTTTGTCAAAATCTTTGAACAGTACGCAATGTATATCAGCACTAATTAAACCAGTGATAGCAAGTCCCCCACGTGAGACAAGCATAAGTTTAAGGCCCACACAACTGATTTTGCAGCATTTTTTCTCCAAATGTGTAAATTCCGGACACCCAAACCGAGCCACGCTAGCCCTGCCCTGGGCCTGCACGTTTTTGCAGCATTTTTTCGGTTTGACGGGTAGTGTCTTTATTGCTTTATTTATCTAGATGCATGTGCGTACAAAAACAATGCCCAGCGTGCAAGTAATCAAGAACAACCCGCGAGACTCACTTTTTAAAAAAATTAATTATATAACAATATATAAAATAATTATTATATATATAATAATAATTTTTTCTATATACAATTTTTAATAAATTAATCCAAACCTATTTAATCATTTTATAAATATTCTTTTCTCATAACAAAAATCGATAAAATTATTTAATAAATAAAACAAAAAATATTTCATCCAACCATAGCGAAAAAGTTTAGCTGAAAAGCAATGTATCAATAAAGGTAGTTGTTAAGGGTGAAACAGTCATAGCGTTTAAATAGGTTAGAACTGTTTAAGGATGAAAGCTTTTTACAACTGAAAGTTTAAAAAGCAATGAAAAAAAAAATTTTGCCATTAATTCTAATAGTAATTAACACTAGAGAAAGACTGAAAGCACAGTCCCTCCATGAAGAACAATTTTTAGTTTTTCCAACTGGGTGTGTACTAAAAATCAATACAAACAAAATCTATAGTACAATCAGATTTTGGTTAATGGTGAAAAGGGATGGTTTTAGGCCAAATACCCATCAAAATTTTCCAAAGTAAATTGCAATTCTAGTTGTGGAATTCGATTTTCCCCGCAAAGAAAGCAGCAGCGAATTGGAAATGATGAGGACGAGGATGATTAGGGGTGTTGCCCTTGTCTCCATTGTTTCAACTGACAAAGCGGCTGCAGCATCAGGTACATTTCTCTATTCAAAACCAAACCCAAATCCGAATTCCCAATTTGGTTTTCATTCTGCTGCAACCATTTCTGGGTCTGGGGCGTTGAAGTGGAAGAATGTTCTTAATATTGTTCATAAGTTGGAGGATGCTATGGATTTGTACAATCAGATGGTACTAATGAAGCCTATGCCTTCTGTCATTGAGTTCTCTCTACTGCTTGGGCGTGTGGTTAAGATGAAGCATTATTCGTCCGCCATTTCCCTTTACAGAGATATGTGTGTAATGGGCGCACCGATTAATGTATATACCATGAATATTGTCATTAACTTTTACTGCCTCATGGGTCGTGTTGATCTTGGGTTTTCCCTGTTGGGCATGCTCTTCAAGCGCGGTTTTCTACGAAACGGAGCGACATTCAGCACTCTGCTAAAAGGGCTCTTTCTAGAAGGTAGGATTTCTCATGCTCAAGAATTGTTCAAGAAAGTTATACTTGAAAAGTTGTGTGATCCTGATTTGGTTATGTGTGGAACTGTAATAAACGGGCTCTGTAAGGCGGGGAACACTGCCACGGCCGTTGAATTCCTCAGAGGCATGGAAAAAGGGGGAATTTGTAAACCCAATGCAGTTGTTTACAGCACCATCATCGACAGCTTGTGTAAGGATAAAATGGTAGATGAAGGTTTTGCTCTTTTTCATGATATGATTGAAAAGGGCATTGCTCCGAATGTTGTGACTTATAACTGTTTGATTTGTGCTCTTTGTAATTTAGGCAAATGGAATGAGGTCAAAAATTTGTGGAATGAGATGATCGGGTTTGGTATTGTTCCCGACATTGTTACTTACAATATTATGATTGATTCATTTTGCAAGGAAGGATTGGTAGAAGATGCAGAAGAAGTGTTCCAGACCGTGGTTCGAAGAGGTGTGAATCCTGATATATTCACGTACGGTGCACTAATGGATGGATATTGTTTGCGGGGCCAAATAGAGGAAGCAAGAGAACTTTTAAATACTTCGATTGCTAAAGGCCTAGTTCCCAATGCTTTCCACTATAATATTTTGATTGATGGATACTTCAGGAAAATGAAAATAGATGAGGCCATGAATCTCTTTCGTGAGTTGCCACGTAAAGGATTAACACCTGACACTGTTACTTATAACACGGTCTTGAAAGGGTTATTTAGGATGGGAAATGTATTACTGCAAGAAAAATTTTGAGTGAGATGGAAGCCACCGGCCTAAGTCCTGATTTTCATACCTATTGCGTGTTATTGGATGGATTATGCCGGAACGGACATGTTGATGAAGCATTGAATTTGTTGCATACGATTGAAGCTGATGGAGTAGATCTTCATATATCTTTGTATACTATAATCATCGACGGATTGTGCAAAATTGGTAAGCTTCGTACTGCACAAGACCTTTTCAACAGTCTTCCTTATAAGAGATTGGATCCTGATTTTGTAGCATACACAACAATGATAAGTGGTCTTTGTTCGGAAGGTTTCATAGAGGAAGCTAAGGAGATTGTTGTGAAAATGGAAGAGAATGGCTACTTGGCTAATGAGATTACATACAATGTTATGGTCCAAGGACTTCTTAAGGTTGGGAAATATGATGATGCACTCATCTCTCTTGAACAAATGGACGAGAGAGGATTTTCACTAGATTCATCTACCTTTTCCATTTTACTGGATTTGCACCCAGAAAAAGAAAATGATCCTTCTGTTACCAAGATACTTCAGAAATTTGAAACCAATGTATCAAGGCCTAAAGCATAAATGACGGATTAAAGAGGATCATTTGGTACATTCTAACTCTCTGGATCCGTTGAGGTTATAAAGTAACTGGTCCATTGCTATTTTGTGGGATGGTAGGTGTTGTTCAAATTGAAAGTGTGTTTCACCGCTGAGCTTGCTTTGATTTTAATTCTCTCTTTGGCATCCTTTGAGCCTCTCTGCTCGCGCCTCAAGGATTACTCCTGTATACACCATGGAAAGTTCAAGACATAATTGTTGATGTTTGAAACACCACTGAGTTTTGAGACTGTCATTTGCGCATGGATGGATGTATATCTGGTCTGGTTATTTTCTATCTCTCCCACTTCACACCTCGGAAGGGTGGATCTCGAAAGATTTGAAAGATAGTATTTTTCCTACATTAATGTATGATATTGCCAACTGGAAAGCCTTTGTATGTTAAGAATGTAACAATTGTTTTCGAAGCCTTTTCTTGATTTTTTCTGTTGTTCAGTTTGTAGGTCTGCATGCATGCTTACTTGTGATGGTATATCATGTCCTGGTGGAGGAGATGTTATAGAGAAGTACAAAAGGCTGGTTGTGTTTGTACAGCAATCCAACCAAATATGATTACCATGGCAAAAAGTTTGAGTGAAATTTATCCTTCACCTCCTTCCTACTTGCTGCAAGGAATGAGCAGGTTTTCACATAGCATATATTTCGATATTGTTGCATTCAATCAGTTATAGAGGTCATTCATTTCAATACTCGGATTTGAATGCCTGATTTTGTAATTAGTTGTTAATTCTCTATCCTTTATTGGTGCTGAATGTGAACAAATTTGCTTCATTTTGGACCTTGTATATAATTTGAAGTCAAACCTAATTTATGCTACAACTCCTCTTAGTTCCCTTTGGTTTTGTACTTCATATTCCAGGGAGTCAGGTTCATCATTATACCACTTGCTGATAATGAGCCCAGATCTAACATTGGGAAGGCTGTTGTGGAGGCCAAAGCAATGGTTGCCCCAAATTTTACATGCAATATGAAATATTATCAATAGCATCAACTCCAGTTTTTCTATCATGCCTGCCTCAAGAATGCCTGATTCAACAGCATGTCGTCTTGGGTAACTAATCTTCTTAGCCTGAGCCACTCTTAGATGCAAAGTTGGAAGATTTTCAAATTGTCTTCTGCTAAATATTTTGATTGTTCATGGGGCATAGGAAAATCCAGAATGCTTTCCAATGTTTTACAAGGTAGGAAGATCATATGAATGAATTAGTCTGTTCCACAACTTTTTTTTTTTTAGTCTGTTCCACAACTTAAGTGATGTTAGTGGATGCCTTCAATTAATCTATGGGATTTGAGTTTTATGTTTTCCATGTTAAGAATTTCCAAATATGAACAGAAACAGGGTAATCTCGCGATTCAAGAGGACGAAAAAACATTTTAGATTGTACTACTCTAATTTTTTCTTACAAGGGTATCACACAAAAACCTTGAAGATGGTGTAGAGACAAGCTTCGGCTGTCGTTCTCTTTTTTCAGTTTTAACAAAATGACCCTTGTTCAGTTTTTGAATCAGAACAAAGCAAAGCAGATAAATGTGTTCCTTTAATTGCATCAGAACAGTTTAATTTACTCCAAAGGATATGCGTTTCATCCACCAAAAGCTCATTGTTGCTAGTTCTTTCATGGATATACATTACAGTAGTACACAGATAACTTCTGAACTTGCATTGTAAACATTAATCAATGTCATGAAATGCCAGAAAATCATATGATGCCTCAAGAAGTTGAGTCCTAGTCTCTGTGTTATGTTGAATAGTGAACTGACCAAAAGAATTCCACTCTCAAGTCTTCTGGTCAAACATCGTACCATTGAATAGTGTAACTTTGTTTGATATTGATTATCAAAAAGAGCAAAAGAGCATCATTCATACAATTGCAATTCAATAGTTTCTGTCTGAATGTTTTAAGCCAACTTTCACCAAGAAATCGAATGAATCAAAGTCTATGCAAATATATTTCCTAACCAAAAAATAAAATAAAGTCAATGCTATTCCGAAATTTGCCGCTCATCGGTTTATTGTACTTCAACCGGGATTCTATGGCTGTCCAAAAAAAATGATAAAAGGGGTGGTTTTAAGGCCAAATACCCATCGAAATTTCCAAAGTAAATTACAATTCCAGTTGTGGAATTTGATTTCCACCGCAGAAAGAAGCAGCGAATTGGAAATGATGATGATAAGGATGAAGATGATTAGGGGTGTTGCCCTTGTCTCCATTGTTTCAACTGAGAAAACGGCTGCAGCGTCAGGTACATTTCTCTCTTCAAAACCAAACCTAAATCTGAATTCCCAATTTGGTTTTCATTCTGCTTCAACCCACTTCTGGGTCTGGGGTGTTGAATTGGAAGTATATTCTTAATGGTATTAATAAACTGGAGGATGCTGTGGATTTATACAGTCAGATGGTTAAGATGAGGCCTATGCCTTCTGTCATTCAGTTCTCCCAACTTCTTGGGCGTGTGATGAAGCATTATTCATCTGCCATTTCCATTTACAGAGATATCTGTGTAATGGGCGCACCGGTTAATGACTATACCATTTCTATGGTCATTAACTGTTACTGCATCGTGGTCCGAGTTGATCATGGGTTTTCCCTATTAGGCGTCATTTTCAAGCTCGGTTTTGTGCCAGACAAGACGACCTTTGGCACTCTACTGAAAGGGCTCTTTCAAGAAGGTAGGCTTTCTCATGCACAAGAATTCTTCAAGAAAATTATACTTGAAAAGTTGTGTGATCCTAGTTTGGTTATGTGTGGAACTGTAATAAATGGGCTTTGCAAGGCTGGGAACAATGCCAAGGCTGTTGAATTCCTCAGAGACATGGAAAAAGGAGGAACTTGTAAGCCTGATGCCATTGCTTACACATCATCATCGACAGCCTGTGCAAGGATAAAATGGCAATTGAAGCACTTGCCCTGTTACATGAGATGATTGAAAAAGGCATTGCCCCTAATGTTGTGACTTATACATGTTTGATTCATGGACTTTGTAATTTAGGCAAATGGAATGAGGCAAAAAAGTTGTTGAATGAGATGATCAGTTTTGGTATTGCTCCCAATATTTTTACTTACAATAGTATGATTGATTCATTATGCAAGGAAGGATTGGTAGAGGATGCAGAAGACGTGTTCCGGAGCATGGTTCAGTGTGGTGAGAATCCTAATACAGCCACATACGGTGCATTGATGGATGGATACTGTTTGCGAGGCCAAATAGATGTAGCAAGAAAACTTTTTGAAACTATGATTGCTAGAGGCATAGTTACCGATGTTCTCCACTATAATATTTTGATCAACGGATACTTCAGGAAAATGAAAGTGGATGAGGCCATGAATCTCTTTCGTGAGTTGCCACGCAAAGGATTAACCCCTCATACTAGTACTAATACTACCATCCTGAAAGGGTTATTTAGGATGGGTAAATGTAGTACTGCAAGAAAAGTTTTCAGTGAGATGCAAGCATCTGGACTAAGTCCTGATTTTCATACCTACTGCGTGTTGTTGAATGGCTTATGCAAGAGCGGACACGTTGATGAAGCATTGCATTTGTTGCACACGATTGAAGCTGAGGGAGTAGATCTTCATATATCTATGTACACTATCATCATTGACGGATTGTGCAAAAGGGGCAAGTTTCGTACTGCACAAGATCTTTTCGACAGTCTCCCTTTGAAAGGACTGGATCCTGATTGTGTAACATATAGAACAATGATAAGTGGTCTATGTTTGGAAGGTTTCATAGAAGAAGCTAAGGAGTTTGTAGTGAAAATGGAAGAGAATGGTGTCTCAGCAGATGGGATTACATACAATGTTATTGTCCAAGGACTTCTTAAGGTTGAGAAATATGATGATGTGCTCGTCTATCTTGAGCAAATGGATATGAGAGGAATTTCACTATATTCATCTTCTTTTTCCCTTTTATTGGATTTGCTCCCAGACAAAGGAAACAATACTTCTCTTACTAAGATACTTCAGAAGTTTGAAACCAATGGATGAAGGCCGAAATCATAAATGGCGGATTAAAGAGGGTCATTTGGTACATTCCAACTCTCTGGATCTTTTGAGGTAACAAAGTAACTGGTCCATTGCTGTTTTGTGGGATGGTACATGCTGAATCAAATTGACAGTGAGTTTCACTGCTGACCCTGCTTGAGCTTCAATTATTACTCCTGGTTACACTATGGAAAGTTCAAGACATAGTTGTTGTAGTTTAAAAGACCACTAAGTCAAATGATTTTTTTTTTCTGGAATCAAAGAAAAATGGATCACAGACAAGTCATAGCAGAGGCTATGTTGCAGTTCCGCTTTAATAAGTCTCTCTCGGGGGTGACAGATCATGACAGCATTGCAAAGTATCCTGCACCTACAACACAACTTCAGTCATACTTTCTTTTGAATATCAATTTTACTTTTCCCTCCCGGAAGAAAACTCCTCCCTCAGGACACACAACAAGATATGGTGGATGGGCTTGTTTATCTTGAAAATAGTTCTGCTGCTTGTGGCTGGCTAGTACTAGATACAAATGATCGTGTATTAGTACAAGGCGGGTCTCGAATTTTGACACTATTAGCTATCCAAGTGAAAGCAGCAGCTTTTCTGAAGGTCTCCAAGGAGCACTCAACTTGGGATGTAACCAGGTCTGTGTATATACTGAGTGTTTGGCATTCCTCCAACAATTTTGTTATCAATCCAACACAATGACTGATATCCAGTCCATTCTCATAGATATTAACTTCCACTGTTTATATTTCAAATGTGTTTGCGTAAAAGTTCCTAGAACTTTTGTTCAAGAGGCTCATGCTATATCTACTAGTTTTTGAGCCTCTAATTTTGTACCGATGTAATGACTATTGATGTTTTAATGGTCATGAAAGTACGGTTTCGAAAAAAAGAGCCTGTCATTTGCGCATGGATGAATGTATATCTGGTTTAGTTGCCACCTAGAAAGCCGTTGTATGTCAAGAATGTAACAATTCTCTGCAAAACCTTTGTTTTGTTTTTTTTCCCTGCTGTTCATTTTGTAACTTTTACTGTTGATTGACGTGACATTAAGTGGATGGTTCTCCAGTTAATTTGGCTTAAATCTGTTTTGGTATTTCTGCATGCTGTTTATGGTAAATCACGTCCTAGTAGAGGAGATGTTACATGAGAAGTACTAAAGTCTGCTGTATTTGTACAGCAATCCATCTAAATGTGACTACCGTGGCATAAAATTTGTGTGAAAATTTATCCTTTACCTCCTTCCCACTTGATGCAAGTAATGGGCAGGTTTTGGTACAGTGTATATATTCCGATATTGTTGCATTGAATCAGTTGTAGAGGTCATATATTTCAATACTATGAATATGAATGCTTGGTTTTGTAATCTAGTTGTTAGTTCTTTATCCCTTATCGGTGCTGAATGCAAACAAATTTAATTGGCTTCTTTTTGGACCTCTTATAATTTGAAGTTTTGAGCCAACCTAATTGTTCATGCTGCAAAACCTCTTAGTTTCCTTTAGTTTTACACTTTATATTCCAGGGATTCAGGTTCTTCATTATATACCCCTTCTAGGGAATGAGAGCAGATCTAACATTGGGAAGGCTGATATGGAGGACAAAGCAATGGGTTCCCAAAATTTTACATGGCGATATCGATAGCGTTCTGAAATGTTAACAATATCAAGTCTGCTTCAAGAATATCTGATTCAATGGCACTTCTTCTTGGATATCTCTAATCTTTTCAGCCTGAGTCACTCCTTTTAGATGCCAAGTTGAAAGTTTTTTGAACTGTCTTCTGTTAAATATTCTGATTGTTCATGGGACATAGGAAAATCCAGGTGCTTGCCAATGTTTTACAAGGTAGGAAGATCATATGAAAGAATTAGGCTGTTCCACAACTTCATTATCATATCAGGATTTGAGTTTTGTGTTTTCAATATTACGAATTTCCAAAAATTAACAAAAACATGGCATTGCAGGATTCAAAAGTACGATAAAAACGTTTTAGCTTAATCATACTACTATACTTTTCTCTTACAGGGGTAGTTTCCCCATCACACAAAGACCTTGAAGATGGTGCAGAGACAAGCTTCGACTGTCCTCTCACTCGCTTAGTTTGCGAATTCTTAGCTGATTTGGAATTTAGTATTCTTTCCATCCAAATAAGGTTGGTAATGTTTGTTGGCTTTATCAACATATTGTTCATTTTATTGTTGTTTAAGTAAGTTGATCATTATTGAAGGGATAGTTGAGAAAGAGAAAGATCAGGTTGACAGTTGAGATGAAGTTTTGGAGATCCCAAATCCAACCAGAGTTATAAGTAGTAAAAGAAAAAACTTTGTAAATTACTAATTGAATCCTCTTCTTCTTAGGTCTGATCAACAAATGCAATGCCTCACTCAGCAAGAAGAATTAGGCTTCTTGAACTTCCCTTCCTAGTGCTTTCAGAATAATAATGAAGGCCAAAATTTGCAATATAGAGAACATAATGGCAAGGTAAATTGTACCAAGACAGAATGGAAAGTAAGGAGTGTGGAATGGACAAAAAAAAATGAAGTAATATACAAAAGAAGACAAGAAAAAATTGAAGAAACTGAAGAAGATATGAACAAGAATTCAAGTGGCTACTTATACCAGTAAGTAAATCCTGACTATGGAGGATAATACAAGAGCAAACAGCAAGAACTTTAATGAAATATATACCTCAAAGTGGAACTTCATTGTTTCTCCATATCTAAATCTGACTATGGAGGCCATGAGCGTATTGCTCCTGTAAGAACAATATATGTAATTAGGTCATGAATTGGGTCTATGCACATACTGGAGTTGTATACGATGATTTCAATTCTAATGTATCATTAACTGTGAGATTGGATGAGAAAACATTAGAAACAAGAAAAGCAAATCTAAAAGTTCAAACAGGACTTGTTTGTCAAATATTTGCATCTACAAATACTTCAATTCTGAAATGAGGAATCTATTCAGTGATCAGATTGTGCCAAGTAAAATAAACAAGTATGTAAGTTTATCCACTGCAGACTAGCTGGTACTCTGATCATTCCAAGTTCCAATCTTATCTTCAGGATTTGATTTTTAAAACAACACTGTCAAGAATTGCATGCTGGTTACTAATTTCTTGTGTTTTCAGTTGATCGGAAGCAAGGTTTGAAATGCATACCAAGAACAACGAATGGTTATTTGAATGGAAAGACGACCATCCAATGCTAAAGCAGCAAGATTGACAACTTACAAGAGTGCATATTCAGGAACAAGAAGGTAGCGTACCTATTCGAGTGTCCTTTCCTTGCTCCAAAGTGAACCTTGCTTTACGTTCAAGCTTTGGAAGATATTTAAGTTGCAAGAAAACTAAAACAGGCAACATAACATTTTGAAACCCTTTGCAGAAATCAGTGAGACATGGCAGACTCTCAAGCACCAACCTTTTTAATTTGGGGAACTCGATATCGTGGCTAGCAGTACCATCTTCTGCATTTTCTTTTCTGAAAACTTCTTCAATTGCTTCACATTCAATAACTTCGAGTTTCTCGAGTTGCATCAGACCTCTAGCCATTGATAGTGAGAAGAGGTGCTGTAGTTTAGGGCATTTACGGATAAAAACTGAGTTGAGGTAAGGAAAATAAACACTTCTTGAGGCACCTGCCCACAATTGCTTTATTGAGTGCATTCGGACTAATGTGAGTTCTCTTAGTCTGATAAATGACATAACCGGAAGTGGACCATGACAGATTGTTTCTAAGCCTGAAACATGTATGAGGCGTAACTCCTCTAGGACAGGAAAAACAACAGTGGAGGATGAGTCCCCCTCCATTGTATTTGCAAGATACTCAACTGAGTGGCAACTTTTCAAATGTAGTTCTTGCACTTTCTGAAAACCTTTTGGAATTAACGGATTCAGAGCATTCTGCGAGCCGTCTCCTTCTAAACGTAAGCTTTCAGTACCTTCTAGCATGAAATCAATCCAGTCACCTAAAGGAGTCAAAGTAGGGAGGAAGAGATCCATATGCCTCTGGAATGACCTTTCAAGCTTGATAGGATCAGGTCCTATGGTTAGATAATATGCAGTTGGCTTTGAAGACAGGCAAATGTTCCTCGAAATGACATTTTGATCTGGTAAATGAATTCTTAAAGAAGTCAAATTGGACAACGACTCGAGTTCAGCCAAAGCTGCATTGCTTCTTTCTGTCCCTTCTTCTTCAACTTCCCATCCAGAAAACCGTAACATATGCAATTCTTCCAACTGAACTAGTCCTGGTAGGACACCCGGGGCAATTCTTTGGAGATTTCTGCACATTCCAAGATCTAACACCCTTAAACTTGCTAATCTTCCTATTTCACTTGGCAGCACTTCAATTTCAGAGCAATAAAAGCTGAGAATTTTGAGACTCACTAGCTCACCAATGATGGACACATTTTCCAATCCTCACGAACGTAAAATCAGTACTTCAAGGCTTATAAGTGATTGAAGTGATGGTGGTAATTCTGTAATATAAACTTGTCTGATCTCAATCACGCGAAGTGCCTTTAGCCCATTGAAAAAGTTTTCTGGCATTTTCAGTTCTAGATCATTTGATTGACAACGAAAGAAATCAAGCTTGGGACAAATTAATCCTGCTGGAAGCTCAATGGCTGCATTCAAGGTCACGGATATACAACTGACATTTTCATAAGATTGTCTTGATGGCCATTTACTGGAGTCATCAATATCATGGCTTATCAAGAAAGCATCTGATGCAATTGATATAGCTACATCACGAACAACATCATGCATTTTCACATGTGCATAATTATGGCCTTCAAGTAACATGAAACCATCTTTGAGTATCTCAACCAATGCTTGCACTCTGTTGTGTGCTTCATTTAAGTTTTGAACGCCAGCAAACATGCCTAGTCCCGTACCATCTATAGCCAAGTCCTTAACGTACATGCTGAAGTCCTCTGGATATAAAGAACAAAGCAAAAAGAGATACTTGGCTTCATCACTTTCCAAGTGATTGTAGCTTAGTTTCAACGGTTGGTAGACATTCCTAAGAAATCCAGGAATATTAGCAGGGATAGACCTTTTCAGTTGCAGAAGTGCATCTTCCCACAGAGGTCTCACTAGTTTACCTTTCAACGCCTTGGCAACCGTCACGAGAGCAATAGGCAATCCTTTACACTCTTTCACTACATCCATTGCAATAGGATATAAATCAGGGGAGTTAACCAAGTCACCAGCCATCTCTTTGAACAAAATCCAAGCTTCTCTTTTAGACAATACTTCCACTGTTATGATCCTTCCAGCTTCCATTGCAACACAAACATCTTGGAGTCTTGATGTTAGCAAAATTTTACACCCCAAATGATCACTTCTCAAAGGGATCCCCAATTCTTCTAAATGTAGAAAAGCCCAGACATCATCTAAGATTATTAGTATCCTGTTTGCATTCAATATTCTGGAACATAGTCGCATTGCTCTAATCCTCAAGCTTTGCTCCTCTAATTGTAGCCCCAATTGTTCTGCAAGCTCACCTTGAATCTTCCGCAGGTCCGGCTGTTGGCTTACAACTGCAGTGGCAACTTCATCAAATAAACCCTCTTCTTGTATCCTTTTAATAATAACATCCACCATGGTAGTCTTCCCAACTCCTCCCATACCGCATATCGCTGTGACAGAGACATTGTGATCCTTTAAACAAGCCAATATGCTCTTCTCTGCTAATTTCTGGATGGAAATTCCTTCAGTGATGCTGTAGTCCATCCCATCCTCAACGGAGGTGGTGCAGCAGGGTACGATATCCTCTCAAACTTGCTGGTATTTTGAAGTTCAATTACAACGTCAGTTATTCTCATGGCCTTCTTGCTTGCTCTATAACGTGATCTTAAATTTGTAAAACACCGGAATGAACAACCCTTTTGAATTTTGGAGATATACTGATAAATTTCATCAACTTTGAGGTTTGTCTCACTCATTCTTCTTAGCCAATCGTCAACATCAGGTCCTACAACTTCTACATTTCTTCTGGCTGCATCAATTGAGAGTTGCAAGGCTGCATGTATGTTTTCCAGCTTTTGGACTTCATTTCTCAAATTCGCAACGTTGTCGTCAACAAAGATAATTTATTTGGCGCTTGACAGGAACCACAACACATTCGCCAAGTTTAACCAAAGCTCCAAGAAAGCCTCCAGGTATGGCCAAAATTTCTGCCATTTAAGAGTTCCTCTCGTGTTTAATGCTTTGTGCCTGATATGGGAGTTCTCTTTAGTGTGAGATTATACGTATCTTGATTTTGATGAAGATCATGCAAGAATTAAAGTGGGAAATTATTTTTATTTTAGTTGATTTTACACTTTTTTTTCCCGCAAAAACTCAACCTGATACGCGAATTATACTTTATAGGTTAAAATGCTAATTTTTTATAACTTATACACTAATATTTATATTTTATACCTTAATTTTTTATACATTATATGTTAAAATAAAATTTTTACACAAGTCTCGTAGAGACATCTCACAGGAGAATGACCTTCTTTCTTTAATTTTAATAACAAAAACTTTTACCATCCTATAATTTTGATCACTAATTTTTTTTAAAATAAATTACCCAATCCTCTAATGAAAATGAAAATGGTCTCTAAAATTTAACATTTATCTCTTATATTTTCTCTTAAATTCAACTTTTTATATTTTTATGACATAATCGAGTCTAAAAAAAAGGCTAATTGATATATTTAATTATACATTAGTGGATGCTAATTTAGCAAAATTTTTCCTACAAATTTTACACTTAAAAGTCAAGCAATAAAAAGAAAAATTTTTGTCAACCTAACAGAAAAAAATAAGAAATAACAGTTAAATTTGAGAGAATGACCATTATTGTATCACATTCATAAAGTAAGTGATAAATTAAAATAAAAAATAATTTAGTTATTTGGCATCTGTGCCTTTATTTCCTTTTGGGATTCATAAACTATGCCTATCAGAATTAATCCCATAAAATAATTGATTTTATGAAATATTAGCATTTGAATAATTATTTTTAGCTAATCAATATATATATTAAAGTAGCATACAACTTTCATTCCATTTCATAATTTCTTTACAGTATTTGTTTTATTTTTGCCTTCTGAATTGACACACTCAAATTTTGTTGTTAAAAATCTTTAATGTTCATAACTTTTTATGACTTAACTTAAAAATCTTTAAAATTTTTGAGAGGGTAAATAAAATGATGAGATATGAAATTTTCTTTTCCATGTATACAAATATTTCTTAGTTATTTTTTATTTTGCAATCGGCTTTTTGCCATTGGTAATGGAAAATAGAAACTAGAAACTAGAAACTAGAAAGAAAAAAAAAAGAAAATAGAAATAGAGGGGAAAAGGTTGAAATAACAACAGTATAAGACAAGGAGTTACTTTGCTATAAAAAAAAAAGTACCTATAGCCTTAGAAGTTGTACCTGTGTCTGCACTTCAGGTGGTGTAACTATTGTGCAAATTGCAAATCTGCTAGCAACTAGCAAGAAGTTGTGACTTGGTTTTAAACTTTGAAGATGTCCCCATTTTAGATCTTTCATTCAATTGTTAAATTTGTTTATGTAAAGTATATATTTGCAATTTGCTAAGTTGACTTTCTTTCTTTCTTTCCTCTTTGTTTCTTGATTGTTCTTTGTTTCTTGATTGTTTATGTAATTTCTTGATTGTTCTTTGTTTCTTGATTGTTTATGTAAAGATGACTGACTAATGACTTGGGAGTTCAATAATGAAGTTTTAAAAAATAAAAATAATAATCCTTTTCATTACTAAATTTATATTATAAAGTGAACATCAATGAATAAGATGTCAATTTAGCCTAGGTATGTATTTAGAAGTGTTAGAGGTCATGTGGAGATATTTTCACTTATTGGCCTGAAACTTTTTAACCCGAATTAATTAAGAGATGAGATGATCTATCCGAATTAATTAAGAGATGAGATGATCTATTCAAAATTAATGAAAATCAAAATAATTAATGAAAATCAAAATAGTAAAACTGGGAAGATTGAAGGGCATCAGATAACGAACTCTTGACAATTGAGCAAAGCAAATTGACTCATATTTATGGAAATCAAAATAGTTTTACGACCTTAAATGGAAACACTATCCCAGCAAACCCCAAAAGGACCAACCCCTTTATAGTTTATACCACTTAATAGACTTATTCCTACAAACATCAATGATTTGGTGGGAAGAAAATTTCTTCTGCAGTCCTCTTGGAGCTGAATTGCTTCTCCACATCTTCGGATACGTTGAATGATGCCTGAAGCACTTGTTGGGATAATGCCTTCCAAGTAGAAGTTCTTCCAGCCAGATGAGTGAAAATTGGACTGCCATTGAAAACATCATACAATATTAGAATAGGCAAAAGGGTAGAAGTTTATGCATAGAGTTTGCAAAGGAAAAATAAGCATCTGAGTATGTACTTGGGAGTCGTAACAATGGAGAACCACTCCATGCCATCAGGATCAGCAATCTTGGAAACAACAAAGAACCTCGGAACAATGAAGAGATTACCGGCCTTCACAGTTATTTCCAATACGCGCTTGCCATCGACGCCAACAATCTGGGCAAGGCCACTGCCCCTAACAATATAAGTAACCTGCAGAGCTGAATCACAAGAGAATCCTGGCGAACACATGGCAAACCCATCCAGTTTAACAAGGTCTGCACCAAATCCAACCTCACCAACCAAAGGCAAGTTTTTCGTGTTCAAAACCACAACCTTCCCACCTCCTTTGATGTCAACATCTAATGGAGCTTCTTCACAGTTGAGAGCCATGCCATTTCGATGCTCGCTTTTGGGCTCAGGCATCTCAAATCCTGGATCAAGCTTGACAACTCCATTACCACTTTGGCTCCCGACAAGGGTTTTCACGACACTTTCTTCCAAATGCCAAGCTCTGCTGACAAATTCAGTTGAGAAGCCAGTGAAAATCCCATTAGAACCCGTCAAGAAAAAGTCAGTGAATGAACCAGCTTTGTGGGCTATATCTGTTGTACCCAAGAACAGAACAACAAGTTCTGTCTCATCTTTTATTATACCACCATGTAACAACTCCAAATGGAAGTGCAATGGCGTCGCCTTTCTTAATTGCAAACAACCTTTTCTTCTTTCTCTGGAAGGATAATGCCAGCTATACCACTACCTAAATAAGTTGAAGCTCGGGAGCATTAGGTACACAATGATTATGTGAGAAATTGATGTCTAAATTATAAACTAACAAAACAGACAATCTAGAGATTAGAGGTAGTCAACACTAAACCAAAAGGAATTAATGTGCAACGAACAATGGTTTAAGCCCAAAACAAGGACTTGCAGAATGAATCACAGTCCTTGGAGAGCATTAGGAGGAAAGCCTTGCTTATATTGTTTATATACTGTGTGCCATCCATTCACGCAAAAGAACAGAAAGAAAGTCCAAATAAACACCCATAAACGCCCATTCTTATTATTTAGATTCCAACCTTCAAGCTATCAGGAAATATATCTTCTACACAAACCACAAATTCAGATGTTCAAGAAAAATCTTAATGAGTCAAAAACAGGATTAGACAATTTAAAAAGACAAAAATTCCTGTGAAACTGGTTTATATATGAGCCGGTTAATAGCCGTTGAAATAGTGATTATAATTTCATTTCACTTTTATTGTTTGTACAAATTGTGATTAACTCCTGTTTCATATATCATTTCGTTTCACATGAGACCAACCGACCACTTAATAATAAAGATTTAGATGAAAACATGTATCAGCAGAGCCATGTGATCCAAGTCTACCTTCCCTTTTCCTATTTTAAATCAAGTCTAGATTAAAAAAGAAAAGATCAGAGGCTCCAAATTGGATTCCACACACATGGCAATAATATCGCAAAGAAGAATACAATCAAACTAATAAAGCATTAACAAAATCATATTTAAAGGAAATCAGCATGCAATATTTGTAAAATTGGGAAGAAATCAAAGGCCTCCATACCTTGAAGGACGTATGGCAGAATCAGAGTATCTTGAAAGAGCAAATCCATTCTGCTCGAGAGCAAGCATGGCTGCGCCTATATTGCCTTCACGCAGTATGGGAAGCTCATCTGGAGACCACGCATAGTAGGCGCCACCCTCGCCTCCATAGACCTGCTTAGCCAACTTTGGAGAAAGATCAAGATCCATCTTCTCTTTTTTCACAAACTAACAGAAACCCAAAACAAAAAAACAACTCGAGAACAAAAACCCACAAGAAAAAATAACACTTTTTTAGCAGAAGGAAAGCACAAAACTAGATAATTAACAAAAGGGTTGTTAAGGGATCGATATTTATAAGAGGACTAATCGATTTTGGAATGGATAAGGATAAGATTTTAATGGAAAAAGTTTAAACTATATCAGAATAGGATTATGTTTTAAAGGAGGCACATCCTTAATTGGATTAAGAGTCTATGTTGAAGTAATCTGGCTATGTCCAAATCCAACTTGAAACCAATTCTCTCCTTAGTAACAACAAAGTTTCAGGGATTTTTCCCCTTTACTATTTTTAACTCTCGAGAGAAATCACAATTCATGTCTTTTCCTTTTGAGGTTTGGATTCCTCTGTTTCAACCTTCAACCTAATCTTTCTCTGACTCAACAAACCCTTTAATAATGATCATCGATCTGACTGAGCAAGAGAGACGACAGCTAAAGCCTGTCTCTGCACCATCTTCAAGGTCTTTGTGTGATGGGGCAACTTACTCTTGTAAGAAAAAGTATAGTAGTGCAAGCTAAAGCGTTTTCCCATCCTGTTGATTTTTGTTAACTTTTGGAGATTCTTAACATAGAGAGCATAAAACTCAAATCCTAGAAAGCATACAGTAATACAGTTATATACCTGAAGTTGTGGAACTGCCTGATTCTTTCGTGAAGGTGTGGAACTGCCTAATTCTTTCGTATAATCTTCCTACATTGTCCAACATGGGAGAACACCTGGATTTTCCTATGCACCTAAAAGGAGTGGTTCAGACTGACAAGATTATTTACCGAAGTTGAATCAGATATCCTTAGAAGCTGGCATGATATATAAAACTGAACAGTTGATGCTGTGGTTAACAACTCAGAACAATATCGACATTGTCATGTAAAACTTGGGTCCAGCACCAATAAAATCACATCTTTCTGCTCCGTTATCAGCAAGAAATATCTTGATGAACCTGAATGCCTGGAATATAAAGTAGACAATCAAAGGGACTAAGGGGCTTTGAAACATCGCCCAAACACTTTCAAATTATATAAAAAGGTCCAAAATGATGCAAACAAGTCTTGCTTATATTAGTTGGCATTCTGTATCTATGAAGGATAAAGAACTAACAACTAGATTACGAAACCAAGGATTCAAATTCATATTATTGAAATGAATGAACTCTACATCTGATTCAATGCAACAATATCGAAATATATACTGTACTAAAATAACTAAAAGAACTGCCATTCCTCTCATCAAGCAGGAAGGAAGTGAAGGAAAATTTTTCACACTAACTTTTCGCAACAGTAATCGCATTAAGTTAAAATTCTGTACAAACACAGACAGCTTTTGTAGAGAATTTTTACATTCTTGATGCACAAAGGCTTTCCAGGTGCAAACAAGACCAGATATACATCCATCCATGCCCAAAGACACTCTCAAAAGTTCATTGGTGTTTCAAACTCCAACAATTATGTCTTGAACTTTCCACAGTGAATCAAGGAGGAATCTTGAAGCTCAAGCAGAGAGGCCCACAAGATGCCAAAGAGAGAATTAAAATGTAAAGCAAGCTCAGCAGTGAAATTCACTTTTAATTTGAACAACATGTACTATCCCGCAAAAAAGCATCTCGGAACCAGTTACTTTGTAACCACAAAAGATCCAAAGAGTTGCAATGCACCAAATGACCCTCTTTAATCCACCATTTATAATTTCAGCTTTGATCCGTTGGTTTCAAACTTCCGAAGTATCTGGGTAAGAGAAGGATCATTTCCTTTTTCTGGAAGTAAATCCAGTAAAATGGAAACGGTAGATGAATCTAGTGAAATGCCTCTCTCATCCATTTGTTCAAGATAGATGAGTGCATCATCATATTTCCCAACCTTGAGAAGCCCTCGGATCATAACACTGTATGTAATATCATTCGCCAAGCAACCTTTCTCTTCCATTTTCACAACAAACTCCTTAGCTTCCTCTATGAAACCTTCCGAACAAAGACCACTTATCATTGTTCTATATGTTACAGAATCAGGATCCAATCCTTTAAAAGGAAGACTGTTGAAAAGATCTTTTGCAGTATGAAGTTGACCACTCTTGCACAATCCGTCAATGATGATAGTGTACATAGATATATGAAGATCTACTCCGTCAGCTTCAATCTGGTGCAACAAATGCAATGCATCATCAACATGTCTGCTCTTGCATTAGCCATCCAACAACACGCAGTATGTTTGGAAATTAGGGCTTAGGCCGGCAGCTTGCATCTCGTTGAAAACTTCTCTTGCAGTAACACATTTACCCATCCTAAATAACACTTTCACGACAGTGTTATAAGTAACTGTATTAGGTGTTAATCCTTTGCGTGGTAACTCATGAAAGAGATTCATGACCTCATCCATTTTCATTTTCCCAAAGTATCCATTGATCAAAATATTATAGAGAAGAAATCTGGAACAAGGCCCTTAGCAACTATAGTATCAAAAAGTTTTCTTGCTTCATCTATTTGGCCTCGCAAACAGTACCCATTCATCAGTGCACTGCTCGTGACTGTGTCGGGATCCTCACCTCTCCAAACCTTGATCTGGAACACGTCTTCTGCATCTTCCACCAATCCTTCCTTACCTAAAAAATCAATTACAATATTGTAAGTAACAATATTGGGAGCAATACCAAAACCTATCATCTCATTCCACAACTTTTTGACCTCATTCCATTTGCCTAAATTTCAAAGGCCATGAATCAAACAGGTGTAAGTCACCACAGTTGGGACAATGCCCTTTTCAATCATCTCGTGTAAGAGGGCAAGAGCTTCATCTGCCATTTGATTCTTGCACAGGCTGTCGATAATGGTGTTGTAAACAATGGCATGAGGTTTACATGTTCCTCCTTTTTCCACAGCTCTGAGGAATCAATGGCTTTGCCGGTGTTCCCAGCCTTGCAGAATCCATCTATTACAGTTAGATACATAACCTCATTCGGTTGGCATAGCTTCTCACATATTATTTTCTTGAACAAATCTTTGAGCCTCAGGAATCCTGTGCAGTCGAAAGAGTAGCTTGAGTAATGTGCTAAACGTGGTCACGTCAGGCACAGAACCACGCTTAAAAAAGACGCCAAGCATAGCAAACCCAAAATCCAATCGACCCAGGAGGCCAATCGCTAGTAGGGATGCCCTTAAAGCACATATCTTTGTAAAGGGAAATGGCAGCAGAATAATGCTGCCCAAGCAGTTGAGTGAAGTGAGCAACATTAGGCAGAGGCTTCACCCCTTAAAGCACATATCTTTGTAAAGGGAAATGGCAGCAGAATAATGCTGCCCAAGCAGTTGAGTGAAGTGAGCAACAGCACATATCTTTGTAAAGGGAAATGGCAGCAGAATAATGCTGCCCAAGCAGTTGAGTGAAGTGAGCAACATTAGGCAGAGGCTTCACTTGGACCATCAGATCGTACAAACCCACAGCATCTTCTAGACAATTAACATCGCCAATAATCTGCCTCAACCAGAACTCAGGCTCAGACATATTATGTTCATTCCTTCTCCAAAACCCAAATTGGGAATTGGATTTGGAATTGGAAATGGAAAATGGAAAATGAAATGGAAGAGCATGAGCACTAGTAGTCAAGAAACCTGAAGATGATGATGATGATGAATTCCGAATGTGAGCAGTAATAATAGTTGAAAAAACACCAAAACCAAAAGCTCTTCTATTCATCATCATCAAAATTAATTATTTGTTGAAATTTGCGAGAGGCTGAACCTTTGCAGTTGATTAAATTCTTGCCATTTTATTATAGATTTGTAGGCTAAATGCTTTTAAAAAAAAAAAAAAACTTCTTTCTTTTTCTGGTTATAAGGATTAATGAGGCTAATGCCTAAATGTTACAAAGCTATTAAAACCATTTTATTTTTTGAAAATATCAAATGAATTCTTTCTAAATAATGTTAACTGAATGACATTAAACTTATTTCAATTGGTCATTTCAATCTGCACTCCAAGCGAAATAACTAAGTTCAATGAGTTTACTTACCAATTTCAATTTCCAAATTTGAACAAATCATAGAGCTTGATGTTGCAAATGACTTGAGAAAAGAAAAAAATAAATAAATAAATCCCTTTTGAGTATTTCACAGAATGACATAAAAAAGATGAACAAATAGAAACAACTAAAATGCTGTTCCAACTTCCAAAAGGAAATAAAGTTGCTTCAGCTCTTGATCATATTTCCAGATGCATTCATGTCAAAACCATCGGGCTGCTGTTATTACAAGCCTGGGACCTTCGTCTTCTTACGTCCATTTTAGCATTCCTGTTAGATTATTCACTGTAAACAGCAAAACAAATGCGAAATATAATCCATATAACCGAGCCCACATAGTGGGATGTTGTATCACATACACCAACACAAGAATGGCATGTTGGCTGGCAGGTTGGTAATTCATACTATTCTTATGCTTACCAACAGGTGCCTCAAACTAATGAGATTGGTTGTTTCTAACCATCAATGCCCCTCTTGTTCTTCTTCAACTTGTATTTCATGATCACTATCCAAGAATTCTTCATCTATCTTATTAACACAACTGCAACTTATGACAAACCACCAAGCAATCACAGTACCCTACGCCAAAGATATAGTAACAAATAGTATTTATGCAGATAAGATCTCACAAGAGGAGGTACTTGTGAAATATGATATCGTGTTTGTAAGTAGGAGTGTTTATTGGCTATCAATTGACATCGCAAAACATGCTTGAATGCATAAGAACAACTGATTTAATAAACACAAAAACAAGAACCTAGTTAGTTTTCTTGGAATATTCACTGGATTATTTTATTTGTTCCATTTGTTACAACACAACCAAGGAAGTATGACACCAATTTTAGAGATTTATGCACCAAATGATCCCTAACTAAGGTTATTCCAAAACACTAACTCACCTACAGCTGCAACTCCTGAAATAACGTAATGACATCGAGGAAATCCTCATGCATGCTGCAGAGGAGCTGATATATTTGCAGTCACTTGAATCAAACTCAACTCTGAACATTAATAAAAAAGACAACAAAACAACTAGAACAGAAAGCATTTACCATTTTCATTAGTGAAAAATATCAGTAACAAAAGCTGCAACAAATAATAAGGTCCAAATTAGCCATTATTAAGGTATAATCACACTACAAAATTGGCAAAATAAAGAGGCAGCCAGGCTGAAAAGATTCATTACCAAAGAAACATGCCATTGAATCAGATATTCTTGAAGCAGGCATGATATATAAACTGGATAATTGATGCTATTGTTAACATCTCAGAACAATATTGATATCGCCATCTAAAACTAGGGGCCGACACCCATATGACATCTCAGAACATGAGTTACCATCACAGATAAACGTGCATGCAGACATACATAAACAAATATAAACCAATTAAGTTGAGAACCACCCACTTATCTTTTATATAGATCAACAGTACGTAAAAGTTCCAAACTGAACAGCAGAAAAAAAAAAATCAAACAAAAGGCTTAGAAGAGAATTGTTACATTCTTGACATATAAAGGCTTTACAGATATACATCCATCCACGTCCAAATACCAATCTCAAGAACTCATTGGTGTTTCAAACTTCAACAATTATGTCTTGAACTTTCCAGTGTATCCAGGAGTAACCCTTGAAGCTCAATTAGAAAGGCTCAACAGATGACAAAGAAAGAAATAAAGTTCAGAGCAAGCACGATTTGCAGTGAAACTTAGCTTCAAATTTGAACATCGTGTACCATCCCACAAAATAGCATCTGAGGACCAGTTAGTTTGTAACCCCAAATGATCCAGAGAGTTGCAATCTACCCAAAAGATCCTCTTTAATCCACAGTTTATGATTTCGACCTTGATACATTGGTTTTAAACTTCTGAAGTATCTTGACAAGAGAAGGATCATTTCCTTTTTCTGGAAGTAAATCCAGTAAAACAGAAAAAGTAGATGAATCTAGTGAAATTCCTCTCTTGTCCATTTGTTCAAGATAGATGAGCACTTCATCATACTTCCCAACCTTAAGAAGTCCACGGGCCATAACATTGTATGTAATCTCATTTGCCAAGCAACCATTCTCTTCCATTTTCACAACAAACTCCTTAGCTTCCTCTACTAAACCTTCCAAACAAAGACCACTTATCACTGTTGTATATGTTACAGAATTAGGATCCAATCCTTTAATAGGGAGACTGTTGAAAAGATCTTGTGCAGTATGAAGCTGACCACTCTTGCATAATCCATCAATGATGATATTGTACATAGTTATATGAAGATCTACTCCATCAGCCTCAATCGTGTGCAACAAATCCAGTGCTTCATCAACATGTCCGCTCTTGCATAAGCCATCCAACAATACGCAGTACGTATGGAAATCAAGGCTTAGGCCGGCAGCTTGCATCTCGTTGAAAACTTCTCTTGCAGTAACACATTTACCCATCCTAAATAACCCTTTCAAGACAGTGTTATAAATACTACTATCAGATGTTAATCCTTTGCGCGGTAACTCACTAAAGAGATTCATGGCCTCATCCATTTTCATTTTCCCAAAGTATCCATTGATCAAAATATTATAGCTGAGAAGATTTGGAACAAGGCCTTTAGCAACAATTGTGTCAAAAATTTTCCTTGCTTCATCTATTTGGCCCTGCAAACAGTACCCATTCATCATTGCATTATACGTTAGAGTATCAGGATTCTCACCTCTCTGAACCATGATCTCGAACACGTCTTCTGCATCTTTCATCAATCCTTCCTTGCAAAATGAATCTATCATGACTGTGTAAGTAACTCTATCGGGAGCAATACCATAACAAATCATCTCATTCCACACGTTTTTGACCTCTTTCCATTTGCCTAAATTACAAAGGCCATGAATCAAACAACTGTAAGTGACAACATCTGGTGGAATGCCCTTTTGAATCATCTCGTGAAAAAGGGAAAGAGCTTCATCCAGAACTTTATCCTTGCACAGACTGTCAATAATAGTGTTGTAGATAACGGTGTTGGGTTCCCAATTTTTATTTTCCATGAGTCTCAGGAATTCAATTGCTTTACTAGTGTTCCCCGCCTTACACAGCCCATTTATTACAGTTCCATACATAACTAGATTCGGTTGACAGAGTTTTTCATAAATTATCTTGAGGAACAATACCTGAGCCTCAGAAATCCTACCTACTAGAAAGAGCCCTTTAAGTATGGTACCAAATGTGGTTACATTCGGAACAAGACCACGCTTGAAGAAGGCCCCCAAGACAGAAAACCCAAAATCGACTCGACCAACAAGGCAGTAACAGTTAATGACTATAGTCAAGGTGTACTCGTTAGTCGGGGTGCCCCTTATACGCATATCTCTGTAAATGGAAATGGCAGGTGAATAATGGTTCATCTTAACTAGGCGGCCAAGCAGTCGGGTGAATTGGATTACACTAGGCAGAGGTCTCATTCGGAGCATATGATTGTACAAATCCACAGCATCATCAACATTCTTGATTTCAACAATATCATTCTCTAACCCCGCAGCATTCCAATTCAAACAACTAACATTGCACGTTGCATAACGAAGAACAAATGGGTTTGGTTTTGGGTTCGGAGACCACAAAAAATCAAGAATAGCACTAGTGTCGGTACCTCGTTTTAGTGCTTTCCCAATATGAGCTGTACCCATAGCAAAAGCTCCCCTTTTCATCATCATCGAGCTGGGGTTGGGCAAACCCCCCAACTGCTGTTTCTTCCTGAATAATGGGGAAATTTCTCGCCACTGAATCCCCCCACAAACGAAACTTTAGAGGGAGTTTCGATGGGATGATGAATGAAATGAAACCCACCAATCGACTCTCTACAGATTTCCTTGAACGACGTGGTTTCTAATTTACACTTCTCTTGATTTTCTTGTCTTTTAAATTTTAAGAATAAACTCCAAAAATTAAAACTTAACTATTTAAGAATTTTCAAGAATTATGTACACGAAAAAATGAATTTTAAATATTTACACGAGTTTTGATTAATTTTAAGGATAAATGATATATCATTGCTAAATAATCTTGATAAAATTACATATTTGTTCGTCAACTTTGATTTTTATTATAGAAATCATTTTTAACTCGTTTTTAACTCATTTTTAATTCATCTGATAAGGTAAGTAACGTAGTAGTTCATTTGGTGACACTGCTCATCATCTAAAATAATCTCGTTTTGTGTGACATAACTATCGTGGCTACTTGTTATATGGACAAAAAAATGAATTTAGAACTATTTATAATGACCAAAATGTAACTTTTTGTTTAAAATTAGAGAGTGAAAAATACTTATCATCGTATCAATAAATTATTAGCGTCATTTACACTAATTTTAACTTACAAACTCATCGCGCAATTGAGGTTCTTTGTTTTCATTTTTAAGTATCGATTTTATTTTATAACAATCATGTAAATTTGTCTTTTAGACTACAAACAATTTTAAAAGAGAGTGCCATGTTTTTCTTTTGGAGAATACTAAAATGATATAGTTTGTTGTCATTGTGGATTTAGTAAGTTGAGTTTAATGGGTAAAATTTAATAAAAGTATTAATAGAAGTTATATTTTAATTTGTAAAAAAATATTGATTTTGACACCGTTTATTAGAATGCATGTTCACAATTGTGGTGTGTGAAAAACAGTAGTGAAAAAGCTAAAATCAACACGTTTTTTTAACTTTGCTATTTTAACCAAAATATGTGTGTTTTTGATCTATGAGAAATGGAGGTTTGGTGAAAATTTTAATTTTCACTTTTTTTGACAATATTAACTAGATGTGTCTACAAACCCCTCTCTCTGAGGGCGGACTAAATGTGGCAATTGTAAATGGTTCTAACTTTTGGAAATTTATACATGTATTTAAGGAAGATCATTCATGTAAAAAGCTCTGGAATTTCGAATGGGAAATTAGAAATGTGCTACTTTAGATCTTTTGGTTTAAAGTAGGCATTTTCTTTTAAAAAAAAAAGAAAAAATAATATTAACTAGAAAGCATGTTCACAGTGGGGGTGAGAGCAAAAATTGGTAAAAAAAAAATCAAAATTAACGCATTTTTGAATTCGAAAATACGTGAATTTAAGCTTATGAAAAATGTAAATTTAGTAAAAAATCTAAATTTTAATTTTTTTGACACCATTAATACTAATGCTTGTTCACAATTGAGTTGGGTGAAAAAATAGTAAGGAAAATGTAAAATTCAATATTTTTTGACTTTGCCATTTTTGACAAAAATACATGCGTTATAACTTGTGAAAAATAGAGGTTTGGTGAAAAATTTTAAATTTCACTTTTTCATGACAATATTCAACGAAATGCATGTCCACAATTGAGGCAGGTGTAAAAAATAACAAAAAAAGTTAAAATAAAAGTGTTTTTAGATTTTGCCAATTTTGGCTAAAATATGTTTGTTATTACCCATGAAGAATAAAAATTTGGTTAAAAAAAATAATTTTCACTTTTTTTTACACCATTCATTAGAATGCATGTTCACAATTGAGGTGTAAAAAACAGTTGGGAAAAAGTTAAAATTAACACGTGTTTTAACTTTGTCATTTTGATTAAAATACGTGTGTTTTAATCTATGAGAAATGGAGGCTTGGTAAAAAATTTAATATTCAGTTTTTTTTAACAATATTTCCTAGAAAGCATGTTCGCGATGGGGTGCAAAAAATGGTACAAAAAAAGTCAAAATCAATGCATTTTTTGAATTTTTATTATTTTTTACTAAAATTGAGTTATAACCCATGAAAAATGTAAATTTAGTAAAATATCTAAATTTCATTTTTTTTGACACCGTTCACAAAGATGCATGTTCAAAATTGAGGTGGGTAAAAAAACAGTAAGGAAAATATCAAAATCAACATTTTTTTACTTTGTCATTTTTGACAAAAATACGTGGGTTATAACCCACGAAAAATGGAGGTTTTGTTAAAATTTTTAAATTTAACTTTTTCCTGACAGTATTCACTAAAATACATGTTCACAATCGAGACAGATGTAAAAAACATAACAAAAAAGTTAAAATTAACGTGTTTTTAAATTTTGCCATTTTTTACTAAAATACGCGAGTTATAACTCATGAAGAATGAAAATTTGGTGAAAAAACTATTTTTCACTTTTTTATACCGTTCATTAGAATGCATATTCACAATTGAAGTGTGTAAAAAACAGTAGGGAAAAAGTTAAAATCAACACGTTTTTTTTTTACTTTGCCATTTTGACCAAAGTATATGTGTTTTAACCCATGAAAAATGAAAGTTTGGTGAAAATTTTAATTTTCACTTTTTTTTTTACAATATTCACTAGAAAGCATGTTTACAATGAGAGTGGGTGCAAAAAATGGTACAAAAAAAATCAAAATCAACGCATTTTTTTATTTTGCCATTTTTTGCTAAAATATGTGAGTTATAGCCTATGAAAAATGTAAATTTAGTAAAAAAAATTTAAATTTAACTTTTTTTACACTGTTTACAAGGATATATGTTCACAATTGAGGTGATTGAAAAAAATAGTAAGGAAAATGCCAAAATCAATATTTTTTTACTTAGTCATTTTTACCAAAATAACTCGTAAAAAATGGAGGTTTGTAAAAATTTTTAAATTTCATTTTTTCCTAATAATATTCACTGGAATGCATGTCCACAATCGAAGCAGGTGTAAAAACATAATAAAAAAAGTTAAAATCAATGCGTTTTTGGATTTTACCATTTTAAGCTAAAATGCGTGTGTTATAAACCATGAAGAATGAAAATTTGGTGAAAAAACTAATTTTCACTTTTTTTTACAACATTCATTAGGATCCATGTTCACAATTGATGTGTGTAAAAAACAGTAGGAGAAAAGCTAAAATCAACACGTGTTTTTTACTTTACCATTTTGACCAAAATACATGTGTTTTAACCCATGAGAAATTGAGTTTTGGTAAAATTTTTAATTTTCACTTTTTTTTTTACAATATTCACTAGAATGCATGTTCACAATTGGGGCACAAAAACTCTTGTGCGACCGTCGCATGTATGCGACAGGTTTAATGACGCGCTTTCAAGTGCAAGTGTATTACAATTCGCGTATAACGTATAATATTTATGGTGTATTATCTATTAATTGTTTCAATTGTTATGAATATTAGCGTATGAATATTAATCAAGCATGTTTATGATTCGCGTATAACCTAGAATTTATTCACGTATAACTTATATATGTTAAACAATATCTTCCTTATTCGCGTATAACGTATATATGTTAGCAAATATTCTCCTTATTCGCGTATAACTTAGGATTTATTCGTGTATAACTTATATATGTTAACCAATATTTTGCTTATTCGCCTATAACTTATATATATTAACCAATATCATTCTTATTCGCATATAATTTAGGATTTATTCTCATAAAACTTATATATATTAACCAATATCTTCCTTTTTCGCATATAACTTATATATGTTACCAATATCTTCCTTGTTCGTGTATAACTCATATATGTTAACCAATATCTTTCTGATTCGCGTATAACTTATATATGTTAACCAATATCTTCCTTATTCGTGTATAACTTTGCATTTATTCACGTATAATGGATATATGTTAAACAATATCACATATTCGCGCATGATTTTTATTCACGCGCACTTGATTTGTCAGGTATGTGTGACCGTTTCCCAAGAGAGTGCCTCCAATGGGGGTGGGTGCAAAAAAGGTACAAAAAATTAAAATCAATGTATTTTTAGATTTTAATATTTTTGACTAAAATCTGCACATTATAACCCATGAAAAATTAAAATTTGATAAAAAAAAATCTAAATATCACCTTTTTTACACCATTTAAAATTATGCATGTCCACAATTGTGGTGGGTGAAAAAAACAATAGCAAAAAAGCCAAATAGACACGTTTTTTTGACTTTGTCATATTTTTACCAAAATACACGTATTATAACCGGTAAAAAATAGAAGTTTAATAAAAATTTTAATTATTTCAAATTTCAAATTTCATACTTCAATTTTCAAATTTCAATTTTATTACACCGGCCCTAAATCTATATAAGTAAATAAATTTTACTTTGCATTCATTTATTAGTAAATTGGTTTTGTCTTTCCTGTTTTATGCAACTAGGCTTCCAGGACATTGAAATTCTCAATTCTCGTAAAATTTTTCACTCTCTATCATTCTCCTAGCTGAAAATCATATGCACTACTTTAACTTGCCTAAACTAACAAACATTACAATCCAAATGGCTAATAAAGCCGTACAAATTGAAATTGTACACCAAATAAAAAAAAAACCTCAACTCTTTTTCCTTCCGAAATAATGGGTAAATTTCTCACTAGGTAATGAAGCTCAAATTCTCAAAATATTCCCAGTTCGTCTGTTAGACACAGATAAATTAGAAAGATCCAAACTTCTTAATTAATACTTTTTTGCACAATGAATCCAAAGTTTTCAAAGTTTCTGTTTAGTGTCATATATCTTATACACGCCAATTATATTTAACTAAAAAGCACCAAATCTTTTGTTTCATTTTTTATTTTAATTCTTATTTCAATTTACAAATACACGCCGCTTATATTTAACTAAAATTCTATAAGTTCTTTCTCAATTCTTTTACAAAAACTTTCTAAGACTAGGATCCTTTTTAATTGGGGTTCTAAGACTATGAACTCGCATTCGGTGAATGCGAAGTGTGGGAATAAAATATTAAAAAACTATTAAAATAATAATATAAATATAATAAAATAAAATAAAAACAAAATTAAATTAATTTTTAAAACTATCCGGACGTCCGGACTCCCATTTGGAAAAAAAAGTGAATACAGACTCAACATCCGGACAAGACAACAATCGTCCGGATGTATTTTAATGGAACTCGCATTCACCAAATGCAAGTTCCATTTGTTTAAAAAAATTTTCACACATCCGGACGCCTCATCCGGACGACAAGGAATACGTCCGGATGTGGAGTTCAGATAAAAATTTTCACACATCCGGACGAGAGAATCCGGACGATAGATCACTCGTCCGGATGTGGAGTCCTTAAATTATAACTTAAAAGTTTTTTTTTGTGAACAAAGTTTATGTTGCGTTGCAATTTCGATAGGTCACTCTCTACTTTTCTTTTCTTTCTCCACGGTCATTCACAATTTCTCTTTTAGTATCAGAACCCTCACTCCATTGTTCTCAAATTTCACACCATTGCTCTCAAATTGATCGGATCCTACGGCACACGATTTCTCTCATCGATTAAACCTAACCCTCACCGGCACTGGGAAGTGGCAGAAGCAATTTGGGTACTCTTAAAATTCCTGCAACTCTTTCAAGTTTCGGATCTAAGTAAGTATCATCAGTTCTTCTTCAGTTGAAGTTAGAGAATGTTACTATGTTGGATCTTTCCATATTAACCTGCTCGTGATTTTTTTTAATTTTTTAATTTTTTTTCCATATTGACCTGGTATAATGTGTTTTTTTACTTGAAAAAAATAATAATATCGGGAGTTATTATTTTACTAGATGTAAATTTTGGTTGAGGAAAAATTGGTTGATTGTAAGTGATGAATGTTTGTCAAGAAATAAAAAAAGGGCGAATTACCTTTTACCCCCCTGTGGTTAGGCATAATCACCCTATCGCTACCTCGTGGTTTCAAAATACCCACATAACCCCCTCGTGCTTTGGACTAATGTGGAAAATGGACGGAATCTGTTAAAACTGACAGAAGTAGTTTGCACGCGCTGTGATCTGCGAGTGATATTTAAACTTTTTTTTAATTCCAAAATTACCCTTCCTTAAATAGTGTATGAACACGTTTTCTTTTTATCTTTTCTTTTCTCTTTCCTTTCTTTTCTCTTTCGTTTCTTCTTCCAAACAAGAGCCCTCCACCACCGCTGCCCTCCACCAACTGGTCCACGCCGCCAGCTGAAGAGGACCAGCACCAAGCCTCGGTGTTGGCTGTCTCAAAGATTCACTGAACCGATCGGATATTAGCCGGAAGCTTCAGTCCCAATGACATCGATCTGCTCTCACAGCACATCGGGATCGGCCGGAACTCATCAAGCTGCCCAGATCGAAATTTCAACGCAGCAGCCTCAGCTCACTTCACGAAAACACCGATCGGGATCCACAAGAAGCATTAACAAAAGCAACAACGGAATTAGTGCAAAAAACCCAATTACAGAGTTAAGAGTTTGAGTCTATTTTTCCGCATCAATGTCTCAGCTTCAAAATTTATCCACTACCAAGGCGGAGGTGGGGTCGAAAGATCGAGTCCACTTTTCCGTAGTTCAGAGACAATGAAGGTTAGGACTTTTGCAAACCTTAAACTTAGGTTCCTCTGAATCATGCCTCAGTCACATCTGAAGCCTCGTAAAATTCTGAGTGAGTGAATGGCTTCAGATTGGAGAAATCACCAAGGACGGAGCATCCTTCTTTTGCCGGCTTTTCCTTACATTCAGTCTTGGGAGACAGATCTGACCAATCTGAGCTTTGTCCTTGAGATTTGAACTTTGTCCTTGAAAATTGCTTTTTTGAACTCTCAATTTTGGGGTTGATCTTCACAGATCTGGCATTCTTGAGATGAGCAGCCATACTTTCTTTGGCTTCAGCAGGTGAGAATATAGTGGTTTCATCACCAAGGGAGCTCGATTTAGACAGTAAGGTAGAGGCTGGGTTGTTTTCCACCATTAGAGTCGTTGGGAAGAGATTTTCGTAGAAGGTCATCGTGATTTACCATGAAGATATGTAGCCCATTAGAGGACTCACACAGATGTTGTGGCCGGTGCCAATGGTTTGAGCCGAGTGTTGAGATTCGAAACTCAGTTGAATGCTCCTCGGATTGGTCTGCATTGAGGAAACTGTTTGGAAACTATCAATTACGTCTTTAACTTGGCATTGACTGATGAATATATTCTGATTGAAGATTTAAAAATCTTGAATTTTGGCTGCTTGGATTTGGTTTGCCTTTTGCAGATTCTGGACTCAAAAAAAAAAGATGTTGGAAATTATGGTTTATTGGATAATTGTGAAGAATTATTGGTGAGAAAGAATTTAATTGATTAAAATGATGGATAATTAGTTTATTTGAAAATTAATGTTGGATAAAAAGAAAACTTGGATAAACCATGGTGATCTGCAAGTTAACAGTGGAGAAGACAAGATTTTCAGAAATTTGGGAATGAAGTTAAGGGTATTATAGTAAAATTACTCATTTCCGTCAGATTTAACAAATTCCGTCCATTTTCCACATTAGTCCAAAGCACGAGGGGGTTACGTGGGTATTTTGAAACTACGAGGTAGCGATAGGGTGATTATGCCTAACCACAGGGGGGTAAAAGGTAATTCGCCCATAAAAAAATAGGGAGAGGACCACCGGACATCTAGAGTAAGTAATTTGGAGTCATCCGGTATATCATCTGGATTATTAATTTTTCTCCGAACTTGTTTGATGAATATTAATTATTTATACAATTAATTGTTAATTGTGTGCATATCCAACATAGGGATAGAAAACGCGGCATGCCTCCTAAAAGCTTGTTCGTGATAAGTCTATATTGGAGAGGAAAAATCATTCACTCATTGTCATCGGTATCGTATGATCCTCCACATTCAAAACGAACATTTAAGGTGCACACTAAGATTCGGTATTTTGAGTTGGTTGATAGAATTTATGATATTATGGGAGTCGACAAGAATTCAGTGACCCTTACCATCTTGCTTAAACGACCACATTGTTACACAGAAGGCGAGCTAAGATATTACACAACTGAAATATATGATGAAGAGTCGTTTGAGTTTGTTTACGATACTGCTGCAGAGATGCCACATTACACTGCTGAGTTATACATTATACAGAATGTAATTGAACCTACTTACAAAATGCAAACCATAGTTGGGATGCATGGCCCTGGTTCAATGGTGTCTTTATTGAATAGTTTTTCAGACACAATGGCAATTGTCAACCGGGGAAAAAGTACTATTCAAGAAACACATTCGCACCCATGTTTGAACCAAGTAGTAGAAGTGGCAACATCATCTCGAAGTGTTGGTAAACATTCACCCCATGGTTTTGAAACATCTCATTGCATAGGACTCGCTAATTATATTCTTGGTTTTCATGTCATCCTGGAATCAGGCCCGGCCAACTCTCCATGCCTCTCTCCAAATATTATATTTGATATGGATGAGAATGATGATTCTATTCCAAGTATTGTCGAGGAGTCTAGCGAAGATGATAGTATGAGTCTGGATGATATGTGGGGCGACCATTCAAATGATGTAGTTGGTTGTGGTGGTGGTGATGATGATATACATCACTATACTGGTCATACAAATGTATCAACACATACAAAATCATACACACCAACTGGTATTGAATTCTATAATGATGTTGGTTCACAGGGTGATGATCCTACTGATAGAGGCAATCATGAAAGTATAGACATTTGGACGGAGGTAAACAACGATATCCGATTAGGAATGAGATTTGAAAGTAAAAAACAACTGAAGAAGGCAATTACTTTGTGATCTATACAACTAAATAGGGAGTTCATAGTTGTTGAGAGCAAAGGAAATACTTGGGTCGCTAAATGTAGGGGGCACATTTGAACACTGTTGGGCAAGATACGCCACGAGATTCTGTCAATTGCGACTGGTATGTTTGGGCACGGCAAAAGACCACGCACAAAATGTGGCAAATCACAAAGTGGGTGAAGGATCACAATTGCTGTGGGTCAACTCTTTCAAACAACAACAACAATTTGAGTGCTGCGGTCATAGCTAGCTATATTTTGCACTCAATTGAAGGTGATCCTGCATATAAGGTTAAATACATTCAATTGGATGTAAAGAATGCTCTTTGTGTTGATATATCCTACAAGAAAGCATGGTATGCTCGAAGAAAAGCTATTGAACTTGTTTTTGGAAATTGGGAGTCCTCATTCGCTGAATTGCCCCGATATGTAGAGGCATTGTGTGATTCATATCCAGGGACTGTGATCCAATGGCGACACCATCGAAGTAATTCTACCACCATGAAAACTTTCAAATATGTATTTTGGGTATTCGGTCCTGCAATTGATGTATTTCATTTGTGCAGACCTGTAATTAGCGTTGATGGCACCCACTTACGTGGTGAATACAAAGGTAAACTACTAACAGCTATTACAGTGGATGCAAATAACAAGACATTACCTCTTGTATATACAATCATTGATGAGGAGACCATCGAGAATTTGTGCTAGTTTTTTGAGCAGTTTAGAATCCATGTTGCACAAGATCGGTATCCCATATGTGTATTGTCTGACAAACACAAAGGGATAATTCATGCTATGACAAATATGGATGATTGGAAAGAACCAGCAGCATTTCATAGATTTTGCTTGAGACACATCCGGAGCAACTTCATGTCAAATTATAAAGATTTTTATTTGAAAAAGTTGTGCTGGTCTTTGGGTTCAACTCGTCAAAAACGCAAGTGGATAAGACTTCGAAATGAGATTAGAAGTATTGATGCTGAGGCTTGGAATTACTTAAATGGTATTGATAGGAGTAGGTGGTGTCTTGCATATGAAAAATGTCATCGTTGGGGTAATTTGACTACGAATCTATATGAGAGTTTTAATAATGTCTTAAGGGGTGCTAGACATTTGCCCATAAAGGCATGTATTGATTTGACATGGCATCGGACTGTGCAGAGATTTAGAGACAGCACCGAGGCTGCTAAACATTCTCGTTATCCACTGACAGAGACTGCGTGGAAAAAATTTAAGAAAATTGAAAAAGTCGAGCAAGGTCATCAAGTAGTTGAATTTGACTATTCATCTGGTGTGTACAAAATAGTTACAGCTCGTCGGGTTTATGGAAAATGGGAAAACGTCCAAATTGTTAGGTATGATAAGAAGAAATGTTCATGTGGCAAATGGCAAATGTACAGATTTCCATGTTCACATATAATGGCAATTTGCAGAAATAGAGTGGATGACCCGATGATGATAATAGATGTTGTATACCAAAATCGCACTTTTTGCAACAATATTCGGGAATATTCCACCCAATGCCACATGAAGCATATTGGGGAGTTCCAAATTGGCATATTATACCGGATATGAGTCGCTTTCATGATCGTCGTTTGGGCCGAAATCGAGTGAGTCGCATTCATAACGAGATAGATTTTCGACACCACGATGAACCTCGCAAGTGCTCACATTGTCACCAACCCGGGCATAATAAAAGGAATTGCACTAATAACAAACGTAGATTTTAATTTTCATTGGTGTCCAATGTCGGGTCATCATTATCTTTTTATATATGTAATAGTAGTTTGTACTTAATGTATGAAACCTTTGTTATTTTAGCTGTTTCTTTAGTATATGTTTGATGCATTAATGTTAATGTAACTTGACATTCATAATGCGAGTGTTTGACACGCATATGTATTTGTGCTTTTTGGGTGTTATCTATTATAATTTATTGCAATGGGAGATGAAATATCGACATATGTATCTACAGGTGCAACATATCATGTCATCTCATTTGCGGCAGAACATAAATCCAGGCCCTTATGTCAATGACTTGCTCTTCTTACAACATCAACACAGAACAGATGCATTGTTTAGAGGACAATTGCAGGATGATAAACTTATTGTTAGGCGACGTGACAGTATTTTTTGGAACCATTCTATACCTGAAAATGTGATGAAATACATTAGATTGGTTGGATTTGAGGGTGTAATACGTTGTGGATATATTTTGGTAGATCACTCTCTCATCACTGCATTTGTTGAGCGATGGCGACCTGAAACTCATACTTTCCACTTACCAATTGGTGAGGCAACAATTACACTTCAGGATGTCGAAGTTCTGTGGGGACTACGTGTGAAGGGTGATCCTGTTACTTCTCTATGTGTGAACTACAATGTTGATGATTGGATAGAAATATGTAAATCAGTTTTAGGATTTGAGCCACTGCGTGATGCTACTAATGGATATCAGATTAAGATGAGTTGTTTAGCCAACTCTCTAGATATACCATTACAAGAAGATGCTTCGAAAAAGGCTTGTAAACAGCGTGCTCGCACGTACATTCTGATGCTTTTGGTAGGGCATTTGCTATCGGACAATTCTGGCTATATGATGTCTCGTCACTACTTAAATGCCCTTAATTCAATAAAACAAGTATCGTTATTAGTTGGGGAAGTGCGATTTTGGCACATTTATATCGTAACTTGTGTAATGCAACATCACCTTCGGCAACAAATATTTGTGGCCCATTGGTACTATTACAGGTGTGTTTACATATATTTGCTATTTACATTTAACCAATTACTCACACCTGTTTATACTAATTAGTTTATAGTTATGGGTATGGGAGCGATTTCCTACATTGAGTCTAGAACGACTTATACCGCGCATTGATTACTCACTTCCTTACGGCGCGAGGTAATGTAAATATTTCAAAATACCATTTATCTTTTTTTCGCTATTATATTGTGCGTTTTTTTATTTTCAATCATTTACATCATAAAAAATTTGACAATTTAAGTTTCAAGTGGAACGTTGGATTCGATTTGTCAAACCTATCTATGTATGTATTATCCATATATCGTGATCAATTGACTAGTTTACGGTTCGAGGAGGTAATGTATGAATGATTTTGTATATATATATATATATTTTTATAACAAATGCGTTTAACTTTATGCCGGTTGTTAAATTGTAGTTTATTTGGATGCCATACACGGACGAACTGCTATTTCAGCTTCCTCAATATTGTAGCGCTGGTAGAGAAATATGGAAAGCAGTTACATATCTTATTTGCTGGGGGATTGTTGAACCGCACATGCCTAATAGAGTACTCCGACAATTTGGCATGCATCAGCCTATTCCGGTCCCTAGGTTGTTAGATAATCATGAAGAATTACATAAAATGGACCGACACGGAAGAGGCACTTATAACTGGGTCTTAGTACATCAACCGTATGTTAGTCATTTTATTATGTGCACAAATTCGGTAGAGTTCGGTGACGTAGCTGATGATGTTACATATCCTTCTATTGAGTACATGGATTGGTATAAACAGCGGACTGTGATTTACATCAGAAATTCTGGTACAAACAGTACCGGTCAGAGTGGGTTTCAGGGTGATGGTGGTACAACCGAGTATTTGGTAAGACTTATTAAGAGTATGTCTAACCATTTTTTTCTTATATATTAGCATTGATAATATTACTTTTTCATCTAGATGGACGTGGTGACGAGGATGCATTATATGGCATTGGATCACATTGAATCAACTAATGAAGATGGTTCTAGCAATGCATTTGCTAGAGAAATAATGGAATACATGCGTGATGCAATACAAAATGTTCGTAACGGATATCGTCTTCAAACCCGTCCATCACAGGTACCGGAATGTAGTACGGCTAGTGTAATACCCAGAGATTTTAGTGAAATTAAAATTTCTATGTATTATTTTTATATAGAAAACTATTTAATAGATTATGCTTATAGTGATAAAGATATGTGATAAATTAAATAGTTTTAAATTTCTTAGGGAATTATTTAAAAGAAATAGAATAAGATACAAATTTATTGAAATTTTAATATCTAAAATAAAAGGAAACTGGTATATGAAAACCCTAGAGAAACAAGGCTAAAAATTAGGAAACAAAATACTTGAGGTATAAGAAAACTAGTACATGTAAACCCTAATCAAGCAATATAAATAGGACCCTTTCATACATCAGAAAATTCACGTAAGAACTTTTGGAGAAAAAGAAAAGGCTGATAGCAACTACAACAATAGTAAGTAAATTTCTAGATCCTTTCAAAATTATAAAGTTTTAAATCTTTTCAAGTATTTTATTATACATAATACAATTTATGTTTCCAAGTGCATAGATTATATAATATGAATTCCGTGTGAATTAACTGTATTTCATTATTACTATGTGACTTGATCGTTTAGTTTACATTTTGAATTACAAATAAATCGGTTGTATTACATTTGAACATGATGAAATAAACATGCGAATATTCTGTGATTTAGTTGTTTGGACGAAATTGTTTTTTTTAAATTCATATAGCCAAACATATGTTGATTTACAAATACGGTTGTATATGAATTATGAATTAAGATGATGAAACAAGTTAATAAGTGATTGATATATGTATTATGAATTCAAGTTTTGTTATTTTACGTTAGTAGATTGCATGTTATTGGTTATGGATTTAATATTTTTAAATAGGAAAAAATATCATGCATGCATGCATCCTACATTAATTGTAAATACACATACAGTGAGTAATTTATTATAAGACTTATGAAGTAAGATGGTGAAACAAGTTAATAAGTGATTGACATATATATTATGAATTCAAGTTTTGTTTATTACGTTAACAGATTGCATGTTATTGGATATGGATCTAATATTTTTAATAAAAGGAAACATGCATGCATGCATTTTACATTGTACGTACATTTTGTCTGTTATGGTTTAAAGATGATGCATATTATGGTTACAAAATAAATTTTGTCTGCTATGAATTGTGCTTAATAGATGAAAATTTCAAAGCAATTTATCATGTAAGTTTCTTTTCAATTATTTGTTGCACTTGTATGATTTATTACATGCATGAGAAATTATAAGATGTTAATTGGTTAACAAATTTTTAATCATGCATAAATGAATCATTACATAAAGTTGCTTACATGATTTTCGTATATGCTACAACTTTATTAAATCCAATGTAGTAAAAGGTTTCTCAACACATGCATGATAATTATTTACTGTATACTGTATATATATATATACTATATATATAAATATCATGATATGTAGTCATTAAATAATCATAACAAAATTTTAAATACTTATATATGTATGTGATCATTAAGTAATTATGAAGGAATTATATATGTATACGTATGTGTATATGACCAGAAAGTCATAATTATTATGTGATTATGAAAAACATAAATTGTTTTAAATTAACTTGTTCGCTATATATGTCTTAATTAAGTAACGCACTACATATTATACTTGATCACAACTTAATGAATGGTTCTATGGATTACATGTCCTAATGGTAGGGACACGTGTTCCGAATATGTTATGTCACAGTATAATTAATCCTCGATTCACGGGGGGTTAGATTATGTAATGAAGATCCTCGACTCAAGGGGGATCTATGAAAGTCATGTATGTGGCCTAAGGGCTAATGGCCGACCTAGCGGGAATACAGCTAGGCTTAGTACTCAGCAAGCCGTGAATACATGTTATGTTATGGTTACTCATTCATTAAGATGTCTCACGTAAATAATATATATATATATATGTGTGTGTGTGTGTGTGTGTATGTGTATGAATGGACGATATATGAAAGTATAAGTGACGGATAAGTAAATGTTATTGTGTGTGTCGATTATGGAAATTTGTTGTTGATTGAATGTTTATCTTGAAAATATATTATTTTCAAAGAATGCCTAGTTTAAATGATCTAGGGTTTACTTGCTGGGCGATTCGCTCATTCTTCTATATATACAATATTTTACAGATGAAGTTGATGGAGTAGATAAGGACGAGACCGGGGTCTGGGAATGGTAAAGGATGAAGAAATCAAGTACTTAGTATAGGAACATATGAATAAATTTATGGGTTTTAGACCCATGACTATGCTTTGAATATTTATGATGGATAATTATTAATTACTATTTTGTAAGGATGATTATTAAGGTATTAGTTTTATGCTATTATTGAGTAATAACAGTAAGATGTGCCTTGTGATCTTAAGATTATGGAAACTAAATCTTGAGATTACGGCATGTTTCGGTCCTCGAAAATCAGGGCGTGACATTTAGTGGTATCAGAGGGAAAGATTTTTAGGTCTTCAGAAGAAAAACTAGGAAGTCTACTATTTTGACGATTAGGGAATTTCGTAAGTGTAAATATTGATAGGTAACCATGTTCACTCCTATTTTAAGTGTGAGTGAATTAAATACAAAAAAAACAAAAAAAAAACAATCATGATCAAATTAGAAAATAAATAAGAATTTAAAGTTTAAGAAATTATTACGTCTTTATGTATATACTTATGAAAATTTAAAGCGGGACCCTAACGTAGTTCTCGTTGGGTGTTTGTTTGAATAGTATAGTATGAGTACTCATATAGTTGCAATAGATCAAATATGTTTCGAATTTCTTCTATAAAAGAAAGATCAAGAGATTAGTGTAAATCTAAGGAAATGTAGAATAACATATTAATGAAAAAAAATTATATTGAAACATCAGATGGAGATTTAAAGGATTTTGAGACCGTGATAAATATTTTATATTATATGACAAAGTATAATTATTTTAATTTTAATTCTTATTATAATTAGTAGGGTATGAAAGAAAATAGCGAAAAGTTGAGAGTTGGATTTGAGGGAGCAGAGCTACTGTTTGTTTTAATAACACTTCATGTTAGAAAAAAAAAACTTAGAAGGAAAGGTTTGAGGAAAATTAGTAACTTTAGTAAGGGTTGAAACGGACAATAAATATTTTAGGGATGAATAACGAACATAAAGTTGACATATTAGGAGACTCCTCACTTGCAAAATACGGGAGATGCTAACCATAAGATGATAAGGTTTAAAGAATCATTTTCAAAGTTATACCAAAAAAAATAAAAAATTTGTGAAGGATACTTAACATATGAATGAAACTAATGAGGTAAAAAAAATAAAAATATTCTCGTAGTAAATGAATTTGTGAAAATATTTCCTAGGAAATTATAAGAATTAAAAAAGAGGGAAAAATTGATTTTGAAGTATATTCAAATTAATAAGGAAATTAATTTCGAAAGCACTACCTAAAATGCCCTTTAGAATTGAAGAGTTGAAGTAGTGATTACAAGGGATTTTAGATACAAAAATTTATTGGATGAAATATTTTGATATGGGGCGCATCTATTTTGTTTAAAAAAACAAAAACTTGAAATTTAAGGTTTTGATCGAATAAGAATAAGAACCTCTTTGTAATGCTAAAGGATCTATTCGATTAGTTAAAAGGAGTCAAAATATTTTCCAAAAATATATTTGTTGTCAAGATATACTAATTAAGGATAAATCCTGAAGACGTACTAAAGAGTGCTTCTAGGACGAGATATAGGCATTACAAATTTTGGTGATACATGTAGGATTGACTAATGCTACTAGAGCTTTTATGAATCTGATGGATTGAGTTATGAAAGAGTATTTGGATAAGTATATAATTGTATTTATAGGAAATATTTTGAGATACACGCCTAATGAAGAGATTTATTGAAGACATCTAAGAAAAGTGTTCGAAAAAAAAAATAAAAAATAAAAAAATTTATATGCTAAAATTTAGGAAGTGTAAATTTTGTTTAAAAAGTATAACATTCTTGGAACATATAGTTAAGGGACTATTAGTTGACGTGAGAAAAATTAAAAATACGTCAAAATTGGTCAACCTTAACAAAAGTTTTCAATGTAAGAAGTTTTGGAATTATCTATTTATTATTATAACTTATGAAGGATTTCTCAAAAATACCTATATCTTTAACTAAGTTAATACAAAAGATAGTTAAGTTTGAATATCCATGGACTTGAGAAGAAAGTTTTTGATGGTTAAAGAAGAAATTGATTTCAATGTCGATTTTGGTATTTCCTTACTAAAAGAAAAGTTTATTCTTTATAGTGATGTATTTAGGGATAATTTAAAATATGTGTTAATATAAGTCATTGCATTTGCTTCTAAACAATAGAAACCGTAAAAGCAAAATTATCCTAGTTATATTTTGGGAGTTAATTGCACTAGTCACTAGTTAAAAGAAAACTATTTTTTTTTTTGATATTCCGTACATGACATGATATGTGAAATATCTCTCTCGTAATAACTTAAAGTAGTGTTATGTATTTAAATGGAATCCAATATGAGACAAACGAAATAGTGAAAATTGATTAAAGATTATGAACTAAAAAGAAAAATAGTACCGTCTTAGAAAAAAAAAAAACCCAATAAGATAGACAACACTTAAGGTAAAAGAATAGTGACCTAGTACGTGATTATTATGTTAGCGCAATAAATGGAAGAATTAAGGGCACAAGAATTTGATTCAATAGAAGAGATATTAAATTTATTATCTTATGGTCGAGCTTGGTAGACAAAATCAAAGTAAAATAAGGCATGGATGAAGAATAAAAAGAAGAATTGAGGATAAGATATTTCTAGGATTCAAGATTAGGAAACATATAAAAGGACAAATGATTGTGCATACCCAAAAATGAATAGTTGGGAATAGAATTATTAAAGAAACACACAACTTTAAGTTTTCAATCCACCTAAGAAGTACAAAAGTATATATGAATTTAAAAACACATTATTGATGGAATGGAATGAAGAGACAAAAATTTGAAATTGTGATATGCTAGAAAGTTGAACCCAAGATATATAGGACCCTATGACATTCTTGAGCGAAATGGGGAACTTAGCCTATCGACTAGCATTACCACCAAACCTGTCCCGAGTCCACAATGTGTTTCATGTATCGCAACTTAGGAGATACATACATGATTCAAACCATGTGCTGGAGAAAGATGATAACATTCAATTAAAGGAGAACCTAACTTATGAAGAATACCCTCTGAGAATTGTGGACCACCAGATACAAGAGTTACGACATAAAAGCATCCCATTTGTGAAGGTTCAATGACAAATCACATGCCAAGAGAAGCCACATGGGAATTAGAAGAAAAGATATGAGAAAAGTATCCTCAGCTATTCGGAGAGTAGGACAAGCAAGTTTCGAGGACGAAACTTATTTTAAGGAGGTAAGAATGTAATATCTCAAGAATTTTAATTACAAATAAAGTGTACAAGAGTAGTCATTTATGAGTAAGGGATAAATAATGCATGAAAGAATAAGTTTTCTAAATCGTTCAAAGAATAGGGCAAAGCAAGTTTCGAGGACGAAACTAAAGGATGACCTAACTAAACTAAGTCCCTCATTTATGATGGAGGCAATGATCTAAATGTGTTGTCACCTAATAGAAATTGACCAATTAATCAATCCCTCATTTGTGGTAGAGGTAAGGACTAGCTAGCCAATGTCAACTAAGATTCCAATGTCTCTCCAATCCTACAACTCTCTAATATAACCCTTCATTTGTTGTGGAGATAAGGACTGAACCGAGTCACTTTCTTGCTAGTGACTCTCTAATCTATCCATTCCTTTAGGATGGAGGTAAGGATTAAACTAGTTCATATCCACCAAGTTCACCAAGCATATATTGGACTCCCAATATCCTAATAGATTATCCCTTTATGGGCGAGACAAGAAAAGACCAGAATATCTCTACTAATCCACCACTCACATATTAATCTAAATTTAGCATTACTAATATGGAGTCATAAATTAGCTTGTAGTTCCTAATTTCTAGTTACCATAGCATAAAACCACACAATAATACAATAAATTAACAATTCATAACCATAATCCAAGGGCACTAGCAATTTAGCCCCTCATGGCATCACAAGAGTTTCACAATCATGTACAAATAAGAAAGGAAATAAGTGTAGAAGTACAAAGAAAAGAGACTACCCATTTTATTTAATCCACAAGGGATAACCTTCCAAATGTTGATTCAAAGTAAAAGATCCAAATTTTACATTGATTCCAATATCTTGGAGCACATGAGTATTACAATAATCTCTTCCACAAATGAAGAGTACAAAAAATCTACTCTAATATACCTACTACAATATAATCTTATTCTAACTACTTGGCATTTTTTTCTCTAACCCTAATCTATGATGTACCCTTCTATCTTTTTTTTCAAGCAACATCCCTTTCAGCGGGTTGTGATCGCTAGTCCTATGTTTTATTAAATAAAAAGTACAACTGATTAGGGTTACTAACCCTTTAAAAAAACCACTACTTCTAGCATCAAACAAAGCTATCCACCTACTACATTAAAATTAGGACTTTTAAGTTGATCCAAGTTCACTAAATTCTTCATCCGAGTTGGAAGCAATGGGAAATAAAGAAATTCTGTCCTGGTTTGCCAAGTCAATCCTACTTCAGCGAAAAATTTTGCCGGCCGATTACCCACGGACGAAATATGCGAAAAAATACCAATATCAGATTGCCAAATTTCATCCACTAAGCCCCTTAACCGCCAAGGAAGACCCCGTTCCTTATTCAAGATCTGTATTAGCTCCAAGGAGCTCCCTTCGACATCAAGGCCAGCACCCTCCCAACGTGTACACAATCGCAGACCCTCCACCAATAACTTAGCCTCCGCTTCAATGCTAGATTCTCCTCGACATCCAATTGCAAGTGCCCCTAAGAAAAAACATTGATCATTTTTGACAATCACACCACCACCCTCTTGACCAATTGCCTCTCTATAACAGTCCATCACATTAATTTTTTTAAGCCTCCCTTTTGCCGGCGGTTTCCATTGAACTACTGTTGAATGATACACAGTCTTCCACGCACTACAGTAATCCACAATCGATTGCCACGAACCTCATTCCAAATTCACATGGAATCGCGCACTTGTATCAATGCTTGGATTTACCGTAGGATAATTTGAACAATTTGCTCAAAATCTATCCTTCCATTATCAAAAATGAAAGAATTCCTCATTTTCCATACCGACCAGCAAATAATAAGCGGTACGATCTTTACCACAAACTGACTTGCTTTCGTGTGAGTAAAGTTCCACCAGTTCAAGCACCATGCCCTCCAATCCAGATGCCCACCCAATATTCCCATTCCAGCGGAAAAATATTTCCATACACGACATGTAAATTGACATTCTCCAAACAAATGCACCACAGACTCTTCATTCTCCGCACATAAAACGTAGCGAAATGGGCTATGCACACCAATAATCTTCAACCAAGGTGCCAATGGCAACCTCCCATACCAAAGTCGAGTAGAAAAGATCGAAATCTTATAAGGCACACACTTACCCCATACATTCGAAAGAAATGGATGCCTCGCCGATGATCCCATAAACAATTTATATGCCGATGAAACCGTGAAGTTTCCATCCGCAACCAAGTCCCAAAAAGACTCCGTCCTGCCATACAGTTTTTGTTTCAACACTAAACCAACCTGATCTAGTGGCAAGTGATTCAACATCTTCTCAACCATCCAGTGTCCATTCTTTCTAAATTTTTCGATTGGACAATAACCACAAGATGGATTAAACTCTGCCAAAGGCCCAGAAGGTAGCCAGCTATCAAAGAAAAAATCCGTAGAAGTGTCGCATGGAAGCCATATAATGTGTTCCTCAACGATATCCCGAACCTTTAACATTCGTCGCCAGGTACCCGATGCCGACTATTTTAGCGTGACTGCAACAGGATGCATCTTATTACAATACTTTTTCATTAAGAACTGTGACCAAAGTGAATTGCTAGTACGAAAATTCCACCATAATTTTGCCGAAAAAGCATCCATAATGGACTCTAGCCGTCTTACACCCAAACCCCCACTATGCTCCGGCTGACAGACCTTATCCCAACTTAGCCACCTCGTACCCCTTGGATTATCCTCACATCCCTACAAGAATGCCGAGAACACTTGTTGAAGTTCCTGAACAACGGTTTTCGGTGGATCATATGCCGCAATAAGATGAATCGGCAAAGACAAGAGTACAGACTTGAGGAGGGTAAGGCGACCCCCACTTGACAACATTCCACGCTTCCATCCACCAAAAACCCTCCTGACGTTACTTAACATATGTTGAAAATGAACCACTCGTCTCCTACCCATAAAGATAGGGCAGCCCAAATATGTAAATGGGAACTCTCTCTGACCGAAACCCGTAATCTTAGAAACCCGCCTCACTAAACCACTATTTGGATGTACAAGAAAGCCACTCTTAGCTGCATTCATGAGTTGTCTCGATAAACCTTGGTATGTCTGTAACCCGCGCATAACTCGCCTGAGAGATTTGCGATTTCCCGAAGAAAAAATCAATATATCATCAGCATATGACAAATGTGTAACATGCGGTCCACCATTGGTAAAGCGGTAACCCCGAAATTTTTCTACCTTTGGTAATTCAATAAACGACCAAGATAAATATTCCGTCGCAATGATAAACAGTGCAGGCGACAAAGGGTCCCCCTGTCGTAATCCTCGTGTCGAATGGAAGAAGTCTACTGAACCCCCATTCAAGATAATCGAAAACCACACATTTTTGCAATGCATCTGTATATCATATCAATCCACCTTTCACCAAAACCCATCCGTCGTAATACTTGGACACTCTATCACAAGCCTTAGCCATGTCCAATTTAAGGATAGTATTTTCACTTTTCGCCTTAGCCGATAATGCACCCACTAGCTCTTGAGCCAGAACCACCTTTTCTATAATCGACCTCCCTTGGATAAAAGCACTCTGATTTGCAGATATAAAGCAAGGCAAGATAGCAGCTAGTCTATTTGCCAACAACTTCGATATGATCTTACTCAACACAGTACAAAGACTGATAGGTCGATAATCACCAAATGAACTCGGATTATCCCATTTTGGGAGAAGTATCAAAAGAGTAGATGTGTATCCTCTAGGTAATTCACCACCACAAAAAAACTCACAGACCGCCTTGTGAATATCCAAGCCAACAGCACCCACGTAACTTGAAAAAATTTACTCGAAAATCCATCCGATCCCGCTGCACTATCACTATTGATACCCATCACAACCCCGCAAACATAAAAGTTGTATCTCTATCTCTTATCGCTCCAGGGCTTCTTGAATCACCAAATTCTGAGTTATATCGAAAGAGATATGTCAAGAATACCAAACTGTGGCAGAATCTTTCAGCACATTCAAGAAGCCCTGGACAAATTTTATGTTTTATGTTTTGCGAGATTCGGACGTTATCATCGTCAAACGTGCATACAAAGTTGAGTGACGTGATTCTGGCAGATTACCGTCGCGAAGTTCATGGACTATATTGAAGACCAAGACTTGGCGTGCTTGGACTTTGTGTTTTGGATCACGCCATTTTGGTTTAATCTTAGGATTTATTTATGTTATTTTAATTAAGTCCAATCAACGTTTTTAATGGGCTTAATTGTGGCGTTTTTATTTAAGTGTTAAGTTAATTACTTGGCCCAATTATCTTGCATGATAATTAGGAAAGTAATCTTTTAGGAAAGTTGGTGTGTTTGGAAAGCAAATTTGCACTTTGCTTCCTCACCAAAATCGTTTCTTTGTTTCCTTTTAGGATTAGGAAACTAGTTTGTTAGTTTGTCAGTAGGATTAGGAAACATGATTGGCAATTATCCCACATTGGAAAAATACCAATCATTGACACTTTTTGTAGCCTATTTAACGGGCCTTTCTCTTAACGTTTTATAGAATGAATGAATTACGAAATTTAGCTTTGCTAAAAAGAAATTTACAGCATTGAAAAGTTGTAAGACGTGAGTTATTCTTCTAATTTTAGTTAAATATTCATAAGACCCGCGAAGCCTATAGTGAGGAGCTTTAGGTGAGCTTACCCGTTCTAGATTTATAGAACACGCCAAACTGATAGGTCTAACTTTTGATTTACATTAGTTGAGCTGATTCTTTTTTTGTTAACGTTGGGGTTTGGTTGCTTCAATTAATCCTTTTCATTCCTTTACAATTCCGCATTGAGTTCTTTGTTCGTGTCTTGTTCGTATGTTTGGAGTAACAACGGTCCTAAGTGTGTGGAGATTCGTATGATCAAGGATCTTTCCTAGGTCATTTCGTATCATCCTTCCCAAGAGTAGATTGTAAATCAGCTAAAGATATACTTCAAAAGGATATTAAGAATTTAGTTTCTAAACAGATATTTGCTAGGTGGCAAGGTATTTTATCTGTTTTTGATTTCGATATAGAATATATTGAAGGAAAAAACAAGTCATTACCTAATTTCCTTACTCGTGAATTTTTAATAGGTAAAATTCAAAATGACGGACAAAGGTGAATCTTCCTCATTCAAAAATTAAAAGAAGCAAAGCCCAAGTGATTATGCTACTAATAAGGTACTCATCCCAAAGCCATTATCACCAACTATTCAAGTGTCAAACAATTTCACTCCTTTAGATGAATTTCCACCATTTCCAGCACTCACCTACACTCAAGTTGCTAGTACCCCATTCGCAAGATTAAGAAATCAGCCAAATAGTCAAACTTCTACTCCAAGAACAATGACTCCTTTACCCATCACAACTACACCCATTAATAATAATAAAACAAATTCATATCAACTCAAACAAGTATATGAATATTTAATTTTGACAAAATTTAAAGTTAAACCTGATATTCCTAATTTGAATTATTATACTCAAACTTTATTTACTAATACTGTTTTATGGTTTTCAGATGATCCAATAAAAAATCAAAGGTTTTATGAATTCATTCTTGTAGACTCGTTTTCAGTCGAAATTTTTCATAAGAAAGATGATTCAAATAAAATCACTTATTCAAAATGTGTCATTAAAAATGTCTTAAATTTTCAAGATTGGCAATCTATTCATTCCAAAAATCCTTTTTCAATTCCATATAATCCTCAAGGATATTCATATGAAGATTACAAACAAGCCTTGAAAAGGGCATTTTATTTAAGATCTTTTGAGCATTCATGGTTCTTTACATTTCATAAAGATTGCAAAAAAGAATTCCCGCTTTGGTTCTATGACTGGTGGGAAACTCATGGATCACAGACAGAACTATTGCCATCAAAGGCATTAAAAGGATTCAATTATTGGAAAACTCATTCAACTATGCCACAATATGTTAGAGAAGGTTAATGGTATATAGCAATGAAGGTTCCATGGATTTGGTGTTGGAACTTTCAAATTCAACAAATCAAAGCTGAACCAATGCCAATGTCACTCATAAGACAATTCAAATGCAAATGGTGGGAGAAAAACGACACATCATTATGTTGTCCAAAAGCAGTCAATACTATTTTGACAACTCGTCATAGACAATGGACTACACCAAAAACAACACAACGGAGTGAACAAGCAGGCCCCACTAATTCAAAAGTTCTTGTTCATTCAAGTCCTAATCTAGTTCCTAATCAGATTCCACAAACTCCAACAACCAGTCAATTCAAGCCAGAAGATATGGAAGCATTTTTCCAATTCATGGAATTCCAAAGAAAGAAAAACATTCAGCAACAAAAACAACCACAGATGTCAACCGATTCAACACCAAGCCCATCCCCAGAAGACATGTTTGGGGGACAAATGGCTCAAGACCCATATGAAATAAAAAAATGAAATAAAAAAAAATTAAAAAAGGAGAAAATTGTAAATTAAATTAAATTTTGTTTTCAGGAAAAGAGTCAAGAAAAATATCAGTTGAAGACATTCAAGAAGAAGAAATTTGACATGGATGACAAAGCACGGCATCAAATAGACTCTATCAACATTACAAAATTAATATCAAAACGAGAAGTTGGAGAAGGCAATTCAAGAGTTATTTATCAAAATGGGCCCTACACAATTGATGCTATGGAGGCCTACCAATCAGGAAAAAATTCAATAGTACAACCTTGGTGGAATTATTACTATCACAAAATCAAGAATGATTACTTTCAAGTCAAATCAGCAGTATTTTCAAAAAGCAAAAGTAAAGATTCCAAAGAAAGGTCCATTCAAGAAGACACAGCCATGTGAAGACCATGTGAAAGAAAGCAACAAGCATTCAAGCATTATTCATAGATTATGACAAGCACTTTCGGATTTCAAAATTCAGTCAATTCTATGTAATAGAATAGTTTATTTTATGTCTATAAATTAGAAGGACTTCAATGTATTCATTAGAGAAAAGTTTTCAGAAAATAAAATCTTATTTGACTCACTCCCCGTCTTACTCTTTATCTATATTTTGTTTAATTTGAAGGTACTTTAATATTCTACTCATTCTTTTATTAAATTTATTTTATTAAATTGGTCCTGCTCATTTTGGTATCAAAGCCATTATTCATTCAATCTCTTTTAATTATTTAAACTCTAATCTTTTAATAATACTTAAGTTAATTAATCAACATCTAGAATAAAGATTTGTAAGGTTTGGTAAGCGGTTGAGTAGCCTTGTGAATCCGTTGGTAAGCCATTGCATCGTCAGCTTAAGGTGTTCCCGGTTAGGCACTCCTGTGTTCCCCATACAGTCTGCATTCTTCATGTTGCATTAAGCAACTCAGGTACGTTTCAAAGTTATGAATTTAAATACTTTTAAGAAATTGTTTAATTTTGGTAATAATACTAATATAGTAGATACTGATAATATTAATCAAAGTCATGAAATAAAGTTTGATATAAAATCAAAAACATTAAGTTCTGTTTATCATATAGGTAGTTTAAGTTTCAATAATTCTTATTCAGTCCAAATACATGAACAAGATTTAACATTCAAAGACAATAAAATTAATGTCAAGTACAGCAATTAATAGGTATAAAAGTCAAGGATTTAAATATATTCATTACGGGTTGATAAAAGTAGTAATTAAACCTATGCATAGGATAGGTATTAATAATCCTATTTTTATAGCTTTAAGAGATAAAAGATTAATAGAATATCAAGATTCAATACTTGCTTTAATTCAGACTAATATATGTGATGGTTCAATATCATTCAACTGTGTACCTAACTTTTTAGCCAGTTTAGATGATGAATTGATTCTTGATTCATTAATTATGGATATTCAAATAGATCAACATAAAATTAATACTAGAAGCCGTAGTTTTGTAATTCTATACAAACTATGTTTTAAATTACTAAAAACTCTAATAGACCCAAGATTAAAATTAGAAGAAACAAATACTGAAGAGACAATAATATTTAAAGAAGATTCTACTAAATCATCAGTATATATTCCAAAAACTTTGAAGTGGGATGAAATTACTATTTCACAAACGTTAACTATAATTCATCAAATTCAATCACGAAATATACAACCAAGTAATGCTTCAAAAATAGTCAAACAAAGTGATGGTAGCTTAGTAATACACTTTGATGAAATAAGATCTAATAAATATGGAGCTAATAAAAGTTTAATTCAGCCTGCAGGATATTCAACTTCAGATATACCTACCTTAAGAAGAAATTTTAGTCAGCATACTAATTTAGACACTAATCCAGAAATATATTCAATACCTATTTCAGGAAGCCAAAGAATTCATTATAATCACCTTTACCAGAAATCATTGATACTCAATCATTTAATCAATCACCAACTAAGTCTGATATGAAACCTGATTCACTAGATGGTATTAGTAGAGACTCATTAAACGTAATTAATAATGAATTCACACCTAATTGTGATTATTTAGATGAAGAATTTAATGATGATAAAAATATACATAAAAGATTTTGGTATAATAAATTAAGTCAAGAATTCCAAGAAACATTAAATAACAAATGGAAAGAAGAATTAATAAAAAGAAAATTCAATTTTCCTTTCTTTAATGTAGAGAAAACTAGTTGGGTAGATGACTTGGTCATGAGTTGCGGCTTTAATTAAGAATTTGTATTGGTCTCTGCCAAGAGAAGGTACGTTGATGAGATCCAAACCTAGATTTGTCCTCTAAGACAACTTAAGACTAGTCTATGAGGACAATCTTTTACTCTATAATTGATGACCATTGTTTCAATACAAAGCTTTAAGCCACTAGATTTCATTTCCCTTAGCTAAATGCTAGAACACTTCTTTCTCTCCAATTGTTCTGTCCTTATTTGATCTCTGTTCATTTGTACTCTTATTATCATTACTTGTTTCTTTGTTAGACTTTTCAAAATTTCATCGAATATTTCACATCCAATCTGGTAATGTACCTCCCTATGGGATCGATACCTTACTCACCCTTCTGCAAAGGTGGGAAAGGACTATAAATTTACTTGTGGTCTACAAACACACCCGAACTCATGTGTTTCGCATCGCCGACATTTTTTTAATTGGAAATTTTGTATTAAGCGCGCTCTAAACCCTTATAATTGAAGAAAGCGTAACTTTAACCTATTTATTACTAAAGGCTTGAAAATAATTTAGTTTATTATATAATTATTTAAAGATTTTATTACACGTTTACAATATGTAATCTTTTTTCTCTCTCGAGTTTCAATAGTACTAGCATGATTTTTCATTCAATCTAAAGTATTGAAACAAAAATTAAATTTGGACAAGAAAAAACGAATAGAATTATAAATAAAATTGAGAAAAAAATAAATAAAAAGTAAATTATGTCCACAGTTGAAATCATATGATTGTCATAACTCTCCATTCAATTTAAAAAGCAAAATAACGGCGAGAAAAAAATGAATTGTAATTAATTTATAACAAAAAAGGTGAATTATGCCTGAAATTAAATCATTTTATTATCGATGATAGGCAACTAAATTATTCTAATTCAAAAATAATTTTTTTAAAAAGGTTTTTAAAAGTCTAAAATTTTTTCACCAAAGGTAAATGTATTAGAAGTGAGTGCATAATATTCTTATTTTCTTTTACTTCAAAGTGAATCTGGTATTAATTATTTATATTTATCATAATCAAAAATAAAAATTCTCTATTATTTTCTTATACAAACATACTTTTTTTTAATTTTATGACTGATATGATTAAATCATAGTTAATGTATATTACGTTAAACCAATGGATAATGTATTTTTAGTTCGAAGAAAAAAATAAGATTAAAATTAAATCAAGCTTTGGCAAAGAAAACTAAATAGTTTAATTGATTGAAAATTATTATAAATAAATCAATTAAATAATTGTTGTTTGTTATTTGAGTTTATCAACAGATAGTAAAGTCTTTTACTAATTTACATAAAGTAATTAAGTTATTTTCATGCCCTTAACAATAAATATGTTAAAGTTATTCCCTATTTAATAATAAGGGTCTGGAGTATGCCCACACAAAATTAATACATGAATTTTGTAAAGTATTCCATTGATACTCTTCCACATAAGGCTTAGTTTTGACAATATTCACTATAAGATAAAAAAATGGAGAGAGAAAACACTCCATCTTTACTCTAACATTCCACAAGCTCTGCTTCAATCTCTCGCATATCCTAAAACCCTAGATCTACAATTACTAAGGCTAAGTTTATGGTAAAGGCTTGAGAGAAGGCCCTTCAACTCTTTGTTATATGGGCCTTAAAAACAAATTGATGCTTTAGTACTAAAAAGCTTTATTAAAGAACCCTCAATCGGAATCATAAAGATGGAAATGTACTAGAAGACACAAAAAATTCAAAGATGAAGGATCTTGCATACAGAGTTAGAAAGGTTCAAAATCAACCAACCGTTTTCATCTTTGTCCAGCAATAGACCAAGCTGGTAGATAATATGAAATTAGCACTAATTAGAAGGTTTTTCTGCAGAAAACCCAAGATTGAAGCGATGAAAGAATATTTTTCCATCAACTTATTCAAAGGAGAAATTCGATTTGGGATCCTGAATAATAGGCGCATGCTGATCAAATTTTTCATCAGAAGAAGAGTGCAACCGATTTTGGGCTAAAGGATAATGTTTCATCCAAGGATTCTGAATGAGGGTGTCTAAATGGTTCCCTAACTTCAATTTGGAGAACAAATTGATGACTTCCTCGGTATGGATGGAGTTACCTAATCTTCCTTGCCATTTATTCAAAAAGGATTTATTGTTCACCATCGCCAAAATAGTTGGAGTTCTTATCAAACTCGATACCACCACCACTGCTTTATCAAGGGCAAATCATTCTAGATTAGAAATCAAATTAGACCTTAGGATCCCTTTGCAAGAGAAAATTTGAATTGAAGATAGAAATCTAGGTTTCTGGAAAAAAGTAAAATTCCAAAATGTCCTCATGATTTACAAATGTTGTCACAACTTTGGTCATGTAGAAGAAAGATGTAGGTTGAATTCTAAATCTGTAACAAAGGCTGAAAAGGACTGGACAAATATGACTAAATTTGAAAATGGCAAGAAGATTTCAAAAGCAGAACTACTTAATTATTGCTCTGCTCTCCCAAATAGATGTGAAGTTTGTGAATACGAAATTGCAAAATATAGATGTTGATTCTTCCAAAATTCAAGAGAAAAAGTCTCTTACAATCAGAGACAATAGTGAGAAGAAGAATTATGATGCAACAAAGACCAAAAACAAGAAAGAAAACCTAGAAATAATCCCTTTTAGGATAAAGGTTGGAGTCGCAAAAATAAAAAAAGGGTTGTAAAGACAGCTGTGGAGATGCAATAAAGACCACATATTGCGAAGAAACAATAACAGGAAAGTAATGTCAAAAAAAGAATCAAATAGACTCTGTTATCAAATTGGAAGCAGACTTGGGAGCAATGACATATCTTGAAAATGCATACTTGGATTTTGAGAACACAAAGACACAAGTTATGGGAATGATGGACACTTTCAACATGGGAAACAAAGTGCAAGAGACAATGGAACTTGAAGACAAAACTCTTATGTCCATAGAGTTTGAGGAAGCTACGGTAGAAATTGGATGGAAAATGTGAAAGAAGAAGACAAACAGGAAGACACGAATCCATGTACTAAGAAAGATATACAGCCATAAGAGGACACATCCATGAAGAACTATTCAGAGAATGCTATTGAGGACCAAGTGGTTGTAATTTAAGGAACAAACTTAAAATTGGTAATAGAGAGTCGACACTCAAAGGTAAAACTGAGAAGAATAAAAAATAATAGAGAAAATAGAATAAACAAGTTAAGAAATAAAGGAAAAAAAGCAAAAGTTTGAAGGCTGTTGGAGCCCAGGTGTTGTACACCTGGTTGCAAAAGATGTTCTGCGTAAAACGTTTTTTTGTGATGTCTAAAATCAAACATGAACTTGTTGGGAAGGTTTTTGGAGCCATCTTAGGTGTTTCAACTAATTGAAATTTATGTCTGGTAGTGGATGAGGTAGTGGATACAATGAGTATTTAACATGTTCTTGGCTGCAGCATTGGTGATTAGGCTGATGATTGAAAAGGATGATAATGTTCTCGTTTGAAGTTTTTGTTTCATAGAAGCATGTTAATGTTTTGATGTGTTCATTGTTTTGGAGAGAGTTTTTAAGGCATAATTTATGAGGGCTCTTGAAATGGTTCTCTATGATATTTAAGGAGGTAAGAACGTAATACCCAGAGATTTTAGTGAAATTAAAATGTCTATGTATTATTTTTATATAGAAAACTATTTAATAGATTATGCTTATAGTGATAAAGATACGTGAGAAATTAAATAGTTTTAAGTTTCTTAAGGAATTATTTAAAAGAAATAGAATAAGATACAAATTTATTGAAATTTTAATATCTAAAATAAAAGGAAACTGGTACATGAAAACCCTAGAGAAACAAGGCTAAAAATTAGGAAACAGAATACTTGAGGTATAAGGAAACTAGTACATGTAAACCCTAATCAAGCACTATAAATAGGACCCTTTCATACATCAAAAAATTCACGTAAGAACTTTTAGAGAAAAAGAAAAGGGTGATAGCAACTACAACAATAGTAAGTAAATTTCTAGATTCTTTCAAAATTATAAAGTTTGGACACGCGTCGAGTACCGAGAGCTCGTCGAAGTTTATGTGCTGGTAGGCAGGGTGGTAGACAGAGAAAACATTCACAGCCAGATAATGATACACGTATTGATGATGTCTTGCAGCCCGGCACATCGTCACAGTTTCACACTCCAATGGACAGCACACCAACTGTAAAATTGTCCATAGCTTCCGACAACCATTATCGTGATACGTCTGCCATTCCATTCCCTGCTCTTGATATGAGTGCAATAGTTCACAATGAGCTGAACGATGTCGACATTAATGTGAACGTTCATGTAAATAAAGTTGAAGAACATTTAAATGAAGTTGAAGAACATTTACATGAAGTTGTTGAACATGTAGATGAAGTTCGTGAACATGTACATGGAAGACTTCGTAGATCAAAAAGAGTTGCACGTCGTCCTACATGTGGTACACACGGCCATTTGGGCGGAGATTGAAAGTACACAGTTCAATATTATGTGTAAAATGTTTTTACAATGTATTTGTATTTCTGTCTAGTGCCTTAACTACTATATGAATCTTAACTGTTTTTTTAAAAAATTTTCCTACACATTTTATATGTGCTTATTACTATATGGAATGTTGTAAAACAACTAAAAAACCAGCTATGTTTTTTGGAACCAACTATTAAATATGATTATTTTGGGATTATGCAGTATTCATTAGTGTGATGTATAGTGGATAACAAACTTAAGGTTAAACCAACTATTAAATATGAATATTTTGGAAACAACTATTAAAAATTGTTCTCAAACCAACATTACATTTGTACATGGATTTTCTTGAAAAAAAATTGCACTTTCAACCAGTTGTTTTTCAGACGCCACATCCGGAAGAGACAAGAATCGTCCGGACGTGCGTCCGGATACCAACTGGTTGATCCGGACGCCACATCAGGACGACAAAACAGTCTTCCGGTTGTTTTAAAAGAACTCGCATTCACCGAATGCGAGTTCTTTTTTTTTACCGGACTACACTTCCGGATGAGAGTTTTTCGTCTGGATGTGTTGTCCGAGTAAACCAGTGGGTATTCGGACGACATATCCGAACGAGAGTTGTCTCGTCCGAAATTGGTGTCCGGGTAAACCAGTGGGTATCAGGACGACATATCCGGATGAGAGTTGTCTCGTCCGGAATTGGCGTCCGGGTAACCAGTGGGTATCCGAACGAGAGTTGTCTGGTCCGGAATTGGCATCCGGATACCCACTGGTTTACCCGGATGCCAATTCCGGACGAGACAACTCTCATCCGGATATGTTATCCGAATACCCTCGGTTTGATCCGGAAACCTTATCCGGACGAGTGTTGTCTCGTCCGGATGTGGAGTCCGGATCAACCCGAGGGTATCCCAATGCCACATCCGGACGAGACAACGTGCGTCCGGATGTAATATGTATGGAATTTTATTCTTTGAGGAGTATGAGAAATAGTTTATTGTTTCTTCAAATAATAAATAAACTTAGCAAATCACTTTTGATGCAAAGGAAATAATTTCAAGGTGATGCTTTAGTAAAAATGAGTTTATGTATATAATTGAGAGTTATTTTTTTATTTCATCCTCCTCTTGATGTAGTTAAATTGTTATTGACGCCAATTTTAATGGCTGCAACTCATTCTATACATATTAATTTGTAGAACGATGTTTTGGTCTCCATTTCCTCACCCAAAAAAATAAAAGTAAAAAAATGCAAACTTGTTTTCGAGCTCATAAATCATAATATAACTGAGAAAATATGACTCAATCTCCATCAAAATTAATTTATATGCTTGTTACAACTTACAACCTACAAGTCATTATTAATTATTCATTTCTAAACTAGTCAAAGAAAGTTTGAACATATTTTAAGTTTGGGTTAACATCATTAACTGAAATAAATACATTATTACTTGTACTAAGTGAAATACAGTTGGTCCCCCTCCAGGCTCCAGCTTTGACCTTATTGCATGACGGATGACACCCCAACCAAAATAGTACCATTCATTAAGCTAACAACTTTCCTGACCATTGGATCCTATTAAATAACTCCACAATACCAAATTTACACAATATTATGAGTACATCAAGCATTTTTTGTCTGGCCATTGATAACTAGATGAACTCAATCAAACTACCCAACATTGACTTTAAAGCAATAAATGGTCGAATTCAATCAAACTAAAAGGCACACCAACCAATCCATGAACCAACATAAAAAGGGCCAAACACAAACATTAGAAGTATTATACAATCTTTCTAAAACAGAGAAGAAACATAAAAATATTTCAAGCTTTGACATTCACTATGAAATAGCTCACTAAATGTACTACTACAAATGAATTAAAAGTGAACTACAACTTATCATTTTTCTTCTTCGCTCTCACTTCTGATGCATCATCTTCTTCTTCATCTTCTCCGTCTTTATCTTTTTCATCTTTCTCTTCTATATCTTCATCTTCTTCTTGCTCATCTTCCTCTTCATCTTGCTCATCTTGCTCATCCTCCTCACTACCGCTATCCTCCGCGTCCTTACGTGCATCCATGAAAACCGTGAATGAAGCCTTTTGCTTTTTCGTCATAATATGGTCAATCTTTTCAGTGCAGAGGTTGATTTTCTTGTTCATCTTGGCCATCATTTTGTCCATTTTGTCAAATCGTGACAACATCACACTCATGAATCCTTCATCCACTCTGCTGCTACCTTCACCATTGCTTGGCCCTGCTTCAGTTTCTCCTCCCCACCTAGCACTACTTATACGACCCCTCCCAATGTCATCATATATATAGTCACCAATATACGACAGTATATCAACACCACAATAACGAAATTTGGATTTTCTATACATCCATTTATTCCCACTATGGATCATGTGCATACGCCTAAAGCATTCAGCATCTATTATGTCGAAGCTAGTGGGCGTACTAGGCTGCTCATCATCCAATGTAACTTTATAGTCAGCAAGGATTAAAGTGATTATCCTTCCAAAACACAATCCATGCTGTGATTTTTTCTTACAGTACATCAAGTATTTAATGAAAAATGCACCGTAATTTATCTGTATTTTTCGCATTAATGCATAAAAAAGATGAAGACTCACATGAGATATATCGGTTTTATGACCCTGGGTTGGGGCAAGAATACTAGTGACTGTGATATAAAACTCGATGACATGGGGTAAAATATGTCATCTTCAACTTGTTCACCCCATGCTTAATCTCAACATCTGGAAAAAACTCCTTCAAATCGTTTTTCACTATGATGGGACTCCATTTAGTAGGAATAAAGTCTTCACTACCCACATTCGGACACCTCAACAATTTATTAATCCATGCAGCATCAAAACTTATTCTAACACGTTTAACCACGGTAATCAAAAGTCCTTCAGATTCTCGCATATTAGCGAAAAACTCCCTGACTAATTTTTCATAGTAGTTATTATGAATTACTAAAAGTTTAGAGCAACCCAAGGCTTTAAAATTTTCTATAATCAATTGAAAACCATTGACAAATTCTGAGGTATTGCACCATTTACCTTTACATATAGCTTTAGTAGAAATCAAGGGCCGCCTCATCATAAAACCATGCACCTTCTAACTCTATAAATGTATCTCTGTATTCGGAGGAGGATGAGTCATCTCCTCGTTGGCCCATCCCGCTATCTCCCCCTCCTATTTTGCCCCCCCAATCGACCTCCTCTATGGCCAGTTCTACCCTTACGACCTCCACATATTCTAGCCATATACTCGCTCTAGGTAGGTCTGTTTGATGAAGTGTCTGGATCTGCATAAATACAAACAAGTAAAAAGACAGTGAGTTTTTATTTCATATGCATGTATTCCAGTATGTTAGGTCAAATAACTGCTTAGCAGTTCAAATATACACTTGAAAGATATATACTTTTCTTCCACTAGTTAGTTACTCAAAAAATAGCTCTATCATTAATTTTGCTCATTAAGTTTCAGCATTATAATGATCAAAAAACCTATTAGGAACAATGAATGAATGAACAATTATGAAAAAGAAACTGAATATAGTATAACTTAAGAATGAACCAAAAAGGGTTTGGAATCATCATTGATCAACTCACACCAACCCACTGCCATGGATGAAGAGTAATCAAAGAGATGAAACAATCCATTCCTATTGCTAGCTCATACACATGCAAAATGTATCCCTGAAATGTGACTATTTATGATCCTTTTCTTGAATGACATGCAAAATGTGATAGCCTGAAAGGTACATCAACATAGCTGAGGTGTTGGACCAAATTTCAAAACCACAAAATAAGGAATGAAACTACAACATGCATTTCTATACAGCCTGTCAATAGAGTGGAAAAGACAATAAGCACATTCTGTAAGGGATACTCATAACCATATTGATTAGTTCCAACAGAACATAACGAAAACAAAAGCAACACCATCCAATTGCTACTTTGAATGTAAGAACTGACAAAAACTGTTCACAAGAACCGATATACAAAGCCCTCCCGATACACAAAACACAAAATCAGTGTATCAAGGCTCAGTTTAAGAAAAGAAAACATATTACGGCATCATTAATGGATTAATTTTACTAAAAATTCTTCCTTCTAGCTACCTTGCAAAGACATAAAGAATAAACTATAAATACTTCAATCAATCAAGTTGGTGGCAAAAAAAATCCAAACTAAAATAACAATTTTCCTTTCCTATAAAAATATAAAAATATAGAAAGAATAATTATATAGAATCTAATAAAATTTAGACGCCAGTCTTAATCTAATTGGTACTCACAAAATTATCACTTAAATATTTTAGAAAAATAATTCTAAATTTAAAAACAAATTTTGATTCCTTACAACTCTAAAACCTATTCATATAGTTCTCTATATTTATAGAATCTATTTGATAGCTCTCTATATGTGAAATATGTTGAAACAACTTTAATTGCCCTCTCAATCTCGTGTATTAAGTCATGACACTCATTGGTATCATGGCTATGTGTTCCCTGGAACGTGCATTGCCGACCTCTATCCCTGTCGACGTCCGGAGTTGTCATCGGTCGTGGCTGTGTGAGGATCCCTTCTGATTATACTGTGGCAAATATCTCTGCTCTAGTTGCGTTTAACGGTGTGAGCTCGTTATGGTGCACCATTTCTTTTTTTTCCTTTCCTTTGAACGGAAAAACCCGATCAGGGATGGAAAGTCGTTCCAACATCCCCTTTCCTTTTTTATCTCCTGATCTTGGGTCAGTCGTTTGCGCTCCCAGGACGCCGCTCTTCTTTACTTTCCTCATCCCGTACTAATCCCTTTTGTTTTGGTTCGAGTCTTCTCCCAATGTTGCTCGGTGAGCCCTCTGAAGAGCCTCTTCATATGTTTTGGGATAGATCTCGGCCATGCTTCTATTAAAGAAGCCAGGCTTCAATCCCCCCACGAAGGTCGTCATCAAGAGCTTGTCATCCTTTCTTGAAACATGATTTGCTTCATGCGTAAATCGTGACACATATTCCCTCAGTGGCTCATCTTCCCTTTGCCTAATACTCATCATGTGAGTAGAAGGTTTTGTGTGTACAAATTCCCCATAAAATTTGCCACAAATTTCTTTTCAAAATCTTCCCATGACACAATAGACCCATTAGGCAGCTCGTCATACCACTTTCTCGCGGCCAAGGAGAAGGTAGAGGGTAACACCAAGCATTTTTGGTCATCCCTTAGTTTGTACATGGTCGGGATTGAGTTGACATACGACAGATGGTCGCGGCTGTGCCATCAAACGGTTGCAAATTTGAGGGTTTAAAATGTCGAGGCATATCTGTCATCAGGATAACTTCGGACAAGGGTGACCTCCTCTGATCTACGGTCGGATAACTTATTTCATCCAAACGTTTGGTTATTTCATCCATTCGTTGTTTGACCTCGTCTCTTACTGGCCATTGACTCCTTGGCTTGTCCCTGATGTAGTCATTGTTTTCCTCTCGCCTATACCTTCTGGGATCGCCTCCTGATCTTTGACCGGAACCAGAGTCCTCATCCTGGTGATGGTTCCTTCGCCGAGTGCGGCGATCCTCATTTTCGTAGTGATCATAAGGGTGATACGAATGGAGTAGCTTTTGAATTCTATTCCACACGTTTTCCACAACCTTTGGATCGTTGTTTCTCAATAATCACGAACAAGCAACAAACACAACAAAATAGAAGATATTGAACGAGAAGGAATGGAAGAAATCAACCAAACCTCAACGTTATCACAAAAAGATTCAGTCCAACTAATGTAAATCAAAAGTTAAACTTCCTCAGTTCGGCATGTTCTATAAATCTAGAACGGGTAAGCTCAACCTAAAGCTCCTCACTTAAGGTTTTCGCGGGTCTTATGAAAACACAATTGAAATCAATTGAATCCTCACATTTTTTTTCTCTCAACTTTTCACGGTTGGAAGAAGGCTTAAGCTATGCTTAATTTTTATCAAAATTCATGTCATCATTAACGTGTAAAAGAAGGCCTTTAAATAGGCTACAAAACAAAACCCTAATGTTTTAGGAAACTAAAACTTAAAAGAATAACTTTCCTAAATTACTTTCCTAATTATCATGCAAGATAATTAGATCAAATAATTACTTAGCCCATAACTAAACACAAAGACTTAAGCCCACAATTAAATGTTTAATGGACTTAATTATTACAACTCAAAAAAATAAATCCTAAAGATTAAACAATGAGAATGGCGTGAACATCATGAAGCCCAACACGCCATTGCTTGGTCTTGCCGGCCTTTGTGGAGTTTCTTCAAGGTGGATCATGAATTGTTAATGAAGAAACATTCCAAATTACTTCATCTTGAGATGGTGATGCAAGAGCTTCCTCAAGTACTTCACAAGTTGTCGTCATTAATGAATGCAAGGCTGCCTTCATCTTTGAACTCCTTGATCTCGTCATTGGACCATCAAGACTCTCCAAAGGATCTCGTGAAGGTGGACTAGGTAACATGGGCTGATTTCCATCAAAGGGTCTGAGCGAGGCTCCTCCATACGCTGCACCATGTGTTCCAAGTTCCTCATCCTGAGCATCATCTGATCCCATCTTCCAATCCAACCTTCCTGTTCCTCCTCTCGGGAAGGTCGAAGCTGTGGAGTTGCTTCTTGGTCTCCCTTAGGAGCACTTGATCCGATTTTCGAGTGCTGTGACATAGGTAAGTCAGAAAAATGTTTAATTCGGCCCCACGGTGGGCGCCAATTGATGAGTCTGAGTGCGAGACCGAGCTGACAACCCTATGACCGAGCTGGTGACTAAGCTTCCTTAACCTTCCCCTTCCTGCACAATCAACACTCCTACTGTTAACTTCCAGGGGATATTTCCCGTGGAAGCTCCGATGGCTCAATTAGTCCCCTTCCTCATACAAAAGGGATTGGCATTTATAGGAAAAGAATTCCGAACCTGTTTAATTACTGGCAAGGAACAGTGACCAGGTATGAGCTTTACCGACCTGTTTCACTTCTTGTCACTTCGTTAATTGCGTGACGTTTTAGGTGACCCTTGTACGGTCAAAGTCGATTAGATGACATTCACATGATCATTTCTGCTTCGACTAGTCACATCAACACTTTCTTATGTCAGTTCCTATTCACGTGTCGTCTTCTTATTCGTTCGCTATGGGCCCGACAAATCATTACTCATCAATGACGATGATGATGATGATGAAGATTTAGAGTATATTTGTCTTTTTATTAATTAATATTAACTTAATTGATTTTTTTCTTGTAAATATACCTTTTTGTATTATTTTATATATTACTTCTAAGACCAGATCCTGTGTCCAGTATTTATCCGATCTTATTCTGTCTAACGTTCAAAACAACGTAGTTTTATTAAAAGTAGGGACTAAATACATAAATATCACTAAAAGTACTTTACAATTATTAGACTTTAACCAAGAAATTAGTGAACGTATAATTTTAATTAAAACTGACAAAATCTTGGACATAAGATTCCGTATCATTACTTCCCCCACCTCGTTAATTAAAATGCAGGTTTTTAAATCACAATGAGGTAATCAACAATTTTGATAAACTAGAAGGAAGTATTTAGCAATTAACCCTTATTATTACTAGTACATGTTGGATTTGAAACTCAAGAGTTGTCACGAAAAATCTTAGATTCATAATTCAAGACTTGTTGGTCATACTCATAGGTCCTGGATTCATCCAGGGAGTGCTGAATTTGTAAGATTTCTCCTTTATCTTTAGATTCAAATGAACATTGACCTGTTTTATCCAGAGCTACTTTTGAACATACCATAATGGTTAGTTAGAATCAGCAAAACATGTTGGAATGTATAGAACAACTGAATTTATTAATACATACAAAAACTTTTCTGGGACTATTCACTGATCTGTTGTTCCATTTATTCCAACAGTTGAGCAAACTAAGGTTGATGAATGAAAGAGTCTCAATACTTTACAAAAACAAAGATTGTTCACTAGCAAAACAATGGTACAATAATAAATATCAGCATCAATCTTAACATCCTTGTCCAACTGACTCTGTGTTTGTATCTGCATCAATTTCAGAAGAAAGTTCGGAAATTCATAATATACGTACATTTTTGCATGCTTTTACAATTGACTGTGCATTATGACGGTTTAGCCATAAAAACGAACTACTTTTCATAATCAAGATCAATGAAAGCTCACTGTAGTTAAAGAACATTTTGTGAAAGGGAGGGATAAACCACTCTAGTTGCTTAACTGAATGATTTTTCTGTAGGAAAAATAAAGAAAACAAAGAAGGCTTTAGCTAATGGATTAAGAGTCAAAATATATTGTAGCAATCTGGCTATGTCCAAATCCAACTTGGTACAAATTCTCTCCTTTGAACACCAAAGTTCAAACTGTATTTTACAAAGATTTTTTTGCTTACTATTTTTAACTCTCCAGAGAAACAACAATTCATATTTTTTCCTTTTGACATTTGGATTTTGGAACCCCAAACATCATCTCCTCTTTTTCAACTTAATCTTTCTCTGACTCAACAATCCCTTTAATAATGATCATTGATTAAAAAGCAATAAATGAATAATAACGTTGATAAAGCCAATTAAAAAGTACCAACTTTATTTGGGTGGCCAAAAATACTAAATTCCTAACCAACTAAGATTTTTCACTTGTTTTGGAAAAAAAAAATAATACCTTTAATGCTCTGATTCGCCAACTGAGCAAGAGAGACGACAGCCAAAGCTTGTCTATGCAACATCTTCAAGGTCTATGACCCCTGTAAGAAAAAGTATAGTAGTACAAGCTAAATCATTTTTCGTCTTTCTGAATCCCGTATTACCCTGTTTTTGTTAACTTTTGGAAATTCTTAGCATGGAAAACCAAAAACTCAAATCCTGATGATTGAAGGAAAACAGTAATATCACAAGAAGTTGTGGAGCAGCCTAGTTCATCCATATGATCTTCCTACCTTGTAAAACATTGGAAAGCTCCTGGATTTTCCTATGTCCCATGAAAAATTAAAACGGTTAGCAGAAGACTGTTCAAAAAACTTCCAAATTGGCTTCCAAAAGGAGTGGCTGCCACAATGAAAAGATTAGTTACTGAAGAAGACATGCCATTGAATCAGATATTCTTGAAGCAGGCATGATATATAAACTAGTTGATGCTATTGCTAATATCTCAGAACAATCACCATTTAAAACCTGCTGGCACCCTCATAACAAAGTTGCTTCTTTCTGCTCTCATTATCCTGCAAGAGATATAATGATGAACCTGAACGCCTGCAATATAAAGTACAAAACGAAAGGGATCTAAGAGCTCACAAAAACTTTGAATTATATAAAAGGTAAAAAAGACGCAAATAAGTCTTGTTTATATTGGTTGGCATTCAGCATCAATAAAGGATAAAGAACTAACAACTAGATTCCAAGACCAAGAAGTCAAATTCATAGAATTGAAATGAATGCTCTATACAACTGATTCAATGAATCAATATCGACATATCTACTGTACTAAAAAAGCTGCCCATTCCTCGCATCAAACAGGAAGGTGGTGAAGGATAAATTTTCACAAAAAAAAAAAACTTTTTACCATGGTAATAACATTTAGTTTGGTTGCTGTACAAACACAGCCTGCCTTTTGTATTTCTCTATAACATCTCATCCACTGGGACATGATTTACCATTACATATCAAAATGCACGCAGACATACGAAATTTACCATCACAGATCAACATGCATGCAGACATACACACAGATGTAAACCCAATTAAGCGGAGAACCACCCACTTTTAGATAGATCAACTGCAAAAGTTACAAACTGGACAACAGAAATTATTGAAGAAAGGCTTTACAAAGAACTGTTATATTCTAGACAACAAAGGCTTTCCAGTTGGCAAGGAGACCACATATACATCCATCCATGCCCAAATGATAGTCTCAATAACTCATTGGTGCTTTAAACTTCAAGCATTATGCCTTTGAACTTCCACAATGTATCCAGGAGCAATCCTTGAAGATCGGCAGTGAAACTCAGCTTCCAATTTGAACATGTACTGCTATCCCACAAAATAGCATCTGAGGACTAGTTACTTTGTAACATCAAAGGATCCAGAGAGTTGCAATGTACCAAATGACCATCTTTAATCCGCTGTTTATGATTTCGGCCATGATCCATTGGTTTCAAACTTCTGAAGTATCTTAGTAAGAGAAGGATCATTTCCTTCGTATGGGAGTAAATCCAATAAAAGGTAAAAGGTAGATGAATCTAGTGAAATTCCTCTCATATCCATTTGCTCAAGATAGACGAGCACATCATCATATTTCCCAACCCTAAGAAGTCCTTGGACCATAACTTTGTATGTAATCTCATTAGCCAAGCAACCATTCTCTTCCATTTTCACAACAAACTCCTTAGCTTCCTCTATGAAACCTTCCAAACAAAGACCACTTATCATTGTTGTATATGTTACACAATCAGGATCCAATCCTTTAAAAGGGAGACTGTTGAAAAGATCTTGTGCAGCATGAAGCTTACCACTTTTCCCGTCAATGATGATAGTGTACATAGATATATGAAGATCTACTCTGTCAGCTTCAATCTTGTGCAACAAATAGAATGCTTCATCAACATGTCCACTCTTGCATAAGCCATCCAACAACACGCAGTATGTATGGAAATTAGGGATTAGGCCGGCAGCTTGCATCTCGTTGAAAACTTCTCTTGCAGTAACACATTTACCCATCCTAAATAACCCTTTTAAGACAGCAGTATAAGTACCTGTATCAGGTGTTAATCCTTTGAGCGGTAACTCACGAAAAAGATTCATGGCTTCATCCATTTTCATTTTCCCAAAGTATCCATTGATCAAAATATTATAGCTGAGAAGATTGGGAACAAGGCCTTTAGCAACAATTGTGTCAAAAATTTTCCTTGCTTCATCTATTTGCCCCTGCAAACAGTACCCATCCATCATTGCATTATACGTTACAGTATCAGGATTCTCACCTCTCTGTACCAGGATCTGAAAAACGTCTTCAGCATCTTTCATCAATCCTTCCTTGCAAAATGAATCTATCATGATAGTGTAAGTAACTCTATCTGGAGAAATACCGAAACCCATCATCTCATTCCATAAGTTTTTTACCTCTTTCCATTTGCCTAAATTACAAAGGCCATGAATCAAACAATTGTAAGTGACAACATTAGGGGGAATGCCCTTTCGAATCATCTCATGTAAAAGGGAAAGAGCTTTATCCAGTACTTTATGCTTGCAGAGACTGTCAATAATAGTGCTGTAGATAATAGTGTCGGGTTCCCAATTTTTAATTTCCAAGAGTCTCAGGACTTCAATGGCTTTACTAGTGTTCCCCGCCTTACAAGACCATCTATTACAGTTCCATACATAACTAGATTCGGTTGACAGAGTTTTTCATAAATTATCTTGAGGAACAATACCTGAGCCTCAGAAATCCTACCAACTAGAAAGAGCCCTTTAAGTATGGTACCAAATGTGGTTACATCAGGCATAAAACCAAGCTTGAAGAAGCTCCCCAACACGGAAAACCCAAAATCGACTCGACCAACAAGGCAGAAACAGTTAATGGCTATATTCATGGTATAATCGTTAGTTGGGGTGCCCTTTACGCGCATATCTCTGTAAACGGAAATGGCAGGTGAATAATGCTCCATCTTAACTAGGCGGCCAAGCAGTTGGGTGAATTGGATCACATTAGGCAGAGGCCTCATTCGGAGCATCTGAGTGTACAAATGCAAAGCATCATCAACATTCTTGATTTTAACAATATCATTCCTCAACCCAGCAGCATTCCTACTCAAACTAACACTAGTACTGGTGTACGTCGCATAATAAAGAACAAATGGGTTTGTATTTGGATTTGGAGACAATAGAAAATGAAGATTAGTACCTCGTTTCAGTGCTTTCCCAATATGAGCTCTACCCATAGCAAAAGCTCCCCTTGTCATCATCATCGAGCTGGGGTTGGGCAAACCTCCCAATTGCTGTTTCTTCCTGAATAATGGGGAAATTTCTCGCCACTGAATCCCCCCACAAACGAAACTTTAGAGGGAGTTTCGATGGGAATGATGAATGAAATGAAACCCACCAGACGACGCTCTACAGATTTCCTTGAACGACGTGGTTTCTAATTTACACTTCTGTTGATTTTCTTCTTTTAAATTTTAAGAATAAACTCCGAAAATTAAAACTTAACTATTTAAGAATTTCCAAGAATTATGTACGCAAAAAAAATGAATTTTAAATATTTACAAGAGTTTTGATTAATTTTAAGGATAAATGATTTCAATCATAATTCATCTAACTTCAAGGTAAGTATCTCATTGGTAAATGAATATGATAAAATTATATATTTGTTCGCTAATTTTGATTTTTATCACAGAAATCGTTTTTAATCATTTTTTAATTCATTTGATAAGATACGTAGTAGTTAGTTTAGTGACACTACTGATCATCCAAAATGATCTTGTTTTGTGCAACATAAATATAAATGATCTTGTTTTGTGCAACATAACTATCGTGGCTACTTGTTATATGGACAAAATAAAAAGAATTTAGAACTATTTATAATGACAAAATATAACTTTTTTAAAAAAAATAGAAATTTTATCCTCATATCAATAAACTATTAGCGTTATTTATACTAATTTTAACTTTATAAACACATCGCGCAATTGAGGTTCTTTGTTTTCATTTTTAAGTATCTATTTTATTTTATAACAATCATATAAATTTGTCTTTTAGACTACAAACAATTTTAAAAGAGAGTGCCATGTTTTTCTTTTGGAGAATAATAAAATGATATAGTTTGTTGTCATTGTGGATTTAGTAAGTTGAATTTAATGGGCAAAATTTTATAAAAATATTACTAAAAGTTATATTTTAATTTTTAAAAAATATTAATGTTGACACCCATTATTAAAATGCATGTTGAGAATTAACTTTGCTATTTTAACAAAAATATGTGTGTTTTAATCGGTGAGAAAATTTTCACTTTTCTTTACAAGCGAGGAAAATGCAGCAAAACAAGTATTAGATTAGAGGAATTTCAAAAGACATTCCGCAGCTGTTGGTTGATCCAAGGTGTTCGTATCAGGGTCTACAAATGATTTGAAGGTGCAGTCTCAATCGATGGCCGTTACTGTCTGGATGGGATTGCCCTCTCTTCCTCTACATTACTTTGAACAAGTTCTCCTTTTTGACATTGCCAAAACAATAGTATTCCTATTATGCTTGATAATGCCACTGCTATACTTTGAAAACCCATGCTGGCCCGTATTGCGATTCAGATTAACCTTGGAATACAGCTTCCAGAAAAGATCTGGATTGAGTCACATAATGGTGGATTTTGGCAGAATGTGTGTTTTGAGAAGGTTCCTCTTCTCTGCTCTTGCTGCCACAAAGTCGGACGGTAAATGATGCCTCAAATGCGGCAGAAAAAAGGGATAATTTGGACCCAAAGTAGCCCAGAAATTGAAGAAATTTCGTCCTCTTCAGCCATTGGAACCCAAGTTTCAAACTGTACTTGATCCTGTAAGTTCAACACCCTTCGTTGTGTCCTGAGAAAAATGAGGCTGGTGATCCTCAAAGTAAAAATGAAATTGGCTTTCAAAGAATTCCAGATACTCAAGGAAACTCCTCCATGTCAGAAACGAGAAATCAAAATGAAACAAAGCAGATACAGGTCGCGGAAGGAAGCCAATTGATTGCCAGTTCAAATGGAGAAGCTGCAATCAACTCGACTCTAACTGATGCTGAAGGAATAAAGGAAATTATGGCCTTCCCTGTGCTATCCGAGTCATATGCTCTCCACACACTCAGAAGCTGTTATGGCAGCTTGTCATTTTAAGGATAATAGAAATAGAAAACAGAATCGAAAGACACTCGGTCTCCACAGGAGGAATCAAGAGAAAAAACTCAAAACGAGACAAACCAACGTGGAGTCGCGGTACAATTTCTCTCGCAGCAAAACATGTTTTGCGGAAACAATTTTTCAATATGAAGAATTATAATCCTAAGCTGATTCGGAAGGTGAGTGGGATCATTAATGGCGTACCCAAGTACACAATCGCTAAGGATTATCCCCCTTGAACCATGTAAGAATTGACCTTGTAGTGACGTCGCATATCATATTAGGTTGTAGGTTTGTAACTGAAATGGCTTTGATGATTTCTTGATGTTTACCCTTATTTTGAATGTTTGTTTGGTTGATTGCTCTGATTGCTATGTTTTTGGTTTCACAAGTTGAGGATGTGCGGACTGCTATGTTTTGGTTGATTGCTATATTTTTGCATAGAGCTTCATGAGACCTGATAAGACTGGGAGTTTCTGCTCTTAGACCAAACATCATAGTAATAGTGTAAATTGTGTCCATACCTATCCCTTAATCAATCTACAACATCAAAACAATTCATTAAGCCATTCTAGAAATTTGACTAAAATTCAATTTGAAATGCTATGAATGATTTTCACTTAATAGTATAACCCCTATTAGTAAGTTTATTTCCCAGGAACATGTACAACTGCATACCATGACTAGCTAAAGACTCTTCAAACCACTGCTCAATACTATATTTGATTGCTATAAACTAAAATGTGACTTGCACGAACATTTCTATACATACGATGAAAATTTATAGGAAAAAGTTTCATCTCTATCTCAAAGAATTTCATATATGAGTAATAATATAATTGATGGCAAACATTCTAAGTGATTTTGAAGTAAATCAAAAGCAACCCCTCACTGGAATCTAAGGCACTAAATGCTATTATGAACAGCGTGATGATTTGTAAAAGCACAAAACTAGAGGTTAACTAAACTCTTTTTAGAAGAAAATCTTACAGCTTCAAACCAATGCCAATGCCGTAGAGTTAACTTTTGAGCCTTTTCATCATTTGATAGACCTTTCCTTACCTATGAACCCCAAAAAGCTCATCTTGATTAACCAATAATGCTCTTCTTTTTTGAACAATTGATATGCCTAATCGCTATATTGTACTGTGGTAGCTTTCATATATGGTACAAAGAAGTATCAAGGGAAGAACAAGATTAAGATAATAAAACCAAAAGTTAAAAAATATATATTTCTAACATTCTACTCACACAGCCTGAAAGCTATTCATGGAACCTAGTATTGAAGTAACCCAGACAAACCGAAGTTATCTAAATTCCTGCAAATAATATTTTCCATTACATTATGAACATTATAATGTTTTGTCAATTGAAGAACAAAGAGAGAGATAATCAAATAAATATGACTGATCGAACAACTAACATTCAATGGAAACGGAGAGTTTTGTCTGCTATGATCAAAAAGTTCTCTACTCGCACTGGTTGAAAAAGGTATAAAACCACTAGAAAGAAGATAAAAAATTTCATGACATCCAATATTACTAAATGACAGTAATTTGCTTTAAACAAGAAAAAAAAAACATAAGTATGCAACTAGAAAACTTCAGATAAAACTCTTTAGCACTTAGAACCAAGCAACAAAACTCACCAATTTTTTCTAAACAAAATAAAATTAAATGTCAGCATGGAGTTTGACAGTATTAAGAAAATGATTTTCTTAGAGATGAAGCAAGAGACAAAATAGTGAGATGAAACTTGCCCAATTGAGTGTGCATGAAAATCCATTAATGATAATCTTCACGTATCAATCAGAAATAGCAACTTCGAGTTTCTCCGCGAACAAATCACATCCAACGATCCATTTCTCTCAAAAGTGACTATTAGCTCTATTTCAAAAAGAGAATGGAATATGATAACAAATATATACTACTACAAAATTTAATTATGAAGAGCGCCAATACCCTTGTACAGACTGCACAGGAACTAAAATGCAATTTTGGTGATAAAAGTGATTGATCAAGGGATAGAAGAGATAATGAAACAGGCGATTCACGTAATGAAAACAGCTGGTTGAGTCAATTTGTCAGAGAATGCAGAGTTAACGGTGGAGGTCTGTAACTTTGTTACTTCAAGCCATAATAGGAAGGCATGCCTTTTCTTCGTTCTTTCAGATTTACTATCTAAATTTGGCTAACTTATGTCACAGAACAAAGAAACAGCTGTGGTAATTAGCAGTTTCAATCAAATTAATGAACCCAAGAGCAGCTGAGGAAAAGATTGATCTCTAAATTTTTTGTCCTGTTAATCCTAATAATTTCACTATGAAATACTATTATTTTCTTTTTCCACACGAACACAATGATAACAAAGTTTCAAGTGAGCTCATGATAAACATTTCTATTAACCCAAACAAAATTCTCTCCCCTATTCACACAAATACTAAAGCCCCAAAATCCACCAGATAAGAATAGCAGGCAGCCAAATAGATCACCTATAAGAAAACTCCTGAAACTGGAAAAAGAAATAAGATACATCAACGCACGACCAGGGAGACAATCTGTAATGGGTTGGAGATGATACCTCAATCTTTGTTTAACTGTTCTGGATTATGAGCTGCAAACTGGCAATTACTGCAAGCTAGAAGGATAAGCATTGAAACACGATTCTAAGTCGATATCATATACCTTTCTACAGATAGTGTTATTCAGAACTATATGACTACGTGATCTCCTGAGCTCCAGAGATTTGCAATTAACAAAAATGTTGCTCTTTATCCTCCATTTGGGACTTTCACCTTTGGCTGTCAGGTTCAAACTTCTGAATTATCTTCAGAAGAGAAATATCATTTATTTTTTCTGGGACCAAATCTATTAGAGTGGAAAAAGTAGACGAGTCCAGTGAAAATCCCCTCCTAGCCATTTCCTCAAGAAACATCTCTGCTTCATCATATTCACCTGTCCTAAGTAGTCCTTGGACAATAACACTGAAAGTGATATGGTCAGCCAAACAACCATTCTCTTCCATTTTCAGAAAAATCTCTTTAGTTTCCTCCAGCAAACCAGCAGCAGAAAGGCTAGTTATCATCGTGGTATATGCTATAACATCTGGATATAATCCTTTAACAGAGAGACTATTGAAAAGTTCTCGAGCAATATCAAGTCTCCCAGTTTTGCATAATCTGTCAAGGATAATATTGTACATAGCTATATGAAGATTTGCAGCTTCAATCCTATGCAGTAATTCCAGTGCTTCGTCAACATGTCCACTCTTGGCTAAGCCATCCAACAACACGCAGTATGTATGGAAATTAGGGCTTAGGCCGGCAGCTTGCATCTCGTTGAAAACTTCTCTTGCAGTAACACATTTACCCATCCTAAATAACCCTTTCAAGACAGTGTTATAAACACCAGTATCAAGTGTAAATCCTTTGCGCTGTAACTCACGAAAGAGATTCATGGCCTCATCCATTTTCATTTTCCCAAAGTACCCATTGATCAAAATACTATAGCTGAGAAGATCGGGAACAAGGCCTTTAGCAACAATTATGTCAAAAATTTTCCTTGCTTCATCTATTTGGCCCTGCAAGCAATACCCATCCATCAATGCACCATACGTTACTAGATCAGGATTCTCACCTTTCTGGACCAGGATTTCGAATACATCTTCTGCATCTTTAATTAAACCTTCCTTGCAAAATGAATCAATCATGATATTGTAAGTAACTATATTGGGAGTAATACCATAACCAATCATCTCATTCCACAAGTTTTTAACCTCTTTCCATTTGCCTAAACTACAAAGGCCATGAATCAAACAATTGTAAGTGACAACATTTGGGGGAATGCCCTTTCTAATCATCTCATGTAAAAGGGAAAGAGCTTTATCCACCACTTTATCCTTGCACAGACTGTCAATAATAGTGTTATAGATAACGGTGTCAGGTTCCCAATTTTTATTTTCCATGAGTCTTAGAAATTCAATGGCTTTACAAGTATTCCCCACCTTACACAGCCCATTTATTACAGTTCCATACATAACTAGATTCGGTTGACAGAGTTTTTCATAAATTATCTTGAGGAACAATACCTGAGCCTCAGAAATCCTACCAACTAGAAAGAGCCCTTTAAGTATGGTACCAAATGTGGTTACATCAGGCATAAAACCAAGCTTGAAGAAGGTTCCCAAAACGGAAAACCCAAAATCAACTCGACCAACAAGGCAGTAACAGTTAATGACTATATTCATGGTACGGTCGCTAGTTGGGGTGCCCCTTACGCCCATATCTCTGTAAATGGAGATGGCAGGTGAATAATGGTTCATCTTAACTAGGCGGCCAAGCAGTTGGTTGAATTGGATTACATTAGGCAGAGGCCTCAAACGGAGCATCTGAGTGTACAAATCCACAGCATCATCAAGATTCTTGATTTCAACAGTATAATTCCTCAAACCAGAAGCATTCCTACTCAAACTAACACAAGTACTAGTGTACGTCGCATAATGAAGAACAAATGGGTTTGTATTTGGATTTGGAGACAATAGAAAATGAAGATTAGTACCTCGTCTCAGTGATTTCAAAATCTGAGCTCTAGCCATAGCAAAAGCTCCCCTTCTCGTCTTCGTGAAGGCTGGGGCTAATCACAAATGCTCTTTCTTCCTTTTGGGAAAATTCTTGCCATTTTATCACTGAATCTCACAACGAAGCCTTAGATGAATGATGAAATCAAACCCACCAAAGGAGGCAGTGCTGATATCCTTAAACGACGTGGTTTCTACTTTCTAACTTCCACTTCTTTCTAATAAACTTGATTTTCTTATTTTTTTTAATTTGTTTAAGAATAACTCCAAAAAATTAAAATTTAAGAATGTACGAGAATTATGTACAAAAACTTATATATTGATTAACTTTACAATTATCCCAAAACAAAAATTAATTTAAACATGTACAAAAATATGTATGATGATGAGTTAGTATTTAATAATGGTCGTGATTCTAATTTTTAATCACTTTTTTTTTATTGTGAATTGAAATTGTGATTAACTCAATTTCCATATATGAAATCGCTTTAAATGGAACAACTAAATCATACTAAAATAGTTGTGATCATTAGAGATTAATTATGGAAATAACTCCTCGTTTATAATCATTGATGCAGCATAGTTGGAATTGGAATGAAAATACTATAATTAAATATGCACCTATTTTGATTAATTATTCCTCTCATTAATCAAACCCCACAATCATTAATTGTTTTGACAAAATAATTTGTCTTTTCAAAATATATATATTGGGTCTTTCTACCGTAATACTGTCTCATATACGAGATTTGTGTATGAATTTTATTTTAGCGTATAAAATATAAAAAATTAGTATAAAAATTAACGTATAAAATATCAAATATTAGCATATAACACATAAAAAATTAGAGTATAATGTGTAATTCACGTATCACGTCTAATATATGATATGGTCTTTCAAGAGTTTTTGAAAGATATATATAGTTTTTTTATGAATGTAAAATTATTCCCATAAGAGAAACATTAAACTTTGTAACAGTGTGGTCGGATATAGCCGACACTGTCTTTTGCCCAATCTATGTAAAAAAAAAAAGAGAAATATTAAACAAACAAGTACCACAATAATAAGACATTTGGTCTAGTTTAAGAAGGGGGCATAAAAGAGTTCAAATTTCTTAAATTAAATATTCTATAACTACCAAATTTCTTTTTTTTTTTTTTTAAAGAATTAAATGCTATTATAAATCAATTCCAACACTATTACAATAAATCTTTTATCTTAAATTACACTCGGTCCGACACTGACATCTATTGCTGACTTGAGACCGCTGTGACACTAGTGACCGGCTCTCAAATAATTGGGGAAGGGAAGTGTTGTTGGGGGATTCGAACCCTGAACAATAGCCAATGTTCTTCATATGGGCATTTCCAAATCTTCCAGACCTAACAAGTTTCATCACCAGCAACATTTCCTATCTGACAGGAAAACTTTCAGAACTCAGGGATCCAGTCAATCAGAAAGCAATCCTTTTCTCATCACTTGTACCCTTTCTCTGCCATTCAAAGACTTTCCGTTGAGAAAATGGATGCCACAACCTCATGGACAGTAAATTGCATGGAGATGGCATGAAATCTGCAAAGTATGGCTGTGAGGGACGAAGCAGAACCCAAATTATGTTATCATTCAACAACGTGCAACTGTCATGTAGGCTTTGTTGTGGGATACAAACGGACGGACTTTCATATGGAAAGATATGATATAAATATAGAAATAAAACGTAACTGGGATAGTCAAAATTCCAACACTGAGAACTGCTCTGCTGCTAAAAATGAAGACTCTAAAGGACATTTCAAGTTCGTGGTAAGTATTGAAAGTATACTTTGTTTTTAATGTGGATACTTTGACCTTACCAAGGGTAAACGACTGCCCTTTTATTTGATGATGGTTGGGAGCTGCTGTGTTGCCTCAATGTTAAAATTAAGAAGTCTTAGCCAATCCTAGGGGAATTTCTGAGATTCCACCATTTGGCAGAAAAATCTTCCAAAATTGAAACTTTAACTACCCCTCAGTAAGAAAAAGGGAAAAGAAAAGGAATCACCTCATAGTTATTCAAAAAAGACTTTGAATTCAATTTCATTGTTTATGATTTTCTTGAATTCAAATCTGTTGAGTTTAGCTGTTTGATATTGATTTTATTGGTATTTTTTGGTTGCTGCTTGTGAATTATTTATGGCGTAATATGATCCATGTAGCCGATTCCACTGTGGGATAAAGGCTTTGTTGTTGTTGTTGTTGTTGTTTCTTGGCAGTTAGAACCAGATTCCTTGAAATCTGCTTTGGTTAGTTAAAAAGTATATATAGATGGGAGTCAGGAGTAGAGACTTGAATTCTTTGCGAATTGGACAAAAGAAGATGGCTCATGCACTTGTTCAATCCCCTTGAGCTTGGTAAAGAAAGCATAGGCATCTACTATAAAAATTGAGATAATATTTCTTATTAACTTGGTATGTTGCAATAAAGTTGGAGAGTTTACACAGAAATTAGTTTCTTCAATTGGCCCCCTTGTGACCTAATTACTAGAGCATGGGCCAAAAATCTACCTTTCTTACTTCCTGTTATGGTAATTTAAGATAAAGTGACCGAATTGTTCATTTCCATGCCTTCTACTGTACCCTCCTTGCCTCAAAGATTGTCGGTGCCTTTATAACTTGATCTGAAATGCACTGTACTGCCAGGAATGTTTATGGTGCCTTAGTATTTCTCAGTAGGTTGAGCCGTGTTTTTCTATATCGATTTATATTACCGTTTAACTGAACTTCGCATTTGGCCATATGTTTGTTTCAGGCAATTCTGATGATTTTAGACAGTACAGTAAATAAATCAGGGCGATTAAAAGCTCTGTATGTGAAGACTGAGAAAGGTGTGCTTTTCGAAATTAAACCTCATGTTCGTATGCCTAGGACATTTGATCGTTTCACCGGAATAATGTGTAAGTTCAAATTGTCTCCCCATCTTGCATTTAGTTTTGTTTGCGTAAGTACATTCATTTACTTTTCTTATGGGTGGCTACAATCTTAAAGGTGAGTTTTATTCTCATGAGGTACATGTGCATCATTCTTGATAGTTTTATGAGATTCTAAGCTTGAATACAGAATATGTTTCTACTTTGCAATTTGTTTGTGTTTGAGTGTTGAAAAGGAAAGCAGATGTGATTCCAACTTGTAAATAGTTCTTATACTGAAATTTTTGAGGATGTGGCCCAAGAGGACATAGAAAATAGTGTGCCCCTGGAAGAGTCTGTGTTAGATATATTATAATAATGACTGATTTGCTGTTAAGGCAAAAGAAAATATGAAATAGAGTTTGCAGGAAGGTTAGCTCTGTTAACTATAGTCTATGGTAATTATTGATAGTCCTTAATTTTGCCATAGGAATAGGCTTTATTGTAACTGAGGCAATGATAAGTTCTGTATCGTAATTGGTACAGTGGTAGGGTAGATCCAATTAATTTAGAGAAAGTATAAGGATAGAGACCTTGGCTAAATCATTATTTTTTAAATTGCACTGAGGAATCTTACTAAGCTAATGCTTTTAACTTAAGAGGCCTATCTCATTTTAGATTCCATAAAGAACAAGTGCACATTTTTTTATCCATTCTGCTTAACAGATCTTCGTAATTTTTTTTGTAACCTTGCAGTGCAGCTATTACAAAAGCTGACTATAACTGCAGTTGGTAAGCGTGAAAAACTTTTGCGCACTATAAAGAACCCTGTAACCCAGTATTTGCCCATCAACTCTCGGAAAATAGGTGAATAGATTTTCCTTCTGTTTGCTGATCCCTCGCCAATATATTATTCTACATGAAGAATAATCAATATGTTCACTTGAGACCTCAGGCTTCTCGCACAGTTCAGAAAAGGTTGTTAACATGCAAGATTATGTTGCTGCTGTTGGTAATGAGATGAACCTTGTATTTGTGGTATGTCATAAGCCCAACGATGGACTATAATTTATATGCATTTCCAGTTGATTGGAACTTGTATCATTCTTGGCCTTGTGGCTTTGCAGGTCGGTGCAATGGCTCATGGTAAAATTGATGTAGATTACGTAGAGGATTTTGTTTCAGGTAAGCTGATTCAGTCATTGCCCATATTCAGACTTGTTTCTATAACTTTGCTGGTTTTCTCATGTGACTTGATTATTAAGGTAGCTTGTTGTTTCACGAATGATCATATTTGAAATTTATTTAGTGAAGGAGTCTAGTTATATTAGAAGAAATTATAATGCACGAACTGGATCTGTTACCTCTGTTGTCTGTTTTACTGTTGCTCTGTAATCAGGATTCTACTCATATTATTTCTGTTGATTACTACTTTGTTGCCAAATGGTGTTGCCTGTTTATGCCATTGTCTTATTTCCCTTTGGTGGAAGTGCTTTGTGACTATACATTCTTGGACCTTCCGAGTGATTGGGTTTTTAAACGGGAGAAGATTACAATTTAACTGTAAACTGTATTTGTTGAACTATTAGCCATATGATTTAACCTTCCGAGTGATTCAGTTGTCTCTGCTTGTATTTGTATGATTATCAACTGTTAAATAAAGGGAAAAAAGAAAAATTGTTAAACTATTAGCCATATGATTTGAAATGCATGATCAAGCTCTAACTATATTCAAAAGCAAACATGAAGGACCAAAAATACATATATTTGTATATTATCATTCGAAAGAAGTAGTTTTTACTTTTTAGAGATTCAGAAAGAGTACCTTTTTTTCTTCCAATCTCTATTGAATATCAAAAAGAGCAAAAGAGCATTATACAATTGCAATTCAATAGTCCTAGACAATGTATTATGCCAACTTTCACCAAGAAAATGAATGAATCAAAGTCTATGCAAATATTTTCCTAACCAAAAAAGAAAATAAAATAAAATAAGTCAATGCTATTCTGAGTACTTTAGTGGGATTCTATGGCTACCCAATCACAAGAAAGAAAGAAAAAAACACCAAAAAATAAAATTCTTTATTAAATAATCCTTAAATTTGTCAACTCTACAATTATAGTATTACGCTGTCTTCACATTGCAAAACCTGACCAAACTTCATTTTTTTGACCATTCTGAAATGGAAATGACTACAAATACAACTATCATTCCTCCCCTTTGTCCATTTTCCACCATAATCATCCTTACGACTAGAATCACACAAATATAATTAGGGGCACTGAATATAAATTCCTCAATAGCAACCATAATGATCATGAATTATTAGTGCTTGGTTCAAATTTTGAAATAGATATTATTGTAATTAATGCAAAATAGTTTCATATATGATTTTTATTTATAAATTTTACTTTAACATATAAAATATAAAAATAATTATATAAAATATAAAAAATATTAATATATAAAATATAAAAAATTAATATATTAACATATAAAATATCAAATAACAAATAAAAAATATATTTCGCGTTTCATATATATAAGACTCCTTGCAAGTCTTTGCGTTAATTCCTAAACGTGTATTAGTCAGGGTAGTACTCTAAGGGTGAAACAGTGTTAGTGTTTAAACAAGTTACTGTTTTAAGGATGAAAGCTTTTTACAACCGAGAGTTTAAAAAGCAATGAAAAAAAAAAATTGCAATTAATTCTAATAGTAATTAACACTAGAGAAAAATCTGAAAGCAAGTCCCTGAAGAACAACTTTTAGTTTTTCCAAATGGGTGTGTACTAAAAATCAATACAAACAAAATCTATAGTACAATCAAATTTTGGTTAATGGTGAAAAGGGATGGTTTTTAGGCCAAATACCCATCGAAATTTTTCAAAGTAAATTGCGATTCCAGTTGTGGAATTCGATTTTCCCCGCAAAGAAAGCAGCAGCGAATTGGAAATGATGAGGACGAGGATGATTAGGGGTGTTGCCCTTGTCTCCATTGTTTCAACTGACAAAGCGGCTGCAGCATCAGGTACATTTCTCTATTCAAAACCAAACCCAAATCCGAATTCCCAATTTGGTTTTCATTCTGCTGCAACCATTTCTGGGTCTGGGGCGTTGAAGTGGAAGAATGTTCTTAATAGTGTTCATAAGTTGGAGGATGCTATGGATTTGTACAATCAGATGGTACAAATGAAGCCTATGCCTTCTGTCATTGAGTTCTCTCAACTGCTTGGGCGTGTGGTTAAGATGAAGCATTATTCGTCCGCCATTTCCCTTTACAGAGATATGTGTGTAATGGGCGCACCGATTAATGTATATACCATGAATATTGTCATTAACTCTTACTGCCTCATGGGTCGTGTTGATCTTGGGTTTTCCCTGTTGGGCATGCCCTTCAAGCGCGGTTTTCTACCAAACGGAGCGACATTCAGCACTCTGCTAAAAGGGCTCTTTCTAGAAGGTAGGATTTCTCATGCTCAAGAATTGTTCAAGAAAGTTATACTTGAAAAGTTGTGTGATCCTGATTTGGTTATGTGTGGAACTGTAATAAACGGGCTCTGTAAGGCGGGGAACACTGCCACGGCCGTTGAATTCCTCAGAGGCATGGAAAAAGGGGGAATTTGTAAACCCAATGCAGTTGTTTACAGCACCATCATCGACAGCTTGTGTAAGGATAAAATGGTAGATGAAGGTTTTGCTCTTTTTCATGATATGATTGAAAAGGGCATTGCTCCGAATGTTGTGACTTATAACTGTTTGATTCGTGCTCTTTGTAATTTAGGCAAATGGAATGAGGTCAAAAATTTGTGGAATGAGATGATCGGGTTTGGTATTGTTCCCGACATTGTTACTTACAATATTATGATTGATTCATTTTGCAAGGAAGGATTGGTAGAAGATGCAGAAGAAGTGTTCCAGACCGTGGTTCGAAGAGGTGTGAACCCTGATATATTCACGTACGGTGCACTAATGGATGGATATTGTTTGCGGGGCCAAATAGAGGAAGCAAGAGAACTTTTAAATACTTTGATTGCTAGAGGCCTAGTTCCCAATGTTTTCCACTATAATATTTTGATTGATGGATACTTCAGGAAAATGAAAATGGATGAGGCCATGAATCTCTTTCGTGAGTTGCCACGTAAAGGATTAACACCTGCTATTTATAGCACAGTCTTGAAAGGGTTATTTAGGATGGGAAAATGTATTACTGCAAGAAAAGTTTTGAGTGAGATGGAAGCCACCAGCCTAAGTCCTGATTTTCATACCTATTGTGTGTTATTGGATGGATTATGCCGGAACGGACATGTTGATGAAGCATTGAATTTGTTGCATACGATTGAAGCTGATGGAGTAGATCTTCATATATCTATGTATACTATAATCATTGACGGATTGTGCAAAATTGGTAAGCTTCGTACTGCACAAGATCTTTTCAACAGTCTTCCTTATAAGAGATTGGATCCTGATCGTGTAACATATACAACAATGATAAGCGGTCTTTGTTCGGAAGGTTTCATAGAGGAAGCTAAGGAGATTGTTGTGAAAATGGAAGAGAATGGCTACTTGGCTAATGAGATTACATACAATGTTATGGTCCAAGGACTTCTTAAGGTTGGGAAATATGATGATGCACTCATCTCTCTTGAACAAATGGATGAGAGAGGATTTTCACTAGATTCATCTACCTTTTCCATTTTACTGGATTTGTTCCCAGAAAAAGAAAATGATCCTTCTGTTAACAAGATACTTCAGAAATTTTTAACCAATGGATCAAGGCCTAAATCATAAATGACGGATTAAAGAGGATCATTTGGTACATTCTAACTCTCTGGATCTGTTGAGGTTACAAAGTAACTGGTCCATTGCTATTTTGTGGGATGGTAGGTGTTGTTCAAATTGAAAGTGAGTTTCACCGCTGAGCTTGCTTTGATTTTAATTCTCTCTTTGGTATCTTTGGAGCCTCTCTGCTTGCTCCTCAAGGATTACTCCTGTATACACCATGGAAAGTTCAAGACATAATTGTTTATGTTTGAAACACCACTGAGTTTTGAGACTGTCATTTGGGCATGGATGGATGTATATCTGGTCTGGTTATTTTCTCTCTCTCCCACTTCACACCTCAGAAGGGTGGATCTCGAAAGATATGAAAGATAGTATGTTTCCTACATTAAGGTATGATATTGCCACCTGGAAAGCCTTTGTATGTTAAGAATGTAACAATTATTTTCGAAGCCTTTTCTTGATTTTTTCTGTTGTTCGGTTTGTTGGTCTGCATGCACGCTTACATGTGATGGTATATCATGTCCTGGTGGAGGAGATGCTATAGAGAAGTACAAAAGACTGGCTGTGTTTTTACAGCAATCCAACCAAATATGATTACCATGGCAAAAAGTTTGTGTGAAAATTTATCCTTCACCTCCTTCCTACTTGCTGCAAGGAATGAGCAGGTTTTCCCATAGCATATATTTCGATATTGTTGCATTCAATCAGTTATAGAGGTCATTCATTTCAATACTCGAATTTGAATGCCTGATTTTGTAATTAGTTGTTAATTCTCTATCCTTTATTGGTGCTGAATGCGAACAAATTTGCTTCATTTTGGACCTTGTATATAATTTGCAGTTTTTGCGGCAACATAATTTATGCTACAACACCTCTTAGTTCCCTTTGGTTTTGTACTTCATATTCCAGGTAGTCAGGTTCATCATTATACCCACTTGCAGATAATGAGCCCAGATCTAACATTGGGAAGGCTGTTGTGGAGGCCAAAGTAATGGTTGCCCCAAATTTTACATGCAATATGGATATTGTTATGAAATATTAACAATAGCATCAACTCCAGTTTTTTTGTCATGCCTGCCTCAAGAATGCCTGATTCAACATCATGTCGTCTTGGGTAACTAATCTTCTTAGCCTGAGCCACTCTTAGATGCAAAGTGGGAAGATTTTCAAATTGTCTTCTTCTAAATATTTTGATTGTTCATGGGGCATAAGAAAATCCAGAATGCTTTCCAATGTTTTGCAAGCTAGGAAGATCATATGAATGAATTAGTCTGTTCCACACTTAAGTGATGGTACTGGATGCCTTCAATTAATCTCAGGGATTTGAGTTTTATGTTTTCCATGCTAAGAATTTCCAAAAATGAACAGAAACAGGGTAATCTCGCGATTCAAGAGGGCGAAAAAACGTTTTAGATTGTACTACTGTAATTTTTTCTTACAAGGTGCCCCATCACACAAAGACCTTGAAGATGGTGTAGAGACAAGCTTCGGCTGTCGTTCTTTTTTTTTTTTCAGTTTTATCAAACAGACCTTGTTCAGTTATTGAATCAGAACCAAAGCAGATAAATGTGTTCCTTTAATTGCATCAGAACAGTTTAATTTACTCCAAAGGATATGCGTTTCATCCACCAAAAGCTCAGTGTTGCTAGTTCTTTGACCTTCAAAAAGAGCCTTGTTCCTTGTTTTCCATTTCTCCCAACATATTATAGATGGGGGTGTTGAATAGTGAACTGACCAAAAGAATTCCACTCTCAAGTCATTTGGTCAAACATCGTACCGTTGAATAGTGTAACTTTGTTTGATATTGATTATCAAAAAGAGCAAAAGAGCATCATCCATACAATTGCAATTCAATAGTTTCTGTCTGAATGTTTTAAGCCAACTTTCACCAAGAAATCGAATGAATCAAAGTCTGCAAATATATTTCCTAACCAAAAAATAAAATAAAGTCAATGCTATTCCGAAGTTTGCCGCTCAGTTTATTGTACTTCAACCGGGATTCTATGGCTGCCCAAGAAAAATGATAAAAAGGGGTGGTTTTAGCTATCCAAGTGAAAGCAGCAGCTTTTCTGAAGGTCTCCAAGGAGCACTCAATTTGGGATGTAACCAGGTCTGTGTATATACCGACTGTTTGGCATTCCTCCAACAATTTTGTTATCAATCCAACACAATGACTGATATCCAGTCCATTCTCATAGATATTAACTTCCGCTGTTTATATTTCAAATGTGTTTGCGTAAAAGTTCCTAGAACTTTAGTTCAAGAGGCTCAAGTTATATCTACTAGTTTTCGAGCCTCTAATTTTGTACCGATGTAATGACTATTGATGGTTTAATGGTCATGAAAGTACTTTATCGAAAAAAAGAGCCTGTCATTTGCTCATGGATGGATGTATATCTGGTCTAGTTGCCACCTAGAAAGCTGTTGCATGTCAAGAATGTAACAATTCTCCGCAAAACCTTTGTTTTGTTTTTTTTTCCCTGCTGTTCATTTTGTAACTTTACTGTAGATTGATGTAACATTAAGTGGATGGTTCTCCAGTTAATTTGGCTTAAATCTGTTTTGGTATGTCTGCATGCTGTTTATGGTAAATCACGTCCTAGTAGAGGAGATGTTACATGAGAAGTACTAAAGTCTGGCTGTGTTTGTACAGCAATCCGTCTAAATGTGACTACCGTGGCATAAAATTTTTGTGTGAAAATTTATCCTTTTACCTCTTTCCCACTTGATGCAAGTAATGGGCAGGTTTTGGTACAGTGTATATACTTCGATATTGTTGCATTGAATCAGTTGTAGAGGTCGTTTATTTGAATACTATGAATATGAATGCTTGGTTTTGTAATCTAGTTGTTAGTTCTTTATCCCTTATCGGTACTGAATGCAAACAAATTTAATTTGCTTCTTTTTGGACCTTTTATAATTTGAAGTTTTGAGCCAACCTAATTGTTCATGCTGCAAAACCTCTTAGTTTCCTTTGGTTTTGTACTTTATATTCCAGGGATTCAGGTTCTTCATTATATACCCCTTGTAGGGAATGAGAGCAGATCTAACATTGGGAAGGCTGATATGGAGGACAAAGCAATGGGTTCCCCAAATTTTACATGGCGATATCGATAGCGTTCTGAAATGTTAACAATATCAAGTCTGCTTCAAGAATATCTGATTCAATGGCACTTCTTCTTGGATATCTCTAATCTTTTCAGCCTGAGTCACTCCTTTTAGATGCCAAGTTGAAAGTTTTTTGAACTGTCATCTGTTAAATATTCTGATTGTTCATGGGACATAGGAAAATCCAGGTTGCTTACCAATGTTTTACAAGGTAGGAAGATCATATGAAAGAATTAGGCTGTTCCACAACTTCATTGTCATATCAGGATTTGAGTTTTGTGATTTCCATGTTACGAATTTCCGAAAATTAACAAAAACATAGCATTGCAGGATTCAAAAGTACGAAAAAAAAACGTTTTAGCTTAATTATACTACTATACTTTTCTCTTACAGGGGAGGGGTAGTTTCCCCATCACACAAAGACCTTGAAGATGGTGCAGAGACAAGCTTCGACTGACTGTCCTCTCACTCGCTAAGTTTGCGAATTCTTAGCTGATTTGGAATTTAGTATTCTTGCCATCCAAATAAGGTTGGTAATGTTTGTTGGCTTTATCAACATCATTGTTCATTTTATTGTTGTTTAAGTATGTGGATCATTATTGAAGGGATAGTTGAGAAAGAGAAAGAGCAGGTTGAAACAGCTGAGATGAAGTTTTGGAGATCCCAAATCCAACCAGAGTTAAAAAGTAGTAAAAGAAAAAACTTTGTAAATTAATAATTGAATCCTCTTCTTCTTAGGTCTGATCAACAAATGCAATGCCTCACTCAGCAAGAAGAATTAGGCTTCTTGAACTTCCCTTCCTAGTGCTGATGTTGCCTTTTCAGAATAATAATGAAGGCCAAAATTTGCAATATAGAGAACATAATGGCAAGGTAAATTGTACCAAGACAGAATGGAAAGTAAGGAGTGTGGAATGCCCAAAAAAAAATGAAGTAATATACAAAAGAAGACAAGAAAACAATTGAAGAAACTGTTATACATTATATGTTAAAAAAAAAAATTTACACAAGTCTCGTAGAGACCATCTCATAGGAGAATGACGTTATTTCTTTAATTTTAATAACAAAAACTTTTACTATCCTATAATTTTGATCACTAATTTTTTTTAAAAAGAAATTACCCAATCCTCTAATGAAAATGAAAATGGTCTCTAAAATTTAACATTTATCTCTTATATTTTCTATTAAATTCAACTTTTTATATTTTTATTACATAATCGAGTCTAAAAAAAAGGCTAATTGATGTATTTAATTATACATTAGTGGATGCTAATTTAGCAAAATCTTTCCTACAAATTTTACACTTAAAAGTCAAGCAATAAAAAGAAAAAATTTTGTCAACCTAACAGAAAAAATAAGAAATAACAGTTAAATTTGAGAGAATGACCATTATTGTATCACAATCATAAAGTAAGTGATAAATTAAAATAAAAAATAATTTAGTTATTTGGCATCTGTGCCTTTATTTCCTTTAGGGATTCATAAACTATGCCTATCAGAATTAATCTCATAAAATAATTGATTTTATGAAATATTAGCATTTGAATAATTATTTTTAGCTAATCAATATATATATTAAAGTAGCATACAACTTTCATTCCATTTCATACTTTCTTTATCAGTATTTGTTTTTATTTTTGCCTTCTGAATTGGCACACTCAAATTTTGATGTTAAAAATCTTTAATGTTCATAACTTTTTATGACCTAACTTAAAATTCTTTAAAATTTTTGAGAGGGCAAATAAAATGATGAGATATGAAATTTTCTTTTCCTTGTATACAAATTTTTCTTAGTTATTTTTTATTTTGCTATCGGCTTTTTGCCATTGGTAATGGAAAATAGAAACTAGAAACTAGAAAGAAAAAAAAAGAAAATAGAAATAGAGGGGAAAAGGTTGAAATAACAACAGTATAAGACAAGGAGTTACTTTGCTATAAAAAAAAAAAGTACCTATAGCCTTAGAAGTTGTACCTGTGTCTGCACTTCAGGTGGTGTAACTATTGTGCAAATTGCAAATCTGCTAGCAACTAGCAAGAAGTTGTGACTTGGTTTTAAACTTTGAAGATGGCCCTTTTGAGATCTTTCATTCAATTGTTCAATTTGTTTATGTAAAGTATATATTTGCAATTTGCTAAGTTGACTTTCTTTTTTTCTTTCTTTCTTGATTGCTATCCTCATTAATAAAATATGACTGACTAATGACTTGGGAGTTCAATAATGAAGTTTTAAAAAATAATAATAATTATCCTTTTCATTACTAAATTTACATTATAAAGTGAACATCAATGAATAAGATGTCAATTTAGCCTAGGTGTGTATGTAGAAGTGTTAGAGGTCATGTAGAGCATATATTTTCACTTATTCGGCTTGCGTGAAACTTTTTGAATCGAACTATTTAAGAGTTTAATAGTAAGATTTGAGATGATCGGTTCAAAATTAATGAAAATCAAAATAATTAATGAAAATCAAAATAGTAAAACTGGGAAGATTGAAGGGGCATCAGATAACGAACACTTGACAATTGAGCAGAACAAATTTACTCGTATTTATGGAAATCAAAATAGTTTTACGACCTTAAAATGGAAAAACTATCCCAGCAAACACCAAATGGACCAACCCCTATATAGTTTATACCACTTAATAGACTTATTCCTACAAACATCAATGATTTGGTGGGAAGAAAATTTCTTCTGCAGTCCTCTTGGAATTGAATTGCTTCTCCGCAACTTCGGATACGTTTAAAGATGCCTGAAGCACTTAATTATTTGATGACACCAATTTTAGAGATTTATGCACCAAATTATCCCTAACTAAGGTTATTCCAAAACACTAACTCACCTACAGCTGCAACTACAGCTGCAACTCCTGAACGTAATGACATCGAGGAAATCCTCATGCATGCTGCAGAGGAGTTGATATATTTGCAGTCACTTGAATCAAACTCAAAACTCTGAACATTAATAAAAAAGACAACAAAACAACTAGAACAGAAAGCATTTACCATTTTCATTAGCGAAAAATATCAGTAACAAAAGCTGCAACAAATAATAAGCTCCAAATTAGCCATTATTAAGGTATAATCACACTACAAAAGTTGGCAAAATAAAGAGGCAGCCTGACAAGATTCATTACCAAATAAACATGCCATTGAATCAGATATTCTTGAAGAAGGCATGATATATAAACTGGATAATTGATGCTATTGTTAACATCTCAGAACAATATTGATATCGCCATCTAAAACTAGGGGCCGACACCCATATTGACATCTCAGAACATGAGTTACCATCACATATAAACGTGCATGCAGACATACAAAAACAAATATAAACCAATTAAGTTGAGAACCACCCACTTATCTTTTATATAGATCAACAGTACGTACAAGTTCCAAACTGAACAGCAGAAAAAAATCAAACAAAAGTCTTAGAAGAGAATTGTTACTTTCTTGACGTATAAAGGCTTTACAGATATACATCCATCCACGTCCAAATTACAATCTCAAGAACTCATTGGTGTTTCAAACTTCAACAATTACGTCTTGAACTTTCCAGTGTATCCAGGAGTAACCCTTGAAGCTCAATTAGAAAGGCTCAACAGATGACAAAGAAAGAAATAAAGTTCAGAGCAAGCAAGATTTGCAGTGAAACTTAGCTTCAAATTTGAACAACGTGTACCATCCCACAAAATAGCATCTGAGGACCAGTTAGTTTGTAACCCCAAAAGATCCAGAGAGTTGCAATCTACCCAAAAGATCCTCTTTAATCCACAGTTTATGATTTCGACCTTGATACATTGGTTTTAAACTTCTGAAGTATCTTGACAAGTGAAGGATCATTTCCTTTTTCTGGAAGTAAATCCAGTAAAACAGAAAAAGTAGATGAATCTAGTGAAATTCCTCTCTTATCCATTTGTTCAAGATAGATGAGCACTTCATCATACTTCCCAACATTAAGAAGTCCACGAGCCATAACATTGTATGTAATCTCATTTGCCAAGCAACCATTCTCTTCCATTTTCACAACAAACTCCTTAGCTTCCTCTACTAAACCTTCCAAACAAAGACCACTTATCACTGCTGTATATGTTACAGAATTAGGATCCAATCCTTTAATAGGGAGACTGTTGAAAAGATCTTGTGCGGTATGAAGCTGACCACTCTTGCATAATCCATCAATGATGATATTGTACATAGTTATATGAAGATCTACTCCATGAGCCTCAATCGTGTGCAACAAATCCAGTGCTTCGTCAACATGTCCGCTCTTGCATAAGCCATCCAACAATACGCAGTACGTATGGAAATCAAGGCTTAGGCCAGCAGCTTGCATCTCGTTGAAAACTTCTCTTGCAGTAACACATTTACCCATCCTAAATAACCCTTTCAAGACAGTGTTATAAGTACTACTATCAGGTGTTAATCCTTTGCGCGGTAACTCACGAAAGAGATTCATGGCCTCATCCATTTTCATTTTCCCAAAGTATCCATTGATCAAAATATTATAGCTGAGAAGATTGGGAACAAGGCCTTTAGCAACAATTGTGTCAAAAATTTTCCTTGCTTCATTTATTTGCCCCTGCAAACAGTACCCATCCATCATTGCATTATACGTTACTATATTAGGAGTCTCACCTCTCTGAACCATGAGCTGGAACACATCTTCAGCATCTCTCATCAATCCTTCCTTGCAGAAGGAATCCATAATAATAGTGTAAGTAACTATATTGGGAGCAATGCCATAACCAATCATCTCAATCCACAAGTTTTTGACCTCTTTCCATTTGCCTAAATTACAAAGGCCATGGATCAAACAATTGTAAGTGACAACATTAGGGGGAATGCCCTTTCGAATCATCTCATGTAAAAGGGAAAGAGCTTTATCCACTACTTTATCCTTGCAGAGACTGTCAATAATAGTGCTGTAGATAATAGTGTCGGGTTCCCAATTTTTAATTTCCAAGAGTCTCAGGACTTCAATGGCTTTACTAGTGTTCCCCGCCTTACAAAGACCATCTATTACAGTTCCATACATAACTAGATTCGGTTGACAGAGTTTTTCATAAATTATCTTGAGGAACAATACCTGAGCCTCAGAAATCCTACCAACTAGAAAGAGCCCTTTAAGTATGGTACCAAATGTGGTTACATCAGGCACAAAACCACGCTTGAAGAAGGTCCCCAAAACAGAAAACCCAAAATCGACTCGACCAACAAGGCAGTAACAGTTAATCACTATATTCATGGTAAAATCGTCAGTCGGGGTGCCCTTTACGCGCATATCTCTGTAAAAGGAAATGGCAGGTGAGTAATGGTTCATCTTAACAAGACGGCCAAGCAGTTGGTTGAATTGGATTACATTAGGCAGAGGCCTCAAACGGAGCATCCATCATCAAGATTCTTGATTTCAACAATATAATTCCTCAAAACAGCAGCATTCCTACTCAACCTAACACTGGTACTGGTGTACGTCGCATAATAAAGAACAAATGGGTTTGTATTTGGATTTGGAGACAATAGAAAATGAAGATGAGTACCTCGTTTCAGTGCTTTCAAAATCTGAGCTCTAGCCATAGCAAAAGCTCCGCTTCTCGTCTTCGTGAAGGCTGGGGCTACGAGTTCCAAAGCTTAGAGCCTTAGATAAATGATGAAATCAAACCAAACGAGGCAGTGATGATATCCTTAAACGACGTGGTTTCTACTTTCTAACTTCCACTTCTTTGTAATAAACTTGATTTTCTTGTTTTTTTAATTTGTTTAAGAATAACTCCAAAAAATTAAAATTTAATAATGTACGAGGATTATGTACAAAAACTTATATATTGATTAACTTTACAACTATCCCAAAACAAAATTTAATTTAAACATGTATTTTGTATGTATGATATTGAGTTAGTATTTAACAATGATAGTAATTCTAATTTTCAACTATTTTTATTATTGCACTTAAAATTGTGATTAACTCAATTTTCATATATAAAATCGCTTTAAATGGGACAACTAAATTATAAAATAGTTGTGATCATTAGAGATTAATAATGGAAATAACTCCTCATTTGTAATCAATGATGCAGCATGGTTGGAATTGGAATAAAAATACTATAATCATGCTACTATTTTGATTAATTATTCCTGTCACCAATTAAACCCCACAATTATTAATTTTTTTTTTCAAAAAACTCTCACACCTCACCTTGTACACTATACATATTGACAAATATTATACTAAAAATATTATACTATACTCGATAATACAAGAAGATTGAGGCTACTACTTATGAAAGTCATTTTCCTAGAATACATCGTACAAAGCATCCTTACAATCCATTTACCATAGACAGAGAAGGAAGATGCAGTATACTGATCAATGGAGGAGATCGAAATACACACGATAAAATTGGGATACAATCTGGCATGTTTGAATAATATTGAGTCACAGTTAAGTTCCACTTCAACGATATATACGGACAAAGTGGTTTTTTTGGAAGAATTTGTGAAACATGAATATACCACCGAAGTTGCAATTCTTCTTGTGAACCAAGCTTTATCAAGAAGGAGCATTATTCCTCATCTATTATGTCTAAAGTGTGGGCAAAAGGAGGAAACTGGAATGCATGGAATGTGCCACTTCAAATATTACCAAGCTTTATTTCTCATCTCTGCTTGGAATGTGCCACTTCAAAAATTGGAATGCATGCCTTTTCTTCATTTTTTCAGATTTACTATCTAAATTTGGTTAATTTATGTCACAAAACAAAGAAATAGCTGTGGTAATTAGCAGTTTTAATCAAATTAATGAGCCTTAGAGCCACTGAGAAAAAGATTGATCTCTAAATTTTTGTTATGTTAATCCTAATAATTGCACTATGACATACTAATATTTTGTTTTTCCACACGAACAGAATGATAACAAAGTTTCAAGTGATTTGATGATAAACATTTCTATTAACCCAAACAAATTTCTCTACCCTATTCACATATATACTAAAGCCCTAAAATCCACCAGTTACTAATAGCCAGCAACCAAATAGATCACCTGAAAGCAGTGGGCGGATGTAAAGGGGCCGGTGCTGCCCCTCGTTTTGGGAGCAAGGGGTGGTATATATAATCCACCCCTTAGCACACCCTGTCGAAAAATTTCCAGGGCGCTCTCCCCGTCTCCCGTCTCTGCCTCGTCTGTGGAAGCCAGCCCAGGTCTTCGGACCCTGCTTATGCGATGGCTCAATGCAGGGATTATCTTTCTACAACTGACTGTGTTTCCTGTTATAATACTGCAGTGTCCCAGATTAGGAATTGCTCAGCTGTAAATGGTGCTCGTGTTATTTATGATGGCTGCTTTCTGAGGTAACCGCAAAATTAAGCTCAGAATATATTCATGCATACGCCATTTTTCAAATCTTTGTCCAGTGTTTTTCCGTTTTTCCCCCTTCGGTTGATAAGATTATTCAAGATGGTTTCATATCCGAGTAGGAGGCAAAACAATATACAGAAGAAATTTACATAATAGAATCCAAATAAAACCAATGATGGTCATCCGATTTGGAGATGATGAATTATTCTCTCTTTAATAAGCATATTCAATTACTCGATTATTAGGCCAAATTTGCCCCAAGATTCTAGCATACATCCTTACTAAAAGATATTTTGCTTTTTGTGTTTCACTTTTGATCATTTCATGGAGAAGAATAAAAAAGGGATTTTGATTTTGAGTTGTGTAAGCTAATGCTCAAAGATTGTTAGAGTGGTAATGGCCACCTGAAATGAGCTTTTATCATGTCTGAAATACGAAAATAAGTGTGTTTCCTTAAGTTTCCTAATGAATTTGGTGGATGATTCAACAACATGCTTAGCAATGATGTTGATCATTGCATAAATTGCCATGTGAAGGAGACAATTTCTGTCAATCACCCTTGTGAGATGCTGTTTCACAATTCTTGCGTTGTGCAGATGAATCTATAATCTCTTTTGCTTTTCAGTTATTTTTAGCTAATAGAGGCTACACAAGAGTCCAAACAGTTTTATCAAAATTACTGAAGTTTTATAGAACTTTCTTCTTTGTTTAGGTATGAGAGCGACATTCTATGATCAGACATTCAGACTACTCTTTCAGGAAACAGTCTAGAAAATAAACTTGGAGAAGGAGGTTTTGGTGAGGTGTACAAGGTAATGTATCATGTACAGTTTCTGACTCCCATTATGGTTTTTTCTTTGTTGCAATTCCAACAGGCAAGTTATATCATTAGACTGCTGTTCAAAATGCTCCATTTTATAATTTTACACTTAAAATTTAGGTCACTGACCTTAACCGTTACGAAATCATAATCTTATTCATCTAAGATCACTGTTTGTGATGTTACTTTTGAGTTACTTGCTTTTTGGATGATTTAATGAACCTAGAGATTTTCCTAAATTTGGTGATCTTCATAACCCCACAGGACACTCTGAAAAATGGTAATACAGTTGCTGTCAAGGAGCTACATATGAGTCCTGGTAGGGCTAAGACAGAGTTTGAGAGTGAAGTTAAACTTATTAGTAATGTTCATCATCGAAATCTTGTTCGTCTATTGGGATATGCCAGTAAAGGAGCAGAGCTGCTCCTTGTTCATGAATATATGGCAAACGTTCAGTGTCAACAAATAATTATTTTATTGGTATGGGTATATATTATATTTTTATTATTATGATTATTAATTTGATACTTTAGGCGTGAGAATTTTTTTTCTAAATAAAATTAAGCCCCTCTCCAAAAACGTTCTAGTTCCACTGAAAGAAAACTCTTGAAATCGAAAAAAGAAATAAGATACATCAACGTACGACCCCGGGGGGGGGGGGGGGGGGGGGTGGTGGGAGATAATCTGTAATGTGTTGAAGATGATACCTCAATCTTTGTTTAAGTGTTCTGGATTACGAGCTGCAAACTGACAACTACTGAAAGCTAGAAAGATAAGCATTGAAACACACTTCTAAGTTGATATCATGCGCCTCTCTACAGATAGTGTTATGCAGACCCATATGACTACGTGGTCTCCTGAGCTCCAGAGATTTGCAATTAACAAAAATGTTGCTCTTTATCCTCCATTTTGGGACTTTCAACATTGGGGTTCAAACTTCTAAATTTTTTTTTGAAGAGAAATATCACTTACATTTTCTGGGACCAAAGTGGAAAAAATAGATGATTCAAGTGAAAATCCCCTCCTAGCCATTTCCTCAAGAAACATACCTGCTTCATCATATTCACCTATCCTAAGTAATCCTCGGGTAATAACACTGAAAGTGATATGATCAGCTAAAGAGCTTTTCTTGAACCTTTAGCAAACCCGCAGTAGAAAGGCTAGTAATCATCGTGTTATATGTTACAACATTTGGATATAATTCTTTAAGAGAGAAATATGTTAACATTTTTTTTTTGGTCTCAAAGTTAAAATCAACATTTTTTTTTTACTTTGTCATTTTGACCAAAATATGTGTGTTTAACCCATGAGAAATGGAAGTTTGGTAAAAGTTTTAATTTTTACTTGTTTTTACAATATTCACTAGAAAACATGTTTACAATGAGAGTGGGTGCAAAAAAAAGTCAAAATTAACGCATTTTTTTATTTTGCTATTTTTTTGCTAAATGTGTGAGTATAACTCATGAAAAATATAAATTTAGTAAAAAATCTAAATTTAACTTTTTTTTATTATGTTTACAAGGATATATGGTCACAATTGAAGTGATTGAAAAAATAGTAAGGCAAATGCCAAAATCAACATTTTTTCTACGTAGTCATTTTTACAAAAATAACCCTTGTAAGAAATGGAGATTTGGTGAAATTTTTTAAATTTTACTTTTTCTTGATAATATTCACTGGAATGCATGTCCACAATCGAGACAAGTGTAAAAAATATAACAAAAAAAGTTAAAATCAATGCGCTTTTGGATTTTACTATTTTTAGCTAAAATGAGTGTGTTATAAACCATAAAAAATGAAAATTTGGTGAAAAAACTAATTTTCACTGTTTTTACAGCATTCATTAGTATTCATGTTCACAATTGAGGTGTGTAAAAAATAGTAGGAGAAAAGTTAAAATCAACACGTGTTTTTTACTTTACCATTTTGACCAAAATACATGTGTTTTAACTCATAAGAAATGGAATTTTTATAAAAATTTTAATTTTCACTTTTTTTTTTACAATATTCACTAGAATGAGTGTTCACAATTGGGGCACAAAAGCTCTTGTGCGACCGTCCCATGTATGAGACGATTTTAATGACGCGCCCCCACGCTCAAGTATATTACAATTTGCATAAAACATATGATATTTATGGCGTATTATCTATTAATTGTTTCAATTATTATGAATATTAGCGTATGAATATTAATCAAACATATTTATGATTCCCGTATAACCTAGAATTTATTCGCGTATAACTTATATATGTTATTCAATATCTTCTTTATTCGCGTGTAACATATATATGTTAACAAATATCCTCCTTATTCACGTATAACTTAGGATTTATTCGTGTATAACTTATATATGTTAACCAAGATTTTCTTATTCGCGTATAACTTATATATGTTAACCAATATCTTCCTTATTCGCGTATAACTTATATATGTTACTAATATCTTCCTTGTTCACGTATAACTTATATATGTTACTAATATCTTCCTTGTTCGTGTATAACTTATATATGTTAAACCAATATCTTTATTATTCGCGTATAACTTAGGATTTGTTCGCGTATAACTTATATATGTTAACCAATATCTTCCTTATTTGTGTATAACTTAGCATTTATTCGCGTATAACGTATATATGTTACACAATATCACATATTCTTACATGATTTTTATTCACACGCACTTGATTCGTTGCATATGTGTGGCCATTTCACAGGAGAGTGTCTCCAATAGGGGTGGGTAAAAAAAATGTACAAAAAATCAAAATCAATACATTTTTGGATTTTACCATGTTTGACTAAAATGTGCGTGTTATAACCCATGAAAATTTGAAATTTGGTAAAAAAAAAATCTATCTATCACTTTTTTTACACCATTTAAACTATGCATATTCACAATTGAGTTGAGTGAAAAAAACAATAAAAAAAAGCCAAATAGACACGATTTTTTTGACTTTATCATCTTTTTACCAAAATACACGTGTTATAACCGGTAAAAAATGGAAGTTTAATAAAATTTTTAATTATTTCAAATTTCATATTTCAATTTTCAAATTTCAATTTTATTACACCGGCCCTAAATCTATGTAAGTAAATAAATTTTACTTTGCATTCATTTATTAGTAAATTGGTTTTGTCTTTCCTGAATTATGCAACTAGGATTTCAAGTCATTGAAATTCTCAATTCCCGTAAAAATTTTCACTCTCTATCGTTCTCCTAACTGAAAATCATATGCACTACTATAACTTGCCCAAACTAACAAACGTTACAATCCAAACGGCTAGTAAAGCCATACACATTGAAATTGTACCCCAAATAAACAAAAAGAAAAAACCTCCAATGTTTTTCCTTCCTGAATAATGAGTAAAATCCTCACCAGGTAATGAAGCTCAAATTCTCAAAATATTCCTAATTCGTTTGTTAGACACAAAAAAATTGAAAAGATCCAAACTTCTTAATACTTTTTTGCACAAAAATCCAAAGTTTTCAAAGTTTCTGTTTAGTGTCATATATCTTTTGCACAGGATTGCAGAGAACGGAGTGGAATCTTCTTAGTGTGAGGTATAAATTATACATATATGCCACTTATATTTAACTGAAAAGCACCGAATTTTTTGTTTCATTTTTTATTTTAATCTTTATTTTAATTTATAAATACACACCACTTATATTTAACTAAAATTTTATCAAGTGATTAGTGAATCATAAAATAAGACACATTACCTGTATTTATAGATTGAAACAGTGATTAAAACAGAGAATGCAACAAAAAATCTATTGAGCATAAAAAGCATGAAAGTGGTGGCACAAGTTAAAACAACTGCATTTATGAGTTTTAACACAATAAAAATTAAGCACAGCAAACCAATAGCAATCATTTAAAGTGTTGCAATTTTTCTTTTCTTTTTTTCACAGAAAAATGTATCAGTGTTTGACTGTAATTTGGATATAGTTTCCCAATTGTCTCCATTTGTCAATCTTGCAGAGAAAATCTCAAATGGTAACATACAATACAACACAACTGAGCTCAATTGCAAGAAAATATCTTGTTATTCACTTTCCCTGCAAAATTTTTCTTGTTGATCATTGCCCTGAATCTATATTGGGTCACAGCAATTTTCTTTTTGGTGTTATTTGGATTGGAAGTCCTTGAGTTAGTACTGGCATTAGGTCTCGACTGAAAAGATTGTCAGTGCTGCAAATCTTCCATGTGAACTGAGTAACGAGGCAGTGAATTGCAACTAAGATTTCAAACTTAGCAAACTCATATGCAGGACATCTACGAACTCCAGCCCCAAATGCAATAAAAGCTATAAGGGGGAATGGATGAAACTTGGTGGAATCAGGGAATATGCTGCTATCCATGTTAGCCAATAGCCATTGCAGCAACCCAGAATATTCGACATCTTGAATTGCTACCCTGAAGCCTCCAAAGACAGGAGGAATTACCCTTAGAGTCTCCAAAGCAATTCTCCAGGAATATTGCATCTTCATCAAGTGTTGCACCTTTTCAATCATATCGATTTTTAGTGCTCTTCCCATATCACCTTTTCAATCATTTATTTTATATCTTTCCCTAATGACTAAATTTATTTAAGTAAATAAAGCTCTGACTACAAAATCATCGTAGAATTTTAGCACAAAAGTACAATGTCCGTATTCATCAATCACGACTGCCATATTTCTGGAGATTGTTTCATTTCCCAACAAGAACTTCACCTAAATTTCGATAAAATCAAAGGGAATTAAAATAAATCCAATTGGGTTATTACAAACGGTTAATTTAACCAACAAATGGAAGTCATTGAATACATGAGCTACAAGAAGATTTATAACTGTATAATTTTGTTATCATGCATATAATTATAGGGATTCATAAAAGAGCTCAAAAAGGATGATCTAAGAAAATGCAGAAATGAAGAGCGATAGGGTGTTGCCCTTTATCCACCATTTGAGACTTTCACCTTTGGCTGTCTGGGTTCAAACTTCTGAATTATCTTCAGAAGAAAAATATGACTTTCTTTTGCTGGGAGCAAATCTAGTAGAGTGGAAAAAATATACGAATCAAGTGAAAATCCCCTCCTAGCCATTTCCTCGAGAAACATCTCTGCTTCATCATATTCACCTGTCCTAAGTAGTCCTTGGACAATAACACTGAAAGTGATGTGATTAGCCACACAACCATTCACTTCCATTTTCAAGAAAAACTCTTTAGCTTCCTTTAGCAAACCAGCAGCAGAGAGGCTAGTTATCATTGTGTTATATGTTATAACATCTGGATTTAATCCTTTAACAGAGACACTATTGAAAAGTTCTCGAGCAATATCAAGTCTTCTAGTTTTGCATAATCCATCAAGGATAATATTGTACATAGATACATGAAGATTTGCTGCTTCAATCCTATGCAGTAATTCCAGTGCTTTGTCAACATGTCCACTCTTGCATAAGCCATCCAACAACACGCAGTACGTATGGAAATTAGGGCTTAGGCCGGCCGCTTGCATCTCGTTGAAAACTTCTCTTGCAGTAACACATTTACCCATCCTAAATAACCCTTTCAAGACAGTGTTATAAGTACTACTATCAGGTGTTAATCCTTTGCGCGGTAACTCACGAAAGAGATTCATGGCCTCATCCATTTTCATTTTCCCAAAGTATCCATTGATCAAAATATTATAGCTGAGGAGATCGAGGACTAGGCCCTTAGCAACCATGGTATCAAAAATTTGTCTTGCTTCGTCTATTTGGCCCTGCAAACAGTACCCATCCATCATTGCATTATATGTTACTAGATCAGGATTCTCACCTCTCTGTACCAAGATCTGAAACACATCTTCAGCATCTTTCATCAATCCTTCCTTGCAAAATGAATCAATCATAATCAAAATGAATCAACTATAACCAATCATCTCATTCCACAAGTTTTTTACCTCTTTCCATTTGCCTAAATTACAAAGGCCATAAATCAAACAATTGTAAGTGACAACATCTGGGGGAATGCCCTTTTGAATCATCTCATGTAAAAGGGAAAGAGCTTTATCCACCACTTTATCCTTGCACAGACTATCAATAATAGTGCTGTAGATAACGGTGTTGGGTTCCCAATTTTTAATTTCCATGAGTCTCAGGAATTCAATGGCTTTATCAGTGTTCCCCGCCTTACAAAGACCATCTATCACAGTTCCATACATAACTTGGTTGACAGAGTTTTTCATAAAGAATCTTGAGGAACAATTCCTGCGCCTGAGAAATCCTACCAACTAGAAAGAGCCCTTTAAGTATGGTGCTAAATGTGGTTACATCAGGCACAAAACCAAGCTTGAAGAAGGTCCCCAAAGCAGAAAACCCAAAATCGACTCGACCAACAAGGCAGTAACAGTTAATGGCTATATTCATGGTATAATCGTTAGTTGGGGTGCCCTTTACGCGCATATCTCTGTAAACGGAAATGGCAGGTGAATAATGCTCCATCTTAACTAGGCGGCCAAGCAGTTGGGTGAATTGGATCACATTAGGCAGAGGCCTCATTCGGAGCATCTGATGGTACAAATCCACAGCATCATCAACATTCTTGATTTTAACAATATCATTCTGAATCAACCCAGCAGCATGACTACAACTAGTATACATCGCACAATGAAGAACAAATGGGTTTGGATTTGGGTACGGAGACCAAAGAAAATCAAGAATAGCAGTAGTGTTGGTACCTCGTTTCAGTGCTTTTCGAATCTGAGCTCTACCCATAGCAAAAGCTTCCCTTTTCGTCATCATCTAGCTGGGCCAAACGCCAATTGCTGTTTCTTCCTGAATAATGGGAAAAATCGTCTTCAGTTTATCACTGAATTCCCGCTAAGAAACATTAGAGGGAGTTCCGATTCACGCAGGGAGAATGAATGAAATGAACCCACCAAGCGACGCAGTGCTGATATCCTTAAACGACGTTGTTTCTAACCTCTACTACTTTGTAATAGACTTGATTTTCTTCGTTTTTGAATTTGTTTAAGAATGATAATAGGAGAATTAAATTTTACAATTGACATTACAATTATCCAAAAAGAAAATATACGTACAAGAATTATGTATGAAAATTTATATTTGGATTAATTTAGCTTTACAAATTCATTCCGACTGAGATTTTTTGTTTTCATTTTTAAATACTCTGGTTTTTTTGCAAGAAAAAGTACGATAGATTTCTTTTATAAAATCATAAAAAGAGTAATTTGTTATTAAGGGAGAAAATTTTCTCAAAGTAAAGGTGGTTTTTTTCATCTGCCCAGGCAATTATTATCCTACAAGTGAAAATATATTTTTAGTTTTTAAATTTACCATAAATTCTAATTTAGCCGTAACAAAATTTTAAAGTATTAAAAAAAAAAATAGACATTACATTTTTTTTAATTAATTAAACCGTAAACGTGATTTTGTTATATGCTGGTACAACAAACCATGGATCAGGGAGAACAGTTGTAGCAATTGCATATAAGCGTTTTTTTCTTTTTACTTTTCACCAAAAAGGATGTTAGAACAAAATCTTGCATTACATGCTTGTTTGAGGACTTCGAACATATTGGCCAATAGAGGAAACACTCCCTCCCTAACAGTTTGAGTATGTTTGAAATTGAAGTATTCTATCTATAGGTGGCAATTGGGCGGGTTTGGGCGGGTAGTTAAACGAGTATTGAAAAAAGGGGCAACTATCCGCTCCTACCCTATTTTGTAGATGGGCGGGTTTGGGCGGGTAATAATAAATTTGTGGGTACCCGCGGGTACCCGCGGATATCCTAATGTAGTAAATTATGGGTAGTTACAGGGTAATTCATAGGTAGTTTGCGGGTAGTTGCGGGTACCCGTAGTGAGGTACTTTCATAGAGTAATATGGGTATTAGTTAAAAGGGGTGACAATCATAACCCTTAACCGGCGAGTCCAACCCAACACAACACTACACAGTTTTTACACATACTATACATTTTTTCACACACTACACACATTTTCACACACTAAGCACATTTTCACACACTACACATATTTTACACATAGTACACACATTTTCTCACACTACACATATTTTACACACACTACACACATTTTTTCACACACTACACACATTTTCACACACTACACATATTTTACACATAGTACACACATTTTTTCACACACTACACATATTTTCACACACTACACACATTTTCACACACTACACATATTTTACACACACTACACACATTTTCACACACTACGCATTTTTTCACACACTACACATATTTTCACACATTACACATATTTTACACACACTACACACATTTTCACACACTACACATATTTTATACACACTACACACATTTTCACACACTACACATATTTTACACATAGTACACACATTTTCACACACTGCGCATATTTTCACACGCTACACACATTTTCACACATTACACATATTTTCACACACTACACATTTTTTCACACACTACACACATTTTACACATAGTACACACATTTTACACATAGTACACACATTTTTCACATAGTACACACATTTTACACATAGTACACATATTTTCACACACTACGCATATTTTACACATAGTACACACATTTTCACATACTACACATTTTTTCACACACTACACACATTTTCACACACTACATATATTTTACACACACTACACACATTTTCACACACTACACATATTTTACACATAGTATACATTTTTTCACACACTACACACATTTTCACACACTACATATATTTTCACACACTACACATATTTTCACACACTACACACATTTTCACATAGTACACACATTTTCACACACTATGTGTAAAATATGTGTAGTGTGTGAAAATGTGTGTACTATGTGTAAAAAATATGTAGTGTGTGAAAATGTGTGTAGTATGTGTAAAATATGTGTAGTGTGTGAAAATGTGTGTAGTGTGTGTAAAATATGTGTAGTGTGTGAAAATGTGTGTAGTGTGTGAAAAAATGTGTAGTATGTGAAAATGTGTGTACTATGTGTAAAATATGCGTAGTGTGTGAAAATATGTGTACTATGTGTAAAATGTGTGTACTATGTGTAAAATATGTGTAGTGTGTGAAAAATGTGTGTACTATGTGTAAAATGTGTGTAGTGTGTGAAAAAATGTGTAGTGTGTGAAAATATGTGTAGTGTGTGAAAAAATGCGTAGTGTGTGAAAATGTGTGTAGTGTGTGTAAAATATGTGTAGTGTGTGAAAATGTGTGTAGTGTGTGAAAATATGTGTAGTGTGTGAAAATATGTGTAGTGTGTGAAAAAATATGTGTACTATGTGTAAAATATGTGTAGTGTATGAAAAAATGTGTAGTGTGTGAAAACGTGTGTAGTGTGTGAAAAAATGTGTAGTGTGTGAAAATGTGTGTAGTGTGTGTAAAATATGTGTAGTGTGTGAAAATGTATGTAGTGTATGAAAAAATGTGTAGTGTGTGAAAAAATGTGTAATGTGTGAAAATATGTGTACTATTTATAAAATATGTGTAGTGTGTGAAAAAATGTGTAGTGTGTGAAAATGTGTGTAGTATGTGTAAAATATGTGTAGTGTGTGAAAATGTGTGTAGTGTGTGAAAATGTGTGTAGTGTGTGAAAATGTTTGTAGTGTGTGAAAAAATGTGTAGTGTGCGAAAAAATGTGTAGTGTGTGAATGTGTGTGTAAAATATGTGTAGTGTGATAAAAAAGTGTACTATGTGTAAAATATGTGTAGTATTTATAAAAATGTGTAGTGTGTGAAAATATGTGTACTATGTGTAAAATGTGTCACTCTTTCCTTTTCTTTTTTTTTCACTTGAAAACTAATGAGGATAATTTAGGGTAATTAATGAGGGTAGCTTAGGGTACCCGTTAATACCCGCTAGGTACCCGTTGATACCCGCTAAGTACCCGTTAATACCCATTTATAGCGGGTACCCTCATACCCGCCCGCATATTACCCGCGCCCATTATTACCCTACCCAATAATACCCGTTGCCAAAATGTTGGGGGCTTGGGCGGGTAATTTTAAGGGCGGGTAATTTTAAGGGCGGGCTTGGGCGGGTAATGGGTAGCGGGTAATTTTGCCACCTATAATTCTATCCTATGAATCCCTTGCTATATGTCCCTAACCTGTGATTCTTAAGTGTAGGATACTTTATGTACTAATGTTTATCTTGATCACACCACTTGGAGGTTTTGACCATGTCTGGTTCAATCTCATGAGCTCTGCTGGAACAACTATGAAAAAACTTCAAATTCCCTCAATTCTTCCGTAGCTCTTTGAATGATATCTAGTTCTTGCTCTCCACATTTGCCACAAGAGGTATGTTGTAAATTCAATCCCTCCAACATTCTTTGAAAGAATTGTTAGATGATCAAAAAACTTCTAACATTAAATGGAAATGGCGAGTTTTGTCTGCTATGATCAGAAATTCTCTCCCTGAAATGGTTGAATGTCTAAATACACTAGAAACAAGATAAACAGTTTCTTGCCATCCAATATTACTAAAGGGCAGTAATTTGCTTAAAACAAGGAAAAAAAAGATCACGAGTATTGAGCTAGAAAGTTAATTATGAAGAACAAATGCAAATTTGGTGATAAAAGTGATTGTTCAGGGAATACAAGAGAAAATGAAATAGTTATAGGCCATTCAAGTAGTCAGATAATGAGAAGAGCTGGTTAATGCATTCTGTTTGTCAAAGAATGTATAGTTAATGATAAAGGTTTGTATCTTTGTCAGTTCAAATCACAAATGGAATGCAAGCCTTTTCTTCATTCTCTCAAATTTACTGTCTAAATTTGGATAACTTATGTTAGACAACAAAGAAACAGCAATGATAGATATCAGTTTCAATCAAATTAATGAGAACCAAATGAGAACCAAATAGCAACAGAGGAAAAGATGGATCTCTAAATTTTGTTGTGTTAATCAACAAGTTAAAATGTAAATCTTAATAATATCACTATGAAATACTACTCTATTTTGTTTTCCTCCACACTAACAGCATAATAACAAAATTTCAAGTGATCCCAAACAAAACTCTCTCCCCTATTCACTCATATAATAATAGAGCCCAAAAAGTAGATGAATATCCAGTGAAAATCCCCTCCTAGCCATTTAAGTATGGTACTAAATGTGTTTCGATCAGGAACAAAACCAAGTTTCAAGAAGGACCCCAAGACAGAAAACCCAAAATCGACTCGACCAACAAGGCGGTAACAGTTCATGGTACGGTCGCTAGTTGGGGTGCCCCTTACGCGCATATCTCTGTAAATGGAGATGGCAGGTGAATAATGGTTCATCTTAACTGGATCACATTAGGCAGAGGCCTCAAACGGAGCATCTGAGTGTACAAATCCACAGCATCATCAAGATTCTTGATTTCGACAATATAATTCATCAACACAGCAGCATGAGCATGACAACTCAAACTACTACTAGTGTACGTTGCATAATGAAGAACAAATGGATTTGGAATTGGGTATGGAGACAATAGAAAATCAAGAACAGAACAAATAGCAGTAGTATTAGTACCAGGTTTCAGTGCAGCTTTCCGAATCTGAGCTCTAGCCATAGCAAAAGCTCCCCAATTCCTCATCGTCAAACTTGGGCAAATCGCAACTGCTCTTCTTACGGAATAATGGGTAAAATTCTTGCCAATGTATCACTGAATCCCCACAACGAAACATTTGAGCAAGTTCCAACTTCCCAGGGGATGATGAATGAAAATATGAAATGAAACCCACCAAACGAGGCAGTGCTGATATCCTTAAACGACGTGGTTTCTAAATTCCACTTATTGGCAATAAACTTGATTTTCTTGTTTTTTAATTTTTAAGAATGCCTCGGAAAATTAAAATTTAAGAATGTACAAGAAGGTTCCAATTTATGTTTCATGCCTATTTTACACTTATGTTTTAAGGTTTATCATAGAATCGTATCATCTCTTTAAAATTATTTTGTACAATGTTCGAAATAACGGCAAAATAACATAAGTATAAGTAAACTATATTTATCATTTTGAATGTTGACAGGATTAGACAAAATAATTTTAGGCATATACTGATTACTGAGATATGATTTTAGTTAAATATAGTGTATTTATAAATTAAAAGAGAGAAGTAAACATAAATAGTGAATGGTAAAATATACTAAATTTTCCTTTATAATTGTTTTGTTCCACTTTTATTCCCTATAAGTTTAATTTTTTCAAATTAGAGAAAACCAATAACACTTATAGGGAAAAAAAACCAACAATTTTTTTGTTGATTAAACAAAGAAGTACAGTTGTATTTGAGGCGTTTCACACTTTGCGTAATCAAGGTATTTCTAAATCGTATTCTTTCATCGAGAAAATTTATTGCAATTTGATGTTGAAACTATACTCTGCAGTAGAGATGGCCATTTTCACGGTTCCGGTTCCGGAACCGGAACCGTGGCCCCACTCAACCGGAACCGTAACCGAACCGCCTATAGGCGGTTCGGTTACGGTTCCAATTTTTTATGTTTGGAACCGGAACCGCCGGTTCCGGTTCCGGTTCCAAACCGTTAAATAAAAAAAAAAAAAAAAATTGCCACGTCAGCAGTGGCTGACTGGCAATCATGTGGCGCGTGCTGTAATAAAAAAAAAAAAATACAGGCGCGTGTTTCACACGCGCCTGTAACAAAAAAAGAAAAAAAAAAAAGCAACGGTCAATTATTTGACCGTTGCTGACCGTTGCCATAGTGGCAACGGTCCAAAAGAAATTGGTGAGGAACGGTCAATTATTTGACCGTTCCTCTCAATTTCTTTTTTTTTTTTTTTTAATTTTTTCTAATCTATTATCTATAAATACCCCTTATTTTTTTCATTTTTCTCACACAATTTCTACTCTTCTTTCTCAATATTCTAATTCTCTTCATCTCAATTTTCTCAAGCATCAAAATTCTATAAAATTCAATTATATTTATTGTTTCTATTATAATTATTAGTTAAATTATTCATTATTGTTTTTAATATATTATTATTTAAATTTCTCATTCTAATTCTCTTCATCTCAATTTTCTCAAACATCAAAATTTTATAAAATTCAATTCAATTTATTGTTTCTATTATAATTATTAGTTAAATTATTAATTTTTGTTTTTAATATATTATTATTTCAATTTCTTATTCTTTTTTAATCCGTTTGAATTTTTTTTTATAAAATGGATAGTTTTGGTTCTTCATCCCAACCAATTAATATTGGTAATGAATCACAATCAAATCGTCGTCCACCAACGAATCCAAAATCCGAAATGTTTGTGAAATATTTCACAAAATTTTTGATGCCGATGGAGTTCTTATTAGAGCACAATGCAATTTTTGCGAGAAATCATACGCCTTCAAAATTGGGAGTGGATATGGTACACTAAACAAGCATTTGGAGAAAACGCATCCTCAAGAAATCGGCCTTCAAAAGTCACAAGCGCAATTAACCGGTTTTGCTCAACAAGGTTATTCTTCTTCTAGTAATTTAAATTTATTTAAATTTAGTGATTCAAAATGGAGAGATGGTGTAGCTAGATTTGTTTGTGTACAACATTTACCATTTTCATTTGGTGAATAACCAAATTTTGTGAGATTAGTACAAGAAAATGCAAATCCACAAGTTAAACGTGTTCCTAGAACAACTTTAAAACGTGATATTAAAAAAATTCATAAAAAAGAAAAAAATAGCTTATCGGAATATTTTTTAAAATTAGATTCTCGTGTTTCAATATGTTCCGATATTTGGAGTGATCATTGGCAAATGAATAGTTATATGGGTATAACTTGTCATTGGGTAGATTCAAATTGGTTTTTACAAAAAAGAGTAATTGCATTTAGAATTTTTAATGATTCTCATACGGCCATAAATATATCTAGATTAATTAGTATTATTTTAGAAGAATATAATTTGAATGATAAAATTTTTTCAATTGGTTTTGATAATGCATCGGCTAATAATGCATCTATTGTAGAATTAAAAGATATTTGTGCACCAATTTTAGGTGGGAAATTTTTTCATATTAGATGTGTATGCCATATTTTAAATTTATCCGTTCAAAATGGTTTAAGTGCATTAGAAATTCATATTAAACCAATTAAAGATGCAATTAAATATTTGAGTGGACATCCAAGTTTAATGAAAACATGGGGAAAATATTGTATACAACATGGACAAAAACCTAAAAGATTTAAAAAGGATGTTCCAAATCGTTGGAATTCTACTTATGATTTACTTTGTGATTCTTCTAAATATAGTTCATTGTTATGTAACTTTTTCATTGATAACTCTTGTCTTGGAATTGTATTATATCCTAATCATTGGACTTGTTGTTTAAAATTGTTAGAAGTTTTAAAAGTTTTTAAGGATGCTACTTGTTTGTTTTCACGTGTGTATTTTCCAACTTCTCATTTATTTTTAGTTGAAGCATGTAATATAATTGGTGTGTTAAAAATTCACATAAATGATGGAACTTTGACGCAAAGTATTATTCACATGTTAGAAAAATGGCTTAATTATTATAGAGAAATTTCAATTTTATATTTAGTTGCTATTGTTCTTGACCCTCGTTTTAAATTTCAAGGTTTAGACCAATATTTGAAGTATTATTATAATTCGTTACAAGAATGTTTTCCATTAGATCCAAATATTATTCAATTACAATTAAATGTAAGTAGATACATAAGTGAGACTAAAGATATGTTAAATGCATTATATGAAGAATATTCTTCTAATTTTCAATCTCAAGTTCCTTCTAGTAGTACCACTCACACTACTCACCATAGTTTTTCAACTGGATCTTCATTTTCGTCTTCCTTTATCCTTCCTGGTTTAGAAATGTTTCAATCGTTAAAAAAACACAAGGGTACTACTAGTACGGAACTTGAGATATATTTAACCACTTCTTTTGATTTTAGTGATAACAAGTATGAATGTGATAATGTTGAGAACTTCCAAATATTGGAATGGTGGAAATCCAAGACAACGATGTTTCCCATTATTGCTTCGATAGCCAAAGAGATTTTGGCGGCCCCGACATCAACCGTAGCCGTGGAACAAGCTTTTAGTCAAGGTGGCAACATTTTGGACGAGACCCGATCGCGTATGAGTCCCATGTCCTTGGAGATTCAAGCTTTAGTAGATGATTGGACTAAAGCCGCATATAGAGAACAAGAACAAGACATAGAAGAAAATTTTGATTTAGATTTAGACGGTACCACCGATGGTAGCTCTACTTGTACAACTAGAACTAATTCACCGGTCACCGATGCCGATAGAGCCAATAATGACGACGACGACGACGACTATTAGTTTATTAAAATGAAGAAAAATATCATATTGTACATTTTTACATTATTGAAAATTTGAAATAATTTATTATGTTTATCAAATATTATAATTTTCCATATTTTGCAATTGTATTATTCTAGTATTCAAATTTAAAGTTTAAACCATCAAATGAATAAAATTTAGTAGTTTCTTCATTTATTAATTTCTAACTTGTAAATTTATGAATTAAAATCTTAACTTGTAAATTTTTCTATCAAATGAATAAAATTTAGTAGTTTATTCATTTATTAATTTCTAACTTGTAAATTTATGATTAAAAATGTTAACTTGTAAATTTTTTTATCAAATGAATAAAATTTAGTAGTTTATTCATTTATTAATTTCTAACTTGTAAATTTATTATTTAAAAATCTTAACTTGTGAATTTTTCTATCCAATGAATAAATTTTAGTAGTTTCTTCATTTATTAATTTCTAACTTGTAAATTTATGATTTAAAAATCTTAACTTGTAAATTTTTCTATCCAATGAATAAAATTTAGTAATTTCTTCATTTATTAATTTTTAACTTGTAAATTTATGATTTAAATTTTTTAACTTGAAAATTTTTATAAAATACTCTTATTCTTTCTATATTTTTCTTTCTCACTTATCTAATATTCATAATTCTATTATTTTAAAAAATTCATATATTACTGTTATTTTAACTACTATTCTAATTATGTTATTATATTATAATATTATACTAGTTGAATTCTAATTAACAATTCAAATATTCATATTATTTTTATATCCTTGAATTTATCTAATTTAATTCTTCCTAGTTCTATTATCTAAAAACTATATATTAATTAAGTTCAATTGTAACTATTATTATTATAATTATATTATTATGTTGTATTATTTGAGTTTGAAATAATAGTGGGATAAAAATCAAAATTCGAAACTAAAAATCGAAAAAACCGGAACCGGAACCGGAACCGGAACCGGAACCGGAACCGGAACCGGAACCGGAACCGGAACCGGAACCGGAACCGGAACCGGAACCGGAACCGGCGGTTCCGGAACCGTGGCCACCACTACTCTGCAGAAAAATTGTGATAGTTCTTTTCTAAGAAATTTCAAATTCTGAAATTGCCTCTTGTTGATCTTTGTGTTGACTGTTGTGCAATTTTCATACCTTATAAACATACAAATTGACTCAAGAAAATACAACTTTAACCTAAAAGGGATATTTGAATGATGAATTAGTTATTTTTTGAGCTGTCTTATTTTAATCAAAATTGTATTAAAGTATTCCTTTCAATATTTATATTTTAAAAGTTTTAAAATTGAATCATTAAATAGATAGTATTATTAGGTCTTTAAAAATCTTAGGCTCCGTTTGGATGAGCTATTTTTGGATTATATTATGAAAATTTTTTTCTTGGGATTTGTTATGAGAAAAAATATTTTGGGAGTGTTTGGAATAAATGATTTTATTTTGTTGGGATTTGTATTGAAGATTTTTTTATTAATAAAAGTTTGAAATTTAAATTTGAATTAGTATTTTATTAGTTTATTTTGGTTGGAATTGTGTTAGGAAAAATTGTTTATTATTAAAATTTAAAATTCAAATTCAAATTCAATATTTTTTTATAAAAATTACTGTAGCAAAAAAAACTGTAGCATTGTTTTGTATTTTAAAAATTTTGATGAAAAATTTGAACAAAACAAACACCTCATTTTGCAATTGTTTAATAAATCATAAATTTGCTGCCATCCAAACAGAGCCTTAACTTTTCTTAGTTCGATTAAAGTATAATACGTGAATTGTATATTTGACATATTAATTAATTTTGAAAAATAATCTTTATGTGTATTTGATTCTGCAAAAGTTTCAATTTTTCAATCTTGGATGAAGTTTAATTTTTTTACATTTCAATTTTTAGTTAGTTTTGTTGCATTTTTTTTAACTAACCAATTCGATTAGTTTTTAGTTTTTGATTATTTTTTAAAAATATTACTTATTTTAAGGTAATTTTAGCATTTTATTGTTTTATTTTAAAACCAAGTTCTCAATTTTGTCTAATCATTTGACAACAATTAACGTACTAAATTGATTATTTTTAAATTAAAAAATTAAGAAATTTAACTATTATAATTAAAACTATAAGAAGTGACTCCATAATGAAACAATAGTATAGTGTATTTTGCCCTAAGAATTATGTTCACAAACTAATACATAGATTAACTTCATAATAAGTGGTTTAGAAACTGAATTGAAATAAATTTAAAATTTTATAAAAAAAAATTAAATTTTTTAAGAATTGGAAGTTTTAAAATATTTAAAATTCTTTTGTTTTGCAAACAATTGGAATTAATGTATAATTGAATTTGAATTTTTTTGGAGCTTAAAGATTTATATAAATTTCATTTCATTTATAAACAAATTGGTCAAATAATTTGACTTTTCAATATAAACATTGTGGTTAACCCCTAGTCCCTACTACTAGGAACATTTGCAATATTATGTGGTATGGTAATTGATGTTAGGATAAAATAAAAATTTCGACTAATCATTATTATTAAAGTTGAGTTGAACCAAATATTATTAATCAAAATAATATATATTTTAAAATTTGAACTAAACAATAATAATCAAAACATGATTTTCATTGTGATTAATACATCAATCAAACTGAACATTGTTATTAACATTGAAGAAATTAAATTAAACTCCCTATGTTGGTTACATTTATTGCCACAAAACCATGGTTAGAGTAGGATCGATCAAAAATCCACTCGGCCCCAAAAGGCAGTATATATCTTCGAAAAGGGCAATAGAATTGGAATAATTTATGCTTGATAAACATAAAAAGGATAAAACCACTTGCAAGAAGATAAAAATGTTGAAGAAATTAGTAATTTATACTTGATGATAAAAATGTTACTTACTAAAACTCAATATTATTAATGTTATCCTTCTTTAATATCAATGAGTGAATAATGAACACAATGCTCAGATATAAATATATAAATGGGATTAAAAGTTTAGTTTAAAAAAAAAGATGAAACATGCCCAATTGAAAATCATTTTGTCTCTTAAATTAAAGCTCTTTCGAGTTTGTTTTTTCTTTTTTTATTGACAAGTGCCATTCAAGATCCATCTCTTTTAAAAGCAATTAATATTGTACTAATCCTTTTGAAATTAATTAAGAAGAACACAAACTCTTCAATAGCCATGACTGATCATAGTTATATAGAAAAAGAAGTAACACTTGCTCTAAATTCTTATCTCTAATTCCTCTCATTGATGGTAAAACATAATAAAAGAGTAATAATTAATTTAGCCATACAATATTTCTTTTTCTCTTAATAGCAAAGTGATTCATAGGTAAACATTTTTGTTTCAACTCTAAACTATGGATTTAACATTCTACAAATATCACAACACTAAAAGCTATCAAAACACAAAAGGGAAATCCATATATATGTGTATATCCATCCATCCACATGAAACCCGAGAATTAATAATCTTGAATGGCGGTTTCAGGCCGGACTGATGATCGATGATGATGATGATGAAAGTCATGATCAGAGCCAGAGAGCGCCGGCATCCTTGAGGAGAGGAACAAGAGTGCCATTAATATGGCATGCCATGACCGTTTCTATCCCACCCAAGAACTTACCACCAACAAAAACAGCAGGGACAGGCTGCTGTTGCCCTTTTCCAGCCAGCTGGTAAAGAAGGGAATGGATTTCACGGCCAGCCGTGTCGTGGTCGATTTCAACGATGGTCGGTCCGACGCCTAAGCCGAAGAGGAGTTGCTTAACCACATGACACATACAACAGCCACTCATGGTGAAGATAACCACCGCATTTCCAGAAACCAACACTCGTACTTTGTCATAAATTGACTCCATTCTCAATCCATGAGAATGGGACTCTACAGCTTTGTCCATTCGCATGCTTGATGACTCTTTGACAACCTGCATTTTTTTTACTGTGTGAATGTGTGCTTTTGTTTTGCAGTTGCGTAGTACAAGTAGCTTGGTTTCTGTTCTTGTATGGATAAGGGAAGACTATATATATACCATACCAAGAAAAGGGTCTAAAGATCTTTTTAAAGCTTTTTCTAAGAAAGCCCTGAAATGAAATTGAAATGAAAATAAGAATGGAGATTGGAGTGTGTAAAATGCAGTCAAACTTATAAAAGGGACGGTTACACATCACAAGTACAAATCTGAAATCACAACAAAAGGGAAAAAAACAAACCAAAAAACAAAAGGACACACACATTTCTTTCCTGAAAGACCAAACGTCTAGTTCTGGTACTTATTTGGCTTACACATTAATTTTAAAGCCAGCCAGCCTTGAAAAAACAAGTGTCTGTTTGTGTCTATGTCTAATGTCTGTGTTTGTGTTTGTGTGTGAGTGTGTGAAAGAGAGAGAGAAGCAAAGCAACAAACAAAGGTCTTAATTTGCTGTAGTATACCCGGCAATCTCTGAAAGTTTTGATCTCATCTTATTCCAACAAATAACTGAAGGAAGTAGTACGAAGCATTTCCCAATCCTACACCTTTTCATGCATGACTATCTTTTCTGCATGCCTTTGATATTCCATAAACGTATGCAATCGTATTAATTTTATTATTAATTTGTAAAAAAAAAGGTGGAGAGAGAGAGGGCGATCACATATGTATGCTGATTAATTACTCATTACTCAAACAAGAAACATTGCAAATCCCAACAGAAAAAATATGCAGTTTGGTCATTGAAATTAGCTGAGACAGACACAACAGACAGAGAGAGTAGTGAGAGAATCGGTGCAGGGGAGGGGACAATGGTTAGCTCAGTCTCTCAGACTTAAGCAGTAGTATATTTTTTTTTTCTTACTCTGTCCCTGTTTAAAGAAGGTCTAACTTTGAAGACTTAGACCTTCTTTTATCTTTTAGTTCTGGACAAAATTTTGGAGCCTTTAAAGTTGAGATTGATTTGTAACCCTTTTTCTTTTTTTCTAGAGTATAATGGAGCAAGAAAATTTGGGTTATCAATGCATACAATTTGTCATTTTAGTGGCAAAATTTTTACGTTGACTAACAACTAGATAAAAGTTACTTATAAGTAGGTAAAGTTTTGGATTTTCAATGTATGATCAAGAAAAAAACATTGGTATACTAAGAATTAGAAATTCATAGCAAGAGTAAATTGAACTTTGGGATGTAAAATTGATGCCTCTGTTTTTTCGGATCTTTTGTTATAGTCTCTTTCACGGTTTCATTTTATGTATTCAACGTAGTGAGTGGGTTTTAAGAATAAATATTAAATACGAATAATGAAACATTACATATAAATAATAAATATTACATTTGTTGGGGGAATAGCGATTGATAAAAGCCACTTGAACTCAGATTTTGCTAACTGTCCAGTCAAAAGTATACCAAAAGTTAAGGTCATCACAGCAAACAATAAAAGACGATGTCATGTTCAATGGATTCAAAATTCGAAACGACCAGCAATGATCCCATGACTAATAAAAGAAGAGGAAATGGAATACAATTTGGGATCCCAATGAAACTGTTAAACTACCATTAATTTTCCTGCTTGTTTAATCATGGAATGGATTGGAAGCATTGGAAGATTTATTACTAGCTAGCATAGCAAGAAGCTATAAGAGTAGCCAAAAAGCATTATCTGAGTTCCAACTCCAAACTTTCTTGCCCTTCCAAATCACCATTACACAAAAACCAAAGAAGAATTGTTCATGATTTTATTTATATGATTTTGTACAACATTTGTTAATTACTTCATTATAATGTACCCCTCTGTTTCTCTAATAAGTGTCATTTTAGCTCTCATTTTTTGTTCTCAAATAAGTGTCATTTTACAAATTTCAATGCAAAAATTCTAAAAGCTTCTAATTTTACCCTTAGTCCCATTTATCTATGTAATGTTATTTAAAAGAAGAGAGAGAAAGGTACGGTTATAAATATGGGTAAATAAGAAAATTTATCATCTTTCTTAATTAATGTGCATATCTCTAAAACGATACTTTGTAAACAGATGGAGTATAGTTTAACAAATACAAATCATCCCCAAACTATTATGGTTTACTGCCATACTACTATTTAATAACTAGACATTGAACTAATTTAATTAACAAAGAAATATAGTAATATACATTGTCAATGTGAAGACATGACAATATTTATTTAGAAAGAAAATCTAATATATGAAAAAAAAAATACCATGTTTAATACTAAATAGTCATGGCATCTTAGCCATCAATCGTTCAATCCATACTATATTGTTTCGCCTTCGACTGTGTTTGATTGCTTAGAATTGGACCTCAGAATTAGAATTGAGGGGTCCAATTCTAATTCTTGTGTTTGTTTACAAAAATAAAATTTGGATTTTGAATTCATTTACAATTCTATAATAGCCCAATTCTGCATTTTCAATTCTTTTCTCATGGTAGATATTTACAATTCTTTCCTCATGGTAGACATTTATATTACATTTTTATTTTACACATTTTCACACACTACACATATTTCACATATAGTACACACATTTTCACACACTACATATTTTTTCACACACTACACATATTTTACACATAGTACACACATTTTCACACACTACACACATTTTTACACACTACACATATTTTCACACACTACACATATTTTACACACACTACACATTTTCACACACTATACATATTTTCACACACTACACATATTTTACACACACTACACATTTTTTCACACACTACACATATTTTACACATAGTACACACATTTTCACACACTACACAATTTTTCACACACTACACACATTTTCACACATTACACACATTTTCATCCACTACACATATTTTATACACACTAGACACATTTTCACACACTACACATTTTTTCACACACTACACATATTTTACACATAGTACACATATTTTCACACACTACACACATTTTCACACACTACACATTTTTTCACACACTACACATTTTTTCACACACTACACATTTTACACAGTACACACATTTTTCACACACTACACATATTTTACACATAGTACACACATTTTTCACACACTACAAATATTTTATACATAGTACATACATTTTTTCACACACTACACATATTTTACACATAGTACACACATTTTCACACACTACACAATTTTTCACACACTACACATATTTTACACATAGTACACACATTTTCACACACTACACAATTTTTCACACACTACACATTTTTTCACATACTACACACATTTTCACACATTACACATTTTCACCCACTACATATATTTTATACACACTACACACATTTTTACCACTACACATATTTTATACACACTACACACATTTTCACACACTACACATTTTTTCACTCACTACACATATTTTACACATAGTACACACATTTTCACACACTACACATATTTTACATAGAGTACACACATTTTCACACACTACACTTATTTTCACACACTACACATTTTTTCACACACTACACACATTTTCACACATTACATACATGTTCACACACTACACATATTTTATACACACTACACACATTTTTACACAATACACAATTTTTCACAAACTACACATTTTTTCACACCCTATACACATTTTCACACACTATACACATTTTCACACACTACATATGTGTAAAATATGTGTAGCGTGTGAAAATGTGTATAGTGTGTGAAAAAATGTGTAGTGTGTGAAAATATATGTAGTGTGTGAAAAAATGTGTAGTGTGTGAAAATGTGTGTACTATATGTAAAATATGTGTAGTGTGTGAAAATGTGTGTTGTGTGTGAAAATGTGTGTAGTGTGTGAAAAAATGTGTAGTGTGTGAAAATGTGTGTGCTATGTGTAAAATATGCGTAGTGTGTGAAAAAATGTATAGTGTGTGAAAATGTGTGTACTATATGTAAAATATGTGTAGTGTGTGAAAAAATGTGTAGTGTGTGAAAATGTGTGTAGTGTGTGAAAATGTGTATAGTGTGTGAAAAAATGTATAGTGTGTGAAAAAATGTGTAGTGTGTGAAAATGTGAGTACTATGTCTAAAATATGTGTAGTGTGTGAAAAAATGTGTAGTGTATGAAAATGTATGTACTATGTGTAAAATATGTGTCTTGTGTGAAAATATGTGTAGTGTGTGAAAATGTGTGTAGTGTAAAATATGTGTAATGTGAATTTTGTTATAATTCAATTCTATATAAATTTTGTTGTTTTGCCAAACAAAGGAATTCAAACATTTTAGATTTTCAATTCATTGAATTACATTTCTATAATATTTAAATTCTAATTCAATTCTATTTCTAAATAACCAAACACAACCTTACTGAATTCTATATCTAATGCTACTAAATATTCCCTTTGATGTTTAGACACAGTTGCACACTTATAAACATCAAAATATGTAATTAATGCATGTGATGAAAATGCTTGTAATTAATGTTCATAAATGTTCAAAGAATGGTACAATTATATTCTTATGTTAAAATGATATTTAATTTGCAAAATCAATAAAAATTTAAAAGGTCACTTAAAGAGGGAGTATTAACATGCATATAATTAATATGTAAGTTTACAATAAAAACAACTAAACATTTATGGCATTAAGAGGAGTTAATTATATGAATCACACTATTAACACAATTTCTAAGGCGATCAACATCAAACTAAGGTATGATAAAGTTTTACATTGTTTAAATATATACTATGGATATGAATTCCACGTTGTCATCATACTCAATCTTTCTAAGATGATCAACATCATGAGGTGTGACAAAGTTTTAGGTAGGTTAACTATATATAATAGAGAAAAAATATCATCTCGTTGCAATTATTAAAAACTAAAAAACATTATGAAATAATCAAATAAAAACATACCTTGATTCATCAATATTGCGAAGAAGATAGGTAAGTGTCTATGTGAAAAAGAAAATTCAAACTTATAATGATGTAATTAATATGAAATAGATGAGAACAAAAGAAAATATTGATGAGAAGAAAAAAATAAAGAAGATTAACATTAAATTTATGGCAAGTGTGTTCTTATTTTATATTATTTGTAGCAATATCAAAACAAGAATCACACAAATAAGGAAAGTGATAATAATTAAGGCAATATTAATAATTACACATAGTACTATTTATTAAATATCCCAACAAAACTCATCACTAATTATTATTAAACCCTAAAACAGTTACTAAAGGACATTGAACATATCGTAAAACCAGCCCATATATGACACCACTAATTATTCCTTAATTAAATTAGATTACATTAGTGGCAGCAATATTTGCCTTGGGAATGTGCACTTTTTTTTTTCTAAAGGAGTGGCGGATATAGAACATATTGATTGGGAGGGCGAAATTATATAGTATTACATGTAGAAATTATATTTTAATTTATGAGAGCAAAATTTTTATTTTATTAAAGATTCAATTGAAAATTTTTAATTTTTATAGAGAAATAGGATAATTATGCACCTCATTCCACTCCAAGTTTTTGGAGTTGTGACAAAATTTGAGGGTATGTTTGGATATAGTTTTTTTTAACACATCTCTCATTTCATTACATGTTTGTTTATATTCAATTTTCAAAATAAAAATTTTCAATTTTTCTAACCATAAAATGAAGCATTTTTATCTTTTCGATATCTTTTAATTTTTTTTAGTTTTTATTTGTTTGAATTGATTGGTGGCAGTGAAAGGTGACTACTGCCAGATAATTAACCCAAATAATTTAATAAAAAAATCTAATTTAAACTCTATTTAATAAAATAATGATTCTACATAAAAATCAATAAAAACAAAACTTATCCATTTAAACACTCAATACTTGAAACAAAAATATTGCTTTTGTGAAACACAGATCGAGACCTCATTTTTCGCAATTCTCAAAACAAAACACATATCCAAACAAACCCAAAAATTTGACTTTTTTTGACAATATTTACTTGGATGCACGTTCACAATCGAGGTAGATGTAAAAAACATAATAGAAAACTCAAATTCAACACATTTTTTAATTTTGTCATTTTTTGCTAAAATACGTGTGTTTTAACCATGAAAATAGGAAATTTGTAAAAAAAAAAAATAAATTTCATTTTTTTGACATAGTTCATTAGAATGGATGCTCAAAATTGAGGTTTGTGTAAAAAATAGTAAGAAAAAAGTCAAAATCAACGTGTTTTTTACTTTGCAATTTTCGATCAAAATACATTTGTTATAACTCATGAAAAATGGAGATTTTGTGAAAATTTTAATTTTCACTTTTTTGATAATATTCTTTGGAATGCATATTCACAATCGAGGCAGGTGTAGAAAACATCATAAAAAAGTCAAAATCAACGTGTTTTTGAATTTTTCCATTTTGGCTAAAATACGTGTGTTAAAACCCATGAAAATAAGAAATTTGGTGAAAATTTTAAATTTTACTTTTTTGACAGCATTCATTAGAATGAATGTTCGCAATTGAGGTGTGTGTAAAAAATAATAGGGAAAAAGAAAAATTAACACGTTTTTTTAATTATCATTTTTAAACAAAATATGTATGTTATAACTTATTAAACATGGAGGTTTGGTGAAAATTTTAATTTTTACTTTTTTTGACAATATTCACTATAATGCATGTTCACAATTGGTGTGGGTGTAGAAAACAATACAAAAAAGTCAAAATCAGCGCATATTTGAATTTTGTCATTTTTTTTTGTTAAAATGAGTGTTATAGCCCATGAAAAATAAAAATTTGGTAAAAAAAAAATCTAAATTTCTCTTTTTTTTATATTGTTCAGAAGTATACATGTAAAAAATTGGGATAGGTGAAAAAAAAGAAGAAAAAAAGCCAAAATTAATACGTATTTTGACTTTTCCATTTTTGACCAAAATCCATATGTTATAACTCATGAAAAATAGAAGTTTGGTGAAAATTTTAATTTTCACTTTTCTTGACAATATTCACAAAAATGCATGTTCACAATGGAAGTGGGTGCAAAAAATAATACAAAAAATATCAAGATCAACGTGTTTTTGGATTTTGCCATTTTTTGTGCTAAAATATGTGTGTTATAACCCATAAAAAATTTAAATTTAGTATACAATTTAAATTTCATGTTTTTTTACACCGTTTACAAGAATGCTTGTTCACAATTGTGGTGGGTGAAAAACAGTAGATAAAATGTCAAAATCAACATGCTTTTTTTCTGATTTTTTGACAAAAATACGTGTCATATAATCCATGAAGAATGGAGATTTTGTAAAAATTTTTAAATTTCACTTTTTCCTGAGTATGTTCACAATCGAGGCAGGTGTAAAAAATATCGTAAAAAATTCAAAATCAATGCTTTTTGAATTTTGCCATTTTTTGCTAAAATACATGTATTTTAACACATGAAAAATGTAAATTTGATGAAAAAACTAAATTTCACTTTTTTTGATACTATTCATTCGAATGCACATTCGTAGTTGAGGTGAGTGAAAAAAATAGTAGGAAAAAGTCAAAATCAACACGTTTTTTTCCTTTACCATTTTTTACCGAAATACACATGTTATAACCCGTGAAAAAAATGAAGTTTTTGTGAAAATTTTAGTTTTTGGATCTTTTATTGCCCAATTTGTGTATCACTTTTCGTCTCACACTTTTTCTGATTGGTCATATCATAAAATCATCTAATAGTAATAACAATCCACTGTCAACCTAAATTAATTCGTTTTACTTGATTGAATATGAACCCTCTATCACACATTCATACACTAATACATTTATGTGTATATTTAATTATATTAATATTTATATAATAAATTCCACATCCTTTCTAGTTCATTTAAATATAAAAATTATTTTTTCCTAATTTTGTATGATTTTTTAACTATTTTTGGTTTTATTTTAACTTTTATTTTGGATTGAAAAGGCAAAACACCAAAAAGAAATAGTTTTAAAACATAAAATAAAATTAGACAAAATAATTTTTTATATTAAAATAAATTAGAATAAGTGTAGATTTTGATGGTATAAATATTGATGTAAATAAACATACACTTATCAAAATATGAGTATAAGAGAACAAAATTATCCAACACTGCAAATAAATATCGCGGCCCAAATCCCAATTTGGGTTTGGCCCATAATTCAGTAGAATCAAACAAAGACAAGAGCATGGGCATTTTCTTAATTAATGCCCAATTCATATTTGGCGCGTTAACATCGTATCATGATAAATAAAAATAGGGTATGGGGAACACCAACCGGAATGTCGCGCCACCGCTTGCACTGCCGCGGTTTTCAGCTGAAAACGACGGCGAAAATCAATCGAAGCTGAAGAAAATGAAGCTCGAAGAAGGAGAAATTGAAGAAGGTGAAGAAGGAGAAATTGAAGAAGGCGAACTTGTAGATGAGCTGTCGGACGTGGACGGCATTGAGGAGGAAGAGACTCCGAAGGAGGAGAACCCTCATCCTCTTGGAAATGTGATTAGGGTTTCTGGAAGGAGGGAACAGTATGAATCTTTCGCTTATGATGGAAATATATTTAATCTTGTGAGTAGTTTCTTGATATTTTCTGTTCAATTTTTTTTTTAATACTTTTTAATATTTGTTTTATTTATGCAATGGACTTGATATATTCTGCTCGAATTGAAATCTTTTTACCAGTTTTGAGTGAAGCAATTAGAAGAGGACAGATAGAATGACTTTGGATGTTCTTATGTACAACAAACTAAGTAACCTGCATAGAATTTTCGTGGGTTTGTGTATATGGGCTAAATAGAAGCATAGTGTTATGAATTCAATGGAAAAAAGCCGGGAGTGAGTAGCGGAGGGGTGGTGGGTCATGAAATTCCTGAATTGTTGTTGAAATGTAACTCTTCAGTCATGTTTGCTTGCTTGGAGTGAGGGAATTCATCCAGGGGAAATCTATTTCTAGTGGTTATTGAGAACGTAAATCAGCAACTAGTGAATATGCTGCTGTTAGATTGTTCTAACTTGGTGTTTGTGCCGTTATTCGCCATTGGTGGCATGATCTTCATGTGAGTCCTTGATGCTTTTACTTGTTCACTACTTGACAAATGATGGAAATAATAATTGTCATCCTATAATTTCTCATACATGAATAAGAGTCACCTTTATCGATGATGGCAACAACAAACCAAATGAAAATTATGTGCGAAAACTCGTGTGCAATGATTTTCTTGAAATGGAAAGAAGCAAAAGTGGAAAACAAAGAGGAAAAAAATATTTCTGCTATGTATTTATCCAGTGTATTGTTGATACTGTATTCTCCCGTATGGCGTTTGTCTCATTTTGTTTCTAAAAATAGTTTTGAACAAGAATGTTCGTTTTCGAGATTTTTGAGACGTTCGCCTAGGATATTTTGTGTTTAATAACTCAGTATCTAAGTGCTCTTTCTGAGAATAACAAATAGTGGACAGTTTTTTGGAAAGTACTCTGTATGTGACTTCAAATATTTTGCAATTTTGATTTTATTACAGGAGGATCCTGTGCTTTTAGCACCTGATGAACCAAATCAGAAGCCTGGTATGGTCATAATCAAGGTAATTACTGAATTTTGTCAGTCTTGCTATCCGAGGTGAACATAGGAAATAAAGGAAACATGCCATATTTTTTGTTTCCCGCCCAAAGCACTGTTAATCAATTACACATTGCTTGCAGATCTGGAGAACTTACCTACAAATTTGATACCTGGACATCTAGCACTTGTTTCCTAGGTTTTTCTAGTATTCTTATCAGTCTTATTTCCCCAAGTGTAGGTTGTACATCAAAAGTCAACATTTTAGCATTTTATGATGTCTGATAGGGTTCTGTTGTTGTTTCATTAGCTTTGTTCAGGTCTTAGGCCTTGGGAGTTTAGAATTGCCTATTGAGCTTCTACCTTGCTATGTATTTGTTTATGCTTTCCCAATCACTTCATAAACAGTCCTGGGTGTGAGTTTTGATATAGTTTGGCAATTGTCATTGAGCTCTTGGTTTTCCTTTCTAGAAAATTTATTTATTGAATGCCAATTTTTGAAAAAATTGCCCTGATCTGGAAAGAGCACTAAGAATAGATGATTGAAAAGGTGCAATGCTTCAGTGTTGGTTGGTTTATATGAGAGGTGACCCTATAGACAAAAGATGATTGCTGTTGGTTCGCCTGCTTAATTTTTGTGTATAAAAACTCAGAAACGCACTTCTTTACCTGCCGTCTGTTTCATGCTTTTCTGTTCAAGTGATGAACTGGCTTTCTGTTTATAGGGCATTGCTAAGACACCTGATCAGAAATTGATGGTAACTGGGCAAGTATTTTATCGTCCTGAAGAGTCACAAAGGAGATATCATGGATATTGGAAATCCCGTAACAGAAGAGAGCTGTTTTATAGTTTTAACCGGAAGGAGTTTCCTGCAGAGCGTGTCATGCACAAGTTTGTGGTGCATTTTATACTTCAGAACAAGCAGATCCCACCCCGTAGTCTGCATCCTGGTTTCATTGTGCAAAAAATATATGACACTAAACAGAAACAGCTTTTCAACGTTACCGATAAAAATTATGGAGACAGGAGACGAAAAGAAATTGAACTCCTTATTCAGAAGACGAAGTTGCAGCTAGGAGATCTTCCTGACATTGAGGCAGAGGATGCTGTTACTGCATAGGAAATCACAAGAACCAACTTGTATATAACATGTACATTTGATGCTCATGGTCAGGCTACACAAGCTTAGTTGACTCTCTAATTTAGATGTTTAGCATGAGTAAACTTGTGTATATACATATTGTAGACTTGTAATTGCCTGAATGGTTCTTGTTTTGACACTACATCTTCTGTTTAAAATTTTGTCCGTCTTATTTTGTCTTAATTAAAACTACGTGGTAGAGTTCACTAATATCTTGGTTAGAGTCTAATAATTGTAAAGTAATTGATAAATATTGGAAAGAGGATCTGGTCGAGACTAGATCCTGTTTAATATTTATCATGTCTTATTCTGTCTGACGTTCAAAACGACGTAAAACTAGAGACTAAATGCATAAATATTACTAAAATTACTTTACAATTATTAGATCTTAATCAAAAGATTAATGAACCCTATAAAATATTGGAAGAAGTATTGGAAGAAGATTAATGAACCCTATAAAATTACTTTATAACTTTATAAGACGTACAAAATATTGGAAGAAGATACCTGTCGATCTGGTATCTCTTGTTTTCCTCAAATTTGATTTGGTATTCTTTTATAATTTTAATAAAGCCCAAAAGTAAATTGACATGGAATGATGCAGTATCATCAATACAATGGAGTATACATACATACATATATATATATATATATATATAAAATGCAAGCTTGAGGCAGTTATTTTGTTTTTCTTTCTGAGATCGGCTTTGGTTTTAGATTTAATGATCATGTTTTACCATCAAAACTTTGGAGATCAAATTCTTTGTCCCATATCCTGTTATATTATGTCTAATGTTCAAAACGATGTAATTTTACTAAAACTAAGGACTAAAAGCATAAATATCACTAAAATAACTTAAAACTCTAACCAAGATATGAGTGAACCCTACCACATAATTTTAATCTAACACAGAGTAACTTAAGACCCTAACTAAGAGAGAGATCAGATCCTCTGTCTAAAATTATCTCTGTCTTATTCTGTTAATATGTATATTAGACCCTAACTAATGAATGTGTGAACCCTCCGATGTAGTTTAATTTTGGACATCAATGAATGTGTGAACCCTACGACGTAGTTTAATTTTGGACAAAATAAAACAAAGATAATTTTGGATAGAATTCAACCAAAAGATGAGTGAACCTTACGATATAGTTTTAATTTAAAACAGTATGAGGCAACATAATTTTGAATGAAAAATCTCATCTCAAAAAGTTTGGGGACTCATTTATAAGAGGTCTTTTGATGAACTATCATCTCGGTTGTATTTTAGGAATATAATTTCATTGAAGTAAATTTTCAATTATAATGGAAACAATTAGTTGTAATTTAGGAATATAATTTCATTGAAGTAAAATTTCAATTATAATGGAACAAGTAGTAATGAATTAAGAGATGAAGAAAGCTGGAGGAAAATAGTGTAAAATTACTCATTTCTATTTTGTTTAATACTCAGAATCAAAATATTTTATTAAAATTATTATAATTAAAAGAATAAATATCAAAAAATCAATTCTACAATTATTAAAATTTGACCCATATGTGTATGACCCTTATAATATTGTTTTAGTAACGATTTTGGTGAAACACCATAAATTTGATGTGAACAAAATATGACATGCAAATATTGTACAAGATCGACAATTATTTCTATTGTATATATGATTAAAAAAAAAGTAGTATGAATAACCTACCTGCCAACTAACACTGACACTTTTGACATGAATGACATTTTTGTACTAAGTTTAAAATTATTTATTTATTTATTGGATAATTGAAAAGTTAATCAATATCTAATAAGTTTTTGACATAATTCTTGTACATGCTTAATATTCCTGAGTTAAACTAAACAAATTCAAAAAGTAGAAAATCAATTCAATTACAAGAAAATGGAGATTAGAAACCACGTCGTTTAAGGACATGAGCTCTGCGGGGTTTGGTGGGTTTCATTTCATTCATCATCATCCCTTTGAAAATTGAAGCTCCCTCTAACGTTTCGTTGTGGGCGATTCAGTGATTTGCTGGCGAGAATTTTCCCCATTATTCAGTAAGAATGGCTGTTCCGATTTGCCCCAGTTTGAGGATGAGGAAGTGGGAAGCTTTTGCTATGGGTAGAGCTCATTTTGGGAAAGCACTGAAACGAGGTACCGACACTATTGCTATTCTTGATTTTCTTTGGTCTCCATACCCAAAAGGGCCAAAACCAAACCCATTTGTTCTTCATTGTGCAATGTATACTAGTAGTAGTTTGCGTAGTCATGCTGCTGGGTTGATTCAGAATGATATTGTTGAAATCAAGAATGTTGATGATGCTTTGGATTTGTACCATCATATGCTCCGGATGAGGCCTCTGCCTAATGTGATCCATTTCAATCAACTGCTTGGGCGCCTAGTTAAGATGAACCATTATTCACCTGCCATTTCCGTTTACAGAGATTTGCGCGTAAGGGGCGCTCCCACTAGCGTTTATACCATGAATATAGTCATTAACTGTTACTGTCTTGTTGGTCGAGTCGATTCTGGGATTTCTGTATTGGGGACCTTCTTCAAGCGTGGTTTTGTGCCTTCTGTAACCACATTTGGTACCATACTTAAAAGGGCTCTTTCTAGTTGGTAGTATTTCTGAGGCTCAGGTATTGTTCCTCAAGATAATTTATGAAAAACTCTGTCAACCGAATCTAGTTGTGTATGGAACTGTAATAAATGGGCTGTGTAAGGCGGGGAACACTAGTAAAGCCATTGAAGTCCTGAGACTCTTGGAAATTAAAAATTGGGAACCCAACACCGTTATCTACAACACTATTATTGACAGTCTGTGCAAGGATAAAGTTCTGGATAAAGCTCTTTCCCTTTTTCACGAGATGATTCAAAAGGGCATTCCCCCAGATGTTGTCACTTACAATTGTTTGATTCATGGCCTTTGTAGTTTAGGCAAATGGAAAGAGGTCAAAATCGTGTGGAATGAGATGATTGGTTATGGCATTGCTCCCGATATAGTTACTTACACTGTCATTATAGATTCATTTTGCAAGGAAGGTTTAATTAAAGATGCAGAAGATGTATTCGAAATCCTGGTTCAGAGAGGTGAGAATCCTAATATAGTAACGTATAATGCAATGATGGATGGGTATTGCTTGCAGGGCCAAATAGATGAAGCAAGGAAAATTTTTGACACAATGGCTGCTAAAGGCCTAGTCCCCGATCTCCTCAGCTATAATATTTTGATCAATGGATACTTTGGGAAAATGAAAATGGATGAGGCCATGAATCTCTTTTGCGAGTTACCACGCAAAGGATTAACACCTGATATTGATACATATAATACTGTCTTGAAAGGGTTATTTAGGATGGGTAAATGTGTTACTGCAAGAGAAGTTTTCAACGAGATGCAAGCTGCTGGCCTAAGTCCTGATTTCCATACGTATTGTGTGTTGTTGGGTGGCTTATGCAAGAGTGGACATGTTGACAAAGCCCTGGAATTACTGCATACAATTGAAGCTGCAAATCTTCATCTATCTATGTACAATATTATCCTTGATGGATTATGCAAAACTAGAAGACTTGATATTGCTCGAGAAATTTTCAATGGTCTCCCTGTTAAAGGATTAAATCCAGATGTTATAACATATAGCACAATGATAACTAGCCTCTCTGCTGCTGGTTTGCTAACGGAAGCTAAAGAGCTTTTCTTGAAAATGGAAGAGAATGGTTGTTTGGCCAATCGCATCACTTTCAGTGTTATTGTCCAAGGACTGCTTAGGACAGGTGAATATGATGAAGCAGAGATGTTTCTTGAGGAAATGGCTAGGAGGGGATTTTCACTTGATTCGTATATTTTTTCCACTCTACTAGATTTGCTCCCAGCAAAAGAAAGTCATATTTTTCTTCTGAAGATAATTCAGAAGTTTGAACCCAGACAGCCAAAGGTGGAAGTCTCAAATGGTGGATAAAGGGCAACACCCTATCGCTCTTCATTTCTACATTTTCTTAGATCATCCTTTTTGAGCTCTTTTATGAATCCCTATAATTATATGCATGATAACAAAATTATACAGTTATAAATCTTCTTGTAGCTCATGTATTCAATGACTTCCATTTGTTGGTTAAATTAACCGTTTGTAATAACCCAATTGGATTTATTTTAATTCCCTTTGATTTTATCGAAATTTAGGTGAAGTTCTTGTTGGGAAATGAAACAATCTCCAGAAATATGGCAGTCGTGATTGATGAATACGGACATTGTACTTTTGTGCTAAAATTCTACGATGATTTTGTAGTCAGAGCTTTATTTACTTAAATAAATTTAGTCATTAGGGAAAGATATAAAATAAGTGATTGAAAAGGTGATATGGGAAGAGTACTAAGAATAGATATGATTGAAAAGGTGCAACACTGGATGAAGATGCAATATACCTGGAGAATTGCATTGGAGACTCTTGTCTTTGGAGGCTTCAGGGTAGCAATTCAAGATGTCGAATATGGTGGCCACCTCATTCCCAAATGATGGCAAATATTCTGGGTTGCTGCAATGGCTATTGGCTCACAATGACCTCACATGGATAGCAACATATTCCCTGATTCCACAAAGTTTGATCCGACAAGATTTGAAGACCAATGATCCATTCCCCCTTACAGCTTTATTGCATTTGGGGCTGGAGTTCGTAAATGTCCTGCATATGAGTTTGCTAAGTTTGAAATCTTAGTTGCAATTCACTTCCTCGTTACTCAGTTCACATGGAAGATTTGCAGCACTGACAATCTTTTCAGTCGAGACCTAATGCCAGTACTAACTCAAGGACTTCCAATCCAAATAACACCAAAAAGAAAATTGATGGACCCAATATAGATTCAGGGCAATGATCAACAAGAAAAATTTTGCAGTGAAAGTGAATAACAAGATATTTTCTTGCAATTGAGCTCAGTTGTGTTGTATTGTATGTTACCATTTGAGATTTTCTCTGCAAGATTGACAAATGGAGACAATTGGGAAACTATATCCAAATTACAGTCAAACACTGATACATTTTTCTGTGAAAAAAAAGAAAAGAAAAAGTGCAACACTTCAAATGATTGCTATTGGTTTGCCGTGCGTAATTTTCAGTGCGTTAAAACTCAGAAATGTAGTTGTTTTTACTTGTGCCATCACTTTCATGCTTTTTATGCTGATTTTGTGTTGCATTCTCTGTTTTAATCACTGTTTCAATTTATAAATATACGTCATATGTCTTATCTTGTGATTCACTAATCACTTGATACAATTTTAGTTAAATATAACTTGCGTGTATTTGTAAATTGAAATAAGAATTAAAATAATAAATGAAACAAAAGATTAGGCACTTTTTAGTTAAATATAAATGGCATATATGCATAGTTTATACCTCAGACTAAGGAAATCCCACTCTGTTCTCTGCAATCCTGTGCAAAAGATATATGATACTAAACAGAAACTTTGAAAACTTTGGATTCATTGTGCAAAAAAGTATTAAGAAGTTTGGATCTTTCCAATTTATCTGTGTCTAACAGACGAATTGGAAATATTTTGAGAATTTGAGCTTCATTACCTGGTGAAAATTTTACCTATTATTCAGGAAGGAAAAATAGTCGAAGCTTTTTTTTTTGTTTATTTAGGGTACAATTTCAATGTGTATGGCTTTACTAGCCGTTTGGATTGTAACGTTTTTCTTAAAGGTAGTGCATTTGATTTTCAGCTAGGAGAGCGATAGAGAGTGAAAATTTTTACGAGAATTGAGAATTTCAATGACTTGGAATCCTAGTTGCATAAAACAGGAAAGACAAAACCAATTTACTAATAAATGAATGCAAAGTAAAATTTATTTACTTACATAGATTTAAGGCCGGTGTAATAAAATTGAAATTTGAAAATTGAAGTATGAAATTTGAAATTTGAAATTTGAAATAATTAAAATTTTTATTAAACTTCTATTTTTTACCATTTATAACACGTGTATTTTGGTAATAAGATGACAAAGTCAAAAAAACTAGTCTATTTGGTTTTTTCCCTTTTTTTTACCAACCTCAGTTGTGAACATGCATAATTTTAAATCGTGTAAAAAAATTGATATTTAGATTTTTGTTTTTTTTTTTACCAAATTTCAATTTTTCATGAGTTATAAAATCCAAAAATGTATTGATTTTGATTTTTTGTACCTTTTTTGCACCCACCCCAATTGGAGTCACTCTCCTGTGAAATGGTCACACATACACCACGAATCAAGTGCGCGTGAATAAAAATCATGCGCGAATATGTGATATTGTTTAACATATGTACGTTATATGCGAATAAATGTTAAGTTATACACGAATAAGGAAGATATTGATTAACATATATAAGTTATACGTGAATAAAGGAAGATACTAGTAACATATATAAGTTATGCGCGAATAAGGAAGATATTGGTTAACATATATAAGTTATACGTGAATAAATTCTAAATTATACGCAAATAAGAAAGATATTGGTTAATATATATAAGTTATAAGTGAATAAGAAAAATATTGATTAACATATAAGTTATACACGAATAAATACTAAGTTATACGTGAATAAGGAAGATATTTGTTAAAATATATACGTTATACGCGAATAAGGAAGATATTGGTTAACATATATAAGTTATACGTGAATAAATTATAGATTATACGTCAATCATAAACATGCTTGATTAATGTTCATACGCTAATATTCATAACAATTGAAAAAATTAATAGATAATACCCCATAAATATCATATGTTATACTCGAATTGTAATATACTTGCGCGCATGGCGCGCGTCATTAAACTCGTCGCATATTGTAATACACTTGCGCATGACGCGCGTCATTAAACCTGTCTCATACATGCGACGGTCGCACAAAAGTTTTTGTGCCCCAATTATAAACATGCATTCGAGTGTAAATGACGCTAATAGTTTATTGATATGATGATATGTACTTTTCACTCTCTAAGTTTAAAAAAAAAGTTACATTTTGGTAATTATAAATAGTTCTAAATTCAATTTTTTGTCCATATAATAAGTAGGCACGATAGTTATGTCACACAAAATAAGATCGTTTTGAATGATGAGTAATATCACCAAACGAACTACTACATTACTTATCTTATTAGTTAAATTAAAAATAAGTTAAAAAAGATTTGTATGATAAAAATCAAAGTTGGCGAATAAATATGTAATTTTATCAAGATCATTTACCAATGAGATACTTAGATGAATGATCGTTGAAATCATTTATCCTTAAAATTAATCAAAACTCGTGTAAATATTTAAAATTCATTTTTTTTATATAATTGTATAAAAGTTTGTGGACATAATTCTTGAAAATTCTTAAATAGTTAAGTTTTAATTTTCGGAGTTTATTCTTAAAATTTAAAAGGCAAGAAAATCAAGAGAAGTGTAAAACTGTAAATTAGATACCACGTCGTTCAAGAAAATCTGTAGAGCGTCGTTTGGTGGGTTTCATTTCACTCATCATCCCATCGAAACTCCCTCTAAAGTTTTGTTTGTGGGGGGATTCAGTGGCAAGAAATTTCCCTATTATTCAGGAAGAAACAGCAGTTGGGGGGTTTGCCCAACCCCAGCTCGATGATGATTAAAATGGGAGGTTTTGCTATGGGTAGAGCTCAGATTGGGAAAGCACTGAAACGAGGTACATACACTAGTGCTATTCTTGATTTTCTTTGTTCTCCGTACCCAAAAGGGCCAAAACCAAACCCATTTGTTCTTCGTTATGCAACGTACAATGTTAGTTGTTTGAATTGGAATGCTGCGGGGTTAGAGAATGATATTGTTGAAATCAAGAATGTTGATGATGCTGTGGATTTGTACAATCATATGCTCCGAATGAGACCTCTGCCTAGTGTAATCCAATTCACCCGACTGCTTGGCCGCCTAGTTAAGATGAACCATTATTCACCTGCCATTTCCATTTACAGAGATATGCGTATAAGGGGCACCCCGACTAACGAGTACACCTTGACTATAGTCATTAACTGTTACTGCCTTGTTGGTCGAGTCGATTTTGGGTTTTCAGTCTTGGGGGCCTTCTTCAAGCGTGGTCTTGTTCCGAATGTAACCACATTTGGTACAATACTTAAAAGGGCTCTTTCTAGTTGGTAGGATTTATGAGGCTCAGGTATTGTTCCTCAAGATAATTTATGAAAAACTGTGTCAACCGAATCTAGTTATGTATGGAACTGTAACATGTGGGCTGTGTAAGGCGGGGAACACTAGTAAAGCCATTGAAGTCCTGAGACTCATGGAAATTAAAAATTGGGAACCCAACACCGTTATCTACAACACTATTATTGACAGTCTGTGCAAGGATAAAGTTCTGGATAAAGCTCTTTCCCTTTTTCACGAGATGATTCAAAAGGGCATTCCCTCAGATGTTGTCACTTACAATTGTTTGATTCATGGCCTTTGTAGTTTAGGCAAATGGAAAGAGGTCAAAATCGTGTGGAATGAGATGATTGGTTATGGCATTGCTCCCGATATAGTTACTTACACTGTCATGATAGATTCATTTTGCAAGGAAGGATTGATGAAAGATGCAGAAGACATGTTCCAGATCATGGTTCAGAGAGGTGTGAATCCTAATACTGTAACGTATGGTGCAATGATGGATGGGTACTGTTTGCAGGGCCAAATAGATGAAGCAAGGAAAATTTTTGACACAATGGTTGTTAAAGACGTCATTCCCGATCTTTTCAGCTATAATATTTTGATCAATGGGTACTTTGGGAAAATGAAAATGGATGAGGCCATGAATCTCTTTCATGAGTTGCCACACAAAGGGTTAACACCTGATACTGGTATTTATACCACTGTTTTGAAAGGGTTATTTAGGATGGGTAAATGTATTACAGCAAGAGAAGTTTTCAACGAGATGCAAGCTGCCGGCCTAAGCCCTAATTTCCATACATATTGCGTGTTGTTGGATGGCTTATGCAAGAGTGGACATGTTGACGAAGCACTGGATTTGTTGCACACGATTGAGGCTGATGGAGTAGATCTTCATATATCTATGTACAATATCATCATTGACGGATTGTGCAAAAGTGGTAAGCTTCATGCTGCACAAGATCTTTTCAACAGTCTCTCTTTTAAAGGATTGGATCCTGATTGTGTAACATATACAACAATGATAAGTGGTCTTTGTTTGGAAGGTTTCATAGAGGAAGCTAAGGAGTTTGTTGTGAAAATGGAAGAGAATGGTTGCTTGGCTAATGAGATTACATACAAAGTTATGGTCCAAGGACTTCTTAGGGTTGGGAAATATGATGATGTGCTCGTCTATCTTGAGCAAATGGATATGAGAGGAATTTCACTAGATTCATCTACCTTTTACCTTTTATTGGATTTACTCCTCTTACTAAGATACTTCAGAAGTTTGAAACCAATGGATCATGGCCGAAATCATAAACAACGGATTAAAGAGGATCATTTGGCACATTGCAACTTTCTGGATCCTTTGATGTTACAAAGTGACTAGTCCTCAGATGCTATTTTGTGGGACAGCAGTAAATGTTCAAATTGGAAGCTGAGTTTCACTGCCGATCTTCAAGGATTGCTCCTGGATACATTGTGGAAGTTCAAAGGCTTAATGCTTGAAGTTTAAAGCACCAATGAGTTTTGAGACTATCATTTGGGCATGGATGGATGTATATGTGGTCTCCTTGCCAACTGGAAAGCCTTTGTATGTCTAGAATATAACAGTTCTTTGTAAAGCCTTTCTTCAATAATTTCTGTTGTCCAGTTTGTAATTTTTCCAGTTGATCTATCTGAAAGTGGGTGGTTCTCCACTTAATTGGGTTTACATCTGTGTGTATGTCTGCATGCATGTTGATCTGTGATGGTAAATTTCGTATGTCTGCGTGCATTTTGATATGTGATGGTAAATCATGTCCCAGTGGATGAGATGTTATAGAGAAACACAAAAGGCAAGCTGTGATTGTACAGCAACCAAACTAAATGTTATTACCATGGTGAAAAGTTTTTTTTTTTTTTTGTGAAAATTTATCCTTCACCACCTTCCTGTTTGATGCGAGGAATGCGCAGCTTTTTTAGTAGAGTAGATATGTCGATATCGATGCATTGAATCAGTTGTATAGAGCATTCATTTCAATACTATGAATTTGAATTCTTGGTCTTGGAATCTAGTTGTTAGTTCTTTATCCTTTATTGATGCTGAATGCCAACCAATATAAACAAGACTTATTTTCGTCTTTTTGACCTTTTATATAATTCAAAGTTTTTGTGAGCTCTTAGATCTCTTTCGTTTTGTACTTTATATTGCAGTTCAGGTTCATCATTATATCTCTTGCGGGATAATGAGAGCAGAAAAGAAGCAACTTTGTTATGAGGGTGCCAGCAGGTTTTAAATGGTGATTGTTCTGAGATATTAGCAATAGCATCAACTAGTATATATATCATGCCTGCTTCAAGAGTATCTGATGCAATGGCTTGTCTTCTTCAGTAACTAATCTTTTCAGCCCGAGCCACTCCTTTTGGATGCCGATTTGGATGCCCATGGGACATAGGAAAATCCAGGAGCTTTCCAATGTTTTACATGTGGAATCCCTCGACCTCAGTTCTATTGTAGCACTGTTCACCGGGATCCATTGCAGGTTTGGAGCGATTTTACGGGCCTCCTCAACTCTAGTGTCCTTGCTCAGCTTGGGAGGGTAACATTGTTCAGTTGAGTGGCCGATTTTCTGGCAGGAAGAGCAATAAGAAGGCAGATCCTCCACTTCAAGGGGTTGCCATCTGCCTTTATCCTTAGTCCCTAGCCAGATTCTCTTTGGTCTTTCTTGAAGAACATTTATGGCAACACAAATTCTAGCTTCACTTGGCCTCAAGATCTTACTTGCAGCTACTGTAGCTTTATCACCTTTCAGAGGTGTGCCGACTGCTGAAGCTATGGAGTATAATCTGTCTTTGTCAAATAGGTGAAGGGGAAGAAGTGGGAGCTTCACCCAAACCGGCATTATGGGAGATTCTGTGTTAGGGCTGAAGTCCTTGGACCATTTGGATATTTTTGCTGTGAAGCCACTGAACGTCCATGTTCTTCTTAGCCATAGTCTGTGAAAATCAGATTCATTCTCACATTTGAAGAAAACATGGTGTTGATCAAGAAGTCCCAAGTGAACTTCTCCAAGAAAGGAAGCAGCCAATATGTCTCGCCTGAGGACAGCCATTGATGGACGGCCATTGGAGAATTTTCCTACAAGTGTGAGCTGAAAATGGAGAGCCAACCTATCTTCTTCTTCATCAGTTAATATGAGGGCAGGCTCACCCTTGAATGATGAGAGGCAGTTTTAACTAGTTGGAGAGAAGGAAACATCAAATACTTCAGGCCAGCTTTTAGAGACAGCCTCCTTGAACGATTTTGGATCAGGAGGTTTAGGGTTAGGAGTTGGCATTAATGGTTTATTAGGAAGACATAATTTTAGAGAGAAGGCAGAGAGAATTTTTTAGAGAGAGATTCTATCATGAATAATCCGAAAATGGTCATTTGTCCAAATTTCTAACTTTCCCTTTTTCATACCATTTACTGGATAGCATATCTGCATTTCATATCAGTGCAGAAAATATCATAAAAATGGTTGCCTAAGACAAGTTTTTTTAATTTTGCCATTTGGATAAAAAAAATCGCGTGCAATAACCCACAAAAAATGGTCATTTTTCAAAAATTCTAACTTTTCTATTTTTTACACCATTTATTAGAGTCCACACCGACATTTGATATGAGTGCAAAAAAATGCACAATAAAGACCATCAATTCACAGAGCTCAACTCGGTGAAGAGAACAGAGGTAGAAATCATCCACAGAGCTCAGAATGAATGGCTGGAGTTCAAAGAAGTTAAGGAAAAAGTTCAGAGAAGTGAACTTTCCAGAGTTCAAAGACAGGAAAATAAGGAATTATGGACCCCTCCTCCGGAAGGTTGGATAAAGATTAACGTGAGCACAGAAGAAGATGCACCAAAAGGGTATCATGGCATAGGAATTGTAGCAAGAAACTCAAGTGGTCAGATCATCTTTGCAAAGTCAGCCTCTAGGGAAGGTTTATGTCTTCCAGTGGTGGTTGAATGTGAAGCTATTAGAGAGGCATTACTACTGGCTTCTCTTAAAGGATGGCATAGAGTTGATTTACAAATAGAAAGAAAATATCTAGTAAATTGTTTACAAAGGAAGAAGTCAGTTTCTCCATAGACAATCAACATTGAAGACGAGATTTCCTTTTTAACTCACTTGCTAGATAAATGTAATTTTTCTTGTATTTGTAAGAGTGTCAACTCTATAAGTCACTTATTGGCTAGGCAAGCAAATATGTGTTTGCAAACCCAAGTTTGGGAACATCAATACCCTGATTGGATATTGAATTTTGCTCAAAAGGAAGTTGAGTCATTTGACTTCTTGTAAATATATTTTGCTATTAATGAAATATCGCTTTGGTTTAAAAAAAAAGACCATCAATTGTATATAAGTGAAAAAAATAGCAAAAAAAATCGGCCACAGATAGTAAGTTTTTGAAATTTGCCATTCTAGGTAAAATATCGTGTGCTATAACCCACAAAAAATGGTCATTTTTAAAAATTTTAAATTTCATATATTTTTACACCATTTATTAGATAACACATTGCCATTCCATATGAGTGCCAAAAATGGAATGAAAACGGCCACCGACTGCAAGTTTTTGAAATTTGCCATTTTAGGTATAAAAAAATCGTGTGCTATAACTCACAAAAAATGGTCATTTTTAAAAAATCGTAAGTTTCCTATTTTATTTCACCATTCTGTAGATAACACGTTTCCATTTCATATGAGGGAAAAAAATGGCATAAAAACGGCAGCAACGACAAGTTTTTAAAAATTTGGCATTTTTGGTAAAAAATCGTGGGCTATAACCCACAAAAAATGGTCATTTTTCAAAAATTCTAACTTTTCTATTTTACTACACCAATCATTAGATAACACATTGCCAATTCATATGAGTGCAAAAAATGGCACGAAAACGGCCTTCGACGGCAAGTTTTTAAAATTTGCAGTTTTTAGTAGAAAATCGTGTGCTATAACCCTCCAAAAATGGCCATTTTTTAAAAATTCTAACTTTCCTATTTTATAACACCATTCATTAGATAGCACATAATCGTATGATCTGAGTGTAAAAAACAGCACGATAATGGCAACCGACTGCAATTTTTGAGATTTTGCCATTTCTGAAAAAAACACGTTTTATAATGCAAAAATGGTCATTTGTCAAAATTTCTAACATTCCCTTTTTTCATACCATTTACTAGATAGCATATCCGCATTTCATATCGGTCCACAAAAATACCACAAAAATATCGTGTGCAATAACCCACAAAAAATGGTCATTTTTCAAAATTCTAACTTTCCTATTTTTTTACACCATTGATTAGAGACCACATCGACATTTGATATGAGTGCAAAAAAATTCACAATAACGGCCATCAACTATACATGAGTCAAAAAAATAGCAAAAAAAATCGGCCACAGACGGTAAGTTTTTGACATTTGCTATTCTATGTAAACAATCGTGTGATACAACCCACAAAAAATGGTCGTTTTTTAAAATTTAAAATTTTGTATATTTTTACACCATTTATTAGCTAACACAATGCTGCCATTTTATGTGAGTGAAAAAGATGGCATGAAAATGGCCCCCGACTGCAAGTTTTTGAAATTTGCCATTTTTGGTAAAACAAATCTTGTGCTATAACTCACAAAAAATGGCCATTTTTAAAAAATCGCAAGTTACCTATTTTATTGCACCATTAATTAGATAACACGTTTCCATTTCATACGAGTGCAAAAAATGGCACAAAAACGGCTATCAACGCTAAGTTTTTAAAAATTTGAAATTTTCTAAAGATTCTAACTTTCCTATTTTATAACATCATTTATTAGATATCACATCGTCATATGACATGAGTGTAAAAAACGACACGATAATGGTAATCGACTGCAATTTTTGAGATTTTGTCGTTTTGGAAAAAAACACATTTTATAATCCGAAAATGGTCTTTTTTTTAAAATACCAACATTTATTCATCCATGAAATGAAAAGAGGGCCTGATATACCCGTCACCCATTTACAGAACGAGAAAGCTAAATTTGGAGTACTACTCTATTACATGCCAAAAGAAAATATACTTACCTGAAATGTAGAAAATCAAAACTAGGAATATATGTGGGGTTAAGATTCTAACTAATTTGATCACCACATGGCCAACCAAATTATATCAAATCTCAACCCTATTGTAGGTGCATCCTAACCAAGTGAAGACAAAAATACTCTTCAGGAAGTGAGTCCAAGATCAGGGCCAGCAGCATCAAGTATCACACCCAAAATAGGCCAACCACAAGTTTCAGTCAAGGCTGCAATGAAGGCATAAGCAAAGTGATCTTTCATTTTTATCAGCTCGATTAAATGCATGACTGTAAATCCAGAAAAATTTGGACAGCATTTCCTTTGCATGCTCCCTAATTCCACTGTCCTTATAACACACCAATACTCAAAATACCCAACCATCAGTTTCGGCCAAGGAAGAGAGCAAGGAATAAACAAAGTGGCTTTCCATTTTTGTAAAATCAATTAACTGCGTGATTTAAGTGCCTAAAAATTTGGGCAGCATTTCCCCTGTATGCTCCCTAATTCCACAATCCTCATCACACACAAATTTAACACCAAAGCAGCAAGAGTATATGTTTATTCAACAAAATCAACAAGGTAAAATCCAAGCCAACAACACATCTCAACAAAGCAGACACTAACCCACTTCAATATGTGTATCAGAGTCAGAATAACAAAATTCCAGCGCATTCCTCCTTGCTTCTTTCTTTTTATTTTTCCTTGAGTTCTGTTTTTCAAAAATCTCCTCTATGGATAGGGAGCGAAGGTTATACCTGCTTGTTTTGATAGGGGTTTAGGTTTGGAGTTCCTGGCAAAGTAGTTGTTCCTCAAAGTGGACTTGTATCTTTATGTTGTCCCCTTGTCCATTAACAAAATTGATCAGCTTGCCATGAGACACCGAGTCAGGGAGTTCCAGTTTTGGTCTTTCCTTGTCAAGCCAGTGAGTACGCAATAGAGGGGCTGACTCAGTCCTTGGAAGAGTAGTGCGTTTGCACCTTTGCAAATCTAGAGTCAGCATTTGATCCTCCTCGGAGACCTTTGCAGATATCGAGCTTGAGTGAGCCTCCATCATTTTAGTCGGGTTGTAAATGATTAACTGTAGTCCAGGTGAGGGAGCTTGCTCAGCTATATCCTTGTACCCTGCTTTCAAGACTACTGTAGCTTCACCAGAATTTAGTGGAGTGTGGTAATGTTCCTCACCATCCAGGCTTAGATTTTCATCCGCAGGGAGCTGAGCAGATCCGTCAACACATCCACTTGGAGCTTGGAGCTTAGCAGAGCCCTCAACATTCTCTGCCTTTATGGCTTCGGTTGAGTTGGAACAGCCGACATTAGCACTGTTCATGGTCGTTGTGCTTGACTGCAAATTTGTGGTGTTTAAGCTAGGTGGTGATGGAAGCTTCTCAATCAGTTGGATCGGCAGCTCAATGATACAGCCATCCGAATCTCTAGTCCCTTCCATCGTCGATGACCAAACCCCGTCAGGCTTGTCACTATTCCCAGTCTCTGAACTTACCTCCAGATCTGCAATGTTCAAGCTAGTCGATGGTCGAGGCTTCTCAATCAATTGGTTCGGCAGCTGAAGGATCTCTGAACAGCCAGCCGGAGTTCGATGCCTTTCTCTCGCCGTTGACCAATCAGGTTTGTCACTATTCACAACCGAAATTGGGTTTTGAACCTCACATGCTTGACTGTTCTTCAGCACTTCCTTGGATCAGCCCCTAGAGATCTCCGTGGAAACTTTAGCCGTGGAATCCCTCGATCTCAGTTCTATTGTAGCACTGTTCACCGGGATCCATTACAGGTTTGGAGCGATTTTACGGGCCTCCTCAACTCTAGGGTCCTTGCTTAGCTTGGGAGGGTAACATTGTTCCGTTGAGTGGCCGATTTTCTGGCAGGAAGAGCAATAAGAAGGCAGATCCTCCACTTCAAGGGGTTGCCATCTGCCTTTATCCTTAGTCCCTAGCCAGATTCTCTTTGGTCTTTCTTGAAGAACATTTATGGCAACACAAATTCTAGCTTCACTTGGCCTCAAGATCTTACTTGCAGCTGCTATAGCATTATCAACTTTCAGAGGTGTGCCGACTGCTGAAGCTATGGAGTATAATCTGTCTTTGTCAAATAGGTGAAGGGGAAGAAGTGGGAGCTTCACCCAAACCAGCATTATGGGAGATTCTGTGTTAGGGCTGAAGTCCTTGAACCATTTGGATAATTTTGCTGTGAAGCCACTGAACGTCCATGTTCTTCTTAGCCATAGTCTGTGAAAATCAGATTCATTCTCACATTTGAAGAAAACATGGTGTTGATCAAGAAGTCCCAAGTGAACTTCTCCAAGAAAGGAAGCAGCCAATATGTCTCGCCTGAGAACAGCCATTGATGGACGGCCATTGGAGAATTTTCCTACAAGTGTGAGCTGAAAAGGAGAGCCAACCTATCTTCTTCTTCATCAGTTAATATGAGGGCAGGCTCACCCTTGAATGATGAGAGGCAGTTTTAACTAGTTGGAGAGAAGGAAACATTAAATAATTCAGGCCAGCTTTTAGAGACAGCCTCCTTGAACGATTTTGGATCAGGAGGTTTAGGGTTAGGAGTTGGCATTAATGGTTTATTAGGAAGACATAATTTAGAGAGAAGGCAGAGAGAATTTTTTAGAGAGAGATTCTATCATGAATAATCCGAAAATGGTCATTTGTCCAAATTTCTAACTTTCCCTTTTTCATACCATTTACTGGATAGCATATCCGCATTTCATATCGGTGCAGAAAATACCATAAAAATGGTTGCCTACGACAAGTTTTTCTAATTTTTCCATTTGGATAAAAAAACCGTGTGCAATAACCCACAAAAAATGGTCATTTTTCAAAAATTCTAACTTTTCTATTTTTTACATCATTTATTAGAGTCCATATCGACATTTGATATGAGTGCAAAAAAAATGCACAATAAAGACCATCAATTGTATATAAGTGAAAAAAATAGCAAACAAAATCGGCCACAGATAGTAAGTTTTTGAAATTTGCCATTCTAGGTAAAATATCGTGTGCTATAACCCACAAAAAATGGTCATTTTTAAAAATTTTAAATTTCAAATATTTTTACGCCATTTATTAGATAACACATTGCCATTCCATATGAGTGCCAAAAATTGAATGAAAATGGCCACTGACTGCAAGTTTTTGAAATTTGCCATTTTAGGTAAAAAAAAATTGTGTGCTATAACACACAAAAAATAGCCATTTTTAAAAAATCGTAAGTTTCCTATTTTATTTCACCATTCTGTAGATAACTCGTTTCTATTTCATATGAGGGCAAAAAATGGCATAAAAATGGCAGCAACGGCAAGTTTTTAAAAATTTAATATTTTTGGTAAAAAATCGTGGGTTATAACCCACAAAAAATGATTATTTTTTAAAAATTCTAACTTTTCTATTTTACTACACCAATCATTAGATAACACATTGCCAATTCATATGAGTGCACGAAAACGGCCTTCGACGGCAAGTTTTTAAAATTTGCAGTTTTTAGTAGAAAATCGTGTGCTATAACCCACCAGAAATGGTCATTTTTTAAAAATTCTAACTTTCCAATTTTATAACACCATTCATTAGATAGCACATAATCGTATGATCTGAGTGTAAAAAACAGCACGATAATGGCAACCGACTGCAATTTTTGAGATTTTGCCATTTCTTAAAAAAACACGTTTTATAATGCAAAAATGGTCATTTGTCAAAATTTCTAACTTTCACTTTTTTATACCATTTACTAGATAGCATATCCGCATTTCATATCGGTGTAAAAAAATAAAACAAAAATGGCCGCCGACGGAAGTCTTTTAATTTTGCCTTTCGGGGTAAAAAATCGTGTGCAATAACCCACAAAAAATGGTCATTTTTCAAAATTCTAAATTTCCTATTTTTTTACACCATTGATTAGAGACCACATCGACATTTTATATGAGTGCAAAAAAATTCGCAATAACGGCCATCAACTGTACATGAGTAAAAAAAATAGCAAAAAAAATTGGCTACAGACGGTAAGTTTTTGACATTTGCTATTCTATTTAAAATTTTCGTATATTTTTACACCATTTATTAGCTAACACATCGCGGTCCATTTTATGTGAGTGAAAAAGATGGCATGAAAACGGCCCCGGACTGCAAGTTTTTGAAATTTGCCATTTTTGGTAAAAAAAATCTCTTGCTATAACTCACAAAAAATGGCCATTTTTAAAAAATCGCAAGGTACCTATTTTATTGCACCATTAATTAGATAACACGTTTTCATTTCATACGAGTGCAAAAAAAGGCACAAAAACGGCCATCAACGATAAGCTTTTAAAAATTTGCCATTTAGGGTAAAAAATCGTGTGCTATAACCCACAACAAATGGTCATTTTTCAAAAATTCTAAATTTTCTAAAGATTCTAACTTTCCTATTTTATAACAGCATTCATTAGATATCACATCGTCATATGACATGAGTGTAAAAAACGACACGATAATGGTAATCGACTGCAATTTTTGAAATTTTGTAGTTTTGGAAAAAAACACGTTTTATAATCCGAAAATGGTTATTTGTCCAAATTTCTAACTGTCCCTTTTTCATACCATTTACTGGATAGCATATCCGCATTTCATATCGGTGCAGAAAATACCATAAAAATGGTTGCCTACGACAAGTTTTTTTAATTTTGCCTTTTGGATAAACAAAATCGTGTGCAATAACCCACAAAAAAGGGTAATTTTTTTAAAATTCTAACTTTTCTATATTTTTACACCATTTATTAGAGTCCACATCAACATTTGATATGAGTGCAAAAAAATACACAATAAAGACCATCAATTGTATATAAATGTAAAAATAGCAAAACAAAATCGGCCACAGATATTAAGTTTTTGAAATTTGCCATTCTAGGTAAAATATCGTGTGCTATAACCCACAAAAAATGGTCATTTTTGAAAATTTTAAATTTCATATATTTTTACACCATTTATTTGATAACACATTGCCATTCCATATGAGTGCCAAAAATGGAATGAAAACGGCCACCGACTGCAAGTTTTTGAAATTTGCCATTTTAGGTAAAAAAAAATTGTGTGCTATAACTCACAAAAATGACCATTTTTAAAAAATCGTAAGTTTCCTATTTTATTTCACCATTCTATAGATAACACGTTTCCATTTCATATGAGGGCAAAATGTGGCATAAAAATGGCAGTATTGGCAAGTTTTTAAAAATTTGGTATTTTTGGTAAAAAATCGTGGGCTATAACCCACAAAAAATGGTTATTTTTCAAAAATTCTAAATTTTCTATTTTACTACACCAATCATTAGATAACACATTGCCAATTCATATGAGTGCAAAAAATAGCACGAAAACGGCCTCCGACGGCAAGTTTTTAAAATTTGCAATTTTTAGTAGAAAATCGTGTGCTACCCAGCAGAAATGGTCATTTTTTAAAAATTCTAACATTCCTATCTTATAAAACCATTCATTAGATAGTACATAATCGTATGATCTGAGTGTAAAAAACAGCACGATAATGGCAACCGACTGCAATTTTTGAGATTTTGCCATTTCTGAAAAAAACACGTTTTATAATGCAAAAATGGTCATTTGTCAAAATTTCTAATTTTCCCTTTTTTCATACCATTTACTAGATAGCATATCCGCATTTCATATCGGTGAAAAAAAATACCACAAAAATGGCCGCCGACAGAAGTTTTTTAATTTTGCCATTTGGGGTAAAAAAATCGTGTGCAATAACCCACAAAAAATGGTCATTTTTCAAAATTCTAACTTTTTTTCTCTCTAGAAATTTTTTTCTCCACCTTCTCTCTACAAATCTGAAAAAATTTTCAGTCTGCTGTAATAAATCAGCTACGCCACCATTATTAGATCTTAAAGGGTACTAAGCTTAGATCTTCAGATCAGCCAAAGAAAAAATCTTCAACGGCCAAAAAGAGATTGAGACAAAAGAGTTGTGACCCGACTAAAGTACCAGAGCTTGAGCTACAAATCGAGGAAATCGAACTCCGACACAGCTCTGCCGGTCGGGAGCTACTCAAACTAGAGCGGGATCAGGCTACTCCTTCTCGGCGAGCTTCCTTCGAATTCAGCTGAAACATCCACCACTCCATTCCAGATCTGGACTAAGAGCTGCAATGGATAACCTCAGATACCAAATCTCCCTCAAATACTTGGAGCGCAACAAAGATATTCATAATCTGAATGGGCAGATTGTGATTTGGAGGTCCATCTCGGCGACTGATTAGAGACAATCGGAGTTGGTCGGAGTTCTCTCAGCGGTGGAAGCTTGGACAGTGTGTGAGTAACCCGAATCTGGCCTAGAAAATGCAAGCTCAAGGTTGAAGGTGGGCTTCACTGATTTGGCTTAAATTTCAGTTGATTTAAGTGATGTGAAATTTTGCTGAATTCAGTGGCTTGATCGATTCTCTCGTTTATACCATTTTCTATGTTTGGAACTTACATTTGCTCCTAGTGAATAGATATGGGTGGATAGATTTTGTTGCAAACACACTTAATGGAGATCTTCATTGTGAGATCTAGATATCTCAGCACTCTGTCTCGGACGAAATCAATCAGAACGAGCTTCATTTTCTCTAGCCAAAAAAATTTTTATCTGCAGGTTATGGTATCTGGCCAATAGACAAATGCTGGGATAGTTCTAAATCGGAACTTATACCCTCAGATACTCTGCAGAATTCGAAATGGAAAATTAACCTTCTGGATTTGCTTGTTTGTTTGGATTTTTGCTACACTTATAGTGATGCAAACTGAATCCGGTTCACATAATTTGGTGAAATGCGCCTTCAGTGTTGTAAGGCTGCTGATGAAGTGTGTTTTTGTGCGAATTATGCTTTCGTGTGCTTACACTGTGCTTTCATGTGCTCTATTATTATGAAGTGGATGTTTTACTTCATTATTTGGGCTGCTCTGTGTGGATTTTTGGAGTTCCTTGGATCAGTAATCTGCAGCATTTGCTTGGTGAAATGGTGACCACACCACTGTTAGAGCTTTTGTATTTGCTTGACATTGGGGTGTTTTTACTGATTTAAACTTTGATTGAAGAGGCTTGGCCATTTGATTTCCACATTTGCTGGTAATAGAGATTTTGTTATTGGTGTGTGGCTATGGACTGGAATGATGGAATTGCACTTGCTTTGCCATTGTGTTTGAGCTTATTGGCTTAAAATGTGATTGAAGCGATTGGTAATTTGCTTTGTTTGATAACTGGTTGAATTTGGGCAGCCTTGGTGTTCATAAGGCAGACCCGATATTGCTGGCTTTACATCTGAAATTGAATTTCTGTGACCTTCCCACAGTACCACAATTTGCAATCACAAGAAATCACGGAAGATGCATAGGATTGTAGTTTGGAAAATAGAAAGTGATACTCTAGTTGTTCTAGAGTAGAAATTTTCTTATTTCAATTTTTGTCATTTAATTACACAATCATGTAATGGAGTAGTACTCCATATCTCTTGCTTTCTTTTGTAACGATGCGTTTGGGTAAAAAAAAAGTGATAAAAAAAATTCATTAGAGACCACATCGACATTTGATATGAGTGCAAAAAAATTCGCAATAACGGCCATCAACTGTACATGAGTAAAAAAAATAGCAAAAAAAATCGGCCACAGACGGTAAGTTTTTTACATTTGCTATTCTATGTAAAAAATCGTGTGCTACAACCCATAAAAAATGGTCGTTTTTAAAAATTTAAAATTTTCGTATATTTTTCCACCATTTATTAGCTAACACATCGCGCGCCATTTTATGTGAGTGAAAAAGATGGCATGAAAACGGCCCCAGACAGCAAGTTTTTGAAATTTGCCATTTTTTGTAAAAAAAATCTTGTGCTATAACTCACAAAAAATGGCCATTTTTAAAAATCCGCAAGTTACCTATTTTATTGCACCATTAATTAGATAACACGTTTCCATTTCATACGAGTGCAAAAAATGGCACAAAAACGGCCATCAACGATAAGTTTTTAAAAATTTGCCATTTTGGGTAAAAAATCGTGTTCTATAACCCACAAAAAATGGTTATTTTTCAAAAATTCTGAATTTTCTAAAGATTCTAACTTTTCTATTTTATAACACCATTCATTAGATATCACATCGTCATATGACATGAGCGTAAAAAAAGACGCGACAATGGTAATCGACTGCAATTTTTGAGATTTTGTCGTTTTGGAAAAAAACACGTTTTATAATCCGAAAATGGTCATTTGTCCAAATTTCTAACATTCCCTTTTTCATACCATTTACTAGATAGCATATCCGTATTTCATATCGGTGCAGAAAATACCATAAAAATGGTTGCCTACGACAAGTTTTTTTTATTTTGCCATTTGGATAAAAAAAATCGTGTGCAATAACCCACAAAAATGTTCGTTTTTCAAAATTCTAACTTTCCTATTTTTTTACACCATTCATTAGAGACCACATCGACATTTGATATGAGTGCAAAAAAATTCGCAATAACGGCCATCAACTGTACATGAGTAAAAAAAATAGCAAAAAAAATCGGCACAAGACGGTAAGTTTTTGACATTTGCTATTCTATTTAAAATTTTCGTATATGTTTACACCATTTATTAGCTAACATATCGCGCGCCATTTTATGTGAGTGAAAAAGATGGCATGAAAACGGCCCCCGACTTCAAGTTTTTGAAATTTGCCATTTTTGGTAAAAAAAATCTTGTGCTATAACTCACAAAAAATGGTATTTTTAAAAAATCGCAAGTTACCTATTTTATTCCACCATTAATTAGAAAACACGTTTCCATTTCATACGAGTGCAAAAAATGGCACAAAAACGGCCATCAACGATAAGTTTTTAAAAATTTGCCATTTTGGGTAAAAAATCGTGTGCTAAAACCCACAAAAAATGGTCATTTTTCAAAAATTCTAAATTTTCTAAAGATTCTGACTTTCCTATTTTATAACACCATTCATTAGATATCACATCGTCATATGACATGAGTGTAAAAAACGACACGATAATGGTAATCGACTGCAATTTTTGAGATTTTGTCGTTTCTGAAAAAAACACGTTTTATAATCCGAAAATGGTCATTTGTCCAAATTTCTAACTTTCCCTTTTTCCTACCATTTACTGGATAGCATATCTGCATTTCATATCGGTGCAGAAAATACCATAAAAATGGTTGCCTACGACAAGTTTTTTTAATTTTGCCATTTGGATAAAAAAAATCGTGTGCAATAACCCACAAAAAATGGTCATTTTTCAAAAATTCTAACTTTAATATTTTTTTACACCATTTATTAGAGTCCACATCGACATTTGATATGAGTGCAAAAAAATGCACAACAAAGACCATCAATTGTGTATAAGTGAAAAAAATAGCAAAAAAAATCGGCCACAGATAGTAAGTTTTTCAAATTTGCCATTCTAGGTAAAATATTGTGTGCTATAACCCACAAAAAATGGTCATTTTTAAAAATTTTAAATTTCATATATTTTTACACAATTTATTTGACAACACATTGCCATTCCATATGAGTGGCAGAAATGGAATGAAAACGGCCTCCGACTGCAAGTTTTTGAAATTTGCCATTTTAGGTAAAAACAATCGTGTGCTATAACTCACAAAAAATGGCCATTTTTAAAAAATCTTAAGTTTCCTATTTTATTTCACCATTCTATAAATAACACATTTCCATTTCATATGAGGGAAGAAAATGGCATAAAAACTGCAGCAACAGTAAGTTTTTAAAAATTTGGCATTTTTGGTAAAAAATCGTGGGCTATAACCTACAAAAAATGGTCATTTTTTAAAAATTCTAACTTTTCTATTTTATTACACCAATCATTAGATAACACATTTCCAATTCATATGAGTTCAAAAAATGGCACGAAAACGGCATTCGACGGCAAGTTTTTAAATTTTGTAGTTTTTAGTAGAAAATCGTGTGCTATAACTCACCAGAAATGGTCATTTTTTAAAAATTCTAACATTCCTATTTTATAACACCATTCATTAGATAGCACATAATCTTATGATTTGAGTGTAAAGAACAGAACGATAAAGGCAACCGACTGCAATTTTTGAGATTATGCCATTTCTGAAAAAAACACGTTTTATAATGCAAAAATGGTCATTTGTCAAAATTTCTAACTTTCCCTTTTTTCATACCATTTACTAGATAGCATATCCGCATTTCATATCGGTGCAAAAAAATACCACAAAAATGGCCGCGACGGAAGTCTTTTAATTTTGTCGTTTGGGGTAAACAAATCGTGTGCAATAACCCACAAAAAATGTTCATTTTTCAAAATTCTAACTATCCTATTTTTTTGCACCATTCATTAGAGACCATATCGACATTTGATATGAGTGCAAAAAAATTCGCAATAACGGCCATCAACTGTACATGAGTAAAAAAAATAGCAAAGAAAATCGGCACAAGACGGTAAGTTTTTGACATTTGCTATTCTATTTAAAATTTTCGTATATTTTTATACCATTTATTAGCTAACACATCACGCGCCATTTTATGTGATTGAAAAAGATGGCATGAAAACGGCCCCCGACTTTAAGTTTTTGAAATTTGCCATTTTAGGTGAAACAAATCGTGTGCTATAACTCACAAAAAATTGCCATTTTTAAAAAATCGTAAGTTTCCTATTTTATTACACCATTCTATAGATAACACATTTCCATTTCATATGAAGGCAAATAATAAACGGCAGCAACGGTAAGTTTTTAAAAATTTGGCATTTTTGGTAAAAAATCGTGGGCTATAACCTACAAAAAATGGTCATTTTTAAAAAAATTCTAACTTCACTATTTTACTACACCAATCATTAGATAACACATTGCCAATTCATATGAGTGCAAAAAATGGCACGAAAACGGCCTTCGACGGCAAGTTTTTAAATTTTGTAGTTTTTAGTAGAAAATCGTGTGCTATAACCCACCAGAAATGGTCATTTTTTAAAAATTCAAACTTTCCTATTTTATAACACCATTCATTAGATAGCGCATAATCGTATGATTTGAGTATAAAAAACAGCACGATAATGGCAACCGACTGCAATTTTTGAGATTTTGCCATTTCTGAAAAAAACACGTTTTATAATGCAAAAATGGTCATTTGTCAAAATTTCTAACTTTCCATTTTTTCATACCATTTACTAGATAGCATATCCGCATTTCATATCGGGGCAAAAAAATACCACAAAAGTGGCCGCCGACGGAAGTCTTCTAATTTTGCCGTTTGGGGTAAAAAAATCGTGTGCAATAACCCACAAAAATGTTCGTTTTTCAAAATTCTAACTTTCCTATTTTTTTACACCATTCATTAGAGACCACATCGACATTTGATATGAGTGCAAAAAAATTCGCAATAACGGCCATCAACTGTACATGAGTAAAAAAAATAGCAAAAAAAATCGGCACAAGACGGTAAGTTTTTGACATTTGCTATTCTATTTAAAATTTTCGTATATTTTTACACCATTTATTAGCTAACATATCGCGCGCCATTTTATGTGAGTGAAAAAGATGGCATGAAAACGGCCCCCGACTTCAAGTTTTTGAAATTTGCCATTTTAGGTGAAAAAAATCGTGTGCTATAACTCACAAAAAATGGCCATTTTTAAAAAATCGTAAGTTTCCTATTTTATTACACCATTCTATAGATAACACATTTCCATTTCATATGAGGGCAAATAATGAACGGCAGCAACGGTAAGTTTTTAAAAATTTGCCATTTTTGGTAAAAAATCGTTGGCTATAACCTACAAAAAATGGTCATTTTTTAAAAATTCTAACTTTTCTATTTTACTACACCAATCATTAGATAACACATTTCCAATTCATATGAGTTCAAAAAATGGCACGAATACGGCATTCGACGGCAAGTTTTTAAATTTTGTAGTTTTTAGTAGAAAATCGTGTGCTATAACCCACCAGAAATGGTCATTTTTTAAAAATTCTAACATTCCTATTTTATAACACCATTCATTAGATAACACATAATCTTATGATTTGAGTGTAAAAAACAGCACGATAATGGCAACCGACTGCAATTTTTGAGATTATGCCATTTCTGAAAAAAACACGTTTTATAATGCAAAAATGGTCATTTGTCAAAATTTCTAACTTTCCCTTTTTTCATACCATTTACTAGATAGCATAACCGCATTTCATATCGGTGCAAAAAAATACCACAAAAATGGCCGCCGACGGAAGTCTTTTAATTTTGCCGTTTGGGGTAAAAAAATCGTCTGCAATAACCCACAAAAAATGTTCATTTTTCAAAATTCTAACTTTCATATTTTTTTGCACCATTCATTAGAGACCACATCGACATTTGTTATGAGTGCAAAAAAATTCGCAATAACGGTCATCAACTGTACATGAGTAAAAAAAATAGCAAAGAAAATCGGCACAAGACGGTAAGTTTTTGACATTTGCTATTCTATTTAAAATTTTCGTATATTTTTACACCATTTATTAGCTAACACATAGCGCGCCATTTTATGTGAGTGAAAAAGATGGCATGAAAACGGCCCCCGACTGCAAGTTTTTTGAAATTTGCCATTTTTGGTAAAAAAAATCTTGTGCTATAACTCAAAAAAATGGTCATTTTTAAAAAATCGCAAGTTACCTATTTTATTCCACAATTAATTAGATAACACGTTTCCATTTCATACGAGTGCAAAAAATGGCACAAAAACGGCCATCAACGATAAGTTTTTAAAAATTTGCCATTTTGGGTAAAAAATCGTGTGCTATAACCCACAAAAAATGGTTATTTTTCAAAATTTCTAAATTTTCTAAAGATTCTGACTTTCCTTTTTTATAACACCATCCATTAGATATCACATCGTCATATGACATGAGTGTAAAAACGACACGATGATGGTAATCGACTGCAATTTTTGAGATTTTGTCGTTTTGGAAAAAAACACGTTTTATAATCCGAAAATGGTCATTTGTCCAAATTTCTAACTTGCCCTTTTTCATACCATTTACTGGATAGCATATCTGCATTTCATATCGGTGCAGAAAATACCATAAAAATGGTTGCCTACGACAAGTTTTTTTAATTTTGCCATCTGGATAAAAAAAATCGTGTGCAATAACCCACAAAAAATGGTCATTTTTAAAAAATTCTAACTTTTCTATTTTTTTACACCATTTATTAGAGTCCACATCGACATTTGATATGAGTGCAAAAAAAATGCACAATAAAGACCATCAATTGTATATAAGTGAATAAAATAGCAAAAAAAATCGGCCGCAGATAGTAAGTTTTTGAAATTTGCCATTCTAGGTAAAATATCGTGTGCTATAACCCAGAAAAAATGGTCATTTTTAAAAATTTTAAATTTCATATATTCTTACAACATTTATTTGATAACACATTGCCATTCCATATGAGTGGCAGAAATGGAATGAAAACGGCCACCGACTGCAAGTTTTTGAAATTTGCCATTTTAGGTAAAAAAAATCGTGTGCTATAACTCACAAAAAATGGCCATTTTTAAAAAATCGTAAGTTTCCTATTTTATTTCACCATTCTATAGATAACACGTTTCCATTTCATATGAGGGAAAAAAATGGCATAAAAACGGATGCAACGGCAAGTTTTTAAAAATTTGGCATTTTTGGTAAAAAATCGTGGGCTATAACCAACAAAAAATGGTCATTTTTCAAAAATTCTAACTTTTCTATTTTACTACACCAATCATTAGATAACTCATTTCTAATTCATATGAGTGCAAAAAATAGCACAAAAATGGCATTCGGCGGCAAGTTTTTAAAATTTGCAATTTTTAGTAGAAAATCGTGTGCATTAGATAGCACACCGGAAATGGTCATTTTTTAAAAATTCTAACTTTCCTATTTTATAACACCATTCATTAGATAGCACATAATCGTATAATTTGAGTGTAAAAAACAGCACGATAATGGCAACCGACTACAATTTTTGAGATTTTGCCATTTCTAAAAAAAAACGTTTTATAATGCAAAAATGGTCATTTGTCAAAATTTCTAACTTTCCTTTTTTTCATACCATTTACTACATAGCATATCCGCATTTCTTATCTGTGCAAAAAAATACCACTAAAATGGCCGCCGACGGAAGTCTTTTAATTTTGCCGTGTGGGGTAAGAAAATCGTGTGCAATAACCCACAAAAAATGGTCATTTTTCAAAATTCTAACTTTCCTATTTTTTTACACCATTCATTAGAGACCACATCGACATTTGATATGAGTGCAAAAAAATTCGCAATAACGGCCATCAACTGTACATGAGTAAAAAAAATAGTAAAAAAAATCGGCCACAGAAGGTAAGTTTTTGACATTTGCTATTCTATGTAAAAAGTCGTGTGCTACAACCCACCAAAAATGGTCGTTTTTAAAAATTTAAAATTTTCGTATATTTTTACACCATTTATTAGCTAACACATCGCGCACCATTTTATGTGAGTGAAAAAGATGGCATGAAAACGGCCCCCGACTGCAATATTTTTGAAATTTGCCATTTTTGGTAAAAAAAATCTTGTGCTATAACTCACAAAAAATGGCCATTTTTAAAAAAATCACAAGTTACCTATTTTATTGCACCATTAATTAGATAACACGTTTCCATTTCATACGAGTGCAAAAAATGGCACAAAAACGGCCATCAACGATAAGTTTTTAAAAAGTTGCCATTTTGGGTAAAAAATCGTGTGCTATAACCCACCAAAAATGGTCATTTTTCAAAAATTCTAAATTTTTTAAAGATTCTAACTTTCCTATTTTAAAACACCATTCATTAGATATCACATCGTCATATGACATGAGTGTAAAAAACGACACGATAATGGTAATCGACTGCAATTTTTGAGATTTTGTCTTTTTGGACAAAAACACTTTTTATAATCCGAAAATGGTCATTTGTCCAAATTTCTAACTTTCCCTTTTTCATACCATTTACTAGATAGCATATCCGCATTTCATATCGGTGCAGAAAATACCATAAAAATGGTTGCCTACGACAAGTTTTTTTAATTTTGCCATTTGGATAAAACAAATCGTGTGTAATAACCCACAAAAAATGGTCATTTTTTAAAAATTCTAACTTTTCTAATTTTTTACACCATTTATTAGAGTCCACATCGACATTTGTTATAAGTGCAAAAAAATGCATAATAAAGACCATCAATTGTATATAAGTGAAAAAAATAGAAAAAAAAATCGGCCGCAGATAGTAAGTTTTTGAAATTTGCCATTCTAGGTAAAATATCGTGTGCTATAACCCACAAAAAATGGTCATTTTTAAAAATTTTAAATTTCATATATTTTTACACCATTTATTTGATAACACATTGCCATTCCATATGAGTGCCAAAAATGGAATGAAAACGGCCAACGACTGCAAGTTTTTGAAATTTGCCATTTTAGGTAAAAAAAAATCGTGTGCTATAACTCACAAAAAATGGCCATTTTTAAAAAATCGTAAGTTTCCTATTTTATTTCACCATTCTATAGATAACACGTTTCCATTTCATATGAGGGCAAAAATGGCATAAAAACGGTAGCAACGGCAAGTTTTTAAAAATTTGGCATTTTTGGTAAAAAATCGTGGGCTATAACCCACAAAAAATGGTCATTTTTCAAAAATTCTAACTTTTCTATTTTACTACACCAATCATTAGATAACACATTTCCAATTCATATGAGTGCAAAAAATAGCACAAAAACGGCATCGACGGCAAGTTTTTAAAATTTGCAATTTTTAGTAGAAAATCGTGTGCTATAACCCACCGGAAATGGTCATTTTTTAAAAATTCTAACTTTCCTATTTTATGACACCATTCATTAGATAGCACATAATCGTATGATCTGAGTGTAAAAAACAGCACGATAATGGCAACCGACTGCAATTTTTGAGATTTTGCCATTTCTGAAAAAAAACACGTTTTATAATGCAAAAATGGTCATTTGTCAAAATTTCTAACTTTCCCTTTTTTCATACCATTTAATAGATAGCATATCCGCATTTCATATTGGTGCAAAATAATACCAAAAAAATGGCCGCCAACGGAAGTCTTTTAATTTTGCCGTTTGGGGTAAAAAAATCGTGTGCAATAAACCCACAAAAAATGGTCATTTTTCAAAATTCTAACTTTCCTATTATTTTACACCATTCATTAGAGACCACATCGACATTTGATATGAGTGCAAAAAAAATTCGCAATAACGGCCATCAAATGTACATGAGTAAAAAAAATAGCAGAAAAAATCGGCCACAGACGGTAAGTTTTTGAAATTTGCTATTCTATATAAAAAATCGTGTGGTACAACCCACAAAAAATCGTCGTTTTTAAAAATTTAAAATTTTCATATATTTTTACACCATTTATTAGCTAACACATCAGGATCCATTTTATGTGAGTGAAAAAGATGGCATGAAAACGGCCCCCGACTGCAAGTTTTTTAAATTTGCCATTTTTGGTAAAAAAAATCTTGTGCTATAACTCGCAAAAAATGGCCATTTTTAAAAAATCGCAAGTTACCTATTTTATTGCACCATTAATTAGATAACACGTTTCCATTTTATACGAGTGCAAAAAATGGCACAAAAACGGCCATCAACGATAAGTTTTTAAAAATTTGCCATTTTGGGTAAAAAATCGTGTGCTATAACCCATGACAGGTATGTCGCGTTCTTGCACAATTTTATCCTACCCACTAATGTAGTCGTGGTGAGAGGGATCGTATCCACAGGGAAGGGAGTGGATTCTTGAATTCAATGTTTGCTCACGGAATGTCACAAAGAGAACTAAAACACAACACTAACTAGTAAAGTAACAAGTGAAACAAATTAAGTGTAAAAACAAGAAGAGAGTGAATGATCTAGAGTTTTTCCACCAGTTGAATGCATATTAGACCACGATTGCAATGCTCTTGACACACAAGTAACACAATGAGGAGATCACAATTGCCTAGGAGACTAGCCTGCAATCAACATGGCGACCGCATTGCCTTCTACCCTCCCTAACGTCACTCTTTCCCATGGCGAGGCCTAAAAGTGGCGGATGCACACCGCAATGTCTCAACTCTCCAAGGTTAGAAAATTTAGCATGTAATTCCTAAGGTATCCCATGGCGAGGCCTGACCTAGGTCTTAGAGTGTTTGCTTCCTCCAGAGAGTTTCTTCTCACTTATTCCTAACAACTCAAATGATCCTCCGCCAGCATGGCGACCGCATCTCAGATCATGATCAGGCAAAGCAAGTGGAAGACTCAACAATCATACATTTAGTCCTCATCTCATGCAATTCTCACATATATTGGTGAATCTCACCTCAACTCAGCATGGCGACCACAATCAAAGTTCAATTCATTCAATAAAAGTGCGAATTCATGAAACTTAACAAAATTCAAGCTTTAAAACCACATATGATTTCATTCTTAAGAAATCGTGTCAATTGCATAGCATTGCATCGTCTAATTATACATTTAACCGGTTGAAACCCTAGAACATAAGAAACTTAGCCACAGAACTCCATTCTCAATTCACGATCCTCAAATTGCAATTTGAAACAATTCATTTTCAATAAATGGAAAGAGTTTACCAATTGAATTGCTTCAAGAGCTTCCAATTCACAAGAGAAACACGATTTGCCTCCTTAATTGATATGAGAATTACAATGATCGGAGCAAATCCTCGATCGAAATCGAAAACGGAATCCTATTTCAAGAGAGAGAAAATTCTAGAGAGAGAAAGCTAGAGAGAGAAAATTCCCGCTCTCCAAATCAAAAGTTTGTTTACTCCTCTAGAATCTTCGTCCACTAAAATGGTTAACTAATCCTTTATATATAGAGGTTACAAGAGTCGTAAACAGTACGCAAACATAAAATGACTACATTGTTACCGTAAGGCCATAAAATGAAAATCAAAGAAAAGAAAAGAAAAGAGAACAAAAATGACACTCGGTCAAAGCCTCCATTCACACCTCTGAGCCTCAAATCCAGAGCCTTCAGCCGCTTTCTTGCGCCCTCAAGCCAAAACCCTTGCGCCTTCACCACCTGTATACACCAAAAAGCAAAACTCCTAAGTACTTTGCCATTTTCATCGCAAAAAAAACACTCTTCTTATTAACATGGCGAGACCTCTCTAAGAGGTCTCACCGCTTTAATCAATTTTCATGGCGAGACCTCTCTAAGAGGTCTCGCCACACAATTTCTCAAAACTAAGAGGTCTCGCCATGCAACCCTTAAAACGGCGAGACCTCTTAGAGAGGTCTTGCCATTATAATCTTCAAGTTGGCGAGACCTTTCTAAGCCACTTGGTGCAAGTGTGCGAGTGTTGTGAGGTTTGTGATGTAAAGGTGAGTGTGAGTGTCGTGGAGTGAAGGTGAGTGTGAGTGGAATTGGTGTTGTGAATGTTTGCAAGAATGAATAATGAAATGCAATCAAATGTTGTGAATGACTTGTGAAGTGATAAGAATGAATGTAAAATGTTGAATGAAATGAAATGTAAAGTGTTGAATGAGATGTGAAACTGATTGTGAGCAAATGTTGTGAGTGCTTCTTGCCCCTGTAGTGCCTATGAAATATGCATGAATGTGCAATCGTAGTGTGCAAGAATGAGTATTAGTGAAATGTAATGAAACATGAAATTTGTGCAAAGTGAATGTGCATGAGTGTGTGAGCTGAGTGTATGGTATGTGCGGCGAGGTGATGTGAGTGTGTGCAAGAGTGTTGCGGCGAGGTGATCTCGCCGCAATGTTTGTGTGTGAGAGTGTTGCAGCGAGGTGATCTCTCCGCAATGTGTGTGCGTGAGAGTGTTTATTGCTTGTGTGCATAAGGGCAGTGGATGTGTGCGCATGAGTGAAGTGAGGTGAGTGCATGAGTGAATGGCGAGGTGACCTCGCCGCTACGTGAGTGTGAAATGATAGGCAGCAAGTGAGGTGCGAAAAAATGTAAATGTGCAGCCACTTCCAACCAAAATCTGGCCATGATGCATTGTGAATTTGGGAAAATTTAAAACATCAAAGTTATAGCCCTATGTGTTAGATTTCGACAACCTTTTGAATCATTCAATTTGGATCTAGGACGAGAAAGTTATGGCCAAAATACCAAAATGTGGCAGAGAAGGAAATTGCATGGCGAGGTCTCGCGGAGAGGTCTCTCCGCGAGGTCTCGCCTTGTAAAAGTTTCTATGGCGAGACCTCTCTACGAGATCTCGCTGTTTTTATCTTATGAAACAGAGCTTGAGGTCAACATAAGAGTTGTAGAACGTCCTCTTGGCTTTCCATGGGTTCAAGAATCAGCTTAATTGGAAGTCTGTATCTCAAGTTATTAACAATCTACCAAACTGTGGCAGTGAAATAAATCAATGAAAACCCTGAAGTAGTAATCACAAAGATGCCCCCTTTGCTCCTACTTGCACACAGAAGTAGAAGAAAGTTAAAACATACGAAATGAAGTACACTCAAAGATCTTTCCATAACATCTAATATCTCCTCATTTGGATTAGTATTGAAAGAGTTACACCCAAATAAAGTTCGACCTACATTCTGCCCAAAACCCTAATTCAAGCCTATTAACATGTTTAAGTTTTCTCAATGCATCATTTCCAACCTTTTCTAATTTTTTGCTTGTTCTTGAACTTCAAATACACACTTGACTCATTTGAATATCACTTTTGGTCTTCTTCACCATTTAAACACTTTCAAGTTGCAAACCACCTTAATGCACAAAATGGCACAAAACATCACTCATTTGCATAAAACACAATACAAAAGCTAAGTGATTTAACACATATAAGTTGGTATAAAACCAACTTATCAACCCACAAAAAATGGTCATTTTTCAAAAATTCTAAATTTTCTAAAGATTCTAACTTTCCTATTTTATAACACCATTTATTAGATATCACATCGTCATATGACATGAGTGTAAAAAACGACACGATAATGGTAATCGACTGCTATTTTTGAGATTTTGTCGTTTTGGAAAAAAACACGTTTTATAATCCGAAAATGGTCATTTGTCCAAATTTCTAACTTTCCGTTTTTCATACCATTTACTGGATAGCATATCCGCATTTCATATTGGTGCAGAAAATACCATAAAAATGGTTGCCTACGATAAGTTTTTTTAATTTTGCCATTTGGATAAAAATATCGTGTGCAATAACCCACAAAAAATGGTCATTTTTCAAAAATTCTAACTTTTCTATTTTTTTACACCATTTATTAGAGTCCACATCGACATTTGATATGAGTGCAAAAAAATGAACAATAAAGACCATCAATTGTATATAAGTGAAAAAAATAGCAAAAAATATCTACCCAAGATAGTAAGTTTTTAAAATTTGCCATTCTAGGTAAAATATCGTGTGCTATAACCAACAAAAATTGGTCATTTTTAAAAATTTTAAATTTCATATATTTTTACACCATTTATTAGATAACACATTGCCATTCCATATGAGTGCCAAAAATGGAATGAAAACGGCCACCGACTTCAAGTTTTTGAAATTTGCCATTTTAGGTAAAAAAATCGTGTGCTATAACTCACAAAAAATGGCCGTTTTTAAAAAATCGTAAGTTACCTATTTTATTGCACCATTAATTAGATAACACGTTTCCATTTTATATGAGTGCAAAAAATGGCACAAGAACGGCCATCAACGCTAAGTTTTTGAAAATTTGCCATTTTGGGTAAAAAATTGTGTGTTATAACCCACCAAAAATGGTCATTTTTTAAAAAATTCTAAATTTTCTAAAGATTCTAACTTTCCTATTTTATAACACCATTCATTAGATATCACATCGTCATATGACATGAGTGTAAAAAACAACACGATAATGGTAATCGACTGCAATTTTTGAGATTTTGTCGTTTTGGAAAAAGACACGTTTTATAATCCGAAAATGGTCCTTTGTCCAAATTTCTAACTTTCCCTTTGTCATACCATTTACTGGATAGCATATCCGCATTTCATATTGGTGCAGAAAATACCATAAAAAAGGTTGCCTACGACAAGTTTTTTTAATTTTGCCATTTGGATAAAAAATCGTGGGCTATAACCCACAAAAAATGGTCATTTTTCTAAAATTCTAACTTTTCTATTTTACTACACCAATCATTAGATAACACATTGCCAAGTCATATGAGTGCAAAAAATGGCACGAAAATGGCCTTCGACGGCAAGTTTTTAAAATTTGCAGTTTTTAGTAAAATATCGTGTGCTATAACCCACCAAAAATGGTCATTTTTTAAAAATTCTAACTTTCCTATTTTATAACACAATTCATTAGATAGCACATAATCGTATGATCTGAGTGAAAAAACAGCACGATAATGGCAACCGACTGCAATTTTTGAGATTTTGCCATTTCTGAAAAAAACACGTTTTATAATGCAAAAATGGTCATTTGTCAAAATTTCTAACTTTTCCTTTTTTCATACCATTTACTAGATAGCATATCCGCATTTCATATCGGTGCAAAAAAATATCACATAAATGGCCGCCGACGGAAGTCTTTTAATTTTGCCGTTTGGGGTAAAAAAATCGTGTGCAATAACACACAAAAAATGGTCATTTTTCAAAATTCTAACTTTCCTATTTTTTTACACCATTCATTAGAGACCACATCGACATTTGATATGAGTGCAAAAAAATTCGCAATAACGGCCATCAACTGTACATGAGTAAAAAAAATAGCAAAAAAAATCGGCCACAGACGGTAAGTTTTTGACATTTGCTATTCTATGCAAAAAAATCGTGTGCTACAACCCACCAAAAATGGTCGTTTTTAAAAATTTAAAATTTTCGTATATTTTTACACAATTATTAGCTAACACATCGCGCGCCATTTTATGTGAGTGAAAAAGATGGCATGAAGTCCATCACCCAAAACAGATATTAATATAAGAGGGAGTGGCGATCCTCGAATAAGGTCCGTTGCCAAATAAAAAAAAAAAAAAAAGAAAAAGATGGCATGAAAACGGCCCCCGACTGCAAGTTTTTGAAATTTGCCATTTTTGGTAAAAAAAAATCTTGTGCTATAACTCACAAAAAATGGCCATTTTTAAAAAATCGCAAGTTACCTATTTTATTGCACCATTAATTAGATAACACGTTTCCATTTTATATGAGTGCAAAAAATGGCACAAGAACGGCCATCAACGCTAAGTTTTTGAAAATTTGCCATTTTGGGTAAAAAATCGTGTGTTATAACCCACCAAAAATGGTCATTTTTTAAAAAATTCTAAATTTTCTAAAGATTCTAACTTTCCTATTTTATAACACCATTCATTAAATATCACATCGTCATATGACATGAGTGTAAAAAACGACACGATAATGGTAATCGACTGCAATTTTTGAGATTTTGTCGTTTTGGAAAAAGACACGTTTTATAATCCGAAAATGGTCCTTTGTCCAAATATCTAACTTTCCCTTTTTCATACCATTTACTGGATAGCATATCCGCATTTCATATCGGTGCAGAAAATACCATAAAAATGGTTGCCTACGACAAGTTTTTTTAATTTTGCCATTTGGATAAAAAAATCGTGTGCAATAACCCACAAAAAATGGTCATTTTTCAAAAATTCTAACTTTTCTATTTTTTACACCATTTATTAGAGTCCACATCGACATTTGATATGAGTGCAAAAAAATGCACAATAAAGACCATCAATTGTATATAAGTGAAAAAATAGCAAAAAAATCGGCCACGGATAGCATATCCGCATTTCATATCGGTGCAAAAAAATACCACAAAAATGGCCGTCGACGGAAGTCTTTTAATTTTGCCGTTTTGGGTAAAAAATCGTGTGCAATAACCCACAAAAAATGGTCATTTTTCAAAATTCTAACTTTCATATTTTTTTACACCATTCATTAGAGACCACATAGACATTTGATATGAGTGCAAAAAAATTCGCAATAACGGCCATCAACTGTATATGAGTATAAAAAATAGCAGAAAAAATCGCCCACAGTCGGTAAGTTTTTGACATTTGCTATTCTATGTAAAAAATCGTGAGCTACAACCCACCAAAAATGGTCGTTTTTAAAAAATTAAAATTTTCGTATATTTTTACACCATTTATTAGATAACACATCGCCATTTTATGTGAGTTAAAAAGATGGCATGAAAACGGCCCCCGACTGCAAGTTTTTGAAATTTGCCATATTTGGTAAAACAATCTTGTGCTATAACTCACAAAAAATAGCCATTTTTAAAAAATCGCAAATTACCTATTTTATTGCACCATTAATTAGATAACACGTTTCCATTTCATACGAGTGCAAAAAATGGCACAAAAACGGCCATCAACGCTAAATTTTTAAAAATTTGCCATTTTGGGTAAAATATCGTGTGCTATAACCCCACCCAAAATGGTCATTTTTCAAAAATTCTAAATTTTCTAAAGATTCTAACTTTCCTATTTTATAACACGATTCATTAGATATCACATCGTCATATGACATGAGTGTTAAAAACGACACGATAATGGTAATCGACTGCAATTTTTGAGATTTTGTCGTTTTGAAAAAAAACATGTTTTATAATCTGAAAATTGTCATTTGTCCAAATTTCTAACTTTCCCTTTTTCATACCATTTACTAGATAGCATATTCGCATTTGATATCGGTGCAGAAAATACCATAAAAATGGTTGCCTACGACAAGTTTTTTTAATTTTGCCATTTGGATAAAAAAAATCGTGTGCAATAACCCACAAAAATGGTCATTTTTAAAAAATTCTAACTTTTTTTTACACCATTTATTAGATTCCACATCGACATTTGATATAAGTGGAAAAAAATGCTCAATAAAGACCATTAATTGTATATAAGTTAAAAAAATAGCAAAACAAATCGGCCACAGATAGTGAGTTTTTGAAATTCGCCATTCTAGGTAAAATATCGTGTGCTATAACCCACAAAAAATGGTCATTTTTAAAAATTTTAAATTTCATATATTTTTACACCATTTATTAGATAACACATTGCCATTCCATATGAGTGCCAAAAATGGCACGAAAACGGCCTTCGACGGCAAGTTTTTAAAATTTGCAATTTTTAGTAGAAAATCGTGTGCTAGAACCCACCAGAAATGGTCATTTTTTAAAAATTCTAACTTTCCTATTTTATAACACCATTCATTAGATAGAATATAATCGTATGATCTGAGTGTAAAAAACAGCATGATAATGGCAACCGACTGCAATTTTTGAGATTTTGCCATTTCTGAAAAAAAAACACGTTTTATAATGCAAAAATGGTCATTTGTCAAAATTTCTAACTTTCCCTTTTTTTCATACCATTTAATCGATAGCATATCCGCATTTCATATCGGTGCAAAAAAATACCACAAAACTGGCCGCCGACGGAAGTCTTTTAGTTTTGTCGATTGGAGTAAAAAAATAGTGTGCAATAACCTACAAAAAATGGTCATTTTTCAAAATTCTAACCTTCCTATTTTTTTACACCATTCATTAGAGACCACATCGACATTTGATAAGAGTGCAAAAAAATTCGCAATAACGGCCATCAACTGTATATGAGTAAAAAAAATAGCAAAAAAAATCGCCCACAGACGGTAAGTTTTTGACATTTGCTGTTCTATGTAAAAAATCGTGTGGTACAACCCACCAAAAATGGTCATTTTTAAAATTTTAAAATTTTCGTATATTTTTACGCCATTTATTAGCTAACACATCGCGCGCCAATTTATGTGAGCGAAAAAGATGGCATGAAAACGGCCCCCGACTGCAAGTTTTTGAAATTTGCCATTTTTGGTAAAAAAAATCTTGTGCTATAACTCACAAAAAATGCCATTTTTAAAAAATCGCAAGTTACCTATTTTATTGCACCATTAATTAGATAACACGTTTCCATTTCATACGAGTGCAAAAAATGGCACAAAAATGGCCATCGACGCTAAGTTTTTAAAAAATTGCCATTTTGGATAAAAAATCGTGTGCTATAACCCACCAAAAATGGTCATTTTTCGAAATTTCTAAATTTTCTAAAGATTCTAACTTTCCTATTTTATAACACCATTAATTAGATATCACATCGTCATATGACATGAGTCTAAAAAACGACACGATAATGGTAATCGACTGCAATTTTTGAGATTTTGTCGTTTTGGAAAAAAACACGTTTTATAATCCGAAAATGTTCATTTGTCCAAATTTCTGACTTTCCCTTTTTCATACCATTTACTGGATAGCATATCCGCATTTCATATCGGTGCAGAAAATACCATAAAAATGGTTGCCTACGACAAGTTTTTTTAATTTTGCCATTTGGATAAAAAAATCGTGTGCAATAACCCACAAAAATGGTCATTTTTCAAAAATTCTAACTTTTCTATTTTTTACACCATTTATTAGAGTCCACATCGACATTTGATATGAGTGCAAAAAAATGCACAATAAAGACCATCAATTGTATATAAGTGAAAAAATAGCAAAAAAAATCGGCCACGGATAGCATATCCGCATTTCATATCGGTGCAAAAAAATACCACAAAAATGACCGTCGACGGAAGTCTTTTAATTTTGCCATTTGGGGTAAAACAATCGTGTGCAATAACCCACAAAAAATGGTCATTTTTCAAAATTCTAACTTTCATATTTTTTTACACCATTCATTAGAGACCACATAGACATTTGATATCAGTGCAAAAAAATTCGCAATAACGGCCATCAACTGTATATGAGTAAAAAAAATAGCAGAAAAAAGCCACAGTTGGTAAGTTTTTGACATTTGCTATTCTATGTAAAAAATCGTGTGCTACAACCCACCAAAAATGGTCGTTTTTAAGAAATTAAAATTTTCGTATATTTTTACACCATTTATTAGATAACACATCGCCATTTTATGTGAGTGAAAAAGATGGCATGAAAACGGCCCCCGACTGCAAGTTTTTGAAATTTGCCATATTTGGTAAAACAATCTTGTGCTATAACTCACAAAAAATAGCCATTTTTAAAAAATCGCAAATTACCTATTTTATTGCACCATTAATTAGATAACACGTTTCCATTTCATACGAGTGCAAAAAATGGCACAAAAACGGCCATCAACGCTAAGTTTTTAAAATTTTGCCATTTTGGGTAAAATATCGTGTGCTATAACCCCACCAAAAATGGTTATTTTTCAAAAATTCTAAATTTTCTAAAGATTCTAACTTTCCTATTTTATAACACGATTCATTAGATGTCACATCGTCATATGACATGAGTGTAAAAAACGACACGATAAGGGTAATCGACTGCAATTTTTGAGATTTTGTCGTTTTGGAAAAAAACACGTTTTATAATCTGAAAATTGTCATTTGTCCATGATAAGTAGGTTTCATACCTACTTATATAGTGTATTTCACTTAGCTTTTGGCTCGAATTGCATGCATTTATGTAGTGTTTGGTGTTATTGTGCGCACTTATGTGGTTTGTAACTTGATGGGCTAAAATGGTAAAAAAGACCACAAATGTTGTAAAAATGAGGCAAATGCGTGTGTGATGCTAAATGATAAGAGGAGAGTTCAAAAGGGCTAGAATGGTGAGTGAGAAATTGAGGAAAACCGAAAATAAGCTTGATTGGCAGAATTAGGGTTTGGGCAGGATGATGGTGCAACTTCTTCTGAGCATAACTCTCTCAATACTTGTCTAAATGATGGGATCTTGGATGTTATGGAAAGAGTTTTGAGTGTATTGCATTTCTTATGTTTTAACTTTTCTCTAAATATGTGTGCAAGTATGAGAAACGGGGGCGTATTTCTAATTGCTACTCCAGGTTTTTACATTTGAGTTCATATTGCCACAGTTTGGTAGATTGGTTATATCTTGAGCTACAGACCTCCAATGATGCTGATTCTTGGACCAATGGAAAGCCAAGAGATAAACCTAGAACTTTGATGTTTACCATCGAGTCCAGGTCTGATGTAAATCGCACGAATTTGGCAAACAAGTTGGGTTGCAAGCTGGAACAAGCGTTTAGCCGCATCACACACTAAGCACTCACAATTCCTTCACAAGTTTTTTTACAAGCACCTCACAAGCACACTTCGCTGCACACATGCATGCGACGAAGTGCACTTCGCCGCACACATGCATGCGACGAAGCTCACTTCGCCGCAATACACAAGCACACACTTATCTCAATCTCACACATTTGCACACAAATCACCACTTTCATTTCATTCTCAACATTTCTGCACACTTGCACTTCAAACATTCATCCATTTATCCCATTCCTTAATTCACACACATGTGCAAGGATTTCAACACTTCACCACATATCAATCTATCCCTGATTTCACAACACTTAGATTCAACAATTCTCACCACTCACAATTCATTCCACTTCACATTCACATTCACAACATCATCCTCATTTTACTCCATATATTCACAACTCATTTCACCCACATTTACACTACACATTATCACAATATCACACTCAAGCTCACCAACATATTCCTCATTCATTTCACTCACACTCATGCACACTACACTTCACATCTCAATTTTCATTCTTCATTCTTCATCCAAGAATTCACAACTCTCACAACGTATTTCATTCTTGTTCAGAAGATCAACACCCATCTCACACACTTCATTCTTGGTTGTTTGAATGCATTTCATTATCATCTATTCACTTCACACATTCATGAACACTCACTCAAGTTGGTATTCAGTCTTCACATAACCCATTTCATTTCATTTCTCAAGTTAGTTGTTTACTTACATGAAGCTGCTACTTCCAGGAGCTTTTGGCGAGGCTTCGTGAGCAGATGGCGAAGTGTTGGCGAGACTTCGTGAGTTTGGCGAAGTGTTGGCGTGGCTTCGTCAAGCTGGATTTTCTCTATGCCACACGTCCGTATTTTGGGCATAACTTCCTCATCCCAGCTCCGAATTTGGTGATTCAAAAGGCTTGGAAAGCTAACACATAGGGCTATAACTTTGGTCTTTTATGCTTTTCCTAATTCACAGTGTTTCATGGTCGAATTTTAGCTGGAAGTTGCAGCTTGGAGGTGTGCGCGCTTGAGCTTGCTGGAAAATAAGCAAAGTGTTGAAGCTCTGCAGTTTTTGAATTTCCCGGGCAGATGAAGGCGTGAAGTCTAAAGGCTTGAAGGCGTGGTTTATGTGAATGCTGGATTGCTTAGAAGTTCGCGGAGTTGCAGAGGCGTGATTTGAAATGGTTTGAAGGCGCTGGATTGCTCTGATTTCTTCACTTGAGTTCTGAGAAGTGATGGCGTGAAATGCTTAAGCCTGAAGGCGTGGGAAATGGACTGAAGGCGCGCGGCTGTTAGCCCAAAGGCGCGAAAGTGCTGAAAAAATGTTCTCAACTTCGAATTTTCACATTTTGAGCTGATTTTTGGTTCTTCCATTTAAGGACACTTTTGTAATACCTTAGGTAGTTTACGGTTGCGTATTAGTTACATTTTCATAGCTCTATATATAGAACATGTAGCTAATGTGTAAAGAGATTTTTTGGGGGGGAGATTTTAGAACTATCTGTGAATTAGAGCGGGAATTCTCATTTTCTCTCTCTAGATCTACTTTCTCTCACTAAACATTTCTTCTCCGATCTCAATTCCGATTGTGAATTTGGACTGGATTCTTCTTTCTTATTCTTAATTGACAAAGGAGTCGACAATTCTCTTGATTTAATCGGTAAATTCCTCCAATTAAGTGAGAATGAGCTTATCAATGTTGGAATTTGTTGATTTTGAAATGAGAAAGATGTTTTCTGGCTAAATCTATGATATCTTAGGATTCTTAATGGATGAATACGTGTTTTAGTAGATTGTATGCTATGCAATTGATCTAATTGTTGAGAATTGAAATCACATTTGAATTGAACATAAACATATGTTGAATTTCATAATTCCTCACTATTTTTGAATGGACCTAGCTTCGATTGTGATCACCATGTCAAGTTGAAGTGTGATTCACCAATTTTAGTCCGGAATCATGGAACGAGAACTCAATTGTGATTATTCTAGTCTTTGCACTTGATTTCTGCAATTAATTCAATTCTGAGACTCAGGCCCGATCATAGGAAGTGTTGATGAATTGATACATTAGATAAAGTGTAAAGAAGCTTTCTGAGTTAACAACAATGATATGTAAACCCTAGGATGGACCTCGCCATGGGAGTTCTTAGGACTTTGCATGTTAGAGTAGTTAGCTGGGAGAGTTGAGACTTTGCGGAGGTTATTCCACCATTCTCGGGCCTCGCCATGGGAGAGGATGGTGATTTGGGGGTACAAGCAGTGTTGTGGTCGCCATGCTAACCACAGCTTGGACTTCTAGGCAATTTAGGTCTCCTAAGCATTTAATTGTTTATCGATTGCATAGCATAGATTTACTAAGCCTGTGTTCATCCAATACAAGAATCCTGAGATATCTGTTTCATCCTTGCTTGTTGCTATATTTTGCATCTTGTTTTCGTTCTCTTTTTGTGTTGAATTTTCCTCTTTCCAATACTTAGATTCTGAGACTAAGACTTTAAGAACAATTTGCTCAATATTCTTGACCTACGCCTTCCCTGTGGATTACGATCCCTACTTACGCTGCTACATTAGTGTTTAGGGTAAAATTGAGCTGATACGACTTTAAGCTATCAATTTTTGGCGCCGTTTCCGGGGAAGTCAATCGGTTCTGGAATTTGTTGAATTGTTCTTGATTTTTACTTGTTCTACTTTGTGTTTTTTGTGTGTGACATTTACTTTAGCTTTCATTTTGGTGTTTTGTTCTGTTCTTTGCAATTTCTTTAGTACTTGTTGAGATTTGTGGTCTATTTCTGTGTTGCATATTTGAACTTCTTGTTCTTTTGTTATTATACTCCACAACTGTGTGTTGTGTATGCCAAGGTCTAGCAGGTTTGCAGGAGAACAACAATTCTTATTGGATCTTGAGTTGGAGAAAACTTTAAGAGCACATTTGAAGCAACAGAGAGAAATGGCAGCTCAAGGAGCCCAAGCACCAAAGTTTGGGGACCACTATGCAATAAACTTCGATAATAGATTTGGTCATCAGGACATCGAAAGTTACCATATACCTCCACAAATTGTATCCATGATCACCCAGGGCCAATTCTTCCAAGGTCTTGACAATGAGGATCCCAACGACCACCTTGATTGGTTCCTTGGTCTATGTAGCACTTTCAAACTGCCGAGAATTGATAGGGGTGAGGTTCACAGGATTTTGTTTCCTTTATCTCTGCGTGGAAAGGCTAAACACTGGTTTAAGAGCATTGGAGGAGCCAATGCAGATATGTCATTTGATGATCTGCAGAAAAGGTTCTTGTCTAAGTACTTCCCTCCAGCTAAGCTTGAAAAGAGAAGGTTGGAAATTATGAATTTCCAACAACAAGAGGGTGAGACATTTAGGGAAGCTTGGGAGAGATTCAATGATTTGATCAGACAATGTCCCAACCATGACTTGGGAGAGATCAGGGAACTAAACACATTCTTCAAGGGCCAAACTCCTGAATCCTCAATGATGGTTAAGGCATGTGCTAATGGGGCACTCAAAGACAAGTCTGTGCCGAAAGTTCGTGAATTGTTCAACCAAATTGCTGAGGATGAATATATCTTTCCAGAGACCCGAAAGCCACATGGCAGAAAGCAAAGAGGAGTCCTGGAGTTAGATGAGGATACTTCACTCAATGCAAAGGTTTCGCCTTATCAAAGCAATTGCAATCTCTTAAGGCAACTCAAGCCAAGACACCTGTGTTGTCTTGTGGAATATGCAAGGGTGAGCATTATACTGATGAGTGCTCTGTCACCACTGAGTCCATTCAATATGTGAATAACTATGGCAACAGGCCACAGTACTCAGGAAATTACTCAGGAGGGAACAATAGAGGTTATGGAGGTAATCAAGGAACTTGGGGTCAACAGAATCAAAGCCAGGGAGGCCAATATACTCAAGGGAGTGACCAAAGGAGAACTTTCAATCCTCCACCTGGATTTGATCAACAAGCTAGTACCTCTGAACCAAGGAAACCTTCAGTTGAGGATATGTTACAAAAATTTATGGATAAATGTGAAGAAAGATTTGTTGCTTTGGAAACGACTGCAGGACATCGTGATGCCACACTCAAGAACATTGAGATGCAAATTGGGCAAATTGCTAATGCTGTACATCACAGGCCTAGTGGATCTCTCCCGAGTGATACAATCCCAAATCCCAAAGGCAGGGCAGAGTGTAAAGTCATTACATTGAGAAGTGGTAAGAAAGTGCAAAAATCATCTAAGCCTGAGGAGGAGGAATGTGTCATTGAGGAGGAAAGTGTTCAAATTGAGGAAGAGAACGTTTATGAGGAAATGGCACCAAAGAAGGTTGATGAACAGGAAACGATTGCATTGGAAAAGAAGGATGAGCAAAATGCTACAAAAACTGTGAAGAAGGAAATACCAACTAGAGTGGGAAATGAGATCACCAAGAACTCCAATCCTTACAACTACCCTGAGTATGCTCCAAAACCACCTTTCCCAGAAAGAAAGAAACCACCTCCAAAACAAGGCCCTCAGTTCAAAAGGTTCCTGGATGTACTCAAGCAGGTGAATGTGAATCTTCCTCTGATGGATTTAGTGACATCAATGCCAAAATATGCTAAGTATCTCAAAGATCTCATCTCCAACAAAGAACAAATTCTAAGATGTGATGTTCTTATGATGGTCTCTGAGTGCACTCAAGCTTGGATGGTTCATGATCTTCCCCCAAAGCTTAAGGATCCAGGAAGCTGCACTATCCCATGCAAGATAGGCACAAGACATTTTGCAAAGGCTTTATGTGATTTGGGTGCTGGGATCAATTTAATGCCATTATCCATTGCCATCAGTGTTGGATTGGAAAGCAGGATTCGCCCAGTTGCAGTCACACTCCAATTAGCAGACAGATCATTAGTGACTCCCACAGGTTTGGTAGAAGACGTTTTGGTAAGTATTGATAAATTCACTTTGCCTGTTGATTTTATTGTGCTTGATATGGAAGAGGACCCTGAGGTACCTCTCATTTTTGGTCGTCCTTTCCTGGCCACTGGTGATGAATTAATCGGAGTTCGAAATAAAACTGTCACCTTTAGAATTAATAATGAGGAAGTAGTTTTTGATGTGAACTATGCCATGAAGCAACCCATGTACACAGAGTCTTGTTGTGCCATTCAGGTTGTTGAATGTTGTTCAACTTTCGTTGATGAGGGTGTTAAGCATGACTACATTTCTGTTGATAGCATTATTGATGATGAAAAAATTGATTGTGATGAGCTTGATGTGGAAGATTTGCATGATTTTATCTAACAATGCATCTGTGGTAGATTGTTGTTCAATTTGTCCAATAAAAGAATCAAACTTTGAATTGTCAAGCCAAACTTTGGTAGACCATACATCACAAGAAGCATGTGTTAAGAATTGTTCAAATGATAGTGAGGAACATGTTTTACTTGACGATGATGATGGTTGTTCTTTTCTTGATACTTTGATAAATTGCATAGAGTCACATTTGGAAGAGCATTGTGGTACCATGAATAATGATAATGTGGAAATTGCTGAGACTCTTTGTAAAACATCAACTTTTGAAACTGAGAATGCAACTTAGTGTGCAATTGGTACTTCACCTCCAGTGCATAATGAGAAATTTTTGTTACACAATGACAATGTTTGTCGTGATGATAATGTTGAGAAAATTGGTGGAGTCAATAATGTTAGTCTTGATGATAAAAATGTAAACATTTTGAATGATAATGATAACATGGTGAACAATTGTGAATTTGAGACTTTTACTTTTGAACTTCTTGATGAACTTGTTGAGACCATGGATTTGCATTCCTTGGTTGAGCCTTGCAGGACTACTATGGATAGTGTGGTAAACGAGGGCTATGATTTGCCTCAAATGAATGTGAAATTTGGAGAAAGTTCTTTTCATGATCCTGTGCTTACACATCTCTTCAACACTTCAATGTCTTCTGGGAAGGAGGAGCATGCTTATGAGAGTTCATCTTTTGTGTGGAGCAGAGATGGATTTACTGAGTTCTTTTCATGACTAAGACATATGTTGTGGAAGAATAAAGTCTAGCTGGAGACTATTTAAATCCAGAACTACTTCTTTTCCCTTGGTTCTAATAAAGTAGTTTGGTTCAATTAGTTTTTATGTTTTCTTTTATCTTGATGTTATTTCATGATTAATGTATATGTTCAGGAAGGGATTTGCAAAGAAAATATGCCATGCTTACTTGAGGCTAAGTGTGGGGGAGAAAGTTCTCATTCGGAGAAGGAACACTGGAAAAAGACAATCCACAGAGCAAACATTGGACTTCATGACTTACCAATATCAGGGAGCTCCTGAACCTATTCTTTTTACTTTACATTGAGGACAATGTAAGTTTTAAGTGTGGGGGAGGGAACGTTGCTGCTGTGGTTTGTGTTTTCTTTTTGTGCTTAGTTTGACGTTTTGGAAATTTGATGTGTTGGAAATTTTTAAAATTTTTTTTAAATTTTTTTTAAAAAAATTTGGTAATTTGATGTGTTTTTGTGTTTATTTTCTCTCATGAATTTTTGTTGTGTTAGTTTGAGTTTATTACCCGTATGTGTGGTGTTTTCCATGTTTTGTGCAAGTTTTTCATGTCTTGAGGAGAATTTAAAATTTTGGTGAAATTTGAAACTTTTAGTGAAAGTTTTGGTGTGAGTGGTGTGTTTTTAGTGGGATGAAGTTTCTAAAGTGTTAAGGAGTGTGAGTGTGCAATAAGGTGTCAAATGTGTAATGAAAGAAACAGGAGTGTGGTGAAAGTGAGTGCAAGGGCAGTAACACTTTGTGCTATGCTTTGTTCAAAATTTGAGTTCATCCAATTTCTATTAATGCTTTGCAAGCTAAAATGTGTTTGTTTTCTTTGATTCCAATCTTGATGAAATCGGCACATTTTGTTGGTCAAGGCATCATGTTAATTTAAGATAGATATGCCATGAAAAATTGTTCTTGGACATAGGAGGAAAATGATTCAATACATTCTTATTGTTGTGCATTATTTCGGTTGTTTTGGATGCTCTTGCATGCATAATCTTTTAGAGACATTTAAGAACTTTTAGTCACACAAGAAATGATATGGAGAAAAAGCCTTTGGCAATTGGGAATGAAAAGCCGAAATACCCTTGGCAAGCATAATTGAGAAAAAACAGCCATAAAACTCAGGCAGCTAAAGGGAAATAAGAGCCATAAAACCCAAGGCAGGCACACCAATGTGTGCAATGAAGAGAAAGAAAGAAGAGAAAAGCACTAAAGTGCAAAAGTAAGTGAAATGTGAAGTCAAATATGAAAAGCACCAATGTGCACCATTGATCTTGTGTGATTTTTAGTTCTTGAATGTGGACATTGTGATTGTAATGCAAAGAGATGTTTTGGAACAAAAGATATAATGCATGCATAAGAATGGATGAATTAAGATTCCTCACACACACATGCACCATGACATTTTGGTCTTTATTCATCGTGCCTTGATTGATAACTTGTGTTGAAATTTGATGGTTGGGATTAAAGACATGTTATGAATTTTATGCATGAAAAACGAATTTTGATGAACTCATATGAGAACAAGCTTGAAAGAGGAGTGAGGTATAGTGTTAAGTGGTTTTGAAATATGGGATTTGTGTCTTAGCTTGAGGACAAGCAAAAGTTCAAGTGTGGGGGAATTTGATAAGTAGGTTTCATACCTACTTACATAGTCTATTTCACTTAGCTTTTGGCTCGAATTGCATGCATTTATGTAGTGTTTGGTGTTATTGTGCGCACTTATGTGGTTTGTAACTTGATGGGCTAAAATGGTGAAAAAGACCACAAATGTTGTAAAAATGAGGCAAATGCGTGTGTGATGCTAAATGATAAGAGGAGAGTTCAAAAGGGCTAGAATGGTGAGTGAGAAATTGAGGAAAACCGAAAATGAGCTTGATTGGCAGAATTAGGGTTTGGGCAGGATGATGGTGCAACTTGTTTTGAGCATAACTCTCTCAATACTTGTCCAAATGATGGGATCTTAGATTTTCTGGAAAGCTCTTTGGGTGTATTGCATTTCGTATGTTTTAACTTTGCTCTAAATCTGTGTGCAAGTATGCGAAACGGGGGCGTCTTTCTAATTGCTAATCCAGGTTTTTACATTTGAGTACATATTGCCACAGTTTGGTATATTGATTATATCTTGAGCTACAGACCTCCAATGATGCTGATTCTTGGACCAATGGAAAGCCAAGAGATAAACCTAGAACGTTGATGTTTACCATCGAGTCCAGTTATGATGTTAAGTCGCACGAATTTGGCAAACAAGTTGGGTTGCAAGCTGGAACAAGCCTTTAGCCGCATCACACACTAAGCACTCACAATTCCTTCACAAGTTTTTTTACAAGCACCTCACAAGCACACTTCGCTGCACACATGCATGCGACGAAGTGCACTTCGCCGCACACATGCATGCGACGAAGCTCACTTCGCCGCAATACACATGCACACACTCATCTCAATCTCACACATTTGCACACAAATCACCACTTTCATTTCATTCTCAACATTTCTGCACACTTGCACTTCAAACATTCATCCATTTATCCCATTCCTTAATTCACACACATGTGCAAGGATTTCAACACTTCACCACATATCAATCTATCCCTGATTTCACAACACTTAGATTCAACAATTCTCACCACTCACAATTCATTCCCCTTCACATTCACATTCACAACATCATTCTCATTTCACTCCATATGTTCACAACTCATTTCACCCACATTTACACTACACATTATCACAATATCACACTCAAGCTCACCAACATATTCCTCATTCATTTCACTCACACTCATGCACACTACACTTCACATCTCAATTTTCATTCTTCATTCTTCATCCAAGAATTCACAACTCTCACAACGTATTTCATTCTTGTTCAGAAGATCAACACCCATCTCACACACTTCATTCTTTGTTGTTTGAATGCATTTCATTATTCATCTATTCACTTCACACATTCATGAACACTCACTCAAGTTAGTATTCAGTCTTCACATAACCCATTTCATTTCATTTCTCAAGTTAGTAGTTTACTTACATGAAGCTGCTACTTCCAGGAGCTTTTGGCGAGGCTTCGTGAGCAGATGGCGAAGTGTTGGCGAGACTTCGTGAGTTTGGCGAAGTGTTGGCGAGGCTTCGTCAAGCTAGATTTTCTCTATGCCACACGTCCGTATTTTGGGCATAACTTCCTCATCCCAGCTCCGAATTTGGTGATTCAAAAGGCTTTGGAAAGCTAACACATAGGGCTATAACTTTGGTCTTTTAAGCTTTTCCTAATTCACAGTGTTTCATGGTCGAAGTTTAGCTGGAAGTTGCAGCTTGGAGGTGTGCGCGCTTGAGCTTGCTGGAAAATAAGCAAAGTGTTGAAGCTCTGAAGTTTCTGAATTTCCAGAGCAGATGAATGCGTGAAGTTTAAAGACTTGAAGGCGTGGTTTCTGTGAATGCTGGATTGCTTGGAAGTTCGCGGAGTTGCAGAGGTGTGATTTGAAATGGCTTGAAGGCGCTGGATTGCTCTGATTTCTTTACTTGAGTTCTGAGAAGTGAAGGCGTGAAATGCTTAAGCCTGAAGGCGTGGGAAATGGACTGCAGGAGCGCGGCTGTTAGCCCAAAGGCGCGAAAGTGCTGAAAAAATGTTCTCAACTTCGAATTTTCACATTTTGAGCTGATTTTTGGTTCTTCCATTTAAGGGCACTTTTGTAATACCTTAGGTAGTTTACGGTTGCGTATTAGTTACATTTTCATAGCTCTATATATAGAACATGTAGCTAATGTGTAAAGGGATTTTTTGGGGGGGAGATTTTAGAACTATCTGTGAATTAGAGCGCGCGGGAATTCTCATTTTCTCTCTCTAGATCTACTTTCTCTCACTAAACATTTCTTCTCCGATCTCAATTCCGATTGTGAATTTGGAATGGATTCTTCTTTCTTATTCTCAATTGACAAAGGAGTCGACAATTCTCTTGATTTAATCGGTAAATTCCTCCAATTAAGTGAGAATGAGCTTATCAATGTTGGAATTTGTTGATTTTGAAATGAGAAAGATGTTTTCTGGCTAAATCTATGATATCTTAGGATTCTTAATGGATGAATACGTGTTTTAGTAGATTGTATGCTATGCAATTGATCTAATTGTTGAGAATTGAAATCACATTTGAATTGAGCGTAAACATATGTTGAATTTCATAATTCCTCACTATTTTTGAATGGACCTAGCTTCGATTGTGATCAACATGTCAAGTTGAAGTGTGATTCACCAATTTTAGTCCGGAATCATGGAACGAGTACTCAATTGTGATTATTCTAGTCTTTGCACCTGATTTCTGCAATTAATTCAATTCTGAGACTCAGGCCCGATCATAGGAAGTGTTGATGAATTGATACATTAGATAAAGTGTAAAGAAGCTTTCTGAGTTAACAACAATGATATGTAAACCCTAGGATGGACCTCGCCATGGGAGTTTTTAGGACTTTGCATGTTAGAGTAGTTAGCTGGGAGAGTTGAGACTTTGCGGAGGTTATTCCACCATTCTCGGGCCTCTCCATGGGAGAGGATGGTGATTTGGGGGTACAAGCAGTGGTGTGGTCGCCATGCTAACCACAGCTTGGACTTCTAGGCAATTTAGGTCTCCTAAGCATTTAATTGTTTATCGATTGCATAGCATATATTTACTAAGCCTGTGTTCATCCAATACAAGAATCCTGAGATATCTGTTTCATCCTTGCTTGTTGCTATATTTTGCATCTTGTTTTCGTTCTCTTTTTGTGTTGAATTTTCCTCTTTCCAGTACTTAGATTCCGAGACTAAGACTTTAAGAACAATTTGCTCAATATTCTTGACCTACGCCTTTCCTGTGGATTACGATCCCTACTTACGCTGCTACATTAGTGTTTAGGGTAAAATTGAGCTGATACGACTTTAAGCTATCAATTTTTGGCGCCGTTGCCGGGGAAGTCAATCGGTTCTGGAATTTGTTGAATTGTTCTTGATTTTTACTTGTTCTACTTTGTGTTTTTTGTGTGTGACATTTACTTTAGCTTTCATTTTGGTGTTTTGTTCTGTTCTTTGCAATTTCTTTAGTACTTGTTGAGATTTGTGGTCTATTTCTGTGTTGCATATTTGAAGTTCTTGTTCTTTTGTTATTATACTCCACAACTGTGTGTTGTGTATGCCAAGGTCTAGCAAGTTTGCAGGAGAACCACAATTCTTATTGGATCTTGTGTTGGAGAAAACTTTGAGAGCACATTTGAAGCAACAGAGAGAAATGGCAGCTCAAGGAGCCCAAGCACCAAGGTTTGGGGACCACTATGCAATAAACTTCGATAATAGATTTGGTCATCAGGACATCGATGTGGAAAGTTACCATATACCTCCACAAATTGTATCCATGATCACCCAGGGCCAATTTTTCCAAGGTCTTGACAATGAGGATCCCAACGACCACCTTGATTGGTTCCTTGGTCTATGTAGCACTTTCAAACTGCCGAGAATTGATAGAGGTGAGGTTCACAGGATTTTGTTTCCTTTATCTCTGCGTGGAAAGGCTAAACACTGGTTTAAGAGCATTGGAGGAGCCAATGCAGATATGTCATTTGATGATCTACAGAAAAGGTTCTTGCCTAAATACTTCCCTCCAGCTAAGCTTAAAAAGAGAAGGTTGGAAATTATGAATTTCCAACAACAAGAGGGTGAGACATTTAGGGAAGCTTGGGAGAGATTCAATGATTTGATCAGACAATGTCCCAACCATGACTTGGGAGAGATCAGGGAACTAAACACATTCTTCAAGGGCCTAACTCCTGAATCCTCAATGATGGTTAAGGTATGTGCTAATGGGGCACTCAAAGACAAGTCTGTGCCGGAAGTTCGTGAATTGTTCAACCAAATTGCTGAGGATGAATATATCTTTCATGAGACCCGAAAGCCACATGGCAGAAAGCAAAGAGGAGTCCTGGAGTTAGATGAGGATACTTCACTCAATGCAAAGGTCGAAGCCTTATCAAAGCAATTGCAATCTCTTAAGGCAACTCAAGCCAAGACAACTGTGTTGTCTTGTGGAATATGCAAGGGTGAGCATTATACTGATGAGTGCTCTGTCACCACTGAGTCCATTCAATATGTGAATAACTATGGCAACAGGCCACAGTACTCAGGAAATTACTCAGGAGGGAACAATAGAGGTTATGGAGGTAATCAAGGAACTTGGGGTCAACAGAATCAAAGCCAGGGAGGCCAATATACTCAAGGGAGTGACCAAATGAGAACTTTCAATCATCCACCTGGATTTGATCAACAAGCTAGTACCTCTGAACCAAGGAAACCTTCAGTTGAGGATATGTTACAAAAATTTATGGATAAATGTGAAGAAAGATTTGTTGCTTTGGAAACGACTGCAGGACATCGTGATGCCACACTCAAGAACATTGAGATGCAAATTGGGCAAATTGCTAATGCTGTACATCACAGGCCTAGTGGATCTCTCCTGAGTGATACAATCCCAAATCCCAAAGGCAGGGAAGAGTGTAAAGTCATTACATTGAGAAGTGGTAAGAAACTGCAAAAATCATCTAAGCCTGAGGAGGAGGAATGTGTCATTGAGGAGGAAAGTGTTCAAATTGAGGAAGAGAACGTTTATGAGGAAATGGCACCAAAGAAGGTTGATGAACAGGAAACGATTGCATTGGAAAGAAGGATGAGCAAAATGCTACAAAAACTGTGAAGAAGGAAATACCAACTAGAGTGGGAAATGAGATCACCAAGAACACCAATCCTTACAACTACCCTGAGTATGCTCCAAAACCACCTTTCCCAGAAAGAAAGAAACCACCTCCAAAACAAGGCCCTCAGTTCAAAAGGTTCCTGGATGTACTCAAGCAGGTGAATGTGAATCTTCCTCTGATGGATTTAGTGACATCAATGCCAAAATATGCTAAGTATCTCAAAGATCTCATCTCCAACAAAGAACAAATTCTAAGATGTGATGTTCTTATGATGGTCTCTGAGTGCACTCAAGCTTGGATGGTTCATGATCTTCCCCCAAAGCTTAAGGATCCAGGAAGCTGCACTATCCCATGCAAGATAGGCACAAGACATTTTGCAAAGGCTTTATGTGATTTGGGTGCTGGGATCAATTTAATGCCATTATCCATTGCCATCAGTGTTGGATTGGAAAGCAGGATTCGCCCAGTTGCAGTCACACTCCAATTAGCAGACAGATCATTAGTGACTCCCACAGGTTTGGTAGAAGACATTTTGGTAAGTATTGATAAATTCACATTGCCTGTTGATTTTATTGTGCTTGATATGGAAGAGGACCCTGAGGTACATCTCATTTTTGGTCGTCCTTTCCTGGCCACTGGTGATGCATTAATCGGAGTTCGAAATAAAACTGTCACCTTTAGAATTAATAATGAGGAAGTAGTTTTTGATGTGAACTATGCCATGAAGCAACCCATGTACACAGAGTCTTGTTGTGCCATTCAGGTTGTTGAATGTTGTTCAATTTTCGTTGATGAGGGTGTTAAGCATGACTACATTTCTGTTGATAGCATTATTGATGATGAAAAAATTGATTGTGTTGAGCTTGATGTGGAAGATTTGCATGATTTTATCTAACAATGCATCTGTGGTAGATTGTTGTTCAATTTGTCCAATAAAAGAATCAAACTTTGAATTGTCAAGCATGTGTTAAGAATTGTTCAAATGATAGTGAGGAACATGTTTTACTTGACGATGATGATGGTTGTTCTTTTCTTGATACTTTGATAAATTGCATAGAGTCACATTTGGAAGAGCATTGTGGTACCATGAATAATGATAATGTGGAAATTGCTGAGACTCTTTGTAAAACATCAACTTTTGAAACTGAGAATGCAACTTAGTGTGCAATTGGTACTTCACCTCCAGTGCATAATGAGAAATTTTTGTTACACAATGACAATGTTTGTCGTGATGATAATGTTGAGAAAATTGGTGGAGTCAATAATGTTAGTCTTGATGATAAAAATGTAAACATTTTGAATGATAATGATAACATGGTGAACAATTGTGAATTTGAGACTTTTACTTTTGAACTTCTTGATGAACTTGTTGAGACCATGGATTTGCATTCCTTGGTTGAGCCTTGCAGGACTACTATGGATAGTGTGGTAAACGAGGGCTATGATTTGCCTCAAATGAATGTGAAATTTGGAGAAAGTTCTTTTCATGATCCTATGCTTACACATCTCTTCAACACTTCAATGTCTTCTGGGAAGGAGGAGCATGCTTATGAGAGTTCATCTTTTGTGTGGAGCAGAGATGGATTTACTGAGTTCTTTTCATGACCAAGACATATGTTGTGGAAGAATAAAGTCTAGCTGGAGACTATTTAAATCCAGAACTACTTCTTTTCCCTTGGTTCTAATAAAGTAGTTTGGTTCAATTAGTTTTTACGTTTTCTTTTATCTTGATGTTATTTCATGATTAATGTATATGTTCAGGAAGGGATTTGCAAAGAAAATATGCCATGCTTACTTGAGGCTAAGTGTGGGGGAGAAAGTTCTCATTCGGAGAAGGAACACTGGAAAAAGACAATCCACAGAGCAAACATTGGACTTCATGACTTACCAATATCAGGGAGCTCCTGAACCTATTCTTTTTACTTCACATTGAGGACAATGTAAGTTTTAAGTGTGGGGGAGGGAACGTTGCTGCTGTGGTTTGTGTTTTCTTTTTGTGCTTAGTTTGACGTTTTGGAAATTTGATGTGTTGGAAATTTTTAAAATTTTTTTTAAATTTTTTTTAAAAAAATTTGGTAATTTGATGTGTTTTTGTGTTTATTTTCTCTCATGAATTTTTGTTGTGTTAGTTTGAGTTTATTACCCGTATGTGTGGTGTTTTCCATGTTTTGTGCAAGTTTTTCATGTCTTGAGGAGAATTTAAAATTTTGGTGAAATTTGAAAATTTTAGTAAAAGTTTTGGTGTGAGTGGTTTTAGTGGGATGAAGTTTCTAAAGTGTTAAGGAGTGTGAGTGTGCAATAAGGTGTCAAATGTGTAATGAAAGAAACAGGAGTGTGGTGAAAGTGAGTGCAAGGGCAGTAACACTTTGTGCTATGCTTTGTTCTTTTGTTAGGCTATGTTCAAAATTTGAGTTCATCCAATTTCTATTAATGCTTTGCATGCGAAAATGTGTTTGTTTTCTTTGATTCCAATCTTGATGAAATCGGCACATTTTGTTGGTCAAGGCATCATGTTAATGTAAGATAGATATGCCATGAAAAATTGTTCTTGGACATAGGAGGAAAATGATTCAATACATTCTTATTGTTGTGCATTATTTCGGTTGTTTTGGATGCTCTTGCATGCATAATCTTTTAGAGACATTTAAGAACTTTTAGTCACACAAGAAATGATATGGAGAAAAAGCCTTTGGGAATTGGGAATGAAAAGTCGAAATACCCTTGGCAAGCATAATTGAGAAAAAACAGCCATAAAACTCAGGCAGCTAAAGGGAAATAAGAGCCATAAAACCCAAGGCAGGCACACCAATGTGTGCAATGAAGAGAAAGAAAGAAGAGAAAAGCACTAAAGTGCAAAAGTAAGTGAAATGTGAAGTCAAATATGAAAAGCACCAATGTGCACCATTGATCTTGTGTGATTTTTAGTTCTTGAATGTGGACATTGTGATTGTTATGCAAAGAGATGTTTTGGAACAAAAGATATAATGCATGCATAAGAATGGATGAATTAAGATTCCTCACACACGCATGCACCATGACATTTTGATCTTTATTCATCGTGCCTTGATTGATAACTTGTGTTGAAATTTGATGGTTGGGATTAAAGACATGTTATGAATTTTATGCATGAAAAACGAATTTTGATGAACTCATATGAGAACAAGCTTGAAAGAGGAGTGAGGTATAGTGTTAAGTGGTTTTGAAATATGGGATTTGTGTCTTAGCTTGAGGACAAGCAAAAGTTCAAGTGTGGGGGAATTTGATAAGTAGGTTTCATACCTACTTACATAGTCTATTTCACTTAGCTTTTGGCTCGAATTGCATGCATTTATGTAGTGTTTGGTGTTATTGTGCGCACTTATGTGGTTTGTAACTTGATGGGCTAAAATGGTGAAAAAGACCACAAATGTTGTAAAAATGAGGCAAATGCGTGTGTGATGCTAAATGATAAGAGGAGAGTTCAAAAGGGCTAGAATGGTGAGTGAGAAATTGAGGAAAACCGAAAATGAGCTTGATTGGCAGAATTAGGGTTTGGGCAGGATGATGGTGCAACTTGTTTTGAGCATACCTCTCTCAATACTTGTCCAAATTATGGGCTCTTGGATTTTCTGGAAAGCTCTTTGAGTTTATTGCATTTCTTATGTTTTAACGTTTCTCTAAATCTGTGTGCAAGTATGAGAAACGGGGGCGTCTTTCTAATTGCTAATCCAGGTTTTTACATTTGAGTTCATATTGCCACAGTTTGTTAGATTGGTTATATCTTGAGCTACCGACCTCCAATGATTCTGATTCTTGGACCAATGGAAAGCCAAGAGATAAACCTAGAACTTTGATGTTTACCATCGAGTCCAATTCTGATGTTAAGTCGCACGTATTTGGCAAACAAGTTGGGTTGCAAGCTGGAACAAGCCTTTAGCCGCATCACACACTAAGCACTCACAATTCCTTCACAAGTTTTTTTACAAGCACCTCACAAGCACACTTCGCCGCACACATACATGCGACGAAGCTCACTTCGCCGCAATACACAAGCACACACTCATCTAAATCTCACACATTTGCGCACAAATCACCACTTTCATTTCATTCTCAACATTTCTGCACACTTGCACTTCAAACATTCATCCATTTATCCCATTCCTTAATTCACACACATGTGCAAGGATTTCAACACTTCACCACATATCAATCTATCCCTCATTTCACAACACTTAGATTCAACAATTCTCACCACTCACAATTCATTCCCCTTCACATTCACATTCACAACATCATCCTCATTTCACTCCATATGTTCACAACTCATTTCACCCACATTTACACTACACATTATCACAATATCACACTCAAGCTCACCAACATATTCCTCATTCATTTCACTCACACTCATGCACACTACACTTCACATCTCAATTTTCATTCTTCATTCTTCATCCAAGAATTCACAACTCTCACAACGTATTTCATTCTTGTTCAGAAGATCAACACCCATCTCACACACTTCATTCTTGGTTGTTTGAATGCATTTCATTATTCATCTATTCACTTCACACATTCATGAAAACTCACTCAAGTTGGTATTCAGTCTTCACATAAACCATTTCATTTCATTTCTCTAGTTGTTTACTTACATGAAGCTGCTACTTCCAGGAGCTTTTGGCGAGGCTTCGTGAGCAGATGGCGAAGTGTTTGCGAGACTTCGTGAGTTTGGCGAAGTGTTGGCGAGACTTCGTGAGTTTGACGAAGTGTTGGCGAGGCTTCGTCAAGCTGGATTTTCTCTATGCCACACGTCCGTATTTTGGGCATAACTTACTCATCCCAGCTCCGAATTTGGTGATTCAAAAGGCTGTGGAAAGCTAACACATAGGGCTATAACTTTGGTCTTTTAAGCTTTTCCTAATTCACAGTGTTTCATGGTCGAATTTAGCTGGAATTTACAGCTTGGAGGTGTGCGCGCTTGAGCTTGCTGGAAAATAAGCAAAGTGTTGAAGCTCTGAAGTTTCTGAATTTCCCGGGCAGATGAAGGCGTGAAGTCTAAAGGCTTGAAGGCGTGGTTTCTGTGAATGCTGGATTGCTTGGAAGTTCGCGGAGTTGCAGAGGCGTGATTTGAAATGGCTTGAAGGCGCTGGATTGCTCTGATTTCTTCACTTGAGTTCTGAGAAGTGAAGGCGTGAAATGCATAAGCCTAAAGGCGTGGGAAATGGACTGAAGGCGCGCGGCTGTTAGCCCAAAGGCGCGAAAGTGCTGAAAAAATGTTCTCAACTTCGAATTTTCACATTTTGAGCTGATTTTTGGTTCTTCCATTTAAGGGCACTTTTGTAATACCTTAGGTAGTTTACGGTTGTGTATTAGTTACATTTTCATAGCTCTATATATAGAACATGTAGCTAATGTGTAAAGGGATTTTTTGGGGGGGAGATTTTAGAACTATCAGTGAATTAGAGCGGGAATTCTCATTTTCTCTCTCTAGATCTACTTTCTCTCACTAAACATTTCTTCTCCGATCTCAATTCCGATTGTGAATTTGGACTGGATTCTTCTTTCTTATTCTCAATTGACAAAGGAGTCGACAATTCTCTTGATTTAATCGGTAAATTCCTCCAATTAAGTGAGAATGAGCTTATCAATGTTGGAATTTGTTGATTTTGAAATGAGAAAGATATTTTCTGGCTAAATCTATGATATCTTAGGATTCTTAATGGATGAATACGTGTTTTAGTAGATTGTATGCTATGCAATTGATCTAATTGTTGAGAATTGAAATCACATTTGAATTGAGCATAAACATATATTGAATTTCATAATTCCTCACTATTTTTGAATGGACCTAGCTTCGATTGTGATCACCATGTCAAGTTGAAGTGTGATTCACCAATTTTAGTCCGGAATCATGGAACGAGAACTCAATTGTGATTATTCTAGTCTTTGCACTTGATTTCTGCAATTAATTCAATTCTGAGACTCAGGCCCGATCATAGGAAGTGTTGATGAATTGATACATTAGATAAAGTGTAAAGAAGCTTTCTGAGTTAACAACAATGATATGTAAACCCTAGGATGGACCTCGCCACGGGAGTTCTTAGGACTTTGCATGTTAGAGTAGTTAGTTGGGAGAGTTGAGACTTTGCGGAGGTTATTCTACCATTCTCGGACCTCGCCATGGGAGAGGATGGTGATTTGGGGGTACAAGCAGTGGTGTGGTCGCCATGCTAACCACAGCTTGGACTTCTAGGCAATTTAGGTCTCCTAAGCATTTAATTGTTTATCGATTGCATAGCATAGATTTACTAAGCCTGTGTTCATCCAATACAAGAATCCTGAGATATCTGTTTCATCCTTGCTTGTTGCTATATTTTGCATCTTGTTTTCGTTCTCTTTTTGTGTTGAATTTTCCTCTTTCCAATACTTAGATTCCGAGACTAAGACTTTAAGAACAATTTGCTCAATATTCTTGACCTACGCCTTCCCTGTGGATTACGATCCCTACTTACGCTGCTACATTAGTGTTTAGGGTAAAATTGAGCTGATACGACTTTAAGCTATCAGTCCAAATTTCTAACTTTCCCTTTTTCATACCATTTACTGGATAGCATATTCACATTTCATACCGGTGCAGAAAATACCATAAAAATGGTTGCCTACGACTAGTTTTTTTAATTTTGCCATTTGGATAAAAAAAATCGTGTGCAATAACCCACAAAAATGGTCATTTTTAAAAAATTCTAACTTTTTTTTACACCATTTATTAGATTCCACATCGACATTTGATATAAGTGGAAAAAAATGCTCAATAAAGACCATTAATTGTATATAAGTTAAAAAAATAGCAAAACAAATCGGCCACAGATAGTGAGTTTTTGAAATTCGCCATTCTAGGTAAAATATCGTGTGCTATAACCCACAAAAAATGGTCATTTTTAAAAATTTTAAATTTCATATATTTTTACACCATTTATTAGATAACACATTTCCATTCCATATGAGTGCCAAAAATGGCACGAAAACAGCCTTCGACGGCAAGTTTTTAAAATTTGCAATTTTTAGTAGAAAATCGTGTGCTAGAGCCCACCAGAAATGGTCATTTTTTAAAAATTCTAACTTTCCTATTTTATAACACCATTCATTAGATAGAACATAATCGTATGATCTGAGTGTAAAAAACAGCACGATAATGGCAACCGACTGCAATTTTTGAGATTTTGCCATTTCTGAAAAAAAACACGTTTTATAATGCAAAAATGGTCATTTGTCAAAATTTCTAACTTTCCCTTTTTTTCATACCATTTACTCGATAGCATATCCACATTTCATATCGGTGCAAAAAAATACCACAAAACTGGCCGCCGACGGAAGTTTTTTAGTTTTGTCGATTGGGGTAAAAAAATAGTGTGCAATAACCTACAAAAAATGGTCATTTTTCAAAATTCTAACTTTCCTATATTTTTACACCATTAATTAGAGACCACATCGACATTTGATATGAGTGCAAAAAAAATCGCAATAACGGCCATCAACTGTATATGAGTAAAAAAAATAGCAAAAAAAATCGGCCACAGACGGTAAGTTTTTGACATTTGCTATTCTATGTAAAAAAATCGTGTGCTACAACCCACCAAAAATGGTCGTTTTTAAAATTTTAAAATTTTCCTATATTTTTACGCCATTTATTAGCTAACACATCGCGCGCCAATTTATGTGTGTGAAAAAGATGGCATGAAAACGGCCCCCGACTGCAAGTTTTTGAAATTTGCCATTTTTGGTAAAAAAAATCTTGTGCTATAACTCACAAAAAAAATGGCCATTTTTAAAAAATCGCAAGTTACCTATTTTATTGCACCATTAATTAGATAACACGTTTCCATTTCATACGAGTGCAAAAAATGGCACGAAAATGGCCATCGACGCTAAGTTTTTAAAAAATTGCCATTTTGGGTAAAAAATCGTGTGATATAACCCACCAAAAATGGTCATTTTTCAAAAATTCTAAATTTTCTAAAGATTCTAACTTTCCTATTTTATAACACCATTCATTAGATATCACATCGTCATATGACATGAATATAAAAAACGACACGAGAATGGTAATCGACTGCAATTTTTGAGATTTTGTCGTTTTGAAAAAAAACACGTTTTATAATTCGAAAATGGTCATTTGTCCAAATTTCTAACTTTCCCTTTTTCATACCATTTAATGGATAGCATATCCTCATTTCATATCGGTGCAAAAAATACCATAAAAATGGTTGCCTACAACAAGTTTTTAATTTTTCCATTTGGATAAAAAAATCGTGTGCAATAACCCACAAAAAATAGTCATTTTTCAAAAATTCTAACTTTTCTATTTTTTTACACCATTTATTAGAGTCCACATCGACATTTGATATGAGTGCAAAAAAATGCACAATAAAGACCATCAATTGTATATAAGTTCAAAAAATAGCAAAAAAAATCGGCCACGGATAGTAAGTTTTTGAAATTTGCCATTCTAGGTAAAATATCGTGTGCTATAACCCAAAAAAATGTTCATTTTTAAAAATTATAAATTTCATATATTTTTAAACCATTTATTAGATAACACATTGCCATTCCATATGAGCGCCAAAAATGGAGTGAAAACGGCCACCGAATGCAAATTTTTGAAATTTGCCATTTTAGGTAAAAAAATCGTGTGCTATAACTCACAAAAAATAGCCATTTTTAAAAAATCGTAAGTTTCCTATTTTATTGCACCATTCTATAGATACCACGTTTTCATTTCATATGAGGGAAAAAATGGCATAAAAGTGGCAGCAACGGCAAGTTTTTAAAAATTTGGCATTTTTGGTAAAAAATCGTGGGCCATAACCCATAAAAAATGGTCATTTTTCAAAAATTCTAACTTTTCTATTTTACTACACCAATCATTAGATAACATATTGCCAATTCATATGAGTGCAAAAAATGGCACGAAAACGGCATTCGACGGCAAGTTTTTAAAATTTGCAGTTTTTAGTAGAAAATCGTGTGCTAGAACCCACTAGAAAGGGTCATTTTTTTAAAATTCTAACTTTCCTATTTTATAACACCATTCATTAGATAGCACATAATCGTATAATCTGAGTGTCAAAAACAGCACGATAATGGCAACCGACTGCAATTATTGAGATTTTGCCATTTCTGAAAAAAAACACGTTTTATAATGCAAAAATGGTCATTTGTCAAAATTTCTAACTTTCCCTTTTTTTCATACCATTTACTCGATAGCATATCCGCATTTCATATCGGTGCAAAAAAATACCACAAAACTGGCCGCCGACGGAAGTCTTTTAATTTTGCCGTTTGGGGTAAAAAAATCGTGTGCAATAACCTACAAAAAATGGTCATTTTTCAAAATTCTAACTTTCCTATTTCTTTACACCATTCATTAGAGACCACATCGACATTTGATATGAGTGCAAAAAAATTCTCAATAACGGCCATCAACTGTATATGAGTAAAAAAAATAGCAAAAAAAATCGGGCACAGACGGTAAGTTTTTGACATTTGCTATTCTATGAAAAAAATCGTGTGCTACAACCCACCAAAAATGGTCGTTTTTTAAAATATAAAATTTTCGTATATTTTTACGCCATTTAGTAGCTAACACATCGCGCGCCATTTTATGTGAGTGAAAAAGATGGCATGAAAACGGCCCCCGACTGCAAGTTTTTGAAATTTGCCATTTTTGGTAAAAAAAATCTTGTGCTATAACTCACAAAAAAAAATGGCCATTTTTAAAAAATCGCAAGTTACCTATTTTATTGCACCATTAATTAGATAACACGTTTCCATTTCATACGAGTGCGAAAAATGGCACAAAAACGGCCTTCAACGATAAGTTTTTAAAAATTTTCCATTTTGGGTAAAAAATCGTGTGCTATACCCACCAAAAATGGTCATTTTTCAAAAATTCTAAATTTTCTAAAGATTCTAACTTTCCTATTTTATAACACCATTCATTAGATATCACATCGCCATATGACATGAGTGTAAAAAACGACACGATAATGGTAATCGACTGCAATTTTTGAGATTTTGTCGTTTTGGAAAAAAACACGTTTTATAATCCGAAAATGGTCATTTGTCCAAATTTCTAACTTTCCCTTTTTCATACCATTTACTGGATAGCATATCTGCATTTCATATCGGTGCAGAAAATACCATAAAAATGGTTGGCTACGACAAGTTTTTTTAATTTTGCCATTTGGATAAAAAAATCGTGTGCAATAACCCACAAAAAATGGTCATTTTTCAAAAATTCTAACTTTTCTATTTTTTTACACCATTTATTAGAGTCCACATCGACATTTGATATGAGTGCAAAAAAATGCACAATAAAGACCATCAATTTTATATAACTGAAAAAAATAGCAAAAAAAATCGGCCACGGATAGTAAGTTTTTGAAATTTGCCATTCTAGGTAAAATATCGTGTGCTATAACCCACAAAAAATGGTCATTTTTTAAAATTTTAAATTTCATATATTTTTCCACCATATATTAGATAACACATTGCCATTCCATATGAGTGCCAAAAATGGAGTGAAAACGGCCACCGACTGCAAATTTTTGAAATTTGCCATTTTAGGTAAAAAAATCGTGTGCTATAACACACAAAAAATGGTCAATTTTAAAAAATCGTAAGTTTCCTATTTTATTGCACCATTCTATAGATAACACGTTTCCATTTCATATGAGGGCAAAAAATGACATAAAAGCGGCAGCAACGGCAAGTTTTTAAAAATTTGGCATTTTTGGTAAAAAATCGTGGGCTATAACCCACAAAAAATGGTCATTTTTCAAAAATTCTAATTTTTCTATTTTACTACACCAATAATTAGATAACACATTGCCAATTCATATGAGTGCAAAAAATGGCAGGAAAACGGCCTTCAACGGTAAGTTTTTAAAATTTGCAGTTTTTAGTAGAAAATCGTGTGCTAGAACCCACCAGAAATGGTCATTTTTTAAAAATTCTAACTTTCCTATTTTATAACACCATTCATTAGATAGCACATAATCATATGATCTGATTGTAACAAACAGCACGATAATGGCAACCGACTGCAATTTTTGAGATTTTGCCATTTCTGAAAAAAAAACACGTTTTATAATGCAAAAATGGTCATTTGTCAAAATTTCAAACTTTCCCTTTTTTTCATACCATTTACTAGATAGCATATCCGCATTTCATATCGGTGCAAAAAAATACCACAAAACTAGCCGCCAACGGAAGTCTTTTAGTTTTGTCGTTTGGGGTAAACAAATCGTGTGGAATAACCTACAAAAAATGGTCATTTTTCAAAATTCTAACTTTTCTATTTTTTTTACACCATTCATTAGAGACCACATCGACATTTGATATGAGTGCAAAAAAATTCGCAATAACGGCCATCAACTGTATATGAGTAAAAAAAAATCGGCCACAGACGATAAGTTTTTGACATTTGCTATTCTATGTAAAAAATCATGTGCTACAACCCACCAAAAATGGTCGTTTTTAAAATTTTAAAATTTTCGTATATTTTTACGCCATTTATTAGCTAACATCGCGCGCCATTTTATGTGAGTGAAAAAGATGGCCATAAAAACGGCCCCCCCGACTGCAAGTTTTTGAAATTTGCCATTTTTGGTAAAAAAAAATCTTGTGCTATAACTCACAAAAAAATGGCCATTTTTAAAAAATCGCAAGTTACCTATTTTATTGCACCATTAATTAGATAACACGTTTCCATTTTATACGAGTGCAAAAAATGGCACAAAAACGGCCATCAACGCTATGTTTTTAAAAAATTGCAATTTTGGGTAAAAAATCGTGTGCTATAACCCACCAAAAATGGTCATTTTTCAAAAATTCTAAATTTTCTAAAGATTCTAACTTTCCTATTTTATAACACCATTCATTAGATATCACATCGTCATATGACATGAGTGTAAAAAACGACACGATAATGGTAATCGACTGCAATTTTTGAGATTTTGTCGTTTTGGAAAAAAACACGTTTTATAATCCGAAAATGGTCATTTGTCCAAATTTCTAACTGTCCCTTTTTCATACCATTTATTGGATAGCATATCCGCATTTCATATCGGTGCAGAAAATACCATAAAAATGGTTGCCTACAACAAGTTTTTTTAATTTTGCCATTTGGATAAAAAAAATCGTGTACAATAACCCACAAAAAATAGTCATTTTTCAAAAATTCTAACTTTTCTATTTTTTTTACACCATTTATTAGAGTCCACATCGACATTTGATATGAGTGCAAAAAAATGCACAATAAAGACCATCAATTGTATATAAGTTAAAAAAATAGCAAAAAAAATCGGCCACGGATAGTAAGTTTTTGAAATTTGCCATTCTAGGTAAAATATCGTGTGCTAACCCACAAAAAATGGTCATTTTTAAAAATTATAAATTTCATATATTTTTACACCATTTATTAGATAACACATTGCCATTCCATATGAGCGCAAAAAATGGAGTGAAAACGGCCACCGATTACAAATTTTTGAAATTTGTCATTTTAGGTACAAAAATCGTGTGCTATAACTCACAAAAAATGGCCATTTTTAAAAAATCGTAAGTTTCCTATTTTATTGTACCATTCTATAGATAACACATTTTCATTTCATATGAGGGCAAAAAATGGCATAAAAGCTACAGCAACGGCAAGTTTTTAAAAATTTGGCAATTTTGGTAAAAAATCGTGGTCTATAACCCACAAAAAATGGTCATTTTTTAAAAATTCTAACTTTTCTATTTTACTACACCAATCATTAGATAACACATTGCCAATTCATATGAGTGCAAAAAATGGCACGAAAACGGCCTTCGACGGCAAGTTTTTAAAATTTACTGTTTTTAGTAGAAAATCGTTGTGCTAGAACCCACCAGAAATAATCAATTTTTAAAAATTCTAACTTTCCTATTTTATAACACCGTTCATTAGATAGCTCCAAACCTTTGGCTAATAACTCCAAACCTTCCTCCATTCATTGGGGTGTCGGTGGAGGCATATTGGGGGCATTTTGGAGAGCATAAAACAGAGAATAAAGGGCTGGAGAACAACAACTAAGGAGGGGAAGAAGCTACCACCAATTATTTAGGATAGTTTTTGTTAGTTTTGTGATTTTTCTTTTTAGCTCTTCCATAAGAACACACAATTAGTGTGTGTTCTTGGTGGAAGTAGCGTATTGTGGAGAGGATTTCTTGTATAATCTTGGCTCTAAGGATTTGTTTTCATGTAAAGCTTGGAGCTTGGACTTGGAACATCAAAGGGAAGTGCTACTCTTTGTATTTTCTTGGTTTAATTCATGCTTTAATTCATTTGTTGTGATGTTCTTAGTAGCTTTGATGTGCTAATTTGCTATCACCATTGGATTATGGTTATGTGTTGTTGGTATATTGTGTTAATGTGTGGTTTTAGGCTATGGATACTTAAGAATTAAGAATCACATGCTAAGTCCTATGTTATGGTTTTTGTGGAATGAGTTTTATTGTGATCTTAATAGTTATGCATGATTTGGCCAATTATGTGTGATGAACATTTTGTAAAAGTGCAGTAAATTGTTTGGGGATAATTTGCTTTAATCTTGCCTCTAGCCACAAAGGAGGATTAGAGTGGATTGTTTAGAATCTTGTGTAGATTGTTGTGAATTTGTTGGATGATTTTCAGTTAGCTCTTGCCTCTCGCCACAAAAGAGGAGTCAAAGTGAAATAATCTAGCATAAGTGTGACTGGTTTAATTGTTGCCTCTTGCCACAAAGGAGCAATTGAATTTGAGTGTTTGTTGAGTTGGTTGGTTGCACAAGATTTTGGGCTAATTAAGGAAGTGAACCTTGCCTCTAGCCACAAAGAAGGGTTTAATGAATTGATTAACACTTAAATAGGTAAATAACTAAATCATTCCTTGCCTCTCGCCACAAAGGAGGGTGTGAGTTATGTTGTTTATCATTATTTTGCATTACTATATGTAGGATGTATGCATGTACTCTTTATGCAAACCACACATAACACTTACATTTGAGATAGCCAAATCCAAGGGTGTACTTTAATAACTTGAATCTTCTTCCGCACATTTACATATTTACTTGGTAGCATTAGTATAGTTTAGGATATTTTCCTTGGCTTATTTTTACTTCCACTACAACACACACATTTTCGCTAATTTCATAAATTCATTCCTTCCCCGTGGGATCGACCCCTACTTCCTCTTGCTACGAAACGTCGGTGTCTTGATGCACCTTAAATGCGTGAGGCATAGGGTAATAAATTTATTTGATTCGGTTAAGCCATAGTATTAGACCCTAGCTCCAAAATACAACACATCAAATTGGCGCCGTTCCCGGGGAAGGCAATTGATTTTAGGATTGGTGTTTTTGTGTGTTGAGAAGTTATAAATATTTATGTTGTGCATATTTGTTTCTTGTGTTTTTTTTCATTTTTAGTTTTATTTTGTTTTGTGTTAAAGTTTGTCCAAATATGTCTAGGTCGTTTGGAGACTATTTTGAACTAGATCATGATGACCTACCAATTGTGGTGGATGATACTAGACCACAACCTAGAGTATTTGGAGATTTTCACCATGTAGAATATGGGAATACCAATGAATGGGGATATAATGAACATTCATTTTTACATTGTTTTGAAAATCCATCAAAAAAAATTTTGAATTTGTATGATAATGAACAAGCTACTTTGAGAATGAATGTTGTTTCTTGTTGGTTGTGCCAAGGGGATCAACCCACTTATCAATGCCCCTCTCAATTTGGGAATGTATGCAATTTTCAAGGTGATTATAAACCACATTTGAGGGAGCAAGGATCTTATATGTGGAGATATAACAATGATTTTGGCCAACAATCTTTTTCTCATTCTCAAGAAGAGTTTGGATATTATCCGGGTTATAATGGGGAGTGGTCGATTCAAGAACCAAGCAAGGAAATGCATCTTGAGAAGGAAATGGAAGCAACACCAGATTATTTGCTCAATAAACTCATGGAGAAACTAGATAAATATGAGGAGGTGCTAAATCAAAGATTTTTTCAATCGGAGACACTCATGACGAGTCTAGGTGACATGTTGGTGGAGAGTGGTGCCGCAATAAAAAATATGGCTGCGCATATAGAACAACTCAAGAAAACTCTACACCATGAATCTCAAGAGTGTTCATCTAATGCAACATTGATCAATAGTGAGGTACAACTTGTCCAATCACCTTATATCTCATCTTCTATTTCACAACATGATTCGTTACATCATAGTGTCCCAACTTCTATGGATTGTGATTTTGAGTTTAATGATTTTCATGATGATTCAAAGTGTCCTAGAAAGTTGAAATCTTTGCATGTTGTTGATAATTTAGAAGAATGCATTAATGATGAACCAATAATAAATGAATCCAATATTGTTTGTTTCGATAATGAAGAAACTTCCCACCTTGACCCCTATGTTGGTTTATGTGATGAAGACATGTCTATTTGTAATAAACTAGCCAACATAGTGAATTCTTGCGTTATTTTAACATCTCACATGGAATTTCATGGTTTGAATGATATGGTAGATGTTATTAAAATGATGCACATGGAGACACCCTTATTAAATGATAATATTGTTCAATGTGTTGATGATGTGGAGGTGCCTAAAACTGAATACCATATTGGTTTAGATGAGAAAGACTTGCATATTTCTCATGAAATAGCTAATATGGTAGAGACTTGTTTTATTGAAACATCCATATTTGAAATTACTGATGATTTCATTGAGACCATGGATGCAAAGCCTTTGGTGGATTCTTGTAGTTCAAACTGGGTAGAAGAAAATGTGACATTGAAGGATGATAAACCATGGGAAATCCCAAAGTTAATGGTGAAAGAAGAAAAGGAGGAGCATACCTTGGAGGAGCAAGAGTGGTACAAAGTTGAGTTCATTGAACTTGTTCCTCAAATGCATGAGCTCAAGTTCCTCTTCAAATGGTTGCACAAGAAGCCATATGCTAGAAGACGAAGTGCCTATGAAAGGGTATTCTTTTGGTATCGAGATGGTTTTCCGAATCTTGAGGGAGTAGCCACAAGAATAAGGTCTAGCTAGGGACCAAATAAACCTAGAACTACTATTTCTTTTCATTTTTTTCTGTTTTATTTTTATTTAAATGTTAGTTTTTGTGTTTGTTTTGTGTGTTTAGTGTAATTTGGGTTGTTTTTCTTGTAGGAGTTCAAAGAAAATAAATATGAAAAAAAAATGAATATGAGAGAATGAAAAATATGCATAAGTGATAAAAAGAGCTAAGTGTAGGGGGGATGCATACCTCTCACAAACTTGCTTAGTTCTTTATTCTTTTTCACTCTCATAGTCAATGGCACACAAACACAATTTTCACTCTAAATCACTTCATGATTTTCAATGTTAAATTGCATGAGTTAGCATATGTGGTGAGGTTTCAAAAGCTTGATGTGTGCAATTTTTCATATATGTGGATAATGACACATTCATGGTTTATCTAGCATGAATTCATAGCTTAATGAATGAGATTAGGATTTGAACATGATTGTGATGCACACCTAGCACAAAAGTACTCACATGAGCACAATATAAAATCTTCTCATGCATGACATAGAGTGATTGTGAAGATTTTTCTTTTGAGTGATTATGTTTGGGTGTCATGTATAGAGCTTATTTGTTTAAATGTTTTCTTGAACTCATGCATGAAATTAGTTTACTTGTTTTCTATTTTTTATTTCTTTTTTTAGGTTTTCCATTCATGAGGAAGCAAACATGAGAGACATCTTCACAATGGCCAATTTTAATAAAGAGATGGCCAAAATACATACACCTTAGAGATACAAAGAACTACATGTTCAACGGGTGTTTTCTTATCCCTTTCTTATCGTTGGAAAATAATGCATATTTTAAGTGTGGGGGGATAATATTGTTAAAGATGCTTGAAATTGTGCTAAAATGAATATTTTGTGAATTATGGATGTTAAAACTTTAATTTTTAGTGTTTTCTTGTTTAGGTGTGATTTTAGTTGTTTGTTGAATAAAGAAAGCTATTTGAGATATTGTCAAGGCTTCAACTACACAACAAACCTACCAAAGAGTACATGGATAATAAGTGAATTTTTTTTCTCACACATTGAGGACAATGTGTATTTTAAGTGTGGGGGGAATTTGGATGAAATTCATGTTATTTATTCCATGTTGTTTTGTATGTCTTTATGCGTAATTTCTTGGGAGTTGAAGTGTGGATGTTATGCCTTGATTAATGGTTAATTAGCTTTTGTGTCAATTTTTTGTTTGTGTTGATAGGCAACTAATAATAATGAAGATGTATCCAAAATGTGATTAGTGTGATAAATGTTATGATGCTAATGATTGGATTTAAAAAAAAAATCAATGTGGGATAGGAAAGTAATATGCTATCTAGAGGGAGTCAAGTTTTTAATAGAAAGTTTAGCATTTTGAGTCAATCATTTCTATGCACCTAGGGGAACTATCGAAGGGATTGACGAGTTTGTAACCATTAAGTAGGTTGGTGTGTTTTTAACACTTTGTTTAGTTGATACTTATATAACTCGCTTAAAATTGTGCTCTTTAATGAACGTGCTTACATAAATGTTTGCATTTAAAGCTTTGAAATTTTAAGCTTGTTTTATAGATGCAGGCTACATATTGCCACTCCTCTGCGAGACTGCTCTTAAACGAAAAGTTAATAGAGAACTTGCATGAGTGGGAATGGGTCTAAAACCCGAAGGTGAGACAGTACTCCAGGTGGATGTCACGGGACTTCCAATGAGATATCCTAATGAAATGTGACAGTCTGGGGGAACGAGTGTTTATATATATGAACCTAAGGGTTCGCCGAGTGAATCCTCATGAATATGAGTTAATAATGAATTTTAATATGAATAGAGAGGAAAAGTTGAAACAAAAACTTAGTTGTTGGAACCCTGACTTATAGCGTGTTTACGGATAAGTTATGAACTTAGGTGGAACCTATCGCACACACACACATGATTGGCTCAACGTGTCTAAATGAGTACATTAACATGCTATGATAACTTTTGGGGATGTATATTATGTGTACTTGACACTTGACTACTTGAGATTATGAGGCATTTACATAACACTTGTCCTTGGATTGAATTGATGAAATTGGATGTGTCTCATTATTATGTGTCGACCTTTTGTTTAAATTTTGTATTTTGAGTTTAGTTTGTTCGGGGACGAACAAAGGTTAAGTGTGGGGGAATTTGATGAGGTGAATTTATTCACCTTTTATGTAATGTTTATCCTTAATTCTTTGGTCGTTCTTGTTCCTTTTTATTCGTTTTAGTGTTTTGTTTGTAGTATTATCAACCATGGTGAATGCTTGAAAGAGAAAAATCATATGAGAGCCAAATTGGATGCAAACTGGAAGAAAAGATTGAGAAAGATCAAGAAATGTGTGATTTAGGCCAAAGGGGTGCTGAAGAACAAATGCTGAAAAAATCTGCCAGTGTTTTGTATTTTGATCATATCTCTCTCAATTTACATTCGAATGGAATGATGCTGGTACCATTGGAAAGCTAAGAGGACGAGCTACAACATTCAAGTTTTATGTTTTTCCTAATTCGGTTTAGAGCATATAGAAACAAGGCTTGAAAGTCCACGTCGTGACGTGGAGAGGCAGAAAAACGGGCAGAATGTATTTTTATGAACGTTGCGACGTCGGCTGCAGTTCACCTACCGAATTAAAAAAATACATCAGAAATCATTTGGCTAATAACTCCAAACCTTCCTCTATTCATTGTGGGGTCGGTAGAGGCATATTTGGGGCATTTTGGAGAGCATAAAACAAAGAATAAAGGGCTGCACAACAACAACTAAGGAGGGGAAGAAGCTACCACCAATTAGTTATGATAGTTTTTGTTAGTTTTGTGATTTTTCTCTTTAGCTCTTCCACAAGAACACACAATTAGTGTGTGTTCTTGGTGGAAGTAGCATATTGTGGAGAGGATTTCTTGTATAATCTTGGCTCTAAGGATTTGTTTTCGTGTAAAGCTTGGAGCTTGGACTTGGAACATCAAAGGGAAGTGCTACTCTTTGTATTTTCTTGGTTTAATTCATGCTTTAATTCATTTGTTGTGATGTTCTTAGTAGCTTTGATGTGCTAATTTGCTATCACCCTTGGATTATGGTTATGTGTTGTTGGTATATTGTGTTAATGTGTGGTTTTAGGCTATGGATACTTAAGAATTAAGAACCACATGCTAAGTCCTATGTTATGGTTTTTGTGGAATGAGTTTTATTGTGATCTTAATAGTTATGCATGATTTGGCCAATTATGTGTGATGAACATTTTGTAAAAGTGCAGTAAATTGTTTGGGGATAATTTGCTTTAATCTTGCCTCTAGTCACAAAGGAGGATTAGAGTGGATTGTTTAGAATCTTGTGTGGATTGTTGTGAATTTGTTGGATGATTTTCAGTTAGCTCTTGCCTCTCGCCACAAAGGAGGAGTCAAAGTGAAATAATCTAGCATAAGTGTGACTGGTTTAATTGTTGCCTCTTGCCACAAAGGAGCAATTGAATTTGAGTGTTTGTTGAGTTGGTTGGTTGCACAAGATTTTGGGTTAACTAAGGAAGTGAACCTTGCCTCTAGCCACAAAGAAGGGTTTAATGAATTGATTAACACTTAAATAGGTAAATAACTAAATCATTCCTTGCCTCTCACCACAAAGGAGGGTGTGAGTTATGTTGTTTATCATTATTTTGCATTACTATATGTAGGATGTATGCATGTACTCTTTATGCAAACCACACATAACACTTACATTTGAGATAACCAAATCCAAGGGTGTACTTTAATTACTTGAATCTTCTTCTGCACATTTACATATTTACTTGGTAGCATTAGTATAGTTTAGGATATTTTTCTTGGCTTATTTTTACTTCCACTACAACACACACATTTTCGCTAATTTCATAAATTCATTCCTTCCCCGTGGGATCAACCCCTACTTCCTCTTGCTACAAAACGTCGGTGTCTTGATGCACCTTAAATGCGTGAGGAATAGGGTAATAAATTTATTTGATTCGGCTAAGCCACAGTATTAGACCCTAGCACCAAAATACCATCAAATAACCCACAAAAAATGGTCATTTTTCAAAAATTCTAACTTTTCTATTTTTTTACACCATTTATTAGAGTCTACATCGACATTTGATATGAGTGCAAAAAAATGCACAATAAAGACCATCAATTGTATATAAGTGACAAAAATAGCAAAAAAAATCGGCCACAGATAGTAAGTTTTTGAAATTTGCCATTCTAGGTAAAATATCGTGTGCTGTAACCCACAAAAATTGGTCATTTTTAAAAATTTTAAATTTCATATATTTTTACACCATTTATTAGATAACACATTTCCATTCCATATGAGTGCCAAAAATGGAGTGAAAACGGCCACCGACTGCAAATTTTTGAAATTTGCCATTTTAGGTAAAAAAAAATCGTGTGCTATAACTCACAAAAAATGGCCATTTTTAAAAAATCGTAAGTTTCCTATTTTATTGCACCATTCTATAGATAACACATTTCCATTTCATATGAGGGCAAAAAATGGCATAAAAACAGCAGCAACGGCAAGTTTTTAAAAATTTGGCATTTTTGGTAAAAAATCGTGGGCTATATAACCCACAAAAGATGGTCATTTTTCAAAAATTCTAACTTTTCTATTTTACTACACCAATCATTAGATAACACATTGCCAATTCATATGAGTGCAAAAAATAGCACGAAAACGGCCTTCGACGGCATATTTTTAAAATTTGTAGTTTTTAGTAGAAAATCGTGTGCTACAACCCACCAGAAATGGTCATTTTTTAAAAATTCTAACTTTCCTATTTTATAACACCATTCATTAGATAGCACATAATCGTATGATCTGAGTGTAAAAAACAGCACTATAATGGCAACCGACTGCAATTTTAGAGATTTTGCCATTTCTAAAAAAAACACGTTTTATAATGCAAAAATGGCCATTTGTCAAAATTTCTAACTTTCCCTTTTTTCATACCATTTACTAGATAGCATATCCGTATTTCATATCGGTGAAAAAAATACCACAAAAATGGCCACCGACGAAAGTATTTTAATTTTACCGTTTGGGGTAAAAAAATCGTGTGCAATAACCCACAAAAAATGGTCATTTTTCAAAATTCTAACTTTCCTATTTTTTTACACCATTCATTAGAGACCACATCGACATTTGATATGAGTGCAAAAAAATTCGCAATAACGGCCATCAACTGTAGATGAGTAAAAAAAAAGCAAAAAAAATCGGCCACAGATGGTAAGTTTTTGACATTTGCTATTCTATGTAAAAAAGCGTGTGCTACAACCCACCAAAAATGGTCGTTTTTAAAAATTTAAAATTTTCGTATATTTTTACACCATTTATTAGATAACACATTGCCATTTTATGTGAGTGAAAAAGATGGCATGAAAACGGCCCTCGACTGCAAGTTTTTGAAATTTGCCATTTTTGGTAAAAAAAAATCTTGAGCTATAACTCACAAAAAATGACCATTTTTAAAAAATCGCAAGTTACCTATTTTATTGCACCATTAATTAGATAACACGTTTCCATTTCATGCGAGTGCAAAAAATGGCACAAAAACGGCCATCAACGCTAAGTTTTTAAAAATTTTCCATTTTGGGTAAAAAAATCGTGTGCTATAACTCACCAAAAATGGTCATTTTTCAAAAATTCTAAATTTTCTAAAGATTCTAACTTTCCTATTTTATAACACCATTCATTAGATATCACATCGTCATATGACATGAGTGTAAAAAACGACACGATAATGGTAATCGACTGCAATTTTTGAGATTTTGTCGTTTTGGAAAAAAACACGTTTTATAATCCGAAAATGGTCATTTGTCCAAATTTCTAACTGTCCCTTTTTCATACCATTTACTGGATAGCATATCCGCATTTCATATCGGTGCAGAAAATACCATAAAAATGGTTGCCTACGACAAGTTTTTTTAATTTTGCCCTTTGGATAAAAAAATCGTGTGCAATAACGCACAAAAAATGGTCATTTTTCAAAAATTCTAACTTTTCTATTTTTTTACACCATTTATTAGAGTCCACATCGACATTTGATATGAGTGCAAAAAATTGCACAATAAAGACCATCAATTGTATATAAGTGAAAAAAATAGCAAAACAAATCGGCCACAGATAGTAAGTTTTTAAAATTTGCCATTCTAGGTAAAATATCGTGTGCTATAACCCACAAAAAATGGTCATTTTTAAAAATTTTAAATTTCATATATTTTACACCATTTATTAGATAACACATTGTCATTCCATATGAGTGCCAAAAATGGAATGAAAACGGCCACCGACTGCAAATTTTTGAAATTTGCCATTTTAGGTAAAAAAAAAATCGTGAGCTATAACTCACAAAAAATGGCCATTTTTAAAAAATCGTAAGTTTCCTATTTTATTGCACCATTCTATAGATAACACATTTCCATTTCATATGAGGGCAAAAAATGGCATAAAAACGGCAGCAACGGCAAGTTTTTAAAAATTTGGCATTTTTGGTAAAAAAATCGTAGGCTACAACCCACAAAAAATGGTCATTTTTCAAAAATTCTAACTTTTCTATTTTACTACACCAATCATTAGATAACACATTGCCAATTCATATGAGTGCAAAAAATGGCACGAAAACGGCCTTCGACGGCAAGTTTTTAAAATTTGTAGTTTTTAGTAGAAAATCGTGTGCTACAACCCGCCAGAAATGGTCATTTTTTAAAAATTCTAACTTTCCTATTTTATAACACCAATCATTAGATAGCACATAATCGCATGATCTAAGTGTAAAAAACGATAATGGCAACCGACTGCAATTTTTGAGATTTTGCCATTTCTGAAAAAAAAACACGTTTTATAATGCAAAAATGGTCATTTGTCAAAATTTCTAACTTTCGGTAGGAAGATCATATGGATGAACTAGGCTGTTCCACAACTTCTTGTGATATTACTGTTTGCCTTCAATTATCAGGATTTGAGTTTTGGTTTTCCATGCTAAGAATTTCCAAAAGTTAACAAAAACAGGGTAATACGGGATTCAGAAGGACGAAAAATGATTTAGATTGTACTACTATACTTTTTCTTACAAGGGTAGTTGCCCCATCACACATAAACCTTGAAGATGTTGCAGAGACAAGCTTTGGCTGTCGTCTCTCTTTGCTCAGTTGGCGATTCAGAGCATTAAAGGTATTATTTCTTTTTTCCAAAACAAGTGAAGAATCTTAGTTGGTTAGGAATTTAGTATTTTTGCCACCCAAATAAAGTTGGTACTTTTTAATTGGCTTTATCAACGTTATTATTCATTTTATTGCTGTTTAATCAATGATCATTATTAAAGGGATTGTTGAGTCAGAGAAAGATTAGGTTGAAAAAGAGGAGATGATGTTTGGGGTTCCAAAATCCAAATGTCAAAAGGAGAAAATATGAATTGTTATTTCTGTCCAGAGTTAAAAATAGTAAGCAGAAAAATCTTTGTAAAATACAGTTTGAACTTTGGTGTTCAAAGGAGAGAATTTGTACCAAGTTGGATTTGGACATAGCCAGATTTCTACAATATATTGTGACTCTTAATCCATTAGCTTTAGCCTTCTTTGTGTTCTGTATTTTTCCTACAGAAAAATCATTCAGTTAAGCAACTAGAGTGGTTTATCCCTCCCTTTCACAAAATGTTCTTTAACTACATTGAGCTTTCATTGATCTTGATTATGAAAAGTAGTTCGTTTTTATGCACATTCAATTGTAAAAACATGCAAAAATGTATGTATATTATGAATTTCCGAACTTTCTTCTGGAATTGATGCAGATGCAAACATAGAGGGAGTTGGACAAGGATGTTAAGATTGATGCTGATATTTATTATTGTACATGTTAATGCACACGTGAGTTGGCATTTACTTGTTGGCATGGATTTTTTGGTAAAGTTAAGGAAAGATCTTATTGGAAGCATAAATCAAATCAAATCAATTTATGCAAGGAAGATTGATTTGGAGATTAATGCTATCTTAATATTTTTGGGCTTATCTTGGTATTCTTGGAAGCTATCATCTATATTTGGAAAACATAAGCATTGAAGGCAAAAGGTTTTTCCATCTTTCCATTTGAATTATATGGGAAGATTTGGAGATAAACATGGGAAGGATTGGTGTGCCTATATAATCTTTCCAACCACACGTATTTTGGTATGGAGAGTTGATTATTCCATCCGGTCTTTCTAAGATTGTAAACACAATTCTTTGTTGGAGGTCTTTGATCAAAGTGTGTTGGCTGATTAGCATCTTAACGCAACAAATATTGAAGATGCAATCCTTGTTTTCTTGATTATAATCCAGCCTCGGGAGGAGGTTGTTGAAGAGCTCGGGAGAGTTCAAACGTGGGCAAGGGGATCTTGTATCAACCACGGATTCCGGAAGGAGTCAACATAAGTCGAGGGGAGCTCGCACAATCCGTTCACTGTGGAGTTAGGAAGAGGCGGCGTCAAAGATAAGAGGGAGTCTTACTTTGTGTCAGATCGAGTGTCTTGTAACTTGTGAACTTAGTGGATTGTTTTTCCTGGACATGGCCTCGCAGACGTAGGCAGATTGCCGAACTGCGTTACCAACCTCCTATCTCTTTACTTTCCGCATTTTATTATTGTCCATTACTACTTTTATTATCGGTGTCACACCTAGTGTTTCTAACCCGCTAGGACACCGCGCATCTAACCTTGATCTTTCAATTGGTATCAGAGAGGGTCGTCTTTATTTCTTAGGCGGGATCCGCAGGACTTGATCTTGGTTTTTGTGTAATGGACTCTATGAAGGAAGGAGGGTTCTTTATTTCTTGATGATTTGGTTGCAGTAAAAATGGCTAAAGAGGTTGTTTTGTCTACTGAAAGAAAGAGAAACTTTGCTGCCAAGGCTGAAGCTGAAACTATAGCAGCGGACGTTGCTGGTTATTCTGATGTTCGATCAGATGTCAATCTGGGTGTCACATAAGGTATTCTTCAAATTCTATCTCCTGTTTTTGCAGCATCTGAAATGGAGACAGAAAATCCTATCATGGAAAAGCATGCTACTTCTGATAAGGAAATGGTTGAGGTGGAAATCCTTGTTTCTGATAATCCTTCTGGTAGAGATATTTCGAGTGTCATACCTGATGTCACTGATAGTCTGATCCTTCTAGCGCCCAATCTGGTGGGTTTGATGCTGGTAAAGATTATAATGTTCTAGATGCTGCTGCTGGTGTCCAATTACTAGCAGATTCAGTTGGCTTAGTGCCTATGATGTGGAGGATTCTGAATGATATTACTCTGATACTCTGTTATTTGATAATTGCTTAAGACAATTTTTATGTTTTATTGTTGTTTTTGTGTCCTTTTGTCTTTTTGTGGCAAAAAGGGGGAGTAATTTGGATTTTGTTTTGTAATCCCTAAAACAATGTATGCTGGGAAACTTAGTGTCTTTTGTTGTGTCATGCACAATGTTTTGTGCAGTGATGTTTCTTAGGGAACTTGGTGTCTTTTGCTGTGTCATGCACGATGTTTTGTGCAGTGATATTTCTTTACCTAGTTCCTGTTCAGGGGGAGATTTCAAGACTTCCAATTCAGCATACAGGGGGAGTTTTGATTTTGCCAAAAAATGACAAAGGGGGAGATTGTTAATGCACACGTGAGTTGGCATTTACTTGGTGGCATGGATTTTTTGGCAAAGATAAGGAAAGATCTTATTGGAAGCATAAATCAAATCAAATCAATCTATGCAAGGAAGATTGATTTGGAGATTAATGCTATCTTGATACTTTTGGGCTTATCTTGGTATTCTTGGAAGCTATCATCTATATTTGGAAAACATAAGCATTGAAGGCAAAAGGTTTTTCCATCTTTCCATTGAATTATATGGGAAGATTGGAGATAAACATGGGAAGGATTGGTGTGCCTATATAATCTTTCCAACCACACGTATTTTGGTATGGAGAGTTGATTATTCCATCCGGCCTTTCTAAGACTGTAAACACACTTCTTTGTTGGAGGTCTTTGATCAAAGTATGTTGGCTGATTAGCATCTTAACGCAACAAATATTGAATATGCAATCCTTGTTTTCTTGATTATAATCCAGCCTCGGGAGGAGGTTGTTGAAGAGCTTGGGAGAGTTCAAACGTGGGCAAGGGGATCTTGTATCAACCACGGATTTCGAGAGGAGTCAACATAAGTCGAGGGGAGCTCGTACAATCCGTTCACTGTGGAGTTAGAAAGTGGCGGCGTCAAAGATAAGAGGGAGTCTTACTTTGTGTCAGACCGAGTGTCTTGTAACTTGTGAAATTAGTGGATTGTTTTTCCTGGGTGTGGCCCCGCAGACGTAGGCAGATTGCCGAACTGCGTTACCAATCTCCTGTCTCTTTACTTTCCGCATTTTATTATTGTCCATTACTGCTTTTATTATCGGTGTCACACCTAGTGTTTCTAACTCACTGGGACACCGCGCATCTAACCTTGATCTTTCAGTACCCTTGTTTTGCTAGTGAACAATCTTTGTTTTTGTAAAGTATTGAGACTCTGGAATAAATGGAACAACGGATTAGTGAATAGTCCCAGAAAAGTTTTTGTATGTATTAATAAATTCAGTTGTTCTATGCATTCCAACATGTTTTGCTGATTATAACTGTTCATTATCGTATGTTCAAAAGTAGCTCTGGATAAAACAGGTCAATGTTCATTTGGATCTAAAGATAAAGGAGAAATCTTACAAATTCAGCACTCCCTGGATGAATCCAGGACCTATGAGTATGACCAACAAGTCTTGAATTTTGAATCCAAGATTTTTCGTGACAACTCATGAGTTTTAAATCCAACATGTAGTAGTAATAATAAGGGTTAATTGCTAAATACTTCCTTCTAGTTTATCAAAATTGCTGATTACCTCATTGTTATTTAAAAACCTGTATTAATGGAGTGAGGGAAGTAATGATATGATCTTTTGTTCAAGATTTTATGTCTTTTATTCTGTCTTAATTAAAACTACCAAGTAGGGTTCACTAATTTTTTGGTTAGGGGTCTAGTAATTGTTAAGTAATTTTAGTGATATTTATACATTTAGTCACTACGTCGTTTTGAACGTTAAACATAATAAGATAGGATAAATATTGGATAGATAATCTGGTTTCAAAAGTAATGTATAAAATAATACAAAAAGGTTTATTTACAAGAAAAAAATCAGTTAAGTTAATATTAATTAATAAAAAGACAAATATACCTTAAAACTTCTACTTCATCATTATCATGTCTTCTTCTCCACATTTGAAATTATTTGAAGAACTCATCAGGGATAATTGTTCTACATTGAAGCCATATATTTTTCTTGATTGTATCATGCATTTGAAAATCCTTGAAATCACAGTAAAAACATTGATGAGAATCCATTTAAGCAATCTACCTCAAATACTAATGGGAATAGGATTACTAAACTAAATCCTAATGGGAATAGGATTACCAAGCTAAATCCTAATGTGAGTAGGATTTCCAAGCTCAAATCTAATAGGATTATGATTCACCAATCATCATCTTATCCGAATTCCATATAAGCAAATCCTAATGAGACTAGGATTCACAATAGGATTTATTTATGGACGTTATTTACTGAATGCTTGTGCTTTGCCATTTGTGGATCACGCATTTTAGTAGCTTTTTAGTAGGATTTATTTTTGTTGTAATAATTAAGTCCAAAACATTATTAAATGGGCTTATAATTTCGTTTTTCATTAATTAATTTACATGGCTCAATATCTTGCATGATAACTGAATTAGGCAATTATATATATATTTCTAATTTTGTGGATTACTAAAACTGAATTATGTAATTACATAGATATATATATATATATGTTTCTAATTTTGTGGATACATTACTAAAACTGAATTAGACAATTATATATGTTTCCATAATATTGTTTGGATTAGGTGCTATAAATATACAGGTAACAATATAGTAGTTGTAGTAACAGATCAAAGATCAAAAATCAAAGATCAAAGTTCAAAGTTCAAAGTAGAAAGTATTTTTGTTAATTTAAAATTGTTATGAGTAGAAGGCTTGTTATTGATAATTAATAGCTATTAATTTCATAATCATCATCATATACGCATACATATATATGTGTTTTAATAAAGTAGTAATTAATGTACTGCTAGTATTTTGCACCATTAGTAGTGCAATATACTTCAGTCATCCTGCTCTTCCTCCTCTATTAATAGTATATTGCACTACTAATAGTGCAAAATACTAGCAGTACATTAATTACTACTCTATTAAAAAACATATATGTGTATGCGTATATGATGATGATTATGAAATTAATAGCTATTAATTATCAATAACAAGCACGCCTTCTACTCAAAACAACTTTAAATTAACAAAAATACTTTCTACTTTGAACTTTGAACTTTGATCTTTGATCTACTACTGCAACTACTATATTGTTCCTGTATATTTATAGCACCTAATCCAAACAATATTATGGAAACATATATAATTGCCTAATTCAGTTTTAGTAGTATATCCACAAAATTAGAAATATATATATATATATGTAATTACCTAATTCAGTTTTAGTAATCCACAAAATTAGAAATATATATATAAATATATATATATATATATATAATTGCCTAATTCAGTTTTAGTAATCTACAAAATTAGAAACATTGACTACCTTCCAAAAACAATTTATGAATATTGAATAGTCCTCATCATGTCATTGGCACGCATACCTATCCATCCATTTTCCTAATGTGTACTTGCAATTAATTAATACTTATGTTTAATTTTTTGGACATGATTAATTAACTCATACTACTACATTATTAACAAAAATAGTTGTACGTACCCGGTACCACTACCTAATAATAAATATTCGAATTTAATGGAAAATTTTAAAAATATATGTCAAATTTAAGAAAATGACAACTAGCATATTATTTTTTTATAAATGAGTGGTGAAATTAAAACAAGGTGAGTTATATTATTTAAATGTATAATAATTTCGCAAAAGCGACCTGATTAATGACGCATAGCCATATGCACGTTTATTACAATTTGTGTATAAAATATTAATTTTTTGCATATCAAATATCAATACTAGTGTATAAAGTATTTTACCATACATTATTTTGTGTGTGGTATAAAGTATCAATTTTTCATCAATAATATATCAATTTTTTGTGTATCATACATAAAATATCAATTTTTCGTGTATTATATGTAAAATAATATCAATTCTTCGCATTTTTCGCATATTAAATATTAGTTTTTGAAAATCAATATTTAACTACAAAATGTTATCATTGTTATCGATGGATAAAGTATCAATTTTTTCCTCATCAATATTTGGAATGAAAATGATAAAATAAAAAAATGCGCGCACTAATAATTTAATATATAATTTATCTTTGAAAAAAATATCTTAAATGACATTTTCTAAAAATATAAAATAAAATGAAAAGGTTCTGCAGCTATGAATAAAGGGGAACACACAACAGAGGCTTGGAAAAGTAGCATAGCAAGTTAGCAAGCAAATATTTGATAAGAAGATGGCAAATTGTGAAAAATAAAGAAGAAAAATAAAGCATCCATTCAATTTTGATGATGAAGAATGGAAGAGCTTTTGGTTTTGGAGTTGTTCCAACCATTATTACTCCTCACATTCACAAACCATTATCATTTTCTTCTTCAGGTATCTTAAATACTGCTACTGCACATGCTCTTACATTTCATTTTCCAATTCCAAATCCCAATCCCAATCCCAATCCCAATCCCAATCCCAATTCCTCATCTGGGTTTCGTTATTCTTCTGCTGTAATTACTAGTAGGGTGAGGGATGAACATATTAAGTCTGGGTCTGAGTTGGGGTTGAGGAAGATTATTGGTGATGTTAATAGTCTGGAAGATGCTTTGGGTTTGTACGATCAGATGGTCCAACTGAGGCCTCTGCCTAATGTAACTGACTTCACTCAGCTGCTTGGCCGTCTGGTTGAGATGAAGCATTATTCTTCTGCCATTTCCCTTTACAGAGATATGTGCGTTAATGGCACCCCGGTTAACGACTATACCATGAATGTAGTCATTAACTGTTATGTCCTCGTGGGTCGACTGGATTTTGGGTTTTCTGTATTGGGATTGTTCTTCAAATGCGGTTATGTGCCAGAAACATCGACCTTTAGCACTTTACTCAGAGGACTCTTTCGAGAAAACAGGATTTCCCAAGCACAAGAGTTGTTCAAGAAGATAATAGACGAAAAGCTATGCCAACCCAATAAGTTTATGGTTGGGATTGTGATGAATGGTCTCTGTAAGGCGGGAAACACTATAAAAGCGATTGAATTCCTCAGAGCAGTGGAAAGTAGTGGAATCTGCAAGCCTAGCATTAAGGCCTACAGTACCATCATTGATAGCCTTTGCAAGGATAAAATGGTAGATGAAGCTCTTGCCCTCTTACGTGAGATGATTGATAAGGGCATTTTCCCTGATGTTGTGACTTATAACTGTTTGATTTGTTGTCTTTGTAATTTAGGCAAATGGAATGAGGTCAAAAAGTTGTGGAACGAGATGATCAGTTTTGGTATTACTCCAAATATTGTTACTTACAGTATTGTGATTGATTCATTATGTAAGGAAGGGTTGGTAGAAGATGCAGAAGACGTATTTCAGATCATGGTTCAGAGAGGTGAGAATCCTAATATAATCACATACGGTGCACTGATGGATGGGTACTGTTTGCGAGGCCAAATTGATGAAGCAAGAAAGCTTTTTGATAGTATGAGTGCCAAAGGCCTGGTCCCCAGTGTTCTCCATTTTAATATTTTAATCCATGGATACTTTAGGAAAATGAAATTGGATGAGGCCATGAATCTCTTCCATGAGTTGCCACACAAAGGATTAACACCTGATAGTAGTACTTATAACACTGTCTTGAAAGGGTTATTTAGGATGGGTAAATGTGTTACTGCAAGAGAAGTTTTCAACGAGATGCAAGCTGCCGGTCTAAGCCCTGATTTCCATACATACTGCGTGTTGTTGGATGGCTTATGCAAGAGTGGACATGTTGACGAAGCACTGGATTTGTTGCACACCATTGAGGCTGATGGAGTAGATCTTTATATATCTATGTACAATATCATCATTCATGGATTATGCAAGAGTGGTCAGCTTCATACTGCACAAGATCTTTTCAACAGTCTCCCTCTTAAAGGATTGGATCCTAATTCTGTAACATATACAACAGTGATAAGTGGTCTTTTTTTGGAAGGTTTAGTAGAGGAAGCTAAGGAGTTTGTTGTGAAAATGGAAGAGAATGGTTGCTTGGCAAGTGAGATTACATACAATGTTATGGCCCGTGGACTTCTTAAGGTTGGGAAGTATGATGAAGTGCTCATCTATCTTGAACAAATGGATAAGAGAGGAATTTCACTAGATTCATCTACTTTTCCTGTTTTGCTGGATTTACTTCCAGACGAAGGAAATGATCCTTCTCTTACTAAGATACTTCAGAAGTTTGAAACCAATGGATCATGGCCGAAATCATAAACGACAGATTAAAGAGGATCTTTTGGGTAGATTGCAACTCTCTGGATCCTTTGATGTTACAAAGTAACTAGTCCTCAGATGCTATTTTGTGGGACAGCAGTACACGTTCAAATTTGAAGCTAAGTTTCACTGCAAATCTTGCTTGCTCTGAACTTTATTTCTTTCTTTGTCATCTGTTGAGCCTTTCTAATTGAGCTTCAAGGGTTACTCCTGGATACACTGGAAAGTTCAAGACATAATTGTTGAAGTTTGAAACACCAATGAGTTCTTGAGATTGCAATTTGGACGTGGATGTTTGTATATCTGTAAAGCCTTTATATGTCAAGAATGTAACAATTCTCTGCTAAACCTTTTGTTTGATTTTTTTTTGCTGTTCAGTTTGGAACTTTTACGTACTGTTGATCTATATAAAAGATAAGTGGGTGGTTCTCAACTTAATTGGTTTATATTTGTTTTTGTATGTCTGCATGCACGTTTATATGTCATGGTAACTCATGTTCTGAGATGTCAATATGGGTGTCGGCCCCTAGTTTTTGATGGCGATATCAATATTGTTCTGAGATGTTAACAATAGCATCAATTATCCAGTTTATATATCATGCCTGCTTCAAGAATATCTGATTCAATGGCATGTTTCTTTGGTAATGAATCTTTTCAGCCTGGTTGCCTCTTTATTTTGCCAACTTTTGTAGTGTGATTATACCTTAATGATGGCTAATTTGGGGCTTATTATTTGTTGTAGCTTTTGTTACTGTTCACTAATGAAAATGGTAAATGCTTTCTGTTCTAGTTGTTTTGTTGACTTTTTCATTAATGTTCAGAGTTTTGAGTTTGATTCAAGTGACTGCAAATATATCAACTCCTCTGCAGCATGCATGAGGATTTCCTCGATGTCACTACGTTATTTCAGGAGTTGCAGCCGTAGGTGAATTAGTGTTTTGGAATAACCTTAGTTAGGGATCGTTTTTGGTGCATAAATCTCTAAAATTGGTTTCATATTACTTCCTTGGTTGTGTTGTATAAATGGAACAAATAAAATAATCCAGTGAATAGTACAAGAAAAATAACTAGGTTCTTGTTTTTGTGTGTATTAAATCAGTTGTTCTTATGCATTCAAGCATGTTTTGCGATGTCAATTGATAGCCAATAAACACTCCTACTTGCAAACACGAAATCATATTTCACAAGTACCTCCTCTTGTGAGATCTTATCTGCATAAATACCAGTTGTTACTATATCTTTGGCATAGGGTACTGCAATTGCTTGGTGGTTTGTCATAAGTTGCAGTTGTGTTAATAAGATAGAGGGTAAATTACAAAAAACCTCCCTGTGGTTAGGCGATATTGTAAGTTACCTCCCTGACATATTAAAACTTATAATTCGCCTGCTTGTGCTTTGGATTTTTTTGAAAAGTAACGGAAATTGAATAACTTGATGGACTTTGTAAATCACGCGCACGCTCCTTTGTTTTCACCGACAATTTTTTTAGATGATTAAATCCAAAATATTTAGCCTCCTTGCTCTATTCTTTTTTCCAAATCTATAGATCTTTCTCAACAAATAAACTTGACCCCCAATATGTTAACAAATCCAGGCTCCGGTGCTAAAATCTTCATCAAAACTGCCCAAAAAAGAAACAAGAGAAATTGAAATTCCAAGTCCTGTAAGGGATAGGGTTGTCTGTGAATGGGAGGATTATGGATTTGAGGGATTTGGTGGCCTGGGCGTATAACAATACAAGGTTGAAGAATATTGGGCTGAAAGGGTTGGCTATGTTGGTTCTTCGCAGGAAATTGGAAAAGTCGAGCTGCATGACTTTGGGGAATTGGGATAATATTTTGTTGACTCCTGAACAAGTGAAGTACGCCTGTATTGATGCCTTCGTGTCTTTTGATATTGGCATGGGGTCTTGTCGGATGGGTTCATAGTTTTGATGTTAATGGGGTGTTTTTGTGGGTTTGTTTTCTTTTCGATGTTTGTGATTTTTGTTGGGGTTTTGGGATTTGATGAACGTTTTGTTGGATTCTGGGCATTTATGGATGTTTTGTCAATTTCAATATGGTAAATGAAAGTGTTGGATATTAGCATTGATGGATTGCATTTGTTTTTCTGTTTTATTTCTTTTTTAGATGATCTAAAATTTACGTTTGAGGATTTAGATGAGAATGGAGTTTTGTTGATGTATTCTTTCATTCATTTCAAGAGCACAAGTAAATTGCACATTCTTTTTTCATGGCAAAGCTTTCATGGCCGTCACCACCATATTCACCATCACGATGACCGCCACTATAGCTGCCACCATCGCCGTCCCGCCGTCATCACCGCAAACACTGCCGCAGGTGGAGCATCGATGGTCGATTGAACCAGATCAATTTTAGTTGGAATTTTTTGGTAGATTTGGATGCTAAGATTTGGGAATTTTAGCTAAAAGTTTTGGGTAAATCTGGATGCGGTCTTCATTCATTCAGTGAAAACAATATCCAATGGTTAATTGATCAAAGTTGCAGATTCTAAGGAAGAAGATGATGGTAGTGGTAGTTTTGTCTTTTTAATATTACTAGTAGATGATATTGCGACAAGCGCGGTGTGATTTGCCCTGAAAAAATGTTGTATGAGTTATTAGAAATCATAATTAAATGAAAATGGAATATTATTGTGTACGTTTTTAGTATTATATATTAATATACAATTTATGGGCAAAAAAATAGGTGACCAGATATAAATATTTGGATAATCGAAAGAGCTCATAAATTTGTAGTTATAAATTATGCATATTAACAATGAGAAATAGTTGAAAATATTTAATTGTTTCATATAGTTACAAAAAATTTAAAATGCCAAGGGTACAACTTTTCAATACCATGCTTGTTAAAAATCACAACAGCATAGGTACAGATGCAAGTAGAAACAATTTGTGGAATAAACACAATCACATCTTTCTTTTGGATTTGATGGTCGAGTACAAAAGAGTTCCAATTTTCCATTAAAATATTTTTTTGCAGTCCGATGGTATAATTCTTCTCTCCAACAACCAAAGCGATATTATGGATTTCTTTTTCTTCAAGTATCGACTTCATAATAGGCGGCAATTCCTAAAAAATACTATATGCACTCATTCAAATATACTCTCTATATATACCGATTATAATGGTTAAATAAATAATTAGTATCAGTTAGTAAATAAAGAAAGGGAAAAAATGTTATAGAACAGTTTTTAAACATATTCTAAATACTGTTATTTAGCACAGCAGGAAAGAATTATTTAGCAAACAATTGATAGAAAACAATTAACCAGATGTAAGTTAACACTGAATTTGATAGTTGATAATCGTAATAGCAAAGCTTTACATGAATACTTCTTAATTAAAATACGAATACATTATCTATTGTCTTTCAATATAATAAATTTTCTTAAATTACATCCTTAGGCCACATCATGAATGCGGTACAAAGTAATCTGCACATTGTCATTCATGAAAGTTAAAGTTGACCATAGAAGCGATATAATTCCTCGAGGGAAAACCAATCTTCACGCATCTGTGAGTTACAATACAAAACTTTGCAATCATTTATAAAAATAGTAAATATTGATCTGAATAAGTTGCAATGAAAATCTCACAAAGTAAGGGTAGCCATTAGACAGAGAGAATGTTTCAGGAGCTGTATCGAGGAACAACTTCACGTAATAAAGGACAAACCTTCCACAATCGTCTCCATTTGTTTGTTGTGGTACCTATTACATGATAAATTACATTCTAAACTGTAAACGATAGCACATATTTAAAAAATTAGATGAAGGAAATTATGTTACCATGGGAATGCAGAGAGGAATTTTCTTAATTGCCTGCTTGCTCTGTGATGTACCGGCAATTCTATACATGTCAAACAGAAAGCTATGCATGTGCAAAAATAGGATGAGCAAGACAAAATAAAACAAATATTAGAAGATGAGGTTTTGAGGTATAACAGTCATTTTATAATGTGTTTTGTTATGCATACTTTCTAATTCCAGGTTCAAGTCTAGCAGGATCCAAGTCATGAAGCGAATCCAATATCAACATGGAAGGAAGCTGTACTTGTTGATTCCAGACTTGCATTGAAATTACACAAGATTAAGAGACTCCAGTGAGACCTACATGTTTCATATTCAGGACATATAATAAGTTACGGACAACATTATTCGTTGTATATAAAATTATAAGTTAAACAACAATGCATACCATATTACAATAGGAATAAAAACATATCTTTTTGAGAAAATTCTCTTCTTTTTTGTCCATTCCAACACCTTTTCCTTGTTAGAGCTGCTCATGTATAGATAAAATGACATGCAATCTAAATATGCACAGGAGATTGTTTTTGTTTTTGGAACTTCATTCCAAATATTCCTGTAACATTTAAAAGTAATATTAATAATATAAAAGTAAGAAATAGTATCGAGCAAAAGATTATGTGAATTACTGACTCAAAATAATCCTGGAATATGTTGGAGCTTAGCCCTCCTAGTACAGCAAGTGTTGTGTTTTTTGTTCTTTTTTTGGTGTGCTGTTCTGTCTTTGATGACCCTAATTGTAAAGCTTTACACTGAGGTTTTTTTTCCGAATCGGTGATTGCACTATATATTTCAACATCTAACACATGTTTTTTTTCTGTAACAAAACACAATCAAGTCTGCCCTTTTTAAAGAATGTTCCTTTACAAAAGCCTCCCATTGTCCTTCGAAACATAATACTTGGGAATGCTGGACAATATCGAATTTCCAAGACAGCATTTTTGGGCATCGCACAATTACGCTTTCAGGTAATATATCTTTAACTCTTTCAGTAAATTGCCTCGGGATAGGCTACAAGAAATCACATATTTTATTAGTTGAAATTAATAACAAACGTAGAATTAAAACTAAGGATAAATTTGATAATTTTAATGAAATTAAATAAAATACGATATATATATACTCTAGTGCATTTACACGCATAGTGAAAAAAATGGCACAGACGAATGTAGTATTATATATATATATATAAACAAGAAGAATTTATAATAGAAGCATCGATGATTAGATTAAAATGCAATACTGAAATAACATTTGATGATTAGAAACTTACAAATTGTTTTAAATATGAATCTTGGTACATCTGAGCAAACTGCACTTCCCCAAACTGATCCCAATAAATATTGATTTGCTTATTGAGCAGAGCATCCATACTCCCCAAATTCAATTCCACTTTGTCGTCTTGTATTTTGGACAAAAGCAGAGATAATACATATGAATGCATTGTCAATATATCTTCCATTGAAGAAGAAAGTATTGGAATAAGCGGTAAGGCATATTAAGGAAAACACATACGCATACGTACAGACACTTACAAATTCATTAAAATAGACTATCGATAATTGTGAAATGGAACAAAAAATTCTTATGTCAAATCAAAAACTATCGATACCTGAGAGAAAGCCTCGTCAATAATCTGTCGCTGCTGTAAAATTTTTTGAACAATTCTTGAATAATTAGGTTTACCGCAAAGACCCTTAACGCGACGGATTCACGGCGCAGTGAACAGTATGTCTACTAATATAGAAGAGTCATACCCTTGTTCAATCCCTTCGGAAAAAAAGCCTTCGGATTTTGACAGTGAGAACCTGCAATAAGATTATCTTGAGTGAAGGCTGGAGCTATTGTGCGTTGGTCATAAATCGCGCAGCCCGATCCTGACAATAGATAATAATAATAATACAAGAATAAATATAACCAGGTATATATATTCTTGTTTTAGGGCATAACTTAAGGCTTTAATGGCTGACGTAAAGCCAATGTTTATATTTTTACAATGGTATCATTTCTCCATATATATATAGATATATATACATACACCATACTAAATAGATATATTAGCTCGATATTAAGTTAATTAATGCCCACTTCAAATATTTGTTACGAGAATTAGATCATATGCATAGACAGATTAGCATGATTTGAAGTAAATTAATCGCCACTTCAAACATTTTTGCTTGTTTTTTTTTTAAAATTGACACATAATCAGTAACAATATAATAATATAAGAGGCAGTATTTAGCCACAACTTGATAAAAGGCCCTAATTATCTATTGGTTTAGCTAATACACCAATCTGCATACCTAGCAATCATTACAAAAAAGCGAATGTTGAGAATGCTTACAAAATAAATTCTGAAATTACAAGTTTTCAAACATGTTTACCACCATGTTAAAACAAAATAGAGGTACATAGAAGAAGTTGAAGAACAAATTTGATCACGCGCAATTTCAGAACTCCGATCATGTACTATGTAACAGAAATTAATGCTTTGTCTTGCTTCTCTTTAAAGGCCTTTTCTCAACTTCAGTGGCTTAAATATCACCAGTAATTACGTCTCCAACAGAAGCCGAAGTCTTCTGGTTATTAGAACCATCTGTATTGTTACCACATGATCATCTTCAAGTCTAGCCAGTAATGAAAGCTTAGCCTTTGATAATGTATTTTTTTCTCTACAAAAATACAAGCATGAATGTCATCCTAAAGATTTCTTATGTTACAGAAATGATGACATGAGCATCCTATAATTAGATTACATAAACACATTAATTAACACCGCAATATATTGTATTTCTAATAACACACCTGAAACCTGGACTTTCAGAGATTCTCCTTGAGAACTCCCAACAGCTTCAACAGATGATTGCACTTCAGAAGACAGTTTTTCATCCTCTCCAAAGAAGTAGACTATTGTGTATCGATATGCCCCATTACTATCCCTTCGTTTTGCTTGTTTAATCTGAGCAAAGAACTTTTTGTTTTTCAAATCCTCATGAACAGCACCCAAAGGAAGCTCTTTATTCTGCCAATACAACATTTGTTAATCCAACTATACATAAACAGAGAACAATCAACAAATATACAGACAGGAAAAATAGAAAATCAATCTAACCTCTTCAGTACATTGCATGGCCTCAAGAGCTGTAACAGATAAGATTTTTTCAGCTAACTCTCCAAAACAGTTGCAGTGATAATTCCACTGGCATCAATTAAATCCATCTCAATTCGACATCTATAAGCAAATGTCAAAGTATTTGTTAGTGAAACACAATAAATTTTGCCCCAATCCATATTTTTGTTGTTCGATAACTGAACGTTAATCCTTACCTTGGTTCTGCCTTCTGCCTTTCATTACAGGAATTACATGTGAACAAATAATCATAAGCAGCTGCACTAGCCGAATAACATTTTTTGCAGGCCATGTACCAATAGTTTTGAGATATGTTTTCAAAGAAGAACAACACTTTTACAACTGCAATCTGTTGGAAGAAATACGAAATCAGTTCACATGGAATGTCATAGAAAAATGATTGTCACATCATAATCTAGTCATTAATCTAACCGATGACAATTCGAAAAATATGAAACTTAAATAATGATAACACTGATTAAACAATTATGAGGATGGCAAAGTAATTTCGACGATAAAGTTTTATAGTAATACCATGCCATTGCTTTTATACCTTATCAGTAGGCAATAGAGCCACCAGCGTGGGTTTCTCAAGTGACTGGACATTGAGCTGCATGTTATATTTCATATAGGATTTGCTCCGCACAAAATCTGAAAGAGATATTTGGTTTCTAGCAGCCCTGTTTAACGAAAGGTATAGTCACTCGAAGTATAATAGGGAATAAAGACTACGGCTGAAAAAACAGAGAACATATATTTTACCAATTCTTTAAACGGAGTGCTTCTTCAACTGGTGGATCAACAAGAATCGCTGTGTCATAATTGGTAGAGAGTGCAAGACCTTAGAAAAAACCAGAAAATAATTATTCTTCGTATGTAAACGAAATTCATTAGTAATGCTTACATGAATAGAGTAAATAATTTTACCATTGAAATAGACGACTTTAAGCCTACGACAAATAACCACAGGAAATTCACTGATAACTTGATTAATCTTGCGAGCTTTATTCTCAATAAAGGTGTTCCACATAGACAACGTTATTGAATTCATGCTACATTTGTTACATTAAACGAAAACATTAGTATGTTGAATACATGCACTGAAAAAATTGTTTATTTATATATTTAAAGCAAACAATGAGCGAAAACGCAAAACAGTATGGCTTACCGTTCATCAACAAGTATAAATTTCTGGACATTTGATTTTCCGAAAGCAGTATCAATAGCATTGACTGGCAACGAACTAACAACAATACCAATCACATCTGTTTTCAAGACGAATCTATAAATTAGTCTCAGCAGATATCATGTGTTTTTAAAAAAAGAAATCAAATGGAAAGAAGTAGTTAATACTCTTACCAACAAATTTATTTTTAACATCAACAAATGGTCCAAGGTTAGTGAATGCAGTGTACTTGTAGTTAACCAATAACATGTTTTGCTCACTGGCCATTTCTTCAATAAAAGTCTTTGAACTAATTATCCATTTTTTTTCAATTCCCTCAATGCGATATTTTTTAGGGACAACAGTGACCTCTGCATTTGAGATGCGATAAGTTTTATAGACCTCAATTTTGGACCCCATGCGTTCAATTTCACTATTGAATACAATTCCTTCAACTTTAGCACCCTTTAAAAACACAAAAGTATAGTTAAAATAGTTTTAAAGCACAGAAGTACCAATTGATAATAAAAAACAAAGAAACACGTATTAAGAACGAACATCAGAAAGAATAAAAATGTATTAGCATTTTTTTTTACCCTTGAGTCAGCAAAAATGAATTTTTGCATTCTGGTAGGACTCTTTCGTGACTGAGTAGGCTGCATCTTCTCTTGAACAGTGACAATAGCAACCCATGATTTCATGTCTTTTGTTATTTCATCAATTCGGAGATATGTATCCATGCTACAATTCAAAGCATAAATGGAGAAAGGAAAACCATTATGCATCTGAATGAAATTGGACATCATTATTATAGGATTATAAGCAAACGAATTCCTAACTATAAGCATAGCATAAATACCGGGAAACTGGAAACAAATATCAAGATGAAGCTAACTGTAGTACTTCTTCAAACACAACATTTCTTGTTCTAAATTCTTGTTTATTATCTTCTTGTGAAATTGGAGCAATGAGCACCTTAACATCCTTTGCAGTCTTCGCTCTTGAAATGGCAACATACAGTTGTCCATGAGAGAAAACTGGTTCACAAAGATACACGCCGACACAGTTAGGCGTTTGACCTTGAGCTTTGTTTATCGTCATCGAAAAACAAAGTTTAACAGGGAACTGAGTTCTAGTGAAAGGAATACCATGTTTTACACTGGTAGGACTTTCAAGAGGAATTTTAGGCAATAAAACAATATTACCCTTATTATGTCCTGTGACAATTTCAGCAGAAATACTATGTTTTTCCAACTGTCTACAAAGCAATCTAGTTCCATTACAAAGTCCCTCGTTTGGGTTTAAATTTCGTAGAAGCATAATAGGACAATTTTTCTTTAAAAGAAGTTTGTGAGGAGGAAGGCCTTTTGGGTTCAATGAGTTCAGAAAGTCCTCATAATCCCCTTGATGCTTATGATCAACAGCTTTGTCTGAGCTAGTATAAACATGAAGATCACCTTCAAATTTGTGATTCATCACTTCGTTTACATCATCAACAAAAGAATTTTTAGTGGAAAGAATACACCTGTTAATTAATTGATAAGGATCACGAGAACGCAGAGCCTCTTCGAAGACACATTGTATGAGCCTGATAAAACATGAAGCATAACATGAGTACAAATGCTAGATGTAAAAAAAAACCCTGTATAATAAATTAGACATAGACGTCATAATTCCAATAATAAATACATGCGACTTACTGTTCCAAAGAAGCTTCTGTGTTTTCATATGGCACAACTATTTCAGCAGGCAGAATAATGTTTCCATCTTCATCTGAGGGCTCCCTCTCTTTCCCAATTCTAAGCAACAAATCAGAGAAGGCAGGATCTAATGCTGCCCGTATGTTCTTGTGAAGCGAAAGTTTTTTTAAATGAGACCATAATACTGAATTGACAATAGTTGACCTTACTTGTTCCTCCATGGTACTTTTCTCAATTACAGGTAAGGTCTAACAAAAATCCCCCCCAAAAACAACAACTTTTCCTCCAAAAGGGGCAGCATTCACTATTATATCTTTCAACATGGTATCAAAGGCTTCAACTGCTTGTTTTCTTGCCATTGAAGCCTCATCCCACACAATTAATTTACATTCAGTGATTAACTTTGCTACAAACGACTGTTTGCTTAACTGACAACATTTACTAACTGAAAAATCAAGTGGAATTTTAAATCTTGAGTGTGCAGTACGTCCACCTGGCAGAATAGATGCTGCCACACCTGAGGTGGCAACAGCAATAGCTATAAAACCTTGTGATCTTACCGAAGCTAGCAATGCTCGATAAAGAAAGGTTTTTCCAGTCCCACTCGGTCCATCAATATAATACGATTGACCGTCACTGGAGTTAACACTCGATAAAATTAAATCATATGCAGCCATCTGTTCAGAATTTAAATGAGAAGCCATCATTAAATCCTCTACAGATGTTTGAATCTGAGTTTCACTAATAAAGTCCTTTGTCAATGGACGATCAAACTTAAAAGAAAGGTTATTTGTTACCAAATGGTAGTCACTAATATCCTTCCCCATTTCCTGTAGATATTTATTAATGGCTTCTAAAGTTTGTAATCTAACATGAACAGAACTACATTCGCTATGTAGTGCAGCACTTTGGTAATCTGCAGAGAGATGACAGTCAAACATTTCCCAAAGTTTCCTAGGATTGTCTGGTGAGCAAAAAACGAGTAAAATTGCAAAGAGAAATCTAAGAGCAGAAGGCATTTGAAATACGGATGCCTCCTCAAGTGCCTCTACGATATAATTATCAGATTGTAAAAAACCATGTTGCATAGCAGCTTCTCTAAATGATGAGCAGACAATATTATTAACAGTAAGAAGAGAAGTATACGACATAGGAGCTCTTATATGAGAGAGAAGTAGCCTAAGATAATACCTTTCACCTTCATTTGGATTAACAGTCACCATCCTACCAATAACATCTCTATTTTTCCTTTCTGTCCAAAGTCTGTCTTTTGTATTCCAAACAAAGAATTAGGGAAATTCCTTATATAAACAATTCAGTCTTTTTGCAATATCATTTGTTTTGTTCATTTCGAAGAATTCAGTCAGCATAGTCCTATTTAATTTATCCCATCGAACAAGACTTGTAAGTCTTGAATATTTACTAAATGCAACATATCGGCCACCCTCTACATGCACCTGAAGTTCATAAACAGAAGGGTGCATTTCATTTAATTTGAACCCATAAATTCTCCACACTGCTTCTGGAGGCCCAACCCATCTACCATCCTGAAAAGATTTGATTTCATCAACTACTTGAGGGTCATTATCTCCAGTAACACTGAACCTGACCTGATCATGACCCTTATATATATATTTGTACATATATTTAATTAATTTAACAGTAGAACATATTTCTACATTCATATGACAGTCAAATAAAGCCAAAAGATATGGATTATATGGAACAACCCATCTATTATCTAGTTCATGACGACGAACCCTTACTTTTCTACCATTGTCTCTTCTACGATATTGTGGATAACCATCATCAACATGAGTAGTTTGCTGAATAAACTTTCTTGGATAGCTATTTTTACAAATACCTCTTTTCATGCATGCATTATATGGATTCAAATGTCCACAAGGACCATGCATCATATGCTTAACAACAAGAGCATGCAAATGTGGTTCCTCATCAGAATTTGGTAATTCAGCAGATACGATGCCATCATACGCTACTGGATTCAAAAGTTTGAAATCTTTCTTTAGTATTAATAAAAGGTGGGCATGAGGCATTCCCATTTTTTGAAATTCAATGACATACACACAAGCACAAACATCCCCAAAAATTTGTTTTTTTAGTAGTTCTATTTTCAACAACTCAAGTTTAGATCTAAAAACTCTAACCAACAAATCAGGCCTATCAAAAGGTACCTCACCAAATTTTAGATTTTCCTTGATCTCTTTCCAATTGGGATTACATGTCATCGTCAATATATCAGGCTTTTCATATTTCTGTACCAAAGCCATTGCATCCAAATATCTCCTACGCATGTCTCTAGGGCCACCTATGAAAGAGGAAGGCAAAATAATTCTACAACCAATTTTAGACCCCTCATTTTCACCCAACGTGATACTATCAACTATCACTTGGAATACCTCACTCCTAAATTCATTCTGTTGGTTTCTAATGAAATCAAGCCTACACGTCTCAATTTTAACATACATATCAACAACAAACTGCTGCAGAAGTCTATTAGTATGAAGAAGCATTGACCTATCATTCTCCCTTATTTGTAGTCTATAGCAATAATATTCCCTCACCGTAACCATTGCTTTGCGTTTACCTCCTGTTGCAGCAACTGTAAATGATGCAGAAAACAAACAAAAGATTAATGCGAAGGTAATAAAGAAAATATATATAATTGAATGGGATGAGAAGAAGCAAGTTTTGAAATGGATAAGGATAAGATAACCTGCAGTTTCAGCTTGAAGAAGTGTTTCTACAGTTTCCATTGAAGAAGGATGAGCGAAAGGATCATTTTCAAAGGAGTCATGTCTCTGACATTTACGTTGTGCTTTGTTTCTTAGGATCGAAAAGTTCCAGCCAGGTTCACCCCGCGGAAACAGTAAAGGATATTGAAGAGGATCATAACATGAAAAATAGTGCTTAATAGTATGGCTTTTATCGCATTCTATCGATACAATCTTCCTCAGCTTCACTAAAAATAGCAGCGACCTGAGATACAGTAGGCAAGTTGTACCGCCTTTGATCTAATTCTGGGTATGCAGCAAGCGCATAATTGAATGTTTTTCGATATGAGGAATGAATCTCAAAGTTCTAAAGAACTTTGAATAAGGATTATTGTCAAAAACAAGCATTAACAAATTGATAGTATGCTTACATAATTTATCAGAGCTGGATGTTCTCTTAACAAATTCGTCATGGGTGTCATAAAAATATAGTTGTAGGCCAGTCGGTTCACGACTGTTAGGGTGAAGTGCATTTAGAAAATGATACATTTGACCTTGGACGTGAAAGTGTATAGGCCATTTGTATTTTTTGTGAGTTCACTGTCATACTTGACACCCAAAGACGTAAAAGCAAAATGATTGTTATAAGTTCGCACATTTTTACGAAAATGCACTAATTGTGCATCATTTCCACTAAACAAACTCTTAAGATCATACGGCATAGGAAAAATCACTAAAGACACCTCACCTCCATCACAACAAAATCTAGGAGGTTCAAAAGGAAACCGCTTTGCACTGCAATACATACAGTTAGCGGGATAAACAAGGGTCAGAGAATCTTTGGGGATATTTGACAGAGAAGCCAAAGGTTTATGTCGACGGCATCTATTGGCATCTGAAAAGAAAAAAGAAAGGTACAAACAGAACGAGTCATTCTCATATGTGCAGCAAGCAGAAAGTTGAAAAAGCAATTTTCTGTTTCCCCCCCCCCCCCTTTTAAAGAAAAAGCGATGGTCACACACATGCAAATCAATGTAAAACTATAGGGATTTGTCTGTTTTTTCCCCTTTATAAGGAATAACGATGATCGCACACATGCAAATCAATGTAAAACTTTAAGGAACAAGGTTATATAAATAATATGGCGTCAACTAATAATAAACCAACTTGCAGAAAAATATCACTTGTTAGCCATTACAAAACCGAGGACAAAATAATAAGCGATACGCAAGAAGTAAATGTAACTAAACTATTATTCTACATAGTCCACGCATTTATAGGAAAGTAATATGTAAACGTGCAGAAGATTAGAAAGATTAAAAATTTAATTTATTAAAATCTTAATAGAAATGAAGTTTGAAACCGATAGAGTGTTTATAAAAAGATTTCTTTCTCCTGACCACAAACTTTATAGACAAATGAATAAGGGATAAATATACTCTGAATAATATATTAGAACCCCATAATTAATGTTTTATTATAAATTCGAAATAGTTGCATTTATAATATGGAGAGCATGAATTTCAAATATTAAAACAAGTGTACAGAACAAAAAACACCCATTTTCAGTACCTAATATCACAAAAGCACCATAATGAAAGTTATTAAACTGAAGAACAAGTCATTGTGCATTATCCGAAAGGATATGAACATATAAGATGCAGGTTACTAAAGCGAAAAAAAAATGCAAAATGCAAAAAGTTCCCTTTTTAAGTCACAAATTTAAACGCAGCTAGACTTTAAAACCTAAAACCCAGGAATTTGTTAATTAATCCTGAACAGACAACACAGAAACTATGCATACATCATATGGCAATTAACAAACGATATTTATGCCTCGAACGGAAGAGGTCCATAGAGGCAGTGAATTTCCACACAAAGATGTACCAACTTCCGCCCTTGACCCCAATACCGCATAAACATTATCCAACATTTGTCCTGGCTAAAAACACAGTTTAGAGAACAGCACCCGGAATTGTTTTTTCCTTTTTAATGCAAGGACAACGGTTTCATGTAGGTAGACAATATTACCTTTCTAGACAACGTCCGACGTCTCTTCACTGGACGTTGTTGACCGATCAGACGGACAGTATCACCCAACCGAGTGTTTTCATTTTGGGACACGTTGAAATGTTGTGCAGTTTCAACTGTCCCTTTCCTCTTTGCTGCGTAAGCCGTTCTACGACGACGCAGTAGGCAATCTTTTTCATTTTGCGGCAGTTTTGCATAGATTTCACGACGTTTTGCATTCTTATCCATTAAGATATGAAGTAATATTTCAACTTCAGAAGACACGTACTATTACTATCAGTACTAATCGCTGAAATAAAGCTTGATAACTGAACATAGACAGTAAAACACTGTAAATGGCCAAGAACACAGGAAACAACTGCAAATGACTGCCAAATAACAACTCAGATTTAGACGCTTATTTATTTACTTTGTAACGAGACTCAGGCAACACGGAGGAACAGAATAAAGAGTGTAAGAGTGCAGAAAATATGGCCGAGAAGGCTAGATAAAACTAATGCTAAATCAGTAAATAACCAGAAGAACCGCCAATATATCTTACAGCATAGATCGGTTCAAGCGTAAATTTGCAAGGAAGCCAAAAGAACAGAAAGAGAGTCCTGAGAAACACACAACTGTTAGAATAAGCATACTTATTTATTTAGTCCTGTAACAAGAGGACACGACTAAACAATAACAATATAATATGCACTACTAAGAAGTGTTTAGCAGACAATGGAGGTAACGATTTCCACTCTCAACTAAAACAAAAGGCAATACATAACAACTAAACAGGCAAAAATATGCACAATAACTATATTTTAAATATAACTCATAGAGTGAGTAGCAAGGCAAGGGAAATGGCACAAATAGTGGGTAGATTTATGTTATTCTTTTTCTGATAGGTAAATCCCCTCAACTGTTATGGTCATTGAACTATATATAAGTATATAACTGCACCACACAATGTAAAAGCACTGTAAAGTGTTGGAAAAAGACCAGCACGTGCAGCATTCAGTTGGAGCAAGATACATGCTAATAAGTACATAAATAAAATAAATAAACAGAAATAAATATCGAGCAATTTCAAAGCCGATTTAAAGAACACAGTTGTAATACAAATACAATAAGTTGGAAAAGGCATGCACTAACAACAGTCATAAGAGGAGCAGCAATAAGAGCAAGTGTATTGAAAGGCCTCAGAAGTAAATAACACATAACAGACGAGTAGGTAAACGAAGGTCCAAAATGAAAAAGAATAAAGTCAGGAAAAAAGGAGGAGCCGATAACCACGAATTTCCTTAGGGGAAAAAGAGGAGAAACTGCAAACTAATTAAAGCAAGACAACAACATTAAAAAACCAGTGAAATGATAGTAAATGCATGACACATCGGAAGGCTAAAAGATGCAATAAATAACAATAACAACAAGAGCACCATTATTGAAAACATGAGAAGACCTAAAAAAATCGTGGGTAACCGAATGGCTATAAGCTATAATAAATAAACAGACGAAACATTTAAGTTGAAGGTCAGATAATTTCCCTACAACAAAAAGGCAGGAATAACAACCTGCAGCACGTTGAAAACTGCCACAAAACTGAGCACCGAGAGAAGAACGAAACGAAGAAGATCGAACAAAATTCAAGAGAGCAGAACAACAAAAGAGAGCATAAAACAATGGAAACGGATAAGCAGCAACGACAGAAGAAATGAAATGGGAAGAAAAAGAGAGAAGAAGATGACCAGAAGTCCTAGTCTATAACCTTTGAGGGAATATAGAAGAACAGCCTGAAAGCAATCTTTGAGGCTCCAAATGTTAGATTTGACATATTCGTTCAACACCATGCATAATCAGGAGCAAATATCCAGACTGAGATAAAAATGTACAGTGGAAATTGTTTATCCAGCAGTCTGTAACAACAGAAAGTACGATGTAACAATGCCTGATTTGATGATGGCTGTCAAAAAATACAACTGAGGTTGACAATCATTAATTAACTCTTAAGAAAAGTCCAATCAACCCATACAACCCATATATAAAAAAATATATATATAAAAAAAAGAAAAGAAGAAGAAGGAATGAAAGGAGGCATTTTTTTTGGCTCTCTAGAATATCTACAGAAGAAACAACAAACATCATCATAAAGTTTGAAGAAACGGACGAAATAAAACAACAACAATAATAATAATAATAATATAACAATAATATTTCCTTAGAGCTAATATAAGAACAGATGAAGCCCAAATCTGCATATTGAACGGAACAAAAATTTTAAGACATCTCAACAATAATATTTGCTTAGAGCTAATATAAAAACCAATGAAGGCCAAACCTGCATATTAAATGGAACTAAAATTTGAAGACAGCTGATTTCCATTTTTTTTCGTTTAATTCTTGACCAGATCTGAGCGTAGGAACAAGACATCTGTGCAAAGTGCAGATTTCCATTTTTTTTCTTTTTTCTTTTGTCTTATAATTCTTGATAATTCTTCACAGCCTAGGAATGAAGGTGGGAGAAAATGTTGTGTCGCCTATTTTTTGGATCAGAAACCGAGAATCCAAAAACCGATATGTAGGAGGAATTTTGAGGGCTGCGTTAAATCGATAAGATAGATGAAATGAAAAAAAGACAGAAAAAAAGGGCAGAAAAAAAAGCAAGCAGATAAATCGACGAAAGGAGAGAAAAATAGAAGTCAGAAAAAAGGCAGAATGAGTTTTAATGAAAAGTCTGGAGAGAAACGCATCGGACAAAAGCATAAAACGCAGTGCAAAGAACATGTCCGTCTCCAATGTATCAGCTTGACACACCGACACTCAAGCGCACACATAAGCGGGGCCATCCACACATTCAACAAAAACCGACAGCAAGGAAAGCCACATCAGCAACAAGCGTGGCCAACTAAGGGGCGCAGGACGACGACGAAGGAGCTAGGAGCACTCACGTTTAATAAGTATACTCCTAAATGAGTTTCTCTTATATTTAGATAAACTAGGGTTATTTTTGTCTTTTTACCAATTTTTTTAAGTTAAAAATATTTTTTTTAATTATGATGGCGCGTGTCATTTAAACTCTGTTACTTCTACTATTTTCATCCATTTTTCAAAAAAAAACCAAAGCACAATGAGGTAAATAGTAGGTTTTAATATGTCAGGGAAGTAACTTACAATATCGCCTAACTACAGGGAGGTTTTCTGTAATTTACCCTAAGATAGATGACGAATTCTTGGACAGTGATCATGAAATACAAGTTGAAGAAGAACAAGAAGGGCATTGATGGTTAGAAACAACCAATCTCATTAGTTTGAGGCACCAGTTGGTAAGCATAAGAATAGTATGAATTACCAACCTGGCAGCCAACAAGGCATGCCATTCTTGTGTCGGTGTATGTGATACAACATCCCACTATATGGGCTCGGTTACATGGATTATATTTCGCTTTTGTTTTGCTGTTTACAGTGAATAATCTAACAGGAATGCTAAAATGGACGTAAGAAGACGAAGGTCCGAGGCTTGTAATAACAGCAGCCATGTCATGATCAAAAGTGATGGTTTTGACATGAATGCCTATCTGGAAATATTATCAAGATCTGAAGCAATTTTATTTCCTTTTGGAAATTGGAACAGCATTTAGTTGTTTCTCTTCGTTCATCTTTTTTATGTCATTATGTGAAATCCTCAAAAGGGATTTACTTCTTTTTTTTTTCTTTTCTCAAGTCATTTGCAACATCAAGCTCTATGATTTGTTCCAATTTGGAAATTGAAGTTGGTAAGTAAACTCATTGAACTTAGTTATGTCGCTTGGAGTGCAGATTGAAATGACCAATTGAAATAAGTTTAATGTCATTCAGTTAACATTATTTAGAAAGAATTCATATGATATTTTCAAAAAATAAAATGGTTTTAATAGCTTTGTAACATTTAGGCATTAGCCTCATTAATCCTTATAACCAGAAAAAGAAAGAAGTTTTTTTTTAAGCATTTAGCCTCCAAATCTTTAATAAAATGGCAAGAATTTAATCAACTGCAAAGGCTCAACTTCTCGCAAATTTCAACAAATAATTAATTTTGATGATGATGAGGAATAGAAGAGGTTTTGGTTTTGGTGTTTTTTCAACTATTATTACTGCTTACATTCGGAATTTATCATCTTCAGGTTTCTTAACTACTAGTGCTCATGCTCTTCCATTTGGTAGATTGCAACTCTTTGGATCTTTTGTGGTTACAAAGTAACTGGTTCCCTGATGCTTTTTTGCAGGATAGTACATGTTATTCAAATTGGAAGTGAATTTAACTGTTGAGCTTGCTTTACATTTTAATTCTTTGGCATCTTGTGAGCCTCTCTACTTGAGCTTCAAGGATTCCTCCTTGATACACTATGGAAAGTTGAAGACGTAATTGTTGGAGTTTGAAACACCAATGAACTTTTGAGACTGTCATTGGGTATGGATGGATGTATATCTGGTCTTATTGCCACCTGGAAAGCCTTTGTGCACAAAAAATGTAACAATTCTCTACAAAACCTGGCTTTGTTTGTACAGAAATCAAACTTAATGGGATTACCATTGCGAAAAGTTTGTGTGAAAATTTTTCCTTCACTTCCTTCCTTCTTGAAGAGAGGAACAACAGTTATTTTAGTTATTTTAGTATAGTATATATTTCGATATTGCTGCATTGAATTAGTTGTAGAGTTCATTCATTTCAATACTATGAATTCGAATTCTTGGTTTCGTAATCTAGTTATTAGTTAGTTATCCTTCATACATACTGAATGCGAACCAATATAAGCAAGACTTGTTTGCATCATTTTGGACCTTTTATATAATTCCAAGTGTTTGGGCAACAATAATTGATGTTTCAAAGCCCCTTAGTCCCTTGGTTGTCTTCTTTATATTCCACGCATTCAGGTTCATCACCATATTTCTTGCAGATAATGGGAGCAGAAAGAAGTGAATTTGTTGCAAGGGTGCTGGCCCAAGTTTTACATGGCAATGTCAAATATTATTCTGAGTTGTAAACCATAGCATCAACTGTTCAGTTTATATATCATGCCTGCTTCAAGAAAATCTGATTCAATGGAGTTTTCTTGGGTAACTAATCTTTTTCATCCTGAGCCACTCCTTTTAGATTCCAAGTTTGAAGTTTTTTAAAATCACGATTTTTAGAGTAATTAATTACCCGTTTCAGATATCAACCACATTTTATATATAATGGTGTACAGGTTATTAGGATAATACTGATAATCCCTTTGTCAGGTATCAATTATTCAATGCCAAGTTTGCCATTTTTTTTTAATGTTTCATCTTAATAATAATACACTCACACTTATATGATAAAGAGCAAAACGCAATAAAGGTCACTCAACTTTTTCCAAATCCGGCTTTTAGTCACTAAATTATTATTTTGGCCAAAAAGATTATCGAACTTTTTAAGTATAGTTTTTATGTCATTCCGTCATTCAACTTTGTTATTTTTCTTTAAAACTGTTAAAATAAAGGATATTTATGTCTTTTAAATATAAATTTTGAGGGTATTTATGTAATGATACAATGGACACCATCTTCAACCTCTCTTTCCAACCTAATCACCGCCAAAATTCCACTTTTCCTCCCTGACCCATTACTACCGTCACCATTCCTTTATTCCAAAAAAATTTATGAAATAATACAATTCAATTAGTTACCGCAAGTGTTGTTTCAAAACCCAGTATAAGGAATTTCAAATGCTTCTAACACTCCAATGAGTTGATATTATAACATCAAGTTTAGCAGCTACTGTGTTTTCCTCCATTTGTCGCGATTAGTTTTTTGAGAAAACTTCCTTTTCAATTCGATGAAGACATTTGGTGCTCCAGTCTTTGTCGAACCCTATCTAAAGCCAATCCTCGGCTCTACAAAAACTTTCCTTTTCTCAAGTAGCAGAATGAGTGCAGTGAACATTACCAACATTATTGTCTTAGATAACCGGCACCTTTTGTCACTCCTTTTCAGTTTAAAAGTTCCCACTAGTGCATCACTCCTCTTAGGCTGTGTTTGGTAGCATTGAATTGGACCCTTTGAATTTGAATTGGAGGGTTCAATTCAAATTCTTGTGTTTGGTTCCTTATTAAATCACAAAAATTGGAATTGTATTCCAATTCAAAATAGTCCAATTCATTGGATTCAATTCTTTACTTGGATCAAAGAATTCCAATCCCATTTCTATTCAAATTCGGGTCAACAATCAACACTATACATATTTTACACATACTATGCACATTTTCACACACTACACATATTTTACATATAATACACACATTTTCACACACTACACATATTTTACACATACTACACATATTTTCACACGCTACACATATTTTCACACACTACCTATATTTTACACATACTACATACATTTTACACATACTACATACATTTTCACACATTACACACATTTTCACACACTACACATTTTTTCACACACTACACATTTTTTCACACACTACACATATTTTAAACATACTACACACATTTTCACACACTACACATATTTTACATATAATATATATATTTTCACACATTACACATATTTTACACATATTACACACATTTTCACACATTACACATATTTTACACATACTACACACATTTTCACACACTACACATTTTTTCACACACTACACACATTTTACACATACTACACACATTTTCACACACTACACATATTTTATACATACTGCACACATTTTCACACACTACACTTATTTTACACATAATACACACATTTTCACACACTACACATATTTTTCAAATACTACTCACATTTTTACACACTACACATATTTTCACACATTACACATATTTTACACATAGTACATACATTTTCACACATTACACATATTTTACATATAATACACACATTTTCACACACTACACATATTTTACATATAATAAACATATTTTCACACACTACACATATTTTACATAGTACACACATTTTCACACACTAAACATATTTTACACATACTACACACATTTTCACACACTACGCATATTTTACACACACTACCCACATTTTCACACACTACACATATTTTACACACACTACACATTTTTTCACACACTACACATATTTTACATATAATATATATATTTTCACACATTACACATATTTTACACATAGTACACATATTTTCACACACTTCACATTTTTTCACACACTACATATTTTTTCACACTCTACCCACATTTTCACACACTACACATTTTTTTACACACTACACATATTTTACACATAGTACACACATTTTCACACACTATACATTTTTTCACACACAACACATATTTTCACACACTACATATTTTTTCACACACTACACATATTTTACACATAGTACACATATTTTCACACACTACAAATATTTTACACACACTATACACATTTTCACACACAACATATTTTTTCACACACTACACATATTTTACACATAGTACACATATTTTCACACACTACACATATTTTCACACACTACACATTTTTTCACACACAACACATATTTTACACACACTACACATATTTTCACACACTACACATATTTTACACATAGTACATACATTTTCACACACTATATATTTTTTCACACACTACACATATTTTCACACACTACATATGTGTAAAATATGTGTAACTTGTGAAAATATGTATAGTATGTGAAAAAATATGTAGTGTGTGAAAAAATATGTAGTGTGTGAAAAAATATGTAATGTGTGAAAATTTGTGTACTATGTGTAAAATATGTGTAGTGTGTGAAAATGTATATAGTGTGTGAAAATGTGTGTACTATGTGTAAAATATGTGTAATGTGTGAAAAAATGTGTAGTGTGTGTAAAATATGTGTAGTGTGTGAAAATGTGTGTTGTGTGTGAAAAAATGTGTAGTGTGTGAAAATGTGTGTACTATGTGTAAAATATGTGTAGTGTGTGAAAAAATGTGTAGTGTGTGAAAATGTGTGTAGTGTGTGTAAAATATGTGTAGTGTGTGAAAATGTGTGTACTATGTGTAAAATATGTGTAGTATGTGAAAAAATGTTTAGTGTGTGAAAATGTGTGTACTGTGTAAAAAAATGTGTAGTGTGTGAAAATGTGTGTACTATGTGTAAAATATGTGTAGTGTGTGAAAATGTGTGTACTGTGTGTAAAATATGTGTAGTGTGTGAAAAAATGTCTACAAAGGATTAAAAATAAATTATTTTAACAATTCTGATTACGATGAAATCTAATTTTATACATTTTTTCTAAACTTCCAAACAAAGAATTTGGAGTTATAATTCAATTCTAAATTAATTTTGTTGTTTTGCCAAACAAAGGAATTAAAACATTTTAGACTTTCAATTCATTGAATTACAATTCTATAGTATTTAAATTCCAATTCAATTCAAATTCTAAACAACCAAACACAGCCTTAAAGACAATTTGGAATGGAAACTCATATATGTTAGATCTGGTGAGGATGAAACTTATGACCAACTTCTAGAAAGTGTTCTTGTTGGGCCAACCAATATTGGCAATTATTGTTTTGACTTACAGGCAGACCTTCTAGATCATTTGAAAATCCGTGAAGAACACATAATTGGTGTGACAAGGATTTGTTCGAGTTGGTGGGTTACCATATGAACAACGAGTATGATGATGATGACTAATTTGTTTTATAGAACGTGGGAGTAATGGTGGGAGTAGATTTGTGAAGATTTGTTGGTTGTGTATATTTGTTGAAAGAGAGATGGGAGTTCTGATGGTGGTGGCGATGGACCGTGGAGGAGGAGGCAGCGAAGTGTTAATAACCAGGAATAAGTATAAAAAGAAATAAACTATTAAATTGGAGTTTTAATATTTAAGAGACATAAATTCCCTCAAATTTAACGCTTTTAAAGAAGATAACAGAATGGAACGATGGAATGACTTAAAAACATTCATTTAGAAAATTCAGTGATGTTTTTAACCAATCTAATAGTTGAGTGATCAAAAGCCGGATTTGAAAAAAGTTGCGTGACGTTTTTTGTCTTTTGCTCTATGATAAATCTCTCTTATAGCTCATTCATGAATGGGTTTAAGATTATCATGTCTTTATTATATCTATCACAAAAAATTAAATTTATAATTATTATGCTATAACACAAATGTTATTAAACTTTACGACATAGATTTAATCTTTTACTTTTATTGAGCAAACTGCCTAAATGGTCACTCAACTTTTTCTCAGTCCGCTTTTTCGTCATCAAACTTTTAAAGTGGCCAAAAATGTCACTCAACTCCTTAAACCCACATACTTAGGTCATTCTGTCCAATTTAATTATTAGTGCAAATGGGAATCAATTTTTTCGAGGGCAAATTTGTCAAGACAATTTTCTCTTCTTCCCTTCTCTCTTATACTAACCGCAATAGATGAACATAACAAAATAGTTCATTCTATAGATTTGAAATTCAAAAAATTCCTTCAAAAAAATTAGAATATATCTAATTCTTTTCTTGAAATTCATAAACTGAAATCTTTCTCTCTCTTTGTCTTAGGCTCACTTTTTCTCTTTCTTTTCTCTCTTTTAAATCCATTAATCTCAAACAATTGAATACTCTTGTGCCAACATCCAAATCAGCCCATATATTTCTGACGATCGATTTGGTCACTCTCTTAAACTGCTACTCTCTTAAACCCAAACCCACTTTTCTTATCCAGAGCCCCTTAAGAAGATGAAAGTATACTTGCGATGGCTGCGCATATATATGGAATCCATCCTTAAAAGAGTTACTTCCAATTTTTATACTTGTTTCCTTTTGGGTATCCACATGAGCTTGATTTTTCTCTTGTGCTTCCATATGATCTGTTATCCTTTAAAGTTGGGAGGATACGGGAACCTCCTATTGGACCTCCTGCTGTTGTTGTTGGAGTTAATAATATTGATCAATCAAGTTTTACCTTGGGGGTTTATGATAGATACTTTTGTTCATTTTGCAAACCTGAAAATAAATTTTTTGAGATATGGATGATGAAAGAATATGGAATGGAACAGTCTTGGACTAAGTTGTTGAAATTTAAAAAGTTTTGAAGCCAACTCAAAATCTTTGCGACCACTGGGATTTCTCAAGAATGGAGATTTAATCGTGGATGTTGATAAAAGAAAATGGGGCTTAATTGCCGCCGGTTATTGTTGCAAGAAAAATGTGGGTGGAATTAAGTATTGGGAAAATTTGTATTAAGGGCGTATTACATTTCATTATTATTAATTAGGGCGCAACTTTAATGTATTTATTGTTAAGCGCGTCAAAATAACTTTATTATTATTTTAATTAGTTAAATACTTTATTACCCCTCCTTTTATCCAATATTTATTATACTGTTAAACAAATACTACGATTATAAAATTATTATTTTGAATCGAAACCCTAATTCCTAATTTTAAAACTCTTCAATAATCTTATATCAATTTGGAAACCCCATTTAACGAAATGGGCATGAAACGCTTGCGCACAGGATGGAGTAGGAAGTTTGGTACAAGCGGTAAAGAGGAAGTTGAAGGAGTGGGTGTTAGGCGAGATGCCTTTGAGGCGCATCTGAACGTAGAGAGACCAGGATTGGAGCGGAGAGCCATGAGTGGAATAGGCTTGAATGAGCTTGTTGTAGAGAAACACATTTGGGTTGGGAAGACTATCAAATAGTCTGCGTGCGTAGGGAAGGTCTAGAGTTTCTAACAGCTTGCTGAGTAAATAAGAGCTATACTTGCTGCAACCTCAATTGGTTCATAAGAAAGTTGGAAACTTTTGGTTGTTAAAAGCGATGACGACTTTGCAATGATTACACAAATGAAAAAACTGGCAACTATTTGAAGAAGTCTTATTAGTTATGGTATTGGCATCTTTTCACCATTTTGTTGGATTTAATACTTTTCTTGAGCTCTTAAGATATTGTAAAGTAGTTTGATTTTGATTGAGCTCTGTAAAATTAAGTTAAAACTTTTGCCAAATTGAAAAAGTAAGCAAGAAAGAAAAAGTGGGCAATGTGGATAAAGGTTAGAATTGGCTGACTTAGATCACTCGAACTCTCAGAAAGTTGAGAAAGAGAAATGGCAGCTCGTTTTTTCCTCAAACATGTTCCCAACTCTAGCAGTTGTACCAGCATGGGAATGGGATCAGCTTTTGCCGCTTTCTTCTGTGACCTTCGATTCGTTGGAACAGTGAGATGGCACAATTAACCAGGGAAATCATGTGTTTTACCTTAAATTGCCAGGGTGACTGGAATGGTGCAGGATGCCACACTAATTACAGGTACTTTAGGATCTTTCAAATGACATACGAATCCCACAAAAATGAAAGCATTGTAGCATTCTAAGAGATTATTGATCATTTAATTCTTTTTGGACATACAGTACGAAGAGTATGAGAGAGGATGGAGGCTTTGAAAAAATAAAGTAATTCTCAATCTGTCTCTTCGACACAAAGAGCACATAAGTGCTTATGGGGAAGGAAATGAAAAAAGGTTGACAGGAAAGCATGAGACTGCCAGCATCAACACGTTTGCTTGGGTATGCCCTTCTAGTTGATATAATACATTCTGTATGAACATAATAAATCACATTATGAAGTCCTTCCTGTATTCCTATTTAACTTTCTTGATTAAAATATGCAGGGAGTTGCTAATCGTGGTTGTTCAATCCGTGTGGGTCGTGCTACCGAGAAGAACGGCAAAGGTAGTGCAGTCATTAGAGCATCATAATCAGTAACAACAGTGAAAGATAGTCTCACAAACTAAGTTTTTGGTTTTTTCTTTCCTTCTGTGGTAGGTTATTTGGAAGACAGGTGCCCAGCTTCTAACATGGACACCTATGTTGTGACATCATTACTTGCCGAAACTACAATCCTGTGGGAGCCCACACTTGAGGCGGAAGCTCTTGCTGCTCAGAAGATTGCATTAAAGGTTTAAACAACTGAAGCTGGAGTAGATGGACATGAACATGAACAGAAATGGATAAAATCCTGAACTGAAGCTTGCTCTCTTTCTTTGTCACTGTTTTGGGGAGACACTGTGTAAACAAGTCCCGTAAATCTAGTCGTTAGTCGTGCTTAAGTTTTTGGAAAATGGTTCCTTTGATGAGCCAATTGTTTGGGATAAGAGGGGTTCATGAATCTGTTTGACAATAAATTGATGATATTGAATTCCTGATTTTTTTACAATATCTTGGTGTTCCCATGATTCTATTTCAGGTTTTCGCATACATTTTTCACATTTGATAATTAAGCATCACAATACCAAAAGGCTCAAACATTGACTGAATCGAAAGAGACTTTCTTTGTTTCCTTTGGGGTCAGAATTTCCCAGCTATTCAAGTTGAATGTGATAATATCTTTAGGACAAGGAAAGTATACTGTAAAAATCTCATCTCCCAATTTAGATGCAGTTTGAACATGAATATCCCAAAAAAGTGAATTGCCAACAGCATCAATGGTCCCAGTATTTTCAATAAAGCTATCTATGGGAATCACATCATATTCAATGAGCATTTCTTGTGCCATATTTAGGACCTAGTTTTACAACATTGGAAGGACAAAGAGATTCTTCTCCCCTCTGTGAGGCAAACTCAAGATAACGTGAAGAATTTGAGCCATTTCTTTGAATTGAAGATAATCCCTTTTAGCAGTAATGTTCTAACCAAACTATAGATTTGAATCCACGTTTGGAACCATCCTTGCTTATAAATTCTCCCTTTTGCACTTGAAAAAGGTTGTCATTGCATCAGGATTTCTCCTGCTGTTTTGAAGTTTCAAAGGCCATGGCTTCTGGAGCAAGCAAATCAGCAGCATTTGGCCTTCTTGTTCTCAATGTCATACTTTATTTCATAGTAGCAGCAATTTCAGGTTGGGCAGTAAATCACGGGATTCAAAGAGCTCGCAAAACAGGTTGTAATATCAAAGAATTTCTTCAACATATGATTTTTTAACTAGATTTTACAGCAACATTTGATGATTATACTAGAATGATTATTAGCAAAGTACAAACCTCCCCATTACAACTTTGCAAGAATCAAGTTCAGTTTACAGAGAGTTATGAAAAAGTACAAAAACTCATCCACCAAGACCAAGGCATCATCGTGTGTGTGCCATAATGTACTGCACGGAAATTCACGGAGAGAAAAATATGTTGGAATAAGGATGAGAAAATGTTCTCTCTCGTTAACTCATGAATCAAAATCATTTCAAGAAATTTTAACAAAGTTTCAGGGTTACAAAAGGTTAAGCTTGCATCCCTTTCAGAATACGCAATCACTCATCTACTTATTCTTCAAAGCATCAAAATTTTTCTGTGATTAAAAATGGATAGAGGAATTACCAAACATGGATGGTTGCTCATCAGTTAAACTGTGTGCATCTACATGCGATATCCAGCCAGTTAGCTAATAGAAAAGGAAAGTAGAATGGTTTAACAGTCATTTAAATCAAGAATTATCACCCTCAACAAAGTAATTTAACGCTTAAATTTTGCAGGGTGCAAATTCCCCTCGTTTATTGGAAAAATGGAGCAGATATCTTAAAAAAAATAAAAGATTAATAAAAAGTTTTGATATACTTTCTGAAAGATGAAATACCTCTTTTAGCTGCTCCTTGACAGTAGCTGCGGCAAATGGCATGAAAGGCCTGGAGAACACTTTGTTGTACGGATGGCCATGTCAAGTTAATCAAGGAAAAGAGATGGCAGGTGTTCTTGTGGGATTCTAATAACGCCACTGGTACTTCCAAGGAAGAATCTTGATGGACAGTTGATAGAGCACGATGCGTAATAGTTGCAGCTGCAGTTGATCGAGCAATTTTTTTTAAAAATCACAACTTTAAGAGTTTTAAAATTAGGGATTAGGGTTTAAATTCAGAATAATAATTTCATAAACGTAATATTTGTTTAACGGTAGAATTAATATTGGGTAAAATGAGAGATAATGAAGTTTTTAACTAATTAAAATAATAATAAAATTATTTTGACGCCCTTAACAATAAATACATTAAAGTTGCGCCCTAATTAATAATAACGAAACCTAATACGCCCTTAATGCAAATTTTGCCTTTAAGTATTCTTCATTCGCTAATCTATTCAAATGAGATAAGTTTGACTCTATAAATATTAAAAGACATAAATACCCTTTAATTTAACGGTTTTAAATAAGTTAACAAAGAAATTGGTGACTAAAAAATATACACTTTAAGAATTCAATTATGTTTTTTGCCACTTTAAAAGTTCACTGACAAAAGCACGAATTTAGAAAAAGTTTAATGTCCTTTGGGCCAGTTTGCTCTACTTTTATTATGTTTATTAATAAACTTAAGTTTATAATTATTAAATGTAAACCCAAATGTGAGTTATTTTAGTGAAATAAGGGCGTTTCGAGTATTGGAAATGCTTATGTTGCATTAAATAATTGGTGACTAAAAAAGGTTTGTTGAGTGCATTAATAAACTTTAAACGGTAAATAAAAATGTAGTTTATCTTTAAAATTACAATTAACTTTAGGGATGATTAAGGTCATTTATCTTTAAAATTAATTGAAACTCGTGTACATATTTAAATTTATTTTTTTTTTGAATAATTGTAAAGTCAAAGGATATAAAAGTTTGTGTACATAATTCTTGTAAATTCATAAATAGTTAAATTTTAATTTTCCGAGTTATTATTAAAAATTAAAAAAACAAGAAAATCAAGTCTACTTCCAAGAAGTGGTTTCTACCTTGCACTTTTTTGGGTGGGTTTTATTTCAATGATTTAATTCATCATCCCTTGGAAACTCCCTCTAAAGTTAGAAATTTCCCCATTATTCAGGAAGAAACAGCAATTGGCGTTTGGCCCATCTCGATGATGACGAAAAGGGGAGCTTTTGCTATGGGTAGAGCTCAGATTCGAAAAGCACTGAAACGAGGTACCAACTCTACTGCTATTCTTGATTTTCTTTGGTCTCCGTACCCAAATCCAAACCCATTTGTTCTTCATTATGCAACGTACACTGGTAGTTGTTTCAATTGGCATGCTGCTGGGTTGAGGAATGATATTGTTAAAATCAAGAATGTTGATGATGCTGTGGATTTGTACAATCATATGCTCCGAATGAGACCTCTGCCTAATGTAATCCAATTCAACCAACTGCTTGGGCGCCTTGTTAAGATGGAGCATTATTCACCTGCCATCCCCATTTACAGAGATATGCGCGTAAGGGGCACCCCAACTAGCGACCGTACCATGACTACAGTCATTAACTGTTACTGCCTTGTTGGTCGAGTCGATTTTGGGTTTTCTGTTTTGGGGACCTTCTTCAAGCTTGGTTTTATGCCTGATGTAATCACATTTAGTACCATACTTAAAGGGCTCTTTCTAGTTGGTAGGATTTCTCAGGCGCAGGAATTGTTCCTCAAGATTCTTTATGAAAAACTCTGTCAACCGGATCAAGTTATGTATGGAACTGTAATAGATGGTCTTTGTAAGGCGGGGAACACTGGTAAAGCCATTGAATTCCTGAGACTCATGGAAAATAAAAATTGGGAACCCGACACTATTATCTACAGCACTATTATTGACAGTCTGTGCAAGGATAAAGCAGTGGATAAAGCTCTTTCCCTTTTACATGAGATGATTCGAAAGGGCATTCCCCCTAATGTTGTCACTTACAATTGTTTGATTCATGGCCTTTGTAATTTAGGCAAATGGAAAGAGGTCAAAAACTTATGGAATGAGATGATGGGTTTCGGTATTTCTCCAGATAGAGTTACTTACACTATCATGATAGATTCATTTTGCAAGGAAGGATTGATGAAAGATGCTGAAGACGTTTTTCAGATCCTGGTACAGAGAGGTGAGAATCCTGATACTGTAACGTATAACGCAATGATGGATGGGTACTGTTTGCAGGGGCAAATAGATGAAGCAATGAAAATTTTTGACACAATTGTTGCTAAAGTCCTTGTTCCCAATATTCTCAGCTATAATATTATGATCAATGGATACTTTGGGAAAATGAAAATGGATGAGGCCATGAATCTCTTTCGTGAGCTACCGCACAAAGGATTAACACCTAATACAAGTACTTATACCACTGTCTTGAAAGGGTTATTTAGGATGGGTAAATGTGTTTCTGCAATAGAAGTTTTCAACGAGATGCAAGCTGCTAGCCTAAGTCCTAATTTCCATACGTACTGTGTGTTGTTGGATGGCTTATGCAAGAGTGGACATGTTTATGAAGCCCTGGAATTACTGCATACGATTGAAGCTGCAAATCTTCATACAAAAATGTACAATATTATCCTTGACGGATTATGCAAAACTGGGAGACTTGATATTGCTCGAGGACTTTTCAATAGTCTCTCTGTTAAAGGATTATATCCAGATGTTATAACATACACCACGATGATAACTAGCCTTTCTGCTACGGGTTTGCTAAAGGAAGCTAAAGAGCTTTTCTTGAAAATGGAAGAGAATGGTTGTTTGGCTGATCGCATCACTTTCAGTGTTGTTGCCCGAGGACTACTTCAGATAGGTGAATATGACGAAGCAGAGATGTTTCTTGAGGAAATAGCTAGGAGGGGATTTTCACTGGATTCATCTACTTTTTCCGCTCTACTAGATTTGCTCCCAGAAAAACTAAGTGATATTTCTCTTCTGAAGATAATTCAGAAGTTTGAACCAAGTGGCACAAGGTGAAAGTCCAAGTGGCACAACATTTTGGTTAATTGCAATTTTCTGGAGCTCTGAGGGTCACATTGTTATATAGTTCCAATTAACGCTATCTGTAGAAAGGTGCACGCTATCGATGACTTAGAAAGCTGTTTCAATGCATATCATTCCAGCTTGCAGCAATTTTCGGTTTGAAGCTTATAATCTGGAACACTTAGTGAAAGATTGAGGTATCATGTTCAACCCAGTGTAGATTGTCTCCCTTTTCGTATGGTGATGTATCTTATTCCTTTTTCTGGTTTGAGAAGTTTCCTTTTAGGTGTTATATTCGGTTGCCTGCTATTACTATCTGGTGGATTTTGGGGCTCTAAGTATATGTGTGAATAGGGGAGAGGGAATTTGTTTGGCTTAATAGAAATTTTTAATACGAATCACTTGAAACTTTGTTGTTATACTGTTTGTTGGTGTGGAGAAAAAGAAAAAGGAGAACTGTATTTCATAGTAAAATTATTAAGATTAAAATATAACTTATTCATTAACATAACAAAATATAGAGATCAATCTTTTCCTCTACTGCTATGAGGTTCATTAATTTGATTCAAACTGCTATTTACCACAGCTGTTTCTTTGTTCTGTGACATAAGTTTGCCAAATGTAAACAGTAAATTTTGAAAGAATGAAGAAAAGGCATGCATTCCAAATGTGAATTGAAGTTACAAAGTTTCACACTTCCATTGTTATCTCTACATTCTTTGACAAATTGACTGGACCAGTTCTTCTCATCATCAATCACTTTTCTCACCAAAATTTCATTTTAGTTCTTGTACAGTTAGTGCAAGGGAGGAGGGTTTTGATGCTCTTCTTAGTTAACTTTCATACTAGTATATATTTGCTTTTGAGAGAAATATATCTTTGAATGTGATTTGTTAGCAGAGAAACTCGAAGTTGCTTTTTTTTTTTAAATGAAACATTAAATATTTTTAGTTAAATTCTATATTATAAAATTTCTGATTGCTTGTCTAGTTTTAAAAGGAAATGGATGATGATGGTGATGTGAGAGAAAGATGATGAATTGAGAGATTATTGATATCCATAGTGGATGGCCGAATCATTCCATTCAATTCTTTCTCGCAAATCCAGAATCCCAAAATTTATTTTGATATTTAAGCGAAAAAATTACGATTCCGACATCACATATCACAACTTCAGTGAAATCCTTTTTCCCATCAAATATGTTTGGTGGCTCCTTGAAAATGATTCAACTATTTTCTTTTTTATTCAGTTCATCTCAATATTGGTAACTCTGTCTAGTTATAAGCAATTTGCCTGTTTAAAATAGTTGGTTTGAAGGGCGAAAAAGGAGGAAGGTTGCGAGAAACTAGCCATTGGCATAGTATCACATTATAAATCGTGTAAAACACAGTGACGAAAAGTCATCCATATAATCGACATCACTTACAGGAATTAAGGCTTAGTTGCCATTGTTATTCATCCAAATATCTGTAAGCAGGGTAGTTCAAAAAAGAACAATAAAATAACATTAAGCAGCAGATAACAATAAAATGCAGCATCGGTAAGGATTTAAAGGCAATATAACACAACAAATGCTTCCTCCAATCATATAGTAGTGATTTACTTCTTGGATATCTTTGATCCCTGTTCTGCTTGGGTTAGTATATAATAGTTATTTCTTTCATTCTGCTAGCACAAGATTGTGACTTGTGAGTGAATCTTAGTTGATTTCCTGATAATGAAACCATCCTCTTATGTTTTGCTGAGAATTGACTATGGAGAATTTCATTGACTTCATTGGGTTCAAGCCAGAGCTTCTTGTCCCTGCCACACTTGAGAATACTGGCGGTCAGCCGCTTATGAAATTTCATCCACACCATCCTTTTCTTGCTCTTTTCTTCACTATTTGGGTAGTGTCTACTGCAATTTCAGATTGAAAAATAACTTTATTGACATCAAAAATGGGTTAAAGATTGCAGGAGTTGCTGGTTGTGTCTTTTACATAAATATTCTTTAAATTTATATTAAAATATATATATATATATATATATATATATAGCATCTAATTTAACAATTTTAGAGAAAATAAGACAGTTGAATAATGAAATGAGTTAAATATATCCATTTAAAAATTTAGTGACGACTTTTGGCCAATTTAATAATTGGATGATCAAAACCTAAATTTGGTAAAAGTTGATATTTTTGAACTTTTGATTTATAAACGTGTATAGTGCGAAAATATATGCAATATATACGAAATATGTGTAGCATATGCAAAATATATGCGAAATATGTGTGTGATGTATAGGATATATAAGTGTGAAAAAGGGTTTAATATGTGTCTTTTTTTTTTTTTGAAAAATAACACACTTTCATTGATAATATTGGTAATACATGGTACATCTTAACAGAGTATTGGAAGGGAGTGGGGAGATCTAAATTTTGCCAACTCAGATGTGGCTAATATATGAGTTTGGTGAAATATTCTCCTAGACCCTTTTACAAAGTAAACCTGTTGACCGCGTAAGGCTCAAGCTATTATATCTGTTATGATACTGTTAATTTCTACACTACCAACTTTATCATTTTCAACTTGCTTGAGGAGGTTGCTACAATCTGTGAAGCTGCAAATCTTCATGTATCTATGTACATTATTATCCTTGATGGATTATGCAAAACTAGAAGACTTGATATTGCTCGAGGACTTTTCAATAGTCTCTCTGTTAAAGGATTAAATCCAAATGTTGTAACGTATACCACGATGATAGCTAGCCTTTCTGCTGCTGGTTTGCTAAAGGAAGCTAAATTTCCAAACGGGTATTCACCCGGAACTGGTGTTTACAATGCAATGCTCGATATTCTTGGCCGGATGCATCGGTTTGATGAACTCTGCCATGTGCTCGACGATATGTCTAAGAGAAAGATCTTGATCAACAAGAGGACGTACGGGGTTGTTGTTAGTAGATATGCTGCAGCACATAAAGTTGAAGAAGCTATTGGGTTCTTTTATAAGAGGAAAGAGTTCGGTCTAGAGCTTGATTTGATCGCATTTCAAACTCTTCTCATGTCATTGTGTCGGTACAAGCATGTAGAAGCAGCTGAGTTTTTGTTCCTCAACAAGAAGAATGAGTTTAAGGATCATGTAAAGACTTGGAATATCATTTTAAATGGATGGTGTGTTTTGGGTAATTTGCGTGAGGCGAAGCGGTTTTGGAATGAAATTGTGACTTCAAAGTGCAAACCGGATAAGTTCACATATGGGATTTTCATTAATTCTTTGAGCAAGGCGGGAAAGATAAGCACTGCTGTGAAATTGTTTCAGGCAATGTGGAATAAGGGTTGTGAGGCAGACGTTGCTATTTGCAATACAATCATTGATGGTTTGTGCTTCAAGAAGAGGATTCTAGAGGCTCTTCAGATCTTCCGCGAGATGAATGAGAGAGATTGTTTACCAGATGTTGTCACTTATAACTCACTTATTAAGCATTTGTGTAAGATTAGGAGGATGGAAAATGTTTATGAGCTTTTGGGTGAAATGGGGAGAAAGGGAGAGGGCATTTTGCCAAATGCTAGAACTTACGGTTATTTGTTGAATTGTGCAAAGAAGCCGGAGGAAGTTTATGGGATTTTGGAGAGGATGGAACGGAACGGGTGTAAGTTGGATGGTGATGCATACAATATGCTTCTGAGATTGTTTATGGAATGGGGTGTGGATGACAGAGTGCGGGCTATTTGGCTAGAAATGGAGAAGAATGGAGTTGGACCTGATAAGAGATCTTACACAATTATGATTCATGGCCTTTTTGACAAGGGATTGTTGATGGACGGTCTGAACTATTTTCAAGATATGACATCTAAAGGAATGGTGCCTGAGCCAAGGACCAAATTGTTGGTTGATGCCATGAAGATTAAGTTGAATGACAAAGATTCATCAAAGAAATCGAGAAGGGAAAAGGAGGCAGAGGATTTTGGAAAAGGAACAAGAAACTAGGCTGAATTGCCACTGAAGTCTGAAGTTACATTTTGATCACTCAAAAGAAATTCACACTGGAATATTGCATTGAGTTTCCTTTGAACTGGCTAGGCAAGTAACAGACGTAGCATGCATCGTTAGTGTTTCTGAGTGGCAATATCCATTTTGCTCGTATACACTTCATTTGAGTGGTTTATGCAACATTACTTTCTGATTGACCGGAGCAACGACAGGCAATCGTATTTAAGCCTATAGAGACAGAAACCAAACAGATTCAGAATGAAATGTTTTTGTATTTAGATCTGTTAACTCCAAATGGCAAAAGAAAAAGAGGGATGAGGGATGAGGGATGAGCACTAAGCCAAACTCTTTGAAAATGATGATTAACGAAGATGTATGTATATTTTTTTGGCATATTAACATTGTTAGTTGTACTGACAAATAGAAAGCAATTTTTGGAACAGATTTGTAATAATATTCTTGATTCATCTCACAATTGTACTTGTAAAAAATTAATAATTTACAATTAGATTTTTAAGAAAATTAAAACTTTGATCTCTCTACAAATTAAAATATAAGTTTTTCTTATGTAATTTTCCTAACAAATTATACTTTCTGAATGTGCTACTGTTTCTATTCCTATCCTCTCCTTGAAGTTCAACTTTTTTAACTCAATTTTGTAATTTTCTTAGTGAAAATGAAAGTGGTAATTTTTATTGTTCTCTTCAAGATATTGAAAAAATGGCTTCAATTTGTTTGAAATAATTCAATTTTTTGGCTTTTCAAAAATCCATTTCAATGAATCGGTATATATATATATATATATATATATTTATATATTACCAAACTTAAATTCTTGTTTTTTTATTATAATTTTTAAGAATTGCTGAAAAATAATTCAAACATGAATATTACACGAAATTCGTATACCAATTGTGAATGGAATTTTCAAAATACGTCAAACTAAGTGCCACCCACCGCCATGGCACCATCATCCCACGCCACCACTATTCCCAAGACGAATTCTTCACCATCATCCCACACCACCACTGCTTAGATGACGACTTCTTGGGCAGAAGTTCAAACTAAGTGCCTCCCACCACCACCATGGCCCAGTCATCCCATTCCCACACCACAGCTATTGCCTAGAAGACAAATTATTGGCAGAAGTGTAAGGACCATCATCCCGCACCACCACCGCTTAGAAGACAACTTCTGACAACTTCTTGGCAGAAGTTTAGGATGATAAGAAGAAGAAGATCATTTGATACTTTTTCAACTATTATTACTACTCATATTCACAAATCATCATCATCATCTTCAGGTATCTTAACTACTACTGTTAGTGCTCTTCCATTTCATTTTCCCAATCCCAATCCCAATCCCAATCCCAATTCCCCATTTGGGTTTCATTATTCTTCTGCTGTAATTACTAGTAAGGGGAGGAATAAGCATAATAAGTCTTGGTCTGTGTTCGGGTTGAGGAAGATTATTGGTGATGTTAATTGTCTGGAAGATGCTTTGGGTTTGTACAATCAAATGGTCCGAATGTGGCCTCTGCCTAATGTAATTGACTTCACTCAACTGCTTGGCCGTGTGGTTGAGATGGAGCATTATTCTGCTGCCATTTCCCTTTACAAAGATATGTGTGTTAAGGGCACCCCTGTTAACGAGTATACCATGAATATAGTCATTAACTGTTATGGCCTTGTGGGTAGACTGGATTTTGGGTTTTCTGTATTTGGATTGTTCTTCAAGCGCGGTTTTGTGCCACAAATATCGACCTTTAACACTTTACTCAAAGGACTCTTCCGAGAAAACAGGATTTCCCGAGCACAAGAGTTGTTCAAGAAGATAATATATGAAAAGCTATGCCAACCCAATGAGTATATGGTTGGGACTGTGATGGATGGACTCTGTAAGGCGGGGAACACTGGAAAAGCTATTGAATTCCTTAGAGCTGCGGAAAGTAGTGGAACCTGCAAGCCTAGCATTAAAGCCTACAGCACCATCATCGACAGCCTGTGCAAGGATAAAATGGTTGATGAAGCTCTTGCCCTCTTACGTGAGATGATTGGTAAGGGCATTGTCCCAAATGTTGTCACTTACACTTGTTTGTTTCGTGGCCTTTGTAATTTAGGCAAATGGAATGAAGTCAAAAAGTTGTGGAATGAAATGATCGGTTTTGGTATTGCTCCCGATATCGTTACTTACACTATTGTGATTGATTCATTATGTAAGGAAGGACTGGTAGAAGATGCAGAAGATGTGGTTCAGATCATGGTTCAGAGAGGTGAGAATCCTAATATAATCACGTACGGTACGTTGATGGATGGGTACTGTTTGCGAGGCCAAATAGATGAAGCAAGAAAACTTTTTGATACTGTGGTTGCTAGTGGTCTTTGTCCTAACACTGTCTTCTACAATATTTTGATCCAAGGATATCTTAAGGAAAAGAGAATGGATGAGGCAATGCATCTATTCCAAGAGATTCTACGTAAAGGTCTAACTCCTCCAATTCATACGTACAACATTCTCTTGAAGGGATTATTTCAACTTGGGAGGTGTAATGCTGCAAGAAAAGGTTTTAATGAGGTGCAAGCTGATGGCCTGAAACCGGATTTTCATACCTATTGTATAATGCTGGATGGTTTTTGCAAGAATGGACATGTTGATGAAGCTTCGCAGTTATTGCATAAGATGGAAATTGATGGAGTAGAACTTCATATAACTATGTATACTATCATCATTGATGGATTGTGTAGAAGTAGGAGACTTGATAGAGCACGGGATCTTTTTAACAGTCTATCTCTTAAAGGAATGGATCCTAACGTTATAACATATACCAGGATGATCACTAGCCTTTGCATGGAAGGTTTGCTAGAGGAAGCTAAAGAGCTTTTTGTGAAAATGGAAGAGAATGGTTGCTTTCCAAATGAGAGAACATACAATGTTATTGTCCGAGCACTTCTAATAGGAGGTAAACATGATGAGGTGGTGGTTTATCTTGAAGAAATGGATAGGAAAGGATTCTCGTTGGATTTATGTAACTTTACAAGTATACTAGACTTATTCCCTGGAAAAGAAAATGTCCTTTCTCCACTTAAAATAATTCAGAAGTTCGATCCCAGTAGTAGCAGGGCGTGAAAGCTATGAATGTAGGGATGAATTGCATTTTATAAACACATTCCAGGTTTTCTGTATCTTTGATGCCTTCAGTGCCATCAAAGCCAGGTTGTATCCCAAACAATTTCAACATGAGAATGTCATTTTGTAGGCAACTGTATTTCTGTGATGTTGCAAAGGGAGGAATGAGATCAATCAATTTGGTCTGTGATGTTGCAAAGGGAGGAATGAGATCAATCAATTTGGGGCACCGAATTTGAGGATGTTAAGCAAGCCCTCGTAGATTTTTGCATTGTAAGTGTACTAATTGTTCTATCAAAAGCATCTTATTTCTATTTTTAGTGATGAAGTGTGGCAAATGATCCAACTGATTCAATTAATATGATTAACTCACAAAGGAATATTATATTCTATGTCAATTGTCTTGATGGTCATGCCTTCCCAGTTTTTGAATTACCCATAACTAGAGATTAAACCACTCCCCTGACATCCAAAGGAAGGATGCATACCATGAGAGCATTTGCGCTAACAGGGTTTCCTGAACACTAAACAAATAATTACATGCTAATGCTACATTTTATGTAATTCTTGGTAGTGTAAGAACATACTACAAAACACAACGGCAGATTATTCAAGTGCTCCCTACAGCAGCAAGCTCTTTCTTCAGTTTAAGGATTTCAACCCCATAAGAAGCTAACTGTTTCTTCAATTTTTCAGAAGCTGCTTCATACTTTTTGTTCATGAGGTCCAAGTCATGTAAAGTCTCCGTGTGTCTGCATCGATGTGCATCCAGTTTAAGTTGTGTATTAATGAAGGTCTCATCCTGAGCTTGGCCTTTTCCTTGTTGCTGATAACTTCATCCTGCATGCATACAATGGAGAGAAATGAGAAATCACATCTATGTTGAACTAATACCTTATAGGCTTGCAAAATGCACATAAATGTTGATTAATTCTTCATTGCACACTTTTGAGAAAAGGAGAAATATTTCAAACTATACACCTTGTTTTACACTACTAAAAATGCTTCTGACCTGCATTCAGGTAAAAGAAATTTACCTTGTAGCATCTGGCTTCAGAAGGAAAGTCTTCCAGTTACATTGTCCACCTCATTCTTTGTGGTCAAGAACTGTGTAAATATAACCACATTACCTACCATCTAAAAATGGACCAATAAACCAACACTATGAAGGTGATCTCAGCAAGCCTATATTCATTGTGTCATTTTTTCCTGATTAAATCTACTGCTACATTCTGCACTTCATTTGGATATCACGTTAATTCTCATTTCTTGAAAAGTTTTTATAATTGAGTGCTTAATGAATTTCTAGTAAGATGAAAACCTGAAGCTCCGTCGACGGAAGTGATTCAGTATCCAGCTCTTGTAACTGAGCCATCAGGTCTTCTCTTTCTTTTCTAAGACTTACTAATTCCATTTGAACCTTTTCTAGTTTGTCACAAGTACATTGATGCTCCAATGAAAGGCACTTCCAATTGTGAATTCATAATCTGATAGAAAAACTGATTAGTTTCCAGGGGAAGCAAAAACAACTTACAAGGACTGTTAAAGTAAACACTTGCATTGGCTTGTACTCCTGAGTCCTTCGACTTTGATCATTCAAAGTCAGTAGATCTTCTCTCAGCTTATCAATCTCTGCTGATTTCTCTACACTGTACAGCGTTTAAAAAGGTCATACTGGAATATTAACACACTAAAAAAGAAGTTATGACACCAAAAATGGAGAAAACCACGTTAAACAGCTTGATAATCATATTCATAATCTCATGTGAGCCCACACAAGTCAGACAGGTTTGCAAGCATATGGCATAACTAGATGACAGGAAAATAGACAAACCTGCCATTTCTTCTCCGATTCTGCATTTTTCGCTGAGAGTGTCAATTTACCCTCGACGACACTGCATTGATTTCTACAAAATGGTACGTCGTTTTATACCAAATTTAAAATACCTACTTCAAAGGATTTAAAATAGTAAGTGGAAATAGGGTCGAATCCCACGGAGAACGGAGCACAGTCTATTTAGTTAATTCAACAATTTGTCACAATTCAATTTTAAATATCAAATCACGATAATTAAACTTAAAAATAAATCAAACAATTTAACTAAAATTATCAAAATAAAAATGCAAGAAAATAAAAGTCCGGCAAATAAGTAAATCCACACTAATTAAATATTCATCGATCATTGACTCAATAATTAATTAATGTTCATAAACCAACCAGTTATAGGTTACCGAGAATCCAGCTCCGACGTAACCCAATTCCTTCTTAATTTCTCGATAATTAGCAAGAATCAGCTTAAACTAATTATTTCTCTAATTAAGACACAATTCGGCTGGAATCAGCCAATACCAAATTTAATGTCCTAACAGCATTAAGAATTAAATGAACCCAATTTTAACAAATCACAATCAGAATCAGCAGTCGTAATTTATTAACCTATTGTTCTCGTCTACCTGACAGTAGCTTTACCACTAATCAATCCTATCTATTAAATACAGATACTTAATGGGAGATTAATTGGCATTATTCAAATTAAATAAATTGATTCAAGATTTAAATAATCCAAATAACTAACGATATGCCACAGAGAACTTTTCGGAATCTATGAAACATTAATTTAGCATGCGCATTTTCATCTCACAATAAAATAATAATTAGTACTTCATTACTTAAATGCCGGAAAATAAAACTATTTACAAGACATAATGTACCTAAAAACAGATCAAAACACAAAAATCGACATTACTAAAATCAAACTAAATATAAGTAAAGATAGAGAAAGCTTATTCCACTATTGAGCCTGTCTTCCGTTTGGACGAATGAGACCCCTCTGGTTGCAATTGTAAATGAAAATCTGCATTTTCTCTGAATGACGAAAAATACTGTAACATAAATTAAATTAACTCTACTAAATGTACGAAAATTCTGCGAACTAGAAACATAAAAAAAACTAAATCCTATCTAATTTAAATAATTAACTAAAATATGAAAATATGGACACAGACTCAGAATTAAATTTTAAACTAAACATTAAAATTGACCATGACTACTATAAGAACATACTTAACTATTAATTTATGCAATTAAAACCAAAATTAACTACTGTGACTAAAAATCAAAACTAAATATTCACTCAGTCTAATTAATTTCTGAGACTCAATGAAAACTAGAATTAAAGTCAACTATAATGCTCTGACTCCAATGTAAGACACTGCAGTTTAATCATGTGAGAATTCAACATCCTTTGACTCAAATATGGAAGCCTAGAATCTGAACTACTTTCATGCATGTGCATAAAGAATGAATGCAATTAAAACTCATCACTTTAACTCACGGATTCGGGAGGAAATTGTCAACGAAATTGACTAAAGATGTAGGAACACAAATTGACTCATTAATGAAGGAATTAAATAATAAACACCATTCAATTCTTTTATGATTCAACTTTGAAATTTTCTAAGGCAAGATGAAACTTGTTTACCATGGAAAAAAAAATATGAAAGGCAAGAAATCAAATTATTCTAAAAACGGGCATCACAGTAAAATTCAAAATTAAGAATTAATGGAGTCAAAAGAAAAGCTTTTTTATAAATACGTAAAAACCTAAACTTAACTCTAAACTACTTCTAAAAAAACTAATCAACTACATTAATTAAACTACTCAATACGTCTCTCCCTTTTTACTACCTATTCTTTCTCATTATATAGAGAAGGTTATTAAGCCTAGGAAACAAACCTTTAAAGAAATTGGAATTAATCTAGAACTCTTCCTAAACATGATAAAAAACAATATAAGGATAAAATCAATCCTAAAATATGCCACAAACGGCTTATTAAAAATAGGGATGCAACCCTTTAATAAAAAATCACCAAATTATCTTATTTTCCAAATTGGATATTGACTAAAATATGATAAGGCAATCTTCTCTTCCAAATCAAACTCTTCAAGACTTCAAGTAATCTCCAAATCTTTCCAAATTGTCTTGTACGTAAAACTCCATTGCCCAAATCCAATACAAATCCAATACAAATTGATCTTCATCTATATCTTTAAGCACAATTATCCTTCTTTCCAAAATTATCAAATTCTGCACCAAAAGCAATTCTTAATGCATAAAAAATATCAATTAAATACCAAAACCATAAAAATAATTAACATAGAAAACGGAGTTATCAAACCTTCCCACACTTAAACGATGCTTGTCCTCAAGCATCTTAACAAAACAAAATACATGAAAACAAAATAAAACTTAAGACACGACAAAAAACACAATTATCCAAAATTCTAAAAATTAGGTATGACTCAATCAAATTGGAACTTCAACCAACTATCCATTTTCCCAATCCTTTGTATCAAATACATACATAGTCTTTTTCTTCAAAGTCAAAACACACAAGAATGAACCAACTCTCAAGTTCACTCTAAGCACTCACAGATATAGCAATATTGGGTTCATCCACTCAAAATAAATTATAAAAGAAATTATTACCATAGACTTGCAAATATGTCATATATCCACCACAAATATAAAAACCATGCATAAATCAAAAGGACTTTTATTGGGTTGTAATGGGGCTAGGGTAATATAGGTGGGATATAAAGAAAGGAAAAATGGCTAAAAATATACCAAAGTATAAAGTAACTTGGCAATGTCATCATCTCAATTGTTATGCAAACTCAATCAACATTAGTGCTCTTTCTTTTACATTTTTTTTATTTTCTCTTCCTCTTTTTTTTTTTGATATTTTTCTGTTCTTTTTTTTTTTAATAGAACTCTTTTTTTCTTTCAACCCATGCTTCTATTTGGGCATATAGGACAGAGAATAATTTCACCAACTAGAACACTTTGCTCTATTCAAATTTCAAGATGCATTTTCTTTACTTAAACACATTGAAGATGACTTCGCACAATCCTAACTTTGCCATTTACACTTTGGGGGAACAAAAAAGAAAGCTAAACAAGGCTAAAGTTGAATATTTTTAGTGGTTTAAACAAAGAAAAGGGGATTTAAGCTTCAAGTGGGCTTACTAGGGGTAAATATAAGGGTAGGAAAAAAAAATCTAAAGCAAAAATGGCTAAAATCCTAAACGCCTTAATCACATTTATGCACAATTTCAAACTTGTGGTTTCAACATGTACAACAAAGCAAATTTTGTAATAAAAATCAAGTATAATTATTCTCTCTTAAAAAAAAATCATTTAAGCACCAAAAAGTGGGTTTAGATGCTTAGGCTCAAATCCTCACTTTAAGTAGGCAATAATAGTTCATTCTTATATATTCATCTTCCTTTGAATCATACAAAGGCATACATATATTTGACCACAAAGGATTCAACCAAAACTTCCATACCAAGTTCCAATTTTTCATGAATAAAACCTAACAATAGAAATTTTGGACAAAAAAAAAACTATTTTTCCACACAAATTAAAAATGGACTCTATATTTATTTATGAATCTTTTCAAAATAGAAACCAAATTTCACACAAATTTTTTTTCTAAATAATACACAACCAAAAGACTCACGAAACATGTAATATCCACCTCCCCACACTTAAACCTTGCTTGTCCTCAAGCAAGAAAATAAGGATGAGTGAGGCTTCAACAATCAAACCACAAAACTAAATAACATCAAATAAGATAGAAAAAAAATAAAATAAAATAAATAAACAAGGGAGATGATAACAAAACCTCCATGTCGTATGAAGTGTCTTCTTCTCAGGTTTGACATTGGAGCAATTGAAGAATAGTGCTAAAGGTGGTGTTGATTTTGACAATACCAAATATGTATTATTTTGAAACTACTATTGGCCACCATTTGGGTAATCAAAACTCTTTTTCTGTTACCAATAGTTGTAATCTGAAATGAGAAAAATCAAAAGTATTATTGGAAAATAAAACTAGAATTAAAAACTACTGAATACTGGAAAAAAAAAACAAGAAAATTGGGTTGCCTCCCAATCAGCGCCTTTGTTTAAAGTCATTGGCTAGACCAAGTGCCAGAATTATAGGAAATTAGGTGGAGGCTCTGGAGGTGGTCGTGGTGGATGATGACTCTTATTGAATGGCAGTGTCTTTCCACTGACCAAATACACATATTTCAGAATTTCATATAGGGCTTTATATTCTGGCACTGGGACCTGCAAAGCATAAAGTAACAATTTATTAACAGGGTCCTGTTCGGAAAAATAAGACGATTCTGATTCGTTCAAAAATTCTTTCAACGAATACAGTGGCATTATTGCATCTTTAATTTTATCATCCTTCATTTCTTTGATCTCAATATCTATCAAATTTGTTGTAATGGTTAATTCCAACTTATCCTGCAAAATATTCGTCTCAAGGGGCTCTTGGACAAGAGGTTCAAACACATCAACAACATTAACATTTTCAATACTTGTCAATCTATCAAAAATAAGAGGTGAAATTTTAATTTCAGATATATCAGTATTTAAATCAAATATCACCTCAAAGATGTGAGACTCTTTAGATTTATCATTTTTGTCTGGTTGTCTCAACTTTTCCTCCTTAAATGGAGGTTCTTCTTGTTGCGTACCACTTATCAATGTCATTTGGCTGACATTTTCCCTAGGGTTTACCTGCACTTGTGATGATAGTCTGGTATGATTTTCTTCTAGTGCATTTATTGCTGTGGAGAGTTGAGTGATTTGGTTTCCCAAACCCTGGATACTAGCTCGTGTCTCTTGTTGAAATTTTTGCAACTCATTTTGAGATTTTATCATATCCTGTTGCAAATTTTGAGTTGTATGAGCTAAGCTAGTAATCAAATCCTCAAGAGGTGTACCTGATCTTGAGATAGGCAGTGCATTAGGTTGTGTTGGTTGCATCATCAGTTGCTGTTGCAGTTGCGGTATGCTTGGAGGTAGTTGTTGTTGCACCCAATTTCCATAACTAAAATTTTGGTAGTGTTCTCCCTCCGTATTATATGTGTTCAAATAAGGATTATAGTAGCATTGGGACTGAAAACCACATGTTGCATTCACTTGTGCTGTCGAATCATATTCTTGGGCCATTTGGCACATGTTAGTTGGATGTCCTGTATTCTTACAAATTTCACATGGCCTTTCTTTCTGGGCAGTTTCCAAACTTGCAACTAATTGCGCCATTGATGTAGTCAATGCATCTAATTTATTTTCAAATGAAGATATACTTATCTCATTCACCAGTTTGGGCATACGAGAGGTTGTCTCATACTGTTATCGAGATTCAACTGTTTCTGCAATTACAATCTTGGCTTGTGTAAGAGTGTTATTCATGAAAGCTCCTCCACTCGCAGCATCTACTGTCATTCTCTCCTCTAACACCAAACCTTTATAAAAATATTGTATTAGCAACTCATCAGATATTTGAAGTTGTGGGCAACTATTACACAATCTCTTAAATCTTTCCCGATATGCATTCAAAGACTCGTCATACTCTTGTTTAATTCCACAAATTTCTTTTCTAATAGATGCAATCTTAGATGCAGGAAAGAAATTTTGAAGAAAAACCTTTTGCAATTCATTCCAAGAAGTTATTGAGTTATGTGTCAATCCATTAAACCAAATGTTAGCTTCTCCAGTTTGAGTAAAAGGAAAACTAACTAATCTAATATATTCTTCTGACACTCCCTTATTATGCAATATTCCACAAATTTTCAAAAATTCATGCAAAAAGTTATGAGGATCCTCCCCAAATGAACCATGAAATTTAGGTAGCAAATTCAAATATGATGGTTTCAATTCCAAATCAACAGTTACGATAGGCAAAACATGCCAAGAAGATTGATAATTAATCACAGGACTAGTTAACTCCCTTAAAGTACAATCACGATTTTTGCGCCATGTCCAATAGGGTCTTGAGCAGCCATTTTTTTTTTGTTAGTGGCAGTGTCTAACTCTGATTCTGTGTTTGACAAGGGTTCCGCTTGAGCAAGTGGGGGCGATTGTTCACAGAACCAGAAATTCTTTCTTGGCGTTTTCTTTTGTTTACTTCCTTCAACCAGCGTGCTATTTTCTCAATTTCTGCATCAAAGAGTAAATCAGGTTGAAGAGAATATAGATATACAACCAAGAATAAAATTGAATTAACTAAAATAAACAGTAATCAGCCGTTCCCCGGCAACGGCGCCAAAATTTGGTACGTCGGTTTTATTACCAAATTTAAATACCTACTTCAAAGGATTTAAAATAATAAGTGGAAGTAGGGTCGAATCCCACGGAGAACGGAGCACAGTCTATTTAGTTAATTCACAATTTGTCACAATTCAATTTTAAATATCAAATCACGATAATTAAACTTAAAAATAAATCAAACAATTAACTAAAATTATCAAAATAAAAATGCAAGAAAATAAAAGTCCGGCAAATAAGTAAATCCGCACTAATTAAATATTCATCGATCATTGACTCAATAATTAATTAATGTTCGTAAACCCAACCAGTTATAGGTTACCGAGAATCAGCTCCGACGTAACCCAATTCCTTCTTAATTTCTCGAAAATTAGCAAGAATCAGCTTAAACTAATTATTTCTCTAATTAAGACACAATTCGGCTGGAATCAGCCAATACCAAATTTAATGTCCTAACAGCATTAAGAATTAAATGAACCCAATTTTAACAAATCACAATCAGAATCAGCAGTCGTAATTTATTAACCTATTGTTCTCGTCTACCTGACAGTAGCTTTAACACTAATCAATCCTATCCATTAAATACAGATACTTAATGGGAGATTAATTGGCATTATTCAAATTAAATAAATTTGAATCAAGATTTAAATAATCCAAATAACTAACGATATGCACAGAGAACTTTTCGGAATCTATGAAACATTAATTTAGCATGCGCATTTTCATCTCACAATAAAATTAATAATTAGTACTTCATTACTTAAAATGCCGGAAAATAAACTATTTACAAGACATAATTACTAAAACAGAATCAAAACACAAAAATGACATACTAAAATCAAACTAAAAATAAGTAAAGATAGAGAAAGCTTATTCCACTATTGAGCCTGTCTTCCTTTTGGACGAATGAGACCCCTCTGGTTGCAATTGTAAATGAAAATCTGCATTTTCTCTGAATGACGAAAAATACTGTAACATAAATTAAATTAACTCTACTAAATGTACGAAAATTCTGCGAACTAGAAACATAAAAAAAACTAAATCCTATCTAATTTAAATAATTAACTAAAATATGAAAATATGGACACAGACTCAGAATTAAATTTTAAACTAAACATTAAAATTGACCATGACTACTATAAAGAACATACTTAACTATTAATTTATGCAATTAAAACCAAAATTAACTACTGTGACTAAAAATCAAAACTAACTATTCACTCAGTCTAATTAATTTCTGAGACTCAATGAAAACTAGAATTAAAGTCACTATAATGCTCTGACTCTAATGTAAGACACTGCAGTTTAATCATGTGAGAATTCAACATCCTTTGACTCAAATATGGAAGCCTAGAATCTGAACTACTTTCATGCATGTGCATAAAGAATGAATGCAATTAAAACTCATCACTTTAACTCACGGATTCGGGAGGAAATTGTCAACGAAATTGACTAAAGATGTAGGAACACAAATTGACTCATTAATGAAGGAATTAAATAATAAACACCATTCAATTCTTTTATGATTCAACTTGAAATTTTCTAAGCAAGATTGAAACTTGTTTACCGTGAAAAAAAATATGAAAGCAAGAAATCAAATTATTCTAAAAACGGGCATTCACAGTAAAATTCAAATTAAGAATTAATGGAGTCAAAAGAAAAGCTTTTTTATAATACGTAAAACCTAAACTTAACTCTAAACTACTTTCTAAAAAAACTAATCAAACTACATTAATTAAACTACTCAATACGTCTCTCCCTTTTTACTACCTATTCTTTCTCATTATGATAGAGAAGGTTATTAAGCCTAGGAAACAAACCTTTAAAGAAATTGGAATTAATCTAGAACTCTTCCTAAAACATGATAAAAACAATATAAGGATAAAATCAATCCTAAAATATGCCACAAACGGCTTATTAAAAATAGGGGTGCAACCCTTTAATAAAAAATCACCTAATTATCTTATTTTCCAAATTGGATATTGACTAAAATATGATAAGGCAATCTTCTCTTCCAATCAAACTCTTCAAGACTTCAAGTAATCTCCAAATCTTTCCAAATTGTCTTGTAACGTAAAACTCCATTGCCCAAATCCAATACAAATCCAATACAAATTTATCTTCATCCATATCTTTAAGCACAATTATCCTTCTTTCCAAAATTATCACCAAAAGCAATTCTTAATGCATAAAAAAATATCAATTAAATACCAAAACCCTAAAAATAATTAACATAGAAAACGGAGTTATCACAAAACTCCAGCTCCTTTTTTACCTGAGAATTTAAGATTTCGATTATGATAAAATTTTCCCAGGGTGAGTAATACTGTCTGAACTTTAAAGTGAATGTTCAAAGTTTATATATTTGTTGAAAAAAATCTCAAATAAATAAATAAACATATCAAAAGATTGTATATTGCATACATCATATATATAAAAGACAGGATCCAAAATGCCATTTATTGAACAGGAGAGTGCGGAGTCCCAAAAGTAGGAACTGTTCAAACATCTCAATAACATTTAAGGTTTTTGAAATCTAGTAGAGAGAGAGAGAGAGAGATGAAGACATAATCCTTATATTTCCACAGAGCCCTTAATACTCCTAACATTCCCCTTAAACTGGACGTTGCACACCTTGTCTCCACTTTGAAACAAGTATATCTTACACTTGTTCTACGTAAAAAAAAGTTTAAATCAACAAATTTTTTTATTTTACCATTTTTGGCTAAAATACATGTGTTACAACCCATAAAGAACGGAAATTTGGTGAAAAATTTAAATTTCACTATTTATGACACCGTTCATTAGAATGCATGTTTACAATTGAGGTGTGTGAAAAAAATACTATAGAACAAGCAAAAATCAGCCCTTTTTTTACTTTGCTATTTTTGACCAAAATACGTGTGTTATAACTTATAACCTATGAAAAATGGAGGTTTAGTGAAAATTTTAAATTTTACTTTTTTTAGAATATTCACTAAAATGCATGTTCATAATTGGGATGGATGCAAAAAATGATAGTAAAAAAAGTCAAGATCAACACTTTTATGGATTTTGCAATTTGAAAAATGGAAATTTAACAAAAAAAAAAAATCCTTGGAAGGCTAGAAACAAACTATTATATGAGGAGGAATCATGGGATTATGAAACAACGAAAAGAAATACTTTCAAAGAAATCAAAGTAAGTTTAGAGACTAGATTTGCAGAATTCAAGTGAACCTACCATGGAATTCTGGAACATAATACTAAATCCTATTTAAAAAAATCACTACCTCCTCCATAAATTGGCACCCACCTAATAACAACCAATACAAGATGAACATCCATGGCTTCATCAATGGTAAGATACAGGAGGCGGAATCCTGAGATCCAATCATAGTTTAGTTGTTTTTGCTTTTACATCTTATGCCACTAATCTCACCTCGAATGAACAGATAATCATCAAGCCATACAAGAGAAAGATATTTGCAAGCAAAAAGGTTTCACTTCAAACATAATCATTGAATCCAGCTTAGACAATTTGCGTACGTGTCTGCACAACAAGGAAAATATGCCCTTGAGAGTTGTATACAAGCAGTACAAGAGGCCTACACTACAATCTTACGGATAAAATGCCAAAATGAAGAAAATTGGGTAGCAAGATTAATAGAAAAAATAGTTTCTCAACAACCAAATATTATAATCATGGAAGAAGCACAACTTTATTAAAAAATTAGGAAGATAATCAGACTTGAAAGACTTGGCTTACCGCATATCAAAACAGCTCATCATTACCAAAGCCAGTAATTCCTTATTTGATTCTAATTTTAAAAATTCTGATGCTAATATGCACACTCATTAGTAAGGTCCTGTTGACACCACCTCCACACACTCATGCATCCATCCATGGAAATCTATCTCTTTTAATTTTCCTCATGCATACATAAGAATTCTGCCACCCATTTAACACCACTTGAAAAATTTGCATAGAGGCTCTAGCTGCTGAGTTAGGCCATACTTCCTCAAACTCATATCCACTTAAATTTTCTTTAAGGCTGAACATTTGATCTTGTTTGTTATATCATGATACCTTTTTTTTTGTCAAAAATTAAAAATAAGGCTAATAATTGTTGATGTTAGGTCATTTTGCCACTTGCTTATACATTTTCTGTGCTAAGTTTGGTTAGCTAAAATTTCAAATTCTTGATTACATGGTTAATGATCTGAGATATGAAACTTTATGCACATACACGGTTTGGGCATTGGATTTGCATATTAAGGTTTGATGGCGGATTGCAAGTGTTGCCTAAATTTTCTAATTCTGAATTCATAAACTTAATACACTCACTAAAATCTAGGGATCACTTGCTACTTATATTAGGCAAGCTTAGTCCAAAAATTTTAAATTAGTGCAAAGTACATATTGAACTTTGCATATTTTCTCCCTGTGCATAATCTATATGGTGCAGATACGAAATTGTCTTGTCTCATTTTTTGTCACTCCTGGTGAATCGTTGAGTTATCGTAAGAAGTTTTTTTTTGTAAAGGAGGATCTTCCTTAGTAGTTGTAAAATGGGAATGCTGGGGGTTAAAATTATATACAGGTTATTAGTCTTCGGACGGGCTTTATATAATCCTCAATCTTTAGCAACCATCACATCTATAAAGGAAGATGTACTCCTATTTCAATTACTAAAACTCTAGATTAGCAATTTGTAAAGGAGGAAGTACTCCTTATTTCCATTATGAATCTTGAAATAGGTGCTTCAATGTAAGGGAAGAGTCCTCCCCATTTATAGCTTTACAAGTGTACTAATAGTGTGGTTATATCCGCCATTGACTTTTGTGACCTAAATTTCTATCAATAAAATAGGGAGTGACTCCCCTCGTAAATGAGTTGATTAGCCAAATAAAAATAATAATACTATTCACAGGATGCATGTTTACAATTGAAGTGGGTGAAAAAAATAGTAGGGAAAAAGCAAAAACAAAAATACTTTTTGAAACTGCCTTTTTTTTACGAAAATAAGTGTTATAATTGTGAAAAATAGAATTTTGGTGAAAATTTCAAATCTAACTTTTTTTTGAAAATATTAACTCGAATGCGTGCTCACAGCTAAGGCAGGTGTGAAAAACATCACAAAAAATTCAAAATCAATGCATTTTTAAATTTTGTCATTTTGGCTATAAAATGCGTGTGTTATAACTTATGAAAAATAAAAATTTGGTAAAAAAAATCTAAATTTCATGTTTTTGACACCGTTTTCAAGTATACATGTTTACAATTGAGGTGTGTGAAAAAATAGTAGGGAACAAGCCAAAATCAACACTTTTTTTACTTTGTCATTTTTGACAAAAATACGTGTGTTATAACCCATGAAGAATGGAGGTTTGATGAAAGTTTTAAATTTCACTTTTTTTTAACAAAATTCACTAAAATGCATGTTCAGAATTTGGATGGGTGTAAAAAAAGCCAAGAAAAAAATCAAAACCAATGTTTTTTTTGGCTTTTGCCATTCTTGTTTGAAATACGTGTGTTAGATCCCATAAAAAATGAAAATTTAGTAAAGCAATTATTAATTTGACTTTTTTTTAACATCGTTCACAATGATTGCATGTTGACAGTTAAGGTATGTGCATTTGATTTTACAAGAAGAGTGCTTATTCAAAAAGCTCAATTCTGGTGTAAAGCTTAAAGCTTAAATCTGGAACCACCAGATCGGATTCTGCAGGAAAAGTGCCTTTGGTTCCATTTAGGCTAAATTTTTGTGTTCTAAAGCTCAGGAGCCACCAGATCGGAATCCTATCGGTCCAGATTTGACCACCGTTTCTGGTGGGTGGCTCAAAAAACCATCGCTTAGCTCATCAGGACCCGTCAAAGATCCGAGCCTCACTGTTCCACCGATCAAAAGCTCCGATCTTCACCAAAGGTTCGAGTTGCTGTCCGCCTAGCTCGATCTGCAGCTTCCACTCGAGCTATCATAGTTGCTATAAGACAGTAGAGCTGAGGTGCGAAATCAAAGACGCCATCTTTAGAGCTCTCATCGGCTGTAAGGAGCTCCTCCCTTCACCACCCTGTCCATTCCTACCGTCCAAAACTGCAACAACAACGATGGTGAGCTCTCGATCCACTACATCTGCCCAACTTCAAATACTTGGCACTCAACAGACATATCAAGAACACCGATGGAGCAGATTTAAGGTGGTCTGGAGGCTCCAATTTTGGCGGCTGACAAGAGCCGAATCTGGAAAAGGGTGGATGGAACTGGAGTCTTCCCAGCTAGGAAATTGTACACTGAAGCTCAAGGCTATTGTAAGCTACAGATAGGTATTCCGATGTGGTGATGCTTTTGTTGTTGGTTCTAGACCTTGAATGATTTGGTGTTTTTTAGTCGATTTAGAGTGCCGACTTTTTCTGTGGTTTGGTCGTTTACTAGATTGCCACCAGATTTGCTAACACTCGCGCAATTGGGGTTTCAGTGGCTTGGCCATATTTTTTCAAAATTTTTTTGCAATGTGCTGGAAATTCATTTGTTTAGTTAAGTTCTGGCATGGTTGGATTGAGCTGTTGACTGGAAGCTTGAGCAATCCAGGACTCTTTACCTCAGTTTTTTGAAGCTGTAAATCTGTATGCTGGAATTCAACTCTGCTCTTGCATATACATCGATTGGAAAGCTATAGGAGGGGTGCAAATTCAAATTTCTTCATGGGATGTAGCCTCTGATTTGCGCTGAAACTGGAGTCAGTACTGATTTGGACTGACCTTGAATGCTTGATGCTTTGACGCCACCCTGATGGTAAGGAATTTGTCAGACTGAACATATGATTAGTGTGGACGAATTTGAATATGAATTATGTGGGACACTGGCTGTTGTTTAATGGCTTCATGGAATTTTGGTGTGTGTGTTAAACAATTGAGGAAAATTCCCAGCCAAAGGTCGACTGGCTCATTCATGCACTTGGCAGTCTTGGCCATGTTTGAACATGTAATTGAATTGGGATTCCTTGGGGAACCAGGAGAATCCCCTCTCCACTTGCTGTTGACATATTTCATGTACTTGGTATTAACGTTTGGTTGTTAGTTGCACAGATTAGGGCCTCAAGTTTAGAGGAAAATAGAGCCTATCTACTAGAATCCTAGTAGATTTCCTCTATTTTACTTACATATTTTTGAGATTAATCTTTGGAGTAGTACTCCATTTTTTTCTGCATTTGCTTTGTAACAGTGTGGACGGGTATAGCCGGCACTGTATTTTGTTTTGTTTAAGTTATATATATTCCTAATTTTTCAAAAAAAAGTATGTGAAATCATAATAGGGAAAAAGCAAAAATAAATAAAAATATTTTTGACACTGCCATTTTTTTATCAAAATACCTGTGTTATAACATTTGAAAAATGGAGGTTTTGTGAAAATTTCAAATTTCACCGTTTTCTGATAATATTCACTCGAATGCATATAAACAACCAATGCGTGAGTAAAAAAACATCACAAGAAAGTCAAAATCAACACGTTGTTAGATTTTGGCCATTTTTGGCTAAAATACGTGTGTTATAATCCATAAAAAAAGAAATTTTGTAAAAAAATTAATATTAGAATGCATGTTCAAAATTGATGTGTGTAAAAAATAGTAGGGAAAATAAAAATTAACATGTTTTTTTATTTTTCTATTTTTGACAAAAATACGTGAGTTATAAACTATAAAAAATGGAAGTTTTATGAAAATTTGAATTTTCACTTTTTTTGAGAATATTTACTAGAATGCATTTCACAATCGAAGTAGGTGCAAAATATAGAACAAAAAAGTCAAAATCAATGTGTTTTTAGATTTTATCATTTTTGGCTAAAATGTGTGCGTTATAACCCATAACAAAAAACAATTTGGTGAAAAATTTAAATTTTACTTTTTTGACACTGTTTTCAAGTATGCATATTCACAATTGAAGTGTAATAAAAAACAGTAAGCAAAAAGTCAAAATCAACACGTTTATTTCCTTTGCCATTTTTGACGAAAATACTCGTGTGTTATAACTTGTGAAAAATAGAGGTTTAGTGAAAACTTTTTTGTATGTTTGGATAGACCTTTTTAGCGCATTTCTCATCAAATTCTAAATTAACATGTTTGTTTATATTTAATTCTCAACGAAAAAATTTCCAACTTCTCTAACCATAATTTTTTCAACATCTTTTAATTTATTCAATTCTCCGACTTTTAAATTTTTTCAACATCTTTTAATATTTTTTAGTTTTTTATTTGTTTGAGTTGATCAGTAGTCCGCCTCTTAACCCAAACAAACTAATAGAAAAAATTCTTATTTAAATTTTATTTAATAAAATAATTCTTTTGCACAAAAACCAATGAAAACAAAAGTACTTTTTGAAACTGCCCTTTTTTTTACGAAAATAAGTGTTATAATTGTGAAAAATAGAATTTTGGTGAAAATTTAGAATTTAACTTTTTTTTGAAAATATTAACTCGAATGCGTGCTCACAGCTAAGGCGGGTGTGAAAAACATCACAAAAAATTCAAAATCAATGCATTTTTAAATTTTGTCATTTTGGCTATAAAATGCGTGTGTTATAACTTATGAAAAATAAAAATTTGGTAAAAAATCTAAATTTCATGTTTTTGACACCGTTTTCAAGTATACATGTTTACAATTGAGGTGTGTGAAAAAATAGTAGGGAACAAGCCAAAATCAACACTTTTTTTACTTTGTCATTTTTGACAAAAATACATGTGTTATAACCCATGAAGAATGGAGGTTTGATGAAAGTTTTAAATTTCACTTTTTTTTAACAATATTCACTAAAATGCATGTTCAGAATTTGGATGGGTGTAAAAAAAGCCAAAAAAAAAAATCAAAACCAATGTTTTTTTTTGGCTTTTGCCATTTTTGTTTGAAATCGTGTGTTAGATCCCATAAAAAATGAAAATTTAGTAAAGCAATTATTAATTTGACTTTTTTTTAACATCGTTCACAATGATTGCATGTTGACAGTTAAGGTATGTGCATTTGATTTTACAAGAAGAGTGCTTATTCAAAAAGCTCAAATTCTGGTGTAAAGCTTAAAGCTTAAATCTGGAACCACCAGATCGGATTCTGCAGGAAAAGTGCCTTTGGTTCCATTTAGCTAAATTTGTTTGTGTTCTATAAGCTCAGGAGCCACAGATCGGAATCCTATCGGTCCAGATTTGACCACCGTTTCTGGTGGGTGGCTCAAAAACCATCGCTTAGCTCATCAGGACCCGTCCAAAGATCCGAGCCTCACTGTTCCAACCGATCAAAAGCTCCGATCTTCACCAAGGTTCGAGTTGCTGTCCGCCTAGCTCGATCTGCAGCTTCCACTCGAGCTAATCATAGTTGCTATAGACAGTAGAACTGAGGTACGAAATCAAAGACGCCATCTTAAAGCTCTCATCGCTGTAAGGAGCTCCTCCCTCACCACCACTGGTCCATTCCTACCGTCTTAAAACTGCAACAACAACGATGGTGAGCTCTCGATCCACTACATCTGCCCCAACTTCAAATACTTGGCGCTCAACAGACATATCAAGAACACCGATGGAGCAGATTTAAGGTGGTCCGGAGGCTCCCATTTTGGCGGCTGACAAGAGCCGAATCTGGAAAAGGGTGGATGGAACTGGAGTCTTCCAGCTAGGAAAGTTTGTACACTGAAGCTCAAGGCTATTGTAAGCTACAGATAGGTATTCCGATGTGGTGATGCTTTTGTTGTTGGGTTCTAGTACTTGAATGATTTGGTGTTTTTTAGTCGATTTAGAGGCCGACTTTTTCTGTGGTTGGCCCGTTACTAGATTGCCACCAAGATTTGCTACCACTGTGTAATTGGGGTTCAGAGGCTTGGCCATATTTTTTTCTGAAATTTTTTTGCCAATGTGCTGGAAATTCATTTGTTTAGTTAAGTTCTCGCATGGTTGGATTGAGCTGTTGACTGGAAGCTTGAGTAATCCAGGACTCTTTACCTCAGTTTTTTGAAGCTGTAAATCTGTATGCTGGAATTCAACTCTGCTCTTGCATATACATCGATTGGAAAGCTATAGGAGGGGTGCAAATTCAAATTTCTTCATGGGATGTAGCCTTTGATTTGCGCTGAAACTGGAGTCAGTACTGATTTGGACTGAGCTTGAATGCTTGTAGAATTAAACTAAGTTTCCTAAAACTAGTTTAGTTAAATTCCTATTTGGTTTGTTTCCTAATTCCTTATTGACATGAATTAGGATAGTTAAGTTTCTATTTGGTTTGTTTCCTAATTCTTTGTTGACATGAATTAGGAAGTCTTTGTCTTATAAATAGAAGCTAGTAGGGTTATATTGGTTTTGTACAACTGCCAAAACAAAAAAGTTATTGTCCTTGTGAGTTTTGTGAAAAGCCAATACGGCTTGGTTCAAGAAATAAAAGAGTTGTTGCCTCTAAATCATCTTCATTATTTTTGTGATTCTATTTTGTATAAATTCGATCCTTCAAATTGGTATCAAAGCTTGGTTATTATTGATTAACCATGACAGAAAATATAATTTGTGTTGTTCCCAAACTCACTGGAAAACAAAATTATAATTATTGGAGAATTCAGATGGAAACCCATCTGAAATTCTTTGATTTGATCAAATATATTGAAGCGAAATTATCTGAAGATGCTGATGCAAGTGCAATGAAGGAGGCAAGTTTGGCGTTGTCCCAAATTCATCAAGCAATTGATCTGTCAGTGTTTGGCAAAATTTCAACGGCCAAAAGTGCAAAGAAAGCATGGGATATCTTGGAGAAAACCTACAGAGATGTTGACAAAGTTAACAAAACAAATTTGATGAGTGAAAACGAAAGTTTGAGCTTTGCACAATGGAGAAGACAGGATCCCACGAGTCGTATTTTCTCGTCTGTCAGCAATTAAAGATGAGATGGAGTTAAATGGGCATATCTTAACAGATGAAGTATTTGTTGAAAAAGTTCTCAACACACTGCCCATAAAATTTGATAATGTTGTGGTTGTCATGCAAGAGACCAAGGATTTGTCCACATTAACAATTGAAGAATTATAAGGTATATTAATTCTACATGAACAGAGAATTAATGGGAAGTTGGATGATTCTATGGAAAAGGAGACTCCGGAGAAGGCATTGCAGGCCCAAACAGATAAATTAAAGAACGACTCCAATGTTGCTGCGGTAAATGCTCATGGCTAGCATTTCAGAGGAAGAGGATGCGGTAGAAATAATTACCGTGATCGCGGTAGAGGTAACCAATTCTTTCAGCAAAGAGAAAATAATGGTTTTAATTTTCAACAGTCTAATAATTCTCAAAAGAGTAAAATCAATGCCTAATAATTGTGAAGGACATATTGGCCATTATAAAAAAGATGGTTGGGTGTGGCTAAAATCTGAAGTGGCATGGTCCAAGGTTGCTGAAACTGATGCGGAATAAACAAGAGGCTATTTTATTTTCTTACTGCTGAATGGTGAACAAACCAAAGAATAGTAATCTGGTATTTGGATTCTGGGCTGTATTAATCACATGCTGGAGAAAAAGAGTTATTTTGCTAATTTGGATGAATCATTTAAAAAGCGACAGTTTAAATTTGGATTAACAATGACAGTTGTTACCTAGTTCCTTGGAAACATAGGTCAGTATACCCATTACTTTGGAAAAATGGGTCGGACAATCTTATTGGTGATGTGTTTATATTTTACCAATCTTACTCATAATGCTGTTGAGTCTTGGACAGTTATTTGAAAAGGGGTATGATTTGAATTTTAAACATGGAACCTGTACGATCAGTGATGCACGATTGGGATTAATTGCAAAAGTGAATATGAATCATAGCCATGATGGTGGCAAAAAATATGCCAAAGGAATTTTGGGCAGAAGCTGTATCTTGCGCTGTTTATATTTTAAACAGATGTGGTATGAGGTGTAATCATGAGATGACTCCATACGAGGTTTGGTCTGGTAAGAAACCAAATATTAGTCATTTAAGAGTATTTGGTTGTCTTGCATATTCTCATGTTCCTGATGCTTTGAGAAAGAAATTGGATGATAAGGCAGAGAAGTGCATCTTTGTTGGCTATTAGTCTACAGACAAAAGGCTATAGATTGTTTAATCCAGGAATATAGGAAAGATAATTTTGAGCAGAGATGTTACTTTTGATGAACAAGGAGCATGGAATTGGTTTTCTAAAGAACCAACAACATCAGTTGTTCAACCAGCAGTACCTTTATTAATTGAGGAGGAAGAAAATAGACAGCAGACACTGCAAATTGAACAACCACCCCATAATCCTTCATCTTCAAGTGTGCAAATAACTCCTGCACAGTCTAGTCGACCACAACGGCAACGACAATTACCAACTCGATAGCAGGATTATGTCTTGGATGATATTACTAATGATGATTTATCTAATGAAGATGTTGTGAATTTTGCTTTATTTGCAGATTGTGACCCAGTTGACTTTAAAGATGCTGCTCGAGAAGATTGTTGGATACAAGCAATGAATGAAGAAATTCATGTCATTGAGAAAAATGATACTTGGGAGCTTACAAACCTTCAAAGTAGGAAGAAAGCAATTGGAGTGAAGTGGGTTTATAAGACAAAATATAAATCTGATGGAGAAGTGGAGAGATACAAAGCGAGACTTGTTGCTAAAGGTTACAAGCAGAAACCTGGAATTGACTATTTTAAGATATTTGCTCCTGTTGCTAGACTTGATACAGTTCGTTTGATAATTTCTTTATCTGCACAAAATAATTGGAGGATTTATCAACATGGTATGGTTAAAGTCATGGCATCTTTTGAATGGTGTAGTTCTTGAAGAAGAAGATATTGTTTGAGGCAACCTGCTGGTTTTGGTTAGAAAAGGTCAAGAAACTAAGGTTTAAAGGTTGAAACGAGCTTTATATGGCTTAAAACAATCTCCAAGGGCGTGGTATACTCGCATTGATTCTTTCTTTGTGGATCATGGTTTTCAAAGGTGTCTATATGAGCATACTTTATATGTGAAATCATCTAGTGGGGGTGATGTTCTTTTGATATGCTTGTATGTAGATGATTTGATTTTTACAGGCAATAATCTGGAGATGATTGCTGAATTCAGGGAGGCCATGATTAAACAGTTTGAGATGACCGACTTGGGTCTTATGTCTTATTTCCGTGGAATTGAGGTTTTACAATCTAATCAAGGCATATTTATCTCTCAGAAAAAATATGCAGGCGATATCTTGAAAAAATTCAAGATGGATAGAGTTAAACCAATATTGACTCCGGCAGAAGAAAATTTGAAGTTGAAAAAAGAAGGGACAGGAGGACCTGTAAATCCGACATACTTTAAGAGTATAGTTGGAAGTTTGAGATATTTAACTTCTACAAGAACAGACATTACTTTTAGTGTTGGTTTGATTAGTAGGTTTATGGAAAATCCACGACAGTCACATTTGCAAGCTGCAAAGAGAATTTTGAGGTACATTAAAGGTACTCAAGGAGATGGAATTCTTTATTCATCTGGTGATCCAGTTGAACTTTTTGGATTCACATACAGTGATTGGGCTGGTGATACAGTTCAACGGAAAAGTACTTCTGGATATGCATTTTTTACTGGTTCAGGTGTGTTTTCTTGGAGTTCAAAGAAACAACAAGTGGTTGTATTATCTACAGCGGAGGCGAAATATATTGCAGCGTCAAACAGTGCTACACAAGCATTGTGGCTAAGGAGAATGCTTGGATTTCTTCAACATAAACAAGATAGTCCGACTACGGTATTTTGTGATAGCAAATCAGCTATTGAATTGGCAAAAAATCTAGTGTTTCATAGACGGAGCAAACACATTGATAGGAATCCAGACGCACTTAATGGTGAACAGCATTCCATTGACCCGTTAGGTGGAATTGGTGGACCAATGACTCGAGCTAAAATCAAGAAGTTCAAGTTGCCTCTTAATGGTTTGATCATGGAAGTGATGGACGACGCATACAAGTTGCTAGAACAAGGTTTCGATGAAGTGAGGACTTATTTTAACCCTTGGAACCTCGTGGTTTGACATTGCATAGAGAATCTGAGTTGGAGAGCAAGATTGGACAAGTGTTGAATGTTCGTGCCTCCACGTCGCGATGTCCATAGCTCCACGTCGCGACGTGCACCGACGTCGCGACGTCCACCGACCTCCACGTCGCGACGTATTTCTCTGGAAGTTTGAGGTTGAGTTAAAAACCCAATTTTTAATTCACGTCAAGATTTCCGCACGTCGCGACGCCCGACCTTCTACGTCGCGACGTCCAACCTCCCACGTCGCGCAACGTTGGGAAATTCTGCAGCTTTTGAATTTTTCAATTTTAGTTCGTTTTTGTTATTTCTTTTCAATAAGGAACGTGATTTAATGTTCTTGCATGAACATTGATATGTTCTATATGATGTTTTCACATGGCTAAAGATCTTGCATGATTAAAGCATGTGTTAATTACATTTTAAGGAAGTTTATTCCAATTAGGAAACTATCTTTTAGGAAAGTAGGGTTTACTTTGTTGGCAAGTCTTTGTGCCTATTTAAAGGCTTGTAAACCCACGAATTTTATTAGTTGAATTTTGAATCAAGAAGTCATAATTTTGCAGGGCAAAATTTGATCCCAAACCCTTAGAGACCTTAAGCTAAGTTTAAGCTTTTGTTCTTCTAAACCCAAAGTGAGATTAAGCCAATAGTCTTGCTTTTGTTCTAAGTTTGAGAACAGCCAAATCTGATTTGATTTAGGTGCCGCCTGAGTCAAGTTGGTTTTGTAATAGCGTTGGGGCATTGGACAAGTTTCCATTGAATCGCGCTCAATATCTTCTTTGTTTCTTTGTCTTTTCTTTTGTTCTTTCTTTGTTCTTTGTTCTAACTCTTTTCTTTGTTTCTTGATTCTTCCTTTGTGCTTATTCCTCTGTGTTGTTGGTGGAATTTTCCAAGCTAGACCTGTCCTGTGGATAAATAAGGTTGTCAAATCCGCCCAAAGGTGGATCAAATCAACGAGAACCTTATCAAGTGGTATCAGAGAAATTTTGGTGCTTGAAAATTTTCCATCTCGTAACCTTTTCAATTTGTGATTGAATCTTGTGAAATTGGATTGAATTTCGTGCTGCTAAATATTGAGTGATTGAATTCTCTTGCTGATATTCAAAAAAAAAAAAGAGAATTACGTGATAAAAAAAAGAAGAAGAAGAGAAAGTGTTGCAGCAAATCTCAAAATGAAATTCTGGTTATACAATCACTGTTGGAAATCTGCTATTGATATTCAAAATTCATTCTTGTGTATCTATTCCTTTTCTTGCTAATTTGTCCAAAATTGTGCCTTAACGCGTTCTAAATTGCAATACTTCATAATTCTTTCCTCAATTCCTTACTTGATTTGTGTGGTATTTGAATTGAATTATTGATAGGCGGTTTAAGAACTTAGTACTTGCAAAGCAAACTACGAGAGACCCCACATTTGGAGAGTAGACTAGGGAGAGCAATTATACACGAGAATAACCATATTAAAGAGTGAAGAGAACCGACCATACCTAAAGCGATGACCCATAATTTTTATTATTGTTTCTTGTGTTGTTTTATCTAACTTGCAGGTATTTTAAAATGGCGGAGGAAACTTCAAGGAGTCAATTTGAACAACAAATTTCAAAGACTCAATCTGAACAAAAATTTTAGATTGATACATTGCGTGACATGATGCAAAAGATGTCAATTCAATTACAAAATCTGACAGACGCTCAACAATCAGCTCCTAGGCAAAGGACCTCAAGGAAAATTGAAGATGAATTTGATTAGGCTGATTTTGATGAAGAGGAGTTTATAGAATCTGAACAGTCAAAGAGCCGGGGCAAATCCGAGTTTGATGTGGCTTCAGTTAAGTTGGATTTCCCAAAATTCCATGGCACTTCAGATCCTGACACATTTCTGGATTGGATTTATACAGTGGAGCAAATTTTTGCTGGAAATTCTTATTCTGAAGATAAGAAAATGAGGATGGTGACCATACACTTTAAGGATTATGCAGCTCATTGGTGGACTCAATTGGTGAAGGATAGACAGCTCAATGGGGAGCGCCCAATCCGAACTTGGAGAGAGATGCAAACAATTATGAGGAGACGATTTGTGCCATCTTATTTTGCAAATGAATTGCGGATGCAAGTTCAAACTCTTACCCAAGGAAATCGATCAGTTGATGATTATTTTAAGGAAATGCAGTTGCTCAAGATAAAGGCAAATATTGTGGAAGAACCCGAAACAACAATGGCTAGGTTCTTGGCAGGAATGACTCCCACATTGGCCTACAAGATGGGTTTTCAGAAATCCTATGATTTGACAGAGATGTTGCATAATGCTATTCAGATAGAGCGTCACATGAAGCAAAAGGGACGACTTACACCTCGTCAACCTCCTTGGCAAAAGAACAACCGACAGGTTCCACCTAATCCAGTTATGAAGAACAAGCCTTTTGGAGGTAATGCTATGCCCAAGCCGGTGGAAAGAACACCACCATTTGTTCAGAAGTCAGCCCAAAACACACCCCAAAGATCTAGTGAGGTTAAATGTTATAAATGTCAAGGATATGGTCATATGCAATCAAATTGTCCCAGCAAAAAGGCTATTTACTTCCTTGACAATGGGGATGTTGCTAGTGTTCATTCAAGTGATGATGAGATGCCCGAGCTTGAAGAAAAGACTTATAGTGAAGAATATGATGAAGATACTCCATAAAAGTTGGAAGTTGCTGAGTCTCTTGTCACCATGAGGACTTTGAGTACACAACCACAGTTGGATGGTGAAACAGTGCAACGTGAGAATATTTTCTACACCAAGTGTATTATTCAGAAAAAGCAGTGCAGTTTGATTATTGATGGTGGGAGTTGCACTAATGTGGCGAGTACATTGTTGGTATCCAAGTTGAAGCTTACTTGTTCAAAACACCCCAAACCATACAAGCTTCAATGGTTGAATCAAAGTGGGGAGGTTAAGGTAAACAAACAGGTGCGCTTATCTTTGTCTATTGGAAGGTATACTGATGATATTCTTTGTGATGTTGTTCTAATGGAGGCCGCGTATGTGTTACTTGGACGTCCATGGCAATTTGATAGACATGTTATGCATGATGGACGGAAGAATCACTACACCGTGGAGAAGGATGGTAAGAAGTACATTTTGGCTTCTTTGAACCCATGGGAGGTATATGAAGATCAAGCCAAGATCTCCAAGGAATATAGGCAATTGGTGCAAGCCGAGCAAATGAAACAAGAAGTGGGAAACACCTCTACCCCTTCTAGCAATAATGCCAAGAGATTGGAAGGCCAAAAGATGAAGCAAGAGGAAAAAGAGAAGAGATTAACAGTCTTTGCACAAAAAAGTGAAGTCAAAAGAGCAATACTAGATAGGCATGAGATGTTTGTACTTATTTACAAAGACTTGTATTTGCTGTCTAGTGATCACCTTTCTACTTTGCCTAGTGTTGTGATTTCTCTTATACAGGAATTTGAAGATTTGTTCCCCGATGAGTTACCAAATGGTTTACCTCCAATTCGTGGAATAGAACATCAAATTGATTTCATTCCTGGTGCTTCCATTCCAAACAGACCAGCATATAGAGCAAGTCCTGAGGAGACCAAGGAAATTCAAATGCAAGTGGATGGTCTTCTAGAAAAAGGTATTGTTCGTGAAAGCCTTAGTCCATGTTCTGTGCCTGTTATTCTTGTTCCTAAGAAAGATGAAACATGGAGAACGTGTGTTGACTTTAGAGCCATTAACAAGATAACCATTAAATATCGTCACCCTATCCCTAGCTTAGATGACATGTTAGATGAGTTATATGGTTCTAAAATCTTCACAAAAATTGATTTGAAAAGTGGCTATTATCAAATTCGCATGAAAAAAGGTGATGAATGGAAAACTGCCTTTAAAACCAAGTATGGTCTTTATGAGTGGTTAGTTATGCCTTTTGGATTGACTAATGCACCAAGCACATTTATGCGTCTAATGAATCATGTACTTAGATCTTTCATAGGGAAATTTGTGGTAGTTTATTTTGATGATATACTTGTTTACAGCAAAACACTGGATGATCATGTTTTACATTTAAAAAGAGTGTTTGTTGTACTTCGTGAAAATCAACTCTATGCAAATTTTAAAAAGTGTGAATTCTGTACTTCATCTGTTATCTTTTTAGGATTTGTTGTAAGTGCTGATGGAATTTCTGTTGATGAAAATAAAGTGAAAGCAATTAGAGATTGGCCCACACCTAAGTCAGCTAATGATGTTAGAAGTTTTCATGGCTTAGCTGGATTTTATAGGAGGTTTGTAAAGGACTTTAGTACAATTGCAGCCCCCTTAAATGATCTAGTTAAAAAGAATGTGACTTTTGTTTGGACTGATGCTCAAGAAAAAGCTTTTAATACTTTGAAGCAGAAATTAACTAATGCTCCTGTTCTTATGTTACCCAATTTTGAGAAAGCTTTTGAAATACAATGTGATGTCTCCGAGAAAGGTATTGGATCTGTTTTGATGCAGGAAGGCAAGCCCGTGGCATACTTTAGTGAGAAGCTAAATGGAGCAACACTGAATTACCCCACATACGACAAGGAGTTGTATGCATTGGTGAGATCTCTACAAGTTTGGCAGCACTATCTTTGGCCGAAGGAATTCATCATTCATTCGGATCATGAGAGTCTTAAGTTCCTTAAGACTCAAGGTAAGTTGAATAAAAGACATGCTAAGTGGTTGGAGTTTATTGAGACTTTTCCTTATGTTGTTAGATAAAAAGCTGGGAAGGAAAATGTGGTTGCTGATGCATTGTCGAGAAGGTATAATTTACTTACTTTCTTGCATACTAAACTGCTTGGATTTGATGTCATGAAAGGATTGTATGCTGAAGATGCTGATTTTAAACTTGTATATGAGAATTGTTTGCATAAATCCGAAGGAGAGTATTATTTGCATGATGGTTTCTTGTTTAAAAAGGATAAATTGTGTGTGCCTAATTGCTCTATTCGTGATTTATTGGTTATTGAGATGCATGGAGGAGGATTGATGGGTCACTTTGGTGTTAACAAGACATTACATATTTTGCAAGAACATTTTCATTGGCCTCATATGAGAAAAAGTGTTCAATCTATTTGTTAAAGATGTATTGTTTGTAAACAGGCAAAGTCAAAAATAATGCCTCATGGTCTATACACACCACTTTCCGTACCTTTGCATTCTTGGTTAGATATTTCAATGGATTTTGTTTTAGGGTTGCCTAGGTCACCAAGTGGTAAGGATAGTATCTTTGTGGTAGTTGATAGGTTCAGTAAAATGGCACACTTTATTGCATGTTCACAAACCAATGATGCTACACACATAGCAGACCTTTTCTTTAAAGAAGTTGTAAGATTGCATGGTATTCCTATGTCTATTGTGAGATGTCATGTTCCTTAGTCATTTTTGGCGTAATCTTTGGAGTAAGTTAGGAACTAAATTGTTATTTTCTACTGTTGCACACCCCCAAACGGATGGGCAAACTGAGGTAGTCAATAGAACTCTATCTGCATTGTTGCGTGCTATCATATAAAAGAATCTAAAGAAATGGGAAGATTGTTTACCACACATTGAGTTTGCTTACAATCGTACTATTCACAGTTCTACTTCTTTTTCTCCATTTGAAATTGTATATGGCTTTAATCCTTTGACGCCTTTGGATATTTTGCCTATTCCTATTAACGAGTTTGTTAATGTTGATGGCGCAAGCAAAGCTATTTTTGTTAAGGACCTTCATGCTAAGGTTCGTGACAATATTGAGAGGAGAAATGAGCAGTATACCAAGCAAGCCAATAAAGGTAGACGCCGCATGGTGTTCCACACGGGAGATTGGGTTTGGGTACACTTGCGTAAGGAAAGATTTCCTGAGCGACGGAAATCAAAGCTTCACCCAAGAGGCGATGGACCATTCCAAGTTCTCGAGCGCATTAATGACAATGCATATCGCATTGATTTACCCAGTGAGTATGGAGACGTTAGTGCTACTTTTAATATTTCTGATCTCTCTTTGTTTGATGCAGGAGATTCGAGGACGAATCCTTTTGACGAGGGGGGGAATGATAGGAATCCAGACGCACTTAATGGTGAACAGCATTCCATTGACCCGTTAGGTGGAATTGGTGGACCAATGACTCGAGCTAAAACCAAGAAGTTCAAGTTGGCTCTTAATGGTTTGATCATGGAAGTGATGGACGACGCATACAAGTTGCTAGAACAAGGTTTCGATGAAGTGAGGACTGATTTTAACCCTTGGAACCTCGTGGTTTTGACATTGCATAGAGAATCTGAGTTGGAGAGCAAGATTGGACAAGTGTTGAATGTTCGTGCCTCCACGTCGCGATGTCCATAGCTCCACGTCGCGACGTGCACCGACGTCGCGACGTCCACCGACTTCCACGTCGCGACGTATTTCTCTGGAAGTTTGAGGTTGAGTTAAAAACCCAATTTTTAATTCACGTCAAAATTTCCGCACGTCGCGACGCGCGACTTCCACGTCGCGACATCCACCAACGTCGCGACGTCCAACCTCCCACGTCGCGCGACGTTGGGAAATTCTGCAGCTTTTGAGTTTTTCAATTTTAGTTCGTTTTTGTTATTTCTTTTCAATAAGAAACGTGATTTAATGTTCTTGCATGAACATTGATATGTTCTATATGATGTTTTCACATGGCTAAAGATCTTGCATGATTAAAGCATGTGTTAATTACATTTTAAGGAAGTTTATTCCAATTAGGAAACTATCTTTTAGGAAAGTAGGGTTTACTTTGATGGCAAGTCTTTGTGCCTATTTAAAGGCTTGTAAACCCACGAATTTTAGTAGTTGAATTTTGAATCAAGAAGTCATAATTTTGCAGAGCAAAATTTGATTCCAAAACCCTTAGAGACCTTAAGCTAAGTTTGAGCTTTTGTTCTTCTAAACCCAAAGTGAGATTAAGCCAATAGTCTTGCTTTTGTTCTAAGTTTGAGAACAGCTAAATCTGATTTGATTTAGGTGCCGCCTGAGTCAAGTTGGTTTTGTAATAGCGTTGGTGCTTTGGACAAGTTTCCATTGAATCGCGCTCAATATCTTCTTTGTTTCTTTGTCTTTTCTTTTGTTCTTTCTTTGTTCTTTGTTCTAACTCTTTTCTTTGTTTCTTGATTCTTCCTTTGTGCTTATTCCTTTGTGTTGTTGGTGGAATTTTGCAAGCTAGACCTGTCCTGTGGATAAATAAGGTTATCAAATCCGCCCAAAGGTGGATCAAATCAACAAGAACCTTATCACACATTGATATCAAGTTTCACTTTATACGTGAATTGGTGCGAGACAAGGAGATTGCAATTAACTATTGCAAGTCTGAAGATCAAGTGGCGGACATTTTCACCAAGGCATTGAAATTGGAGACATTCATGAAGTTGAAGAAGCTTTTGGGATGACCAAGCATGACGACTTAGTTTAAGGGAGGCATTTGTAGAATTAAACTATGTTTCCTAAAACTAGTTTAGTAAAATTCCTATTTGGTTTGTTTCCTAATTCCTTATTGACATGAATTAGGATAGTTAAGTTTCTATTTGGTTTGTTTCCTAATTCTTTGTTGACATGAATTAGGAAGTCTTTGTCTTATAAATAGAAGTGTATGGTTATTTGGTTTTGTACAACAGCCAAAACAAAAAAGTTGTTGTCCTTGTGAGTTTTGTGAAAAGCCAATACGGCTTGGTTCAAGAAATAAAAGAGTTGTTGCCTCTAAATCATCTTCATTATTTTTGTGATTCTATTTTGTTTAAATTCGATCCTTCAATGCTTGATGCTTTGACGCCACCCTGATGGTAAGGAATTTGTCAGACTGAACATATGATTAGTGTGGACAAATTTGAATATGAATTATGTGGGACACTGGCTGTTGTTTAATGGCTTCATGGAATTTCGGTGTGTGTGTTAAACAATTGAGGAAAATTCCCAGCCAAAGGTCGACTGGCTCATTCATGTACTTGGCAGTCTTGGCCATGTTTGAACCTGTAATTGAATTGGGATTCCTTGGGGAACCAGGAGAATCTCCTCTCCACTTGCTGTTGACATATTTCATGTACTTGGTATTAACGTTTGGTTGTTAGTTGCACAGATTACGGCCTCAAGTTTAGAGGAAAATAGAGCCTATCTACTAGAATCCTAGTAGATTTCCTTTATTTACTTACATATTCTGAGATTAATCTTTCATGTATTGGAGTAGTACTCCATTTTTTTCTGCATTTGCTTTGTAACAGTGTGGACGGGTATAGCCGGCACTGTATTTTGTTTTGTTTAAGTTATATATATTCCTAATTTTTCAAAAAAAAAAGGTATGTGAAATCATAGTAGGGAAAAAGCAAAAATAAATAAAAATATTTTTGACACTGCCATTTTTTTATCAAAATATCTGTGTTATAACATTTGAAAAATGGAGGTTTTGTGAAAATTTCAAATTTCACCGTTTTCTGATAATATTCACTCGAATGCATGTAAACAACCAATGCGTGAGTAAAAAACATCATAAGAAAGTCAAAATCAACACGTCGTTAGATTTTGGCCATTTTTGGCTAAAATACGTGTGTTATAATCCATGAAAAAAAGAAATTTTGTAAAAAAATTAAATATTAATTTCTTGACATTGTTTATTAGAATGCATGTTCAAAATTGATGTGTGTGTAAAAAATAGTAGGGAAAATAAAAATTAACATGTTTTTTTATTTTCCTATTTTTGACAAAAATACGTGAGTTATAAACTATAAAAAATGGAAGTTTTATGAAAATTTGAATTTTCATTTTTTTTGAGAATATTTACTAGAATGCATTTCACAATCGAAGTAGGTGCAAAATATAGTACAAAAAAGTCAAAATCAATGTGTTTTTAGATTTTATCATTTTTGGCTAAAATGTGTGTGTTATAACCCATAACAAAAAACAATTTGGTGAAAAATTTAAATTTTACTTTTTTGTCACTGTTTTCAAGTATGCATATTCACAATTGAAGTGTAATAAAAAACAGTAAGCAAAAAGTCAAAACCAACACGTTTTTTTCCTTTGCCATTTTTTATGAAAATACTCGTGTGTTATAACTAGTGAAAAATAAAGGTTTAGTGAAAACTTTATTGTATGTTTGGATAGACCTTTTTAGCGCATTTCTCATCAAATTCTAAATTAACATGTTTGTTTATATTTAATTCTCAACGAAAAAATTTCCAACTTCTCTAACTATAATTTTTTCAACATCTTTTAATTTATTCAATTCTCAAGACTTTTAAATTTTTTCAACATCTTTTAATATTTTTTAGTTTTTTATTTGTTTGAGTTGATCAGTAGTCCGCCTCTTAACCCAAACAATCTAATAGAAAAAATTCTTATTTAAATTTTATTTAATAAAATAATTCTTTTGCACAAAAACCAATGAAAAGAAAACTTATCAATCTAAACAATCTATTCTAAAAACAAAAATATTTCTTTTGAAAAATTCAACCCGATGTCTCGTTTTTCGCAATTCTAAAAATAAAACACATATCCAAACAGATTTTAAATTTTAATTTTTTGACAATATTAACTTGAATGCATGGTCACAATCGATGTGGGTCTAAAAAATATGAAAAAAAGGTAAGAATCAACATGTTTTTATATTTTTCTGTTTTGGCAAAAATACGTGTGTTATAACTATGAAAAATGGAAATTTGGTGAAAAATTTCAATTTCACTTTTTTTAACACCGTTCATTAGAATGCATGTTCACAATTAAGGTGTGTTTAAAAAAAAGTAGGGAATAAGCCAAAATCAACAAGTTTTTTTACTTTGCCATTTTTTTTACTAAAATTCGTGTATTATAACCCAACAAATAGAGGTTTGGTGAAAGTTTTAAATTTGACTTTTTTTTACAATATTCACTAAAATGTATATTCACAATTAGGGTGGATGCAAAAAACGGTATAAAAAAATCAAAATCAATGGTTTTTTGGATTTTGTCATTTTTTATTAAAATACGTGTGTTATATCCCATAAAAAATAGAAATTTGTTAAAAAAACTTAATTTCACTTTTTTAACACTATTCACGAGGATGCATGTTCACAATTGAGGTGGGTAAAAAAATAGTTGATAAAAAGTGAAAATAAAAATATTTTTTGAAAGCGCCATTTTTACTAAAACACGTGTATTATAACTTGTGAAAAGTGGAAGTTTGGTGAAAATTTCAAATTTAACTTTTTCGGAAAATATTAACTCAAATGCGTGTTCACAAATGAGCAGGTGTGAAGAACATCACAAAAATTTCAAAATCAGCACGCTTTTGAGGTGTTTCATTTCTGCTAAAATTCGTCAGTTATAACCTCTGAAAATTCAAAATTTAGTGAAAAATCAAATTTTCATTTTTTCGGACACCGTTTTCAAGTATGTATGTTTAAAATTAAGGTGTGTGAAAAAATAGTAGGGAATAAGACAAAATCAACACGTTTTTTACTTTGCCATTTTTAACTAAAATACGTGTGTTATAACCCATGAAAAATGGAGATTTGGTGAAAATTTTAAATTTCACTTTTTTTTTGGCACAATTTAAAAAATGGAGCTCCTTTCTCATACACCGTTCATGCGATAGAGCCAAAAAAAAAACACATCATTTCATTAACCTATTTCATTATCTCTTCTATCCCTTGATCAATCACTTTTATCACCAAAATTATATATTTGTTATAATATTCCATTCTCTTTTTGAAATAGAGATAATAGTCTCTTTTGAAATAAATGGATCGTTGAATGTGATTTGTTAGCAGAGAAACTCGAAGTTGCTATTTCTGATCGATATGTGAACATTATCTTTAATGAATTTTCATGCACATTCAATTGGGCAAGTTTCATCGCTCTATTTTGTCTTTTGCTTTACCTCTAAGAAAATAATCTTCTTAATACTGTTAAACTATGTGCTGAAAATTAATTTTATTTTGTTTAGAAAAAATTGGAGTGTTTTGTTACTTGATTCTAAGTGCTTGAGACTTTTAGCTGAACTTTTTCTAGTTGCATACGTATGATTTTTTTTCTTGTTTTAAGCAAATTACTGTCATTTAGTAATATTGGATGTCATGAATTTTTTTATCTTCTTTCTAGTGGTTTTATACCTTTTTCAACCAGTGCAAGTAGAGAACTTTTTGATCATAGCAGACAAAACTCTCCGTTTCCATTGAATGTTAGTAGTTCAATCAGTCATATTTATTTGATTATCTCTCTCTTTGTTCTTCAATTGACACACACTATAATGTTCATAATGTAATGGAAAATGATATTTGCAGGAATTTAGGTAACTTCGGTTTGTCTGGGTTACTTCAATACTAGGTTCAATGAATAGCTTTCAGGCCGTGTGAGTAGAATGTTAGAAATATATATATATTTTAACTTTTGGTTTTATTTTCTTATTCTTGTCCTTATCTTGATACTTCTATGTATCATATATGAAAGCTACCAAAGTACAATATTGCGATTAGGCATATCAGTCATTCAAAAAAGAAGAGCATTATTGGTTAATCAAGATGAGCTTTTTGGGGTTCACAGGTAGGGAAAGGTCTATCGAAGGATGAAAAGGCTAAAAAATGAACTCTACAGCATTGGTTTTGAAGCTATAAGATTTTCTTCTAAAAAGAGTTTAGTTAACCTCTAGTTTTGTTCTTTTAGAAATCATCACGCTGTTCATAATAGCATTTAGTACCTTTAGATTCCAGTGAGGAGTTGCTTTTGATTTACTTCAAAATCACTTAGGCTGTGTTTGGTTGTTTAGAAATAGAATTGAATTGGAATTTAAATATTATAGAATTGTAATTCAATGAATTGAAAGTCTAAAATGTTTGAATTCCTTTGTTTGGCAAAACAACAAAATTCATATAGAATTGAATTATAACTCCAAATCCTTTGTTTGAAAGTTTAAAAATTGTATGAAATTAGATTTCACTAATAATTAGAATTGACAATAAATTATTTTTAATATATTCATTTTCACACACTACACATATTTTACATATAGTACACACATTTTCACACACTACACACGTTTTCTCACACTATACATATTTTACACATAGTACACACATTTCACACATTACACATTATTTCACACACTACACATATTTTCACACACTACACATATTTTACACACACTACACATATTTTCACACACTACACATATTTTACACATAGTACACATATTTTCACACGCTACACATTTTTTCACACACTACACACATTTTCACACACTACACATATTTTACACACACTACACATATTTTACACATAGTACATACATTTTCACACACTACATATTTTTTCATACACTATACACATTTCCACACACTATACACATTTTCACACGCTACATATATTTTACACATATGTAGTGCGTGAAAATGTGTGTAGTGTGTGAAAAAATGTGTAGTGCATGAAAATGTGTGTAGTGTGTGAAAATGTATGTACTATGTGTAAAATATGTGTAAAATATGTGTAATGTGTGTAAAATATGTGTAATGTGTGAAAATGTGTAGCGTATGAAAATGTGTGTAGTGTGTGAAAAAATGTGTAGTGTGTGAAAATGTGTGTAGTGTATGAAAAAATGTGTAGTGTGTGAAAATGTATGTATTATGTGTAAAATATGTGTAGTGTGTGTAAAATATGTGTAGTCTATGAAAATGTGTGTAGTGTGTGAAAATATGTGTACTATGTGTAAAATATGTGTAGTGTGTGAAAATGTGTGTACTATGTGTAAAATATGTGTAGTATGTGAAAAAATGTGTAGTGTGTGTAAATGTGTAGTGTGTGAAAATGTGTGTAGTGTGTGAAAAAATGTGTGTAGCGTGTGAAAATATGTGTACTATATATAAAATATGTGTAGTGTGTGAAAATGTGTGTACTATGTGTAGTGTGTGAAAAAATGTGTAGTGTGTGAAAATGTGTGAAGTGTGTGAAAAAATGTGTAGTGTGTGAAAATATGTGTAGTGTATGAAAATGTGTGTAATGTGTGAAAAAATGTGTAGTGTGTGAAAAAAAAGAAAGAAGTGAAGGCGATGAAAAAGAGTCTTATAAGAACCCGAGTATTGACCCATTCTATTTTGAATTAGAATTGGAAATATCTACCATGAAGAAAGAATTGAAACTGCAGAATTGCGCCATTATAGAATTGCAAATGAATTCAAAATCCAAATTTTATTTTGTAAACAAACACAAGAATTAGAATTGGAGCTCTCAATTCTAATTCTAAGGTCCAATTCTAAGCAACCAAACACAGCCTTAGTGAAATTTCTACAATGGCTTAATGAATTGTTTTGATGTTGTAGATTGATTAAGGGATAGGTATGAACACAATTTACACTATTACTATGATGTTTGGTCTAAGAGCAGAAACTGCCAGTCCTTTTTCTATGCATCATCAACTAATCTGAGTAATGAGAAATGCATCATCAATATATGAAGTATGAGATATGTACCATGGATATTTCTATTCTTACTAATCCAATCAAAACACCTTGAAATGTTCTCTGACATGGACAGAGCATGAGTTTAATTTGGTACATATGTTTATGAATGCGTTTGAAATGAGTGAGAACTTTCAAATCCCTGAGCATAACTTTAATTGATGAGAAAAGGATTGTAGGGACTAACTGGATCCCTTAGTTCTGAAAGTCTTCCTGTCAAATAGGAAATACTGCTGGTGATGAAACTTGTTAGTTCTGGAAGATTTGGAAATGGATACGGCTGGTGATGAAATTTTGTAGTTCGGGAAGATTTGGTATTAACAATGCAATTATTATTTTCATTGTTACTAACCCCTCAATCAAATTCATTGTTATTGTCGTTGTCGTTGAAGAATTTGAACTAAACACCCCCTTAATTTAACGCTTCTTAAATTAGACCAAATGTTTTGTATATTGCTTGTTTGCTTAATGTTTCTCTTATGGAAACAATTTTACAGTCACCAAAAAGAAAATGTATATATATTGAAAAGACAAATTATTTTGTCAATTTTATTTACAAATGAAACTGAATTAATGGGTAAATTTCTGAACGAATTTGAAATTATAATTCAATTTTGTTGCGAAACAAGAGAATTTAAGGCTTTGTTTGGATATACCTAGGGCTGAAAACGAACACGAACGTTCACGAACAAGCTCAGGTTCGACTCGATAAAAGCTCGGCTCGAGTTCGTTTATTTAATAAATGAACGAACACGAACAGGATTTTAGGCTCGATTAATAAATGAACAATAAATGAACACATGTGTGAAGGCTCGTTTACGTTCATGAATAGCTCGTTAAAAAGTTCATTTATAACTCTATTAAAGCTCGTTAAAAGCTCGGTTAAAATATTAATTATATAATATATATTGAACTTATATACAAAATAAAAATATTAAACAATAGAAATATATAATTAGGTTTATATATATATATATATATTTTTAAACTGAAAAATATATTTATATATATATATATATGGGCAAAATACGGTGCCGGATATACCCGAGCACACCGTTACAACAGTGAAATCACAAAATTTGAAGTACTACTCCATTACATGAGATTCGAAGTAAATGCAGTGACTTTACAGTTCTATTCGATTACATGTATATCAATACTCAAACGACAATAACATTATCAAGGTTTTTGTATATATATTTATTGACACACAAATTACATTATACGGTGGTAAGAACGAACATAAACCTTTATGAACAAACCGGGATCGGCTCGGTTAAAGTTTCACTCAATCTCGTCTACTTAATAAACAAATAAACACAAACAAAACTTTAGGTTCAATAAATAAATTAATAATAAATCAACAATCAAGTAAAAGATTCATTTAGGTTGATCAATAACTCGTTAAGAATTTAGTTAAAATATAAATTATATAATATAAATAATATATACCCTAAGTAAAACTCTTAAATAATAGAAAAAATCCATTTGTATACATATAAGCACACAAATCATTATATATGAGTTTGAATTAAATTTGGACACTTATGTAATGAGACAAAATACATTAATTTAACTAAATTTTCCCTTCCTATATGAGTCGTCAAGTGTTCACGAACAAAGCTCGGACTTATTTCAGTTCATGTAAAACTCAGCTTGAGCTCGTCCATTTAATAAATAAACGAACACGAACAGATTTTTAGGCTCGATTAATAAACGAACAGGGCCTGAACACCCTAAAGCTCGGGTTCGGCTCGGCTCGATATATACCAATTTGACCTATTTATCTCCTCTTACTAAGATGCCTTTGTTTGTTTATCTTTAATTTTCCAAACAAAAATTTTCAACTTTTTCGAAAAGAAAACAAGGGCATTTTATTCCGTTATTCTTTTAAATATTTTAATTTATTTTATCCTTTCCGTCAACCCAAATAATTTATAGAAAATATATATTTTTTATTTCATACTTTATTTAATAAATTAATTCTTTTACATAAAAATCAATATTAGTAAAGCTTATCTATTCAAACACTCAAATTTCAAAAGTAAAATATTCTTATGGTAAAATGAAATTTGAAACCTCGTTTTTTTCAATTTTCAAAACAAAATACAATTCAAATAGATCTTAAATATTTTACACCTCCAATTCTTAGAATTAAAATTTAAAAATATTAATTCTAACTAAATTCAAATTTTAAATAATAAGGTATCATGACAATCAAAATAGGGAATGCAATTTTTACAGTATTTATGACATTAGAATAGAATATCATTTTTGGGCAATTGTTAAGTTAATGGATTATAAGTATGCATACAAAATAAGTTTCTTGGACATGCTTAAATTTTCCTATTTATTCAAAAACAAATTCAGAAAACAAGAAAATCAACTCTATTAGACTATTACAAAAGATGTGGAAGTTAGAAACAACGTCGTTTAAGGCTATCAGCAGCACTGCCCCCGTTTGGTGGATTTCATTTCATTCATGATTCATCATTCCTTTGGAACTCGCTCAAATGTTTCGTCGTGGTAATTCAGTGATACACTGGCAAGGCAAGAATTTTCCCCATTATTCAGTAAGAAGAGCAGTTGCGATTTGGCCCAGTTTGACGATGAGGAAGTGGGGAGCTTTTGCTATGGATAGAGCCCAGATTAAACCAGGTACCACTATTGCTGCTATTGGTTCTGTTCTTGATTTTCTATTGTCTCCATACCCAAATCCAAACCCATTTGTCCTTCAGTATGCAATGTACACTAGTACTAGTTTGAGGAATGATATTGTTAAAATCAAGAATGTTGATGATGCCGTGGATTTGTACAATCAGATGCTCCAAATGAGGCCTCTGCCTAATGTGATCCAATTCACCCAACTGCTTGGCCGCCTTTTTAAGATGAACCATTGTTCCCCTGCCATTTCCATTTACAGAGATATGCGCGTAAAGGGTACCCCGACTAACGATTGTACCATGAATATAGTCATTAACTGTTACTGCCTTGTTGGTCGAGTCGATTTTGGGTTTTCTGTATTGGGGACCTTCTTCAAGCGTGGTTTTGTGCCTGATGTAACCACATTTAGTACCTTGCTTAAAGGGCACTTTCTAGTGGGTAGGATTTCTCAGGCGCAGGAATTGTTCCTCAAGATTCTTTATGAAAAACTCTGTCAACCGAATCTAGTTATGCATGGAACTGTAATAAATGGGCTATGTAAGGCGGGGAACACTAGTACAGCCATTGAATTCCTGAGACTCATGGAAATTAAAAATTGGGAACCCGACACCATTATCTACAGCACTGTTATTGACAGTCTGTGCAAGGATAAAGTAGTGGATAAAGCTCTTTCCCTTTTACATGAGATGATTCGAAAGGGCATTCCCCTAGATGTTGTCACTTACAATTGTTTGATTCTGGCCTTTGTAATTTAGGCAAATGGAAAGAGGTCAAAAACTTATGGAATGAGATGATTGGTTATGGTATTGCTCCCAATATAGTTACTTACACTATTATTATAGATTCCTTCTGCAAGGAAGGATTGATGAGAGATGCTGAAGATGTGTTCCAGCTCATGGTTCAGAGAGGTGAGACTCCTAATATAGTAACTTATGGTGCATTGATGGATGGGTACTGTTTGCAGGGCCAAATAGACGAAGCAAGACAAATTTTTGATACCATGGTTGCTAAGGGCCTAGTCCCCGATCTCCTCAGCTATAATATTTTGATCAATGGATACTTTGGGAAAATGAAAATGGATGAGGCCATGAATCTCTTTCGCAAGTTACCACGCAAAGGATTAAGTATTTATACCACTGTTTTGAAAGGGTTATTTAGGATGGGTAAATGTGTTACTGCAAGAGAAGTTTTCAACGAGATGCAAGCTGATGGCCTGAGTCCTGATTTCCATACATACTGTGTGTTGTTGGATGGCTTATGCAAGACTGGACATGTTGATGAAGCACTGGAATTACTGCAAACGATCGAAGCAGCAAATCTTCATATAACTATGTACTCTATTATCCTTGACGGATTATGCAAAACTGGGAGACTTGATATTGCTCAAGGACTTTTTAATAGTCTCTCTGTTAAAGGATTATATCCAAATGTTGTAACGTATACCACGATGATAGCTAGCCTTTTTGCTGCTGGTTTGCTAAAGGAAGCTAAAGTGCTTTTTCTTAAAATGGAAGAGAATGGTTGTTTGGCTAACCATATCACTTTCAGTGTTATTGTCAAAGGACTGCTTAGGACAGGTGAATATGATGAAGCAGAGATGTTTCTTGAGGAAATGGCTAGGAGGGGATTTTCACTGGACTCGTCTACTTTTTCCACTCTAATAGATTTGCTCCCAGCAAAAGAAAGTCATATTTCTCTTCTGAAGATAATTCAGAAGTTTGAACCTGACGGCCAATGTTGAAAGTCCCAAAATGGAGGATAAAGAGCAACATTTTTGTTAATTGCAAATCTCTGGAGCTCAGGAGACCACGTAGTCATATAGGTCTGAATAACACTATTTGTAGAGTGGCGCATGATATCAACTTAGAAGCGTGTTTCAATGCTTATATTTCTAGCTTGCAGTAGTTGTCAGTTTGTAGCTCGTAATCCAGAACACTTAAACAAAGATTGAGGTATCATCTTCAACCCATTACAGATTGTCTCCCTGGTCGTACGTTGATGTATCTTATTTCTTTTTCCGATTTCAGGAGTGTTCTTTCAGGTGACCTATTTGGCTGCCCTCTATTAGTATCTGGTGGATTTTGGGGCTTTAGTATATGTGTGAATGGGGTAGAGAATTTTGTTTGGGTTAATAGAAATGTTTATTATGAAATCACTTGAAACTTTGTTATCTTTCTGTTCATGTGGAAAACAAAACAATAGTCTGTCATAGTGAAATTATTAGGATTAACATAACAAAAATTTAGAGATCAATCTTTTTCTCAGCTGCTCTAAGGTTCATTAATTTGATTCAAACTTCTAATTACCACAGCTGTTTCTTTGTTCTGTGACATAAGTTAGCCAAATTTAGATAGTAAAAAGAATGAAGTAAAGGCATGCATTCCATTATGTATTGAAGTAACAAAGTTACAGACCTCCATCGTTAACTCTGCATTCTCTGACAAAGTGACTTGACCAGCTGTTTTCATTACGTGATTCGCCTATTTCATTATCTCTTTTATCCCTTGATCAATCACTTTCATCACCAAAATTGTATTTTAGTTTCTGTGTAGTCTGTACAAAGGGTATTGACGCTCTTCATAATTAAATTTTGTACTAGTATATATTTGTTATAATATTCCATTCTCTTTTTGAAATAGAGATAATAGTTGCTTTTGAAATAAATGGATCGTTGAATGTGATTTGTTAGCAGAGAAACTCGAAGTTGCTATTTCTGATCGATATGTGAACATTATCTTTAATGAATTTTCATGCACATTCAATCGGGCAAGTTTCATCGCTCTATTTTGTCTTTGCTTCACCTCTAAGAAAATAATCTTCTTAATACTGTTAAACTCTGTGCTGAAAATTAGTTTTATTTTGTTTAGAAAAAATTGGAGTGTTTTGTTGCTTGAGACTTTTAGCTGAATTTTTTCTAGTTGCATACTTATGTTTTTTTTTTCTTGTCTAAAGCAAATTACTGTCATATAGTAATATTGGATGTCATGAAATTTTTTATCTTCTTTCTAGTGGTTTTATACCTTTTTCAACCAGTACGAGTAGAGAACTTTTTGATCATAGCAGACAAAACTCTCCGTTTCCATTGAATGTTAGTTTTTCGATCAGTTATATTTATTTGATTATCTCTCTCTTTGTTCTTCAATTGACAACACATTATAATGTTCATAATGTAATGGAAAATGATATTTGCAGGAATTTAGGTAACTTGGGTTTGTCTGGGTTCAATGTATAGCTTTCAGGCCGCGTGAGTAGAATGTTAGAAATATATATTTTTTAACTTTTGGTTTTATTATCTTAATCTTGTTCTTATCTTGATACTTCTTTGTACCATATATGAAAGCTACCACAGTACAATATAGCGATTAGGCATATCAATCGTTCAAGAAAGAAGAGCATTATTGGTTAATCAAGATGAGCTTTTTGGGGTTCACAGGTAGGGAAAGGTCTATCAAATGATGGAAAGGCTCAAAAGTTAACTCTACGGCATTGGTTTAAGCTGTAAGATTTTCTTCTAAAAAGAGTTTAGTTAACCTCTAGTTTTGTGCTTTTAGAAATCATCACGCTGTTCATAATAGCATTTAGTGCCTTAGATTCCAGTGAGGGGTTGCTTTTGATTTACTTCAAAATCACTTAGAATGTTTGCCATCAATTATATTATTACTCATATATGAAATTCTTTGAGATAGAGATGAAACTTTTTCATATAATTTTTGCCATCGTATGTATAGAAATGTTCGTGCAAGTCACATTTTAGTTTATAGCAATCAAATATAGTATTGAGCAGTGGTTTGAAGAGGCTTTAGCTAGTCATGGTATGCAGTTGTACATGTTCCTGGGAAATAAACTTACTAATAGGGGTTATACTATTAAGTGAAAATCATTCATAGCATTTCAATTGAATTTTAGTCAAATTTCTAGAATGGCTTAATGAATTGTTTTGATGTTGTAGATTGATTAAGGGATAGGTATGGACACAATTTACACTATTACTATGATGTTTGGTCTAAGAGCAGAAACTCCCAGCCTTTTTCAGTGTTGGAATTTTGAGTATCCCAGTTACGTTTTATTTCTATATTTAATTTCATATCTTTCCCATATGAAAGTCCGTCCGTTTGTATCCCACAACAAAGCCCTACATGAAAAGTTGCACGTTCTGCTTCGTCCCTCACGGCCATACTTTACACATTTTTAATGCCATATCCATGCAATTTACTGGGCAGGAGGTTGTGGCATCCATTTTCTCAACAGAAAGGCTTTGAATGGCAGAGCAAGGGTACAATTGATGAGCAAAGGATTGTAGCCTTGTAGGGAGGACAATTTTCTCACCGACTGGATCCCTAAGTTCTGAAAGTCTTGCTGTCAAATAGGAAATGCTGCTGGTGATGAAACTTGGTAGTTCTGGAAGGTTTCAAGTTTAGTGTTGGACCCTTGTCTAGGATTTGTGTAGGAATTGATTTATAATAGCATCATATCCTTAAAAAAAGAAATTTTGTAGTTCTAGAAGACTTAATTTAAGAACTTTGAACTCTTTTCTTCTCCCTTCTTAGACCATACCTAATGTCTTTGATCCCTCTATTCTTTATTTAATAAGTGTGGTTTTAACTCTTATTTTTTATTTTTAAATAAGTGTCATTTTATAAATCAATGCAAAAAATTTAAAAGTTTTCAATTTTATCGTTATCTCATTTATTTATGTAATATTATTTAAACGAAAAAAGAGAAAGTTATGGTTATAAATATGGTAAATAATAGAATTTATAACTTTTTTTTAATTAGTGTGCATATCTTTAAAATTACACTTATTAGAGAACAAATGGAGTATTATTGTAGTCCTTGTTTGTTTAATCTTTCTCTTACGAGAATAATCTTACATTCATAAAAAAAAAGTGGATATGTATTGAAAAGACAAATTATTTTGTAAATTTTATTTACAAATGAAATCTAATTCTATATAATGCTTAAATTTTTTACCAAATTTGGAATTATTATTCAATTTTTTAGCAAAACAACAGAATTTAAATATTTTACATCTCCAATTCTTAGATAAATTTCAATTCTAACTAAATTCTTTTTTTTTTTAAAAAAAGAACACTTATAACAGTATTTATGACATTAAAATAAAATTTCATTTTTGGGCCATTGTCAACTTAATATATTTATAAGTATGCATATATGATTCTTTTACATGTATAATTTTTTTTTTTTTGGGATAATTGAAAAGTTAATCAAAGATATAAAGTTTTTGTACATAATTCTTGTACAATCTTAAATTTTCCTCAGTTATTATTCTTAAAAATTCCGAACACAAGGAAAATCAACTCTATTACAAGATGTCGTTTTTAAGGAAATCAGCACAGCGTCGTTTGGTGGGTTTCATTTTATTCATCAATCTATCTTCCTTTGGAACTCATTCTAATGTTTCGTTGTGGGGATTCAGTTTTATACTGGCAAGAATGTTTCATTGCGATTTGCCCCAGTTTGACGCTGTGGAAGAGGGGAGCTTTTGCTATGGGTGGAGCTCAGATTCGGAATGCACTGAAACGAGGTACCGGCGCACTTCTATTGTTGATTTTCTTTGGTCTCCGTACCCAAATCCACACCCATTTGTTCTTCATTATGCAACGTACACTGGTAGTTGTTTCAATTGGCATGCTGCTGGGTTGAGGAATGATATTGTTAAAATCAAGAATGTTGATGATGCTGTGGATTTGTACAATCATATGCTCCGAATGAGACCTCTGCCTAATGTAATCCAATTCAACCACTGCTTGGGCGCCTTGTTAAGATGGAGCATTATTCACCTGCCATCTCCATTTACAGAGATATGCGCGGTAAGGGGCACCACCCAACTAGCGACTTACCATGACTACAGTCATTACTGCTTACTGCCTTGTTGGTTCGAGTCGATTTTGGGTTTTCTGTTTTTGGGGACCTTCTTCAAGCTTGGTTTTATTGCCTGATGTAAATCACATTTAGTACCATACTTAAAGGGCTCTTTCTAGTTGGTAGGATTTCTTCAGGCGCAGGAATTGTTCCTCAAGATTCTTTATGAAAAACTCTGTCAACGGATCAAGTTATGTATGGAACTGTAATAGATGGTCTTTGTAAGGCGGGGAACACTAGTAAAGCCATTGAATTCCTGAGACTCATGGAAAATTAAAAATTGGGAACCCAACACCGTTATCTACAACACTATTATTGACTGGCCTGTGCAAGGATAAAGGGGTGGATAAAGCTCTTTCCCTTTTGCATGAGATGATTCAAAAGGGCAATTCCCCCAGATGTTGTCACTTACAATTGTTTGATTCATGGCCTTTGTAGTTTAGGCAAATGGAAAGAGTTCAAAAACGTGTGGAATGAGATGATTGGTTACGCTATTGCGCCCAATATAGTTACTTACAATATCATGATAGATTCATTTTGCAAGGAAGGTTTAATTAAAGATGCAGAAGATGTATTCGAAATCCTGGTCCAGAAAGGTGAGAATCCTAATATAGTAACGTATACTGCATTGATGGATGGGTATTGCTTGCAGGGCCAAATAGATGAAGCAAGGAAAATTTTTGACACAATTGTTGCTAAAGGCCTTGTTCCCAATCTTCTCAGCTATAATATTTTGATCAATGGATACTTTGGGAAAATGAAAATGAATGAGGCCATGAATCTTTTTCGTGAGTTACCGCGCAAAGGATTAATACCTAATACAGGTACTTATAACACTGTCTTGAAAGGGTTATTTAGGATGGGTAAATGTGTTACTGCAAGAAAAGTTTTCAACGAGATGCAAGCTGCCGGCCTAAGCCCTAATTTCCATACATACTGCGTGTTGTTGGATGGCTTATGCAAGACTGGACATGTTGACGAAGCACTGGAATTACTGCAAATGATCGAAGCTGCAAATCTTCATATAGCTATGTACACTATTATCCTTGACGGATTATGCAAAACTGGGAGACTTGATATTGCTCGAGGGCTTTTCAATAGTCTCTCTGTTAAAGGATTATATCCCAATGTTGTAACGTATACCACGATGATAGCTAGCCTTTCTGCTGCTGGTTTGCTGAAGGAAGCTAAAGTGCTTTTTCTTAAAATGGAAGAGAATGGTTGTTTGGCTAACCATATCACTTTCAGTGTTATTGTCCGAGGACTGCTTAGGACAGGTGAATATGATGAAGCAGAGATGTTTCTTGAGGAAATGGCTAGGAGGGGATTTTCACTGGACTCATATACTCTTTCCGCTCTGCTAGATTTGCTCCCAGCAAAAGAAAGTCATATTTCTCTTCTGAAGATAATTCAGAAGTTTGAACCCGACAGCCAAAGGTGAAAGTCCCAAATGGAGGATAAAGAGCAACATTTATGTTAATTGCAAATCTCTGGAGCTCAGGAGATCACGTAGTCATATAGTTCTGAATAACACTATCTGTAGAAAGGTATATGATATCGACTTAGAATCGTGTTTCAATGCTTATCCTTCTAGCTTGCAGTAATTGCCAGTTTGCAGCTCATAATCCAGAACAGTTAAACAAAGATTGAGGTATCATCTCCAACCCATTACAGATTGTCTCCCTGGTCGTGCGTTGATGTATCTTATTTCTTTTTCCAGTTTCAGGAGTTTTCTTATAGGTGATCTATTTGGCTGCCTGCTATTCGTATCTGGTGGATTTTGGGGCTTTAGTATTTGTGTGAATAGGGGAGAGAATTTTGTTTGGGTTAATAGAAATGTTTATCATGAGTTCACCTGAAACTTTGTTATCATTGTGTTCGTGTGGAAAAAGAAAATAATAGTATTTCATAGTGAAATTATTAGGATTAACAGGACAAAAAATTTAGAGATCAATCTTTTCCTTAGCTGCTCTTGGGTTCATTAATTTGATTGAAACTGCTAATTACAACAGCTGTTTCTTTGTTCTGTGACATAAGTTAGCCAAATTTAGATAGTAAATCTGAAAGAACGAAGAAAAGGCATGCCTTCCAATTATGGCTTGAAGTAACAAAGTTACAGACCTCCACTGTTAACTCTGCTTCTCTGAAAAATTGACTCAACCAGCTGTTTTCATTACGTGAATCGCCTGTTTCATTATCTCTTCTATCCCTTGATCAATCACTTTTATCACCAAAATTGCATTTTAGTTCCTGTGCAGTCTGTACAAGGGTATTGGCGCTCTTCATAATTAAATTTTGTAGTAGTATATATTTGTTATCATATTCCATTCTCTTTTTGAAATAGAGCTAATAGTCACTTTTGAGAGAAATGGATCGTTGAATGTGATTTGTTCGCGGAGAAATTCGAAGTTGCTATTTCTGATTGATACGTGAAGATTATCATTAATGGATTTTCATGCACACTCAATTGGGCAAGTTTCATCTCACTATTTTGTCTCTTGCTTCATCTCTAAGAAAATCATTTTCTTAATACTGTCAAACTCCATGCTGACATTTAATTTTATTTTGTTTAGAAAAAATTGGTGAGTTTTGTTGCTTGGTTCTAAGTGCTTGAGAGTTTTATCTGAAGTTTTCTAGTTGCATACTTATGTTTTTTTTTCTTGTTTAAAGCAAATTACTGTCATTTAGTAATATTGGATGTCATGAAATTTTTTATCTTCTTTCTAGTGGTTTTATACCTTTTTCAACCAGTGCGAGTAGAGAACTTTTTGATCATAGCAGACAAAACTCCCCGTTTCCATTGAATGTTAGTTGTTCGATCAGTCATATTTATTTGATTATCTCTCTCTTTGTTCTTCAATTGACAAAACATTATAATGTTCATAATGTAATGGAAAATATTATTTGCAGGAATTTATATAACTTCGGTTTGTCTGGGTTACTTCAACTACTAGGTTCCATGAATAGCTTTCAGGCTGTGTGAGTAGAATGTTGGAAATATATATTTTTTAACTTTTGGTTTTATTATCTTAATCTTGTTCTTATCTTGATACTTCTTTGTACCATATATGAAAGCTACCACAGTACAATATAGCGATTAGGCATATCAATCGTTCAAAAAAGAAGAGCATTATTGGTTAATCAAGATGAGCTTTTTGGGGTTCACAGGTAGGGAAAGGTCTATCAAATGATGAAAAGGCTCAAAAGTTAACTCTACGGCATTGGTTTGAAGCTGTAAGATTTTCTTCTAAAAAGAGTTTAGTTAACCTCTAGTTTTGTGCTTTTAGAAATCATCACGCTGTTCATAATAGCATTTAGTGCCTTAGATTCCAGTGAGGGGTTGCTTTTTATTTACTTCAAAATCACTTAGAATGTTTGCCATCAATTATATTATTACTCATATATGAAATTCTTTGAGATAGAGATGAAACTTTTTCATATAATTTTTGCATCGTATGTATAGAAATGTTAGTGCAAGTCACATTTTAGTTTATAGCAATCAAATATAGTATTGAGCAGTGGTTTGAAGAGGCTTTAGCTAGTCATGGTATGCAGTTGTACATGTTCCTGGGAAATAAACTTACTAAAAGGGGTTATAATATTAAGTGAAAATCATTCATAGCATTTCAAATTGAATTAGTGAAATTTCTACAATGGCTTAATGAATTGTTTTGATGTTGTAGATTGATTAAGGGATAGGTATGGACACAATTTACACTATTTTACTATGATGTTTGGTCTAAGAGCAGAAACTTCCAGTCTTTTTTCTATTCATCATCAACTAATCTTTGTATTGAGAAATGCATCATCAATATATGAAGTATGAGCTATCTACCATGGATATGTTTACGAATGTGTTTGAAATGAGTGGGAATTTCACATCCTGGGTTACCAGGAACTTGAAATGTCCTTAGAGTCTTCAAATTTAGCAGCAGAGCAGTTTTGAGTGTTGGAATTGTTGAGTATCCCAGTTACGTTTTGAATTTCTATATTTAATTCATATCTTTCCATATGAAAGCCATACGCCCGTTGGTATCCCACAACAAAGCCTCATCGAAGTTGACAGTTCATGCTTCGTCTCCTCACGGCCATACTTTACACATTTTTAATGCCATATCCATGGCAATTTACTGTGGGGTTTGTGGCATCTCAATTTCTCAACAGAAGGCTTCCTCGAATGGCAGAGCAGGGTAACAATGATGAGCAAAGGATTGTAGCCTTGTAGGGAGGACAATTGCTGGCCGACTGTAATCCCTAAGTTCTGAAAGTCTTCCTGTCAAATAGGAAATGGTGCTGGTGATGAAACTTGTAGTTCTGGAAGGTTTGGAAATGCCCACCTCAAGAAACATTCAAGGCTAGTGACCAGGGTTCGAATCCCCAACCTCACTTTCCCTCCTTAATTATGTGAAGGCTTGTCACTAGTGCACTAGTGTTCAGTGCACGTGCAGCGGTCACAGCCTTGTCTCCGATCGAGGGTGGTCCCAAGTTGCCGTAGTAGTATTCGTGTAGGAATTGATTTATTAAAGATACCTTATAACCACGGTGGAGTTGACGACCAAGCCGTGCTCCCCCAGTTTGTGGTCACGTGCGGGCATCAAAGAAAAGACCCCCATTTTTCAAACGACGCCGTTTTCCGTTTCATCCCCCTCTTGGCCCTTCTTCTTCTCTCTCCCTTCTCATTGGATGCTTTTTTACCATGATGCTTCACTTTGGTTGGTTTTAGGGTTTTCTCTCCCTCTTGCTCTTTCCTAATAAATCGGCCCGCCTCTCGACCAATAAATGTTTTCGGGAAACCCAAAAATATTTTTTTTCTTGCCCTCTTTCTTTGTTTCCTAGCCGTTTATTCTCTTTTGACTTTCCCCATTTTCCTGTGGTTTTAGCCCTTTTTTTCCGTATAAGAATAACGCTAAGCTTCAATTGATTGTATTTTTTCTTTGATGATGTATTTTGTCGATGTAGCAGAGCACGAATCTGATATTGAGCGGATGCTGGTTTCCATTGTAATAAATGGGAAAATTGTGGAAGGTGAAGAAGCTGAGACTATTGATTTTTTTTGGATTTAGCCGTTTATTTTTCCACTAGAAAACGCTAAGCTTCAATTGATTGTTTTTTTCTTTGATGATGTATTTTGTCGATGTAGCAGAGCACGAATCTGATATTGAGCGGATGCTGGTATTCCATTGTAATAAAATGGGAAATTGTGGAAGGTGAAGAAGCTGAGACTACTGATTTTTTTTGGATTTAGCTACTTTTTGTTTTAATTATTGTGACTGGAGCTTGTTAAGTGTTCCGAAGCTTTGCTTGATCTGCTTAGTTTAAATTTGTGGAATTGGGAGCCGACAGAAATTTCAAAAGTCAATTAATCCTTTGCTTCTCCAGGAAGACATAGTAGTAATTGACAGTGTGTGCTGCCATCAATCTTCCTACAACACCGTAGACTTCTGGCGGCTATTTCATGGGGTGAATCAGAGGTGAGGGTTGGTTGTTTTACTCTTGCAACTTTTCATCTCCAGTTCTTTTTTTTTTATTTCCATAATTGTCTTCCTCCTGATTAATTTTCACCTTTTATGTTGGCCTCTAATTTGGAAGTATATCTGTGTGAGTATGCGTTATGGTGTGTTTTTATGCCAATTAAATGATCTAATGGAATGCCCAGTTTACCTGTATGTCTCTTTGCTTGAAGCAGATTGACGGGAAACGAATTCATGAATTTATCATCTCTGAGATGGTAGTGGCATGACTAAGTCGGAGCTGGGCATACATTTAAGTGCTCTAATGCCCAAAAGCAATGAAATGGCCAATAAAATGCTGCAATTGAAAGAATTGGGGATTGAATATCGAAGGGGAAATTGATGGCTGGACTCATTCAATCTGTCAGGGATTGGAGGTAGTAGTGATGTTTCTGGCTGCCCTTATCTTGACCTATTTTTCAGTGTATTCAAATTGTCCTCTTTTCTACAGTTTCTACAAGAAGTGAAGGATGATAAGAAGTTAAGAGCTTCGGCAAAACCTAAGGTGATATCTGCTTCTGGAAACTGTAAAGCTAACTGCACTATATCACAGCCATTTGCCTTGGCCACTACAAAGCGTGCTTCATTTGGAACTCGGCCCGTTGGGGCTGAACCTGACAATGCAATTGTTAGTAAACAGTCTAGCATGAGCACTTCAAAGAACTCAAGTGCTATGAGACAGAATAAGTTAGTTCATGTGCATATGAATCTAATATGTTACCTTTTGTTCTCCTTTCTACTCCACAAAATATTTTGTATGTCAATATGAGAAAAACTTTTAAAGCTAGGGAAGTTTATGGATTTTGATTGTTGGTCTTCTGCTAATCACTAATCCGAAACACTGAATGAAAGATTGAGGTATCATGTTCAACCCTTTAGAGATTGTCTCCTTCGTCGTGCATCGATGTATCTTATTCCCTTTTCCAGTTTCAGAGAATTTTGTTTGGATTAATAGAAATGTTTAATTTGAATCACTTGAAACTTTGTCAATTATGCTGTTTGTGTTTGGAAAAGAAGAAGAAAAGAATAGTATTTCATTGTGAAATTCTTAAGATCTAACATACCAATATTCAGCTATGAATCTTTTTCACTGCTACTATTAGGTTCCTTAAGTTTATTGAAGCAGTTTTATTGTCTGTTGTATCCCTTTTGTCACTTTTATGACCAAAAGAATTGCATTTTAGTTCCTGTGCAGTCAGTATTTAGGGTAGTTCTTTGAGCTCTTCATAATTAATTTTCATACTAATATATATTTTTCTATTTTTTCTTTTGATGCTTCGTCTCAAAGGAAATGATTCTCATAATATTTTATTTTATTTTATTTAAATAAAAAAAATAGTGTTTTATTTTTTGGTTTTGAGTGTCAAAATAAAACTTTTAGTTAAAAATGTTTTTGTGTAATTGCTTCATGCAAAATAGAAAAGGATAATTGTTATTTACGGCCCTTGGTAGTTTTGATAAAATAGCAAATTGTCACCTAACTTTAGCCAAAAAAAAAATGCATTGCAAACCCCAAACTTTTCTAGTAGCAATTTTTTTGTTCAATGACTAAAGAATGAATTTTCAACTAGTGTCTAATTCATCAATGACTTCATTTTATTATCACAAAATATACAAAGTTAAAAACTAAAATGATAAGAAATTATATTTATCAACAAAGAAAGAGTCTAATGAATATTCGAGAAAATCTTTTACGAATTCCACCTATAAATGCCTCCAAAAATATTTAGTGATGTGAATATCATTAGGATATTTAAAAATCTCATCCATTTCCAATTTCATTAAAAAGGTATAAATAAATTATAAATGCAATGATTTATAGCAACATTAGTTGAAAAAATTGTTCAAACTACATCCCTTTGCAAATTTAACAAATTCATTTAAAGAAACAATATATTTCAATACACTTCAAATTTACAAACAAAATTAAATTTACTTATCTTACACGACTATATCTCAAATGATCCAAAATAATTATAAGGGTTAAATGCAGTTTACCACCTTCAACTTGTATATAAGGTGAAGTTTGCCCCCTCAATAAAATAAATAAGCAGTTTACCCATTTTTATTTAAATTAACTAACTATAAATTAATAAAATATAATTTTTTAGTATAGTGTCATAAATACCCATTTCAGCATTAGTTAATTTTCTTTATTGTCATTTAGAATTCCATTAAACATTGGTAGAATTTTAAATTTTATAAGAGTTTTCTTTTAGCAACTTCTTTAAAAGATTCTAATATGTTATTCTTTTAATATTTTATTTATAAAAAATACAAAATAGTGTGCTAAGTTCGTTTTGTATTTTTAAAATTTTCATCTTTTATTTATAAAAAAAACAAGTGTGATAAATACTTTTACTATATTTGGAATTTTAGTTATTTAACTTCTATTTATACATTTACGAATTTCACAAACATATACTTTCTATATTCTATATAAATGATGTACATTATGTGTAGAATTTTTTTTAACAAACTATTTCACCATATAAATCATTTAGCAAAAGGATAATTTTTTTTATTTATATATTTTATAATTTATAGATTTGAAAACACCTTGTTCTCAATAATAATAATTGAAAAAACTTAAAATTAATTATTATTAAATATAAACAAGAGCAAAACCTCCGTATTCACTTAGTCCAAAATTTTCATCATTGTCCAATATCTCATAATGTTACAAAAAAAATATAGGGTAAAATACACTAAACCCTCTTATAATATTGTTCTGTCCCATATTTACCCCTTGTAGTTTTAATTACAATAGTTAACCTCCTTAACTTTTTAAAACTAAAAAAAAATTAATAACGACGTTAAAAGAGTCAATGAAAAGATAATTTTAACCATATTAGAGTGACTAAATACCTATAATAAAAATGTGGGATAGAATTGTTCAATATATATCTATTCAATTAACCCCACAAAAAGAGGGATGTAATTGATTGGCTAATGATGAAAGAAGTTTTTCAATATATATACTACATCTCTGCCATGATCATCTCTTCTTTAACAAAAGTATAAAATATATTGTCTTTTCTTTTGTAAGGATTTGATTTTTTAAATACAAATTATTATTTCAAGTGCAAAGATCAAGGTACTTTAAGTTTTGAAGAATAAATATTTACATGACTTTAATTTTGCAATTTTTTATTTTTTAATCTTAGATGAAGTCTAATAATTGAATTTTGCTTTTGTTGTAATTTTTTTAACTAACGCGTTTGATATTTGTTTTTATTTTTTTCTAATTTTTTAATCGAATATGATTTCAAAGATTATTTTGTGATGTTTTATTTTTTAAATTTTATTAAGATTTAGTTAGATTGGATGCATTAGTGTGACGGTAAATTATAACATTTTTTCACACTGCTTTCCAAATTGATATTTGGCTTGTTTATTTATGTTGAGTTTATAATTTTTTATTTTAAGGTTAATTTTGTCATTTTATTATCTTACATTAAAATAGGGTGTTCAATTCCGTTTAGTCATTGATGGCAATTAATATATTAGATTAATTAGTTTTAAATTAAAAAATTAAGGGTTTTAATTGTTGTAATTAAAACTACAAGGGGTGAATGCGAAACGGAGAGATAGTATAAAAGGGTTTAGTGTATTTTACCCAAAAAAAAATAATGTATAACTATGTCTAAAATCTTTTAAAGAACTTGTTAAATTTTTTTTTTATAAATATTTAGAATTAAATAAATATTTAATGAAATTCTAAATGATAACAAAAAAAAATCAACTAATGCTAAAAATGGCATTTATAATGTTATACTAAAAATTATATTGTATTTATTTTATATTTAATTAATTTAAATGAAAGGGATATCCTACTTATTTATTTCATTGAGGGGTCAAATTGCATCAAATATACAAGTTGAGGGTAAACTGCATTTAACCCTAATTATAATGCATGCAAGAAATAATATTAATAATAATAATATAAAGATGTGAAGTTTGAACCGACGTCGTTTAAGTACATCAGCACTGAAATGTTCACAAACACCGTAGGTCGGCTTCATTTCATTCATGATTCACCAGCGTACTTTTACCGTATAATTCGGTTAGAAGAGCCATCGCGATTGTGGCAGAATTTTCAATTTCGATGAAAAATGAAGAATGCGGGAGGCTTTGCTGTTGGTAGAACTCAACTTGGAAATCAATCAAACGATGTACAAATACTACTGCCGTATGTTTTGCTCTTCCTTTTTTGTCTCCAAATCCATTTCATTATGCTGCTTTTGCATCCACTTGTAGTAGTAATTTGAGTAGTAGTCGTAAAAAATCTGGGGCGGCTGATGCTGATATGGGGTTGAGGAATTATATTGTTAAAATCAAGAATGTTGATGATGCTGTGGATTTGTACCATCAGATGCTCCGGATGAGGCCTCTGCCTAATGTGATCCAATTCAACCAACTGTTTGGGCGCCTAGTTAAGATAAACCATTATTCCCCTGCCATTTCCATTTACAGAGATATGCGCATAAGGGGCACCCCGACTGACGACTATACCATGAATATAGTCATTAACTGTTACTGCCTTGTTGGTCGAGTCGATTTTGGGTTTTCTGTGTTGGGGAGCTTCTTCAAGCTTGGTTTTATGCCTGATGTAACCACATTTTGCACCATACTTAAAGGGCTCTTTCTAGTTGGTAGGATTTCTGAGGCTCAGGTATTGTTCCTCAAGATAATTTATGAAAAACTCTGTCAACCGAATCAAGTTATGTATGGAACTGTAATAAATGGGCTATGTAAAGTGGGGAACACTAGTAAAGCCATTGAATTTCTGAGACTCAAGGACAATAAAAATTGGGAACCCGACGCCGTTATCTACAGCACTATTATTGACAGTTTGTGCAAGGATAAAATGGTGGATATAGCTCTTTCCCTTTTACATGAGATGATTCAAAAGGGCATCCCTCCAAATGTTGTCACTTACAGTTGTTTGATTCATGGTTTTTGTAATTTAGGCAAATGGAAAGAGGTAAAAAACTTGTGGAATGAGATGATTGGTTATGGTATTGCTCCCAATATAGTTACTTACACTATCATGATAGATTCATTTTGCAAGGAAGGATTGATGAAAGATGCTGAAGATGTGTTCGAGTTCATGGTTCAGAGAGGTGAGAATCCTAATCTAGTAACGTATGGTGCATTGATGGATGGGTACTGTTTGCAGGGCCAAATAGATGAAGCAAGGAAAATTTTTGACACAATTGTTGCTAAAGGCCTTGTTCCCAATCTTCTCAGCTATAATATTTTGATCAATGGATACTTTGGGAAAATGAAAATGAATGAGGCCATGAATCTTTTTCGTGAGTTACCGCGCAAAGGATTAATACCTAATACAGGTACTTATACCACTGTCTTGAAAGGGTTATTTAGGATGGGTAAATGTGTTACTGCAAGAGAAGTTTTCAACGAGATGCCAGCTGCCGGCCTAAGCCCAAATTTCCAAACGTACTGCGTGTTGTTGGATGGCTTATGCAAGAGTGGACATGTTGACGAAGCACTGGAATTACTGCATAGGATTGAAGCTGCCAATCTTCATATAGCTATGTACACTATTGTCCTTGATGGATTATGCAAAACTGGGAGACTTGATATTGCTCGAGGTCTTTTCAATAGTCTCTCTGTTAAAGGATTATATCCAGATGTTATAACATATAACACGATGATAACTAGCCTTTCTGCTGCCGGTTTGCTAAAGGAATCTAAGGAGCTTTTCTTGAAAATGGAAGAGAATGGTTGTTTGGCTAATCGCATCACTTTCAGTGTTATTGCCCGAGGACTGCTTAGGACAGGTGAATATGCTGAAGCAGAGATGTTTCTTGAGGAAATGGCTAGGAGGGGATTTTCACTAGATTCATTTACTTTTTCCACTCTACTAGATTTCCTCCCAGCAAAAGAAAGTCATATTTCTCTTCTGAAGATAATTCAGAAGTTTGAACTTGACAGTCAAAGGTGATAGTCCTAACGGTTTTCGTTAATTGCAACTTTCTGGAGCTGCGGATGTCTCATTTCATGTAATATAGTTCTGAATCACACTATCTGCGGAAAGCTGCATGATATCGACAACTTAGAACCATATTTCAATGCTTATCTTTCTAGCTTGATAGTAATTCTAGGGGTATGCAGCTCATAATCTGGAACACTTAATGAAAGATTGAGGTATCATGTTCAACCCATTACAGATTGTCTCCCTTGTTGTACATCAATGTATCTTATTCCTTTTCCCGGATTCAGAAGTTTTCTTTTAGGTGATATTATTCGGTGGCCTGCTATCAGTATCTTGTGGAATTTGGGGCTCCAAGTATAAGTGTGAATAGGGTAAAGAATTTTCAATTTTGTTTGAGTTAATAGGTATGTTTAACTTTGTTATTATGCTATGCTAGCTGTTTGTGTTAAAAAAAAAAAGAGAGAGGGAGAAGAAAAGAATGGTATTTCATATTGAAATTAGTGAGATTAACTTGACAAAATTTAGAGATGAATCCTTTTCCTCTGCTGCTGCTATTACTTTTATCACCAAAGAATTGCATTGCATTGTAGTTCCAGTGCAAGTCAATTTCATTTCTTTATTTTGTCTTTTGATGCTTCATCTCAAACAAAATAAAACTTTTAGTTAAAAATGTTTTTGTTTAATTGCTTCACTGCAAAATAGAAAAGGGTAATTGTTATTTACTGCCCTTGTAATTTTGATAAAATAGCAAATTTCCACCTAACTTTAACAAAAACAATGCATTACAAACCTCAAATTTTTCAAGGAGCAATTATTTTGTTCAATGGCTAAAGAATGAGGTAATAATCCTCCAAACGATCAAATTTTCGATTAGTGTCTCATTCATCAATGACTTCATTTTTTATTAACACAAAATACACAAAGTTAAAAACTAAAATTATAAGAAATTAATTTTATCAACAAAGAAAGGATTAAATCTATCAAGAGTCTAATGCCTTTTATGAACTCCACCAAATGAGTGCGATGGATAATCCAAAACAATTCCTCAGATTATATCAATTAATTTGAGGAATAACTGCATTTTGTATTATAATTGTATATTTTTCAAAACATTTTGTTAATTTATTTTGCTTTGTTCAATACAAAAAAAAAAAGAAATTATATTTCAAGATGATGATTCTTGTAAATCCTATTTTTAATTATGGATTAGATATAAAATTTCTAATTCCTTATCAAGTTTATACAAAATTTCATAAATGATTTTAACTCTTTTTCTATATAAATGGTTCTATTAATATTTGCTTCTTGACTAGAAACGCTTGAAATTTTGCATTTCTATTATGTGGCCCAAAGTACAATTGACTGCAAATATAGGGCTTCTATACTATAAATAAGTTATAGTTTTTATTTATTATTTGTACTGTTTTTTTTCTTGAGGAAGCGCACCCCAATTGAACATGCTCTCTAGAATCCGCCCATTGGGAAGAAATTTTCGCCGGAAAATCCAATTACTGTGCGAATCTCAATGCTCAACTCAGCGAAGAAATAATCTCTTTTACAACCTTTTTTACCCGGAATCATCCCTTCATTTTCAAGCATTCAAAGCTATGGGAATCAAAACCCACCAAGATTTAGATGATTTTACAGTAGATGAGCAAGACTTGAAAATCCCAGATGGGAATTCCAACATAGATGATGATGCAATCAAAATCCAAACCCTTCTGAAAACTTAAGTTTGATAAATCAGTTAAAGAAATTGAGCAATCTCTCAGTGAATCCTCTGTTTCTTTTTCTGAAGATTTGTTCTAAATGTGCTTAAAAGGCACCGTTCTGATTGGAAACCAGCTTATTAATTTCTTCAAATGGGTTTGCAAAAGAAAATTTCCAAACCGTATTCACCCGGAACTGGTGTTTACAATGCAATGCTCGATATTCTTGGCCGGATGCATCGGTTTGATGAACTCTGCCATGTGCTCGACGATATGTCTAAGAGAGAGATCTTGATCAACGAGAGGACGTACGGGGTTGTTGTTAATAGATATGCTGCAGCACATAAAGTTGAAAGAAGCTATTGGGTTCTTTTATAAGAGGAAAGAGGTCGGTCTAGAGCTTGATTTGATCGCATTTCAAACTCTTCTCATGTCATTGTGTCGTACAAGCATGTAGAAGCAGCTGAGTTTTTGTTCCTCAACAAGAAGAATGAGTTTAAGGATCATGTAAAGACTTGGAATTATCATTTTAAATGGATGGTGTGTTTGGGTAATTTGCGTGAGGCGAAGCGGTTTTGGAATGAAATTGTGACTTCAAAGTGCAACCGGATAAGTTCCACATATGGGATTTTCATTAATTTCTTGAGCAAGGCGGGAAGATAAGCACTGCTGTGAAATTGTTTCAGCAATGTGAATAAGGGTTGTGAAGCCAGACGTTGCTATTTGCAATACAATCATTGATGGTTTGTGCTCAAGAAGAGGATTCCTGAGGCTCTTGAGATCTTCCGCGAGATGAATGAGAGAGATTGTTTACCAGATGTTGTCACTTATCAACTCACTTATTAAGCATTTGTGTAAGATTAGGGAGGATGGAAAATGTTTATGAGCTTTGGGTGAAATGGGGAGAAAGGGAGAGGGATTTTGCCCAAATGCTAGAACTTACGGTTATTTGTTGAATTGTGCAAAGAAGCCGGAGGAAGTTTATGGGATTTTGGAGAGGATGGAACGGAACGGGTGTAAGTTGGATGGTGATGCATACAATTTGCTTCTGAGATTGTTTATGGAATGGGTGTGGATGACAGAGTGCGGGCTATTTGGCTAGAAATGGAGAAGAATGGAGTTGGACCTGATAAGAGATCTTACACAATTATGATTCATGGCCTTTTGACAAGGGATTGTTGATGGACGGTCTGAACTATTTTCAAGATATGACATCTAAAGGAATGGTGCCTGAGCCAAGGACCAAATTGTTGGTTGATGCCATGAAGATTAAGTTGAATGACAAAGATTCATCAAAGAAATCGAGAAGGGAAAGGAGGCAGAGGATTTTGGAAAAGGAACAAGAAACTAGGCTGAATTGCCACTGAAGTCTGAAGTTACATTTTTGATCACTCAAAAGAAATTCACACTGGAATATTGCATTGAGTTTGCTTTGAACTGGCTAGGCAAGTAACAGACGTAGCATGCATCGTTAGTGTTTCTGAGTGGGCAATATCCATTTTGCCTCGTATACACTTCATTTGAGTGGTTTATGCAACATTACTTTCTGATTGACCGGAGCAACGACAGGCAATCGTATTTAAGCCTATAGAGACAGAAACCAAAACAGATTCAGAATGAAATGTTTTTGTATTTAGATCTGTTAACTCAAATGGCAAAAGAAAAAGAGGGATGAGGGATGAGGGATGAGCACTAAGCAAACTCTTTGAAAATGATGATTAACGAAGATGTATGTATATTTTTTTTGGCATATTAACATTGTTAGTTGTACTGACAAAATAGAAAGCAATTTTTGGAACAGATTTGTAATAATATTCTTGATTCATCTCACAATTGTACTTGTAAAAAATTAATAATTTACAATTAGATTTTTAAGAAAATTAAAACTTTGATCTCTCTACAAATTAAAATATAAGTTTTTCTTATGTAATTTTCCTAACAAATTATACTTTCTGAATGTGCTACTGTTTCTATTCCTATCCTCTCCTTGAAGTTCAACTTTTTTAACTCAATTTTGTAATTTTCTTAGTGAAATGAAAGTGGTAATTTTTATTGTCTCTCTTCAAGATATTGAAAAAATGGCTTCAATTTGTTTGAAAATAATTCAATTTTTTTGGCTTTTCAAAAATCCATTTCAATGAATCGGTATATATATATATATATATATATTTATATATTACCAAACTTAAATTCTTGTTTTTTTATTATAATTTTTAAGAATTGCTGAAAATGAATTCAAACATGAATATACACGAAATTCGTATACCAATTGTGAATGGAATTTTCAAAATACGTCAAACTAAGTGCCACCCACCGCCATGGCACCATCATCCCACGCCACACTATTCCCAAGACAATTCTTCACCATCATCCCACACCACCACTGCTTAGATGAACGACTTCTTGGGCAGAAGTTCAAACTAAGTGCCTCCCACCACCACCATGCCCAGTCATCCCATTCCCACACACAGCTATTGCCTAGAAGACAAATATATTGGCAGAAGTGTAAGGACCATCATCCCGCACCACCACCGCTTAGAAGACAACTTCTGACAACTTCCTTGGCAGAAGTTTAGGATGATAAGAAGAAGAAGATCATTTGATACTTTTTCACACTATTATTACTACTCAATATTCACAAATCATCATCATTATCTTCAGGTATCTTAACTACTACTGTTAGTGCTCTTCCATTTCATTTTCCCAATCCCAATCCAATCCCAATCCCAATTCCCCATTTGGGTTTCATTATTCTTCTGCTGTAATTACTAGTAAGGGGAGGAATAAGCATAATAAGTCTTGGTCTGTGTTCGGGTTGAGGAAGATTATTGGTGATGTTAATTGTCTGGAAAGATGCTTTGGGTTTGTACAATCAAATGGTCCGAATGTGGCCTCTGCCTAATGTAATTGACTTCACTCAACTGCTTGGCCGTGTGGTTGAGATGGAGCATTATTCTGCTGCCATTTCCCTTTACAAAGATATGTGTGTTAAGGGGCAACCCCTGTTACGAGTATACCATGAATATAGTCATTTAACTGTTATGGCCTTGTGGGTAGACTGGATTTTGGGTTTTCTGTATTTGGATTGTTCTTCAAGCGCGGTTTTGTGCCACAAATATCGACCTTTAACACTTTACTCAAAGGACTCTTCCGAGAAAACAGGATTTTCCCGAGCACAAGAGTTGTTCAAGAAGATAATATATGAAAAGCTATGCCAACCCAATGAGTATATGGTTGGGACTGTGGATGGATGGACTCTGTAAGGCGGGGAACACTGGAAAAGCTATTGAATTCCTTAGAGCTGCGGAAAGTAGTGGAACCTGCAAGCCTAGCATTAAAGCCTACAGCACCATCATCGACAGCCTGTGCAAGGATAAAATGGTTGATGAAGCTCTTGCCCTCTTACGTGAGATGATTGGTAAGGGCATTGTCCCAAATGTTGTCACTTACACTTGTTGTTTCGTGGCCTTTGTAATTTAGGCAAAATGGAATGAAGTCAAAAAGTTGTGGAATGAAATGATCGGTTTTTGGTAATTGCTCTCCCGATATCCGTTACTTACAACTATTGTGATTGATTCATTATGTAAGGAAGGACTGGTAGAAGATGCAGAAGATGTGGTTCAGATCATGGTTCAGAGAGGTGAGAATCCTAATATAATCACGTACGGTACGTTGATGGATGGGTACTGTTTGCGAGGCCAAAATAGATGAAGCAAGAAACTTTTTGATACTGTGGTTGCTAGTGTCTTTGTCCCTAACACTGTCTTCTACAATATTTTGATCCAAGGATTATCTTAAGGAAAGAGGAATGGATGAGGCAATGCATCTATTCCCAAGAGATTCTACGTAAAGGTCTAACTCCTCCAATTCATACGTACAACATCCTCTCTTGAAGGGATTATTTCAACTTGGGAGGTGTAATGCTGCAAGAAAAGGTTTTAATGAGGTGCAAGCTGATGGCCTGAAACCGGATTTTCAGTACCTATTGTATAATGCTGGATGGTTTTTGCAAGAATGGACATGTTGATGAGCTTCGCAGTTATTGCATAAGAATGGAAATGGATGGAGTAGAACTTCATATAACTATGTATACTATCATCATTGATGGATTGTGTAGAAGTAGGAGACTTGATAGAGCACCGGGATCTTTTTAACAGTCTATCTCTTAAAGGATGGATCCTAACGTTAATAACATATACCAGGATGATCAACTAGCCTTTGCATGGAAGGTTTGCTAGAGGAAAGCTAAAGAGCTTTTTGTGAAAATGGAAGAGAATGGTTGCTTTCCCAATGAGAGAACAACAATGTTATTGTCCGAGCACTTCTAATAGGAGGTAAACATGATGAGGTGGTGGTTTATCTTGAAGAAATGGATAGGAAAGGATTCTCGTTGGATTTATGTAACTTTACAAGTATACTAGACTTATTCCCTGGAAAAGAAAATGTCCTTTCTCCCACTTAAAATAATTCAGAAGTTCCGATCCAGTAGTAGCAGGGCGTGAAAGCTATGAATGTAGGGATGAATTGCATTTTATAAACACATTCCAGGTTTTTCTGTATCTTATGATGCCTTCAGTGCCATCAAAGCCAGGTTGTATCCCAAACAATTTCAACATGAGAATGTCATTTTGTAGGCAACTGTATTTCTGTGATGTTGCAAAGGGAGGAATGAGATCAATCAATTTGGTCTGTGATGTTGCAAAGGGAGGAATGAGAATCAATCAATTTGGGGCACCGAATTTGAGGATGTTAAGCAAGCCCTCGTGAGATTTTTGCATTGTAAGTGTACTAATTGTTCTATCAAAAGCATCTTATTTCTATTTTTAGTGATGAAGTGTGGCAAATGATCCAACTGATTCAATTAATATGATTAACTCACAAAGGAATATTATATTCTATGTCAATTGTCTTGATGGTCATGCCTTCCCAGTTTTTGAATTACCCATAACTAGAGATTAAACCACTCCCCTGACATTCCAAAGGAAGGATGCATACCATGAGAGCATTTGCGCTAAACAGGGTTTCCCTGAACACTAAACAAAATAATTACATGCTAATGCTACATTTTATGTATTCTTGGTAGTGTAAGAACATACTACAAAACACAACGGCAGATTATTTCAAGTGCTCCCTACAGCAGCAAGCTCTTTCTTCAGTTTAAGGATTTCAAACCCCATAAGAAGCTAACTGTTTTCTTCAATTTTTCAGAAGCTGCTTCATACTTTTTGTTCATGAGGTCCAAGTCATGTAAAAGTCTCCGTGTGTCTGCATCGATGTGCATCCAGTTTAAGTTGTGTATAATGAAGTCTCATCCTGAGCTTGGCCTTTTCCTTGTTGCTGATAACTTCATCCTGCATGCATACAATGGAAGAGAAATGAGAAATCACATCTATGTTGAACTAATACCTTATAGGCTTGCAAAATGCACATAAATGTTGATTAATTCTTCATGCACACTTTTGAGAAAAGGAGAAATATTTCAAACTATACACCTTGTTTACAACTACTAAAAATGCCTTCTGACCTGCATTCAGGTAAAAGAAATTTACCTGTGCATCTTGGCTCTCAGAAAGGAAAGTCTTCCAGTTACATTGTCCACCTCATTCTTTGTGGTCAAGAACTGTGTAAATATAACCACATTACCTACCATCTAAAAATGACCAATAAACCAAACATATGAAGGTGATCTCAGCAAGCCTATATTCATTGTGTCATTTTTTCCTGATTAAATCTACTGGCTACATTCTGCACTTCATTTGGATATCACTTTAATTTCTCATTTCTTGAAAAGTTTTATAATTGAGTGCTTAATGAATTTCTAGTAAGATGAAACCTGAAGCTCCGTCGACGGAAGTGATTCAGTATCCAGCTCTTGTAACTGAGCCATCAGGTCTTCTCTTTCTTTTCTAAGACTTACTAATTCCATTTGAACCTTTTCTAGTTTGTCACAAGTACATTGATGCTCCAATGAAAGCACTTCCAATTGTGAATTCATAATCTGATAGAAAAACTGATTAGTTTCCAGGGGAAGCAAAAAACACTTACAAGGACTGTAAGTAAACACTTGCATTGGCTTTGTACCTCCTGAGTCCTTCGACTTTGATCATTCAATAAGTCAGTAGATCTTCTCTCAGCTTATCAATCTCTGCTGATTTCTCTACACTGTACAGCGTTAAAAAGGTCATACTGGAATATTAACACACTTAAAAGAAGTTTATGACACCAAAATGGAGAAAACCACGTTAAACAGCTTGATAATCATATTCATAATCTCATGTGAGCCCACACAAGTCAGACAGGTTGCAAGCATATGGCATAACTAGATGACAGAAAAATAGACAAACCTGCATTTCTTCTCCGATTCTGCATTTTTCGCTGAGAGTGTCAATTTACCCTCGACGACACTGCATTGATTTCTACAAAATGGTACGTCGTTTTATACCAAATTTAAAATACCTACTTCAAAGGATTTAAAATAGTAAGTGGAAATAGGGTCGAATCCCACGGAGAACGGAGCACAGTCTATTTAGTTAATTCAACAATTTGTCACAATTCAATTTTAAATATCAAATCACGATAATTAAAACTTAAAATAAATCAAACATTTAACTAAAATTATCAAAATAAAAATGCAAGAAAATAAAGTCCGGCAAATAAGTAAATCCACACTAATTAAATATTCATCGATCATTGACTCAATAATTAATTAATGTTCATAAACCAACCAGTTATAGGTTACCGAGAATCAGCTCCGACGTAACCCAATTCCTTCTTAATTTCTCGATAATTAGCAAGAATCAGCTTAAACTAATTATTTCTCTAATTAAGACACAATTCGGCTGGAATCAGCCAATACCAAATTTAATGTCCTAACAGCATTAAGAATTAAATGAACCCAATTTTAACAAATCACAATCAGAATCAGCAGTCGTAATTTATTAACCTATTGTTCTCGTCTACCTGACAGTAGCTTTACCACTAATCAATCCTAATCCATTTAAATTACAGATACTTAATGGAGATTAATTGGCATTATTCAAATTAAATAAATTTGATCAAGATTTAAATAATCCAAATAACTAACGATATGCACAGAGAACTTTTCGGAATCTATGAAACATTAATTTAGCATGCGCATTTTCATCTCACAATAAAATAATAATTAGTACTTCATTACTTAAATGCCGGAAAATAAAACTATTTACAAGACATAATTACTAAAACAGAATCAAAACACAAAAATGACATACTAAAATCAAACTAAAAATAAGTAAAGATAAAGAAAGCTTATTCCACTATTGAGCCTGTCTTCCGTTTGGACGAATGAGACCCCTCTGTTGCAATTGTAAATGAAAATCTGCATTTTCTCTGAATGACGAAAAATACTGTAAACATAAAATTAAATTAACTCTACTAAATGTACGAAAATTCTGGCGAACTAGAAACATAAAAAAACTAAATCCTATTTAATTTAAATAATTAACTAAAATATGAAAATATGGACACAGACTCAGAATTAAATTTTAAACTAAACATTAAAATTGACCATGACTACTATAAGAACATACTTAACTATTAATTTATGCAATTAAAACCAAAATTTAACTACTGTGACTAAAAATCAAAACTAAATATTCACTCAGTCTAATTAATTTCTGAGACTCAATGAAAACTAGAATTAAAGTCAACTATAATGCTCTGACTCCAATGTAAGACACTGCAGTTTAATCATGTGAGAATTCAACATCCTTTGACTCAAATATGGAAGCCTAGAATCTGAACTACTTTCATGCATGTGCATAAAGAATGAATGCAATTAAAACTCATCACTTTAACTCACGGATTCGGGAGGAAATTGTCAACGAAATTGACTAAAGATGTAGGAACACAAATTGACTCATTAATGAAGGAATTAAATAATAAACACCATTCAATTCTTTTATGATTCAACTTGAAATTTTCTAAGCAAGATTGAAACTTGTTTACCATGAAAAAAAATATGAAAGCAAGAAATCAAATTATTCTAAAAACGGGCATTCACAGTAAAATTCAAATTAAGAATTAATGGAGTCAAAAGAAAAGCTTTTTTATAAATACGTAAAAACCTAAACTTAACTCTAAACTACTTCTAAAAAAACTAATCAACTACATTAATTAAAACTACTCAATACGTCTCTCCCTTTTTACTACCTATTCTTTCTCATTATATAGAGAAGGTTATTAAGCCTAGGAAACAAACCTTTAAAGAAATTGAATTAATCTAGAACTCTTCCTAAAACATGATAAAAACAATATAAGGATAAAATCAATCCTAAAATATGCCACAAACGGCTTATTAAAAATAGGGATGCAACCCTTTAATAAAAAATCACCAAATTATCTTATTTTCCAAATTGGATATTGACTAAAATATGATAAGGCAATCTTCTCTTCCAAATCAAACTCTTCAAGACTTCAAGTAATCTCCAAATCTTTCCAAATTGTCTTGTACGTAAAACTCCATTGCCCAAATCCAATACAAATCCAATACAAATTGATCTTCATCTATATCTTTAAGCACAATTATCCTTCTTTCCAAAATTATCAAATTTTGCACCAAAAGCAATTCTTAATGCATAAAAAATATCAATTAAATACCAAAACCATAAAAATAATTAACATAGAAAACGGAGTTATCAAACCTTCCCACACTTAAACGATGCTTGTCCTCAAGCATCTTAACAAAACAAAATACATGAAAACAAAATAAAACTTAAGACACGACAAAAAACACAATTATCCAAAATTCTAAAAATTAGGTATGACTCAATCAAATTGGAACTTCAACCAACTATCCATTTTCCCAATCCTTTGTATCAAATACATACATAGTCTTTTTCTTCAAAGTCAAAACACACAAGAATGAACCAACTCTCAAGTTCACTCTAAGCACTCACAGATATAGCAATATTGGGTTCATCCACTCAAAATAAATTATAAAAGAAATTATTACCATAGACTTGCAAATATGTCATATATCCACCACAAATATAAAACCATGCATAAATCAAAAGGACTTTTATTGGGTTGTAATGGGGCTAGGGTAATATAGGTGGGATATAAAGAAAGGAAAAAATGGCTAAAAATATACCAAAGTATAAAGTAACTTGGCAATGTCATCATCTCAAATTGTTATGCAAACTCAATCAACATTAGTGCTCTTTCTTTTACATTTTTTTATTTTCTCTTCCTCTTTTTTTTTTTGATATTTTTCTGTTCTTTTTTTTTTTAATAGAACTGTTTTTTTCTTTCAACCCATGCTTCTATTTGGGCATATAGGACAGAGAATAATTTCACCAACTAGAACACTTTGCTCTATTCAAATTTCAAGATGCATTTTCTTTACTTAAACACATTGAAGATGACTTCGCACAATTCCTAACTTTGCCATTTACACTTTGGGGGAACAAAAAAGAAAGCTAAACAAGGCTAAAAGTTGAATATTTTTAGTGGTTTAAACAAAGAAAAGGGGATTTAAGCTTCAAGTGGGCTTACTAGGGGTAAATATAAGGGTAGGAAAAAAAAATCTAAAGCAAAAATGGCTAAAATCCTAAACGCCTTAATCACATTTATGCACAATTTCAAACTTGTGGTTTCAACATGTACAACAAAGCAAATTTTGTAATAAAAATCAAGTATAATTATTCTCTCTTAAAAAAAAATCATTTAAGCACCAAAAAGTGGGTTTAGATGCTTAGGCTCAAATCCTCACTTTAAGTAGGCAATAATAGTTCATTCTTATATATTCATCTTCCTTTGAATCATACAAAGGCATACATATATTTGACCACAAAGGATTCAACCAAAACTTCCATACCAAGTTCCAATTTTTCATGAATAAAACCTAACAATAGAAATTTTGGACAAAAAAAAAAAACTATTTTTCCACACAAATTAAAAATGGACTCTATATTTATTTATGAATCTTTTCAAAATAGAAACCAAATTTCACACAAATTTTTTTTCTAAATAATACACAACCAAAAGACTCACGAAACATGTAATATCCACCTCCCCACACTTAAACCTTGCTTGTCCTCAAGCAAGAAAATAAGGATGAGTGAGGCTTCAACAATCAAACCACAAAACTAAATAACATCAAATAAGATTAGAAAAAAAATAAAATAAATAAATAAACAAGGGAGATGATAACAAAACCGCCATGTCGTATGAAGTGTCTTCTTCTCAGGTTTGACATTTGGAGCAATTGAAGGAATAGTGCTAAAGGTGGTGTTGATTTTGACAATACCAAATATGTATTATTTTGAAACTACTATTGGCCACCATTGGGTAATCAAAACTCTTTTTCTGTTACCAATAGTTGTAATCTGAAATGAGAAAAATCAAAAAGTATTATTGGAAAATAAAACTAGAATTAAAAACTACTGAATACTGGAAAAAAAAAACAAGAAAATTGGGTTGCCTCCCAATCAGCGCCTTTGTTTAAAGTCATTGGCTAGACCAAGTGCCAGAATTATAGGAAATTAGGTGGAGGCTCTGGAGGTGGTCGTGGGTGGATGATGACTCTTATTGAATGGCAGTGTCTTTCCACTGACCAAATACACATATTTTCAGAATTTCATATAGGGCTTTATATTTCTGGCACTGGGACCTGCCAAAGCATAAAGTAACAATTTATTAACAGGTCCTGTTCGGAAAAATAAGACGATTTCTGATTCGTTCAAAAATTCTTTCAACGAATACAGTGGCATTATTGCATCTTTAATTTTATCGTCCTTCATTTCTTGATCTCAATATCTATCAAATTTGTTGTAATGGTTAATTCCAACTTATCCTGCAAAATATTCGTCTCAAGGGGCTCTTGGAACAAGAGGTTCAAACACATCAACAACATTAACATTTCAATACTTGTCAATCTATCAAAAATAAGAGGTGGAAATTTTAATTTCAGATATATCAGTATTTAAATCAAATATCACCTCAAAGATGTGAGACTCTTTAGATTTATCATTTTTGTCTGGTTGTCTCAACTTTTCCTCCTTAAATGGAGGTTCTTCTTGTTGCGTACCACTTATCAATGTCATTGGCTGACATTTTCCCTAGGGTTACCTGCACTTGTGATGATAGTCTGGTATGATTTTCTTCTAGGTGCATTTATTGCTGTGGAGAGTTGAGTGATTTGGTTTCCCAAACCCTGGATACTGCTCGTGTCTCTTGTTGAATTTTTGCAACTCATTTTGAGATTTTATCATATCCTGTTGCAAATTTTGAGTTGTATGAGCTAAGCTAGTAATCAAATCTCAAGAGGTGTACCCTGATCTTGAGAATAGGCAGTGCATTAGGTTGTGTTGGTTGCATCATCAGTTGCTGTTGCAGTTGCGGTATGCTTGGAGGTAGTGTTGTTGCACCCAATTTCCATAACTAAAATTTTGGTAGTGTTTCTCCCTCCGTATTATATGTGTTCAAATAAGGATTATAGTAGCATTGGGACTGAAAACCACATGTTGCATTCACTTGTGCTGTCGAATCATATTCTTGGGCCATTTGCACATGTTAGTTGGATGTCCTGTATTCTTACAAATTTCACATGGCCTTTCTTTCTGGGCAGTTTCCAAACTTGCAACTAATTGCGCCATTGATGTAGTCAATGCATCTAATTTATTTTCAAATGAAGATATACTTATCTCATTCACCAGTTTGGGCATACGAGAGGTTGTCTCATACTGTTATCGAGATTCAACTGTTTCTGCAATTACAATCTTGGCTTGTGTAAGAGTGTTATTCATGAAAGCTCCTCCACTCGCAGCATCTACTGTCATTCTCTCCTCTAACACCAAACCTTCATAAAAATATTGTATTAGCAACTCATCAGATATTTGAAGTTGTGGGCAACTATTACACAATCTCTTAAATCTTTCCCGATATGCATTCAAAGACTCGTCATACTCTTGTTTAATTCCACAAATTTCTTTTCTAATAGATGCAATCTTAGATGCAGGAAAGAAATTTTGAAGAAAAACCTTTTGCAATTCATTCCAAGAAGTTATTGAGTTATGTGTCAATCCATTAAACCAAATGTTAGCTTCTCCAGTTTGAGTAAAAGGAAAACTAACTAATCTAATATATTCTTCTGACACTCCCTTATTATGCAATATTCCACAAATTTTCAAAAATTCATGCAAAAAGTTATGAGGATCCTCCCCAAATGAACCATGAAATTTAGGTAGCAAATTCAAATATGATGGTTTCAATTCCAAATCAACAGTTACGATAGGCAAAACAATGCAAGAAGATTGATAATTAATCACAGGACTAGTTAACTCCCTTAAAGTACAATCACGATTTTGCGCATGTCCAATAGGGTCTTGAGCAGCCATTTTTTTTTTGTTAGTGGCAGTGTCTAACTCTGATTCTGTGTTTGACAAGGGTTCCGCTTGAGCAAGTGGGGCGATTGTCACAGAACCAGAAATTCTTTCTTGGCGTTTTTCTTTTGTTTACTTCCTCAACCAGCGTGCTATTTTCTCAATTTCTGCATCAAAGAGTAAATCAGGTTGAAGAGAATATAGATATACACCAAGAAATAAAATTGAATTAACTAAAATAAACAGTAATCAGCCGTTCCCCGGCAACGGCGCCAAAAATTTGGTACGTCGTTTTATACCAAATTTAAAATACCTACTTCAAAGGATTTAAAATAATAAGTGGAAGTAGGGTCGAATCCCACGGAGAACGGAGCACAGTCTATTTAGTTAATTCAACAATTTGTCACAATTCAATTTTAAATATCAAATCACGATAATTAAACTTAAAAATAAATCAAACAATTTAACTAAAATTATCAAAATAAAAATGCAAGAAAATAAAAGTCCGGCAAATAAGTAAATCCGCACTAATTAAATATTCATCGATCATTGACTCAATAATTAATTAATGTTCGTAAACCAACCAGTTATAGGTTACCGAGAATCAGCTCCGACGTAACCCAATTCCTTCTTAATTTCTCGAAAATTAGCAAGAATCAGCTTAAACTAATTATTTCTCTAATTAAGACACAATTCGGCTGGAATCAGCCAATACCAAATTTAATGTCCTAACAGCATTAAGAATTAAATGAACCCAATTTTAACAAATCACAATCAGAATCAGCAGTCGTAATTTATTAACCTATTGTTCTCGTCTACCTGACAGTAGCTTTACCACTAATCAATCCTATCCATTAAATACAGATACTTAATGGGAGATTAATTGGCATTATTCAAATTAAATAAATTTGATCAAGATTTAAATAATCCAAATAACTAACGATATGCACAGAGAACTTTTCGGAATCTATGAAACATTAATTTAGCATGCGCATTTTCATCTCACAATAAAATAATAATTAGTACTTCATTACTTAAATGCCGGAAAATAAAACTATTTACAAGACATAATTACTAAAACAGAATCAAAACACAAAAATGACATACTAAAATCAAACTAAAAATAAGTAAAGATAGAGAAAGCTTATTCCACTATTGAGCCTGTCTTCCTTTTGGACGAATGAGACCCCTCTGGTTGCAATTGTAAATGAAAATCTGCATTTTCTCTGAATGACGAAAAATACTGTAACATAAATTAAATTAACTCTACTAAATGTACGAAAATTCTGCGAACTAGAAACATAAAAAAAACTAAATCCTATCTAATTTAAATAATTAACTAAAATATGAAAATATGGACACAGACTCAGAATTAAATTTTAAACTAAACATTAAAATTGACCATGACTACTATAAGAACATACTTAACTATTAATTTATGCAATTAAAACCAAAATTAACTACTGTGACTAAAAATCAAAACTAACTATTCACTCAGTCTAATTAATTTCTGAGACTCAATGAAAACTAGAATTAAAGTCAACTATAATGCTCTGACTCCAATGTAAGACACTGCAGTTTAATCATGTGAGAATTCAACATCCTTTGACTCAAATATGGAAGCCTAGAATCTGAACTACTTTCATGCATGTGCATAAAGAATGAATGCAATTAAAACTCATCACTTTAACTCACGGATTCGGGAGGAAATTGTCAACGAAATTGACTAAAGATGTAGGAACACAAATTGACTCATTAATGAAGGAATTAAATAATAAACACCATTCAATTCTTTTATGATTCAACTTGAAATTTTCTAAGCAAGATTGAAACTTGTTTACCGTGAAAAAAAATATGAAAGCAAGAAATCAAATTATTCTAAAAACGGGCATTCACAGTAAAATTCAAATTAAGAATTAATGGAGTCAAAAGAAAAGCTTTTTTATAAATACGTAAAAACCTAAACTTAACTCTAAACTACTTCTAAAAAAACTAATCAACTACATTAATTAAAACTACTCAATACGTCTCTCCCTTTTTACTACCTATTCTTTCTCATTATATAGAGAAGGTTATTAAGCCTAGGAAACAAACCTTTAAAGAAATTGAATTAATCTAGAACTCTTCCTAAAACATGATAAAAACAATATAAGGATAAAATCAATCCTAAAATATGCCACAAACGGCTTATTAAAAATAGGGGTGCAACCCTTTAATAAAAAATCACCTAATTATCTTATTTTCCAAATTGGATATTGACAAAAATATGATAAGGCAATCTTCTCTTCCAAATCAAACTCTTCAAGACTTCAAGTAATCTCCAAATCTTTCCAAATTGTCTTGTACGTAAAACTCCATTGCCCAAATCCAATACAAATCCAATACAAATTTATCTTCATCCATATCTTTAAGCACAATTATCCTTCTTTCCAAAATTATCACCAAAAGCAATTCTTAATGCATAAAAAAATATCAATTAAATACCAAAACCCTAAAAATAATTAACATAGAAAACGGAGTTATCACAAAACTCCAGCTCCTTTTTTACCTGAAATTTAAGATTTCGATTATGATAAAATTTTCCCAGGATGAGTAATACTGTCTGAACTTTAAAGTGAATGTTCAAAGTTATATATTTGTTGAAAAAAATCTCAAATAAATAAATAAACATATCAAAAGATTGTATATGCATACATCATATATATAAAAGACAGGATCCAAAATGCCATTTATTGAACAGGAGAGTGCGGAGTCCCAAAAGTAGGAACTGGTCAAACATCTCAATAACATTTAAGGTTTTTGAAATCTAGTAGAGAGAGAGAGAGAGAGATGAAGACATAATCCTTATATTTCCACAGAGCCCTTAATACTCCTAACATTCCCCTTAAACTGGACGTTGCACACCTTGTCTCCACTTTGAAACAAGTATATCTTACACTTGTTCTACGTAAAAAAAAGTTTAAATCAACAAATTTTTTTATTTTACCATTTTTGGCTAAAATACATGTGTTACAACCCATAAAGAACGGAAATTTGGTGAAAAATTTAAATTTCACTATTTATGACACCGTTCATTAGAATGCATGTTTACAATTGAGGTGTGTGAAAAAAATACTATAGAACAAGCAAAAATCAGCCCTTTTTTTACTTTGCTATTTTTGACCAAAATACGTGTGTTATAACTTATAACCTATGAAAAATGGAGGTTTAGTGAAAATTTTAAATTTTACTTTTTTTAGAATATTCACTAAAATGCATGTTCATAATTGGGATGGATGCAAAAAATGATAGTAAAAAAAGTCAAGATCAACACTTTTATGGATTTTGCAATTTGAAAAATGGAAATTTAACAAAAAAAAAGAAATCCTGGAAGGGCTAGAAACAAACGTATTTACTATGAGGAAGGAATCATGGGATTATGGAACAACGGAAAGAGAATACTTTCAAAGAAATCAAAGTAAGTTTAGAGACTAAGATTTGCAGATGTCAAGTGAACCCTACCATGGAATTCTGGAACATAATACTAAATCCTATTTAAAAAAATCACTACGCTCCTCCATAAATTGGCACGCCACCTAATAACAACCAATACAAGATGAACATCATGGCTTCATCAATGGTAAGATACAGGAGGCGGGAATCCTGAGATCAATCATAGTTAGTTGTTTTTGCTTTACATCTATTGCCACTAATCTCAACCTCGATATGAACAGATAGATCACAAGCCATACAAGAGAAAGATATTTGCAAGCAAAAAGGTTTCACTTCAAACATAATCATTGAATCCAGCTTAGACAATTTGCGTACGTGTCTGCACAACAAGGAAAATATGCCCTTGAGAGTTGTATACAAGCAGTACAAGAGGCCTACACTACAATCTTACGGATAAAATGCCAAAATGAAGAAAATTGGGTAGCAAGATTAATAGAAAAAACAGTTTCTCAACAACCAAATATTATAATCATGGAAGAAGCACAACTTTATTAAAAAATTAGGAAGATAATCAGACTTGAAAGACTTGGCTTACTGCATATCAAAACAGCTCATCATTACCAAAGCCAGTAATTCCTTATTTGATTCTAATTTTAAAAATTCTGATGCTAATATGCACACTCATTAGTAAGGTCCTGTTGACACCACCTCCACACACTCATGCATCCATCCATGGAAATCTATCTCTTTTAATTTTCCTCATGCATACATAAGAATTCTGCCACCCATTTAACACCACTTGAAAAATTTGCATAGAGGCTCTAGCTGCTGAGTTAGGCCATACTTCCTCAAACTCATATCCACTTAAATTTTTCTTTAAGGCTGAACATTTGATCTTGTTTGTTATATCATGATACCTTTTTTTTTTGTCAAAAATTAAAAATAAGGCTAATAATTGTTGATGTTAGGTCATTTTGCCACTTGCTTATACATTTTCTGTGCTAAGTTTGGTTAGCTAAAATTTCAAATTCTTGATTACATGGTTAATGATCTGAGATATGAAACTTTATGCACATACACGGTTTGGGCATTGGATTTGCATATTAAGGTTTGATGGCGGATTGCAAGTGTTGCCTAAATTTTCTAATTCTGAATTCATAAACTTAATACACTCACTAAAATCTAGGGATCACTTGCTACTTATATTAGGCAAGCTTAGTCCAAAAATTTTAAATTAGTGCAAAGTACATATTGAACTTTGCATATTTTCTCCCTGTGCATAATCTATATGGTGCAGATACGAAATTGTCTTGTCTCATTTTTTGTCACTCCTGGTGAATCGTTGAGTTATCGTAAGAAGTTTTTTTTTGTAAAGGAGGATCTTCCTTAGTAGTTGTAAAATGGGAATGCTGGGGGTTAAAATTATATAAAGGTTATTAGTCTTCGGACGGGCTTTATATAATCCTCAATCTTTAGCAACCATCACATCTATAAAGGAAGATGTACTCCTATTTCAATTACTAAAACTCTAGATTAGCAATTTGTAAAGGAGGAAGTACTCCTTATTTCCATTATGAATCTTGAAATAGGTGCTTCAATGTAAGGGAAGAGTCCTCCCCATTTATAGCTTTACAAGTGTACTAATAGTGTGGTTATATCCGCCATTGACTTTTGTGACCTAAATTTCTATCAATAAAATAGGGAGTGACTCCCCTCGTAAATGAGTTGATTAGCCAAATAAAAATAATAATACTATTCACAGGATGCATGTTTACAATTGAAGTGGGTGAAAAAAATAGTAGGGAAAAAGCAAAAACAAAAATACTTTTTGAAACTGCATTTTTTTTACGAAAATAAGTGTTATAATTGTGAAAAATAGAATTTTGGTGAAAATTTCAAATCTAACTTTTTTTTTGAAAATATTAACTCGAATGCGTGCTCACAGCTAAGACAGGTGTGAAAAACATCACAAAAAATTCAAAATCAATGCATTTTTAAATTTTGTCATTTTGGCTATAAAATGCGTGTGTTATAACTTATGAAAAATAAAAATTTGGTAAAAAAAATCTAAATTTCATGTTTTTGACACCGTTTTCAAGTATACATGTTTACAATTGAGGTGTGTGAAAAAATAGTAGGGAACAAGCCAAAATCAACACTTTTTTTACTTTGTCATTTTTGACAAAAATACGTGTGTTATAACCCATGAAGAATGGAGGTTAGATGAAAGTTTTAAATTTCACTTTTTTTTAACAAAATTCACTAAAATGCATGTTCAGAATTTGGATGGGTGTAAAAAAAGCCAAGAAAAAAATCAAAACCAATGTTTTTTTTGGCTTTTGCCATTCTTGTTTGAAATACGTGTGTTAGATCCCATAAAAAATGAAAATTTAGTAAAGCAATTATTAATTTGACTTTTTTTTAACATCGTTCACAATGATTGCATGTTGACAGTTAAGGTATGTGCATTTGATTTTACAAGAAAAGTGCTTATTCAAAAAGCTCAATTCTGGTGTAAAGCTTAAAGCTTAAATCTGGAACCACCAGATCGGATTCTGCAGGAAAAGTGCCTTTGGTTCCATTTAGCTAAATTTTTGTGTTCTAAAGCTCAGGAGCCACCAGATCGGAATCCTATCGGTCCAGATTTGACCACCGTTTCTGGTGGGTGGCTCAAAAACCATCGCTTAGCTCATCAGGACCCGTCAAAGATCCGAGCCTCACTGTTCCACCGATCAAAAGCTCCGATCTTCACCAAAGGTTCGAGTTGCTGTCCGCCTAGCTCGATCTGCAGCTTCCACTCGAGCTATCATAGTTGCTATAGACAGTAGAGCTGAGGTGCGAAATCAAAGACGCCATCTTTAGAGCTCTCATCGGCTGTAAGGAGCTCCTCCCTTCACCACCCTGTCCATTCCTACCGTCCAAAACTGCAACAACAACGATGGTGAGCTCTCGATCCACTACATCTGCCCAACTTCAAATACTTGGCACTCAACAGACATATCAAGAACACCGATGGAGCAGATTTAAGGTGGTCTGGAGGCTCCCATTTTGGCGGCTGACAAGAGCCGAATCTGGAAAAGGGTGGATGGAACTGGAGTCTTCCAGCTAGGAAAGTTTGTACACTGAAGCTCAAGGCTATTGTAAGCTACAGATAGGTATTCCGATGTGGTGATGCTTTTGTTGTTGGGTTCTAGAACTTGAATGATTTGGTGTTTTTTAGTCGATTTAGAGTGCCGACTTTTTCTGTGGTTTGGCCGTTTACTAGATTGCCACCAGATTTTGCTACCACTGTGTAATTGGGGTTTCAGAGGCTTGGCCATATTTTTTCTGAAATTTTTTTGCAATGTGCTGGAAATTCATTTGTTTAGTTAAGTTCTCGCATGGTTGGATTGAGCTGTTGACTGGAAGCTTGAGTAATCCAGGACTCTTTACCTCAGTTTTTTGAAGCTGTAAATCTGTATGCTGGAATTCAACTCTGCTCTTGCATATACATCGATTGGAAAGCTATAGGAGGGGTGCAAATTCAAATTTCTTCATGGGATGTAGCCTCTGATTTGCGCTGAAACTGCAGTCAGTACTGATTTGGACTGACCTTGAATGCTTGATGCTTTGACGCCACCCTGATGGTAAGGAATTTGTCAGACTGAACATATGATTAGTGTGGACGAATTTGAATATGAATTATGTGGGACACTGGCTGTTGTTTAATGGCTTCATGGAATTTTGGTGTGTGTGTTAAACAATTGAGGAAAATTCCCAGCCAAAGGTCGACTGGCTCATTCATGCACTTGGCAGTCTTGGCCATGTTTGAACATGTAATTGAATTGGGATTCCTTGGGGAACCAGGAGAATCCCCTCTCCACTTGCTGTTGACATATTTCATGTACTTGGTATTAACGTTTGGTTGTTAGTTGCACAGATTAGGGCCTCAAGTTTAGAGGAAAATAGAGCCTATCTACTAGAATCCTAGTAGATTTCCTCTATTTTACTTACATATTTTGAGATTAATCTTTGGAGTAGTACTCCATTTTTTTTTCTGCATTTGCTTTGTAACAGTGTGGACGGGTATAGCCGGCACTGTATTTTGTTTTGTTTAAGTTATATATATTCCTAATTTTTCAAAAAAAAGTATGTGAAATGCTAATAGGGAAAAAGCAAAAATAAATAAAATATTTTTTGACACTGCCATTTTTTATCAAATACCTGTGTTATAACATTTGAAAAATGGAGGTTTTGTGATAAATTTCAAATTTCACCGTTTTTCTGATAATATTCACTCGAATGCATATAAACAACCAATGCGTGAGTAAAAAAACATCACCAAGAAAGTCAAAATCAACACGTTGTTAGATTTTGCCATTTTTGGCTAAATACGTGTGTTATAATCTATAAAAAAAGAATTTTGTAAAAAAATTAATATTAGAATGCATGTTCAAAATTGATGTGGTGGTGTAAAAATAGTAGGGAAAATAAAATTAACATGTTTTTTTATTTTTCTATTTTTGACAAAAATACGTTGAGTTATAAACTATAAAAAATGGAAGTTTTATGAAAATTTGAATTTTCACTTTTTTTTGAGAATATTTACTAGAATGCATTGTCACAATCGAAGTAGGTGCAAAATATAGAACAAAAAAGTCAAAATCAATGTGTTTAGATTTATCATTTTGGCTAAAATGTGTGCGTTATAACCCATAACAAAAACAATTTGGTGAAAAATTTAAATTTTACTTTTTTGACACTGTTTTCAAGTATGCAATATTCACAATTGAAGTGGTAATAAAAAACCAGTAAGCAAAAAGTCAAAATCAACACGTTTATTTCCTTTGCCATTTTTGACGAAAATACTCGTGTGTTATAACTTGTGAAAAATAGAGGTTTAGTGAAAATTTTTTTGTATGTTTGGATAGACCTTTTTAGCGAATTTCTCATCAAATTCTAAATTAACATGTTTGTTTATATTTAATTCTCAACGAAAAAATTTCCAACTTCTCTAACCATAATTTTTTCAACATCTTTTAATTTATTCAATTCTCAAGACTTTTAAATTTTTTCAACATCTTTTAATATTTTTTAGTTTTTTATTTGTTTGAGTTGATCAGTAGTCCGCCTCTTAACCCCAAACAACTAATAGAAAAAATTCTTATTTAAATTTTATTTAATAAAATAATTCTTTTGCACAAAAACCAATGAAAACAAAAGTACTTTTTGAAACTGCCTTTTTTTTACGAAAATAAGTGTTATAATTGTGAAAAATAGAATTTTGGTGAAAATTTAGAATTTAACTTTTTTTTGAAAATATTAACTCGAATGCGTGCTCACAGCTAAGGCGGGTGTGAAAAACATCACAAAAAATTCAAAATCAATGCATTTTTAAATTTTGTCATTTTGGCTATAAAATGCGTGTGTTATAACTTATGAAAAATAAAAATTTGGTAAAAAATCTAAATTTCATGTTTTTGACACCGTTTTCAAGTATACATGTTTACAATTGAGGTGTGTGAAAAAATAGTAGGGAACAAGCCAAAATCAACACTTTTTTACTTTGTCATTTTTGACAAAAATACATGTGTTATAACCCATGAAGAATGGAGGTTTGATGAAAGTTTTAAATTTCACTTTTTTTTAACAATATTCACTAAAATGCATGTTCAGAATTTGGATGGGTGTAAAAAAAGCCAAAAAAAAAAATCAAAACCAATGTTTTTTTTTGACTTTTGCCATTTTTGTTTGAAATACGTGTGTTAGATCCCATAAAAAATGAAAATTTAGTAAAGCAATTATTAATTTGACTTTTTTTTAACATCGTTCACAATGATTGCATGTTGACAGTTAAGGTATGTGCATTTGATTTTACAAGAAGAGTGCTTATTCAAAAAGCTCAATTCTGGTGTAAAGCTTAAAGCTTAAATCTGGAACCACCAGGGAGGCCATGATTAAAGAATTCAGGGAGGCCATGATTAAACAGTTTGAGATGACCGACTTGGGTCTTATGTCTTATTTCCGTGGAATTGAGGTTTTACAATCTAATCAAGGCATATTTATCTCTCAGAAAAAATATGCAGGCGATATCTTGAAAAAATTCAAGATGGATAGAGTTAAACCAATATTGACTCCGGCAGAAGAAAATTTGAAGTTGAAAAAAGAAGGGACAGGAGGACCTGTAAATCCGACATACTTTAAGAGTATAGTTGGAAGTTTGAGATATTTAACTTCTACAAGAACAGACATTACTTTTAGTATTGGTTTGATTAGTAGGTTTATGGGAAATCCACGACAGTCACATTTGCAAGCTGCAAAGAGAATTTTGAGGTACATTAAAGGTACTCAAGGAGATGGAATTCTTTATTCATCTGGTGATCCAGTTGAACTTTTTGGATTCACATACAGTGATTGGGCTGGTGATACAGTTCAACGGAAAAGTACTTCTGGATATGCATTTTTTACTGGTTCAGGTGTGTTTTCTTGGAGTTCAAAGAAACAACAAGTGGTTGTATTATCTACAGCGGAGGCGAAATATATTGCAGCGTCAAACAGTGCTACACAAGCATTGTGGCTAAGGAGAATGCTTGGATTTCTTCAACATAAACAAGATAGTCCGACTACGGTATTTTGTGATAGCAAATCAGCTATTGAATTGGCAAAAAATCTAGTGTTTCATGGACGGAGCAAACACATTGATAGGAATCCAGACGCACTTAATGGTGAACAGCATTCCATTGACCCGTTAGGTGGAATTGGTGGACCAATGACTCGAGCTAAAACCAAGAAGTTCAAGTTGGCTCTTAATGGTTTGATCATGGAAGTGATGGACGACGCATACAAGTTGCTAGAACAAGGTTTCGATGAAGTGAGGACTGATTTTAACCCTTGGAACCTCGTGGTTTTGACATTGCATAGAGAATCTGAGTTGGAGAGCAAGATTGGACAAGTGTGAATTTTCGTGCCTCCACGGCGCAGGTATGCTCCATAGCTCCACGGGCGCGACGTTGCAACCGACGTCGCGACAGCTCCACCGAACCGTCCACGGTCCGCGACGTATTTCTCTGGAAGTTTGGAGGTTGAGTTAAAAACCCAATTTTTAATTCACTTCAATGATTTCCGCACGGCGCGACGTCCAACCTCCACGTCGCGCGACGTTGGGAAATTCTGCAGCTTTTGAATTTTTCAATTTTAGTTCGTTTTGTTATTTTTTTCAATAAGGAACGTGATTAATGTTCTTGCATGAACATTGATATGTTCTATGATGTTTTCACATGGCTAAAGATCTTGCATGATTAAAGCATGTGTTAATTAATTTAAGGAAGTTTATTCCAATTAGGAAACTATCTTTAGGAAGTGGTTTACTTTGTTGGCAAGTCTTTGTGCCATTTAAAGGCTTGTAAACCCACGACTTTATTAGTTGAATTTTGAATCAAGAAGTCATAATTTTGCAGGGCAAAATTTGATCCCGAACCCTTAGAGACCTTAAGCTAAGTTTTAAGCTTTTGTTCTTCTAAACCCAAAGTGAGATTAAGCCAATAGTCTTGCTTACGTGGTATGTATTGAAAGACAAATCTATTTTGTAAATTTTATTTACAAATGAAATCTAATTCTAATAATGCTTAAATTTTTACCAAATTTGGAATTATTATTCAATTTTTTTAGCAAAACAACAGAATTTAAATATTTACATCTCCAATTCTTAGATACAATTTAATTCTAACTAAATGCTTTTTTTTTAAAAAGAACACTTATAACAGTATTTATGACATTAAATAAAATTTCATTTTGGGCCAGTCAACTTAATTATTATAGAGACATATATGATTCTTCTACTGTATAATTTTTTTTTTGGGATAATTGAAAAGTTAATCAAAGATATAAAGTTTTTGTACATAATTCTTGTACATCTTAATTTCCTCAGTTTATTATTCTTAAAAATTCCGAACAAAGGAAATCACAACTCTATTACAAGATGTCGTTTTTAGGAAATCAGCACAGCGTCGTTTGTGGGTTTCATTTATTCATCAATCTATCTTCCTTTGGAACTCATTCTAAGTTTCGTTGTGGGGATTCAGTTTTATCACTGGCAAGAATGTTTCATTGCGATTTGCCCAGTTTGACGCTGTGGAAGAGGGGAGCTTTTGCTATGGGTGGAGCTCAGATTCGGAATGCACTGAAACGAGCGTATCCGCGCGGGTACGGCGCTACTTCTATTGATTTTCTTTGGTCTCCGTACCAAATCCACACCCATTTGTTCTTCATATGCAACGTACACTGGTATAGTTGTTTCAATTGGCTGCTGCTGGGTTGAGGAATGATATTGTTAAAATCAAGAATGTTGATGATGCTGTGGATTTGTACAATCATATGCTCGAATGAGACTCTGCCTAATGTACCAATTCAACCAACTGCTTGGGGGCCTTGTTAAGAGGAGCATTATTCACAGCCATCTCCATTTACAGAGGATATGCGCGTAAGGGGCACCCCAACTAGCGACCTTACCATGACTACAGTCATTAACTGTTACTGCCTGTTGGTCGGTCGATTTTGGGTTTTCTGTTTGGGGACCTTCTTCAAGCTTGGTTTATGCCTGATGTAATCACATTAGTACCATTACTTAAGGGCTTTCTTCAGTTGGTAGGATTTCTCAGGCGCAAGGAATTGTTCCTAGATTCTTTATGAAAAACTCTGTCAACCGGATCAAGTTATGTATGGAACTGTAAAGATGTCTTTGTAGGCGGGGGGAACACTAGTAAAGCATTGATTCCTGAGACTCATGGAAATTAAAAATTGGGAACCCAACACCGTTATCTACAAAACTATTTGACGGCCTGTGCAAGGATAAGGGGGGTAAAGCTTTTCCCTTTTGCATGAGATGATTCAAAAGGGATTCCCCCAGATGGTGTCACTTACAATTGTTTGATTCATGCTTTGTAGTTTAGGCAAATGGAAAGAATGCAAAAAAGTGTGGATGAGATGATTGGTTACGCTATTGCGCCCATCCAAATATAGTACTACAATATACTGATAGATTCATTTGCAAGGAAGGTTTAATTAGATGCAGAAGATGTATTGAAATCCTGTCCAGAAGGTGAGAATCCTAATATAGTAACGTATACTGCATTATGGAGGGTATTGCTGCAGGGCCAAATAGATGAAGCAAGGAAAATTTTTGACACAATGTTGCTTCAAGGCCGTGTTCCCAATCTTCTCAGCCCTATAATATTTGATCATGGATACTTGGGAAAATGAAAATGAATGAGGCCATGAATTTTCGTGAGTTACGCGCCAAAGGATTAATACCTAAACAGGTACCTAACACTGTCTTGAAAGGGTTAGTTTGAGGGGTAATGTGTTACTGCAGAAAAGTTTTTCACACGAGATGCAAGCTGCGGCTAAGGCCCTAATTTCCATACATACTGCGTGTGTTGGATGGCTTATGCCAGACTGGACAATGTTGACGAAGCACTGGAATTACTGCAAATGATCGAAGCTTGCCAATCTTCATATGCTATGTACACTATTATCCTTGACGGATTATGCAAAACTGGGAGAGATGATATTGCTCGAGGGCTTTTCAATAGTCTCTGTTAAAGGATTATATCCAATGTTGTAACGTATACACACGATGAAGCTACCTTTCTGCTGCTGGTTGCTGAGGAAGCTAAAGTGCTTTTATTAAATGGAGAGATGGTTGTTTGGCTAACCATATCATTTCAGTGTTATTGTCCGAGGACTGCTTAGGGACAGGTGAATATGAGAAGCAGAGAGTTTCTTGAGGAATGGCTAGGAGGGGATTTTCACCTGGACCATATAACCCTTCCCGCTCTGCTAGATTTGCTCCCAGCAAAAGAAAGTCATATTTCTCTTCTGAAGATAATTCAGAAGTTGAACACCGACAGCCAAAGGTGAAAGTCCCAAATGGGAGGATAAAGAGCACAACATTTATGTTAATTGCAAATCTCTGGAGCTCAGGAGATCACGTAGTCATAGTTCTGAATACACTATCGTAGAAAGGTATATGATTCGGCTTAGAATCGTGTTTCCATGCTATCCTTTAGCTGCAGTAATTGCCAGTTTGCAAGCTCATAATCCAGACAGTTAAACAAAGTTGAGGTACATCTCCAACCCATTACAGAGTCTCCCTGGTCGTGCGTTGATGTATCTTATTTCTTTTCAGTTTCAGGAGTTTCTTATAGGTGATCTATTTGGCCGCACTGCTATTGTATCTGGTGGATTGGTTTGGCTTTAGTATTTGTGTGAATAGGGGAGAGATAGTTTGGGTTAATAGAAATGTTTTATCATGAGTTCACCTGAAACTTTGTTATAATTGTGTTGTGTGGAAAAAGGAAAAATAATAGTATTTCATAGTGAATAGTGAAATTATTGGATTAACAGGACAAAAAATTTAGAGATCAATCTTTTCCTCACGCTGCTTGGGGTCATTAATTTGATTGAAACTGCTAACAACAGCTGTATGTCTTTGTTCTGTGACATAAGTTAGCCAAATTTAGTGTAAATCGAAAGAACGAAGAAAAGAAGAAAATGCATGCTTCCAATTATGGCTTGACAGTAACAAAGTTACAGACCTCCACTGTTAACTCTGCTTCTCTGAAAAAATTGACTCAACAGCTGTTTCATTACGTGAATCGCCTGTTTTCATTATATCTTCTATCCCTTGATCAATCACTTTTATCACCAAAATTGCATTTTAGTTCGTGCAGTTTGTACAAGGGTATTGGCGCTCTTCATAATTAAATTTTGTAGTAGTATATATTTGTTATCTATTCCATTCTCTTTTTGAATAGAGACTAATAGTCACTTTTGAGAGAAATGGGATGGTGAATGTGATTTGTCGCGAGAAAATCGAAGTTGCTATTTTGATTGATACGTGAGATTATCATTAATGGATTTTCATGCACACTCAATGGGCAAGTTTCATACTCACTATTTTGTCTTTGCTTCTCTAAGAAAATCATTTCTTAATATGTCAAACTCCATGTGACATTTAATTTTATTTTGTTTAGAAAAAATTGTGGAGTTGGTTTTGTTGCTTGGTTCTAAGTGCTTGAGAGTTTTATCTGAAGTTTCTAGTTGCATACTTATGTTTTTTTTTCGTTGTTAAAGCAAATTACTGTATTTAGTAATATTGGATGTCATGAAATTTTTTATTCTTCTTTCTAGGGTTTTATAACTTTTTCAACCAGTGCGAGTAGAGAAACTTTTGATCATAGCGACAAACTCCCCGTTTCCATTGAATGTTAGTTGTTCGATCAGTCATATTATTTGATTATCTCTCTCTGTTCTTCAATTGACAAAAAATTAAGTTCATAATGTAATGGAAATATATTTGCAGGAATTTATATAACTTCGGTTTGTCGGGGTTACTTCAACTACTAGAGTTCCCTGAATAGCTTTCAGGCTGTGTGAGTAGAATGTTGGAAATATATATTTTTTAACTTTTGGTTTTTTATCTTAATCTGTTCTTATACTTGATACTTTGTACCATATATGAAAGTACCACAGTACAATATAGCGATTAGGCATATCAATCGTTCAAAAAAGAGAGCATATTGGTTAATCAAGATGAGCTTTTTGGGGTTCAAAGGTAGGGAAAGGTCATCAAATGATGATGAAAAGGCTCAAAAGTTAACTCTACGGCATGGCTTGAAGTGTGTAAGATTTTCTTCTAAAAAGAGTTATTAACCTCTAGTTTTGTGCTTTAGGGAAATCATCACGTGTTCATAATAGCATTTAGTGCCTTGATTCCAGTGAGGGGGTTGCTTTTATTTTTTACTTCAAAATCACTTAGAATGTTTGCCATCATTTCTTATTATCATATATGAAATCTTTGAGAGAGATAAACTTTTTAAATAATTTTTGCATCGTATGTTAGAAATGTTAGTGCAAGTCACATTTTAGTTTATAGCAATCAAAATAGTATGAGCAGTGGTTTTGAAGAGGCTTAGTAGTTGGTATGCGTTGTACATGTGTCCTGGAAAAAACTACTAAAAGGGGTTATATATTAAGTGAAATCATTCATAGCATTTCAAAATTGAATTAGTGAAATTTCTACAATTGGCTAATGAATTGTTTTGATGTTGTAGATTGATTAAGGGATAGGTATGGACAACATACAATATTTTACATGATGTTGGTCTAAGAGCAGAAACTTCCAGTCTTTTTTTATTCATCATAACTAATCTTTGTATTGAGAAATGCATCATCAATATATGAAGTATGAGCTATCTACCATGGATATGTTTACGAATGTGTTGAAATGAGTGGGAATTTCAATCCTGGGTTACCAGGAACTTGAAATGTCCTTTAGAGTCTCAATTTTAGCAGCAGAGCGTTTTGAGTGTTGGAATTTTGAGTATCCCAGTTACGTTTTATTCTATATTTAATTTCATATCTTTCATATGAAAGTCCATCGTCCGTTTGTATCCCACAACAAGCCTACATGAAAGTTGCACGTTCTGCTTCGTCCCTCACGGCCATACTTTACCATTTTTAATGCCATATCCATGCAATTATCTGGGCAGGAGGTTGTGGCATCCATTTTCTCAAGAAAGGCTTTGAATGGCAGGCAAGGGTCAATTGATGAGCAAAGGATTGTAGCCTTGTAGGGGGACAATTTTCTGGCCGACTGGACCTAATCTGAAGTCTTCCGTCAAATAGGAAATGGTGCTGGTGATGAAACTTGTAGTTCTGGAAGGTTTGAAATGCCACACCTCAAGAACATTCAAGGCTAGTGGAACAGGGTTGCGTTCGAATCCCCCAACCTCACTTTACTCCTTAATTATGTGAAGGCTTGTCACTAGTGCACTAGTGTCAGTGCACGTGCAGCGGTCACAGCCTTGTCTCCGATCGAGGGTGGTCCCAAGTTGACGTAGTTATTCGGTGTAGGAATTGATTTATTAAAGATACCTTAAACCACGGGCGAGTGACGACCAGACGGCCCCCCAGTTGTCCCCGTGTTTCCCCTGACGCGGCATCAAAGAAAAGACCCCCATTTTTTCAAACGAGCCGTTTCCGTTTTTCACCCCCCTCTTCCCTTCTTCTTTCTCTCTCTCATTGGATGCTTTTTACCTGATGCTTCATTTGGTGGTTTAGGGTTTCTCTCCTCTTGCTCTTCCTAATAAACGGCCCGCTCCTCGACAATAAGTTTTGGAAACCAAATATTTTTTTCTTCCCTCTTCTTGTTTTCCCTAGCCGTTTATTCTCTTTTTGTTTACCATTTTTCCTGTGGTTTTAGCCCTTTTTTCACTAGAAAACGCCAAGCTTCAATGATGTTTTTTCTTTGATGATGTATTTTGTACGATGTAGCAGAGCACGAATCTGATTATGAGCGGATGCTGGTTTCCATTGTAATAAATGGGAATTGTGGAAGGTGAAGAAGCTGAGACTATGATTTTTTTTGGATTAGCCGTTTATTTTTCCACTAGAAAACACGCTAAGCTTCAATTGATTGTTTTTTCTTCTTGATGATGTATTTTGTCGTGTAGCCGAGCACGAATATGATATTGAGGCGTCGATGGTTTCCATTGTAATAAATGGGAATTGCTGGAAGGTGAGAAGCTGAGACTACTGATTTTTTGGATAGCTACTTTTTGTTTTAAGTATTGTGACTGGAGCTGTTAAGTGTTCCGAAGCTTTAGTTTGATCTGCTTAGTTTAATTTGTGGAATGGGAGCCGACAGAAATTTCAAAAGTCATAATCCTTTGCTCTCTCAGGAGACAAGTGTAATGACAGCGTGTGCTGCCATCAATCTTCTACAACAGTGATTGCCGGCTATTTCATGGGGTGAATCAGAGGTGGGGTGGTTGTTTTTTACTTTGTCACTTTTCATCTCCAGTTCTTTTTTTTATTTCATTGTCTTTCCTGATTTAATTTTCACTTTATGTTGGCCTTCTAATGGAAGTATATTCTGTGTGAGTATGCGTTATTGTTGTTTTTATGCCCAATTTAATGATCTATGATGCCCAGTTCCCGTATTCTTATCTTGCTGAAGACGAATGAGGAAACGAATTGAAGAATATCTTCTTGAGATGGAGTGAATGCTAAGTGGACTGGGATAATTTAGTTGCATTTAATGCAAAGCAAGTGAAAGCCTTTAAATGCTGCAATTAACAGATTGGGGGATTGAATATGAGGGGAAATTGATGCTGGATCATTCAATCTGTCAGGGATTGGAGGTATGTAGTGATGTTTCTGGCTGCTTATCTTGACCTTATTTTCCAGTGTATTCAAATTGTCCTCTTCTTTACTCAGTTTCTACAAGAAGTGAAGGATGATAAGAAGTTAGAGCTTCGGCAAAAACCTAAGGTGATCTTGCTTGTGAAACTGTAAAGGTACTGCACTATATCACAGCCACATTGCCTGGCCACTACAAGCGTGTTCATTTGGACTCGGCCCCTTGGGGCCTGAACCTGCCAATGCAATTGTTAGTACAACAGTTAGCATGAGCATCTTCAAAGAACTCAGTGCTATGAGACAGAATAAGTTAGTTCATGTGCATGAATCTAATATGTTACCTTTGTTTCTCTTCTTATCCCACAAAATATTTTGTATGTCAATATGAGAAAAAAGTTTAAAGCTAGGGAAGTTTATGGATTTTGATTGTTGGTCTTCTGCTAATCACTAATCCGAAACACTGAATGAAAGATTGGGTATCATTTCAACCCTTTAGGTTTGTCTCCTTCGTGTGCATCGATGTATCTTATTTCCTTTTCCAGTTCAGAGAATTTTGTTTGGATTAATAGAAATGTTTAATTTGAATACTTGAAACTGTCAATTATGTGTTTGTGTTTTGGAAAAGAAGAAGAAAAGAATAGTATTATCTTGTGAAATTCTTAAGATCTAACATACCAATATTCAGCTATGAATCTTTTTCACTGCTACTATTAGGTTCCTTAAGTTTATTGAAGCAGTTTATTGTTGTTGTATCCCTTTTGTCACTTTTATGACCAAAAGAATTGCATTTTAGTTCCTGTGCAGCAGTATTTAGGGTAGTTCTTTGAGCTCTCAATAATTAATTTTCATTATATAATATTTTTCTATTTTTGCTTTTGATGCTTCGTCTAAAGGAATGATTCTACATAATATTTTATTTTATTTATAAATAAAAAAATAGTGTTTTATGTTTGGTTTTGAGTGTCAAATAAAACTGTAGTTTAAAAATGTTTTTGTGTAATGCTTCATGCAAATAGAAAAGGATAAATTGTTATTTACGGCCCTTGGTAGTTTTGATTAAATAGCAAATTGTCACCTAACTTTAGCCAAAAAAAAAATGCATTGCAAACCCCACAACTTTCTAGTAGCAATTTTTTGTTCAATGACTAAGAAATGAATTTCAACTAGTGTCTAATTCATCAATGACTTCATTTTATTATCACAAATATACAAGTTAAAAACTAAAATGATAAGAAATTATATTTATAAACAAAGAAAGAGTCTAATGAATATTCGAGAAAATCTTTTACGAATTCACCTATAAATGCCTCACTCAAAATATTTAGTGATGTGAATATCATTAGGATATTTAAAAACTATCATCATTCCAATTTCATTAAAAAGGTTATAATAAATTATAAATGCAATGATTTATAGCAACATTAGTTGAAAAAATGTCAAACTACATCCCTTTGCAAATTAAACAAAGTCATTAAAGAAACCAATATATTCATACACTTCAAATTACAAAAACATAAATTAAATTATATCTTACACGACTATATCTCAAGATCCAAATAATTATAAGGGTTAAATGCAGTTTACACCTTCAACTTGTGATAAGGTGAAGTTGCCCCCTCACATAAAATAATACCAGTTACCCATTTTATTTAAATTAACTAACTATAAATAATAAAATATAATTTTTGATATGTGTCATAATACACTTCAGATACGTTTAATTTTCTTTGTACTTAGAATTCCATTAAACATTGGTTAGAATTTTAAATTTTATAAGAGTTTCTTGTTAGCAACTTCTTTAAAAGATTCTAATAGTGTATTCTTTTAATATTTTATTTATAAAAAATAAAAATAGTCTTGTGCTAAGTTCGTTTGTATTTTAAAATTTTCATCTTTATTTATAAAAAAAAAACAGTGGATAAATACTTTTCTATATTTGGATTTTAGTTATTTAAATTCTATTTAATCATTTACAGAATTTCACACTACATTTACTTCTATTCTAATAATGTGTACATATGTGTGAATTTTTTAACCAACTCATTCACTACTAAATCATTAGCAAAAGGATAATTTTTTTATTTATATATTTTAATTTATAGATTTAAAACACACCTTGTTCTCAATAATAATAATTGAAAAAACTTAAAATTATAATTATAAATAAAACAAGAGCAAAACCTCCGTATTCACTGTCCAAAATTTTCATCATGTGTCCAATATCTCATAAGTTACAAAAAAATATGGGTAATACACTAACCCCCTCTTATAATATTGTTTGTCCCATATTACCCCTTGTAGTTTTAATTACATAGTAACCTCCTTAACTTTTTTAAAACTAAAAAAAAATAATAACTACGACGTTAAAAGAGTCAGAAAAGATAATTTTACCATTAGAGTACTAATACCTAATAATAAAAAAGTGGGATAGAAGTGTTCAATATATATCTATTCAATTAACCACAAAAAGAGGGATGTAATGATTGGCTAATGATGAAAGAGTTTTCAATAGACAACTTACATCTCTGCTCCCCATGATCATCTAGCTCATAAACAAAAGTTAAATATATTGTTCTTTCTTTTGTAGGATTTTGATTTTTTAAATACAATTATATTCAAGTGCAAAGATCAAGGTACTTAAGTTTTGAAGAATAAATATTTACATGACTTTTAATTTGTGAATTTTTTATTTTTAATCTTAGATGAAAGTTAAAATTGAATTTGCTTTTGTTGTAATTTTTTAACTAAAGCGTTTGATTATTGTTTTTATTTTTTTCAATTTTAATCGAATATGATTTCAAGATTATTTTGTGATGTTTTATTTTTTAAATTTATTTAAGATTTAGTTAGATTGGATGCATTAGGTGGACGGGTAAATTATAACTTTTTTCACATCTGCTTTCCAAATGATATTTGGTGGTGTTTATTTATGTGGAGTTTATAATTTTTTATTTAAGGTTATTTTGTCAGTTTATTATCTTACATTAAAATAGGGGGTGCACTTCCGCTTTAGTCTTAGTCATTGATGGCAATTAATATATTAGATTAATAGTTTTAAATTAAAAAAATAAGGGTTTTAATTGTTGAATTAAAACTACAAGGGTGTGAAGCGAAACGGAGAGATGTAGTATAAAAGGGTTTAGTGTATTTTACCCAAAAAAAAATAATGTATAACTATGTCTAAAATCTTTTAAAGAACTTGTTTTAAATTTTTTTTTATAAATATTTAAATTAACTAAATATTATCGAAATTCTAAATGATAACAACAAAAAAAATCAACTAATGCTAAAAATGGCATTTATAGTTATACTAAAATTATATTGTATTATTTTATAATTAATTAATTAAATGAAAGGGATACCTACTTATTTATTTATTGAGGGGCAAATTGCATCAAATATACAAGTGAGGGTAACATGCATTTACCCTAATTATAATGCATGGCAAGAAATAATTATTAATAACATAATAATATAAAGATGTGAAGTTTGAACCGACGTCGTTTAAGTACATCGCAGATGAAATGTTCAACAAACACCGTAGTGGTCGGCTTCATTTCATTCAGATTCACCAGCGTACTTTTACCCGTATAATTCGGTTAGAAGAGCCCATCGCTGATTGTGGCAATTTGAATTTTCAATTCGGATGTGAAAATGAAGAATGCGGAGGTTTGCTGTTGGAGAAATCAACTTGGAAATCAATACACGATGTAAAATACTAATGCTCGTATGTTTGCTCTTTTCTTTTTTGTCTCCAAAACCATTTATTATGCTGATTTGCATCCACCGTAGTAGTAATTTGAGTAGTAGTCGTAAAAAAATCTGGGGGCGGCTGATGCTGATATGGGGTTGAGGAATTATCATTGTTTAAAATCAAAATGTTGAGATGCTGTGATTGTTCTTCTCCATCCCGCATGTCCCACCGTGGTCGGCACTATGATAATTGTACCATTCAACATTACCCTGCTTTTTCCTACTTGGGCGCCACCGTTAAGAAACTCATTATTCCCCTGCCTATTCCATTATCACCGAGATATGCGACATTAAGGGGGCACCGACTTACGACTATACACATGGATATAGTCATTACTGTTACTGTCTTGTTGTCGTCGAGTCGATTTTGGGTTTTCTGTGTTGGGGGAGCTTCTTAAGCTTGGTTTTATGCCTGATGTAACCACATTTTGCACCATACTTAAAGGGCTCTTTCTAGTGGTGGATTTCTGAGGCTCAGGTATTGTTCCTCAAGATAAATTTATGAAAAACTCTGTCAACCGAATAAGTATGATGAACTGTAATGAAATGGGATTATGGTAGTGGGGAACACTAGTAAAGCCATTGAATTTCTGAGACTCCAAGGACAATAAAAAATTGGGAAACCGACCCGTATCTACAGCCTATTATTGACAGTTGTGCACAGGATAAAATGGTGATATAGCTCTTTCCCTTTACTGAGATGATTCAAAAGGGCATCCCTCCAAATGTTGTCACTTACAGTGTTTGATTCATGGTTTTTGTATTTAGGCAAATGGAAGAGGTAAAAACTTGTGGAATGAGATGATTGGTATGGTATTGCTCCCAATATAGTTAGATTAACTATCATGATAGATTCATTTGAAGGAAAGGATTGATGAAAGATGCTGAAGATGTGTTTCGAGTTCGTGTTCGAGAGAGGTGAGACTCCAATTAGTAATGATGGTTGCATTGATGGTGGGTACTGTTGCAGGGCCAAATGATGAAGCAAGGAAAAATTTTGACACAATTGTTGCTAAAGGCCTTGTTCCCAATCTTCCAGCTATAATATTTTGATCAATGGATTACTTTGGGAAAATGAAAAATGATGAGGCAATGAATTATTTTCGGAGTTACCGCAAAGGATTAACACCTAATAGGTACTTATACACATGTCTTGAAAGGGTTATTTAGGATGGGTTAAATGGTGTTACTGGAAAGAGAAGTTTTCAACGAGGATGCCAGCTGCCGGCCCTAAGCCCAAATTTCCAAACGTACTGCGTGTTGTTGGATGGCTTATGCAAGGTGGACATGTTGACGAAGCAATGGGAATTACTGCATAGGATTGAAGCTGCCAATCTTATATGATATGTACACTAGTGTCCTTGATGGATTATGCAAAACTGGGAGACTGAGTATTGCTCGAGGCTTTTCAATAGTCTCTCTGTTAAAGGATTATATCCAGATGTTATAACATATAACACGATGTAATACGCCTTTCTGCTGCCGGTTGCTAAAGGAATCTAGGAGCTTTTCTTGAAAATGGAAGAGAATGGTTGTTTGGCTAATGCATCACTTCAGTGTTATTGCCCGAGGACTGCTAGGACAGGTGAATATGCTGAAGCAGAGATGTTTCTTGAGGAAATGGCTAGGAGGGGATTTTCACAGATTCATTACTTTTTCCACTCTACTAGATTGCCCCCAGCAAAGAAAGTCTATTTCTCTTCTGAAGATAATTCAGAAGTTTGAACTTGACAAGTCAAGGTGCTCCTAACGTTTTCGTTAATTGAAAATTTCTGGAGGCGGATGTCTCATTTCATGTAATATGTTCTGAATCACATATTGCGGAAGGAACAAGCTGCATGATATCGACAACTTAGAACCATATTTAACTGTTATCTTTTCGCTTGATAGTAATTCTAGGGGTATGCAGGCTCATAATCTGGAAACACTAATGAAAGATTGAGGTATCATGTTCAACCATTACAGATTCGTCTCCCTTGTTGTACATCAATGTATCTTATTTCCTTTTCCGGATTCAAAGTTTTTCTTAGGTGATATTATTCGGTGGACCTGCTATCAGTATCTTGGAATTGGGGCTCTCAAGTTAAGTGTGAATAGGGTAAAGAATTTTCAATTTTGTTTGAGTTACATAGTATGTTAACTTTGTTATTATGCTAGCTAGCGTTTGTGTTAAAAAAAAAAAGAGGAGGGAGAAGAAAAGAATGGTATTCATATTGAAAATTAGTGAGATTAACTTGACAAAAATTAGAGATGAATCCTTTTCCTCTGCTGCTGTATACTTTTATAACCCAAAGAATGGCATTGCCTGTAGTTCCAGTGCAAGTCAATTCATTTATTTTGTCTTGATGCTTCACTCAAACAAAATAATAACTTTAGTTAAAAATGTTTTTGTTTAATGCTTCACTGCCAAAATAGAAAAGGGTAATGTTATTATGCCCCTGAATTGTGAAAATAAAATACAAATTTCCACTAATTTACAAAAACAACATTACAAACCTCAATTTTCAAGGAGCAATTATTTTGTCAATGGCAAAGAAGAGAATAATCCTCCAACGTCAAAATTTTCGATTAGTGTCTCATTCATCAATGACTTCATTTTTATTAACAAAATACACAAAGTTAAAAACTAAAATTATAAGAAATTAATTTTATCAACAAAGAAAGGAGTACATTATCAAGAGTCTAATGCCTTTTATGAACTCCACCAAATGAGTGCGATGGATATCCAAAACAATTCCTCATATTATATCAATAATTTGAGGAATAACTGCCAATTTTGTATTTAATTGTATATTTTTCAAAACATTTTGTTAATTATTTGCTTTGTTCGATACAAAAAAAAAAGAAATTATATTTAGAAGTGATGATTTTATCCTATTTTTAATTATGGTAGATATAAAATTTATTCCTATCAAGTTTATACAAATTTCATAATGATTTTAACTTCTTTTTCTATATAAATTGGGTTCTATTAATATTTGCTTCTTGACTAGAAACGCTTTGAAATTTTGCATTTCTATTATGTGCCCAAAGTACAATTGACTGCAAATATAGGGCTTTATACTATAAATAAGTTATAGTTTTTATTATTATTTGTACTTTTTTTTTCTTGAGGAAGCGCACCCCAATTGAACATGTCTCTAGAATCCGCCATTGGGAAGAGAATTTTCGCCGGAAAATCCAATTACTGTGCGAATCTCATGCTCAACTCAGCGAAGAAATAATCTCTTTTACAACCCTTTTTACCCGGAATCATCCCTTCATTTCAAGCATTCAAAGCTATGGGAATCAAACACACCAAGATTTAGATGATTTTACAGTAGATGAGCAAGACTTGAAAATCCCAGAGGGAATTCCAACAAATGATGCATGATGCAATCAAAATCCAAACCCTTGAAACTTAAGTTTGTAAATGATAAAGAATTGAGCATCTCTCGTGAACCTCTGTTCTTTTTCTGAAGATTTGGTTCTAAATGTGCTTAAAAGGCACCGTTCTGATTGGAAACCAGCTTAAATTTCTTCAAATGGGTTTGCAAAAGAAATTTCCAACCGGTATTCAACCGGAAGTGTTTACATGCAATGCTCGATATTCTTGGCCGGATTGCATCGGTTTGATGAACTCTGCCATGTGCTCGGACGATATGTCTAAGAGAGAGATCTTGATCAACGAGAGGAAGTCGACGGGGGGTGTTGTTAATAGATATTTTCTGCAGCACATAAAAGTTGAAGAAGCTATTTGGGTTCTTTTATAAGGGAAAGGTCGGGCTAGAGCTTGTATTTGATCGCATTCAAACTCTTCTCATGTCATTGTGTCGGTACAAGCATGTAGAAGCAGCTGAGTTTTTGTTCCTCAACAGAAGAATGAGTTTAAGAATCATGTAAGACTTGGAATATCATTTTAAATGGATGTGTGTTTGGTAATTGCGTGAGGCGAAGGGTTTGGAATGAAATTGTGACTTCAAAGTGCAAAACGGATAAGTTCACATATGGGATTTTCAATTAATTCTTTGAGCAAGGCGGGAAAGATAAGCACTGCTGTGTGAAGTTTCAGCATGTGGAATAAGGGTTGTGAGCCAGACGTTGTACGTTGCAAAACAATCATTGATGGTTTGTGCTTCAAGAAGAGGATTCCTGAGGCTCTAGATCTTCCGCGAGATAATGAGAGAGATGTTTACCAGATGTGTGTCACTTATAACTCACTTATTAAGATGTGTAGATTAGGAGGATGGAAAATGGTTATGGCTTTTGGTGAAAGGGGAGAAAGGGAGAGGGCATTTGCCAAATGCTAGAACTACGGTTATTTGTTGAATTGTGCAAAGAAGCCGGAGGAAGTTTATCGGATTTGGAGAGGATGGAAGGAACGGGTGTAAGTTGGATGGTGAGATACATACGCTTCTGAGATTGTTTATGGAATGGGTGTGGATGACAGAGTGCGGGTATTTGGCTAGAAATGGGAAGAATGGAGTTGGACCTGTAAGAGATCTTACACAATTATGATTCACTGGCCTTTTGACAGGGATTGTGGATGGACGGTCTGAACTATTTTCAAGATATGACATCTAAAGGGATGGTGCCTGAGCCAAGGACAAATTGTTGGTTGCTGCCATGAAGATTAAGTTGAATGACAAAGATTCATCAAGAAATCGAGAGGGAAAAGAGGCAGAGGATTTTGGAAAAGGAACAAGAAACTAGGCTGAATTGCCACTGAGTCTGAGTTACATTTTGATCAATCAAAGAAATTCACACTGGAATATTGCATTGGAGTTGCTTTGAAAAATGCTAGGCTAGTAAAGACGTAGCATGCATCGTTAGTGTTTCTGAGTGGCAATATCCATTTTGCTCGTATACACTTCATTTGAGTGGTTTTATGCCACATTACTTTCTGATTGACGCGAGCAACGACAGGCAATCGATAAGCCTATAGAGGACAGAAAACCAAACAGATTCAGAATGAAATGTTTTTGTATTTAGATCTGTTAAATCCAAATGGCAAAGAAAAAGAGGAGGAGGATGAGGGTGAGCACTCAAGCCAAAACTCTTTGAAAATGATGATTAACGAAGATGTATGTATATTTTTTGCATATTAAACATTGTTAGTTGTACGACAAATAGAAAGCAATTTGAAACGATTTGAATAATATATTGATTCATCTCACAATTGTACTTGAAAAATTATAATTTACAATTAGATTTTAAGAAAATTAAACTTTGAATCTCTCTACAATTAAAATTAAGTTTTCTTATGTAATTTCCTAACAAATTTACTTTCTGAATGTGCTACTGTTTCTATTCCTTCCTCTCCTTGAAGTTCAACTTTTTAACTCAATTTTGTAATTTTCTTAGTGAAAATGAAAGTGGTAATTTTTATTGTTCTCTTAAGATATTGAAAAAAGGCTCAATTTGTTTGAAATATTCAATTTTTTGGTTTCAAAATCCAATTCAATGAATCGGTATATATATAATATATATATAAATATTTATATATTACCAACTTAAATTCTTGTTTTTTTATTATAATTTTAAGAATTGCTGAAAAATAATTCAAACATGAATTTACACGAAAATTCGTATACCAATTGTGAATGGAATTTTCAAAATACGTCAACTAAGTGCCACCCCCGCCATGGCACCATCATCCACGCGCACCACTATTCCCAAGACGGATTCTTCACATCATCCCACACCAACCACTGCTGAGTGACGACGTCTTGGGCAGAATTCAAACTAAGTGCTCCCCACCACCACCATGGCCCCAGTCATCCCATTCCCCCACCAGCTATGCCTAGAAGACAAATTATTGGCAGAAGTGTAGGACCATCATCCCGCACCACCACCGCTTAGAAGACAACTTCTGAAACTTCTTGGCAGAAGTTTAGGATGATAAGAAGAAAAGAGATCATTTGATACTTTTAAACTATATTACTACTCATATTCACAAATCATCATCATCATCTACGGTATCTTAACTACTACTGTTAGGGCTCTTCCATTATTTTCCCAACCAATCCAATCCCAATCCAATTCCCCATTTGGGTTTTCATTATTCTTCTTGCGTAATTACTAGTAAGGGGAGGATAAGCATAATAAGTCTTGGTTGTGTTCGGGTGGGAAGATTAATTGGTGATGTTAATTGTCTGAAGATGCTTTGGGTTTGTACAATCAAATGGTCCCGAATGTGGCCTCTGCCTATGTAATTGACTCACTCAACTGCTTGGCCGTGTGGTTGAGATGGAGCATTATTTCTGCTGCCATTTCCTTTACAAAGATATGTGTGTTAAGGGCACCCGTTAACGAGTATACCATGAATATAGTCATTAACTGTTATGGCCTTGTGGGTAGACTGGATTTTGGGTTTCTGTGATTTGGATTGTTCTTCAAGGCGGTTTTGTGACCACAAATATCGACCTTTAACCCTTTACTCAAAGGACTCTTCCGAGAAAACAGGATTTCCCGAGCACAAGAGTTGTTCAGAGATAATATATGAAAAGCTATGCCAACCCAATGAGTTATGGTTGGGACGTGATGGATGGACTCCTGTAAGGCGGGGGAACACTGAAAAGCTATTGAATTCCTTGAGCTGCGGAAAGTAGTGGAACCTGCAGCTAGCATTAAAGCCTACAGCACCATCATCGACAGCCTGTGCAAGGATAAAATGGTTGATGAAGCTCTTGCCCTTTACGTGAGAGATTGGTAGGGCATTGTCCCAAATGTTGTCAATTACACTGTGTTGTTTCGTGGCCTTGTAATTTAGGCAAATGGATGAAGTCAAAAGTTGTGGAATGAAATGATCGGGTTTGGTATTGCTCCCGATATCGTTACTACATAATTGTGATTGATATTATGTAAGGAAGGACTGGTAGAGATGCAGAAGATGTGGTTCAGATCATGGTTCAGAGAGGTGAGAATCCTAATATAATCACGTACGGTACGTTGATGGATGGGTACTGTGTCGAGCCAAATAGATGAAGCCAGAAAACTTTTTGATACTGTGGTTGCGTGGTCTTTGTCCTAACACTGTCTTCTACAATATTTTGATCAAGGATATCTTAAGGAAAAGAGAATGGATGAGGCAATGCATCTATTCCAAGAGATCTACGTAAAGTCTAACTCCTCCAATTCACGACAACATTCTCTTTGAAGGGATTATTTCAACTTGGAGGTGTAAGCTGCAAGAAAAGGTTTTAATGAGGTGCAAGCTGTGGCCTGAAACCGGATTTTCATACCTATTGTATATGTGATGGTTTTTGCAAGAATGACATGTTGATTGAAGCTTCGCAGTTATTGCTAAGATGAAATTGATGGAGTAGTAGAACTATATAACTATGTATTACTATCATAATTGATGGATTGTGTGAAGTAGGAGACTTGATAGAGCACGGGTTTTTTTAACAGTCTATCTTAAGGAAGGACAGTTTAACATATACAACAGTTGCATGATCTCTAAAGAGCTTTAAAAAGAGAATGGTTGCTTTCCAAATGAGAGAAAAACCAATGTTATGTCCGAGCACTTCTAATAGGAGGTAAACATATGAGGTGGTGGTTATCTTGAAGAAATGGTAGGAAAGGATTCTCGTTGGATTATGTAACTTACAATATACTAGACTTTTCCCTGGAAAGAAATGTCCTTCTCCATTAAAAAATTCAGAAGTTCGATCCAGTAGTAGCAGGGCGTGAAAGCTATGAATGTAGGGATTGAATTGCATTTTTAAACACATTCCAGGTTTTCTGTATCTTTGATGCCTTCAGGCCATCAAAGCCAGGTTGTATCCCAAACAATTTCAACATGAGAATGTCATTGTAGGCAACTGTATTTCTGTGATGTTGCAAAGGGAGAGGAATGAGATCAATCAATTTGTGCTGTGATGTTGCAAAGGGAAGGAATTGGATTCAATCAATTTGGGCACCGAATTGGGATGTTAAGCAAGCCCTCGTAGATTTTTGCATTGTAAGTGGTACTAATTGTTCTATCAAGCATCTTATTTCTATTTTAGTGATGAAGTGTGGCAAAGATCCAACTGACAATTATATGATAACTCACAAAGGAATATTATATTCTATGTCAATTGTCTTGATGGTCATGCCTTCCCCGTTTTTGAATTACCATAACTAGAGATTAAACCCACTCCCCTGACATCCAAGGAAGGATGCATACCATTGAGGCATTTGCGCTAACAGGGTTGTCGAACACTAAACAAATAATTACATGCTAAATGCTACATTTTATGTAATTCTTGGTAGTGTAAGAACATCTACTACAAACCACAACGGACAGATTATTCAAGGCTCCCTACAGCAGCAAGCTCTTTCTCAGTTTAAGGATTTCAACCCCATAAGAAGCTAACTTTCTTTCAATTTTTCAGGAAGCTGCTCATGACTTTTTGTTCATGAGGTCCAAGTCATGTAAAGTCTCCGTGTGTCTGCATCGATGTGCATCCAGTTTAAGTTGGATTAATGAAGTCTCATACCTGAGCTTGGCCTTTTCCTTGTTGCTGATAACTTTCATCGCATGCATACAATGAAGAGAGAAGGAGAAATCACATCTATGTTGAACTAATACTTATAGGCTTGCAAAATGCACATAAATGTTGATTAAATTCTTCATGCAAACTTTTGAGAAAAGGAGAAGAAATTTTCAAACTATAAACTTGTTACAAATACTAAAAATGCTTCTGCCTGATTAGTAAAAAGAAATTTACCTTGTGCATCTTGGCTCTCAGAAAGGAAAGTCTTCCAGTACATGTCCACTCCTTCTTTGTGGTCAAGAACTGTGTAAATATCTAACCACATACCTACCATAATAAAATGACCAAAAACCAAACATATGAAGGTGATCTCAGCAAAGCTATATTCATTGTGTTCATTTTTCTTCCGATTTAAATCTACTGGCTACATCGCACTTCATTTGGATATCACTTAATTTCTCTTTCTTGAAAAGTTTATAATTGAGTGCTAATAATTTCTAGTAAGATGAAACCTGAAGCTCCGTCGACGGAAGTGATTCAGTATCAGCTCTTGTAACTGAGCCATCAGGTCTTCTCTTTCTTTCTAAGACTTACTAATTCCATTTGAACCTTTTTAGTTGTCACAAGTACATTGATGCTCCAGAAAGCACTTCCAATTGTGGAATTCATAATCTGATAGAAAAAAATGATTAGTTTCCCGGGGAAGCAAACAACACTTACAAGGACTGTAAGTAAACACTTGCATGGCTTGATACCCTCCTGAGTCTTCGACTTGATCATTCAAAGTCAGTAGATCTTCTCTCAGTTATCAATCTCTGCTGATTTCTCTACACTGTACAGCGTTAAAAAGGTCATACTGGAATATTACACACTTAAAAAGAAAGTTATGACACCAAAATGGAAGAAAACCGTTAAACAGCTGATAATCATTTCATAATCTCATGTGAGCCCACACAAGTCAGACAGGTTGCAACATATGGCATAACTAGATGACAGAAAAATAGACAACAAACTGCATTTCTTCTCCGATTCTGCATTTTTCGTTGAGAGTGTCAATTTACCTCGAGGACACTGCATTGATTTCTACAAATGGTCGTCGTTTTTACCAATTTAAAAAATACCTACTTCAAAGGATTTTAAAATAGTTAAGTGGAAATAGGGTCGACATCCCACCGGGAGAACGGAGCACAGTCTATTAGTTAATTCAACAATTTGTCACAATTCAATTTTAAATATCAAATCACGATAATTAAACTTAAAAATAAATCAAACAATTTAACAAAATTATCACAATAAAAAATGCAGAAAATTAAAGTCCGGCAAATAAGTAAATCCACACTAATTAAAATTCACGATCATTGATCAATAATTATTAATGTTCGTAAACCAACCAGTTATAGGTTACGAGAATCAGCTCGACGTAACCCAATCCTTCTTAATTTCTCGATAATTAGCAAAGAATCAGCTGTAAAACTAATTATTTCTCTAATTAAGACACAATTCGCTGGAATCAGCCAATACCAAATTAATGTCCTAACAGCATTAAGAATTAAATGAACCCAATTTTAACAAATCACACAGAATCAGCAGTCGTAATTGTTAACCATTGTTCTCGTCTACCTGACAGTAGCTTTACCACTCAATCCCTACCATTAAATACAGATACTTAATGGAGATTAATTGGCATTATTCAAATTAAATAAATTTGATCAAGATTTAAATAATCCAAATAACTAACGATATGCACAGAGACTTTTCGGAATCTATGAAACATTAATTTAGCATGCGATTTTCATCTCACAATAAAATAATATTAGTACTTCATTACTTAAATGCGGAGAAAATAAAACTATTTACAAGACATAATTACTAAAACAGAATCAAACACAAAAAAGACATACTAAATCAAACTAAAATAAGTAAAGTAAAGAACTTATTCCACTATTGAGCCTGTCTTCCGTTTGGACGAATGAGACCCCTCTGGTTGCAATGTAAATGAAAATCTGCATTTTCTCTTGAATGACGAAAAATACTGTAACAAATTAAATTAACTCTACTAAATGTACGAAAATTCTGCGAACTGAAAACATAAAAAAAACTAAATCCTATTTAATTTAAATAATTAACTAAAATTGAAAATATGGACACAGACTCAGAATTAAAATTTTAAACTAACATTAAAATTGACCATGACTACTAAAGAACATACTTAACTATTAATTTATGCAATTAAAACCAAAATTAACACTGTGACTAAAAATCAAACTAAATATTCACTCAGTCTAATTATTTCTGAGACTCAATGAAAACTAGAATAAAGTCAACTATAATGCTCTGACCCAATGTAGACACTGCAGTTTAATCATGTGAGAATTCAACATCCTTGACTCAAATATGGAAGCCTAGAATCTGAACTACTTTCATGCCTGTGCATAAAAGAAGAATGCAATTAAAACTCATCACTTAACTCACGGATTCGGGGGAAATTGTCAACGAAATTGACTAAAGATGTAGGAACACAAATTGACTCATTAATGAAGGAATTAAATAATAAACACCATTCAATTTTATGATTCAACTTGAAATTTTCTAAGCAAGATTGAAACTTGTTTACCGTGAAAAAAAATATGAAGCAAGAAGAAATCAAATATTCTAAAAACGGGCATTCACAGTAAATTCAAATTAAGAATTATGGAGTCAAAAGAAAGCCTTTTTTATAAAATACGTAAAAACCTAAACTTAACTCTAAACACTTCTAAAAAACTAATCAACTACATAATTAAAACTAATCAATACGTCTCTCCTTTTTACTACTAGTTTTCTCATTATATAGAGAGGTTATTAAGCCTAGGAACAAACCTTTAAAGAAATGAATTAATCTAGAACTCTTCCTAAAAAATGATAAAAACAATATAAGGATAAAATCATCCTAAAATATGCCACAAACGGCTTATTAAAAATAGGGATGCAACCCTTTAATAAAAAATCACCAAATTATCTATTTTCCAAATTGGATATTGACAAAATATGATAAGGCAATCTTCTCTTCCAAATCAAACTTTCAAGACTTCAAGTAATCTCCAAATCTTTCCAAATTGTCTTGTACGTAAAACTCCATTGCCCAAATCCAATACAAATCCAATACAAATTGATCTTCATCTATATCTTATAGAACAATTATCCTTCTTCCAAAATTATCAAATTTTGCACCAAAGCAATTCTTAATGCATAAAAAATATCAATAATACCAAACCATAAAAAAATTAACATAGAAAACGGAGTTATCAAACCTTCCACACTTAAACGATGCTTGTCCTCAAGCATCTTAACAAAACAATACATGAAAACAAAATAAAACTTAAGACACGACAAAAAACAAATTATCCAAAATTCTAAAAATAGGTATGACTCAATCAAATTGGAACTTCAACCAACTATCCATTTTCCCAATCCTTTGTATCAAATACATACATAGTCTTTTTCTTCAAAGTCAAACACACAAGAATGAACCAACTCTCAGTTCACTCTAAGCACTCACAGGATAGCAATATTGGGTTCATCCACTCAAAAAAATTATAAAGAAATTATTACCATAGACTTGCAAATATGTCATATATCCACCACAATATAAAAAACCATGCATAAATCAAAAGGACTTTTATTGGGTTGTAATGGGGCTAGGGTAATATAGGGGGATATAGAAAGGAAAAATGGCTAAAAATATACCAAGTATAAAGTAACTTGCAATGTCATCATCTCATTGTTATGCAAACTCAATCAACATAGTGCTCTTTCTTTTACATTTTTTTATTTTCTCTTCCTCTTTTTTTTTTGATATTTTTCTGTTCTTTTTTTTTAATAGAACTGTTTTTTTCTTTCAACCCATGCTTCTATTTGGGCATATAGGACAGAGAATAATTTCACCAACTAGAACACTTTGCTCTATTCAAATTTCAAGATGCATTTTCTTACTTAAACAATTGAAGATGACTTCGCACAATCCTAACTTTGCCATTTACACTTTGGGGGAACAAAAAAGAAAGCTAAACAAGGCTAAAGTTGAATATTTTTAGTGGTTTAAACAAAGAAAAGGGGATTTAAGCTTCAAGTGGGCTTACAGGGGTAAAATAAGGGTAGGAAAAAAAAATCTAAAGCAAAAATGGCTAAAATCCTAACGCCTTAATCACATTATGCACAATTCAAACTTGTGGTTTCAACATGGACAACAAAGCAATTTTGTAATAAAAATCAAGTATAATATTCTCTCTTAAAAAAAAATCATTAAGCACCAAAAAGTGGGTTTAGATGCTTAGGCTCAAATCCTCACTTTAAGTGGCAATAATAGTTCATTCTTATATATTCATCTTCCTTGAACATACAAAGGCATACATATATTTGACCACAAAGGATTCAACCAAATTCCATACCAAGTTCCAATTTTTCATGAATAAAACCTAACAATAGAAATTTTGGACAAAAAAAAAACTATTTTTCCACACCAATTAAAAATGGACTCTATATTTATTTATGAATCTTTTCAAAATAGAAACCAAATTTCACACAAATTTTTTTCTAAATAATACACAACAAAAGACTCACGAAACAGTAATATCCACTCCCCACACTTAAACCTTGCTTGTCCTCAAGCAAGAAAATAAGGATGAGTGAGGCTTCACAATCAAACCACAAAACTAAATAACATCAAATAAGATAGAAAAAAAAATAAATAAATAAATAAACAAGGGAGATGATAACAAAACCGCATGTCGTATGAAGTGTTTCTTCTCAGGTTGAATTGGAGCAATTGAAGAATAGTGCTAAAGGTGGTGTTGATTTTGACAATACCAAATATGTATTATTTGAAACTACTATTGGCCACCATTTGGGTAATCAAAACTCTTTTCTGTTACCAATAGTTGTAATCTGAAATGAGAAAAACAAAAGTATTATTGGAAAATAAAACTAGAATTAAAAAATACTGAATACTGGAAAAAAAAAACAAGAAAATGTGGTTGCCTCCCAATCAGCGCCTTTGTTTAAAGTCATTGGCTAGACCAAGTGCCAGAATTATAGGAAATTAGGTGGAGGCTCTGGAGGTGGTCGTGGTGGATGATGACTCTTATTGAATGGCAGTGTCTTTCCACTGACCAATACACATATTCAGAATTTCATATAGGGCTTTATATCTGGCACTGGGACCTGCAAAGCATAAGTAACAATTTATTAACAGGGTCCTGTTCGGAAAATAAGACGATTCTGATTCGTTCAAAAATTCTTTCAACGAATAACAGGCATTATTGCATCTTTAATTTTATCGTCCTTCATTTCTTTGATCTCAATATCTATCAAATTTGTTGTAATGGTTAATTCCAACTTATCCTGCAAAATATCGTCTCAAGGGGCTCTTGGACAAGAGGTTCAAACACACAACAACATTAACATTTTCAATATTGTCAATCTATCAAAAATAAGAGGTGAAATTTTAATTTCAGATATATCAGTATTTAAATCAAATATCACCTCAAAGATGTGAGACTCTTTAGATTTATCATTTTTGTCTGGTTGTCTCAACTTTTCCTCCTTAAATGGAGGTTCTTCTTGTTGCGTACCACTTATCAATGTCATTTGGCTGACATTCCCTAGGGTTTACCTGCACTTGTGAGATAGTCTGGTATGATTTTCTTCTAGTGCATTTATTGCTGTGGAGAGTTGAGTGATTTGGTTTCCCAAACCCTGGATACTAGCTCGTGTCTCTTGTTGAAATTTTTGCAACTCTTTTGAGATTTTATCATATCCTGTTGCAAATTTGAGTGTATGAGCTAAGCTAGTAATCAAATCCTCAAGAGGTGTACCTGATCTTGAGATAGGGAGTGCATTAGGTTGTGTTGGTTGCATCATCAGTTGCTGTTGCAGTTGCGGTATGCTTGGAGGTAGTTGTTGTTGCACCCAATTTCCATAACTAAAATTTTGGTAGTGTTCTCCCTCCGTATTATATGTGTTCAAATAAGGATTATGTAGCATTGGGACTGAAAACCACATGTTGCATTCACTTGTGCTGTCGAATCATATTCTTGGGCCATTTGGCACAATGTTAGTTGGATGTCCTGTATTTCTTACAAATTTCACATGGCCTTCTTTCTGGGCAGTTTCCAAACTTGCAACTAATTGCGCCATTGATGTAGTCAATGCATCTAATTTATTTTCAAATGAAGATATACTTATCTCATTCACCAGTTGGGCATACGAGAGGTTGTCTCATACTGTTATCGGATTCAACTGGTTCTGCAATTACAATCTTGGCTTGTGCAGAGTGTTATTCATGAAAGCTCCTCCACTCGCCAGCATCTACTGTCATTCTCTCCTCTAACACTAAACCTTCATAAAAATATTGTATAGCAACTCATCGATATTTGAAGTGTGGGCAACTATTACACAATCTCTTAAATCTTTCCCGATATGCATTCAAAAACTCGTCATACTCTTGTTTAATTCCACAAATTTCTTTTCTAATAGATGCAATCTTAGATGCAGAAAGAATTTTGAAGAAAAACCTTTTGCAATTCATTCCAAGAAGTTATTGAGTTATGTGTCAATCCATTAAACCAAATGAGCTTCTCCAGTTTGAGTAAAAGGAAAACTAACTAATCTAATATATTCTTCTGACACTCCCTTATTATGCAATATTCCACAAATTTTTCAAAAATTCATGCAAAAAGTTATGAGGATCCTCCCCAAATGAACCATGAAATTTAGGGTAGCAAATTCAAATATGATGGTTTCAATTCCAAATCAACAGTTACGATAGGCAAAACAATGCAAGAAGATTGATAATTAATCACAGGACTAGTTAACTCCCTTAAAGTACAATCACGATTTTGCGCATGTCCAATAGGGTCTTGAGCAGCCATTTTTTTTTTGTTAGTGGCAGTGTCTAACTCTGATTCTGTGTTTGACAAGGGTTCCACTTGAGCAAGTGGGGCGATTGTCACAGAACCAGAAATTCTTTCTTGGCGTTCTTTTGTTTACTTCCTCAACCAGCGTGCTATTTTCTCAATTTCTGCATCAAAGAGTAAATCAGGTTGAAGAGAATATAGATAACACCAAGAAATAAAATTGAATTAACTAAAATAAACAGTAATCAGTCGTTCCCGGCAACGGCGCCAAAAATTTGGTACGTCGTTTTATACCAAATTAAAATACCTACTTCAAAGGATTTAAAATAGTAAGTGGAAGTAGGGTCGAATCCCACGGAGAACGGAGCACGTCTATTTAGTTAATTCAACAATTTGTCACAATTCAATTTTAAATATCAAATCACGATAATTAAACTTAAAATAAATCAAACAATTTAACTAAATTATCAAAATAAAAATGCAAGAAAATAAAAGTCCGGCAAATAAGAAATCCGCACTAATTAAATATTCATCGATCATTGACTCAATAATTAATTAATGTTCGTAAACCAACCAGTTATAGGTTACCGAGAATCAGCTCGACGTAACCCAATTCCTTCTTAATTTCTCGAAATTAGCAAGAATCAGCTTAAACTAATTATTTCTCTAATTAAGACACAATTCGGCTGGAATCAGCAATACCAAATTTAATGTCCTAACAGCATTAAGAATTAAATGAACCCAATTTAACAAATCACAATCAGAATCAGCAGTCGTAATTTATTAACCTATGTTCTCGTCTACCTGACAGTAGCTTTACCACTAATCAATCCTATCCATTAAATACAGATACTTAATGGGAGATTAATTGGCATTATTCAAATTAAATAAATTTGATCAAGATTTAAATAATCCAAATAACTAACGATATGCACAGAGAACTTTTCGGAATCTATGAAAACATTAATTTAGCATGCGCATTTTCATCTCACAATAAAAAATAATTAGTACTTCATTACTTAAATGCCGGAAAATAAAAAAACTATTACAAGACATAATTACTAAAACAGAATCAAAACACAAAAATGACATACTAAAATCAAACTAAAAATAAGTAAAGATAGAGAAAAGCTTATTCCACTATTGAGCCTGTCTTCCGTTTGGACGAATGGACCCCTCTGGTTGCAATTGTAAATGAAAATCTGCATTTTCTCTGAATGACGAAAAATACTGTAACATAAATTAAATTAACTCTACTAAATGTACGAAAATTCTGCGAACTAGAACATAAAAAAATAAATCCTATCTAATTTAATATAAATAAAATATGAAAATATGGACACAAGCTCAGAATTAAATTTTAAACTAAACATAAAATTGACCATGACTACTATAAGAACATACTTAACTATTAATTTATGCAATTAAAACCAAAATTAACTACTGGGACTAAAAATCAAAACTAAATATTCACTCAGTCTAATTAATTTCTGAGACTCAATGAAAACCGAATTAAAGTCAACTATAATGCTCTGACTCCAATGTAAGACACTGCAGTTTAATCATGTGAGAATTCAACATCCTTTGATCAAATATGGACGCTAGAATCTGAACTACTTTCATGCATGTGCATAAAGAATGATGCAATTAAACTCATCACTTTAACTCACGGATTCGGGAGGAAATTGTCAACGAAATTGACTAAAGATGTAGGAACACCAAAATGACTCATTAATGAAGGAATTAAATAATAAACACCATTCAATTCTTTTATGATTCAACTTGAAATTTTCTAAGCAAGATGAAACTGTTTACCGTGAAAAAAAATATGAAAGCAAGAAATCAATTATTCTAAAAACGGGCATTCACAGTAAAATTCAAATTAAGAATTAATGGAGTCAAAAGAAAAGCTTTTTATAAATACGTAAAAACCTAAACTTAACTCAAACTACTTCTAAAAAACAATCACAATAATAATAAAACTACTCAATAGTCTCTCCTTACACCTATCTTTCCTTATATAGAGAAGGTTATTAAGCCTAGGAAACAAACCTTTAAAGAAATTGAATTAATCTAGAACTCTTCCTAAAACATGATAAAAACAATATAAGGATAAAATCAATCCTAAAATATGCCAAAAGCTTATTAAAAATAGGGGTGCAACCCTTTAATAAAAAATCACCTAATTATCTTATTTCAAATTGGATATGACAAAAATATGATAAGGCAATCTTCTCTTCCAAATCAAACTCTTCAAGACTTCAAGTAATTCCCAAATCTTTCCAAATTGTCTTGTACGTAAACTCCATGCCCAAATCCAATACAAATCCAATACAAATTTATCTTCATCCATATCTTTAAGCACAATTATCCTTCTTTCCAAAATTATCAAATTCTGCAACAAAGCAATTCTTAATGCATAAAAAATATCAATTAAATACCAAAACCCTAAAAATAATTAACATAGAAAACGGAGTTATCACAAAATCCAGCTCCTTTTTTACCTGAAATTTAAGATTTCGATTATGATAAAATTTTCCCAGGATGAGTAATACTGTCTGAACTTTAAAGTGATGGTCAAAGTTATATATTTGTTGAAGAAAATCTCAAATAAAAAATAAACATATCAAAGTTGTATATGCAACATCATATATATAAAAGACAGGATCCAAAATGCCATTTATTGAACAGGAGAGTGCGGAGTCCCAAAAGTAGGAACTGGTCCAACATCTCAATAACATTTAAGGTTTTTGAAATCTAGTAGAGAGAGAGAGAGAGAGATGAAGACATAATCTTATATTTCCACAGAGCCCTAATACTCCTAACATTCCCCTTAAACTGGACGTTGCACACCTTGTCTCCACTTTGAAACAAGTATATCTTACACTTGTTTACGTAAAAAAAAGTTTAAATCAACAAATTTTTTATTTTACCATTTTTGGCTAAAATACATGTTTACAACCCATAAAGAACGGAAATTTGGTGAAAAATTTAAATTTCACTATTTATGACACCGTTCATTAGAATGCATGTTTACAATTGAGGTGTGTGAAAAAAATACATAGAACAAGCAAAATCAGCCCTTTTTTTATTTGTATTTTTGACCAAAATACGTGTGTTATAACTTATAACCTATGAAAAATGGAGGTTTAGTGAAAATTTTAAATTTTACTTTTTTTAGTATTACACTAAAATGCCTGTTCATAATTGGGATGGATGCAAAAAATGATAGTAAAAAAAGTCAAGATCAACACTTTTATGGATTTTGCAATTTGAAAAATGGAAATTTAACAAAAAAAAAAATCCTTGGAAGGCTAGAAACAAAAAATTTATAAGGAGGAATCATGGGATATGAAAAAACGAAAAGAAATACTTTCAAAGAAATCAAAGTAAGTTTAGAGACTAGATTTGCAGAGATTCAAGTGAACCTACCATGGAATTCTGGAACATAATACTAAATTATTTAAAAAATCACTACCCCTCCATAAATTGGCACCCACCTAATAACAACCAATACAAGATGAACATCCATGGCTTCATCAATGGTAAGATACAGGAGGCGGAATCCTGAGATCACTCATAGTTTAGTTGTTTTTGCTTTTACATCTTATGCCACTAATCTCACCTCGAATGAACAGATAATCATCAAGCCATACAAGAGAAAAAATATTTGCAAGCAAAAAGGTTTCACTTCAAACATAATCATTGAATCCAGCTTAGACAATTGCGTACGTGTTGCACAACAAGGAAAATATGCCCTTGAGAGTTGTATACAAGCAGTACAAGAGGCCTACACTACAATCTTACGGATAAAATGCCAAAATGAAGAAAATTGGGTAGCAAGATTAATAGAAAAAAACAGTTTCTCAACAACCAAATATATTAATCATGGAAGAAGCACAACTTTATTAAAAAATTAGGAAGATAATCAGACTTGAAAGACTTGGCTTACTGATATCAAAACCTCATCACTTACCCAAGCCAGTAATTCCTTATTTGATTCTAATTTTAAAAATTCTGATGCTAATATGCACATCATTAGTAAGGTCCTGTTGACACCACCTCCACCACACTCATGCCTCATCCATGGAAATCTATCTCTTTTAATTTTCCTCATGCATACATAAGAATTCTGCCACCCATTTAACACCACTTGAAAAATTTGCATAGAGGCTCTAGCTGCTGAGTTAGGCCATACTTCCTCAAACTCATATCCTTAAATTTTCTTTAAGGCTGAACATTTGATCTTGTTTGTTATATCATGATACCTTTTTTTTGTTCAAAAATTAAAAAATAGGCTAATAATTGTTGATGTTAGGTCATTTTGCCACTTGCTTATACATTTTCTGTGCTAAGTTTGGTTAGCTAAAATTTCAAATTCTGATCATGGTTAATGATCTGAGATATGAAATCTTATGCAACATACACGGTTTGGGCATTGGATTTGCATATTAAGGTTTGATGGCGGATTGCAAGTGTTGCCTAAATTTTCTAATTCTGAATTCATAAACTTAATACACTCACTAAAATCGGGATCACTTGCTACTTATATTAGGCAGCTTAGTCCAAAAATTTTAAATTAGTGCAAAGTACATATTGAACTTTGCATATTTTCTCCCTGTGCATAATCTATATGGTGCAGATACGAAATTGTCTTGTCTCATTTTTTGTCACTCCTGGTGAATCGTTGAGTTATCGTAAGAAGTTTTTTTTGTAAAGGAGGATCTCTTAGTAGTTGTAAAATGGGAATGCTGGGGGGTTAAATTATATAAAGGTTAGTCTTCGGACGGGCTTTATATAATCCTCAATCTTTAGCAACCATACCATCTATAAAGGAAGATGTACTCCTATTTCAATTACTAAACTCTAGATTAGCAATTTGTAAGGAGGAAGTACTCCTTATTTCCATTATGAATCTTGAAATAGGGTGCTTCAATGTAAGGGAAGAGTCTCCCCATTTATAGCTTTACAAGTGTACTAATAGTGTGGTTATATCCGCCATTGACTTTGTGACCTAAATTTCTATCAATAAAATAGGGAGTGACTCCCCTCGTAAATGAGTGATTAGCCAAATAAAAAATATATACTATTCACAGGATGCATGTTTACAATTGAAGTGGGTGAAAAAAATAGTAGGAAAAAAGCAAAAAAAAAAATACTTTTTGAAACTGCATTTTTTTTACGAAATAAGTGTTATAATTGTGAAAAATAGAATTTTTGGTGAAAATTTCAAATCTAACTTTTTTTTGAAAATATTAACTCGAAGCGTGCTCACAACTAAGACAGGTGTGAAAAACATCACAAAAAATTCAAAATCAATGCATTTTTAAATTTGTCATTTTGGCTATAAAATGCGTGTGTTATAACTATGAAAAATAAAAATTTGGTTAAAAAATCTAAATTCATGTTTTTGCACCGTTTTCAAGTATACTGTTTACAATTGAGGTGTGTGAAAAAATGTAGGGAACAAGCCAAAATCAACACTTTTTTTACTTTGTCATTTTTGACAAAAATACGTGTGTTATAAACCATGAAGAATGGAGGTTAGATGAAAGTTTTAAATTCACTTTTTTTTAACAAAATCACTAAATGCATGTTCAGAATTTGGATGGGTGTAAAAAAAGCCAAGAAAAAAATCAAAACCAATGTTTTTTTTGGTTTTGCCATTCTTGTTTGAAATACGTGTGTTAGATCCAAAAAATGAAAATTTGTTAAAGCAATTATTAATTTGACTTTTTTTAACATCGTTCACAATGATTGCATGTTGACAGTAAGGTATGTGCATTTGATTTTACAAGAAAAGTGCTTATTCAAAAGCTCAATTGGTGTAAAGTTAAAGCTTAAATCTGGAACCACCAGATCGGATTCTGCAGGAAAAGTGCCTTTGGTTCCATTTAGCTAAATTTTGTGTGTTCTAAAGCTCAGGAGCCACCAGATCGGAATCCTATCGGTCCAGATTTGACCACCGTTTCGGTGGGTGGCTCAAAAACATCGTTAGTCATCAGGACCCGTCAAAGATCCGAGCCTCACTGTTCCACCGATCAAAGCTCCGATCTTCACCAAAGGTTCGAGTTGCTGTCCGCCTAGCTCGATCTGCAGCTTCCACTCGAGCTATCATAGTTGCTATAGACAGTAGAGCTGAGGTGCGAAATCAAAGACGCCATCTTTAGAGCTCTCATCGGTGTAAGGAGCTCCTCCCTTCACCACCCTGTCATTCCTACCGTCCAAAACTGCAACAACAACGATGGTGAGCTCTCGATCCACTACATCTGCCCAACTTCAAATACTTGGCACTCAACAGACATATCAAGAACACCGATGGAGCAGATTTAAGGTGGTCTGGAGGCTCCCATTTTGGCGGCTGACAAGAGCCGAATCTGGAAAAGGGTGGATGGACTGGAGTCTTCCAGCTAGGAAGTTTGTACACTGAAGCTCAAGGCTATTGTAAGCTCAGATAGGTATTCCGATGTGGTGATGCTTTGTGTTGCGTTCTAGAACTTGAATGATTTGGTGTTTTTTAGTCGATTTAGAGTGCCGACTTTTTCTGTGGTTTGGTCGTTTATAGATTGCCACCAGATTTTGCTACCACTGCGCAATTGGGGTTTCAGTGGCTTGGCCATATTTTTCAAAATTTTTTTTGCAATGTGCTGGAAATTCATTTGTTTAGTTAAGTTCTGGATGGTTGGATTGAGCTGTTGACTGGAAGCTTGAGCAATCCAGGACTATTACCTCAGTTTTTTGAAGCTGTAAATCTGTATGCTGGAATTCAACTCTGCTCTTGCATATACATCGATTGGAAAGCTATAGGAGGGGTGCAAATTCAAATTTCTTCATGGGATGTAGCCTCTGATTTGCGCTGAAACTGCAGTCAGTACTGATTTGGACTGACCTTGATGCTTGATGTTTGACGCCACCCTGATGGTAAGGAATTTGTCAGACTGAACATATGATTAGTGTGGACGAATTTGAATATGAATTATGTGGGACACTGGCTGTTGTTTAATGGCTTCATGGATTTGGTGTGTGTGTTAAACAATTGAGGAAAATTCCCAGCCAAAGGTCGACTGGCTCATTCATGCACTTGGCAGTCTTGGCCATGTTTGAACCTGTAATGAATTGGGATTCCTTGGGGAACCAGGAGAATCCCCTCTCCACTTGCTGTTGACATATTTCATGTACTTGGTATTAACGTTTGGTTGTTAGTTGCACAGATTAGGGCCTCAAGTTTAGAGGAAAATAGAGCCTATCTACTAGAATCCTAGTAGATTTCCTCTATTTTACTTACATATTTTGAGATTAATCTTTGGAGTAGTACTCCATTTTTTTCTGCATTTGCTTTGTAACAGTGTGGACGGGTATAGCCGGCACTGTATTTTGTTTTGTTTAAGTTATATATATTCCTAATTTTTCAAAAAAAAGTATGTGAAATCATAATAGGGAAAAAGCAAAAATAAATAAAAATATTTTTGACACTGCCATTTTTTTATCAAAATACCTGTGTTATAACATTTGAAAAATGGAGGTTTTGTGAAAATTTCAAATTTCACCGTTTTCTGATAATATTCACTCGAATGCATATAAACAACCAATGCGTGAGTAAAAAAACATCACAAGAAAGTCAAAATCAACACGTTGTTAGATTTTGGCCATTTTTGGCTAAAATACGTGTGTTATAATCTATAAAAAAAGAAATTTTGTAAAAAAATTAATATTAGAATGCATGTTCAAAATTGATGTGTGTGTAAAAAATAGTAGGGAAAATAAAAATTAACATGTTTTTTTATTTTTCTATTTTTGACAAAAATACGTGAGTTATAAACTATAAAAAATGGAAGTTTTATGAAAATTTGAATTTTCACTTTTTTTTGAGAATATTTACTAGAATGCATTTCACAATCGAAGTAGGTGCAAAATATAGAACAAAAAAGTCAAAATCAATGTGTTTTTAGATTTTATCATTTTTGGCTAAAATGTGTGCGTTATAACCCATAACAAAAAACAATTTGGTGAAAAATTTAAATTTTACTTTTTTGACACTGTTTTCAAGTATGCATATTCACAATTGAAGTGTAATAAAAAACAGTAAGCAAAAAGTCAAAATCAACACGTTTATTTCCTTTGCCATTTTTGACGAAAATACTCGTGTGTTATAACTTGTGAAAAATAGAGGTTTAGTGAAAATTTTTTTGTATGTTTGGATAGACCTTTTTAGCGAATTTCTCATCAAATTCTAAATTAACAGTGTTTTTATTAATTCTCAACGAAAAAATTTCCAACTTCTCTAACCATAATTTTTTCAACATCTTTTTCTCTGACAAAGTGACTTGACCAGCTGTTTCATTACGTGATTCGCCATTTCATTATCTCTTTTATCCCTTGATCAATCACTTTCATCACCAAAATTGTATTTTAGTTTCTGTGTAGTCTGTACAAAGGGTATTGACGCTCTTCATAATTAAATTTTGTACTAGTATATATTTGTTATAATATTCCATTCTCTTTTTGAAATAGAGATAATAGTTGCTTTGAAATAAATGGATCGTTGAATGTGATTTGTTAGCAGAGAAACTCGAAGTTGCTATTTCTGATCGATATGTGAACATTATCTTTAATGAATTTTCATGCACATTCAATCGGGCAAGTTTCATCGCTCTATTTTGTCTTTGCTTCACCTCTAAGAAAATAATCTTCTTAATACTGTTAAACTCTGTGCTGAAAATTAGTTTTATTTTGTTTAGAAAAAATTGGAGTGTTTTGTTGCTTGAGACTTTTAGCTGAATTTTTTCTAGTTGCATACTTATGTTTTTTTTTTCTTGTCTAAAGCAAATTACTGTCATATAGTAATATTGGATGTCATGAAATTTTTTATCTTCTTTCTAGTGGTTTTATACCTTTTTCAACCAGTACGAGTAGAGAACTTTTTGATCATAGCAGACAAAACTCTCCGTTTCCATTGAATGTTAGTTTTTCGATCAGTTATATTTATTTGATTATCTCTCTCTTTGTTCTTCAATTGACAACACATTATAATGTTCATAATGTAATGGAAAATGATATTTGCAGGAATTTAGGTAACTTGGGTTTGTCTGGGTTCAATGTATAGCTTTCAGGCCGCGTGAGTAGAATGTTAGAAATATATATTTTTTAACTTTTGGTTTTATTATCTTAATCTTGTTCTTATCTTGATACTTCTTTGTACCATATATGAAAGCTACCACAGTACAATATAGCGATTAGGCATATCAATCGTTCAAGAAAGAAGAGCATTATTGGTTAATCAAGATGAGCTTTTTGGGGTTCACAGGTAGGGAAAGGTCTATCAAATGATGGAAAGGCTCAAAAGTTAACTCTACGGCATTGGTTTGAAGCTGTAAGATTTTCTTCTAAAAAGAGTTTAGTTAACCTCTAGTTTTGTGCTTTTAGAAATCATCACGCTGTTCATAATAGCATTTAGTGCCTTAGATTCCAGTGAGGGGTTGCTTTTGATTTACTTCAAAATCACTTAGAATGTTTGCCATCAATTATATTATTACTCATATATGAAATTCTTTGAGATAGAGATGAAACTTTTTCATATAATTTTTGCATCGTATGTATAGAAATGTTCGTGCAAGTCACATTTTAGTTTATAGCAATCAAATATAGTATTGAGCAGTGGTTTGAAGAGGCTTTAGCTAGTCATGGTATGCAGTTGTACATGTTCCTGGGAAATAAACTTACTAATAGGGGTTATACTATTAAGTGAAAATCATTCATAGCATTTCAAATTGAATTTTAGTCAAATTTCTAGAATGGCTTAATGAATTGTTTTGATGTTGTAGATTGATTAAGGGATAGGTATGGACACAATTTACACTATTACTATGATGTTTGGTCTAAGAGCAGAAACTCCCAGCCTTTTTCAGTGTTGGAATTTTGAGTATCCCAGTTACGTTTTATTTCTATATTTAATTTCATATCTTTCCATATGAAAGTCCGTCCGTTTGTATCCCACAACAAAGCCTACATGAAAGTTGCACGTTCTGCTTCGTCCCTCACGGCCATACTTTACACATTTTTAATGCCATATCCATGCAATTTACTGGGCAGGAGGTTGTGGCATCCATTTTCTCAACAGAAAGGCTTTGAATGGCAGAGCAAGGGTACAATTGATGAGCAAAGGATTGTAGCCTTGTAGGGAGGACAATTTTCTCACCGACTGGATCCCTAAGTTCTGAAAGTCTTGCTGTCAAATAGGAAATGCTGCTGGTGATGAAACTTGGTAGTTCTGGAAGGTTTCAAGTTTAGTGTTGGACCCTTGTCTAGGATTTGTGTAGGAATTGATTTATAATAGCATCATATCCTTAAAAAAAGAAATTTTTGTAGTTCTAGAAGACTTAATTTAAGAACTTTGAACTCTTTTCTTCTCCCTTCTTAGACCATACCTAATGTCTTTGATCCCTCTATTCTTTATTTAATAAGTGTGGTTTTAACTCTTATTTTTTATTTTTAAATAAGTGTCATTTTATAAATCAATGCAAAAAATTTAAAAGTTTTCAATTTTATCGTTATCTCATTTATTTATGTAATATTATTTAAACGAAAAAAGAGAAAGTTATGGTTATAAATATGGTAAATAATAGAATTTATAACTTTTTTTTAATTAGTGTGCATATCTTTAAAATTACACTTATTAGAGAACAAATGGAGTATTATTGTAGTCCTTGTTTGTTTAATCTTTCTCTTACGAGAATAATCTTACATTCATAAAAAAAAAGTGGATATGTATTGAAAAGACAAATTATTTTGTAAATTTTATTTACAAATGAAATCTAATTCTATATAATGCTTAAATTTTTTACCAAATTTGGAATTATTATTCAATTTTTTAGCAAAACAACAGAATTTAAATATTTTACATCTCCAATTCTTAGATAAATTTCAATTCTAACTAAATTCTTTTTTTTTTAAAAAAAGAACACTTATAACAGTATTTATGACATTAAAATAAAATTTCATTTTTGGGCCATTGTCAACTTAATATATTTATAAGTATGCATATATGATTCTTTTACATGTATAATTTTTTTTTTTTTGGGATAATTGAAAAGTTAATCAAAGATATAAAGTTTTTGTACATAATTCTTGTACAATCTTAAATTTTCCTCAGTTATTATTCTTAAAAATTCCGAACACAAGGAAAATCAACTCTATTACAAGATGTCGTTTTTAAGGAAATCAGCACAGCGTCGTTTGGTGGGTTTCATTTTATTCATCAATCTATCTTCCTTTGGAACTCATTCTAATGTTTCGTTGTGGGGATTCAGTTTTATACTGGCAAGAATGTTTCATTGCGATTTGCCCCAGTTTGACGCTGTGGAAGAGGGGAGCTTTTGCTATGGGTGGAGCTCAGATTCGGAATGCACTGAAACGAGGTACCGGCGCTACTTCTATTGTTGATTTTCTTTGGTCTCCGTACCCAAATCCACACCCATTTGTTCTTCATTATGCAACGTACACTGGTAGTTGTTTCAATTGGCATGCTGCTGGGTTGAGGAATGATATTGTTAAAATCAAGAATGTTGATGATGCTGTGGATTTGTACAATCATATGCTCCGAATGAGACCTCTGCCTAATGTAATCCAATTCAACCAACTGCTTGGGCGCCTTGTTAAGATGGAGCATTATTCACCTGCCATCTCCATTTACAGAGATATGCGCGTAAGGGGCACCCCAACTAGCGACCTTACCATGACTACAGTCATTAACTGTTACTGCCTTGTTGGTCGAGTCGATTTTGGGTTTTCTGTTTTGGGGACCTTCTTCAAGCTTGGTTTTATGCCTGATGTAATCACATTTAGTACCATACTTAAAGGGCTCTTTCTAGTTGGTAGGATTTCTCAGGCGCAGGAATTGTTCCTCAAGATTCTTTATGAAAAACTCTGTCAACCGGATCAAGTTATGTATGGAACTGTAATAGATGGTCTTTGTAAGGCGGGGAACACTAGTAAAGCCATTGAATTCCTGAGACTCATGGAAATTAAAAATTGGGAACCCAACACCGTTATCTACAACACTATTATTGACGGCCTGTGCAAGGATAAAGGGGTGGATAAAGCTCTTTCCCTTTTGCATGAGATGATTCAAAAGGGCATTCCCCCAGATGTTGTCACTTACAATTGTTTGATTCATGGCCTTTGTAGTTTAGGCAAATGGAAAGAGTTCAAAAACGTGTGGAATGAGATGATTGGTTACGCTATTGCGCCCAATATAGTTACTTACAATATCATGATAGATTCATTTTGCAAGGAAGGTTTAATTAAAGATGCAGAAGATGTATTCGAAATCCTGGTCCAGAAAGGTGAGAATCCTAATATAGTAACGTATACTGCATTGATGGATGGGTATTGCTTGCAGGGCCAAATAGATGAAGCAAGGAAAATTTTTGACACAATTGTTGCTAAAGGCCTTGTTCCCAATCTTCTCAGCTATAATATTTTGATCAATGGATACTTTGGGAAAATGAAAATGAATGAGGCCATGAATCTTTTTCGTGAGTTACCGCGCAAAGGATTAATACCTAATACAGGTACTTATAACACTGTCTTGAAAGGGTTATTTAGGATGGGTAAATGTGTTACTGCAAGAAAAGTTTTCAACGAGATGCAAGCTGCCGGCCTAAGCCCTAATTTCCATACATACTGCGTGTTGTTGGATGGCTTATGCAAGACTGGACATGTTGACGAAGCACTGGAATTACTGCAAATGATCGAAGCTGCAAATCTTCATATAGCTATGTACACTATTATCCTTGACGGATTATGCAAAACTGGGAGACTTGATATTGCTCGAGGGCTTTTCAATAGTCTCTCTGTTAAAGGATTATATCCCAATGTTGTAACGTATACCACGATGATAGCTAGCCTTTCTGCTGCTGGTTTGCTGAAGGAAGCTAAAGTGCTTTTTCTTAAAATGGAAGAGAATGGTTGTTTGGCTAACCATATCACTTTCAGTGTTATTGTCCGAGGACTGCTTAGGACAGGTGAATATGATGAAGCAGAGATGTTTCTTGAGGAAATGGCTAGGAGGGGATTTTCACTGGACTCATATACTCTTTCCGCTCTGCTAGATTTGCTCCCAGCAAAAGAAAGTCATATTTCTCTTCTGAAGATAATTCAGAAGTTTGAACCCGACAGCCAAAGGTGAAAGTCCCAAATGGAGGATAAAGAGCAACATTTATGTTAATTGCAAATCTCTGGAGCTCAGGAGATCACGTAGTCATATAGTTCTGAATAACACTATCTGTAGAAAGGTATATGATATCGACTTAGAATCGTGTTTCAATGCTTATCCTTCTAGCTTGCAGTAATTGCCAGTTTGCAGCTCATAATCCAGAACAGTTAAACAAAGATTGAGGTATCATCTCCAACCCATTACAGATTGTCTCCCTGGTCGTGCGTTGATGTATCTTATTTCTTTTTCCAGTTTCAGGAGTTTTCTTATAGGTGATCTATTTGGCTGCCTGCTATTCGTATCTGGTGGATTTTGGGGCTTTAGTATTTGTGTGAATAGGGGAGAGAATTTGTTTGGGTTAATAGAAATGTTTATCATGAGTTCACCTGAAACTTTGTTATCATTGTGTTCGTGTGGAAAAAGAAAATAATAGTATTTCATAGTGAAATTATTAGGATTAACAGGACAAAAAATTTAGAGATCAATCTTTTCCTTAGCTGCTCTTGGGTTCATTAATTTGATTGAAACTGCTAATTACAACAGCTGTTTCTTTGTTCTGTGACATAAGTTAGCCAAATTTAGATAGTAAATCTGAAAGAACGAAGAAAAGGCATGCCTTCCAATTATGGCTTGAAGTAACAAAGTTACAGACCTCCACTGTTAACTCTGCTTCTCTGAAAAATTGACTCAACCAGCTGTTTTCATTACGTGAATCGCCTGTTTCATTATCTCTTCTATCCCTTGATCAATCACTTTTATCACCAAAATTGCATTTTAGTTCCTGTGCAGTCTGTACAAGGGTATTGGCGCTCTTCATAATTAAATTTTGTAGTAGTATATATTTGTTATCATATTCCATTCTCTTTTTGAAATAGAGCTAATAGTCACTTTTGAGAGAAATGGATCGTTGAATGTGATTTGTTCGCGGAGAAATTCGAAGTTGCTATTTCTGATTGATACGTGAAGATTATCATTAATGGATTTTCATGCACACTCAATTGGGCAAGTTTCATCTCACTATTTTGTCTCTTGCTTCATCTCTAAGAAAATCATTTTCTTAATACTGTCAAACTCCATGCTGACATTTAATTTTATTTTGTTTAGAAAAAATTGGTGAGTTTTGTTGCTTGGTTCTAAGTGCTTGAGAGTTTTATCTGAAGTTTTCTAGTTGCATACTTATGTTTTTTTTTCTTGTTTAAAGCAAATTACTGTCATTTAGTAATATTGGATGTCATGAAATTTTTTATCTTCTTTCTAGTGGTTTTATACCTTTTTCAACCAGTGCGAGTAGAGAACTTTTTGATCATAGCAGACAAAACTCCCCGTTTCCATTGAATGTTAGTTGTTCGATCAGTCATATTTATTTGATTATCTCTCTCTTTGTTCTTCAATTGACAAAACATTATAATGTTCATAATGTAATGGAAAATATTATTTGCAGGAATTTATATAACTTCGGTTTGTCTGGGTTACTTCAACTACTAGGTTCCATGAATAGCTTTCAGGCTGTGTGAGTAGAATGTTGGAAATATATATTTTTTAACTTTTGGTTTTATTATCTTAATCTTGTTCTTATCTTGATACTTCTTTGTACCATATATGAAAGCTACCACAGTACAATATAGCGATTAGGCATATCAATCGTTCAAAAAAGAAGAGCATTATTGGTTAATCAAGATGAGCTTTTTGGGGTTCACAGGTAGGGAAAGGTCTATCAAATGATGAAAAGGCTCAAAAGTTAACTCTACGGCATTGGTTTGAAGCTGTAAGATTTTCTTCTAAAAAGAGTTTAGTTAACCTCTAGTTTTGTGCTTTTAGAAATCATCACGCTGTTCATAATAGCATTTAGTGCCTTAGATTCCAGTGAGGGGTTGCTTTTTATTTACTTCAAAATCACTTAGAATGTTTGCCATCAATTATATTATTACTCATATATGAAATTCTTTGAGATAGAGATGAAACTTTTTCATATAATTTTTGCATCGTATGTATAGAAATGTTAGTGCAAGTCACATTTTAGTTTATAGCAATCAAATATAGTATTGAGCAGTGGTTTGAAGAGGCTTTAGCTAGTCATGGTATGCAGTTGTACATGTTCCTGGGAAATAAACTTACTAAAAGGGGTTATAATATTAAGTGAAAATCATTCATAGCATTTCAAATTGAATTAGTGAAATTTCTACAATGGCTTAATGAATTGTTTTGATGTTGTAGATTGATTAAGGGATAGGTATGGACACAATTTACACTATTTTACTATGATGTTTGGTCTAAGAGCAGAAACTTCCAGTCTTTTTTCTATTCATCATCAACTAATCTTTGTATTGAGAAATGCATCATCAATATATGAAGTATGAGCTATCTACCATGGATATGTTTACGAATGTGTTTGAAATGAGTGGGAATTTTCAAATCCTGGGTTACCAGGAACTTGAAATGTCCTTTAGAGTCTTCAATTTTAGCAGCAGAGCAGTTTTGAGTGTTGGAATTTTGAGTATCCCAGTTACGTTTTATTTCTATATTTAATTTCATATCTTTCCATATGAAAGTCCATCGTCCGTTTGTATCCCACAACAAAGCCTACATGAAAGTTGCACGTTCTGCTTCGTCCCTCACGGCCATACTTTACACATTTTTAATGCCATATCCATGCAATTTACTGGGCAGGAGGTTGTGGCATCCATTTTCTCAACAGAAAGGCTTTGAATGGCAGAGCAAGGGTACAATTGATGAGCAAAGGATTGTAGCCTTGTAGGGAGGACAATTTTCTGGCCGACTGTATCCCTAAGTTCTGAAAGTCTTCCTGTCAAATAGGAAATGGTGCTGGTGATGAAACTTGTAGTTCTGGAAGGTTTGGAAATGCCCACCTCAAGAACATTCAAGGCTAGTGACCAGGGTTCGAATCCCCCAACCTCACTTTCCCTCCTTAATTATGTGAAGGCTTGTCACTAGTGCACTAGTGTTCAGTGCACGTGCAGCGGTCACAGCCTTGTCTCCGATCGAGGGTGGTCCCAAGTTGCCGTAGTTAGTATTCGTGTAGGAATTGATTTATTAAAGATACCTTATAACCACGGTGGAGTTGACGACCAAGCCGTGCTCCCCCAGTTTGTGGTCACGTGCGGGCATCAAAGAAAAGACCCCCATTTTTTCAAACGACGCCGTTTTCCGTTTTCACCCCCTCTTCCCTTCTTCTTCTCTCTCTTCTCATTGGATGCTTTTTTACCTGATGCTTCATTTGGTTGGTTTAGGGTTTTCTCTCCTCTTGCTCTTTCCTAATAAACGGCCGCCTCTGACAATAAAGTTTTGGAAACCAAAATATTTTTTTTCTTCCCTCTTTCTTTGTTTTCCCTAGCCGTTTATTCTCTTTTTGCTTTCCCATTTTTCCTGTGGTTTTAGCCCTTTTTTTTCCACTAGAAAACGCTAAGCTTCAATTGATTGTTTTTTTCTTTGATGATGTATTTTGTCGATGTAGCAGAGCACGAATCTGATATTGAGCGGATGCTGGTTTCCATTGTAATAAATGGGAAATTGTGGAAGGTGAAGAAGCTGAGACTATTGATTTTTTTTGGATTTAGCCGTTTATTTTTCCACTAGAAAACGCTAAGCTTCAATTGATTGTTTTTTTCTTTGATGATGTATTTTGTCGATGTAGCAGAGCACGAATCTGATATTGAGCGGATGCTGGTTTCCATTGTAATAAATGGGAAATTGTGGAAGGTGAAGAAGCTGAGACTACTGATTTTTTTTGGATTTAGCTACTTTTTGTTTTAATTATTGTGACTGGAGCTTGTTAAGTGTTCCGAAGCTTTAGTTGATCTGCTTAGTTTAATTTGTGGAATTGGAGCCGACAGAAATTTCAAAAGTCAATTAATCCTTTGCTTCTCCAGGAAGACATAGTAGTAATTGACAGTGTGTGCTGCCATCAATCTTCTACAACAGTGATTCTGCGGCTATTTCATGGGGTGAATCAGAGGTGAGGGTTGGTTGTTTTTACTTTGTCACTTTTCATCTCCAGTTCTTTTTTTTTTTATTTCCATTGTCTTTCCTGATTAATTTTTCACTTTATGTTGGCCTTCTAATTTGGAAGTATATTCTGTGTGAGTATGCGTTATGTTGTTTTTATGCCAATTTAATGATCTAATGATGCCCAGTTTCCTGTATGTCTCTTGCTGAAGCAGATTGAGGGAAACGAATTGATGAATTTATCTTCTGAGATGGAGTGGAATGCTAAGTCGGACTGGGATAATTTAGTTGCATTTAATGCAAAAGCAAGTGAAAGCCTTAAAATGCTGCAATTAACAGATTGGGGGATTGAATATGAAGGGGAAATTGATGCTGGATCATTCAATCTGTCAGGGATTGGAGGTAGTAGTGATGTTTCTGGCTGCCTTATCTTGACCTATTTTTCAGTGTATTCAAATTGTCCTCTTTTCTACAGTTTCTACAAGAAGTGAAGGATGATAAGAAGTTAAGAGCTTCGGCAAAACCTAAGGTGATATCTGCTTCTGGAAACTGTAAAGCTAACTGCACTATATCACAGCCATTTGCCTTGGCCACTACAAAGCGTGCTTCATTTGGAACTCGGCCCGTTGGGGCTGAACCTGACAATGCAATTGTTAGTAAACAGTCTAGCATGAGCACTTCAAAGAACTCAAGTGCTATGAGACAGAATAAGTTAGTTCATGTGCATATGAATCTAATATGTTACCTTTTGTTCTCCTTTCTACTCCACAAAATATTTTGTATGTCAATATGAGAAAAACTTTTAAAGCTAGGGAAGTTTATGGATTTTGATTGTTGGTCTTCTGCTAATCACTAATCCGAAACACTGAATGAAAGATTGAGGTATCATGTTCAACCCTTTAGAGATTGTCTCCTTCGTCGTGCATCGATGTATCTTATTCCCTTTTCCAGTTTCAGAGAATTTTGTTTGGATTAATAGAAATGTTTAATTTGAATCACTTGAAACTTTGTCAATTATGCTGTTTGTGTTTGGAAAAGAAGAAGAAAAGAATAGTATTTCATTGTGAAATTCTTAAGATCTAACATACCAATATTCAGCTATGAATCTTTTTCACTGCTACTATTAGGTTCCTTAAGTTTATTGAAGCAGTTTTATTGTCTGTTGTATCCCTTTTGTCACTTTTATGACCAAAAGAATTGCATTTTAGTTCCTGTGCAGTCAGTATTTAGGGTAGTTCTTTGAGCTCTTCATAATTAATTTTCATACTAATATATATTTTTCTATTTTTTCTTTTGATGCTTCGTCTCAAAGGAAATGATTCTCATAATATTTTATTTTATTTTATTTAAATAAAAAAATAGTGTTTTATTTTTGGGTTTTGAGTGTCAAAATAATTAAAACTTTTAGTTAAAAATGTTTTTGTGTAATTGCTTCATGCAAAATAGAAAAGGATAATTGTTATTTACGGCCCTTGGTAGTTTTGATAAAATAGCAAATTGTCACCTAACTTTAGCCAAAAAAAAAATGCATTGCAAACCCCAAACTTTTCTAGTAGCAATTTTTTGTTCAATGACTAAAGAATGAATTTTCAACTAGTGTCTAATTCATCAATGACTTCATTTTATTATCACAAAATATACAAAGTTAAAAACTAAAATGATAAGAAATTATATTTATCAACAAAGAAAGAGTCTAATGAATATTCGAGAAAATCTTTTACGAATTCCACCTATAAATGCCTCCAAAAATATTTAGTGATGTGAATATCATTAGGATATTTAAAAATCTCATCCATTTCCAATTTCATTAAAAAGGTATAAATAAATTATAAATGCAATGATTTATAGCAACATTAGTTGAAAAAATTGTTCAAACTACATCCCTTTGCAAATTTAACAAATTCATTTAAAGAAACAATATATTTCAATACACTTCAAATTTACAAACAAAATTAAATTTACTTATCTTACACGACTATATCTCAAATGATCCAAAATAATTATAAGGGTTAAATGCAGTTTACCACCTTCAACTTGTATATAAGGTGAAGTTTGCCCCCTCAATAAAATAAATAAGCAGTTTACCCATTTTTATTTAAATTAACTAACTATAAAATTAATAAAATATAATTTTTTGGTATAGTGTCATAAATACCCATTTCAGCATTAGTTAATTTTCTTTATTGTCATTTAGAATTCCATTAAACATTGGTAGAATTTTAAATTTTATAAGAGTTTTCTTTTAGCAACTTCTTTAAAAGATTCTAATATGTTATTCTTTTAATATTTTATTTATAAAAAATACAAAATAGTGTGCTAAGTTCGTTTTGTATTTTTAAAATTTTCATCTTTTATTTATAAAAAAACAAGTGTGATAAATACTTTTACTATATTTGGAATTTTAGTTATTTAACTTCTATTTATACATTTACGAATTTCACAAACATATACTTTCTATATTCTATATAAATGATGTACATTATGTGTAGAATTTTTTTTAACAAACTATTTCACCATATAAATCATTTAGCAAAAGGATAATTTTTTTTATTTATATATTTTATAATTTATAGATTTGAAAACACCTTGTTCTCAATAATAATAATTGAAAAAACTTAAAATTAATTATTATTAAATATAAACAAGAGCAAAACCTCCGTATTCACTTAGTCCAAAATTTTCATCATTGTCCAATATCTCATAATGTTACAAAAAAAATATAGGGTAAAATACACTAAACCCTCTTATAATATTGTTCTGTCCCATATTTACCCCTTGTAGTTTTAATTACAATAGTTAACCTCCTTAACTTTTTAAAACTAAAAAAAAATTAATAACGACGTTAAAAGAGTCAATGAAAAGATAATTTTAACCATATTAGAGTGACTAAATACCTATAATAAAAATGTGGGATAGAATTGTTCAATATATATCTATTCAATTAACCCCACAAAAAGAGGGATGTAATTGATTGGCTAATGATGAAAGAAGTTTTTCAATATATATACTACATCTCTGCCATGATCATCTCTTCTTTAACAAAAGTATAAAATATATTGTCTTTTCTTTTGTAAGGATTTGATTTTTTAAATACAAATTATTATTTCAAGTGCAAAGATCAAGGTACCTTAAGTTTTGAAGAATAAATATTTACATGACTTTAATTTTGCAATTTTTTATTTTTTAATCTTAGATGAAGTCTAATAATTGAATTTTGCTTTTGTTGTAATTTTTTTAACTAACGCGTTTGATATTTGTTTTTATTTTTTTCTAATTTTTTAATCGAATATGATTTCAAAGATTATTTTGTGATGTTTTATTTTTTAAATTTTATTAAGATTTAGTTAGATTGGATGCATTAGTGTGACGGTAAATTATAACTTTTTTTCACACTGCTTTCCAAATTGATATTTGGCTTGTTTATTTATGTTGAGTTTATAATTTTTTATTTTAAGGTTAATTTTGTCATTTTATTATCTTACATTAAAATAGGGTGTTCAATTCCGTTTAGTCATTGATGGCAATTAATATATTAGATTAATTAGTTTTAAATTAAAAAATTAAGGGTTTTAATTGTTGTAATTAAAACTACAAGGGGTGAATGCGAAACGGAGAGATAGTATAAAAGGGTTTAGTGTATTTTACCCAAAAAAAAATAATGTATAACTATGTCTAAAATCTTTTAAAGAACTTGTTAAATTTTTTTTTTATAAATATTTAGAATTAAATAAATATTTAATGAAATTCTAAATGATAACAAAAAAAAATCAACTAATGCTAAAAATGGCATTTATAAAGTTATACTAAAAATTATATTGTATTTATTTTATATTTAATTAATTTAAATGAAAGGGATAACCTACTTATTTATTTCATTGAGGGGGCAAATTGCATCAAATATACAAGTTGAGGGTAAACTGCATTTAACCCTAATTATAATGCATGCAAGAAATAATATTAAATTATTAATAATAATAATATAAAGATGTGAAGTTTGAACCGACGTCGTTTAAGTACATCAGCACTGAAATGTTCACAAACACCGTAGGTCGGCTTCATTTCATTCATGATTCACCAGCGTACTTTTACCGTATAATTCGGTTAGAAGAGCCATCGCGATTGTGGCAGAATTTTCAATTTCGATGAAAAATGAAGAATGCGGGAGGCTTTGCTGTTGGTAGAACTCAACTTGGAAATCAATCAAACGATGTACAAATACTACTGCCGTATGTTTTGCTCTTCCTTTTTTGTCTCCAAATCCATTTCATTATGCTGCTTTTGCATCCACTTGTAGTAGTAATTTGAGTAGTAGTCGTAAAAAATCTGGGGCGGCTGATGCTGATATGGGGTTGAGGAATTATATTGTTAAAATCAAGAATGTTGATGATGCTGTGGATTTGTACCATCAGATGCTCCGGATGAGGCCTCTGCCTAATGTGATCCAATTCAACCAACTGTTTGGGCGCCTAGTTAAGATAAACCATTATTCCCCTGCCATTTCCATTTACAGAGATATGCGCATAAGGGGCACCCCGACTGACGACTATACCATGAATATAGTCATTAACTGTTACTGCCTTGTTGGTCGAGTCGATTTTGGGTTTTCTGTGTTGGGGAGCTTCTTCAAGCTTGGTTTTATGCCTGATGTAACCACATTTTGCACCATACTTAAAGGGCTCTTTCTAGTTGGTAGGATTTCTGAGGCTCAGGTATTGTTCCTCAAGATAATTTATGAAAAACTCTGTCAACCGAATCAAGTTATGTATGGAACTGTAATAAATGGGCTATGTAAAGTGGGGAACACTAGTAAAGCCATTGAATTTCTGAGACTCAAGGACAATAAAAATTGGGAACCCGACGCCGTTATCTACAGCACTATTATTGACAGTTTGTGCAAGGATAAAATGGTGGATATAGCTCTTTCCCTTTTACATGAGATGATTCAAAAGGGCATCCCTCCAAATGTTGTCACTTACAGTTGTTTGATTCATGGTTTTTGTAATTTAGGCAAATGGAAAGAGGTAAAAAACTTGTGGAATGAGATGATTGGTTATGGTATTGCTCCCAATATAGTTACTTACACTATCATGATAGATTCATTTTGCAAGGAAGGATTGATGAAAGATGCTGAAGATGTGTTCGAGTTCATGGTTCAGAGAGGTGAGAATCCTAATCTAGTAACGTATGGTGCATTGATGGATGGGTACTGTTTGCAGGGCCAAATAGATGAAGCAAGGAAAATTTTTGACACAATTGTTGCTAAAGGCCTTGTTCCCGATCTTCTCAGCTATAGTATTTTGATCAATGGATACTTTGGGAAAATGAAACTGGATGAGGCAATGAATCTCTTTCGCGAGTTACTGCACAAAGGATTAACACCTGATAGTGGTACTTATAACACTGTCTTGAAAGGGTTATTTAGGATGGGTAAATGTGTTACTGCAAGAGAAGTTTTCAACGAGATGCAAGCTGCCGGCCTAAGCCCAAATTTCCAAACGTACTGCGTGTTGTTGGATGGCTTATGCAAGAGTGGACATGTTGACGAAGCACTGGAATTACTGCATAGGATTGAAGCTGCCAATCTTCATATAGCTATGTACACTATTGTCCTTGATGGATTATGCAAAACTGGGAGACTTGATATTGCTCGAGGCCTTTTCAATAGTCTCTCTGTTAAAGGATTATATCCAGATGTTATAACATATAACACGATGATAACTAGCCTTTCTGCTGCCGGTTTGCTAAAGGAATCTAAGGAGCTTTTCTTGAAAATGGAAGAGAATGGTTGTTTGGCTAATCGCATCACTTTCAGTGTTATTGCCCGAGGACTGCTTAGGACAGGTGAATATGCTGAAGCAGAGATGTTTCTTGAGGAAATGGCTAGGAGGGGATTTTCACTAGATTCATCTACTTTTTCCACTCTACTAGATTTGCACCCAGCAAAAGAAAGTCATATTTCTCTTCTGAAGATAATTCAGAAGTTTGAACTTGACAGTCAAAGGTGATACTCCTAACTGTTTTCGTTAATTGTAACTTTCTGCGGAAAGCTGTGGATGTCTCATTTCATGTAATATAGTTCTGAATCACACTATCTGCGGAAAGCTGCATGATATCGACAACTTAGAACCATATTTCAATGCTTATCTTTCTAGCTTGATAGTAATTCTAGGGGTATGCAGCTCATAATCTGGAACACTTAATGAAAGATTGAGGTATCATGTTCAACCCATTACAGATTGTCTCCCTTGTTGTACATCAATGTATCTTATTCCTTTTCCCGGATTCAGAAGTTTTCTTTTAGGTGATATTATTCGGTGGCCTGCTATCAGTATCTTGTGGAATTTGGGGCTCCAAGTATAAGTGTGAATAGGGTAAAGAATTTTCAATTTTGTTTGAGTTAATAGGTATGTTTAACTTTGTTATTATGCTATGCTAGCTGTTTGTGTTAAAAAAAAAAAGAGAGAGGGAGAAGAAAAGAATGGTATTTCATATTGAAATTAGTGAGATTAACTTGACAAAATTTAGAGATGAATCCTTTTCCTCTGCTGCTGCTATTACTTTTATCACCAAAGAATTGCATTGCATTGTAGTTCCAGTGCAAGTCAATTTCATTTCTTTATTTTGTCTTTTGATGCTTCATCTCAAACAAAATAAAACTTTTAGTTAAAAATGTTTTTGTTTAATTGCTTCACTGCAAAATAGAAAAGGGTAATTGTTATTTACTGCCCTTGTAATTTTGATAAAATAGCAAATTTCCACCTAACTTTAACAAAAACAATGCATTACAAACCTCAAATTTTTCAAGGAGCAATTATTTTGTTCAATGGCTAAAGAATGAGGTAATAATCCTCCAAACGATCAAATTTTCGATTAGTGTCTCATTCATCAATGACTTCATTTTTTATTAACACAAAATACACAAAGTTAAAAACTAAAATTATAAGAAATTAATTTTATCAACAAAGAAAGGATTAAATCTATCAAGAGTCTAATGCCTTTTATGAACTCCACCAAATGAGTGCGATGGATAATCCAAAACAATTCCTCAGATTATATCAATTAATTTGAGGAATAACTGCAATTTTGTATTATAATTGTATATTTTTCAAAACATTTTGTTAATTATTTTGCTTTGTTCGATACAAAAAAAAAAAGAAATTATATTTCAAGATGATGATTCTTGTAATCCTATTTTTAATTATTGGATTAGATATAAAATTTCTAATTCCTTATCAAGTTTATACAAAATTTCATAAATGATTTTAACTTCTTTTTCTATATAAATTGGTTCTATTAATATTTGCTTCTTGACTAGAAACGCTTGAAATTTTGCATTTCTATTATGTGCCCAAAGTACAATTGACTGCAAATATAGGGCTTTATACTATAAATAAGTTATAGTTTTTATTTATTATTTGTACTTTTTTTTTCTTGAGGAAGCGCACCCCAATTGAACATGCTCTCTAGAATCCGCCCATTGGGAAGAAATTTTCGCCGGAAAATCCAATTACTGTGCGAATCTCAATGCTCAACTCAGCGAAGAAATAATCTCTTTTACAACCCTTTTTTACCCGGAATCATCCCTTCATTTTCAAGCATTCAAAGCTATGGGAATCAAACCCACCAAGATTTAGATGATTTTACAGTAGATGAGCAAGACTTGAAAATCCCAGATGGGAATTCCAACATAGATGATGATGCAATCAAAATCCAAACCCTTCTGAAACTTAAGTTTGATAAATCAGTTAAAGAAATTGAGCAATCTCTCAGTGAATCCTCTGTTTCTTTTTCTGAAGATTTGGTTCTAAATGTGCTTAAAAGGCACCGTTCTGATTGGAAACCAGCTTATAATTTCTTCAAATGGGTTTGCAAAAGAAAATTTCCAAACCGGTATTCACCCGGAACTGGTGTTTACAATGCAATGCTCGATATTCTTGGCCGGATGCATCGGTTTGATGAACTCTGCCATGTGCTCGACGATATGTCTAAGAGAGAGATCTTGATCAACGAGAGGACGTACGGGGTTGTTGTTAATAGATATGCTGCAGCACATAAAGTTGAAGAAGCTATTGGGTTCTTTTATAAGAGGAAAGAGTTCGGTCTAGAGCTTGATTTGATCGCATTTCAAACTCTTCTCATGTCATTGTGTCGGTACAAGCATGTAGAAGCAGCTGAGTTTTTGTTCCTCAACAAGAAGAATGAGTTTAAGGATCATGTAAAGACTTGGAATATCATTTTAAATGGATGGTGTGTTTTGGGTAATTTGCGTGAGGCGAAGCGGTTTTGGAATGAAATTGTGACTTCAAAGTGCAAACCGGATAAGTTCACATATGGGATTTTCATTAATTCTTTGAGCAAGGCGGGAAAGATAAGCACTGCTGTGAAATTGTTTCAGGCAATGTGGAATAAGGGTTGTGAGCCAGACGTTGCTATTTGCAATACAATCATTGATGGTTTGTGCTTCAAGAAGAGGATTCCTGAGGCTCTTGAGATCTTCCGCGAGATGAATGAGAGAGATTGTTTACCAGATGTTGTCACTTATAACTCACTTATTAAGCATTTGTGTAAGATTAGGAGGATGGAAAATGTTTATGAGCTTTTGGATGAAATGGGGAGAAAGGGAGAGGGCATTTTGCCAAATGCTAGAACTTACGGTTATTTGTTGAATTGTGCAAAGAAGCCGGAGGAAGTTTATGGGATTTTGGAGAGGATGGAACGGAACGGGTGTAAGTTGGATGGTGATGCATACAATATGCTTCTGAGATTGTTTATGGAATGGGGTGTGGATGACAGAGTGCGGGCTATTTGGCTAGAAATGGAGAAGAATGGAGTTGGACCTGATAAGAGATCTTACACAATTATGATTCATGGCCTTTTTGACAAGGGATTGTTGATGGACGGTCTGAACTATTTTCAAGATATGACATCTAAAGGAATGGTGCCTGAGCCAAGGACCAAATTGTTGGTTGATGCCATGAAGATTAAGTTGAATGACAAAGATTCATCAAAGAAATCGAGAAGGGAAAAGGAGGCAGAGGATTTTGGAAAAGGAACAAGAAACTAGGCTGAATTGCCACTGAAGTCTGAAGTTACATTTTGATCACTCAAAAGAAATTCACACTGGAATATTGCATTGAGTTTGCTTTGAACTGGCTAGGCAAGTAACAGACGTAGCATGCATCGTTAGTGTTTCTGAGTGGCAATATCCATTTTGCTCGTATACACTTCATTTGAGTGGTTTATGCAACATTACTTTCTGATTGACCGGAGCAACGACAGGCAATCGTATTTAAGCCTATAGAGACAGAAACCAAACAGATTCAGAATGAAATGTTTTTGTATTTAGATCTGTTAACTCCAAATGGCAAAAGAAAAAGAGGGATGAGGGATGAGGGATGAGCACTAAGCCAAACTCTTTGAAAATGATGATTAACGAAGATGTATGTATATTTTTTGGCATATTAACATTGTTAGTTGTACTGACAAATAGAAAGCAATTTTTGGAACAGATTTGTAATAATATTCTTGATTCATCTCACAATTGTACTTGTAAAAAATTAATAATTTACAATTAGATTTTTAAGAAAATTAAAACTTTGATCTCTCTACAAATTAAAATATAAGTTTTTCTTATGTAATTTTCCTAACAAATTATACTTTCTGAATGTGCTACTGTTTCTATTCCTATCCTCTCCTTGAAGTTCAACTTTTTTAACTCAATTTTGTAATTTTCTTAGTGAAAATGAAAGTGGTAATTTTTATTGTTCTCTTCAAGATATTGAAAAAATGGCTTCAATTTGTTTGAAATAATTCAATTTTTTGGCTTTTCAAAAATCCATTTCAATGAATCGGTATATATATATATATATATATATATTTATATATTACCAAACTTAAATTCTTGTTTTTTTATTATAATTTTTAAGAATTGCTGAAAAATAATTCAAACATGAATATTACACGAAATTCGTATACAAATTGTGAATGGAATTTTCAAAATACGTCAAACTAAGTGCCACCCACCGCCATGGCACCATCATCCCACGCCACCACTATTCCCAAGACGAATTCTTCACCATCATCCCACACCACCACTGCTTAGATGACGACTTCTTGGGCAGAAGTTCAAACTAAGTGCCTCCCACCACCACCATGGCCCAGTCATCCCATTCCCACACCACAGCTATTGCCTAGAAGACAAATTATTGGCAGAAGTGTAGGACCATCATCCCGCACCACCACCGCTTAGAAGACAACTTCTGACAACTTCTTGGCAGAAGTTTAGGATGATAAGAAGAAGAAGATCATTTGATACTTTTTCAACTATTATTACTACTCATATTCACAAATCATCATCATCATCTTCAGGTATCTTAACTACTACTGTTAGTGCTCTTCCATTTCATTTTCCCAATCCCAATCCCAATCCCAATCCCAATTCCCCATTTGGGTTTCATTATTCTTCTGCTGTAATTACTAGTAAGGGGAGGAATAAGCATAATAAGTCTTGGTCTGTGTTCGGGTTGAGGAAGATTATTGGTGATGTTAATTGTCTGGAAGATGCTTTGGGTTTGTACAATCAAATGGTCCGAATGTGGCCTCTGCCTAATGTAATTGACTTCACTCAACTGCTTGGCCGTGTGGTTGAGATGGAGCATTATTCTGCTGCCATTTCCCTTTACAAAGATATGTGTGTTAAGGGCACCCCTGTTAACGAGTATACCATGAATATAGTCATTAACTGTTATGGCCTTGTGGGTAGACTGGATTTTGGGTTTTCTGTATTTGGATTGTTCTTCAAGCGCGGTTTTGTGCCACAAATATCGACCTTTAACACTTTACTCAAAGGACTCTTCCGAGAAAACAGGATTTCCCGAGCACAAGAGTTGTTCAAGAAGATAATATATGAAAAGCTATGCCAACCCAATGAGTATATGGTTGGGACTGTGATGGATGGACTCTGTAAGGCGGGGAACACTGGAAAAGCTATTGAATTCCTTAGAGCTGCGGAAAGTAGTGGAACCTGCAAGCCTAGCATTAAAGCCTACAGCACCATCATCGACAGCCTGTGCAAGGATAAAATGGTTGATGAAGCTCTTGCCCTCTTACGTGAGATGATTGGTAAGGGCATTGTCCCAAATGTTGTCACTTACACTTGTTTGTTTCGTGGCCTTTGTAATTTAGGCAAATGGAATGAAGTCAAAAAGTTGTGGAATGAAATGATCGGTTTTGGTATTGCTCCCGATATCGTTACTTACACTATTGTGATTGATTCATTATGTAAGGAAGGACTGGTAGAAGATGCAGAAGATGTGGTTCAGATCATGGTTCAGAGAGGTGAGAATCCTAATATAATCACGTACGGTACGTTGATGGATGGGTACTGTTTGCGAGGCCAAATAGATGAAGCAAGAAAACTTTTTGATACTGTGGTTGCTAGTGGTCTTTGTCCTAACACTGTCTTCTACAATATTTTGATCCAAGGATATCTTAAGGAAAAGAGAATGGATGAGGCAATGCATCTATTCCAAGAGATTCTACGTAAAGGTCTAACTCCTCCAATTCATACGTACAACATTCTCTTGAAGGGATTATTTCAACTTGGGAGGTGTAATGCTGCAAGAAAAGGTTTTAATGAGGTGCAAGCTGGTGGCCTGAAACCGGATTTTCATACCTATTGTATAATGCTGGATGGTTTTTGCAAGAATGGACATGTTGATGAAGCTTCGCAGTTATTGCATAAGATGGAAATTGATGGAGTAGAACTTCATATAACTATGTATACTATCATCATTGATGGATTGTGTAGAAGTAGGAGACTTGATAGAGCACGGGATCTTTTTAACAGTCTATCTCTTAAAGGAATGGATCCTAACGTTATAACATATACCAGGATGATCACGGTTGCTTTCCAAATGAGAGAACATACAATGTTATTGTCCGAGCACTTCTAATAGGAGGTAAACATGATGAGGTGGTGGTTTATCTTGAAGAAATGGATAGGAAAGGATTCTCGTTGGATTTATGTAACTTTACAAGTATACTAGACTTATTCCCTGGAAAAGAAAATGTCCTTTCTCCACTTAAAATAATTCAGAAGTTCGATCCCAGTAGTAGCAGGGCGTGAAAGCTATGAATGTAGGGATGAATTGCATTTTATAAACACATTCCAGGTTTTCTGTATCTTTGATGCCTTCAGTGCCATCAAAGCCAGGTTGTATCCCAAACAATTTCAACATGAGAATGTCATTTTGTAGGCAACTGTATTTCTGTGATGTTGCAAAGGGAGGAATGAGATCAATCAATTTGGTCTGTGATGTTGCAAAGGGAGGAATGAGATCAATCAATTTGGGGCACCGAATTTGAGGATGTTAAGCAAGCCCTCGTAGATTTTTGCATTGTAAGTGTACTAATTGTTCTATCAAAAGCATCTTATTTCTATTTTTAGTGATGAAGTGTGGCAAATGATCCAACTGATTCAATTAATATGATTAACTCACAAAGGAATATTATATTCTATGTCAATTGTCTTGATGGTCATGCCTTCCCAGTTTTTGAATTACCCATAACTAGAGATTAAACCACTCCCCTGACATCCAAAGGAAGGATGCATACCATGAGAGCATTTGCGCTAACAGGGTTTCCTGAACACTAAACAAATAATTACATGCTAATGCTACATTTTATGTAATTCTTGGTAGTGTAAGAACATCCTACAAAACACAACGGCAGATTATTCAAGTGCTCCCTACAGCAGCAAGCTCTTTCTTCAGTTTAAGGATTTCAACCCCATAAGAAGCTAACTGTTTCTTCAATTTTTCAGAAGCTGCTTCATACTTTTTGTTCATGAGGTCCAAGTCATGTAAAGTCTCCGTGTGTCTGCATCGATGTGCATCCAGTTTAAGTTGTGTATAATGAAGTCTCATCCTGAGCTTGGCCTTTTCCTTGTTGCTGATAACTTCATCCTGCATGCATACAATGGAAGAGAAATGAGAAATCACATCTATGTTGAACTAATACCTTATAGGCTTGCAAAATGCACATAAATGTTGATTAATTCTTCATGCACACTTTTGAGAAAAGGAGAAATATTTTCAAACTATACACCTTGTTTACAACTACTAAAAATGCTTCTGACCTGCATTCAGGTAAAAGAAATTTACCTTGTGCATCTTGGCTCTCAGAAAGGAAAGTCTTCCAGTTACATTGTCCACCTCATTCTTTGTGGTCAAGAACTGTGTAAATATAACCACATTACCTACCATCTAAAAATGACCAATAAACCAAACATATGAAGGTGATCTCAGCAAGCCTATATTCATTGTGTCATTTTTCCTGATTAAATCTACTGCTACATTCTGCACTTCATTTGGATATCACTTTAATTTCTCATTTCTTGAAAAGTTTTATAATTGAGTGCTTAATGAATTTCTAGTAAGATGAAACCTGAAGCTCCGTCGACGGAAGTGATTCAGTATCCAGCTCTTGTAACTGAGCCATCAGGTCTTCTCTTTCTTTTCTAAGACTTACTAATTCCATTTGAACCTTTTCTAGTTTGTCACAAGTACATTGATGCTCCAATGAAAGCACTTCCAATTGTGAATTCATAATCTGATAGAAAAACTGATTAGTTTCCAGGGGAAGCAAAAACAACTTACAAGGACTGTAAGTAAACACTTGCATTGGCTTTGTACCTCCTGAGTCCTTCGACTTTGATCATTCAAAGTCAGTAGATCTTCTCTCAGCTTATCAATCTCTGCTGATTTCTCTACACTGTACAGCGTTAAAAAGGTCATACTGGAATATTAACACACTTAAAAAGAAGTTATGACACCAAAATGGAGAAAACCACGTTAAACAGCTTGATAATCATATTCATAATCTCATGTGAGCCCACACAAGTCAGACAGGTTGCAAGCATATGGCATAACTAGATGACAGAAAAATAGACAAACCTGCATTTCTTCTCCGATTCTGCATTTTTCGCTGAGAGTGTCAATTTACCCTCGACGACACTGCATTGATTTCTACAAAACTCCAGCTCCTTTTTTACCTGAGAATTTAAGATTTCGATTATGATAAAATTTTCCCAGGGTGAGTATTAGTGTCTGAACTTTAAAGTGAATGTTCAAAGTTATATATTTGTTGAAGAAAATCTCAAATAAATAAATAAACATATCAAAAGATTGTATATGCATACATCATATATATAAAAGACAGGATCCAAAATGCCATTTATTGAACAGGAGAGTACACAGTCACAAAAGTAGGAATTTGTCAAACATCTCAATAACATTTAAGGTTTTTGAAATCTAGTAGAGAGAGAGAGAGAGATGAAGACATAATCCTTATATTGTCACAGAGCCCTTAATACTCCTAACATTCCCCTCAAACTGGACCTTGCACACCTTGTCTCCACTTTGAAACAAGTATATCTTCCACTTGTCCTACCAAGGATCTTACAATCTGCTAAGTTCCTTTCTAGTTCTAAACAATGACTAATCCTCGTTATATCTTTTCCTGGCAAAGTAGCAAAATATTTTAATATGCTTTAGACTCTCCATATACACAACTCCATGCATTATGTAAAATCTATTAGTTACCACAAAGTAAATCCATGGGCTTATAGAATCCAAAAATCAAAAAAAAAAAAAATTACTCGGCCGTATTGATGTCAAATACAAGCTTCTTCAAGTAACCATTCAACAATGATAATTCACTACTTGTGGTTTGTAACATCACCAATGAACCTTGCAAATACAGTCTGTTTCTTGCCATCTTCCGAGAGAATATTTCAAACATATTGCCAGTAATCATGTATCTATTAAAGTTTAACCAAGCAGGCATTTGTATGGAAACACAAAATAATACACGAGAACGGCATAATTTCCTCGCATATTTTTTTTCTGCATTATGTACTATTTAGCGAGCAGCCAATCACAGATTCTGCACAGCTAAGTGAGGCAGCCAATAACTAATTAAGCTAATGGCTTATCCATAGAACAAATTCATGACTGTTAAACCTGAAAAGTTTAAAAAGTAATTAGAAATTTGTTTCTACAAAGGAAATCAAACAGTATCAAGGATTTTAGAGTTACTATTCCTAAACGAGGTTTAGATGCAAAATACCCCAGCATGAACAAGGAAATAAATGTATTTGACCCTTGGTTGGGAACAAGAGGATTGGGAGGAAAATATAGTCTACCCAATATAAGTGAGCTAATGGTATTTAAAGCCCTAACATATAACTAATATCCAGAAGAATACCCTTATACGATTAACACTCCTCAAGTTGGTCTACTTTTCATGAAGAAATAGCATCTGTATACAAATTGATGCATTTACACAGGAAGAAAATGAAGTCGGTTCATGTGTTACAATTGCTGAAAGTACTTGTAAATAAAAATTAAATCAGGACAAATGGTAATTCAAAAGTCAGTCTATCCAACAAGAAAGACGGCCACCCATAGCTCTTAACTCTTCTCTTGCATAAATGTTGTTAACTCTAATTCCTCCCACACTGGGTGGTGAATTCAAACACTTGCTAACTACTTTATGAACAATATATCATCATCCGGCATTAAAGAATGTAGATTAAGCAATTAAACAGAATGAACCACATTTAGGGACACATGCATTAGGTATTGCCATATGAGAGAATCCATCATAGTTATTCATGGATGTCAAATTTGATCAATAAACGAACCAAATTGATTTGTTTTGCATCTTATTGGCTAAAGCAAAAAGTGCCAAAAAAAATAATGAAAAAAAGGCACCCTCTCAAAGGCCTTATGCACTATACGTATTATAACAAGCAACCGCCAATATATTAATGTCACTGCAGTATGATCTCCATGCAAATATTAGTAACACATAAAATAGTGTTCATTTTTCTAACTTCTAAACTCTCCAAATACATCTGCATTAATTCACACAATTTTTTTTCCACCACGGGTAGCAAGCAATGGGTAAATTGAGCACCATCAAAAAACCATCCTGTTCTTCAATAAAAATCTGTCCTAGACAGGATAACTTGTGACAGAAGAAGTAAACAACATCTCAGAGTTCCATAGAATTGCAAGAGAGTTGAAATATAAATTCTCACAAACATGCACGAACTTATCATACAACAATTTGGCAGATAAGTTTTGAAGCATACCACCGACATTTCGTGCCGTAGCAAGGCAACCTCGGCATTATGTGACTTTGACTTCTCTTCAATGGCTTCAACTGAAGCCTTTTCCTTTGTAGACCATATTGCCTTTTCTCCTCCATAAGCAATAGGGCATCAGTAAGTTGCTGCAGTTAAGGACACAAAAGATCTTTAACAAAATATAAAGCTATAATGAAAACCTTGTGTGAATTGTCAAGCATGTGTTTTACTTCATAACATATACCATTACTTTACCATTCCCAACTCTTCCTTTTCTTGTATCAACACATTAACAAAGCTTTCCAAATCCTGATTGTTAGATTTATATTCCTCGAGACTTGATTGCTGGTATAGTACAAAAGCAAGTATAAGAAGCCAACAAAAGCATGATAACCAATTTTGACAAGAAGAAGTCAGAGGACGACAAGAATATGCAAAACAAGATAATTTCTGGATGCCAGGTGAAGCTTACAAGGCTGGCAACTTCTTCCTTTAAAGTAGCCAATTCCATATTTGACATGTTCAACTCTTCTGTTAAGGCATGTAATTCAGAAGCCAAACTTTCAGCTCCCGAAATTGCCTCTTCCTTTTCCCCGCGTGTGACTGCTAATTCCTCCTCCAGCGCCGCTATAGTTGTTTCCATCTCAAATGCAAGCACTTCCAGCCTCTTATATTCTTCCTTCATAAGAAAAAAAAAAATATAGATTACAAGTGAGGTCTACAAACTTTTCCAAAAACGACTTTACTGCTAGAGTTATGATTCTGAAACTCAAAAAGGTTTGTCCACATTCTCTGTTTGTATACTACTAACAAGTTGACTTAACCATTCTGGCCACTGATTTAGGTCCAAAAGATGTTGGGTTTAAGCATAACCCAGATTGTTACAATGATTAACAACCAAGCAGTCAAAATTTGAAAGTGTACTCCATGTAACACTAGAAAAAAAACTAAAATATCAAGAACCATACAACTGTAATCAGTTGGGTAGTATATTAAATAATGAGACTATACAGCTAGACAGGCTAGCTTAAAATATTGCATTATATACAAATGATCTTGCCCTCAACTTTCACCCAGCACATAGTGGCCAGCAAACAAGGATTAGGACTGCAGAAAATGTGAATGTCAGCTCAAATTGTTTGTTTTTAGTGAAGCAATATGTTAGTATTTTAGTTGCAATAATTCTGCTTCTACAAGTGCTTGGAAATGATTTTACTGCAAGCTAGAAGGGGCTTTACTTCCATACCTCTCCCAGATACCCATCTACTATTGTAAACATTAAGGACTAAAATGAGATGTTCTAAGAGATCTTACACCTGCAGCAATTCTCATGCATATACATAAATACATAGATAAAACTAGATTTTCGGGCATGCATTGCCAATCTTATCCCTTAAATTCTTCAAAAGTAAATTCTGTACCTGGCAGCAATGACAGTACATCTCCAATAAAAGGAATTGAGATATAAAGATACCTCAACACATGACTGATGAGAAAATGACATTGAGGAAGAAATGTGCTAAGTTTGTCCTAATAAAGTTCACCTATCTAATTCAGATTATGATGGCACTCCATTGAATCTAACTACTACTCCTTTTCATGATCTTGTTGATCATATAAGCAATCACTCTGCATTCATATACATATACATCTACAAAGGTTGATTTAAAACTTAAAAGGATAAGAATCAAGTAAGAAAAGTAGACTACCCTCTGTGCCTGGATACACCCACTCAGTTTTGTCACTGGTTCTACTGGAAATCATTGATGATTCAAAGCTACACTAATATTTAGATGTTTCTCTAGGAAATTCTGATAACTAAATTTCAGTAGAATTCATGTTATCGTTCAGCCTTTGTTGGAAATAAGAGTGCGTATAGAACCCTTGCACTAATTAAGACAGCTATTAGTTCCAATAAATTGAAATCGAACTTTTGTGTTTTGGGTCTTTATTTCTTAAATATTATTTTGTTGCACTACTAGAGTTCTGTAGGTTCTTTGTGGAACTTGAGGATACAGAATAAGTACATTCTTCCTATAGTAGAGGTACTGTCTGCTTTGGCTTTGTTAATTCTCTCATCTCCTGTCGCAGGCTTTTAGATGATTTCACCATATAGGAACTCAAAAAGGCAACCAAAAGTTGGCCTGGTGATAAATGGAGAAAGATAAATTCAGAAACTTTTCTATCATTCGTTTAATATCACCATTTAATTTAGCATTACCTGCTCAACAGCTACTGCAAGGCCTCTTCCTCGCTTTGGATCAAACACATTTGAGCTCCTATCAACAATTGAGTCACGCCTTCTCCCAACAACTGAATCCCGTTTGCTGATATCACGCTCAAGAATTGCCTTCTGACCACGCAAGAGTTTGTTTTCCCTCTCTGCACATGCTTTTTCACCCTACCCAAAAGAAAGTGTTCATATTGTAGACAAACCAATGAGATAAGCAATTACAACCCAAGATAGATCATAAAAGACCTCAAGTTTTGTCCTCTCCTGCATGGCATTCTTCATCTTGGATTCTGTGTCTCTCAACTTGGCTTTTGTTTTCTCCAAATCTTTTCTGATATTTTCTTTTTCCCTAGCCAGGGAACAAGATGATAAGCATAATATTTCTTTCTGAAGAGCTTGGATTTGAGAAAGAAATTCAGTCTTTTCCAATTCATAATGTTTGGTGACTTCCTGGAAAAGAATACCTGATTGAAGTCATAAAGAGCACAGTGAAAAGAAGGCAAAGTATGGTAGTAAAGTAACTTACTGATAATGCATTGGCAGAATCCTTAGCATTAGAATTCAATGCTGCTATCTGATTGTGGAGATCCAAAGATTGATTGAACAGAGTAATCTAGCAGTAGTATTGAGAATCTTAAGAAAATAGATACAGTTGTTCAACTTTCAAATATTTTTGTACGGACAAGGACAACACCTTCTCACTCTCAAGTCCATCAATCTTGAGCTCCAAGTAAGATTTTAACTTCTCATGATTTCTAACTACTGTTTTTATATCCATAGAAACCAGGAGAGCTGAACTCTTGATATCCTGCATTTGCACAGGGATTCATGAAATAAAATAAGCGAGCATGATATAATAAAACATCCTCATTTAATAGCACAAAAAGATATCCAAACCATTAAAGCCGCATAAATTTCAAAATTCAGTGCTTTAAGATGTTGAGAACTAAGATACTCACAGCTAAGATGCCTGCCAGGGAAGACAAGTACTTGAAAAGGTCATTGACATCTAAAGGGGCAGTTTCAATACAATCTCTTGAGTTTTCAATTTCCAACACCAATCCTTTTATTTCCATCAATAGCTCGGTAAGCGAATCAAAATTTTCTTCCTAAAATGGATAGAATATGATTGTGTGAGTCCCGCACAAAAAGAACGAAAATATCACCAGCTAGCATATTAAAATAATACTATTTCTTGAGTATCATTATCAGATTGATGAAAGATGAAACATATATCTAACTTATACAAACCGCCCAACCAAAGAAAAAAGAAAAGAAGTATTTACTTTAGCAGATGGCATTAAGTTGAGTTGCTTATTGGCTGATGTGACCTCCTCTTTAGCAACCAGAAGTGCTGCATAAAGCTAACAAAAAGATCCAATAACTGTATACCCAAAGGCTCTTGGATGAACTTTTTGTCAAATTTTCAATGTAACTGTGAACCCATTGTATATAAGAAATACTCTTTTCTGAACAAAAATGTTATCTCCTTATCCAATAAAAAAGAAAAAGAGCAAAGTACAAAAACTTCCCGGTGGTTTAGCAGAATTTGTGGTTCTCTCCTATGGTTTGGAAAATTACATGTCACCTCCCTGTGGTTTGGAACTATTCAGGTTACCTCCTTTTGCTAAACCACAAGGAGATTTTTTGTAATTTGCCAAGAAAAAGAAGAAGAAAACAAAATCTGAGATTGTTATGGAGGAAAATAATACTTGGACATAATAAGCACTTCCATGCATAACTCATATGCATAATTAGCACTTCAAATATGGTTACTAAATGAAAAACAAACCTGAATCACTTCAGTACTTCAAATTATCATCATCTGATGAATCAAATGTTAAATTGTCACTCTATCTTCCCACCAGATATCCAAATTAATAAGCTCGGACAAAGATGTGACGAGAAATTTCTTTAGGTAGCCAGCAGTCACATGCAGATTGATTAATTAGCTAAGGTAGAAAGTGGAATAGACCAACCACTGAACAACTTCAAATTTCTCAACATCCTTCAAATTGATACAATATATCAAGCATACGTGGACCCAATTCATTTCACATAATCCAAAGTCAAATAAAATCTAAATTCTAAGAAGTTAAAACATAGTACCTCGTCATATTTCTCATTGGCAGATATGGTCCGCTCAGTTGCTAACTCAACAAGACAATCTAAATTCTGTTGGCTTGAGGACTTCTCCATTTCTAACATAGTGATCTGCACGTTTAAGAATAGATTCACACACAAAGCAGAAAGTCAAAGATGAATCCACCAAGGAGAAAAATATAAAACTGCACATGAAAACATGCACTGCAATCAGAGGAAACAAAAAATTGCTGAAGAGTGCAAGAGAAAAAAACCTTTTCCTGAAGTTGTTTGATTACAAGAATAGCTTCAGACTTTCTTATTCCTTTTTCAGCACTTCCAAGAACTCTAAAACTGTCCTCGTGTTTATCTTCCTTAGAGAGATCAGCCTCAGCAAGCCTTCTCCTAAAATAGTCAAGGTGTATCTCATTCATGGTTCTCTGGAAAGAGGAGTAGATAAAAGCAATTAGCAAGTAATCAGGGAAATAACTTCATATAAATGTATTGCAACGAGAAAATCACACCTCAGTTTCAAATTGTACAAGCAATTCCTCATATTCTGCTTGTATTTCTGTCAATTCACTGTTCTCCTGCAAAGAAATGGATAATTACAACCAAAACTTCTGACAGAGAACAACGAGAAAATGCAAAAAAGATGTAAGAGATACGAACCATACGTAAGCTTTTCTTTCTGGTTGATACTTTCCTCCTGCTGGTAACATGCAATAAGGAACGTGGATTAGGAAACATACAGTCCTGCAAATTATTTTTGCTAGGTTCTTCTTCCTTGCAAGACTCGGTCATGCTGGCTTGATCTAGCTCTTCAAAAGGTAGTAGTGGCCCAGTGTAACGTGCTACTCTTCCAGGTTTCACTAGAGAAGCCTTTTCTTTAACTTTAGAGTTCAACTAAATCATAATGGAGCAATATTACTATACAGTCATCACAACCAAAATGCAGCACAAGCACACATGTCATTGAATTTCCTGAACAAAGTGTCTTTTAAATTTCAAATTGAAGAAGCAGCATGACTTGAAAATAACAAGATAAAAATCTGTATTTTAGGAAATAGAGATAATAAATTTGAACAGCAAGTGTCATCCTTTCTTGGTTATTATATTTATGTGGTTCATTCAACCAAATTCTAGCAAGACTTACTTTCCCTTTTAACTTTGGTATAAATGTTGGAAAGCTATAGAAGTTATTAGTGCTAATCCTAGAAGAAGCCTTGAACTTATTTGGCAACAATTGAGAATTAGTGAGGAGTACATTGTGCACAGTTTCTGCTGGAGTGATTAGGTCCATTGCACCACAAAGTTCATGTGGAAGTTTGGTTTGACTACTGAAATCAGAATATCACTCTTGACAGTTTGACCACTCCAGTGTAAGATTTTAGCTTCATCAGAGAAGCTAACAAGTTCATTGGTAAATCTGATCGGGAGTTTAGAGATGCAAGACTGTAGAAGTTTAGGCGCCCTATCATATGGCATTATGGTGTGTTTTATCAGCTTCCATAGTACTTGGTCACCCCGAGCTTTAATTTCTAACATAATTATATCAACAGGTATTGATATAATTATGTTCTCAATGACACTGAATTAAAAGATATTTGCACCAGATTCGGGTTTGAGATTTCTCTTCATGAATAAAGTTCTTTTATTTTGTGCAAGAGACCTATCCTCTGAAAGGTCTCAACATGCAGAGACTGTTTTGTAGGATGTAATAATAAGTACTACCTGACAAAAGTATGCTACAAGTTATATAACCATTACAGTTACACAAGAAGTGAATACCCAGCAAAAGCCTTAGAAAGATAATCAAATCAGACTACTACCTCAGAAATAGTCTCCCGGGAAAGATTTCCAGGGCACCAGGTTTCGCGCCGCTTTTCCTGTAAAATAGAAAATAATCAAAATTCAACTTGATCTTAAAATGGGAACAAAACTGGAAAAAAAGAAAAGAAGTTTCTTTTCATCAATTAAACAGCTGCTTGAATGAAACTTAAAGCTAGTTTACAAACCAAAGATAATGCTTCCAGAGATTAAATTGAAATCCATCAAAGGAGCAAAGGAAGAGTACAAAATTGTTGAAAGCACAAAAGTTAAGAGTGTCTAACTATTGCTTATGGGCCCAAAACGAGCTTTTGGAAGACATAATATCCAATTCCCACCCAAAACAGTCTAACTCCCAAAAGTACAAAATGATTTGAATTTAATAACTCCTTAAAATATGATTTCTTCCTCTTTAATATCTGTTTAAAGTATAAAACCAGAAAAAAAAAATGATAATAATTCAGGAATCCTAGCAATGCTTTTCATAGAAATGGGAGCCCAAACATTGAAAGAATAGCAGTTTACTTGCATCATGTCATTTAAAGCTTTGGAAATAAGTAGATTAACTAATATTCTTTGAATTTAAACGAAGCCCAAAGCTTACAATCGTGGTGCATATTTTAGAAAAGTTTTAGTAGTTGAGCAAACCATCAAAGCACCGTAAAAAATTTCTTCACTCATGTACACAAATATGTTTTTCCTGCATCATCCAACTACTTCAGCAGAAAAGAAAAAAGAGCATGAAATCTTTCTTAAAAAAACAATTGTACAAAAAAACTTTGCGGAACTCTTCTCATGTTTAGTCTTTGAGTTATGCAGAAAAAATTCCAAAGGTAGGTTCAGTAGCACTAAGAATAGTAAAACACAATCAGGCACTTCAAGCTAAGTTCTTAAAACTTGCATTATAAACAATACAAAAACTTTTGGCACAAAGAAATGCCTAGTCAATCACAGACCTTCTTGTGGGTGTCAATACTTTCAGTTTTACTAGAGCACAAAACCATAGAACTCAGGTTCTCAATTTTCTTAGCTTGTTCCTCCAACCTTTTCTCACGTTCAGCCTGAGCTTTCTTTTCCTCCTCCAATGCTAAAGCCATTCTTTCCCTCTCAAGTTCAACCTATTGAGAAATTTCAGACTGAAAAACTATGACATATTTGATTATGGCAACAATGAAAAAGTTCATTATTGAAAACCTTTAGCAAAGCATTCCGTAGACTGAGAATCTCCTCTTCAAGATGCTCCGAATGTGAACCCTTAAGGATAAGTAAACTAACAAGTCAGTTAAATACTTTAACATATGTCCTAAAAATTAAGTTGTGGAGTTCAAAGGTACTATATCAAAAAAATATCCACCAGCAATTTGGCCCGAAGCTCTTCTATCTCCTTCTTTTGACGTTTTAGCAAAGCAGCATCAGTCAAGATCTAGCATCAACATGCAAATTAGATCAGAAGGAATAGTGATGAACATGTAGAGGACACTTCATAAAGATAAGTTCATGATAATTGGAGAAAGGATACAACAACAATGACTAAGCCTTTATCTCACTATGTGAGATCCGCTACATGGATAATATTCGCCATCATTTTCTATCTACACACATGTTTTCATTTATATTTTAGTATAACATGTCTTTTTTAATCGTTTCTTTCCAATTCTTTTTAGATCTTTCCCTTCCCCTTTTAATTTGTGTTAATGTTTCTGTATCTTCGACACGCCATACTGGGGCATCTAAGATCTCCTACGCACATGTCCAAATCATCTTATACGTGCTTCTCTCATTTTCTCATCTATTAGAGCTACCCCCACTTTCTTTCTAATGCATTCCTTACTTAGTCTATCTAGTATAGTGTTTCTGCATATCCATCTCAACATTCTCATTTCTGCTACCCTTACTTTTTTTGTTCATGCTCATATTTAGTCACCCAATATTCTGATCCATAAAACATCATTGTTCTTATGGCTGTTTTATAAAAATTTTCCTTCAAAGTCAGTGGTACTTTACAATCACAAAGGCATAGCCAGACAACCAACCTCATTCACATGAACACAGTTTGTGACGCGCAGTGCTCTACTGGCAAATTGAAGACTGCTTTTAGTCTCGTCAGCATGTGCCTGAAATCAATTAAACGTCAATTAAGGACTCAAAAGGTAATGCATAAAGTCAGAAGAATGTGTTAAACAAACCATATAATCAATTCAAAAAAATAAGCAATAAAGCAATGAAAACAAATATCATTCCCTTCTTACTCAGTGTATAAGGGTTCTTGATATATTCAGAAGCAACTCATAACCTTTAGGAATTTCAAATGCTACAATGAGGATACAACAATGTAATACATCAAACCCACAATAGCACAGAAATCTGGAGTATGCATTACGTACAAACTTTAAACATAATACGGTTACTATAACATACTACTTTAATGGTACAAATTAAAAGTAGAAATGCCTAGTTTTGTGAAATTCTAGATCAGAAATATTTAATCTAGAGGAACCATCGGTTGTATTTTCAGCTGTAACAACTTAAATCCCCAGCAAAGACATTACCGTCACAAAAGCAGGTTAGTATTACATCTGACAAAATGCTATTGTAACATATCCATGAAGTAACAGTAGCCAGAAACAATCAAATGCATGAATGAAATATGAATAGTCATTAGGATTCATATGTTAGGGGGATTAAGAATATGCATTAAGCCAGCATAATTTTAATGGTACATCTAGATACTGCTCTAAAAGCGTAAGGTTTATCTGTCCTTTTTATTAATTTAGATGCTGGGAAAAACTATTTTGGCAACATCTAATTCGTTTAACAAGAGATTACCACATAGTAAGAGTAACAGTAATTTTCATTGTCATACTTCAAAACAAAAACTGTTGATAGTCAAGTATTAATCAGAGTCCTAGAACCAAAGATATCAAAAGTTTCCTTTCTTGAAATCAAAGCATTAGTCAAAGGAAGCCTGCAACAGACCAATATACTTGTAACCTAACAATACAGTAGATGATTTTCAGATTAGCAATTAGCTGGAGTTTTTTTTTTTTTTCTGTTTTCTGTGATTTCTTCATTCCGAATAGAATTTTAAATCCATAACCTAATCTCCAAAACCATTCTGTCTGCCCTGAAATCCCAAATCACTTTGGCCAAGTTACCCTCCAAATGCCCATAAATTTAATACAAGAAAAAACATGAAATAATAATTGCATAGTCTACTTTCTGAACTTTGGCAAACTCCTTATACCATTTCACCCAATTTAAAATCCACTCTTTGCCCAACTACTTCAGCTATAAAGTGAGTCTAAGTTTTATTCATCTACTAGAATTTTGTGTAAACAAATGTTCTCACCATCTTTTCCTCTATCATAGATTATCGAATTCAGACATATATTTCAGTTCTTTTGAGAAGTATGTGATTATCTCTAAGCTTAGTTTTTGACATAACTATTGATACAACATATTGTTAGAGTTCTCTCATGAAATTTGCCCTTTGCACTCATTCAAATATTATAATTCAAAACGACATTAAATACTGGTGCTAGGAGTGCAACAAGCTTTGTGCATTGAATACATGGATGCTCAAGACACTTGGAACCAAAGACCTGAACTACAAGGCACACTATAAATAACGTACATGCCAAATAAAGCCTAGAAATATAAAACAAATACTAGAATGCACAAATCCCAAAGTACCAACTACACATGCACACACAAAGGGAGACCGATGAGAGTTTTCTGCTGAAAGGATGGGCAATTTCATTGCTTACGGGGTGGAATTACCAAAACAACTTAAAAGACTAATAAGAAATTCCAAACATATTCCAGTATAGTCCATGTCTAATAATCAAGCCTAATCATCACCTGTGCCAAGGTAATATTGCATATGATAGCAGTATTTGCATTTCCACCCAATGCTGGTTGAAGAATCCGGGTGAGTTTGCTATCTCTATAGGGAACATGACCACTGCAAGATTGAAGATAGGCACTCTAAACCAGGAGGAAAATACAAAAATGGTGATTTTGATACAATCATCAAGCCTACCCTTGGCTCTCAACACCTTCACTGAGTTTCTTTATCACTGTTCCTAATGTCATCAAGCTTTTGTTGATGTGGGAGCCTTCTTTCAGCCGAACTCCCTCTGCTCCAGTCTTTGCAGCACGTTCTGAACCAGCCAAGTCCACCAAATTCTGTGACTCACATTGGCAAAGAAAAAGGTAGGTAGTTAACAAAAAAATAATAATAATAATACAAAATATTTGACGTTGTGTAGTCTAATCTTGATTATGGTACAAAATCATATCTCAAGACAAAAGAAAAAGTGAAGTACCAGTACAGATACACGGACAGCATCACATGAATTGTCTGAATCTGCATCTTCTTTTTTCTCCCTACTCTCAATAATCTGAGGAAGCAGCAATGTATTACTTTGAATAGACAAATTCAAGCCATAGAAGATTTAAATGAAAAGCAGGCCCACCATGCGGAATATTGTGTGTGACCTACTGCTGTACACATTCATATTTGTCTCTCCAATATGGCGGTGTGCTGTAAAAGAGATTGTACACAAAACAAACAAATTATTTGCCTTTTTTCTACCGAAGAGCTTAAGGTCTTTCCCCTACCACCCCACCCTCCACAGGGCACCCCAGCACTCCCTTCTTTTCCAAAGGAGGTGAATAAAGAAATAACCAGGTCATAAGAACATATGGGAACACAACAACTCAAGTTTTGAAAGGGGGAACATGTATGCAAATGTTGAAAATGAAAAAATGGGAAAAAACTTTGCACTGATCCAAAATTCCATATTATACAAACCTATGTTTTTTAGAGTAGGATGAATGTCTGACACAGAAAACAGAAAAAGCTGTGACAGAAGCCAGTTTTATTTTCTTTGGCTCCCCAAATGTTAAACTTTCAAATTACTCAAAGAAAAAGAAGGCAAGAAGGAATAGTGGGAGAGAAATGTAGGTGGACATAAAAAACTTCTTTAATGGAAGTACTTACATTCCCCAAACTCCATAAGTCCCAAAACTTGTTCGGCAGAGGCCACAATTTCTTCTCTTAAACCAGCAACAAATATTCCTCGCTTCACATGGGAGAAATGGTGAGTGCTTTCTAGGACTGCATATTAAATTATTTCATAAGAAACATGATAAGTAAGTACCTCAATACTTTCATGAATTTGCAGTTTTCGGTGCTCAGGAGCTAACAGATCATTTATTTCCTCATTGTATATCTCCATATATGACATCCGTAAAAGAAATTCCCGATCCTCTTCCTAGAAGTACAAACCAAATGAAAATATCTGAGGCTTCCAATGTGGAAAACCATAAGATGATATCCATCTTCACCAGATTCAATATTTTTGACATTAACAGGACCCAAATAATAAATTATCATGCTATGGTGCTTACAGTAATGGGATTTGCTAGTGCAATGCTAACCCAAACAACAAATTATCATGCAATGGTGGTTACATAAGATATTGACCCACTAATTGAGAACTAAGGTTGCTATTTGCTTTTTTGTGGAGCTTTGAGACAAAATGGACTTGAAATCCTTAAATTTGGAATTCATCTTCTTTGGGTTTTTTTATTTGGGAAATTAAAGGATTTGAAGGATAATGAAATACATCATTATCAACTAATGGAAAAAATTTCAAAACAAGCCATATATGCTAGTTTTCAAATTCTCATCAGAGATTTGAAATCCTCATTAACAATTTAAGACGTCCAAATGATAGCAATGGAAGATGCATTAAGTTCTGTCACTTGGCTAACCATTCGCCCAAAATGGAAGGTAAGTAAAAAATCCTACTCATACCGACTGGAGATACATTACCTAGTACCACAAATGGGAGCTTGATATAAAATGGATCAAGTACTGATCAAGCTTCAGTTGTGTTTAAACCTCCCACATACTCAGCAAGTTTCATCAAGTTTACACACCTTTGCCCAATTATCAATGTTGTTTTTCAAATTTTTGTAAACTCAAGATCAATAGTCAAGTGTTTATGGTTGCAGACCACGGTTTTCCCACTATTCTTCAGATTGAAAAAAGAACATTTGTACGGTTTGATCCATGTCTTTGCAAAGTCATTATACATAGAGACATCTCAAAACATCAAGAACGCGAAGACTTTTTATACATAATGCTTATGTGGCTACTCATTGTAACAACCTAAGCATGAGATTTTATATAGGCATATCCTCAATCTAAAACAAAGCCCTTCTGATGGGCAGTAAATGCAGCCTACTCCTGTAAGTAGAAAGCCAATTTTTTAGTATAAGATAATGAGTTCCAAGCCATAACCAAAGGCTTTCACTTAATGAGATATCCTTGATTGTAATTCTTTTCTGAGCTAAAATTATTGCTTTTTCAGGGTACAAATTTGGGAGCTTCCTTTTAGTTCTATAATTGTTAGTTATGCTTTCTTGCTCGTACTGATATGTGAAATAAGCAAAACAAGTTAACGGATATGAAGGGCTGGAAGCACAACAGCTACCTCATGTATCATGTTAAACAAATCATGTACAGCAAGAGGGATAACTCCAGGCTCAGAATCTGATCCACGCATCGTATGGGTTTTGCCACTACTTGTTTGCCCATATGCAAAAACAGTCCCTAAACAGTGCATTTTTTAAAAGATATAGTCAGAGAAACGAGAACCAAATTCATACTTCCGTAATCATTTCCAACAGTTAAATTGCAAAGAGTTTATTAAGTAAAAATTTACAAAAACAAATAAATGTAAACTCTCTTTTGGCATTTAGAGAAGTTACAAAATAACTACCGTTGAATCCACGAACAGAAGCAGCCACCAAATGCTTAGTACGAGCACTATAAACTTCCAAAGTTTTACATTCCTCCTCAAAAATTCGATCTGAAACCCAGAAAGAAAAATCAGTAAATTAAACCCAATAAGTTTTAAAAAGTAAAAATATGAAAGGCAGAAAATATATATATATATAATAATGGAGATTACCAAATTCGAATTTGGAAGACTGGTTAGGTATGAAAATGGAATTTCCGGAGATTCGCCATGGGCTACAGCTCTTTGCATCCTCCGGGAAGAGGGGTCTTGGCCTCACTGACACATGGATTCTCTCCATGATTATTCCGAATTATAAGAATATACCGCTCTCAAATAGCCGACCAAATGACTGATGAAATGCCTCTTAGAACGACTACCGTAAAGTCAATCCGCCACACTTAAACCCCTGCTAAATTGTTCTAATCTCCTGCCAGTGGCCCGCGATGCAGTGAGCGAGCTATGTCTGGATGAAGATTTTAGTTGTTGATGGAGGGAAAGGGTGACAGCGAAGAGCGTTTGGGAGGACTGAGGACTGAGGAGGAATGGAAATTCAGAGTATTTTCCCGCCCGGTTTTCGGTAGTGGCGAAGTTCAAATGAATAAATATACAGTTTTTAAAGGTTGGTCCTCGATGTTTAGACTATGTTATACTTCCACCTCCCTAATTTTTTTTATAGCCACTTCAGAACAGAATCCATTCATCCAATTAATTTCCTAAACTATTAAAATAGAGTGAGGAAATTTATTCAAGTTTTGTTTTTTATATTATTTTCTTCATGTTTAAATTTTTTGTTGATCTTTTATAAACCAATAAAGTAGGCCATCATCTTTAGGTCTTTCAACTATATTAATTATTTTTCTCTATTTTCCTTTCCAACAATTACAGATTACAAATCCAAAATATTAAAAGATTTGAGAATTTATCTTTTTAAAGTAGCTACAAATTCAAAAAATTAAAGGAATTGGAGAATGTATCCCTCAAACTCTACTTTCTAAAAAAAAAAAAATCAATTTAACAAATAAATTATACAAATAAAAAATATTAAAAGATTTGGAAATGTATCTTTAAGGTGCGGCTATAAGTTCAAAACATTAAAGGAGTTCGAAAATGTTTCCCTCACGAATTCTACTCTACAAAGAAAATCATTCTAATAAACCCTAAATAAATTCTACAAATTCAAAATATTAAAAGATTTGGGAATGTATCTTTATAGGACAGTTACAAATTCAAAACATTAAAGGAGTTGAAAAATGTATCCTCGCGAACTAACAAATATATTACTAAATTCGAGGAGAAATATAATTACTAAATTTAATCTTAATTAATTAAACTTAGTTTAATACACCTATAAATATGCACGTCATAGTATAATTAATATTAGGATAATATATTAAGAGAAATGATAGGGGGAGTGAAATTCTGGAGTGAAAAATTGGAGTGATTGACGTGGCAGTGATAAAAAGACAAACTTATCCCTTACCCATTAGGGTTCAATCATCATTTGGTTAGGGTATTAATTTGTCTCTTTATCACTGCGTCAGTCACTCCAATTTTTCACTCCAGAATTTCACTCCCCCTATCATTGCTCATATATTAATATGCAGAATTAAATTAAGTCTTAATACTAGAAATTATATTTGAAATTGGAGTTGTGTCGAAATTTCTTGCCTTATAATTTATACAGCGAAGGGTAGGGTTTTTGTGTAGAACAAAATAAAATTGCCTGGTCCTGGTTTTGGAAATTTTTGTTTTGCTCTTTTTTCTTTTTATTAATTCGATGTTAATGGATTTGAATTTTGGTTGACAAGTGCATGCATTATTAAGTCATAATAATATAAAGTGTATGCAAACATTAGAGTTTTAATAGGATTTGGATTTAATAATATAAAGTGCATGCATTAATGCATTATAGGATCATTATAGGATTTGAATTAGAGTTGACAACATATATATATATATATATAAAAGTTTAGTTGACAGAATTGTTCTTCATCCATAACGATTCTTCAATTGCTCTTCAACTGGCGATTCTTCGATAGCCATTCTTCAATTCTTCAATAACCATTCTCCAAAAGCCATGGACCTCTCCCTCACTTTATTCTTAGTTTTCTTGACATTCGCGTCCGGTGTCCAAAATTGCCACAGCACCTCTCGATTCCTGGCGGTGTTACAGGACCGGAAAGTATAGCATTCGATAAGGCAAGTGGTGATCCCTACCTGGGTATTGCTGATGGTCGAATACTCAAGTGGGATGCTACACAAAACCGGCGGCTCAATTTTGCTGTAACAACTCCATACAGGTTAGTAAATTCAAATTATTATTTTTTATACAAAAATTTAATGCTTTTCATTCGTAAGCTTTTTTATTTAATAATTTAGCTTACTAAATAAGTGGAAACAAAATTTTATGGCAAAATTATTTTTTTCTAGGGTGGGTTGATGTTGTTGTTTTGACTTGTCTAACAAGCAGAGTGGAAATATAACATATATTAGGCATGGGGATTTGTTTTCTTTGTCTTCTTTCTCTTAATTTATTGTTGACAAGGATAGATTTTTGTAATCTAAAATTGAAATAAAATGAATATGATTATATTAATTAAAAGATGTTTGGACATGCACGTAGTAAACCTCTAAAATAGTGAAACACAAATTAAAAAGGGTTTTAAAGGTAAATAAAAAGGTTTGTATAGATAAAAGAAATGATAGGGGGAGTGAAATTTTGGAGTGAAATCCCATAGTGAATGACGTGTTAGTGATAAAAAGACAAACTTATCCCTTACCCATTGGGGTTCACTCATCATTTGGTTAGGGTATTAGTTTGTGTTTTTATCACTTCCACGTCATTCACTATGGAATTTCACTCCAGAATTTCACTCCCCCTTTCATTGCTCATAGATAAAATAGTGTATTGTACTTATAAATTTCTTTTCTCACCTCATTAATTATATGCACACCACTCTCGAATATGATCCGAAATCCCTTGAGAGATCTAAATAACTCTTTCTTAATTAATTTGTCCACCATCGATTGATTATATTATACCACTAATTTATATATGATCATCCCTTTCTTCAGTAAATGCCAATATAATTTTTTTTTTATGCATTTTAACCAAAAGAAATCTATTAGGCCCAAGAATGAGAATATTTGTTTAATCGGTAGAGGCTACACATTTTCTGCTCTCTATTTTGATTATGATTGGCAACAATTTGTTATGAAATCATTAATCTAAAATTAAAATTAAAATTAAAATTAAAATTAAAATGAATATGATTACATTTCTTTAACCTGGCCTTTTTCGTTTTGGTTACAATCTTGTTTCATATGTGCTAAAAATGAATATGATTACACTGTAAAAGTTTTTTTTTTTTTTTATTTAATGATTAGCTGAAACTGAACAATTTCTTTGTCAAAGTCTTTTAATTGACAAATTAAGATGGAATCATTAATTTAAAATTGAAATAAAAATGAATGTGCTTACATTACTTGAACCCTCTTTATGATACAATCTTGTTGTATATGTGCAAGCAAGCACGTTACTCGCTGAAACTGTTCGATTTCTTTTGCAATTTAATTATAATAAGTTGAAACCGTGGGATTTATCGATCTTTTTCTTTTTCTTTTTCATAACAGATGGGGTTGTGAAGGTAATCATGATTATGTACAAACAGACACTAGTACAAAACGGGGATTGTACACCGGTTAAATCTTATTATTTACACCGATTATTATAAAAATGAACCGGTGTATATACAGGCGAGGTAAAAGGTAAATATTTCTTACACCGGTTTTATAAACCGGTGTAAAAAGTCTTTGTTACACCGGGTTTATAAACCCGGTGTAAAAACGTTATTTTACACCGGTTATATAAAACCGGTGTAAAAAGTCTTTGTTACACCGGATTTATAAACCCGGTGTAAAAACGTTATTTTACACCGGTTATATAACCGGTGTATTAAATTGAAAAGCAACTATTCATTGAGAGCTAATTGAACTGATGAAATTTCAATGACAAATTCCATTAAAAATTTAGTTGAGAAGTAGCAAATCACAAATCACAGATCTGCATGTTTCCTTTCATCTCTCTTTTTATCCCTCATTTCAACCAAAAATCCCATGGATACATTATGCAACTTTTTACAGTAGGATTACTACGCCAAAAAAAACATGGATGGGGTTCAACTGTACTACTAAAGTGGGAAAGAAATTTGCAGTAAAGAATGTCTACATGTTCATTGCTCTTGTTGTAAAGAATGTCTACATGCTCATTGCTCTTGCTGAGACCTCCGATTCACTCCCCAGTAGCTCTAATTCAAGTGCATCAGCTTTTCCCTTCAAGTGTATGAAGCATGCGTCAAAAAAAGTCCAACAAGAAACAAATGGACAAAAAAAAAAACGGGATCAGATTTGATCATGCCACTCCATCTTCCAACTTGGTCTCCATCACGTAACGTTCTAAAGCCCCATCTCCACGAAGTATATTCCCACCACATCCAGTCGCATTCACTGTACCGACGGACTCTTCATCAACTACAACAGCATCTACTTTCTCATTTCCGCTCCCGATATCAGGAATCTATGGAAATAACAGACAATGCTTTTTAAGTTGATTAGATAAATGAAGAAAAAGGTTTCAAAACATAAGGAGACGCGGGAGAGAAAGAGTTTTTGGTAGAAGAGTACTTTTTACACCGGTTTTATTATAACCGGTGTAAAAAGTGTACACTTTTTACACCGATTATAAGAAAACTGGGGTAAAAAGTGTACTATTTACACCGATTTTCTTATAACCGGTGTAAAAAGTAAACATTTTACACCGATTTTATTATAACCGGTGTAAATAGTACACTTTTTACACCGGTTTTCTTATAAATTATTTACACCGGTTTTATACACTATTTACACTGGTTATAAGAAAACCAGTGTAAATAGTTCTCCTGTCACTAAATTCTTGTTTAATATTACAATAATGCCACCGCGTTTTATAAATTACACCGGATTATGTTTAACCGCTCTAAAAAGGGCAGTTTAAATTCGCCATTTTGTAGTAGTGAGAGGCGAGATGTGGGAGACCGCTGGGTTTAGCTTTCAATCATAAAACTGGTCAGCTCTACATTGCAGATGCTTACAAGGGACTACTCGTTGTAGGCCCTAATGGTGGAGTGGCTACAACAATTGCAACTCAAGTTGGAGGAATACCGTTCAAGTTTCTTAGGCTCCGTTTGGTTTGCCACTTTTTTAACCTATTTGTAATTGCAATTGAAATTTTGTTTGGCACTACATTATTTCTTTGATTGCAATTACGATTGCAAAATTGCTCAAAATCACGAGCAGCCGTCAGACTAGAGCAGATGTCAGACTAGAGCAGATGTCAAAATCACCACCACCCACTTTTTGCTGTCAAAAATTGCTACAGTTTTTTTGTTTTTTATTCTACTGGTTTTTTTTTCTTCATGTGGTCAAGAGCAGATGTCAAAATTGTGCTGGAAGACATCTGCATAAAGTCATGAAAATCATGGTGCAATGATTTAAAAAAATGCGGGTCCCACTTTTTTGTACACATTTAATTATATATATACAATATATTTTATACACATTTTTCAATAAATTAATCAAATTTATCAATCCAAACACATCTAATTATTTTATAAATATTCCTTTCTCATTACAAACCCCAATAAATTCATTTTATAAATAAAACCAAAAAACACCATATCCAAGCGGACCCATTAATGATTTGGTTTTTGATCAAACCAATGGAATAATATATTTCACTGAGAGTAGCATGAGATTTCAAAGAAATGGTTATCAATCCATAACCCTAGCTTACTGGTGACAACACAGGAAGGTTATTAAAGTTTGATACAAACACGAACATAGTAACTGTTATTTTGGACAAACTCATGTTTCCGAATGGTGTGGCACTCAGTAAAAAGGTGATTTTCTTTTGGTCACCGAAACAACAAACCACAGAGTATTAAGATATTGGCTTACATCGGCGAGGGCAGGCAAAACTGATGTTTTTACCGTACTTCCTGGAGCCCCAGATAACATTAGAAGGAACAATAATGGAGGTTTTTGGGTAGCCATGAATGGAGAACAAGGGTATTTCAATGGGATAGGAATGGCAGCCAGACTCGATGCTAATGGTCTAATGGTAGAAGTAATACAAGACAAATACGGACAGAATTGGCAGTATTCTAGCCATGTCGAGGAAGAAAATGGATACCTCTGGATAGGTTCAGTGGTATCAGCATATGTAGCCAAATTAAGATTCTAGCTTAAAACTATAGGTGGCAATTGGGCGGGTTTGGGCGGGTAGTTAACGGGTATTGAAAAAAGGGGCAACTACCCGCTCCTACCCTATTTTGTAGATGGGCGGGTTTGGGCGGGTAATAATAAATTTGTGGGTACCCGCGGATATCCTAATGTAGTAAATTATGGGTAGTTACAGGGTAATTCACGGGTAGTTTGCGGGTAGTTGCGGGAACCCGTAGTGAGGTACTTTCATAGAGTAATATGGGTATTAGTTAAAAGGGGTGACAATCATAACCCTTAACCGGCGAGTCCAACCCAACACAACACTACACAGTTTTTACACATACTATACATTTTTTCACACACTACACACATTTTCACACACTAAGCACATTTTCACACACTACACATATTTTACACATAGTACACACATTTTCTCACACTACACACATTTTCACACACTACACATATTTTACACACACTACACACATTTTTTCACACACTACACACATTTTCACACACTACACATATTTTACACATAGTATACACATTTTTTCACACATTACACATATTTTCACACACTACACACATTTTCACACACCACACATATTTTACACACACTACACACATTTTCACACACTACGCATTTTTTCACACATTACACACATTTTCACACATTACACATATTTTACACACACTACACACATTTTCACACACTACACATATTTTATACACACTACACACATTTTCACACACTACACATATTTTACACATAGTACACACATTTTCACACACTACGCATATTTTCACACGCTACACACATTTTCACACATTACACATATTTTCACACACTACACATTTTTTCACACACTCCACACATTTTACACATAGTACACACATTTTTCACACACTACACATATTTTACACATAGTACACATATTTTCACACACTACGCATATTTTACACATAGTACACACATTTTCACATACTACACATTTTTTCACACACTACACACATTTTCACACACTACACATATTTTACACACTACACACGCGATAGAACAAAACACATCTCACCAAAATTCTTTTTCACACATGATCTTCAGAAATTGTGAAATCTGTGTACAACAAATTCATTCGAATGACAATTTGGCAGATTTGTTCACTAAATCACTTCCGACTTCAACATTTCAAAAGTTAGTTTATAAGATCGGAATGTGTAGACTAAAAGATGTCAAATGATGTGCTCAAGAGGAGAAGTTATTATACATTGTACTCTTTTTCTCTTAACCAAGATTTTTCCCGTTAGGGTTTTTTTCTTGTAAGGTTTTTAACAATGCATTATTATATATGGGAAATGTACTTTTTTTTTTCTTCACTAGGTTTTTTCTAATAAGGTTTTAACGAGGCATTTTTCTTAAAGATAGACATTCAAGGGGGAGTATTATGAATAATTGTGAATGTCCACCCCATGTTCTACCTCATTACTTCACATTATTCCATGTAACTCATGTAACACTATTTGCTCTCATAATCACCTAATACTTTTGTAACCTATGTAATTCGTGTAACTTACATTTAGAATATTGTAACATACAAGGTAGATGGGTAAAATTCAAACCTATACATAGAGACTTATGTGAATGAAATGGAAGGGTTAAAAGACTTACTACATCTGGCACTACTTTGCCATCTTTTTTTCTCCATCTTTTTAATATAATTGTTTCATATTTTATAGTTGTATTCTACTAGTTTTATAGAAATAGTAACATAATATTATATTTCTACTTTTTTTGTAATAATATAATAATGGGCGAAGTCCATTTTACCCCCCTGTGGTTAGGCATAATCACCCTATCGCTACCTCGTGGTTTCAAAATACCCACATAACCCCCTCGTGTTTTCAACTAATGTGGAAAATGGACGGAATCTGTTAACACTCACAGAAATGAGTAATTTTACTATAATACCCTTATTTAATTACTTCAATTCATCACTGCAAGCATTTTCGTTCCCATTTTCCTTCACCGAATCATTTCCATCACCCACATCAATTTTCGGGAAATCAGGTGCCAAAAACTCAGAATTCGAATCACAAAACCAATTATCCATGGGTTTTGATGCCATTACCAACAAATCAAAGGGATCTTGATAAGCAAATTCTAACCACCACCGTGAAAGTTTTCTAGGAAAATCCTAAAATCATAATTCAAACAAGGGCAAGCAAAGCCAACAGAAGCATACGAAATCATCAAATTGGAATCATTTTCCGCCGCATGTTCAAACAGAGACATCTTAATCAATTCGCTAAAACAAATGACCTGAAAGACCACATTCAGTAGTACTTGAAAGTACGAAGTTAGGCAGCTATATTCATCGTTTACAACAGCGAAAAGGACTCAAATTAGTTCGGTGTGCTGGGTTCGTTTCCGGTTCGTTTCCGGCAAGGTCGAACAAGTAATTTCCAGGCTCCCGATCTGTTATACTCCAGATCGGAGCTCCCGATCTTCAGGTAGGTTCTTTGAAACTGTGATTCTGATGAGTTTTGAAGTTGTGTGTTGAGCAGAGGATGGCGTAGAGTCGATGTGTCAGAGCACTGTGGGTCCCAGCTTGGGACTTTCGTCAGACGAAAACAGATGTGCTGCCTTTTGCCCTGAGACTATCATTGCCCCAAATGTTGGACCCTGCAAATTCACCTGCCAAACTTTGTCAAATTAGCAGTTCTTTCAATTTGTTAAAGAATTTATGTAAGGCGCAGCACCGTCGATCGCCACCATCCGCCAAATTTTTTTTTTAAGTCGCACAACCACGGCTAACCCACCACTATCAAATTCAAAATTTTCTGTAGCTTAGTGACAACACCACCGTCAATCACCACCGTCAATGGCCATCACCCGCTCAAATTTTGCCAACCCACCTTATCCAAAAATCAATCTTTGTTGTGTGGATTGTGCACTGATAAATTCTACGGATTTGGTGGGAATTAAGGATAAATTTGAGATATGAACAAATCTGGTGATAAATTTGAAAAGTACACTTCCCCAATCTAAACCACGTCGTCATCACCATTGGTGTCGCCAACCACAAGCCACCAGACCCATCAACACAAGGTGGACAATCCGACATCCATCGACCGCCACTTAACCGCCGTTGTTACCACCAGGTCACCTCCACTTAGTAGACACAAGTCACTAGCCGCACCCATCATCATTCAAATTCAACCGTCACCACCAAATCTGCCGACACCTCAAACTCAGAAGCCACTACCAAATTCATCGACACCCCCGACCTCAAAGATGATGAATCTATGGATTTGGATTAGGATTTTGTCGATGTGGGGGTTTTATCGATGTTGTGGAGTTGTTGGTGGAGAAAGTACTGCTTTTCTTGCTCATGGATGCGGTGGCGGAGGAACGGCTCTTGCGTGGATGAAGAAAGGAAAGAGAAAAGAAAGGAAAGGGAGAAGAAAGGAAAGAGAAAAGAAAAGAAAGAAAAGGAAAGAAAAAATAGAAAAAGAAGGGTAATTTTGGAATAAAAAAAAAAAAATTAAATATTACGCGCAGTAATCTGCGCGTGTAAATCACTCTCGTCAATTTGGACGGATTCCGTCCGTTTTCCACATTAATTTGAAACACGAGGGGGTTATGTGGGTATTTTGAAACCACGAGGTAGCGATAGGGTGATTATGCCTAACCACAGGGGGGTAAAATGGACTTCGCCCTATAATAATTTGTTACATAATATAATACTACAAATTTATAATATTTTTATAACATTCTTTATATAATATATTATTGTTTGACAATTCTTAAATGTCAACACTATCAAGTAACAGTAAGCTAACTTCATGTAAGAGGAAATAGTTCAATTTTGGCATACCAAAAAAACAGGATTTCCCTTTGTCAAACCTTGCTACCAAAGCTTGGCATATGTTTGGCATATTAAAAAACAAAACATGATTCCCTTTACAAAGGTTGTTCTCTGCTCTATTTATTCTATATATATTTATTCCAGCACTACAAGTCTCCTTGCATCATCATCTCTAATTTCTCATGTTTAAGTAACAAAGTTGAATATATACAAGTGAGAGAGTAGAAGAATAAGAGGATGAGGAGGAGCCTTTGTACATTTGAAAGGCAAAGGAATCATATCCTCCTTCACACCTCAATGCCGATCCTTTGCGCAACCTGCATCAAGAATATAATTTCATCTTTTGGATTCATGCATTGAAAGATTAAGAAGAATCATTATAGACCATTTTACAGCTTTTGATAGAAGATTGAAAAGAAAAAAAAGAAGTCAGAATAGACTTGCACAATCAATATTAGAAATTGTGAGTAGCCGGTCCTAAACTCGAAAAAAGGAGCAAGGATACGATAGGTTGGCACCAAGTTTTGCGTAAAACTTTGTCCAACCCTATGATACATATCACAATAAAAATTGTGTAAAGACTAGGAAGAGCAAATGATTTTTAGATCAAAGCGAGATGTGACTCATATAGTCAACCCCACTTAATGGAATAAAGGCTTAGTTGTTGTCGTAGGCTTGGACAATCAACATAAGCTGGTTGACTTGGGCAATCATCATAAGCTATTAAACTACACTGTTTGTCAAGTTACTAGTAGGCATGTTTCTGCTTAATTCAACAGATTGAAAAATAAAATTCAGAAAAAACTCAAAGGTAACTACAAATTAACTTTCCAATAGATTATATCCATGATGACCCAAACCAGAATATGTAAAGATAAACTGGCAGTTCTTCTAGTCGCTAGCTTTGTTGTCTTTTAAAATCTACATCTACCTCACTCCTTGAACACTGGATCGAAAACATCATTAACATCTAACCAAAAGGATCACTTCACCCTTTAAATTGCAAGTGATTGCCAACTAGCACTAAGTTTAGAGAACAAGCAGTAATAATTTCTAGAGAATTTCCAAATAAATCATAAGAAACTGTCCATGCAGATATGCGTATCAACCGAAGAAACAAAACTTCATTGACAAAAAGTTTGGTCAGTCTGTCACAGCCAATCGAAGGTCTGGAATTGGAACTTGAGGCCAAAATAAAAAAATTATAAAGGGAATTTTCAATTATTTATTCCCATAACCATATTTGTTTAGTAAAAAAGAACAAATCTAATTTGCTTCTTAACTTGAAAGCTAGACTCCCCCTTTTGGGGCCAGGTAATGCTAGGTGAATCTAAGCTTCTTTCTGGGAGTGTCCTAAAACTTTCTGACCAGGAACTCCATTGGATGGAAAATGCATGAGAGACCCTTCACTAGAAGAGATCAAGAAAGAAAAAGACCTCTCATGACATAATGATTTAGTATCATTGCAATGTCATCAGACCTGAATTCCCAGTACCACTAAGTTCCTGACATGGAATAAAAATCATGAAATTTTAAAGTAGCTGCTCAGATAAGTAACACGTGTCCTGTTTTTTTGGAAACACTCAGTGCCGCTTAAACTGATCAATCATGCAGCAAAAATACCAGAAACTGCTACCTCTTTGAAGGACTGAACATCGCTTCCCCAGAGCCAAGCATCACATCCTGCATCTCTGGCGCCCCAAATGTCATTCCTTCGGTCATCCCCGACATGAACTGCATCCTCGGGGTTCACTCCCAACAGGTCACAAGCTTTTAGAAAGATCATGGGATTAGGTTTTTCAGCTTCAACCTGTTTTAGGAAAGAGAACGCATCAAACGCGTGCCGTCAAGAAAACCAAACAGGGAAAGCGGGAAAAGGGGACAAAGAAAAAATTTTGAAACAAAAATTTATCACATACTTCAGCTGAAACTGCCACGGCATCAAACCAGTGATCACAATTCAGGGCCCTTAACAAAGGTTTTAACCTAGTATCAAAGTTTGACACAATAGCTATCTTTACGCCTGATTTTTTGAGAGCTTCGAATACTTTCTCAGCATCAGGATCACAAAGATGCCAAGCCTACAAATAGAAATAGATGTCAGTTAATTCAGTAAAATTCCAAAGGAAGCTACTTACAACCTTATTTCACTTCAAAGGTGGAAATGGTAAACAAAGGATGCAGCCATATTGCTTCCTTGCAAAAATGGAGAGCATGATTGACTTCCAACAGTAAAGAAACACTTGGTCTTCAACCAAGCTAACCTTCTCAGTCGTGTAATAGTCATACAGTTCCTCAAAGTACTGAGAATCTGAACATCCAGTTGAAGAACTGACTATGTATTGCCAAAATGGTCTCCCATCATTGACATATCTGTATATCAGGAAATTCAACTCTCATGAAAATATCCTTGAAGCTATTAGGGGAAATGAAATGCAAATACTCACCAAGGACAAATTATAGATTAAGAACCAAAAAGAATGAAAGATTATTAAGAATAACTGGACGTGTGTAACATGGATGCCCTATACGTCAGGCTTGTCCAAATAAACGGAGAGGATTAGGGCTGTAACTCTGAGTTTATGCCATTATGCTTATGCCATTAATGAACAACCAAAAAGAAGCTTCTACAATCTAGAAGTAAACAATCCACAATATAGTTTGTGAATATGTGTTATCAGAGAAGCACTTGAGAATATTCACTGGACATACCCAGTGACTGGATGAATCAACTTAAAATTGCATTTTCAATATCTAGTTGAACACAAGCCTCATGCGTGGTATGTTCCTAGATGAATATTTACATCAACGGTGTCTGAATTGAAGAAGAAAATGCAAAACTAAGAGTACAAAGCACATACATAATGAAGCCAAAAGTTCTCTTTATTGATTTAGTTTTCAAAACATATTAATTTGTTCTTCATCAATCAAAATGGTAATCCAAACAGCCTGTGGACTTTCCCTTTTTAAGGGAGCTCCTAAATTAGAAACAAAAGCTATCTCAAAAAAAATAAAATTAGAAACAATCCTTGTATGCATTATTATGGGTTGACCAGAACCAAGAATTGGAGCAAAATGAAATAGATAGCAGATTATTCATAAATTTCATGCAATTTTTGCTTTGCGCATCTTACTTTTACTTTTACCTGTAAAAGAGCTTAGGTAACAAATTGGATCAGAGCAAATTGCCCTATACCCTTCTACTAACACAGGAAAATAAATGGCCCAATTACCAGGATAAAATTAACTTGGAAGATTACTCAAACATAACCAAAGATGCAACTTATGCTTCAAACTTAGTTGGAGGGGGGGAGATAAATTACTCACCTGAGACGAGATCTACCCCAAGGCTGCCCATAAGCCCTTCGATACCTATTCAATATCTCTGCCTCTGAAAATTCTACCCCATATTTCTCACCAATTTCCCTGTAAATCTGCAGCAGAAAGCAACAAGACAGCATGTCACTTAACACAGTATACATACATCAGAAGACAAGAATAGCGATAACAATAAGGTAGAAACAAATCAAAAAAGCAAGGTAAGCACATGCAAATGAAAAAGTAAGTTATGTCAAAATTTTCACAGAGAAAGACAAATATTGGTTTTGAATGCAGCAGAAGAAAGTTATCAATGCCCATCAAAGGGAAAAAGAGAAACACAATAAAATAGCCTTTGAACATTTCACGTCAGATAGAAAGCAAAATGAACAAAATAAACCAACATCTATAAATGTTGAGACACGCAGTAGTAAAAATCCCAGGTAAGTACCCCTGATCAAACCAAGAACACAAAGCAAAAAAATGAAATAGTTTTGATGCCTACTAAATCAATTGGGTTTTTCAGCATCAGAGAGAACAAAGAAAATTAACTGAAACATAATAAACCAAGAATTAGTCCATGAAAGTAATATCAAACAGTATATCTTCCAAGACACATCCTGAGAAATGCAAGAAACATCAAGAAAACAAGAAAGAGGTAAAACAGAGATTAAAAGAAAAAAAAAAGACACAAAAGGTCCAACAAGAAGAGAATGGAAAAATCTGCGCACCACAAAAAAATAATATTAATCAAGAAAATGTAGAAAGGTGCACAAATAGATATTCACTCAAAAAAATTGCAACTTTTCCACAACCCACTAAATTAAAGCTCATAATACACACATTCGCATGCATACATGCATATAAAAAGCTGAAAAAAATTAAAAATTTCTCTCACACACAGACACACACTACACCATTGAATTGAGATCAGACCTGCGCCATGGGTTGAGAAGGGACAAAAAGAGTACCCACAGCATCAACAAGGAGAGCCTTATGAGTAAGCCCACCATAAAGAGCCCTTCTATAATCTTCATACTCCTTCAACATCCCAAAAAGCCTTGTTTCCACAGCTGACGATCCCGTATCCATATGGGCCCCCACTGGTTCCGCAGCTGCAGCCGCCGATGTATTAAAAAACGAAACAGACGACCCGAATGATCCCACATGGACCTTGTCACCATAACCAAAAAAACTCCCCGTTTTGGTAGAGACAAAACGGGTTAACAGCAATGATCTAGCTATCCTCGCCTTGGTCGCCATTATCTTGAATAATTTCTTCTTGGGATTGTCTTCTTTCACTTCATATGTTCTTGTTTTAACACGAAAAGTTTTTCCAGTCCCAATTTATAGTGGTATTAATTACTACATTCTATAATTTACTAATACAATTTATCTTTGTGATCTTCAAGTTTGTTTTTGCGTCAGAGAGTGGATTATTTCTATTCTCAGAGAGAATTGAAGAGGAGTAAAAATGGGCAGAGAGAAAGTGTGTTGGTCCTCTTTTCGGAACTGGACCATTCTTGGAAGAAAATTATTAAATATTAGGGAGATTTGGGGAATGGGTCGGATTTACAATTTGTTCACTTTTGACTCCCTTATCCTTGTTATACAAATTCTTTTTATTTTTTCCCTATTTATTAGTAGGGGAAATTATAACAATTATATCTTCCACATTTGTTGTAAAAAGAAATTTAATTGTTGATATAATCTTATTATTCACGTTAAAATATTGTACTAAATTTTTTTTATACAAGTTTGTTTAATATTTTAATAGAAACTCAATTTTGATTCTATCTCCTAGTAGTAGTCATATAAAACTAAGTTGAAACCTTCCTGAAATAGAACTTAGAACAAGTTCTTCGTTATCTACATGAATTGGGAATATGCTGGTGGAAAACGCTTTGATAATTAAACTTTCATGAATTCATTTTTATTTTTGTTCTTTTATTCCAGATAAAGCACACTAATAGAGGAAAAACAATATTAAACAACTCATATTTTTTTATGTATGGTCTCACAATGTCAGGCATGAACAGAATTAGATAGTAAGACAAATTTAGTATATATTTTTTATATTAGTGAGAAAAATTACATTATTTTAAAACATGAGTGATGAAAAAAAAATTCAAAAATATATATAGAGGACGTTTTTTGTGAATTTCCCTTATTAATAAAAAGCTCAAATTATAATTTATTTTTTTTTTACATATTATTGCAAATTCATCTATTTAATACAATTAACCCATGAACTTTAAAAATCATTTTTCATGTTTTAACAAAATAAAAATTTATGTATACATTATAGGGAGTAGGGTTGATGTTATCATTAAAAATGAAAAATTGGACCATTTCGTTTTTATTATTAGGAGAAATAAGTGAAATAAATTATTAAATATTCTCAATTATATAGAATTTAGAAGTGTTAAATTCCTTATTGAGCATAATGATTTTTTACGCATTTCTTGGCTATAAAATCATTTTGGATTTGAAATTTTTTGAGTTCATTATATTACATTGAGAAATAAATAAAAATTTAGAGGTGTGGCTCATTTAATATAAAAAAATAAGTATAGTTTTGAGGGGGTATGTTGTAATTAAATCCATTTAAAATTTCAGGGCACTGCCAAGTGCCGACAGGACTTAATTTTTGTTTTTTGTTTGGAAAATTGTATACGATTTAAAATAAAATAAAATAAAAACAAAACAAATGGTCGAGCTGTCCTGCATAACATTAATAGTTGATAAAATTAAGATTTGAATTAGTGAGAATTATAATTATCATCATTGAATACGCAAAAGTGAAACAAAAAGAGACAAATATGTCCTTAAATTAAATTTTTAGTTCCTTCAAAAATAGGAAAAAATGCAATTGATTAATTACATAAATAAATACATCTAAAATATAACTCTTACAAGTACGTATATACATATATACGTGAAAAAGAGATATGGTTTTGAACTTAAATTAAATAATTACCAAATAAAATTTTAAATTTAGCTTTTTCATTTTGTTAATTAAAAATTTAAAATGTTAACAAAAATAAATGCTACGCTCCATTTAACAAAATTAAACATAACAAACGCTATTAACGAGTCTTTTTTTTTTCTTTTAACAAAAATTACCCGATTCAAACATGGATTGAGTAACAATTTTGCGAACATCAAAGGTTTTGAAAAAAATTTTAAAAAAAGAAAGAAAAATCATGATATCTCAATCTTGATTGAATTAATTTATTATTGTTTTCTCCAAAAGTGTAAATTCCGGACACCCAAACCGGGCCACGCTAGCCCTGCACTGGGCCTGCACGTGACAGGTAAATCGCGGAATGTGTCCTAACTGGCAGCCTGCAAGGATATCCAACGGACCCGAACTCCAGGTGCGCCTCAGGAATATTTCACCCAGGCAACGCACCTACACGGAGTCGAACCCGCATGGAAGGCAATTTATCCACACTTTATCTAGTTGACACTTACCAGTTAGGCTATGCCCATTTCACCCAGGCAACGCACCCACACGGAATCGAACCCGCATGGAAGGCAATTTATCCACACTATATCTAGTTGCCACTTACCAGTTAGGCTATGACCAGGGGCAATTTATTATTGTTTTTGTTTTCACATATTGCTGTCTAAAATTCAAAACTTGTATTACCATTTTCCTTTTGTCATATATCAATGACTAATAATAGACGTCGATGAGTTCTAGAATCTAATTTCAAAAGGGGTCAAAAAAAAAAAATCATAGAAATGTATGACCAACAAATATTAAAAAAAAATGAAACACCATGATTTCCAATTCTATATATGGTTTATTAACGTTAATTAAATATAAAAAAAACTCCTCACTTTTATGCATAATCGGGAAAGTGTGATGTTAAGATTGTTAATTAAATTATGAGTTGTCTGCGATTTAGACATTCATAAATAAACAACGTAAGTGATGTGGCAAACGGTAGCGGCCACTAGAATCCTTGTCAGCCAATTATCGAATTTTAGTACAATTAATTAAATATACGACCAGTTCAAAGTTCAAACATAGGCTATTTCACTATCAAAATATGAAAATAATCGCCATTGCCTTCCTTATGATCATACCCCTATTATTAACAAATAGAACGATAAGATTCACAAATTAAGAATCTTGACATTTGTTTGTTTATGGTTTTCGCACCTAATCATAAACATAGAAATTGTATGACTCTTTTTTCACATAAAAAAAATCATGAGCAAATGGAATGAAAGTATTTGATGCATATTTTGAATTTTGAATCCAAAATCTATGACGGGCAGTGCTAGGAAGTCATAAATTCCACTAACAAAAACCTTGTAGGGTCATATTTAGTGTAATATTGTTTCGTTAAATTCTATTACCATCATTTAATTGCTTTGGTAGATTTCGTTGGTGGTTATTAAGTTGATTACTATCAAATTTGATTATCTTACGAATTAAAACTAAACCACACAATTCATTCTATTACCCAACCAATTACTTATTGGTACTTTCGGATCTTTGTTACTGTAAGTGTTTTATCCTATGAATTCAAGTTACGTGTATTTAACTAAAATACTATCAAATAGTTAGTAAATCCTAAAACACATTGACATATATCCATATAATGAAACAGAGAATAAAATACTAAATATAATAGAAAATGCTTTGAATTTTTTGTATCATTTGATGTATCTCTATGTGTAACACTCTCTATAAATGTGACACATGTCTTTTTAGAAAATTGTAAAACCCAATTAAATGATTGGTGAACCCTATGTGATAAGTGATTATATCGAAAACGGATCTATGTGTAACACTCTCTATTTTGATTAAAACTATGTTGTAGAGTTCACTCATCGGGTCTAAAAATTGTAAAGTAATTTTAGTGATATTTATGCATTTAGTCCCCAGTTTTAGTGAAACTACGTCGTTTTGAACGTTAGACAGAATAAAACAGGATAAATATTGGATAGAGGATCTGCTTTTATCTATGGGGTGCGGTTGAAAAATTATGTTAGGTCCCTTTAAAAAATTAAAAAAATTCAATTGAATCTTTAAGAAAATTAGAATTTTTTCCCCGACCAAATTAAAATATAACTTTTCCCATATAATTTTGCTTCTCCAAACTATGATTTTTTGATCCGCCACTAGAATATATATGTGTCAAAATCTTTATATAGTGATACACAAAAGTGATACGAAAAATCATTGCGAGATTAATGACATATTTCCATTTCCATTCCATAGTGCAACCAAACAGATAAAAAGAATAATAAATCATTATTACGGGAGAATTTTGCTAACCAGTACCTTATCCATTCCGATCACACCATACAACATTACGATCATTTCGATCAAACTATACACGATCTTGATAGGCTTGATGCATGAATGCTCGTGTACACGAAAAAAAATTTCATGATATAATCTAAAAATAGCTCATCCAAACGGAGCCTAAGTTATCCATTTCGGCCATAGCATACATGGTCATACTTTACTGTGTTACATCGGAAAAGTACTAAATTAATCATTGGAAAAACATTTGTAAAACAGCGCATGTTAAGATCTTATAAAATATAATAAAGAGTGACACGTAAAAGTAAAACAGGAGACTCGATGGCCATATCAAGTCGAAGATCAACATGGAGCTTAACCAACAACATTGACTTGAACAAGTATCATAGTAGAGTTAAATTAGTCAAGTTATAAACAAAATTGACATGTATAATTAAACACAATTCGCATTTCCCTATCCTGCAGCGAAAAAAATATTGAATATTGTGGCACTTGATCTTGATGCATTGGGAACTTTGCGACTCATTATTATTAGGCCAATTCAGTTGCCAGTCCGTTTCTTCCATTGGCTTCATATGGCTGTTCGGTTGAGCCAAAGGACAATTCTATCTATCTTATCTATCTACTTTGGAATGATTGTGCTGTATTCTTCATCGTTTAAATTGACATATTCTAGTCTCGACGTAAATATCACGAAATTTCTTACTTGGCTGGACAAAATCTTTCGAGCACGACACAAAGAAGCAACGACAGATCTTCCCTTCGCATTAAAATTATATCCTATGATTAATAATAGAAATCAGATTTTTAATTAGAAAAGTTAGAAAATTTATTTTTGGTATTTGTTGATTTTTTTTTCACAATTTGTAAGTTAAAATAATACAATTTTGTTACATATCAAATTTATTCTTTTATCCAGTTTTGTTTGACGTTTTGTTTTCCAAAATTAGATAAAAGGGCACATATAGTTGGTTAAAAAAAATAAAATTAGATAAAATGAGTACTATAAAATTAGATAAAATGGCAGATTTTTATCTTTTGTTATACTAATATGAAATTAGATAAAATGTTAGATTTTTATCTTTTGTTAATCATATCATATTAAAAAAATATTTTTAAAACTCTAAAATTGAACATGCCTTCAAATTAAGCATTAACTTATATTTTATCATTTAAGATTGTATCATCATTTTGTCTACATTTTTAAATCTTCTTAATCCATTAAAATTTACTTAATCAATTCATATACGAACAAATTAATTTTCAAATTTGAATGGTTTTATCAAACATGTCATAAGTTTTTATTATTATTTAAATTAATTTAATTTAATTAATAATATATTCTAATCAAAAAATTATTTTTTAAACCAAAAAAAAAAAAAAACTGTATTTAAACAAAACTTTGAGTTATATTCCAAGAAATGCAAACAGCAAGAGAACCAAGAAAAGCAACCGATTTCTTCTTGTCGATTTTGAATAAAAAGAAGAAGATTACATTTCTTGATTTGGACTATTAATTTCTAACAAAGGAAAGATAGAAAGGCAAAAATAAAGCCAAAAAAAACTTAAGCCACAATCTGAAAAATGAAGTGGAGGTCGAAAATGACAGAAGCAGAAATGGATGAAACATGAAAGAGATTCTTTGAAATGTTAGAGCATCACGATGGCTGCAAACAATGAGAGACACAAAAACTTGTGGAGCAACTGATTTGGGACCCCAAAAATTCTAAAATCTGGCTTAGATTACAGCACAGGTCACTGAAACTCGGCCCACAATTTTACCGCCGGATGAAGGTTTGTGACGTCCAGATTTGTTCATGTCACCGGTGTACACAATCAGTGGAACCGGTACGTACCGTGACCCACGCCATTGAGCTCACATCATTCCGTTCCAATTTTTCATATCATCATTGTTCTGCATTTGTTTTTTTGAAAAACTTTCGCTCATTTTGGACACTTTCTTGAAAGGGTTTCTTCTCAAAGAGTACAGAGGAAAGAAAGGATTGAGCATGAGCATAAAGAATTAAAGGGTTTAAAAACTTGGCAATGAAGATCTCGCATTGTTTTTGTTTCGTTGGGGAGAATTGTGTTTGCTTTTGTTTTAATCTTGCTTATTCTTTTTATTTTTTTGTAATATATAAAAATGGATACAAAATTGCCTTTTTTTTTTTTTGAAAGAGTAATATCATGGAGTACTTTTTTTTTCGAGATTATAATTATACTTATTTTGAGTTCTTTCATCACTCATTTATTAATCTACAAATAATAAATATTCATTTATTGAATAATAATAATAATAATAATAATAATAATATTTTTAAAAAATTACTATTTTACCTTGGCATCTAAAATACATCTCTGATTCGATTTGGTCATTTTTAGTAGATAAATTAGATGTAATTTAGAATATGTATACTTAATGAAAAAAAAAAGTTGTCAATTTTCTTAGGAAAGTCAATTTCAAGAAGATGACTTTAGTTATTTTGAAAATTAACTCAAATAAAATTCTCAATTTTATTAGAAATATTTTGAATAAAATCTCGATATTGTTGTAAAAAAGCCTTTTCTACTCCTTCACGTTTTAATAGGTATTTTCTTCCTTAACACGAGATAAATAATGAAAAACAACAATTTTCACAAAGAATACAAATTTCGAAAAAAAATTGAAAAACTTTATAAACTACCCTAAGATACATAATGTTGTATTTCATATTTGCATATTGCATTAGAGAATACAAATAATATCATATAGTATACATATATATATATATAATATTTATGCTGGTGATTTTTTTTTGCACTCAAATGTTTTTATACACATAAAAACGGAAATTTACACCACTTTTACACTAGTTGGAGATTTTTAATTTGAGTGCATAAGGAAATTTTACAGACCCTATCCATAAATATCCATTTTCTTCATCCACTTCGCTACTAAACTTCCATATCTCTCCATTTTTATCTTCTAATATCTCTAATATTTCACCATTCTCCTTCAGTTTAACTGCAAATCCACGCCCATTAAATTGAGCTAATAATGAGTGTGCTCTCACATAATCAATAGGGAGTTTTGTAAGGAAAGTTCTTAACCAAACATTTGAGAGAATCCATTTGAAAAGATTCTGTCTTCTTGAATTAATTGCCACCCAGAATTCGCCATTTTGGTTCCTTTTGATATTATCTGGGAATCCTGGAAGTTCTGCAATTACTTCAACTTGGCCAGCTTTCGATGGTTCAATCCAGAATTTCAATATCCTGCAATTTGTACCCTCTGCCACAAGAACAAAATCACCGTTTTTGCTCAATGCAACCCCATTTGGAAACATGAGATTGTCTAGAAGAACTGTTACTTGATTTGTTTCTGGATCAAATTTCATTAGCCTTCCTGTACTGTCACCGCTGAGTATAACAGAAACATAATCCCTGGAAAAACAATGGAGCATTATAATTAATCACTGTCAATCATGTAAAGGTGCTAGGAGAGTTGCAAATTAATGTATAGGCATAAAATTTGTCACAATGCTCATCACATAATATATAATCCCAATTTCGAAATTCTATTTTTTGTTTCCTGAATCTTTGTAATGGGCTAATTAAGCTGTGAATGACTCAAAAATTCTATGATTACAACATTTTGCCAAACCTGCAAAACACATGAATGCACACTTGAATACTTTAGTGCAAAATGAAGAATCCCAATGAAGAGAAGCACTTGTATATCAACTTTAAGTCTTTATCATGTTGAATACATGAATACTTTAACTCAACATGAAGAATCCCAATGAATAAAAGCACTCGTATATCAACTTTATCTCAATTTATGGTGGGTGACAAAATGCAAACTTTATGAGGGCTCTCCCCTATCCTTCCATTGATTCTTTCAAGCTATCGACAAGGTTGTTGACAATGATGTTTCTTATTAATTGTTCCGTTAGATTTTCTCGCAAGAAATTGTGAACAATTTAAGGTCAAGAACAACTAATACCTGCAAGGTATTCTTCCATGAAACTGATACATATATGCAATCGCAAGTTATCGTAAATGTAATAATTTTAACGGCAATTAATTATTCATTTTATATATTAAACAAATTTTGAAAGTGATTAAGTTTTTATGTAAACTTAATATTCCGTCTACAATCCATTTCAAATAGATACTGAGAATGTTACGGATAAACAATCTTTTGAAGATTAGAATGAGGAGTGAGCAATATGGGATAAGTCCTGTGATGGGCATTCGTCATAAAATCATAGCATTGGCAGTTTGGGACCATTATCCTGTTAGTCTGTTACATATGGATAAATTTTGTTTTGAGTACAGTGGACGCAAGAATTTATGTCTTTTTATCTTTTTGAACTTGTCAATTTCTTGATAACATGTAAGAACTCTTTTCGAAAATGAATTTGGAATTTCCCGAAGATATATAACATTGGGAGAATAGAACTTAGAAAGGGCTCGGATTATCTCTTTATGTAAATTAGGAAAATCTGCATGAGAACAATCTCTAAATTTTTTAGTTATGATAATTACATTGACGTTTGCCAATAAAAGAGGAGGGTTTGCGATAAACTGTCAGTCAGCCTAAATTCTTATCGAATTTTTCATAACGGATCATACTAAGATAATTCCACTCTTTTGAAGTCTTACAAGGCTTTTGGTATTCAGAATAAATGATAATGTTTGGTGAGAGGTATTAAAGCTTGAGGCAATGTTTTGTTTCCCAGATAATGAGAAAACAAAAAAAAAAAAAAAAAAAAAATCACCAATTTGGTGAGGTTTTTTTTTTTATTTATTTATAATATTTCTCTGTCTTCTCCTCGTTAAAAATATCATTCATTCTTTTCTTACTCTCCTAATCCTCTCTTCATCTCATTTTTTATTTTCTCCAAAATAAAGTTTTTTTTATTAACAATTAAGTGAAATTTTTTTAAAGTTCAAAATTTTAAAAGGTTAAATTTTATTTTGTAAAATTCACAATATTTTTAATTAAATTTAAATAAAAAAGTTAAAAATTTACTATATTTTTGAAATTGTTAAACATTATTTCAATTAATTTCTAAATAAAATATCAAAAGAATAAAAATATAATTTTATTTAATTCCCATCACGAAACACTCATATATCAAACAAAATCATTTAATTACAATTTTGGTTTCGAACACTTAACCAAACATTATTATTAGAATGTCGATCATGTTTCTCATTTCGAACAATCATGTTTCTATTTTCATTTTCATATCCGACACTTGAAGTTGAACCAAAAGCTTTATCATCACACAATAGGTCGTGAATGAGTGATAATAGATTCTATATAACTAGAATTATTAAGATGCGAAATGAGTGGAGTTACCAAAGGTGTAAAAATATTCATAACTTCCCATTATTAACCTTTTTAATTTTCATAGAGCAATTTGTAACTATTTCATAAAATTAATTATGAGATCACTAGTATTTGCTAAACAAGCACAAATCTGCTAGATATATACCTCTCATTTTTAGAATCTAATTAGAAAACAAAGTTCTAACTAATTATAAATGAGCTAGAATTAATCTTCTATTCCAAAAAGAATGTCTTCCTCCCACAGTCCCACTTACCATACCATTTGATATTTATTCATATTCCAATCTATAAAAGAAGTGAAATATTATCCTGCTTAAAAGAATCTTCTATGCATGAGGGCCTAAATTCTAAAAATAGTACAAAACACTTTATATTTTGGATCTCTATGTTGGGATAATAAGACTTGTTTTCAATTGCTTTTGCATTTTAAAACTAACTATGAAAAGCTGATCAATCTCCATATTTTAGCACCATGACTATAAAATTTGTCTACAGAAAAGCAAACCATTTCTTCTCTCTAACTTTTTTCTCCCCATCTAACAACATAAAAATAAAAATAAGGGGAAGCTCCATTGCCCCCACTTTCCCACCATCCTACCTCCCTCAAAATTCAAAATTTTGTCTTATCTCATTTTTTTTATTATTATTTTTTTTTTTATAACACACACACCCTCACATGCATCCTACAGGAATCGAACTCGAGACCTGTAGGTCGGGAAGCTAAATCACTCTCATTTTGTGAGAGTGATTTATCTCCTTTGATGAGAGTATATTTCTCTCTTTGACAAATTTAGTCTTCATTTTGGAGTTTTTTTAAACATTAAAAAAAATCTATACCTTTCATATGAATGTGGGTAAGGGAGAAATCTCAATTTCTGTCTTCTCACGATCTAGTCATCACTCTTTAGAAATTCATGGATTTTGAACTATGTTGCAGAGAAATTTTATTATAGGTATAATCTTGGTTTTTGATCAGTTACTATGCAGAGTTACATTGGTTTTTAATATTTTTATTTAATATACCTGATTTGATAAAAAAAAAATTATGTTTTACAACTTGATTACCTTTTTTACCTTATCTTATTTAAATCAAATTTTGGTTAATTAAAAATTATATTTTTAAAATTTTTAAAAAATAACATCTAATATAATAGAACACATTTTATTCAATATACCTTTTTTTATATTTTAATATTTTCATTTAATATACTTGATTTGAAAAAATAAATTTATGTTTTACAATTTAATTATTTTTTTTATTTCAATCAAGTTTTGATTAATTAAAAATTATATTTTTAAAATTTATAAAAGATAACATTTAATACACTAGAAAACCATTAATATGTAGAGTTCATAAATATATGCATTCTTATGATAATATTTTATATTCAAAATTATTAATTTTAAAATTTTTATTTTTTTTACAACATTACATTGTATTTATACATTTTTTAATAATTTTGATTTGTTGTTTAAAAAACAATATATTGCACATTTATTAAAAAATAATTAAAAAAATCGTACTATTTGCCATCCAGTTATTAGATCAATATGTTTAATTATTTCAATATTAAAACACTTATTATTTCAGATTTTAGATTTTAAATTGTAATTTTCAAATTTCAGTTTTATAAAACAGGCCAAAGTAAATTTATCTTTTTTTTGTGTGTTTGGCTTTTGTACAATTTAAGCAAGTATGACTTTAGGTCTTTTGCTTAATTGTTGTATTGCACTGAAATTATAAGAGCAAATTACCTACAAATTCATGTTTGTAATAAAATTATCGATTTTGACAAAAAATTGGGGTAGAGCAAGGGAATCAATCATGCATAAAGAGTTGAGATGCAAGAACTTACCTTCTTTGAAATTTTATGCTGCTGTCAGTAAAATACACTACTCCACTATCTTGATCAAGAACCAATCCATTGGTGAATTTGAAAGGAATTCCTTGGGCTTCTCTTGCCATTGGGGTAGCCAATCCACCTTGAGAGCCCACAGCAAGAAGTCCCATATAAGCATCTGCTATGTAAAGATCACCATTCTTTTGATTGAAAGATAGGCCCAGTGGTCTCCCACATATTGCTTCTGTCTCAACATTATCCCTTGAACTTTCACAACCATTTCTGTTTGCATAATATTGTGACTTGTGAGCTTCAGCAAATAATAAACTTTTTATGAAACTATTGACAAAAAATGAACTATTCTATTCTTGCAAAAAAAATTGTCCAAAAATGGTTACATGGTGATGCTTATTGTGTTGTCCTTAAATGCAATGATATGTGAATCAAATAAAACAAATGAATTTAAAAGGTCAGCTGCAAAGAGCATAGTTGTGCCATTGCGACATTATGAATGTGTTGATCTTTTAATTTGTTTGTTCTTTTGTGAGCTAAACTTTGTTGATATAATGATACTTTAGGATCACCAAACATGTGTCTTTTAACTTGTGCGAATTTTCAGACAAATAGAAGGTTGGCATTTATGAGATCGAGTTGGAGCAACATTGATGGGAAGAGTCCTCTAGAAGAGCAAAAATAGGAGGGACACAAATATAACTGAATTTGGATTTTTGTATCATTTGGTGTATCGTAATTATAACACTCTTTATAAATATGAGACTAACTCTCTAAATAAAACTAAAAGTCTATCAAATGATTAATAAATTTTAAAGGATAAATAATTATACCTGTGTTATGTTATGAACATATTGTGAATGTCCATCCAAATACACCATGCTCTACCACTTTATCTCTCATTATTCCTATAACTCATGTAACATCATCCCATTATCACCCATTACTTTGTAACCTATGTAACTTATGTAACTCTTGGTGTTTTCATTTAGCACATTATAAGTTACAAGGTACCTCAAGCCTATAAATAGAGGATTATGTGAAAGAGATAGATGGTTGAAAGGCTTACTACATTTTGTTCTACATTGCTCTATAATACTCTCTATCTTTCTAGCATTTTTCATACTTGTTTCATAATTGATTGTAGTAGTTGTAACATAAGATTTATATCTCTACTTTGTAGTAGTGGTATAACAACTTGTTACACAATATAATACTACAAGTTTGTAGTATTTTTATAACACGTTATCAGCACGAATTCTCTACCAATTGAGAAAGTTGGAGCAAATAAAATTCAAGTTGCATATTGAAAGAATTGTTAAGTATAGGTTTGGAATTTTGGTAAGTTTATATGGTAATACTTTTCATTTTCAATTAATTTATTTTCTACTATGAATTTATACTATTGGATATAACATATTGAATATTATATATGGATTAATTTGAAAGAAAAATTCAACCACTTGAAGTTGGTTGTCATTTCAAAAGCACGGCATATTTGATAAAAATATGTCATATAATCAAAATAATGATTACCGTGACAAGAAATAAAATAACCTCCAGAAGTGGGTTAATAAAATTGAAAGAAAGAAAAATGACAAAAGAATTACTACCAATGTGGTATGGTATAGAATATCATTGGACTCGTACCTGTCGTACTGCAAAGCATATCGTTAAGCTTTATCATACATCATTGAAAAATAAATGCCACAATGTTGAGATAAATTTTATTGATAAAATATTATTATAATGCTAATATGATAAATATCGACATAGCAAATTATTATTGTTAACACCCTGAAGGTGTAATATAATCATATTTTATTCACCCTGAAGGTGAAATATAACCATATTTTATAAATAAAACCCTGAAGGTACAATATGATTATATAATTTTATTGTTTTGTATATTTTATGTAAAATTTCAATTATGCAATTTATTTATATTATATTATACATATATACAAATTATATGATAGATATAATTTCCAATAATACATAAATTATTGTTTTGTATCTTTTATGCAAATTTTTAATTATGCAAGTTATTTATATTTATTGATTAATATTTATTTATAATGTCTCAAATTCTTCCTGAAGAAGATATGAATGTATGTTTTTTTGAAGAAAAACAAATACCAAATGTTTGAAATCAAATAAAGTAGATTTATTTGTTAATCACCCCGAAGGTGATACTAGTCACTTGATTAGTGATGAAAATGTCCAAGAATAAATATATTTGTTGCTTATTTTGATGTAATGAATAAACATTATCATTAGATGTCTCAAATAATAATAAAAATAGTTATTATTAATACATTTATTTGAAATATTTCTTTTATACTTAAAGAAATTAAAACAATTCTCATTTAGAATTTTTATTTTGTGAAGAATATGGACGTTGCAATGATCAATGGCAAAGAACTATGTCTCGAAGACAGTGCAAAAAAAAAAAAAAACATTCCATACTAAAATATAAGAAATATTTTTCTTATATAATCATGAAAGAAATTCATGTTAGTACTATATCTGGTAGTACAAAATTGATTGAAGGCTCCGGAAGAGCAATAATAATTTTACCAGGAGGAACAAAATTTTGCATTGGAGATGCATTATATTCTTCTAAATCTCAAAGAAATTTGTTAAGCTTTAAAGATATTCGCCGAAATGGATATCATATTGAGACTAAAAGTGAAGGTAATAATGAATACTTGTATATTACAAGTATAGATTTTGGAAAGAAAATTACCTTAGAAAAATTACCTTCTCATTCCACTGGATTATATTATACTTATATTTCTACAGTTGAAATATATGCAACAGTAAATTAGAAGTTTACTGATCCTAATGATTTTATTGTTTGGCATGACCGGTTGGGCCATCCCGGTTTTATAATGAAGCGAAGAATTTTAGAGAATTCATATGGTCATTCTTTGAAGAGCCAGAAGATTCTTCAATCTAATGAATTCTCATGTGTTGCTTGTTCTCAAGGCAAATTAATTATAAGACCATCACCAATGAAAATTCGTACTGAATCTCCTGCATTTTTAGAACGCATACATGGTGATATTTGTGGGCCTATTCACCCACGTTGTGGACCATTTAGATATTTTATGGTTTTAATTGATGCATCAACTAGATGGTCATATGTATGTTTATTATCAACTCGCAACCTGGCGTTTGCGAAATTACTTGCAGAATTAATTCGGTTACGAGCACATTTTCCGGATTACCCTATTAAGACAATCCGTCTTGATAATGTTGGTGAATTTACATCTCAATCTTTTAATGATTATTGTATGTCTATTGGGATTAGTGTTGAACATCCTGTCGCTTATGTTCATACACAAAACGGTTTGGCAGAATCGTTTATTAAACGTCTTCAATTAATTGCGAAACCATTGCTTTTGAGAACTAAACTTCCAACAACTGTTTGGGGACATGCTATTTTGCATGTTGCAACACTAATTCGCATATGGCCAACAAATTATCATGAATTCTCTCCCCAACAATTGGTTTTTGGTCAGAAACCAAATATTACCCATCTTAGAATTTTTGGATGTGCGATTTATGTTCCAATTGCTCCACCACAATGCACAAAGATGGGACCTCAAAGGAGATTGGGAATATATGTTGGGTATAAATCTCCATTTATAGTGAAATATCTTGAACCAACAACTGGAGATTTATTTACGGCTCGTTTCGCTGATTGTCATTTTGACGAATCAGTTTTCCCAATATTAGGGGGAGAAAATAAACAGCTGGTTAAGAAAATTAGTTTGAATGAATTATCATTATCTCATTTTGATCCTCGTACAAATCAATGTGAACTGGAAGTTCAAAAGATAATTCATTTGCAACGTTTAGCAAATCAATTGCCAGATGCTTTTACTGACCCAAAACGTGTAACTAAGTCACACATACCGGCTGTTAATGCTCCAATTCGAATTGATGTCCCTGAAGGACCTTCTACCACTAGTAATCAATTAAAGGCACACATGAAACGTGGTAGAACAATCGGTTCCAAAGACAAAAATGCTTGAAAGAAAAAAGGAGCAAATAATAATCATGCAAAATCGAGGTAATTGAGGTTCCAAAAGAATCTTCAAAAATGAAAATTCCCGACATGACGAATAATAAACTTCCAGAAGAAGTTCAGGTACCTGAAAATTCTGATAATCATGAGATCTCAATAAATTATGTCATGACTGGGGAAAGGTGGAATCGATATAAAATCGACGTCGATGATAAATTTGCCTATGCTGCAGCAATTACTATCATGAATGAAAACGAGGATCATGAACCAAAGTCTGTGGATGAATGCAGACGAAGAAATGATTGGCCAAAATGGAAAGACGCAATTCAAGCAGAGTTAGACTCGTTGGCAAAACGTAAAGTTTTTGGATCAATAATACGCACACATGAAGATGTGCAGCCAGTGGGTTATAAATGGATTTTTGTGCGAAAACGAAATGAGAATAATGAAATTGTGCGATATAAGGCTCGACTTGTTGCACAAGGTTTTTCCCAAAGACCTGGTATTGATTATGAGGAGACATATTCTCCCGTGGTGGATGCAACAACTTTTCGTTATTTTCTTAATCTGGCAGCAAATGAACGACTTGAAATGCGTTTAATGGATGTTGTAACAGCCTATTTGTATGGCTCACTTGATAATGATATTTATATGAAAATCCTTGAAGGATTCAAGTTGCCTAAGGAAAATAATTCAAGTTCTCGAGAACTTTATTCAATTAAATTGTGCAAATCCTTTTATGGATTAAAACAAGCTGGACCCATGTGGTATAATCGCCTTAGTGAATATTTGATGAAACAAGGCTATATGAATGATCCTATTTGTCCATGTGTTTTTATTAAAAGATCTGCATCCGAATTTGCAATCATTGCAATTTATGTTGATGATTTGAATATTATTGGAACTCCTGAAGAGCTCGAAAAAGCTGTTAACTCTTTGAAACAAGAATTTGAAATGAAAGATCTTGGAAAGACAAAATTTTGTCTTGGATTGCAAATTGAGCACTTGGAAAATAGAATATTTTTGCATCAGTCGGGTTATACAGCTAAAGTGCTTAAAAGATTCTATATGGATAAAGCACATCCCATAAGCACGTCTATGGTTGTAAGATCACTTGATGTGCATAAAAGATCCTTTCCGACCTCGTGAAAATGATGAAGAATTACTTGTTCCAGAAGTACCATATTTAGTGCTATGGAGCATTAATGTATCTTGCTAGTCACACATGTCCCTGATATCTCATTTGCTGTGAATCTACTAGCAGATATAGTTTTCACCTACACGAAGGCATTGGAATGGTATAAAACATATATTCGTTACCTTTAAGGTACGATAGATATGGGTCTTATTATTCTAAGGCAATCAAGTTTGATCTAATAGGTTATGCAGATGCTTGAATATTATCTGATCCTCATATGGTCGTTCACAAACGGGTTATGTGTTCACATGTGATGGTACAGCTATTTCTTGGCGTTCTATGAAACAAACTATAGCTGCTACTTCTTCAAATCATGCTGAAATATTGGCAATTCATGAAGCAAGTCGGGAGTGTTTTTGGTTGAGATCAGTGATCCATCATATTCGAGAAACATGTGGTTTGCATTTGGATAAGAAAGTTCCCACTGTTTTGTTCGAAGATAATGCTGCATGCATTGCTCAATTGAAGGATGGATACATTAAAGGTGATAGAACAAAACCATCTCACCAAAATTCTTTTTCACGCATGATCTTCAGAGAAATGGTGAAATTCATGGTACAACAAATTCGTTCAATTGACAATTTGGCAGATATTTTCACTTAAATCACTACTGACTTCAACATTTGAAAAGTTAGTTATATAAGATTGGAATGCGTCGATTGAAAGATGTCAAATGATTGCTTAAGAGGGGGAGTTATTATACATTGTACTCTTTTTTCCTTAACAAGGTTTTTTCCCATTAGGTTTTTCCTGGTAAGGTTTTAACGACCGGCAATGTTATATATGAAAAATGTACTCTTTTTCCTTCCTAGGTGTTTTTATCCCATTGGGTTTTTCCTAGTAAGGTTTTAACGAGGCATTTATTCTTAAAGATGGACATCCAAGGGGGAGTGTTATGAACATAATTGTGAATGTCCATCCAAATACACCATGCTCTACCACTTTACTTCTCATTATTCCTATAACTCATGTAACATCATCCCATTATCACCCATTACTTTGTAACCTATGTAACTTATGTAACTCTTGGTGTTTTCATTTAGCACCATTATAAGTTACAAGGTACCCTCAAGCCTATAAATAGAGGATTATGTGAAGAGATAGATGGTTGAAAAGGCTTACTACATTTGTTCTACATTGGCTCAAATAATACTCTCTATCTTATCTAGCATTTTTCAATACCTTGTCTTCATAATTGATTGTAGTAGTTGTAACATAAGATTTATATCTCTACTTTGTAGTAGTGGTATAACAACTTGTTACATAATATAATACTACAAGTTTGTAGTATTTTTATAACATGTTAAAATTTTATAAAGTGTTATATCAAAAATGACACAGAAAATTCATTGGCATATCCAGTGGTTATTAGCTTTTTGGATTTTCTATTTTACTAGTTTACTAATTTCGCGTTTCATTTTCTATTTCACTATCTTGTTTAGACAAATTATCAAATAAAATAATTTAATTTAAGTGGATCCCTATTAGTATTAAATAAAAAAAACACTTAATCAATCAAAATGAGTATAATAGGGAGTGATACATTAATTTTGAAACACAATATTTGAAAGGTTATTAACCTAGCTATTTAAATAGATTTAAATTTGTAAAATGATACAACTACATATTTAGGAAAAAAAATACGTGAAAGCGTAATAGTTCAGAAATCTCTTTTTTTTTTTGTTGCTATTTACATTAAAATAAATAATAGTTCAAGAAGGTTGTTTGCAATTTACACTAAAGTAAATACTATTATGGTAGTGAATAATAAAAAAATTTCAAAATTAATAATGTATGAAATTTATTAAAAATTTGTTAAATAACACTTTTTCATTAACATTTATCCACCACTGCATGTAATATTTTTTCAAATAGAATGAAAACCATTTTAGTAAAGGAATTTTCCTAAATTTGTTTGGATTCTCATGTATTACCTACTATCACTATGGTTTACCCATCATCCTTTTAACCTATGAACAGATGGACTAATACCCACCTCAAAAAAAATTAAAAACACAAAGCAAATCTAGATAAGAATGGCAGCAATCAATCTAGGAAGAATTTGGTGAATCATTCCAAAGCTGACCTACATATATATTGTCCTTTTAAGAGTGTCGGACAAAGTCAAGAAAGTGTCCAATTATTATTAATGCTAAATGTTAATATCAATTTTTTGAGTCCAAATCTGTTTTAGCTGAAATGGTATCAGAGACAACAAACTGAATGATTTAAGTTTATCTTTTGGGGTCATCAATTAAATGATAATCATCCCCAAATGACCAAAGAAAATTTGTTGGTTGGATTAATTATTGAGGTCGTTTCTAACATCTCTACATAGTATGTTTTTTAATTCTTTGACTTGGTTTTGTTAATGTATAGATGGATTGCAAATCATAGACAAAAACTTTGGTCAAATGGGTTTATATACAATACGTGTTTAATATATAAAATAAGTAATTAATGATTCTACGTGTTGAAATTATATTTATTAAGCGTTATAATTATATTTATCTCGTTTGACATGGATCCAAATGTAAATCATATTAAAAGTGTCTCAAAATGAATGAGATGTAAATGTAAAAATGGACATTGCAGAAACTTTGTCCAAGTGAATTGAGAGAGGAAATAATTCATTTCACACAAGGAGACAAATCCAATATCGTACATGCCAGTTTTTCTAACCCCTATAAATGCTCTGCAGTAATACGAACCCCATTGACTGTTTCTTCACATGCTTATGGATTTTTCTTTTAAGCCATATGCTTATGATGATTATATCTATCCCAGTCTTTTTTGGGCTTTTCATAGGAAACATATGTAAAACAGCCAAAAAAAAAAAAAAAAAAAAAGAGCCATAGAGTAGAGCATAGATGATTTTTGAAGAATCAGTTCACTTTTTCAGTGGTAATAATTGATGACATCTTAGCCATCAATATCATGCATAAGAAGAAAAGTTTGAAGATTTTATAAATTTTTTAAAATTCTGATTATAATTCATTTCTTTTTCTTGAATCTTTGTATTTTCATCTTTATTGCAGTGTTGTTACAGTTAGATGTGAAAATGTATGCACCATAGAATTTTCTAACCATGACAAAATTCCAAGGGATGATGGGATTTGGCTTGGTGGATGATGCATAGATAGATCAGTCAAAAAAAAAAAGAAAAAAAAAAAAAAGAAGGGAACTAGTATTAAAAGTTTTTGCTATACATACAACAGTAACCAGAGGAAGAAAGAAGTGTGAAGTTTAATCTACAAATGACCCTGAATTGTCTGACTCCGGTGAATTGGCTATAACCTAGAAACTGTCGGCAATCAGGATTTTTGTTTCTTTCATCCGCGTTATAATTTATAAATATTCACGTATATTTCATTAAAACCTTATAAAATTATGAGTGAAACTTAAAGAATAAGTGTTAAATACAAGTAGTTAATATTTATGAATTAAAAACAGAAATTGAAACAAAGATAGTAAATGAAGATCCACTGGCTGTCTTGGTCCAAAAACAGAAAACACTTCATGTTTGATTGAAAAAAAATTAGCTTTCTTTTGATATCTAACTACTCTTTGATTCAGAATACACGGGAGGGGTGTAGAGGAGGATGGGATCTAATGCAAGTTCTCAAACAATGTTGAAGTTGTATAAAAAATGCCTAAAAACAAGAAATTTATTGGAGTTTTACCCATGGGGTAGGCAAAGTTAATGCATGCGCTTAGATTTGATGCACGTGTAATCCTTTCATAGCATTACAACAGTTGAAGTCAGATGCCAAAATCAATGAGATTAAATAGCTGTCATGTCATAATTCATATCCAGGATTTGGGCCATGGTAGAATGCCAATAATTTTGCCTTTCTTATTCAGGGTTTTCACAGTTCACCATCAACTTCAATCCTCAGGCGATGTACGTATTGTTAATGAATTATTTTTGGCATTCAAATTGTTTAATCCCCATGTGTATGTATGTGAGAAAGTAACTCCATCAATGTTCATCAATTCCAACAAAAAAAAATTGCATCTGTTGACCACTTCAAGGCTTCAACCGTTAAAATGATAATCGTATGACCAAATGTATGTACACAATATTCAAAATTATAAATTCCGGACATCCAAACCGGGCCACGCTAGCCCTGCCGTTACGATCATGCACGTGACAGGTAAATCGCGGGATGCGCCCTAACTGGCAGCCTGCAAGGATATCCAATGGGATTCGACCTCCAGGTGCGCCCTCAGAAATATTTCACCCAGGCAACGCACCCACAAGGAATCGAACCCGCATGGAACGCAATTTCTCCACACCTTATCTCCTTGCCACTTACCAGCTAGGCTATGCCCGGGCATATGTACACAATACTAACATATGCATATTGTTGCAAAACGTTTTGACGAAGTTTTCCATGCATCTGAACATCAAACATCCCCGCCCCCCACCCCCCCTCCCAATTCCATCAGCGTAGGTTGAGTGCATTCAATTATCAAGAAAAACAAATTCTGGTGCATGGCTGCTAATTGAACATGTTAAACTTTGATGGGATTTGTTTTGGTATCCATACAGGGTACATGGGATTCTTTATTTTGTGTTAATTTTCATGGCAACAAAGCGTAAAGATGATCACAAAACGCAGAAGAGTAAGCAGGGAAAGACTGTTATTCTAACCTGTTTGGAGTTGTTACAGCAAAATTAATCCAGCGACTCTCATTTCCTTGCCATTTAATTATCCGGCCATCAGAAACTCCAGTATAAGGGCCATCGCCGTTTCTGTCAAATGCAAAGCTCTCAGGCCCGAATGCACCAGAAATTGGGAAGATTTCAGGGCGTTGATTCTGATTGTTTAGAGGACTGACAATTCTAATGTGACAAACAGAGACTAAAGTAGCTATTAGGAGTACAATTAAGGTAGCAAGAATTTTCTTGTAGCTCATGGCTTTATTTAGAGCTGCAAGCAACACAAAAATGTTTGCCAATAAATTCCACAAAGAGAGGAGAGAGGAGGGAGTATGGAGTATGGGAATGTGATAGTTAAACTGACATTGTGGAATGCATATTTTGCTGATATATATGGAGAATGATGTTTCCTAAGAAAGTCAGAATAACGTCTAATTTATTTATTTATAAATAAATGCATACTCTGCTTTTTAGTTACCAGTAGTCCAGTACATTGAGGGTTGAGATTGGCTAATTGATAGACTCAAGTGGCGATGAGTATTAGATTGTGCAGAATTATTATTTTTTTCTTGAAGCAATAATTTCATTAATTAACGAAGATGAAATACAATACAATACAGTTAAATAGCTGATTTAAAAACTTTGTAGATTTGACTAATACAAAACTTAAAATCATTCGCAAGTAATAAAAACAAAAAAATAAAATAAAAATTTGGTTAATTAAAAGTTAAAACTGAAGTACATTCTTCTCTTAAGTTTATGCATCACATAAATTTCTTCCTTTCTAAACTCTGAAAAAGATGATTCATTGTCCAACACAGCATGAAAGTGAGGTTCGATCTATATTATTTGTATTCATTAGCATTAAATATAGCAAAGTTTATCAGTTTTGTCTCCAGAAAGTGAACTTTTTGCAATTATTTGATAAAATAATTATGCATGCCAAAACCCTCTTCAATCCCAGGGTGTTTTGATATATAATGCACATGTATTCCTGCCCCTCTTCTTTACATCTTCCTTTCTAATATTACATAATTAGACCCAATAAATAAATAAATAAATTTGAAGCATGTCAAAGCCAAGATGGCGAGTGCATAGCTTTGAACGTCCAATTTTGATAGTTTGAAGAAAGAATTCTTTGCAAGAAAAGCTTATTTTCACCAAAATGGTATTTTTCCAATCATGATTTCTACCAAATTAACGTTCCCTTTCATGAAAACTTAGCATCTCCTTAGAATAATAGCTCGATATAAAGCTACAAACATATGTTCCCGTCAATTAAAACCATTCCGTTCAGGCCACCACCCACATAAAGTATGGCGGTTTGACTTTCTTGGCCAAATGTTACAATCGATCATTCATATTATGTGTATGATCAAATTTTGTTTGGCTGTACGTATGGAATTGGTGGTGGACGAGTTAGGGTGAAGATAAGAGATTTTCTTTTATTTCCATTTTCAGTTTTGATTCCTCCCAATCAATCATCTATGAAGAATATCATGCATGAATTTGAAGGTTTGGAAAAAAAACATTAATTATCATATGCATGGACCATTAATTATATGGAAAGGGACGTGTTTTTTTTTTTTTGATATTACGCACATTGGCTCCACCATATTCCGGCATTGGAAAGAAGTTTAGGTTAGTTTAGTTAATATAAAATGAGCAAACTGAACTCTTTAAACCGTCATTCCATACAATTCAATCGTCACGAAAACTAATTTTTTGAGAGTAAATTTGTCCAAACAGCTTAAATTCTCTTTTCTCATTCTCTCTCATTAGATCTTCTTCTCGCGGATTTCTTTCTCTTTTCCATCTCTCTCCATCGTCTGATAAAACATCTCCATCGTATCAACATTCGATGTTTCCAAATTCAAACGAAATTAGGGTTCTGAATTTATTCCCTTCCCAAACCCCTATCAATCTTCAACATCAATTCTTGATTCACCTTCTCCTGCATCACATGTGTTTTTTATGGGTCCCTGGTGGAATCTTACAGTGGAAAGGCAAGCTCAAGACAAAATTCATAGAATAGAACAATACAAGCCAATTAAAATTGTAAGATTTATTATCAAGAATACAGTTGAAGAGAGAATCTTAAAGTTAAAGTTGCAAGAGAAGAAGGAATTGGTTTTTGAAGGAACTGTTGGTGGCTCTTCAGAGGCTTTAGCAAAATTGACAGTTGTCGATTTGAGATTCCTGTTTTTCAACTAAGTATTTCATGGAAACTTATGATCTCTGTTTTGCCTTTTTGGCTGGCATATGCTCATCATCTTTGATTTGTTGCTGAACTTCTCCTTTTGACCTAATACCCATTCATTGATGTTTCTTGCTAAGGCTATCAGAACATGAAATACTCTTTTTTTTTATCTAATGAATGGGGATATGTTCATTTACTTTAAAAAAAAAGTGAAAGATCTTGTAAGATATTATTTTAGATGTTGTTTATGTATCTTCAATTCTGGGTTTTGATAAGCTCATTTTTGTTTATTATTCTTTTCCACCATTTGGTTTAGTTGGAATATTTTTTGTCCATTCTTCTTGATGAGCACAGAATAATTCATATTTTTATGCACACTTTAATGTGGTTGATGGGGTAAAATTTGTACTTAATTGTGTTTATTCTTGCAGAATTTAGAAGATCCAATGATGCGGGATTGGTGAGAGGAAAAGATGGATTTGGCATGCTTTCTAGAAGATTTAATGGTTGGAGATAAGATTGAAAAATATGGCAGTGCAAGGATGTTGGACAGCTACCAAATGGGTGGAAGAATTAGATTAGGAAACTTATCTTTATAGCCTCCTGTGGCTTATTTGAATTTGAAAACAAGAGGATTCTTTCTTTAAGTTGGATGAGGAAGTTTTATTTTCTCTCCTATATAAGAGAGTAGAATCATTAGGGTTGGAACAACTTTTGGAGGTCAGCTTTTTCATAGTTCTGCAGTTTTGCAGAGTTCCAGATTTACAACAAGAACATAAACGACGGGCGGCTCGGTTTGCTTTTCTTAATTCAGATTTATTTCTCTTAATTATTTCTTTTGTTTTTAATTATGATTAGTGAGTAGTTTCTTTTCTGGCTTTAAGTAAGAAGCACTAATGTAAATTGTGAGACCTAAATGCTTTAATTAAACTTTCTTTGATTTAATTCCAAGAGTTTTCTGAATCTAAAGTTAATTATCTAGATTAATTAAAGCCTGATCAACTTTAATGAATTTAGGTAGAGCCAATTAATCCCTTGTTAAATCACTGGATTTAATAGGTAAGATTAATTAGTGGAGAAGCTACTGTCTCGGTAGATGGAAATAATTGGTTAACAAGTTGTTGCATGTTGATCATGATATGATTTGTTAGAGTTAGGTTCTTCACTACTTAATGCTTTTATAACGTTGAATCTGGTGTTTAGCTGATTCCGGCCAGGTTATGTTATGAATAGGGAATTAATTGATTAAGCTGATACTTGTTAATTAACGAATAATTAAGGGAGAATTGGGATATGTCAGAGCTGATTCTTGGTAACCTATAACTAACTGATTAAATAGAGATTGTTATCTTTGAGTCGATGAACAATAAGCAATTGATTAGTGTGGAATTACTTATTGCCGGATCTTTCTTTTATTAAGTAATTTCTGAATTTTATTATTTTGTTATTTATTTGGTGATTTAGTTTAATCATTTGAGTACTTAATTATATCGTTGTTATTATTGGTAAATTAACGAAAATAGAAGGTAGTGTTGTTCCTCGTGGGACGACCTTACTCACACTATACTTAATTTATTGTTTGAGAGTAAGTTAATTAATTTGGTACAAAACGACACACCACTTCTTTTTTACCATTTACCATTTGATTTGGTTGGAAAGAATTAATTTTTTTCATTGTGTTTTCAAATTAGATTGCTTCTATAGTGATTTTTCGGTATAGTTTAAGAGAGAGTTAAATTTGAAAGGAACAAAGAGAGAAGATGAGAAGGGAATGTTGTCTAAACAAATTTACCCTTGAAAAAGTTGATTTTCGTATGCACTAATAATTGAATTGGATGGAATGATCTGAATACGTGGGTTTAAAGATTTCAGTGACTTTTTTGGCTACTTTAATAATTTAATGATCAAAAGTCGGATTTAAAAAAAGTTTAGTGACGATCCGGGCAGTTTGCTCATATAAAATTTGCATTGCTTAAATAATTAGTATACGTATGTTGCAAATTAAAACGATAACAATTGGTCTCGCATGAAACAGTTTCATATATGTAATGGTGAGTTAAATATAATTTCAACGCAATAAAAGTAATACAAAATTATAATTACAATTCCAATGACTATTAATTATTCTTTTTATATAAGAAGTATTAACCACATTTTTTATATATGAACCAGTTTCACTTTAAAATGTTTGATTGATGAATTTAACGAAATTAAAATAGCAGTTATGAATCAAGAAGAAATTTGATCACACATAAGATAACTTTTATTAATCTCTTTTATCAGATAAATAAGATTAATATTAATCTTGGGGTCAATCTGAATTCTGATGATGCATTTTGGAGATGGATTATTTGTAAATATTTCTATGATTCTCATATCCTGCTGGGAAGTTTCAGTATGTCATACTGGCTACTGCCCTCAAGATAATCAATTAACCAACTTCAAAAAACATTAAAATCACCGTTTACGAAAGCTATTATTATTAACAAACAAGATCTGCAAAATTTGTTAGCAAATTCTTGACATTTTTTTTTTGTATCATCACGTAAAAGAATCAACGTTATAGGTGCCAGAATCAAACAACAACACTAGTGTTTTAGCATAAAAAAAGATATTTTGTCGCCAAAATGATCGATGCCAAAATCATACAACAGCCGCCAAAGATCATCAGTATGGAAGACTTTTTGGAGGCCAAAATCAAAGACAATTACATGTTGTTGTGGCCAATTCTATACTCTAAAACATCATGATTTCCTTGCCTATGATTAAGTCTATTAATTAACTACGAAACTACATAATTAGTTATCATTAATGTAGATCAATCGTGGAAGTTTGTAAACAAATTTGTTAGAAAATGATCATCACTTTTGTTTCGCATACTTCCTCCAAACACAATAAAATCATATAGAATCATTAACACAATAAAAGATGCATAAAAGGAGGTCTAAATAAGAAATAATTTACAGAAATTAGACTAAATGTATATATAAAAATTTATACAAGGGACAAAATTACAGAAAATTCACTACATATTGCTCTTATTCAACAAAGAAATAAATAAATTGTTTTAACTATTTATGCTTTACTTAATTTGACTACAGATGTAGTCACCACAGAACCTATCCACAAGTATCCATTTTCTTCATCTACCTCACTTGCATACTGCCATTCCTGTCCATATTTATCCTGGATTACCTCTACAATCCTACCATTTGCATCCAGTCTAGCAGCCATTCCAAGCCCACTAAAGTACCCTTGTCCTCCATTTATCGCCACCCAAAAATCTCCCTTCTTATTCCTTCTAATGTTATCAGGGGCTCCAGGAAGCATAGTAAAAACTTCAGTTTTGTTTGCCCTTGGCGAAGTAAGCCAATATCTTAATACTCTGTTGTTTGTAGTTTCTGTAAACAGGAGAAAATCACCATTTTTACTGAGTTCAACACCGTTCGGAAACATAAGTTTGTCCAAAACAACGGTTACTATGTTCGTTTTGGTATCAAACTTTAATAACCTTCCTGTGTTGTCGCCTGTAAGGATTATGGATTCATAGTCCTTTCTTTCGAATCTTGTGCTACTGTCAGTGAAATATATTATCCCACTTGTATGATCAAAAACCAAATCATTGAGAAACTTGAAAGGGATTCCTTGCACTTGGGTTGCAATTGGTGTAGCCAATCCACCGTTAGCGCCTACTACAAGTAGTCCCTTGTAAGCATCTGCAATGTAGAGCTGACCAGTTTTATGGTCGAACCTTACGCCCAATGGTCTCCCACATCTGGCCTCAGTTTGTACATAATCATCACTACCTTCGCAACCCCATCTGCAAAACAATTTATAACTAAGGAAAATCTTCTAACACTTAATTTGCACATATATTTTTACAAAAGAAACAAGATTAATTGTAAGCTAGAAAAGAAAAAAAGAATTAAAAAAAGGTCAAAAGTCATGTAATAGTAAATATCGTATTAAGAATTATTTCTTTTCTCTATTATTTTTCTTTTTGGTTATAATAGGTTAGAGGTAAGAAATTTTTTTTAGTGAGGGCAAGACTAAATATATAGTGATAAACATGAAATGAAATAGTAAGAATATAAAAAATATAATATTTATTTGAATTAGTTATACAAATTTAGTGTTCAAATATAACTTTAAAGATAAAATATGATACTTAAATTTGAATATTTTATATTTTTTTAATAATTATATAATTTAATTCTTTTTTAACCGTGCAGTTAACATTGTAATCACTACATCATACATCACAATATGATACTTAAATTTGAAATTTTATATTTTATTAATAATTATATAATTTAATTTTTTTTTAACCGTGCACTTAACATTGTAATCACTACGTCTGTCGTGAGTTGGGTGGAATATTGGAATTAAGACAAGGAATACAATTGGGCCAATATTGGGCCATCAGTAGCATTACAATTAGAAATAAAGCATGTAAAGATAGTTAGGCCCAGTAGTGTTAGAATGACTAAATGTTGAAAGAATAGTTGAATGAATTGCAGAATTGCTATAACGCGAGAAAGTGTAAGGGAAAGGGGCATCGAATCAGTTGTACAAACTTTCTCATTTCCAGACTCATCTCAATTCCCCAAATTCTCATTCTTTCCTTCTTCTCCTTCTCTTCTCTATCCTTACCCAAATGTTATTCATTCATACATCACAATATGGACACGGGATCTTCTGTTTAAAATTTTGTCTGTCTTATTCTGTCTTAACTAAAACTACGATGTAGGGTTCACTAATCTCTTGGTTATGGTATAATAATTGTAAAGTAATTTTAGTGATATTTATGCATTTAGTCCCTACTTTTAATGAAACTACGTTGTTTTGAACGTTAGACAGAATAAGACAGGATAAATATTGGACAGAGGATCTGGTCTCCACAATATGAAACTTAAATTTGAATATTTTATATTTATTAATAATTATATAAATTAATATTAATTCGGGCAACATCATAATCATAGTGAAAAATAACAATTTTTTCCCCAAAAATTTAAACAATTAATATAACAATAATTAGAACATCATAAATCAATGAAAAATAATAATTTAAACATATTTTTGCCCTAACAATTTAAACAACTAATATAAAAATATAATTATGCAAAATTTATATTAAAATTATACAAATAATATTCAATAAATATCAATTCACCAACGATAACAATATCTCCTCACTTCTATTTTCCATCTTGATAAAGTAAAACTAAATAAAATTGTTAAACCGGTCGTATATTGTGGGATCTTTTGTTATTTGAGTTTACTTTTCTATATTAAAATGAAATACCACCTTTTTATAGTTAGATTTTTTTTTTTTTTTGTATAGATAATAGATTGATTTTCGTCTTTGAAGTTAAGTAAAATTAAATAATCATACCACTAGTATATATTGGGATTTGTTTTTTTATTTGAGTTTGTTTTTCTATATTCAAAGAAATACCACTTTTTTTTTTATAGCTAGTTAGGTTTTTCGGGTCATGAACCTATATAGATTGAGTTTCATTCAAGCTCAAAGAGTTTTTATATTTATTAATGACAGATTAAGCCTATCAAATACTTTAATTCTTAATAAGGAAATTAATTTAAAGAGATTGTGGTGGGGCAATCACCCAATCAAACCAGAAGTAACTTGGCTTCTGCTAAATTAGGCCTATCAAATACTTTAAAATTTTGGAAAAATTCTGCTAAATTAGGCACATAAAAAATTTTCTAACTTGGCTTACTATATTATAAGCCAAAAAAAAAAAAACAATTATATGAAAAAAAAATTCGTGGTTGGTTGATTGATTACTGAATTAACTTACATGCAATTTTCTTAATCATAAGTAAAAAATCATCATAAAAGTTGAAAAAAATTGTTGACTTCAGTTGAAATTTTTTGGTCCTAAAGTGAAAAAACATTGAATTTAAATAAAAGTCTGAAAAAGTTTTTCCAACTTTGCTAAATGTATAAATAAACTATTTGTAGACGGAGAGATGTTGTTTTTGGAGCAGTCATTGTATTATGAGAAAAATTCAGTGCAACGGTTACCTAGCGTTCATATACGAAACGTATGAACCAATTTGAACCCATTTTAGAAGAGTTTTTCTCTTGTATTATTGGATTCGTTCATTGATCCTAATTATATAATGAGGGAATTAATATATTATGTAAAGAAATATCCTAATTAAACACGAATTAATATCTTTTTTTTTATCTTTCTTCAAGATGGAAATTAATATCTTATCTAAACAAATATAATTAATATCTTATTTTTCTTCGAGTTTAAGGATATTGACACTAAATCTGATACATAGTCAGGAGCTGTTTGGTTGTTGCATTTTTTTGATTTATTTCATAATTATAAAATAATTTGTTTAAACTTTTTAAAAGTAAAAATGATGCTACAGTAATTATTTTTGCTACAATATTTTTTATAAATAAAATATTAAATTTGAATTTTAAATTTTAAATTTTAAATTTTAAATTTTAATAATAAACAATTCTCTCTAACACAATTCCCACCAAAACAAACTAATAAAATATTAATTTAAATTTAAATTTCAAACTTCTTATCAATAAAATAATCTCTTATACAAATCCCAACAAAACAAAATCATTAATCCAAACACTCCCAAAATATTCCTTTCTCATAACAAATTCAAAAAAAAAAAAAATTCATAATAAAATCCAAAAACACTAAAGTAAGATAGTTAGCCTCAAATAGATATTAAACCAAACCGATGAAATGTAACAAAAGGAGTCTTGATCCAAGCAAATGATCCAGCTCCTCCAAACAAAAATTATGGATACTTGGCTGTATTGACTTTACCATACCCGTGATTTCCTTTTCACTTCTAAGATTTTTTTTTGGCCGGAAGGCATAGTTATAAGTGCAAAATAATAATAAGATTTTACAAAACCTGTATGGAGTTGTTACAGCAAAATTGATCCACTGGTTTTGGTTAGCATCCCATCTGATTATCCGGCCGTCGGCAATACCAGTATAAGGACCACCACCGGCACTATCAAAGGCCAAACTCTCAGGTCCAGAAACACCTCCAGGAATTGGAAGGCGTTGAGATAATTTTGGTTCTCTATTAAGAATAGGGACTAATGTCAAGATTGAGAAGATGAACAATGAAAGGGGAGATAGGATAGTATAATCCATAGCTTTGAAAGGGGAAGAAAGAAGAAAGAAACAAAAAGGAGAAAATTAATTGAAGAGAAGGAATTGAGAGCTTTGAAAAAGGAGAAGAAAGAATCAATTTTAATTGAGGAGAAGGAATCCATAGAGAATGAACAAAACACTGCACTATGTTATCAATCCTATACGATTCATGTACAAGTGTACAACAAAACTAATCAAGCACCGGAAAAGAAACTCATGTGCAAGTGTACAACAACTTTTATGACCGTTCAATTATGGTACTTTGAGAAAACTCTCCCTCTAACTTTCTCTTGCCGGTCTAACAACTCAGGGGGCGTTTGGTAAAGGGGAATGAAAGAGGTCAATGGTAATCATCAATGATTATCTTAAATGAGGCAATGGATGATTCACTAGTCTCCCCCTATTAATCATCCATTATCCCGTATTAAGTAATCGATTTTACCCAACTCTATCAAATAACTCCCTACTCCAATACGTACTTTAATAATAATATTATTATTATTATTATTGTTATTAATTAAAATAATAATAGTAATAGTAATAGTAATATTAATAATAATAATATTATTATATTAATAATATTAATATTAAATAAATAATATTAATAATATTAATATTAAATAAATACTATCAATAATATTAATATTAAATAAATAATATCAATAATATTAATATTAAATAAATAATATTAATAATATTAATATTAAATAAATACTATCAATAATATTAATATTAAATAAATAATATCAATAATATTAATATTAAATAAATAATATTAATAATATTAATATTAAATAAAAAATATTAATAATAATTCATTAATAATAATATTATTAATGTAATTAATATTAATAATTATTAATAATTAATATTATTAATATAATTCATATTAATTATTATTAATAATTATTAAATAATAATATTATTATTAATAATTAATAATGATAATAAGATTAATAATTAATAACGATAATAATATTAATAATTAATAATGATAATAATTAATAATATTAATCATTAATAATAATATTAATAATAAATAATGATAACAATAATTAATAATGATAATAATATTATTAATAATATTAATAATTAATAATAATAATATTATTATTATTATTAATAAATAATAATATTATTATTATTAATTAATAATAGTAATAATAATAATAAAGATTAATAATAATAAATAATACGTGAATCCTGATAAGGGTAAAATAGAAATTTTGACTGATTCCTATTACTATTGTTGATTTGAACCAAACAACATCAATCACAATAATACCCATTATAGGATTTGAACCAAACATTAACAATGCAATTATAATTCCCATTGCCATTGACTCCTCAATCAAACCCATTGTGATTGTTATTGAAGAATTTGAACCAAACGCCCCCTCAAAACTAATGGGAGGCGGCCTACCTCCCTAAAAATTTAAATTTGTGTCTTGTCTATCTTTGTAGGAATGATTTGTCTCGTTTGATCCAGTGTTTTAAAACTCGGACCGGAGTGCAAACCGGTAGAGCTACTGGGTTAGGGGTCAATTGGTCGGACCGGTCAAACCGGTGTCAAGAACCGGATGACGTCATAAATATATTTAATATAAATATATTAATTAAATATTAACATATCTCACATTTTATGTCTAATAAAATAACCAAATTATAAAAAAATAATATTCAATTAAATTCTTAGTTTTTCATCCATAAAAAAATCATAGATCTTATTGTTTAATAATGCTAATAATTATTTTATTTATAACTTAATAAAAATTTATTAAAATACGTGAGATATAATAAAGTATTAATTAATTTAATATCAAATCGATAATATTAAAATAAGTTAGAAAATGTAGTTCTTAATACACAATTTATTTATTTCAAAACTTAAACATGTGAATTAAAAAAATTAATGACATATCACACTTTGAATTTAATTTTGTGTGCTATAAAGTAATAATTAAATAAAAAACAATAAATATTATATGATAAAATTTAAAATTCATATTTATTTAAATTGTATGAATGTGATTGATTGAAAATATTGATGAAAAACATAATTTCCATATTCATTCAAAATCTTGTAATAGGGTAAATTGAAAATATTTATGACAATTAAAATTTATTAAAAATCTTAAAATATGATAAATTATAAACATTTATGATAATTTAAAGATATTAAAAATCTTGAATATGTTAAATTAAAGTATTTATGTCAATTAATTGTATTCAAATTTAAAATATTAAAATATGGTAAATTAAAATCATTAATGATAATTAATAATTTTGAATATGGTAAATTAAAGTATTTATGGCAATTGAATGTATTCAAATTTTAATAAATTGAAATCATTAATGGCAATTGGGGTATTAATGGAAAAACATTAATTGAAATCATTAATGGCAATTGGAGGTATTGATGGAAAAACATTAATTGAAATCATTGGGGGTATTGATGGAAACACATTAATGGACTAGATCTAAAAAAAAAAAAATACCGAATTCTGACCGGTTCCCGATTTTTCCGATTGAACCCGATTTTTGACCGGTTCTTAAACACACGGTTTTTTGGACCAACTCGGACCGGACTCCTGGTCGGTTCCCGGTCCAACCGGTCGAACCGGCCGGTCCGGTCCGAGTTTGATAACACTGGTTTGATCTGATGGGAGTATGTTAATCTTTTTTTCGAGATTTAGTCTTCGTTTTAAAATTCTTTAAATATATTTAAAAAATAAAAATCTACATTGTTCATATGGGTGTGAATAATGGAGAAATCTCTATCTTCTCCATCATAGTCTCTCTTCTTCGTTTTTAGTTATTACTATTTAAAAATTCATAAATTTTGACCTATGGTGCTAAGGAAATTGTAAATGGTAGAAGAAAAAACTTGATTTAGGTATATTCTTAGTTTGATAAGCTATTAGGAAAGAAGATTCTGTTCGGGTTTTGTTAGTAGGGAGGAAAGACAATCTACTTTAACTTCATTATTAGCTCTACATCAATGAAGAAGAATTTGAATTAAATATTAGCGGTAAACTAAGTTTTTTTTTTTTGCGTTCGGCTTTTACACAATTTAAGTATGTATAATTTTATATCTTTGCTTAATTGTTGTATTGTACTGAAATTATAGGAGTAATTTACCTATAGCAATGCACTTTACTTCAGCTATTTAGTTGGTTGTACAAATTCATGTATATAATGAAAGAGTAATGATAGGGGGAGTGAAAAATTAGAGTGAAAACCCAAAGTGACGACGTGGCAGTTACAAAAATACAAACCAGTTACAAAAAGACAAACTAATACCCTAACTAAATGATGAGTGAACCCTAATGGGTAATGGATTAGTTTGTCTTTTTATACATGCCACGTCAGTCACTTTGCGTTTTCACTCTAATTTTTCACTCCTTCCAATCATTACTCATAATGAAATTATCATTTTTTGACACAAAAAAAGTAGAAAAAGAACTCATTATTAAATTTCTCCAACAATTGGATTTTATAAAGATATAAGCCAACTTGAAACTCTATATTATCATAACAGAAAAAGAAAAAACTTAATAATTAAATTTCTCCAACAATTGGATTTATAAAGATATAAGCCAATTCCAAAGAAAGTTTTTGGTCAATTATTAAGGATTTCATCCTGAAGGAGTAATTTAATTCAACACTCCACCAATATTTGGAGTAACACTATTTCAATGTTCATATTTTCAAATTAATATTGTCTAAGTGTAATGTTTCGAGGAAATCTTTTTTTTTTTTATTTCGAGGAAATCTTACTCTAAAAATATGAATCCAATATTATATTTTTAATTGTTTGAAAGATTATTAATAGATAATATGCTGTAAAACACAAATTTAATTTTTTTAAAAAAATTTACAAAATGTATACAAACAATCAATAATAGATGGCTATATGAATTACATTTCGCCCACCACTTATTTGTACATTTTTATTTTAAATATAATATATATTTTCTTTAAAAAATGTGTATTTATCAAAAGCATAATCCATAGATGGACTTGGGCTTTTGTAAGATAGATAATTCTACCAATGTACTAAACTTTGACCCTTTTTTTGTCGGCCCAAAAACTTTTGTATACGGATTACAATATTAAATATTTCCTCAACCAGGTTTATGTTTGTATTTGTTTGGGTTGGTTTATTTTAAAAACTTCTAGACTAAAGATGGCATATGTTTTATTTTTATATAACAACTTCCTTTTTAAATAAAGTGATAAAATAATGAATAAATTACATGTAGGATTCCTGCAAACCAGATTATCTATCCAATATTATCCTGTTTTACTGTGTCTAATGTTCAAAACTACACAATTTTTACTAAAACTAAGAACTAAATTATTTTAAAATTATTAGATCATAATCAAGAGATGAGTGACGTAGAAAATTTGCACTGTTCAAAATCATTTTAGTGAACGAGCTGTTTAATAATTGTAAAATGATTTTGATTTTAGTGAATGAGCTGTTTAATAACGAAAAACGAGTTGTTTAAAGAGTGTATTGAACTGTACAAAAATATGCTAGTTGCCGGTATTCAGCCTGCTGCAGAAAATTTGAGGACTCTTGCTGTTGCTTATACGCACATGGGTGGAATACAACTCAGTAAAGGGGTTCATTGATACATCATAAGGAACTTATTGGTCAACACCACTGGTGCCACAACAGCCTTGGAAACCTCCATCTTGAATATGTATCTGAGATGTGGAAGCCTTTTTGCAGCAAGAATTTGTTTCGATCATATGGTTGCCAAAGATCATGTTGCATGGACAACTATGATTGAGGGCTATGGAGCCCATGGATTGGGTCATCAAGCATTAGAACTGTTTGAAAGAATGGTGGCGGAAGGACTAAAACCAAATGATGCCACCTTATTAAGCTTATTATCTGCTTGCAGCCACTCCGGCCTATTGAGTGTTGGCTGCAAGATCTTATACTCGATGAGATGGAAATATGACATCGAAACTAATCTAAACCATTACACTTGCATTGTTGATATGTTGGGTCAATCTGGAAGGGTTAAAGAAGGTTTGGCTGTCATTCTAAAACTGGTTCCTTTCCAGACAGTAGGATTTGGGGTGCACTTCTTGCTGCCTCTAGGGTTCACATGATCAAAAAAGTTGGGAAATATGCAGCAGAGAGACTCCTGGAGTTAGAACCTGATAACGCTGGTTATTACACCCTTTTAAGTAATATACAAGCAAGTGCAGAGAGATGGGCTGAAGTTGAAGTGGTGAGAACCACTATACAAGTTAAAGATCTGGCTAAGCTTCCTGGTTGGAGCTGCATAGAAGCAAAAGGTTTACACTGTTTTGTTTCAGGAGACAGATCACATCCTTTTATGACTGAAATCCACAAGACATTAGCACATCTAAACCAAACAGTGCAAGATAGGATATGAACATGTATAGATGAATTCATGTATTTGTGTTATGGCTGGAACTGATTTAATCCTCTTACTTTGTATAACATTAAGAGTAGCGTGTACGTATGATTAAAGACTGACGTGGCTAGTTATCGAAATAATGCAGCTTTTGTTTTACAACTACAGCAGACTAGTCTTGATGATTACCAATGGTGCATAATACAGTCTCAGTCTTAATGGTTAGCCATCCTGCATAACACAATCTCATGGCAGAAAGAGATATATGAAAACTGATTGTTTTGCACAATATCATGACTGTCACATAATTTACTTTTGCTGCACATGGCCATGATGGAACATCCAGAATAGCCGACACAGACAACCGTTTGACCACCCTAGCCAAGCCGGTGCCAAAAAACTTCCGCTTGACTACCCTAACCGAGCCAGTGCCAAAAATATATAGGTCTGTCAGACAACTGCTTGACCACCTTGGCTGAACAAGGCCAGCCAAGAACGATCCTCTACAGCACAGTGCCGAGGCATTTCGCCGTTAATCACGCTCTGATCAAACAGTCTCAACTCATCCACCAGACTTGGTTTCCTGTCTCCTTAGAAGTCAAGGATACAGAGGTACGAGCCTATAGAACAGATCCTGTTCAAGTAAGGTCGTGCCAGCAAGGTCAAATCCATCTGAATATATACTACTCTCCAATCAGTTAACTAATCGATGTGGGACAATTGTCAAAACTTATAAGGACAATAACGTAATTTTGCAATTTATTTATTAATGATAAAAAATGAATAAAAGAAAATTAAAAAAAAAAATGTTCAGTCTGTCTGGGCAATCTTTCCAAAGAGGGAAGTAAGATCTAACTCATGTTTTCGGACACAACAACGTTGCTGTCTTAATCCTTTGATAATCTGAGTCCAAACCCAACCCACATAGAAATCATATCATGGGGATGGGGGGTCAGGGATATGTAGCTTTGAACATGAGGGCATTTGATTGGAAGACTGGGCAAATAATAATGGTGGCCCTTTTTGTAATGATAGCTTCTTTTTACACCGGCACACTTTTTGGCAGGTGCAGTTCCGGTGCCGGAGGTGATGTTAATTTTAGCAATGCCCCAGTTGAGCAGCAGCTGCTGCAATCTTCCAATGCATCGTGGTCGTCGTCATCATCATCATCCCTTGGTTAGCTGGTTTTAGTGATTAATTTTGCTTTCTCTTATTGTGTTCAAATACATGATCAATTTTTCAATAATGTATTGTGTTGTTGTTCTTATCAAAGAAGCTTTGTGCTTAATTCTTGTGGATTTTTTTACAGTAATTGAGAAGTTGTGTGTGTATTTTTTACTTGTTAGCTTAGATTTGTGAGGCCCAGGTGTGGCAGAGTCCGGGATATTTATAGAGATTCTACCGTGAGTGTCAACTGTCAACCCAATTTGGTTTGATTGGGGGAAGAATTAGGTTGCTGTTTTGGTGATTTGGGACAGTTTAACTAATGGTGGTTTTTTAGTGGCACGTTTTTTTTAGTTCGAGGACTAATGGATGGTTCAGTATTGCTTATGTTCTGGAAAGGAAAGTTTGAAATGGAATTTAGAATAATAAAAAGATCAAATTTTGCATTTACGTGTGTTGTTCCAATGTCAAATGATGCACGGATTATAGTTAGAATTACACTGTTTTATGGTCCTAACTTTATGTTGTAGCCATTCATGGCAGAGTCATTGGGGTGGGGCAGTGGATAGTTTCTTGTTTTAAATGTTCCTATAAAAAGTTTATAGTGCTCCCAAAGGAGTGTGAGAAAATGAGAGTTTGTGTTAATGTTGTGTTGGAGGGTTGGACTTCAGGGCACAGATTAAATTGCTCCCAAAGGATATCCTTGTGAACTGATGTGTCTTGCCAACCTCAAGTGTTTTACTCAATTTAGCATTTAACACTATTTCTATTTCTGTCAAAGATATGTATCTCTCTGCTTGCAGGAACCCCTGGCTTTACAAATAAAGTTGCTCTTTCTTATCGGGCAGTAGTAGTACCACTTGCCATCCCAGAAACCGGGATCAATGTCTGCCCATTGACATTAAATCAACACATTCCTCTTCTGTTTAGTGCCTCCTGCCGATTATAAGCTACCTATAAGATGGCCAATCAGTCGAGAGTCGAGACTATGTTTGGCCAAGTAATGTGAATCATACGCACCTTGCTGAGGTTAAAGGAGGACAAAACTTGGTGATGCACAAAAAGGCCAAGAGAATCTTGGATCCGTTCCCCCAACAAACCAAGAAAAAAATATTGAAGAGGGTTATGCAGTATCAAAGATTAAAAAAAAAAAGGTAAAAAGAAAAAAACAATACAAATGTAAGAATAAAGCAGAATTAGATTTCTTCCTTAAACGTTATTTACTTGTTCAATTGCGATGGGGCGATTCTTTAAATTTAAATCAAAGAATGATCAATAATGTCAAAATATATTGTCTATTGCTTAGACTGATAAATCCAAGAAAAATTACTATATCCTCTATTAACCGAAGAGAAATGAGTTTGGAAATAATGATGATTCGGAAGAATTTAAGTCTTGTAGAATTGATCAAAAGGGGAGTGCTGGTTATCGAACCCGCCTGTCTGTCTATAAAAAATGATGCCCAATTTCTTATGTATAAAACCTTAGGTATTTCATTGGTTCATCAGAGTAAGCAACAAACTAATCAAGGATACAAAAAAAAAAAACAGGGATATTTTGATAGAATCATTTTGATTTACTTGTTCCTGAAAATATTTTATAGCCTAGACTCCGTAGAGAGTTGAGAATTCTAATTTGTTTCAGTGCATGAGAAAAAATAATTGTAGTGGTTTCCAGGAGGTGGTACTCATTTTAAGAATGGTGCTTCTGAGTACTTTCAGAGGTAAAAATGCAATTTGATTCTTTTCATTTACATTTTAAGTCTGTAGTTTTGCCTCCCTAAATGTTAAATTATACAATATCGCTCTTCCAAAAACCTACTTTCTGGATCGCCAGTGCATCAATATTGCAAGCATTGTATCTTAAAATTTCATTATAACCAAAATATTGTAAAAAACACAAAAAAAGCAGATCAATATATTACCAAACAAAATGCTACTCAAAATTTATTAAATCTTACAACCAAAAGATGGCAAACAAAGCTAGAGATCAATGCATGAGATGCACTTAAAATAATGCATGAAAGCCCTAAAACTAATTTATCAAACAAACAAATGCATGCATGCTACCCCCATTTCTACTTTGACAAATCTTTTGCTAGCAATGCTTTTGTGCCCATAAACAAAGCCAAAATTCAAATTACAACGATTGATCCATACTTAACAAGAGACTTTTAATCTGGCTACATAAGGTACAACTACAGATCCTATCCACAAACTTCCCTTCTTTTCATGCACTTCACTGCTATACTTCCATATCTTTCCTTTCTTATCTTCCAATACTTGTATTAAAGTTCCATTCTCATTTAGCTTGACTGCCATCCCAAGTCCATCAAAATCAGAAGAGGGTTTTGCTTCATCATTAGGGAGAATTGTATTGAGAGAATTCCCTCTTAATGCATTTATTGCAACCCAAAATTCACCTTTGTGGTTTATTTGAATGTTATCTGGCAATCCTTGAAGTTCTGCAAATACTTCAACTTTTCCAGCCATATTGGATGGTTTAAGCCAATATTTTAGTATTCTGAAATTTGTTGTCTCTACTACAAGAAGAAAATCTCCATTTTTGCTCAGAGCCACTCCATTTGGAAACATGAGATTTTCTAACAAAACTGTCACTTGTTTGGATTTTGGATCAAACTTCATCAGCCTTCCAGTCTTGTCTCCGCTAATTATTACAGAAACATAATCCCTGTTGATGTAAAGAAAAATTGTTTTATAATTTAATAAGAAAATTATAGAAATATAATACTGAGAAAAATATTAAAAACAGGGAAATTTATAATATATATTTGTGTATATATATAGAAGAAAGACATCATGCATGATGGATGTAAAATTGTAAATGGTCATGTCTCTATCTTAATTGATATGTTTGAAATGGGAGAAATAATTTAAGAATTACAAATTGTCCAACTGTTTTCCTACCTTGCTGTTGCTGATTCATTTATATTAGATATTATGAGCATATTTTAAGAAGTGGCATTTTTTTTTTGTTCTTAAAATTAAATGGAGAGACCTTACACATTTATTAGGATAGAATAACAAATTGTCCAATTCCAGATTGGCAGAGGAAATGGACCACAAAGCAACAACTAGATTGAATGTCCACAAAGTAAGATGTTAAACAAAGAAACAGAAAACAAAGGGAAAATTGCAAAACTGATGTTCAAATTTGTAGTGAAAATCTTTTTTTCATTACTCAATTTAAAACGATATAATTTTGTTATTCCCATTAAAAATTACGGCAAAAAATATTTTTTCATATAGGGTTTTTTAACGAAAAATATGCACGTATTTGTCTGACCATCTTAAAACAATCGCACGAAGAACATAAAACGAAAATGTATGAGTTTTATTACCTCCTTGGAAATACTGTGCTTGTGTCAGTAAAATACACCACACCACTGTTTTGATCAACGACCACAGCATTGGTGAATTTGAAAGGAATTCCTCGAGCTTTCTTTGCCAATGGCTTAGCCAATCCACCGCGAGGTCCCACTACAAGAAGACCCATGTAAGCATCGGCAATGTAGAGATCGCCGGTCTTTATGTTGAAACTCAGGCCTAATGGTCTCCCACATCTCGCCTCTGTCAAAACTTGATCATGGGAACCTTCACAACCCAATCTTTTTCAAAGAAAATTTCGAAACTTCAGTAAAAAACTATTTCAAAGAGATATCTGAGCAAAGGTAAATCCTTTAATTACACTGAAAAAAGTTTGTTTAAATCTGAGAACTATGATAGATGCATACAAAATGCACATCACATCAGTACATGCATTCACTCATGTATATAAAATGTATCTTAACATGAGACTGACAAGTTCATTGTCTGTTTAAATCATAAAGTTTATTAAAATTTCTTTAACAATTCTACTATGCAGATGCCAATTATTAGATCCTTAGCTAGGCCTTGGCCTTTAACCTTTTTTTTTTTCTTTTTTGGTACAAAAAAGATTGTTAACATTACTCAATAATAATTAAAAAAAAACATTGTAACCCATGTTAGCCTTTCTTTTACTTGAAAACAATATATAAAAAAATGTTTGATTTCCCTTATTTTTTTAAGTTTTCTTGTTATATCACAATATTAAATTTTATGTGAATAATGACCTAAAAGTTTAACTATGTGAACAAGTCAACAAAATAGAAAAGAGATCCACTTCTCTTTCTTTTAGGGCTTTCTCCAGGAAGCCATTGATATGCCCTACTCCAACTTTGACCAAAAACATTCCTTATCCAACCCTAAAACAGGAAAGGAAGAAGTGAAGTTGTTGTCTCTTTAGGAGGGGGAAAAAATGACCAAAAAAATGCTTAATTCTAAGTTAATTGTGACTGCCTCCCAGTGTCTTTTTCCACTTAAAATAACTTCAAACATTCTCGACATCTGAGATGTTCAGTTTTGTTTTGAACAGTTGAAATTTTCAGCCATCCTACTAAAAAAGAAAGAAAGAAGGAGAAACAAGAAGAGGGAAAATCATGAACATGGGAGAATGTGAAGGGAAAAAAAAGGGATGCAAAAGTTCATGATTAATTAAAAAATGGTTACTTAATTATAGTGTCTAATTATGGTGAACTTCATCATGTTAAATTACTGAAAAACAAGCAAGAAATGTACATTATATGCAACTTGGCATGACTTTTCTTGAGGTTTAATTGCATGGTTTAAAAAACATACATGAACACACACTCCTAATTAATCTTCTACCAGAGGGGTGTCAAGATCAGTAAATCATCTGACCTATGAGGGGTTGTTACAGCAAAATCGATCCAGCGTTTTTTTCTAGCATCCCACTTGATTATCCGGCCATCAGAAATACCGGTATATGGACCACCACCGGTGCTGTCAAATGCTAAGCTCTCAGGGCCGCGTGCACCGATAATTGGAATCACTTGAGATATGTGTTCATGTCTTGGTCTTGCATTTCTTTTGTGATGAGCAGTACTGTGAGCAACAGAGAATAAGGTAGCAACTACTAGTATGGCTGAGGCAGCCTGAAAGAGCTTCTTATAGCTCATTGCTTTTTTGAAAGACAAAGGAAGGAAAGTATGGGGATGTGATTTCTAAACTACAATCATCTTAGCATGTATCAAGCCTATTTTTATACATGAGTTATGATGTACAAAAACTACAGATATTTCTACATTTTATGCTTCATGAAATTATTTAATAAACTATAAAAAAAAATGTTATATTTAAATATAGATACAAAAAATGAGTTACTATCCAAAACGATTTTGAAGTGTGATATATAAAGTCGATTTATTTAGTAGGATAAGCAATGGCGAATCCAGAAATTATGGTTTGGAGGGGCAAAGTTACATAGTACTGTTTTTTTTTGTTCAAAAGCGATATTCCTTTAATTATTTCAACGATTTGTGTCAAGTACAACTCCTACTAGAAGTAGTTTCAGCCTTATCAATCTTGATAAGCCAGGTAGGGAATTGGTTAAACCAATCCTGAGATAATTTACTTTTACAAGCATATTGAGCAAGAACATGACACACCATGTTAGGCTTGCAACAAAAATAAGAGAAAGTGCAGGAATCCAACGAGTTTTTTATCCTCATAATGTCTAAAGTTATTGTCGAGACTTCCCCAGTTGGAGGAATTCCCTTTTGTAGTCTGTTTACAATAACTTTAGCATCAAGTTGGATGTCAATCTTCCTTTATATTTTAATTTTTGGGGGGTAAAATTCTAAATTTTTTAAGGATTCAATTAAAAATTTTAAATTTTTTGTGGGAACATATATAATACAATTTTTCAAATCGTTAGATCCACCTTTGAGGATAAGGTTTAGTTATTGTTGTATGTAAGTATATTATTTTTTGAGAAAATGCCATTTCTCTTTATATTCGTTCCAAATTTTATCAAAAATAGTAGGGTCCAAACTCTAATTGAGTGATTAATTATTTTGACTTTTAAGCTTTGTATTTTTGTAATATATATTCACCATAGCACATTAGCACTAGCTTGTTGTATTAAATATAGTAACTTTTTATGAGCACAAGAGAACAATCTACAAACCATTATATGAGATTGAAAAGCATAGATTGACATATTGACATATTAAACAAGTTTTGACATTTTCTTCCCTTCAATTGATAACAATATCACCTAAATTGAGTTTTTGAAAGGAGAGATTGAGGGGTTTTTAAGGGCATTAGATTATTCGTGTATTAAAATTAAAATTGGTGTACTAGTCCTTGTTTCGATCTCTTAATTAATTAAATTTTTTTTGTTCAATATCAATAAGAGTTTATTTAAATTAATTTGTTTTACTTAAAGATGTAACTCAATAAAGAAAAACAAAGTAAAACAAGAATTGTAGCTCTTTTCCTCATAATGAGGTCCACAGTCAATATATTACAAATAAAAAATTGGAAACAAAATTTGACTTGACAAAGTTTGGAAAAAAAAAAATTTACGCGTTTATTTGCTGTCCACAAAGTTGGAAATAACATTTAAAATTCGAGCCCAACTTTCACAATAAACGACAGTTTTTTCACTTCGTAGTGAACCAAAAGCAAACGAGAAAATAAAGAAGAAATTAATGGAGTGTTAGCTTTTCTTTTGTAGAGAATTAATAGGTGAAAAAGTTTGTTTTTTTTTTTTAAATAAAAAATTCTTCCTACTTTCATTCATTAAACTCGAAAAAATGTTACGTTTGTTGGAGGGATGTTCCAACTAATTTGTTTAAAATCATCGAATTTACAAAGTGGGCATTACTCATGCGCAATTCTATTCTTGTTTTTATGGATTCAAGCGATTTGATTAGCAGTTGTTCTGACATTTGAAATAATCTCACTATATTTTGAAAGATTGATAGCCCTAAAGTAGATAACTCAGATAACTGAGATCGTGTTCTCAAAAAGAAATAGCAAATTTTAATATTCATTTGCTATGTTATGCTCAGTGCTTTCTCTAGTAGCTAGAGCTAATTTGAATTTCTTACCACGTCCAGCAATAGCAAGCAGCATAGCAACAAAAACCCCCTCCAACGCCTGATTCACGTGAGTTGGAGGTCAGGAGTCTCCTGTCTCCAACAAAAACTCCCTCCTATTTATGGATAAATAAGAGGGGGAATATTTGTGGAAAAATAAAGTCCTTTCGAGGCACATACGTTAGTAGAGAAAGACTTATGGTACGTACGAGCAGGAGTGAGGCCGTCTAGGATCAGAATTCGATAGAGAAGTATCGTATAGTACAACATAAGTTGGGATTTGGGTCATAAAAAAAAATGCAGCATAGCAACACTTTTTCCCTTCATCAAAAGCTGCATCAAATGACATTAGTGGGAGAAAAATATACAGAAAACTCTAAATTTTTATTCACAATTGGATGGACATTCAGAGTAGTTTTAATCAAAGTTTAGCCAAGTATTCCTTTCTCAATAACCTCTTTACATTCATTATGTTTAATTTTGAGTTTGCTCGGTTTTCTTGGTAACATTCTTTCAACTCTTCTTAGTATATTATTATGATTATCATATGAGTGTGTCATATAGGTACTTTGTACATTCATTTTCAATAATAGAGATATTTTGACTGGGTTAGATCATGTTGTTTTTCCCAATGGGTTTTTTAAGTAAAAATATTTGGTGTCTTCCTCCTTTTTTTTTTTTGTGTTATTAATTTAAAAATAATTGATTCTGATCGATAAAATATATTATTTGTACGCATTATTTTTTTTTCAACAATTAGTGTGTAAAATCCATCAATCGATAGGAGATCTATGACTAATTCCAACTAACAAGTCCCAAGAAAAATTCCTTTATTCTAAATATAAGGGTCTCTGTAGGTAATAGTTATATTAATTTGGTTATGTCAACAAGCACGGCTTCTTTCTTTGACAAATGATTCAGATTTTTTTTAGTATTAAATGCCAAGGGCTCAAAACTTTTAACCAAATTGGCTGGACGTTATCACTTATATTCCATTTGAACTTCTTTCCTAAAGTGTCAAGAGTCGCTTTAAAGTCACCCAATATCAACCCGCCCACTTGAACCATTTTAAAACCTTCAAGAATAGAGGTGAAGAGTATTGACATTTTTCTTAACTCGATACTCTAAAAATCATTTATAGTGATAACATTCAACGACAAGTCACCAGCAACGATTCAAAATAAGAAAGTTTCAAATTGTTCTATAATTAATTAATATTTGATTTGTATTAATATATATATAAGACCTTAAAGAAATAGTAAAAAGAGCAAAATAAGTACAAATCTATGTATAGTTGAATGTTTTTAATTAACATAAAAGTGTAGTGACAAATCCAATACATGCAGTAACAAACAAACTAACATAATAATGCTAGACAGCTATATATGGCACAAGTAACACAGACAATAATGAAACTAATTGATTACATATTCATTGTGATGATACTTTTACATCCATATTTACCAAATACTCATTGCCAGATAGGAAATGTATAGCTTCATAACACTAGTAGCTACAGTAGTTTTTACTGTTTTTATGGAGTTTCCCAATGAAGCAAGCGACATTAGTTGGATTTCACCAAAACTTATCTTCTCACCAAAACTAACAAATGCAAACATTGATATATCTATCTAACAACAGTATTTTCTCATTATTGTTCAGTACATCTATTTATGAAACTGAAATATTTTGTACCAACCAACCCAGGCCCTCTTCACCATTAATGCTTCTGCGAGTGTTTGATTACACATAAAGACAGTTACTCATACATTATCTATAAAAAAAGAAAAGAAAAGAAAATATTATATATTTATAGTATTATATATAGAGGGATATTGACCCTTATATTTTGGTTAGAAGTAGCCAAACAATTAAATCCACTATACATATCATATATAGCGTTGTCTTATTTTATCTTCATCTTTGATTGGGTTAGTCTGTAATCGACCCGAATCGAGTTCGAGTACTTCCGTAATCGAGCTACTCGACCTCTTTGAGGGTGATACTCAAGCTCGACTCGAACTCAATCGATTACTGATTTTTTGAGCTCGAGCTCAAGCTCGATTATTATATATCTTTTTATTTTTTTTATTTTTTTAGGGGAGAGAGAGAGCACCTTATATTTGATCTTACTTGTGCATTAGACAGCTCTGCTACTATAAAAGGGTTCACCAGCTATACATAGTGTTCAAATGACTTGTCTTGTTGGATTCCATGTTCTACCCTGCAACTGTTAGTTTAAATATAATAATGTAATATCTTATTTTATAACTTCAATTAATTCCCAATTATATATATATAGAGAGAGAGTATTTATTCATTTATTAATTTAGTTCTTCAATATGATTTTATTTTGATCTATAAATTCTAGTATTACGTAATTTTTTTTCATTTCTTGTTCATTAATACACACACATATATATTAAATTTAAAGTTATTCTATTTTTTAATTCTACAAATATTACTTTATCTTTTAATATCAATTTTTTTCATCGTATTAGTAAATCGAATAATAAATATTAATGGGTCAATTTTAGTATTTAAGGTAAATTTTGATACATTTGTAATTGTAGTATAAATATTTAATAGGGATATGTCGAGTGGAGTGGGTCGATACAGACATAATCCGCTAATATAAACATAACACTAATATATTTTAATCTTTTTTTTTTTCATAGTTTAATTTTTTTATTTTACATTGTCAAATTTGAATAAGAAAGTACCAGAGTAACTTTTTTTCACGTGAATAAATTATTATATTTATATAATATAATACTACTTTTAAGAAAAAAATTACTAATAATTTATCATGGTGCAAAAGAAAAATAAATCGATCAATTGATTCAATTCTAATTTATGTTGAATATGTTTTACTAATAATTTATAATTTAACTAAGTAAATAATTGAATTATGTAAGTGCATAAGTTCCAATTATAATAAAGCACAAATGTATTTAACTTTTTAAGTTATACTAATTAAATTTCATTTTAAACACTAACATAGTATAAAATTTCTATTATGGATCATTAAAAATCTGCATTGTATGAAATTTTATAAAAAAAATCTGCATAAAATTTTAAATTAAAGTTCCGCAACAACAACAAAAACAAGTAAGACTTTTTTTCATAATTTAAGATCGACTGCGAATGACACTTCGTTATGGCACACGATTTAAAATCATTTCCTCATCTATATTATAAATTAACGATGGACATTGCATAAAAAGTTCATCCAAAATTTTGCCCAATAGCATCTTTACATTAACATCTTCTAACCCTTAAGAATATTTAAGAAAGAGGAATGAGAGTGTTTCTTTGCTCATGTCCAGCCTAGAGAAAGCAAAGCCATCCTCTAATGGCCAACTTGGCCTAGTTGCTCTTCCATTAACATAAATGCACAAAATACAGAAGTTTGAATAGTAGGAAGCTCTCACAATATGTGGGAAAATGGCTTGTCTGTTGTTGAAGCAACCGCAATAAATGTAAAATGTGTATTGTCACGTACCCAAAACCTACTCATTAATCCAACGTCAAGTAAAATTGGTTGGGTAGGTCCGGCGATTAAATCTCATGATCTATTTGAAAAAATTCAAAAGTAGTGTCATACATTTTTCTAATATGTAAGGTGAGTTATCTTACGTCAATATTCTATTAATCTAATTGGATGAACCTTAAATCGATCGATAGAATAATAATAGATAGAATATATCGCGTTAATGACCGAACAAAAACTACCATCAAACTCCAAAATCCAAATCTTAAGGAGTTTGTCAAGGGGGTACACCTTTAGCTCCAGGGTGTCCCATTGTTCATCAATTATTCATCCAAACATATTAATGTTCATCATTTATCCTTCTCAGATGTTGGAAAGACATGATGTTGACTGTCTTGGAGAAATCAAATTAAATTCAGTTAGGATGAATAATGATATTCTAATTGGTGGAAGCCAGGGATAGATATGGCTAATGAAATTGTTGATTTTTGTTGTCTTAAGTGTCATAAAATAACCTTTCTTTGCTATAAACGTTGGCGGATTCCGGAAGTCGAAATTATATAAGAGTATTAATAAAAATTATATTTTATTTTTTTAAGGGTGAAATAATATTTTTTTAAAGAATTTAATTGAAATTTTTTAATTTTTATAAGAAAATAACATAAAATTTTCAAATTTTAGGGGCAGTGCTCCATCTCCTGCCACTAGGGTTGAGAACGAACACGAACGTTCACGAACAAGCTCGGGCTCGACTCGATAAAAGCTCGACTCGAGCTCGTTCATTTAATAAATGAACGAACACGAACAAGATTTTAGGCTCGATTAATAAATGAACAATAAATGAACACATATGTGAAAGCTTGTTTACGTTCATGAACAACTCGTTAAAAAGCTCGTTCATAACTAGGTTAAAGCTCGTTAAAAGCTCGGTTAAAATATTAATTATATAATATATATTGAACTTATACACGAAATAAAACTATTAAACAATAGAAATATATAATTGGGTTTTTATATATATATTTATTAACACACAAATCACAATATACGGTGGTGAGAACGAACATAAACCTTTATGAACAAGACCGAGATCGGCTCGGTTAAAGTTCCACTGAATCTCGTCTACTTAATAAACAAGTGAACACAAACAAAACTTTACGTTAGGTTAATAAATGAATTATAAATCAACAAGCAAGTGAAAGATTCGTTTAGGTTGGTCAACAACTTATTAAGAATTTAGTTAAAGTATAAATTATACAATATAAATAATATATACCCTAACTAAAACTCTTAAATAATAGAAAAAATTGATTTTTTATACATATAAGCACACAAATCATTATATATGAGTTTGAATTAAATTTGGACATTTATGTAAAGAGACAAAATATATTAATTTAAGTAAATTATACATTTTTATTCAAGTCGGGAAGTGTTCACGAACAAAGCTCGGGCTCGTCTCGGTTCGCGTAAAGCTCAACTCGAGCTCGTCTCGGTTCGCGTAAAGCTCAACTCGAGCTCGTTCATTTAATAAATAAACGAACACGAACAGATTTTTAGGCTCGATTAACAAACGAGCCGGGCCTGAACACCCTAAAGCTCGGGCTCGGCTCGGCTCGATATCACCCCTAACTGCCACTGCCAATATCCACCCGTGGCTATAAATTAAGGATTAAACGGGGAATGAGAAAACATGAGATGAATTGGAAAACATTATTAAAAAAATATTATATATTTAAATGTAAATAAAAATATGTGTAGATAAAACAACGAATAATTTTTTTTACACGATTTGATAACTTCACTTATGTAAAGTTCCTTTATCACTCAATAGATTGACACTGTAAATAGATGCATGAATTAGCTAGTGATTATAATATTTCACGTAAATAGAAATACAAACTTGCATTAAAATTAAAAAAAAAAACTCATTATACCTATCATTATTTAAAATCAATTGTCAATAACTAAGCAAGATATTTGAGTAGCAAATTGGAATAAAATTCTTCACACGTAGTCTGCCAATTAATGTGGACAACATTATAGTGCATTCAATGTTATCAATTATTTATTGAATAATTGACCATTAAACATAATATAAAAATTGAAATTAACTTTGTAGCCAGCAACACTTATTAGTGATTATAACTTGAGCAGACAAAAACAACTACCTGTATTTCATTCACTGCCAATAAGGGATGGAATTGAATTTCAAGAACAAAAAAAGCCATGAAATGTAGGTATCCTTTAAGAGCAAATTTGATGATCACATTTTAGTTATGCCCAATAAATTGGGTAAATGTCATATGGTTCCAACTATTAACTTTAGCCGCCTGAGCTTTGATATCTTATTATCCTGTTCTCTATGCTTTGAAAGTTTGAATGAAAATATGCAGCTTGGAAAAACGAAAACCATCTACGTGTAGATAGAATCCTCTTTATAATATTATCGTATCTTATTTCGTTCAATTCTCAAAACAATGATTTATTAAAATCAAAATAAAAAATCGCATTCTAAAGCTCACTCAGGCCTTAGTAATTGTACATTTGGCTTTAATGATATTTATACTTTTAGACCCTGATTTTAGTTAAACGACATTTTTTTAAATATTTGACAGAATAACATACGATAATATTAAATAGAGAATCCAATTTCGTCTATGTTTCAACCGGAGCTTTTTTTGGACTTTTGTTCTCAAACAAAAATATGGTGTTTGTCCAATTGATTTTTTTGAACTTTTTCTTTTCAATTTTGAGAATAGAGGTATTTTCATCATTTAGCGATTTTTTAAAAGAAAAAATGGCACTTTCTGGACCGATCAACATTAATCGGCCAGCCAATCGTTGATCAGAATCTAGCTGAAATCCAACGCGATTAGCATTGATCATCTCCCGTCCACTTCTTACAAAAATAAATTATTAATATTCTTTTACGCAAAACAAAACATATCAATTCAAAACGCCCATCTCTCAATTAAAAATATTCTTTCTCTAAATTATACACAAAAATTTACTTTTTCTTCCAAAAAAAAAAAAAAACATCTTATCCAAATGGTAATTAAGCTTTTGAAGTACACCAATGAAGAATTGTACTAGACTAATATTTACCTCCATGGGATTCTTCTTAATATTATGCCTGCAAAAATTGAAAATTTAATTAATTTCATGGTCAAAATGTGTGAGCAGCTAATAATTAAAGAGGCATTGTATGTAATCAATCTGCAGCAGCTATAAATTGAATGAATGTTGGACCTCCATGGCCACAAATTGCAGAATCATAGTTCACCATTTATGTATATCCACAACAACTGGGTCCAGTGATTCGAATTTAATTCTTGATGTTTCTCCCATGCATGCATGGAGTAAGGTTTGCACTAAATGAGGGAATTTATGAGTATTTAATTACTACTTATAGTAGTATCCTCAGGACATTTCTACACGACTACATCTAAGAAGGAAAGAAAAGAATCAAATCAACCATTCCCATATTTTTGGGCAACAGTGAAATTTGTAAATTAAAAACTGATGCTAAAGAAAAAGAAACAACAACATCATTGATAATTAAACTTTTATTCCGTTAAGCGAGGTCGACTATATGAATCGTATTTCGTTACTGTTCTCAATCCAAACCTGTTAGAAAAAAGAAAAAAAAAAAGAACAAAATACAAAGCAAAGAAAGATGTCTACTAAGCAACTCTTGATACAAAACTGCAAAGATCCATTTTAGATTATGATGAGCAACAGGTTGGGACGACTTTGGCTTTGTAGGATTGGACCAAAAAGGGGAAACATGCTATAATTTGCCTATGACGTTAAACATAAATAACTTTTTAGTTCAAACTCGAAATCACATTTATTAACTCGATTTTGAAACTCTTAATGAGATCTATGCGACTCACAGGGCATAAATCCATGATCAAGGTTGTATTTCAGCAAAATTCATATGTTTCGATCACTATCAGGCCTATTAAAATTTTTTTAGTTATTTTCAAATTATTTTCTACTTTGATTTATAACTTCTTACAACTAAATATACATTTGTAGGATTTTATTTTCATTATTATGACTTTGATATTATTAAATACAGCTTTCAAGTTCTGAATTTGTGTTTTTTTTTTAAATCATTGTCTTTCTCTTATATCTTATTCGTACAAATTCAGAGGTTACGCAAAGAGTCATTTGCATGATCAATAAGAGTGCAATTTTAAGAATATGTATAAAATAGTGATTTAAAGTACAATAATTTTAATGTTGACAGCATTATTTTTATTGCCTCGTTACATCATGAGATCATAATTAGTTGTGTTATATGCGTTCAAAAATCAATCTTGTGGTCACACTTTAGGGTTGAAAACGAATACGAACGTTCACGAACAAGCTCGGCCTCGACTCGATTAAAGCTCGATTCGAGCTCGTTTATTTAATAAATGAACTAACACGAACAAGATTTTAGGCTCGATTAATAAATAAACACATGTGCGAAAACTCGTATACGTTCATGAGCACCTCGTTCATAACTCGATTAAAGCTCATTAAAAACCTGGTTAAAATATTAATTATATAATATATATTGAACTTATATACGAAAAAAATATTAAACAATAGAAATATATAATTAGGTTTTTATATATATATATTTATTGAAACACAAATCACATTATACGGTAGTGAGAACGAACATAAACTTTTATAAACAAGACAGGGATCGACTTGGTTAAATTTCACTCAATCTAGTCTACTTAATAAACAAATGAACACGAACAAAACTTTAGGTTCAATTAATAAATGAATAATAAATCAACACGTAAGTGAAAGATTCATTTAGGTTGGTCAACAACTCATTAAGAATTTAGTTAAAATATAAATTATATAATATAAATAATATATACCCTAAGTAAAACTCTTAAATAATAGAAAAAATCAATTTTTTATACATAAAAGCACACAAATTACTATATATGAGTTTGAATTAAATTTGGACATTTATGTAAAAAGACAAAATATATTAATTTAACTAAATTATACCTTCTTATGCGAGCCGCGAAGTGTTCATGAATAAAACTCAGGCTCGTCTCAGTTCACGTAAAGCTCGGCTCGAACTCGTTCATTTAATAAATAAACTAATACGAACAGATTTTTAGACTCGATTAATAAACGAACAGGGTATGAACACCCTAAATCTCGGGCTAGACTTGGCTCGATATCACCCCTAATCATACTACATTAATTTCAATGTTTACATCACAACCTTTATTATCTAATCAACCACAATTAATTCTTGTACACCCATCAAAAATCAAAGTGTCAAGGTAGCTTTTGAGGCTTTTTAATTCAATTAAAATAATTCACTTACTTATAAGTAATTTGTCTGTATATACATTATTAGTTTTAAATTTGAAAAAAAATTGATGAAAGTTGCTCCAGGTTGACAACCTGCATAAAACTTTGCTACTCAAATGCAATAAATATATTAGAAAACGTGTAAAAACTATAAATGAAAACATGTGTAATAAAAAATGATGGCAAAGTGTGATTAAGATAGCTAATCCCACATCATATTAGTTGTTATTGTTGTTGTTTAATTATTAGACAATAATTAAAATTCAACTTGAAATGGCTCAAAGAAGAACAAAAAAAAATGGAATTTGACAAATTAAGTCTGCTAATTGGTTGTACTTGTTTGAACATTATAGTTGTATTGTGTATATATATATATTATGCTGTACTTTAATATTGCAATGTACTTTTGTTCTAATTAAGATATATAAATGCTACTATTGGCATTTTAGAGAATGGACAAATATAATTAACAATATTCACATTTGATCCATATTCTTTGGTTATTGTAATATAAATAAATATACTGATGAATGTCACTTAATTATGATCAATAAGAATTAAATAGATATAATTATTTTTAATATTAACTGTTAGTATTAATTTTCCTATAAGATCACATACAATAGAGGTCAATGTATAAATTAAAGAAGAACTTATTAGTCCGTATTTAGTTAAGTATTTTGGTTTGAAAATTGAGAATTGGTGAATTTCGGGTTACATTTTTTAGAAGGAATATTTTTGAGTTAAATAGTGTCGATATTTAGATTGGCAAGTTTTGTTTTCATAACTTTTTATGTAGGAAATTATTTTATTACATACATTTAAAATTTAAAGGAAGTTTTTTTTCCCTAAGACTGTATTTTCGAAATTCTTGTGTATCGATAAATGATTTTACATTGAGAAGAGTTCAGAAAATTGTTCTTCAGAAAAAAAATTAAACAAAGACATCAAATTTTGTTTTGAAATACAAATTTGATTGAAAATAATAAAAAAGTGGATACTCCTTTTTCAATGGTGATGTAAGATCAATCTCATAAACTTATTATTCTAAATTAAAACAAGTTGATAGGTTCCTTTTTTTTAAATTAAGATCTCGTTCTTGTGTCTCTTCGTATGATCACGATCAATGGTGGATGCAAGGGAAAGGGGTTTAATTTACTGTCGACCCTAAGATATGAAAATTTATATTTTGATAAAAAAAATAAAAATTTAATTAGATTAATTAAAAAACTAAAATCTCATAGTTTCAAAATTAAAATATAACTTGTACAATTTTCCTTCAAAATTTAATTTTTTTGGATTCGCCACTAAGCATGTGAGGTGTAAAAATGGACGGTAAGGGATGTAGTTTCTCTTGCTTATAGCATGGTAGACATTAGTATAGTTAGTATCATGTGAAATGAGTTCATATATTCAACTGCGAGTTAGTCACAATTTCAATGTGCAATAAAACCGACAGAAAATTAAAATTATAATTTTAACGGTGATTACTTTTTTCATTTTATGTATGAAGCACTTTTATGTAAGAATCTGTTTTACCGTAGTTTTTGTGACATAAGTTAACGCGGGACAGATACGTGGAAGAAACTCGGTCTTCGAAAAGAATACAAAGACACAAATTCCGCAGAATTTGAAGGATATCAAAATATCAAAATCTGAATAATAAGAGTTGTCTACCAAAACTAAATACATACAAAGGTATATATAGAATTAATAAACCCTAATTCTACTAAGGAAACAAAAGAAAGACATATAATTAGGAAACGAACGGAAAAAGGTAATTAACAAAATAATAAAGCCCAAGTTTCTTTTGAGTTTATTTTACTTTCTTAATTAGTTTTGTTTCTTAATTTGATTGTTTTCTTAATTAGGTGTCTTTCTTTTGTTTCCTAATTAGAATTAGGAATTCTTAGTTCTATATAAACCCTTGTATGCCTTTATTTGAGGTAGAACTCTTATTATTCAGACTTTTGATATTTTGATTTGATTGAAAATTTTAAATTATCTGAATTATTTGGGGAAGATAAAGAATTAGTGGATCAAGAAGGAAAAATAATTGATAATTTCCTTGAAAAAAAAAGTGAAGAAAAGGAAATTATGGATATGGTTGGAGAAAAAAAGAAAATTATACTTATAGTTGGAGAAGAAAAGGAAACCATAAATATGGTTAAAGATTTAACAAGGAAAGCTAAATTAATTGATTTGATTGATTTTTCCATATATTTTAGAAATTATATTGGCTATCCTATGTTAGCGGAACATACATGGAAGTGGAAGTATTTTGACAAAGAAAGGTCAATAGAAATTATTTATGTATGCCACAAGATTTTTGCAAGTTACAAGATTTCTCTTGAGGGGAAGAAAATTAAATATAAGATTCATACAGCAAAGGAAATTTCAAAGGGAATTATAACACGTGATGGTGAAGGTTTTGGTTCAAGAAAGAAGGCCTTTATACCCATATAACTCGGGGCGAGTTCTTTTCAAATGAGGGGACTGATGTGGGACAAGATTGGGCCTTGATGCAAGCATCTTAAAGCCCAAGTTTCTTTTGAGTTTATTTTACTTTCTTAATTAGTTTTGTTTCTTAATTTGATTGTTTTCTTAATTAGGCGTCTTTCTTTTGTTTCCTAATTAGAATTAGGAATTCTTAGTTCTATATAAACCCTTGTATGCCTTTATTTGAGGTAGAACTCTTATTATTCAGACTTTTGATATTTTGATTTCTTTCAAATTCTGCGGAATTTGTGTCTTTGTATTCTTTTCGAAGACTGTGTTTCTTCCACGTATCTGTCCCGCGTTAGGTGACTGATATGGGACAAGATTGGGCCTTGATGCAAGCATCTTAAAGCCCAAGTTTCTTTTGAGTTTATTTTACTTTCTTAATTAGTTTTGTTTCTTAATTTGATTGTTTTCTTAATTAGGCGTCTTTCTTTTGTTTCCTAATTAGAATTAGGAATTCTTAGTTCTATATAAACCCTTGTATGCCTTTATTTGAGGTAGAACTCTTATTATTCAGACTTTGATATTTTGATTTTTTTCAAATTCTACGAAATTTGTGTCTTTGTATTCTTTTCGAAGACTGTGTTTCTTCCACGTATCTGTCCCGCGTTAGGTGGTATCAGAGACCAATGTATTTCCTTGTTTGCGATGACCAATCTAGACGGTGAAGATGTTACTCTTTCTGACGTGATCAGAGAGGTTCGAAACTTAGCAACTGCACTCCAATCCTTAACTGTTCGTGTAGATCGGTTAGAACTAGGATTGCAGATTGTTCAGGGAAATATAGGCGGCGAAAATGGTGTCAGGAGAATTGCTCAAGACCCTCAAGTCAATCCGATATTACCCCAACAATTCCGTAGGGATTTACCCAACGAGGATCGTTCGTCTTATGAGGAGACTATAGAAATTCATGGTATGTTTGTTGAAAATAATTCAATTGATGAGAATTCTAATTTGGTTGAAAATTTTGAATTATTTGATGTAATTGATGAGGAAGAAGTAAATAAGAAAGGAAACATGATTGATGATTTTCTCCCTAAAGAAAGAGAAGAAATTATGAGTTTTGAGGAGAAAGAAGAAATTGGAGAAGAAAAGGAAAATACCATAAATATGGTTAAAGGTTTGATATGCAGGGTTAACATTATTGATTTTTCCAAATATAATGAGATTTGGTTAAATGATATGGAAAAGATTGTTGAGATCTTATTTTCTGAAAATTATTTTGGAAATTGTTTATTGGAAGAACATATCAATATATGGGAGTTTTTTTATCAAGAAAACCAAACAGGGATTCTATTTGCAAATTACAAGATTTGTTTGGTATTACGTGGGACGAGGAAAGTGAAGTACATGATTAAAACTGCAACAACAATTTCAATAGCAGTTAAAGCACGTGATGGTGAAGGTCTTGATTCAAGAAAGAAGGCCTATATACTCATATCACTCGAGGCGAGTTCTTTTCAAGTGAAGGGGACTGATGTGGGACAAGATTGGGTCTTGACAAAGCCTCTTTAGACCCAAGTTCTATTGGGCTTATTTTATTTTCTTAATTAGTTTTGTTTCTTAATTTGATTGTTTTCTTAATTAGGCGTCTTTCTTTTGTTTCCTAATTAGAATTAGGAATTCTTAGTTCTATATAAACCCTTGTATGCCTTTATTTGAGGTAGAACTCTTATTATTCAGACTTTTGATATTTTGATTTCTTTCAAATTCTGCGGAATTTGTGTCTTTGTATTCTTTTCGAAGACTGTGTTTCTTCCACGTATCTGATACCACCTAACACGGGACAGATACGTGGAAGAAACTCGGTCTTCGAAAAGAATACAAAGACACAAATTCCGCAGAATTTGAAGGATATCAAAATATCAAAATCTGAATAATAAGAGTTGTCTACCAAAACTAAATACATACAAAGGTATATATAGAATTAATAAACCCTAATTCTACTAAGGAAACAAAAGAAAGACATATAATTAGGAAACGAACGGAAAAAGGTAATTAACAAAATAAAATAAGTCCAATAGAACTTGGGTCTAAAGAGGATTTGTCAAGGCCCAATCTTGTCCCACATCATAAGTAAGAGGCTTGCACAACAGACTATTAGCTTACTTATCCATTATAGCTTGAGATCGGCCCCTGTCAACCAATCCTCGTGTTTAAGTTACAGGGATTGAACTTCATTTATTCATTTCGGTGATCTTCTTTGAATATGATATGTATCGTTCGAAAGAACGGACGAAGAGGAAGGGAATAAGAAGAGGACGATCTTAACACCTTAGAGGATGAAGCGCAATTCCAATTAAAGACTGTCCACCGCTGCAGGCTTCCTTTAGTTCAAATTTCGTGTTTGAACAAAAAGGGCTGATCAGGACAGATCCAAAAGTTAGCCTCGACTTTCCTTTAACATCTTCTATCTAAACCCCATGCACTATGGTTTACGGTTGTTGCATGGCACCCTGCCATTCTAGTATTAGTTCTTATATATCGGGGTAAAAGTATTTCCAAAGGGGAGTTTTAGTTCATTGAGCTTAGCCGCGCGTACGTGACATTATAACTCCACTTACGTGAAATTCTATCATTACACAATCGGTAGTCTATTTGTGATAAACGTTCACTTATTAAGTAATAGTAGGAATTTACGTACTGTGTAAAAAAATCGTACTTCTTATCATTACTTATAACTCGATATGCAGTTTCTTCTTCAATGTACAATCTTACTTAATTAGCTACGTTTTTAACTTAATGTCATACATGAATTTTCTTAAAACCTACCATGCATACATTAACTTCTTTCTTAAAAAAGACAATCAAAATTATATATAGCAAGTCTGACAAAATCAAAACATGAGTACTGCTGCAATTTCCTATAGTAAATTTTTTGGCGATGCAAAGTATGACAAGGGATGTAAAAAAAAATGCAAGTATTTCTCAAGATCAGGAAAGCATGTATTCTTCCATCCTATTCAGAAATTAAGCAAGTAGTCGCACACACATTCAGTTGAATGCACCAATCAAAACTAAATTCTAATAGTACTATGATTGGCACTCATTAATTAATGTGGCTGTGACTGCTATATATGTAGGAGTCAAGATAATTTCACAGATTTAACATGGACATTGTGATACTCATTAATAATATAGCTGTGGCTGCTGGATGGATTGGTCATTTGGACTAAGATAATAATACTTCTCCAAGTCCACAAGAACTAATGTATATAGACATTAAATTCCCTCCATTCCCCTTTTTACTGTATCCTTCCTAAAATCAAGGCAAAGAAAATGGTAATGCTTCCTTGAAATATGACTTGATGAAGCCAGGATTGTTTATTCTGCAACAGGTTGTTTTGGCTGTAAAGCATTAGAGAGATCTAGCAAGCAATCTTTGTTTTTTGCTTGAAAGTTTGCTTAGCAGTGGCATATAAAGAATTTTAGGCCAACAATTATACAAAGCGTCAGAACATATAACAAAAAATGTCACTTCCAAAGTCCCAAATGGTCAAACTATGTTTCAAAATTTTACTACAAAGTACCTAAAAGGTCAAAATCTTATTTCATAAATCTACATGTCTGTCGTGATTCGTGAAACAATTTCAAGGTGATATCGTGTAAGTTACATTCAAATATTCAGTGCCCTTTCCATATCTTTTTTACACCAAAAAAAAAAAAAAATCTTTAACATTGCCAAAAGAAAAAAAATGAGTGGCAAAGAATAGGGTTATATTTTCAATTTGGTTAATAGTTGCTAATTAACTATTCTTTTCTTTTACCAAATAAGTCACTCATGTGGGATCATTCCATCAAATTTAACCGTTATTGCAAACGGATTAATATATATTTTTTGTTATTGAAAACTTGGAGAAATTCTCCTTCCTCACTCAGCTTTATTAATTGCAGTTGCATGCAAGTGTCTGCCCTCTTACTAATATGCCATGCAGTTTCTTGAAGAATAGGGAACTAAAAGATTTAGCACAGTATTTCCAATGTGACAGTAATTGAACAGAACTCCCTTTTCGCATAGGGAAAGATTTAGCACAGTATTTCCCCTCTTTGCATGCAAAACCACACCAAACCCGAAACTCCCTTTTCGCATTTATTCTGATGTGGTCTGGAAACTAATCATGGCAGCTGATCATCAGCAAATTCATCGTGTTTTCCAGCATTAATATGGCTTCGATGCCAAAACCTTACTATTATTCCACACCATTTTTTGCAAACACAAGCCCTCCAAGTAAAACTGTTACTTCATTGCTGCTGGATTATCATATATTTCATTAGTTACTTAAGACAGCTGACATAAATTGCCTTCAAAAAATCAAAGAACAAAGCATCAGAAGAATAGCTAAATGCTTAAGAAATTTTGTTCCATGAATTTCGATTTATTGATCAAGCGAATTGAACCCATTAATATTCCTTCAATTTCAGAAGGATAAATGAAGCAAATAAAACCAAAATTGGAAGTACGACAGGTTGCTGGTTTTCACTATATTTTGAGAGAGGGTAATGTTCTCGCTGATATACTTGCTAATGAAGGTTGTAATACTCAATGTCATAAGATTTATGATACATTTCATAATCTATCAATTCGGGTGCGTGGTTCTAAGGTTCTCTAAATTTAGATAGAATTAATGAGATACCCTACTTTTAGAATTCGATAACTTTATTTGTATTCTTAAGGTTTGGCTATATCCGTCCTTAGTTTTTGTATTCTTAAGGTTTGGCTATATCCGTCCTTAGTTTTTGTATTTGGTGTGATTAATAAAATGTTAGGTTTTGGCATCCCTCTGCTTGAGTGGGGTTTGCCAAAAAAAATTAAAAATAAAATTTGAAGCAAATAGAGAATGCAAAACAACTAAATATGTAATTCTGTCTCCAGATGCATTCTTAGCAATATGATACTATAAGTCGTCTGAATTTGATGAAGAACCCACCATTGCCATCCTCAAAGAACATGTTAAATTATAATAAAATGAAAATATATGGTTTAAAAATGTATTTCATTTATTTCCCATTAGAATAAAGATGAGTGAGTCTTTTTGTTCATGTAATTTAACGACAAGGTCCATGATGCAGTTCTGAATATGGATGAAATGTTAAGAAAATTGCATTTAATATAAATTCTAGAGTAAAGTGCCAATTTGATCATCAAACTGTAATAAATTGAGCTTTTTAGTCACTTAACTATTTTTTCAGTAAAAAATATTGCTCAACTAATATTTTTTGGCCAAAGAAGTCCTTCCATCCATTTAGGCCGTCTAAGCTAACAAAAATATGCTCACGTAACATGCACATGCATATTTTCAAGGATAAAATTATCCTAACAAATAAAAAAAAATGCTTGAACCGGTGAACCCTCCATTTCCTTTTTTTTTCCTTTTTTTTAAATCAATATACGAAGTTTTAGGTTTTTTTCTTTCTTTCCTTTTTTTTTTCTCTTTCCTTTCAATTTGCAGCTAATCTTTTTCTATTTTCACCTTTTTTTCATGTTTCGATATTTTCAACCGTCAACACCAACCACCAACCGCCAACACTACCTTCACTATCAATGCCACCAACACTCACCTACGCTGCCACACACCCTGCACTGCCAACACCCCTTTTACCCACCAACGCTGTCAACACTACGTTCACCACCAACACCGCCAACACTACCTTCACTACCAATGCCACCAACACTCACCTACGCTGCCATACACCCTTCACTGCCAACACCACCTTTACACACCAACGCTGCCAACACTACGTTCACTACCAACACCGCCAACACCCTTTAACTGCCAACACCACCTTCAATACCAAGCGAATACAACTTTCCTTAGTTGAAACCCCAATTACTCAAAAACTCATCACAAAATTATTCAGAAAAAAAAAGTTCAGTTTTCATCAACAAAATCCCCAACTTCCATTAACCCATCATAGTTCTCTACTTTTTTTCCCAAAAACACAATTCCAAAAAGTCCAATTCCTCCAATCAAATAATTAAAAGAAAAAAAAAATCGAAAACAAAATCAAACCCGTATGCTGAAAAAACAAAAACATGCACAAAGTAAGCATCAAAGAAGAAAATTGAAAAAAACAAAAATTAATTACATGAAGAAAGAGAAAAATACAGAAAAAGATAAAGTTACTTAGAATTTGCATATAAGAGAGTTCAACATGAAAAGCTATCCCTTTCCCTAATATCGTGCTTGTGAGAGTTTGTGCATAAATGGGTTACTTGGGTTTATTATTCATGTAAGGATATTAATTAAAAGAACCTTTTTTTTATTGAAATCCCAATTGTTTTGGTTTAAAAAAAAAACTCCAGAAGAGAAATTAACCAACAGAGGCAGCAGAAGTTTTTGTGTAGATGTATGTGTGTGTGTTTTTCTGTTGTTTTTTTTTTTTGGTTCTTCTTCAATCTTTCCCTATTCTCTCTCTTCTTAACCAATCTTAGAAAATTTTTTGTTCTTTCTTAAATCTTTCTCTATTCTCTCTCTTCAGTAGCAATCTTAATAAAATAAGAAAATAAGAGTGTGTATTAAGAGAGTTTTTTCTATCATTTGTTATCCTTATAAATATGTGTGTGCAGGTCACGTGAGCATATTTCTGTTAGCTCAAACGGCTTAAATGTAGGGAGGGATTTTTTTTTAGCCAAAAAAAATTAGTTGAGTGACCTTTTTGGCTGAAAAAACAGTTAAATGATTAAAAAACATAATTTGTTACAGTTTGGTGATCAAATTGGCATTTTACTCTAAATTCTATGGGTTGATTGTATTAGATTTGAAAAATGTTTAAACTTCCGTGAAGAAATATTAAGAGTCCAATTTGATGAGACCCCAATATACTACATTGGCTAGATGTCTAGAGTCCAGCCAACTAAGTTGGGTTCATATGGAAAGGTAATATTTCTCAACTGTTTCAGTCATTACCATGTTTTAATTCTTTGCTTCATTTTCATAAGCCTTCTTTGCCTTAAGCCCAATTCTTTGCTTTATGCATTGTGCAAGTTTTGATTTTAGCAACCAAGTTCTCTTCAAAATGGCCCAAGTTTATCATCACCTAGAGGATATTATGTTGCCCTAGTCATTTATTTGTGGATCTTTTAACTTAGACTCAATAGTTTTGCAAAGGCTTTAAGGGCTACAAATCCATTTGGTAGAACTTTATGAATTATTTTCAATGGATGTAAGAATACGATTCATGTAATTAATAATATGTCCCATATGATTCAAGGGACAAGGAGGAGTGGAAAAGGCTTTAGAGTGGTTGAACTTGAGATTTTTTTGCACTCAAAATGGATATTTAAACCTACCCAAAATGGCTCAAGGGATGTTTACTTTGAGGTGCAAAAAGAAACCAACTCATGTGCAGATGCGCTTGCAAAATTCACAGCCGGGAATCACGTTATTCCATGGTCCTTCTAATGTTGTCAAATCTTATTTGATGGTAAATAATGTTGATGCAATTCACCGGAGATATGTATTAGTTCATTAGTATAATTGGCGATTTTTGCCGAAAAAGAAACCAAAAGTACTGGCTATATTGAATAAAAATATACACAACTTAGATGTATAGGCTCTGAACATTGTTGTACCATTCATTAGATTATCCTTTGAATCTAAATCCAGAAATTATAATTTTGCTTGGTGCACAAAAACAATTCCCACAAGGGAACTTCTAAGGGACAATTGCACATGCCCCAACAGCTCTTCTTAAGGGCATGCACTGTGATTGTATTGGAGTGGGGTAACACAGTACAAAACATTCAAAAACAAACACAAAAGACAGCTTCCAATGTTCCCAAATCATGATATTTCATTCATTCTTATCAAAATTATTTATTTTTAATTATTAATGTGCATTATGATATTTATGCCTTCTTGTTTACTAAACAAGATACCAAAAGTTGAAGAAAACTTGAAACATGGTGCATGAACTTCAAAGTTATAATATCTTCAAGGGATTTGGCATATCCAAATGGCAGACATTAGAAGTGAACAAACACAGAGAAAATAAATTATACAGGCTGGCCAAAATTGAAAATACCTTCATGGCTTCCATTTTCATGCATGTAAAGCTGGGATTTTGGCATGGAAATGGTGAAGTGTACATAAATTATTTGATCACTTTTGTCTATACAAACACAAATTTTGTTTCAAATTAACCATAAGTAACACATATAGGTCACCAATCTTTGAGTTTGACTACCATACAACTCCATCAACCCCCCCCACCAAAATAAGCAAGAAAAGTGAAAAACAAAAAAGGGAAAACAATGAACTTGTCCATTTTTATTTCTTCTTGATGAATGCATACAACATAGAAAACATAAATTGAGATATACACTAAACATATAAATAGAAAGAGTATTTAATTGGGTCCATGTGGGATTGAACTCCAAAAGAGGCAAAAATTTAATTAGATGGAAAATGTTGATGATGTACTATTAATGTATTGCATGTACATTTAAGTTTTGGTTGTAGTTTTGATTTAAGCACAGATTTGTTTGCTTGAAGAAATGGACACCTCAACCCCACAAAAAGACCTTTCCACATGTTCTTTATGTAAAGCAGACCTGACCCATAATAACCGGCAAGAATCATGATTTTGAAAGCTCCCAACCAAGGAAGAATCCTTTGTTTTTAAGAGCAAATCCTTCCTTGGAATGAGAGAATTTGGGACCATCCCATTTTTAATTAAAACAGCCATAAGTATGCAAGGGAAGCTGCATTCTCACTACTGTTAATGTGCCCCTTCCAGTCTTTTATTGGTCCTTAGTACTATAGTCTCCTCTCCTCTTTAGAGTCTTGACTTTTCTCTCATCAATTCATTTAACTCAATTGAATTCTGATTATTAAATTGCACCATTTATTTGGCCATGCAAATTCATAAATTTTCTTTCTTTGATTCTTATTACCACTAATATCTTTGTTGCATTTTTACAAACTCAAGAACTTCTTTGACCTTTCTTCTCTTAAACTTCTTGAATTGAATGATTATTAAATGTACAAAACTTAGCTCAATATTTTATTTGATGTAATTCAACATAAAAGAAAAAACCCACTTTTAGTTATCATCAAAGAATGAAAACTTGGAGAGAAATTGTTGTGATTCAACATGCATGAATGAAGATCTAATAGCAAAGCTTTTATGTTCTTATGAAGGAGCTAGGGTGGTTCATTTTCTCCTTCATCCTGCTTATATATCCATGTTAATTAAACTAACTGAAAATGTAAAAATTTCGATCCCTGTTACAAAAAAAAGTGCAAGAATTGAAGTTTTGGTCATGCATGCGGCCTAGCTATATAAAGATCAAATGGGGTATGCTCACTAACTGATTTAACTAAAATTGTCTCGAAAGACACCATAAAAGATTCTAATCAACTCCATGAATTGACTTGCTTTTATATATGCACACTAAAAGAGTGGCTGGATGGAGATATATGGATCATGTCTATTCTCTTTCATTTGCTTTCTTTTCTTTTTCTTTTCTCTTTTTTTCAGTTGAAATGATGGTAGACGTGCTCCCTCTAGCGGAAGCCTATGCCGGTATGTCCCATAAGAATAAAATGGGGGCATAAACGAATTGAATTTCTTCCATAAATAAAAATCATTCACAAGAAAAAAATTCAATCAATTTCCTATGTGGAGGAAGAGATCCAAAGGTACTTTTACCTCTCATTAATTTAACTATGAAGTGAAAATCTAGGAACAAAGTATGGTTGTATGGTGTAGTAAATGAAAGCCCTTTCAAGAAAATCTAATGAGAAGTTTGCATTCAATGCTCAGTAGTTTTAATTTGGAAAGATATTGTGATCACTGACTCAGTTTCTGACTTTCTTCACTCTCTTTAACTATCTTTATAGTGTTTTCCTACATTTTAGACAAAGCCCTTCAAGAAAATCTAAGGAGAAGTTACGCATTCAATGCTCAGTAGTTCTAATTTGGAAAGACATAGTGATCACTTACTCAGTTTCTTCAGTCTTTTCCTTTCTTCATATTGTTTTTCTAGTTTAGTCAAAAGTAAATGAAATGTAATTTATATAACCGATTTCATTTAGTAAAATAAATTATATTATTGTTCTTGTATAGTATTTTCCTATATTTTATGTAAAGACAAAACCTTCACAATCACAAAAGAGATTACACCAAATAGTTCGACTAGACTTCCACAGTCACTGTTTTTTTGTATAACTTTACAAACTGTAGATACCCTAAGTTACATGATTTGTCCATTGCGAAATTTGACTCACATAGTCGATTCTATTTAGTGGAATAAATAATTAATTGTTATTGTTGTATAATATTTCTCTACTAGTTTAGTTTAAATATGATAGCAATATGTAATTCATATATTTCATTACATTTAACGGAATAAAAGATTAATTGTCGTTATTGTATAGTGTTTTACTACGTTATACTGACAAAAACTCCACAATCACAAAAGGGATTGCACCAAATAGTTCAACTAAGCTTCCATACTCACCATATTTTGTATAACCTTACACACTATATGTGCCCTAGATAACATGATTTGTCCATTATAAGCATGTCCATGATCTAACAACTAGATTTAGTTGGTTAAGAAATCCATAGTTGTTAGTACAGCCTTTTTTCTTGATTTCTTTATTATAAAAGTAGATCTTCTTATGTAAACAGCATTATCTTGTTAGTTATTATTTTGTTTTAATTTGATCTCTGTACATTGTATCCATACATTTATGGACATATATGTTTTAAAAAAAAATGATTAATATATTGACTGTTGTACCATCCCACTAACCAAGGACTATAAGAATAGTAATTACAAATTTTAATTTAGTCTACAAGCAACATGCAATGGACATTAATTAATGTCCAACAATCCTTGCATAAACATACAACAAGGTAAACAAACTGTACTAAAATCTCTAGTAGAGTAAGGCTAATTAAATCCATTAAAGAATTTTCTTGTGCACCTAAAAAATAAAATAAAATACTTCCATTTTTTTAATATAACAAATCAAAGCAAATCTCAAAGTGCATGTATTTCTCTTAAAAATATACTTATGGTGGGAGGGTTCAATGTATATGATTTATAAATCATGACTTAATCATAATATTATATCAGTTTCATAAAATAGTATAAGACACTTCCTTATTAAAACTTTCAAAGAAGACTCAAAACTTTTTTTTTTTTATCCATGTCTACATCTGTATATATTCCATAAAAAAATAATAATCACAAGGTCTTGGCATTGATAGTCTACCTAATTCAATGATTTATTAATAGTTAGTGAGGAATGAAAACTTAAACATTAAAAACACAAATAATGGATTAATAGTTCTATGTACGTAATTAATGCTGATTTGTCAATCAAACTAAATGGTAGTGTGTGTATATATATATACAATAATTTATTTTTCTTTTATGTAAAATAGTAGCAAATACTCCTATATTATATCTTATTGGCTTTTAATTTTTAGTCAACTTGCATTAATATTGATCAATAACTCTTAACTTGAAGCCAAAGTGATTAATTGTAAGAAATTAATCAAAATAAAAAAAAAAATCCATCAACATAAAGTGTGTAAATTATGCCTCCCAAGATTACATACAAATTAAATAAAACGTATTTGAGTGGTTGATTTTTTCAACTTACACTGTAAAATTACATCAATTCATCATTGATATGGCTAACTGCCAGCCATATCCAATGGATATTTAATAGGATATATTGCTTGACATTGACAAATTAAAAAAATTCATATTGCTATCTTAATTATGGCAAGTCAAATATTAATCTATAGATTTTCTTGCTTATTGCATCCATTAACACTCCAATTTTTAATTTCAATTAATTGTTGTTTTGATTCCTAATTAGTACAAAGTCTTAATCAATTAAGTCAGCACTACAAATATGCAAAATACTAAAATAATGGTTGACACTAACCAATGGAAGGCTACATGTCCAATTCTCATCCCCTCTTGACTTTTATTTTTCCCTTTTTTTATAATCAAAATGGATGACTTTTTAACTTTATTCCTTTTGAATTCTGCAATTTGACAAACATATTTTAATTAAAATGCCTTATTATTTCAAGACACGAATCATTTGAGAAATATATTAGCAATACGATAGATATGGGAGAGAATGAAATCGAATTTTGGGATTATTATTGGCACAAAATTAAAACAAGTGGATTCTTTTTCTTTCTTTTTTTTCTCTCTTCTTCTTTATTATCTTGTTAATAAAGACTTGGATGGGTTCACTTAAACTTTCTTATAAAATATAGTATGGTCAAATCATGCAAAAAAAATTTAAAGTTATGAAGAAAATAATGAAACAAAATACACAATCAATAGTAAAGGAATGCATGTTCAATAACCCATGGAATGCAGTTAAAAAGGTATGCATGCAATGCACTTAACATCAATCCAACCTATACAACATTAATACTACAATCTAACTCATCATGAATTGTTATTAATTATTTTACAGAGTTATGCAAGATGGGACATAAAAAGGAAATGCTAGAAGTAATTTAATTGTGCAAATTAATGCATGAGAAAGAAAACTGAGGTTAACATGCATGCATGCACCCTAAGATATAAGGCCACATAAAGCTTTAGCTGATCCCATGTAAATGTTTTGTTCTCTAATGCTTTTTTTTCTCATAGAGGATTGGCTTTCTCTATGAAGTATTTTTACAACACAATAATTAATAGTCTTAAGTACAACTATAGGGTATATGAAAATGATATATAGAGAATTAAATTGTGAGATTAAGGATAAACTATTTTGATTGTCACTGCTATTTATGTAATATACTTTTAACCACTATTTGTTATTTTTAATTTCAATTTGTTTGCTCATTTATAAAAAGTAATATACCAATTAGTGATCATTCCATTAAATTCAACTGTTATTTTTTTTTAATATTTAGTTGAATTCAAATATTTTTTCATTAAAATCACATTTTTAAATGTAAACTTTACACTCCACTATTCTAAATTCTATACCTTATCAATTAACCTCATTTTTAGGTATAATATTACCCAAAAAAATTACAAATTTTTGAATTTAACAGAAAATTTAAAAAATAACCACTAAATTTGATAGAATAGCTAATAGTATGCCACTTTTGATAGAGGAGCAGCCGCATTAAAAAAAAAAGAACAATGATCAAAATATACCATCTAAATAGTTTAGTAACCCTCAAAGCAATTTGCCCTAAAAGTAATTAATTAACTTTGCAAATCAATATTACTACTGATCACACTTGACACTTGAAAGATAGAACATTTTTTCTTTCTCTCTTTGCTATATATGTCATATATCTTTTTGTTTCCAACTGCATTTATGGAGCAGGTAGCAAAACTCATCTAAAATATCATCAAAGAGATTTGTTAGAGAAGTTAGTTTATCTCTTGGTTTAAGAAACCATATATGGTGCTGCATGCATATCTTCTTCAGTTTTTGTTTTGTATATACATTTTTGTATGATAGATTCAAATTAAGATAGTAGGGCATATAGTCATTAATGGTTCAACAATATATTAATTTGACACACCTAACAAAATCCTAGAATTACTAGCTAGCTAGGACTACTCTTTGCCATACTAATTAATTAAGAGTCTTAAAATTAGGATAGTTGTGTAGTACATATCTACATTATAAAGAGTTTTAATTATGAGGATTAGCTACACAATTAAGTGAAGATATATGGGTATATATATATATATATATATATATATATATATATATATAGGTTGACTCTTTTAGCTAAACTATTAAGAGTTTCAATGATGCATTGAGCTCATGATAAAAACCCTTATTAATTATAACAATGGTAAATTCTTTCATATATAGTGTAACATTATACATGAGTAATAATGTTGGATTCTTAATTTTTAGTCTTTGTATTTTATTACAAAATGTTAAAGTCAACAAGAAAAAAAAATAGTTTTATGTTTCTATTTTACTATTCTTATAGGATTTATTCTCATTCAGCATGATGCTTATAGGGTTTAACCATGTTATTTGACAAGTTAACGCTCATTTCAAGAGTAATAATTGGAAGTACGATCTTTTTTTACGTGAAATAATTATTCATTGAAAACACGAGTATAATTATAATCTCTCATGTTTAATGTTATTTTTCCTGTATCAAGACATCATAAATAAGTTTTTTTTTATTTTTTATTCAACACATCAAATCTAGAGTGTGCTTGTTTGTTGTTTTTTCCCCTACATCATATCCATGGCCTCGAATTCTATCTGGAAATGTAGAAGGAGAGGGGAAGAAAAAAAAAACAGAAAAGATGGATGATCAAGGTTTTGACATGGGGGACCATAAACCAGCAAATCCTGGAGTATATTGCAAAGGGACCATTTTTTTTCTTTTTTTCCAAAGGCCAATGTACACGTTTGTGTGACAAACCATGTGAGAATGAGTATCCTCGTTTAACTTTTCTTTATTTCTTTATTTATTTTCTTGATTGTTTAAGGCCCATCAAATGATACACTTTTTCATTTACCTTCTTTAGTTACTTCCTAGCAAACTTTTTTGAGCAAATTATGAAAGTATTGCAATGGACAAAAGAAAAAGAAAAGGAGAGAGTTATTATTCAATTCTGACCAATTTGTTCATGTGAAATTGTAAAGGAGACATTTTATTGCCAAGACAAGATCCTAAGATTATTAAAAAAGTTCCCAATAATAAAGATTAATGTTGGATATGTTTTTAGCTACTTTTCATCAACCAATCAGAATGTGACATGCATGCACTAAATTTTCGATACGAAATCGAAAGTGCAGACGATGCACGATACGATTGATGTAACTACACGAACCAGAAATAATTTGTCTTATTGAGGCGATTCTAACAAACAAATCTCACATAAAGAATATTAAATGAATGTATTGAGTGGTTAAGGACATTTTGATTCATTGACATTATCTGAAAAACTAACTTAAAGGCATCAAAACATTTTTATGACAAGATCGTGTAGAAGTTCTCATTATTATTAACCTTGCGGTAGGGGCGTATCCAGAAGAAAAATTTAGCGGGGGCTAATTTAATTTTCTTTCGACTAAGTAAATGTATGCATTTAACAACTCAATTATCAAATCAACCATTATAAAAAAATATAATAAATATATATGTATTTTTTGTAAATTCATCGTTCAATTATGTCGACAATGAATCTTATATGTTATTATGTGCTTTAATTTTTGTTTTATTTTATGATATTTTATTCCTTATTTGATTTTATTTTATATTAAGACAACACATTTTTTTTATTAAAGTTAAAAAATAACACAAAATTAGACCAATTTTATGATAAAACTATCACTTTCTCTTTTTAATTTAATTTTAATTCTTCCTTATCTTCATCATAATATTAAAAACATAAATATACTTTGTAGTAAGAGAATAATTTTTTACTATTATATAATTAATTCATAGAATTTTAGGAGAATTTTTGTAATTATTTACTAATTTATCACGATTATGTAATTAATTCATAGAATTTTAAGAAAATTTTTATAATCATTTACTAAAGAAATATGTTGAAGTTTAAGCAAAATTGATGGATTGAAACGTAAAATTTTATAATTTAAAAAAAAATTAATATAGTTAAAAATTTAAAAAAACTTGGAGGGGGCTGGAGCCCACCCCAGCCCCCCATTTGGATCCGCCTATGCCTTGCGGATAATATCTTAGAACTCGGACCTCATTACCCTAGAAGTAGGAACTTGGCCGGAGCGAATTACCATACTTCAAGACTTAAAATTAAATATGTAGCTATAATGGATAAAAGCTATTCCAATGCACTCTTTGGTATGTGAATTGATTATGACCATATTTTGGCCTTTTTCTCTCATTTCACTCTTTGGTATGTGAATTGATCGATGTGCATTAATTCATCGAGAAAAGAGAAGGAAAGCAAAAACAGTGTTGTCAGTACTTTGGTTTGGTTTATATGAATTGCTTCAAACCTTTTTTTGTTAAAAGTGAATTGACCCAATCAATTAATATGTACAATTGTTAAACTGACAACTTTTTAGGACCATAAAAACTTTGACAAAAGATGCTTAATCACAATTATGGATTGTGTACTTGACATAAAAAGTTTTTATTCTAAATCATGCCAAAACACTTTTTCACGTATTTCATGGAGGACAACAACAATCACTTTAGTTTGGTGACCTCTCTTCAAGTTCTAGATTAATGTCCGGTCTAATCAGTCCACTTAATAGAATTAATTTAGCAAAAACAAATTACTCCCTAAAGTATCTAACAATAGCTCTCCCATTCGGCCTGGGCCAATGAGATTTATTCGAGCCAAACTTCTACATAAAGAAATATTAATTTAAATTAAAAAAAATAAAGATATACAATAATTAGAAAAAAATGATAAGAAAATAATAATATATTTAAATATAAACAAAAATATGTATATAAATAAAATATGACAGTAAAATATGATCTATATTACTGATTCATTATATAATTTCAGTCACGTAGAGTTTACTTTGTCGCACAAGTATTTCATTTCCATGGAAATTAATGCTACTTCAAAATTTGACATGATTCAAGCCAATTCCCACTTGACGAAGACTATGGATTTATTCCTAATAAAGTATACGTGAATTAGTGAAGAAAGGGAAAGCTGAAATTCATAAAATTTTACTTCAATTTTGAAATACATATTTTATTTTGAAATTAAGTATTTTGTGTCCTTACATTTGCCGTATATTTTATTATATTTTCCTAAATGTAACAACCAAATTAGAACACTAACTGGTCAATCATAAAAGATGCACAATGATAAGCATGTACTGGATTAGAGTTGCAAACCAATACATAAAATAATAATAATAATAATAATAATAATAGTAATAAATAAATGGGTAAAAAAGAAACCAATACATAAAAAAGAGCAACTTTTTTAGCTTTTATATTTTGTAATCATTGATTTGTAGGTATACTACTCTTATAAAAAAATCAAGTTTAATAAAAAAAATTAAAACAATAAATAAGAAACTAAGTTAGTATTCACTTATTTGCTGCATTTGAAATCTTTTTCTTATGTTTTTTTTTTTTGTGATGCAATCTTTTACTATGAGGAATTAGAAGAAATCATTCTATCTATACTAAGAATAAAAACTAATAATAAATTAACAATCACATGAGTAATATGTAAATTTGATTTTTTTTAAATGGTAAATTTATCTTACCATTCAATATTTAACCAAAACTATGCAACAATAACAAAAATAACTAAAGTTTTTATCCCTTGGGGAGTCTACATAGATTATACTTATTGATCATGTGTTGTTCTAAATTTACCTGATTGTGTTTAATTTAAACTCATTTTTTCTAGTATACATTTAATCAAAACTATAATAGGTCTATATCTGCCCAAAATTCAAACTTAAAAGGGGTTATTGAGATTGAATCAAACCTTAGCAAGGACAACTAAAATTCATCCTTTTAAGATGACATTTTAATTTGAGTTCTCATCTAGTAACTATTTAAATTTCATTATTTAACTATATAACATATTTAATTTGAAATCTTTATTAAGATAGAAAAGAACAACAACAACTCAACTTTTATCTCATTATGGGGATGGTTACATTAATAGTTCATTGTTTTCTATTTATACACATATTTCATTTATATTTAAATATATATATATATATTTTTTATTATTTCGTTCCAATTATTTTTTAATCTCTCATCTTTTTCTTTTAATTCGAATTAATATTTCTCTATTTTCTACACGCCATATTGGTGTATCTAGAAATTTCTTAACACATGTTATACTATTCTAAACGCGATTCTCTCATTTTCTCATGTATTGGAGGTATCTATATTTTCTTTCTAGTGAACTCATTATTTATTCTATTCAATTTAGTATCTCTACATACCATATCCATTTTAACATTCACATTCTACTAATATAATTTTTTTTATCCACACTCACATTTAGTCGTCCAACATTATGATCCATAAAATGTGGCTAGTTTTACAGCTGTTTTATAAAAAAATTTCTACAATTTTATCGGTAATATTGAAAATAATCATTACATGTAAAAAATTGAAAATAATAATAATAATATCAGAAGCATAAAATCTTGAGCTAGATTTATATGCACAAACCATTCAAATGTTCACAACAAATTGGAAATTGGTAGGGTCAAAGGTGATGATGAAATTTGGAAGGAGATCACGAAACATATAAAAAGTTATTTGAAAGTGGGGTAAGACACAAAAACTGCTGGAATCTAAGACTGTTGGGATGGGGCTGATACACTCTTGTCCTCAACTTGGCAGGGGGATAAATATGGTCATATGGTGGCCTCTGCTCAGTCCTAGACAGGTCCACTCTCAGTGCCATTTCATTTTATTTAAGACAACCAACTCAGACCTTATAACTGTTTCTATGCCTCTATTCTTTTACCAATTTTATATTCAGATGGGGACTAGTTCTATTTTATTTTATTTTTTGGGTAAAAAAATTGGGTTCTTTTTAGATGGGAGTAAGTGGGATTTTTTTTTTCTTTGTTTCTTAATGAAGTCTAAATGTTTTTGACACTAAACGATGTTGTTTTAAATGTTAGATAGTGTTAATAAGATAAACTAAACAGTTACTTGAATGAAAAATGAATTGATAGTAGTTATATAATTTACTTAAGAGAAAGGAAAGGAAAAATTGTAATAACGTCTTTTATATTTTATTCAAAAAAATTTTTTATCACTCATATTTAAAATGATGGTATAATTTCCTCACTTACATTAAAAATTGGCACTAAATTGATCTTTTTATCTAATTTTATTTAATTTTTTGACGAAAAATATACATATGTCATTATTAGATGATGTAAACGTGTATACTTTCTGTTAGAAAACGAAATTGAATAAAAAGATAAATTTGATAACACATTTTAATATTGTAACAAAATTTTATCATTTTATTTTAAATGTAAGTGATGAGAAAAGTTTTACCAACATACTTAAAGGGATGAATTTTGCAATTTTCTCAAAAGGAAAATATCTTTGAACTTCTGGCTACTTATAGCTCTTAAGATTGTAATCACAATTCACAAGTGCATGAAACTTTTGAGAGTAAGAGATTTTGTTTTGGTTACGCAAATACTTAAAATTGCAAACCTTCCAAATTTGTGGTATAAAAAGTAGTATTTGATTGCTTAAGAACTCGTGCAAATTGAATACCGAAAGAGAGAGGCAGATTTAAAAGTAAGTAAACGTACTTAATTTAAGGCATATCTAACGGAAAGCAGAGAACGGTGGCATCCCAAGATTGAAGAAAGCAATCCCAGAAAAAAAGTTTGATCTTTTGGGATGTAAGGATTAAGAAATAGCAATGTCACAATAATAGCCATTTTAGTCAATCAATACAAAAGAACTCTCCTTTGCATATCTTCAAGATTTTGCTATTGTTATAACTAAACCAAAGATGTTATAATTTTGATTAACAATCATGGGATTGGGACCAAAAGATTTTCTTGGATACATAAAAAAGATGGCAAAATCCACAGATATTAAATTCATATCAGTGAGGTTGGCAAGAAAGATACGTCAAAGTTTGGTGGAACTGATTATTCTCACACCCCATTTAAGTCCTGAAAATTGAGTCCAAGTGATCAAATGCGTGTGTGACAAAAAAGGGATACTTAATTAGGAGGTAAAGCTTAGAAGCTTTGTGATTACACCAAAGATTTGGTTCCCTAGAGGATTCTTATATTCTTAGTGATATGTTGTTATAAACCAATCAACTAGTTTAGGATAAATATTTGCACTATCAACTTTAGAACTCTATAACACTATTTTGTATAACCATCTTTATAAACAAGTGATCTATTGTGAAATTGATTCATATATGTAACGGCGAAATTAATCGTGATTTTAATGTATGATAAAAATAGCATAAAATTAGAATTATGATATTAACAACCATTAATTGTCCGTTTTATATACGAAATGCGTATTATATATTAACTCATTTCATATAAGTTTCGATTGTTTATTAAATGTGAAATTAAACTAAAACCCTATATAGTGCTTAATGGACCCTGAAAAATAAGTGATTGTACACATATTAACATTTAAAGAGTGTTAGAGAAAGTATTACACAAAAATATTATGTAAAATCCATGGGCTATTCTATCTATACACTAATAACTTTTAAGCTTTGTACCATTTTTATTATTATTTATATCATTTGAAGGATAAACTTTTATATTGAGTGCTAACTTAATACAACACTCTTCATTTTTTTAAATTTATGACCCGTTACTTATAATATGATTTAGTATCAAAATTTTATCGACATTCATTATTATTTTTAGTTTATAATCAGTTATAGACATACAAACTACTTATAAACATACAGAGTTACTAAAACTAATTAATATATCTTAAACAAAATAAGTTAAATAACTACACAAGGCTTTTGTAACATAGAAAATGCCACGAGAGAAATTATATTGTAAGTGAAATTAATTTGTGGTACATATTTGTGTATAGTATAAATTTACCATTAATGACAACGAAGTGTAGATTAAATAGTTTGCATCTTCACCTGTAAACCAATAGGTCACGAATTCGAGTTATTAAGGGGTAGATAAAGTAGCATTGTTGATCCTCTTTAATTAAGATGAAGAAGAAAAAATAAATAAATTTACCATCAGTGGTGTATGAAATCTTGAATTCAGAGATGGTGAGCATTAAGTTGAGATGAGAAAATGTACCAGCAACAACTGATACTAAAACCGCGTAAAGACTTGAAATCTTGAATTCACAAATCTTGAGCCTCATAACAGTTTTTTAAACACCAGCTAGGCACACAAATGGGGAGCATATAGCATAGTTTTTGACTTTTACAAAAATATATGAATTTGGGGTAGTTCTTTTACAAATAGGGGAGCGTCTAACATAGTTTTCCACATCTGAAGTCATTATTATCTTGCCATTTAGGATAGTTTTTGACACTAAACATTTTCTGTTGCAAAAATATATGAATTTGACTTAAAAATCCCAATTCCTCGTTTTAAAATAAGTCCGGACAATAAAAAGAAAGATCATCAACGAATAATCTAGTTTTATGTCTTTTTTTTTCCCCTTTGATAGTCTTTCCTACAGTTTCAACAACGATAAAGCTTTTATTCTTGATCGTCTTTTCCACAACATCAACAACAATAACATTTTATTCTCGATCATCTTTGTTATAACATCACTAACGATAAACACTTTTATTCTTAATCGTCTTTCCTACAACATCAACAGATATAACACATTTATTTATATAGTCGCTATACATAATTACTTAATGCATTCAACAAATTTGTTAGTTCACATATGAATTGAATAAATTGATGTTCATTACTTTAGTGGGAGGTGGGATGGTGAATAGTATTAGTAGTAGAATAGATAGCAATTAAAGATGAGGAATTATGCAAATGTAGATCGTTTGTAACAAGGAAGGATGTTAGGATGGCCCTATGAGACAGAAGTATTTTGTAATGTTAGCAGTGGGGATTAAGTGTGACAGGTTGTACGAGATATATTATGGTCTGTCGGGAATCTTTGCTAGCAACAAAGACACTAGCTCCGGATTACCTGTGATCCTGTACACTAATTCCAAATTTCTGACGTCCTTTCTATATATACTTGCAATTACATTCTACTTTTCTATTTCAACTTTCAATTTCTTCTAAGTATAAATATATTTGATTTTTTTCTTTTTGCTCTTTTAGATATGATAAATCCCTTTTCAAAATTCCAAACTCATAGTTGTTAATTCGTGAGGTTTAATTGTTTATCACGATCTAATATCTTTGATTAAGATTTGGTTTTTATTAAAAATTTTATGCTATGTTTTTGATAAAGTATTTTCTTTTCTTGTTTTTTTTATAGGAAATTAAAGGATTATATTTAATATTTTTTTAAGTTGGTGATTTTTTTTAAAAAAAAATATGTAGAGAATTTTTTATTATTGAAAATTTAAAATATTTAAATATGAAATTAATATTTCATTATTAAAATATCAAGATTCAATCTTAAAAACAATGTTTTATTATTACAAAAAAAATAAAATTCAATGCATGGAATCCATTCAATTTTATCTTATTAACAAAAAAAAAAAAAATACACTATAGAAAAAATTATTGTAACATTATTTTTTATTTAAAGAATTATTAGAAAAAATTAGAATAAAAAAGACTCTCGAAATAGGATTTTGGATAAAATTTGGCTCCGTTTGGATGAGGTATTTTTGGATTTTATCATGAAATTTTTTTTCTTGGAATTTGTTATGAAAAAAAAAATATTTTGATAGTGTTTGGGATGAATGATTTTGTTTTGTTGGGATTTGTATTGAAGGTTTTTTTATTAATAAAAGTTTAAAATTTAAATTTGAATTAATATTTTATTAATTTATTTTGATAGAAATTGTGTTAGAAAGAATTGGTTATTATTAAAATTTAAAATTTAAAATTAATATTTTATTTATAAAAAACACAGTAGCAAAAATAATTACTTTAGCATTATTTTTAATTTTAAAAATTTTGATGAAAAAATTGAACAAAACAGACAACTCATTTTGCAATTGTGAAATAAATCACTAAATTCATTTCATTCAAAGAGAGCCTCAATCCAATCATCAGGGAATGCTGCAAATAATTTACAATGAAATTCAAAATTTGAAGTTAAAAAAACCAATGTGAAAAGAAAGCAACAATTGATAAATTAATCCAAATGTTATGGGAAGGAATTAATTAATAACAATTATAGTCTAATTAAAGAGGCACAGTCAATTAGTGATTCTTATTAAGGACTCAAGTAGAGTTTATTAGTGAAATTAGCTAAGAGGAAAGGGCAGATTGACTAATATAGTAATATTCTTTAAGCAATTTTCTTAACAAATGAAAATTGACATTGCACCAAATACTAAGCCAATAATATTCAAATTCTACACTATAATCGAAATTAACAATTAAACTCGAGTATTAAAAATTAATCTTTTTCTAGATAGTTTGCTAATTAATTTGACTTCAATCACTATTGTTTCAATATTAATTTGTGGATAATTCCTTCTCGATCACTTGTTTTAAATTATTTGTTTTTTTTTTCTATTACATACTTTCAATTTGCAACAAGTTGATGTTATGTTTTTGTTTTGTTCTTCTTTTGTGTGCTATAAATAATGCAACTTCATCAAATTAAATGTTTTCATGAAAGTATTTAAAAATTGGGAAACAAAACAAAATAACAAAGCAAGAAAAGGAACAACATAAGATACGCAATAAAAGTTCATGTGCTCAAACTACTAAACCATCCTAATACAAACAAATTCGGTAATCAATTCACAACAAAACAAAAGAAGTATGAAGAATATATGTCTCATTTTGCTCTTTAATTTAAATAACTTTTCATTTATTTTATAAATTCAAGTTTTTGTGATGTACATGACTCAACAAGTTACATTCTCCATTAATATTTGTCAAATCGAGTGGAATTTTAAGCATGTAAAACATGCATAAGAAATCATGAGATAATAGGGAATACGCCATATTGTACTAAAATTCGTTTTTCTTTTTTGAGTTAGTATATTCACAAAGCCAAAAAATCTTTAATGAAATTTTAATAAATTCTATAGAAGGTTAAAGGGAATTTTTCATGCTAAAATATTAATCATTTTACCAAAATTAATTATAGAATAGTGAAAATAAAATAACATGGCGGTTGCAAATGCCATTGTAATTTGCCATTCCAAAAAAATAAAAGGAAAAACACTACCAATAAGGCAATAACATGTTGGAAAAAATTACTAAGAGAGGACTTGGATGATAAATTAATCAAGAGGCAAAAAATTTAATCTATCTATTAGTCTACATTATTTCGATCCATCTGCTTGTTTACCTATAAACAACCTGTTCTAAATTCGAAAAAAATGATGAAGGTTACGTTAGATTGACAGCCAACGTAAAATTTTGTTACTTAAATAATATGAATTATATCAGCGATGACAAAGTACGTTCCATGTAACTGACACTACATATAATCTATGTAACCTACACTACGTATAATCCATATAATCGACACCATATTATGGAATAAATGTTTAGTTGTCATTGTTGTATTAATAAAGAACATTGTACCGTTTTTATGCACCTAAAAGATATATATATATATATATTTAATATATTTACACATATTATAATATATTATGAATATAAATTAGTATAAATGTTGTTCGCCAAAAATAATCTAATGTTGTTTCCTCTTTATAAATTTATTTACTTTGCAGGTCATTTTCAAAATTTTTCCATAACTTTTAACTACTTTTGATACACTGACCCCTTCTTACTCGTTTTAATTAGTTTATATTTTAGAAGATTCAACAACTACAAGAAGAAGAAAATTATATCTATCATGTGAATATAAAAACGAAGAAAAAGAAAATGTTTTGGTCAAATTCTTCCACCATTTTCATTTTTAATTTCCTTGAGTTTGCATCATTGAATTGAGAAGACTTGAAAATTTTGATGACAAAAGAAAGTCTTCTTATAGCAAATCTTTTGCGGGCCATAGTTTTTTTCTCCCTAATCTTTTGCGAAGACAAAATATTTTCTTTCTTTATGGGGTCAACGATGCTATCTATATCTTCTTTATTGTTAATAACAAAAGTAATCAATCAAAAGTTGGACAAATATGAAAATGAAGCTACATTCACATTCATTGTGAAAAGAAAAATTTGCATGTTAATATCTAATTATATTGCATTTCAAGAGAGTCAAGATTTGTTTTTTGTCATCCTCCCATGCCATTATCATGGTTATTGAACTCTCAATAATTACATTCAATTCATTTGGCACACATCAATGTACAAGCATAGATAGCATAACTTATTACTTACCAAATTTACATTTATAATTTCATTAATGTTTGGTTATATACGTTTCACAAATCTAAATTAACTTGTTTGTTTTGTCTATTTTTTCTATCAAAAATTTTAAAATAAAAACGATAGTACAATAATTATTTTTGCTATAATGTTTGTTTTTAGAAATAAAATATTAAATTTTGAATTTTTTTTAATAATAAACCGTTCTTACCGTCATAATTTCTCACCAACATAAAATCATCAAATATTAATTCAAATTTGAATTTTAAAATTTTATTAATAAAAAATTATCTAATACAAATACCAACCAAAACAAACTTATCCATTTAAATACTTTCAAAATTTCATTTCTTATAAATTCAAACAAACAAAACAATCATTATAAAATAAAAAGTACATTATCCAAAGAGCCTAAATTGTCTAGACATTCAAATTTAAACTTAAAATTTCCAAATAAAAATATATAGAAAATTTACACGAATTATTCAATTGTGTTTGCCTCTTTATAAAAATGAAACAAAAGCTACACATGAGTTCTATACAAGTTTGGATTCTACTACTTTTGGTATAATACTCTTTGTAACATAGATATGCCCAAATGCTCGTTTAGTAGTTATCTAATTTTTAAAAATTAAATTAAAAGCCTATCAAGTGATTAGTGACAAGTGTGAGAAAATCTATTAGCGTTGATACCCCCAATTAAAAAAAAGAGAAAGGTAACAACCATTTTTTTGCCAATTTAAAACCTGTTCAAGAACATTCATGTAGACATATTAAAACAAATTGCATCTTGGGAAGTAGTTTATCACTTTTACGCTCAAGTTTAAAAAAGAAAAAAATATTCTTAATGCATTACTTGATTTTTTATTAGTATTTTATGGATTATGGATTTTAGTTATAATTTTTTTGGATTTTTCTGTTTTAAAATTGATATATTAATTTTTGTTTCACTCTTTTGATTGAGTTAAGTAATTTTTTTTTTCGTTTAATATATTAATAACAATTTGTTTAAAAATTAATTTATTTGATTTAACTACCAAACTCAATTAAAGGATTAAAGTAAGAGATGAAAATACTATTTTGAACAAAGAAAAATCTAACAAGTCATTTATAGTATCGGGTATCAGTTGCATGCCTGTCCAACTCCCAAACAAAATGCGCCTTAAACGGACGGCAGAATGAACAATGACAACTTTTATTATTTTGTTGGAGGGAGTAACGTCAATGTTCTAAGATTATTCTTCTCCCTAAATTTACACACATCCACATATTCATATATCATAAACTCAAGTATATAATTGTTTTTTTTTTTTTTTAAAGTTGCGATGGGAACTCTATCAATTGGGAAGCTAAAAAGGTTAAATTTTGACATATTTCTTGAAAGAAGAGTAATTTTATTGATTGAATTAATACAATTTTCACTTAGAAAATTATATGAATTTGAGTTAACATCATAGAATCTAGCATAATGCACGAGACATAATCAAATGGAATAAATTATATATATAGTAATGCAATAAAATCTTTGTTTGTTTTGATGACAAAATAGCATTTTGAATCTATCTTAAAAAGAGCAACAAATAAACCATTGTCATATACCAAGCTTTACCAAGGTAATTTAGTTGAAAATACTTACTTTATCATAAGCATAAACATTTCAATGTTTCTTAAATATCACTTTTTTTATTTAATTTTTTTTATACACCCGCAAACTTGCATAGCATGCATACTCATATAATTTTGAATTCTAGATTTGGGATCGAGAACGTCCCTATGTCTCAAATATCACTTAATGTAGATTAAAATACTTTCAAAAAAGAGAGAGTGTATTTTAATGTATTGTATTGTATTGCATTGTGTGTAATATAGTGGTTTCTAAATACTTCTAAATAATTTTGACAAATTAAGTGCATAAAATCCTAAATTGACAAAACTTAGTACACATTTGCTCATCAAAGAGGTTCTATTTTGAAAGGAAAATAATTATAGTAGTTATTATGAACATCCTAAAGAAACAAAAATAAGCTTATGCACATAGACAAAATGAATATATATATATACTTCATTTACAAATCCTAATGAAAACTTTAAAATTTAAGTTCCTTTTGTACATATTATTACATGGTTCCCAACAAAAGTTGTATTTTTAACTAGGACATAAAAGCAAAACAAGAGAGAATCAAGAATTCATCCAAAGATAAACTAGTTGTTAGTGTTTTTAAAATTAACCCTCATGCCAAACCAAATCTTTTGTTCAAAGAATGAGTTTTGAGAAAGTTTGAATGAATAAACATAAAACATGTTGATGAGTGAGTGAATGAATGAATGAATAAGACATCCATAAAGGCACAACATGGGATGGGGTACACATCTGATGGCCATGGGAAGCAAATCTTAAAAGGGAATCAAATGAAATTGCCCTCTCTTTGCACCACTCCCCACCTGCTCAAGATATGGTAAGAGCACATGATTTCACACCAGGAAAAAGGCACCATTGCTGACATCACCTGTATCTCTTGAGAGGATTTTGGTAGGTCCCATACCCCCACCCCACCTCAACCCCATGAGCTTCTCTCCTTCCTTCCCAACCCACCTCTCTTCCTTTTTTTTTTTTTCCTTCTTTCAATCCTCTAAACTTTCTCCCACTCATCATATAAATGGTTCATGTCTTGGCATATAAAAATACTCATCCCCAAGAATCAACACACCACCAGCACCAAGAAGCCCATGTTCTAGATTTTCTTTATTCATTAGGACAAATTTTTTTTTTTTGCTTAGTTTATTGGTTTAGAGCTTTGCCATTGCTTGCCTTGTAATTCAAAACCAAGTTGGAAAAAAAACTTGGAGAGTATCTTTATATGAAATCTGGTCAGATCTTGCTTTGTGGGTTGTGGAATTTGGTGTGTCCTTATTTCAATGCATAAGTCATAACCCCTCCTCTTCTTCCTCTAACTCATCTCATATTGGAGTATATAAAATAAAAGAGCAATACATCACCCACCAAAAAAAAAAAGCCTCAAACTTTTTCCTTCTTTTCCTCTCCCTAAGGCCCTCCACCTCATCTTCATATTTTTCTTTCCATTCTGTTGATATTGGGTATTGGGATTTGGTGAATATAATGGTTATGGCAGCAAGTGATTCCCAGTTCCATGTTTTAGCTGTTGATGACAGCCTTATAGACAGAAAACTCATTGAGAGATTGCTCAAGACCTCTTCTTATCAAGGTACTTTTAATATTGGTATAGATTGTTGGGAGGAAAAAGAAACAGGGGGGAAATATCTGAACTTGTTGTTCTTGATTTTGAGGAATTCTTTGTGTTCTATGGTCTGAATTTTGGTGACACTGTTTGCATTCCTCTTAGCAGTTACCACTGTTGATTCTGGCAGTAAAGCCTTAGAATTTCTGGGATTGCATGAAGATGACACAAGCAGCAATCCAAATCATCCTTCTGTTTCTCCCAATCACAATCAGGTAATTCATTTCCCCACCTTTTATTTTTTCATTTTAAGATTCTGGGATTGTCAGCTTTATTTTGTTTTGAAAAAATTTAAAGAAAATTAGTACTACTTTATTTGCCTGAAAATCTGAAATTTTATTCTTGTACCTGTGTTTTTCTCCAGGATGTGGAAGTAAATCTAGTTATCACAGATTATTGTATGCCTGGAATGACAGGCTATGATTTGCTCAAAAAAATTAAGGTATGGTGTGCATTCTCTGCCTTTTTCTTTTATTCCTTTTGTCTTTCTCTGGTGCTAGCTGTTTGTTTAGCTCTCTGTTTTTATCATATCTTTCCAGCTTTTACATCATTTTCCTGTCCTGGAAAAATATGCCTATGCTGCTCTTTTGGGAAAATTTGGCTAACCAAGTTGATGCTATTATGGGTTGAATTTTCATACTAGGCATCTGTCCTTTTCATGCCATTCATTTCAGATCAATGAGAATCTGTGAAAAAATCTTTCTCACCTACTCTGCATAATTAGGCATTCACAGGACAATTGCTCATTTACTTGTATATGTGTTTGTACATATGGCTGAAACAAATTGTCCTTGTTGTTTGTATTTTCAACTGTAAAAATAGATTTACTAATTGGGTTTTTTATTACAGGAATCATCATCTCTAAGAAACATACCTGTAGTGATAATGTCATCTGAGAATGTGCCTTCAAGGATCAGCAGGTAAAATTCAATCAAAATTCTCTTTTTTGTTTTTTTGTCCAATTAGGAGATGTGGAAATTTGGTAGAAAATTGTGTTATTTCTTTTGAAAAATGATTAGTACAATCTTAAAGTGAGACCAAGAGAAGAATGCACTAAATCAGGCTTAAGCATTCAGTGGCTTCCACAAAACAGACTCGTGAACTAATATAAATATGAATTCTTGCTGATCTTTCGTCAGTGCCGGAAGGGAATAGGAACTGCTTTATAAGGGTGAAATTAACCATAGATTTTTCTTTGTTTACTACCACAGATGTTTAGAAGAAGGGGCAGAGGAATTTTTCCTTAAGCCAGTGAGGTTATCAGATGTGAATAAGCTGAAACCCCATATGTTGAAAACCAAAAGTAAAAATCCTCAAAAGGATGATCAAGAATTGGAAGAATTGTCTAACTCAACAACATCATCACCAGAAGAAGCAACAATAGCAGAAACATCACAATCACAACAACAATCACAACCCAATAACAATAACAACAAGAGGAAGGCTGTTGAAGAAGGTCTGTCTCCAGATAGAACAAGGCCAAGATACAGCAATGGCCTAACTGTGGTCTCCAATTGATGCTAAATAGTTTTTTTTTTTTTCTTCTCTTTTTTGATTTTTTCAAATCTAATATGTTGACCCTTTTCTTTTTTGAATCCTATTTTAATTACAGATTTGGTCTATACCATATCTATAGGAATGTAGAGGAAAAAAGAGAGAAATGACTGAGAGATATACCATCACTATGATGGGAGATTTGTACACATCTTATTTGAACAAAAAGAAGAAAAAATTACATCCAATTTTGTTTGCTAATCTTGAGAAAGAGCAAGGAAATGCCAAAAAAAAAAAAAAAGAAAAGAAAGAAAGAAAAACTTCTGTAGTTGGAAATGGTGATGATTGAAAGCAGCCATGTTAAAGCATTCATTGAGGTTTAAACATGCATTGCATATTCCAGCTAGGATTTGTCTTTGCCTTCATGTGCTCACTCACTTATTTTCATTTACATGGGTTGTTGGCTGTGGATTCTTTGCTTTGTTTTTTCAATCTTTGTGCTACACATGCCATTTGGAATAAAAATTACTTTGCTTGTTCTTCACTATGGTCTATGGGTTCTTTTTTGGTCATGTATATTATGGCAATCCTATTCCTATTTGGTTAAAACTAAGATTTTGTGAACTTGTTTCAATTATCTCATGATGAGTTGGGTTTTTGATGAGAATGAGCCGTGTCCATGTTCGTGGTGTTAAAGTCACTTGGTCATCCTGAAAGTTCCTGTCACGTTTTGGTATTCTGGACATAACTCTTTCGATATAACTTGGAATTGCATGATTCAAGAAGCTCTGGAACGATAAGAGATAGAGCTACAACTTTCATGTTTTATGTTTTCCAAGATTCTGACGGTATCATCGTGGAATATGGCTGCCAAATGAGTGACGGGATTCTGGCAGATTTCCATCTCGAATTTTATGGACTAATATTGAAGACCAAGATGGCGTGCTTGGGCTTTGCCAACTTTGGATCACGCCATTGTTTAATTTTAGGGTTTATTTTTAAGTTGTAATAATTAAGTTCCATTAATTATGGGCTTAAGTCTTGGTGTTTTAATTATGGGCTAAGTAATTACTTGATCCCATTATCTTGCATGATAATGGCAAGTAAAGCAAATCCTTTTGGACAAGGATTAGTAGTTAGTTGTAGTTTCCTTTTACAACTTGAAATTAGTTAGTTAGCTAGTTTGTTAAGAAGTCAGTTGTACTTTAAGCAGCTACTAGGGTTTATTTCCTTTTCCTTCTTGGCATGGCCGAAACTCATCCCCTATAAAAAGGAGATGCATGTAACGTTTTTAAACAATAAGTTGGTGAATAAAATTGAGTTTTTACTTTGCTAAAACTTCCGTTGAATTAACTCCTTGAGTTGTTCAAAGCCTTGAAGAGTTATTTAACTGTTCATTGTAGTTAATCCCCTTTAGCCTTGACCTATAGGAGATTACCCAATTGTTCTTTATTAAAGAGCAGCCTAATTAACTTGTTTAACTGATTGAATTTTCATAGGTTAAATTAAGTTCATTAGTAATTAAAACGTGAAGTTTTGATTTACTCAATTCCTAGCGTTTCCTTTGATTTCGTTCCAATCAATTTTGTGTTCTTGTTGTGGATTATCTTGGTAAGCCAACACGGTCCTATAGCTTGTGTGGGGAGATTCGAATTTGGTCCCAGGAGTTGGAGCCTCGGCCATACAACATTCGCATCAACTTGGTATCAGAGCACAAGTTGTTGCCCAAGAAAATTCAGGTTAATCCGTTTTCAATTCTTCCGCAAACTTTCTGTTCTTGTTGCGTCTCTATTCTGCCCGTATTTGCGTCAATTTTCTGCAGCTTTTCGTGCATCTTTCTTGCTGTTATTTGGTGTCTTTCTTGCTGTCCAAAGTCGATACATATTCACCCATTAATTCTGTCCAAAATCGCATGAACATTGAGTCAATACATTCTGCCCGAAATCGTCTAAATTGAGTCTATCTTCTTTTGCGATTTTTGTGTTGTTTCTTGCTGTTTCTTGTTGGCGTCTTCTTGCTGTCTTTTGGTGTTAAATTCTGCACTCTTTGTCATAATCATAGTGTAGGATTCTTGAAGTTTTCTTTGCTGTTTTCACGTCATAACATTGTTAGGGTTTCGTGTGTCAAACTAGGGTTTCATAACTAGGGTTTCTAGGTCAAGTTTTCATAACTTTCTTGATTCTTATCCGTTTCTTGATTTTCTTTTTGCGTTTGATTCTTTATCTTGTCCACCATATATTGAGTTTTGATCAAACTTTTACTCCACTCGAAAAAGATAAGTTCTTGATAACTTTCTTGAACTTCTTGATTTTCTTGAAAACTCAAAGTGGTCAAAATTGAATTCTTGAGTTGGAATTCTTGATCTTTGTCTTGAATCTTGATATTCTTGTTAAAAGTGCACATCCGAATTCATTGTCCTTGGTGAGTTAATAAAGTTTGAAGTTTTTAAGGTTGTTAAGACAAGAAGACAAAAACATTCTTAACCTAAATCCCTAGGTTGTTGTCTTCAAACCTTAATTTTTGTGGTGTTTAAGGTTCTTGTCCGAACCTAGTATTTTGATTGGTCCAAGGTTTTATGTTCAAACCTTAAAAGTGTAATTTTGTCTATATTGTCCGAAACAAAAAAAAAAAAAAAAAAAAAAAGGAGTCACGGTCAAAAAAAAAAAAAAAAAAAAAAAGTGACCGAATAAAAAAAAAAAAAAAAAAAAAGAGAAAAGAACAAAAAAATATAAATTCGGACTTCAATTTATTTTATTGTTATTATTTTCTGTTATTTCATTATTTAATTTATTTTTGAAAAGAACACCCATTGTTCTTAACTTGTTTCTTGAAACCCACCTTGGATTAAAAGTGCCATAACTTTTCAATACAACTCGGAATTAGTTGATTCAAAAACCAATCTCTTTGTTTTGAATCTAGTTTCTGAATTTCTAGTTTCTGGTGGTAAATCCAAATTATAACTTTCACGTGATCTAAAACACTCTTTGACGCTGATTTTGTTAACCCCATCTCTTTGATTTGATTTGTGAAAATTTGTGTGTGGAACTTGCTGATTGAGATCTTGCTATTAAAGTAATTGAACTTTGGTGAATCTTAATAACCCCACATATTCATTAATTGAGAGTAGTAGCTAGGTTAAACAAGAGAGAACACTACCCAAAAAGAGAGGAGAGTACTTACTACCCTAAAGTGAGGAACCCGTGAGGATCATATACATATTCTTGCGCTTTTTTTTTCTTCACTAACTTGCAGGTACAAATGGAGGACGAACAAAGTAAGTCCCAAACCGAACAACAACAAAAGAGGACCGATCCGTCACTTGCCCAAATTTTGCAAGATATCAACCTTCGCCTTCAATTCTTAGAGTCGGTAACACCACCTCCAAAATCAAAGAAATCCCGAAAACTAGAGTCCCAAGAAGATAGTGAATCTAGTGAGGAAAAAGAGGAGGAATACTCGAGCTCTTCTAAAGGTGATAAGTCTAAAGTTTCCATTGAATCTGTTAAACTCACCATCTCTACTTTTCATGGTAAATCAGATCCCGAAGCTTTCTTTGATTGGGTTCGAGATTTGGAACACTATTTTGAAGGTAATGATGTCCCCGAGAAAAGGCAATATCGAATTGCTTTTATGCATCTTAAAGACTATGCTAGTCTTTGGTGGGATCAAGTTGTTCGTTCTAGGAGACAAGATGGTGAAAGGCCAGTTAAGACTTGGACTCAAATGAAGGCAATCATGAGAAAGAAGTATGTTCCTTCACACTTTAATAGAGAGCTCAACCGAAAATTGCATACTCTTGTGCAAGGTAGCCGAACAGTTGAAGATTACTATCATGAGATGGAATCTTTGATGATTAAAGCCAATATTCAAGAAGACCCCGACACAACCATTGAGAGATTTCTTAGAGGTATGAATCCCGAATTGGCTTATCAAGTTGATCTTCAAAGTTACATTGATATTAATGAACTTGTTCACAAAGCTATCAAAATTGAGAAGCATATGAAGGGTAAAGGGCGAAATTTTCAACAACCATTGCCGCCTTGGAGGAGAGATCAAAAGCCGACTTTTACACCTCCACCAAAACCGAGAGTTTTCAACCAAAATCAGCCTTCAAACACTTCAAGTAATGCTCCCAAAACAGTCCGCAACCTTGCTGAATCTTCAACTAAGGTGACGCCTAAACCAAATGAAAGATTGAGGGACATTAGATGTTACAAGTGTCAAGGTTATGGCCATTATCAAAGTGACTGCCCAACCAAAAAGTTGATGATAATTCGTGATAATGGAGAGGTTGAAAGTGATGAAGAATGTGCCGACATGCCACCACTTGAAGAGAAGTACCAAAGTGATGAAGATAGTGAAGATCTTATTTACAATGTTGGTGATTTCTCATTGGTTACTCGCCGAGTCTTGAATGCACAACCACGAGTTGAAGATGATTTGTCTCAAAGGGAAAACATCTTTTACGCTAGATGCATGGTTCAAGGTAAGACTTGTAGCTTGATTATTGATAGTGGAAGTTGTACCAATGTGGCAAGTACATTAATTGTTAAGAAGCTTAACTTGACTTGCATGAAACATCCAAATCCATATAAGCTTCAATGGCTTAATAACACTGCCGAGAGTAAGGTGACTAAACAAGTTAAATTTTCTATGTCCATTGGAAAGTATGTTGATGATATTGTTTGTGATGTTGTACCAATGGAAGCTAGTCACATATTACTTGGTCGTCCATGGCAATTTGACCGAGATGTTACATATCATGCAAGGAAGAATTATTATTCTTTTGATTATCATGGCCGAAAGTACAATCTAAGGGCTTTGAGTCCGAGCCAAGCTTTTGAAGATCAAGCAAGCATTGCTACATCTTGTGCTCAAATGAGAGATGAAAAAGAGAAAGAGAAGAAAGTTCAAGAGAAGAGCAATGTAATAGCTAGTGCATCTTGTAATAGCCGAGATTTAAGTGTTATCAAATCTTGTAATTTTGCTTCTTCTAGTGAGTTTAAGAAAGCATTAGTAGCTAGGCAAACAATGTACTTACTTGATAATAGTGATCACCATTTGAATTGTTTGCTGCCTAGTTCTTTTGTTTTGCAGGTTTATGGAGTTCCTAGACAACTAATGGAGTTGCAAACAACTCATTATCAATTGGAAGGGATCCAATCTGCCTTAGCTTGTTTTCCACAAGGTAAGCAAGGTAAGTTAGGTAAGTTTTCACTTGATTTTGATCTTAAAAATGTTAAGAACTTTGTTATTATCAATTCGGTTGAGTTTCAAAGTTTTCAAACTGTTTTTAGTCAATTTCAAAAGCTTCCCTATACTTTAACACAAATAGTTTGGAATTTTGTTAAGTGTGTTTTAGAGTCTAACACCTTCTGTTTTGATAAGCAAATCGATTTACATAATTCTTCAATAGTTACATCAATATATTTTGAATTGAATGAATTTATGTATAGCATGATAGTGTGTTATGTTGCTTATCTAATACATGAATTATATTTTGAGCTTAATGATTATATTTTCGAACTACATCAAACCTTTGTATGCAATCATTCAAGTGTTAACTATATTGACTCTACTTGCTGGATTATTGGTTCTTTTGATTCTTTAAAACGTGATTTGATCACATCCATCAAGTTCAAAGAAGTCCTTGGATAATTCCGCACTTGATTGGTAGGTTATCTAAGTTCCAAATTTCTTTTGAATTCCGAGAGGTAAAATTTTCTGTTTACATAGATTGTTTACATTCTAGTCTTTGGAATTATACTCTCATATTTGATAACTTTCGCATGTTTTTCAAGGTATTAGTTCGTCCATGTGATTTCCAATTTTGTCAAGGTGCATTTAGGGATAGCTATTATGATACATTACATGCACTATCCACACTTGTGAATTATTTTGACATTGATGCAACTTCCTCTTATATAAGAACATATATTCGTCCATATCAATTTATGTTTATTATTCATAACTTTGTTCTTTGGACTAATAGATTTCTTTTGTTCTTTGGGGAAATAAAGCGTGATTGCTCGCGAGGTGTTGCATTCCGAAACAACTTGATTCTTGTGAAGTTCGTGATTTTGGTGTTTGATCCAGGAACTCAACTTCTAAGATTCGAGGACGAATCCTTTCGAGGAGGGAGGGAATGATGAGAATGAGCCGTGTCCATGTTCGTGGTGTTAAAGTCACTTGGTCATCCTGAAAGTTTCTGTCACGTTTTGGTATTCTGGACATAACTCTTTCGATATAACTTGGAATTGCATGATTCAAGAAGCTCTGGAACGATAAGAGATAGAGCTACAACTTTCATGTTTTATGTTTTCCAAGATTCTGACGGTATCATCGTAGAATATGGCTGCCAAAATGAGTGACGGGATTCTGGCAGATTTCCATCTCGAATTTCATGGACTATATTGAAGACCAAGATGGCGTGCTTGGGCTTTGCCAACTTTGGATCACGCCATTGTTTAATTTTAGGGTTTATTTTTAAGTTGTAATAATTAAGTCCATTAATTATGGGCTTAAGTCTTGGTGTTTTAATTATGGGCTAAGTAATTACTTGATCCAATTATCTTGCATGATAATGGCAAGTAAAGCAAATCCTTTTTGGACAAGGATTTGGTAGTTAGTTGTAGTTTCCTTTTACAACTTGAATTAGTTAGTTAGCTAGTTTGTTAAGAAGTCAAGTTGTACTTTAAGCAAGCTACTAGGGTTTATTTCCTTTTCCTTCTTGGCATGGCCGAAACTCATCCCCTATAAAAAGGAGATGCATGTAACGTTTTTAAACAATAAGTTGGTGAATAAAATTGAGTTTTTAGCTTTGCTAAAATTCGTGAATTAACTCCTTGAGTTGTTCAAAGCCTTGAAGAGTTATTTAACTGTTCATTGTAGTTAATCCCCTTTAGCGTGACCTATAGGAGATTACACCAATTGTTCTTTATTTAAAGAGCAGGCCTAATTAACTTGTTTAACTGATTGAATTTTCATAGGTTAAATTAAGTTCATTAGTAATAAAACGTGAAGTTTTGATTTACTCAATTCCTAGCGTTTTTCCTTTGATTTCGTTCCATCCAATTTTGTGTTCTTGTTGTGGATTATCTTGGTAAGAGCAACACGGTCCTATAGCTTGTGTGGGAGATTCGAATTTGGTCCAGGAGTTGGAGCCTCGGCCATACAACATTCGCATCAGTTTTTGAAATAGCTAAACAAAATGGCTAATTCAAATCTTTCTTCACTGATTTAATGCTATATTTTAAGGCTTAATATAATGTTGGGCTAAAATCTAAATATTTGCTGGTTGTATATGCTTGAACAATATATGTTGAAGAGCTAAAACTATGCTTAACAATGCTCCATTTAACCTTTAAAATATCAAAATGTTCATAAGCTTTTATAGGTTTTTTCTTTTTTTTTTCTTTTGAGTGTGTGTGTGTGTTATTGTGAAATTTTCTCTTGCAATACATAACATAAATAACCAGCATCTGTCGGATTTAGCTCCAAATCAAGAAGGTACTCCGTTTGGATAAGCTATTTTTGGATTATATCATGAATTTTTTTTTTTGGAATTTGTTACGAGAAAAGAATATTTTGAGAGTGTTTGGAATGAATGATTTTATTTTGTTGGGATTTGTATTGAAGATTTTTTTATTAATAAAAGTTTGAAATTTAAATTTGAATTAGTATTTTATTAGTTTATTTTGGTGGGAAGTGTGTTAGGAAGAATTGTTTATTATTAAAATTTAAAATTCAAATTCAATATTTTATTTATAAAAATTACTGTAGCAAAAATAATTACTGTAGCATTGTTTTGTATTTTAAAATTTTTGATAAAAAAGTTGAACAAAACAAACAACTCATTTTGCAATTGTGAAATAAATCGCAAATTTAAGACCATCCAAATAGACCCGAATTTGCTATCAAAACAATATTTGACTCCAAGATAAAGGAACATAACATAAAATTTTAGGATTCGTTTGGATGGGGTATTTTTTAGTTTTATGATGAAATATTTTTTATTGGAATTTGTTATAAGAAAGGAATATTTTGAAAGTGTTTGACTTGATAAGTTTGTTTTCTATGAATTTTATTAGAAATTTTTTTATTAATAAACTTTTAAAAAATTTGAATTAATATTTTATAAGTTTGTTTTGATTGGAAATTGTGTTCAAAAGAATTTTTTATTATTAAAATCCACTTTTTGTTGATAATATTCACTAGAATGCATGCTCACTGTCGAGGTGGTTGCAAAAAATGGTACTAAAAATTTCAAAATCAACGCGTTTTTTAATTTTGACATTTTTTTGCTAAAATACGTGTGTTATAAACCATGAAAAATGAAGGTTTGGTGAAATTTTTAATTTTAATTTTTTTTGACAATATTTACTAGAATGCATGTTCACAGTCGTGGTAGGTGCAAAAAATAGTACAAAAAAGTCAAAATCAATGCGTTTTTGGATTTTGCTATTATTGGCTAAAATACGTGTGTTATAGCACATGAAAAATGAGAATTTGGTGAACAATTTAAGTTTCACTTTTTTGATACTGTTAATTAGAATGCATGTTCAGAATTAAGTTGTATGTTAAAAATAGAAGGAAAAAAGCCAATATCAACATGTTTTTTTACTTTTCTATTTTTGACTAAAATACATGTGTTATAACCCATAAAAAATGAAAGTTTTGTGAAAATTTAATATTTGCTTTTTTTTATAATATTCACTAGAACACATATTCATAATTGGAGTGGGAGAAAAAACAAAACAAAAAAGTCAAAATTAACGTGTTTTTTTATTTTAATATTTTTGGCTAAAATACATGTGTTAGCCATGAAAAATAGAGTTTTGATTTTTTAACAATATTCACTAGAGTGTATGTTCACAATTGAGTGTGTATAAAAATGGTACTAAAAAAGTCGAAATCAACCGATTTTTGAATTTTACCATTTTTAGCAAAAATATGTAGAATTTGGTGAAAATTTTAAATTTCACTTTTTTTGACAACGTTGATTAGAATACATGTTTACAATTAAGGTGTATGTTAAAAACATTAGTGGAAAAACCAAAATTAACACATTTTTGGACTTTGTCATTTTTTTACTAAAGTACGTGTGTTATTATAACCCATGAAAAATAGAGATTTGATGAAAATTTTAACATTCAGTTTTTTTTATAATATTCACTAGAATACATACTCACAATTGGGGTGGGTGAAAAAAAAGGAACAAAAAAGTCAAAATCAATGCTTTTTTTAATTTTGATATTTTTGGCTAAAATACATGTGTAATAAACCATGAAAAATGGAGGTTTGGCGAAAATTTTAATTTTCATTTTTTTAACAATATTCACTAGAAAGCATTTTCACAATAAGGTGGATACAAAAAACTGTTCTAAAAAAGTCAAAATTAACGCGTTTTTGGATCTTGCCATTTTTTGCTAAAATACATGTGTTATAATGCATGAAAAATGAGAAATTGGCGAAAATTTTAAATTTCACTTTTTTGACCCCTTTGTTTGTAATGCATGTTCACAATTAAGGTGTGTTAAAAATAGTAGTGAAAAAGTCAAAATCAATACGTTTTTTGACTTTGTCATTTTTTACTAAAATACGTATACGTGTGTTATAACTAATGAAAAATAGAGATTTTGTGAAAATTTAATATTCATTTTTTTATAATATTCACTAGAATACATGTTTACAATTAGGGTGGGTAAAAAAATAGAACAGAAAAGTCAAAATCAACACGTTTTTCGATATTGACGATTTTTGGCTCAAATACATGTGTTATAACCCCGCGAAAAATTGAGGTTTGGTGAATTTTTATTTTTTTTGACAATATTCACTAGAATGTATGTTCACAATCGGGGGTGTACAAAAAACAATGCAAAAAAGGTTAAAATCAATTTGTTTTTAGATTTTGCCATTTTAGTATGAAAATGTGTGTTATAACCCATGAAAAATAAAAGTTGGGTGAAAATTTTAATTTTTTTGACAAACGGTACTAAAAAAGTCAAAATCAACGCAAATTTGAATTTTTATATTTTTCACAAAAATACGTGTGTTATAGCCCATGAAAAATATAAATTTGGTAAAAAATATCGATTTCTCTTTTTTGCCACCGTTCATTAGAATGCAGATTGACAAATGAGATGTGTGTAAAAAACAGTAAGAGAAAAGCTAAAATGGTCAACACGTTTTTTTAACTTTGCCATTTTTTACAAGAATTATATTAACCTATCAAAAATGGACATTTTCACTTTTTTTAATAATTTTCACTAGAATGCATGTTTACAATTGGGGTGGGTGCAAAAAACGATGGAAAAACGTTAAAATCCACACTTTTTGGATTTTGTCATTTTTTTGCTAAAATGCGTGTACTATAACCCATGAAAATGAAAATTTTGTGAAAAATATAAATTTTACATTTTTGACGCATTCATTAGAATGCATGTTGACGATTGAGTTGAGTGTAAAAAACAGTAAGGGAAAAGCTAAAATCAACACTTTGACTTTACCATTTTTGACTGAAATACGTGTGTTATAACTCATGAAGGATGGAGGTTTAGTGAAAATTTTAATTTTCAATTTTTTTGATAATGTTCAGTAGAATGCATTTCACAATCGTGGTGGGTGCAAAAAACGGTACGAAAAAAGTCAAAATCAATGTTTTTTTTTATTTTGCGATTTTTGGCTCAAATACGTGTGCTATAACCCACAAAAAATGAAAGTTTGGTGAAAATTTTATTTTCAGTTTTTTTGACAATATTCACTAGAATGTATGTCACAATCATGGTGCATGCAAAAAATGGTAAAAAAAAAATCAAAATCAACGCGTTTTTGAAAATTTTCTATTTTTGGCTAAAATACATATGTTATAACCCATGAAATATGGAGGTTTGGTAAAAATTTTAATTTTTACTTTTTTTTTTATAATAATCACTATAATGTGTGTTTACAATCGGTGTTGGTGCAAAAAACAATACTAAACAAGTCAAATCAATGTGTTTTATTATTTTATTATTTTTGGTTAAAATACATGGCTTATAACCCATGAAAATTAGAGGTTTGGTGAAAATTTTGATTTTCAATGTTTTTGACAATATTAACTAGAATGCATGTTCACAATCAGGGTGGGTGCAAAAAACGGTAACAAAAAAATCAAAATTAACACATTTTTTAATTTTTTTTAATTTTTGGCTAAAATTCGTGTTATAACCAATGAAAATGGAAGTTTGGTGAAAATTTTATTTTTTAATTTTTTTTGACAATATTAACTAAAATGCATGTTCACAATCAGGGTGGGTGTAAAAAATGGTGCAAAAAAAGTCAAAATAAATGCATTTTTAAATGTTTCAATTTTGGCTACAATACGTGTGTTATAACCCAAGAAAAATGGAGGTTTGTGAAAATTTTAATTTTTACCTTTTTTTTATAATAATCACTATAATTCATATTCACAATTGAGGTGAGTGCAAAAAATGGTACTAAATAAGTCAAATCAATGCGTTTAATAATTTTCCTATTTTTGGTTAAAATATGTGGCTTATAACCCACAAAAATTGAAAGTTTAGTGAAAATTTTAATTTTTAATTTTTTTGACAATATTCATTAGAATACATGTTTACAATTGGGGTGGGTGCAAAAAACTATACAAAAAAAGTCAAAATCAACACATTTTTAAATTTTGCAATTTTTGGCTAAAATATGTGTATTGTAACCCACTAAAATGGAGGTTCTGAAAACTCCATTTGGATGGTGTATTTTTTAATTTTATGATGGAATTTTTTTATTGGAATTTGTTACAAGAAAATATTATTTTGAAAGTGTTTTGATTGATAAGTTTGTTTTGTTGGAATTTGTATTAGATAATTTTTTATTAATAAAATTTTAAAATTGAAATTTGAATTAATATTTTATAAGTTTGTTTTGGTGGAAAATTAATTGTGTTAGAAAGAATTGTGCAAAAAAATTACTGTAGTATTGGTTTTTGTTTTAAAAATTTTTGTAAAAAAAAAAAAGAAACAAATTATTTTAAATTTGTGAAATAAAAAAAAAACACTACAACCAAACAAAGCCTTAGTTTTTAAAATATTTTTTTTTTCTCACATGACAACTATACATCAACTAATAACAACTAAATTTTTATCTTACTATTTGAAAAAAGCTATAGAAATCATTATTTCGCCATCATATTGTATCGAATACTGCTAGGCACTATAAAGTAGGGAGTTCCATGAAACACAGCGAGGTCCCTAACTTTTATATGATACCCTTAGATTTTATACGATTTCTAATATAATTTATCATGAAAAACGTGATTTTGATATGATTTTTAATACGATCCATCAAGAAAATTGTGATAGTTTTAGATAGTCCACCACAACCCTTACTCATTTTTTCTCAATTTGAAATTGGCTGTAAATATTTGCCTATACATGTACATGTATTTTTCTATCTTACTTATTCTGAAGGTAGAAGAAATCCAGCCTCTAACTTTTTAAATTGTTTTTTTTTTAAATTTTTTTTTATTTTCTTCACAGGACAACTATACATGTATATATTTTTCAAACTTTTATTGATCTTAATTTAAATGTGGTCCTAACAGGTTGAAGGATTAGACCACCATCAAACTAAATCAGTTTCTAATTTGGTTTTGGTTTGATTGGAATTAAAATCTGCATCTATTTGAGTTTACTGCAAAATCAGTGCAATCTGAGTATTTTAAGCACTACAATCAACTTCCTATGGACGGGTACTTAGTTCATATCTCGTCTTCAGTGCATTTTGTAGATGTGTTGGCCATCAATCAATAATCAATATGCATTTTATGAACGTTATGGTCATTACTATGTTGCTCTATAGAGTTTGAAAAAACATGTAACAATTGCAAGTTTGCTAAGAACCCTAAATATTAAAAATTTTTTTTCTCTCTTTATGAGAATAACATTGCTGTAGCCTGTATGCACTACAGAAGAAATCAATATGCAAGATCTTCTAAGGTGTTTGGATGGGTTAGAAAAGGAGAAGGGATGTTAAACTTTAGAAATAATTTACGTTTTGTTATCCATAATTACATAGAGATTGATTGTAATTGTACATAAATCACACACTTCGAAAAGTGTTTTTTTCAAAATAACATAGTTATAGAAAATATTATTAAAATACACACTTTTAAAATTTATTCTCTAAGTAGTACTGTTTTAATCACGTATACTCTAACTAACCAAGGGATAAAATATATATATATATATATATATATATATATGAGCCACGTAAACTAAGTATCCAAAGTAGAAAAAACTACTACCTTATCTCATTTAGTTTCTAATTTGTTAAAGAATTTTAATAGAGGAATAATTATTATTTCGTTTTCAAATCATAATTATCTTATATCTCTTAGTTTCTAATTTTAAAACTCAATATTTTATTCTCTAATGTTGCCTTATTTCCTTTTAACTCCCAATTTCTTGACAATTCTAATAGAAAAAAGGGTAAAATACACTATTCCCTTATACTATTGCTTCGTTACACAATCACCCCTTATAGTTTTAATTGAAATATTTAACCCCCTGATTTTCTAATTTTGGAATAATTAGTCTAATATATTAATTGTACTTAAATAATTAAACGGAATTGTACACATGACTTTATTATAAGATAATAAAATGACAAAATTAACTTCAAAACAAAGAAATATTATTTAATAAAAATAATCAATAATTGAAAATAAAAAATTCTGACAAAAGAATAAGAAGGAATCCTTTTATGCTTTTCTAAGAAAGAAGTCATGACAAATATTGTAGTATATATCTTGAAAAATCTCTTTCATTATTGTTGAGTTTCATCAATTTATTATATTTTATATTTTTCAAAGTTTAATTGGGTGTTTTAAATATTGAACAATTATGATAAGAATACAACTAGTGTTGTAGGTATTGAAAAATTCTAATAAGGTTAAAATTATATTTACATTGGTTTTATTCATTTTTTTTTCCATAAATTAATTGGTTGTCGTAAGTATTAAAAAATTTTAGTTAGATTAAAATTATCTTTTAATTGACTATATTTGACGTGGTTATTGATTTTCTTTAATTTGAAAAGTTAAGGAAGTTAATTATTGTAATTAAAACTATAAAGGATACAGTGGAACAGAGCAATATTATATGTGAGTTTAGTATATTTTACCCTATAAAAAAATATTATTTCATTTTAAACATAGAGTACCAACTCATAACAACGAGTTTTTTTTTTCAAAATCATTAAATAAAATACATGAAAATAACTATTAAAATTCTTTAATAAATTACCTAATAAATTTTTACGAGAAAAAATTTTACTTTAGTCATTTTTGTTAAACAAAACACATCAATTTTAATTTTAAACAAAAACATGGAATTCTTTCTTCCTCAAAAGATGATCATGGTGAAGTTTGGTGCGATCTTTGTACCACATTGCATTATCATAAGCTTCCAAGCCGATTTCCTCTAATTCTTGCAGCTGAAGTTTCCTTACCTCACCACACTTAGCATCATATCCATATTGAACTGTTTGATGGCCCAATATGCCTTATGCTTTATAATATATGACTAATTTACCAACTAATATAATAAATTAAATCAATCAATTTACACTTACTTTTTTTTCTTTTTAATCTTAATCTACTATTTATTTTATTAATATTATTTTATAAATAAGATAAAATAAAATTAAAAATAATAGAACCAATAAAATAAATAAATATAAACACAACAATCAAATAAAAATATATGTTAATTTTAGATAAGTGTGTTATTTTTTATAAAAAATAAAAAATTATTTTTTTATAGCTTTCATAATTTTTTAGGAGATTATTGTATTTTTATATAAGACAATGATGTTTGAAGCATAAATGCTAATGTTTTGGATGTGAATAAACTTTTTATTAATAGATAATTATTCTAAATTTTATGACGATTTTTAACATAAAAGGTTTTTAGTTAAATGTTGATTCAACTTTAAAAAAATTTAGGGAGATTATTAAAATTTTATAATTCAAATTAAATTCTAATAAAATAGAACTCTAATATTATTTTGTGGGTGCTTAAAATTTGTAAGAAATTGAAACACAATTTTATTAATATATCATAATAATTTAAATAATATTGTAATTAAATATTTTCACGTGAAGAATTATTAAATTGTAGAAATCAAATCAAATTTTAATAAAATTAGAACTCTAGATATAAATAGAATTACAAGAGATTAAATTTCTCAAATTTTATAAGATTTATTTACACATCAAAGTTTATGTTATAATTTCTACACAAAATTTTAAGTTAAAAAATAATTTTATAATGAATAATTATTAACAATAAATGCTTTCCTTCCGTTTCCGCCAACTTTTGGACGGAAACAGAAATTAACTCAAACAATTATATCTAATCCATCCTAATCCCTCCCTTTCCTTTCCTTTCCTTCCAAAAAAAAATTATCCAAACACACAAATACTAATCCCTTCCTTTCCTTTCCCTCCCTTTCCCTCAATCCAAACATATAAGGATCCATATATTTTGATTAAAAGCTAAAAATTATGTATTTTGTTTACCAAAGTTAATTGAAATGAAATTTCTTCATCTTATAATTTATTCAATTATTTATTAAATAATTCTAATAGGTATTTTTACGTGTTTTCTTTAATGATTTTAGAAAAAAAAAATCACTAATTGTTGTTGTGTTATGTGGTTGAAGCAAATAACTTTTTTTTTCTAATTATAATTCTTTAAAAAATTGAGAATTGGAGGAGGGAATGAAACGTTAAAGAATAAAGTTAAAATTTTAAAATTGGGAACTAGAAGAAAGATGATAATTTTAGATTTAATAACAATAAATAATTTTTATTTTATTATAATTCTTTAAGAGGTTGGTAACTAAGTGAGAGAATGTAATAATTTTTCTGGATAATTAAAGTTATGTGCCTTATAATTTTTCTTCAAACAGTGTTCACGTGGATAGGTAGAGTTAGTTAAAGTACATGTCGCTAAAATAGTGTTACTTAAGGAATAGTAAATTTTAAAAGTATGTTATTTTGGATGCGGAATCTCCTATTCAAGAATTCAAATTAGGTTGTAGGGTTCACTCATTTCTTCGTTAAGATGTAATAATTGTAAAGTAATTTTAGTGATATTTATGCTTTTTAGTCCTTAGTTTTAGTTGAACTACGTCATTTTAAATATCGGACAAAATAAGACAGAAATAATTTTAGAAATAGAATCGGATTGTTATTTTGGTAATATTCTTTACAAAATGTGTTATTTTTGAAAGGAAAACATTAGCTAAACGCATTAGAACTTCCCAAAGTTTTGTAGAAGGAAGAACATTTCGTGAAATCTGTCGGGCTAGGGTGGAATGTGTTTGAAAGAAATGTGCACAACATTGTGCATTCTAGAACGTGAGCGAATGTTTTAGAAATGTGTACAACTTGAAAACGTTCTAAAATGGCTTAATGAAGCCAAAATAAGGTTGGGTTGATAAGAATCCGCCCGAGTCCATGTCCATGGTGTCAAAGTCAAATATGCAAGCTGAGAGATTCTGCCACAGTTTGGTATTCTGGACATATCTCCTTCGGTATAACTCCGAATTACGTGATTCAAGAAGCTCTGTAACGATAAGAGATAGGGCTACAACTTTCATGTTTTAAGTTTTACGAGATTCGAACGTTAGCATCGTCGAAAATGCCTCCCAAAGTTGGAGACGGGATTTTGACGGGATTTTTTGGCAGATTTCCATCTCGAATCCATGGACTATATTGAAGACCAAGATGACGTGCTTGGGCTTTGCCAACTTTGGATCACGCCATTGTTTAATTTTAGGATTTATTTTAAGTTGTAATAATAAGTCCATTAACATTAATTAATTGGGCTTTAATTTCGTTGTTTAATAAGTCCATTACTTGTCCAATTGCCATGTATGGTAATTAGGAAAGTAATCTCCTACTTTTTAGGAGTTTTTAGGAAAGTAGAGTTCCTACATTTTAGGAGCTTGTCCTTGCCCTTCTAGAAGGACAAATCGGTTCTTGTTTCCTTTTAAGTTTAGGAAACTAGTTTGTTAGTTTCCAATTACAATTTGGAAAGTTAGAAGTCAAGTTGTACTTTGCAACTTTTAGGGTTTTATTTCCTTTTCCTTTTGGTAAAGCTGAAACCATTCTCTATATAAAGAGAAGCTTTGTAAACGTTTTTAAGAGAGGATGAATGAAAGAAAGTTTTAGCCTTGCTAAAATCGTGGATTAACTCCTTGAGTTGTTCAAAACCTTTAAGAATTATTTAATTCTTGATTGTAGAAGCTTTTCCTTTAGCGTGACCTTTAGGAGACTTCACCATTGTTCTTGATTTCGAGAACACGCCAAATTGACAAAGTTCAATTGCATGAATTTTCATGAGTTGAATTGGGTTCGTTTGTAATAAAAACGTTGGGTTGAATTTATCTTCCTCTTAGCGTTTTTCCCTTTGAATTCTATTCCGCCAAAATCTGTTTTGTTGTTCTTGTTCTATCGTTTTTGTGCAGCAACGATCCGAAGGTTGTGGAATCCGTGTGGTTGAGGACTTCAATCCAAGACCATTCGTATCAATTGGTATTAGAGTCTTGCTGAATTTTTTTCGTCAAAACGAATTAGGGTTAGCTTTCTTGTTTTGGCCGAATTTTGTCTTGTTTTGTGTCATCTTGCTGCTGTTTTTTGCGTCTTTTCTTGTTGTTGATTCAGCATTGTTTTGTTATCATCATAGTGTTGAATTCCTTGTGTTGTCCTTGCTGTTTTACACGTCAAAAAATTGTTAGGAAATTGTGTCAAACTAGGGTTTCAAACTAGGGTTTCTTGGTAGAAATTTCCTAACTTCCTTGTTTCTTATCCGAATTTCATTCTTTCTTTTGTGTTAGATTCTTTATATTGTCTACCATATCTTGCATTTTGATCAAACTTTTGTTCCACTCGAAAAAGATAAGTTCTTGATAACTTTCTTGAACTTCTTGATTTTCTTGAAAATCCGAAGTGGTCAAAATTGGATTCTTGAGTTAGATTCTTGTTCCTTGTCTTTAATCTTGATTATCTTGTCAAAATGGCATCTTTAAATTCATGATATTTGGTGAGCTATTGTTAATTCTTGTTGGCTGAAAATTTTGAGGAAAAATAAGGTTAAGACAACCTTAAAAACATCCTAGGTTTGTTTGAGCAACATAAGACAAACAACCTTAAATCCTAGGATCTTGTCTTAAGAACCTTAAACTTTGTGAAATCCAAGGTTCTTGTCCGAATATAAAAAAAAAAAAAGGCCTTGCATAAAAAAAAAAAAAAAAGGCCCAATTACAAAAAAAAAAAAAAAAAAAAATCGGACCTTTTAAAAAAAAAAAAAAACAGCCCAAGAAAAGAACTAAATTTCGTTCTTGTTTGTTCTTGAAATCACCTTATATTCAAAGTGCCATATCTTGATCAATACAACTCGGAATTAAGTGATTCAAATTGCATTTTCTTCGTCTTGAAATATAGTTTCTGAATTTCATAGTTTCTGAAGATAAATCAGTTTTAACCCACACGTATTCTTAAATCTCTTGTGACGTGTTTTCTTTGAAAATTCTCTTGATTTGCTTGTGAAAGTTTATTGTGTGGAACTTGTTGATTGAGACTTGTTATCTTAATCATAGGACTTGGTAAGTCTTATTAGTCCCAAACAATTTATCATTTGAGAGTATTAGATAGGATAAACAAGAGAGAACACTACATAAATAGAGTGGAGAGTACCTACTATCCAATAGTGAGGAACCCGAGAGGTATATACACATATATTTCTTGTGTTTTCACTAACATTGCAGGTTTATTAATCAATGGGGAGAAAAAGTAATAATACTCTTAAGTTGGAGATTGATGAATTAATGCAAACATTCCAAAAGTTGATACAACCACATGATGAAACTCAGGAGGCTACAACTACATCTTCAGCATGTGTACAAAAGTTTTATACAAGGTGCAATGTTCAAAGTACAGTATGTGCTACAGTGATTGACAGTGGGAAAAGCTCTAACTTTGCTAATGAGCTCATGGTAGAAAGGTTGAATTTACAAACCACTCCACATCCAAATCCTTACTTGCTGCAATGGAGTGATAATTGTGGTGAAGTATGGGTGACAATGCAAGTCAAGGTTGCACTCTCAATTGGAAGTTACAAAGATGAGGTACTATGTGATATATGTCCTATGCAAACATCTTGTCTTTTATTGGGAAAACCGTGGCAGCTTGATTGCAAGGGTGCTTACAATGATCTCAAAAGTTGCTATTCACTCATGAAAGATGGTAAGAAGTTTAATATCCGAGCTTCAACACCTTGTGAAGTTTCTGAAGATCAAACTAGAATTTCTAAAGCTTGTAAAGAGATGAGTGCCGCCAAGGAGAAGAAAGTTCAAGAGCAACAAAGTGTAATAGCTAGTGCATCTTGTAATGGCCGAGCTTTAAGTCTTTTAAAGTCTTGTTATTTTACTTCTTCTAGCGAGTTTAAGAGAGGAATACTAGATAAGCAATCAATGTACTTACTTGATGATAGTGATCACCATTTGAATTGTTTGCTGCCTAGTACATATGTTTTGCAGGTTTTTGGAGTTCCTAAGAGTTTAATGGAGTTCGAAACAATCCAATCCGCCTTAGCTTGTTTCCCACAAGGTAAGCAAGGTAAGTTAGGTAAGTATGAAAGTTTCTTGATTGATTTCAATGGTTTAAATGTCAAGAACTTTGTTAATGTCAATGCTATTGATTTTCAAAGTTTGAATTCTGTTTTGACTCAATTTCAATATCTTTCATATACCTTTGAAACATTAGTTCGAAATTCTTTACCATGTGTTTTAAAATCCAATGATTTGTGTTTTGGAAAGCAACTTATTTCCCATAATTCTTCAATAATAAATTCCTATTATTTTATATTGAATGAGTTTATGTATAGTTTCTTCACATGCTATGTTGCTTATCTAATACATGAATTATATATTGAGCTTAATATTGGATATTTCGAACTACATCAAACCTTTGTATGTACTCATTCAAGTGTTAATTATATTGACTCTACTTGCTGGATTAATGATTCTTTTGATTATTTATTTCGTGACTTTGCTCACATTCATCAAGTTCAAAGAGGTCCATGGGTAATTCAACACTTGTATGGTAAGTTATCTCCGTTCCAAATTTCTTTTGAATTCCAAGAGGTAAAATTTTCTGTTTACAACTATTCAATAGATTGTTTACATTTTAGTCTTTGGAATTACACTCTTATATTTGATAACTTTCGCATGTTGTTAAGGGTCTTAATACGTTCATGTGATTTACACTTTCTCAAGGATGCATATATGTTTTCTTGTTATGAATTTTCGTGTCCTTATGATTCTGTTCATATATGTTTACATCCTTTGTTTTCATTACATGTTCATACCGTACATAATGTGTTAATGATTAGTTCTCTAATTAAGAATATTCGGTTTTCTGATTTGCATAAACTACATGATAGTTATTTGCACCATTGTTTTGAATTCATTAACTTCAGCATTATGATTTATGCAACATTTGTTACGACTAATCATGCTATATGTATTTCGATTTTTCATACATATTCTGCCCGTTCTATTCTTTGGGTGAAAGGAAATTATTCTAAGTCTTGTTTTAGATTATTGTACATTCTTTTACCTTATACATTTGTCTTGTTTTGGCAGGATATATATTTTTGTTGGTCGAGATGTGCATCTTCCCAATTTTATTTGGCTCGAGTTTGCAGTGAGTTCGTGATACTGGTGTTTGACCCTGGAGCTTACTTTCAAGATTCGAGGACGAATCTTTTCGAGGAGGGAGGGAATGATAAGAATCCGCCCGAGTCCATGTCCATGGTGTCAAAGTCAAATATGCAAGCTGAGAGATTCTGCCACAGTTTGGTATTCTGGACATATCTCCTTCGGTATAACTCCGAATTACGTGATTCAAGAAGCTCTGTAACGATAAGAGATAGGGCTACAACTTTCATGTTTTAAGTTTTACGAGATTCGAACGTTAGCATCGTCGAAAATGCCTCCCAAAGTTGGAGACGGGATTTTGACGGGATTTTTTGGCAGATTTCCATCTCGAATCCATGGACTATATTGAAGACCAAGATGGCGTGCTTGGGCTTTGCCAACTTTGGATTACGCCATTGTTTAATTTTAGGATTTATTTTAAGTTGTAATAATAAGTCCATTAACATTAATTAATTGGGCTTTAATTTCGTTGTTTAATAAGTCCATTACTTGTCCAATTGCCATGTATGGTAATTAGGAAAGTAATCTCCTACTTTTTAGGAGTTTTTAGGAAAGTAGAGTTCCTACATTTTAGGAGCTTGTCCTTGCCCTTCTAGAAGGACAAATCGGTTCTTGTTTCCTTTTAAGTTTAGGAAACTAGTTTGTTAGTTTCCAATTACAATTTGGAAAGTTAGAAGTCAAGTTGTACTTTGCAACTTTTAGGGTTTTATTTCCTTTTCCTTTTGGTAAAGCTGAAACCATTCTCTATATAAAGAGAAGCTTTGTAAACGTTTTTAAGAGAGGATGAATGAAAGAAAGTTTTAGCCTTGCTAAAATCGTGGATTAACTCCTTGAGTTGTTCAAAACCTTTAAGAATTATTTAATTCTTGATTGTAGAAGCTTTTCCTTTAGCGTGACCTTTAGGAGACTTCACCATTGTTCTTGATTTCGAGAACACGCCAAATTGACAAAGTTCAATTGCATGAATTTTCATGAGTTGAATTGGGTTCGTTTGTAATAAAAACGTTGGGTTGAATTTATCTTCCTCTTAGCGTTTTTCCCTTTGAATTCTATTCCGCCAAAATCTGTTTTGTTGTTCTTGTTCTATCGTTTTTGTGCAGCAACGATCCGAAGGTTGTGGAATCCGTGTGGTTGAGGACTTCAATCCAAGACCATTCGTATCATGGGTTTTGGCTTAAAAGGTTTTAGACAAGACTAAAACATGTAAATTTTTATGAAGAATTCTAGAGATTTAATAGAAACAGTAGGATCAAGTTAATTTTCGAAAATAAAAAGTAATGTTGAAGTATAAATAGATGCCCTTTCACAAGTAAGGATAGAAATAAGGTGCAAATCAAACTATTGTAAAGAGTTCACCCAATACAAGATTATTTCTTTTATGTGTCTTATTTTCTTCCGCATCTTTTTCACCATTTCACATGTAACCCCAATTAATACAACGGTACATAATCTCTTGCTATGAACGAAACACAAAAATGTTACGATTGAATAATTAAAATTTCGCATAAGAAATTAGTTACAACAAATTGTAGCCAATTTAATCTTTTGGAGATAATATATATAAGCTCATTTAATCTTTTTAATCTTATCGATTTATTTAGTAACTAATACTATATAAAAATCAAATAATACAAAAGCTACCTATTATTATTATTATTATTTTTAAACCAATTTTGCTAAGTTAAATAAAAAATTTTATTATTAGTTTTAATTAATTTTTTTATAATTTCCATTTGAAATGGAGGGAATAATTTTATTCTACTCATATCAATCTCAACTTTATATTGATACTATATTCATATTTTGAACAATTAAGTTCATCCATATTATAGTAAAATTATCTTTTAAACTTTTATAGTTTTAAAATTTTACAATCATTTTAATTTAAATATTTTGAATCAATTAAGTTTTTTTTAAATATCTTGAATCATTTTAATTTATAATATTTTTAAATTTTAATATCTACTTTAGATTACTAACATAATTAACAATAATTAATCACTCATAATTAACTACTTGTTTTATTATTGATAATTCTATGTACTTGGACTCCTATTATTATTTTAATTCGTCAATTTATTAAATCAATTTATTGTAAAAAAAAAAAATTGTAAGACAAACAAATTTTATATAGAGGAGAGATCTTTCTCGTGAAAGTTTGGATGGATAAGTTTTATTTTTTTAAAATTCAAATTAAAAAATTAGAAAAATATTTTATTTTTTTATCATATGATATTAGATTGGCGTCAAAAAAAACTATCTATATTTACATTTTAAAAGAATCCAAAATATCCTTATTTTTAAATTCAAAAACAAGTTTCAAAAATCTTATTTTATCTACAAAAGAAATAGATTAGGCCAAACACCCAATTCTTGTTATTATTAGAACAAAAATAAAGGAAAAGAACCAAAAGAAAAAGAGAGAGAATATCGCAAATATTTTTAAAATTTTAAAAGTCAAAAGTATAAATGTAGCCCATAACTTTCACTTTCTTGAAAAAATATATATAAATATAAATATTATCTCTCCTAAATATTGTTTGTTGAACAGAAAATGAGTCTGGAAACCCAGCCAAAACAAAAGCGTGGACGTCTTCTAATCCAACTCTTTCGTTCCTTCATTTGTGGGTTCGGGTAATTGAATTCGTTTCAAATCCCACTTCTTCCTTGAAGTGATTTATCAATTTCGATTATTTCTCCCCTTATCCTATCAATTATGGCCGAATTCACGCTCGTATATATTGCTTTGCACATGCGTATGTATATGCATGTAGAGTTTCAGTTGAGAATCCCTTTTGAGTATGTTTATTATGGATAAGTTTTTTAGGGTTTTTCTTTTAAAATGTTTTTATTGCAGGTCATGCAAATGAAAATCATTTTTGTTTCTGTGCAAGAATTAGTTTAGAATTAGTTTGAGTAGGTTTATGCTTTTTGTTTTAGGTGTAATTTTCGTATTTTGTTTGGTTGAATTGTAAGAGTGATAATTTTTTCCATCCTAATTTGATGAAGGAAGTTGGTGATACTTAATTTTTACGTTAATTGTCGTATGTTTTTAGTTTGTGAATATGGGTTCTTGTCGGTTCTTTACGTTAATTTTGCTTACTGTACTGTTGTGTGTTTTTAATTTGTGAATATGGGTTCTTGTCGGTTCTTTACGTTAATTTTGCTTGCTGTACTGTTGTGTGTTTTTAATTTGTGAATATGGGTTTTTTTTTGTTGGTAGGATAAACTGTTATTGACATGTAGGGGAAAGATTGTTGTAATATTGATATGTAAGGGGGAAAGATTGTTGTAATATTGATATGCAAGGGGGAAAGATTGTTGTGATATTTTATTATTTGCCATTTTGTGTCATAGTATATCCAACTAATTTTGATATTTACATGAACAGCAGCAGGTGAAATGCGTTGGTTTTCGAATTTAGATCAAAGTACAACTGAGCTGAAATTGAGCAGAAATTGTTTTACTGAGTAAACTGGAATACAAGCAAATAGTTTGAAAAAAATTTCAAGTGCTGATAATGGCCAGTGGAGAGGTTAGAAAGGTTACGCGAGAAGATATACAATTGGTATGGTGTTCAGAATTTAGAGTTGTGTCCATTTATTTGCTAATTAGTTAATCCTACGTCCTCTGCTTGCTTGTCTTCATAGTATTTTCTTAAACGTTACGTTTGTATGGTTTAGTTGTGTTTCTTTTTGTGCAAGTTTTTTTCTTGGACAGAATAGATAAATTCTGGATTTTCTACTCGAATCGAATGTGAATGATTCGTGTGTGTTTTATAGGTGGGTTTGAGGTGACACCACTATCATAGTTTAGATATTTTACTTTCGAGAGCTAAACCATCCTGCAAGCTCTGCTGCTTACGTATTAGGATTGGGATGTTGTTGACTTGTCATGTGATTGTTTCTACGTAAATGAAGTCAAACCGTTTCAACAAGCCTCCTCTTGTTTTGCCTAATTTTTGTTTGTACCTGTGATCGTATTTGACACTTAATCTTCCTGACGTCAATGGCAGGTGCAAAATCTTATTGAAAGTTGTCTTCAACTTTACATGAGCCAGAAGGAAGCCGTGAATCTCCTTCTACATAAGGCTAAAATTGAGCCTGGTTTTACTGAACTGGGTATGCACATATGCTTTTGTCCTTATGATCCCTCTACTATGGTTTGTTTTTTTTATTAAACTGCTTTGTGCAAGTGCAGTGGTGTTCCCCTGCCCCCAAGATTTTCATATTATATTTATACCCTTTAAAAAAATAATGAAATATTTCAAACTGGTCCTTCAAAATTTAAGTTTTGCCCCCTCAAAATCTGTTCAGAATTTCAAGCTAAACCCTCGATCTTCTGTTCACATAGCCACCTCACCCCCAATGCACAATTCCTGTGCCTGCACAATTCCTGTGCCTGCAGACTCATCCTAACCCACAGAATGAGTTTGTAAACAGAAGTTTCTGTCATTTTTGGTTTCTGATGGCGAATATATTCAAGTCGAGATGTTCGTGCTTCTGTAGCATTGGATATGTTGGCATGCCTTTTCATTTCCAGTATAATTTTGATTGATATGAGTCATTCATGATCACCAATGGGTTCTATCCTGTATGTTTGATGTGTAATGGTCCAGGAGGCCTGCCTTTGCATAGATACAGAATCATTTTAGAACCAAATCTGCAGCAGAAGATAGTTGGATTAGAATTGCTAAAGAAGATCACAGACATTTCTTGAGTACTGAAATCCTTAGAGTTGTATAAACCTCTTGTTTTTATTTTTATGTCTCCTTGGAAACATGTAAATCTTGGCCAAGTAAAATCATGTGACAATATATATCGATATCCATGATGTTGAATCTTTAACTACCTTAAGCCGAACATACCTGCAATTAGATTCTTATGTTTATATGTTGTGGTTTGCTGAATGACAATGTTATCAAAAGTTACTGTCATGATTTGGTTTATCTTCTCAAAGTATAACCTTATATGTAGCTTGAGAAGACAACAACTAATGATATTTTACTGAACTGCACTGATTTCCATATGTGTGTTGTAATATCAATAGTAATATGTTGAAATGGCATTCCTAACTTTCTCCTTAAGTTTCCATACAGCATGCATGCTTTAACTTTTTTGTCCTTTTGCTTTTAATTTATTCATGTCATGACTATTTTCCAGTGTGGCAAAAGCTTGAAGAGCAAAATCAGGAATTTTTTAGAGCTTATCGTTTGAGGTTGATAGTTAAGGATCAAATATTAAAATTTAACGAGTTGCTGGAGAGACAGGATCAGCTAATGCATCAGACATTCCCTACAGACTTTGCTTCTATTCCCATCTCTAATGGATCTCAGATTCCATCAAGTAAGGAAATTTTCTTCCTGGACTTTTTTTATCTCAATTATGACCATCCTTATTGTATGACTATGTCAAGGGGGAATTTCTTATACTTCTGCTTTTGTTATTTTTATGTCTTGTGCTCAGAATAAGTCTTCAATACCTTTGTCTTCTAGATATTCAGTATAAGTCTTTAGATGTATATACAATACCTTTGTCTTCCGGATATTTACTCATGTTATAGTTATTGAGGTTGATGCCATCTTTGGTATAGTTTCTTCTGTTGGTCTATGTGTTCTTGATTCAGCATACTTCAAGGTTTATTTTCCTAATTGGTTACATTTTTCCCTGTACATATTAATTTGGGTGGCATAACAAATATTTGGAACTGCATTCTGGCAGTGCAACAGATTACATTGCCCCATAACCCAGATCATACAGTGTCCCCACTAAAGATGGAAACTATGCATCGAGATTTCAATACGAATTTGCACAATTCATATATTGGTGCATCTTCATTACCGCCATGTATGCCTAGTGCCATGGATTTTTCTGTGCATGCCCGAAGGATTGAATCACCATCAAACATACCTTTCGCTCAAAACTCAACTGTTGGAATGATGCAAGGAATGAATGGTCAGATGATCAAGCAAGAAGTTGCTTATGCAGGCAATAACACTGTTATGGTTAGTGCTGAAGGCAATTTCTTGGATGCTGCTCCTGTTTCATCTTACAATGGTGCTGTACCCAATTCTCAACTCTTGCACCAGATGAGTTTGGATACAAAAACTTCTACATATGGATCTTTGGACCAATTTCCGCGAACTTTTAGTCTGTCGGACCTGACAGCTGACTTCTCTAATAGCAATGGTTTGTTCTCCCTTTCTCATGTCAATTTTTCCTTGCAGCCTTTATTTTTCCATGAAGTTTTAATCAGTCATTCATATAGAATGCTTTTTCATAAATCTACATAATTCTTTCAACTTATATCTGCATTCTGATGACTTAAAGTGATTTACTCCTTTCAGAGATATTGGAGCAATATGGTAGGCCAATCTTTGTTGGATCAGATCCTGATAACTACTTGGATCCTCTTGGAATAGAAGAGCATCAAGGTCAGTTAATCAGCGTCAATATTTTACTTACTTGAAATGCTAAGGCATAATTGGCATACCTCCTTAGAAGAGGTCCAACCTTATATAAGAAGCTTTTGGAAATTGATTGTTTGAACATGTTCCTTGGTGCTATTTTCGATCTAGTAATTTTGATGATTCCTTAGATTTAACGTGGCATTTAAATACAGTGCATGATCCTATTTTCCGATCTATAAATTTTATTTACATGGTTCCTTGTTCTTTTAGATGAATGGTTATGGACCAACATCTATTCAGAATCCTTTTTTTGACTGAATCTGTTCGTGTACTGTCACAGTTGGCCATTTGCTGGAATTCGCACTTCACTTCCTTGCATCTTCATTTTTTTTTCACCTGTCTGATATATCTAGTTTCATTTATTTCTTGTAGGTCCAATTGCTCCATCATAGAGAATTTTGTGTACATTTATTTCTAGACATGAAGAAATTTCGGAATTTTGAAGAAGTAGATATTGGTGCTCGCGCTGGGGCAGTACTTTGCTGATTTGCAAACGAAAATGCATTTGTTTCTCAGAAATGCTGCAAGCATCTATGCTATGGTCTATGGTTATTATGTTTATCTTTGGTACTAGGCTAGGTTGTGTTAGAAATCGAATGGGTATAACAAAGGTAAAATTGTAAATAGATTATCTGATTCATTGTGAATAGAAATATGTTTTAATTTTTAGTTTTTACTGAGAAAGATGGTTGGTTTAGAGACAGGACTTAGAATCTATCTGCATTGTAAATTTGAAGTAGTTGAAAATTTCATGAAGTTTATGCAGATTTGTATATATGTTTTCCCATAAGCTCGAGTACGTTTCCAGTGTATTGTCTCACTTGAGTTTTCTAGCATCTTGGGGAATTATTAAGGTGGGTTACTTGAACACTGTGTTCTATAAACCATGTCCTGCCAAAGAAGAGAAAACTATCAAAATAATGTTGCAGATATTTGGAAATCAAAGTCCAGATCTTATCGGTCAGAATTTATTTGTCACAATTTGTTTGCTTGATGAACCTCTTCAAAGCATTAGGTAAGGTGCAAAAATTATTTTCAAGTTTGCTCTGTTCAATCAAGAATTTGGAATTTTGTCAACAAACAAGCTCACTCTTTCTCCAAGGATAACAAAATTTTGCCAGCAGATTGTTATGTTAACGTTTACTCGTTACGGTTTTTTTTTTACTCAAATGCAATATTTCATTGATAATGATAAAAGTTTACATCATTGCCAAAATGGCTTAAAATATATACAATTCAGCTAACTAGCTGAAAATTTAAATACACTAAAACAGGATATCAGTGTATTAAGAGAGCTAAATACACTAAAACAGGATATCAGTGTATTAACATCAATGTAATAAATGGCATAGAGCTAATAGAGAATTAACAATCCGAATTCTCAAACATTACTTCCAAAATCTAACTAATCAACTGAAATTGAAGTAAATATCTTTTTCCTAATAACTTTAAACTAAAACTGAAAAAGATATGTGTCACCTTCAATTCCAAAAAGTTGATTCCTTCATTGCACTTTTGTGCATATTGGAATAAATTCCTCAATTTTTCTTTTTTTCCACCACTGAAATATTAGAAAAATAGACACTATAATCAACATATTAAAAAATAAATAGACCCCCAAAAAAACTACGTCTGCTGTAGCCAATATATTACTACTCCTAGCAATCTAAAATGCAAAATTGAATTACAATCAAGAAAGTTAGAAATAAGATCTTTTTAGAGAAAACCCGAATTAGCCACTCATTTGTTGAAAATTTCCGTCTGAAGATAACATAAGATCAGCAACTATGGATGTTTCTTCTAAATTTCAGGCGGAGATGAAGCTTGTTCCACCCAATATTGATTGAAGACATCTATCTCTGAAAATGTAGGAAACGATTGGATTGGGGGGATTTGGATTTTTTTTTTTTTTTTTACATTATTTTAAAAAACTCCAAAATTGGAGACATTTCTCTTCTTAAAAGAGACAAACTCCCATAAGGGAGACTAACACTCCCATTTGGAAGACTGACACTCTCATTTGGGAGAGACAACAAAAATTACAGTGAAGCAGTATAAGATTTGGGGGTGGTGGGGAGGCAGCGGTAGCCACCCCCCACCCTCTGTTTACTCGTTACTTAAAGCAAGAAGAAATGAAATAAACAGAGTATAAGCTTTTGTTGTGTAGCGATATTCGAGGCATAATAGACATTACGCACTTAACATGATGAAGCAACTATTGATCCAAAATATGGCAGTAGCAAAATGCTAACCAAGATTCAACCAAAATATGGCAGTAGCAGAATGCTAACCAAGATTCAACTTTAAATAAATGCCTTTACAAAGGCATGCACTCAATGTCTGTCGATCATCAAATGCAAACAAGTTATTTAGAGATGTTATTGAAATTCTACATGTATTTTTTTGAACTCCAAATTTGGGGACTAAAACGGACATGGGGTGGACAAGTTGCATATAGAGGATCTCAATGATGCAGTAACATAGGGCTCTAGATCCTCAAGCAGTTTCGGGTCCGGTCCTTAGTGCATGGTCCAAATCGGCAATCAAATCGTTTACATCTTCAATCCCCACAGAAATTCTAACAAGGTCCTCAGTTAAACCCCTTGCTTCACGCACAACTGCAGGTATGCTTGCATGGGACATAAAACAAGGCAAGCTAATGAGGGACTTGACACTTCCTGTCAATCAAACACAAGTAACGCCGTTAGTGTCCGAACAAGATTGCCGGTAGCTTCTTATTTGACAGCCAACCAAGTGGAACCATCAATAAAGAAACCAACTATATGCCACTTCTATAATGGCATGGTGCTGCTTTGGTACAACCACTTAGTATTATCACTGAGAAACATTTGCAAGGGACATTTAATTTTAGCCACCATCTATAAAGCTATCCCTCTCCAACCATGCAGTGGGCAAGATCCAACACCTTGGTTTGCCCTTTATTTTTGTGTGCCTCAGAAAGAACTTCACAAATGTGTCTATATAGACACGATTCTCTTGACAATCAATTGACTATTTAAGCTTTGTAGATATCAATTGCCATAAAGCCTGGTCTGTTATTTGGATTATATGACCAGCATCAAGCTCATTGAGTATGAGAACTAAAGGGATGAAGTGCCACCCCCCTCCCCATCAGAGTAAACACAGCTGTATACTTACTAACAATAACTGTGAGAAAAATTTAAATGTGAATTACCAAAACTAACGGTTATACTGAAATACTTAGTTGTCTCAGCTACATGCTTAGAGAGAGCCAGTGAGCCCGTCAGAAAACTGAGAACAGAACCTGCACCCCTGGCCTGTTGGAATTGAAATATAGAAGATTGTAATAATAAGAAACAGATAATAGGAGAAGAAATTACTGGTGTTATTGAGAGCACAATATTTCCATCCAATGCCAGTACCTGGGAATAGTGCAAAGCATGTCCAGGATGGGAAGGAAGACCAGCATAGTTAACTTTCTTCACCCGAGGGTGGGAGGAGAGAAACTCTGCTATTTTTTGCGCATTATCCTGCAAAAGCATGCAAAATGTTCACAAGAATCAGTGGTTCACCATGGAGAAGCTAGCTCAGAGATGCAAATCCTGCTATGCTCAATTACAGTGTCTACAGCCTAAAGAAAAGCCAACAGGAGGGGATAACAACAACAACAACAACAACAGCCAAGCCTTTATCCCATTAAGTGTGGTCGGCTATATGAATCACACTTCGCCATCTTGTGATTGGATAGCTAATAGATTTATATTTTAAAGAAAATATTGAAGTGTCTTTAGACATCCAGTCTGAGTACCATGAGATCTCAGGTTCGATTCTTAAACCTTCCCCCTTGTGCAGTTTAGGGGGAAAGAGAAAATAAGTGCCTCTTAGAAATTTTCCAAGCCATAATCTCATTCTCCAAAGAACTATTACAGTTAAACAATGCTTTAAGATTTCCACAAATATCCATAAGACCAAATTATATATTCATGATTCAGCTTCTCAGTTTAAAAGCATGTAAACAAAAGGTCAGAGGTATCATAGACATTATGGCATTGCAGCAGGCCCTATCTTGTTATAGTCCTTACAACAGTTGAATAGTGTGTCATATGATGAGACTACTGCACAAACAGAAGTAAGGAGCACCTGTTGCTTTTCTACTCGCAATGCCATCGTCTTGATGCCTCTTAAACAAAGCCAGCAGTCAAATGGAGCCAATCCCGAGCCCTCAGCATTTTGTAGAAAATACAAACTCCTTGCCAGGCTGATGCAGTATATGAAATGAATTCGCTATTTTAAATAATTGGGTAAGAAACATTAAGGTAAACGCCATTATATGGACACAGGTGAAAATATATTAGTGTGGTGTACTTGTGTGCTTTAGTGAAATTATGCATGCAAAAAGTGGTCTCCAGCTTGACTACCTCAGAATTCAATTAAAGACCAAATAGAACTAAAGATGATCCATAGTTCAAGAACACGGATTTACTAAAATCATGATTTCAGCGCTATTAAACAGTAAGGTAACGCAACAATAGAGTTGATATTATGTCAACAAAAATCCATGAAATTAAGAATTATTCACAACTGCATAAATTACAAAGGTGTCCTTTTATGTGAAGGGGGAATCATGTTAATCTCTTAAACTTTTACTTTTACTGTATTCATTCCAAATCCAGAATCAATTGGTGGGCACCTCTTTATAAAACAATATGCTAAGATTCTTAATAGTCTACATCGTCAATGTCAATTTGATTCCAGTATACAGATGAGAGTTTGCAGCTAATGGAGTAATGCTAGAGGGAGAACGAAACAATACGGCCAATAAACCCACTTAAAAGATAAACACTCTTCACTGTAGCACTACATAAGGATCCACCAGGAACTAATGTATAATTTGCTTAGTTCTGCATGCATGTTGGTGTGTGATTTTAGCACTACATAAGTAAAGAATTGTGTAAAAATGTCTTCACAACTTTGTGACAACTAGGATAGAAGAAGCAGGTGCAGCAATACGTCGGCCGAAGAAAAGCTAATATATGCTGCCAATGAGAGAGAGAGATAGAGAGCTTGTGGGTGGGACTGGAATTTATCTGTTCATGTAGAACATTTCACATTAAAAATTTGTTCCTTTTACCGAAGATTTCATGCACATAAAGTTTCAGCTAAAATTCTTAGTCTATCAGATTCACCAGGGTTGCATCATATAATTTCTCCTCAAATGACAGAACTCTGACCAACTGGACAAATGAGGTAATCATCAAAACTAACTAGAGTCCAGTGACACAATAGAAGAATGAGAAAGCAACACACAACTGAATCGCAGTTAAACAAGGAACAAAACGTTTCTTACCCTTCTTTGGTAATACTGATTCCTTGATGTTTTAGAGATAATAAACATTTGACTACAAAATTCTGATCCGGTATAGCCCCAAAGTGAAAACTAACTGATTTTCACAACTTGAGACCAATATATATTACTGATTTGACATCCAAAACTGCCAACTAATTCCAACTAAAAGTTCATCCTACAACAGTCAGGTACATTCTATCACAACTCATAGACCATATCCTATGGTCCATGATGGGAATGTTAAGGAGTGGTCCCAAGACTATGTGTCTTGGTTTGAATAGGTTCTCTAGAGAGATTCTAAGTACCTAGAGGTAGAGAGCTGGGTCCTACAGGTGCTAACACCTAAAACACACAACATTTTACACAAAACGAGTGTATGAATGCAAAAATATAGTGTCTTTCTACTGCGGCAAAGATGCCACGACAGAACTACACATGAACTTCCTAAAAAACCTAAATGTGCAAGTGTGAGTGTGTTTTTAATTCATATGTGCTTGTGTTTTGTGTGTTTTGTGTGTTTTAGTGTGTGAGAATGAATGTTATGTGTATTTCTGCCTTGGCAACAATGCACAAAAACCTAAAAACTGCCAACTAATTCCAACTAATAGTTCAACCTACAACAGTCAGATATATTCTATCTCCAATGTTCAATAAATACCATTCAACACCGTACATGGACCCAATACGAACACAGACACAACAGAGAAACCAACCCCCTGCCCACTTTTTTTTTTTTTTATTTATTAAACACACACACCTCACATGCATCCTACAGGAATCGAACTCTAGACCTGTAGGTCAGGAAGCTAACTCCCTAACCACTGGGCTAGCCCCAATGGCTAACCCCCTGCCCACTTCTTTTGCAGTTAAAAGTTAAAAACTAGACCAGAGGTTCCCACTCTTTGTAGAATACAATCTAGACCAGAGGTTCCCACTCTTTGTAGAATACAATTCAAATTCCCACGGAGTTGGAATCTCCTCTTGAAGATCACCAATTATCCCACAGTACAGTTGGAGAAGTGAATAATTTACAATCAAAAGCTTCAGAAACTAAGCCTTAAATGTATTCTGGACTCATAAACCTCACAGTTAGTACTAGTCGTGGAAACAAAAAAAAAAAAATCTCCAGTTGAAATATAAAAAAGATTCCCACTCTGTAAGGGCTGTATTTTAGCTCCAGATGAAATTAGAATCTCCTTTCGAAGACACCGATTATGGAATATTAGAGTAACAGACAAGAACCAAAATTACAAGGAAAAGCTTCGGAAGCACCGCATTTTGGGTATTTACATTTTTAAGCAAAATCTAGTCATCTATTAACATAGTTCAGGGTAAATAAGGTCTCAAGATGTATCATAAACAGGAGATATATGTCAATTAAAAATTTGTTCGAATCCAGATTTTTGCAGAAGTTAATCCCTTCTCAAAATAATCAAGAAGTGAGCAAAACATTACAACAAGGAGGAGTTACCTTTCTCCTTTAATAGCAAGTACACCGGCCATTAAATCACTGTGGCCAGCAATAAATTTTGTTGCAGAGTGCATCACAATGTCTGAAATGTGATGAACACATCAAATTGTCATCCCCATTAAGTATGTGTTTGTCAGACTCCACAGAGTATAGCATTCAGTACCTGCTCCAAGTTCTAGGGGTTGAGACAAGACAGGGGACATAATGCTGTTGTCCACCAGCAAAAGAGCTCCATGAGCATGAGCAATCTCAGCTATTTTCTGTAATGAAAATCAGAAGATTAAAGAGGAGAAAAAAAAAGAATACTTGGCTTAGAAAGAAACACTCCTGTTGACGTCAAAGCTTGTCAGTATATTAAAAACAGTAGGAGGCATAATAAGCACACAGCAAAAAATGAAAAGAAACAGAAATGGGGAATTCACATTAAAAGTGACATACGCAAATGTCAGAAATTTGTTGACGAGGGTTGGTTGGGCTCTCCACCCAGACAAGCTTAGTTCTGGAGTTGATTGCAGATGCAACCTCATCCAACTTAGTTGTATCAACACGCCTGCAGAACTCTAATAATCAAACTAACTGCAAATCACCACGAATGAACCTATCTGAAGACAAACAATACTTACTTAACTGCAATTCCTGTCTTAGGAATTACTTGCGATAACAGCCTATCAGAGCCACCATACATGTCATCTCCAGCAACAATTTCCTCACCTATTGTACATTGAAGCAAAAGAAATATGATTCAACAGCAATCAAACATGAAAATATTTCACAGGGTACATATGCATCCACAAACCATACAGCAGTGTGTTCCTTACAAACAAAAACAGAATGAAAATCATATAGACGGTACCCAGCATTCAAGAAACCACAGTCCACTTATGCAGTCACAGGAAAGTAAATATAGACAAACTTCACTAAGCAATAGAATTAGACCTCAGTGTGTAAAGTTGATTAACAAGATGCAAAGATGCTTTGGAACATGAATATAGAGAGACAAGAGAAAGTACCAGTTCCAACAAGATGAGTAACAGCTGACAATGCAGCCATCCCACTTGTAAAGCATAATGCCTGGTTTGCTTTATCAAGCTTAGCCAAGAGTCTGTGAGAACCAAAAACAAGATTGATAATAAGAAAGATGAAATGTTTTCATTAACTACTTCAGCAACATAATTCAACCCAGAGAAGCCAAAAACCTTTCTAAAATATCTCTAGTTGGATTCCCACTTCTTGTATAATCATAAGGGCCATATTCAGTCGCTGAAGGCTGCAAAACAGGACATCATACACAATCAGACCCAATGTACAAATTGACAGTTTCAGATGAATATCATAAGCCACGGTTAATGTCTGCATGTATGAGCACTGCATCAAACCATCCCCAGAAGATGGAGATTCATCATTGAAACTCTTTTTGGAAATTTGCTCAACAATACAAGAAGGGAATCAAATTACATGCAGGCATCATCAATTTACAGAGAAGCACGATGTGCAAATAAGTTAACAATGCCACAGCTGCAACACAGTCTATAAAGGGCTTGGTGCATGCAACCTTGACAATGGTTTTGGAGATGCTACGATGACAGATTGATGCGAAAGTTCAAAGAAATATATTTGCCAGTTGTTTTAGTCTAATAAGTAAAATATAGAAACTTCAGCAAGAATAGCTGTCCTAGATCATCTATTTTTCCAACTGAATTTAACAAGATTTTCATCTAATCATCAAAAGGCTGTGGAAAGTACCTGCTTGAAAGTTGCTGTTTGGTAAAGAGGTGTACTTAAGGCTTCATAAGGATCAAACTCATTGGAAAAATTCATCAGAACTGTGGAGACACTAGGTTCCCCAAGCTGCCCATCTATAACATCTGCATCTGCCATCAGTTAAAAAAATTGTATTTTCTTTAAATTTTCTGTAATGACAAGTATTTGGAAGCAGTAAATTGGTTGAAAAGTATAGACCATTTAAAGACTCTGAAACACCAGCAGTGAAGGCTGACATGCTCATATCAATGCCCTTTTCTTTTGCACAACGTAGTTTAAAATTCTTCAAACTCAATGAATGACTTTCTCCACCAATCCCGGAATTATTGCACCAGAAACTCCCTGGGAAGTTTCTAGTCACAAAACCCTGAAAATCAATAGAATTTTCAATCAGAGATTCCAGTGTTGGCTCTTGTGGGAACTACACACCCAGATATATAAAAAGAATCCAACAACCATGAAAATCTTTACTCTTCTCATGCAAGCATAAAGTTCATGACTTTTTAACACTATTTCCTCATTTAAACAAAATCCTAACTGTAAAAGCCTTCTTCATTTATCCATTTATCTCAATTTCCAGCTATTACCCACAAATAATCTTAGCAACATGCAAATAGTTACTCTGGCAGACTCAATCATGAGTAAACTTTATTCTTCAAGAAATCAAATTCTGCCTCCTGTAAACTTAATTCAGACTTCATTAATCAATTAAAGGAGAGCCCTTTACACCAAATCAATCAATCTTTTGCTCACAACATCCATTCTCCTATCCCAAAATTCGCTCACCATTTTCTGCCCCCAAAACAAATTTGCATGGTGTTGGAGTGCGAGTGGGGATACACAAGGAAAAAATAACTATTGACACACACAACAAAAAATAAAAAAACCCAAAAAAACACTTACATGATCAGTTGGGTCAGTAGGAAGAGAACCACAGAGCGATTTGAGAGACAAAGAAGAAGTACAATAGGCCATTTGTACAGCAATTTTCTTATTGATGATTTAGTTGGGAATAGTTTGGAAGAGGGGTTTGTCTTATATTTTGGAAAAAGGGATCAAGACAAAACTGAACTGAACCTACCCCTCTTCTTGAAATCAAACTGAACCGACACCCCGTTCAGCTGCTTTGCTAAAACAAATGCATTCTTCTCTTTATATAGCTGATTTCAGTTCTTTGTTTTACGAGTTTTGATGACAACTATGGCCAGTCATAACTGAGTAGTATAGATTTGATTAGTATTGACACTCTCATGAGTCATGCCTCCTAATCCTAAACATTTTTTGAGCTTAGACTATGCTTGACAAGTATCGAACATTTTCTTTTATCTCTGCATAACGGCAGCCATTCTTTGGATTTCGATATAAAATCTTCGATAACTATCCTATTAGTAAAGTTTATCTTTTGGTTTCATTGCTAATTAGTAATTACCCTCTCGTAGTTTCCGAAAATGACTTTTTACTTTCTTTTGATTTATAAACGTTCAATAACGAAAATATTTTTGATTGCAAATTAAACAATATGTTTGATAACAGTTTGAAAATTAATTAGTTTACAAATTAAACAATTAAGTGCGTTTGATAAGTAAAAATTAAAACTTGAATTGAGTAAGATTGCTCTAAAAATTTATCCAAAATTATTTTTTGAAATTAAGCAAATTATTCTTTGAAATTAAGCGATAGATTAAGATGCTCTGACAATTTATCCAAAATTACTCTTTGAAATTAAGCTATAAATTTGATAAGCAAAAGGCGTTTGATAAGTAAAAATTAAAACTTTGAATAGATTAAGATGCTAAATTACTCTTTGAAATTAAGTGATAAATTAAGATGCTCTGAAAATTCATTCAAAATTACTTTTTCAAATTAAGTAATAAATTCCAGTTTATCGCTTAATTTCAGAATGGGTAAGTTGGATGTTAAAAAAAAAATTAATATGACATAATTATCTTCAATCTCTTCCATTTTATCCCTTTCTCCCTTCTCTAATTTTCTATTCTTATTATATTTCAAATTCTTTTTCTATTTCTACTATATTTCTGTTTTTGAACTCTTATAAGACATGCATACAATATATAAAGAGAAATAATATTCGTAGTTTAATAATGAATTTTTTAGATTTTAAAATTTAATTAATCTTTTATATTTTTTCTGGATTTAAAATTAAAATTAGTTAATTAAAATTTATATTCTTAAAATTTATATTCACATCGAGATTTTGAGTATTTGTTTTATTTTATATGTGATCACTTCTTATATATTTTAATAATTTATTTCATTATTGTAATTTTGTAATTATTATTTATTTAGAAAATTATATTTTATTCAATATTTTATAATAATTTTGATTTATAATTTTAGAAAAATAATATAAGATATATTTATTAACAAAATAGCAATTGAAGGGCAAAATCGTACTAATTGACCATTCAGATATATCAACATGTTTATGAAACAGATGTAATTAATTTAGATTTAAAATTCAGACATTTAAACTTGTTTTTTTTAGTGCTTAAAATTGAGTAATTTTATTATTTCGGATTTTAAATTTCCGATAATCTTTTACATCAATTATTATCAATTCACAACAATTATTATGAAACTCATTTATGCATAAAACCTTGTTGATATAAGATTGTCCTTAAGAATTTTATTCTATTTTTTTTTTATATAAGTTTTGTAGTAAATTAACCCGGGGATTGACATTGTAATTAACCCTATGAACCCTCTTCTTACTAAGTGTTATTAAATTTCTGATCGGTGCCCCAATAATACCATTTGCTTACACATTTGTTTGTTGTGTTTTATTGAATCTACTTTCCTTGTTGTTTGCTCAATTTTAGTTAAAGTTTGGCATCACTTTCAATTAAAAAGAATTGGTAGTATACACTACGATTAGTTTGTTTCTTATGGATTGACCTTTACTATCACTACTACTACTACTAACTACTAACTACACTATGATCAAGAAAATCTCTCCACAAATTAATATTACTGTTTCACTCAACAAAAGTGGCAATAGATCAGAATGAGATCTTCTGTCCAATATTTTGTCTGTCTTATTCTGTTCTAATTAAAACTACGTCTTACCGTTCACTAATATCTTGGTTAGGGTCTAATAATTGTAAAATAATTTTAATAATATTTATGCATTTAGTCCCTAATTTTAATGAAACTACGTCGTTTTGAACGTTAGACAAAATAAGACATAATAAATATTAAACAGATGATCTGATCTCGATAGATCACTATGATCAAGGAAAATCACTACTAGTACTAACTACACTATGATCAAGAAAATCTCTCCACAAATTAATATCCCTACTATACTAGTGACAAACGGAAAATCTCTCAACAAAAGTGGCAATAGATCTTTGTAAGTCTAGGTGTTTCACTCTCTTAAAAAATTCATTTCTCTCCCCAACCCTAATTTTAAGAAACTCAAAAAAATAATGATACGTAGAGTGAAAAAATACATGTAAAAAAATTATTTCTCTCCCAACCCTAATTTCGAGAAACTAAAAAACAGTAGTGATAGTAAAGTGAAAACACAAAATAAATAATGTGAACCAATTGATGATAAATATATATTATTTAATGTGACTAATTACCCACATTTTTTTATTAAAATGTGATATATAAGCCACATAATGTACCTTCTATCAAATGAAAAAAAGATCAAAATTCAAATAAGTTTACCAATGGTGGATTAATCATCAAGATAGATGAATTTCGACCAATTTTCTTTTTGAGTAATGATACGCGAAAAAATAAAGTGAAAGTACAAAGTGAATGATATCCACAAATTGCTAATAAGCATATGTGAATAATTGATCTTATTAAATAATACATATTTATCATCAATTAGTTCACGTCATTAAATTAAGTCTTGCAATAAATTTGAATATGATTCACAACATTCTTAATTAGCATCACATTCCAACGTTCCTAATTACCGTCATACCTCAATAGAGTTCTTCCTAATAACGTTGGATTGATGTAATAAATTAGAATCTCTTAAAAAAAAGGAAGTTATAGACTTATACAAATTAAGAATTCTTAGTTTTTTTTTTTCTAAACTTTCATTCCCATTCCTATACATTCTTACCCTCCCAAGCATCAAATATGAGATTTATTCTCATCCTTGATTTTTATACATTCAAACTAAGTTGCTAATAATTTCTTTAGGTAAAACAAATGTCTAGTAATTTCATTATGTAAAACAATTTTTTATGACTTCAATGAAGGTGGCAATGGAGGTTTCTTTTTCAAAACAGAAAATATACTTCATTTTGTCTCATGTATCAAATCAATATTGTAAACAAATAATCGAGCAACTTAGTTGAAGAGAAAAGTTTCCCACAAATTTAAAAGGCTATTTATTCAAACACATTTTTCTAGAAAGACCATTTCAGTATCTTTGACCAAAGGATGAACATAATGTGCCTGTAAATACAGAGTAATAGAAGAGTAATGACTGGGGGAGTAAAAAAATAGGGTGAAAATGCAAAGTTACTTACGTGGCAGTTATAAAAAGAGAAACTAATACATTATCCATTAGGGTTCAGTCATCGTTTGGTTAGGGTATTAGTTTGTCTTTTTATAACTGCTACGTCAGCCACTTTGCGTTTTTCACTCTAATTTTTCACTCCCCCTATCATTATTCGTAATAGAATAATATAGGGAAGACTAGAAGAGTAGCTCACCACCAAGACACTTGTCAATCGTTTGCTTCAAATTTTTCCGAATAGTAATGAGAATGATAAATTTCACTATTATCATAGATTTCTACCCTTAACACATCATGTTTAGTAGTCAAATTAACATGTAACAATAAATAGGCAATTTAAAATCTATAAAAGTGATCAACTGAATGATGGTGATGGTGTATTAATCAAATTAAATTTATGATTTTGAAATTAATGAACACTATGATGAATTATTGATTACCCTTTACAGAAAAGCTAATTGACATAGGTGTTGGTCAATGATAGTTATACAAAGTACAAATTTATATTGAGTGTTTGCAGCAAGCAATTATAAGTTATAACTAGTCAAGAAAGAAACAAAAAGAACAGTTCATTTGACTGCATGGAAGGATGAAAACAGCCGGCACATTCAAGTTGAACCAAACACAGCATTCATGCAGAAGGACTAGGGAGAAGAAATGAATAGAATTTGGGAAGTATACATTGCAAACATTTCAATTTTCACGACCCTTTTAGTTGTTTTCATTCTTTCTGGGCAAGAATCCTGCATCTGGGTACTTCAACACTATACCTTGACTCTACTGCTTTGGAGAAGAGTAACTAACTGACTTCTACTACTTGTTGGTCGAAACTCGAAAGCAGAATTGTTGGGATTTCAAGATACAATAGAACAGTAAGGAGGCTTGTTACAACATTAGCCATTCAATCTGTACAGTATAATATACACACAAGACAAAATAGGCAGTTCTGGGCTGGAACTTGCCAACATATGATGCCCCTAAAATTATGACATACTACAATCAAACTTCTTGCTTTCAACTTCCTAAGAATTTAATGCTCGGCTAATCTGAATAGTTGTGTCCTTCCTTCGGTTACCTGCATAGAGCTGAAATTAATAATCCATTGTGGCTGGATGTGAAAACAAATAATTTCTGTATATAAACATAGATTCTGATGAGATGCAAATGGTAATGAGAAGGAAATTTGTAATGGGATCATACAAAGATATCAAAACATGAATGAACCGAACAAAAGTTATTTTGTTATCCAACCTAGATGACTACATCTATGGTTCATCTTAGGCAAAAACATGCATACTCAATACAAAAGGCTGCAAAACTTTTGAAGACTCTCCTCTTTTAAGGCAGGTAACTTTTGGTAATGAAAATATGTCCAACCACTGGACAGTACTTAGCGTGTCATTCACTATAGTTGATCAAAATCAGCCAGTAAGTCAGTGTACCAACACCATTTTTCTCTTGGTCTGTTATCTTTGAACTTCTCAGTTTTTATAATCAAGCAACCAACAATATGGAAACCATGAATTGTTTCAATCTTTCTGAAGGTGAATGTTGCTGCAGTTTCTCTGCATTCTCTCACATATTACAATGAAGATTAGCTTTTACAACCTCTTACTTAGAAAGCATCCAATCTATTTTCAAACCACCTAAGTACCAAAATTTACTATGGCTGTCTCATTTACTTGGTTCTAACTCCAGAACTTATATGACTGATGCATGTCAAAGGTGCTGAAATTTTCTTGGCAAAAACTTCTCTTCACGGTAGTAAAGTGACCAAAAAAAAGAAATAATTAAACAGTGTAACATGAAGTTGTGTGTGTGTGTGTTTTTTAAAACATACCCAAACAGAAATCAGACAGAAACACATACCTTCTCTTTGACTTTCTTGTTGTGGATGTGTAACCACCAACAGCTCCATGTTTTGTGCTGCTTTTCTTGGCCTTGGATTTAGTGTTGGTGCCTGCAAGACAAAAAACTATTATTACAAATGTTGTCAAATCCACAGATAAGAAGAAACTTGGGAGCTTTTACAACCTCTTCGATTACTGTAAGGAGATTGAACTTCATTTTCATCCACTTCCAACCCTGTCACCTCACCAGAGACGTGGGAACTTTCATTAACCTCGCCAAATTTTGATTCTGATTGTGAAAAGTCAGTCAATGGACCAGTGGCTACACTATCTGTTGATAAAGATAGATAAAGCAGTGCAATCAGACATCAAAACACCACTAACATGGTGATGCACGAAACTCATATCAACAAAAAGAACACTGTTGTACAAGAAACCTTACCACATCCATGATTGAGGTCCTTGACTAAGAATAGAGAAATCAATTAGTTGAGTACGTGGAAATGAAATTGCACCTTGAATTAGATCTTATTTTCTAACACCTTGATTTCTAACAATATCAATTAGTTAATAACAAGGTGTTCGAAAATAATATCAATCAGTTAATATTCAAGGTGTTAGAGAAAATAGTATTTGCTCCTTTCATTTCTAAAACCTTGAATTAGATCTTATTTTCAAGCATACCTTCCAATAATACAAAATAGGAATTTTCAAGCAAATAATCCATACAATATCCCCCTTTAAGTATGTTCTCTCTTCTTTTTTTTTTTTCAAAAGCACAACATGTACTTTATGTTAAATAAATAACAGTTATACTCTCAACACTATACATTGAGTCCTCATCTCCAAGTAACAGAATAGCAATATGCCCCTAATGTTAGTGGACAATGAAAGCCGCGTTCAAACTCCTAAGATTTGTATATTTAAGCATAGCTCTAAGCAGGATCTACAAAAACTTCAGTTTCATCTTTTGCAAGCCTTAAATTTATACGAGCTAGCTTCTGTTTGATGATAAAGGCCCCAAGTCAACACAAGCAAACAAGACAGCACAAACAAGTTACCCATTTTACTCCAAGACTGAACAGAAATAATAACTATAAACAGATACGTGACAGAAAATTCACTATATCAGTAAATAAATGACTAAGTAACAGGTTAATGCTGCTTCTGAGTTCATCAGAACAATCAAACTTGACTCCTGATGGACTGGTGGGAAAGAGCAAATATGTTCACAATAAAGGAGAGACTGATGATCAAGAGTCTTGTCTTCTATGCATACAGTTATATTTACCTTCTACAATTTCGGATTCTCCACTTTCCGCTCCTTTCTCAGATACCACATAGCTTCCCAAGCTTTCAACCCTCTCTTTATGGGCTTGGGCATTCTTTGCAGTAATTTCTTGATCCTTCTTTTCAATGTGGAACTTATTAACCTTGTCCTCAAACTCCTCAATGCATGACTTGAGTTCTGGTTTGGCAAACTTCTTTCCCTATTTGAAGCTCAGGAAAAATATAAACTTATTATAAATTGCATTTGAATTGATAAAGATGACAAAAGAAGTAGATAACTTGAAGATAATCTATAGACATATATAAAAACTTTACACACACAAGAAGAAGAAGAAGAAGAAGAAGAAGAAGAAGAAGAAGAAGAAGAAGAAGAAGAAGCTGTCTTGAAGAGAGAAAGAAAAAAAAAAACTGTCTTGAACTGAAGGGTGCGAAAACAATGTCTATTACCTTGTTAATTATGCTTCTAAAATGCTCCATCACAATGTCATTGTATAAAACATGTTCATATGACTTAAATGACTCCATCATCTTTCTCATGCTCTTCTCAGTGAATGCAAGCTGAGAGAGGCAGTAAGAAATATATTCCCATTGCTTAACTTCTGTAAGAGAAAAAAAATAAATCCCTTTTCATCATGCTGCCAAGATAGGAAATGTCATTAAAAGAATGTAACAAATTCTTGATATATTCTCTCGGGATAAAATATCATTTGATATGTCGTAGTCAACAGTTGAAGCAACACAACAACAACTAAGTCTTTAAACAACTATATGGGGTCAGCTATATGGATCATACTTCAACATTGTATTCTAATACGCACATGTTTTATTTATATTAGGTCTCCCCCTTCCCCTTTTAATTCGAGTTAATGTTTCTCCATTTTATACATGCTGCATTGGGACATCTACGGTCTCCTACGCGCATGAAAAGGATAATGCGGCATTTAACAGAAAAGCATAACATGAAGCAATAGCAAGTTAGGGAAGCAACTCCCCTAACTTGGAGAGGAAATATAACGTTGAAGCAACAGTTGAAGCAAAAAAGATGCTTTTTATCTGATGAAATAAACAGAAAAGGATAACATGGCATTTAAACCACGGCTACGATACATACATAATCCTGAAAATTCTAGGTAATGTAAAAGTTAGGGAAGCAACTCCCGGGTTGTATCTGATTAAATTAATGATCAAGCCTCTTTCATGCTACTGTAAAGGGGCAAATGACAAAAAAGGTTGACCAATCCAATATTGATATGAAAACTTCTGTCACCTAACTTCTTGGTAGATAATTTACATCTCAAATCACTCTTTTTTGGGACAGAAATTAAAGGTTAAACCAGAAGGAAAATGTTATTTGTGATATTTCTGTTTCCTGTCAAGAGATCATCATCTCATACTTCTCAGATGGATTCACAATTACTTTACGGCATAAATTTGGATAGACAGCACATCTGAACAATTGAAGGATGTGGCCCTTGACACTAGTAGACCAAACTTAAGAAGAAGTCATTTATATTTTCAATATGGATATCTTCATACTTTCTGGGTTGGACAAAAAGTAATTTGGGTGAGAAAAGATCAGTTGTTGAAAGGAGGATATCAATCAGCGAAGGTCAAAATTAGAAAGAACTAAAGAAATTTTCAACTGCCATACCGATAACTCCACTGAATCTGTGGCAAAGCTTCTCTACAAGAGACTCCATCTGTTTGTCCTGAACAAAATTGAATAAATGCGTTAACAACATCCAAAAAGAGAAATCACCAATTAAGACCAACCTAAACTGAACCAAAGATACCCTCTTGACGGAACCAATTAAAAACTGCATAATATTGCAGAAAGACTCTCTGGTCAAATTCTGACTGGACAATTTGCCCAGAATATCTGGAAGTAGATTATATATAGGATTTGTCCCTGCAAGCAGAAACCAAACGCTTCATTTCCATTTGGACGATGTCACATAAAATAGCAAGCAAGAAATATTCTGCAGCTCTTTATTGTACCTTTCTTGGATAACTCATGAAAGAAAAGTTTGGCTAGATTTGATATCCGTTCGTCTTCATCTTCAAGGCAGATTGCCATTTCATTGATGTAGCCTTTGACCTACCCAGTGATCAAGTCATAGTAAAGAACAGAATTGAACAATAGTGAAAGCCTAAGAATGGCCAGAATTTAACAGTATTGAAAGCTTAAGAACAGCCAGTATCTCTCGAACCTTCATCATGTCATTCAAAATTAGATGAGAAAGAACCAATACTGCATTTTTTCTGACAGGGACTGATGGATCTCTTAGCCTTGCATACATGTTCTCTGTCCATGGTTCTAATAAATTAGGAAAACGTACAGCCAAATCTCCAAGAGCAACAGTACAATTTGAGCGAACAGTTTCTGATGGTGCATTCTCCACAACAGTAAAGAGAAGTTGGAGATTTGCTTCACTGCATAGTTCACACAACTAAAGATTTAAACAGCCTGTTTCCCAATCACTGCATACATATGCAGTTAAATGTGAAGAGAATAAATCTTACCAGAAGTCCGCATCAATTATCATGAATCGACATAAAGCAAGCATTCCAGACGCCTGTAGTTCAGGATACTACAAAGATAGATATACATTAAAAGGCATGTCAATCATTTAGGATGGCTAAATCAAAAGAAAGATTGAAGGTCCAGATAAAACTGAAGATCATGAATCAGTAGAACAGCTCATTACAGACAATTACTAAATGTTTAAGTTCTCAAAGCAGAAGTGAATAAGGCAACATTAGGTGCATATTTAGGGCAAGTATAGGCACTCATGCATTGTGTAAATCCACAATCACAGACAAGAGACCAACAAGCTAAGCAATAAAGAAATTACTTTTTGCATCAAAGCGAAATTTCTGCATAGTTTGGAAATGAATGGTGCACAATATCCAATCAAGTTCTTTTCAGAAGTACAACCAGAAACAATTTCTTTCTCTGCTTTATCAGAAAGCGCATCAAGTATTGCATCCTCCGATGCTGCAAGACCTAACTCTGCACTGATGCTATTATCCTGCAAGACAAAGTTGAAGCAAACGACTCTGAATATCAGATTCGTTGAAAGTCGAAAAAGAAACGGTCAGTCATTTCCTTCACCTTTTGTGCTTCAATATTTGCATCAACTGAATGATCTTGCTGTCCTTCAGCGACCATTTTATCTCTCTTTGCTTTCCCTCTCTGAATTTTTTTCATGCAAGATTCAATGTAAACTAGCTGGCTCATGGCAACATGAGTTGCAACAAATAGATACCGACTAAGTTTTGCTACTTGAACTGAAGTAGCGATATTGGCAATGCCATTGTCTACATTGTTTTGCAACTCATCTCCTCCGCAACCACCAAACACAGAGTCAAGAGACTTTTTAACCAGAGAAGCAGCTATTATTTCAGGAGTTGGATGAATTGTGTATATAGTAGCTATTGCTCCATCAGCAGCTGCATACCATATGTGTTCTGGAAGCCAAAAACCTGTAATTAAACTTTCCAAAATACCAAATAACCGGCTGCCATTAGTTGATAACAATCTTTTCCTGTCCTCTTCCGACAATCTCTGAAGTGCAACACATGCTGTTCTAGCAAGCAAAGGATCTAACTTTGCCCATCGACCAAATCCGATATCAACAATATCCTGTAAGTGAGAACTGAGAACACCAGTAGATAATTTTGCTGCCATGCACAAGACAGACAAAGCACCACGACTTTGCTCTGCAGTGGTCCCATTGATATTGAAACAAAAGAAATCCCAAAGTGCTGATAACTGTGACAAAAAAAAGCGACAAAATAAAGTTGAAAGGCAAGAGAAAAATAAAATAATGTCCAGAAAATGAGTGCTAAAGATAGTACTGAGATAAAGTTGAAAGGCAAGAGAAAAAAACACTTGTTGTTGAGGATGCTCATGCAAAGTTTAGATGCTTAACAGTGTCTCAGCACGGTTTAAGCTTTTAAAGTGTGATTCCATTCCATTCACTAATGTCAAGATTAAACTTCTAATATAAATCTAGAGCACTAGAGACAGTAAAAACGCTATTGAATGAAACTTTATCATGACAAGCGCAAATTGTTCCATCTAGGCCGCTGTATCATTGCAATTCTTTAGGCACTCATCATACACATATTTTGACTAATCTTCTCTAGCTTCTCACCACACTCATTAAAAATACATAACAAGGGACAATTTTAGCATCAATGAGAGTTTTGTCATCATCCAGGGAAAACTTAAATACAGATCATAACCTCTGCGACCATACTTCATATCCCAAAAAACCCCTAATCAAAAGCTATAAAAATTCCTCTGCCTAGATCAATCAAATTCTTTGTTAAGCATGCTTCCAAATGACCAGGAGAAAGGAAGACATACCATGCTTGTAGTTATGTCACCTTTGGAAACTAAGGCCCCAATTATCAATTCCAGTGCCGCAAGATCTCCAATGTTTGAGTCTATGGCAAGATTCAGAAGACTCTTTGCAGTTTCCAGCGGATTCTTCCTTATGTAAATGGAGATAAAAGCACTTTCAACTGCTTCATAAATCGATTTGTCCTGGGAAAAAGCCTGTATAAATAAAAGTATACAAAGATCAGCGTGTAGAGTTAAAAAGAACAGGTCATACGAGATTATGTATTAACTCACAACCGTAACTACTGCGTAATTTATGAACTCCAACATGGTAACAATAAAGCATTACCAATGGCAACATCTTGCGAAGGCATGCTTCTGATTCATCTATCTGAAACTGTCTGCATCTCATTAGCAATAGAATGCTGTTTTCCACATCACTTGCAGAGGATGAAGCCATTAATTGCACAAGGGTAGGCATTGTGGTGGACACACACTTGGAAAACCTCAAGCCTGCCTCTAGTGATGCAACTAACGTCCTCGTTTGCTCCAAATTCCCAACATCTGGCACAGAATTATCCTTCTGGCCAATGTCATCTTCCTCTTGAAGTAAGCAGCTATCAGGCAAACTGTCATCCTTTGCCTTTTGCACCAACTCTGTGTCTTCATCGAGGACCTCGCCATCTCCAGTGCAAGTCTCAGAGTCTGAAGATAACCCATCCAGAACACTCTCTGATGCAGGCTTTGGTCCAAGCTCGCTTAACCTCTTCTTATATTGCTCCAGGGTCGCTTCAAAAGAAGATGCTCGAAGTTGAGGACCAAAAGGGTTGTGCTGTAACATCGTGATGAGCAAGTTAAGAGCTGATTTTCTGACAATTGCACTTTTATCCTCTAATCTTCCAGCAGCTACTGCAGCAACCTCATTCCATAAACCAATTGAAACAGAATGCTCTTCACATAACTCTGCCCAAACCTGGAGTACGCGACTCCTAGTATAAGCTGAGACATCCCTACACCTTTCCAACAAGATTTCCAACATTGCTTGCTTAGTTCGAAGGCGAGTAGATTTCGAACTCACTTCACCTTCAACATCGTTAAAGGCCTTTCCAACCAACTTTCCCAACACCCCAACAAGAGCATTCCTTATCTTGTAAGACTCTCCACCAAAATGAGGGACTAATAGTCCGATGTTTGTTGAAATCAATTTTGGCAATCTATCAGCTAGCTCTATAAGAAACCGCCCAACATTTTCAGCCCCAACTGTGTCCTTCACATAGTCTTTTGGATTTGTCTTTCCAATCTCTCTAACTAGAGAAGTAGCAAGGGTTCCATCAGAATACTTCTTCTCGGCCGCAGCTACGGAGTCAGCCAAGTGGGTAACAACAAAATCATATTTGTGTATCAGATGCAAGATCGAAGCACATGACTGGGCAAGATAATGATACTTAGTAGCACAGGTTCCTATTATACGGCATAAAGCGTCCTTTGTGTCTACATCCTTCAACAGCATTGTGTTCTCAAACATTAAGAATGCATTTCTACCGAAAGACATGCACCAGTAAATTCAAATTATCATTAGTACACTTGCAGGCGCATATCTAACTACAGCATTGATGAATGATTCTTTAACTTACTTCACAATGAAAGACAAGTAATTTTCATCCAGGTCTGGTGACCCAAAGAGCAACGAGAGGTTAATCTCTAAGGAATTAGCGATTAAAGTCAGTATTCTCCCTCTCTGGGGTTCCCAGTTCCACGAATGTAGAGGTAATCTTTTCCGCCCACCAGCCACTGCCTAAACAAATAAGTACTGATTATATCACTTTGGTTTTCCTAGGAGCAGCTATGAACAAGAAATGCAAATGTATATTCACAAACAAAGTAGGATTCATTATAAGTGCCGATTATCTTATATATCGCGGAAAAGTAACAAAACATGGATAGTGTTCAAAAATTAAACAGAACCTCAAACACCCATTATACAGCAAAAATTTTGTGCATGTATGGCTTGCATTTTGCTCCTACATGCACCTACATTTTACATAATTGCGATATGCACAGTTATGTTATCATTGATATAGCATTAGAGTACCAAAACAAGGACAATATATAGAAACATTTAGCAATAAACCTACAATTGTTACATTAAATACATTTAAACTTTGCAAATATGTAGCATACATTGAACATGAAAATGGACTAGCACATTAGAGAATATTCCATGTACACCTTTGCATATTTAATACAGAAAATGCTGATCAGTCAACAATCCCATTCTACCTAATCCTCAAATCATTCAACCAGCAACACAAATAATACAATCAACAAACTTACATAGTCTACCATCCACATTATCAGTCCCTAAGCACAAATTAACCCTCAAACAAGGCCCTTTTTTTTGTGCACAAAATACAACACATGGAGTGCAATTTCAAGATTTAACTAGTGAATTTTGGAGCATTAAGCACCAGAATAAAGTGACACTACTAGTTGTGAAACACTCTGAGTTGTACCATTTTAGAGGTGGCGTTTGTAGAAGATGCATGATTTGCTTCCTCAATGAGCACAATATGTACAAGGAAAAAGGTGTATATCTTAAACGCATTCCGATGCGACGCCACTCGATCCACAACCATTCCATCATCAACAACACCATCACCATCAACATCACCATCACCATCATCATTAGCATCTTTCTGCATCCCATTCGCAGAGGCTCGCGAGAGCAAATCAACATTGGGAAGCAAAACGCTAAGATTAGACCTTAAAGACTCCACCAAATTCAGCTTGCACGCCGGAGTAAGACTACCAAAACCCTTTACCAACGAATACACTCTGTCAAAAATTTCTTGCTCTTCGACACAAAATAACTCCTTATCCGATAGATCAAAGGAAACCCCTATTATTATTATTATTTTTTTTTTGGATTTTGCATAGAAATTAAAGTTAGATTCCGAATTAAACAAACAAAAAAAAAAACAAAATGGGAAAGCTCACAATAACAGAAATTGAAGAGTTAACAGAAATTTGAAACAAACCTTTAACGAATTCTTCAAGTTCGGAGGGACGCAGCGAGGAGATGGAAATGGGGTTGCGAACAGAGAGGTGGGAGTAATTTGAAGGGGTTTGTTCATCTTCTTCTTCTTCTTCCAAGGAGTTGAGGGTTTGGGGGAAAATGAAAATGGGAGCCATTTTTGGCGAGAGGAAGTGCAATTATTCGACAAATTGGGTTCTGGGTTTGATGAAACTTTGAATCCAAATATGGAAAGTCACAAGCATTTGTTTGAAATTATGAAACTTGAAGAACAAGCGGGAAAAATATCCAGTACTACAAAGTTCAAATTTTTTGTAAGTGGGTCAGGTTTTTACGGGTCGGATATATTTGTTAGATCCCGTCAGAAATCAAGCCATAGCGGATAGATAGGGCTGTTCACGAACACGAACGTTCACGAACAAGCTCGGGATCGGCTCGATTAAAGCTCGGCTCGAGCTCGAACACGAACAAGATTTTAGACTCGATTAATAAATGAACAATAAATGAACACATCGGTGACAGCTCGTTTATGTTCATGAACAGCTCGTTAAAAAGCTCGTTTATAGCTCGATTAAAATATTAATTATATAATATATATTGTACTTATATACTAAATATTAGAAATAATTATATTTTTATATATATTTATTAAGTCACAAATCACAATATACGAGTGTTTGAATTGTTATAATAAGCTAATATTTTATAGGCGTTTGAATTGATGTATTTATTTGAGTGAAAATTTATGTTAAAAAATTATACAATTGTAAAAAAGTTATTATTTTTGTGAGAATTTTGAATTATTTAGTTAGTGTTGCTTCTTTGAACAATGTATGTTGTAATTTATTTTATTTACATTTGAATATAACTAATAGATTGTGTTAACTATTATAAAAATATTTGATAAATTATTGTATTGTGATTGAATAATCTTATTTGTGCAAAAAAAAAGTGATAAAAAAACAGAAAAAAATAAAAAATAAATAAAAATAATAAAAAAAAAGTAATCGAGCTCGAGCTCGGGCTCAAGATCGAGCTCGAATAAAGACTAAACGAGCCGATCCCGAGCCGAGCTCGAGCTCGAGTTCTAGGCTCGACTCGAGCTCGAGCTCGAGCCTGAAGAAAATTAAACGAGCCGAGCTCGAGCCCGGCAAAGCTCGGGCTCGGCTCGGCTCGATATCAGCCCTACGGATAGATGCCAAGCTAGTTTTTAGTTTAGAAAATAGCCAAAGGGAAAAATTACAAAAGCCATCCTTCGTATTTGTTGGAAATTGTTTTTTAATTACTCATATTTAAGATGATGTAATTTCACAACTTACATTATAAAATTAAATCAAATTTATTCTTTCATATAATTTTATTTTATTTTAAATAGAAAGTATATATGTGTACATTGTCTAATACTGATTATGTATATTTTTTAAAAAAATAATGTGTGTCTATTTTTCGTTAAAAATATATATGAAGTTAGATAAAATAATCAATTAGTGTGTATTTTAAATTTGCATGACAAAATTACATTATTTTAATTGTGGTTGATGGAAAATTCAAGAAGATATGGAAGAACTTTTTTGCAATTTTCTCAAAGCAAAATACTCTCTTCATTATTGGTTTATAGTTTAAAATCTAAGCATCCGTTTGGATGAGGTATTTTTGGATTATGTTATGAAATATTTTTTTAGATTTGTTGTAAGAAAAAAATATTTTGAGAGTGTTTGGAATTAATGATTTTATTTTGTTGGGATTTGTATTGAAGATTTTTTTATTAATAAAAGTTTGAAATTTAAATTTGAATTAGTATTTTATTAATTTGTTTTGGTGGGAATTGTGTTAAGAAGAATTATTTATTATTAAAATTTAAATTCAAATTTAATATTTTATTTATAAAAAATGCTGTAGCAAAAATAATTACTGTAACATTGTTTTGTATTTTAAAAATTTTGATAAAAAAGTTGAACAAAGCAAACAACTCATTTTGCAATTGTGAAATAAATCACAAAATTATGTGCATCCAAACATACCCTAAGTTATCAACTGCAATGATTTAATATATTATAAAAGTGTATAATTAAATAGAAAAAGGTAGAATATAGTAAACTCTTTGAATTATTGTCATGTCTCGTGTTTATTTTTTGTAAGTTTAATTGTAAGTGTCAAAAGTGCAAGCATCTTTTTTGTTTTTTCCTTGTTTTTTTCTTTTGTTCATTTTTTTTCGTTACATTTCACGTCTGTTTTTTTAAACTTTTCTTCACTTCCGAGGATACTTCGCATTTTTTATTTTTTTTCTTTTCTTTATTTCTTTATTTTTTTTCCTTATTTTTTCGCCTTCTTCTACTTTTTTCTTTTTTCCCCATTTTCCCTTTTTTCTAATATATTGAAATCATCATTCCACTAATCAATTGCTCAAAATGCCAGTCACTCCAAACAAACTTAAAACAACCATTCAAATACGTCAATATAAATATGGCTACGGTTTACGAACCGCCAGTAATGGTTCGTAAACTGTTGATTTATAGTTCCACAAAGGGTGGAATCTGAACCGGCCATTGGCCTTATAGTTATGCTTCGTGAATAGCCGATTCACGATTATGGTTTTAGTTTGTTCATGGTTTTTTACGGTTCAAATTTTTTAACATTAAATTTGAAAAAAATAAATACAATATATGCAAATTTGATACAATTGAAAAGTAACTTGAATTAACATATAGATGTAATAATGTATATACAAAATATAATAAAATAAAAAATACTCTATATTTGTTAGTAATTAAATATTCATTATCATTAACATGTTACGAATAGTTGTACCATAATGAATATGGATAATTAATGATAATATTTGAATATTAAACTATGAGTTTAATCATGTACTTATATGAATTTATTCATTCATTATACAAGAACACGTGATAATTCATATTAATCATATCTAATCTTTTATTTTAATATACTTCTAGTTTAATAATCATCCATTAATACTATTAGATAATGAAAAAGTTTAATAATTCAATTTATTAGTTAATCACTTTTTTCATTCACAAGAAAATCAATATACATGATTACATATAAAACGTATCATAAGTGATTAAATTCAAGAATCTTACTTATAAACTAACAATAACAATTAACAAAATAAATAACTAACAATGAGAATTAGATAACAAAGTGAATAAAATAAAATATATTAAAGTAAATAATTGAATAAAATGAAATAATTTAAAAGTAATAGGAGAATATGAGAGAAGATAAAATTTAAAAAATTATTATGAAATAATAAAATATAATATATTTGTAAAAACAAAATTTAAAAAATATTTTTTTATTTTTTTTTTGTAACCGGGTTCGGCCAAAGAAATTTATGATGACAAATTATTCAACTTCCGGAATTTTGGGGGAAGTAGAGTGTAGAGACTACAAAGTGCAAAGATTTCAAACAAGAAAAGTTAGTAAAAGGGAAGAATCAATTATCAATCCAATTGGAGGAATTTTTCCCGAAGACAAGATCAAGTGATGATGAAAGAAAGAAGAGCTCTTGCCATTGTCTCCGTTTTTGCTCCTTCGCAGCAATCATCAGTATGTACAACTCCCACTGCTATCTGTACTTCTCTTTCATTTCTCACTTCAGAACTTAAATTTCCTTTTCATTCTGCTGCTTCTCTTCCAAACAATGATAATTGTCATGCTCCTAGAGCTTCTTCTCATCTCGAATCTCAATCTGGGTCTGGGTTGAGATTAAATTATACTAATTTTAATGATATTAATAAGCTGGAAGATGCTATGAAGTTATATGATGAGATGGTCGGTATGAAGCCACTGCCTAGCGTTATTAACTTCAATAAACTGCTGGGTCGTGTTGTAAAGATGAAACAGTATTCGTCTGCAATTTCCCTTTTCAAAGATATGTTGATGAGGGTTAAGGGCATTGAAGTGGATGATTATACATTTAATCTTTTGATTAATTGTTACTGCCTCATTGGTCGAGTGGATTTTGGGTTTTCTGTGTTGGGATTGTTTTATAAGCGCGGCTATTTGCCAGATACAATCACCTTTGCCACATTACTCAAGGGGCTGTTTCAACAACATTGGGTTTCTCAGGCTCAAGGTTTGTTTAAGAAGATAATGGTTGAAAAGCTATGTCAACCCAATGAGATTATTTGTGAAAATGTAGTAGTTGGGCTTTGTAAGGTGGGGAACACCGCCAAGGCCATTGAATTCCTCAGAGACATGGAAACTGGAAAATTTAAACCCACCACCATTATCTACAGCACTATTATTGACTGCCTGTTTAAGGATAAAATGGTAGATCAAGCTCTTTCCCTCTTGCACGAGATGATTGGAAAGGGCATTGCCCCTAATGTTGTGACTTACAACAGTTCGATTGGTGGCCTTTGCAATTTGGGCAAGTGGAAGGAGGCCAAAAATCTATGGAATGAGATGATTGGTTTTGGTATTGCTCCAGATATTGTTACTTACACTAGTATAATTGATTCCTTATGTAAGGAAGGATTGGTAGAAGATGCAGAAGAAGTGTTCCAGAGCATGGTTAAGAAAGGTGAGAATCCTAATGTAGTCACGTACAGTGCACTAATGAATGGGTACTGTTTGCGGGGCCAAATAGATGAAGCAAGAAGAGTTTTTGATACCATGGTTTCTAATGGACTTGTTCCTAACATTTTCTGCTACAATATTTTGATCTATGGATATTTTAAGGAAATGAAGATGGACGAGGCCATACCTTTGATCCAAGAGATTCGACTCAAAGGTATAACTCCTTCAATTCATACTTACAATATTTTCTTGAAGGGACTATTTCAATTCGGAAGATGTGATACTGCAAAAGAAGTTTTCAATGAGTTGCTAGCTGGTGCCCCAAAACCTAATTTTCACAGCTATTGTGTAATGCTGGATGGTTTTTGCAAGAACAGACATGTCGATGAAGCATTGCAGTTATTGCATGAGATGGAAAACGATGGAGTAGACCTAAACATAGTTATGTATGAATATCAACCTCGATGGATTGTGTAAAACTGGAGGACTTGATAAAGCACGAAGATATTTTCAACAGTCTCTCTCTTAAAGGATTGGATCATGATGTTAAAACATATACCCACAATGATTAATGGCCTTTGCCTAGAAGGCCTTGCTTGGAGGAAGCTAAAGAGCTTTTTGTGAAAATGGAAAGAGAATGGTTGCTTGGCAAATGATATTACATACAACATTATTATCCGAGGTCTTCTTAAGGGAGGTAAATATGATGAGGTAGTGGTTTATCTTAAAGCAATGGATAGGAAAGGATTCTCCTTGGATCCATCTAACCTTTCATGTGTAATAGATTTAATGTCCAAAAAAGAAGATATTCTTCCCCTTCGTAAGATAATTGGGAAGCTTGATACCAGTAGCAGGACGCCAAACTCATCAATGTAGGATGAAGTGGGTTTTAGCTTGATACCAGTAGCAGGACGCCAAACTCATCAATGTAGGATGAAGTGGGTTTTGTGGTTTTTTGGTATATCGGACTCCTTCAATGCCATTTAAGGTATTCTGCTATTTTCTGTTCGGCATTGAAGTACTTTTGTTGTGGAGATTTGATGGAGAACTCTAGTTTCAACACATTCGAGGTCTTCCAACCCATATCTCTGGAAGTGAAACAAATTGGATCTTTTGGGGGACCTGATTAGAGAGTGGAGGATCTTGCCATTTCATCCCTGCAATGGTAAAGTTTTTCTTTACAGGTTATGTCTTTCAAGTGTCTTTCTTTATAATCTAAAAATTCCAATTTTAATTTCTTGAATCTTGATGTACTTGCATGCTTTGTTTAAAGATTTGCTTTGAATAAATATAATTAGTGGCAAACACATTGATAGTTTGTCTGCCTCTTTAGTCTTTTTTGAGTGGCAACAGTTTAAACCTTATATTGCAGTAGGCTTCTGCTGCCACTTGGTGTGATTTTTAACTCAACGATCCCATTGCTCGAAGTATTTCTTCTTGAGCCAGATCATGCCATGGCTCTTCATTACTGAATTCAGAACAAAGTTTTATCCATAATATTCTGCAACATCTTATCATTCTTATTGAAATTTTGGTAGTCTTCTAGATAGTCAGTGCTTGTTGCATTGATATTCCAGTTAATAGTAAGGTGCTTGGATGATAAGCATTCTTTATTGTTGTGTTCCTCAAAAAGGTGCATGGACTTGAATGAATCCTACAGGCAGGGTCTTTATCTAATTGCTTGGCCATGTCGTTTTAAGACGAAACATTATTCTGCTGTCATTTCCCTTTACAGAGACATGTGCTTCAGGGAACTCGGTAAATGAGTATACCATGAATATGGTAATCAACTGTTATTGCCTCGTGGGTTGAGGACTTTTTGGGGTTTCTATACTTAACGTCTTCTTCAAGCATGGTTAAGTGCGCAAGTTTCCATCTTCGGCACTTCACCTTTGCAACAACACGAGGTTCTTGAGACTCAAGATTAGTTCAAGAAGATAAAGCTGTCATGTATGGAATCATGTCACCATCATTGACAACCTGAGAGGGGATAAAATGGTAGATGAAGGTATTGCACTTTTACATTGGACAATTAAAAATGGCATTGCCCTAGATGTTGTTAAATGCAGTTGTTTGATCCAGAGTTTTTGTAATTTGGGTAGATGGATTGAATTTGAGAAACCCGGGACTGGATTGCAACGGTTCTTGAAGTCTCCAAGATGGCTGCTAATCAAGCTAGGTTTTAACATGTAGATCAAATGAATTTTTGAAAAACCTCACATCTGTAGAAATTCTTGAATGCTTTTGTAAATGCAATCGTATTGCCATCTCTGCTAAGGCAATTTCCGCTATTGTTTTTCTTGTCGAAGTTGGCATTAAAATTTATTTCCATTGAAGACAGGGTTCATGTCTTTCACTGCTAAAGTGGGACTTCTATTGAGCACATGCATTGTCCTGTTAACTGCTTCTGACCAAAACTTCTTTAGTACTTGCTTTTCCGACAACATGCTCCTAACCATATTCATGATGGTTCTATTTTTGCGCTCAGCCACTCCCTTCTGTTGTGGAGTGTATTGTGTAGTGAGCTGTCTTTTGATACCATTATCTTTGCAAAAGGCATTGAATTTAAGAGATGTGAATTCTTTGCCCCTATCTGCGCGAAGACAACGAATTACAGTTCCTGTTTCTTTTTCAACAAGATTTTTATAATGCTTAAAGACGACAAGAGCTTCAGACTTTTCAGTATTAAAATATATCCACAACTTACAATTGTAGTCATCAATAAAACTTATGAAATACCTCTTCTTACTGTTGAAGTCTAGCTTGATGGGTTCACAGATATCTGAATGCACCAACTGCAATTTTTGTGAAGCTCTCCATGAACTTTGCTTTGGTATTGCATTCATGTGTTGTTTTCCCACCACGCATTTAGTGCAAATTTTGGATATGCATTAAACTGCTGTATCCCCTCACCATATGCTTTTGTTGCAAGATTTTCAGACCCTTGAAGCTCAGATGCCCATATCGACAATGCTAAAGATGACTGTTATCTTCAAGAGTTGTTTCGAAGCAAGTGGGAGCCTTTGGTATCATTATTGCCAGCAACATGAACATCCTGTTTGCAGACATTGTTGTTTCTATAATAAGTCCATTCTTGGGATGATAGACTTTACATACTCTATTGTTGTATCAAAATGGCTACACCTTTCTCTTTTAGTTGTCCAATACTCAACAAATTATTTCTTAACTCAGGTATATAATAGAAATCAGTAATTACATGAGTAATTCCACCAATTTGCACTATGATATTACCTTTCTCCAAAATAGCTATCTTGGAGTTATTTTCAAGCTACATCGATTCTCTGAATTCTTCATCAAATTCAGAGAACCATTGTTTATTTACACACATATGGTTGCTGCATCTTGAGTCAAGAAACCATATTTCTCTTTCCAAGTAGATGTTCTTTATTTTCCTTACATATACTGAGATCAGGGACGGATCCAGAAAGAAATTTTAGCGGGGGCTTACTTAAAATTTTTTTGCGAATAAATAAATGTGTTTAACAATTAAATTCAAAATTCCTAATATTAGTTCATATTGAAAAACCCTAATCTAAATTCCAAATTACTAAATATTTAGTCCATAAAATTCTTAATAAAATTACCCAAATTAACTTAATAATTAAAATTAACTACAATTAACAACATTTAAATAACAAAACTCTAAATAAAAAAATAAGAAGTAAAACTAACCTTTCTTGAATTTTGAATGCAAAAAATGGAGATAAAGAAAAAGAGACAATGAGGGAAGAAAAAAAAAGTTTCTTTACTAGTAAATTTGAAACTTGAGTTTAGAAATTTGGAAGATAGCTAAATTGAAAGGGATTAGAGTTGGAAATAAGATTTGGAAATTTTGGGGAGATGAGAATGATTTGGAATTTGGAAAGGAAATTTCAAAGGAATGAGTTCTTTCTGTTGTTCTGTATCGCTGCACCCCGTTTTCTATTTTGCTTCTTTTTTTTTTGAATCATTTAACAAAACGATGTCGTTTTGTTAAGTGACTTTTTTTTTTCCTTTTTTTCCTCAAAACAGTCTCTCCACTTTGTCTTCTTCAGCGACTCTTCAGGCAAGAGCAGCGACGGCTTCAGCTGCAAGACTACTACTAATCCATTTTTTTCGGCGATGATGGCGGGGTCTTTAGCCTCCTCCAGCCCTCGCCTGGATCCGTCCCTAACTGAGATTAATCTTTCATGTAATAGAGTAGTACTCCAATTTTCTACATTTGCTTTGTAACAGCGTGGACGGGTATAGCCGGCACTGTATTTTGTTTTGTTCAAGTTATATATATCTCTACTTTTCAAAAAAAAAAAAATAAAAAAAAAAATAAAACCATATTTCTCTTTCATTTAATTAATTATGCTACACAAAGGACATCAATGACATTTCTTCATTCTCAAGTTCAGCATAATTTGCTCCCTTCTCCCCTTTAGGACATTCATATTGAAAGTGTTCTAACTGGTGACACTTCCAACACTCAAGCTTTGTCAAATGCTTGTCAACTTCGTCCTCTACCTTTTCCCTATAGGTCCCATGTCCACTGCCACGACCTCTTCCACCAAAATGGTCATCATAAGTCACTTTCAATGCCTACTCATCACCTTCGTGACCTTTCATCCGTTGCTAATGTACTAACAAGCTGCTCTGCAACTCGTCAATGGTTAATGAGTCTAAATCATTAGACTCTTCAATCGTACACACAACATAATCAAACTTTGAGGTCATAGATCTCAGGATCTTTTCAATGATCATCACTTGCTTCATACTTTCACCGTTAATTTTCATTTTGTTTACTATGGTAAGTGTTAAAGCAAAATGCTAATTAACACACTCACCTTCTTTCATCTAGAGAACCTCAAACTCCTTTCGAAGAGCTTGCATCTGCGCTCGCTTAACTCGTGTTGCAGTATCTTTATTGAGAATGGTTGCCATGATAGTTCGATCAATAGCCTGGAATAGGTAGTTCTTAGCTTTCACATCTTTCAGTTGTTGATCCGCAAATGACTTCTGTTGAGTTTCAGTAATTTCTGCTCCTTCTGGTGCAAAAGTAATTCCATTCTCTACCAAATTCCAATATTCTTTTGAGCGAAGAAAATTTTCCATAAGCATAAACCAATGATCATCATAATGGCTATCAAACTTAGGAATTACAGGCTGAACAAAATTTTCAGTTGCCATATCTAAATCAAACTTAGGAATTACAAGCATATTTTTTTCCCCCTGTTTCTTCCTCTTTTTCTTTTCTTTTTCTTTCTTTACGTTTCACCTATTTTTTCTTTCTTTTTTTTTATCCCTTTTTCTTCTTTTTCCTTTTTTTCCCTTTTATTCACTTACGAGGTTGCTTAACCTTTTTTTTTAATTTTTTTCCCTTTTACTTTCTTTCTTTATTTTGTCCTTATATTTTCCCCTTTTTCGTCTTCTTCTATTTTTGTTCTTTTTTCCCTATTCCCCTTTTTTCTAATATATTGGAATCAACATTCACTGAATCAATTGCTCCAAATGCCAATCACTCCAAACAAACTTAAAACAACTATTCAAAGATGGCAACAATTATGTGGGAATTACTGTTCATTATGAAAATAAGTTATATGATCATTTTGAAAATAGCAATGTAATCACCATTAACTGTGAGTCATTGTAAACTCCTCATATATGTTATCTAAAATAAGGGTAACTCCTTTAGGAGTATTCTTATTAAACACGAGTGCTCCCACCTTAGTTGGCCACTACTACTTGCTAATGTGGCTTTCCCTGCTGACATTTCTGCATGTGTGGATGGGCCCACTGATGTGTCTGCTTGAGTGTCGGTGGGATCTTACTGGCCATTTAAGCTGATCCAAACTTGCTCTCAATTATTTGTAGGGTTTCTACCTCTTCACATGCCTTCTGCTTATCCCAAGGAGGAAAATAAGGAAAAAAAATAGAGAAGAAAAGCGCCTTGCTACTGCTTTCTTTCTCTCTACTCTCTCATGCTCTTTGCCTCTTAGGGTTCCTCTCATTGCTTTTTATCTCTATGCCGCCGCTCGCCTCATTTTTATTCACACACGAAATAGAGGGACTGATTTTCCGAGGGAAGCCATGGGAAAGGGAGTTTCATGTATGCTAAACTTATGAACAATGATTAATGTTTGATCTCCCGTGGATTTCCTTATGTAGGATTAGGATTTTGATGCTGAGAAAGATGATGAAGGCTCGTTCCCTCCAGTAGAATTTTTTCAATTTATTGATGTCTTATTATTCATGCATTCTCGGTCAATGTATATTTGATAGGCAACTGTATATGTACTTCTGCTATTTTATTAAGGGTTCTTATTTTTTTTCTCTATTGTTTGTGTAAATCATATATGCACTAATACGTGTGGGTTAATTGCATAAAGTTGGCATCTTTTTGGGATCTCATTGATGTTGTAATTTTTTTTTGGAAGGAATTAAAGAAAATTGGTAAATTTTTTGTGTCATTGAGAGAAGTTGCTAAAAATATGGAAATGAAGTAAGTTTTGGTAACTGATTGAGTGATGAGTGGTCTGGGAAAATGGCTGGGCTGATAACAAAGCAGTATGTGTTACTTCCATTAAGATTTGTATTGTTGATAACCACTCTTCTTCTGAGTTGAGGCTATTTTATTTTGGTTCAGTTCTGTAATATGTCTATCTTTTTCATGCAGTATACACGCCAGAGCAGTTGGCAGAGAAGTACAACAACATTCCTTTTCTTCTATACTGTCTGATTTTGGTCTCTGTTGTATTGTTGCATCACTCGTTGTACAGGTGAGATAGCTACGGAAACAATGCAAGCAGTTTGTTCTTTGTACAATGCTCTATGATTCTTTTAACCTGTACTTTCCCTGGATATTTATTTCTTTACTGAGTAAATAACTGAAACAATAGTTTTCCTCGGTTTTTGTCATCAAACTTGGAAAATTCAGGAGAGGAGAGTTTCTGCTGTCTGTCCCTGGCCAAGACCTTAAACCATACTGGTAAATGCTGCTACTTTTTTCATACGCTATTGTTTCTTGGGCTGTAGGATCATGTTTAGTATTGTTTACTAAATCCCTGTGAGTTGCTCTTTATAATCTTTCATTCCATTTTTTTCTAGAATTTTCCAGTTCTGTTTATTGTTTCTGATGCTATCTGCTTTCACTTTTTCCAGCTCAAACCTTTTAAGATTGTCCGTTTCAAGTGGCTATCAGTTGCGTAGCTGGTTCATGTACTCCATGCTTTTATTGTTTCTTAGTACAACTGGATTCTGGGTAAAAATTATAAATTCTTATGTCCTGAATAAAAATGTCAAAAGAGTACCCACCAAATCATGAGGTAATGGAGTCTGCTACTTCTGATTCTCATTCAGTTTTCTCGTGATGCAGATGGCCAGACTAAATGAGGGATTATTGTTGTTTGATGCCATACTCATTGTACCACTGTTTCAGATTGCTTGGGCCTTTTTGTACCGGATTTGACCAAACTTTGCTTGGGCCATTTGTACAGGATTTGACCAAATCATGAGGTAATGGATTATCGTTGCTTGGGCCATTTGTACAAGATTTGACCAAACTTTCATTTCTGAAAATATGCGTTCTTTTTAATGTTTGGTTGGGGTTTATTTTTTAAGGGCTGATATGTTTTTTTTTGTTTCGTCCCTGTTGGGGTTGCTGGAAGGAGAAAGAAAAATTTGGTTACTCTTGTGTTGTTTTTCTCGTTTCAGTTTGCGATTTTCATTAGATTTGTGAATCTGACTAAACAAAGTTTTGATTTTTTTTTCCATTTTTATCTGTCCCTCTTTTGGGATTGAATTTGACAATATGATATAGTTTATGTTCTTAATTTCTTCAAATGGCTTTGTTTTGTGATATTTCGGTTATTATTTTTGTAGACAAGACTCTTATTAGAATGAGTGTGTGTTGCATCATGCTTCTGTAACCTTAATTCCTTCAGTAGTTGGAGTATTATGGCTTTTGTTTTTTTTTAATTTTTTTAATCATCAACATGGTTAAAAGTTTAAAGAAAAAGGTTTTAAATTTCTTTTTGATTTTTTCTTTCCTTTCTTTCTTATTCTACAGTACTTTATATTTGTGTATTGATGAGTATGCCTACAAAAATTTAAATATCCATATAAGCACTGTGTGGAACTGTACAATATGATTGGTGTAACCATTATTTTCTTCTGAAGATAATTTTTTTTTTGTATAGTGATAAATGTTGGATTGGTATTGATATCAAAGGAAGTTTGGATGAACTGGCTGCTGAGTACTTGAGGTTCCATAATTCAGAATCCCTTTGCTTGGTGAGTTTTTAGTTATGGTTTCTTATCAACTATGGATTTCAAAACTAATAAAATAAATTTAAAAGTCAATGGAATGATTCTGATGGTTTAGGTTTTTAGTGGAATCATACCGCTGATCACTGGAAAAGAATAGTCAGAGCCAACGTGATGATTTTATAGCTCTGTCGAATTGGAGGACTGTGAATAGACTACATGACAGAAATGAGACATAATACTACAGTGTAAGTGTGACTTCAAATAGAGTTTGTTAAAAATGGATCAAATTTTTTATGTCATAGTACTAATTAAACTTGCTAATCAAAGTGTAGAGACATTTTGATATTTCTCTGATGGCAATCAAGTGGTCATGATTTTAATTCTTTGCTCTTGTTGAGGATTGCCATTAGTTAATCGGATAAATGGACCTCTAAATTGTTTGCAGCAGAGCAAAAGTGAGGTAATTTTGATTCAAATTACTGGTTTTGTCCCTACAATGGAGTATTTGGTAATTTGGAATGTCAGAGGTGTGGCTTTTGTAAGTTTGGATAAAGAGCTGTGCATTTGTCTCATGCATGTATGTTTTGGAAAGGGCTAAACTTGTTTTCATGGGTTTTCTTTTGTATTTCTTTTAACTCTTGGGGTTGGAGGTGGGAAGTTAGGTCCATAGATGACCTTATGGGGGTTCAAACTTCCCATCTTATGGAACAGGGGACTGGATAATTCCTTTGATTTTGTAGATATAGAAAGAGGAGTTACAGCTTGGCATATTGTGATACTTTATGCATTATCCTCTGAAAGTATGAGTGGAAGTGTTTTGTCCTTGCATTTTCATTTTTGTAAATTTTTTAAAAAAATTCAGAGCTGTTTTTCTATTTAAAAATAGTATTTTTGCTGGATTTTTTATTTGGGTATATGGGGTGTTATTTTTTGTAATGCTTGCAATTTCTTTTTCCCTTTTTTCTTTTGACATTTTCTAATTTTTATGGGCATGACTGAATTTGTTGTTGGCTAACTAGATATCTATCAGAATAGTTTCTCCACATTTCTGCCCTTCCAATAAATCAATAGCAACATTGTCCTGTAGAAAATCTTTCCAATGTGTTTCCGCTTGAATTCTTTTTTATTTAAATTGTGTAATTGTGAAACATATGATTCATTGATCCTATTGTTGCATGATTTTTTTTTTTCACTTAAACTAGGAAACTGATTATATTGGTACGTAAGGGGTTTGTTTCTCATATATTTTTGTTATCTTTCATGAATCTGGATGTATCTATTTCGCAATTTTGGGTTTACACTATCACACCAAATTAATTATGTAAATCCATTAATCAATTTTGTATAGGATGGTCATTCCAGCTTAATAGCTATGGGTTAAAAAAAAAGGAGAAATTAGCAGATGACTAACCAATGACACATAAAGATGGAGATCCCTGGTCATTTTACATCTTTTAATATTGCTTTGCTAAGATCTCCCTTTTGACTCCTCTCTTCTTTTTTCTGATGCTTTTTAAAATGTTGTAGTCTCTATTAACATAGTGCTAAAAGATTCTGTATGTTGTACACATCGAAATGTACTTATGCATGTAACATCAAGTAATTCCTTATTGAAATTTTAAACATGTCATTCTTGAAAACTTAAGTTCATTTGTACTGCCACCTTGTTAGGATTCATCATCAGAAGCTTTAGGATTTTAGCCAGGAAGCTCCTGGTTTGGAAGCTGGATCTACCTTCTAAAACTCAACTATTCATGATTAGTTCATTGATGATTAGAAAGTAAACCAATTTATATATTGTACCAAATGTAAGGAACTCTGAACAAGCTTTTTAACAATTACTTTGTTTAATGGGATCAATACCCATCTAGAATAGGGAATATAATGTTAGATGTCCAATTATTTATGTAGGGTCTTCTTTCTTGTAAATAATTTTCATATTGCCATGAGATTGATGCCACATTTTCTACTCCACAAAGCTGATGAGTTGTTTTTTTTTGAAGTATCATTTCCGGTATCTAATCTTAAACTTATGGATGATAACTATGTCAATCTTCCTTCTGTTAGGAGGCTTTGTTAGTTGGTCATTATATGAAAATTTTAGGGGATTCCTCTGCTGCACTCAGCAACATATATAGAAAACACACATCTTACTGTAATTATATTCTCAAGCTAGAAACAACTTGAATGGGATCCTTCAGTTGTTCTGGTAAGGGGGACATTATATGTTCCTTGGATTATTTTTTGCTAAGGCACCTTCTTATCTTGCTTGAATTGTATCAACAAAAGCAATCTCAACACAGTGAGTTTTACAACCATTGTGTGTTGGAGTGATTTTAGGTGGAAAGTGGTGCGTCCCATACTTGGTTCATTTTTTATTGTAATGTTATTTTTATCTTCATGTCTTCAAATGCAATGTGAAATCTGTAATCAACTTTAACGTATTTAAAGCTTATTTATTACTCAGGAAGACAATTCTTCCAGGTTAATTCTTCTACCTTTTGTCTTTTCAAATATGGGAAGAGAATCAGTTGCACAAATCCTCAGGATGGTTACTGCTGGTGCAAATCAGGTAGCCTGCTGAAGATTCGGTACTTTCCTATAAAGGGTCTTTCCTGTTTTAGTAGCTTTTAATGTTTGAAGTGCCGAAGATTTGTTTAAGAGGCTTTGAATTTGTTTAATATTTTTTGTTTTAATTAGTGGATATTGAGATTGTAACGAATGCCATGTATTTGTTGCCGAATTAAGTTCGTGCATGGAAAAATGAGAGAAATCTAAGTTTATGAAATTTCTAGGAAATCTTATGCATGAAGCTCTTGTATTTTCGGTATTGTATAAGCAGTTTTATGTTTACATATGAAATAGCTAATTCTTTAATGTGATCCCATGCAAGTGACTGAGACCATATAATTTCTTTGTAGTTTTTGAGCTAACTATATAATGTTGTCATTTAGGCATTGATGTGGTACAATTTCATTCATTAATTTCTAAACATTTTAGTGCTGACCATTTCAGTGCTTGGTAATGGTAGAATTTCATTCATTAATCACTGAAATGGTTAGTGATCATTAATGATAGAATGTTGAGGGTTAACCATATAATGCTGACCTAGAAATTTCAACTGCACAAGATGTTCATTTTTTTAATTGCATCTATGCAAATGTATCTATACTATTCTTTGCAAATTCGACACTTGTTTTGTCCTGTCAGAGTCTTGATGTTTATAGAAGTGCTTGGAGTAATGTTGCTCCTATCACTAACAATTTCAATGCTTGATAATTTTTCTCTTTATGTATTAAACATTCTATCATTAATTTCTTTTGAGAGCAGGATCAAGAATGCCAGTTTTGAATTGCATTAACTTTTATATACTTTGCCAATTGGTATAAAGTACTCTTAATATATCAGTTTTGCACCACAGTTCATTACTTTAATGGATAAAGTGTATAATTTGTAGTAAGGTTCTTTGCAATTCATTCAGTTCCTGTTAGCGTACCATTTAATGCTCCAAGTGGTGATTTAGTGTCAAACCAAAATCTTTCATAGTTTACTGCTTTGAGTATTGGTCAGCATGTCTAATCAAATGTCTTCATTAATTGTTCTTTTTTTATGGAATTGGGAAATGAATTCCATGCCATGAATGTAAAAGGCCTGAGAAAATATTTGTGCAATTGTGCGTGTCTTGGCTGCATTTCCATTAAAATGAGAGTAGAACAAAGTTTCTCCATTTGTCTGATGGATTGAATGAAAGTCAGCTTTAAGTTTTTGGTAGGGGAATTTTGACGCAACAACTAACCTACCAATACATTTATTTTCATATTTGGGATAGAGTAATTCACCAAAATTCTAATAATTCAGTAAAATGGTAAACATTCATGAAATTAAAAAATCGTGAGTCTTTTTAAAATGCATGCTACATTTAATACTTGAAACTCAGTGCAAAAATTATAACAATGGTCAAAAGAAAAAGATAATTTTTTTTTTAAAATCTCATCATCCAGTTGCATCATTTAATTTTTAATGTGTAGTAAATATGAAAATAAAATTAGAATAAATCCAAAAAAAACTTAAATCTTATATAATAATAATAATGGGATAAACCTTTACCTCCAAATGCGTTTGGGAATTTTACTAATAAATCCTAATTTATTAAAAAAAATTTAAAATTGAAAAAATGTTATGCAATTATATATATTACACCTATTTTTACACACTATACATATTCATACATGTTAAATACATTTTGACACATTATACATAGATATGTATACTACATAGATTTTCACACACTATACAAATATTAGACATGTTTTTGCACATTTTGTATAATTACACATATTAGACACAATTTTGCACACTACGTATAATACACATATTAGACACATTCATATTAGACACATTTTTGTACACTACGTATAATTACATATAGTATACACATTTTCACTCACTGTACATATTTATATATACTTTACACATTTTCACACAAATTACATATTTTCACGTACTAAACACATTTTTACATCTACTACACTTATTTTTAAACACTATATATATATATATTATACATACTAACACATTATTACTCACAATACATGTTTACATATATGCTAAACCAATTTTGAAACACTATTCATTTTTATACATATTTGCACATAGTAAATATATTTTCGCACACTATCATTGTTTGACAATTCATTAAGAAGAAAATCAAATAGTTAAGAATTAATACAAATCAACAAAATTTATTAACAAAAGTATTCCTTTTTTCTCACAAAAGTAAACATTAATACAACATGATACGGATGGTCTATGGATGGAGATTCTCAACCACTCGCAACCCTCACCTTTGGACCGTTGTTGTTGTACCAAGAACTCAATCACACAAGAACACAAAGAAACAATGCGGAAACACAAACAAGGAAAGATATAGAACGGATGTTCTTGATTGAAGACAATCAAACCCAACACGTTATAACAAAAAGAATCCAATTCAACCTATGTAAATCAAGAGTTGAACAGTTTTCAGTTTGGCTTGTTCTTTAAATCAAGAACGGGTAAGTTCTTCCTAAGGTCTTACCTTAAGAATCACGGTTCTTATGAATTTTCAACTTAAATCAATTGAATAACTCACGTTTTTCCTACTGCTTTTGACGGCTGCAAGAAGGCTTTAAGCAATGCTTAATTTTATCAAAATTCTTCTCCTCTTTTATTTCATGTGAAAAACTCACCTATAAATATGCTACAAAAACATGAAACCCTAACTAAATCCTTATTGGAAAAAGATTCTACAACTCGACCAACAAGGAAGGCAAAACACGTTTTGCTTCCTTCTATAACTAACTTTCCTAAACAAACTCTTAAGAAGTAAAAACCAATTTGACTTCTTAAGTTTCCTAAACTTTTACTTGCCATTATCATGCAAGATAATTGGATCAAGTAGTTACTTAGCCCATAATTAAACATAAAGATTTAAGCCCATAATTAAATGTTTAATGGACTTAATTATTAACAACAAAAATGAACACTATGACTTAAATAGATAAAGGAGTGATCCATTGAAGGCAAAGCCCAAGCACGCCATCTTGGTCTTCAATGTAGTCCATGAAATTCGAGATGAAAATTCGGACAGAATCCCGTCATCAACTTTGGAAGGAATTTTCAATGGTGATAACGTCAGAATCTGAGAAAACTTAAAACATGAAAGTTGTAGCTCTATCTCTTATCGTTCCAGGACTTCTTGAATCATGCAATTTCGAGTTATATCGAAAGAGTTATGGCAAGAATACCAAAATGTGATAGAAACTTTCAGGATGAATAATTGATACGGATGGTCTATCGAAAGAGTTAGAAGAACTTGCCTCAACCAAAGTATTCAACACCAAGATTCACACAAGTTAAATCAAAGAAGTTTTAAGTAATTCACTTCACAAGAGTACTTGAGAACACGTGTGGATATAACTTGATAGCTTCAAGGGACTACGAATTTAAAAACTAGACAAGAAAACAAAAAGAATGGCGTTTGAATCACAGAATTCTGATCAAAATTGAAAAAGATATAGCACTTTTAAGTTTCGGACGACCCTTTCGGACGACCCAACCCGTCCGATCCTAAACTTCAGAGACGATGATTTTTTTTGCAGAGTTTCGGACGACTATTACCGTCCGATCCTATTTTTTTGGCCTCTTTCTTTTTTTTTTTTTGAATTTGGCCTCTTTTTTTTTTGGTCCGATCAATCAAATTTCAAGATCTTTCCAACAACTTTGAATTTGCATGTGCCTCTTTGACAAGTTATTCAAGATTCACAATAAGAATCAATAATCAAGCTCAAGAACCAAATTTTAGTGCTTTCGAAATTTCAAGAATTTCAAGAAGTTCAAGAAAGTCTTCAAGAACTTATCTTTTTCGGGTGGAACAAAAGTTTGATCAAAATGTACTTTAGTAAGAGTGATTCAAAGAAATCAATGCAAAAGAAAGAACTCAATTTGGATAAGAAACAAGGAAGTTATGATATAATGACCTAAAAACCGAAACGAGGGTTTTGAAGAAACCCTAATTTTTTTCACCTATGGTATGGACGTGATTTCAGCAATAAAATCAAAGGAATCCAACACTATGAAGACAAGCAAAATAGTGCAGAATATAGACACAAAAGTCAGCAACAAAAAACGCAAAGAACAAGACAACAAAGAACACGAAAACACAAGACAAGAGCAAGATGAATTCCGGGCAGATTTTTGTCAAGTTATAAGCATGCGATTTTGACAAATTTTAAGGACTAGATAATGACAACCTAGGACAGCAATGGAGACACGAAAATAGCAGCGAAACAATGCAAAAGAAACTGTAGAAATTTACGCAAGAAAACATGAAGGATGGTAAAAAGTTTAATCTTCGTGCTTTATCGCCTTATCAAATTTCGATTCATTCATGAAAAGTTGTGGATGGTCTATGGATGGAGATCCTCAACCACACGCAACCCTCACCTTTGGACCGTTGTTGTTGTACCAAGAACTCGATCACACAAGTAAACACAAGAAGCAAAGCGGAAACACAAACAAGAAAAGATATTGAACGGATGTTCTTGATTGAAGATAATCAAACCCAACACGTTATAACAAAAAGAATCCAATTCAACCTATGTAAATCAGGAGTTGAACAGTTTTCAGTTTGGCTTGTTCTTTAAATCAAGAACGGGTAAGTTCTTCCTAAGGTCTTAACTTAAGAATCACGGTTCTTATGAATTTTCAACTTAAATCAATTGAATAACTCACGTTTTTCCTACTGCTTTTGACGGCTGCAAGAAGGCTTTAAGCAATGCTTAATTTTATCAAAATTCTTCTTCTCTTCTATTTCATGTGAAAAACTCACCTATAAATAGGCAACAAAAACATGAAACCCTAACTAAATCCTTATTGGAAAAGGATTGTTAAGTCAGTTATCAAGGAAAAGCAAAACACGTTTTTGCTTCCTTCTATAACTAACTTTCCTAAACAAACTCTTAAGAAGTAAAAACAAATTTGACTTCTTAAGTTTCCTAAACTTTTACTTGCCATTATCATGCAAGATAATTGGATCAAGTAACTACTTAGCCCACAAATAAATAAAACACCAAATTAAGCCCACAAATATTGTTATTGGACTTAATTGAAAACAACATAATAATTCCTAAATAATCCAAAAGGGCGTGAACCAATAAAAGCCCAAAAATCACGCCTTTGTTTGGACTTCATCAAACGGCCTTGTGATGTTTCTTCAAGGTGGATCATGAATTGTTATTGAAGAAACATGCCACACAACTCCTCCTTGAGATGCTTGAGATAGCTCGGCCTCCATAGCTTCAAAATGTGAAAATAATAAAGTGTGCAAAGCTGCCTTCATCTTGGAACTCCTTGATCTTGTCATTGGACCATCAAGATTGGACAAGGGGTCTTGTGAAGTTGGCCTTGGCAAGATGGACTTGGGTTGATTTCCATCATTCCCTCCCGCCTCGAAAGGATTCGTCCTCGAATCACCTACATCAAACAAAGATAAGTCAGTGACATTAAATGTAGATGAGACATTGCCATACTCACTAGGAAGCTCGATCTTGTATGCATTATCTCCAATCCTTTCCAATACACGAAAATGACCATCTCCTCTTGGATGAAGTTTAGATTTCCTCTTTTCTGGAAACCTTTCTTTCCTCAAGTGAATCCAAACCTAGTCACCTGGATCGAAAATCACTTGTTTTCTACCCTTATTGGCTTGCTTAGCATATTGCTCATTTCTCCTTTGAATGTTAGCTCGAACCCTCTCATGTAACTCCCTAACAAAATCAGCTTTATTTTTACCTTCAACATTAACAAACTCATTAATAGGCAAAGGCAAAATATCCAATGGAGTTATAGGATTAAACCCATACACAATCTCAAAAGGTGAAAGATTAGTAGAACTATGCATAGTGCGATAGTAAGCAAACTCAATATGAGGCAAACAATTTTCCCAGTTCTTAAGGTTTTTCTGAATAAGTGCACGAAGTAAAGTAGACAGAGTTCTATTAACTACCTCAGTTTGCCCATCAGTTTGGGGATGTGCAACAGTAGAAAACAATAACTTAGTGCCTAACTTGTTCCAAAGAGTACGCCAAAAATGTGACAAAAACTTAACATCTCTATCACTAACAATACTTTTAGGCAAACCATGCAACCTTACAATTTCCTTAAAGAACAAATCAGCAATATGTTAAGCATCATTAGACTTAGAACATGCAATGAAGTGTGCCATTTTACTAAATCTATCAACTACAACAAATATGCTATCATGATACGGATGGTCTATGGATGGAGATCCTCAACCACTCGCAACCCTCACCTTTGGACCGTTGTTGTTGTACCAAGAACTCAATCTCACAAGAACACAAAGAAACAATGCGGAAACACAAACAAGAAAAGATATAGAACGGATGTCAGGCAAAGGTTGATACAAACCATGAGGCTGTACTTTAGATTTTGATTGTTTACACACAATGCATTTATCACAAACACTTTTAACATCTTTAATCATGCTAGGCCAATAAAAGTGCTCATTCAAAACAGCAAGTGTTTTAGCAGTACCAAAGTGCCCCATTAACCCTCCCCCATAGGTTTCCTTAACAAGTAATTCACGAATGGAATATTGGGGAATGCATAACTTATCCTTCTTAAACAAGAATCCGTCATACACATAGAAATCACCATTCGGTTTATTCAAGCAAAGGTCAAAGTTGGCGTGGAAATCATGATCATTTTTATACAAATCCTTAATCAATTCAAAACCAAGTAACTTAGCATGCAAATAGGTAAACAAAGTGTACTTCCTAGATAATGCATCAGCTACCACATTCTCATTACCAGATTTGTATTTAACAACATATGGAAAGGTTTCAATGAACTCTAACCACTTAGCATGCCTTTTATTCAACTTACCTTGAGTCTTCAAGAATTTAAGGCTTTCATGATCAGAATGTATTATGAATTTCTTTGGCCATAAATAATGTTGCCAAACTTGTAAAGACCTTACCAAAACATACAATTCCTTGTCATAAGTTGCATACTTCAAAGCTGCCCCGTTGAGCTTTTCACTAAAATAAGCCACGGGCCTTGATTCCTGCATCAAAACAGCACCAATACCAATCCCGGAGGCATCACAGTGTATCTCAAAAGTTTTATTAAAATTAGGCAAAGCAAGTAAAGGGGCATGAGTCAACATGTATTTCAACTTGTTAAAGGCGTTTTCATGCTCATCATTCCAAACAAATGTAACATTCTTCTTCACAAGTTTATTTAAAGGTGCAGCTATAGAACTAAAATCCTTAACAAACTTTCTATAAAAACATGCAAGTCCATGAAAACTCCTAACTTGACTAGCATTAATAGGTCTCGGCCAATCATTGATTGCCTTAACTTTGAACTCATCAACAGCAATGCCTTGAGAACTTATAACATAACCCAAAAAGATAATTGATTCAAGACAAAAAGAACACTTTTTAAGGTTAGCATAAAGCTTGTTCTCACGAAGAATAGCAAACACACATCTCAAATGTTCAACATGTTCATCAAGTGTTTTGCTATACACAACGATGTCATCAAAATATACCACAACAAATTTGCCAATAAAGTGACGAAAAACATGATTCATAAGTCTCATGAAAGTACTTGGTGCATTAGATAAACCAAAAGGCATAACCAACCATTCATAAAGACCATATTTCGTTTTAAAAGCAGTTTTCCATTCATCACCTTCTTTCATGCGAATTTGGTAGTATCCACTTTTTAAATCAATCTTGGTAAATATGCATGAACCATATAACTCATCAAGCATGTCATCTAATCTAGGAATCGGATGTCTATACTTAATAGTTATTTTATTTATGGCACGACAATCTACACACATACGCCAAGACTCATCCTTTTTAGAAACTAAAATCACAGGAACGGAACAAGGACTAAGAGACTCACGTACAATACCTTTGTCAAGAAGTTCATCCACTTGACGTTGAATCTCTTTTGTTTCCTCCGGATTTGCTCTATAAGCCGGGCGATTTGGAATTTGTGCTCCAGGTATGAAATCGATTTGATGTTCAATACCTCTTATAGGCGGCAATCCATTTGGAAGTTCCTCGGGAAACACATCTTGATATTCCTGCAAAAGAGAGTAAACAAGACTAGGCAAAGAAGCAAGGTTATCACTATCAACAATAAGTACAAAATCCTTGCGAATCATTAAGTACAAAGAATGCCTATCCTTCATGTTTCCCGAGGATGTTCTATGATACGGATGGTCTATGGATGGAGATCCTCAACCACACGCAACCCTCACATTTGGACCGTTGTTGTTGTACCAAGAACTCGATCACACAAGTAAACACAAGAAGCAAAGCGGAAACACAAACAAGAAAGATATTGAACGGATGTTCTTGATTGAAGACAATCAAACCCAACACCTTATAACAAAAAGAATTCAATTCAACCTATGTAAATCAAGAGTTGAACAGTTTTCAGTTTGGCTTGTTCTTTAAATCAAGAACGGGTAAGTTCTTCCTAAGGTCTTAGCTTAAGAATCGGACGGGTTGGGTCGTCCGAAAAGGTCGTCCGAAACTTTGCAAAAAAAATCATCGCCTCTGAAGTTTAGGATCGGACGGGTTGGGTCGTTCGAAAGGGTCGTCCGAAACTTTTTGAAAATTGTGTGACTCTCTGAAGTTTAGGATCGGACGGGTTGGGTCGTCCGAAAGGATCGTCCGAAACTTAAAAGTGCTATATCTTTTTCAATTTTGATCAGAATTCTGTGATTCAAACGCCATTCTTTTTGTTTTCTTGTCTAGTTTTTAAATTCGTAGTCCCTTGAAGCAATCAAGTTATATCCACACGTGTTCTCAAATACTCTTGTGACGTGAATTACTTAAAACTTCTTTGATTTAACTTGTGTGAATCTTGGTGTTGAATACTTTGGTTGAGACAAGTTCTTCTAATCATTGAAACAGTAAGTTCTAATAGTTTGAGAGTATTAGTATAGGATATACACGAGAAAAGCCTTCATAATAGAGAGGAGAGTAATTACTCACCTAAATAGAGAGGAACCCGTGAGGATTTCTATATATTCTTGCGATCTCTTTACTAACTTGCAGGTTTAATCAATGGAGTATAAAACCACAACTACATCATGTGTAAAAGGGTTTTATGCAAGGTTTAAGGTACAAGATAAAGTATGTACAATGGAGATTGATTGTGGAAGAAGCTCTAACTTTGCTAGTGAGCTAATGGTAGAAAGGTTGAATACGCAAACCACACCACATCCAAATCCTTACTTGCTGAAATGGAATGATAATTGTGGTGAAGTATGGGTATCTATGCAAGTCAAGGTTGCATTCTATGTGGGGAATTACAAAGATGAGGTACTATGTGACATATTTCCTATGCAAACATCCCATCTTTTATTGGGAAAACCATGGCAACTTGCTTGCAAGGGTGTTTATAAAGAGCTCAAAAATTGCTATTCATTCATGAAGGATGGTAAAAAGTTTAATCTTCGTGCTTTATCGCCTTGTCAAATTTTTGAAGATCACGCAAGAATTGCACAATCTTGTGCTAAATTGAGAGATGAAAAAGAAAGTTAAAAGAGTGACTTAGTTAGCATAGGCTATGAGCAAAACAAGAGTAATAGAAAGAGTGAGAATGAGAGTTCATTGAGAGCTAAATAACAACATCTTGTACTTATGAATTCTAGTGATCACAAATTACATTGTTTGCTGCCTAGTTCTTTTATTTTGCAGATTTATGGAGTTCCTACACATCTAATGGAGTTACAAACAACTCATTATCAATTGGAAGGAGTCCAATCCGCCTTAGCTTGTTTCCCACGAGGTAAGCAAGGTAAGTTAGGTAAGTATGAAAGTTTGTTGATTGATTTCAATGGTTTAAATGTCAAGAACTTTGTTAATGTCAATGCTATTGATTTTCAAAGTTTGAATTCTGTTTTGAATCAATTTCAATGTCTTTCATATACCTTTGAAACATTAGTTCGAAATTCTTTACCATGTGTTTTAAAATCCAATGATTTGTGTTTTGGAAAGCAACTTATTTCACATAATTCTTCAATAATAAATTCCTATTATTTTATATTGAATGAGTTTATGTATAGTTTCTTCACATGCTATGTTGCTTATCTAATACATGAATTATATTTTGAGCTTAATGATTATAATTTCAAACTACATCAATCCTTTGTATGCACTCATTCAAGTGTTAATTATATTAACTCTACTTGCTGGATTATTGATTCCTTTGATTATTTGTTTCGTGACTTTGCTCACATCCATCAAGTTCAAAGAGGTCCTTTGGTAACTCAACACTTGAATGGTAAGTTATCTAAGTTTCGATTTTCTTTAAAATTCCAAAAGGTAAAGTATTGTGTTTACATCTATTTGTTGGATTGTTTACATTCTGATTTTAATATTTGGAATTATACTTTTATATTTGATAACTTTCGCATGAAAAGATTTACAAATTGTGCGTTACATTATTGTGATTTACATTGCATCCGGGATAAATATATATCTAGTTGTTATAAATATTCTTATGAATCCTTGGATAGTATTTGTAATTACATTAATACATGTTTCCATATTTTTCTTATTTTACACATTAAAGTCATTGTTTACTGTGTTAGGATTAATGTGTCTTTGCATGTTGTTAGCATTACGTTTGTCATGCATAGTTTCATATTTTCGAAACCACTACATGTGTCATTATATGTTGCGTAATTTTTGCATTTGTTTCGTGATGCATTTAACAATACGTTTTCTTATTTGCATTTACTTCATGATGTTTATTTACATCATTGTTATGAGTTTTCTTTAACAATGTTGTGTTTATATGTTTTACACGTACATGAATATTCTGCCCTTATCTTTTATTTGCCAAAGGAAAGTGCAAGAGATTGTTTATCTTATACACTTCTTTTGTTTTTGCAGAAAATTCGTGCTTGCTGCCCGAGATGTGAGTCATTCCTATTCGACTTGATTCTTGTGGAGTTCGTGATATTGGTGTTTGATCCAGGAGCTCAATTTCAAGATTCGAGGACGAATCCTTTCCGAGGAGGGAGGGAATGATGAGAATAAGCCGTGTCCATATCCATAGTGTTAAAGTCAATTATTTATCCTGAAGTTTCTGTCACAGTTTGGTATGATTGGCATAACTCTTTCGATATAACTCGGAATTGCATGATTCAAGAAGCCCTGGAACGATAAGAGATAGAGCTACAACTTTCATGTTTTATGTTTTCCAAGATTCTGACGGTATCATCGTGGAATATGGCTGCCAAAATGAGTGACGGGATTCTGGCAGATTTCCGTCGCGGATTTCATGGACTACATTAAAGACCAAGATGGCGTGTTTGGGCTTTGCCTTCAATGGATCACGCCTTTATCTATTTAAGTCATAGTGTTCATTTTTGTTGTTAATAATTAAGTCCATTAAACATTTAATTATGGGCTTAAATCTTTATGTTTAACTATGGGCTAAGTAACTACTTGATCCAATTATCTTGCATGATAATGGCAAGTAAAAGTTTAGGAAACTTAATAAGTCAAATTGGTTTTTACTTCTTAAGAGTTTGTTTAGAAAAGTTAGTTATAGAAGGAAGCAAAAACGTGTTTTGCTTTTCCTTGATAACCGACTTAACAATCCTTTTCCAATAAGGATTTAGTTAGGGATTCATGTTTTTGTAGCCTATTTATAGGTGATTTTTTCACATGAAATAAAAGAGGAGAAGAATTTTGATAAAATTAAGCATTGCTTAAAGCCTTCTTGCAGCCGTGAAAAGCAGTAGGAAAAACGTGAGTTATTCAATTGATTTAAGTTGAAAATTCATAAGAACCGTGATTCTTAAGCTAAGATCTTAGGAAGAACTTACCCGTTCCTGATTTAAAGAACAAGCCAAACTGAAAACTGTTCAACTCTTGATTTACATAGGTTGAATTGGATTCTTTTTGTTATAACGTGTTGGGTTTGATTATCTTCAATCAAGAACATCCGTTCAATATCTTTTCTTGTTTGTGTTTCCGCTTTTCTTCTTGTGTTTACTTGTGTGATCGAGTTCTTGGTACAACAACAACGGTCCAAATGTGAGGGTTGCGTGTGGTTGAGGATCTCCATCCATAGACCATTCGTATCATAGACCATCCTCGGGAAACATGAAGGATAGGCATTCTTTGTACTTAATGATTCACAAGGATTTTGTACTTATTGTTGATAGTGATAATCTTGCTTCTTTGCCTAGTCTTGTTTACTCTCTTTTGCAGGAATATCAAGATGTGTTTCCCGAGGAACTTCCAAATGGATTGCCGCCTATAAGAGGTATTGAACATCAAATCGATTTCATACCTGGAGCACAAATTCCAAATCGCCCGGCTTATAGAGCAAATCCGGAGGAAACAAAAGAGATTCAACGTCAAGTGGATGAACTTCTTGACAAAGGTATTGTACGTGAGTCTCTTAGTCCTTGTTCCGTTCCTGTGATTTTAGTTTCTAAAAAGGATGAGTCTTGGCGTATGTGTGTAGATTGTCGTGCCATAAATAAAATAACTATTAAGTATAGACATCCGATTCCTAGATTAGATGACATGCTTGATGAGTTATATGGTTCATGCATATTTACCAAGATTGATTTAAAAAGTGGATACTACCAAATTCGCATGAAAGAAGGTGATGAATGGAAAACTGCTTTTAAAACGAAATATGGTCTTTATGAATGGTTGGTTATGCCTTTTGGTTTATCTAATGCACCAAGTACTTTCATGAGACTTATGAATCATGTTTTTCGTCACTTTATTGGCAAATTTGTTGTGGTATATTTTGATGACATCGTTGTGTATAGCAAAACACTTGATGAACATGTTGAACATTTGAGATGTGTGTTTGCTATTCTTCGTGAGAACAAGCTTTATGCTAACCTTAAAAAGTGTTCTTTTTGTCTTGAATCAATTATCTTTTTGGGTTATGTTGTAAGTTCTCAAGGCATTGTTGTTGATGAGTCCAAAGTCAAGGCAATCAATGATTGGCCGAGACCTATTAATGCTAGTCAAGTTAGGAGTTTTCATGGACTTGCAAGTTTTTATAGAAGGTTTGTTAAGGATTTTAGTTCTATAGCTGCACCTTTAAATGAACTTGTGAAGAAGAATGTTACATTTGTTTGGAATGATGAGCATGAAAACTCCTTTAACAAGTTGAAATACATGTTGACTCATGCCCCTTTACTTGCTTTGCCTAATTTTAATAAAGCTTTTGAGATACACTGTGATGCCTCCGGGATTGGTATTGGTGCTGTTTTGATGCAGGAATCAAGGCCCGTGGCTTATTTTAGTGAAAAGCTCAACGGGGCAGCTTTGAAGTATGCAACTTATGACAAGGAGTTGTATGCTTTGGTAAGTTCTTTACAAGTTTGGCAACATTATTTATGGCCAAAGGAATTCATAATACATTCTGATCATGAAAGCCTTAAATTCTTGAAGACTCAAGGTAAGTTGAATAAAAGGCATGCTAAGTGGTTAGAGTTCATTGAAACCTTTCCATATGTTGTTAAATACAAATCTGGTAATGAGAATGTGGTAGCTGATGCATTATCTAGGAAGTACACTTTGTTTACCTATTTGCATGCTAAGTTACTTGGTTTTGAATTGATTAAGGATTTGTATAAAAATGATCATGATTTCCACTCCAACTTTGACCTTTGCTTGAATAAACCGAATGGTGATTTCTATGTGTATGACGGATTCTTGTTTAAGAAGGATAAGTTATGCATTCCCTAATGTTCCATTCGTGAATTTCTTGTTAAGGAAACCCATGGGGGAGGGTTAATGGGGCACTTTGGTATTGCTAAAATACTTGCTGTTTTGAATGAGCACTTTTATTGGCCTAGCATGATTAAAGATGTTAAAAGTGTTTGTGATAAATGCATTGTGTGTAAACAATCAAAATCTAAAGTACAGCCTCATGGTTTGTATCAACCTTTGCCTGACATCCGTTCTATATCTTTTCTTGTTTGTGTTTCCGCATTGTTTCTTTGTGTTCTTGTGAGATTGAGTTCTTGGTACAACAACAACGGTCCAAAGGTGAGGGTTGCGAGTGGTTGAGGATCTCGATCCATAGACCATCCGTATCATGATAGCATATTTGTTGTAGTTGATAGATTTAGTAAAATGGCACACTTCATTGCATGTTCTAAGTCTAATGATGCTCAACGTATTGCTGATTTGTTCTTTAAGGAAATTGTAAGGTTGCATGGTTTGCCTAAAAGTATTGTTAGTGATAGAGATGTTAAGTTTTTGTCACATTTTTGGCGTACTCTTTGGAACAAGTTAGGCACTAAGTTATTGTTTTCTACTGTTGCACATCCCCAAACTGATGGACAAATTGAGGTAGTTAATAGAACTTTGTCTACTTTACTTCGTGCACTTATTCAGAAAAACCTTAAGAACTGGGAAAATTGTTTGCCTCATATTGAGTTGGCTTACAATCGCACTATGCATAGTTCTACTAATCTTTCACCTTTTGAGATTGTGTATGGGTTTAATCCTATAACTCCATTGGATATTTTGCCTTTGCCTATTAATGAGTTTGTTAATGTTGAAGGTAAAAATAAAGCTGATTTTGTTAGGGAGTTACATGAGAGGGTTCGAGCTAACATTCAAAGGAGAAATGAGCAATATGCTAAGCAAGTCAATAAGGGTAGAAAACAAGTGATTTTCGATCCAGGTGACTGGGTTTGGATTCACTTGAGGAAAGAAAGGTTTCCAGAAAAGAGGAAATCTAAACTTCATCCAAGAGGAGATGGTCCTTTTCGTGTATTGGAAAGGATTGGAGATAATGCATACAAGATCGAGCTTCCTAGTGAGTATGGCAATGTCTCATCTACATTTAATGTCACTGACTTATCTTTGTTTGATGTGGTGATTCGAGGACGAATCCTTTTGAGGAGGGAGGGAATGATGGAAATCAACCCAAGTCCATCTTGCCAAGGCCAACTTCACAAGACCCTTTGTCCAATCTTGATGGTCCAATGACAAGATCAAGGAGTTCCAAGATGAAGGCAGCTTTGCACACTTTATTATTTTCACATTTTGAAGCTATGGAGGCCGAGCTATCTCAAGCATCTCAAGGAGGAGTTGTGTGGCATGTTTCTTCAATAACAATTCATGATCCACCTTGAAGAAACATCACAAGGACGTTTGATGAAGTCCAAACAAAGGCGTGATTTTTGGGCTTTTATTGGTTCACGCCCTTTTGGATTATTTAGGAATTATTATGTTGTTTTCAATTAAGTCCAATAACAATATTTGTGGGCTTAATTTGGTGTTTTTTTTATCTGTGGGCTAAGTAGTTACTTGATCCAATTATCTTGCATGATAATGGCAAGTAAAAGTTTAGGAAACTTAAGAAGTCAAATTGGTTTTTACTTCTTAAGAGTTTGTTTAGGAAAGCTAGTTATAGAAGGAAGCAAAAACGTGTTTTGCTTTTCCTTGATAACCGACTTAACAATCCTTTTCCAATAAGGATTTAGTTAGGGTTTCATGTTTTTGTAGCCTATTTATAGGTGAGTTTTTCACATGAAATAGAAGAGAAGAAGAATTTTGATAAAATTAAGCATTGCTTAAAGCCTTCTTGCAGCCGTGAAAAGCAGTAGGAAAAATGTGAGTTATTCAATTGATTTAAGTTGAAAATTCATAAGAACCGTGATTCTTAAGCTAAGACCTTAGGAAGAACTTACCCGTTCCTGATTTAAAGAACAAGCCAAACTGAAAACTGTTCAACTCTTGATTTACATAGGTTGAATTGGATTCTTTTTGTTATAACGTGTTGGGTTTGATTATCTTCAATCAAGAACATCCGTTCAATATCTTTTCTTGTTTGTGTTTCCGCTTTGCTTCTTGTGTTTACTTGTGTGATCGAGTTCTTGGTACAACAACAACGGTCCAAAGGTGAGGGTTGCGTGTGGTTGAGGATCTCCATCCATAGACCATCCACAACTTTTCATGAATGAATCGAAATTTGACAAGGCGATAAAGCACGAAGATTAAACTTTTTACCATCCTTCATGTTTTCTTGCGTAAATTTCTGCAGTTTCTTTTGCATTGTTTCGCTGCTATTTTCGTGTCTCCATTGCTGTCCTAGGTCGTCATTATCTAGTCCTTAAAATTTGTCAAAATCGCATGCTTATAACTTGACAAAAATCTGCCCGGAATTCATCTTGCTCTTGTCTTGTGTTTTCGTGTTCTTTGTTGTCTTGTTCTTTGCCTTTTTTGTTGCTGACTTTTGTGTCTATATTCTGCACTATTTTGCTTGTCTTCATAGTGTTGGATTCCTTTGATTTTATTGCTGAAATCACATCCATACCATAGGTGAAAAAAATTAGGGTTTCTTCAAAACCCTAGTTTCGGTTTTTAGGTCATCATATCATAACTTCCTTGTTTCTTATCCAAATTGAGTTCTTTCTTTTGCATTGATTTCTTTGAATCACTCTTACTAAAGTACATTTTGATCAAACTTCTGTTCCACCTGAAAAAGATAAGTTCTTGAAGACTTTCTTGAACTTCTTGAAATTCTTGAAATTTCGAAAGCACTAAAATTTGGTTCTTGAGCTTGATTATTGATTCTTATTGTGAATCTTGAATAACTTGTCAAAGAGGCACTTGCAAATTCAAAGTTGTTGGAAAGATCTTGAAATTTGATTGATCGGACAAAAAAAAAAAAAAAAGAGGCCCAATTCAAAAAAAAAAAAAGAGGCCAAAAAAAATAGGATCGGACGGTAATAGTCGTCCTAAAAGGTCGTCCGAAACTCTGCAAAAAAAATCATCGTCTCTGAAGTTTAGGATCGGACGGGTTGGGTCGTCCGAAAAGGTCGTCCGAAACTTTGCAAAAAAAATCATCGCCTCTGAAGTTTAGGATCGGACGGGTTGGGTCGTACGAAAGGGTCGTCCGAAACTTTTTTGAAAATTGTGTGGACTCTCTGAAGTTTAGGATCGGACGGGTTGGGTCGTCCGAAAGGTCGTCCGAAACTTAAAAGTGCTATATCTTTTCAATTTTGATCAGAATTCTGTGATTCAAACGCCATTCTTTTTGTTTTCTTGTCTAGTTTTTAAATTCGTAGTCCCTTGAAGCTATCAAGTTATATCCACACGTGTTCTCAAATACTCTTGTGACGTGAATTACTTAAAAACTTCTTTGATTTAACTTGGTGTGAATCTTGGTGTGAATACTTTGGTTGAGACAAGTTCTTCTAACTCTTTCGATAGACCATCCGTATCAATTATTCAGCCTGAAGTTTCTATCACAGTTGGTATCTTGCCATAACTCTTTCGATATAACTCGGAATTGCATGATTCAAGAAGCCCTTGGAACGATAAGAGATAGAGCTACAACTTTCATGTTTAAGTTTCTAGATTCTACGTTATCACATGAAATACCTTCCAAAGTTGATAACGGATTCTAACCGAATTTCATCTCGAATTTCATGGACTACATTTGAAGACCAGATGGCGTGCTGGGCTTTGCCTTCAAGGATCACGCCTTTATCTATTTAAGTCATAGTGTTCATTTTTGTTGTTAATAATTAGTCATTAAACATTTATTATGAGCTTAAATCTTTATGTTTAATTATGGGCTAAGTAACTACTTGATCCAATTTCTTGCATGATAATGGCAAGTAATGTTTAGGAAACTTAAGAAGTCAAATTGGTTTTTACTTCTTAAGAGTGTTGATTTAGGAAAGTTAGTTATAGAAGGAAGCAAAACGTGTTTTGCCTTCCTTGTTGGTCGAGTTTTAGAATCCTTTTCCAATAAGGATTTAGTTAGGGTTTCATGTTTTTGTAGCCTATTTATAGGTGAGTTTTTCACATGAAATAAAAGAGAAGAATTTTGATAAAATTAAGCATTGCTTAAAGCCTTCTTGCAGCCGTGAAAAGCAGTAGGAAAAACGTGAGTTATTCAATTGATTTAAGTTGAAAATTCATAAGAACAGTGATTCTTAAGCTAAGACCTTAGGAAGAACTTACCCGTTCTTGATTTAAAGAACAAGCCAAACTGAAAACTGTTCAACTCTTGATTTACATAGGTTGAATTGGATTCTTTTTGTTATAACGTGTTGGGTTTGATTGTCTTCAATCAAGAACATCCGTTCTATATCTTTCCTTGTTTGTGTTTTCGCATTGTTTCTTTGTGTTCTTGTGTGATTGAGTTCTTGGTACAACAACAACGGTCCAAAGGTGAGGGTTGCGAGTGGTTGAGGATCTCCATCCATAGACCATCCGTATCACAACATTTTTACACTTTTATATTGTTTACTTGGATTTATTTAATTCATAATTATATTAATCTCGCATATTATATTGAATGAAATATTGGGCATTACAAATTTATTTCCTAGGCTATTTCAATTTGAAAATATTCATAATAAAAAATTTTAAACAATAAACTTAAAGATTAATTATACACAAACTTTTACTTAAAATTTATAAATTAATGTCTACAAATTTTCACACCATACATATTTATAAATAGTAAACATATCTTCATTCAATATAAATATATATATTTATATTTACATACACTATATTTTTACATATTTATAGTTACAACGCACATTTCACACGCATTATACATATTTAGACATTTTCATACTCTATATATATTTACATATACTACATACTTTTTTACACACTACATATATTTATATATATTACATACGTTTTCACATACAATATAGATTTATACTTACTACGCGCATTTTCAAACCCTATACATTTAAAACATTTTCGTCAACTATACATTTTTATACATATTTTCACATATGACTTACATTTTCAAATACATACATTACACATTATAACACAATATATATTTTCACATACTATGCATATTTACCCAATTTGACATATTTTATATATTTACACGTACTATACACTTTTTTGCATTGCATATGTGTAATATGTATAAATATATGTTATGTGTGAAAATATGTGCACTATGTGTATATTATTATACATATTACACGCATTCGCATACATGTTATATATTACCCATATTTTCACATTCTATACATATTACGCATATTATGCCAATTTTCGCACACAATAGATATTTACCTATACTTCATAAATTATACATTTTTATTATACATGTTATACACATTTTTGCACAATATTCATATGTATACATACCTTACACATATTTATACACGATAAATATTTAAACATTTTATGCATTATACATATTTACATATTTTTACGCACTATACATATTTACACATTCAACACAAAATTTCAAGTATATACATATTTATATATACTGCACACTTTTTTCACCCACTATACCTATTTAGAGTCAATAAACACGTATTTACACATATTACACAATTTTCATGCACTCCATATATTTATACATACTAAATGTGTTTTTTTTTCACATTATACATATTTATACTTATAGCGTATATTTTCACAATGTTTACATTTTACGTATACTATTCACACATTTCACACACTATACATTTTTTTATTTACCTCACACATTATTCAAATAATATACATATTTACATATACTTTACATATATATATATATATATTTATATTGCGTATTCATATATACTTTACATATTGTACATCTTTTACATATACTTAACATACTTTACATAATTTCGCACACCTTATATATTTATACACAGTTCACAAATTTCTTGTATACTATGCATATTAGCACATACTATGCACACTATACATTTTTACAGCTACTAAACAAATTTTCACAAACTATACATTTTTATGCGTACGTACACAATTCATTACATTGTCACACACTCTCATTTGTTTAACATTTAATGTAGAATATTAATAACTCATTATTAAATCATAATTTATTATTAATTTTAAGATTGCTTTCTAAAACTTAATGACTCATGCAATTTTTTTCAAGGGCACACCGCGCAAGCGCCGTGTTATCTACTAGTAGATGATAATGTCACTGTCGTGAAAATTGTAGATTTGATTTAGATTTTCTCAAAATCATTCCATTTTCACGAGTTTATATAAAGCCGCTATCATGAAAAATAGATTAAAAAAAAGAAAGCAAATTGAAAAGAAACTAATAATGGTAGGAAAAATCAAGAGAATAAACTTCATTGTTGAAGGCAATTTTAAAATAGTATCGAAACTTTAAAATGGATTTTAATGTCGAACAAGAGTAATTTTGGAACAAAAGTTTTTTTTTTACTTTATTGTAATCAAATTTTGTTTTTCCACTCCTCTGGTTATGTTCAACATAAGTCAAAAGTACAGAGATTAAGTGGATATTATGAAAATATGGGAGTGGCTGAAAGGAACTTGCTCAAACTACAGGGGTTAACGTGGAATTTAGCCTTTTTTTTATGATTTTTGCAATTTTCCCGAAAATATATACTTTATGGAAATGGGATGAAATTCGGATACGGAAATAGAAATAGAAATGCGACCAGACTCTCTATTTCGGGTAATCGGATCATTAAACCCTAATTTTGCAATCTCAGAAAAACAAATCCACTCTAAACGACGTCGCACATTTCAATACATGATTCTTCCCTTGTGTTTCGCAAAATTATTTTGCAGAGGATCGGGATGATGATGATGAGGATGAAGGGAAGAGAGTTGTCAGTTTCCATTGGTGGGAATCCTTTAATTTCAGGTATTTATGCTGTACAGTGTCGTAATATTTTCCATTATGCTTCAAATAATGCGGCTTTGAATGGAAGATTTAAATCTGGGTTCGCAAATACTGTTAATAATCCGGAAGATGCACTGGATTTGTACAAACAGATGGTCCAAATGCGGCCTCTGCCTTCTGTGATTGACTTCACACAATTGCTTGGGCGCGTGGTTAAGATTAAGCATTATTCAGTTGCCATTTCACTATACAATGATATGCGTATTTTGGCATTTCCTGTCAGTGTTTACATGATGAATATTGTGATTAATTGTTACTGTATTTTGAACCGGGTTGATTTTGGGTTCTCTATATTGGGAGGTTTTTTCAAGCGTGGTTTTGTGCCTAATGTGTCCACGTTTAGTACTTTACTCAAAGGGCTCTTTCGAGAAAAAAAGATTTCCCAGGCACAAGAATTGTTTAAGAGGATAATATATGAAAAGTTCTGCGAACCCGATGAGGTTATGTTTGGGATTGTGATAGATGGGCTTTGTAAGGCGGGGAATACTAGCATGGCTGTTGAATTCCTTAGAGTAATGGACAGAGGAATAGTTAAGCCGAATGCTGTAGTATACAGTAGCATCATTGATAGTTTGTGCAAGGATAAAATGGTGGATGAAGCTCTCGCCCTTTTACGCGAGATGGTTGGAAGGGGCATTGGCCCAGATGTTGTTACTTGTACTTGTTTGATCAGGGGTTTGTGTATTATAGGTCAGTTGGGTGAGGCTAAAACTCTTTTCAATGAGATGGTGGATTTGGGTATTGCTCCAAATATTTTTACTTTTAATGTATTTGTTGATGCCTTATGTAAGGAAGGGAAGGTGAAAGATGCAGAGGGTTTAGTCCAGATCATGATTCAGTGCGGCCTGAACCCTGATGTGTTCACTTACAATGCTCTGATGGAGGGATGTTGTTTGCAGGGTCGAATAAATAAAGCCAGGAAAATTTTTGATACTATGGTTGTTGGGGGCCCTGCTCCAAATATTCTCAGTTATTGTATCTTGATTAGTGGGTATTTCAAGAGAATAAAAGTTGATCAAGGCATGCATCTATTCCGAGAGATTTCACATAAAGGGTTAATACCAGAAACTGGTATTTATAATGCTGTCTTGCAGGGCTTGTTTAGGGTTGAAAGGTATGTTACTGCCAGAGAAGTTTTCAGTGAGATGCAATCAGCTTCAATAACTCCTGATTTTCATACTTACTGTGTGATGTTGCATGGCCTATGCAAGAGTGGTTGTATTGATGAAGCATTAGAATTTCTGCATAAGATGGAAACTGAAGGAGTAGAACTTCATGTGTCTATGTACAATATCATCCTTGATGGGTTGTGCAAATGTGGGAGACTTGATACTGCACAATGTCTTTTCCAAAGTCTTTCCCTTAAAGGACTGAATCCTGATGTGACAACATATAACACGATGGTAACTGGCCTTTGTTTAGAAGGTTTGCTAAAGGAAGCTAAAGATTTAGCCTCAAAAATGGAAAAGAATGGTTGCTTGGCTGATAGAATCACATACAACATTATTATTCAAGGACTCCTTAGGAGGGGTGAATATGATGATGCAGGGATGTATATTGAAGAAATAGTTCGAAGAGGATTTTCGATGCATTCAGCAACTTTCTCACTTTTACTAGATTTGTTCGCAGAAAACAAAAACAATCCTGTCCTTGAGAAAATAATTCAGAATTTTGATCCTGCCAGCAAGAAGTCAAAGTCATAAATGGTGGATAATGGGGACCTTTTAATCAATTACTGCCTTATGATGTCTCTGGTGGTTCTACAATTGGGTCATGAAACACAAAATTAGGAGGATTGATTTTGACTTTATATCCCATTTTCATTTGAGTCCTCTGAAAATAATCCTTTTCTTCTTAAGATAATTCTGAAGTGCATCCCCAGTGGCTATAAATCAAAGTTTTAAATGGAAGTTAAAGAGCAGCTGATCTTTAACTTTGCAGGATGGTGCATGTTGTATAAACTTGGAAGTGAGTCTGCTCCTGATCTTGTTTTTTGTGATGCTAAACCATCAAGACAGTTTTTAACTGACTGCTTGCGTGTCTTTTCATCACGGCTGGCTTGAAGACATCAGTGGGTATGACTCAATACTATAAGAATCTTCTCAACAGTAAAATTTAAATGTTTAGTCATCTAGTCTGATTATCTGAAGCTGTCATCCTTAATTTGTCGAACCTGCACTTAAGACAATGTGTTTTTGCCTTTGTGTCAGTTGAAGCTACATGAATATAATAAATACCCATTAATTCGTCCATAACATTTGCTTGCGTTAGTGCTTGATCCATTGTGATCTGCTCAAGTCTCCTATGCTCCCCCAGAAAATGCTATTTCTGCAATTCATAGGGACAAAATGAGGGACTGGTTTCTATTCCCGCATTTTGCCTCTGCGATAAGCTCTAAAACTGAGCTAGGTGAATAGAAGCAAAATCTGCTAAGCACTTCGTTGGTTGCAAGGAGTGTAATGCAAGACAATAATCGTCTCAAGCACACACTGTTTTTGTATTTTATTTTGATTTCTAGTCTTATCTGGTCTGTACAGGATGCAGGATCCATCAGGACATGTGATTACAGGACTGTTGAGAAATCTGAGGAGCTAGAGGATGGAAATAAGGTACGGTTCAGAGGAGAGATTTTGGAATGTTTTTATTTTGAATTTGCTAGTTTTGTATGAATGATTTTGGTTGAGCTGTCAAAATTTGCTTGCTTGAATGTTTTGCCTAAGCTCAAATGGTATGTTCGAATTCCATTCAGTGCTGGATTGCATTGAGTCAATATTGACTTTCTGACTACCTTTAGAAAGCATATTTTGACTATCCTGTTTCTATTGAAACTAATTCTAAATATCGGCAATTTTCTAACTACCCACAACTATTGCCAAGAAACTAATTCTTATGAACTCGGTGGTGCAGGAGTAAATCCTCAGAGACTACACACGACGATAATTATTTATTTACATAAGCAGCATTCTTGAGCTCTTTTTCATGTACACAGCTGCATGGAACTATTTGATGCAGCCAAGTGAAAGAATCGGGTTTTGAAAGGCTGTTAGATTTCCTTAGCTCTGGAAATATATGGCTGGGATATCTTTGTTCTTGTATATTCTTCCATCTTCGTCTCAAGGATGTCGTGCAGACCACGTAAAACTGCACGAACTTATTGGAGCAGATTTGTAGTTATGCTAGTTTCTTGATTCCTTCTTTCGGCGGCAATGCTGCTAGCTTAGTTTGATTGCCAACTGTGTTTAATGTTGCCTTTGGTTACCAAATCTCTGTTCTCTCACAAAATGGAACTCATTCGAGTAACAAAGCAGGGTGCCACTGCAATATGAATGGAATTCAGTTCCTAGCTTTTATAAGCACAACTTTTTCTTTTGATTTGTATTTTTAATGGTGAAATTCTTCCCAGGAGAAGTTTGTTTAAATTCCATTTATGCACGTGAAGCCATTTGATTTGACTAATAATGGCCACTCAATGTTGATCGTATCACTTCGTGTAAAATTTAATGGGAAAATTTTTAAAAGAAAGCAGAGTGTTCCTAGTTTTCCTTTTTTTTTTAACAAAGAAATTTGACACGAGATTTTATCCTCAAGATTTTGTCGGTTTTATTCTATCATAATTAAAACTACGTCGTAGCGTTCACTAATCACTTTAATAAGGTCTAATAATTGTAAAGTAATTTTAGTGATATTTATGCATTTAGTCATTACTTTTAATGAAATAACGACGTTTTGAACGTTAGATAAAATAAAATAGGATAAATATTTGACAGAGAATTTGATCTCAAGAAATTTATGCTCACAAATTATTCAGAAACTTCCCGAATTTTGGGAGAATTATCTATCTAATATTTTATCTGTTTTATTCCGTCTTAATTAAAACTACATCGTAGGATTCACTAATCTATTAATCTCTTAGTTAGGGTCTAATAATTGTAAATGGTCTAATAATTGTAAATTAATGTATTTAGTCCCTACTTTTAATAAAATTTCGTGGTTTTGAACCTTATACAAAAGATCTTCTCTCAACTAGGGACTAAAAAGTGCAAAGATTTCAAAAAAGAAAAGTTAATAAAAGGGAAGAATCAATTAGCAATCCAATTGGAGGAATTTTACACCCAAAAATAAAAAATAAAAAAAATAGTGCGTTCTTCTCAAACTGCTCATTGTTGGAGTGGTTTTGAGCAATTCTTCCCGAAGACAAGATCAAATGATGAATCAAATGATGATGAAAGAAAGAAGAGCTCTTGCCATTGTCTCCGTTTTTGCTCATTCGCAGAAATCATCAGTATGTACAACTCCCACTGCTATCTGTACTACTCTTTCATTTCTCACTTCAGAACTTAAATTGCCTTTTCATGCTGCTGCTTCTCTTCCAAACAGTGATAATTGTCATGCTCCTAGATCTTCTTCTCATCTCGAATCTCAACCTGGGTCTGGGTTGAGGTTAAATAATACTAATTTTAATGATATTAATAAGCTGGAAGATGCCCAAAAGTTATATGATGAGATGGTCCGTATGAAGCCACTGCCTAGCGTTATTAACTTCAATAAACTGCTGGGTCGTGTTGTAAAGATGAAACAGTATTCATCTGCAATTTCCCTTTTCAAAGATATGATGATGAGGGTTAAGGGCATTCAAATGGATGATTATACCTTCAATATTTTGATTTATTGTTATTGCCTCATTGGTAGGGTGGATTTTGGGTTTTCTGTGTTGGGATTGTTTTATAAGTGTGGCTATATGCCAGATACAATCACCTTTACCACATTACTCAAGGGGCTGTTTCAACAACATTGGGTTTCTCAGGCTCAAGGTTTGTTTAAGAAGATAATGGTTGAAAAGCTATGTCAACCCAATGAGATTATGTGTGAAACTGTAGTAGTTGGGCTTTGTAAGGTGGGGTACACCGCCAAGGCCATTGAATTCCTCAGAGACATGGAAAATGGAAATTTTAAACCCACCACCATTATCTACAGCACTATTATTGACTGCCTGTTCAAGGATAAATTGGTAGATCAAGCTCTTTCCCTCTTGCACGAGATGCTTGGAAAGGGCATTGCCCCAGATGTTGTGACTTACACCTGTTCGATTGGTGGCCTATGTAATTTAGGCAAGTGGAAGGAGGCCAAAAATCTGTGGAATGAGATGATTGGTTTAGGTATTGCTCCAAATATTGTTACTTACACTAGTATAATTGATTCCTTATGTAAGGAAGGATTTGTAGAAGATGCAGAAGAAGTGTTCCAGAGCATGGTTAAGAAAGGTGAGAATCCTAACGTAGTCACGTGCTGTGCACTAATGAATGGGTACTGTTTGCGGGGCCAAATAGATGAAGCAAGAAGAGTTTTTGATACCATGGTTTCTAATGGACTTGTTCCTAACATTTTCTGCTACAATATTTTGATCTATGGATATTTTAAGGAAATGAAGATGGACGAGGCCATACCTTTGATCCAAGAGATTCGACTCAAAGGTATAACTCCTTCAATTCATACTTACAATATTTTCTTGAAGGGACTATTTCAATTCGGAAGATGTGATACTGCAAAAGAAGTTTTCAATGAGTTGCTAGCTGGTGCCCCAAAACCTGATTTTCGCAGCTATTGTGTAATGCTGGATGGTTTTTGCAAGAACAGACATGTCGATGAAGCATTGCAGTTATTGCATGAGATGGAAAATGATGGAGTAGACCTAAACACAGTTATGTATAATATCATCCTCGATGGATTGTGTAAAACTGGAGGACTTGATAAAGCACGAGATATTTTCAACAGTCTCTCTCTTAAAGGATTGGATCATGATGTTAAAACATATACCACAATGATTAATGGCCTTTGCCTAGAAGGCTTGCTGGAGGAAGCTAAAGAGCTTTTTGTGAAAATGGAAGAGAATGGTTGCTTGGCAAATGATATTACATACAACATTATTGTCCGAGGTCTTCTTAACGGAGGTAAATATGATGAGGTAGTGGTTTATCTTAAAGCAATGGATAGGAAAGGATTCTCCTTGGATCCATCTAACCTTTCATGTGTAATAGATTTAATGTCCAAAAAAGAAGATATTCTTCCCCTTCGTAAGATAATTGGGAAGCTTGATACCAGTAGCAGGACGCCAAACTCAACAATGTAGGATGAAGTGGGTTTTGTGGCTTATTTCAGTTTTTTGGTATATCTCACTCCTTCAATGCCATTTAAGGTATTCTGCTATTTTCTGTTCGGCATTGAAGTACTTTTGTTGTGGAGATTTGATGGAGAACTCTAGTTTCAACACATTCGAGGTCTTCCAACCCATATCTCTGGAAGTAAAACAAATTGGATCTTTTGGGGGACCTGATTAGAGAGTGGAGGATCTTGCCAATTCATCTCTGCAATGGTAAAGTTTTTCTTCACAGGTTGTCGTTTAAGTGTCTTTCTTTATTATCTAAAAGTTCCAATTTTAATTTCTTGAATCTTGATGTACTTGCATGCTTTGTTAAGATTTGCTTTTGAATAATTGCTCGATTATATAGTGCTGCACACATTGATAGTTTGTGCCTGCCATAGGCATGTATTTATTCTTCTGTCTCTAATTATCTCCAAGTTTCTAACTGCCTGAAACTATTGCCAAGAAACTGATTCTTGTGAACTCAGTGATGCAGGAGTAATCCCCAGAGATTACACACGACGATAATTATTTATTTGTGAAAGCAGCATTCTTGAGCTATTTTTCATGTACACGAGCTGCCTGGAGCGAATTGAACCGGATGTTGCAAGATTTCTTTGGTTGTGGAGATGCATCACAGGATATATTTGTTCTTATACATTATTTTTACTATTTTTATCTTCTTTTTTTTGGCGCTTTTTAAGTAAACTATGTTAATTTGATACTGGACCTCCAGAAGACATTCATGTTTTGAAATGCAATTTGACAATTTAGAGTTGCCCTCTAAGATAAAACTATCCATCCATATTGTAGGGTGGATCTAGAAAGATACCTCTGGGGAGGTCCATTTGATATCCAAAAACTGCACGACAACAGTCGGACAAGTAGGGAATGTTGGGGTGCTTGTTTCTTAGAACTTAAGATAGAGAGGGTTTTGTTTAAAGAAAAAGATGCTGATAATTGTCTGCATCAAGGGTGTCTACAGAACTTGTCATAATGCCTGTTGTTGGTTGGATCCATCAAGCAAGAAAATATGAAAGATATGAGGAAAATTCAAGATACAAGCAATGCATATAAAGCTTTTGCATGAGCTAGAGCTGAGGTTGATATTTGTACTCAATGCGAGAGATTTTGCATGGTCTGTGCAAGAGTGGTTGTATTGACGAAGCATTAGAATTTGTGCATAAGATGGGTTGGTGCAAATGTGGGAGGCTGCACAATATCTTTCCCAAAGTCATTCCCTTAAAAGATCACCACCCATCTCTCACATTATACTTACGTTTAAATTTGTTCGATCATGTTTAAACATAGGTAAAATAGTTCCCCAATGGATCTTCTATCGCATTCTTTGTTTAAATTTGTTCGATCACATTTAAACTAGATAAATTGTATGAGTTTTTAATCTTTATTTTTTAAACTGAGTAATGATAGAGGGAGTGAAAAATTAGAGTGAAAGCGTAAAGTGACTGATGTGGTAATTATAAAAAGACAAACTAATACCCTAACCAAATGATGAGGGAACGATAATGAATAATTTTGTTTTTTTCCAAGTCTATCACCTGTAAATTATACTCTGTATATTATTATCCTTTTAAAATAGAGTCCAGATCCTCTGTCCAATATTTATCCAGTCCTATTCTGTTTAACGTTTAAAACTACGTAGTTTCATTAAAAGTAGGGACTAAATGGATAAATATCATTAAAATTGCTTTACAATTATTAGACCCTAACAAAGGAATTAGTGAACCCTACGACGTAGTTTTAACTAGAACAGAATAAGACAGACAAAATATTGGACAGAAGATCTGGTGTCTTTAAAATGAGTCCAGATACTCTGTCCAATATTTATCCAGTCCTATTCTGTTTAACGTTTAAAACTATGTAGTTTCATTAAAAGTAGGGACTAAATGCATAAATATCATTAAAATGCTAATCATTTAATATAGTTTTAGTTGAACACAATCCAAATTCCAAGGTTACAAAATAGTCATTTTACTTTTTAATTTATTTGATCCCTCAATATTTTGGTCTCTCACATAAAAATCAAAAACAAAATAATCTCTTATATTTCATTTCACTCTTTTGAAATGAAACAAATTAAAGAGTGAAATGGGAAGGACTATTAGAGGATCAAACAAATAAAAATTTGAAATGTGAGGTAGATGTCACGATTTCAAGTTGTTGGATCACGCTTTAGGGAGAGATTATTATTGATGAGTCAGCATGTTTGTTAGAATGATTAGTGATGAGTCAGCAAGTTTGTTAGAAGCTTAGCTGCACTTGACGAAGATAAAAAGTTAGAAGTTAGCTAAAGAAATTAGGCAATTTTTGGATGAAACTTCTCTCTCTGTAATTCTTAAAATCCTCTCAGCAATCTACTTTCCTATTTCCTCTATTCCCTCTATTTCTGTCTCTTAAACCCCTCTGTAAGCGTGAATTATATTATCAGAACTTGATAAATTGGTATCAAAGCTGAGAATACTGTGATGCAATTGGTGAGGGGAAAGGAATGCCGAAAATTTAACCAAGATAAATTTAGACAGATGTTTCAATTGATAGTGGTGGAGGCAGGAGAGACTAAAGATGACATTCAGCCTGCTGTATCTCAATTGATTTCTCAGTTTGAAGATGTGTTTGAAGCAAACCGTAGCTTACCCCCTGAGAGACTTCATGATCATGCAATTCCTCTCAAAGCTGGAGCTCAAGCCTTCAAACTGAAACCTTACAGATGCCCACATTCACAGAAAATTGAAATTGAGAAACAAATCTCTGAGATGTTGGACACTGGGATTATTCAACATAGCAATAGTCCCTTCTCATCTCCAGTCTTATTAGTCAAAAAGAAGGATGGCAGTTGGAGGTTTTGTGTGGATTATAGGCAGCTGAATGACATCACCATCAAGGATAAGTACCCAATACCTAATATTGATGAGCTCTTGAATGAACTGTTTGGGGTTAAATACTTCTCCAAGATAGACTTGAGGTCTGGTTACCATCAAATCAGGGTGAAGAAGGCTGGTAGGCATAAGACAGCTTTTCAAACTCATCAGGGCCACTATGAGTTTTTAGTAATGCCCTTTGGGCTGACTAATGCACCAGCATCATTCCAACCCCTAATGAATGATATTTTTCAGCCTTATTTGAGGAGGTTTGTATTGGTGTTTTTTGATGATATTCTTATATACAGTCCTACATTTGAGAGTCACTTGGACCATTTGCAAGTTGTGTTGTCTACCCTGAGGCAAAATCATTTGGTAGCAAAACAGTCCAAATGCACATTTGCTCAAACATCTGTGGAGTATTTGGGACACATAATTAATCAGAATGGGGTGAACATGGATAGGGACAAGATTGATTGTGTCATGAAGTGGCCTGTGCCCCAAAATGTGAAGGCTCTGAGAGGATTTTTGGGACTTACAGGGTACTACAGAAGATTCATTAAGGGGTATGGCACGATTTGTCAACCCTTGACACAACTTCTCAAGAAAGCATCATTTCAATGGACCAAAGAAGCACAGGATGCTTTTCAAGCACTGAAGGAAATTATGTGTACTAGACCCGTACTCAGGCTACCAGATTTTTCTCAACCTTTTATCATTGAGACGGATGCTTGTGGAGTTGGAATAGGGGCTGTATTGATGCAACAAGGGCAGCCAATTGCATACTTGAGTAAAGCACTCAGTAATCAGAACTTGGGGCTGTCTACTTATGAGAAGGAACTTCTAGCTCTGGTCATGGCAGTAACTAAGTGGAAACACTATATCTTGGGGTATCATTTCATCATAAGAACAGACCATCAAAGTCTTAAATATCTGTTAGAGCATACCTTGCATACTACCTTACAGCAAAGATGGTTGACTAAATTGTTGGGCCTGGACTATGAAATACAGTATAAAAAGGGAACTGAAAATAGAGGCGCAGATGCTTTATCAAGAAGAGCAGATGATTCAGAACAAGCTATGTTAGTACCAATCTCTACTGTAACCCCTGAGTGGATTTTGGAGGTTCAACAGAGTTATGAAGGTGATTCAAACTACTCAGAAGTAATTTCACAGTTGATCTTACATCCCTCTAGCAAGCCACCATATCAATACAAGGATGGGATTTTGAAGCATGAAGGGAAGATTGTTATTGGGGAGGGCTGCAATCTTCGGCAAAAGATCATCAGTTCTTTACATGATTCGGCAGCAGGAGGGCATTCAGGCCAAAATGCATGTTGGAGGAAGACTAGGAATTTTTTCTACTGGCCTGGATTGAAGCGCGATGTGGTGGAGTTTGTGAGACAGTGTGAAGTGTGTCAGAGGCATAAGCATGAGAACATCGCTAGTCCGGGAATGCTTCAACCATTACCTATCCCTACTCAAGCATGGAGTCATGTCACTATGGATTTTATAGAAAAATTGCCAATTTCTGCACACATGGATACCATAATGGTGGTGGTTGATAGGTTCACCAAGTTTGCTCATTTCATCCCTCTACAACATCCATTTACTGCTGCAACTGTGGCACACAAGTTTATCACAGTTGTGGGAAAGTTACATGGGCTCCCTGACTCCATAGTGTCTGATAGAGACAAGGTTTTTACCAGTAAATTTTGGCAAGAGCTTTTCAAATTATGGGGAGTGAAATTGCACCTCAGTAGTGCTTACCATCCACAAACAGATGGGCAATCAGAAAGAGTGAATCAATGTGTAGAAAATTATCTGAGGTGTATGACAAGTTCTAGACCAACTCAGTGGATGCAATGGTTAGATATGGCTCAGTGGTGGTACAATTCAGCTTTTCACTCTAGCATACAGAAGACTCCATTTGAAGCTTTATATGGATACATCCCTAAACCTTTCCCATTTGGACCAATGATGGACACAATATTACCTGCAGCCTCTCAAGTAGTACAAGATAACCAACATATGTTGCATATACTCAAGGAAAACTTAAGCAAGGCTCAGCAGCGAATGAAGCATTATGCAGACTTGGGAAGATCAGAAAGGAGTTTTGTGGTAGGAGATGAAGTGTATCTAAAACTACAACCATATAGACAAACATCTTTGGCATTAAGGAGGAACTTAAAGTTGAGTGCTAAATACTATGGACCATTTACTGTGCTGGAGAAGATTGGAGCTGTGGCTTACAGATTGCAACTACCTCCAAATTCTAGACTTCACCCTGTATTTCATGTATCCCTCCTTAAAAAGAAAATGGGTAATTCTGCAGTGCCTGTATTTCCATTACCTCGGTTAACTTCAGAGGGTCAAGTTTGTGTAGAACCTGAATTGGTGATGCAGAAGAAAGTAGTTCTCAGAAATGATATACCAGTGGTTAAGGTTTTAATCAAGTGGCTTAACCTAGCTCCAGAGGAATCTACTTGGGAGGACATCTCTTTCATAAGATCTCAATTTCTTGAATTTGATGTTGATGCTGTGGATGAAGGGATCAGTAACTTTACAGAAGGAAGGAATGGCTGAGTTCAGACTTGAGGACAAGTCCAAAGTTAACAGAGGAGGAATTGTCACGATTTCAAGTTGTTGGATCACGCTTTAGGGAGAGATTATTATTGATGAGTCAGCATGTTTGTTAGAATGATTAGTGATGAGTCAGCAAGTTTGTTAGAAGCTTAGCTACACTTGACGAAGATAAAAAGTTAGAAGTTAGCTAAAGAAATTAGGCAATTTTTGGATGAAACTTCTCTCTCTGTAATTCTTAAAATCTTCTCAGCAATCTACTTCCCTATTTCCTCTATTCCCTCTATTTCTGTCTCTTAAACCCCTCTGTAAGCGTGAATTATATTATCAGAACTTGATAGTAGATGATTGTGATTTTTCGCGATTTGTCCCGAAGAGAAGATCAGTGGTGAGAAGAAGGAAGAGCTCTTTCCATTGTCTCTGTTTTTGCTCAGAGTCAGCAATCATCAGCACGTACAACTCCCACTGCTATCTGTACTACTATTTCATTTCTCACTCCAAAGTCCACACCTTAAATTGCCCAAACAGTGATAATAGTAATAATTGCCATGCTCATAGTTCTTCCTTCGATCCCATCTCGAATCTCAATCTGGGTCTGGCTTGTGGTTAAATAATACTAATTTTAATGATATTGATAAGCTGGAAGATGCGCTGAAGTTATATGACGAGATGGTCCGGATGAAGCCACTGCCTAGCGAAGAGAAGATGAGTGTGCTATTCCCTCCCCCCGATCTCGATCATTATTGACAGAGAAGATGAATCAAATTGTGATGAAAGAAAGAAGAGCTCTTGCCGTTGTCTCAGTTTTCGTTCATTCTCAGCAATCATCACTATGTACAACTCCCACTGCTATCTGTACTGCTCTTTCGTTTTTCACTCCAAACCTTACATTGCCTTTTCATTCTGCTGCTTCTCCAAACAGTAATAATTGTCATGTTCCTACATCTTCTGGTCATCTCAAGTCTCAATCTGGGTCTGGGTTGAGATTGAATAATACTAATTTTAATGATATTAATAAGCTGGAAGATGCTATGAAGTTATATGATGAGATGGTCGGTATGAAGCCACTGCCTAGCGTTATTAACTTCAATAAACTGCTGGGTCGTGTTGTAAAGATGAAACAGTATTCGTCTGCAATTTCCCTTTTGAAAGATATGATGATGAGGGTTAAGGGCATTGAAGTGAATGATTATACATTTAATCGTTTGATTAATTGTTACTGCCTTATTGGTCGAGTGGATTTTGGGTTTTCTGTGTTGGGATTGTTTTATAAGCGCGGCTATTTGCCAGATACAACCACCTTTACCACATTACTCAAGGGGCTGTTTCAACAACATTGGGTTTCTCAGGCTCAAGGTTTGTTCAAGAAGATAATAGTTGAAAAGCTATGTCAACCCGATGAGATTATGTGTGAAACTGTAGTAATTGGGCTTTGTAAGGTGGGGAACACCGCCAAGGCCATTGACTTCATCAGGGACATGGAAAATGGAAATTTTAAACCCACCACCATTATCTACAACACTATTATTGACTGCCTGTTTAAGGATAAAATGGTAGATCAAGCTCTTGTTCTCTTACGCGAGATGATTGGAAAGGGCATTGCCCCAGATGTTGTGACTTACAACTGTTCGATTGGTGGCCTTTGCAATATGGGCAAGTGGAAGGAGGCCAAAAATCAATGGACTGAGATGATTGGTTTTGGAATTGCTCCAAATATTGTTACTTACACTAGTGTAATTGATTCGTTATGTAAGGAAGGATTGGTAGAAGATGCAGAAGATGTGTTCCAGAGCATGGTTCAGAGAGGTGAGACTCCTGATGTAGTCACGTACAGTGCACTAATGGATGGGTACTGTTTACAGGGCAAAGTAGATGAAGCAAGAAGAGTTTTTGATACCATGGTTTCTAATGGGCTTGTTCCTGACGTTGTCTGCTACAATATTTTGATGCACGGATATTTTAAGGAAATGAAGATGGACGAGGCCAGGCATCTATTCCAAGAGATTCGATGTAAAGGTTTAACTCCTTCAGTTCAAACTTACAACATTTTCTTGAAGGGGCTATTTCAATTCGGAAGGTGTGCTACTGCAAAAGAAGTTTTTAATGAGATGCTAGTCTGTGCGCCAAAACCTGATTTTCACACCTATTGTGTAATGCTTGATGGTTTTTGCAAGAAAGGGCATGTTGATGAAGCATTGGAGTTATTGCATAAGATGGAAATTGATGGAGTAGAGCTTCATATAGCTATGTATTGTATCATCATTGATGGATTGTGTAAAACTGGAGGACTTGATAAAGCACGAGATATTTTCAACAGTCTCTCTCTTAAAGGATTGGATCATGATGTTAAAACATATACCACAATGATTAATGGCCTTTGCCTAGAAGGCTTGCTGGAGGAAGCTAAAGAGCTTTTTGTGAAAATGGAAGAGAATGGTTGTTTGGCAAATGATATTACATACAACATTATTATCCGAGGTTTTCTTAAGAGAGGTAAATATGATGAGGTAGTGGTTTATCTTAAAGCAATGGATAGGAAAGGATTCTCCTTGGATCCATCTAACCTTTCATGTGTAATAGATTTAATGTCCAAAAAAGAAGATATTCTTCCCCTTCGTAAGATAATTGGGAAGCTTGATACCAGTAGCAGGACGCCAAACTCATCAATGTAGGATGAAGTGGGTTTTGTGGCTTATTTCAGTTTTTTGGTATATCGGACTCCTTCAATGCCATTTAAGGTATTCTGCTATTTTCTGTTTGGTATTGAAGTACTTTTGTTGTGGAGATTTGATGGAGAACTGTAGTTTCAACACATTCGAGGTCTTTCAACACATTCGAGGTCTTCCAACCCGTATCTCTGGAAGTGAAACAAATTGGATCTTTTGGGGAACCTGATTAGAGAGTGGAGGATCTTGCCTTTTCATCTCTGCAATGGTAAAGTTTTTCTTCACAGGTTATGTCTTTTAAGTGTCTTTCTTTATAATCTAAAAGTTCCAATTTTAATTTCTTGAATCTTGATGTACTTGCATGCTTTGTTTAAAGATTTGCTTTGAATAATTATAATTAGTGGCAAACACATTCATAGTTTGTCTGCCTCTTTAGTCTTTTTTGAGTGGCAACAGTTTAAACCTTATATTGCAGTAGGCTTCTGCTGCCACTTGGTGGGATTTTTAGCTCAACGATCCCATTGCTTGAAGTATTTCTTCTTGAGCCGGATCATGCCATGGCTCTTCATTACTGAATTCAGAACAAAGTTTTATCCATAATATTCTGCAACATCGTATCATTCTTATTGAAATTTTGGTAGTCTTCCAGATAGTCAGTGCTTGCTACATTGATATTCTAGTTAATAGTAAGGTGCTTGGATGATAAGCATTCTTTATTGTTGTGTTCCTCAAAAAGGTGCATGAACTTGAATGAATCCTACAGGCAGGGTCTTTATCCAATTGCTTGGCCATGTGGTTTTAAGATGGGAACATTATTCTGCTGTCATTTCCCTTTACAGAGACGTGTGCTTCAGGGAACTCGGTAAATTCTGCTGTCATTTCCCTTTACAGAGACGTGCTTCAGGGAACTCGGTAAATGAGTATACCATGAATATGGTAATCAACTGTTACTGCCTCGTGGGTTGAGGACTTTTTGGGGTTTCTCTACTTAACGTCTTCTTCTAGCATGGTTAAGTGCGCAAGTTTCCATCTTCAGCACTTCACCTTTGCAACAACACGGGGTTCCTGAGACTCAAGATTAGTTCAAGAAGATAAAGCGGTTATGTATGGAATCATGTCACCATCATTGACAACCTGAGGGGATAAATGGTAGATGAAGGTATTGCACTTTTACATTGGGCAATTAAAAATGGCATTGCCCCATATGTTAAATGCAGTTGTTTGATCCAGAGTTTTTGTAATTTGGGTAGATGGATTGAATCTGAGAAACCCGGGACTGGATTGCATTGGTTCTTGAAGTTTCCAAGATGGCTGCTATTCAAGCTAGGTATTAACATGCAGATCAAATGAATTTTTGAAAACCCTCACATCTGTAGAAATTCTTGATTGCTTTTGTAAATGCAAGCGTATTGCCATCTCTGTTATTGTTTTTCTTGCCGAAGTTGGCATTAAAATTTATTGGGCGTACTCCATTGAAGAGTCACATTGACTTAGTAGCTTATATGCATGTATGCTCATGATTTATAGACCGTATGACTTTCTTTCCCGTCGGTAGAAGATAAGGAGAAGAAATCGTTTCCTGAAGTTGTGGATTGTGAAGTAGTATATTAGAATAACACTTACAAACATTTCCTCGGATAGGGGCTTAGGGCATCTCCAATGCACAACACCATATTTGGTGCAATTTTTAAACTAAAATGGTGCAGTTTCAGCACCAATAACTATTTTAACTACAAATCATTCATATTATATTCTACATCAAAAATAATATTCTATAAACTATTATAATTTTCTTTCGTTTATCACCATACAAATTAATTTGTGACATATTTTGTATACAATAATTATTATGTTTCAAAATTAATAATTTTATGATATTTAATAAGTGAATATTTATTTAATATTTAATTAATAAATTTTGAAAATTAATTCATTCACTTGTGCATGATGAGATATGATAATGAACACATCTCAACTTTAAGTTTATGTTTTGTTTAGTGTCATTCTTATTTTTAATTTTATATTTGGTTTACTATCAGTTTTAAATTGTATGTTAGTGTTATGTGTAATGTATTTTATATTTATGAATTATAAAATTTTAAAAGTTTAATTGTGACTTTTTTTTAATAGAATTAGTGAAAATATTTATAAATTTAATTATTATGAAATATGAATTAATTTAAAAATATAAATAAAATTATAAATAAAAACTTGACATATATGCATAATTAAGAATATATGTAATGTTTATTTAATAGTTAAAATATCTAAAAATCATACAATAATATTTTTAAAACTAATATAAAATTTTTGAAAACAAAAATAGGGCTTGCACCAAATTTGAATGGTGCTACGTTTGAGTAAAATAGTGTGAGTTCTACACTATATTTGGTGATACATTGGAGATGACCTTATATATGACTGGAAATTGAATAGAATATTCTAATTTGACAGCAAATAAATACTTTTTGGTCTAATGGAATCACAACTTTTTGGCTTTTGGGTCTGCTTTAAAATCGACCATCCTACCCTCACTCTAGACCGGTTTTAATCGGAACTGGTCCGGCGAGTTAGACCCGGAATCGAAATCGGGCCCGATTCGTGAACCAAAACCGGCCATGGCTGTCGGTTATAGTTCAATGTTTTTCTGAACCGTAAACCGGCGGTTCGCCAAAAAAAAATATTTTGCTTACAAATATATTATAGAGCAAAATGCCAATTTGGTCACAAAACTGTACCAAACTAGTACTTTTAGTCATCAAACTATTTTTTCAGCCGAAATTGTCACTCAACTAAATTTTTTTGGTGTAAAAAATCTTTCTATCCATTTAGGCTGTTTGAACTAACGCAAAATACATTCACGTGATTTGCACACGCAAATTTATAGGGAAATATTTGTCCAACAAAATTTTATCTAATTAAAAAAAATAACACTCTTTATGTGGGCGTGTGGCAACTCCATCCATTATTTCCCTTCAGAGATTACACGCTCGTCGTGGTGGTGAATGACTAATCGGTATTACGTTCCAGACCAGTAAGGGAGGCACAAATTCCTCTGCCATGGGGGAGAGCATTTCCTCCAAATCCCTCATCTCCCTCTTAAACCCATCTTCCCTAGGATCATCATCATCAGAACCGTCATCGTCAACTCCACTGTTGATGGTGATGATTATGATCGGTATTATTATTAGAGTGGTTCCGGTCAGGCAGTCCGTTACCGTTGATGTTGTGCTGGTGGTGGTGGTGTTGAATTGCAGAGTTGTTCATCTTGTGATTGGGCGACGGCTTCGGAGTATGAACAACTTCCCCTGTCCTTAAAATTTATTGATTCCCCTGTCCTTAAAATGTTTCTGGGTTTCTGGGTTATATGCAGTTCAATGCGATGGGGAGTGCCCCTATGAGCGGCAACTTGCTTTGAGTAAAATGGCTGGTGCACAAGCTCTGATGCATCCCCAGGGTCAGCGAATTGGTGCTGCTAGCCAAGCAATCTATGATGGTGGATATGCCGGTATTGCTGCCCAGCCACCCATGTATTATCAGTAAAAAACCAAAAGAAGCTCTCTAGTCAGGAATCAAGTGTGATGATTATAGGCTGCTTTTCATTGCTTTAGATTTTACTTTTAGTTGTTGGGTCACAATATATCTCAGCAAGGTGTATGATTATGTAGCCTGTATTTTATTTTGGGGATGACGGATTCATTGGGGCTCGTCCCTCTGTTGAGTGGGCGAGAGCTACTACTTTATCAGGAGGGATCCTGAGCGATCCGTAAACAGAAGTGCCAACAAAACTTTTAAGAGCTTTGAAGCTTGCTGTAAATTGAAAAACTCAACGAAGGAATTAAAAAGAAAAAAAAAGTTGCGAAGAAGACGATGAGATGTGCCTTAATGATGGGATTAGATTTTTTGTCCTTAAAATTTATTAATTTTACATTTTTGTCCCTTCAAATTCATGCCGTTATAAATTTGACATTTTAAATTGACCAAATTCAAATTCATGCCGTTATAAGTAATAGTTTGGTGACCAAATTGGCATTTTGCTCTATATTATATTTAATTATTTCACATAAATTTCTTGAATTTTCTCACATATTCTCTCATAATCTCTTATTACTTTTAAAATTATTGCATTTTATTCAATTATTTACTTTAATATATTTCATTTCATTCACTTTGTTATCTGATTCTCATTGTTAGTTGTTTATTTTGTTAATTGTTATTGTTAGTTTAGAAGTAAGATTCTTAAATTTAATCACTTATGGTGTGTTTTACGTTGAATCATGTATATTGATTTTTTTATGAATGAAAAATGTGATTAACTAATATATTGAATTATTAAATTTTCTCATTATCTAATAGTATTAATGGTTGGTTATTAAACTATAATTATATTAAAATAAAAGATTACTTATGATTAACAATATTAACTTGAATTATCACGTGTTCTTGTATAATGAATGAATAAATTCATATAAATACATGATTAAACTCATAGTTTAATATTCAAATAATATCAATTATTATTCATATTCATTATGGTAAAACCATTAGTAACATGTTAATGGTAATGAATATTTAATTACTCACAAATATAGAGTATTTTTCATTTTATTATATTTTGTATATATATACATCATTACATCTACGTGGTAATTTAAGTTACTTTTCAATTATATCAAATTTGTATATATTGTATTTATTTTTTTCAAATTTAATGTTAAAAATTCGAACGTAAAAAATCGTGAATGACCGAAACAGTGGCAGAACCGAAACCGTGAACTGGCTGTTCAGGAACCGTAACCGTGAGGCCAAGGGCCGAATCAAATTCCATTATTCGTGGAACCGTAAACCGACGGTTTGTGAATGGTGGTCATGTTTACCTCACTCCATAATGTATGCTTTAATAAGAATTACCCTTAATTCGAAACTTTGGGTAAATGTATGACTCAACATGAATGAGTCTCATAAATTCGAAACTTCTTGTAAAATGTTTACCTGTATGGAAGGTTTGCTGGAGGAAGCTAAAGAGCTTTTTGTGAAAATGGAAGAGAATGGTTGCTTGGCAAATGATATTACATACAACGCTATTGTCCGAGGTTTTCTTAAGGAAGGTAAATATGATGAGGTAGTGGTTTATCTTAAAGCAATGGATAGGAAAGGATTCTCCTTGGATTCATCAAACCTTTCAAATGTGGTAGATTTGATTTCCCAAAGAAAATGTTCTTCGTCCTCTTAAGGTAATTCAGAAGTTTGATCTCAGTAGCAGGATGTCAAACCCAGCAATGTAGGACAAAGTGGGTTGTGTCACTCGTTTCAGTTTTTTTGGATCTCTGGCTCCTTCAGTGCCACGGAAGATATTTTACTATTTTCAGTTTGGCCATTGAAGTACTTTTGTTATGGACACTCAATGGAGCCTTTTAAGTTTCAACACATTCGAGGTGTTCCAAGGAAGTGGAACAAATTGAAAGTTTTGGCAAGGCCTTTTGATTAGAGAGTGGACGATCTTGGCTTTTCGTTTCTGCCAATATTAAACTATCTTTCATAGGGTATGTCTTTAAGCATCTTTCTTTGTTATTTAAAACTTTCAATTTTAATTTCTTGAATCTTGACATACATGCATGCTTTGCTTAAAGATATGCTTTTGAATAATAGCAATAAGATAATGGCAGACACATGGATAGTTTGTGCTTGGCATCATGCATCGATGCCGTGGATCTTTAGAGTTTTTTGAGTTGTAACAGTTTAACCATCATATTATAGTAGTCTTTTTGCTGCACTCTTGGTGGGATTTAACACAATGGTTCTATTGGTTTAAGTCTTTCTAGTTGAATAGGATCATGCCGTGGATCTTCATAACTGACTTCAGCCGAAGTGTTTCTTGTTGAAGTCTTTATGAAAGGTTGTCTCATGTTATTATATTGGCAGCCAAGTCTTTGGATGCATATACCTTTTCCACTTTAGTTGATTCACTTGCAGGGAAGCAAAATAGTCCTCTTATTAAGATAATGCTGCAGATTGATCCTGATGGCAAGAAAGCCGTAAGGGGATGATAAGGTGGAACTTACCACTGATAGCAAATTTTTTGGGTTCTCTAGAGGTTCCTGCGTTTGTATGAATTTGGTTCCCAATTTTATAGTAATTCCTGCCAAGATGACGGATCCTGTCGTGGGTGACTCTACATGAGCTTCGGAGTTGATCTGTATGTTGATTTACCATTTTGGAATTAAGGAACGTTTGAAACTTAGCCACATTTTGGGAAGACTAAAGAATTATAGTTGATGGTAGCAAACCCAAAATTTTGTTGAGACTATGTCATTAGAGTGGCTGAATGATGCAGCTGTTTATCTGTTATGTCAATACTATGAATGTTTTTGTATTCTTTAGTATCATTGACTATCTAAAATTTTATCCTTGATTTGCTAAACCTTCATATATGAACAGGTAGGATCTACAATTGCTCTTTCCAGTAGTTATACTTGCATTCACATGGTTAAAATTCATCTTTAGCAGTACTTCCGTCTCTTAAGTGCTTTTTTTGCATGTTGTGACTCAAACACATTTGTGTGATTGCTGATGCATTTCTCATCTTTTGTGTGCTTGAAGTTGTTTCACGAACTTTGTTGTACTGCATATTTTGCTTTTGATTGTTTGCTTATCTGACCAATTCTGTGTACAGTCTATTGTTTAGTTCACATAATATTGACATCTCTAAATGTGCCTCAATTCTGGCTCCAGATGCATATATTGTACCTATATGAAGATTCCAAGTTATCAATTAGGTGCACTTGTCCAAGTCTTAATTCTACTGTTGTCTTGATTAAGATTGGCATTTAATTCTGAGGATTTGCCCAGGTTGCAAGTACATATTTCTTTTTTAACTCCCTTTTAACATTTGGTGTTTCATACAGGCACTAGTTCAAACAATTTCTCCCAATGCTGGTGTTGAGGGTGGTGTAGTTTGCAAACTAAATGGCTCAAGATTATACCAACCTAGGATATGATGCAGCTAAAGGTGTGATCTGAATCTCCTGCTTTGTCAGTATTTCCTATTTCTTCCGAGTGCTTGTGCCGTTTGGACCGATTGAATGCCGACATTGTACAGACTGGAATTACAAACCCGTTACCATCAACTTTATTCCTTTTCCCGATATTAGAACTGGCTACTTATAGGCATACAGGCTGCTTATAACTAGGCGGGTCATACTTGATAGTGATTTGATGTCTTAAATACATAATGATTGATTTTAAAGATTGTTTGAATGACAGATGAAAGGCTATGTAACAGAACTAACTAAACAAGTAAACTCATGTTTCTTCATGCATTACTATAAGCTTAGTGTAAGAAGCACATTCAACAATATGTGCAGTTCTGTAAACAAATTTAATCACAATACAACAACAACAATCAACAATTAGAATCGGTTATATGCATTACACTTTTGCTATTGTTTTCGATCGAAAAGCATTTTCCATTTATGTTTTTTTTTTTTTTTGTAATTTTTATTATAAAATGTAACAAAATCTCATGTTGGTTGTCCGCCTGTCCTGACCTTATTCATTTTCATTAGGAAAAGTTAGGAATAAGTGTTTTATATGTAAAAGTTAGGAATAAGTAAAACAATATGATTGTTTTTTTTTCCTTTTTTTTTTCTTATAAGTTAATAAGAGTTCTTCTACCAAAACATACTTTTGCTTAATATAGTAGTACAGATTTTAATTACTTGGATCATTAGAATGTGAGATAGTCTCGTATATAAAACTTGAATATGAATTTCATTTTATCGTATAAAGTATAAAAATTTAGCTCATAAAATAAAAAAAATTTAAAGTATCAAATATTAGTGTATAATATATAAAAATTTAGCGTAATAACATATAAAATATAATTTACATATGACGTTCCATACCCACAAAGAGTTTTTGCATAAGTATTTATAAACAAAGAACCTGCTTACAAATAGACAACGTTTAAATAAAACAAGAATTAAGAGTAAAAACATAAAAGAAAATTTAAAAATAAGTTATGTTGCTTATAAGTTGCTATTAAAAAAAAGAAGATAACAGATGGATCACTTTTACACCAAAAAAGGAAAAAAAAAAAAGGTGAATCAAACGAACGACGTCGTTCGGAAATGAAAACAAATTAGTAAATAAAAATTGTTTAACGTAGGACGTGTTTTAACAAAACCGCCGGGAAATGACGGCGTTTGGATCCTTGACTTCCGAGGAATCCTCGTATTCTTCTCAGTTCTCATCGTCCCAGTTCTGCTTCGTTCAGTGGCTCTTCTGGGTTTTGTTCATTGTTAAACGATGGTCATAAGAAGAGTTTTTGTTTCTGTGACTCAGAAGAAAGCCGAAGAAGGTACGGCTACTACTCTTCTTAGCAATACGTTTATTTCTTCAAATTCAAACCCCCAATTTGCATTTCATTCTGCCGCCGCTGCTACTGCAACCGTTAGTACTACAAATCAAAATCATCTCCTCTCTAGGAAGACTTTCAAGATTCAATCTGGGTTGAGGGACGACATTCATAAAATCAATAAACTTGATGATGCTCTTAGATTGTACAATCAGATGGTACAAATGAGGCCTCCTCCTACTATTATTCAGTTCAATCAAGTTCTTAGCCGTGTTGTTAAGATGGAGCATTATTCTTCCGCCATTTCCCTTTTCAGGGATTTGTGGGTTTTGAACGGCATTTATGTCAGTGAATACACCTTGAATATTGTCATTAATTGTTATTGCCTTGTGGGTCGGGTTGATTTGGGGTTTTCTGTATTGGGATGCTTTATCAAGCGTAACATCGTGCCTAATGTGTCCACTTTTAGCACTTTACTCAAGGGTCTTGTACGAGGGGATAGGATTCAGGAGGCACTAGATTTGTTCAGGAAAGTTATTTATGAAAAACTGTGCGAGCCCAATGAGGTTATGTTTGGGATTGTAATAGATGGGCTCTGTAAGGCGGGCAAGACTAGTGAAGCCGTTGAATTACTCGGAGCAATTTGGGAGAGAAGGAAATGTAAGCCTAGTGTGCAGGCGTATACTACTATCATTGACTGTTTGTGCAAGGATAGAATGGTTGATGAAGCTCTTGACCTTTTACGTGACATGACCCACAAGGGCGTTGCCCCTACTGTTGTAACTTACAATTGTTTGATACAGGGTTTCTGTAATTTAGGTAAATGGGAGGTTGTTAAAATGCTCTTGACCGAAATGAGAGGTCTTGAAATTGTTCCAGATGTTTTTACTTTTAGTATATTGGTGGATGCACTATGTAAGGAGGGGAGGGTAAACGAAGCGGAAAAAGTGGTTCTGAGCATGATTCAGCTAGGTGAGAGGCCTAATATGGTTACATATGATTCACTGATGCATGGTTACTGTTTACATGGTCGAATAGATGACGCAAGGAGAGTTTTTGATACGTTGATTGCTAGAGGCCTTAGTCCTAGTATTCTTAGCTATGGTACATTGATCAATGGTTATTTCAAGAACATAAATGAGGAAGCAGCCATGAAGCTCTTCAGAGAGATGCCGCATAAAGGTTTAAGACCTAATACCGTTATTTATACCACTGTATTGCAGGGCTTGTTTAAGGTAGGAAGTTATATAACTGCAAGAGAAGTTTTTAATGAGATGCAAGCTGCTTCCCTAGACGCTAATTTTCATACTCACTGTGTAATGCTCGATGGTTTATGCAAGAGTGGACATGTTGATGAAGCTTTGGATTTAATTCACAAGATGGAAGTTAATGGAGTAAATCTTCGTGTAAACATGTACAACATCATCCTTGATGGATTGTGCAAGAGTGGGAGGCTTGACAGTGCTTGGCATATTTTCCGCAGTCTCCCGGTTAAAGGATTGCATCCTGATTGTGTGTCATATACCACAATGATACATGGTCTTTGTTTAGAAGGTTTGCTAAACGAAGCTAAGGAGTTTTTTAAGAAAATGGAAGAGGATGGTTACACCCCAGGCTGGATCACATATGATGTTATTATTCAGGGACTCCTGAAGGGAGGTGCACATGATGATGCAGCTGCATATATGGAAGAAATGAATAAGAGAGGATTCTCATGGCATTTGCCTAATTCTTCCATTCCACAAGATTCATTTGAAGAGACTAAAGACGATCCTTCTCTTCTTGAGATAATTCAGACTTTTGCTGCCAATAGAGAGAAACCAAAGTGATACATGGAGGATAAGGGCATGTTATACTTATTTTGGCATTCAATGGAAGCTCCAGAGGTCCCACTATTTGTCGGATCCTAAATTTCAATTTTGATGCGAGGCACATCATGCAGATTTGGCATTGATCTCGTTGTCAGGATCTATCATTTTGGAGTTGAAGATTGTCTATAAAGGATGGTTAGAGAAGCACCCTTGGGCATATTATGGGGAGTCCAAGGTATAAAACTGAAGCCCAACGTGCAAATATTTGTAGAGGCTCTCCAATTAGCATGGATTAATGACGCTGTTGTTTCCCTGTCAGCATCTTTGTTGACTATCTGCTGTTTACATTCTTATTTTATTGAACCTGCATATATGCATTCATCATGTCAATGTCTTAGTTAATTTGTATTCACATGCACATATATATGATGGCCGTGACAATGAACCTGCATATATGCATACATCACAAGGTTCTTTAGGTTACTGAAATCCAGAAACTATTTTTCTTTTGTGGTTGAATACCTTTTGGTAAACAATGGCATTCCTTTTGGAACAAAAAAGAAGTACATTTATGCATGCCTTCTTTTTTGATTTATTAGTAAACTAAATTGACTTTTGCCATGCCTTCTTTTTTGATTTATTAGTAAACTAAATTGACTTTTGCAATTGCAAACTGAATTTAGAAAAGAAACATTCACAACCTTTTTCCTTGCTGCACATGTGAATGTTCCATTATGATGTTCAAAGATCTTAAGATAAGGTAAAATGAATTTGAAATGTTTACATCCATTTGAGTTTAGTTTTCAAACCTTTGAAATTAACTGCACACACTATTCTGAGAGAGTGGCTCACTTGTTACAACTAGTTGCTCATTATCTGAACAAGATAATTTTATTTGAAAAATCATGTTTGCACTAAACATTGTGACTACAATTTGATTTTTGCATTGGATAGACCAGTAAGGGCAATCATATTTTCTTTTGAGACCTGCTTAGTCCTTCTGGGTAACTGCTAGTTTCTTTTTCTAGATTTCATCTATTGAGCCACATGAAATTTGGTTGGACATACCACGAACTCTGGTTCTTAGATTTTTGGTTTTTGTAATTTGAGTTTTCTGCTCAGTCCTTGTGCAAAATTCGGAAAGAATTTTTTCAATTTCTGTTGGTTCAGGTTAGCTCTGCTTGCAACATATTGTCCATGAAGAAATCACAGCAACAGAATTTCTTTGAAAGATTGGAAATAAGGCTTTGCAGCAGGAATTGGACGCTCCCAGATGTAAAAACTTAAGCTTAGGCCTTGCGGTTACTGCATTGAGGAAGTAACCAATTGTTAAAACTGGTATTTAGAACTTTAATACAGACTTTGCTGTTGTCTAATATGCTGCATACAGTTTTTGTTTGTTGGATGTTAATAATTCCAATCTGTTGCTTGATTTTACTGCAGTTATTGTATGCTAGTTGTCAATCTGGCAATGTTGACTGCAGATTTTCTGAATGGTCTAGAGTTTTGTATTGGCAGTACAAAAACTGTTGGTTTTTACTTTGGTGTCTTGAGAGTGACTAGTTGTTAGTACCCCTCAGTTGAGTAATAATTGTTATCTGCTAAGAATGCCTAAATAGTTCCTTGGTCTTCTCCAAAAACCATTATTATAATTATTTTTAATGTTAATTCTTAGGTGCTTTGATGTTAAATGTGAAATGATGCCTGTTTTAGTTAGAAGAGATTCATGCCGATGTGAAAGAAAATGTTAAACTGATGGATCACTGTTAAAGTTTTATTGTGTTGCAAAAAAAATTCTTTACATTGTTTCTGTTTCTTTTGCATTTTGTTTTTCCTTGTTTTTGACTGCTTTTTCCATCTTCTCACACTGATTTTGATATTCTGAAATGAAGAATTGTAATGATAATTGATCTCTATTTCTGAAATATGTATTGCAGTCTGGGGAAGTTCAATTTGGAACGCTATTACGGTGGCTAAGATCTGGGAGAATGGCATGAGAATCAAGTTTAAAATTTTCTTTCATTTTGGCTCTTTATAGGGTATAGTCTATTGCTGCCTCTAATTAGGCAAAAGGAAAAGAAAAGTGAATTTGGAAAGTAGTTCCTTGGGGCTTGAAAAATGTGAAAAGGAAAGTGAAGGCAAGAATTGTTGGTTGGATAAGTTCAATGTTACTCCAGATCGGTAAAAGCCTGTTATATATAGCAAGATGAAAAGTTTTTGGAATTTCTGCATCATCAGATGAATCATTATGTGAGATGCAAGTGAACAAAATTAGTATAATTTGTACTGCCTTACTCATACTTCATTGCCTTTTGTAGAATATAAAAGATATTGCATCTTTTTTAACTGTTCTAATCACTTTGAGATTGGTGGCTAAAGCTGTAGATCTCTTTATTATGACCAATGTTCAAAATAGAGGATATAATGTTCTATAGATGTAGTTGACACTTGAAAGTTTTGGCATCTGATGTTCTAAACATGTAGTTGACACTTCAAGTTTTGGCATCATCAGCTGCCCAATTGGTCGGTACCTTTTTTTTTTTTTTCTCCATTCGGTGTGGGCGTCAAGCTCGGCTTCCTTCTCATCAAAGAAGTCGAAATTGTTGAAGCTTAGCAATGGTTGCCACAGCCAGACATCGTGACGAAAAATCACATGGTCACAGCCCAATCACGACAACTACACGGCCAATTAACCTTGAAAACTCAGGCTCCCTTTAGGTAGATTGTTTTTTAATTTTATTATAATTTTTTTTTTTTGAAATTTTGTGAATGTTTGGATTAATAATTTTATTTTATTAGGATTTGTATAAGAGATTATTTTATTAATAAAAAGTTTGAAATTTAGATTTGAATTAATATTTTATTAGTTTGTTTTGATAAGAATTGTGTTAGAAATAATTATTTATTATTAAAATTTAAAATTTAATATTTAATTTATAAAAATTACTGTAGTGAAAATAATTACTATAATATCATTTTTAGTTTTAAAAAATTTTGTAAAAAAATTAAAATAAATAAATAAATTATTTTATAATTGTCAAATAAATCAAAAAAATGCAACAACCAAACATAGCCTTAAAATCAGTAACCTCATTTTTTGGTTTAAAAAGTTTTGTAAAAAAAAAAAAAAAAAATTATTTTATAATTGAAAATTAAATAAAAAAAAATGCAACAACCAAATATAGCTTTAAAATCACTCACGAACGTCACGGCCAATTAACTTTAAAAACTTCAAATCACTCACTTTACTCATAAATTGGCCGTCAATTTGCTAAAGGGGATTTTGTGAGCAGCACATCAGCTCTGTCTAGTCAATTTGCTAATTTGAGTACAAAATGCTGCTAATTGATGAAGCTTTTAGCTAGACAGCAAAGAGTTTGGATGCTTTTGCAAAGCGGAGGAACATGAATAATAATTCAAAAAAAAAAACTCATAAATTGGCCGTGACATTTTAAACCGGAATCAAACCATTCATAAATTGTCCGTGACATTTTAAACCGGAATCAAACCATCGAAGTCAAATACGCGCTTTTTCCTTATTTAATGAATATCGCTTTAGATAATTAATCGTTAGCTAGGGTAATTTTAATTTGTCCCGACCAAGCTAACCGTGACAAATGTTTGTAAAACTTTGCAAGGACTAATGCATATAACTTTGTACATTAAAGTAATAATTCATTTCATATAGAATGGTACGTGTCAAAATTAAAGTAATAATTGATTTCATTTAGAATGATATGTGTCAAAAGAATCAAACTCAAATTAGAGGATTTTTTTTTTAAAAACAAGGAGATTACGTTAAGTTGACAGATAGAAATAAAACTTTTTTACTCAAATAATCTTTAAGTTCACCGATAGGGATAAAATCCATATCACTTAACGCAATGATATGAATAATACTAATATATAATCTATATAGTCGATCTCATCTTATAGGATAAAGGTTTTGTTAGTGTTTATACTAAATTTAATGAGATGAGATTCTCTATTCAATATTATCATGTCTTATCTTGTATTACATTAAAACTACTTAGAGTTCACTCATATCTTGGTTAGGATCTATTAATTATAAACTAATTTTAGTACTATTTATATTTTTATTATTTTAAATATTAAATAGAATATAACATGATAATATTATACAGAAGATCTGATCTCAAACTTAATGAGGAATAATACTTAATAGTTATCTAAAAGAATCTGCTTGATAGTTAATTGGCATGGGAGACTTATTGGGATTTGAAACAAATTGTCATTAGAGTTCAATGAATTATTCTAAATTACTTCTTAAACTTATTCATACAAATTATGATATCAGTTCATATCCACACCAATAAGATTGAACTTAATTAAAAAAATAAAAATAAAAATTTCTAAAACAAAGCATACCAAGTGAGTAAATTGGAAAAGAATGAATAATTTTGAACTTTTTATTATCTGAATTGATTTATATAACAAAATTTAATGTATTATAATCTATATTAAATTTGTAAATAAATTAATATTAAAGTTATTAAACTTTCATCATTTTTTGTTAATTTACTCTCCAAACATTTATTTTTATTTTTAACAAAAGGAATACGCACTGTCCACGGTCCACCTCGCCCCTAGTCAACTAAAATACCAACCAAATAATCTGTTGGCTGCCGACCCCGACTGCCATGATTGGAAAATCCAGAATTTCAGCATTTTGGATTTGTACGCTCTATTCTTGCAATTCTATCCAATTTCTTCATCTACATTCTACCATAATTTAATTCCTTCATTTCTACTCATTACTCAATTTGGTTTACCACTAAACAAATTCCTACTACCCTTTTAAGCTATCTTGTTTGTTTCATAGGGTCGCACGTCTTTGTAAGTTGTAAATGCAAAAGATTGAGAGGGGTCATCTTTCACGTCAGCGTTTGTGAATTGAATTTTGGGAGTGGGTTTTGATTGTTAAATTTAATCTGGAGTGGAAAAGTGCAATTCAAGGTTGATTTTTTTTTGTGGGAATTTTTTGTTTTTCTTGATTCGGGAATAAGTTGGCTGGGATGTTGGGAATTTCTCCAATCAAAAAATTTGAAGTTACTGTCACGCCCCAATCTGACGTGGCACGGCCACACGAGTGGAGATCGATTCCAAACGTGCGAAACCTCACTTCCCGATTATCTTTAGTATCCTCAAGTCGTCGATTTAACTTAACAATTCATAACATTCATCATAATCACTAATCTAGTATCCTCTATAAATAAACATCACATTTGGGCCATGAACGTAAGATTTAAACCATTGGAAAACAATTAAAATTCGAAAATTTCTTCTTCGCTGAAAATCTCCCCGCGTCGCGACGCACAGCCCTTCAGCGTCGCGACGCCGGTGCACGTCGCGACGCGCGGACAGAAAAATTCTCTGCCATGTTTTTGCCCTCTGGGCGTCGCGACGCGGAGTACCGGCGTCGCGACGCCGGGCCTTTTTCCACCAAAAATCGATTTTTCCTCTTCTTTTTCTTTCCAACTCAAAACTCTTTCAAAAACCACATCAAATACACACACCAAAGCTGCAATTACATCATTCTAATATCTCAATTGCTCTTTATGATTCACGATACACATTCCCACGTCAACAACATCATTATACTACGAATCTTCACTATGATCAAAAGATTGGATAAAATGTACTAACATCAACAATTCCATCATACATGTTGGCATCGAAATCAACATATAACTGTACATATTGACATCAAATCTCATGTTCATACATCATTCTTCCCAAAATAGTTCTATACAACTTCCTTATGATCTATACAAAATCACATGTCCTCAAAATAACTTTCCCTACTTGTCATCCACAAAATCTTAACGGAAAGTCTTAGAATCTGCAAAAATCCACAACATTGGTGGTATGAGCATACACTATGCCCAGTAAGTGATATCGATATTCCTTTACCGGTTGAGCCTGTTATATATATAATATACTTTCACAAAAACATTTCACACATGAAAACTCACATTTGGAAACATTTCAATTCATACACATACATATCATAGCAAGTGGCACATTCGTTTTCAATCACATTACGAATACATTTAATACTTGTCATTTAGCTCAAGAATGGTTCAAGTAACTCTCGGTACACTGGATCCAGGCCTGACTGTTTATCTCGTCAGGTAGGCCATTACATTGGTTCCTAGCTGTTTATCCCGCTAGGTAGGCCATTACATTATTTGGAACATGTTCCTACCAATCATTCCAAGAAGCATTCAAGAGCCCATTAACATTTCAAATCCATTCAAACATTTCATCAAACACTTTACTTTCACAAAAAGCCACTGCATTACATTTTCATATGCATAAAAGCTATAATCTAACACAAGCTCAAACCATTTCCATATAATAACATAACAGATTTTCCCAAGTATGTTTATCAAAATCAAGTAAAACATAAAGGAACATCAAACCACTTACTTGAAAATCACCCTTCTCTCTTGCCCTTAACTTATGTCACAAAACACTTCTTTGATTCACTTACCTATCATAATAAAAGATTTCCACCACTTAATTACTCAATTTCCTATCACAATAAAACTTTAACCTCTTATAAATCTAAAACAATAATTAAAGACACTACTTATGGATAAAGAGGTTAGAGAGTTCCTTACCTCAAAATGATTGGATTTGAAGGGTAGTTAATTCCTCCTTCTTCTTCAATTCACCCCTTCTTCTTCTTGCCCTAGTTTGGAGAGGGAAAAAAAAGTGAAATTGGGGAAGGAAATAAAGCTTTAAGTCTACCAAGAAAATAGGTCTTAAGACCAAGTTTGTCAAAATTGCTAAGAAGTCCCTCTAGTTTTCTTATTTATGAATTGATCCTTATGTTGGTTTTATGGGTATTATAGTTACAGTTACAAATTGGGTTCTGATTTGATGAGAAGAAAAGGGCTCTGTTGGGTCCTAGTGAGTTCTCCATTAGAGACCGAAAATTGAAATTGTGGGTCGTGGTGGAGAAGAAAGTTGTGATTTTGGGTTTTTTGGCTGATTCTTGAATATTCAAAGATTTGTTGATTTTTAAGGGGAGGAGGAAGAAGTGCTTAACAGTATGGCAGTGCCATGGAGTATAACACTTTGGTTAGCAAATATGATATGGACGGCAATTAGTAGTTGGGTTGTGTCTTGCTTGTCTGTTGCCGATGAGATTGCTAGCTCTCTCAGAACTGGCGATATTGGTCCTTTCCATGTTGGTTGATTTGGATTTGGTGAATGTATATTCTGGTTTGTTTACCAAATATCCATATGTAAATGTTAGTTTTGGAATCAAATTCAATACCATGTTTGTTTTCTTTTTTTTCCCTTCTTTTTGGCTGTTGGGGTGGTCTAAAGTAGTGAAACTGGTTCATTCACGTGTGAATTCACTCATTGTATCTGTAAGTTGTTCTGGCCGATTGACCTGGTAGCAATTGTGAATATTCCACCTCATCAAAGAGTTGGACTTTGTGTCACATGTGAATTCACTCATTGTAAAACTATCTGAATTGAACTTGTGGTAATTGTGAATATTATAGCTCATCAAAGAGTTGAATTTGTTTTGGCACATCTTTGGTACTTTATTTGTGTTCTCCTCTACTAAAATATTTGTTTTGGTTGTTCTGTTTTGATCTATTTTTGGGTAAGTGTTCTGTTTTGACCAATTATTCTGTTTTGCTTGTATTTTTAATTTAGATATACATTACTAAATCTAAATCTTCTTGGGCTGCAAAATTTAGTTTAGGGATTAAGTGAGGGGCATGATTTGTTCAAATGTGGGAACCAGGTAAATGGTTAGGATTTAGGCCAAAATTGGTTTGTTTCTGGTTAGTTGTTTCTCCGTAAAATATTTCTGATCCATTGTGGTAATTTAAAGAATAAGATTACGTTTTATTCGTGATCCATGGTGTTTCATTGAAGCCCCATATTGTGTGGTTGATGTTGCTAATGGTAGTTTTAGCATTACCACTCTGAATTGATAAGAGTGGTTGTGTCATGTTATGCATTTGGGAATTATACACAAAATGTAGTTACCTATAAAAATTCCCTTCTTGTCAACTTTCTGGTTGCCGTTTCTTGTTTTGTTTGGATGTCAATCTTGAATTCAATTGTCAGGGTGAGAGTTACAGGATTTGTTCGAAATTGGTCATGTTGTTTGAATGTCAATCTTGAACTTGATTTTTCCTTGAGTGAAGTTTTAGATTCTTTTTCAGATTTTCATGCCATCTTGAACTAGAGGTGAAAACTTAATGCAGTTAACTAATCTTTAAGGCAGAAGAGTATTTAGGGTGTTGATTGTGTTCTTGAGTCTTTTGTAGTTATTGGAGTTCCGGAAGAGCAAGACTTGAAGACCATGCCAGTGCCATGTAATTATGACTCTAGGGAGGTTGGCACCTATCTAATTCTCTGGCATGCTTGAGAGTTAGCAATCAGCATATCTTGAAGGGGCATAATATGTTCTTTCCATTCTGGTTTATTTAACAATTCAACCTGAGAAAACCCCTCACTAATCTTTGATCATTAGTTGATTCCATAACACTTAATCGAATTCAATAGAATACAAACTTGGTTTTCTGATATGTACTTGTCTTGGAAATTGTTGTTGCTGTTGGAATTAGAGATACACATTTCTCTATCTGAGGCTTCTTTTTTCTGGTTGAACATATGTTATGTTTCCTTGCCCTGTTTCGCTCTTATCCTTGTTGATTTGTATCAGTTACAAGTTAGTTGAAGCAAGAGTGTAGTACACTTGGATGCATAATACCTCGGGTCTCCTGTTCAATGATCTACTTCACCTGAAAAACTTTTAACTTAGGTCTGGAGATTTAACATTTGAAACTAAATTGACTTTGTCTATAAGTAGAATTTGTTAGTTTGATGATGTATTATTCTCACCCTGCCTAACCAACAGGAGAAAGAGGTGGTGGAGGGGAGGATCTTTGATCCTTCCAGTGTCTATGGCCTCTTCTATTTAATTTAACATTGATCTTATATCTCAAGGTGTTGAAGAGTTTATCCAGTGGTAAAAGCACATGCTATATTGGCCATTCCCAAACTGTTTCTGGAGTTACATGCAAACAATCATGCAGCTAATGTCCCTCTACACCTGTAATGCTGTAGCTGTTGGTTGGTATTTTCCACTGTAGGGCCGACTAATCCCGTGCTTGGTTATGACCATTCTATCATATTGTAAATGTACTTGGAAGTGATTTTCTTCGAACTTTTGGTTATTCAGGTCCGTCAAATTTCATCATTAAAAGAAGAAAGTGAGCAGATGGAATTCTGTTTTTCCTGTGATTTTCAAGGACTATTCTAAAGTTGATACTAAAATTTCAATGTCCTTGAAGAATCATAGTGTCTGATACTTAAACAAGTCCCGTGTGATAGCACAAATAGCCTAATAAAGTGTACATTTGACATTTCTGATGCAAATTGAAATGAGATAGAATGAATACTGAAAATGAAGGTTCGTATCTGTCAATGAAGTGCACATTTGCTTTACTTTAACCTCTCCATTGTTTTATTAATTGTGTCCATGTCCGAGAAGAATGCAGCTGAAAATTTTATTCATTAGTTCAAGTATACTTTTTTCTTTTTCATTGTTTTACTTTGGTCTATATCCTTCTGATTACTTAATAATCAATCTTTGTTTTTCAGTCTCCTTTCCAGGCCTGTTCTTCATATTCTTTTCCCTTCTCAAAAGGGCTCAAAGTTTATTGAAATCAATGAATTTTTTCATGGATAGCAGGAGTGAGATATTCTGTTATACGGCGATGAGCCTCCTGTGTCAAATGGAGACCGTCCCAATGTCTGTATCGAGATGGATTAGGACAAACAGGCACTCCTGAAGATCAACAGGATCTGTTCCTATCATAGTTATAAGGCTCTCCAATTCCACAGCAAGGTTTCAATAATGATGTTCTGTCGAAACCTTCGCATAAAAAAGAAAAGAAAATCAATCAAAGTATTATGCATTCATGTGTGGTTTAAGAAAATTGACTGAAGTTGTGAAAGAATGAATCCTCACCAAGTGCAGGTCCATTGCGAAGAACATATTCAAAGGCATTGTAATAATCAGCTTAGATTATCTTTGCATGAGGAAACTTCAACCTGAGTGATTTCAAAGCTTTCTTGAGAATATTATTGAAGTATATTGAAAGGTTATTTACACTCCTCAAGCAACCTTGATTGTCCTTGGCATCTTTAGGGAATAAAACCAAATGAATAGGGAGGCACCCCAGAGGAATTGCTCCTGGAACTATGATCTTGTTTGCACCTAGCCTTATTATCATGCATTATGAACATGATAAAATATGATGATAAATCAATTGCTAAGTGTAACTTTGAGGAAATTGGTTTAATTTTGTAGCATTGGCAATTGCTTTAGGGATGCATGGAACATAATCCTTGATTTGTTGAATGGATTTGTTCTGGATCAATGCATAGCCAATGTCATTGTTTCCAATATCACCAACCAGGATCAGGGCCTTCTTAAGCCTGTTTGAACATTCTGACAAAACAAATCCATACATAGTTCAAAACAAATGAAGGAAAATCAAATGGGATTAGACAAAACTGGATTTTCTTAATGACAGACCAGTTGATGTTGAACAAAAGGAATTAAGTTATTGTCCGTCCGTATACGTAGGTCACATTGACCGACCCACATAACTTTTTGTCTCATTTATTTTTTTTGTTATTATTCTCTAATATTATTTTTGGTTATTAAATATAACGTGAGATCCATTTTTCCCTAACACTCAAACATAACACAGTAATTCAATTCGAGGATTCATAACTTTCGAGCGCTACAACGCTTTTGCCTAATAAAGTGTACATTTCTCATACAAATTGAAATGAAATAGAATGAATACTGAAAATGAATGTTCATCTTGTCAATGAAGTGTAACAATTGCCTTATTTTAACCTCTCCGTTGTTTTATTAATTGTGCCAATGCCCAAGAAGAATGCAGCTGAAATTTTATTCATTAGTGCAAGTACATTTTTCTCTTTCATTGTTTTATATCCATCTGATTACTTATTAATCAATCTATGTTTTTCAGTCTCCTTCCCAGGCCTGTTCTTCATATTTTGTGTCCCTTTTCAAAAGGGCTCAAAGTTTACTAAGATCAATGAATAGCTGCAAGGATAGCGGGAGTGAGATATTCTGTTATAAGGCGATGAGCCTCTTGTGTCAAATGGTCACCATCCCAGTGTATGTATCGGGATGGATTAGGACAAACAGGCACTCCTTGAGATCCACATAACCTGTTCCTATCATAGTTATAAGGGCCTCCAATTCCACAGCAAGCTTTTAATAATGATGTTCTGTCAAAACCTTCACATAAATAAAGGAAAGAAAGAAAATATATCAAAGTCGATATTGTGTATTCATGTAGCTTTTATACCACAACAATAACAACTAAACATTTATCCTGTCGGTCATGCTTTGGTCGAGATTTCTAATGTGATTTATATTATAAGATATGAAAAAAATTTATGTATTGTAGTCACCTTATCCCAACCTTCCCTTTTTCCGACTTTAGTACGGACTACTTATATGTAGCCAAATAGACTACTTATAATTAGCGGAGTTATTCATGTAGCTTTCTATACAATGTCAAAATTTTATGGTTTAGCAAAATTAACTGAAGTTGTGAAAGAATGAATTCTCACCAAGTGCAGGTCCATTGCGAAGAATATATTCAAAGGCATTGTAGTAATCTGCGTAGATTATCTTTGCATGAGGAAACTCCAACCTGAGTGAATTCAAAGCTTTCTTGAGAAGATTATTGAAGTATATTGAAAGATTATTTACACTCCTCAAGCACCCTTGACTGTCCTTGGCATCATTAGGGAATAAAACCAAATTGAGAGGGAGGCAACCTAGAGGAATTGTTCCAGGAACTATTATCTTGTTTGCACCCAGCCGAATTATCTCCTGCATTATGAAAATGATAAAATATGATGACAAAACAAATGGATTGTAAATATAACAACTATTAAACTTTTATCCTACTATATAGAATCGGTTACATGCATCATACTTCGTTATCGTATTTTATCTATACACGTTATTTCATTTGTGTCTTAACCTTTATATTTACGATTTTTAATATGATTCATATAATTTGAGTTGCGAAATTGTATGCCAGCTGCCAGTCTACCGCAACCCTACTCTTCTTTTCAAATTTGGTCGCACTACTTATAGGGAAATAAGTTACTTATAAATATGAAGAGTTAAATAGATTGTAAATATAACATCAAAAAAATTTATTTACTCGTGTAGCATTGGCAATGGCTTTAGGGATGAATGGAACATAATCCTTGATTTGTTGAATGGATTTGTTCTGGCTCAATGCATAGTCAATGTCATTGTTTCCAATATCACCAACCAGAATAAGAGCCTTCTTAAGCCTGTTTGAACAGTCTGACAAAACAAATCCATACATGTTTAAAAACAAATGGATTAGACAAAACTGGATTTGCATAATTAATGATAGAATGCTTGTTAATTAATTGTCGTAATACAGACCAGTTGATGTTGAACAAACGGAATTAAGGTATTGTCGGAACCAGTTTAGCTGACCACTGAGGGGAGTAACAATGGGTGGAACAATAACGCCCCTTGTTGCAAGGAAAGAAATGTCAAGTGCAGTAGCTCCTGCCACTGCAAAATTCACACCATTCGCGAAAGAAGCATTCCGTTGTAGATATGGATTGAGCAATGGAAGGCCAAGTTTCATTGCTGCCAATCGTTCACAAATTAATATGCTCATTATTTGAGAAATTTAACATTTCCATAAACATGTTGAATACAAATGAGCACAGTTATCTAAGTCATGCTAAACAGCATCAACAAGTAACCTTTTACTTATACACAAACTTGTTCCAACCTTCATATTTTCTCGAGTTTAGAATTGATTACTTATACACAAACAAACTACTCTGAACGGATCAAAGCTCTAGTACTAGTGCTAATGGATCGAACCTTAGCAGTCCTAAACCAAACAAATTGTTCACATGTTGATCCTGTCTATCCAAGAATTGTTTTATGAAAGAGAAAAAAAATACTAACAAGTAGTTTAAAAGCCACGAGGATTTGATTCCTTGCAATTACAATACCGTCTTGAAATCCTACAATGCTGGCACAATAAATCTTTTGTGAACCAATCATTCTATCTTTTATGAGGACAAGATAGTGAACCATATTACCTATATAGTCAATAATTAACCGGCCATCAGACCAGCGGCCGGTGGGCTTGCCGGGAAAAGTTACACCGTAAGGCGGACGGGCAGCCGGAAGTGTTGGACCAACAACTGGCACTCGGATCAAATTGCCAGTGTCTGATGTTGAATCACCTAACTGATAAATGGAATTCAAAGGGCATATGTTTTCTTGGTTTGTTCTTGTAAGAAGATTAAGAATGAAGAGAAAAAAACTCAGCAAGTAAAATGCAAAGCCAAAAGACATGGTTAAACTAAAGTTTCTTCTTTGAATCAAGAATTGTGAAATGTGTGCTTATTAGACATGAATATATAGGAATATATATATATATATATATATATATATATATATGGAGGTTGAGATCTTTCAAACCATGTGCTAATCAGTTAATGCATATAGTAAACTCTATCATTTATGTAATTTTATGACTTACATAGTTACATCAAACTTCCTATTTTCTCTGTACTTTAGACAAGGACAGCATAAAAGTTGAGATCCACAAAGTCACTTCTTAGCTCTCACAACCCTAGATCATATTAATAAGGCAAAAATAAAAAATCGCTATACTTTCGCAAAAACTCTGTTGGAAATTAAACTAAGCTTTATTAATTAGAAATTATATTTTTAATAGGATTTACTTATTAGATTGTTTTCCTTTAGGAATTAGAATTTGTGAGGGATACACTCCCCAAATCCTTGTTAGTTTTAGTTAGTTTCTTAACCTATAAATATATGGGTTGGTTAAGTTATTTTAGTAGAACAGAAATAATAAGAAAAAAATAGAAAGGCCGACGCCTTTGTTGCTCATTGTTCAGAGTATTGTGGTTTTTTGTTAAAGAAGCCATACGGCTTATTTTCCTTTTGCATCTTTATTGTGTTTTGGTTAATTAAATAAAATCGATCCTACAAATTGGTATCAGAGCCAGGTTATTATCTGTTAGCCATGGCAGAGATGGATTTAATTTGTTTTGTTCCTAAACTTAGGGAAAAACAAAATTATTTTTATTGGAAGGTTATGATGGAAACCCATCTTAAAGCTTTTGGCTTGTTCCAATATATTCAAGGAGACATAACAGAAGATGTTGATGAAGATGCAAAGATGGAAGAAAGATTGGCATTATCTCAAATACACCAGGCGGTTGATATGTCAATTTTTGGGAAAATCTCAATGGCTAAAACATCAAAACAGGCATGGGATACTTTGGAGAAAACATACATAGGTATCAATCAAGTTCAGCAAAATAATTCCTTGATGTTAAAAAGGAGATTCGAACTTTGCATCATGGAGAATAATTTGTTGATGTTACAAAGAAGGTTTGAGATTTGCACAATGGAGAAAACAGAATCCATTGAGTCATATTTTTCTCGTTTGTTAGTGATCAAAGAAGAGATGAAATTAAATGGGCGTCTTTTAACAGATGAGATTTTTGTTGATAAAGCTCTCAACACTTTGTCTGTGAAGTTTGATCAGATTGTGGCCTTTATACAAGAGACCAAAGATTTGTGCACATTAACAATTGAAGAATTGAAGGGTTCATTAATTCGATTTGAACAAAGAATTAATGAAAAATTGGATGGTCAGACAGAAAATACAGAAAAGGTGATTGTGATCAGAAATTTTGTCTTTGATGAACAAAGAGCTTCGAATTGGTCTTCTAAAGAGCCAATGGTATCAATTGGGCAAACACAAGTGTCTTTCTATATTGAGGAAGAAAACAATGATCACCAAAGTGAGCAAGTTCAACAACCAACTGTTGATCCTTCATCTTCAAGTATTGAATCCACTTTAGAAATTGAAAATCTCAAGGAAGGAGATTATGGTTATGATCATTATGATAATATTATGAAAGTGGTGGATAAAAGAAGTGTTGATCCAATTAAGGAAGAGGAAGAGATAATTTGTTTGGTGGAACAAGATCAAGAAATTCAAGTTGATGCATGTGTGGAGAAAAAAGAAATTGACAGTGTTGGTGAAAAATATTCGTGTGATGATACAATGGAACTTCACGTTTGTGAAGATGTGAATGAATTTGTTGTTCTTGTGAATAAAGAAGAAAAGGAGATTGGTGATTTCACTTATGAAGAGAATGAAGAAATCATCAATTTTGAAGAGGGAAAAGAAACCATATACATGGTTGAATGTGATAAAAATATCACCAATGATTGTGACATTGTTAAGGTAAACAATATTGAAAAGATTGTTCAAGTTGAACAATATGATTTCATAATTTTTGGAAATTACATTGGTCATTCTCTATTAGAAGAGAATGTTGATATATGGAAGTTTTGTACTAAAAGAAAAGAAACAGAAAATATATTTGAAGACTTCAAGATCTGGAACTACAAAATTCGTCTCAAGTTACATGTGAAGACGAAGATGAAGATAAAGAATAAGATGAAATACAAGATTCAAACTGCAATAGAGATTGCAAAAGGAATTCAAGCACGTGATCTTGAAGGTATTGATAATTTATGGAAAGCTTAGTTTAAAGGGGGATTTGTTGGAAATTAAACTAAGCTTTATTAATTAGAAATTATATTTCTAATAGGATTTACTTATTAGATTGTTTTCCTTTAGGAATTAGAATTTGTGAGGGATACACTCCCCAAATCCTTGTTAGTTTTAGTTAGTTTCTTAACCTATAAATATATGGGTTGGTTAAGTTATTTTAGTAGAACAGAAATAATAAGAAAAAAATAGAAAGGCCGACGCCTTTGTTGCTCATTGTTCAGAGTATTGTGGTTTTTTGTTAAAGAAGCCATACTGCTTATTTTCCTTTTGCATCTTTATTGTGTTTTGGTTAATTAAATAAAATCGATCCTACAAACTCTTCTGAGACTGTCTCATATATGAGACGTAATATGTGAATTATACTTTATACGCTAATTTTTTATAAATTATATGCTAATATTTTATTCGTTATATGTTAATACGCTAATCTTTGATACTTTATATGATAAGTTTTGATATTTTATAAGCTAAAATGCAATTTATACGCAAGTTTCATATATAAAACGATCTCACAGGAAAATGACCCATATATTTTTATATTGTTCAACTATTCATCACTAAACTTTATTTTTGGCAAAAAAAAATACCATACTTCTAAAAATATTCACTTTGTGAATTTGACACATTATGTAATATATGTAAAACTGATATTGTTATATTTCACGTGTAAAGTTGTGATTTGTTTTGAATGTTTTAAAAAGTAGGATAACTTGTTTAGGTTAAAAATAAAGTTTAGTGATAGATAATTGGCCAATATAAAAGCATAGTGCTGTTTTTTTACCATTTCTATTAATAATTTTTGGTGCTCAACAAAATTTAAAAAATTGCCTGTATCAATTAAATTATATTATTTCAAATTATAAATTTTATTTTTTGAATAGTTGGTTTTTTGTTATATTTTTTAAAATAGCATAATTGTGATGCAATGGCAGATCTCAGCGGCGGAGGTTGAGGTCCATTTCCTAAAATTTAAAAATTTTATATTATTTTTTATAAAAAAGTAATTTTTTTAAACTAAATGTTTAAAAAAATTAAAAGTTTATCCATTCAAAAATGATAATATAACTTTTATTAATGATTTTATATAATTTCTCCTTCAAACCATATTTTTTATGGCTACCAATATATTATGATTTTGCATAAATAATAAGAATTGTATATATAATTATATATAAGGAAAATTACATCCCAACCACCACTAGATCTGAGAGGCAAGCAAGTGTTTATAATAAATTCTAAAAAAAAAATTAAAGAATTTGACTCCTTTTCCGAATATTTGCACTTTGTCCCCCATTTTTTTTTAAAATTAGCACTTAGTGCCCTCTAAAATGTTGAGCAATGAATATTCCCCTACTGCTATATTCCTTTTTTTAATCTTAATTTATTTCTTTTTTTTTATGGATATTCAAAATGAAATGTTAAAAGCTGCTAATCTTGTTATTAAGTATGTTTAGCCATTGAAGTTAGTCCAATGATTAAGGAGATAGCATTCCGACATCCATATCTAGTGTTCATATTCGAGTCATAGGAATGCATGTGAGGGTCGAGTGTGTAAAAATAAAAAAAAACTTAAAATTTTAAAAAGAAAGTATGACAAATTTGCATGCCCATTAATTAACTTCTAATTGGACATGAATTAACCCTTGCAATTGGGTAATATAATGTAGATTCTAGACTATCCTATTCTAGTGGCCAAAATCTCAATTGTGCTCCTTAATTAGCTATTTTTGTCCATAGCTCCATAACATAGGTCTGCCTTCTTCCCGTGATGAAATTCTTAGTTTAGGCCAACTATCACTCTATGGTAACTTTTCTTTTTCTTTTGAATTTAGAATTCATTACTTATGAATAGATAGGTTATTTATAATTACGCCTAGTTATTGGAGTCGAAATCCTCTGTCAAATATTTATCCAATCCTATTCTGTCTAACTTTTGAAACTACGTAGTTTCATTAAAAGTAGGGACTAAATGCAGAAATATCATTAAAATTACTTTAAAATTATTAGACCCTAACCAAAATATTAGTGAACCCTACGATGTAGTTTTAATTAAGACAGAATAAGACAGACAAAATTTTGGACAGAAGATCCCGTGTCTAGTTATTGTAACTCTAATGATAGAAAAAAAAATCCTGCTCTAGTCTATTTTTATGAGAGAACCATCCATCCTCAGGTCAATTCATAAAAAACTCTAGTTGGTTAAACTTGAGGATAACCGTTTTATCTTTAAGCCATTTTAACTATTAATAAGCCCAAGTGTATCTTGGATTTATACGAGGAGACTTTTACTCAAGGCCCTATCTGTTGTCCAATTTGGGACATCCAAAATCAAGTGGGCCTTAATCAGGGCTTACATCGACACGCTACAGAACCCCAAGGAAATAATGAATCTTTAACATTAATAATATTAGAGATTACGAGTTGAGTTTTTTTTTTCTTTTTATTTTCCCTGTTTCCACAAAAACTACTTTGGATCCTCTCTATTATTTGATGTATCACTTTTTAACATGTCTATAAATGTGATAAGTGTTCTTTTAGTTAGTTATATTATTTTTAAAATTAAACTAAAACTCTATTAAATGATTAGTGAAGCTTAAGAAATAAGTAATTGTACACATATCAAAATTTTATAAAGTGATACAGAAGATCCATTGATAAAAAAACGGTGTGAAATTGGTTCATAATTAATCCTAGTTAGATATATGAATTCACTTCACAAGTGATCAACTTATTTTTTTTTTTTAAAATCTAACGTGATAAATTCACTTTTAAAGAGTCTTATCATCATCATCTATTCATATTAATCAATTGAGTAATGATAAAATTCTACTCTTCATTTCTTATTTATTCATCCAAGTGGGAATTTGTTTATAAGCAAGTCTATCCTTATCAATATTCCTAAATCAAAATGAAGTAAAATTTAAATAATAAAGGGAAAAAAAGTTTTTACTCAAACCTTAAGGGATCAATACAATATTCTCTTCTTTTTCTTTTTTCTTAGTAGAATCTCCATGACCGCATGGATGGAGATAGAAGCAACTTGAACTTGAACTTGAACTTGAACTTGACAAAGAAGGCAAAAAGATATAATTCAATCACATATGATGTGAACCAAAAAAAAATTGACCAAAAAAAAAGTGGGCCAAAAACAATTATTAGAAAAGTCTTTATATGCTGACAATTCTGAATTTTCGTTTTCTTGGAAAGTTATTTTGATGAGCTCAATGCTGAAAAATAGATATTCCTAAAAAAAAAAAGAAAAAATAAATAAAATTGAAAACTTAAATTAAACGTTACTATCCCAAAACTACCATACAATAAGTCATTTAGTATGCCGTCTTTGTCATTCTCTAAAGCCGCGTTTCCTGTCGTCCTTGTTTCTCCCACCACAATCAACACTGCATTAAATTTCCTTTGGACAAAATTTAGAGCTTTAGTCCTCTTTATATGAACAAATCTCAATTAAGTCTGCCAATTGTTTTTTAATTTTAATAGATTTTGATCCATCTCTTTCAATTGAAATTTCCAAACCATTCATTAGATGGAAAATCAATTAAAATAATATAAAGAGAATAAATGATGTTACATTTTTATTAAATTTTCATCTATTAATATTTGGATGTTTATATAAAAAATTATAAAATTTCTTAGTATACTAGTGTAAAGTAGCATTTGTATTTTCAAAATCCAAATAATCGAATAACTCATTTTTGTACTCAAATTTCATACATGGAAGCAACATTAAGTATTAGATATATTTATGGAAATGACAAAGTGTTATTATTATTAGTTATTTTTTTAATTCACGCACATTTACTTGACATGCATATATCAAATTTCAAACACTAAACAAAATCAAGTTGTATTAATCAAATGTTTCATATAAAAACTTCACATTTAAAAATTCATGTAAACAATAAGATTGTACTATAGAATCATGTTATTAAATTGACATGGTAAAATTTAAAATAAAATTGCAAAGTATCTTTTAAATTAAGACCAATTGTCAATGATTCTAACTAGATTAAAAGAAGGCAAATAACATAATTTGACACAACTACATATTAGTATTCTACATTAGATGTCTTAAACCACCCAAAAAAAAAAAAGTTGAATGTGTTAAAGAAATTGGGCAAGAGAGAATTTACACAATTTGTAAGGACTTGATCTAGCAAATATTAGAGATCGGATCTTCTATTCAATATTAAAAGTATAAATATCACTAAAATTACTTTATAATTGTTAGATTCTAACCAAGAAATGAATAAGTCTTACCATGAGCGAAGTATAATATACGACGTTGGTTTTAATCTTGGACGACTCCAAATATTGAGACCAAAATATGAAGAGCTAATTAAGTTAAAATCCAAAATAAAGAGGACTAAAAGTGTAAAATCTTCCATTCTTTTCACTTTTCTACTGTGAATTATCATCATCTTGAGCCCCTGCTGATTCTTGACAATCATCTCCTACCCACCACAATCCTCATTTCTCAGCTCCCAAAAATCTTTTGCTGAGGCACTAAATCCACATTTATCCATAGAAAAACCAAAAGTATGAGAGAGAAAAAGCAATAATTGTATTGTCTGGTAGTACAAGCAATTGAGAAAGAGAAAAACAAAAACTGAAAGCTATTGCTTATGTTTCAAAGTTGAAAAAGCAAAACAAGAAAAGGGCCAAGAAGCCACACTCCCATTGTCTTCATCCATCTCTATTATTATTATTATTATTATCTCTTTGAATCCAATTTCATTTCTGATTTTTGCACTACTAGTTGATTGAAAAATTTCAACATGGGTTGTTCTGCTTCTCGTTCACAAGCCTTTATCTCAAGAGATCAAGGCCAACAAAATCAGTCCTCAAATTTTTCATCTTCCTCACATTTACAATCGCCTAATGCTAGTTTTTCATCGACCCCAGTATCAAGAACTTTGTCCCTTCCCACCCCTTTAGTCCACCATCCTCCTCTTCGTAAAGGGGATACTAATCACTTGGTGTCTCTTACATCCACCACTTATGGTTCTCTTGTCTTGATTGACCCTCCAAAACCTAAATTTGATGGCCAAGATTTTGTAAATTCCACAGCCCAAATTGTTAAACCTCAAAATATGGGTGATTCTGGTGACCATTTATCGCCAGACTCAGTTATAAATACTTGGGAGCTCATGGAAGGGTTAGATGAGCTTGATTTTGATTTCATTGAATCTCCCATGGAGTCGCCTAAAAATTCCATTTTTTATAACAAGTCTAAGACTTTTGATTATGGGTCGTTGAAGAAAGATTTGGATGCAAATGAGTTGGTGAAGAGTTATGAGTTTGTTGAGCATTCAGATTCTAAGCCATTGTGGCAGCATTTGTCTGAGGAGTCTTTGTTAGCTAAATTAGACCCCAATGTGGTTTCGAGTTATCATAGAGCATTGTTGAGTAAACAATTTGAAGGAAAGGAACTGAAAGAGTGGTCAAAACCAGAAAAGGTTCAGCCTTTAGGGTCACCTAATTCTAGTTCATTCTGTCCCAAGAGTGATGCTTGTTTATCAGGAGGTGAAAATAAAGTTGTCTTGTATTATACTAGTTTGAGAGGGATTAGGAAGACATATGAAGACTGCTGCTTTGTCCGGACGATATTTAGAGGGTTTAGAGAGTTTGTGGATGAGAGAGATATATCTATGGATTCTTCATATAGGAAGGAGTTGCAGGGTGCGCTAGGGGTGGCAACAGTGAGCTTGCCACAAGTGTTTATTAAAGGAATGCATATTGGTGGTGCAGAGGAAATTAGGCAGCTTCACGATGGAGGCGAATTGGCTCAACTTTTGGAAGGTATTCCTGTGAAGGATTTTGGTTTTGTTTGTGCGAGTTGTGGGGATGCGAGGTTTCTCCCATGCTCAAATTGTAATGGGAGTCGGAAGATCTTTGAAGAGGAGGAGGGGAAATTGAGAAGGTGCCCAAATTGCAATGAGAATGGACTGGTTAGGTGCCCCAGCTGCTGTTCCTAATGTTCAATGCCACCTATTGTTTGGTACTAGCTATGATATCATTCTTAGAATTGTGCTGCTAATGAAATTTGTATCTATATCTATCTCAGTAGGATTTGTTCTAGAGTTGAATCTTTTTAGCTGTCTATAACGTTTAGCTGTTGGTTGTTATTGTTCATTGCCATTTTGAACAATGTTATTTAATGAATAAAAAGAAAAACTTGTTTGTTTTCCTCTTTTCACTTTTTCCTTTTTTAAGTTGATTTAGAAGTTGATGTTGATTTAGAAGGTTCTTGCATTTGGTAAATATAACTTTTGTTTGCATACTCATTGATCTTCTCTGGAACAATATCATTTCACTCATTGTTATTACTTAGCTGCCTGATTGGTATGCTTTTACATTGCTGCGGGTGTAAGAATTTAGAGGCATGTTGTGTATGCAAAGGAAAAGTACAAGATTGCATAAGATATGGTACTAAAAATGATGCTTTAACTTACTAATGAAGCGATCTCCATGTGATTGAACTTTGTAGATGTTTTAACATAACCAGTAATCTTCCTAGACTTAAAGATCGCAGGCATCTGAACAATTAATGTCATCCATAGAACCATTGTTGGTTGAAAATGATTATGAATTTATGATCATCCACTGAATTTATAGTTAAACATTTTGAGACATAGGAGATTTATTTGTAATCTTGTGTACTAGGTAGTAAAATTTGACGAGAGTTCACTTTTGTGGCTTGCTGATTTCTTTTTCATTTACTTTACAACAACAACTAAGCCTTTATCTCACTAAGTGGGTCGGCTATATGGAGGCCAGATGATATGGCCATATATCTAAATTGCATAGTGCGCCCTTCATTGACCCTAAAGTCTGCATATTTATAATATTACAGTGGAAACTGATGCAAGATTTTGCTAGCCGCTGCAAAGACAGCCAAGTTAGTGCCTCTTTCTCTAAAATCTGCATAGGCTTTTCAGTTGGTGGAGAGGTAGAATACAAATTTAACGAAATTATAGGACATTATAGGAAGAAATTAGCAGATAGTTGATGCTTTACCTTTCAAACAACCAGATGGTGTAGACGGAGCATTGGGATTGAATTTGATTGCTTTGGCTTCAAGATCCTATAAAATGTAACAAATTTGAGATATGTTACTAACAACCTAGAAATAAACGTTTTCTTAATATCCTTATTCTCGCAGCAGGGAAGCACAATGTACCACCTGAAAGGTTTACCAAGTTGACAGCGTGCAGAGAAAGCAAGATTATCTGTGAATGATATATAAAGGCGAATGTTGTTGGTTCCTGTTATTCTGCATGGGACTCCATTCATTTGGTGTTATAACACTTCTCTACCTTTAAAATTTCAATTTGTGCGTGTAGATGGCTGTGTTAAGAACCTCTACATTATTAGATTCATTTGGAGTTATACACAGGTATTAAGACTTAAGAATGAAGCTAAAAGTCTTTTCCCTTCATTTCGTTTTCTTGTCAAAGATGGGTTCTACTGTTTACATCTTCGCTGAATTCCTGTACATGTTATAATTATATCCTCTTAGGGGATGAATTGAATTCGGGATTGTGGAATGTACAAATGAAGTTGAAGATTTGTTATTCTTATTTCTGTCTTTTATCTTGTTGCAAATATGTTCCTGCTGCTGCTCTCACTTTTATAGTCCCCTATTTGTACTCTTTTCTGTGATGCATTGGAAGGAAATGGAAATACAAATGCAGCTTTGGTGATCTTTTAGTCACAATGCTCTTACATTTATTTAATAAGAGTGGAAGGAAAATCTTTTAACATACATGCATAGAACTTTGCCTTTATGCAGACGATCCTGGCACCTTTCAGGCAAGAAAACTTTCTTGTAGCATCCCACAGATTGACCATCTCCCATATTGCAGCTGCCATTTCTTTCTTTGATGTAAGGAAAGTGTTTCAAGCTTCAACTGTTATTGGATATTTGAACTGTGCCATTCCAACTTATAATGTTATGTTTGTCTAGTTCTGGGAATCTTTTGCTCTTGTATTGCCTTTCCTCTAGAATGGTTCAATTGCTAGCATCGAAATGATATGCAACTCAAGTTTTTTTACTCGATGACTATCAACAACAACTAAGCCGGTTATATAAATTATATCTCGTTATTGTATTTTATCTGTACACTTCTTTTCCCTCGGTCGTTAAGGTCGATATTTTACCATCTTAACCTTTTCTTGGGGTTCATGATCTCGAATGAAATATAAATAAAAAATTTTATTTGTTAAGAATTTATTATACTTCACATAGATTTTACTTTTATGGTTGTCAATTTTCACTTTCAAAGCTTAATTGAAAGGTATTTTTATCTACAATATGTTATAAATTATGCAAACAGGCAAGCCATATGAATTGCAACCGAATTTTATTTTTGTGGCTTTATTTATTTAATTTTATTTTGGCTATATAACTTACTAAAGGAGTAAATGAAATAAAATCATAGACATTTTCTTATATAGAGATAATTAGATAAATTATTGTTTCATCTTAAAAATTTGTGATAAGACATTAGAAAAATCCTAACGAATTTCAATTCTCAAAAAAAAAAAAAGTTTAAATAAAAGAATGATGGCTTATTTTAATAAAACATTTACCTAATAACCTGAGCAGCCACTGAGTTTCTTGAAAACCAAGTTCAATGGGCTCACCGAGGTTTTCTTTTTAGGGAGAATTTGTATTAAAAGCATCTTATTACAAAATGGGGTGCAACTTTAATATATTTATTAGTATAAAATGAGGCGCAATTTTAACATATTTATTAGTAAGGGCATTGAAATAACTTTATTGTGTTATATAATTAGTTAAAGACACTAGTAACCTTCTTACCAATTATAAAAAGAGATTACGTTAAAACACTATTTTTTATCTTTTATTCAATCTTTTATCTGTTTTTTTAATATTTTTTTGTGGATAAAATTTGAGGGTAATTCAAATCATTATTAAATTATTTTAAATAGTAAAATATACTCATCATCAAATTTTTAATAGTTTATTAAAACATACTCTTTTATTAAATAAACTCTTTTATACTCTTAATTTTATTAAATATATGCTTTTATACTATTTAATTAAATATACTCTTTTATTAAATAAACTCTTTTATACTCTTTTATTAAATAAACTCTTTTGTACTCATAATTTTATTAAATATATACTTTTATACTATTTAATTGAATACACCCTTTTATTGTTAAGAGATTGATTATGAGTATATTTAATAATAAAAGAGTTTGGTGATAATCAAATTGTAGAGTTTATTAAATATACTCTTTTATATATACTTTTATTAAACATACTTTTTTATTAAATAAAATTTTTTATGTTGTTTTATTAAATAAACTCTTTTATACTATTTTATTAAATATATTTTTTCATTATTAAATATACTCATCATCAACGGTTACTAATTATAAAAATAATAAAAACAAAAATATAAAAAAATTTGATGATGAGTATATTTAATAATAAATAATTTTGATGATAAGTATATTTTACTATTTAAAATAATTTGATAATAAATTGAATTACTTAAAAACTTTTATTCACAAAAAAATTATTAAAAAAACAAATAAAAAATTAAATAAATGATGAAAAATTAAGTATTTCACGTAATTTTTTTGATAATTAATAATAAGAATACTAAATTTTTTTAAATAATTATATAATATAATAAAGCTATTTTGATACTTTATCAATAAATATGTTAAAGATGTTTCCCATTTTGTGATAGGAGCGTGAGACGCCGAGTATTTTCATTTGTTTCTTTAGGATTTATTAGAATCATAAATTTAAGTGGGTTTTGAACGAAAAATCCCTCAAAAGTTCAGAAGGGTCTAAAACCCTAATCCCAAATCCCAATTCACAACCCTCAATTTTCAATGCTGTAAAAACCCACCGGAGAAATCACAGCGACAGGTAGACGCAGAGGCAACCTGCCGCCCCTCACTATTCACCATCTCATATTCAGCATTACCCTTTTACTGTTTTTTTTTCTCTCACATAATTGAATTTGTTTTTTAACTATTGGATTATAAATTGTTACAAAATCGAACTTGCATGCAAACTTTCAAAATCCCTGTTACTTTAAGTTTCAGATTCTGTTGTTCATATAGGCAAAAACTTTCCATTTTACAGTACTAATTTTACATGTACTTTTGTGCTTTATTTCAACATCTTGGGCTTGATATGTGATTTGCATTTTTGTTTATACTATTTAGTAGTAATATTTGAGTAATTCTGGTTTTATATTTGTAACATTTGTATTTTTGCGAACTAGTGAAAAACGAGGGCTAAGTGCAACAAAATTCATGTAGATTTTTTATCAAAAGAGGTCACATTGAAAGAAAATTTATGGGGTTTAGCTGTATTTCATTTAAGGACAATCTAGTTATTTGAAGAAATGGGTTACCTTGATCCGTGGTGAGTAGCCCTCTTTGAACTGGGCTCACTTCAAAAGTTTTTATTTGTTTGATTACAGGAACTAATCTATTGAGAAAGCTATGGGTGATGATGGGCAAATGCACATGGACTATGATGGGAACAGCCATCCAAACTGCTTGAGCAGCTTTATTGATCAGGGTAGCTTAGAGTCTCACAGGTACTACTTGTCGCGCAGAACTGTGCTGGAAATGCTCAGGGATCGAGGCTATTTAGTGCCAAATTCGGAGATTGAACTCTCTCTTCAGGACTTCCGAGATAACTTCAGCGAACAGCCTGACATTGACCGACTCAGAATCTCTGCCCTTCACAAGGATGATCCCTCTAACAAGGTCAATTTCTAAGTTCTTTTTCTTTTGTTTTTGATGCATTTCTGTTTTCAAAATTTTTGCCCTTGCTTAGCCAGGAAAATTTCTACATAAAATTGCCGCGGGTAGTTTCTATCATTAGATTTTCGAGAAACTATAACAACAGGCATTGTCGAGGAGTTAATCTTCTTTGTTTCTACTAAATCTTTTTACTTTTCATTGAAATAACTTTCCTTTAAAAAAAAAAAAAAAGCTATAGAGTTTTTCCTTCACTCTTCTTTCTTTATTTTATTTGAAATTGCTTAGGTGGCTACTAAACTACCCACTTTATCATACTCGCTGCTTCGGTTGTCACTACTTTTGAAGCAGCTATCCAACTCCTAAAAATGCACACTTTTAAGTGTTCAATTTCAGATATTAATCTAAACTGGGTGTATCGAGTAGGAATTGTGCATGCAAACACGCCCTCATGATTGTCTGTGTTTTGCTTCGCTGTATTCTGTCTATGTTAGCTGTCAAAATTAAAGTAAATATTTGAAGTTTTGATTTTTAAGTGGTTCATTTCAATTTGAAACCTAGTTTACAACATTTATTTGATAGCCTAGCAAACATGCATCCATCTGGGATGGGGTGTAGGAATGCTAAGTTACTGAAGTTAAAGAAGGATATCATAAGAATGATCTGTGGAAGAACAAGATAGAGACCAAGTTGAAGAGGATTAGTTTTTTGTGCACCGGACATGAGAAATGCTATCAAAATGATCGCCAGACAGGAAGAATGAATCAGCTGGGAAAGAGAACAAGCTGTTGGGAATTGTATTTCTTATATATGAGGACATTGAACTTTTTCTTTGGCATCTATTTTTCATATGTCATAACATATCTCTTGGGCCTAAACCCTTTTATTGAATCCCAATTCTCCTGGTGGAAATGTACTTGCTTTCACTCTTTCCCTTTGGAGATGTTCTTTTGGTCCCTTTGGAGATGTTCTTTTGGTCTCTTGTTTATCTCTTACTGTTCTTATTTTTCTTGCTTATCTCTGTTTTCCCATAATCTTATTCTTTGGATAAAGTATTATTGCATTCTCCCTGAATCTTAAAATTCATACAACATGAGAATCTAACAGTTTGATGTGGTCCAACAACCACATCTATGTCAATTTAACATGGCTTTTACATGCTGGTCACCAGGGGCTAAAATTTGTCATGGGCAGAGTTTTATGCCCACTTTGGTGCCTTTTCCCGTTTTTGTCTGCTTTTGTCATTATGGCCCATTCTTGGTTTTGTGTGTTTTCATGATAGAAATTTTAATTTGTTTTATTTGTAAGTGAAAATAGATAAATACAAGGAATGTCTTTTCATGCATGACTTGTTGTTATTCTTCTGGGCTGCTTTCTTTATGGGTTAATTGAAGTGGTTTTGTTAATGATTTGACTTCTATTCTTGTTAATCTTTTCCTTGTCATTATTCTTGAAAATATTTCAGTTTTACCCCCTGTTGGAAGCCTTTTTCCATCTTCAGTTATCAACTTTCTTAAGAACTGAAGTACAGTGAATGTGGTCTCTCTCTCTCTGTTCTCACTCACACACTTTTTTTTTTTGTGTAAAACATTCTACAATAAGAATGAAGAAGGGGCAAAACTTCTTTCTCCTTGTTTTGCATGCCAACAACAAATTCTTCAATATGCTCATAAACAGCAATGCTTCTAGATTTTTGACATATGCTGAAGTTGTATTTTTTACTTGATCCATTGCTATACACTTCTGTTATGTGAAGAATTTTTTTCTACTATCAATACTAACACCTATTGAGGTATTCGAACTCTCGGGTGCAGATTCTTGTCCTTTTCTGTGGGCCCAATATGGTAAAAGTAAATGTCATTCGTGGTATTGCAGCCCAGATAATGAACAAAGACACTTTAAGTCGGCTGATACTAATTGTGCAGAATCAAGTAACCAGCCAGGCTATGAAAGCTGTGGAACTCTTTTCCTTCAAAGTTGAAATTTTCAAGGTTGGTCCTCTAGTTATTTATCTGTTTCATTTGTTCATTATACTTGTTTATTGGGAGTTGAGAATTGGCACTCTTTCCAATATATATTCTGTTTCTTCATGTTCATCTGCAATAAACTTGCCAAATGAGGAGAATAGTGACTTTTGCACTTTGAAGCAAGAAGAATGGTATTTTGGCTTAAATTTACATGTGCAATATTAGATCCATATTTTTTCCACTTTAGCTCACATTGTTTCATAAGAGGGTAGCTTACAGCATGTCATGCAGGTCATCTGTTTTAAAGGTTCCTTCATCATTTAGTCTGTAACTAGCTAGCACAGCTTTTCTATACAGGAAGAAAATATGTATGATATAAATACTTGAAGAAATAAATAAACTGTAGTTGATGTGGATTTTATGACATCACAAGGAATCCCAAAAGTTGTTAAAACCATAAAATTAAACCATTGTGGCCATTGCAAAACTTCCTTGCAACCATCCTCTAGTCTTTCGCCCCCTGTTACTAGTCTTTCGTCCCCTGTTACTGTATTGTTGTAGTAAAAACATAACAAGGTTGTTTTCCATCTCTCCTTGTCATCTTCTACTTTTGACTTTGTTTGCTCTGAAATTCAGCATATCATCCCAGTTACTTGTCGGTCTGAAAGTTGAAAATTTGCTTGAAAAAATTGTTTAACAAGTATGCCTCATGATTTATAGTTGCAAGTCTGACATGATTTGGCCTTTTTTCTTTAAAAGCTGGAATTTGGTGAGAGTATTTTAAAGATTGCCTTTTCAAGTGTTAAGTGGTCTTTTTGAGAGCATGAAAAGCCTGACTGGCAAAAGGATTAGATGGAGGTACTTTAGTGGCCATGGTTTTCCTCTTTATTTTGGGATATTTATAATCAGCTTTCTTAGCTCAGGTGCATGATAGTGAAGCAAATCGTCAGTGTTTCTTGTAAAGTCCAAATTATTTATTCATCATTTGTTTCATGTAATTGGAATTTGACAAATGGAAAAACACTATGTACCAAACTGTGCTTGTGTTCAAGAATAGTGCCCGTATGTCCGCTATAATATTTCAGTTAACAAGAACCAATTTCAAAAATTTCCTCAGTGCTGTTTTGCTTTGTTTCAAAGCTAGTGTCCACTTTTCAACAATGGGAACTTTGGCTGGTTTCATGACATAAGAAAAGTATCTGTCACTAGACTCCCAGTGATCTAGCTTTTAGTACTGAAAAGATCAAGAGATAGGGGATATATATGAACAAAATTTATTAATTTATTCGACATGGTTCTCCTCTTATCTGTATCTTCTCTGCATTTTTAAGTACCACTCAAACTTCATACTGTCCTACGGGAACACTAGGTTGAAACTGAGAGAATGAAAGACAAGTGAAGCAAAATTGAGATGCCATTGATTTGGTTCTCTAACCTTTGTTCATTTCCAAAGCTAGCCAGGTCTTCATCTTCGATGAAGCCTCTGGGGACCTGGAAGCCTCATTTTTATTCAATTATTTTAATTTTTGGCTTGATTTTTTGATAATGATTCTTCTTATGTTCCTATTACCTTGCCATGCCTCAGATTACGGACTTGCTTGTCAACATCACCAAGCATGTCTTGAAGCCAAAGCATCAACTTCTAACCACTGAAGAGAAACAAAAGCTTCTGGAGAAGTACAACATAGAGGAGAAGCAGGTTTGCATTTCTATGAAGCAGAAACTAGAGTTTGCTTTACTTGTATTTTCATTTTCCTGATATGCATACTTCCAGTGTGCAGAAGTCATGTATTTGCTGCATGTAATGGCCCACTTATTTATTCTTGACATGCTGATTATATCCATATTCTTTTATTGAAATTGTTTATTAATTCCAAGGCTGATTTGTTGAGAGCTTCTTTCTAGGCAATCTTGAGGTTTTTCATTCATTTTGATATAGTGTTCTTTCCATCATTCATCAATTTTATCGATCTTGGTTGGTTTGTTTTGTGTCCTTTCATCAGCATGTACTTCTTTCTGAACTGTTGGATTGAAGCATAACCAGGCTCTTCAGTAGCATGGGATTCATGATATCTCATCTTCTTCTGGTTTACTCTTCCTTTTGACAGATTCACTGATCCTGCAAATTCTTGTGATTGAACTTAGTTGTATATACTTTCTGCGGAAGTTCAAAATTCTTGTGATTGAAATATCATCTGAAGCACTTATAGATTTATACACATCTTTCTCTGACATACCCACTAATTTTTTTTTCCCAGCTTCCAAGGATGTTGCAAAAAGATGCGATTGCTCGGTATTATGGACTTGAAAAGGGGCAGGTGCTGAAGGTTACATACAATAGTGAAGCAACCGAGACGCGTGTTACTTACCGTTGTATTTGGTGATCGTACATACTGCCCTGAATGATGTTCCTTTCTGATTGTAAGGATTGGAACTTCAGCCTGCTACATGTTGTAAATTCATCAAATGCTGTAGAAAGTTTATTAAATCTTAACGTGTTACTATCTCCTTACTTGCGAGTCATTTTATTTAGTTTTATTTCCTTGCCTTTATCAGCAAATGATTTGCTGATGGTAATTTCATTCTGTGACTTTTGTGTGGTTATGAGGGATAACATATAATCCGAACTGCAATATAATGCTTCTGTAAAGTGCAGGACCAACAGGTGTACATGACCATTCCCAAAATTTCCTAGTGTCAGAATTATCAAAACCTTTTCAGAAGAAACCCAAGCGTTTTTGCAAATGCATTGTCTTTTTCAAAATTGAACAGGATTAAAGGACCACTTCCAATATTTGCTTGGAATACACTCTTGAAGTTGCCTATGGTATCTATCATTGAAGAATCGTGTTTGAGGCAGAAGCTCAAGACTAGTGTGGGTATAAAGGTAGAATAATTATTGTAACAAATGCATCATGAGTACTAATAACACCATGCTTCATATTGGCCTCCTCATTAGCAAGTAACTATTTGTTACAAATAAAATCTCGAGTTCATGATGAGTTAGTACACAGTTTTGGGAGAGATTGAAAAAAAGTCATCCTAAACTTCTATTTCTGTCAATTGTAATGTGTGATCTCTTAATAATGAAAAGTAAAGGATTGAGAATGAGTTAGCCCATTTAGCAAGTAACTATTTGTTACAAATAAAATCTCGAGTCCATGATGATTGATGAGTTAGTACACAGTTTTGGGAGAGATTGAAAAAAGTCATCCTAGACTTCTATTTCTGTCAATTGTAATGTGTGATCTCTTAATAATGAAAAGTAAACGATTGAGAATGAGTTAGCCCAAGATGGATCGTTTAGATTCAAAATGAAAAATAAACGGTTGAGTCAATTGTAATGTGTGATCTCTTAATAATGAAAAGCAAACGATTGATAATGAGTTAGCCTGTGACGGATCGTTTAGATTCGAAATGAAAAATAAATGGTTGAGAATGAGTTGGTACGAGAGGAATCATTTAGATTCGAAAAAGAATGAGTTGGTTCGAGAGGAATCATTTAGATTCGAAAAGTAAACGACTGAAAATGAGTTGATCAGGGAGAGATCATTTAACTCCATTTCGACACCAGTGGTGTTAGGGTGAGTGGGAAGGGTAAAAAAAGTGTTGTATAATATTATAATAAATCAATAATAATCTTAAAATATTAAATAAAATATAGAGTGCATTATATTCTAATAGTTATTATATTTTTCATTTTACGTTAATAACAGTATTTAATCTATTTCTAATTTATTTATTTAAAAAAAAATACTAATTTGGTGTATTTCACTTTATATAGAGTTGGCAATGGGCAGGTAGTAAACGAGTTTAGAAAAATAGGCAACTACTCACTCATGTCCAATTTTGTTGATGAGCGGGTTTGGATGGGTAATGATAAATTTGCGGGTACCCTAAGTTAGTAATTTGCGGGTAGTTACAGGCTAATTTACGGGTGGTTTGCGGATACCCATAGTGAGGGTACTCTCATAGAGTAATATGGTTATTAGCTATTAGGGGTGATAATCATGATTCTTGACTCGCGGGTCCAACTCATTTACTCTATGAAACTACCCTGAATTTTCAAGATTAATTTGTTAGGACTCCATTTCAAATTATACATTAGGCTCAATTTTCTTGAAAGTAAGTTTGAAACGAATGGAGGGACCATTTCAAAGTTCAAGGATCAAAATGATGTTTTTAAAAATTCAGAAACAAAAAGAAAGAATTTTGAAAACTCTGGGACCATTCCAGCAAGAGTCTCAAAAGAAACTGAGGTCTGTATGAATATGTGTTTTGATTTTCGAATTGCGAAAATGAGGTATTGGGTTGAGTTTTACAAAAGGATTTTTTTTTTTGTTTTGAGAATTGAGTGTTTGAATTGATAAGTTTTGTTTTTATTTGTTTTTGTGGAGCATAATTATTTTTTCTTATTAAATAAAGTTTATATAATTTTTTTATTAAATTGTTTGGGTTAACCGGCGGTAGTCAATCTTTGACGGCCACCAATTAATTCAAACAAACAAAAAACTAAAAAAAAATTAAAAGATTTTGAAAGATTAAATGCCTTCTTTTTGTGGTTAGAAAAGTTAGAAATTTTTATTTTAAGAATTAAATATAATCAAACATGTTAATTTGGAATGAGATGGGAAATGCGTTAAAAAACCTTATTCAAACATAACCGAAGATTTTCAAGTTAGTGCCTCTTACTTTCCATTTTTTTGTCTTTGTCATACACCTTTGTCTCATTATTAATTTAATTTTTTATTTTTTAATAATTCCAAAATAATTTTTTAAAAAAAAATAGATTTTCACCAATACTAATGCACTTCAAAATAGATTTAGAATTTAAGAGTTATATTATAAATTCAACAATCATCTCATGACCTAAATACAATTATTACATGTTTGATGTTTATTTCATAAACTATTTTCCCAAAACCAAATCAAGTTTAAGGATAGAGGGAGTATATTACAATACAATCTTGTATTTTTTTTACTTAAAAGTGTTTTATTTTAAATTAAATTATAAACTTCCTTATAGTTTGAGAGATTTTCAAATTAATCCCTATAATTTGAAATTAAAAATTTCACAAAATCTCTATTTTTCATAGGTTATAACACACATATTTTGGAAAAAAATGGCAAAATAAAAAAATGTATTGATTTTGGCTTTTTCCCTACAGTTTTTTCACCCATCTCAATTGTGAACATGCAAAATTGTGAACAGTATAAAAAAAGTACAATATAGATTTTTTTTACTAAATTTCTATTTTTCATGGGTTATAATACACGTTTTTTTGACAAAAAATGGCAAAATCTAAAAATGTGTTGATTTTGACTTTTTTTGTACCTAACACAATTGTGAACATGCACTCTAATGAATATTGTTAAAAAAAAACTGAGAACTAAACTTTTCACTAAACCTCTATTTTTCATGGGTTATAACACGTATTTTGGTAAAAAAAATAGAAAAGTAAAAAAAGTGTTGATTTTGACTTTTTCCCTACTATTTTTTCACCCACCTCAATTGTGAACATGCATTATTGTGAACAGTGTAGTCCCCTCCAATTCCTAAGGATTAACTGTAAAAAGGTAAAATTTAGATTTTTTTTACCGAATTTTTATTTTTCGTAGGCTATAACACACATTATTTAGCCAAAAATGGCAAAATACAAAAACAAATTGATTTTGACTTTTTTTACTGTTTTTTGTACCCACTCAGGTTGTGAACATGCATTCTAGTGAATATTGTAAAAAAAGTGAAAATTAAAATTTTCACGAAACCTCCATTTTTCATGAGTTATAACACAGGTAATTTGGGTAAAAAATGGCAAAGTAAAAAAAATATATTGATTTTGACTTCTTCCCTGCTATTTTTTTCACACACCTCAATTGTGAATATGCATAATTGTAAACTGTGTCAAAAATAGTGAAATTTAGATTTATTTTTACCAAATTTCTAATTTTCATGGATTATAATACACGTTTTTTTTAGCAAAAAATGGCAAAAATAAAAAAATGCACTAATTTTGACATTTTTTTTACAATTTTTCACCCACCCCAATTGTGAATATGTACTCTAGTGAATATTGTAAAAAAAAACTGAAAATTAAACTTTTCACTAAAGCTCCATTTTTCATGGGTAATAACAAACATATTTAGTAAACAATGACTAAGTAAAAAAAATGTATTGATTTTGGATTTTTCCTTACTATTTTTTCACCCGCCTCAATTGTGAGCATGCATCATTGTGAACTGTGTAGTCCTCTCCAACTCCTATGGATTAATTGTAAAAAAAGTGAGATTTATATTTTTTTAGAAAATTTTTATTTTTCATAAGCTATAACACACGTTTTTAACCAAAAATGGCAAAGTATAAAAACACATTGATTTTGACTTTTTGTGTACCGTTTTTTGCACCCAAGCCGATTGTGAACATGCATTCTAGTGAATATTGTAAAAAAAAAAGTGACAATTAAAATTTTCACGAAACCTCCATTTTTCATAGGTTATAACACACGTATTTTGATAAAAAATGGTAAAGTAAAAAAAGTATTGATTTTGGCTTTTTCCCTACTGTTTTTTCATCCATCTCAATTGTGAACGGTATTAAAAAGTGAAATTTAGATTTGTTTTACCAAATTTCTATTTTTCATGGGCTATAATACAAGTTTTTTTTTAGCAAAAACTGGCAAATCCAAAATGCGTTGATTTTGACTTTTTATGTACTATTTTTTACACCCACCCCGATTGTGAACATGCACTCTAGTGAATACTGTAAAAAAAAACTAAAAATTAAACTTTTCACTAAACCTCCATTTTTCATGGTTTATAACAAACGTATTGTGGTCAAAAATGAAAAAGTAAAAAAAGTGTTATTTTTGTCTTTTCCCTTTTGTTTTTTCTCCTACCTCAATTGTGAATATGCATAATTGTGAACGGTGTAGTCCCCTTCAACTCCTAAGGATTAATTGCAAAAAAAGTGAAATTTAGATTTTTTATACCAAGTTTCTATTTTTCATAGGCTACAACTCACATTTCTTTAATTTAACCAAAAATAACAAAATACAAAAATACATTGATTTTGACTTTTTTTGTACCCACACTAATTGTGAACATGCATTCTAATGAATAATGTAAAAAAGTAAAAATTAAAATTTTCATGAAACCTCCATTTTTCATGGGTTACACACACGTATTTTTGTTAAAAAATGTACTGATTTTGGCTTTTTCCCTACTATTTTTTTACCCACCTAAATTGTGAACATGCATAATTGTGAACAGTGTCAAAAAAATTGAAATTAAGATTTTTTTTACCAAATTTCTATTTTTTATGGGTTATAATACATGTTTTTTTAGCGAAAAATGTCAAAATCCAAAAATGCGTTAATTTTGATTTTTTTGTACTGTTTTTTGCACCCACATCGATTGTGAATATGCACTCTAGTGAATACTATAAGAAAAAATAGAAAATTAAACTTTTCACTAAAACTTCATTTTTCATGGGTTATAACACCTGTATTTTGGTAATAAATGACAAAATCAACAAACATGTTAGTTTTGGCTTTTTCCCTTCTGTTTTTCTCCCACTTCAATTGTGAACATGCATAATTGTGAATGGAGCAGTCCTTTCCAACTCCCAAGCAATACATGTAAAAAAGTAAATTTTAGATCTTTTTATCAAATTTCTATTTTTCATAGGCTATAACATACGTGTTTTAGAATAAAATGGCAAAATACAAAGACACATTGATTTTAACTTTTTTTAAACCATTTTTTGCACCCACCCCGAATGTGAGCATGCATTCTAATGAATATTGTAAAGAAATAAGTGAAAATTAAAATTTTCACGAAACCTCCATTTTTCATCGGTTATATCGCACATATTTTGTTCAAAAATAGTAAAGTAAAAAACATATTGATTTTGGCATTTTCCCTACTATTTTTTCACACATCTCAATTGTGAACAGTGTAAAAAAAGTGAAATTAAGATTTTTTTTCCAAATTTCCATTTTTCATGGGCTATAATACACGTTGTTTTAGCAAAAAATGGCAAAATTAAACAATGCATTGATTTTGACTCTTTTTTTTACCTTTTTTTGCATCCACCCGATTGTGAACATGTACTCTACTGAATATTGTCAAAAAAAAATTGAAAAATTAAACTTCTCACTAAACCTCCATTTTTCATGGGTTATAACACATGTATTTTGGTAAACAATGGTCAAGTCAAAAAAGTGTTGTTTTTGATTTAATCCTACTATTTTTTCTTTCACCACAATAGTGAATATGGATAACTGTGAACGGTGTAGTCCCCTCCAACTCCTAAGTATTAATGGTAAAAAAAGTGAAATTTAGATTTTTACCAAATTTCTATTTTTCATAAGTTATAACACACATTTTTAGCCAAAAATGGCAAAATACAAAAAAACATTTATTTTCACTCTTTTTATACCCTTTTTTGCACCCACCCAGATTGTGAATTTACATTTTAGTGAATATTGTAAAAAAAAAAGTAAAAGTTAAGATTTTCACGAAATCTCCATTTTCCATGGGTTATAACATACGTATTTTAGTAAAAAATGGAAAAGTAAAAAAATGTATTAATTTTTCCTTTTTCCCCACTATTTTTTCACCCACCTCAATTGTGAACATGCATAATCGTGAACGGTGTTAAAAAGTGAAATTTAGGTTTTTTTTTTACCAAATTTCTATTTTTCATGGGTTATAATACACATTTTTTTAGCAAAAAAAGCAATTCCAAAATTGTGTTGATTTTGACGTTTTTTGTATCTTTTTTTGCTCCCATCCCGATTGTGAATATGCACTCTAGTGAATAATGTAAAAATTAAACTTTTCACGAAATTTCCATTTTCCATGAGTTAAAACACACGTATTTTGGTAAAAAATAGCAAAGTAAAAAAATGTATTGATTTTGGATTTTTCCCTACTATTTTTTCACCCATATCAATTGTGAACATGCATAATTGTGAACAATGTTAAAAAGTGAAATTTAGATTTTTTTACCAAATTTCTATTTTTCATGTACTATAATACACGTTTTTTTAGCAAAAAATAGAAAATTCAAAAGTGCATTGATTTTAACTTTTTCATACCAATTTTTGCAGCCACCCCAATTGTGAATATGCACTCCAGTGAATGCTATAAAAAATTGAAAATTAAACTTTTCACTAAACGCCCATTTTTCATGGGTTATAACACGTATTTTTGTAAAAAATGGCAAAGTAAAAAAAATATGTTGATTTTGATTTTTCCCTTCTATTTTTTCACCACATCAATTATGAACATGCATCATTGTGAATGGTTTAGTCTCTCCAACTCTTAAGGATGAACTGTAAAAAAAATTAAAATTTAGATCTTTTTTACCCAATTTTTATTTTTCATAGGCTACAACACAGGTTTTTAGCCAAAAAATGGCAAAATTTAAAAACACATTGATTTTGACTCTTTTTTGTACTGTTTTTTGCACCAACCCCTAATGTGAACATGAATTCTAGTAAATATTGTAAAAAAGTGAAAATAAAAATTTTCACAAAACCTCAATTTTTCATGGGTTATATACACACGTATTTTTGTTAAAAATGACAAAGTAAAAAAACGTATTGATTTTGACTTTTTTCCTACTGTTTTTTCACCCACCTCAATTGTAAACATGCAAAATTGTGAACGGTGTAAAAAAAGTGAAATTTAGATTTTTGTTTTACCAAATTTCTATTTTTCATAGGCTATAGTGCACAATTTTAGACAAAAATGGAAAAAACAAAAATTCAAAAATGCGTTAATTTTGATTTTTTGTACCCTTTTTTGCACCCACCACGATTGTTAATACGCACTCTAGTGAATATTGTAAAAAAAATTGAAAATTAAACTTTTCTATGAACCTCCATTTTTCATGGGTTAACACACATATTTAGGTATAAAATGGCAAAGTGTAAAAAATGTGTTGATTTTGACTTTTTTTCTCATATTTTTTCACCCACCTCAATTGTGAAAATGGATCATTTTGAACGGTGTCGTCCCCTCCAACTCCTAAGGATTAACTTTAAACATTAAATTTAGATTTTGTTTTTACAAATTTTCTATTTTTCATAGGCTATAACACACATTTTTAGCCAAAAGGGAAAAAGACAAAAACACTTTGATTTTGACTTATTTTTTACCATTTTTTGCATGTACCCCATTTGTAAACATGCATTCTAGTGAATAGTGTAAAAAAAAAAGATTTAAAATTAAAAATTTCATAAAATTTCAATTTTTCATGGGTTATAACACACGTATTTTGGTCAAAAAAAGCAAAGTAAAAAAAATGTATTGATTTTGACTTTTTCCTTACTATTTTTCCCCCACCTCAATTGTGAACATGTATAATTATGAAAGGTGTTAAAAAGTGAAATTTAGTTTTTTTTACCAAATTTCTAATTTTTATGGCTATAATACTCATTTTTTTTAATAAAAAATGAGAAATAAAAAAATGCGTTATTTTGACATTTTTCGTACCATTTTTTGCAACCATCCTGATTGTGAATGTGCACTCTAGTAAATACTGTAAAAAATGTAAATTAAACTATTCACTAAATGTCCATTTTTTGCGGGATATAACACACATATTTTGGTAAGAAAATGGCAAAGTAAAAAAATGGGTTGATTTTGTTTTTTTTACTCACCTCAATTGTGAACATGCATAATTGCAAACAGTGTATTCCTCTCCAACTCCGAAGGATTAACTGTAAAAAAAGGTGAAATTTAGATTTTGTTTACCCAACTTCTAATTTACATAGGCTATAACACACATTTATTAGCCAAAATTGACAAAATACAAAAAATATTGATTTTGACTTTTTTTGTACCGTTTTTTGCATCCACCACGATTGTGAATATGCATTCTTGTGAATACTATAAAAACAAATTGAAAATTAAAATTTTCACGAAACCTCAATTTTTCTTGAGTTATAACACACGTATTTTGGTAAAAAATGGCAAAGTAAAAATTTCCATTTTTCATAGGCTACAATACACGTTTTTTAGCAAAATAAATGGAAAATCCAAAAATGCATTGAATTTGACTTTTTTCGTACCTTTTTTTGCAGCCACTCTGATTGTGAATATGCACTCTTGTGAATGATTTAAAAGCAAATTGAAAATTAAACTTTTCGCTAAATGTCTATTTTTTATGGGTTATAACACACTATTTTTGTAAAAAATGACTAAGTCAAAAAATGTGTTGATTTTGATTTTTTCTATTCTGTTTTTCCACCACATCAATTGTGAACATGCATTGTGAATGGTTTAGTCCCTCCAACTCTTAAGGATGAACTGTAAAATAAAGTGAAATATAGACTTTTTTTTACCAATTTTTTATTTTTCATAGGCTACAACACACGTTTTTAGCCAAAAATGGCAAATTTTAAAAACACATTGATTTTGGCATTTTTTTGCATCAACCCTGAATGTGAACATGAATTCTAGTGAATATTGTAAAAAAGTGAAAGTAAAAATTTTCACAAAACCTCAATTTTTCATGAGTTATAAACACGCGTATTTTTGTAAAAAATGGCAAAGTAAAAAAATGTATTGATTTTGACTTTTTATCAACTGTTCTTTCATCCACGTCAATTGTAAACTTGTAAAATTGCGAACGGTGTAAAAAAAGTGAAATTTAGATTTTTTTTACCAAATTTCTATTTTTCATAGGATATAATACACATTTTTTAGACAAAAATGGAAAAACAAAATCCAAAAATGCAATAATTTTGGATTTTTGTACCATTTTTGCACCCACCATGATTGTTAACATGCACGCTAGTGAATATTGAAAAAAAAATGAAAATGAAAATTTTCACTCAACTTCCATTTTTTATTGGTTATAACACACATATTTAGGTAAAATATGTCAGAGTAAACAAATATGTTGATTTTGGTTTTTCTCTCATATTTTTTTCACCTACCTCAATTGTGAAAATGCATCATTTTGAACAGTGTCGTCCCCTCCAACTCCGAAGGATTAACTATAAAAATTAAATTTCAATTTTTTACCAATTTTCTATATTTCATAGGCTATAACACACATTTTTTAGACAAAAAGGGTATAATACAAAAACACATTGATTTTGACTTTTTTTAACAATTTTTTGCACTCATTTGTAAACATACATTCTAGTGAATATTGTAAAGAAAGTGAAATTTTAAATTTTCACAAAACCTCAATTTTTTATGGGTTATAACACACGTATTTTGGTAAAAAATGGCAAAGAAAAAAAATTATTGATTTTGGCTTTTTGCCCTACTATTTTTTCACCCACCTCAATTGTGAACATGCATAATTGAAAAGGTGTTAAAAAGTAAAATTTAGGTTATTTTTTTACCAAATTTTTATTTTTTATGGGCTATAATACACGTTTTTTTATCAAAAAATGGGAAATAAAAAAATGCGTTATTTTTACTTTTTTCGTATCGTTTTTTGCAACCATCCTAATTGCTAATATGCACTTTAGAAAAAACTGTAAAAAACTGTAAATTAAACTTTTCACTAAATGTCAATTTTTCGTGGGTTATAACGCACGTATTTTGGTAAAAAATAATAAAATAAAAAAATGTATTGATTTGATTTTTTATCCATTTTGTTTTTTCACCCACCTTAGTTGTGAACAGTGTAGTCCTCTCCAACTCCTAAGGATTAACTGTAAAAAAAGGGTGAAATTTAGATTTTTTTTTACCAAACTTCTAATTTAAATTGGCTATAACACACATTTTTTAGCCAAAAATGACAAAATACAAAAACAATATTGATTTTGACTCTTTTTTGTACCGATTGTTTTCACCCACCACAAATGTGAATATGCATTCTGGTGAAAATTTTTAAAAAAAAGCGAAAATGAAATTTTCACGAAACCTCCTTTTTTCATGGGTTATAACACATGTATTTTGGTAAGAAATGATAAAGTAAAAAAAATATATTGATTTTGGCTTTTTTCCTACTATTTTTCACCCACCACAATTGTGAAAATACAAAATTGTGAACGGTGTAACAAAAGTAAATTTTAGATTTTTTTATACTAAATTTCTATTTTTCATAGGCTACAATACACATTTTTTTAGCAAAAAACGGTAAAATAAAAAAATACATGAATTTTGATTTTTTTTGTACTATTTTTTGCACATACCCCGATTTTGAATGTGCACTCTAATGAATATTGTCAAAAAAAATCTAAAAATTAAACTTTTCATTAAACCTTCATTTTTCATAGTTTATAACATACATATTTTTGTAAACAATGGAAAAGTAAAAAACGTGTTGATTTTGGCTTTTCTCTACTATTTTTTCACCCACCTTAATTGTGAACATGCATAATTGTGAACGGTATAGTCCCCTCACTCTCCTAAGAATTAACTGTTAAAAAAGTAAAATTTTAGATTTTTTTACCAAATTTCTTTTTTTCATAGGCTATAATACACGTTTTTAGACAAAATTGGGAAAAAAAATACAAAAAAACATTGATTTTGACTTTTTGTACCTTTTTTGCACCACCCCGATTATGAACATGAATTCTAGTGAATATTAAAATTTTCACGAAACCTCAATTTTTCATGGTTTATAAACACACTTATTTTTGTCAGAAATGACAAAGTTAGAAAACGTATTGATTTTGGATTTTTACCTACTATTTTTTTACCCACCTTAATTGTAAACATGCAAAACTATGAGCGATGTAAAAAATGTGAAATTTAGTTTTTTTTTTGTTTTACCAAATTTCTATGTTTTATTGGCCTATAATATATGTTTTTTAGTATAAAATGGCAAAATCCAAATTTGCGTTGATTTTAACTTTTTTTGTACAATTTTTTGCACCCACAACGATTGTGAACCTGCACTCCAGTGAATATTGCAACAAAAAAACTGAAAATTAAACTTTTCACTAAACCTCTATTTTTCATGTGTTATAACACACGTATTTTTGTAAAAAAATTGCAAAGTAAAAAAATGTGTTGATTTTTTTTTTGTTTTCCCTACTATTTTTCACCCACCTGAATTGTGAACATGAATCATTTTGAACGGTGTAGTCCTCTCTAACTCCTAAGGATTAACTATAAAAAAAGTGAAATTTAAATTTTTTGCCAAATTTCTATTTTACATATGCTATAACACACAAATTTTAGCCAAAAATGACAAAATACAAAAAGACATTGATTTTGAATTTTTTTGTGCAATTGTTTTCACCCACCCGAATGTGAACATGCATTCTAGTGAATATTATAAAAAAAGTGAAAATTAAATTTTTCACTAAACTTGCATTTTCAAGGGTTATAACTAACGTATTTTGCTTCAAAATGGCAAAGTCAAAAAACGTATTGATTTTGGTTTTTTTGCTACTGTTTTCACACACCAGAATTGTGAACATACATCATTGTGACTGTGTAAAAAAAGTGAAATGAAGGTTTTTTTTACTGATTTTTCATTTTTGATGGGCTATAATACACTTTTTTTTAGAAAAAATGGCAAAATCTAAAAATATGTTGATTTTGATTTTTTATATATTTTTTTACACCCACCCCGATTGTGAATATGCACTCTAGTGAAAATTGTAAAAAAAGACTGAAAAATTATAATTTTCATCAAACATCCATTTTTCATTAGTTATAACACATGTAAAAAATTGTGAATATGCACTCTAGTGATTGTGAATATGCACTCTAGTGAAAATTGTAAAAAAAGACTGAAAAATTATAATTTTCATCAAACATCCATTTTTCATTAGTTATAACACATGTATTTTGGAAAAATAGCATAGTAAAAGAATGTATTGAATTTGACTTTTTCTCTTCTATTTTTTCACCCACCTCAATTGTTAACATGCATTATTGTAAACATGTTAAAAAGTCAAATTTATATTTTCTTTACTAAATTTTTATTTTTCACGGGCTACGATACACGTTTTTTTAGCAAAAAATAGCGAATCTAAAAATGCGTTGGTTTTGACTATTTTCGTACCGTTTTTTGTAGCCACCCTGATTTTGAATATTTACTTTAGTGAATGCTGTAAAAAAAACTGAAAATTAAACTTTTCACAAAACATCCATTTTTTGTGGGTTATAACACATATTTTTGTCAAAAATGGCAAAGTAAAAAAACGTGTTGATTTGGCTTTTTCTGTTTATTTTTTTTCGCAAACCTCAATTGTGAATATGCATAATTGTGAATGGTGTAGTTTCCAACAACTCCAAAAGATTAACCATAAAAAAAGTCAAATTTAGATTTTTAACCAAATTTCTATTTTTTATAGTCTATAACACACATTTTTTAGCAAAAAATGTCAAAATTTTAAAAAAAAAACACATTGATTTTGACTTTTTTTGTACTGTTTTTTGCACCCACCCAGATTGTGAACATGCATTCTAGTGAATATTGTTAAAAAATTGAAAATTGTATTTTTCACAAAACTTCCATTTTCATGAATTATAACACACGAATTTTAGTAAAAAATGGCAACGTAAAAACCGTTTTGATTTTAGCTTTTTCCCTACTATTTTTTTCACCCACATCATTTGTGAACATGTGTAATTGTGAACAATGATAAAAATTGAAATTTAGACTTTTTTTACAAAATTTCTATTGTCATGGTCTATAATACAAGTTTTTTTTATCAAAAAATGGCAAATCCATAAATGCGTTTATTTTGGCCTTTTTGTATTGTTTTTTGTACTCACCCTAATTAAGAATATGTACTCTAATGAATACTGTAAAAAAATTGAAAATTAAACTTTTCACTAAACCTCCATTTTTCTTTAGTTATAACACACGTATTTGGGTAAAAAATGTTGGGGAATTTTTAAAGGAATTACAACAATGGTAGATTAACTATTACAGGAAAGGAAAACTATCTAATTATTACATGAATATTGCAATAAATATAGAATACTATCTATTACAATGAATGGTAGAATTCATCAAACTCTTCAAATCATGCAGTAATTGCACTTTCCTTTAGACTATATTTGCTCCTTTATTGTGCAGTAATTATCTGAGCAAATACCCTTCAGGATAAGATGAAGTAATATTTAGAATTACGTAATGCACTTTACATAATTCTAACCCCTAAAGACAATTGAAGAGTTATGCAATAGAAGTCTTTTTCTCAGAATAAACTTATGCAGAAGTTCTTTTCTGAATGACTCTTCTTTTGGCTTATTTTTCTCTCTGTGTGTGGATTTCTCATGTCGTACTCTTTTTTATCTAGATTAAGACAACTCTTAACAGTTATATTGTGTTTAAATAACTAATTTAAGACACACTACATAACTATTTTGTGATAAATATGAAAAATATGATAATTACCAACCAATTGTAATTATCCAGAATTTTTCCAACGTTCCCCGACGTCGCGACGTGCAGAGACCCCCACGTCGCGACGTCCAATTCTAAAAAAATTAGAATTGTTTCACAGTTATCCACGTCGCGACGTGGAACTCTCCACGTCACTACGTTGGAAAAATTTCAGCCATATTCATTTTTCATATTTTTATTGTTTTGATACTTTCAATATTGAAAAATATCCAACAATCCTCCACCATTTTCAATATTTGAAAAAGCCTTTAAAGAATCACAAACAACTCTTGATAATCTATGATTTCAATAATGGTGTCTTTCGATTGAACCACTATTTAAGTACAAATATCAATAACTAATCATATGAATTGGTAGACAAGCTTTGAACCAATCATATATGTGACCAGCCACTTTAATTTGCACGCATAGATTCAACACTTCAAATGTCACTTATTTTGCATGGTCTTTTGCACTAATCCTTTCATGAGTGATCACAAAGTTAAGTCCATTAAACTTTGTAGATGCCACAAATCTTACACTCATATAGGCAAGCTCTTGATGCCTCCACCATTTTTGGCATTTCCAAGACTTGTTAAGAACCTTTTGTTCAACCTTTTACTCTTGGTGGATAACTCAACATTACACCTCTTTTGGGATGATATTTTGTAATGTTCAAATCACTATAATAGTGTACTTTCATTCATTGAATCTAAGACTAGACGTTGTGACTAGCGTTAGATTGAAGTTTCCACTATTAGTGATTTTATAATATGGACTTCCATCCCTTTAAAATGTGTTCTAAGTCACATTTCTATTTAATCCTTTTGGTTAAGGATTTTCCAAATTTTCAATTACTTTTAAACTTCACAAAGTTCATAGTAATTCCTCACTTGTGATTAATCATATCAAGTCTTAGACCAATATGTCTAGACTTATTATTGTGCACTTTAGCTAGCATAAATGCACAATTTCTCAATACTTAACTCCACAAAGTATTGAAGTTAGAATCACAATTATTTGATCACATCATTTTATGTCTTAGACCAAAGTGTCTAGACATATCATTGTGTATTCACAATATGTTTTAGCTAACATATATACACAATCTTATACAACACTTAACTTTATACTTTAGCAAGTATAAATTCATAAGTGTTTAATTGCATTACATTTTAACCTTTAAAAGTTGATTAAGTTTTCAGCTTTGTAAGCTTCAAACTTTACTTTTCCTTTAAAATTGTAATAACATATTTAGCAAACTTGTGTTTGACCACATTACATTTTAGCTTTTAGAAGTTGATTTAGTTTTCCAACTTTGTAAGTTAAAAACTTTCCAAATCACTTCTACCTTCAAAATGTAATAAAAATTGGAATCACAATTGTTTAACATTACATAGTACCTTTAGAAGTTGATTTCTTAGTTTTTCTAGCTTTGTAAGCTTAAAACCTTAATCACTTCTCTTTAACAATGTAATGAACAATCATATCCAACTTGTACAAGTATTTAATAAAAGTAACATAGTACTTTTACTTATTAAATAGTTGCAAGTATGTATATGCTTTAATTAGCATATTAATTTATTCAAACACAAATTTGTCCACATTACATTGCCAAAATTAAGAAGTAAATTTTCAAGTCATTAATTTTACAACTTTTCAAATACTTCTTTTTACAATGTAATAATTTAACATAGCAAACTTTTTCAATCATCAAGAAAAGTACCATAATACTTTTATTTTTTGAAAAATAAATATATGCTATGTACTCACATACATCATATCAACTTATTTGATTTCCTTCAACTTTAAGAAAATAATTTGCATTGTTATTTTAACAAATATGCAAATTTCCCATTTTCTCTTCGTCTTATAATATGGCAAAAATCATGTTTTATCAACATTTATAAATGTCACACAACATAATATTTTATGCCATAATAAAAAGATTAAATCAAATAAATAATTTAAACAAATAGTTTAAATATTACATTGCAATATAAGTTGCATTAAAACATTTGTTCCTTCATGGATTTTAAATTCTTCAAGAATTCATTATTCTTGAATACACATTTAGTGGAACTTTTATCAATCTATCAAGGGAAGTCCTCCACAATTTTAATTTGGAAATTATTGTAACAAAAAATTTTAATAATCATCTTTGGATGATTTTCCCATATTGAACCCTTTCTTGTTCAATAAATGACATTCTTTAGTAATGTCCTTCTTGTTACAATAAAACACTTTCCCTTCTTTTCCTTTTGTTAGATTGACATTTGCACTTTGTCTTGGCCTCTTGCCTTAGATAGGCTATTTTAGTTGGCCATTTCCACTTTTTCCACAATGTGTACTTTGTTAGAAAAAATCCTTCTCTTTCTCTTCTTGCTTTGCTTGAGGAAATTTATTTTCCTCTATACAACATTCATTTTTTTAAACAAATGAATTAAGCAAGATTATGAAGAAACATTCATTCCCATTTCAGATTTCCTTGAAATCTTTTCAAGAAAGAAAATTTGTTCCTTTTCTATCCATGTCTAAGGACAAAACTTCTATTATAGAGATTACTATAATAGTTTACTCAATTTGCAAGTCATGTAGATTAAACTTTTTAGCAAAGCTTCAATTTTAGAAAAATTGATTCATCACATGCTTGCATTTTCCATTTCATAATTTAAAGAGTTTAAGGCAAGAAAATCTTACTTGAATATCCTTTCAAGCATATATGTATCTTTCCTTTTCTCACATTCCCTTTTGCTGTAGAATTTTTGTAGACACTTCTTTTATCTTCTTGCAAGATGGTCTTCATTCACCCTTTCCAATTTTCTAGTATTGAAAATCAAGTCCTTTCTTTCTTCTACCATTGTACTACTAAATATAGTCTAAAGATTGTTGGGAAATTTTTAAAGGAATTACAACAATGGTAGATTAACTATTACAGGAAAGGAAAACTATCTAATTATTACATGAATATTGCAATAAATATAGAATACTATCTATTACAATGAATGGTAGAATTCATCAAACTCTTCAAATCATGCAGTAATTGCACTTTCCTTTAGACTATATTTGCTCCTTTATTGTGCAGTAATTATCTGAGCAAATACCCTTCAGGATAAGATGAAGTAATATTTAGAATTACGTAATGCACTTTACATAATTCTAACCCCTAAAGACAATTGAAGAGTTATGCAAGAGAAGTCTTTTTCTCAGAATAAACTTCTGCAGAAGTTCTTTTCTGAATGACTCTTCTTTTGGCTTATTTTTCTCTTTGTGTGTGGATTTCTCATGTCGTACTCTTTTTTATCTAGATTAAGACAACTCTCAACAGTTATATTGTGTTTAAATAACTAATTTAAGACACACTACATAACTATTTTGTGATAAATATGAAAAATATGATAATTACCAACCAATTGTAATTATCCAGAATTTTTCCAACGTTCCTCGACGTCGCGACGTGCAGAGACCCCCACGTCGCGACATCCAATTCTAAACAAATTAGAATTGTTTCACAGTTATCCACGTCGCGACGTGGAACTCTCCACGTCACGACGTTGGAAAAATTTCAGCCATATTCATTTTTCATATTTTTATTGTTTTGATACTTTCAATATTGAAAAATATCCAACAAAAAATGGTAAAGAAAAAAAATGTGTTAATTTTGTCTTTTCCTATCTATTTTTTTAACCACCTCAACTGTGAATAGGCATCTTTGTGAAATGTGTAGTCCCCTCCAACTCCTAAGGATGAACCATAAAAAAAAGTGAAATTCAGAATTTTTTACCAAATATCTATTTTTCATAGGTTATAATACATGTTTTTAGTCAAAAATGGCAAAATACAAAAATACATTTATATTGATTTTTTGTACCTTTTTTGCACCAACCCCGAATGTGAACATGAATTCTAGTGAATATTATAAAAAATTTAAATTAAAATTTTCACGAAACCTCCTTTTTTTCTTGTGTTATAAACACACGTATTTTGATAAAAAATAACAAAGTAAAAAAACTTATTATTTTTGGCTTTTCCCTACTGTTTTTTCACCCACCTTAATTGTGAACATGCAAAATTGTGAATGATGTAAAAAAAAAGTAAAATTTAGATTTTTGTTTTACCAAATTTTTATATTTCATAGGCTATAATACACGTTAGTTTTAGCAAAAAATAGTAAAATCCAAAAATATCTTGATTTAATTTTTTTGTAGCATGTTTTGCACCCACCATGATTGTGAACATGCACTCTAGTAAATATTTAAAAAAAAATAAAAATTAAGCTTTTTACTAAACCTCTATTTTTCATGGGTAATAACACTCATATTTGGGTAAAAAATGGCAAAGTAAAAAAATGTGTTGATTTTAACTTTTTCTCTACTATTTTATCTCCCATTTCAATTATGAATATGCAATATTGTGAACGGTGTAGTCTCCTTCAACTCCTAAGGATTAACTTTAAAAAAAGTGAAATTTAGTTTTTTTAATCAAATTTCTATTTTACATAGGCTATCACCTACATTTATTCAGTCAGAAATGACAAAATAATAAGACACATTGATTTTGAATATTTTTTGTACCATTTTTTGCACCACCCCGAATGTGAACATGCATTCTAATGAATATTGTAAAAAAAATTAAAAATAAAATTTTTCACAAAACTTCCATTTTTCACAGGTTATAAAACAGATATTTTAGTAAAAAATGAAAAAGTAAATAAGCTTATTGATTTTATTTTTTATTACTATTTTTCACCCATCTCAATTGGGAACATGAATAATTGTGAACGTGTAAAAAAAGTTAAATTAAGATTCTTTTTACAAAATTTATATTTTTCATGGGCTATAATACACGTTGTTTTAGCAAAAAATGGCAAAATAAAAAAATGCGTTGATGTTGACTCTTTTTAAACTGTTTTTGCACTCACACCGATTGTGATCATGCACTCTAGTGAATATTGTAAAAAAAAATAACTGACAATTAAAATTTTCACTAAGCCTCTATTTTTCTTGATTTAAAACACACGTAAGCCTCCATTTGTAAAAAAAGACAAAGTAAAAAAACGTGTTAATTTTGCCTTTTTTCCTTTCAGTTTTTTCACAAACCTCAATTGTGAATATACATAATTTTGGACAGTTTAGTCCTCTGCAACTGCAATGGATTTACCTTAAAAAAGTAAAATTTAGATTTTTAACAAAATTTCTATTTTTCATAGGCTATAACACACATTTTTTAGAAAAAATGGCAAAAAAAAAACATCAATTTTGACTTTTTTGTTTTGTTTTTTGTACTCACTCCGATTGTAAACATGCATTCTAATGAATATTGTTAAATAAAAGTTCAAATTGTAATTTTCATAAAACCTTCATTTTCCATGAGTTATAGCACATGAATTTTGGTCAAAGATGGGAAATTAAAAAAACGTTTTGATTTTGTCTTTTTCCCTTCTATTTTTTCAGTCATCTCAATTGTGAACGTGTATAATTGTGAACAATGTTAAAAATTGAAATTAGATTTTTTTACTGAATTTCTATTTTCATGATTTATAATACAAGTTTTTTTTATCAAAAAATGGCAAATCCAAAAAATGTGTTGATTTTGACTTTTTGTACCCATCTCAATTGAGAATATGCACTATATTGAATACTGTAAAAAAAAATTAAACTTTTCACTAAACCTCCATTTTCATGGATTATAACATACATGTTTTGGTGAAAAATGGCAAAGTAAAAAAAATGTGGTTATTTTGGCTTTTTCCCATATGTTTTTTCAATCTTCTCAATTGTGAATATGCATCATTATGAAATGTGTAGTCCACTCCAACTTCTAAGGATGAACTGTAAAAAATGTGAAATTAAGAATTTTTTTTACCAAATTTCTATTTTTCATAGGTTATAATACACGTTTTTTAGCAAAAAATGGCAACATACAAAAATACATTGATATTGACTCTTTTTTGTACCGTTTCTTTGCACCAACCCTGAATGTGAAGATGAATTCTATTAAATATTGTAAAAAAGTGAAAATTAAATTTTTCATAAAACCTCCATTTTTCATAGGTTGCAAACACACGTATTTTGGTAAAAAAATGATGAAGTAAAAAAACTTATTAATTTTGGCTCTTCCCTAATGTTTTCTCACCCATTGTGAACATACAAAAATGTGAATGGTGTCAAAAAAAGTGAAATTTAGATTTTTTTTTTACAAAATTTCCATTTTTCATAGGCTATAATACCTGTTTTTTAGGAAAAAATGGAAAAAAAAATCCAAAAATGCGTTGATTTTAACTTTTTTTGTACCATTTTTTGCACCCACCACGATTGTGAACATGCACTCTAGTGAATATTGTAAAAGAAACTAAAAATTAAACTATTTACTGAACCTCTATTTTTCAGGGTTATAACACATGTATTTTGGTTAAAAACGGCAAAGTAAAAAAATGTGTTGATTTTGACTTTTTGTCTACTATGTTTTCACTCACCTCAGTTGTGAATATGCAACATTGTGAATGGTGTAGTCTCCTCCAACTCTTAAGGCTTAACTATAAAAAAAGTAAAATTTAATTTTTTTTTATCAAATTTCTATTTTACATAGGCTATAACCCACATTGTTTTAGCCAAAAATGACAAAATACAAAACAACATTGATTTTGACTTTTTTTTACCATTCTTTGCGCCTTCCTGAATGTGAACATGCATTTTAGTGAATTTTGTAAAAAAGTGAAAATTAAAATTTTCACAAAATCTCTATTTTTCATGGGTTATAAAACACGTATTTTAGTAAATTGGCAAAGAAAAAAAAATATTAATTTTGGGTTTTTTCCGACTTATTTTTCACTCACCTTAATTATGAACATGCATAATTGTGAACGGTGTAAAAAAGTTAAATTAAGATTTTTTTTTACCTAATTTCCATTTTTCATGGTCTGTAACACACGGGTTTTTAGCAAAAAATGACAAAATCCAAAATTGCATTGATGTTGAGTTTTTTTGAATTGTTTTTGCACCCATCCCAATTGTGATAATGCACTCTAGTGAATATTGTAAAAAAAAAGTGAAAATTAAAATTTTCACCAAGCCTCCATTTTTCATGATTTATAACACACGTATTTTGTTAAAAATGGCCAAGTAAAAAAACATGTTGATTTTGGCTTTTTCCATACTATTTTTTCATCCACCTCAATTGTGAAAATGCATCATTTTGAACAGTAGAGTTCCCTCAAACTCCTAAGGATTAACTATAAAAAAAAAGTGAAATTTAGAATTTTTACCTGATTGTGAACACTCATTCTAGTGAATATTTTAAAAAAATGAAATTTAAATTTTTTACGAAACCTCTATTTTTCATGGGTTATAACACACAAATTTTGGTAAAAAGTGGCAAAGTAAAAATGACGTATTAATTTTAGTTTTTTCCCTACTATTTTTTCACTCATCTCAATTGTGAACATGAATAATTGTGAACAGTGTAAAAAAGCGAAATTTAGATTTTGTTTGCCAAATTCTATTTTTCATTGGTTATAATACACGTTTTTTTTACTGAAAATGGCAAATCCAAAAATTGCGTTTGTTCTGACTTTTTTTCGGACCTTTTTTGTTACCCATTCAAATTGTGAATATGCTCTCAAGTGAATACTGTAAAAACAAAACTAAAAATTAAACTTTTTACTAAACTTCTATTTTTCATTGGTTATTTATAACACACGTACTTTGGTAAAAAATGGCAAAATAAGAAAACGTATTGATTTGGGCTTTTTCCCTTCTATTTTTTTACCCACCTCAATTGTGAACATACATAATTGTGAACGGTACAGTCCCCTTCAAATTAAAAGGATTAACAATAAAAAAAAGTGAAATTTAGATTTTTTTTACCAAATTACTATTTTTCATAGGCTATAACACACTTTTTTAGTCAAAAATGGCAAAATACAAAAACACATTAATTTTGACTCTTTTTTGTACTACTTTTTGCACCCATCCCGAATGTAAATATGCATACTAGTGAATATCATAAAAAAAGTGACAATTCAATTTTTCACAAAACTCCATTTTTCATAGGTTATAATACTTGTATTTTGGTAAAATATGACAATGTAAAAACCTTATTGATTTTGGCTTTTTCTTTACTTTTTTTTCACCCACCTCAATTATGAACATGCAAAATTGTGAACTCTATAAAAAAAGTGAAATTTAGGTTTGTGTTTTTTTTTTTTACCAAATTTCCATTTTTCATAGGCTATAATACACATTTTAAAGCAAAAAATGGTAAAATCCAAAAATGCGTTAATTTTGACTTTTTTGTACATTTTTTTTGCACCCACCCCAATTGTGAACATGCACTCTACTAAATATTGTCAAAAAAACTTAAAATTCAACTTTTCGCTAAACCTCCCTTTTTCATGGGTTATAACACATGTATTTTGTAAAAAATGGCAAAGTAAAAAAAACGTCTTGATTTTGGCTTTTTCCTTTTTATTTTTTCAACCACCTCAATTGTGAACATGCATAATTGTGAACGATGTAGTCCCCTCCAACTCCTAAGGATTTACTGTAAAAAAGTGAAATTTAGATTTTTTTAATGAATTTCTATTTTTCATAGGCTATCACACACATTTTTTATTGCCTAAAAAAGACAAAATATAAAAATATATTGATTTTAACTTTTTTGTACATTTTTTTCAAATCCACCCCCATTATGAACATTCATTCTAGTGAATATCTTAAGAAAAAGTAAAAATAAAAAAGTTTTACGAAACTTCGATTTTCATGGGTTATAAAACACGTATTTTGGTCAATAATGGCAAAGTAAAAAAAAGGTATTGATTTTGGCTTTTTTCTATTGATTTTTCACCCACCTCAATTGTGAATATGCATAATTGTGCACGGTGTTAAAAAGTAAAATTTAAATTTTTTACCAAATTTCTATTGTTCATTTGTTTTAATAGACGTTTTTTTGGCTAAAAATGGCAAATCCAATAATGCGTTGATTTTGAGTTTTTTTGTACCATTTTTTGCATCCACCTATATTGTGAACATGTACTATAGTGAATATTGCAAAACAACTAAAAATTAAACTTTTTCATGGCTTATAACACACGTAATTTTCTAAAAAATGGAAAAATAAAAAAACATTTTGATTTGGGCATTTTCCCTATTATTTTTTTCACTCACATCAATTATGAACATGTATAATTGTGAACGGTGCAAGAAAAGTGAAATTAAAATTTTTTTTAACAAATTTCTATTTTTCATGGGCAATAATAAACCTTTTTAAGCAAAAAATGGCGAAATAAAAAAATTTGTTGATTTTGACTTTTTTTTACCGTTTTTTGCACCTGCCCCGATTGTGAACATGCACTCTAGTGAATATTTTAAAAAAAATTAAAAATTAATATTTTCACTAAACTTCTATTTTTCATGGGTTATATAACATACGTATTTTGGTTAAAAATGGCGATGTCAAAAAACATGTTTATTTTGGATTTTTTCCTACTATTTTTTTATGCATCTCAACTATGAGCATACATGATTGTGAACGGTGTAGTCTCCTCTAGCTCCTTAGGATTAACTATAAAAAAAAAGTGAAATTCAAATTTTTTTACCAAATTCAATTTTTCATAGGATATAATACATGTTTTTAGCCAAAAATGGAAAAAATACAAAAATATATTGATTTTGATTTTTTTGTACCATTTTTTGCCTCCTTCCCGATTGTGAACATGCATTCTAGTAAATATTTTAAAATAATGAAAAATAAAATTTTAAAAAAGCTCTATTTTCCATGGTTATAATACATATATTTTGGTAAAAAATGGCAAAGTGAAAAACATATTTGACTCACATACCTCAATTCTAAATATGCATAATTGTGAGTGGTATTAAAAGGTGAAATTTAATTTTTTTTTACCAAATTTCTATTTTTCATGTGCAAAATTTTTTTTAGCAAAAAATGGCATATCCAAAAATGCGTTGATACTAACTTTTTTTGAACCATTTTTTTCACCCACCCTCATTGTAAACATACACTTTAGTGAATTAAACTTTTCACTAAACCTCCAATTTTCATGGGTTATAACATACATATTATGGTAAAAAATGACAAAGTAAAAAAATGTGTTGATTTTAGTTTCTTTCCTACTGATTTTTCACCCACCTCAATCGTGAATATGCATCAATGTGAACAGTGTAGTCCCCTCCAACTCCTAAGGATTAAATGTAAAAAAAGAGTAATTTAGATTTTTTATCAAATTTCTATTTTTCATAAGCTATAACACACATTTTTTAGCCAAAAATGGCAAAATACAAAAACATATTAATTTTGACTTTTTTTGTTCCATTTTTTACACCCACCCCGAGTTATGACACGTATTTTAGTCAAAATATTTCCATTGGTTATGATATATGTATTTTAGTAAAAAATTTAAAATTCAAAAATGCGTTGATTTTGACTTTTTATGCCATATTTTGCATCCACCCTAATTGTGAATATGCATTCTTGTTAATATTGTCAAAAAAAATTAAAATTTAAAATTTTTAGCAAATCTCCATTTTCATAGGTTGTAACACACGTATTTTAGCAAAAAATGGCAAAATTAAAAAATACATTGATTTTGATTTTGTTGTACCGTTTTTTGCACCCACCTTTATTGCAAACATGCATTCTAGTGAATATTGTAAAAAAAAGTAAAAATTAAAATTTTCACCAAAACTCTATTTTTCTCGGTTATAGCACATGTATTTTAACCAAAAATGGGAAAATCCTAAAATACATTGATTTTGACTTTTTTTGTATCGTATTTTCACCCTGACTCCTATTGATTGTTAGCATGCATTCTTGCAAATATTGCCAAAATAAGTGAAAATTAAGTTTGTCACTAAACCTCCATTTTTCATATGTTACAACACATGTATTTTTTTAAAAAATGTAAAAATAAAAAAACGTGTTGATTTTAACTTTTTGGTACAGTTTTTTGCATCTACCCCGATTCTGAATATTAATTCCAGTCAATATTATCAAAAAATTGAAAAATTAAAATTTTCACCAAACTTCCCCTTTTTTGTAGCATTTTTTGCACCCACCCAGATTGTGGAAATGCATTATAGTGAATATTAAAAAAAATAGTGAAAATTCAAATTTTCTTCAAATCTCCAATTTTCATGGGTTATAACTCACATATTTTAGCAAAAAAGAAAATTTTAAAAAATGCATTGATTTTGACATTTTTTGTACCATTTGTTGCACCCACCTCGATTGTGAACGTGCGTTCTAGTAAATATTGTCAAAAAAAGTAAAAATTAAAAATTTTCACCAAACCTTCATTTTACCCAAATTATTGCACAAGTATTTTAGCCAAAAATTATAAAGTGAAAAATCGTGTTAATTTTGAACTTTTCCCTACTGTTTTTTGCACTAACCCTTATTGTGAAAATGCATCTTTTCGAACGGTGTCCAAAAAAAAGTTATAATTAAAATTTTTACCAAAACTCCATTTTTCATTGGTTATAACACAAGTATTTTAGCCAAAAATTAAAAAAATTCAAAAACCTGTTAATTTTGAATTTTTTTTATTCCCTTTTTTGTACTCACCCCAATTGTGAATATGCATTCTAGTGAATATTTTAAAAAATAGTGAAATTTAAAATTTTTAGAAAGAATCCATTTTCACGGGTTGTAACACACGTATTTTAGCAAAAAATAGCAAAATTGAAAAATGCATTGATTTTGACTTTTTTGTGCCATTTTTTGCACCCACCCTGATTGTGAATATGCATTCTAGTGAATATTGTCAAGAAAGTAAAAATAAAAATTTTCACAAAAACTCTATTTTTCCTGGGTTATAACACACATATAAAAATAGTAAAATTCAAAAATAAATCGATTTTGACTATTTTTGTATAGTATTTTGTACCTCCTCCCAACGATTGTTAGCATGCATTCTTGTGAATATTGCCAAAATAAGCGAAAATTAAAATTTTCACTAAACCTCAACTTTTCATTGGTTACAACACATGTACTTTTGCAAAAATGAAAAAAATTCAAAAAACGCATTGATTTTGACTTTGTGGTATTGTTTTTTGCACCCAACCTGATTGTGAATATGAATTCCAGTGAATATTGTCAAAAAATTTGAAAATTAAAATTTTCACCAAAACTCTCTTTTTCATGGGTTATTACATACGTATATAAGCCAAAAAAAGGCAAAATTAAAAACACCTTGAATTTGACTTTTTTTGTACTTTTTTTGCTCCCATCCCGATTTTGAACATGCATTCTACTTAATATTGTAAAAAAAGTTAAAATTAAAATTTTCACGAAAAATCTATTTTTCATGGGTTATAACAAACGTATTTTTAGCAGAAATGGAAAAAATTAAGAAATGTTTTCACTTTGACTTTTTGTACTGTTTTTTGCGCCCACCTCAATTCTAAATATGCATTCTAGTTAATATTGTCAAAAAAGTGAAAATTAAAAATTTCATCAAACCTTCATTTTTCATGGGTTATAACACATGTATTTTACAAAAAAAATGGCAAGGTAAAAAATATGTTAATTTTGACATTTTCCTTGCTAATTTTTTACACACACACTTAAATTGTGAACATGCATTCTAATGAACGATGTAATTTTGAAAGATTTTGAAAGATTTAATTTTGATGTGGAATTTGCGATTTCCTGAGCAAGCTTTGCCGAGGGATTGGCATAATCTGGTTGATGGGGTGTTGGGGATGGCTACTCCGTTGGTGATTACTCGGGTCTACTGGATACGTCCCCCTCAGGGTGTTGTGAAACTTAATGTGGATGGTTGTTCTCGAGGAAATCCTGGACCGGGAGGTGGTGGAGCTTTGATTAGGGACTGTTACGGGAGGCTGATTGCTGCGAGAATGATGGGTTTTGACTTTGTGACGAGTCTGGAGGCTGAGGCACTGGCGTTATTAGTTGGGTTGGAGCTTTGTGACAGATGGAAATGTGATAATGTTTTAGTAGAATCGGATTCTAATGTCTTGGTAGCGATGATGGCGGGAAAGGTAAAAGTACCGTGGAAACTTCGGGCTATTGTGGATAGAATGGTACAATTTTCTTGTGTATTGTCCTTGAATCATATTTTTCGAGAGGCTAATCAGCCTGCTGATAGACTTGCTAAAGAGGGTTGTCGTCGGCAACTAGATTTGGAGGTCTCTACCTTTGGTGATCTACCATCGCATGTAAGGGTTTGCATTAATATGGATAGATTAAGGGTTCCGAACTTTAGGGTGCGTCGTAAGGCTGTGTAATTCCTTTATTTTCCTAGAGCTTCTGTAATTGATTATTTCTAATAATAATAAAAGGGAGTGGCGCCCCTAATTGATTAGCCAAAAAAAAAAAAAGAACGATGTAAAAAAAAGTAAAGTTTAGATTTTTTGCAAAATTTATATTTTTCATGGGTTATAACCAATATATTTTATCCAAAATGAAAAATAAAAAAGACACAATGATTTTGACTTTTTTTTTATGGTTTTTTCCACCCACCGAACATTCATTATAGTGAGTGTTGCAAAAAAAGTAAAAATTAAAATTTTCACCATACCTCCATTTTTCATAGGATATAACAAGCTTATTTTAGACAAAAATGAAAAAAAAAATCCAAAAACGAGTTGATATTGTTTTTCTGTACCATTTTTTCCACCCATTATGATGGTGAAAATTTATTCCAGTAAATAATGTCAGAAAAGTGAAAATTAAAATTTTCACCAAACCTCCATTTTTCGTGGGTTATATAAAACACGTATTTTAGCCAAAAATGGCAAAATAAAAAAAATTCGTTGATTTTGACTTTTTTGTACTATTTTTTGCGCCCTTTCTGATTGTGAAAATTTAATCTACTGAATATTTAAAAAAAAGTGAAAATTAAAATTTTCACCAAACCTCTATTTTTAATGGGTTTTAAGTTATAACATACATTTTTTAGTATAAAAATGGCAAAATCTAAAAATGAGTTGATTTTAACTTTTTTGTAATATTTTTTGCACCCACTCTGATTGTGAACATTTATCGTAGTGAATATTGCCAAAAAATTGAAAATTAAAATTTTCAACCAAGCTTCATTTTTCCTGGGTTAGAACACACGTATTTTAGCCAAAAATAGAAAAATAAAAAAAACATTTATTTTGGCTTTTTAGTACTATTTTTCGCACCCTTGCCGATAATGAACACGCATTCTAGTGAATGTTGTTAAAAAAGTGAAAATTAAAATTTTAACGAAATCTCTATTTTTGATTGGTTATAACACATTTCTTTCCAAAAAATATAAAATTCTAAAAACGCATTGATTTTGACTTTTTTTGTAGGGTTTTTGCACCCACCCCGGTTGTGGAAATGCATTCTAGTAAATATATAAAAAAATAGTGAAAATTCAAATTTTTACCAAATCTCAATTTTTTATGGCTTATAACTCACGCATTTTAGCAAAAAACGTAAAATTAAAAAACGGGTTGATTTTTACTTTTTTGTATCGTGTTTTTTGTACCCACCATGATTGTGAACATGCGTTCTAGTGAATATATTAAAAAAAGGTGAAAATTAATTTCTTTCACCAAACCTTCATTTTTCATAGAGTATAATTGTTAGCCCTAAGAGGGAGAGGGGGGTGAATTAGGTTATCCAATTAAAATCCTATTAAAAAATTGTTTTTCCTAATTCAAGTCTTTTTATAGAAATTCAATAACAATTGAATCCATCAAGTTCAATTCGCAATCAAACAATATAAACACAATAATTGAAATCAAATATGCACAATATCAATTTCCAAAATCACACAATAAATATTCAAATGACAATTATCACAAGAACATTAAGCAATTGATATTGCACAATTAAAAAGCAATTAAAGATAAAACTTTAAAGGAATGAACACTAGATTTATAGTGGTTCAAGTTTCCCCTTGAAATACTTGACATTCACTATCTAAGCCCTCAAGTTTAGGATTTCAATAACCCACTAATCAAGGATAATTCACAAAAGGTGAGATCCAAACATTTACAAATATTTTAGTTTAACCAGTCTTATTAGCAACCAATGCTATAAGAATTGGTTTTACTCTCCCTCTTGGAGAAACCTTTTCAACTTATCAAATGAAGATTTACAATTCTTGGGATCTCTTTCGATAGGGTGGATGATTACAAATGAAAGTTCACTCAACTCTTCCTCTTAAAGAATGATTTTATAAGGGGAAAGATTGGCTCAAGAAGATGAATACAAATTCAAGTTCAAGATTTTGATCCTTTTAATTGATTTTCAAATCTCTTCTTTTGATGTTTCAAAGAATGTTTTCTAGACACGTTTGTGGTCAAGGATCATTAGAAATCTATTATTAAAGTTCAAGGTATTTATATAAAACGTTTGTGAGGCAAAATAGACAAGAAATCGAATTTTTAAAAAACTAGCTATTACTCACAAACTTGGGCAATTCGGACGTCCGGACCTCAAGGAGGTCATCTGAATGCACTTTGAGAAAAACTTAGAATTTCATAAATCGATGGGTTTGGACGTCCAAATTCAAAAGAGTTCATCTGAATGCATTAGTTCACAAAACTGTAAAAATTGAGTTCGGACGTCCAAACTCCAAGGAGGTCGTTCGAATTCATATTGTTTTTAAATCTTCAAAAGTTTTAAAAATTTTAATTCGGACGGCCAAATTCCTTATAGGTCGTCTGAATTCACTTTTTCTCAAATTTATGATTTTTCAACTTTTTGAGTATTTTGAGAAAAACGAAAAATAACTTTTGTAAAATACATTTTCAATTTTCATTTTGGATTCATTTTACTTGAACTTTTAAATGAAACACACATGTTATTAGCCAATGTACAACTAGGGTTTGGGTTGCGGAATCTATCCTAATTTAACTAGTTTATATTTCTTCAATGTCTTCAATGTTTTCAATGTTTTAAACTTCACATCTTCCAATTTGCATAGCTATAATATTAAGAAGCTTATTAAAACATTAGTGTACATAATTGTATGTTAATCATCAAAATACAAAATAGATTTAAGATACTAGATCTCTCAAGAACACATGTATTTTACCCAAAAATGACAAAGTAAAAAATCGTGTTGATTTTGAATTTTTTTCATACTATTTTTTGCTCTCACATTGATTCTGAAAATGCATCTTCTTGAACGGTGTCCAAAAAAGTTAAAATTAAAATTTTCACAAAAAATCTATTTTTCATGAGTTATAACAGACTATTTTAGCCAAAAATTGATAAATACAAAAACGCGTAGATTTTAATTTTTTTCGTACCAGTTTTTTGCACCCGGCCAAATTGTGAATATGAATTCTAGTGCATATTGTCAAAAAGTGAAATTTAAAATTTTAAGGAAATCTCCATTTTTAATGGGTTATAACACAGGTATTTTAGCAGAAAGGCAAAATTAAAATTTGCATTGATTTTGACTTCTTTTGTATAGTTTTTTGCACCCACCCAGATTGTGAACATATATTCTAGCGAATATTGTCAAAATATTAAAAATTAAAATTTTCACAAAAACTCTATTTTTCCTGGGTTATAACACGCATATTTAAAAAAAAACTCCAAAAATACATTGATTTTGACTTTTTTGTGCCATATTTTTCACCTCCTCCCACCAATTGTTAGCATGCATTCTTGTGAATATTGCCAAAATAAGTGAAAATTAAAATTTTCGCTAAACCTCCATTTTTCATTAGTTACAACACATTTATTTTTTTTCAAAAAATGTAAAAATAAAAAAATACGTTAATTTTGACTTATTAGTATCGATTTTTTGCACCTACCCCGATTGTGATTATGAATTCCAATGAATATTGTAAAAAAAATTAAAAATTAAAATTTTCACCAAAACTCCCTTTTTCATGAGTTATAACACACGTATTTCAGTAAAAAAATGGCAAGATCCAAAACTGCATTGATTTTCATTTTTTTGTACCGTTTTTTGCCCCCACACTGATTAGGAACATGCATTTTAGTAAATATTGTCAAAAAATTGAAAATTAAAATTTTTACGAAAGCTTCATATTTTCATGGGTTATAACACACGTATTTTAGCAAAAAATGGCAAAATTTAAGAATGCGTTTTATTTTGACTTTTTTTGCACCATTTTTGCACCCACCCTATTAGTGAACATGAATTATTGTGAATATTGTTAAAAAAAAGTGAAAATTAAAATTTTCGCCAAACCTCTATTTTTCAAGGGTTATAACAAACGTATTTTTTTGAAAAATATTAAAATTTAAAAACGTATTTATTTAAACCTTTTTAGCATTTTTTGCACCCACCTCGATTGTGAAAATGCATTCTAGTGAATATTGAAAAAATAGTAAAAATTCAAATGTTAACCAAATCTCTATTTTTCATGGATTATAAATCACTTATTTTAGCATAAAAATTGCAAAATTAAAAAACACGTTGATTTTGACATTTTTTATACCATTTTTTGCACCCACCCCGATTTTTTTCCTGCTATTTTTTGCACTCACCCTAATTGTGAAAATACATCTTCTTGAGCATGTGCAAAATAATGTTAAAATTCAAATTTTCACAAAAAAATCTATCTTTTAAGGGTTATAACACACGTATTTTAGCTAAAAATTGAAAAATTCAAAAATACATTGATTTTGACTTTTTTGGGACAGTTTTTTGCTGTCACCCAAATTGTGAATATGCATTCTAGTGAATATTGTAAAAAAAAAATTAAAATTTAAAATTTTTAGCAAACCTCAATTTTTCATGGGTTGTAACACACTTTTTTTTTTGTTTTTTATAAACTTAAAAAAAACATGTAAATAAGGGTAACTTACTTTCTTACACGCACACGTAAAAGTGGAGTACTACTATTTTACATGAATCAATCGCCTATAATTTATGACTAATGTAGGCATCGACATGCTATCTAAGTTGAGAGCGCCCCTTACACGCTGAGGGAGATCCGAATGGACCAGATATATTTTTATCTCTTGAGATTTGTACCCCACTTTTGCCAAGAGTTTTGCTGAAGTATTACCTGCCCGACCAACCAAATGTACACTAGAAACACAATTCAAACCATGCAACCTTTCCATAGTGGAACGCAACAACCATGGCGTATTTGCTTGACCATTGATAGGTGGTAAATATGTGTAAAAATATGAATGTGCTCGTAGTTGCTATTCACCCCTAATCAAAGATAAGCTAAACAACCCTCGTAAAGGTGATAGTATAGCGAGTTTGTTCCTTCAGGGAAAGGGCTATGTTGAAATTCTAAGAAAATGTTTTTGATTTTTTATGTTATTAATAAACTGAAAATAAGAAATTAAATAGCAAATAACTAAAACTAAAATGGTGATTTGATTTGAACTTTGAATTAAGCAAATGTACTCTCGAGATTATATTTTAGGGTTACATAAAAAGCACACATGTACGTCCTATCTATGGTCATGCAAAACAAGGGTAAATAACATAATTCACGCCCTCCTACGTGGTACGAGGTAAGGAATGATTTAGGGACTTACCCATTTAGGTATTACCTAATTTGTTAAACCCTCCTATGTGGTAAGAGGCAAGGTTCACTTCCTTAATTAACCTGGAATCTAGTGCAACTTCCAACTAAACCAAACCCTCAAGTTCAACTGCTCCTATGTGGCAAGAGGCAACGCCCGAACCAGTCGTGCTAATGCTAAACTAACCCCCCCTAACTCTTCCTATGTGGCAAGAGGCAAGGGTTAAGGTAAAATTAATCTAACAAATTCACAGCCAACCAACAAAAGATTCCAAACAACCTATGTGGTTTTAGGCAACATTAAAGCAAGATATCTCTAAATAATTTACTGCACTTTAAGAAATATTTATCACACATAATCCGGCTCCAAATCATGCATAATTATCTAGAACACAGCAAAACTCATTCCACAAAGACCATAAGATAGAACATAGAATGAAAATTAAGCACAAAAAACCTTATTCATAATTTCGGGAGCACAATAAATTTAGCCTAGCATGGCTAAATAGAACATCAAAATATTGATATTAAAGAGCATTATTGAAAACATAATCTTTAAAAAGAAAGACAATAATAATATTTGTGAATCCGTAGATGAAATCTTTAACTCTTAAAATATTGAATTCAATAATAATTCATGTTCCCAAATCCCTACAGCTATATTACTTCGTGCAATAACCGAAGATCAAAACCCTAGCTATTACAACGAGAAAAACCCTTGCTTAAAATCTCTCAAAATTTTGTCACCCTCTAAAATCTGTAAACCTAGCCCTATTTATAGAGTTTCTATAAAAATATTAGCAAACAAGTCCTTCATGAAAACCTTGTCGGATAAAGAGTTTCAAAGTGGGCCAAAATCTCAAATTTCCAAAAATAAATAAAAAAATCATGCGATTCCCGATGTCACGATATGCAGGGTTGCACGTCGTGACGTCCACCCACGTCGCGACGTGGGAGAGGTCCCGACGTCGCGATATGGCTCATTGCAATTTTCTTCAAAAATCGCCAAAAAAATCCACCAAAAATCAATTTTAAATCGAATTTTTGACATCGCGATATGGAGGGTCTCACATCACAACATCCACCCACGTCACGACTTGGAGGTCCCGACGTCGCGACGTGGAGAAGATTTTCAACTTTTTCTTCAATTTTCCTCCACTTTGCATCCGATTTGGCTCTCGTACAATTTTTCCCTTCCAAGCATACATTATGGTCGGCAAACCTACAAATAAAACACTAAAACGAATCAAAACAAACAAGAACGATCCAAGAATTAAGTATAAACACTAAATAAAAGGTGAATAAATTCACCTTATCAACCATGTATCATACCAATTAAAACTGTAGACGTTAGCTCCATAACAACCTTTAACCCTCGTGCCGCACAATGTTTTAGACCCTCATATATAGTCCACACCTCCGTTTCTAGTGTATGAGTATCCATGAAACCAATTGAGATTGCGAACACCAATCGACCACGCGCATCTCTAACCTCAACTCCACTGCTACTGAATCCCCCAAACTTAGAGGTTCCAATATTCATCTTAACAAATGAATTTGGCGGCTTCTTCCAACTCATTCATCGGATTGGCCTTCTATTTAACCCGTTTTGTGCTACTACCATATGAGACCAAGCACATATTGAAATCCATGTCGAGGAAATTTAGATGTTGTAAAATTATAGATATCAGTCATGATCCTTCATTCTACCATGTTAACATCCCCTAGCTGATTATCAAACCATGCACTATTCCGCCTCTTCCACAAATTCTATCAAATCACCAAAGGCATTATCCTACAAATGTATTGAAAAAGAGGCAAGCCCTTGCAATTCCACCAGCTATATCACCATCCACGCCATCCTGGCCCTTGTCTCCGAATTCCACACTCGTTTGTAAAGTATGTCCATACCTTAGTAGCAAAAGGCCCATCACTAAACACACGTGACATTGATTCTGAAGTCGAGAATCCACAACATAAACACCGGAAAGGTCCCGCCATCCCAATTTTTGATGGCCATTCAACTAATGGCAGTCTACCAAAAGAGAGTCTCAACCCAAAAAAAGATATTATGAAATTTAGATTTTTTACCACGTTTTTGGCCAAAAATGGCAAAATACAAAAACACATAGTTTTTCTACTTTTTTGCACCATTTTTTGCACCCACCCCGACTGTGAACATGCATTTCAGTAAATCTTGTAAAAACAAAAGTTAAAATTAAAATTTTCACAAAACCTCCATTTTCCATGGATTATAACACACGTATTTTGGTCAAAATGGAAAATTCAAAAAACGTATTGATTTTGACTTTTTCCCAACTGTTTTTTCACCCACCTAAATTGTCAAAATTTTGAATGGTGTTAAAAAGTGAAATTTAGATTTTTTTAAAACCAAATTTCTATTTTTCATGGGCTATAATACATGTTTTTTAGCAAAAAAGGCAAATCCTAAAATACGTTGATTTGGACTTTTTTGTATTGTTTTTTGCACCCACCCTAATTGTAAATATGCAATCTAGTGAATACTGTAAAAAAAACTAAAAATTAAACTTTTTACTAAACCCCAATTTTTAATTGGTCATGACACGCGTATTTTGTACAGAAAAAAAAGTTAAAAAACGTGTTGATTTTAGTTTTTTTTCGTTTTGTTTTCTCAGCCGCCTCAATTATGGACATGCATCATTATGAATAGTGTACTCCTCTCTAACTCCCAATGATTAACTATAAAAAAGTGAAATTTAGATATTTTTTTTACCAAATTTCTATTTTTCATTGGCTATAATACACGTTTTGTAGCAAAAAATGGTAAAATAAAAAAACACATTAATTTTGACTTTTTTTTTGTACTTTTTTTTGCACCCATCCTGAATGTGAACATACACTCTAGTGAATATTGTCAAAAAATGAATACTAAACTGTTGGGTCCTAGATGCAAACTAAGAAAGGGGGTTGGATTAGGTTGGGCAATTAAAAACTTATCCAAAGATTGTTTTTCCTAAGCTTATGTTTCTTTGAGGAATTTTGTCAAACACTAGTGAAATTCAATAACAATTGAATTCATCAAGTTCAATTCACAATAAAACAATTCAATTTACAATAATAGAAATTAAATACATAAAATATCTATTTCCAATTCACAATGATTACAAGAACATTAAGCAATTGATTATGTACGTTAATTAAAGAAATGAACATAAGGAAGAGACAAAGGATTTATAGCGGTTCACGTCTCCCCTTGAAGCACTCTATATCCATTACCTAAGCTCTCAAGTTTAGGATTTCACAATCCACTAAAAATGGATCTCTTCACCAAATGTGAGATCCAAACATTTACAAACCTTTAGGTTAATCAATCTTACTAGCAACCAATGCTAAAAGAATTGATTTTACTCTCCCTTTTGGAGAAACCTTTACAACTTACCAAATCTTGAAATCTTAGAACTTTTGAAAGCCCTCTTAATAGGATGGATAATTACAAGTGAAGCTCTCAACAAATTTTCTCTCAAAGAATATTTTACAAGAGAGAAGGATTGGCTCAAGAATATGAATGCAAATTAAAGCTCAAGATTTTTTATCCTTTGGTTTGATTTTTCACAACTCTTTCTTTTTCCTTTGAAGAGTATTTGGTAGACAAAAAATAGCTCAAGGATCATTTATCATATGTTATGAAAGTTCAAGTATTTATATAAAACGTTTGGGAGGCAAAATGGTCAAGAAATCAAATTTTTAAGAAAATTAGCCGTTACTCATAAACCTGGGCAATTCTGACATCCGAAACTCAAGAAGGTCGTCCGAATGCACTTTAAGAAAAACTTGAAATTTCAGAAATCGATGGGTTCAGACGTCTGAACTCAAAATAAGTCATCCGGATGCATTTTCCAGAAAGTTTCCAAAACTATAAAAATTGAGTTTGGAAGTCCAAACTCCAAAGAGGTCGTCTGAATGTACCTTTCGAAGAGTAGTTCGGAAGTCCGAATGTACTTTACAGAATTGTCAAAATACTTTGCAAAACTAGTTTTGGACCTTCGAATTGTGTTTGTGGTTATCCGAACCTATCTTTTTTGTCAACTTTTGAACTTTTCTTTTTCAAAACACTTTTGTGAAAATATAAAAACTTTGTGAAATCATTTTTCTCAAAACATACATTTCAAAAAACTTTTGTGAAAATATAAAAACTTTGTTTACAAAAAGACACATTTTCAACTTTCATTTTTGATTTGTTTTACTTGATATTTTAAATGATTCAATCATGTTAGAACCAATGTACAACTAGGGTTGGGGTTGGGGAATCAACCCTAATTTATCTGGTTTCTATTTCTTCAATGTCTTCAACAATTTGATCTTCACTTTTGCCAATTTGCACACCTATAACTTCAAGAAGCTTGTTGAGATATTAGTATACATAATTGTTTGTTAATCGTCAAAACAACAAGTAGATTTAAGACACTAGGTCTTTCATAAACTTTTCACTAAACCTCCACTTTTCATTGGTTATAACACATATATTTTGGTAAAAAATGGCAAAGTCAAAAAATGTATTGATTTTGGCTTTTTCTGTACTATTTTTTCACACACCTCAATTGTAAACCGTGTAAAAAACTTGAAATTTAGATTTCTTTTTTACCAAATTTCCATTTTTCATAGGCTATAATACATTTTTTTAGCAAACAATGGAAAAATTAAAAAATTGCGTTGAATTTGATTTTTTTGTAAAATATTTTGCACCCACCCCGATTGCGAACATGCACTTTAATGGTTATTGTCAAAAAAATTGGAAATTAAAATTTTCACTAAATCTCCATTTTTCATCTGTTATAACGCCCAAATTTTGGTAAAAAATGGCAAAGTAAAAAAACGAGTTGATTTTGGCTTTTTTCCTACTATTTTTTCACACACCTCCATTGTAAACATGCATAATTGTGAACCGCGTAGTCCACTCCAATATTAACTTTAAAAAAAGTGAAATTTAGATTTTATTTTAACAAATTTCTATTTTTCATTGGCTAAAACACACGTTTTTAGCCAAAAATGGTAAAATACAAAACACATTGATTTTAAATTTTTTGTACCCACCCCAATTGTGAACATGCACTCTAGTGAATATTATAAAAAAAGTGAAAATTATAATTTTCACAAAACTTCGATTTTCCAAGGGTACACATATTTTGGTAAAAAATGGCAAAGACAAAAAATGTGTTGAATTTGGGCTTTTTCTTACTATTTTTTCACACATCTAAATTGTGAACATGCATAATTTTGAAAGGTGTTAAAAAATGAATTTTAGATTATTTTTTTTTCAAAATTTCTATTTTTCATGAGCTATAATACAAGGATTTTTAGCAAAAAATGGAAAAAATAAAAAATGGGTTGATTTTGACTTTTTTGGACCATTTTTTGTACCTACCTCGATTGTGAAAATGTACTCAAGTGAATACTATAAAAAATTGAAAATTAAACTTTTCACTAAATCTCTACTTTTCATGGGTTATAACACATGTATTTTGGTAAAAAATGGCAAAGTAAAAAAAGTTTTGATTTTGCTTTTTTTCTTCTAATTTTTCATCTACCTCAATTATGAACATGCATTATTATGAACGGTGTAATCCCTTAACCTCCTAAGGATTGACTGTAAACAAAAGTGAAATTTTGATTTTTTTTTTACCAAATTTCTATTTTTCATAGGCTATATAACACACATTTTTAAGCCAAAAATTGCAAAATACAAAAACACATTGGTTTTGATTTTTTCTTGTATTGTTTTTTGCACCCACGTCGATTTTGAACATGCATTCTATTGAATATTATAATAAATTTAAATTTAAATTTTCACAAAAACTCCATTTTTCATGGGTTATAACACATTTATTTTGGTAAAAAATGGCAAAGTCAAAACATGTATTAATCTTGGCTTTTTCCCTCTTTTTTTTCACCCACCTCAATTGTGGACATAAATAATTGTGAAAGTGATAAGAATCCGCCCGAGTCCATGTCCATGGTGTCAAAGTCAAATATGCAAGCTGAGAGATTCTGCCACAGTTTGGTATTCTGGACATATCTCCTTCGGTATAACTCCTAATTACGTGATTCAAGAAGCTCTGTAACGATAAGAGATAGGGCTACAACTTTCATGTTTTAAGTTTTACGAGATTCGAACGTTAGCATCGTCGACAATGCCTCCCAAAGTTGGAGACGGGATTTTGACGGGATTTTTTGGCAGATTTCCATCTCGAATCCATGGACTATATTGAAGACCAAGTAATGGCGTATTGGGCTTCATTAATTGGATCACGCCACTTTTAAGTTATTTAGGATTTATTTTGCTTTAAATAAATTAAGTCCATTGAATGTTAATTAATGGGCTTATTTACTTTTTAAGTTAAGTAGTTATTGTTATTCGTTTAGGAAAGTAGTTCCCTAAATTATAGGTTACTATTCACGTCACTATTCACGTGAATAGTACTGGTTAGTTTGTTAGTTAAGTTAGCAATCAATCCCACATTGGAATTGATCTAGGTTTTTGGCCAAAGTATTTCCTATATAAAGGAAAGGCCTTGTAACATTTTTAAATAGAATTGATGAATGAAAAGTTTTAGCTTTGCTAAAGTATTGTCTATGCTCTCTGAGTTGACAAAAACCTTTAAGAAGATTTACTTCTTAATTGTACGAAATTAGCCATAGCGTGACCTATAGGTGAATTTCGAACCTGTTCTTTATTTAAAGAACGCGCCAAATTGGTTAGTTGAACACGTGAATTTATCACGGGTTTAATCAATCTATTTGTATTAACGTTAGGGTTGGTTCATGTTTGAAATCAGCTACACGTTCCCCTTGACATCTATTCCGCTTTATTGTTTCGTTTTTGTGTTTGTGTTTTGAATCTTGAAATTGAATCATCAACAAGATCCCCACGTTTCGGCATATGCTTTTGGTCCAGGTGTTCGAGCCTCGCCCAAGATCATATCAATTGGTATCAGAGAACAATTTGTTGTCTCAAATTCAGGTTTCATCGTTAATTTTCTTGTCCGCATCTTTTCTGATTTTGTGCGATTTAATTGCTGCAGTTTTACGTTAATTCTGCTGCTGATTTCGTGCATCTTTCTTGTGCTAATCTTGTGTTTTTCTTGCTGATTAAAATCGTCTTAATCTAGCCTTGAAAATTCGTGAAAATCGCATATCAATTTGGTACTCAAATTCTGTCCGAAAGTTCATAATTTCTGATTTGCGAATTTTGCGTTCTTGCTGCAGTTTTATGCGTCAATTCTGCTCTTCTTTTCTTGCGTCCTTCTTGTCTGATTCTTGAGTCTTTATTGTTCTTTAAATTCGTGATAGTACAGTCCATGAAATTCATCAAATTTGCATGATGATTTAGCGCTGAAATTCTGCCGGATTGTTTAACTTCTTGATTCGCGAATTGTATCGTTTGTGTCATCTCTTTGCTGCTGTAGTTGCGATTTGATACTGCAGTTCTTGATCATCGTGCTGCTGATTTTAGTGATTAAATTCTGCTCTAAATTCAGTAGAAATTGTGGCTAAAATTGCATGAAAATCTGAATCTGAAATTCTGCCGAATTGCGTCAATTTTTGTTCTTGCGACTTGAAGTTTTGTGTCTTCTTTCAGCTTTGTTTTGTTTACATCATATTGCTGAAATCTTAATTGTTTTTTTTCGTTGTGTCCTTCACGTCCAAAATTAGGATTGCATCTAGAGTTTCAATTCTTGAAATTCTTTCTTGCTCATTATTGTTGTCTTTCTTGTTCCTTGAGTCTTATTTTTGTTCACAATAATCCGTGATCATCATCTTGGTAAAAGGAACCATTCTTGATTATCTTCTTGATTTTCTTGAAGTTCTTGAAAGTTTTCTTGAAGTAAGAATTTGTTCATTATTTCAAATCTTGAATTCTTGCTCAAAGAAGTATACAAAAAAATTCCTTGTTCTTGAAGAATTATTTCATATTCTTGGTGGTTAAAAAAAAAAAAAAAAAAAAACAAACTTAAGGTTTGCATTTGTACAAGGTTGTAATAAAAACCTTAAATTTTTGTCTTGATATTGTCCGAATTATAAATAAAAAAAAAAAAAAAAAAAAAAAGACCGTTTAAAAAAAAAAAAAAAAAAAAGATACGGTCCAATTAAAAAAAAAAAAAAAGGAGAAAAGTCGGACTTTTATTTTTCAGTTATTTAAATTCTGTTATTTAATTTTTACATTAAAAGAACTAAGTGTTCTTGAAGTTGTGTTTAAAACCATCAAATATTCAAAGTGCCATAACTTCTTCAATACTTATCCGAATTCATTGATTCAAGTTGTGTTTTTCTTGTCTTGAATTCTTCTTCTAGAATATCATAGAATCTGAACGTGAATCAATTATACCCTGAACGTGATCTCAAAAATTCAAGTGACGTGAATTTCTTGTTTAATTCTTGATTTTGCTTGTGTAAAATTTTGTGTTGTGGAACAATCAATTGAGACAAGTTCTTTGCTATAAGTGAACTTGGTCGAATTCAAAGTCCCAATTACATTATTTATTGAGTGATTTAGTTAGGACAAACAAGAGTGACACCACTTAACAAGAGGGAAGAGTACCTACCATCCAAAGTGAGGAACCCGTGAGGATTATTATATTTTTTCTTGCGTTTTTCTTTGCTAATCTTGCAGGTACCAATGGAGGACGAAGAAAGTGCTTTCAAAACCGGTGAACAACAAAAGCAAACTGATCAAACACTTGCACAAGTATTGCAAGATATCAACCTTCGCCTTCAATTCTTAGAATCGGTCACACCGATTTCCAAACCAAAAGAATCTCGAAAGCCTAAGTACAAATCCGAAAGTGAATCTAGTGGTGAAGAAGAGGAGGAAGAAGAGCCGACAAGTTCTTCTAAGAAAGGTGACAAATCTAAATTCTCAATTGCGTCTGTTAAGCTGACTATTCCTACCTTTCATGGAAAAAACAGATCCCGAAGACTATTTTGATTGGGTTCGAGAACTTGATCACTTCTTTGAGGTCCATGAATATCCCGCCAAGGAGCAATACCGAATTGCATCTTACATCTTAAGGATTTTGCTAGATTATGGTGGAGTGGGTTTATTAAAGCTAGTACGTGAGGATGATGAGAAACCAGTCACTACTTGGGAACAAATGAAAAACACATGAGGAACAAGTATGTCCCAGCCACACTACAACCGTGAGTTAAATAGTAAGTTGCACTCCTTGTGCAAGGTAATAAAACGGTTTGAAGAGTACCATCATGAATTGGAAGCTTTGATTGATTAAAGCCAATGTCAAAGAGGAATCCTGATTCCACAATCGAAAGGTTCCTTAGAGGTATGAATTCTGAATTGGCTTATCAAGTTGATTTGCAAAGTTTTGGTTGATTTGAATGAAACTTGTACACAAAGCTATCAAGATTGATAACATATGAAGGGTAAGGGACGAAATTATACTTCAAGTACCACCGAAATTTTCCACTCAACCGAACACACCTTGGAGGGAAGATCAAAAGCCAAGTGCTACACTATTCACGCATCATCCAAACAAGGAGTTTCACACCAATCAATCACTCAGTTCGTCGAGTTTCCACTCCCAAAACGCGTCACAAGCTGTTGTCCAACCTCCAAAATCGGCGATCAAACCAACTGAGAGGTTAAGAGATATCCAATGTTACAAGTGTAAGGGTTATGGTCATTATCAATCTGATTGTCCCACTCGTAAGTTAATGATCATTCACGACAATGGAGAAGTGGAGAGTGATGAGGAGTGTGCCGACATGCCACCACTTGTGGAGAAAGATGAAATCGATCATGGTGAGAATGAAGAGGTTGACGACGATATTGGCCATTATGAGGTTGGTAATGGTAAGTTTTCCTTAGTTAATCGTCAAGTTCTCAATATACAACCCCAAATTGATGATGTATGTCAACGTGATAATATTTTCCACACTAGATGCTTGATTCAAGATAGAATATGTAGTGTGATTATCGACAATGGGAGTTGTACTAATGTTGCTAGTACTTTGCTTGTAAAGAAATTGAAGTTAACTTGCATGAAGCATCCTAAACCCTACAAACTTCAATGGTTGAATAACACTGCTGAAAACAAAGTTACTAAGCAAGTGAAAGTACCAATCACAATTGTAGGTATGAGGATGAAATCCTATGTGATGTGGTTTCCCATGGAGGCGTGCCATATTTGCTTGGAAGACCATGGCATTATGATCGAGATGTTACTTACATGGTAAGCAAATTATTACTTCATTTGATGTAAATGGCCGAAAGTGCAATCTCCGACCTTTGAGTCCCGCTTCAAGTTTTTGAGGATCAATCAAGGATTGTACAATCCATGCGAGAATTGCATGAACACAAGAAGCAAAGGAGAACTTGAACAAGAGAAGAAGAAAAAGGAAGTAGAAGCTAGTGTAGGGCAACCATTGTTCCTAGAACTTGTAATAGCCGAAATAGTGATTTCTTTAATTCTTCCATTTTGCTTCTTCACGAGATACTAAGAAGCATTACTAGCTAGGCAATCAATGTACTTATTTCCAAATAGTGTTCACGATTTGCTGTCTAGTGTCTTTCTTTTGCAGATTCATGGAATTCATAAGCATTCAATGGAGTTACAACAAACTCATTATCAATTGGATGGATTCCAATCTGCCTTAGCTTGTTTTCCTCAAGGTAAGCAAGGTAAGTTAGGTAAGTATGAAAGTTTATTGGTTGATTTTAATTGTTTGAATGTTAAGAACTTTGTTAATGTCGATGCTATTGATTTTCAAAGTTTAAATTCTGTTTTGAATCAATTTCAATGTCTTTCACCTACCTTTGAAGCTTTAGTTCGAAAGTTTATACCATGTGTTTTAAAGTTTGAAGATTTGTGTTTTGGTAAGCAAATTATTTCACATAATTCTTCAATTATGAAATCTAACTATTTCATTTTGAATGAGTTTATGTATAATTTCTTCACATGCTATATTGCTTATCTAATCCATGAATTATATATTGAGCTTAATATTGGATATTTCGAACTACATCAAACCTTTGTATGTACTCATTCAAGTGTTAATTATATTGACTCTACTTGCTGGATTAATGATTCTTTTGATTATTTATTTCGTGACTTTGCTCACATTCATCAAGTTCAAAGAGGTCCATGGGTAATTCAACACTTGTATGGTAAGTTATCTCCGTTCCAAATTTCTTTTGAATTCCAAGAGGTAAAATTTTCTGTTTACAACTATTCAATAGATTGTTTACATTTTAGTCTTTGGAATTACACTCTTATATTTGATAACTTTCGCATGTTGTTAAGGGTCTTAATACGTTCATGTGATTTACACTTTCTCAAGGATGCATATATGTTTTCTTGTTATGAATTTTCGTGTCCTTATGATTCTGTTCATATATGTTTACATCCTTTGTTTTCATTACATGTTCATACCGTACATAATGTGTTAATGATTAGTTCTCTAATTAAGAATATTCGGTTTTCTGATTTGCATAAACTACATGATAGTTATTTGCAACATTGTTTTGAATTCATTAACTTCAGCATTATGATTTATGCAACATTTGTTACGACTAATCATGCTATATGTATTTCGATTTTTCATACATATTCTGCCCGTTCTATTCTTTTGGTGAAAGGAAATTATTCTAAGTCTTGTATTAGATTATTGTACTTTCTTTTACCTTATACATTTGTCTTGTTTTGGCAGGATATATATTTTTGTTGGTCGAGATGTGCATCTTCCCAATTTTATTTGGCTCGAGTTTGCAGTGAGTTCGTGATACTGGTGTTTGACCCTGGAGCTTACTTTTAAGATTCGAGGACGAATCTTTTCGAGGAGACAGGAAATGATAAGAATCCGCCCGAGTCCATGTCCATGGTGTCAAAGTCAAATATGCAAGCTGAGAGATTCTGCCACAGTTTGGTATTCTGGACATATCTCCTTCGGTATAACTCCGAATTACGTGATTCAAGAAGCTCTGTAACGATAAGAGATAGGGCTACAACTTTCATGTTTTAAGGTTTACGAGATTCGAACGTTAGCATCGTCGAAAATGCCTCCCAAAGTTGGAGACGGGATTTTGACGGGATTTTTTGGCAGATTTCCATCTCGAATCCATGGACTATATTGAAGACCAAGTAATGGCGTATTGGGCTTCATTAATTGGATCACGCCACTTTTAAGTTATTTAGGATTTATTTTGCTTTAAATAAATTAAGTCCATTGAATGTTAATTAATGGGCTTATTTACTTTTTAAGTTAAGTAGTTATTGTTATTCGTTTAGGAAAGTAGTTCCCTAAATTATAGGTTACTATTCACGTCACTATTCACGTGAATAGTACTGGTTAGTTTGTTAGTTAAGTTAGCAATCAATCCCACATTGGAATTGATCTAGGTTTTTGGCCAAAGTATTTCCTATATAAAGGAAAGGCCTTGTAACGTTTTTAAATAGAATTGATGAATGAAAAGTTTTAGCTTTGCTAAAGTATTGTCTATGCTCTCTGAGTTGACAAAAACCTTTAAGAAGATTTACTTCTTAATTGTACGAAATTAGCCATAGCGTGACCTATAGGTGAATTTCGAACCTGTTCTTTATTTAAAGAACGCGCCAAATTGGTTAGTTGAACACGTGAATTTATCACGGGTTTAATCAATCTATTTGTATTAACGTTAGGGTTGGTTCATGTTTGAAATCAGCTACACGTTCCCCTTGACATCTATTCCGCTTTATTGTTTCGTTTTTGTGTTTGTGTTTTGAATCTTGAAATTGAATCATCAACAAGATCCCCACGTTTCGGCATATGCTTTTGGTCCAGGTGTTCGAGCCTCGCCCAAGATCATATCAGAAAGGAGTAAAAAAAAAGTTAAATTTAGATTTTATTTAACAAATTTCTAATTTTCATGGGGATATAATACACGTTTTTAAACAAAAATTTCAAATTCAAAAATGCGTTGATTTTGATTTTTTTTGTACTATTTTTTTCACTCACCCTGATTGTGAATATGCACTCTAGTGAATACTGTAAAAAACCTGAAATTAAAATTTTCACTAAACCTCTATTTTTCATGGGTTATAACACATGTATTTTTGTAAAAAAAAATGTCAAAGAAAAAAAGTGTGTTGATTTTGACTTTTTTTCCTTCTATTTTATCACCTACCTAAATCTTGAACATGCATCAGTGTGAATGTTATAGTCCCTCAACCTCCTAAGGATTCAGTATAAAAAAAGTGAAATTTCAATTTTTTTTTTACGAAATTTCAATTTTCATAGGTTATATAACACAGGTTTTTAAGCCAAAATTGGTAAAATGCATTCCAGTGAATATTGTAAAAAAATTAAAATTAAAATTTTCACGAAACCTCCATTTTTCAGGGTTATAACATGTATTTTTGTCAAAAATGGCAAAGTAAAAAGATGTATTAATTTTTGGCCTTTTCCCTTTTGTTTTTTCACCCAGTTCAATCATGAATATGCATAATTGTGAAAGGAGTAAAAAAAGTTAAATATAGATTTTTATTTAGCAAATTTCCATTTGTCATGAGATATAATACACGTTTTTATCAAAAAATGGCAAATCCAAAAATGCGTTGATTTTAAATTTTTTTGTACCATTCTTTTCACCAACAATAATTGTGAACATGCAATCTAGTGAATGCTGAAAATTAAACTTTTCACTAAATCTCCATTTTTATGGGTAATAGCACACATATTTTAGTAAAAAATAGTAAAATAAAAAAACGTGTTGATTTTGGCTTTTTCCCTATTGTTTTTTCACCCACCTAAATTGTGAACAAGCATAATTGTGAACGGTGTTAAAAAGTAAAGTTTATATATTTTTTACCAAATTTCTTTTTTCATGGGCTATAATACACATTTTTAAGCAAAAAAAAAAGGGCAAATCCCAAAATGAATTGATTTCGACTTTTTTTGTACCATTTTTTGCACCTATCCTAATTGTGAACAATTATTGTAGTGAGTATTGTAAAAGAATTGAAATTAAAATTTTCACTAAACCTCTATTTTATCATGGGTTATAATACATATATTTTGGTAAAAAATGACAAAATCAAAAAATTATTGATTTTAACTTTTTCCCTACTATTTTTTCACCCACCTCAATTGTGAACATACATAATTGTGAATGGTTTACTCCCTTCCAACTCTTAAGGATTAACTATAAAAAAGTGAAATTTATAAATTTTTTTACCAAATTTATATTTTTCATAGACTATAACAAATGTTTTTAGCCAAAAATGGTAAATACAAAAACACATTGATTTTGACTTTTTTTGTACCATTTTTTGCACCCATCCCGATTATGAGCATGCATTCTAGTAAATATTGTAAAAAAATTCGCAAAACCTCAATTTTTCATAGGTTGTATAACACACGTATTTGGTCAAAATGGCAAAGTCAAAAAAATGTATTGATTTTGGTTTTTTCCCTATTATTTCATCATCTACCTCAATTGTGAACATGCATAATTGTGAAAGGAGTAAAAAAGTGAATTTTAGATTTTTATTTACCAAATTTCCATTTTTCAAGGGCTATAATGCATGTTTTTTAGCAAAAAATGAAAAATCCAAAAATGCATTGATTTTAAATTTTTTTGTGTACTATTTTTTGCATCCACTCTGATTATGAACATGCACTCTAGTGAATACTATAAAAAAACTAAAAAATAAACTTTTCACTAATCCTCTATTTCTCATGGGTTTTAGCACACTTATTTTGATAAAAAAATAACAAAGTAAAGAAAAACAAGTTGATTTTGGCTTTTTTCCTTTTATTTTTTCACCCACCTCAATTGTGAACATATATCATTGTGAACGGTGTAGTCCCCTCAACCTCCTAATGATTAATTACAAAAACAAATTAGAGTTTTTACCAAATTTCTATTTTTCATAGGCTATAACACACGTTTTTAGCCAAAAATGACAAAATACAAAAACACATTAATTTTGACTTGTTTTTGTACTATTTTTTTACCCACCCTGATTGTGAACATGCATTCTAGTGAATATTGTAAAAAAATAAAGTGAAAATTAAAATTTTTACAAAACCTCCATTTTCCATGGACCATGGGTTATAACACATATATTTTGGTAAAAAATGACAAAGTAAAAAAAACATATTGATTTTGGATTTTTCCATACTATTTTTTACCCACGTCAATTATGAAAATTCATAATTGTGAACGGTTTCAAAAAAAGTGAATTTTGTTTCTTTTTTTACAAATTTCCATTTTTCAAGAGCTATAATACAAGTTTTTAGTAAAAAAATGGAAAAATTCAAAATTACGTTGATTTTGACTTTTTTTTATATCATTTTTTGCACCCACCCCGATTGTAAACATCCACTCTAGTGAATATTGTTAATAAAAATTAAAATTACACTTTTCACTAAATCTCCGTTTTCATGGGTTATAACGCACATATTTTTATCTAACATGGCAAAGTCAAAGCATGTTGATTTTGGCTTTCTTTCCTTTTATTTTTTTCACTTACCTCAATTGTGAACATGCATCGTTGTGAACAATATAGTCCCCTGAACCTCCTAAGGATTAACTGTAAAAAAAAAGTGAAATTTTGTTTTTTTTTAACTAAAATTTCTATTTTTCATAGGCTATATAACACACATTTTTAAGCCAAAAATGGTAAAATACTCACACATTAATTTTGACTTTTTTAGTACTATTTTTGCACCCATCCTGATTGTGAACATGTATTCTAGTGAATACTATAAAAAAAGCGAATATTAAAATTTTTACGAAACCTCTATTTTTTATGGGTTATAACATACGTATTTTAGTCAAAAATGGCAAGGTCAAAAAACATATTGATTTTGGCTTTTTCTTTACTGTTTTTTCAACCACCTCAATTGTGAACATGCATAATTGTGAAAGACGTTAATTTTGAATTTTTTTGTACCCTTTTTTGCACCCACATCGATTAAGAACATGCATTCTATTGAATATTGTAAAAGAAACTGAAATTAAAACTTTCAATAATCCTCCATTTTAATGAGTTATAACACACCAATTTTGGTAAAAAAAGCAATGTCAAAAAATGTGTTGATTTTTGCTTTTTCCTTTTATTTTTCACTCACCTCAGTTGTAAACATGCATAATTGTGAACGGTGTAGTCCATTCAACCTTCTAAGGATTAACTATAAAAAAGGTGTAATTTAGATTTTTTTTACTAAATTTATCTTTAACATAGGTTACAACACACGTTTTTTAGCCAAAAAAGACAAAATACAAAAATATATTTATTTTGACGTTTTTGTACCATTTTTTGCGCTTACCACGATTGTGAATATGCATTCTAGTAAATATTATAAAAAAATGAAAATTAAAATTTTCAAGAAACCTCATTTTCCATGGGTTATAACACACTTATTTTCTTAAAAATGTAGTAAAAAAGTATTGATTTTAGCTTTTCCCTACTATTTTTCTCTCATCTAAATTATGAACAAGCATATTTTAAATGGTGCTAAAAAGTGAAATTTAGATTATTTTTTTTATCAAATTTTTAGTTTTTATGGGCTATAATATACGTTTTTTAGAAAAAAATTGGCAAAATCCCAAAATGCGTTGATTTTAACTTTTTTTGTACTATTTTCTGCACCCACCACTAAAATGAACATGCACTTTAGTGAATATTGTCAAAAAACTGATGATTAAACTTTTTACTAAACCTCCATTTTTCATGGGTTATAACACACATATTTTGATAATAAAAAATTGCAAAGTCAAAAAACGTGTTGATTTTGACTTTATCTCTACGTTTTTTACTCACTTCAATTGTGAACATGCATCATTATGAACGGTGTTGTCCCCTCTAACTCCTAAGGATTAATTGTAAAAAAAAGAGAAATTTAGATTTTTTTTTTACCAAATTTCTATTTTTCATAAGCTATAACACACTTTTTTTAGCCAAAAATGGCAAAATACAAAAACAAATTGATTTTCACTTTTTTTGTACCCAACCCTGATATTGAGCATATATTCCAGTAAATATTGTAAAAAAATAAAAATTAAAATTTCACAAAACCTCTATTTTTCATGGGTTGTAACACACGTATTTTGGCAAAAAATCTCAAAGTAAAAAAATGTATTGATTTTTGATAGCTTAAAGTCGTATCAGCTCAATTTTACCCCTAAACACTAATGCAGTAGCGATGAGTGGGGATCGTATCCACAGGGAAGGGTAGGTATTCTTTGAATTCAATATTCGCTCACAGAATGTCACGAAAGAACTAAAACTAGACACTAACTAGTAAAGGATTAAATGCAACAAATAAAATGTAGAAAACAGGAAGAGAGTGGATGCTCTAGAGTATTTCCACCAGTTGAATACACATTAGACCATGATTGCAATGCTCTTGACACACAAGTAAAACAATGAGGAGATCTCTATTGCCCAAGAGGATAGCTAACACTTAGCATGACGACCACAATGTTTTCTATACTCCTTAACATTCCACTTTTCCCATGACGAGGCCTAAGTAGAACGGATTCAACCCGCAATGCCTCAACTCTCCAAATTTAGCAAATCTAGCATGCAAATCCTACGGTATCCCATGGCGAGGCCTGACCTAGGACTTAGAGTGTTTGCTTACTCTTGAAAGTTTCTTCTCACTTTTTCCTAACAACTCAATGATTCTCCACCGGCATGGCGACCGCATCTCAAATCATGATTCAAGCAAAGCAAGTTGAAGACTCAAACATCATACATTTAGTCTTCATTTCATGCAATTCTCACAGATATTGGTAAATCTCACTTCAACTCAGCATGGCGACCACAATCAAAGTTCAATTCATTCAATAAAAGTGTGAATTCATGAAACTCAACAAGATTTAATCGTTAAAATCACATATGATTTCATCCTTAAGAAATTATGTCAATTGCATAGCATTGCATAGTTTAATTATACATTTAACCGGTTGAAACTCTAGAACATGAGAGATCTAACCATAGAACTCCATTACCAATTCACGATCAACAATTTGGAACTTGAAACAATTCATTTTCAATACATGGAAAGAGTTTACCAATTGAATTCTTCCAAGAGCTTCCTTAATTGCTATGAGAATTACAATGATCGGAGCAAATCTTTGATCGGAATAGAAAATGGAGCTCAAAAGCTAGAGAGAGAAACTAGAGAGAGAAAGTAGATCTTCAAATTAATTCCCGCTCTCCAGCTCTCAAAAGTTTGTTACAAAATGTAAAATCTAACTAATGGATGAAAAATAGTCTCCGGGATCTTTAAAAGTCTCCCCTACATATTAGCTACATCTAATATATATAGAGCTAAGAAAATGTAATTAATACGCAACCGTAAAATATCTAAAGTATTACAAAAGTGTCATCCAAAGGAAGAACCAAAATCAGCCCAAAAATGTGAAAAATCCGAAGTTGAAGACTTTGTTCAGCGATCCAGCGCCTTCAAGCCATTCCAAGTCACGCCTTCAGTTTCCTCATCAACCTGCCGCACGCCTTCAAGCTTCAGCGCCAGCGCCTTTGCTTCTTGAAGTCCAAGTGAGAAAATCAGAGTAGCTTCAGGCCTTCTGGCCTGGGTGCGTCACGCCTTCAGCAATTCTGCGACACTCCATGCAAACCAACCTATGAAGAACCACGCCTCCTAGCCTCTGCACACCACGCCTTCATCTGCCTGGAAATTCAGAACACAAACACTTAGCCATTTTTCAAAACCAGAAACAAACTCCATTATGCTTTGCAGCATAATCCAACCAGATTTCGGCCCTGATAGATTGTGAATTTGAAAAACCTTAAAACACGAAAGTTATAACCCTTTGTCTCAGCTTTCCATAGCTACTTAAAACACCCAATTCGGAGATAAGATGAAAGAGTTGCGACCCAGTCATTGAAGTGTGTCAAAACTGAAAATTCATGGAACACCCTTCTAACACTTAGCCATTTTCCGGAAAGAAAAACTCCAAGAGCATTCAACTGGCGAGGTCTCGCGGCGAGACCTCGCCATGTAGTGTGTGTGTGTGTGTGGCGAGACCTCGCGGCGAGGTCTCGCCGTGCATTGTCTTTTGCCGGCGAGGTCTCACGGCGAGACCTCGCCGTGCATTGTGTTTGCTGGCGAGACCTCTCCCTTGTGCTTGAGTGTGTGAGTTTGTTGTGAGGTTTGAGTGAAGGAAATGTGAGAGGTGCTGTGGATGTAAGTGAAGTGAGAAATGAGAGTGATATTGTGAGTATATGAGTGAAATGAATTGTGAAGTTTCTTTGTGAGTTGTGAGTGAATGTGATGTATATGTGTTATGCAAATGAAAATGAAATGCTATGGGTGATTCAAGATCTGTGAGAACATAGAGTGTTTTATGTACTTGAAATGAAATGAAAGAAGTCGTAATGTTTGTGATGTAAGAAGAATCTGTGAAATCCAAATGCATTCTATGAATGAATATTAGAGTTGTGAGTATTTGCAAGACTGAATGATGAAATGACAGCTTGTGTTATGAATCAAGGATGTAAGTCTGTGAGTGAATTCAAATGTTGCGTATGAAATGCAAATGATGAGTTGTGTGCAATTGTGTGAAAAGTGAAATGAGTGGTGTGAGGTTCCATGCGGTGAAGTGAGCTCGCCGCATGTGTATGTGCGAGGTGCATGTGCGGCTGGACGAGTGGTGCTATGCGTGTGTGCGAGAGAGTGTGCGGCGAGCTAAGCTCGTCGCGTGGTGTGTGTGCGTAAGTGTATGTGGCGAGGTCACCTCGCCGCATGTGAGGTGTGTGCGAGAGTTGCGAGAGTGTGGCGTGAGGTGAGTGCTAGTGCTGTGCGGTATTGGAGTGCTCGTGAGGTGTTTGTGAAAATGCTCGCGAGAGTTTTGCGAGTGCCAAGTGTGTGATGACACCATTTCAGAATAACAAACAATTGCCACACAAAATTCGTGTGTCTTAACATCTGAATTGGACTTGATGGTAAACATAAGAGTTCTAGGTCTATCTCTTGGCTTTCCAATGGATCAAGAATCTCCTTAATTGGAAGTCTGTAGCTCAAGTTATTAACAATCTACCAAACTGTGGCAATATGAATTCAATAACTAAATCCTGAAGTAGCAATCATAAAAATGCCTTCGTTTCTCATAGTTACACACAGATTTAGAAGAAAGTTAAAACATGAGAATTGAAGTACACTCACAGAGCTTTCTAGGACAGACAAGATCTCTTCATTTGGATAAGAATTGAAAGAGTTATACACAAATGAAGTTGCATATCAAAACTGTCCAAACCCTAATTTTGCCATATATGCACTTTTAGTTTCTCAATTCTCAACCTCTACACTTTTCTCTTCATTTACCATCATTTTTCATACGTTTTGCACCATTTCACATTATCAACTAGCACATCATAAATATACATAAAACACATAAAACACCACACATTCTCATCAATCACAAGACAAAAGCCAAGGTTTTCAACACAAAGTTATTGGTACAAAACCAAGTCATCAATTTTGGCTCTTTCCCTACTCTTTTTTCACCCACCTCAATTGTGAATATTCATAATTGTAAATGGTTTTAAAAAAAGTAAAATTTATATTTTTTTCCAAATTTCTATTTTTCATAGATTATAATACATTTTTTTTTAACAATAAAGGGCAAAATCTAAAAATGTGTTTATTTTGACTTTTTTGTACCGTTTTTTGCACACACCCCGATTGTGAACATGCACTCTAGTGAATATTGTCAAAAAAAAAGTAAATATTAAACTTTTCACTAAACCTTCATTTTTCATAGGAGAACACGTATTTTGGTCAAAAATGGCAAAGTCAAAAAACATATTGATTTTGACTTTTTCCCTACTATTTTTTTCACCCACCTAAATTGTGAACATGCAAAATTGTGAACAGTGTCAAAAAAGAGTAATTTATATTTTTTTCCAAATTTCTATTTTTCATAGATTATAATACATTTTTTTTTAACAACAAAGGGCAAAATCTAAAAATGTGTTTATTTTGACTTTTTTGTACCGTTTTTTGCACACACCCCGATTGTGAACATGCACTCTAGTGAATATTGTCAAAAAAAAAGTAAATATTAAACTTTTCACTAAACCTTCATTTTTCATAGGAGAACACGTATTTTGGTCAAAAATGGCAAAGTCAAAAAACATATTGATTTTGACTTTTTCCCTACTATTTTTTTCACCCACCTAAATTGTGAACATGCAAAATTGTGAACAGTGTCAAAAAAGAGTAATTTATATTTTTTTTCAAAATTTCTATTTTAATGGGCTATAATATACGTTTTTTTAAGGGTAAAATGGCAAAATCCAAAAATTGATTTTAACTTTTTTTGTACCATTTTTTGCACCCACCCCAATTATGAATATGCACTCTAGTGAATACACTAAACCACCATTTTTTATGAGTTATAACACAAGTATTTTGGCAAAAACTGGCAATGTCAAAAAATGTGTTGATTTTGGTCTTTTTGTACCATTTTTTGCACCCACCCTGATTGTGAACATGCACTCTAGTGAATATTATAAAAAAAACTGAAAGTTAAACTTTTCAGTAAATTGCCATTTTTCATTGGTCATAACACATGTATTTTTACAAAAATATGGCAAAGTCAAAAAACGTGTTATTTTGGCTTTTTCCCTTCTGTTTTTTCCCCTACCTCAATTGTGAACATGCATAATTGTGAACGGTGTAGTCCCTTCCAACTTCTAAGGATTAACTATAAAAAAAGTGAAATTTATATTTTTTTTACCAAATTTCTATTTTTCGTAGGCTATATCACGCACGTTTTTTAGCCAAAAAAGGCAAAATAAAATAACATATTGATTTTAACTTTTTTATACCATTTTTTACACTAACCCTAAATGTAAATATGCATTCTAGTGAATATTGCAAAAAAAATTGAAAATTAAAATTTTCACGAAACCTTCATCTTTCATGGGTTATAACACATGTATTTTGCTAAAAAAATGACAAAGCCAAGAAATATATTGATTTTGGCTTTTTTCTTACTATTTTTTCATCCATCTCAATTGTGAACATGCATAATTATAAACTTTGCCAACAAAAGTGAAATATAGAATATGTTTTACCAAATTTCCATTTTTTCATAGGCTATAATACACGAATTTTTTAGCAAAAAATGGCAAAATTAAAAAAAAAATACGTTAATTTTGACTTTTTTTATACCGTTTTTTACACCCACTCGGATTGTGAACATGCACTCTAGTGAATATTGTCAAAAAAAGATTGAAAATTAAACTCTTTACTAAACCTCCATTTTTCATGTGTTATAACACGCATATTTTGGTAAAAAATGAAAATGTCAAAAAACGTGTTGATTTTGACTTTTTCTCTACTATTTTTTATCCACCTCAATTGTGAACATGTATCATTATGAATGGTGAAGTCCCCTCCAACACCTTAGGATTTTTTTTTTTTTTAAAAAACTAGCTATATATATATTAGACAAAAGACGGTGCCGGATATTCCCGAACACACCGTTACAAACAAAAGGCAACAAAATCATAAATTTGGGGTACTACCCCATTAAATGGATGTTTCAAGCTTAAGAAAGGCAATAGATGACACCCTACACTGATATAGGTAGGGGTGTTCTATTGCCCACATTGTTGAGTATGTGAAGTATATCTAGCTAAATGATCATTCTTATGAAAGTCCTTCTAAATCAGCCATGCAATCTCTGCCAAATCTTCTGTATCAGTTCAAGAATGTGGCAATGTGTGCTGTGCACATTCCTAGCTACCAAATGTACAAAATGTGCCATGAAGGGGCATTTCCAAAATCCTTGTTGGAACCTTCCCTCAGCTAAGCAAATGGTTGTAGCACAAAGTAATGTGCAACTGTAGAACCTCAAACCAACTGCAAGCAAACTGACGTTCTCAAACCCGCCATGTATTTCCATCACAGTAATCCTAGTCAACAAAACTCCATCAAACCATTCAGCACCCACAATGTCCAAGCATTTACAACACTCAATAGTCAGAACAAGATCGACCTAATTGTAATCCATACATTCTAATCTATATCACAACACACCACAACCACAAACAGGCCTCAATATCATGCTTCCCTTATCACTACAGAGATTATCAAAATAACTCATCATATCCCATCAGTTCAACACATCAATTCACACCAAGCACATAACTTCAATACAAATAACAAACAGAATCAGCATATTCCAAGACCACCAACACTAAGGAAACCCAGTTCTAATGTTTAACATGAGATAAGAATTAATCAAGCATTTCAGCACAGTTAAGTCCACCAAACGAATTAGTGCCACATCTCATTCATAAGATCTCCACATTCCATTCACGTCCATTTCAGTCAGATCCCCAAAAGACTTCCCAGTGAGAACCTCAGCGCATAGAACCACAGAACCTCAAAATCATCCCAAAACAAGACAATAGCAGGGCATGTACCACTGCATCAATTAAAGCATAGCACATATTCTTAGCCATGACACAACTCCAAACAACAGAAAATTCAATGTCAATAACAATCAGCAAAACACTTCAAAACTACTTCAATCAAAATAGGAGACATCACAGTCAGAGTACCAACAGAGCAGCGCTTCCCTTCTTTCTTCTTTCTTTTTCTTTCTCATTGAATTCTATTTTTCTCGCTTATTGTATATCTCCTTTTTGGATTGGGAGCGGAGATTATAGCTTCTAGTTTGAACTAGAGGTTGACCCTGATACTTCTTGCTTGTATTCAAAACCGCTTGTTCCTCGAAATGTATCTGCACCTTGATTTTTTCCTTTTGAACATCAGCAACATTGTTAGGCTTGTCATAGGAGTCCATTGTCGGCTTTATGGCCAGTTCAGGATCTGGACTCTCCTTTGTCACAAAACGATTCTCGAGCCAATGTTTCTGCAAATTTAGGCATGACTCTGTTCTGAATAAATTGGAGGGGTGAGCAGGGTACTCTTTTAACCTTCGGATCAGTATATGATCCTCCACGGACACCATGGGAGTAGCATGATGAGCTTGGGAAACTTGAATCAACATTTGGTCCTTCTTGGAGATCTGATCCGAAGTAGAGTTTGTGAGAGCCTCCACAGTTTTTGTGGAATCAAAAACAATTAACTCCAGACCTGTGGAAGGCGTCATCTCAGTTGCAGCTTCTAATGGGTCAGCGATCAGAACAGTTGGCTCTCTCTGATTGGCAAATTAGGTTTAGTTCTTTCTCCGATAAGCTTGTGTGCTCTGTTGCAACAGTATTTGAAAGACCTTGACACGGGGTTAGCAGAGATTCTACCTCTTTCCCATCAGGAGTCTCCACCACTACAGTATCAGCAAAAAACCCAGCCATGAGCTTGCTGTTAGCTGGGCATTCATGAGAAGATGTATCCAGATTTGAGACCACAATGAGAGCTTGAGGAGAATCCATTGGCGGTAGTGGCGGAGTAGGAATTCTAAATTCCCAACTCACTTTCTTAGTAGTTCCCTTGGCCGGCCTTCTACAGTCAACTTCATTGTGTCCCAATTTAGCACAAATCCCACAAAAAGCTGGGATCTTTTCAAACACTAGACGTTGCCAGAAGCCTCCCTGGGATCTATGAACCCAGATTCTGTGAGGGAGGGATTTCCCCAAATCGATTTCCACACAGCATCGAGCAGCGCTTGGACGAGAAAGCTTTGTGGTAGCATTGTCCAGAGATATTGGATCACCAATTTGTTTCAGCATAGAAAAAATGAAATCTTTATTGAAGAGATGAGGAGGCAGATCTGGGAGGGTGATCTAGATAGGAGTGACCATCGATTCATCTTTGTAGTAGCTTTCACATGAGTACTTAGCTACTCTGATCCGGTGTCCCTCAATGTGCCAAGATCCACAGATTCGCAATTTTGTAAAATCCTCCGGTGTGGAGCAGCAAATCAGTATTGTCCTGTGATTGATCTTGCCGATTTATACATCACCTAAGAAGGTTCTATTGAGGAAATAAGATTTAATAGAAAGAAAACTAGGAGCCCTCTTCACGAATCTGCTGATTAGGGCGAAGGGCAGTTTGTGCTGAAGCTGTTCTTCTTCAGATTTAGCTAGGAAAATAGCTGGTTCACCACAATAAAACCCATTCTTATAAGACTCCATCTATTAGTTGTAGACCCTTCAGCCAACGGCTGAAGGGCCTAATCCAAATTCTTGCAAAAAATTGTGATTGCAGTTTCAGCCTTAGAGAGAAAGTAGAGCAGCTCCAACAACTTAGGATTAACTGTAAAAAAGTGAGTTTTAGATTTTTTTTTTACCAAATTTCTTTTTTTCATAAGCTTTCACGCATTTTTTAGCCAAAAATGGCATAATATAACACACATTGATTTTGACTTTTTTGTACTATTTTTTGCACCCACCTCAATTGTGAACATGCATTCTAGTGAATATTGTAAAAACAGTGAAAATTAAAATTTTCACGAAATCTCAATTTTCCATAGGTTATAATACAAAACGTATTGATTTTGCTTTTTTCCCTACTATTTTTTACCCACCTCAATTGTGAATATGCATATTTGTAAACAGTGCTAAAAAGTATAATTTAGTTTTTATTACCAAAATTTTATTTTTCATTGGCTAAACTACACGTTTTTTAAGCAACAACAATCCAAAAATGCCTTGATTTTGAATTTTAATTTTTCATGGGTTATAATACACGTTTAAATCCAAAAATTCTTTTTCCTTACTGTTTTTATTCCACCTAAATTGTGAAAATGCATCATTGTGAAAGGTTTTGAAAAGCATTGAAACTGAAATTTTTTTAGCAAACTGCCGAAATGGTCATTAAACTTTTTTCAAATCCGTGTTTTAGTCATCAAACTTTTAAAGTGGCAAAACAGGTCACTAAACTATCTAAGTATACAACTTTAGGTTATGCTGTCGATCAGTTATCTTTCATTAAAACTGTTAAATGGAAAGATATTTATGTCAATTTTTAACTACACTGTACAAAAACCTCGACTCCACCACCAACCCTATTGCATAGCCACCATCTCTTTGCTCTATGGCAACCTCTCGGTGAGATTCTCTGAGTTATAGGTCCAAGCTACCCAACTTTTAAGTGTTCCATCTTTTCTCCAAATTTCTCAACGGGTTAATCCTTGAATTCATATCAAATTTCACTGATATAACTCGCTTAGAAATTGTCGTGAACAACTTTGCCACAACCCGCAACCCGCCAACATCACTTGTCTCACCAAATTTGAAAACCTTTGTTTTTTAGATTCTTATTAAGTTGACTCGTTTGTTTGTAGCTTTCTGGCCTTTTGAACTTTCAATTTAAGTTTCGACTTTGCAACAAATATGTCTCTGTCAAAAGGGTTTTTGTCTCTGAAAATTTATATCAATGGCTACTAGACGGTTCAGTCCAGGCATCCCTCTTCTCCATAAGATCAATTCAATATACGAATGGATCTGTTTCCTGGTTGATTGCTATTTTTTTCTTCTAGAAGTAAAATCAATATGTCAATCAATCGATGGATCCCACAAAGGCCAAGTGTTGTTGTGATGTCGGCTCTGTTTCTTATGTTTCATTCATGTTTATTGCTCGGGCCTGGGGAAGAAGCTTGGTGAGATTTTTGTGAACAATAACTGACTTTGAAGATAAAATTTTGGGTAAGCTTATTGGGAATTGTTGAAGTTATCTAGAGGTAGAAGGCCAACTGGTGATTTGTAAGTTTGAAGAATAAGATAAATTAAATTTACGGTTTTAAAAACTTTAAAAGACTTAAATATCCTTCAATTTAACAGTTTTAAGAGATATAACAGACAAATACGACGATAGGACCTAAAGACATACACTTAAAGAGTTCAATGACCTTTTTACAACTTTAAAAGTTTGATGACCAAAACAAGGATTGAGAAAAAGTTTAATGACCATTGAGGCAGTTTGCTCTTTTTTTAACCATATTTCCATTTTTCATGAGCTACACACATTTTTTAACCATAAATGAAAAAATCAAAAAACGCTTTGATTTTGACTTTTTTGTACCATTTTTTCACCTACCCCAATTGTGAACATGCGTTCTAGTGAATATTCTCTTTTTTTTTGGCTAATCATCCCATTTGCGGGAGGGGGGGAGCCACTCCCTATTTTATAGATTAAGATTAAATATTACAAAAGATAATGGCGGATATAACCACACTATTCTTACACTTGAAAAGCTGAAAATAGGGAGGACTCCTCCCTTACAATGAAGCATCTATCTTAATTTTTCTGATATATGAAGAGAAACTTCTCCTTTACAGTAGATTTCCAGAATTACATCTATAGGCATAATGAGGACATCATTTTGTGTAAGTTGATTACTGGGGTTTGGAATTCTATAAGGGCTGTCCTTTGACTAATAACCTTAATATAAATCCAAACCCAGGATTATCAACTTACAGCCAATAGGGAAATCCTTTTCAAAAAACTCCGTCTAGTATATCTATAATTCACTAGGAGTGACAAAAGATGAGATGAGGGAAAGACAATATTTGCCTTACATAACATCTGTACTGTAGGAACAGGTCCAGCTCATGAAATGGTAATTCAGCAGCTATTGACCAGTTGATTCGGACAAGGTATTGATCACTGAATATGAGAAGAGTTGGCAAAATAGCTTAAACTTCAGCAGACATGGCCATTCATGAACTTACGTGATTTAAGGGGGCTTTGTCTTCTGCTTTGATCTTTTGATGTATGGAATGGAAAGTCTTTCCAGCCTGATGATGTTCTGAATCTTTTGGTGAAGATGTTTTTCCTCGTAGTAAGTTTTGTTGGGGAGATGTGGGGCTAGTTTTGCTAGTAGCTTGGCAGTTGAATTTGCTTACTTAGGGCACATTGTCCATGAGATGTCTGGTGAAAGGAGCTGGATTCTGCTGACTTGGTCTCTGATTCTCCAGAGGCATTGATTTTTATCCTGCAGATGAGATTGATCAAAGTAAAAGCTGGATTCAATGGTGATGTTTAATGATATACCTTTGGCTTGACAGAGTTTGATTCCTTGTAGAGCTGTTTCAATAAGAATCTGTTCAGCTGATGTAAAAAAAAAAAAGTTAGTAGGGTGAAATGTAAAAGCAAGAAGCATAGTACTGTAATTGTTTCTTAAAATTCCACCTCCCAATCCTTCTGCATTGATATTAATAACACCATGAACATTAAGCTTAAATTTAGAGTCGTCAGGAGGATACCATTTGATGAAAGAAATCTGCATGCTTGTGGCAAAATCAAAATCCCAAAGTTGGTTCCATGTACTTTTTTCAGGAATTTTTGGAAACTTGCTAGCAGCTATGGCTTTAATTTGTTCAAATGTAATGTTTTTGAGTTTTTCAAAAGTCCATTTTTCCTCTTCATGAAATGATTTGTTTCTTGTTTTCCAAATTTGCCAATAGATGATATTTGGAATGATCCTAGTGAGAAACTTGTGTTTTTCAATTTTGCTAGGGTGAGCCCACCAGTGGTTTAGAAACTGATTTAGAGGCTGGTGGTGTTGGGGAAAATGAATAATCTAGTGAATATTCTCAAAAAAAAAGTAAAATTTAAAATTTTTATTGAAACCTCCAATTTTAATGGGTTATAACACACGTATTTTGGTCAAAATGATAAAGTAAAAAAACGTGTTAATTTTTACTTTTTCCCTAATTTTTTTTACCACCTCAATTGTGAATATGCATAATTGTGAATAGTGTAAAAAAAGTGAAATTTAGATTTTTTTAAACTAAATTTTTAGTTTTCATGGGTTATAACACACATTTTTAGCAAAAAATGGCAATATCGAAAAACACATTTTTTTTTACTTTTTTTGTGATATTTTTTTTCACTCACCCCGATTGTGGACAAACATTCTCGTAGATATTGCCAAAAAAAGTGAAAATTAAATTTTCACCAAATTTCCATTTTTCATGGCTTATAATACACGTATTTTAGTCAAAAACGTATTCACTTTGGCTTTTTTAATATTTTTTCACCCACCTCAATTTTGAACATTCATAATTGTGATCGGTGTCAAAAAAAGTGAAATTAAGAATTTTGTTTTTTATCAAATTTTTATTTTTCATGGGCTATAACACAAGTTTTTTAGTCAAAATTAGCAAAGTTCAAAAACACATTGATTTTGACTTTTTTTTGTACCGATTTTTGCACCCACCTCTATTGTAAACATGTATTCTAGTAAATATTGTCAAAAAAGAGAAAATTAAAATTTTAACCAAAAATCAAATTTTCATGGGTTATAACGCACGTATTTTGGTAGAAAAAATGGCAATGTCAAAAAACATGTTGATTTTGGCTTTTTCCTACTATTTTTTTACCCATCTCAATTGTGAACATGAATCCTTCTAAACGTTGTCAAAAAAAATGAAATTTAGATATTTTTTTACCAAAGTTTAATTTTTCATTGGCTATAACACACATTTTTAAACAAAAATTAAAAAAATCTAAAAATAAGTTGATTTTGACTTTTTTGTGATGTTTTTCCACCCACCCTGATTGTGAACATGCATTCCATTAAATATATTCACAAAAAAGTAAAAATTAAAATTTTTACCAAACCTTTATTTTTCATGAGTTAACATATATTTTAGTCAAAAATGGTAAATTAAAAAAAAATTTGTTGATTTTCACTTTTTCCCAACTGTTTTTTCACCCACCTCAATTGTAAACATGCATCATTGTGAACGGTATCAAAAAAAGTGAAATATTTTTTTTTACCAAATTTTCATTTTTCATGGGTTATGTTTTTTAGCAAAAAATGAAAAAAACACACATTGATTTTGACTTTTTTTGTATAGCTTTTTTACACCCACACTGAGTGTAACACGTATTCTTGTAAATATTGTCAAAAAAGAATTTTCATCAAACCTCCATTTTTAGTGGGTTATAAAACACGTATTTTGGTAAAAAAAATGATAAAGTCAAAAAACGTGTTGATTTTACCTTTTTTCCTACTGCTTTTTTATTCACCTAAATTGTGAACATGCATAATTGTGAACGTAGTCAAAAAAAGTGAAATTTAGAACTTTACAAAATTTCCATTTTTTATGGGTTATAACACATTTTTTTAGCCAAAAATGGCAAAATCCAAAAACGTATTAATTTTAATTTTTTTTTACTTTTTTTTGCACCCACCTCGATTATGAACATGCATTCTAGTGAATTATAAAAAAAGTAAAAATTAAAATTTTCACCAAACCTCCATTTTTCATGGATTATAACACACATATTTTTCGTAAAAAAATGGCGAATTCAAAAAAAGTGTTAGATTTTGAATTTTTCTCCACTGTTTTTTTCACCCATCTCAATTGTGAACAATGCATCACTATGAACAGTGTAAAAAAAGGTGATATTTAATTTTTTTTATCAAATTGCTATTTTTCATGGGTTATAGCCAAAAATTGCAAAATAAAAAACGTGTTGATCTTGATTTTTTTTTGTGATGTTTTTACACCCACGTCGATTGTGAAAATGCAGTCTAATGAATATTGTTAAAAAGAAGTAAAGTTTAATTGGGTCTATTTGGATATGTGTTTTGTTTGAGAATTGGAAAAAATAAAGTTTCGGGTTGCGTTTTATAAAAAGACATATTTTTTAGATTTGAATTGATAAATTTTATTTTTATTAATTTGTGTAAAATAATTATTTTATTAAATAAATTTTTTTTAAATTTTTTTGTTTATTGGCGACTGTTGACCGACTCTCATCAACCTCATTGTTGTAACACTATTGACCGAAAGCGGTCCATGTTGACAGCATCTGGTCAACTCGAATGCCAACCAGCCGAATTTCTGCCAAATTTCAGCTGATCGATTGTTAATACCGTTCACCGATGGTGGTTCAGCGTGGGTCTACACCAACCTATTTGTTTTAATAAAAAGTTTTAAAAACCAAATTTCAGCTGATCGATTGTTAATACCGTTCATCGATGGTGGTTCAGCGAGGGTCAACGCCAACCTATTTGTTTTAATAAAAAGTTTTAAAAAAATTAAAAAAACTATAATGCTTTCCTTTTTAAAAAAAAATTAAAAAAATTATTTTGAGAATGGGTGCAAAACAAATATACCAATTTTGGGAAGAGTGAGAAACGGGTAAAAATATCGTAACTAAACAGACCCAGAAGTTTTTTACTCTATATTTTAAACTGCACTTGTCTGTAAGCCGGCAATACAACACTTAGTGGATTAAGCTTTTCAATCCAAGTTTTCATGGTAAATTCTTCATTTCCATTTAAAATTTTTGGACCCATTTCAGAAAAACTTAAACCTTTACCACCAAATTCAACAGCATTGCTGATTTGCTAAAAAAGTCCCAATTTTTAGGAAGACCAAAAGACTGCATTTTTTGTTTTCTTTTGATATTTTCCGATTCATCGATGTGGGTCTATTGCAGTTTGAAGATTTTCTAACTGTTTTGTATCATTTGAATCAAAATTTCTAATTCTTTGTTTGAAAGATTCAAAATTGAGGTAAAAGAAAACGGAGAAATGAGTGAAATAGTGGGTGGTGGGGATCCTTCTCCTTCGGTAACATCTGAGGGATCAAAAAGCAGCGGTAGTGGGTTTGATGCCAATCGAATTGCAGAAGTGAAAGGATGGCTTGAATCCCAATTCAGTGCAGTTGGTAAAGATGTACCTGAATTTGAGTACACCCCTCGAAGTATTGCTCATTTGCATAATATTGCCACCATCTCCCAAGCCAAAACTCAAGCTGCTTCTATTGTTGCCAATGATTTTCGCCAAAAAGCTACCGAATATCGTGCCCAAGGTCCCTTTTCTTTTTCATTTAGTTAATTATATTTTCAGCGAACCCATCTTCAAGTTTGAAGTTTAATGTCCCAAACTTGTATTATCGGAAAGGATATGGGTAAAAGGGATTGTTTCTTTTGGAATTTGTATATCCACAGTTTTATGTTATGAAAATGAAATCGTTCCCAGACTCATAAAGTGCTATACAATTTGAAGTTTTAAGCACTAACATTCATAATGGTTAAGAGAATAACTGGTTTAGTGTTTGATTGGTAGTTCATTTATTAGTTAGACCTCATTTATTTTTGTTTTCTTGTGTAAACTCGGTCTCTGTTTCCTTCAAAGAAAAGGAAAAACTTATGGCATTGATTCGCTTTGAATGGTTTTGGTGATTTATGAGAGTGAGTATTTTATGATTGTAGCTGCCAGAATACGAGAGATACTGGAGCATGTGGGATTGGCCCAAGAGAGTTTACCCTCAAATGTGGTCTCATCTGCACAAGTTCTTGCTAGTGTAGCTAATTTGTTGAATATTAGAGATACAGAATTAAGCAGGTGATTCCTTTATTCTGTAACTTCATTGTGTAGCTCTTTTTCAAATCAAATCGTGACTGAGCTTATGAAGGGGGAAAACCTTAGTTTCCTTGTAGCAATGGCGGATCTTTCTTTAAGAAAAACTGCAGTAGAAGAGAAGAGGTCGAAAGTGCAACAGGAGTCAAAAGTACTTCTTGATTACACTCGCAAGGCAATCTCAAGGTTGACTTATTTAAAAAGGTAAATCTATTAAACTAGATGCTAGGTTGTCATGTGGACACAGTTTAAGATTGTTGGTATTTGTGTAACTTTCCTAAAAGCACTTAGTTGGTTTGAACTTTGTGGCCGAGCTGTACAATCTTTTCCTGTTTAATTCTTTCTTTTTTGGTGTAGAACACTTGCACAACTAGAGGACGATATAGCTCCTTGTGAAACGGAAATGGAAAGCCGAAGAACAAACTTGGCAATTATGGACTCGAAAGAGCGCCAATATGTGCAACAGTATTCCAATTACAAGGTAGCATCTATTTTGAGGAGTGTTTTACTGCTTTTCTGATGGTGTTTGAGATTCTTTTTTCTTCTCACGTTAGGGGGCTAGATGATTACTTAGGTAATTTGCTTATGTTATTCTCACCTAGCTTAGAATATCATACTTTTTTCTGGTTTTGTTCGAAAATCTATTTGTTGGATGTCACTAATAACAGTCTTCTTTATGCACAAAGGCCATATTCTCCTTTCTTTGTCTTGTTTATTTTTTTAGATTGCTGGCTTCACAAGAATATGGAAGTGTTTACTTTAGCACCATGAAAGTTGCTAAGATTATGAATTTCAGCTGTAATATGCAAGTGCTTCACCTCAATTTCACAACAAGCTGAATCAAGAAAAGTATGCATCTTAATAATGTCGTTAAAATGTTGCTTGGAGGTGATTGAACCCTTGCTGGACTTCAAGGATTGGGATTAGGTCGAGCATATAAGATTGAATTGTTTCAACAGATAAACATAGGCAATGCCATAGTTTAGGTACTTTGAGAGTTTAACTTACATATAGAAGAATATTTATATAGCATTTTGCTACGTTTTTCTCTGTTTGTTGGAAGAGAATTCAGTAGGCACGTTGTGTATATCTCATATTAGTGTCCATAAAAAGAAAGGATACAGATCCCAACAACACTCTTTCTTTCTCTCATTTTGTTGAATAAATTGATAGCAACTGTTTTAAAAGAAATTCTCGGTGAATATCTAAATTGCAAGGTATTATCTGCCTCAGGGAAATCGACATTTCTTTTCTGTCAGTGAAATGTGAATGCTTTTACTTAAGTCCTGAACTCATGCAGTTCAATGTTCCAATATGGTATTCTTAGTGAGTAATTGTTGCTGCAGACGACAGATGAATAACTACATAGGCACATAGAGGTTGGAGGAAACAGAAACTTGTATATTGATTCATGCTAGCTGGAGATTATGCGTGCATGTAAACTTTATATCTGTTACATCCCTATGCTTGTAGTCAATTGTGTATATATTGAAATTGTAATTGCATAAATTCTTCTCAATGAAATCGCAAAATTTGGGAGATCTAAGTTTGCAAAAGCATTATGGAAATTTATGCCAAGCAAATTGTTGTGAGAGGACAATTCTTTATCCTTTACCAACAACAACAACAACAACAACAACTAAGCCTTTATCCTTTACCCCTATGGTAATTTTTTGGACCAGAATTCATGCTAATCTGATATTTCTCATGCCATTACTTTCCTTTTCTAGCAATAATCTGGCGTAAGTGCTCTTGAAGCTGAATTAGGTGCTCACAATCAGTTGAGGTTGGCTGGATTGATTTTATTTATTACGTTGGATGTGAAAAGAAGTTTACGCATATTTCAGTGTATGAATTCCTATAATTGAAAGATTTGATTACTCTTTGTATTTGCTTCTTTTCCTCATTAGTAACCAAAATATGTGTTTTTATTGCTAATTATATTTGATACTTTTTGGGTCACAGATCAGAGTTATTGTTAGTTGGGTTGTATGCTCCTGCTTAGGCTGAATTATGTTCTTTAATGTTTGAATACACATGCATCTACACTTCTCAAGTTGACTCTTTGGAATTTGGTACATTTTGTTTTGGAGTTTCATGTGTGACTGTAATAAGAAATGTTGGACTCTAGTTTGTGTTCTGTTGTAGAGTTGCATTTCCAAACAATGCCTCTTGGAAATGTAAATTCCATTTTGAACCTTTCTTTCCTAGATTCTCCTTAATCTTCTTCAAGTTTCTCACCTACCAAGTACCAATAGAATTAAGCTTAGAGTGGAGTTTCATAGCTGTTGCAAAGATACTGCAATTTAGGATGAAAGCCTGGATCTTTGATCAAACCATTGAGTTTAGTGTTAGTGCCTTAGCGGTACTTTATCTTGTTATATGCCTCTTTCATCAAAAACAATTTTATTGCAGGCGATGCTCAATCGTGTCGGGTACAACCCAGAAATTAGTCACGGAGTGTTGGTTGAAATGGCAGAGCACAGAAAGGAACTGGAGAAGAAAACAAAGCCTATAGTTGATACTTTGCGAAGTTATCAAGACCTGCCTCCTGTAAGCTCATGTTTTTCAGTATTAATTTGACAAAGGCAATTTACCATTCTTCTCTCTATTCCCCATTGAAGCAACACCAAGTTTGATTTACTTATTTATTTTTTTGGTTCAGGATAAAGCGTTGGCTGCATTAGCTATCGAGGATAAGAAAAGACAATACGCTGCTGCTGAGAAGCACCTTGAAGATGTCCTGCAGTCAGCTCTTGCTTCTTCAGAGTGACTTTTATGTGTATCTTATGTTAGTAACTGTTGTATTTATTTACTACTTCTAATCCCTTCGACATCTAATGGCAATTGGTGGTTGATAGCATTTTGTTTTATGCTTTTTCTTTGCTATGGAAACTCAACAAAGAAGGTTACTACTACTTTCTGGTTCTTGTTTGTGCTGGTTTTGTAAGCAATTTTCTGGGAGAAATTTTAGTTGAATTTGAGTGATTCATCTTCCCAATGGTTAAGAAAGGTCACTGCTATTGAAAATTTGATTTATCCCAATCAAATTCTTTGTGCACTGATATATATCTATTTCATTTTGTGGACAGACTATTGTTAAGAATATGTGATAACACGATACACAAATTTGATGACGAAAAGGGGCTAAATGTGATAAACTAAAAGTATGAGGGGCCAAACATAGGCAATATGAATTGTGAAAGGCTACAATGAAAATAGTCCAAAATGTAAAGGATCAAAACTGGAATTTTGCTTTTATTCTTAATTTACTCTAGTTATGCAATCAATCTAAAGGGTTTGCAGTTTCACATAAGATCACCAGCCAAAACAAGCAAAAATCCTAGTGTAACTTGAGACCTTCATTCATTAATAGACCAATATAATTGTAATTAGACATACTAATTTGTCATTTGAGATTTTTTTTTGTTTTTAACCTTCTTATATGTGTTTTACACTATGCATATCAAGTATTTGACTAGTATGTGCTGATTTGCTAAATTTGTTAGGTTTATCTGACTAGGGGTGTAATCGAGTCGAGTCGAGCTCGAGTACACCCCTAATCGAGTAGCTTGATTTTGAAAAAATGGGTACTCGAGCTCGAGCTCGAACTCGATCAAGCTTCAATAATCAAGCTCGAACTCGAGCTCGACAAAGGGTAATCGAGCTCGCGAGTAGCTCGATCGAGCTCGAGTATTTTTTTTTATTTTTTTATAAAAATTATAGGATGTATTTGTAATTTTTTTAAATTTAATGAGGTCAAATTATAATTTATTATAAATTAAGGACTAAAACATAATTATAAATAGATTAAATTATAATTTATTAAACTACAGGGACTAAAACATAAATATAAATATTAAAAATAAAAAAAATATACATATACTCGAGTAGCTCGCGAGCTACTCGAGTATATGTATTCCGAGCTCGACTCGAACTCAGTCAAACCGAGTTCGAGTCGAGTAGTTGACCGAGTACCACCCCTAGTTTATCTTGATGGATAATAACTACTCTTTTGAGATATGTGAGGTTGGTTTTCTCCCTCAATTCTTCTCACTCCTTAAAGTTGAGGGAGCTTTGATCTATTATAATTGATGTTTTAGAATTTTATTCATTTTTCAAATAATGTGTCGTTTTAAGCATAGAATACAATTTTATCTTTATTTATACATCTATTAACATTAATTGAAGGTATTTTAATTACAACCTTTGATATTTATTAATATTAATTACAAGTATTTTAGTTATTTTATTTATTTCTTAATAAATCTGCAAATGTCTATAACTATTCTTATAAGAGATCAAAGAGAGTATATAAATAGGTTACAAGTTAGATAAATGCATAGCCTAAAAAAAATTAGAAACTCTGTTAGGTTGATCATCACAAGTGTTAGTCACCCTTTTAATATGTAGTAGGTAAGGTGGAGTTCTTTTGTTATTTCTTTTCATCCATTTGAGTCACACTTAAAATAGAGTTTTATTTCTGTTCGACCTTGAAATAGTGTATTGAATCTCTCTTGAAAGTAGTGTATAAATACCCTTAAAATAGCGTATCGAATCCCAAGTTCGTTAAATGTATCACTAATGCCAAAAAAAAAAATGAAGACCTCAAGCAACAACTCTATACAATTTGGTTATGCTATTATTTGACTTGGAATTGAGGAAGAATCAATCCATTCAACATTGTGTTGGTCTCATTATTGAGATTTGAATAAGATTGATCTTTTATTTATTTATTTATTTATTTATTTTTTAATAAGATTGATCTTGTTGACTTAAATTGTCACAACTACAAGTATGTGTACAATCCAAACACATCAAATATTGAGTCAACCTTTTGTGGGGTTACACAGAACTCATTGACACTGACACAAAAGCTTTTTAAAATTAAAGAAACAAGTTTAAACTGATTACTCAAACAAAATAAAGTTCGTACAATTTTATTGAGGAAATGGATTATCTTCAATGAAGATGGTTTATTGATCTAAGATCTTTGGCCTATGAATATATAAATTCCTTAGAAGAAAAGAGAAATATTTACATGTTCAGACATTCTGCCCATGAATCTACAACAACCTTAATTGTTTTGTTGATGGACTAATTATAGATAGATTCTTTGTCACAAACTTTATCAGAGGTTGATGAATCAAATTTTGCTTTGTATGTCAACTTTGAACAAACTTTTGACTGAATGGTATGCATATTTTATTTTTGGATGAGGATGATGAATTGCCCTCACAAGAATATCCGTATAAGTTTCACAAATTTATTAGGCCAATCAAATTGAAGGGTCAACACGCGGTTGAAGCATCCAAATGTTAGCTATAAAATGGCCAGAACTTAACTGATCTTCTTCGCATCAAATTGAACAAACACACTTGCGTTCAACAAAACACCTTTTTGAATTTTGATCTGCATATCCTCACAGTCAATCTCGAAGCCCCCGATCTTACATAACATTGATGGCAGAGTTGTTCATTGGGCAGGCGAAGCAGTACGTCGATGGCCGGCCGACTTACCCGGAAGACCTCTTCCATTTCATTGCCTCCAAGACACCTTGTCACGATCTAGCATGGGATGCTGGCACTGGTAGTGGACAGGCTGCAAGATCTGTAAGACCCTTTACCTTTCTTTCTCTCTACTATTTTATAACCCAACCATTTTTCCATTTGATTGATTTTCTTGATGAATCCCATTTGGAATTGGCACAAGATTTGGTCATCCAAGTTGAACATTTTACATGAAATAAGAAGTCATCGTTTGATCACTACGAATCTTCCGTTTTATTTTCATTCTATTTCAATCCCTGTTTCAATTTATAAATATACGCACACACGCATGTTTAACTAAAAATTCTATTAAGTGATTAGTGAACGAATCAGTGTTATACACGTGGCGTGTTATTAATTGAAATAGAGAATGTAACAGAAAATGCATTGGTTGTTTGATTTTTCAAATGCTAATATTTCATAGTTCATAGATGTTCCATGAATTAATAAAAATAAGTGTTTTTGTTTGTGTGTGTGTCAGTTGGCTGGGATATACAAAAATGTTGTTGCCACAGATACAAGCCCAAAGCAACTGGAATATGCAGTGAAACTTCCAAACATAAGATACCAATGTACCCCTCCCATTATGTCTATGGAAGAGCTTGAGCAAAATATTGCAGCCGAATCAAGTGTTGATTTAGTGGGCATTGCTACAGCTATGCATTGGTTTGGATCTTCCAAGTTTCTATCAACAAGTGAAGTGGGTGCTGAAAAAGCCCAATGGAGTTATTGCAGCTTGGTCCTATGTTTTTCCAGAGATCAACAAAGAAGTTGATGCTATTTTTCGGAAAATATACAGCATTGATGCAATTCCATTTAGTGAACCACAGAGCAAATTGATCATTGAGGACAGGTATAGAACCATTGATTTCCCATTTGAGCCAGTGGATGGACTTGAACACACTGGTCCATTCGAGTTCAAAATAGAAAAACTGGTGGATATGGACGGCTATTTTACATATATAAGATCATGGTCTGCCTACCAAACTGCAAAAGAAAAAGGGGTGGAACTGTTGAGTGAAGATTTGGTTAAAGAATTCACTCGTCTTTGGAATGAAGATGGTAAAGCAGAAAAGATTGCTACTTTTCCTATTTATATGAGGATTGGAAAAGTTGGAAATTAGTTTGAAGGACTAACTAGATGGATTAAAGACACTGCAATTTACACTATAACTATTCTTTTTTTCACCGATTGCCTGATTTAGTTGCAGAATTAATGTAATAGATTGGATCTTATTCTTGTTCTCAATTTCCATTTTTCATTCATTGTTGTACTTATTATTTGCATGCTGTATGAGTGTAGGAGCGCAGCTCCAAGTCTTTTCATCCTTGAATGATATTATATCAGCACATTGGAAACGATATTTATTTTGCCACAGTCATGAGAATAAGCCTTCATTGCCAGAATCCCTCTGCCAAAAGGAACCAAAAAAAACTAGAGATAGCTTTGAAAAGTCATTCGTTCGAGATTAATGATATGCATAGTGAAAATTGTCAGTGGAAACATGGAGTAACCTACGTTAGTAATGATATGTTGTAGACTGAAAATTTTAAATGGAAACAGTGACATTTTTCACTCCGTATATCATTAATTTTCGTCCAAAGCTTGTATCAAAGAAGAAAAAGAATGTTGATTCACCGGTCATTTGACAATGAAAATTGTGAAATACGTACATTATACAACTTTTTGGAGAACTATATGAAAGAGAAAGGAATCAGCTAATTTATACAACCTCATCAATTAAAGAATCAAGGTGAATTCTGGATACAAGAAGCCAAAAGTGAAAAACAAGAAGACTAATGATAAAATGATAAAAATTCAGCTCCTAAAGACTAATAGACGATATCCCCGTAAGGTGAAAAAAATGCTCATACACTGAAAATCAATTAAGCAGACAAGTTCAGGAGCATCTGTTCATTAGAATAGTAAATAATAGACATTGAGAATCAATTGAAGGGCTGTATGACAAAAATTGTCAGAAAAAGAGCAATCCTTTTGGCTTGATTTTTTCTTGATTCTTTCGATATGAAAGCGACAAAAAGAATCAAGCAGAGGAGAAATTGACAACCAAGAACATGGCTGGTCGCCAAGTCCAATACAATCTACAACAATTAAATAGCAGCTGCCTTTTAGTCCCCCAATCAACAACAGCATTGCTTTTGCCCAAATCAAGAACAAACTCAGTTCACTTCCACTGTCATGCTAATAGGCACAACTGAAGCATACTGATCAATTAGTGCATATTTCATAGGCTATCCTTGTAATTACCACAGCGCTCTGAACTTCTCAATTTGTTGCCTTCGGCCCTCCAAGTCGAAGCATATTTGAAAAGGCTAAATACCATTGCAATCTAAACCAAACCGTTTGAGAGATTCAATCCAGAGAGAAGATGTAGAGAAATAACATTTCTTTTTTTCTTTTTTTTTTCTGGGCTTATAGAAAATTATTAGCTTTCATTGACCTATACAATGATATATTGTACCATCCCATACTCCATTTTCTTTCTTCCACAAAACAAGAATAGAAAAATAACAAAACAATTCTTGCCGCTCGATTCTATAGTATAGCCGCTGGCAACAGGCAATTCTCTTCTTTCTCTATTAACTGCTGGATGTCAGGGTCACAGGTTTCTCTCCTCCTTCACTTGATGTCTAAACAATGAAAGAATCATTATAAAAAATAAAATTTAGAAGATTAAAATATTCACATTAAAAAAAAAGATGAAGGGGAAAATTGTTCATCAATAAACAACCTAAACAATAAATATGAAACAGAGAAACACACTTGCCTTTGCCTTTGCCTTTCCCTTTCCCTTCTCTCTCAGTGATCGAATCGGCGAAATACTCTGCGCCAAAAATTATCAGAGAAAAAACGATTAATCTCTTCATTCTAATAAAGGGATCTTATATAAAAGATTTGGTGTTTCTTACCATACAAGATAACTTGAGCTGATTTAGTCGATATAACCGATCAACCTCAATTTCAAGCATTCTCTGGACTTCCCCTCTGTTTTGCAGCTCCTTCATTTGCATATCCAGAAATAACTCCCTCTCCTCCAGCAACTTCTCAGTTTTCTCTTTATCCATCTTCAACCTTTCACGCTTTTCACGAATCGCACTGAGCTCCTCAGCTAAGGATGAATCAAAGTGTTCAATCTTGAATGAGTCAGTCTTTGCTCGGGTGGAATAAATGGGTATATTCTCTTTGTTTGATTCATGATCAAGCAATGAGATTTCAATCCATTCGGAAGCATTTTGCTTTAAGGTTTTCACTTTTTGAGGTGTAAGGATTGGAGCGGCCGGAGAATTCTTGGGCTGCAATGGCTTTCGGCCACTTTTTGGCCGCTGAATCTCGTTGCCGGATAATGGAGATTGAACCTTCAACATTTTCCGTTCTTGTGTTCACTTTCCGTTTTAGCAGCCCATTTATAGGGAGAAATGATGAATGTCGGTTGGTGGGATGGATTATTGATTAATGTGTACAAATTTACAAAGTGTTAGATTGAAACTTTGGGAAAAGGAGAAGTTTGAATTTGAATTGGGAGCGGCGGACTAACCAACGGCTATTTGGATTAAGATTTTTTCGTATTATTATAATCTTGTCTAAACCAAAAACAGATTAAACAATTTTTTTTTCCCTCAAATTTTCACTTGTGATTTTTGTTTTTTTCCCAATATATTGAGATTTTTTTAAAATTCTTATCGATGTAAAGTATTAATAAAAATGTTTCATAGGTGAGAAGTATTCAAAGGTAAAATTTTGATGGGGTAAATGCTATTAACCCAAACGCAAAAACTCTTGTGGGAGTCTTATATATGTAAATTATATTTTATACGCTAATAAACTAATTTTTTATATATTATACGCTAATATTTAATACGTTATACGCTAATATTTGATATGTTATACGCTAATATTTGATACTTTATATGTTAATACGCTAATTTTTTATACTTTATAAGTTAATTTTTTGTATTTTGATGTATTAATTGTCACATGAGAATGGCCCTACCCCAAAAACCTTAATTTTGAAAAAATCGTGTGCCTCAAGTCATTATTATTAAATAGAGTATAACTATAGTATATTTAATATTATGGGTGTTAAATAATTTTATTGTTTTATATAATTAATAAATTACAGAAAAACCTATATGACAGAAGATTTTATTTTTAATTGTGTACGTGTGTAGCAAGCTTTAATTTTTGTGATTAAGGCTGTGTTTGGTTGCTTAGAATTGGACCTCAGAATTGGAATTGAGAGGTCCAATTCTAATTCTTGTGTTTGTTTATAAAATAAAATTTGAATTTTGAATTAATTTGCAATTCTATAATGGCCCAATTCTACAGTTTCAATTCTTTCCTCATGGTAGATATTTCCAATTCTAATTCAAGATAGAATGGGTCAATACGCAGGTTCTTATAAGACTTTTTTTCATCGCCTTCACTTCTTTCTTTTTTTTCACACACTACACATTTTTTCACACATTACACATTTTTTCACACACTACACACATTTTAACACAACACATATTTTACACACACTACACACATTTTCACACACTACACATATTTTCACATGTTACACATATTTTTTCACACACTACACACATTTTCACTCACTAAACATTTTACACTCACTACACACATTTTCACACACTACACATTTTTTCACACACTACACATAGTACACACTACACATATTTTACACATAGTACACATATTTTCACACACTACACATTTTTTCACACACTACACACATTTTCACACACTACACATATTTTACATACACTACACACATTTTTACACACTACACATTTTTTCACACACTACACATATTTTACACATAATACACACATTTTCATACACTACACATTTTTTCATACACTACACACATTTTCACACACTACACATATTTTCACACACTACACATATTTTACACATAGTACCCACGTTTTCACACACTACACACATTTTCACACGCTACACATTTTTTCACACACTTTACATATTTTCACACACTACACACATTTTCACACGCTACACATTTTTTCACACACTTTACATATTTTCACACACTACACATATTTTACACACACTACACACATTTTCACACACTATACACATTTTTACACACTACACATATTTTACATATAGTACACACATTTTCACACACTACACATTTTTTCACACAGTACATATTTTTTCATACACTACACACATTTTCACACACTACACACATTTTCACACACTACATATGTGTAAAATATGCGTAGCGTGTAAAAATGTGTATAGTGTGTGAAAATGTGTATAGTATGTGAAAAAATGTGGTGTGTAAAAAAATGTGTAGTATGTGAAAATGTATGTACTATGTGTAAAATATGTGTAGTGTGTGAAAATGTGTGTAGTGTGTGAAAATATGTGTAGTGTGTGTAAAATATGTGTAGTGTGTGAACATGTGTGTAGTGTGTGAAAAAATGTGTAGTGTGTGAGAATGTGTGTACTATGTGTAAAATATGTGTAGTGTGTGAAAATGTGTGTAGTGTGTGAAAATATGTGTAGTGTGTGAAAATATGCGTAATGTGTGAAAAAATGTGTAATGTGTGAAAATGTGTGTACTATGTGTAAAATATGTGTAGTGTGTAAAAACGTGTGTAGTGTGTGAAAATGTGTGTAAAATATGTGTAGTGTGTGAAAATGAATATATTAAAAATAAATTATTGTCAATTCTAATTATTAGTGAAATCTAATTTCATACAATTTTTAAACTTTCAAACAAAAGATTTGGAGTTATAATTCAATTCTATATGAATTTTGTTGTTTTGCCAAACAAAGGAATTTAAACATTTTAGACTTTCAATTCATTGAATTACAATTCTATAATATTTAAATTCCAATTCAATTCTATTTCTAAACAACCAAACACAGCCTGAGTGTATTTAGCGTATAAAATTTTAAACATCATATTAAATTTGTATTTGAATTTTATTTTAGTGTGTACAATGTATAAAATCGAAGATTTTTTTAGTCAATTTAGAATAATTCTTAATAAGACATATATTTAAAATCGGAAGGAGTACTAGTTAGTTCTCAATAGCATACTAGAATGCTGACATTACGAGCAAAGACGACTAGAGGACTAGTCTACCAACTAGATTTGCTAAGCCCATATACATTATGGATAGGTCCCTCTCTTCTTCTTTTTAAAACCTTTCCAAGTTCATGAAAATTAGCATAATAAATTAAGGATAATGTTATACAGAGGGAAAAATTAGAGTGAAAGCGTAAAGTTATAAAAAAATAAAATTATCCATTATCAATTAGGGTTCACTCATCATTTGGTTAGGGTATTAGTTTGTCTTTTTATAACTGTCATGTCAGTCACTTTACTCTTTCACTCTAATTTTTCACTCTCCCTATCATTACTCATAAATTAATTCAACAGCAAAGCAAATCCCTTACACAAACGCCAAACAAAAAGTAAATACACCGTAAAATAATTAAAAAAAAAAACAACCTTGTAAAGTTTAACAGAGATAAATAAAAGTAACATAAGGCTATATAAAATCATAGAATCAAGGCAGGTGAGGTGTGGAACTAAACTATTGTTAATCCAACATGTGATGGTAACAATCTCTCAAGCTGTTGCTTAGCATGTCTTCTTGCATCTTCTACTTGCTCAATTTTCTTCATTTCCCATCGTCTGTTATGCCATTTGCGACCCTTCGGGGCACCAAATACCCATGCACGATTAGGATCGATTATGATTTTCTCAAGGGAAATGGAATTTTCTACCAAATATTTGACAAGTTCCAATTCACTTGTACAACCCCACTGTCTATATAACTCAACCACTTTAAGATGTTTTTTTTTTTTTAAAGAGAATCAACAATGGTACCCCATCTACCCCCTTGGTGACCCAAACCCGTGACCTATTGGTTCACAGGTGAAGATGTAAACCAGTTGATCTACACTTCGTTGTCTGAAGCCGATAATTTACACCATTCAACAACTTTCTTTGTCTCCTAACTTTTCCGAAGATCCAATCCAACTGCAAAACAGTTCAGCTGCATTCAGGGGCGAATCTAGAAATTATTTTTATAGGGGCTCACTTAAAATTAATTTTTTTTTGCGCGATTAAATAAATTATTTAATAATTAGTAAATGCAACTAAATTAATAAAATTTTTAATTTTTTATAGATAAAATAGAATTTTTTAAATTTTGGGTATAATAAATGTTACAAGTGCCATTCTCTTGTGAAACCGTCTCATATAAGAGACTTGCGTATAAATTTCATTTTAGCGTATAAAGTATCAAATATTAGTATGTAAAGTATAAAAAATTAGCGTATTAGCGTATAAAGTATCAAATATTATCATATAATGTATACAAAATTAGCATATTAGCATACTTTTGTAATTCGCATATCACGTTTCATATATGAGACAGTTTCACAAGAGTTTTTGTAATATTACAATTTGCATGTCACTTATGTAAAAATTTTAAAAATATGAATTTTAGAGTGTAGATGAGTTTTTTAAGGATATAATTTTTATAACAACAATGATAAAACAAATAATTATTCAAACCGCTAAAATCCATATGAAATCATATCCTTTTTCAACAAGGAAAATAAACAATAACAAGAAGACAAAAATCAAAATCAAATTATGCCCAACAACTTAAAAAACTAAACTATATTGTTGGACTAAAAAATCTCACGAAAAACACATGAATTGTTTAGCTTGGAATGTATTTTAATTTGTTAAATGTTGAAAAACTTGGTGGGGGCTAAATTAAGTTATTTGGTCATATTTGGGTTGAATTTTAATTTTTCTAACCTATAAAATATTAATTTATTGAAATTAGGAGGGGCTGGAGCCCACACCAGCCCCCTTGGATCCGCCTGGCTGCATTAATACTATTCAACACATGATGATAGCAAAGAAATTAACAAAAAAGAAAACAAATCTGCGGAGATCACAAAAACAAAATTGTAACATATATTACAAGGATGAGGCATTTAGGAAAGATAGAATGAAAATTAAGAGAACACAAGTGTTCTCAATCATCAATGCCGCCTTCTTGTTTGCAAGAAAAAGTGAAACTAGCATAAGAATCTACTACCTTTAGCACAAACATCTCCAAGTTGGGTGATGCCCTTATCAAGGAAGTCAATCCAAGCATGCTATCATCTTCTGATTTATCAACATCAACTACTACAGTTAACTTCTTCAGTTCAGTTAGTTGAGGAAGTTCATATAACTTTTCTTCAACCTGAGATGATGATCAAATAAAAAAAACGCCAAAAGGACAAAGAAAAAAAACCCCACAACTTACAAAACTAGGAAAAGAGAATTTCACCAAGATCGTGCTGAGCAAGTTGACACTAACCTGATTAATCTCTTCAAGTTGTAGACATAAGCTAAAAACCTCTAGTTTCGGCAAGAAGCATGAAAACCGCGTAATAGTGCGCTTGAAATTACGAGAATAATCGTAAACAGAAACACCAACAAGCAATGGGACATTCTTCAGCTCTATACTTGCTGCACAACTAATCTTAAGTGAGACGAGATTTACATTATACACAATGAGGGATTTGAGGCTATTGCAGAGGCAAATTTCTAGGTGTTGCAATGAAAGAGAGGTGCCAGAAACTTGCAAATTTATCAAACCTGAAGAGCGATGCACTAGCAGACATTCAAGAAATTTAAAGTTATGCAAGAAGAATTCGAGAACTTCCCCTGACACGTTTACCTTGTTCAAACTCAATTCTTTAAGGGGCTTAAAGTCATCCACACTAGCTCCTGTTTAAAAACCACACAGCATAATGGGATCGCAGAACGGAAGAATAGACACTTACTTGAAGTGGCCAGGTCTATAATGTTCACATCAAATGTTCCAAAACCCTTTTGGGGCGACACTGTACTGAATGCAACATATTTGATCAACCGGCTTCCTTCTCGAGTGCTCAAATTCAACACCCCTTGCCAGACATTACTCAAGTCATTTCCGCACACTCGACTTGTCTCTAATCTGCCACCAAAGGTGCTTGGTTGCTCCTCATTTGTGCGCATCAATATGACCAGGGAAAACTCGATCCTCGCTCCGTGAAATGCATATTTATTGGTACTTTCCTACTCAGAAGGGTTACAAATGTTATTCTCCCATCCTCCGGAAATATTGTCACCATGGATGTCACATTCCAAGAAGTATGCCCCTACTACTCTGGCATTCAGGGGGAGATCGAGTCACGCGAATCCCAGAGTTGGTTAATGATAAACCATGATTCAAATCTGCCACAGTTTGGTACGCAACTCATCCCACCTCAGGAGACTATCTCTTCAATACCACAAGTCCCAGAGGCTGTTGATCACAACACATACGCTCACAATCCCAACTCATTATCATCGCAACTGAACCTTAGGTCTACCTCAAATGAACAAGGTACTTCTTCTCCTCATACTGTGAATAATGATCAGTCGGATTTAGACCTTCCTATTGCACTCAAAAAACCCTCACGCTCATGTGGGCAATATATCATTCAAGATTACATCTACTTTGGACACCTGTCTAATAGCTATCAAGCTTTTGTGTCTAACATTGATCAGGTTAAAATTCCCACAACTGTTGAGGAAGCTCTTAGTGTGTCCGAATGGAGAGCTGCTACATATAAGGAAATACGAGCCCTTGAAAGGAATGTCACATGGAAAATCGTTGATCTACCCCAAGAGAAGCGAACAGTAGGATACAAGTGGATTTTCTTGGTCAAATACAGAGCGGATGGATCGGTTGAGAGGTTGAAAATCCGACTCGTTGCAAAAGGATACACAGGCCTATGGGGTGGATAACAGTGAGACATTTGCACCAATGGCAAAGGAAAATACTGTAAGAGTCTTATTCTCCATTGCGGCGAACCTCGACTGGCCCCTTCATCAACTAGACATGAAGAACGCTTTCCTGAATGGTGAACTTGAGGAAGAATTCTACATGAAAATTTCTGCAGGTTTTGAAAATGACAAATCACTCAATAAAGTCTGTAAGCTTCGGAGGTCTTTATATGGACTAAAGCAATCCCTCCGATCATGGTTTAGCAAATTCTCGCGGGTCATCAAGAGCTTTGGTTATCAACAAAGTCACGCAGATTACACCCTGTTTGTCAAACGCTCACATAGAGGGGAATGCACAGTGTTGAGCGTATATGTCGATGACATAATCATTACCGGGAACAATCCAGAAGAAATCAAGAAGCTCAAGAGCACACTTAGGTTTAAGTTCGAGGTCAAAGATCTCGGGATGATGAGGTACTTCCTAGGCATGGAGGTGGCTCGGTCTAAAGAAGGCATCAGTGTCTCACAACGGAAATACACTCTCGATCTCTTTCAAGAAACAAGTATGCTTGGCTGCAAACCTTCTGATATTCCAATAGACCCAACAATTAAACTCAAGAGTTGAACTCACGAAACTGCGGTGGACAAGGGGAGATACCAGAGGCTCGTTGGAAGACTAATTTATTTGTCTCACACCAGACCGGATATAGGTTTCGTTGTGAGTATGGTGAGACGATTCATGAGCGACACATCTGACGTGCATTTGGAGACAGTAATGAAGATTCTCCGCTACCTAAAAGGATCACCTGACTCGGGACTGTTTTTCAAGAAATCTGGTAATTGAGACATCACAGTTTATATAGACGCTGATTGGACAGGGTTACTAGATGATCGGAAATCCACATCAGGTATGTGTGCCTATGTTTGGGGAAACTTGGTGTGCTGGAGAAGCAAGAAACAGACCGTCGTTGCTCGAAATAGTGCAGAGGCAGAGCTGAGATCACTGGGCAGTGGAATCTAAAGGAATTTGCCTCCGAAAATTGCTAGATGACTTGAAGACTGCGCCAAGTAGCACTGTTAAAATGATGAGTGATAATAAGTGTTAAAGAATACATGTGCATCCAACTCAAAACTAATTGGCTAGGAGTGGAGTAGCCCATATACCTTATATATTAGTTCAAGAGCTCTTACTTAACCGATGTGGGATATTATCATTTAATAACCCCTCTCAAACATGATTAGGATGAACAGATCTAAACTAAACCGAATGCTAGCCCTAACAATGGGCACTAAACCAAATGCTAAACCAAATGCTAGCCCAACCCTGGGCTTAGCCCAAACTAAACTGAATGCTAGCCCAACAATGGGCCTAGCCCAAATTGAATACTAATACTAAAAGAAGAGAGGTGAGAGAAATCCTAGTCATGTTTGAAAGGCCCAAACCTGATTCTCTGATACCATGTTAAAGAATATATGTGCATCCAACTCAAAACCAATTGGCTAGGAGTGGAGTGGCCCATATACCTTATATATTAGTTCAAGAGCTGTTACTTAACCGATGTGGGATATTATCATTTAACAATAAGGCATGCCTTAGTATCTCGAAGAATTCAATCTAACATGATCAAACCAACAGATCGAAATAGATCGCCATTTCATTAGTGAGAAGATTGAAGACAACACCATCTCCATGATTTATGTTCCATCGAGGCACCAGGTAGCAGACATTTTGACCAAGCCACTTTCACGATCAAAGTTTCAACGATATGTGTATCAAGCTCGATTTATTTAACATATATGAATCAAGTTTGAGAGGGAGTGTTGAAAGTTAAGCTTGTTTACGTGTAACTCAAAGTAGTCTTAGTGCCTAGGGAGTTAAGAGATAATACACGGTAATTGGAACTAACAGAAGTAATTCTTTAATTCCTATGTTGTTGGACTTCTTGTTAGTTAGGTTCCTAAAGTTTAGCACAAGTCTAGGATTAGTTGTTGGAATTCTACATTTTTGTGGTTTTGTTATGATTGTTGTAACTATTATATAATGATTTTGACAGTACGTAATACAAACAAGATTTATTCTTTCCAAATCTGTATTTCTACTAAAAATTCACATGGTAACGTATGTCCTCCAGAATTTCATCTGATTGATATCCTATAACAATGTGAGTCAACCCCCATGAAGGTACATCATGTTTTAACTTCCGAACCATTAAGATTTGTTCGACAGTTGTTACAGTAACTCTACTAAAGCCGAGTAGATTATCCATACAATCTTTAAATTCCTTTTCAGATTTGATTAAAGTATTCAGGCTCGCATAGCTTTTCTGGTCCTTATGCCGGTAAGTGTGGATGAGGGGGCGATTACAGAGGGATGAGGATCTCCCATGCCGACCTTTTACCAAGTTTAGAAACTGACTTGTGGGAAGGTCCAAAACGGCGGTCACGAGGGCTGTAGGGCAGAGACATTTCAGAAGGAGATGTCTCTGAAAGTGAAGCGGAAAGGCTATGAGAACCACGGTGGAAACGGAAACAGGGACTTGGGTAGAAACTGTGGTGGGAACCTTTGCGAGAACTGCCGTGGGAACCTTTGCGAGAACTACCGCGGGAACCATCGCGAGTAGCCAAGGTTTTGCATTTGGGGATAGTACGTCGACGGGCTTGGGAAAGTTTGAAAGGGTCTTTGGCCATGGGAATTCTACTGCAAGTATTAAAAAGCATTATCAAAATGAAGCCTAGGGATGTGTACGATGGGTTATTGTGGGGGTGTAATCGAGCCGAGTCGAGCTCGAGTACACCCTTAATCGAGTTCGAGTAGCTCATTAGGGGTGCTACTTGAGCTCGAGCTTGATCGAGCACCAAAATTTGAGCTCGAACTCGAACTTGAGCTATTATTTTATTTTTTAAAAAAATTATAAGATGTATTTGTAATTTTTCATAAATGTGACGTTGTTTATGAAGTGAGAACTTCCAAAACTTGGAATTTGAAGAAGGTGATAATAGCCAATACTATCAACGATGAAGATAGACAGGAAATGAAGCCCATTATGGAGGATATGAGAATTAACGTTAAAGCTGAGCTTGAGCAACTCTTTGTTAACGAGGTGGAGATGGAGTGGAAGATGAGCGCCGTCTCTTGGAAGTAGCCTTGGCCACGGTTCCGGAACCGAACCGCCGAGGGCCGGTTCCGGTTCCGGTTCCGATTTTTTCGATTTTTAGTTTCGAATTTCGATTTTTATCCCACTATTATTTCAAACTCAAATAATACAACATAATAATATAATTATAATAATAATAGTTACAATTGAACTTAATTAATATATAGTTTTTAGATAATAGAACTAGGAAGAATTAAATTAGATAAATTCAAGGATTTAAAAATAATATGAATATTTGAATTGTTAATTAGAATTCAACTAGTATAATATTATATATAATAACATAATTAGAATAGTAGTTAAAATAACAGTAATATATGAATTTTTTAAAATAATAGAATTATGAAGTATTAGATAAGTGGAGAAAGAAAAATATAGAAGAATAAGAGTATTTTATAAAAATTTTCAAGTTAAAAACTTTAAATCATAAATTACAAGTTAAAAATTAATAAATGAAGAAATTACTAAATTTTATTCATTGGATAGAAAAATTTACAAGTTAAGATTTTTAAATCATAAATTTACAAATTAGAAATTAATAAATGAAGAAACTACTAAAATTTATTCAATTGGATAGAAAAATTCACAAGTTAAGAATTTTTAAATAATAAATTTACAAGTTAGAAATTAATAAATGAATAAACTACTAAATTTTATTCATTGATAAAAAAATTTACAAAGTTAACATTTTTAATCATAAATTTACAAGTTAGAAATTATAAATGAATAAACTACTAAATTTTATTCATATTGATAGAAAAATTTACAAGTTAAAGATTTTAATTCATAAATTTATAAGTTAGAAATTAATAAATGAAGAAACTACTAAATTTTATTCATTTGATGGTTTTAAACTTTAAATTTGAATAGTAGAATAATACAATTGCAAAATATGGAAAATTATAATATTTGATAAACATAATAAATTATTTCAAATTTTCAATAATGTAAAAATGTACAATATGATATTTTCTTCATTTTAATAAACTAATAGTCGTCGTCGTCGTCGTCGTCGTCATTATTGGCTCTATCCGGCATCGGTGACCTGTGAATTAGTTCTAGTTGTACAAGTAGAGCTACCATCGGTGTACCGTCTAAATCTAAATCAAATTTTCTTCCTATGTCTTGTTCTTGTTCTCTATATGCGGCTTTAGTCCAATCATCTACTAAAGCTTGAATCTCCAAGGACATGGGACTCATACGCGATCGGGTCTCGTCCAAAATGTTGCCACCTTGACTAAAAGCTTGTTCCACGGCTACGGTTTGATGTCGGGGCGCCGCCAAAATCTCTTTGGCTATCGAAGCAATAATGGGGAACATCGTTGTCTTGGATTTCCACCATTCCAATATTTTGGAAGTTCTCAACATTTATCACATTCATACTTGTTATCAATAAAATCAAAAGAAGTGGTTTAAATATATCTCAAGTTCCGTACTAGTAGTACCCTTGTGTTTTTTTAACGATTGAAACATTTCTAAACCAGGAAGGATAAAGGAAGACGAAGATGAAGATCCAGTTGAAAAACTATGGTGAGTAGTGTGAGTGTTAATGGTACTACTAGAAGGAACTTGAGATTGAAAATTAGAAGAATATTCTTCATATAATGCATTTAACATATCTTTAGTCTCACTTATGTATCTACTTACATTTAATTGTAATTGAATAATATTTGGATCTAATGGAAAACATTCTTGTAACGAATTATAATAATACTTCAAATATTGGTCTAAACCTTGAAATTTAAAACGAGGGTCAAGAACAATAGCAACTAAATATAAAATTGGAATTTCTCTATAATAATTAAGCCATTTTTCTAACATGTGAATAATACTTTGTGACAAAGTTCCATCATTTATGTGCATTTTTAACACACCAATTATATTACATGCTTCAACTAAAAATAAATGAGAAGTTGGAAAATACACACGTGAAAACAAACAAGTAGCATCCTTAAAAACTTTTAAAACTTCTAACAATTTTAAACAACAAGTCCAATGATTAGGATATAATACAATTTCAAGACAAGAGTTATCAATGAAAAAGTTACATAACAATGAACTATATTTAGAAGAATCACAAAGTAAATCATAAGTAGAATTCCAACGATTTGGAACATCCTTTTTAAATCTTTTAGGTTTTTGTCCATGTTGTATACAATATTTTCCCCATGTTTTCATTAAACTTGGATGTCCACTCAAATATTTAATTGCATCTTTAATTGGTTTAATATGAATTTCTAATGCACTTAAACCATTTTGAACGGATAAATTTAAAATATGGCATACACATCTAATATGAAAAAATTTCCCACCTAAAATTGGTGCACAAATATCTTTTAATTCTACAATAGATGCATTATTAGCCGATGCATTATCAAAACCAATTGAAAAAATTTTATCATTCAAATTACATTCTTCTAAAATAATACTAATTAATCTAGATATATTTATGGCCGTATGAGAATCATTAAAAACTCTAAATGCAATTACTCTTTTTTGTAAAAACCAATTTGAATCTACCCAATGACAAGTTATACCCATATAACTATTCATTTGCCAATGATCACTCCAAATATCGGAACATATTGAAACACGAGAATCTAATTTTAAAAAATATTCCGATAAGCTATTTTTTTCTTTTTTATGAATTTTTTTAATATCACGTTTTAAAGTTGTTCTAGGAACACGTTTAACTTGTGGATTTGCATTTTCTTGTACTAATCTCACAAAATTTGGTTTTTCACCAAATGAAAATGGTAAATGTTGTACACAAACAAATCTAGCTACACCATCTCTCCATTTTGAATCACTAAATTTAAATAAATTTAAATTACTAGAAGAAGAAGAACCTTGTTGAGCAAAACCGGTTAATTGCGCTTGTGACTTTTGAAGGCCGATTTCTTGAGGATGCGTTTTCTCCAAATGCTTGTTTAGTGTACCATATCCACTCCCAATTTTGAAGGCGTATGATTTCTCGCAAAAATTGCATTGTGCTCTAATAAGAACTCCATCGGCATCAAAAAATTTTGTGAAATATTTCACAAACATTTCGGATTTTGGATTCGTTGGTGGACGACGATTTGATTGTGATTCATTACCAATATTAATTGGTTGGGATGAAGAACCAAAACTATCCATTTTATAAAAAAAAATTCAAACGGATTAAAAAAGAATAAGAAATTGAAATAATAATATATTAAAAACAAAAATTAATAATTTAACTAATAATTATAATAGAAACAATAAATTGAATTGAATTTTATATAATTTTGATGTTTGAGAAAATTGAGATGAAGAGAATTAGAATGAGAAATTTAAATAATAATATATTAAAAACAATAATGAATAATTTAACTAATAATTATAATAGAAACAATAAATATAATTGAATTTTATAGAATTTTGATGCTTGAGAAAATTGAGATGAAGAGAATTAGAATATTGAGAAAGAAGAGTAGAAATTGTGTGAGAAAAATGAAAAAAATAAGGGGTATTTATAGATTAGAAAAAATTAAAAAAAAAATGTAATTGAGAGGAATTGACCGTTCCTCACCAATTTCTTTTGGACCGTTGCCACCATGGCAACGGTCACAACTATTACTACAGCAACGGTCAAATAATTGACCGTTGCTTTTTTTTTTCTTTTTTTGTTACAGGCGCGTGTCAAACACGCGCTTGTAATTTTTTTTTTTTTATTACAGGCGCGTGCACATGATTGCCACTCAGCCACTGCTGACGTGGCAATATATAATTTTTTTTTTTTTTTTTACGGTTTGGAATCGGAACCGGCGGTTCCGGAACCGTGAAAATGGCCATCTCTGCTTGGAAGAAGACACTGTGCGTGAGGAAGTATTAAAAGACATTGTTTTCAGCAATTTTGACGAAAGAAAGTTTAATTGTGATTATGAAGTCTGATAGGACGGTCTATATATAGGTTGATCCGGACCCAAATTTCTCTAATCGGCCAATTCAAAAATTTCTCTAATCCGTCAATTTTTTTTATTTTTCCCTCCTCCTATTTTTCCCTCTCTTCCCTGGCTAGCTCTGCGTGTGCGGATTGCTAGGATGGATAGTTCCTAGCCCTTTTTTTTCTTGGATAGATCCTAGCCCTTGTTTTTCTTTTGGCTGTACGGATTGCCAGCATGGGATCCTTCATCCTTCCCTCTTTTGAATATTGCCAAAGTGGGCAGTCCTCAACCATATGGTATCAGGATGATGTCAGGTAATAAATTGTTAACAGGGTCAATTACACATTATTGTTTTTTACTATAAAATCATTTGAAAATAATTTATTTTGTGTGTGTATTCTTTTGAGAGTGGAAAAGAGTTTGTTAGGTGAATTTAGCTACTAAATTTTATTTTGTGTGGAAAAGAATAATTTTAGCTGCTACAAACAGAAATCACAGAATTGTGACTAGTAAGAAGCAAACATAGAGAAACTAACCATGTCCAATTGAGTGTCAAAAATTAACTCGAAAAATCAACGATTGTTTTCTGAAATTCATGTACAAAAAAAAATCGAAAGAAAGATTTTTTAGAGGGAAAAAAATAGATTATGAACCAGCACAAGAACATTAGTCGTTAAATCTCTATGGAAAATAGTAACTTTGAGCAACAAACAGCAATAAATCCAACAAATTCCATAAAAAATGTTGAAGCTTTATGTTAGTTAAGCTGGTAAAATGGCTCACCTTTCTGAATTCAAAACTAGAGGCATGTATAACCCTTCTCCCCATCTAAGTTTAAATCTATCAATACCTATGAAAATTGAAAGCCAGTATCAGCGACAAATAAAACGCAAGTAGCAGAAAGGAAACACAGAATCTTGTGGCCGGCCGGATTCTTTTCTTGTAGGTTGTTTGGACGATGTTAGTAGTAGAGGCTGCAGGAGGCGGAGACTCTCTAGGTCAGGGATTCCTAGTATTTATAATAGGAGGTGGAAGAAAGAGAAGCGGGAAACGAGTATGTTTTCATTGGCCCACTCGATTTCATATTTGCATCCTCGCCTATTACCATATTATTATTAATATGTTAAGCTGGTCTTATGGCTCACCTTTCTGGATCCAAAACCAGAGGCATGTACAACCCTTCTCCACATCTGAAATTTAATCTGTAATAAGCACACCCTCGACACCTATGAAAATTGAAAACCAATATCAGCGACAAATAAAACCCAAGTAGCAAAATCTTGTGGCCGGCCGGATTCTTTTCTTGTAAGGTGTTTGGACGATGTTAGTAGTAGAGGCTGCAGGAGGCGGAGAATATTTAGGTCAGGGATCCCTAGTATTTATAATAGCAGATGGAAGAAAGAGAAGCAGGAAAAGAGTCTTTATGCTTTCATTCACCCACTCCATTTCTATACCAGATCTTCTATCCAATATTTATCATATCTTATTCTATGTTTAAAACTACGTAATTTCATTAAAAGTAGGGATTAAATAAATATCATTAAAATTAGTTTACAATTATTAGATTCTAACTAAAATATTAGTGAACCCTATGACTTAGTTTTAATTAGGACAGAATAAGACACATAAAATCTTGGACAGAAAGTCTCGCCTATTACCATATTATTATTAAGGAAAAATGTTTTTTTGTCCCAAAAATTTAGTGTTTTATCAATTTTAGTCCCTAATAATTTTAGACCTACAAAACTAGTCCCACATTTTACGAATTTTATTCCGTTATTAATGAAAGTGCACTTGATGTGCACATGTTCGCTAACAAGTTCGGCGTACACTTCATCTAATTGATCAAAAGAAAAATGCATTTTTTATCCCAATGATTTCGGACATTCAAACCCTTGTGGTCCAAAAAATAGTTTTTAACTTTTAATGACTTGTGTTCTTCGTTGGTTCTTTATATTTTTCTCAATTATCCAAATTATTTACTCTTAATTTCATTTTCACTTACTAGTCCGTGATCCCATGGTAATTCTTAAATCCTACTACTACTACAACTAATGGTTATTCTTAAATCCTCATCCTCCTATTACAATTAAACATTTATCTCATTATATGAGTTTGTTTCATTTTTTGCTATCATGTCTTATTTATGTACATATTTTATTTATATTTAAATATATCATATATCTTTTGTATTGTTTATTTTCCGTTTTAGATTCACTTTAATCCTTCACCATGGTTCGTAATTTAATCAATTATTCTGAAAAAGATTAAAAAAAATTGGCAAGAAAAATTAAATTTGTGCTTTGTTTTCTATTTTCGAATTTCTAATAAACCAAAACTAAGAAAGGAAAAAAGCAACGACATGCCCGTATTTAAAGCCAAGTGTTTCAATTTGAAAAAGAAATGTTCGACTTTATGGCAGCTCCGTCAGCAAAGTATAATTTAATCTAATAACAAATCACCACGTATTGATAAATGATCAATTGATCTACCGACAGTTATCTTTCCAATGTTGTAGTTAAAGTTCGAGTAAATATTGAGAGAATTTTTTAAGAAGGATAAAAAAATTTACAAAATATATAGATGAAATTAAAAATCATAACTGCAAGAGTTTGTATGTGTATTTACTTTTTCTCATTTTCTTCGTTAATTTTTTCTTAATTTTCATTACTCATTAATTGCATTTATTATATTTTTTTTAGAAGCCCACGATTGTTTGGACTTTGTACTAGTGAAGGAAAATTTATTAATGTTCCTTAAAAAATGTTCATATGCATAACTTGGGGATCAAATGTGATGCATCTCGAAAATTTGCCCACCAAAAATGCATTTTTCTTTGGTTTATTGGATGATCTGTACGCCATGTGTGCACTTGTTGACAAACACGTGTAACCCACATTAGTACTTTCGTTAATAGTTGAATAAAATTCGTGAAGTGTCCTATTTTGGCCACAAAATGAAATATTGAAAACTAATTGTCGGTTTTTAAATCAATCGGGACTAAAAGTTATACAACCCTAAACTTCGGGACTAAAAATGCATTTTTGCCTTATTATTACTATTATACTTTACTAATTTCTTGTATGACTAATAAACTACAATTTTAATAGATGTGAATAAATATTTGACAACTAAAATGTCATATTAGAGCTCAAAATAATTAATTCTCTGTCATATTTTAGGCCAATTAGGATTAGACATAATCTGAGTTCTAAATTCGCGTAAAACCTATCCTATTCTCTATCATTACTTTTTTCTTCTATATTTGACTAAACTATTAAATTAACCTTAAAATTTAATCAAATTACCAAATAAAACTTAAAGTTTTAACGACAGTTAAAATAAATAATAATTACCATTTATCTTTAGTCAAATTAAATCCAAATAAATCCTCTATAACACGTTGGTATAACCTTATAAAACTCCTTATATTCCTTAAAATTCATTAATTAATTGATAGAATTTTAATTTAATTTTATAAAATTAAATAACTAATTAAAAAATCACTTGTCACATTTTTAGTCAATGTTACACAAAAAAATCCAGAAGACCAAAGAAAGAGAGCGCACAATTTTGGAGTAATTGTTATTAGGTTGCGTTTGGTTGCTTAGAATTTAACCTCAGAATTAGAATTGAGGGGTTCAATTCTAATTCTTGTGTTTGTTTACAAAATAAAATTTGGATTTTGAATTCATTTATAATTCTATAATGGCCCAATTCTGCATTTTCAATTCTTTTCATATGGTAGATATTTCCAATTATTTCCTCATGGTAGACATTTACATTACACATATTTTACACATTTTCATACACTATACATATTTTCACACACTACATATTTTTTCACACACTACATATATTTTACACATAGTACACACATTTTCACACACTACACAATTTTTCACACCCTACACACATTTTCACACACTACACACATTTTCACACACTACACATATTTTACACACACTACACACATTTTCACACACTACACATTTTACACACACTAAATATGTGTAAAATATGTGTAGCGTATGAAAATGTGTAGTGTGTGAAAAAATGTGTAGTGTGTGAAAAAATGTGCAGTGTGTGAAAAAAATATGTAGTGTGTGAAAATGTATGTAGTGTGTGAAAAAATGTGTAGAGTGTGAAAATATATGTACTATGTGTAAAATATGTGTAGTATGTGAAAATATGTGTAGTGTGTAAAACATGTGTAGTGTGTGTAAAACATGTGTAGTGTCTGAAAATGTGTGTTGTGTGTGAAAAAATGTATAGTGTGTGAAAAAATGTGTAGTGTGTGAAAATGTGTGTACTATGTGTAAAATATGTGTAGTGTGTGAAAATGTGTGTAGTGTATAAAAATGTGTAAAATATGTGTAATATGAATTTTGTTATAATTCAATTCTATATGAATTTTGTTGTTTTGCCAAACAAAGGAATTCAAACATTTTAGACTTTCAATTAATTGAATTACAATTCTATAATAAATTCCAATTCAATTCTATTTCTAAACAACCAAACACAGCCTAACTAGAATTCCAATATCGTAACATCTTTTTTAAGTAAATGAATTTTCCCCCAATATTATCTCTTTTGAACAAATTTTCTTTTATTTTCTAAACTCTGAATTAAAGATAACATTTAGAAAAAATTCACATGACAAGAAGAGATGTTGGTTTCCAATCAATTACAAAAATTAAATCCATGCACAAATGCAAAGGAAGGAAAATAGTATTTGAGTAGATTAATGTGTAAGTGGTGGAAAGTATAACAAATTTTTTTACTAATTATATAAAATAATAAATTTATTCTAATGCTAATAATAAATATATTAAAATTACATCTTGTCTAATAAAAATTGCTTAAAACGGGTCTTTTTTTCCCCCAATTTTCTTTTTTTTTTCTTCAAGAAATCACAATTATAATGCAATGACAATATGGGCAAGACACAAGGGAATGGATGTAAGTAATTCAAAAATTATAGACAATTTGTGACTTCAAATTATCAATTAAAGCAACCATAGAAACCAAAAAATGAAAAGGGAGGAAAGGAAAAAGAGAGCTAATTAAGAAAATTGTCTAAAAGCCAAACAATAATTCAAAAAAGTTAATTATTATGAAAATACTTAGACCCCCAAAAATAAATTATTGAAACAAATTTCATAATTTATTAATTTATTTTGAATCAATATATATGTGAGGCTTGTAACAATTTGTTATCCAAAAGGATTACTAACGTAACGGTTGGAAGTGTGAAACAAAAGAACAGAAATATTTACGTACGAATTGGGGATTGTACTTTTGTAGTATGTCACGAATCACGATCCCACAACGTATAAATATGCATGCAGTTTCCCCTCTGCAAAGAAACCGACTGCTTCGAACTCCTTGTTCTTATTTATTAATTTCATAATCGTTTCTTGGGGATTGAAACTTTGAAACGCCAAACCAAAAGCTCAAGAAAGAGAGGAAAAAGAAAGAAAGAGCAGAAGCCCTGCAGAAAGATGGAAGCCAAGATGTCCCGTTTGTTTGATTCTGTAACCTACTTTTTGAACCCCGGCAAGAACCTTCCTTGGACCAATCGCGATGTTATCCATGTAATTAAACACAATCTCGTTTTGTTTTTTTTTCTGTAATAATAATTCTTGCATGATGGATTAGGCCCGGAAGTGTATATATGTGGGAGGGATTCTAATGTTTGTTTGTTTGTTTCATCACGATAAAGTTCTTCTAACGATTTTTTGGCTAAGCAAACTTATGCATGCATATTCATATTGCAGTTTTTGAATTTCTTCTGGGATGCCATGGAAATTAACATGGAAAGAAACCAATACCATCTCCTAAATATATGTATGATATGGGAAACAATAGTTAATCTTGCAAGTTTGGGGAAGATGATCTTAATTAAGAACTTTTGGTTAATTTAAGTTTGGTTGGCGATTTTTCTTTGCTGTGGGAAGAAAGTTTTGTCAAATTTGTATGTTCTCTATATTTGTTTTAGAATTATTAACAAAATTTGGACGGGATATATATTGTCTGTTTGGTTATGTGCATGTGCAGAGAATGGGATAAACTAGTGAAATGATGTACTTGTCAAAAGAGGAGATTATTGAATTGGAAACATTAATGCAGCATGATGAAAAACAATATGGAAATCTTTTCCAGTTTCATCCTTACAAACAATCTTCCAAGAGAGTGTATAATTATCAATTTTTTCCCAATTGTTCCTATCAATGTTTGAAGCTTCATAACTTAGTGATTCCTCTGATCCTGGGAATGTCTAAATTAAGGATTTGTTAGTGAATGTGGCGACATTGTAGATTGCAAGCCATTTTATGCATATAGGTGTAATCATGATCACTTGAAAGCCATTATAATCACTAGTTTTTACCCATTTGGTGGCACTTGTGCAGGGCTGTGAGAAAGAAGTTGCAGAGACTGAAAGCACTGGTTCTGATGAACAAAAGAAGAATAGCCTTTTGCGATTGTCATGGGCTCTTGTTCATTCTACACAATTAGAAGATGTGCAACGAGGGAAAGCTATGCTAGAAGGTCTTCAGAAACATAATATTGATGCACACATGCACCAAAGTTTCATGCATTGAATTTCTAATACTAGTCCATTATGTTATTATATATTGACCCTGCATTATCCAACTCTTATCGTTTTGCATAATTTGTGTTCACATAATTCCCTGGAATTTACAGCCATTTAGTGATAAATGAAGTAGCCGGGTCCTGTTATTCTCTTGTGCTGTTGTTGTTGCTTCTTTATTCCTATATATGTAAATCTTTCTTCGGATGTTTTTGAAAAAATTTGCTTCAATTATATACTTGCTGCTTTACTTGCTGAGTATATCCTTCACGTATGCATCATTGCTGTGTTACTTTGTGCAGTTTATTGTTGGCACTTGTTCTACTGGAATAGAGATGTTCTTCCTGCTGAGATATAAATATTCATGTCACCATATATACTCACAGAACTTAAACTTTTACCTGCAAATCAAAAGCTTCTGCCTTCTTATATGAAGGAAGATTGTCATTTTATTTGCCAGTTTTTGCTGATTTTACAAGAAATAGAACAAAGGAAAAAGACAGACATGTCTTTGTGAATTATATGTCAATTTTTTATATGGCTGTTTCTTGTCTTTGTGATAAGTTTGGACCTATTGGCTTGCCTGAAAAGGGCATGAAAGCATGATCACAGGCCAGACATTTTACTAGACAGTAGGACATTACACATCCTAGGCATGTTCATTCAACTATGTATACCGCTAGGCGCTAGTATGTTGTGGTAAACATGATTTCTGTAGTATGCATGTAAATTTCGAAATAATTGCCAACACAAAGAATAGCTCTTTGAGAGTGTCTGAGTTTCCGAATCAAAGAACAATTGGAGTTGATGGTCTTAAAGTCTGAGTTTTGTACAAATGGGAACTGTTGTTGCTATTAAAGATGGAGTAATTTCTGTTTGCAGCTTCTCTCTCCGACGATGCTAGTCCGTCACAGGTCAAAGAAAAGAAGTACCTTCTGGCTGTCAGTTACTATAGAATTGGAGAATATTCAAGAAGTTTGCAGCTTGTAGAACAATGCTTGGAGGTTTGTTTTCTGCTCCCCCTTTTGATATTGTTCATATATAGTTTGACATGCCTTACTGCTACTACTTGTCAAAGGGGAAAAAGTATTGATCAAACAGGACATTTTTATCACTTAATTCATTGTAGAGAAAAACTCTTGTGAAATGGGTTCTCATGTATATGAGACGTATTTCATATATGACACGAATGATTAATGGCCGTTGAAATTGTGATTCTAATTTCCTGATATTTTTATTGTGCGTTAAAATTATGATTAACTCCCGTCTCATACATGAGTTTTTCTCTCCATCGTAGTTATATTTAAGGTTTGTGCTACTAATACCATCAGTACTTGTAGATTGAAACCGAATGGAACCAAGCATTGGCCCTTAAGGAGACGATTGAAGTACAAGTTAAGAAAGGTGATATTCTTGATTACTTGAATCCTCCTAAATTTCATTTATGTGTGGCATTGCATAACAGAAAAGTTTCTCTGGTGCAGATAGTGTCATTGGAATAGCCATTACTGCAACTGCTATTGGGCTTATAGTTGGTGGATTTGTAGGTGCTGCATTTTCTCGTAGAAAGCCATGTTAACCTTGCTTTGAGAAGAGTGTTGTATGTATCCCAATCTTGGAAGTTGACACATCTTAATCTTAGTGACTGAAAATTATGGATTTCTTATTATGTTGGTGAAACTTTTCATGGAATTTATAGCTTTATAAATGAAATTTCCAATGGATCTCCTGACTACCACAGACTGCTATAGATTGGAAATGGTAAACATCACACCATTGAGAGGATTATTTGCTGCTTTTCCGAGGAAAACAGATTATATTTTCTACAACTCCAGCTAAGATAGATATACTTATCTTGATCATTTATGCTGGAAAGTGTTAGCTATACACTTCAATGATCAAGAACGGTCGTTATAACTTTTATCTTAGACTCTACCATTCCCCTTATTGACAACATATATGCTACTGATGGCCAACTGCCACATTTTCGTTGTGGTTAACCATAGAAATTCTGAAAACTGTATTGCAAGACTTTCAAATTTAGAGTTTTGGTCAATCTGAGATATGGTTGGCAGGATGATTTGGGCAAGCTAACACAGTGACCTTTCCAGAATATTTGAACATTAATGTCATCCAGCTGAGTTAGTTCAACAATAACCATTACATTCACTGAAAGTTGCATCCTGCCTGATCATTAACTTCAGCTCTCATAGTTGCAAAGTAAACAAATGATTGTTTCAGTTAAATTATAAGGATGGAATAAAACTTGCAAGAATTATTACAAAGTTATTATCAATGAGCCAGCCAGTGGATTGATATTGATGAAGAACTCAATCAGTACAAAATAGGTAGTTTCATTTGCTAGAACCCGAAGAACCTCCACACTAGCTTCCAACTTTTCCAATCCTTAAATAAATAGGAAAAGTTAACTTTTCAGGCTTCCCATCTTCATTCCAAGCACGATTGATGTCTTGAACCACATCATCTGTCAAGATTTCAACTCCCTTATCTTTAGCAGTTTGGTATGGTGAAAACGACTTGACAAAATTGAAAAACTCATCTAAATTCATCAATCTTTCCATCCTGAATTCAAATGGTCCATTGTGCTCAAGTCCATCCACTGGCTGAAATGGGAAATCAATGGTTCTATACTTGTCATGCACAACAAACATGGCTTGTGGTTCAGTGTAAGGTTCACAATCAATGTATAATTTTTGAAGCAGATTGTTAAGAGTAGTACTGGTGCTGATCTCTGCCTTTGTGTATGTCCAAGCTGCAATCACTCCATTGGGTTTTTTAAGCACAAACTTCACTTGTTCATAGAAAGTTGGAAGATCAAACCATTGCATAGCTGAAGCAATGCTCACTAAATCAACACTTGATTCTGCTGCAATATTATCTTGCTCAAACTCAGCCACAGACATCTTAGGAGGGGTGCAATGGTATCGAATATTTGGAAGTTTCACTGCAAATTCCAACTGCTTTGGGCTTGTGTCTGTGGCAACAACATTCTTGTATATGCCAGCCAACTAATTAACAAAAATCATTGACAATCATTACAGCAAAATGCAACGAAAAAACTAAAGATATTTGGGAAAATCTTATCTGGGAAATGAATGGATCTTACTGATCTTGCAGCCTGGCCATTACCAGTGCCAACATCCCAAGCAAGATCATGACACTGAGTCTTGGATGCAATGAACTGGAACAGCTCCTCTGGGTAAGTTGGCCGGCTTAAGGAATACTGCTTCGCCTGTTTATTGTACAACTCTGCCATCTCTGATCTGCCTGTGGCTGGATTCAGTGAGTTCGTATGCAGATCAGTGTTTACTTCTTGTTGTTTGTTTGATGTTTGAATTTGTTTGGCCTAACCAAAGCAGATTTTTAGAAGTTAGTACTGATTCTACTGAAGGAATACTTTTGTCCAACTCCAATCTTTATATCCATTGTCCGATGTCCACCATTAAATAGAAGAAAAGTTGGGGATGTTGGGAGAGATATTTGGCATACTTTGACCAATTTTGTTGCCTATGGTCATTCCAAACATTGCCCTCAACTTATTTTTGTTTCAACTTTGAACCCTAATAAATGAAAAGTATTGAGATTCTCAAATCTCATTAAAATAAGTCAGATGAATATATTTTCCAATGCAATGTATTCATTACAAACTTGGAAACATGTGAATTAAAAGCATTTATGACAAGATAATGATTTGATATGGTGTAAAAGAAAAAAAAATAAAACTCAATTTTAACTTATTCCTGATATTGGAACTCAAATTTTGACGGATTTTTTTTTTCAAACGTGCAGTATTTTTTTATCAACTTAGATTGTATAGGATAGGTTAATAATTATCGAATTAACCAATTAAACGACATCTCCAGCATGAGTTAGATAACACTAATTCAAACTCAAAGCAAAATTTTCTTCAACCTTCTTGAATTTTGCATGTCTCATAAACTTCTCTCTTGTTTTAGTTGTTTACATTTTCCTTTCTATCTATCATTATGCAAAAACTCTCGTGAAATGTGTTCATATATGGGACATGGAACATGTGTTAAAATGGGCAATTAATCAAGAGTTTTACGATTGAATAGAAATTGAAAAAAAACATGGTACTCTCCCATCCTTAACAAGTACTCACTCTGATCCAAAATATTAGTCATTAGAGATATTTTCACTCCTATTAAGGAGGAGATGGAAATGATTAAAAACATCTATAATTAAATTTTAAATATTGGATGAGTCTTGGATAAAGTTAAACTAATTATAAGGAAGGAATTATAGTTGAAGTCAGTAATTCAATTTTGCTAAAATTTTTTCTATTCCTTCCATGCAGTAATAATTCCAAGTAATTTTAGGAAACTCCCTTCCACATGCACAGTCCAATCTTTTGGAGGCAAACCAAATTTTTGTTTTTGAATGTCATTAAAATTGAAGTTGTTTTCATGATGGAGTACAATACAAAAAGAAGAAAAACTAATTAATTACCACACATATGGTGGTTAACTTTTATTTAAAATTGAAAGAATTAATAGTGAGTTGGGAAATGAGAAATTTAAGATGTGAGAGATGAGAGTTAAAATTAGATAATTATAATGGGTTGGAAAGAGGATAGTATATTCAAACTCTTGTTGACAAGAATAAATTAGGAAGTAAATTGATTTTATTTGGTAAAACGTCAAATATTTTGTAGCAAACTATCTACTCTCTAACGACTAAATATTTTGGATAAGAGGGAGTATCATTTAAATGATTTTCACACTTTTTTAAGAAATACATAAAATAACTAAAAAAAATATCTTTTCTCTCCTTTTATTCAACAATATGGTGATGTCTTTTTATTTTTCTTTATTATTACTTTATAAACAAACTAGAGACAAAACCAAAAAAATGACTAGATAAAGGGGAAAGAAATAAAATGTATAAGAATAAAATTGTAAGTTGTATACAACGACAATTATTTTGTAAAGAAAAATTAAATCTAAAATGAAACTTAATATGGATTAGAGAAAGTTTTTTTTAATGTTAGAGCAATATTTTTAATGTTAGAATTAGTGAAAACATGCAACTCATGGTCGCTATTGCCTTGGCCTTCAGTATGATGAGCATCTCGTTCTACATTATTGTCATGGATTTTGTTATATATGTTGTTCTCACACACAACATCAATTGATTTTGTTCACACGTAAAATAGTCTTGATGATTTTGTTAACCCTATCATATAACATCAATTTATTTTGCTTTTGCTGTAACCTTGAATACGAATTACGAATTGTAACCTTGAATACGAATTACGAATTGTAATTTGCCATCAACGCTAATTAAATCTAAGTTGATCTAATGGAAATGACAGTTAAGAATTGAGTTAAGATGATTTTCTCTCTACCCAATTTCATCTCAATTCTCTCTAATATTTGTTAACTTCTCACTAATTATCTTTTATTACTAACCTTCCTTCTTAATTCGTAATTTTTTAACATATGTATATTAAAGGTTAAATTATTTTTCAGGCCAAGTCTCGATGGGTTGGCATCAAAGTTTGTCAACTATTGACTTGTGCAAAATAATGAAAATATCCTTATTTTCAAAAGTGAAAAAAAAAAGAAAAAAAAAGCAAAGAAAATAGTTGGACAAACACCTTATTTTCTTTTGATAATAAAAACTCAAAAAAATTGTTGTCCAAATTTTTTTCCGGCACAGTTTTAATATGAAATAGTATCATTTGTATTAGTGTTTAGTACACATAGATTGAGTTAAATGGTGAAAATCTTTTTTGGATGGATCGTCTCAAATATTTCAACTTCTATTACAAACATTTAATAAATTATTGTAACATGTGACAATTGTATAGGATATTTTCAAAATTTTCAAATATTAGCAACTGGTAATTTTAGTCCTAATGAAAGAACATAAAAAGATGGGGTAAATTACAAATGATTAATAAATTATTGTAACATGTGACAATTGTATAGGATATTTTCAAAATTTTCAAATATTAGCAACTAGTAATTTTAGTCCTAATGAAAGAACATAAAAAGATGGGGTAAATTACAAATGACTTATTGTAGTTTGAAAAAAATTTCAAATTATCTCCTTATAATTAGAGAACTAAAGAATTACTACTGTGTTGTTTGAATTTTGAGAAATCCCAACTAAAAGGGTAGTATAAGATAAAGGAAAAGAAGCAAAAACTTGAGTATGGTAAGTAAACATATGGTCCAATTATAACATCTTCATTAATTCTTCAAGCTAGGAGGACAAGAAAACAGTCATGGTCTACTTTTGAGAATGAGCCAACCATTGTAAATGACTTTATTCAGACACATGCTGGAACAAGCCAAGATTTTGAATAGTACTAATTCCCAATTTTCCCAATCCTTAGATAAATAGGAGAAGTAACAACTTTTTCAGATTTACCATCTTCATTCCAAGCAGAGGTAAAATCCTTAACAACATCATCATTCAAGAGTTCCACTCCCTTCTGTTTTGCAGTTTGGTAAGCAGACCATGATCTTATGTATGTAAAAAAGCCCTCTAAATCCATCACTCTCTCAGCTTTGAATTTGAATGGTCCATTGTGCTCCAGTCCATCCACAGCCTCAAATGGGAAATCAATGGTTTCATATTTACTATCCACTAATTTACGTTCTGATTCCCAGTAAGGATCAGAATCAATGGTGTAGAATCTTTGGAAGACAGCATCAACAATGGGGTTAACTTCTGGCACAGTGTAGCACCATGCAGCTATAACACCATTGGGTTTTTTCAGTATCCACTTTACTTGTTGGTAAAATGTTGGCAAATCAAACCAATGCAAAGATTGAGCAATGGTCACTAAATCAACACTTGATTCTGTTGCAATGTTCTGTTCCAGCTCTGCCATGGACAACTTGGGAGGAGTACATTGGTATCTAATGTTTGGAAGCTTTGGAGCAAATTCCAGCTGCTTTGGGCTTGTGTCTGTGGCAACTACATTCTTGTACATCTTTGCTAACTGATCAAAATGGATTTTGTGATAACAAGTCAAGACAATTTCATATCTGACTGAAATTGAGCAGGCATGACTATAATTGAATGTGTCATGATGAAGCTCCTTATTAGCATTTTATGTTCCTTTCTACCTACCATTATCTTTTTGCACATGCACTTAGCTTGTTACAAGTGTAAGAATCCATACTACAAGTTTACCAAACACAAACAACTTTGAGTGTTTGAAAATGTCACACAATAAGCAGGTTCAAGATGAAACAGATATGTCCAAGTCAGTACTATTTTTCCCACAGCAAAACCATAGTTGTATGAACTCATGACCAGGTCATGGCCAAAAACTTTAATTATTGAGGCACATAAATGCTAGTTCTGGTTGATTACACAGCTGGATAGAGGTGACTTAATTACTGATAAGCATGCAGCAGAAAATGTAGAAATTCAGCAGACGAACAAGATTTCTGGATTTGACTAGAATATTGATGAAGAAGTGGTGGAAGGATCCGAAGGAAGCAGTGCAAAGCTTTGTGTTGGGAGAAAATGGCAGACAGGGGCAGTCCCTGGTTGAATTCCAAGCACTCGGAAGGAAGCGTGGTCATGGTTCCACAGAGACGTATCCATATGACAAATAGCGAGAGCTTCAACCTTTTCACCATTTTCACTAAGTAGAGAAGTTCTATACATGCGATTCTCCTTCCTATTTATGCCATTGCCCAGTTGAGAATGGCAATGAATAATAAGATAAGGATAATCCATTGCATGACATGATATCATCTTAGGAGCTGAAATTTGCTGAGGAAGTTGTACAATTGTGTACTCTTGTACTATAGCTTTTCCAACATTATTAGTTGAATAGTCAATTGTTGTGGATAGAACTTGGATATTTGTTTCAAACCCCAGGATTTCTCTCGCAAAATCAACCAATGATTCATAGGATGTGGCACAAAACTTAGTTTCTCCCTCGATGGGCTTAATCTCGCATTCCTGCAGTGTTTTTTCCATGACTTGCGCCTTGCGAGATCCTTGAGGGATTGAAAAGTATTCTAGAATTTTTGGGAGTTGTTTCAATGAAAATGGAATGGCATCGGCTTCATTTTTAGTCTGAAGCAAATAAGGAGAGGACAAAGGATTTGAATCTTCATCCTCCAAACAGATGGCCATTTTCTTGCCCAACTTAAGATCTTTTAAATTGAAAAAAATACTTAACCCTGGATCAATACTAATCATCATTTGAGATGATGATGATGAATGAGGAGAATGAAGATCCATTTTCTGCTTTTCTTGCACTACTTCATGAACTGTAGCTTCATCATCACCGCCGCCATGATAATGAACATCCAAGTTCTGGAGTACTTGTAAAGCATGAGTCTCCTTGGGGATAAAATTGCAAGTTCCCTGTGAATATATAGTTTAATTTGCAACATAAGTTGTAAGACATTAATGGGACTCAAAAGTTCCTCACTCAGCATCAAAAACATATATAAAGGATCGAGCAACATACCAGAACGATCAAGAGATGGAAGATTAGAGTACGTCCACAAGCAATTCTTTTATGATCCATGAATCTGGGGTGATGTTATCCAAGGTAAATTAAGAGTGCTATTGCAATCTGAGCCGAAATGTATGAATTAGAGTGACAAATAAAAGTGTACCTAGAGAGAGAAGCCAAAGGATTTGTGTGGAATTAATTCTGCAACTCACAACAAAGTCCTTAAAGTTAATTTCAAAAAATAAAAAAACATTCTCGAACTATGGATATACTATTATAAAAATACTACAAAAACTTGTAATATTGAGACCAGATCATCTGTCCAATATTTATCATGTTTTATTCTGTCTAACGTTCAAAACGACGTAGTTTCATTAAAACTAGGGACTAAATGCATAAATATCCCTAAAATTACTTTACAATTATAGACCCTAACCAAGAGATTAGTGAACCTTATGACGTAGTTTTAATTAAGACATGATAAAACAGACAAAATATTAGACAGAAAATCCCATGTATATAATATTATGTTATGTAACAAGTTATTATATCATTATTAGAAAATAGAGATATAATATTATTATATTACTACTATAAAACTATAAGTAGAATTATAGAATATGGTTTAAGTAGTGGGCACAATGTAGATAACAAATACAAAACTATGCAAGAAAAGTAGAGAGGAAAATATAGTAAGAATTCATCATCCATTTTTTTTTACATAACTATTTATTTATAGGCTTTACCTTCACACCTCTACATTTTATGTTACAATGTTATAAAGGTAAGTTACAAGAATTCATCATCTGTTAACTATTAATAAACCAATACATACTTCTATTTAGTCAAAATATTTGATCCCATTTATTAGATTGTTTTATTTAAATTTTCTCTTCAATTTTCGCATAGCATTTTTACTATTTGCGTATAAAGTATTTGTATATCAAAATATCTATATTTTATTCGCATAACACTTTTTACTATTCGAGTATCAAAGTATCCTTATTTTATTCGTATAACATTTTTATTATCCGCGTATAAAATATTTATGTATCAAAGTATCCATACTTTATTCGCTTAATACTTTTTACTGTTCGTGTTAAAGTATAAATATTGTTTACTATTCGCGTATAAAGTATAAATACCGTTTACTATTCGCGTATAAAATATCAATATTTTTCACTATTCACGTATCAAAGTATCTATATTTTATCCGCATAACATTTTTACTATTCGCGTATTACTTTTCACTGTACGCGAAATGTATGCATACTTTATATGGATAGTTTCAAACATTTTTTTTTGGTAAATTCTGACTAAAAATCTTTGATTTGCAGTAATATATTAATTACACATTAGCGTTTCTCTTACTTTATAGGTATTTTTAGAAATTATAGTTATACATTACAAGACAAATATACAAGAGTAAATCTCACAATAGATATTAATAAGAATTTAAAAGAAAGACAAGAGCAAACATCATTTTTGTGTCATTGTACTATTTCACTTACATTTTGCTAATGTAAATTTAATTAATGAAATATAAAAACTCTGCTTCAAAAACCTTGCAATTTTATCCAATATTAGAATAATTACAAATATATATATTTTTTGTTTTATCTTAATATTTCACTTACACCTTGCTAACGTAATAAAATAGTAAAACTTCAGTTTTAATTCTTCTTAGCTAGTATTCAATGATTAACCAAAAGTATCCAATTGCATGAAATAATATAAAAATAAAATCTTATATATATATTACATAACTATTTAATATCTATGCAACTCCTAAGAATACATATTCCTAAATAAAAATTATATATAACTTGTAGTTAGCAATTTTTAATTCTTTGCATGAACTTGTCAGTGGAGTAAATTATATAGAGAAAAAATAACTGCATAATTTTTTTCTTACAAATAAAAAGGGAATGGTGAAGGTTATTGGGTTTCTATTATTTGGAATTTTTAATTATGTGGTACTGATTGTTTACTCAATACATAGGCTTACATAATAGTGGATCATTGTATACACATGAGGTAAAAGTATTGGGTGTTGCCCACCAACTCAACTGTTATGTTGGTTATTATTAATCACCCAATATTTTCTCTTTCTTTTTAGTGTCTAATATCATCCTCACAAACTACACCTAATAATTAAGCTTGCCTAAAGTGATATTAAATAAAATTTGAAGATATAATCCTACAGTATAACCAATAGAAATTATATTTTAATTTTTATAAAATTACATTTCAAGATATAATTTTAATTTTAAAATATAATTTTTATTTTTATTTAGAAAATGCACAATTTTAAATCTTAAGATTCAACTACACACCATCTCCCTTTGGGTGCCCCTCCATACACTGCCTCGAGATCCATGAGGTTATTATCTGCCTGAAAATACTATAATGTGAGAAAGATCTTATCCAAATTCATCGAACGCAACTGTGCATGTCAAGACATACACACATAATACTGGGTAGATATGGTCACTTGGTCAGTTTCGGAACTGAATGATAAGTCAGTTATAGACTGACTTATTTGTTATAAATCCTTGATCTTTTGTGTTAATATAGTTCTAAATTCTTACATGATTTGTGTAGTTCTGTGCTAATTATGTACTGAATGACATTGGTGGAGTTTGTGACGAAAGTGTTGACATTGTTACATAAATGCGGTAAAACTCACAAGTATTTGATGGAATACCTATGTGACACAAATATTCTCACAACTCACAAGCACACACGAAAAGTCCCAGACACAACAAGCACTAAGCACACACATCAAACACATACACTACACACACTCGCATACACACATATGGGCGGACGCACAGTGCATCTGCCCACACACGCATACACAGCTTTGGCAAGAGCACAATGCGCTTGCCCTGCCATGCACACATACACGGACGGGCGTACCGTGCACCTGCCCTTGCACTTGCACAAAGGGTGCGCGGACGCACGGTGTGTCCGCCTCTCGCACACACAGTGTGCTCGCCCCTCACGCACCCTCACTTAGGCGGGCGCACACACACACCATGCACATCACACACACTCCACTCCATTCACCACACAAGCACTCACCTTGCTACACGCTCGCGCACACAGCACGCCTAATACTCATGCACTACACCTCTTACATACTTGCACTCATCCGCCAGCACACAACACTCAGCACCACTCATGCGCACACTGCACGTGCCTCGCACGAAGAGCAAGTACACAGCTCATGCACTAGCGCACCTCGCCCCGCACTCCACGCACGCACAGTTTGCACACACTGGCATCACTCGCGCATGCTATCTGGCACTCACATGCACTCTTTGCGCACTCAACTCATATAACTAGGCACCAAATTCTGCACTCATTCGACCTCAAACACAATTTGATTTTCATGTCTCTAAGTGTTTGATATGTGCTTCCTTAGCATTTAAGTAACCAATGTTGATAACCTGGAATGAGATGACATCATTTGTTCACTGGCTGAATTTTTAAGGACACATGGCGTGGATCCTTAAGGAACAAAAGGCACGCGATGACTGGGATTATACCATATCAGCACACAGAGAGAAAGGAATGGTATAAAAACCAAACGAAGGCTATGTGACAAAAGATGGATGAGTAGGGAGGCAATATCGAAGAGAAAAAAATCCAGAAAATAGAGAAATCTAAACAAGGAGAAACAGAGAGGAATTACGACAAGAACATATAGTGAAATCTAGGGTTTAAAGTTGGAACAATCCAAGGAGAGAGCAAAGCTCACATATCAGGAAACATTCAATTTCTACCCTCTGTAATTTCTATAACCCTAGATTATCCAGATATGTCTGATTTTGAGAGTTCAACACGATTCCCTGATCCGATCATTGTGATGATCGGCTAAACTCAATTACTGTCTTGAGGATTCAATTTTCATAGATCATTAGATGGTTGAGACAACTTAATTTTATCTTATCTTTGTCTGAATGTATTGTTTATTTTATGATTGTGATATTCATCTTAAATGCATTGAGCTGATGAGATCTAGTTTAATTTGTGGTAGCAACTAGAATTGAATCTAGATCTAAGTAATACGAATTGAATTTTGCATGATTTAAGTCTGATAAACCTTCGATTCATGAGTTTCTAGTCCTGAACTTGCGGTTACATTTGTGTGGTGCCCACTGATATTTGAAATCAAATATATTGAAAAGGACTTAGAATTATCCTTGTAGGGCATTTTGAACCCACAAATTGATTGTTTGCCTTGCCAAAGAAAATATCAAGTAGTGAATTAGAAATGTTACACTGGATAGGGATTTGGGAACTTAATTTGTGCCAAAACTTGTCTCAACCAGGAAGGTTTTGGAGTATGTGTGCTGAAGTAGATTGAGTCGCCCGGCTACTTGAATTTCATAACACAAGCAGATAAATTCGCTCATTAATTGACACTAGTCAATGAAACCATGAAAGGATATATGAATGTTGGAACCCCTCAAGGCAGTGTCACTTCTCTCAGTTGAACATTCACTTTTATTTACTTGTTTTTGCTTGCATCTTATACATCTCTTATACAAACAATCATTTGACTACCTACCATTCCCTGTGGAACGATCTCTTCACCACTACTGTATTTTGTGTGTCTGGGTAAAATTGGCAAGGGTACGACACATTCGCACCAATTTTTGATGCCGCTGCCGGGGAAGGCACGGTGTTAGAAATTATTTTTGTTGTTTTTGGTTTTTGTTATTTGTTTGTTGAATTTCATTGTTTTACTTTTTGTTGTGTTTTATTGGTACTGGAATTACAATTTCTCATAGTCATTCATTTGATTTCCTTTAATTCATTGATCTATTCTGGGCATTTGTTCTTTATCTTTGAAGAACACATAGTGTATACAGAGGAGAGCGCATCTTCTCGGTACAGAGCCAGAATTTGAGTTTGACCCTGAACTCTAAAGAACATTGAGACAGAGAAGAAGACTTCTAGAAATGGCTGAACAACACAAGGAAAGGCCCAGACAACAACAACGTTTTAGGGACCATTTTGCGGTGAACTATGAGAGAAAAAAAAATCAACAGGGGATTGATACGGAGAGCTACCACATTCCCACTCAGATTATATCAATGATTACGCAGGCATAAGTTTTCCAAGGGCTAAGCAATGATGACCCCAACGAGCACTTAGATTAGTTTCTGGGACTGTGTAACACCTTTAAGTTGCAAAGGGTGCCCTATAATGAAGTTAGAAGAGTGCTTTTCCCTCTGTCCTTAAAAGGGAAAGCTAAGCATTGGTTTAAATCCATTGCAGGACAAGCTATTGCAACCTTTGATGAACTAGAAAAGAAATCTTTGGATAAATATTTCCCTCCTGCAAAGCTAGAGAGAATGGGACTAGACATCAGGAGCTTCCAGCAACAAGATGGGGAAACCTTCAAGGAATCCCCAAACAATGATCTTGGGAAAGTACGGGAGTTAAATATCTTTTCCAAAGGACTTAATCCAGACTCTTCACTCATGGTGAAGACTTGTGCTAATAGGGCTCTCAAAGACAAGAGTGTGTCTGAAGTCAGGGAATTGTTTGACTCCATAGCTGGTGATAAATACCTCTTTCTAGAAGCTAGAAAGCCGACAATGAGGAAGCAGAAGGGGTGTTTTGGACTTGGATGAGGAGACAACCTTGGAGGCAAAGATTGAAGCATTAACTAGGCAAGTACAAACATTGAAGACAGCTCAAACTACTCAAGTATTGTCTTGTGGCTTGTGCAAAGGAGATCATCATACTGATGAATATGCACTCATCACGGAATCCATCCAATATGTGAACAATTATAACAGACAACAACATAAGGGTTACAGAAATCAACCGAGACGAGGTAGCTGGAATCAGAACAGCCAGCCAGCACAATATAATCAAGAAGGAGAACAGAGAAGGTCTAACATTGAGGATATGTTACACAAAATAATGGAGAAATTGGACAATAATGAACAGAGGACAGTGAACATGGAGACAGGGCATAAAAATCATGATGCTTCCATTAAGAACATCGAGGTACAACTGGGATAGTTGGCTAATGCCATACACAAGAGACCTCAAAGGACTTTGCCAAGCGATACAGCGCCAAACCCAAAGGGCAAAGAGGTGTGTAATGCCGTGACCTTGAGATGCGGAAAAGAACTCTAAGGGCTCAGATAGGCTAGGGAAGATGAGACGAAAGAAACAGAGGATGAGGTTGATGAATTTGCTAGGAGGAGCTACCTAAGGAAAGTGTTGAGAAAGAAAGAGAACCCGTGCTTAAGAAAGTGAGAGGCCCTCCGAGTCCTTATAATTTGCCTCTTAAGCTTAAAGACCCTGGAAGCTATACTATCCCATGCACTATAGGTGCTCGATTCTTCAACAAGGCACTATGTGATTTGGGTGCAGGGATAAATCTCACGCTATTATCCATAGCTGAGAATGTGGGGTTAGGAGACAAGATTAAGCCTGTGGCAATGCTCATTTAACTTGCAAATAAGTCCTTAGTGCAACCAACTGGCATGGTGGAAGATATCCTGGTTTCAATGGATAAATTTGTTATTCTCGTGGATTTTATCATTTTGGATATGGAGGAAGACCTGGATGTGCCATTGATCTTTGGTCGTCTATTTTTGGCCACATAAGATACACTCATTTGGGTGAAAAGCAAAACTATCACTTTCAGAGTAAATGGAGAACAAGTGGTGTTCAATGTGGACTATGCCATGAAGTATCTCAAACCCATAGAACAATGCTTTTTCATGCAGTCTTGGGAAAGTATACAACACACACTTGATATGGCACATAAGGAAAAATTTTCAATTGCATTAATTGAATCATCTGAAGAAAATGTTAATGACACAATCGATGTTAATATTTTTAATGATGAAGATGACATGATTGTGCGTGAGCTAGAGAATTTGATAGAATGTTGTGTTATTGATGAATCCATTTTAGAAATGAACTTTGAGAGTGATGATGTTGAGAGAACTGAAATGAAGAGTTCTAGCATGTCTTATGAAAATAATAAAACTAATAATGATGATCATGTGATGCCCACTGAGGTGAGGCTTGAGAAGCTTGAATGCATGAATAAGAAGTTGTTGCCATCTGTGTTGAAACCACCGCAACTGGAATTGAAACCATTACCCCCTTATCTCAAATATGCTTTTTTGGGGGATAATGAAACTCTACCTGTGGTTATCTCTTCAAGGTTAGAGAAATGGCAGGAGGAGAACTTTTGGATGCTCTGAAGCTACACAATAAAGCTATAGGCTAACCACAGCTAACATCAAGGGAATAAGCCCTAGCATATGTATGCACAAGATATTGTTGGAAGAATGAGCTGTGCCCACAAGGGATAGAAAAAGGCGACGTAACCCACAAATGATAGAAGTAGTGAAGAAAGAAATTATCAAACTCTTGGATATTGGAATGATCTTTCCCATCTCAGACAGTGAATGAGTGAGTCCTGTTCAGTGTGTCCTAATGAAGGGGGAGTTACAGTGATGACCAATGATGCCAATGAGTTGTTGGCCACCAGGATTATTAATGCTTGGCGTGTATGTATGGATTACCATAAGCATAACAAAGCTACGTGCAAAGACCACTTCCCTTTGCCATTTTTAGAGCAATTATTGGATAGGATAGCTGGGCTTTTATTCTACTATTTCCTTAATGAATACTCAGGCTATAATCAGATTACTATAGACCCTAAAGACCAAGAGAAAACAACTTTCACATGCCCTTTTAGGACTTATGCATACAAGAGGATGCCCTTTGGTCTTTGCAATGCTCTAGCCACCTTTCAGAGATGCATGGTGGCAATTTTTCAAGATATGGTGGAGAATACCATCAAAATTTTCATGGATAATTTTTTAGTGTTTGGGATGACATTTGAAAGCTGTCTTGAAAATTTGGCGTTGGTGCTGAAAAGATGTGTTGACACCAACTTGGTCTTAAACTAAGAGAAATGCCAGTTCATGGTTAATGAAGGTGTGGTGTTGGGACATAAAATCTCAAAATCAGGGTTGAAAGTGGACAAAGCTAAAGTGGAAGTAATTGCCAAACTCCCTACCCCAACCAATTTTAAGGGTGTAAGAAGCTTCATGGAACATGCTGGGTTCTACGGAAGTTTCATTAAGGATTTCTCTAAAATTGTAAAACCATTGTGCACGTTTCTAGAAAAGGATGCACCCTTCAATTTTGATGAGAATTATCTCTAAGAATTTGAGCTTTTGACGTCAAAACTAGTGGAGGCTCTTGTCATAGTCACACCAAAATAAGGGAAACCCTTTGAAATTTTATGTGATGCTAGTGACTATGTAGTAGGCATTGTGCTAAGACAAAAGAGAGACAAGGTTTTCCACACTATCTATTACGCTAGCAAGCTGTTGAATGAAGCTCAATTAAATTACATCGCCACTAAGAAGGAATATTAGTAGTGGTTTTTACCTTTGACAAATTCAGAGCTTATCTATTGGATTCCAAAGTCATTGTCCATACAGACCATTCAACTCTCAAATACTTGATGGCAAAGAAGGAGGCAAAAACCAGACTCATTCGTTGGGTGCTGTTGTTACAAGAATTTGATGTAGAGATTAGAGATAGGAAGGGATATAAAAATGTGGTAGCAGACCATCTATCAAGGTTGGATATTGGGGCCATGAATGATGACCAAATCAAAGTGTGGATTAAGAAGCAATTCCCAGATGAACAAATTTTCAGAATCCACACTCATGAATTACCTTGGTTTTTAGAGATAGGTAACTTTGTGGTGGCTGGTCAAGTACCCAATCATTATTTCCATGATCAGAAGAAGAGATTGATGCATGATGCCAAGTATTATTTCTGGGATAGTGATAATTTGTACATAAGGTGTAGTGATCAGGTTATTAGGAGGTATGTTTTAGATTCTGAGAAAGATGAAATCTTAAAAGCATGTCATGAATCACCTTTTAGTGGTCATTTTGGAGGTACACGCAAAGCATACAAAATCTTACAAATTGGGTTTTATTGACCTAACATTTTCAAGGATTCAAGGATTTGGGTGAGGCAATGTGAAAAGTGTCAACGAGTGGGAAATATCTCCTGGAGGAATGAAATGCCACTCAACAATGTACTGGAGGTGAAAATTTTTGACATGTGTGGATTGGACTTCATGGTACCATTTCCAATGTCATATAGTAATGAGCACATTCTTGTAACTGTGGACTATGTCTCCAAGTGGGTGGAGGCTGTAGCTTTACCTCACAATGATAGTAGAATTATGTTGAGATTTGTCAAGAAAAATATTTTGAATCGATTTGGCACCCCAAAAGCTATCATCAGTGATGGAGGAAGTCATTTTTGCAACAAGGTGTTCAGTATTCTCTTGGCCAAATATGGTTTGCAACACAAGATTTCCACAACATACCACCCTCAATCTAATAGACAAGTTGAAGTGTCCAATAGGGAGATTAAAAGAATACTAAAGAAGGTGGTAAATCCTGGAAGAAAGGATTGGTCCTTGAAATTAGATGACGCACTATGGGCATACAGAACAGCATACAAGACACCTATTAGAGCCTCACCATTCAGGTCAGTGTTTGGGAAAGAATGTCACCTCCCAGTGGAATTGGAGCATATTGGGCAGTTCAAAAACTTAACATGGATTTGGACTTAGCATAAGAAGAAAGAATGTTGATGCTGAATGAACATGACGAGTTCTGCTGGAATTCTTATGTGAGTGCAAGTTTATACAAGGAACATACAAAGAGGTGGCATGATGCCAGGATCAAGGTGAAAGAATTTGAAGTGGGTCAACAAGTTATAGTTTATGACTCCGAGTTGAGACTCTTCCTTGGAAAATTGAAGTCTAGATGGGTTGGTCCCTTCAAAATCACCAAGATTTTCTCTATGGAGTGGTGGAGGTATGGAATGAAGCCACTAGTAGATGCTGGAATGTAAATGGACATCGGGTGAAAATTTTCAAACTAGCTGCAGAGAGTGGTAGCTCTTCCATATTCTTGGATGACTCCTCATCTTAGATCATGTTTCATCATGTCGGGTTGATAACATTAAACCAAGCGTTGTTTGGGAGGCAATCCAATCATTTTCTTTGCTTTTGTTCTTTTTTTTTATTTTGAGATTTTTGTCAATAAATAAGTAAGCCATATTTCTCATCTCCTTTCATGTGTCGCTTGTAGTGCCAACCAAGAAAATGAAGTGTGCAAAGAGGAGTGTGTCTTACTTGGAGATGCGGCACTTGTACAGACCAACCCGATGGTGAGATCTTTCATAAGGTATGGGTGTGCACTTGCAGAAAGAGAGGTACATAGAATATATTCAATGACAGCAGGAAGAGCGAACCTAAGGTTTGGCAGTTTTCTTTCAATTTCGTACTGATATTCGATTCCAGTGTATTTACATGAAACAAGTCAAAATAGCATGCTTTCTGATCTTGCATTGTTGGATCAAATAATGTTATATCAAAGAGACTTTCACGTGTGGAAAATGACAAAGGGAACATGACATGAAAAATTAGGAAAAGAAAAGGCTGAACCAAATTTTCCCACACAGTGAACAATTTGACTTGTTTTGTTATAAAGACTTGTGACTGAATGCATTCAAAAAAAAAAGGAAAAGCTGCGGATTCATGTAATACAAGAAAGGAATTGTTGAGAAATAGTTCTACTAGCCTAATCTTGTAAGTGATGGGGGCCACCAAATTTTTTGTTTAGAAGCTAATTATAAATGATGGCCGATCCTTGCAATCTTTAGTTTGTAGACTTGTCAATGTTTTGTTTGAATGCTTACATGTCTTTGTTGGTTAGTGTTTTGTTTCCTAGTGGAGTCATATGTTTTGGTTGCTAGCTAGGAGTTTTGACCGAATATATGCATAGGTTTTTCACTATAAATAGCACACATAATGCATGAGAAAATTTCACCCCCTTGCATGTATTTTGGATGTTAACTGAACTGAAAACAAGGAACCAAAATTCCATTTCCTCAGCTTGGAAGCTCCAGAGCCTAAAATTCTTCACTGTAAGTGCATTGCAATTTGTCCAAGTAAGTTTCTTCTTCCCTCCTTAGCGTGATTTCAACATTGAAGTTGAATTCTTGGAGCATGAATTTTGGCTAGCATATCATTTGGTTTTTGTAATCTTGGTGTAGATTGATATAATGCAAATTTTAGTTGAAGTGCAGTAAATGTAGTGTAGGAGTAGTCAGTTTTCCATGAAATTCTGTTTCTTTGGATATGCATGAGATGAGCCTGTTCTCATCATTTGTAGATGATGTACATAATGTGATATATTGTGTTGTGGGTTAATAAATGCAAACTATAGTTGAGGATAATTGTATCAAAATATAAGTTGTTAGAATGAGAATTGCATTCGCATGTGGTGGTGATGATTGAATGGACATTCTAGAAAAATAGGGACTTACTAGAAGCTGGATTAATTTGACTTCATATGTGTTGGATAAAACCTAGTTTTAATCCAATAATGTTGTTCTAAGAATATGTTTATGTTAAATTTTTATCTGAGTTGTTTTGACATGAAATAGTAACATTAAGAAGAATATCCCACCAGAGCACATTAAGAATAGTTGTAGAGTGCAAGTTCAATTACTTATTCTGTCAGCTCCTTTGGGTGAATGCTAAGACCAAGTGTGGGGTCGTATGCATGCCTTGTTGAATTCCTACGCATGTGCTTTGATATGCTCCATTTTGTTTATCTAGGCAGATGGCACCAAAGAAGGCATCACAAACTCCCGCATCCACCTCTAAGGGTCAAACGTCCAAAGGCAAGATCAAATATGCCATGTTCACCACACCCTTAGACTCAGACTCTGACTGTGAATACATGTCGGAAGAATGCGAAGTTCAAATGGTGCAAAACCCTGGGCAAAAGAAAAGGAAGGCACCACTGCAATCCACCATTTTGTGAATGACTTTGCACAATAGAAGTTTTGCACTTTTGCCATGAGACCCATCCATGTGGAGAGACGGATTAGTATCACGGAGAGCCCATTTGTATATGTGATTCAATATTACAAATGGGAACCATTGACACAAGCTCCTGAGGCATGCAATATAGCTGTGGCAAAGGAGTTTTATGCCAATGCAATTGTGAGTAAGCCAGAGGAAATAAAGGCAAAGGGAGTGTTCGTGCGAGGAAAATATTTGGAAATCACAAGCCAAATTGTGAACAAACATTACTCCCTCCCTAATTTTTCCAGAGATAAATTCAGAGAGTTGATTGAGGCGGGAAATCCAGACACTGTTTTGAACTCTTTGGGTTTTCCAAGAGCTATATAGGTGTGCAACTTATTTGGTGAACCCATGCACGTCATGTCTCGGGACTTAACCGCAGAGACCAAAGTGTGGCTGTTGTTTATTAACTCCAAACTTATGCCCACCACACACAACACCAAATTTCTGAAAGGACCGACTGTTCCTCATCTATGCAATCAAGAACAGACTCACTGTAGACATGAGGTGATTTGTGGCAGGTTATATTGATCAGCCTCTCGCACATGACACAGTTGCCATGTTCTTGCCTCTGTTCCTAATGGAATATGCCATCAAACAATGAGTGAAGGTCACCCCTGGGGAAGAATGCAGAACATCTCTTGGCACAATTTGGGACTCGTAACTAAGGGGCTATCTGAAAATAGAGCGCGCAGAATGGCAACGCCAAGAGGAAGAATCGCTTGAAGACCCAGCACTCAATACACCCAAAGAGGACCTGCAGCCAGTATTGCCAAACCTAGTGCCTGAACAAGTGATCCCCAACGCACCTCCACCTTAAATATTTGTGGATTTTGCACCCATGTAGAATGCCCTAGCAAATCTCCAATCATTTTTGCAAGAGCCACACAATGCAGTTATTCATCATGTGGATGCATTAGATGATAGATGGAGTGTGTTCCAAACTGATATGGGGGCGAGCTTGGACTTCATGTCTCGTGAACATACTACTCAGTGGACGGCTATGGACACACGTCTTAATCAGTGTCAATCTGATGTGAATAACTTGAGCTTAATGATGGTGTATCACTATCAGACCAGAGGGCCAAATTCATACTTCCCTTCATTGGAAGAATTGGACACTCAAACGCAGCACATGATTGTAGACACAGCAAGCCGTCTAGTTGTCATGCAGCAAGGCATGAGCTCTCATTATGAAGCTAACCCACCAAACTTCTATGGTGTTAGTTCTTCCAACTTTCATGGATTTGTTCAGTTTTCTAGTCAGCCTCCTCCGCCTGGAACATAAACAGGGCAGTCTCCTTCCACTTTCCTTCTAATGGGAACCATTATCAATTTGAAGTGAGAGTGGAAGTGGGGTACTTTGTGCTTTGATGATGCTGTTGTGTGATTGTTTATGCTGTGGTGATGTGAAGTTAGTTTATGTTAGGCAGGTGATGCCTTAGATTTTATGTGTGTTTGTGTGATTGTTAAGGGATTGGAGGTAGTGTAGGTTATATTATTATTCTATGTAGGTGGTGTGATTATTTGTGAAGTGTGGGAATGAAAAAGGTAGTGACTAGCACTAGCCTTCTTGTGTGTGATGCAATAGTTTCATTGTGTGTTGATTTTCAGATTCGATAAAATGTGAAGTAAGCTGTTGTGTTAGTGTGTGATATCTTTTTGTGTTGTGAAATAAATTTTAACTGTCTACCGCAATCCTAGAAATTGTAATGCCATAATCCAAATCTATCCTCTTACATTTTGCTTGCGAAATTTCTTTTTAGTTGGTTTCGGAATTCATTCATGGAATATAAGTTATTGGTCAAAGTATAGTGTTAAAGTAAGATAGATTTTCCAACAAGTTCCTTTGACATATGAGAGAATTTATGTGGAACTTGATCTTGTTTGTGTATTCTACTTGTATATATTTATTCTTGCATTTGAGTATACAGTCTATTGACTGCACATATGAACATGAGGTGCTATGAGAAAAAGTCTATGGCAAATAAAGGAAAAAAAGAGCCATAAAATCCTGGCAGCCAAGCACCAATGTGCGACAAAATGAAAAGCACTAATGTGCACAAAAAAAAGAGGGTCTGGAGCACCAATGTGCGAATAAAAACCATTGATCTCTAGTGTTAAGTGTTAGTTTGTGTGGACAAAAAGATTATAGTGCAAGAATTCCTGGATAAAGTGTTCACTTGAGTACTATACACAAACAGAGAGGATTACCATAAAGGACCTTAGCACATACTTCACTCTGGCAGCTTGGTCTTTATTCATTTTCCTTTGATTGATAACTGGTATGAATTTGGTAGAGAAAATCCAGAACTGAGAAAAGAATCAAGGCTTTGTGTATGCGAAATTTTTTAGGATTGGACAGGGTGTTGGCATTACATTGTTAGTCTATTGAAAATGAGTAGAATGACATATAGTATTTTGTTTTACTCGGGACTAGCAAAAGTTCAAGTGTGCGTGTGTGTGGGGGGGGAGGGGGGGTTGATAAGTAAGTTATAGACTAACTTATATGTTATAAATCCTTGATCTTTTCTGTTAATATAGTTGTGAATTCTTACATGATTTGTGTAGTTCTGTGCTAATTATGTAATGAATGACATTAGTGGAGTTTGTAAAGAAAGTGTTGACATTGTTGCATAAATGCTGTAAAATTCACAAATATTTGATAGAATGCCTATATGACACAAATATTCTCACAACTCAAGCACACAGGAAAAGTCCCAGACACAACAAACACTTAGCACACACATCAAACACATACACTTCACACACTAGCACAGACGCCCATACACGCACACACGGCTTGGGCTAGCGCACCCCAGTCATGCACACACACACGGGCTGGTGTACGGCACTTGTACAAAGGGTGCGGACGCACACGGACACACAATGAGGCGAGCGCACACCATACATATAGCACACCGGATTGGTTTTGGCTTATGACCTATAGCCATACATATAGCACACCGGATTGGTTTTGGCTTAGACTCCTTCAAACCCTCAATCGACGGATTTTTAGATGGAGTTCTCCTTGGAATACCTACTTGAGATCTCGACTCCAGTCGTTCAAACCGCTACTTAAACTGTTGATGGTCAGCTGATATCTGTCGTAACTGTTCACTCATAGAAGCCAGTATACCTTCCAAATTTTGATTAACACTAGTGCCTTCTGCATGTTTACTCATGTTGACAATTAACCAAATTTCCCCACAAATATCAAATATGTTCAAACCAACAATCAATAAAGATATAATTGCTTGACACCAATCACAAAATAAATTTTATGACAGGCTTACGAATACCAAACAATTTGAATTCAATTTTATAAGGAAAAATTGAAAACCTGATTTTTGTTCGAAGAACCCGGTCTCTGATACCACTTGATACGAAACCCGGATCAATTCGCTCCAAACCCTGGCTTGTATGTCACGGAAGCAATTGCAGGACCTTCGAATAAAACCAATGAACAAGAACAATCTAACAAGTAGATTGGAATTTACACGCCAATTGATAAAGCCGCTTCGCGCAAACTAATCAATTCTCAAGATTTGTTAGCTTGAAAACCCTTTCGCAGGAAATCAAATTCACAAAGATAAAACAATCACTGTTTTATTTCTCAAATCAAAATTCTTCTCTTCTAAAAAAAAACGCAACTAAGATGCCTATTTATAGGCTACAAGCTTACCCTAACTTGCTAAACAAGTAGTCTAATTGGAAAAGGAAACTAACTAGTCATGACCAAACCCACGGTTCCGGAACCGTGGGACCCCCCAAACCGGAACCGTAATCGAACCTCCTATGGGCGGTTCGGTTACGGTTCTTATTTTCTATGTTTGGAACCGGAACCGGCGGTTCCTGTTCCGGTTCCGAACCGTAAATTTAAAAAAAAAAAAAAAAAACCTGCCACGTCAGCATTTCGCTGACTCACGTGTTTACACGCGCCTGTAACAAAAAAAAAAATTACTGCAACGGTCAAATGACCATTGTAGTAGTTTGCTGACCGTTGCCCCAACGGTCTTTTTTTTTTTTTGTTTTTTACAATTTCTAAAACCTATAAATACCCCTTAATTTTTCATTTTTCCCACACAATTTCTAATTCTCTTCAACTCAATATTCTAATTCTCTCAATATTCTAATTCTCTTCATCTCAATATTCTCAAGCATTAAAATTCTATAAAATTCAATTCTATTTATTGTTTCTATTATAATTATTTGTTAAATTATTTATTATTGTTTTTAATATATTATTATTTCAATTTCCCATTCTTTTTTAATCCTTTTGAATTTTTTTATACAATGGATAGTTTTGGTTCTTCATCCCAACCAATTAATATTGGTGATGCATCACAATCAAGTCGTCGTCCACCAATGAATCCAAAATTCGAAATGTTTGTGAAATATTTCACAAAATTTTTTGATGCCGATGGAGTTCTTATTAGAGCACAATGCAATTTTTGCGAGAAATCATACACCTTCAAAATTGGGAGTGGATATGGTATACTAAACAAGCATTTGGAGAAAACGCATCCTCAAGAAATCGGCCTTCAAAAGTCACAAACGCAATTAACCGGTTTTTCTCAACAAGGTTCTTCTTCTTCTTTTAGTAATTTAAATTTATTTAAATTTAGTGATTCAAAATGGAGAGATGGTGTAGCGAAATTTGTTTGTACACAACATTTACCATTTTCATTTGGTGAAAAACCACATTTTGTGAGATTAGTAGAAGAAAATACAAATCCACAAGTTAAACGTATTCCTAGAACAACTTTAACACGTGATATTAGAAAACTTCATAAAAAAGAAAAAATTATCTTATCGGAATATTTTTCTAAATTAGATTCTCGTGTTTCAATATGTTCCGATATTTGGAGTGATCATTGGCAAATGAATAGTTATATGGGAATAACTTGTCATTGGATAGATTCAAATTGGTTTTTACAAAAAAGAGTAATTGCATTTAGAGTTTTTAATGATTCTCATACGGCCATAAATATATCAAGATTAATTAGTCTTATTTTAGAAGAATATAATTTGAATGATAAAATTTTTTCAATTGGTTTTGATAATGCATCGGCTAATAATGCATCTATTGTAGAATTAAAAAATACGTGTGAACCAATTTTAGGTGGGAAATTTTTTCATATTAGATGTGTATGCCATATTTTAAATTTATCCGTTCAAAATGGTTTAAGTGCATTAGAATTTCATATTAAACCAATTAAAGATGCAATTAAATATTTGACTGGACATCCAAGTTTAATGAAAACATGGGCAAAATATTGTAAACAACATGGACAAAAACCTAAAAGATTTAAAAAGGATGTTCCAAATCGTTGGAATTCAACTTATGATTTACTTTGTGATTCTTCTAAATATAGTTCATTATTATGTAATTTTTTCATTGATAACTCTTGTCTTGGAATTGTATTATTTCCTAATCATTGGACTTCTTGTGCAAAATTGTTAGATATTTTAAAAGTATTTAAGGATGCTACTTGTTTGTTTTCACGTGTGTATTTTCCAACTTCTCATTTATTTTTATATCAAGCATGTAATATAATTGGTATGTTAAAAGGGAACATAAATGATGAAACTTTGACGCAAAGTATTTCTCACATGTTAGAAAAATGGCTTAGTTATTATAAAGAAATTTCAATTTTATATTTAGTTGCTCTTGTTCTTGATCCTCGTTTTAAATTTCAAGGTTTAGACCAATATTGAAGTTTTATTATAATTCGTTACAAGAATGTTTTCCATTTGATTCGAACATTATGCAATTACAATTAAATGTAAATAAATACATAAATGAGACTAGAGATATGTTAAATGCATTATATGAAGAATATTCTCTTAATTTTCAACCTCAAGTTCCTACTAGTAGTACCATTAGCACTCACACTAGTCACCATAATATTTCAACTTCAAATATTGGATCTTCTTCTTCGTCTTCCTTTATCCTTGCTGGTTTAGAAATGTTTCAATCGTTAAAAAAACACAAGGGTACTACTAGTACGGAACTTGAGGTATATTTAACCACTTCTTTTGATTTTAGTGATAACAAGTATGAATGTGATAGTGTTGAGAACTTCCAAATATTGGAATGGTGGAAGTCCAAGTCAACGATGTGCCCTATTATCGCTTCGATAGCCAAAGAGATTTTGGCGGCTCTGACATCAACCGTAGCCGTGGAACAAGCTTTTAGTCAAGGTGGCAACATTTTGGACGAGACCCGATCGCGTTTGAGCCCCTTCTCCTTGGAGATTCAAGATTTAGTAGATGATTGGACTAAAGCCGCATATAGAGAACAAGAACAAGACATAGAAGAAAATTTTAATTTAGATTTAGACGCTACCACCGATGGTAGCTCTACTTGTACAACTAGAACTAATTCACCTGTCACCGATGCCGATAGAGTCAATAATGACGACGACGACTATTAGTTTATTAAAATGAAGAAAAATATCATATTGTACATTTTTACATTATTGAAAATTTGAAATAATTTATTATGTTTTTTCAAATATTATAATTTCCATATCTATATATTCATTTATATAAATTAATGTCATAGTTTTATTTATATACACTATAGTTGTCTTAATTTGTAAATTTTTCTATCCAATGAATAAAATTTAGTCGTTTCTTCATTTATTAATTTCTAACTTGTAAATTTATGAATTAAAATCTTAACTTGTAAATTTTCTATCCAATGAATAAAATTTAGTAGTTTTCTTCATTTATTAATTTCTAACTTGTAAATTTATGAATTAAAATCTTAACTTGTAAATTTTTCTATCAAATGAATAAAATTTAGTAGTTTCTTCATTTATTAATTTATAACTTGTAAATTTATGATTTAAAAACCTTTCTTCATTTATTAATTTAAGACTTGTAATTTTTTTTAAAATACTCTTATTATTTCTATATCTTTCTTTCTCACTTAATCTAATATTCATAATTCTATTATTCTAAAAAATTCATATATTAGTTTAATTTTAACTACTATTCTAATTATGTTATTATATTATACTAGTTGAATTGTAATTAATAATTCAAATATTCAAATATTCTTATTATTTTTATATCCTTGAAGCTTGATTGATTGAATTTCATTTATCTAATTATTCCTAGTTCTATTATCTAAAAACTATATATTAATTAAGATCAATTGTAACTATTATTATTCTAATTATATTATTATGTTGTATTATTTGAGTTTCAATTAATAGTTTAATCATTATTTCAATAGAAATCAAATTTAAAAGTGAGATTACAATCGAAATTCGAAATTAAAAATCGGAACCGGAACCGTCCAGAACCGGCGGTTCCGGAATCGGAACCGGAACCGCCGGTTCCGGAACCGTGGTCAAGGCTAAAACTAACACTTAATTAATCCAAATTAGGAAACTTTTCCTATTTGGAAACAACTTATTAACCTAAATTCCTAACAAACTGGACTTGGATTACATGAAATATGGACCTTAATAATTAAATAACACATTAATTATAAAGCCCAATATAGTTAAACCCAAAAACAACTAAAAAAACGAAAATATTAAAATTCTCGAAATTTGTCCGCGTCATGACGTGACGTGCGACTTCACGGTGTGTTTTCAGCTTTATCCCGTCAGAATCTGGAAAAATGTAAAACATCAAAGGTTTAGCTCTGGATCTTAGCTTTCTAATGCCGCTGGAATCAACCCATTCCGAGTTACGGTGAGAGAGATATGACCCGATTACTAAAACATGGCAGAATCTCTCAGCAAACAATATTTGACGCCTCTTGTCATGATTTCCTTTGTTATCCCATTTTAGAGTCTCGGATCTCCTTGGGACCAACATGAGGTTTATTCTCCATCCTATTCCAGGCATCCATACATGAGATTCATCTTTAACAATTGGAACAAGTACCTTGGATTTTCTAGAACATGTGATCACACATGATTTTGTATCACATTAATGTATGGTTATTTTTCATTTTTTTTTACTAACATCGTTGGTTCAAAGATGGCAAAATGTATATTTTAAAAGTACAGGATGACAAAATGCAACTACCTACAAAATATAGGTTAGCAAAATATAATTAATATATTTATCTTTATAAACTAGTACACGAAAAATGGTATAAGAAATTCATTGTCCTTCTAAATTTAATCAATAGATTCGATAACTATCCTTATAAATGGGTCCTACACTCTTTATTAAAATTAATAAACTATATCCATTTTGTTTTTACAAAATTTTAGGAAAAAATGTTTAAAAATAAGGGTATTTTTGTCCAAATATAAGTGACTTTAATATATGATCATTTTTCATTTTTTTTAACTAACATCGGTTGTTCAAAGATGGCAAAATATATATTTTGAAAGTTTATAGAATGGCAAAATATAACTAATCATAGAATATAGGTTAGCAAAATATAATTAATCTATTTTTTTTATAAACTAGTACCCGAAAAGTGGTATAAGAAATTGATTGTCCTTCTAAATCTAATCAATAAATTCGATAACTATCCCCTCTCTTTCTCTTTTATCCTCTCACCACCATTAATGCCACCAAAATTCATTATGACTACCTAGTTAATCAAATTTATAGCCCCCACCCTTCCCCATTTCACAAATTATTGGGTACTAAACATTTTACGGATTTTTTCAAAAATTCATTATGACTAACAAGTTAATCAAATTCATAAATAATAGTGATTAACAAATTATAAAATAATAAGTAAAATTAAATACGACTTATGTAAAGACCTCGTATATTATGTGGATACTTCCAAGCAAGGAAACATTCATACACTCTTTCAAGAAAGTAAACTAACTATGAAATAGTAGCATCAAGTGTAACATTCGGTTGCTGCATACTCCATCTGTTCTCCAATAAGTGTCGTTTTAGAGTTGTACATACTAATTAAGAAAAGTGGTAAATTCTCTTATTTACCCATATTTATAACCATAACTTTCTCTCACTTCTTTTAAATAATATTACATAGATAAATGAGACTAAAGATAAAATTGGAATCTTTTAGAATTTTTGCATTGAAATTTGTAGAATGACACTTATTTGAGAACAAAAAATAAGATCTAAAACGACAATTATTAGAGAACAGAAAGATTATATTAGAAAGATTGCAAGTCATTAGGGCTAGCTAGTAGTTAGGACGTTAGCAAGATTTAAAATTCGATTATTTGAGAATTACTGGTAATAAATTAAGATTTAAAATGAAAATTTTCTTCTAAGAAAGAAAAAAACTTTGTTGTTGTAGAATTTTAAAATGTTGTTCTCTGTCGGTTGCAGCTTCGAGAAAACGAATCATAAAATTTTACTCGGACGCTGGATTAACGTGGTCTTGAGACATGAGTCACATCAAGATTACAGGACAAAATTCACGGGTTCTAGGCTCCTAGCTGTCATGGAATAACTACACATGAATTATTCAATTCATGATCTAATAGGGTACACATCTACTATTCAATCATGATTAAAGATGGTACACATTTACTATTCAATTATGATTAAAGACATGCCGACATGGGTTGGTTGAAATGTCACGCCACAATTCACATGGATTGGTTGAAATGTCACAATTCACAATTCACAATTCACATATTTTTTTAGCCAATTTGAGGTAGTTAATGCTCTTTTCTTTTTTTAGCCAATTTGAGGTAGTTAATGCTAGGGGTGTTCAATATTCTGTCTAAATCGAAAATCAATTCGAAAATTCGAATTCAGAAATTCGAATTCAGTTTTCGAATTTCGAATCGGTTTTCAGTTTAAACCGAATTCTAATTTCGGTTTTAGATTCGGTTTTCGAATTGGGCTTCCAATTCGAAAACCGAACCGAAAACCGAATCCAATATACTCTCTCTTATTCATAATATAGGTCGTTTTAGGGAATAGTATAATTTATAAAATATAAGTCGTTTTAGCTGTAGAAATAATTTACTTCTAAGTTTACCCATATTAAAATACCATCAATTGTAGTTTCAATTCACGATGAAGTTTCCACCTTCCCAACTCACCATTGGAGACTGTATTTACCCAAGAAAAGTTTTTGAAAGGTAACCAAAAAATACTCAAATGAAAGGAGTACTAAATAAACAATGTCAGCCACAAATTTATTATGGATAGATAAATAAAAATTGAATTTCGTGTAAACTTGCATAGAATAAATAAAAAATTAATAAGATTACACTTGTTTCAATAAATTTATTATAGTTAATGAATGGTAATTAAGGATATTTTAGTCATTTAAAATCTTTCTTAATAAACGTAAAAAGTTGTTAAACGACTTATATTATGAATCAGAGGGAGTATATATATAATATAATTTTTATAAATATAAAATATATAATAATAATAATAATACAATTTAAACTTAATAGACATAATTAAGTCATTCTTTTATGTATTATTTGATTTAATTGAATGTTTGTAAATTTTGATATAATTTAATGATTTAATTAGGATTTAAACAAAGTCGAATTCGGTTTATTCGAATAAAACCGAATTTCGAATTCGGTTCGGTTTGTTCGAATTATATTCGAATTCGGTTCGGTTTTCGAATTCGAGTTCAAAAATGTCCAAACCGAATAACTCGAATAACCCGAAAACCGACTCGAAGAACACCCCTAGTTAATGCTGTTCTTTTTTTAGCCAATTTGAGGTAGTTAATGCTCTGTTTGGATAATAGATTTTTATTTATAAAACTAAAAATAAATTTATTTGGACAATACTTTTATATTTATTTACATTTACAAAACCAATTAAATTAAACAGTAACATTTACTTAAAAAAATATAAAAAATAAAGCAATCAATCATTTGTAAATGAAATGTGGCCAAACAATAATTTGGTAAACTTTTATAAAAAAATGATTATTAACGTGAAATAAGTAAAAAAATTTTGAAATCAGTATTCAAATAGGGCCCGCATCATTTAAAAAACATTATTCATCAATATATAACTCAATTATTATATATACAATCATTTCTTTTATACACAATTTTTAATAAATTAACAAATTTATCTATCGAAACACATTTAATCATTTTATAAATATTCATTTCTCACAACAAAACCCGAAAAAATTATTTTATAAATAAAATCAAAAAATGTCTCATCTAAGGGAAGCCTAAGTTTGTCACCCAATCAAGATTTAGAGTTTGGTTGGTATGGGTAATGAGATCAATCTCATGGCTTGGTTGAAAAAATTCGATTGGTCCTACGTAATAGTTTTATATGTGAGGTGGATTCTTTTTCTTCAACTCTCTATTGTTCATTAATCTAGTTGGGTCAACTCGTAAATGGATTATTAGAGTAAGAATAAGTTAGAATATATAATGGCAAAAAAAAAGAAGAGGAGCGTTCTTTCTCTCTAATCTATATTGTCCATTGACCCAATTAGGTCAGCCCGTAAATAGATTATTAGAGTAAGAGTAAGTTAAATATATTGCTAACGGCAAAAAAAAAATCACAGATTTTTTCAAATTTATGTTTTGGCCATTAAACTATTAAATTGGCCAAAATACATCGAACTTTCTAAATAAATATAATTGAATCATTTCGTTATTCAACTATGTTAATTTTTTTAAACCCTTAAATTAAGGGCTATATTTGGCTTTTAAAAATAGATATATCTTCTTCTCTAACCAAATCTTTATAGAATTCTAACTAGGGGTGTAATCGAGTCGAATTGAGCTCGAGTACACCCCTATTCGAGTAGCTCGATTTTTAAAAAATGGCATACTCGAGCTCGAGTTCGAGCTCGATCGAGCTTCATTAATCGAGCTCGAATTCGACTCGATTAAGAGTGATCGAGCTCGTGAGTAGCTCGAGCTCGATCCCAATCGAGCTTGAGTATTTTATTTTTTTATTTTTTTATAAAAATTATAGGATGTATTTGTAATTTTTTAAAATTTAATGAGGTCAAACTATAATTTACTATAAATTAAGGACTAAAACATAATTATAAATAAATTAAATTATAATTTATTAAACTACAGGGACTAAAACATAAATATAAATATTAAAAATAAAAAATATATATGTATACTCGAGTAGCTCGCGAGCTACTCGAATATGTGTATTCCAAGCTCGAACTTGACTCGAGATCGAACTCGAGTAGTTGACCGAACTACTCGCGAGTAACGTAACACACTACAACATTCAAAAGGAGTTCACCCTCCAATTTTCCAATTCGAGTGAGAGTCCAAACAGGGGAGAAGCGCAACAAAAATTGAAGAAGTATTGTAGTTTACAAGAAAAAGATTAAGCACAAGAAAAATTGAAGAAGTGCTACATTAAGAAAAATTTCAAGCACATCTATGTTTATTAGAAAGTCGTCCATTGATTTATGGTGACCGCGAGAGGCGGATGATTGGGGGTGCTTGGGGGCAGCCGCACCCCCAAGAATTTTTAAATTTTTTTTATATTGATAATTTATAATTTTTTTAAAAAATATATATATATTTGTCCATCCAAATTTTTGGACGTATGTTTAACTATTGGTAAAGCCCACTAATTTTTTTAAATTTATTACTTGTGAATTAAATCTATCAAATACTTTTAAAATATTCATATACTTTTGGCCCACTTTTGTACATTAAATTTATTCAATATTTTTATAATATTCATATACTTTTGGCCTACTTTTATACATTATATTCTTTTAGAATTTTTTTTTCATTATCAATTACCTTTTACTCTTTTTTTTTAATCTACTCAAAAACATTTCTTGTACACCTTTCAACAGAAAAAACCGTCTTTCTCATACATCAAAGCCATAGAAACAGTTAAGTTTAGATTTTTAATTTTATTTCAAAACTTTTTTTTTATCCTAATTGTATAAAGTTTCAAATATTTTGATACATTTTTTTATTTAACTCATTATTTTATTTCTTTCAAGGTTATTGCATATACTCATTGGTTAATGATGCCTCCTAAAATAATTGATTCGTTATTCAAGAAAAGAAGCAATGAAGATACAGTTCACAGAATTCAACAGGAATATATGATTGACACAACTCAACGGAAAATTGATACAACTCAAGAAAAAAACCTTAAAACTTCTAATTTCGGTTCACGTCTAACAAAAATTTCAAAAATGCAATCAATTAAATTTGATGCATCTCTTTTGCAGCGTGATCCTGAAAAACATGCACAAATTTGGAGTTATCCTACTAAACAACAAGACCAAATTCGACGAGCTTATATCACTACTAGACCATATCAATCTATCCCACCAAATACTCCTGATTTTATCCTATGGATTTTTCAGAACAAGAAAAGTTGCATTTGAAACTTCAGTTGGAACTTTTTAAACTTGAAGTGAACAAAATGAAAAGTTGCAAAAGTTGTCTACAATTTTAGAATTGTGTCAAGTATTGAAGAAAACGAGAAAGTTAATGGTTTATCCTCTTGTTGATAGATTGATCCGATTTGTGCTTACTCTTCCTGTACCTACTGTCACAACAAAGCGTGCTTTCTCTTCAATGAAACTTATTAAATCGCCATTACGGAATAAGATGGGAGATGAATTTCTTGCAAATTCATTTATCACTTATATATAAAAGGGTATTGCTAGAAGTATTGATACAGATTCTATCATAGATGCTTTTGATAGTATGAAAGACCGACGGGCACAATTTCGAATGCCTACATTCAATAAAATATAAACTGCATCTTATATGTATTTTATTTTAGATATTATTTTAATTTGAGAAGTTGTCATGTTTTAAATATTTTAAAATTATTGTATTCATATACACGGTAGTTCATGTTCGCCCCCTAAAGTAAGATTTCTGGATCCGCCACTGGAACTGACCGCTGATGCGTAGTTAATTTATAAATTTTATTACTTTGTAGTATTTTTAATTAATTCAAAACTTGTGTTGTTTTATTTATGAATGGAGATGGCGGTTTAATTCAAAAATTAAGCTGTTTTCGATTGAATATTTTCATATTTTGCCCCAACCAGTTAGGAAGCTATTGCTAACCCACCTGCTGCAGCATCATTATGATGGTGATGTGGATATACTTAGTGAAGAAATTAAATGGTGATATGGATCTATTTGGTGAAGAAATTAAAGAGGAAAGAAGAGAAGGTAAAGTTTGGTGGTTTGAGAAGGAAGAGAATGAGGGAGGGAAGGAGAGAGAAAGTACTATTTTCAATGGTTTGACTATTTGATCTCTAAATTTTGTGGTGTTTTAAATGATTTTACCCTTAAAAAAATTAGGTTTCTGTACTATTAATAGTGAAATTGAATAGAATGACCAAAACATATACACTTAAAAGAAGTTCGGTGAGATCTTTGGTCAATTTAATTATTTGATGACAAATTTTGACTTTTACTCTATTTTAAATGATATTTGTTTAGTTCCTTTTTATTTTTAGAAATTCATTTTAGCTTGTTTGTCAAATTCATTTTTCACATAAATTTTTAAAATCAGAAAAACATTATAGCAATTATTTTTTGGGTTAATTGCTAATTACCCTCCTATAGTATAGGAAACTAACATATTAGTTACCTATTGTTTATAAACCTGCATTTTAACCCTTATAGTTTCAACAGAAAACTTAAAAGTAACGACAGCAAGTGATTGACTTTAGTAATTACTTATATAAAATTTTTGAGAAAGAGTTTTAATTGATAAAAAAGAAGAATCTATTTCAACCAATATGCCCTTAGCCACGGCCATATATAATATAGAAATCATACTTGTAAATAATGGACAATTAGTTAGAGAAGCAAGTGCTATAGCGAAACAGATTGTAAAAGAGGAAAAATCGGTCATATTAAAATTGCCCTTTGGGAGATCCGTTTGATATCCAAAACTGAGTTTTCTGGCAAAACAGATCTGATTGAAACGTAACTAATGAATCGATTGAAATGTAACAGATGTGATTGAAAAATCATATATGCCCTTCTTCTTCCTCACGATGAAGAGGAAAAGGCTGCATTTTAATCGGTTAATCTTTCACTATTTGCCAACATTAAAAAAGTCTTTTGTTGCATTGTGCAATCCCTTCCTTCGCTTTCACTTGTTCCTTGATCAGTATCCGTTAGTTCAATGTCAATAAAAATTCCTCATTTTGTCTAACACCACCACACTATAAAAGACAATTATGGATTCCAAATCTTCATTTAAATTATGAAAATTAAGGCTCCGTTTGGACAAGCTATTTTTGGATTATATCATGAAATTTTTTTCCTTGAGATTTTTTATGAGAAAAGAATATTTTGGGAGTATTTGGAATGAATGATTTTATTTTGTTAGGATTTGTATTGAAGATTTTTTTATTAATAAAATTTGACATTTAAATTTGAATTAGTATTTTATTAGTTTATTTTGGTGGGAATTGTGTTAGAAAGAATTATTTATTATTAAAATTTAAAATTCAAATTCAAATTCAATATTTTATTTATAAAAAATCACTGTAGCAAAAATAATTACTGTAGCATTGTTTTGTGTTTTAAAAATTTTGATGAAAAAGTTGAACAAAACAAACACCTCATTTTGTAATTGTGAAATAAATTCACAAAATTTGGTCCATTCAAACATACCCTAAGTAATCTACTGTAAAAAAAGTGGTAACTGATAAGGGTTGAATTATACTAGAACTCTTATGGAATAAATCCTATCTCAACCTGGGTTCTTTGGGATAAGACTTCTGATGAATTGAGGAGTTCTAATCCTACTGGAACTCGACCAGGTACGATTCTATAAAAGTAACCTTATTGCCACTTGGTAAGGGATTACCTTCTCGACGATTTACATTATGTATTAGGCTTACTGATTAGGGTCCCAAACTGACTTAAGCATCGGAGCATATTCCCCGGTACAACCCGGGGGTATTTTCTGACGTCTGTGTTGCGGTCTTCTAGGGTTCCGGCTATAGAACACGGAGCACGTGACCTCAGAGAGACCTCACATCACTTGGTGAAATCTGACTTCATCAGTAACACAGAAAGCGGACATCCACAAACACAATGCATAGGGGCTCACTCCATTGCTCATTGTGAGACCTAGTGTAACACCCCGCCCAATTCCCTTAATAGAAATGTGACGGGAACGTTAGATTACGCCCGACTCACGTCTGGGCCCTAACCTTGAACATTAATAAATTATAACCTGAAAATTTCCATCTAAAATTTTGAACACATTATTCACCTTATGTTACATCCCCAAAAGACAAATCATTCAAAATAATAAACTTTTGTTTATCAACGTGATTATAATCCAAATCTGAACGATAAAAATACCTTAACCTTCTACACTCCTATTACTTCAGCGTATCTGAAAATCCAAAATTTAGCTCACCATTTAACTTGAGTCGCCCTGAAAATATTTTCATAAAATGGGTGAGCTCAAAATAGCTCAGTGAGGGGGTAATAGATAATTTTTTAGAAAATTAACTTTAAGAAAGCACAATTTCAGTTAAACATTTTTCCAATTCAAATAACCATATGACAATCATTTTTCCAATGCAAATAACCATACGACCAAGTCTCAAATATCACATAAAAGATTGTGAAATGCACATATCCATATATCACATAAAACATTGGACATATAATCGGTACCTGTCACGATCGGTCTTGCCGACCTTTACCAACCTTATATCCCATAACAATTCATTGTTGCGTGCACGACTTGAGAAGCTTACCTTATCCTTCCTAGTGGTGCAGTGACCACAACGGCCCCCACAGGCCTAACGTGGCATCCGGATTTGCCACTCCGACTCCCGTCAACGGGATTAAAAACTCTTAATCGCGTGACGGGGGCTCACTGGTGTGGTCTTGGCGTAATCGTCGGCCCGATGCCGTCTCGATCACCTTCCAAGCCAACACCTACTAGGGCCCATGCAAGCAAATACAATACAAATATAATACGTTCACAAAATCCGAAAAATCATATAACAATCACTTTTCACCAATCGGTGGTAACGTTGGACTCTAGAGGTGGCTCGTACGGACTCTAGAGGTGGGCTCCTGCCTTTAAAGTGGCCGTAGCACTTAGCTCCGTGCAGCACTTAGTTCCAACTTACCTAGTTTATCAATGCATAATTTATGGATGTAAAGTCCCACATATACACCGACATATCAATTACAACAATACTACAGATTCCAGTTGGCAATGGATGAGAAAACTTATTCATCTTGAGGGGGGCCCTTTAAATGCAAGACAAGAAAGTGTCCACAATTCGAACAATGCCCATATCCCCTTCACTTATCAATTGACCACAAAACAAAATTATCCCTCAAATTCAATAAATGCAAGATCACAATGAATTATAAAAATTCATTCATCATGAAACATCCTTTTGTTAACATAGAAAGGAGATTATTCAATAATTTGAATAAGGCCCTATTTACATTTAATCATTAATAAGGACATGTATACCAAAATATACGAAACATTTAATAAGAGAGGTTTCCCTATCCTAATTCTCTTTTCTATAATATTTTATATTATCATTATTAAAACAAAATATCTACATAAGAGAGGTGATGTAAATTTTTTCCTTTAAGGTCGGCAATAAACTTGAAATGAAGCAATTATTATTAAAGCTTAAAGGCTTATAATTGAATAACAACACCAAATCCCATTAAACCATTTATGTTATTAATTCAATAGCCTAATAGCCTAAACTGATAGTGCCCAAAAGCCCATTCTTAAAAGATCCACTTCATATTAAACACTAAACCCCCCATTTCTTATTACTCACATTCATTTTAATTCTTGATGGACTAACGCCAAAGCCATAATGCACTGAGGTCCATTCTTATTACTCATATTCATTTTACTTCTTGATGGACTAAAGTCAAAGCTGTATGCACTGAGGCCCATTCTCGTTACTTTATTTCATTTTATTTCTTGATGGACTAAAGCCAACTTGAAAGTGCAGAAGAACCCATCCTTTGTCAATTACAATTACTTTAAGAAGTTATTGTATATTCAAATAACTAATCCAACTAGACCCCCATTCCACTTGTATTTAAATACCAAACATCATATGTACAAGAGTCCCTAGTTAACCATTAACTCCCATCAGTTTATTCCAAGCACCGAAAATAATTACATTAAACTTGTAATAATTTTTCCCTGAAACCTCAAGTTGCTCTAGGAGATAGCTTATCTCTTCCAACCAACAAAAGAATAAAGATCAACCAAATTTAGGCTGCCACATTTTACATGCTAATAATTTATTTTGCTTCCCAAAGGATCCAGAGAGCAAGGTGAATTCAGCAACACCATATAACTTTAGTTCCTAGAATTAATGGAAATCCAAAATTCACTACATAAAAAACCCACTGTAATTAACTCCCAAATGAACCAGAATTTGTAGTATTCCTCCAATAAAGGTTGGACAACCTCGACATAAAGGAAAAAAAACATATATGATTCAATCCTCTTCATTCCTCTCAAACAAAAATCCACAACCCTCTGTAAATCATCTAAACTTGCCTCATCATTTTTCACACCATACTTAAATAACTTAAACCCCAAAAAGTGAAAACCCCATAAGTTGTTGTCCTATTTCGCCCTTCACTTCCCAACATCTGCCTTCAACTGGTAGGACAATTTCGCCATCTTCACATATAACATGAATCCAATCCCATAAAACTTATATTAAGATTTCAGACATCAAATACTCTGGTGTTAGATCTCAAACAAGAAAAATAAATTTCATGGTAGCAAATCCCAAGTTTTATTCAAAGTGGAATCACAGAGCAAAATAATTCCAGCTGCTAAAAATGTTGCAACAAGAACAATCAAAATGGTTTGAAGCAAATTAACCCACGAAATAGCAACAACCTTTGTAATATATTGATTTAATTCACCAAAAACCTAAAACAACTCATGGAGCTATGAATTTAACGAGAAATACAGGGTTCACAAAAAGAATTTAACCAAAATTTTGAAATCGAAACACACCCACCTGTTGAAAGTCTTCTCAAATTCCTCCAAGTTCAACAAAGCAGATTTGTAAAGTCCTCTTCTTCCCTTTTTCCCTCTTCTTCCTCTCTCCTTCTTTCCTTTTCTTCCTTCCTTCTTCTCTCGTTCTCTGTTTCTGTCTCTCTTCCTCTCTTCTCTACTTCCTTTTTTTTTTCTATTTCCCCTGTTCCCGTCTTTCTTTGTACGCAATATTTTTTTTAAGTCTTTTAAATTGCTATATAACCCTTTATATTTGAAGCACTCACGAGAGTCCCAACATTATCATTTCATAAAATTAACTCCTATAACTTTTTTAGGATTTTACAAGTTAAACATAAAATTTTCCAACATTGCCTTGTAAACCAATAATTAAAATTTAACACATGTTTTCCATTTAATAATCTTAAATCAAAATTCTTATCCGTTGGTAAAGCTAATTAAATATATATTCGTTTTTAACTAAATTCATATGACGTAAAACGTAACATTTTAAACTATTAAATACAATATTTATTTATATGAAAATTCCGGGGTTTCACACCTAGGGTCTTAATCTTACTTATTTTGATGTTTAACAAACAATTATGTTTATGCTAATGGTTCAAAAAGTGTTTCAATGTGATAGATATACAAAGAAGCCAGGCATGGAGCTTTGCTATATGAAGAAAGAATTGGAAGCGCAAAAGACATGGAAGTATGGTAAATTAGGTCATTTCCCCAACTCTAAACCCTATATTTTGTAATTAGCTCAAGAAGTTGATCCACGCTTTTAAGGCTCAAGTAAAATGATTTCAAAATGATCTTAGTCTTCAAATGAACTTCAAAAGAAGTAGTAAAAGTAAGAAACACACTTGCACTAAGTCATACATAGTTGCACAAATGATTTGGAAAACGAAAATTGAAAACAAATTGAAAAAGGATAGGATCGGACGACCTAGTTACACTTTCGGCCGTCCGAAAGATAGGTTCGGACGCCTCCTTATTTTAAATGATGGTTCGATATTCTGAGGAAAAATGAAGCAACTCTGATGTTTGGGTTCGGACGGTGCAGGGAAATATCGGCCGTCCGAAACTTAGGTTCGGACGACCCCTTAGACTTTCGGCCATCTGAAAGTGTCGTGACAGGTTTAACATGCTCTCAGTTAAATAGGATCGGACGACCCTTAGGGTCCGAAAGACCGTCCGAAAATAATTTTCTTAACATAACGGATAGTTTTTCAACTTTCAATGCTATGAGACTTTTAGCCATTCTTTTTGATAGTTTAAATACAAGTTAAAACATTAACGTTATAGACTTGATTCCCTGAGCTTCACTCTTGAAAAACACTCTCTACAACTCTCCCAATTTACTTTGAATCAACAAGAAACAAAAGATCAAAATTCTTGAGCCTTCTTTGAGTTTTTCATTTCATTCTTGAGCTATATAGTTTGAGTTGTAATTTTCATTATAGAAATCATACTGTGAGCTTCAATTTATCTTATTCACCCAAATTGTGGGTTGTTATTTCATTCTCAAACAACTATTGTGAGTGATTGTAAAAGGTTTCTCAAGTGAGAGTAAAAACCTAAAACTCATAGCTTGGGATAGCTAGTGAGAAGGTTGAACCTTAGTTGGTTGTAAAAGTGGTTCTTTTGATCTCACTACTAAAAGGAGATCATTTCATAGTGAAGAGGTTTGAAATCCTAAGTTGGGAAATTTAGGTAGTGGATGTAGAGCGCTCCAAGGGGGAGGCTTGAACCACTATAAATTGATTGTGTCTTGCTCTTTACTGCTTTCATTTTTACTCTTATTTTAGCTTGTTCATGCTTTGATATATTGTGCTTCTAGAATATCAAGTTTAATATTATTTGATATTACACTTGTTGCAATTCACACTACTTACTCATTGTTGTTGAATTTGAGTTGATTAGTATACTTAATTTTTAGAAACCTAATTCACCCCCCCTCTTAGGTTGCTTTATAGCTAACAATTGGTATCAGAGTTTGGTCTCTATTTGCTTAGGCTTAACAACCTTAGAGTAAAGATTATGGCAACAAAAAATGCTATGTTTATGGAGGGACAATCTATCTTTAGGCCTCCAATGTTTAATGGAACCAACTATAGCAGTTGGAGAGATAGAATGGAAATTTATCTCAAATCCATTAACATTGAGATATGGTATATTGTTGAGGAAGGACCTTACAAGACTGAAATAACTGTAGGGACTGAAACTAGAGAAAAGAAGAGGAATGAAATTGATGAAACTGATAGGAGAAATCTTACTTTGAATGCCAAGGCCACAAATGCCTTATACAACTCCCTAGATGTTAATGAATCAAGTAGGGTTAAGGGATGCAAAAATGCACATGATATTTGGAATAAACTTAGGAAAATACATGAGGGAACCGAAGATGTTAAGGAGGAAAAGAAATCATTGTTATTAACACAATATGAAAGTTTTAAAATGGATAGTAATGAGTCTATAGACAAAATGTTTTGTAGATTCAATAGCATAATTAAGGATTTGGAAAATTTAGGAAAAATCTATCCTTTGGGTGAACAAAATAGAAAGATCTTAAATTCATTACTTAAGGAATGGGAGTCAAAAGCTATAGCTATTGAAGAAGCAAAAAAATCTGAGAGAACTACCCATAGATCAACTAATTAGTTCTCTTATGTCATATGAGCTAAAAATCAAGTAAAAAACTCAAGAAGAAGAAGACACTAAGGCTAGAAAAAATATAGCTCTTAAAATGTCAAAGATTGAGAATGATGATGAGGAAGATATAACTGAACAAGATGATGATGATCTTGCATTTCTTACTAGAAAATTATCTAGGATGATCCAAAGTAGAAGAAACAAGTTTAACAAAGGAAGAAAGTTTAGAAGCAAAGATAGGATGAAAGAAAAAGGAGAAACCACCAAAATCAACAAATGTTTTGAATGTAACCAACCTGGTCATTTTATGACAGATTGTCCAAGAAGAAAGAAGGAGTTTAAACATAACAACAAAGACAAAGGAAGAAGCTTCAAAGTCACATGGGATGATGACCAATCCGAAGAGGAAACTGAATGAGAAGAGGAAGGAGTTGCTAACATGTGCTTTATGGGAATTGAAGACCATGAGGTAAGTCTTTCTTCTAGTGATGATGATGACGATAATTGCAATGATCAAGATGAATTTGAGCTGTATATTGCTAAGTTAGTAGATGAGTTAAAGAAAGCCAAAATTCAAAACAAGAAGCTTAAGGCAAAAGTAGAAGAAGTCACTACATGTAATCAAGAGTTAATCACTAAGTATGATTGTGTAGTAAGAGAAAACTGTAAATTAAAAGTTGAAAATGAGAAGTTAACAATAGAAAGTACCAAGGTTAGGGAAGAAGTTAAAAAATATGATGAAGTTAAGAAAGAACATATAGGATTGAGAAAGAGAATTGAAGACCTTAGTGATTGTTTAGCTAAATTCACACAAGGAAAGGATAACTTAGAAAAACTTTTAGGAAATCAAAGAATGGGAAATAGTAAATATGGATTAGGATATTCACATGAGGTAGGCAATCAAAGCTCCATCTCCAAACCTGTAAAAACTACTCATACATCACATAATCATTAAAAAGGAGTAGAAAATTTTAAAAATAGACCTCACCAACATTATGGGTATAGAATGCATAACACACATAACCAAAGTTATGGATATGAAAGATATAACTTTGTACCTAGGTTTGGCAATGTTAGACCCTATCCGTATTATAAGACTTCACACTCTTTTAAATACCATGTAATATATGATTATTGTTGTAAAAAGGGACATACCTCAAGAAAATGCTTTGCAAGAATGGAAGTTGAAAATGGATAAAAAACATGGATAAGAAAAGATATACATGCTGTGAAAACTTAAGTGCTTAAAGTCACATATTTATTCTTGAATGTAAGTATGTTTAAAAATACAATTTTGGATACAAAATGGTTCCTTGATAGTGGATGCTCAAGGCAATTCCTTATTGCTTAATAATTTGGAAATAAGAAATAAAGGACATGTTACTTTTGGAAATGATAAAAAGGGAAAAATAATTGGTGTTGGCAATGTAGCCAATAATAATAGCAATATGACTGAGAATGTGCTTTTGATTGATGACTTAAAATTCAACTTGATTAGCATAAGTCAAATATGTGATAAAGATCTTGACGTAATGGTAAAATCATTCTTACCAGTTTTAGGCATAACAATGTGTATACATTTCATTTGTGTGATATTATGGAACAAGACATGAAATGTCTTAGTATGGTACATGACACAACTTGGTTGTGGCATAGGAGGCTAGCTCATGTAGGAATAGATCACATAAATGATCTAGTAACTAAATAACTAGTTAGAGGCTTATCTAAACAAAAATATGAAAAAGACAAAATTTGTGATTCATGCCAATATGGAAAACAAACTAGAAGTACATTCAAACCTAAAAATATGGTAACTACTTCAAAACCTTTGGAATTAATACATATGGATTTGTTTGGACCTTCACAAACTACAAGTTTAGGTGGCAAAAGATATGCATTTGTAATAGTAGATGACTATTCTAGGTTCACTTGGGTAATATTTTTGGCACATAAAAGTGATACCTTTAAAGAATATGCAAGATTATTTAAAAAAGGTTCAAAATGAGTTAAGTTTAAATGTAGTGAAAATAAGAAGTGACAATGGAACCGAATTTGCAAATGAAAGCTTTATAAATCATTGTTATGAAAATGGTATTATACACAACTTTTCAATAGTTAAATCACCTCAACAAAATGGAGTAGTTGAAAGAAAGAACAGAACACTTCAAGAAATGGCTAGAACTATGCTTTGTGAAAATGACTTGCCAAAATATTTTTGGGCTGAAGCGGTTAACACCGCATGCTATGTAATGAATCGTGCATTAATTAGACCTATGTTGAAGAAAACTCCATATGAACTAGTCTATAAGAAAACTCCAAATGTAGGATATTTTAAAGTCTTTGGTTGCAAATGCTTCATTTTAAATATAAAAGACACCTTAGTAAAATTCGATAAGAAATCGGATGAATGAGTGTTTTTAGGTTATTCGGAAGTAAGAAAAGCCTATAGAGTATATAACAAAAGAACCATTATAGTAGAAGAAGCAATTCATGTAAACTTTGATGAAGGTAATACAATTCAAAAACATGAAGAAAGTGATGAAGAAATAAGAATAGAAGAAAATTCATCTAATGAACAAAATAAAAATGAAATTGATAACAATTCATCTCAACAAATTGAATTTTTCACAAAGATGAAATTCAAACATTGAGTGAAAGTCCACAAAAGAGTGATCTTTCAAGAGCTTGGAAATTTATTCAAAGTCATCCAAAAGACTTAATCATAAGAAGTCCCTTTAGAGGAGTCAACACAAGGTCATCATTGCGTTTAGACAATAACTTGGTCTTCCTCTCACAAATTGAGTCAAAAGACATAAATGAAGCTTTAAAAGATGATAATTGGATTGTAGCAATGCAAGAATAATTAAATTTGAAAGAAGTAAAGTTTGGAATCTAGTAGAAAGGCCAAAAGACACTTCAATCATAGGAACTAAATGGATATTCAGAAATAAACTAAATGAAGTGGGAAGTATAGTAAGAAATAAAACTAGATTGTTTTTTCTTTAATGTAATAGACTAGGCCTTTAGTTCATAGCCTTTTTTTTTAACTCCTACTGTTTAGAACTTGCATTAGTTTCTTATCTTTCATTGTTGACAATGATGATGTTCTTTATTCCATTATCCATTTTATTTAATCATTCATTGATTTTGCTATTTTCCTTGGTGGAAATTAAATTGTGCATTAATTTTTATGATGCTTATGGCATATTGTGCATATGGTATTTTGTACAAAATGGTGCAATAGTTTGTTTGCAAACTTTGCAATATGGTATGTTGTGCATTTCTTGGCTTGTGTGGATTGTTGACAGTTGGAATTAATCTCCAAACAAAGGAAACTCTGTCGAAATTTTTAAAATTTCCTACACTTAACCATTTTTTTTACAAAAATAGTGCCTAGCCACCCATTAGGTTGCAAGGAGTGGAAATGTAGTCCTATGATTAGTTAATGTTTCCCTCATATTATATGTTGTTGTTCAAAGAGAAAAGAAAACAAGGTAATGAAAAGATGAAACTTGGTTTTGTATGTGCTCATATTGTTCTTTTAATGTTCTTATTTTATTGATGACAAAAAGGGGAGAAAGATATTCTAACAAAGAATGTAATTAAGTGATGAGAAGTATAAGTTATAAGAATATACATGTAAGGAGGAGAAAAATAAAATGAAAGGGAAGTATACATATAGGGGGAGCTCATATCAAAATGTTCATGAATTGAAGGCATATTTCAATAAAAAGTAACCTATTGCACATGTTATTTATTCCATCACATAATTGGTTTTTCATTATAAAAAAGGGGGAGATTGTGAGACCTAGGGTCTTAATCTTACTTATTTTGATGTTTAACAAACAATTATGTTTATGTTAATGGTTCAAAAAGTGTTTCAATGTGATAGATATACAAAGAAGCCAGGCATGGAGCTTTGCTATATGAAGAAAGAATTGGAAGCGCAAAAGACATGGAAGTATGGTAAATTAGGTCATTTCCCCAACCCTAAACCCTATATTTTGTAATTAGCTCAAGAAGTTGATCCACTCTTTTAAGGCTCAAATAAAATGATTTCAAAATGATCTTAGTCTTCAAATGAACTTCAAAAGAAGTAGTAAAAGTAAGAAACATACTTGCACTAAGTCATACAGAGTTGCACAAATGATTTGGAAAACGAAAATTGAAAACAAATTGAAAAAGGATAGGATCGGACGACCTAGTTACACTTTTGGCCGTCCGAAAGATAGGTTCGGACGCCTCCTTATTTTAAATGATCATTCGATATTCTGAGGAAAAATGAAGCAACTCTGATGTTTAGGTTCGGACGGTGCAGGGGAATTTCGGCCGCCCGAAACTTAGGTTCGGATGACCCCTTAGACTTTCAGCCGTCCGAAAGTGTCGTGACAGGTTTAACATGCTCTCAGTTAAATAGGATCGGACGACCCCTAGGGTCCGAAAGACCATCCGAAAGTCATTTTCTCAACATAACGGCTAGTTTTTAAACTTTCAATGCTATGAGACTTTTAGCCATTCTTTTTGATAGTTTAAATACAAGTTAAAACATTAACGTTATAGACTTGATTCCCTGAGCTTCACTCTTGAAAAACACTCTCTACAACTCTCCCAATTTACTTTGAATCAACAAGAAACAAAAGATCAAAATTCTTTAGCCTTCTTTGAGTTTTTCATTTTATTCTTGAGCTATATAGTTTGAGTTGTAATTTTCATTATAGGAATCATACTGTGAGCTTCAATTTATCTTAGGTAGTGGATGTAGAGCGCTCCAAGAGGGGAGGCTTGAACCACTATAAATTGATTGTGTCATTGCTCTTTACTGCTTTCATTTTTACTCTTATTTTAGCTTGTTCATGCTTTTATATATTGTGCTTCTGGAATATTAAGTTTAATATTATTTGATATTACACTTGTTGCAATTCATACTACTCACACATTGTTGTTGAATTTGAGTTGATTAGTATAATTAATTTTTAGAAACCTAATTCACCACTCCCTCTTAGGTTGCTTTAGAGCTAACACTCATCAAACTAACATACCATCATCAAATTTTTTGAAATAGGAAACGCACCAAAATATGGAGGCAAAGGCCACAATTTTTCGAATTGAGCATGACAAGCAAAACAATAACGTTATCACCCCAACCAAATCAATGATGCCCCATTTTGATCCAGTCTCTTGTAGTTTCTTTGTGATAGTATTGGGAAATTCAATTTGTCTATTTCCAATTCTTTTTGCAACCACCACTCTCACTGTACCAATTTCATCCCTTCACGAATTAAAAGAATTATGAGAAATAGTTAAGGCTCCGTTTGGATGAGTAATTTTTGAATTTTATTATAAAAAAAATTTCCTTGGGATTTGTTATGAGAAAAGAATATTTTGGGAGTGTTTAGAATGAATGATTTTGTTTTGTTGGGATTTGTATTGAAGATTTTTTTATTAATAAAAGTTTGAAATTTAAATTTAAATTAATTTTTTATTAATTTATTTTGGTGGGAATTGTATTAGAAAGAATTGTTTATTATTAAAATATTAAATTTAAATTCAAATTTAATATTTTATTTATAAAAAACACTGTAGCAAAAATAATTATTGTAGTATTGTTTTTGTTTTTAAAAATTTTGATGGAAAAATTGAACAAAACAAACTCATTTTGCATTTGTGAAATAAATCACTAATTTTAGTGTATCCAAACAAGCCTTAAGCTGTCCCACAACAATGGGGAACGATTTCTTGAAAATTTAGAATAATTCTCCAACATCTGACTTTTTGTATTGATTGAATAATTTTTAAATATGTGGGTTTTTGTATTGATTGATAAAAATGAGCTTCTTATTTTGGGATTTGTGGTTTGATTGAGGATTGGGTTCCGTAATTCGATGGAGAAGAGACCTTTTTTTTTGTTTTTATATTGATCGGACATCGCCGATGAAATCTACTCCAGTCTCGTCTCGGCCGACCAAATCAAAGAGGCGAAGGAGTTTGCGGTAAGAAGAGAAATTGGGTCACATTAAAGAAGATTACCGGGTTATGTTTGTCTTTTTATTAATTATTTTTAAGTTAACAGATTTATTTTTTTTAAATAGTTATTTCATTATTTTCTTTTTTTATTGAGGGGAAATTATCATTCTAATTCCTAATCTATTGCAAATCCTACACTATTACACAAACCATAGGGGAAAACTGCGAGATCGGATCATATGTTTAATATTATCGTGTCTTATCATGTCTAAAATTCAAAACGACTTAATTTCATTAAAACTAGAGACTAAAAACATAAATATCATTAAAATCACTTTATAATTATTAGACACTAACTAACCATACCACGTAGTTTTAATTTTGGCATTGAGCATGTCAAAAAGCAGAACAACAACATTATCACCCCAACCAAATCAATGATTCCCCATTTCGATCGAGTCTCTAGCAGGTTCTTTGCGATAGCATTGGGAAATTCAATTTGTCTATTTCCAATTGTTTTTGCTACCACCACTCTTGCCGTACCAATTTCATCCCTTCACGAATTAGAAGAATTAGGAGAAATGGTTAAGGCTCTCTTTGGATGCTCTTATTTTAGTGATTTATTTCACAAATACAAAATGAGTTGTTTGTTTTGTTTAATTTTTCCATCAAAATTTTTAAAAACAAAAACAATGCTACAGTGATTATTTTTGCTACAGTGTTTTTTATAAATAAAATATTATATTTGAATTTAAATTTTAAATTTTAATAATAAACAATTCTTTCTAACACAATTCTCACGAAAAATAAATTAATAAAATATTAATTCAAATTTAAATTTAATTTTTATTAATAAAAAAATCTTTAATACAAATCCCAATAAAACAAAATCATTCATTCCAAACACTCCCAAAATATTCTTTTTTCATAACAAATCCAAAAAAAATCATAATAAAACCCAAAAATACCTCATCCAATCGGAGCCTAACCTCTCCCACAAAAGTAGGGAGCAATTTCTTGAAAATTTTAGAATAATTCTCCAACATTTGGCTTATTGTATTGATTGATAAAAATGAGCTTCTTATTTTGGGATTTGTGGTTTGATTACGGATTGAGTTCAATAATTCGATGGAGAAGAGACCTTTTTTGGTTTTTGTATTGATCGGACATCGCCGATCAAATCTACGACAGGCTCGTCTCGGCCGACCAAATCTAGGAGGCGAATGAGTTTGCAGTAAGAAGAGAAATTGGGTCACATTCAAGAAGATTGCGAGGTTTTGTTTGTCTTTTTATTAATTATTTTTAAGTTAACAGATTGATTTTTTAAATACTTATTTTTTATATTATTTATTTCATTATTTTCTTTTCTTTTGAGGGGAAATTCTCATTTCAATTCCTAATCTATTACAAATCTACACTATTACACAAACTATAGGGGAAAAATGCGAGATCGGATAATATGTTCAATATTATCATGTCTTATCATGTCTAAAGTTCAATACGACTTAGTTTCACTAAAACTATGGACTAAAAACATAAATATGATAAAAATCACTTTATAATTATTAGACCCTAACTAACCATATGACGTAGTTTTAAGTTTGAACAAGATAAGATAAAACAGAATAATATTGAACAGAGGATCTCATCTCCCAAAATTCATGTTTATAAAACATAGATAGGTAATTAGTCATTTTCGTATACCATAGGGGGTAATTAACAATTAACACTTATTGTTGGACAAATTATAAGAAACCCCATTTGGTTTTAAAAATTTTCAAGTTACCCTACATAATTTAAAAATTTACATTTTACTTTCTCGTGATTTTATTTTAACACACAAAACATATGGATGCAAAATATTTATTTTTGTAGATTTATCTGATCCAGTATCGTAGTTATAACTTTTTAGTGTTGAATTTAAGTAAATTTCACTATTGTCTTTTTTTAAAATTATTGATTGTTTTTACAGTTTTCAAAGAACACCAAATCATAGGGAAGTAATTTGTAGATTTTTAAATTATAGGGTGATAACTTGAAAAATTTTCAAATCATAAAACGTTTTTCGTAATTTACTCTTATTTTTTCTATAGTGTCTTCTATATTTTTGTTTTTTAATTTAATAAAATATTAGTTTTAAATTTTAATTTTAATTTTTTAAGAATAAAATCAATTGTTGTTGTAAAAACTTCTCCTAATATAATTTTTATAAAATATTAATTTAATTTTTAAAATTTAAATTTTCATTAATAAATTTTTTCAATACGAATTCCAACAAAATCAAACTCATTAAACCAAAAACCTTCAAAATATTCATTTCATCTAACAAACCTCAAGGAAAAAACTAAAAAATACATTATCTAAATGGTACTTTAAGGCATTGTTTAGATTGAAAAAATGAAAGAAAAATGAAAGTATACCATCAAAGAGAAAGAAAATGAGAGTAGAGTAGAAAAAATGTCACTAGTTTCACAAATGTCGAAACACAACTATCCCGATCCTTTCATTTTCTTTCCCTCCTTTTCCCTCCTTTTCCCTCCATCCTAACATAAGTTTTTTGACCCAATGGAAGACTTTCACTTAGTTATCAATAATGACAATTGGAAGAAATGTCACTATTTCAAAAAGTACTACCGACACAATAAGCACCTGTTTAGTTGCTTTTCTCTATTTCCATTACTACTAATGAACTATATAAAACAACTATATATCTAGCACTTCCATTCCGAAAAGAAGTTATTCAAGAATTTAAATTGCATTTTCTCTTGCAAGTTTTTTAAAGCAATAATTTTGAAAAAACTACATGCACCAAATAAACATGACACACACATATATGCATATATATTGAACAGTGAAGTTTTTTTTTTCAATTAGATTTTTTTTCCCTATGGTGATCTATACTTTGAAATAAATTTAATGGTATACTACAATTTTTTTAATAATTCAATTGTGTATAATTATATATAATTAAATAGAAAATAAATGAAGAACAAGTAAATTTCAAAGGATCCAAATGCATCACATCAATATGTTGAATAATTCAGAAAAAATTTCTGTTCGCCAACACACATTAGAACTACAGTGTTAAGAAAACCTCAGCCATAGCGTTTGTTCATTTAGGGTGATAAATTGATAATGGTACGTATTTAAGGTAGTGAATGCATAATGGTTACAATTAATAAAGGGCAAATTGCAAAAAAAAAAAATAATAATCTCATTATTTATTTTTTATCTCCAAAATTTAGGGTTGTGTCACTTTTGATCTCCATTGATACAATCCTCAAAATTAGGGACTAAAAATGCACTTTTCTTTATAATTTAAAAACTTACATATAACTTTCTTGCGATTTAGATATAGATTTCTATTGTTGATTTGAAATAAATTACACACTGTCTTTTTTTAAAATTATCAATTTTTTTTCATTTTTTTTCAAATAAAAGGAAAGAAAAAAAAAACGAACCGCATCGATTTTAAACTATAGGAACGTAATTTGAAAATTTTCGTATGGCTGAACTATGGCCCAATTATGTTATTGATTTATTCAGTCCCTCCTATTATATAAATAACCTTAGCCCCAAGATGATGTGGGAATTGGGATAAGAAGCAAGAAGGTAGAGTTATTCCAGAAACTAAATTCACATCTTGAAGTTCGGTTGCAGCCAAGAAATGGTTTCATCATTTGCTTTAGCTTTCCTCTCACTTACCCTGGTAACACTTTTTCTTCTGAAGCACTATCAATTAGGCTACTTATTCAGAAAATAATTATTTCACTTCTGAAAATGGATTCATTACTTAGATCTAGGCTGGCATGGAAGAACAGTTCAGCAGCCAAATACTTAAGACCTTCGAAGGGCAAACTGACTTTAATTAATTAGGCCCTTTGGCCTCCTTTTTTGTTTCAAAATAGTACATGGATATTGATAAAATAGATGTTCATACGTGTTAATTTTAAGTTGTACATATGCATACCCAATAAGCATGTTAATTTTCTTAAATTTTTCCTTTTTGATTTGAATGTGCAGTTTGCATTGATCGTGGAATCAAGAAAGAATCCCACAGACGAAGTCAAACCTTTGATCACAAACTTTGATTCAAAGGACGGAAACAATGTTTTTTACCATGGACAAGATGATGCTAAGCCATTGATGAAAGACTTCAATTCAAAGTATGGAAACTATTATTACCATGGACAAGATGATGCTAAGCCATTAAAGAAAGACTTCAATTCAAAGTACGGAAACTATTATTACCATGGACAAGATGATGCTAAGCCAAAGGACAGTCATGATGCTAAACAACAGGAGAACCCTTTAATCAAAGACTTTGATTCAAGTCATGAAAACTATCCTCAGTACCAATTAGGTCAAGGTGATGCTAAACCAGAGGAGAAGCTCCTCAAGAAAGACATTTGAATCGATCTAAGGCATGCAAGATATTCTGGTCACGCTTAATGTCCATCCATCGAGATTAATATCATCTGTGTATGCAAGGCTTGCAAGCTTCAACTCTGTTTGTCATTGTTAGTCTTTGTATTTTGTTCTGTTGGCGTATTATATATGTGTGGCAAATAATGCCATTGTATTGCAATATAAGTTTGTTTGTTTTGTTGTTTGCTCTTCTCTTTGATGTTGATTCTTACTTTTTCTTATTTGGAAAAGGACCAAAATTTATCCCGTGAAAGAAAAAAGAATAGATTCCAAGTATGCAATCCAAACAATTTTATTAGCTCAATATCTCTCCCATTATTAATGAAAATTGATTCAGTTGCCCTTAATTTAAACACTAAGCTTCATTTGGTTGAGATGAGATTAGGCACTAAAAGTATAAATATCACTAATCACTTTACAATTATAAAACTCTAACTAAGAGATGAATCAACACTACGTAAATTTAATCTAAGACATGATAAGATATGATAATTTTGAACAGAAGATCCCATCTTCATTTGGCTAGGGTATTTTTTTGTTTTTTAATGGATTTTTTAAAAAAAAATTTATTATAACAAAGAAATATTTTTAGCAATGTTAGAATTAATGAGTTTGTTTTGTGAGAATTTATATTACAGAATATTTTCTTAATAAAATTTTAAAATTTAATTTAATATTTTATTAGTTTATTTTGATCGAAATTGTATTGAGAAGAATTGTTTATTATTAAAAATTTAATACTTTATTTATAAAAAATATAAAAACCGTACTGTAACATTATTTTTATTTATTTATTTTAAAAAAATTAGATAAAACAAACAATCCAAATTTGATTTGGGGAAAAAAAACACTTAAAATTAAATGTGCAAAACAAGCAGACCCATGGGAAAAAGATTACACAGTTAAACTAGAGGCAACAACTTTACTTAAAATAATTCAACAAATAGGAATTATCCTTCAAAATATTTGTTTTTCTATCACTGTGTAATACCTAAATGTCATCCTAAGAAGTTTAATTCTAAATATTTTATCAATAATTTATTTCAAAATATTACTATAATTCTATTAAGTGGTGGAGAAGGGTGTTAGGAGAAAAAAATGCCTTTAAAACTAGCGTACTAGTGAGAAGAAATTTACAAACTAGTATATACAGTTGTATGGCGGTCGTGTTTTTAGAATTTATATTATTATTTTATTCATTTATAATTAGTCATGGGTAAGGTTACGGTTTTAACAATAATCAGCCTGGCGATTTGAGTTCGGAATCAGAACCAGCCAAACCGTGAATTGTAATCGGTCTAGACGGGCCAATTACGATTCACCAATTCCTTGAACCATGAACTGGCCGGCAGTTCTGAATCATCTATTTTTTTATTTATATTTTGCGTTTTTAAATATACATCATTTTATTTCCACATAATATTTTCTTAATTTTATCTTCTTTTTTTTTTACTTTTTAAATGGCTTAACCTCTATTTGAGGTGGGTTGCCACTCCCATTTTATCTAATGAACTTGGTGAGGTGGAAAATCCACCCTTACAGATAACGACCACTTGAGTACGGTACCTAGTCATGACCAAACCCACGGTTCCAGTTTCGGAACCGCCGGTTCCGGAACCGTGGGACCCCCCAAACAGGAACCGTAACCGAACCGCCTATGGGCGGTTCGGTTACGGTTCTTATTTTCTATGTTTGGAACCGGAACCGGCAGTTCCGGTTCTGGTTCCAAACCGTAAATTTAAAAAAAAAAAAACACTGCCATGTCAGCATTGCGCTGACTCACGTGGCGCGACAAAAAAAAATACAGGTGTAACAAAAAAAAAAAATTTACTGCAACGGTCATTTGACCGTTGCAGTAGTTTGCTGATCGTTGCCATGGCAACGGTCAGCAAAAAAATTTACTGCAACATTCCTTTTTTTTTTTTTTTTACAATTTCTAAAACCTATAAATACCCCTTAATTTTTCATTTTTCCCACACAATTTCTAATTCTCTTCATCTCAATATCCTAATTACCCCTTTAGATGAAAGAATTAATATTCTTGTCGTGAATATATTTTTACTAAATTAGGTAAAACCATAAATACTTTTTTATGATGATTATATTTAAAATTAAAAATTATTAAATAGCCCATCACCACCCAAGAAATACAACAACTTTAAAAAAATAATAATTAAGTGCTCACTTATCAAATAATTGTCTTAGTAGAGTTGATTCGTTGAAAATATACTACAATCTTTACTATGTAAAAGGTAATACTTTTTCAGCAAAACTATTACTTTTAAGGAAAGAGGTAATACTTTTGATGAAATAATTAATACCCACGGTAATAAAATAAATATCCCTTAAAACTAATACTTTTAAGGAAAGCGGTAATACTTTTGATGAAATAATTAATACCCACGGTATAATATAAAAGGTAATACTTTCTCAGCAAAACTAATACTTTTAAGGAAAGAGGTAATACTTAATGGAAGATGTAATACTTTTTGGCGAAATAATTAATACCCACGGAGGTAATACTTTTTCAGCAAAACTAATACATTTAGGGAGAGAGGTAATACTTTTGATGAAATAATTAATACCCACGGTAATAAAATAAATATCCCTTAAAACTAATACTTTTAAGGAAATAATTAATACCCACGGTATAATATAAAAGTTAATACTTTCTCAGCAAAATTAATACTTTTATAGGACAGAGCTAATACTTAATGGAAGAGGTTATTAGCAAAACTAATACTTTTAAGGAAAGAGGTAATACTTTTGACGAAATAATTAATATCCATGGTATAATGTAAAATGTAATACTTTTTCAGCAAAACTAATACTTTTAAAAAAAGAGGTAATACTTTTGATGAAATAATTAATGCCCACGGTAATAAAATAAATATCCCTTAAAACTAATACTTTTAAGGAAAGAAGTAATACTTAATGGAAGAGGTAATACTTTTGATGAAATAATTAATACCCACGGTATAATGTAAAAGGTAATACTTTTTCAGAAAAACTAATACTTTTAAGGAAAAAAGTAATACTTTTAATGAAATAATTAATACCCAGGGTATATAATGTAAAAGGTAATACTTTTTCAGCAGAAGTAATACTTTTAAGGAAAGAGGTAATACTTTTGATGAAATGATTAATACTAATGGTACTAAAATAAATATCCCTTAATTCTGGTTTCACCTCTCACAGTTTGAAAATCCCTAATTACCCATTTAGATGAAAGAATTAAAATCCATGGTGTAGTGACCCTTAATAACCCTAATAGAAAGCAAAAAGTTCAAGCGAAAAAAAAATGACCCACCAAAAAAGGGTACCAAACAAGTTAAGAGGCGAAATTTAATACAGGCACAAAATAGCACAAAACCGAGGGGATACCGGGGCTTGATACCGAACAATAGGGGCATTGGCAGTCAACTTGAACTCGCTCTTTAAGATTTTAAAGATATTGTGTATATACAAAAGATTTTAGTTGTTTTAAACATGATTAATTAAATTCAACGGTACTAAGTAATGTATAAAATACATTTTAATACGTCATAATGCCAAAATTTGTTCAAACATACTATAAATACTAGATAACCAACATTTTAACGAAAGAGGTAGTACTTTTGATGAAATAATTAATACCCGGAGGTAGAAACAAATTTCTTATTTGATTATATTTACTATTCCCTATTATATTTTGAATATCTTTAATTTAGTAGATAGACATATATTAGAATACAAAAAAAAAATTAAAACTTATCCAATTCGTTATTTTATTTGATTATATTTCTTATTTTCTAATTATATTTGATTATCTTTAGTTTTGTATATGATGAAAAAGGTAATAGTTTTGTTCCAAAAGTATTACCTTTTGCACGATATCGTGGGTACTGATTTTCTAAAAGAGTTCATTTAATAAAAGAATATAAAAAGAGTTTATTTAATAAAAGAATATATTTTAATAAACTCTTAAAAATTTGATGATGAGTATATTTTACTATTTAAGATAATTTGATAATGATTTGGATTACCCTCAAATTTTATCCACAAAAAATTATTAAAAATAAATAAATAAAAGACCCAAGATTTAATAAAAGATGAAAAGTTAAGTGTTTCACGTAATCTCTTTTTGTAATTGGTAAGAAGGTTACTAAAGTCTTTAACTAATTATATAACACAATAAAGTTTTTTCAACGCCCTTACTAATAAATATGTTAAAGTTGCGCCCCATTTTGTAATAAGAGCTTCAGGCGCGCCGTTAATACAAATTCAAATTTAAATATCAAATTAATACCCACGGACCACGGTATAATGAAACAGGTAATACTTTTTGAATAATAGCAAATACGTTTAATGAAACAGGTAATACTTTTGATAAAATAATTAATATGATTTAAAAATCTTAACTTGTAAATTTTTCTATCAAATGAATAAAATTTAGTAGTTTCTTCATTTATTAATTTATAACTTGTAAATTTATGATTTAAAAACCTTAACTTGTAAATTTTTCTATCAAATGAATAAAATTTAGTAGTTTCTTCATTTATTAATTTATAACTTGTAAATTTATGATTTAAAAACCTTTCTTCATTTATTAATTTAAGACTTGTAAATTTTTTTTAAAATACTCTTATTATTTCTATATCTTTCTTTCTCACTTAATCTAATATTCATAATTCTATTATTCTAAAAAATTCATATATTAGTTTAATTTTAACTACTATTGTAATTATGTTATTATATTATACTAGTTGAATTGTAATTAATAATTCAAATATTCAAATATTCTTATTATTTTTATATCCTTGAAGCTTGAATGATTGAATCTCATTTATCTAATTATTCCTAGTTCTATTATCTAAAAACTATATATTAATTAAGTTCAATTGTAACTATTATTATTCTAATTATATTATTATGTTGTATTATTTGAATTTGAATTAATAGTTTAATCATTATTTCAATAGAAATCAAATTTAAAAGTGGGATTACAATCGAAATTCGAAATTAAAAATCGGAACCGGAACCGTCCGGAATCGGAACCGCCCCCTCGGCGGTTCTGTTCCGGTTCCCCCTAGGGGGGGACCGTGAACCGGCAGTTCCGGAACCGTGGTCAAGGCTAACGGTACCATCTACTGGCCTAATGGTTCCAAATTCAAGTGATTTCTTTAAAGACATAAAGATGGAGTACTTCCTCCATTTACATATACAAAACTTGATCATTATGCAAAAGACTACCTTGATCAAAAGGAGTGACAAAAAAATCCCTCTTTTTATGGGATTTTGATAATGCACCTTCAGAGATACTAGCAATGAGCCCAGCTGTTGTCCTCTGTTTTCTAAAGCCTGAGGCTAAGATAAGCTTTATGGTTTGTTGAGTTCTGTAAATCACCAAACTGAGAATCAGACTTGTGATGCTGTGGCATGATTTTGAAGCAATTTGCCCGTCCATATTAGGGCAGAAACTAGTGCAGCAATTAGCTTGTACAGCAATACTTCGTTTCAGAGTGTGAAGGTAAAATTGTGATGTCCCTGGGCAGACCAAAATGATCAGCAGTTTGACGCCTAGCCTATTTGTAGCTACTGTTCCAGTTCGTGATGCATTGCCCTTCTTGTGCTCTTTACAAGCTATTTGCCTTTCAGGTTCATGGATTAGAAATCTGTTCCTCCACTTGTATAGCTTTCTATGCTGTTCCAGGATGTTGATGTTTTGCCAGGGGGCGATGCAGTCCGTACTCCTCTCCCATCCAGGTGTTGACAAAATCAGATTCCATTCGTTTTGTTCACATATCTTTTCTCCAGAAGCAAGCATCTTGTATTCTCCAGAATCACCATATACCTGCACCTTGCTCCATAATAGACAAAAACACAGGCAAAACAGCCCTAACAATAGCAGGCTATGGCCTAACAAGGAACTGCCCCGCCCTAACATCAGTAGGCTGGGGACTTTACCAAATCTATGGCAAACCATCCCTAACATCAATAGGATGGGGCCAGCTAATGGGGGGTTATGATTCCTTACTTGATGTCTTTTGGCATTCGGGTTAAGCCTTGTCAGGCTATCAGTGTTCTCCTTCTTGCACAAACTTGCGGCTTTCATTATGGATCAGCTCTAACAATTTTTATCACTGGGATCCCCTGTTTGTCTCTCATGATAATTTTGTTGAAATAATGGTGGTATGGTTCAGACCAACCATTTTTTGCGATCCATGAAGCAGCTAGATTAACCTCTGTTGGGCATTCTGTGATCGTACACATACTCTGAATATACTCCAGCTTCTACCATAGACTTGCTAACATCCATTGATTGGTTGATGTATTTATCAGTGCCTTATAGAGACCTTGATGACTAGTTTCCAACTCGATGTTCCAATTATGGTGGCTGCAAAACTTGATCCCTTGATAAGATATTTCCAGTAGGGCTTTGTACTCTGCAATCCCTTTGGGGTTTGTCCATTTATACTGATCGTAAAAAACTTTTTGGACCTCACCTCTATGATTTCTAATGATTCCAGTAGCAGCGAGGAGGTTGTGTTGTCGTTTGTTAGCCACATTGAGTTTATAACAATTCCGCCGCGACATTTTCCACTTCATAATTCTGATGTTAACCCTAATTCTGAAGTTCATCACAGCATCCCAGAAATTCCCCCAATCTCTGAGCTCCCAGTCTATCCGGGGGAACTTAGCTTTCAAGACCATAACACCAAATGTAGTGACTTTTGTAATAATATGTTTATGGTCTGTTTTGATTCCTTCAAATGTTGCTTTGCCTCTGGCTATCCAGATTTCCCAGTATATGATTGAAGGCAGCACCATCAGTAGGAATTTGTGTGCTGCATTCTTATGTCTAGTCTCCCACTAGTGCTTGCATTGCTGTTTAATCGAGTTTGATCTGCTGTGAACTCCCATTTCTGCTGCAAATTTGTTCCATACCTGTTTCACTAGATTGCATCTTGCAAAAGTGTGGTCAATGTTTTCTGCATTATCAAAACAAAAATAACAAACACAAGGCCCAATAAAGTTTAATCTATGCATGGACTCCCCCAATGGGATTCTACATTTGAGCATGCAATACATAAAAAATGAAATTTTAAGGGTTAACTGGGGTAACCAGATTTCCTGTATGGCATTTTGTTCTCTTCTCCTCTTACATGCTGGAAAGCAGAATTCATAGAGAAATCTCCATTCTCATTTAAGCTCCATTTCATTTCATTTATTCCCCTTAGTTTGGGGACTAGTGTGTTAGCAACTTGCCTCCTAAGTTCAGGGTCCAACTCACATAGTTTATTACTGTCCCATTAACCATTAATAATATAATTCCCAAGGCTGAGCTGATTAGGAGCCTCCTGGTATCCACACATTTTGCCTCTCCCCGTCCAATTATCATACCACATATGACACTTAGCATCTCCCACTTGGACTACAAGAAGCTCTTCAACCACATGAGCATCAGTTAGCATCCGTTTCCAGTTATGCGAATCCCCTCTATAATGTAAGACTTGTGAAGGGTGTTGTGCTCCACAGTATTTCCTCTGCATAAATTGAGCCCATAATGTTTGTCCCTTTCTGAACCTCCACTATAGTTTCAGATTCTAGGCAGAGATAATGTCCTCCAAAGCTCTCAGCCCTATTCCCCCCTCCTGAGTGGGATAGCACAAAGTTTCCCATCTGATCTAGTGATAGCTTTTCTGATCCCTGTTCTTCTGCCAAAAGAAGTTAGCACATAAAGCCTCAATTTGGTAAAGAACACTCTTGGAAGGTTTCATAGCCATAATTGTGTAGATCGGCATTGCTGAAAGAACACTTCTGATCAGTGTGATTCTGCCCCTTTCGTGAGAAAGTTAGAGTTCCAAGAATACAATATGTTCTTCACCTTCTGAATCAGCTCATCAAAATGTATAGCTTTTATTTTCCCATAATGGAGAGGAATTCCCAGATATTTAATAGGCCAAGAACCTTTCTGAAAATTTGTCACATTACTTATCAAGGTCTTTTTCTGGCTAGGAAGTTTATGGTGTATGAGATAGCAGCTTTGCTCAGCACTTATCTTCTGCCCCGAGGTGTCTTGATAATGTCTTAAATCTTCCATCAGTCTATTTAAGGAATGGGGATGGGCCGCTGAAAAAATGATCACATTATCCGCATAGGCAAGTGTGATATTTTTGGGCAGTTTTTAGGAACATAGAAAGCCGGCACTTGGTTCATGGACAGATTCAGAATTCTGGACAAATATTCTGATCCGATTATAAATAGTAATGGAGACAGCGGGTCACCTTGTCTAAGACCTCTCGTTATGTTAAACCACCCTTGTGGAGTTCCATTAATTAAAATGTACATCCATATATTGGAAATGAGTCGCCAAATAGAGTCAATCCACCTTTCCCCAAACCCCATGTTTCTCATCATTTGAAGAAGGAAAGACCATTCAACTCGATCATATGCCTTCTCCATGTCAAGTTTCACAGCAATGTTCCCATTTTTATTCTTACTTGATATGGAAGTCATGAGTTCCCTTGCCAGAAGGATATTGTCTAGGATCTGCCTTCCCAAAACAAAGCCACTTTGATTTCTGCTTATCAGTGAGGGCAAGATCTTTGCCAGTCTTATTGCCATAAGTTTTGAGATAATTTTGTTCCCGAAGTTGCATAAACTGATGGGCCTAAAATGGGTAAACATTGATGGATTGGTGATCTTAGGGATTAGGACAATAGAAGTGGCTGCCATAGCCGTGGGTATCTCCTCTCCATTCAAAAATCTATTCACTGCCAATAAGAGGTCCTCCTTGATAATACTCCAAGCACTCCTATAGAAATGGCCATTAAACTCGTCTGATCCAGGGACACTATTTTCATCAAGTAAAAACACCATTTCATTTAACTAATTAATATCAGTTTCAGCCATGAGCATCTCATTCCATTCAGCGGAGATCATCTGGGGGACAACTCCTTCTCTGATTACATCTGAGGTCTCCCCTACTGAGTATAGTCTAGAGAAGTATTTGACAGCTTCCTCACCTATCTCCCGGTTTCCCTCTATCCAGTTTCCTGGTTCTCCCTTAGTTCTTGCCAAATGCATTCTGGAGTTCCTTTGCTTCACAGCTGCATGGAAGAAGGATGTGTTTCGGTCCCCTTCATTGAGCCACTTCACATTAGCCTATTGAGCCCAAAATTTTTCCTCTCTGATATTGGCTAGTTTCAATTTTGCAGCAGCTTCATTGATAATTTCCCTAGAAACCGGATTCAACGCATCTTCAGCTTCAATTCTAGCCATCTCCTCCTCAGCCTTCCGAGTAGCTGAAAATATGTTTCTATAAGTGTCTTTATTCCACTGTTTCAGAGCAGCCTTGGTTCTCTTGATTTTCTCTACAAATTTCCTCAGGGGTCTGCCAGTTGTTGGGTAGTTCCAGGCTGTTTCTATCACCTGTAAATAACTAGGGTGATCAGTCCAAAAGTTCTGGAACCTAAAAGCTTTTATTCCTTTCTCCCTCTCCATTCCAACATGCAGGATCAGTGGTGAGTGATCTGAAGGCGTCCTGATACCATGCTGCACACTTATCTGAATATTATCCTGCATAAAAGGGATATTTACCAAGCATCTATCTAGATGTTTCCATACTCTTGCCCCTCCCCTCCTAGTATTACACCAAGTATACAAGGGTCCTGTAAACTGGGGCTCAATTAGTCTCATTTTATCCATGAATTCGTTTAATTCATATGTATCTTTAACAGTACAAGGCTTGCCCCCTTTTTTCTCTGAAGCATTAGCAATGCAGTTCCAATCTCCCCATAATAACCAAGGAATATGAGGCGAAGAGAATTTCTCCAAGGAGGACCAGAGGACCTCTCTTTCTTTGGCTGTATTCTTTGCATATACTGTTGACACAGTCACTGAATCCTGGAAGTCCGGATGGCTTATTCTGCAGGTGATGTGCTGTGCAGCAACTTCCAGTACTGGCTCACAAATGGTGCTCTTACAAATACCCAAATAGAACATTCACGGTTAGTAACACATGCATCAAAATTTAACCTTCTTCGCACTTTTTCCATATAATAAGAATCAGCAAAAGGTTCTACTATAGCTAATAGATTAATATGATATTTCCCTGATAATTTTTTTCACCCTATGTAGTTTACCTTTACCTACTATTCCTCTAATATTCCAAAAGGCTGTTTTAATCATCACAACTGATTCCCTTTTAACTAGTTTTTGAGTCCTTGGGCCTGAGTGTCATGCTTGACTCCACTTTAGCCCTGGACTTAGAACTTACTAGAGGAATTTTTTTACCAATCTTTAGTTGTTGAGCTCTTTGCTTTCCTATGGAACTGGACTTTGTTGAGAATTTTCCACCCACATGGTGCTCTATTCTCTGACTCTCCTCCTCAGGATCCGCCTGTAATTCCTGCAAATCAGAGGCAAATTTTACTTTTTTGATACTAGACGCAACAGGGGACTTATGAACAAGAATAGACTTAGCTAGAGGCAGTGTGAGGGATTGATCACTGCCATCTTTTTCTGTTGTCCCCATCTGTTCCAAAGGCATTTGTGATGCCACCATTAACTCTGATTGAGTATGTTTTATTTTGGCCTCTGATCCTGTTATTTCCTCCTCTTGGGGCCTCTCAGCCAGCAGTTCAGAGTGCTCGTTGATGTCCTCTGCACTATTTTCCCCCTGCACTCTATTTTCTTCTTACGCTTCTATGGCTCCCCCTTTTGGTATTGTAGGCAAAGGCTCTGATGCAGCAATTTCCTCCCCTTGGATCCTCTGAGTCATCAGGTCAGGTAGCTGATTACTATTTTCTCCTTCTTGTTCCACCTGTACGTTTGGCAATTCTATGACTAGCACCCCCTTGCGGTATCGTATGATTCTCAGTAGTGGGAACTACTGTATTGTTCCTTTACACATCCGTAGGAGGCTCATTGGTGGGTTCTAGTGTTGTATTTCCTTTCTCCTTTTCCCTGGAACATTCAGGGACTTCATTACAAACATATTGTGAACCATTTTCTATCAGGATTTCTTTTCCTTTTAATTCAGTTTCTTTATTGACTGTCACGATTTCCAGATTCTGCTGAGAGCTCGTGTTCTTTCTTCCTACTAAAGTCCATTCTTTTTGTGGAATTATTTGAACTTTCTGAATCTGTCTTGGTGCCTTCAAGGTTTGTCTTGGAGCCTTCAGTTGCTGGTTACACACTTCAGATCCATGGCCTAATCTTTTACATTTGAAACAGTATTGAGGCTGATCTTCCACCTCCATTTTCTGCCATTTCCCTCTTTCCTTACTTCCAATCCAGATTCTCTCTGGCACCTCCTTTTGTACATCCATCTCAACACACACTCGTGCCTCACTTGGCCTTACCATCTATAGTGCCGATGCAGATGCCACATCCATTTTCAATGATGTTCCAGCCACTGAAGCCAATGTGTACAGCCTTTTCGGATCAAAAAAGTGTACGGGTAGGAACGGGAATCTTACCCACACTGGCGATTAAGATCTGTGGATTAAATCCTTAGTCCATTTAAAGAGACGAGCTTGGAATCCAGCAAAATGCCAGACTCGCCGCATCCACATTCGCTGGAAGTCAGCTTCCTTATCAAATTTGAACAAAACGTGTCTATTGTCAAGCAATCCCAGGTAAACTTCTCCTAAAAATGCAGCATTTAGTACTTCTTTCCTCAAGATGTTCATTGCCGGGCGTCCCCATGAGAATTTACCGACCATTGTAAATTGGAATTTACTAGCGAGCAAATCTTCTTCTTCATCGGTTAATAGAAGCACTGGTTCTCCCTTAAAAGAAGCAATCGGTGTCTTCTTAACCTCTGCAAATGAGAGTGATACTCCTTTCTCCTTAGGTTGTCCTGCGGTGGTTGCATCCTTGTAAGATTTGGGCGGGCTCGGTTCCGGAGGTTTCTCCGGCACCGATCCCATCTGCGTTCTTGTCTGTGTGCAACGAATTTATTACCGTTGTGTTAAGGGTGAATGGTTTAGATAATTTGGAAATATGGTATGAAAGGCTAGGATACTGCCAGCGGGCCGTTTTAATGTGACAAGTCCACTATTGAGTTTCTGATAGCTTTTAGAGAGAGAAAAGTAGAGAGTAGTTTTGCACTTTCATCTCCTTCTTAATTTTATCAATCTCAAATTTTTCGCATACTCAATCTTCTTTTATAATATCCTTAACTTTTAAATTCTCAACAATATTATTTTTTTTGTTTGCCATTATTACATATTTATTTCATTTTATTTACCTTAATTATTTTGTTTTTTCCATTCTTCATCTAATTCTCATGGTTGGTTATTTATTTTAATTTATATTATTAGTTATTACTATTTCATTTATTTCTATTTATTTAATTATTTTATTTTACTGCAATAACGAACTTCAATTGACTAATACAACGTACATGACTTTAATTTCATTACAGATCAAATTTGTCGCAAAAGTTTTTATTGTTTAACTAGTACTATAAGACTATAAACTATAGTCGTTATACCAACGTGTTAAGCCTTATATGGAAAAAATACTTTATTTTACTATAAAACATATAGCTTTATTTAATATTTTATAAATTTGTATATAATAAATTTGTTCCATTTTACTATATTTTGTATGTACATGGTAATTAATATTTATACCAAAATTTTTTATATCTCTAATAAATGAGTTACTTTCCAATTATATGAAATTTGTATATAATGTTATTTTTTTTTTCAAATTTTTATTTTAAAATAATTCGAATCATAAAAACAATTGAAACCGGAATTGAAACTACGGTTTCAAAATCGTAACCATAACCGGCGATCCAATGGTTGTTTCTGATTCAACCCTTAGTTGAACTGTGCGAACCGTAATCATGTTTACATATAATCATTTCCCCGTCCTTTTTAGGTTTTACTCGTAATTTAGTTTATCTAAATGTCTAACAGAGTAATGAATATGAGAGAACATGGGTCTGGTTTATTGAGTTTTTTTTTTCTTGCTTTTAAGATTTTGCTTATAAGTTGTGGCCCGGTGACATACTACAGAAACAGTATCAGAAATATTATTACAGTTTTTCACAATAAAATTCAGTATACAATTTAAGTTTTAGAAACACAATAAATATCATCTCCTGTAGAATATAAACTATGAATTACATATACACATATATATATATATATATGCTTATTGCCAGTAATATATATAGAGAATAAAAACATGAGGACATTTGGACATCTCTCTGATATCTCCTGAACTATTCAGGCTTCCGGCATGTTAAAACGGAATAGTTGAGCAGCCCCTTCTGGTATGTTTCGAGCAACGACGGTGTTGTCAGCGCTTTTATACTCAAATGCTTCAATCATGTCAAGTCATTGGACAGAGGAACTTGAGTTGATCAATTGGGAAGTAATTTGAGTATGTATTCAATTAGTACAGCAGCATAGATATGGCTTTGTGATCATGAAAGGAACTTCCCAATTGCTTTACCATAGTATCTTATAAAGGTCATGATTTCGTTCCATGACAATGTCAACTTCCTCGCTGCTTGGAACAATGGACTAACATGGTAAGACCAGTCCGCAGTTTTGATATCCTAATGGCATAGAAAATATTGACATTAATTTAGTATGGAAGAAGGTGGAGATGAATCATACAAAGCTATAATATTCTAAAGTATCTTCACGAAACTACACTATCAATTATATGTCTATGCAACCAGAAAGTATTGGGTGGTTAAATAACAACCATCTCAACTGTTGAGTTGAAAGTTAAATCCTAATAATTTTCCACCATGTGTGCATGAGAACCAACACTATAATGATGTCATAATGTTGGTGAAAAAATATTAAGATTTAACCACTAACTGAGTTAGTGGTTATTAATCACCCAATATTTTCAGTTATGCAATTTGTGTTAGATTGATGGTAACAATGCAAATGCAAATTTCTTTCAAATATATACAAGCCAATAGTTGGTGGATTTAGAAAGTAAAATTCTCCGCGGTAATATTAATATATTACATAACATTAATTGTAAAAACTGTTGGATATTTAATATAATCCAATAATATGTTCTAATATAAGCCCAATAAATAATGAACCTTTGTGATTGGCCTGAATGGGCAAGAGTCTATTAGTTTTAACCCTAGTGTACCTCTATATATATGCTAGCTGGAGGCAGCACGCTAGTTATTCCAAATTAGATACATGGAGTGCAATGCTTCAAGCAATTGCATATTGAATTGCTTGACTTGAAACTCTAACAATCTTGAAGCATTAGAAAGTTAGAGTACTGTAGCAGCGACGATACTGTAGCGGCTGCGTTACTGTAGCGGTGGTATGTAGCGGCACTGTTCCGGCGGTACTGTAGCGGTAAACTGTGTCCAATTAGATTAAAATTGTCTTGTTTAGTTGCAGGAATAAAGTATTGTGAAAAGATGAAAAATTACCATTTGAAGTGGTAAACTTTGGATGTAATTCATGGAATTATTAACTGAAGTTGGAAGAAATCAAGGATGAATCAAGATATTGTTGACTAGAGTGATGAAACAGTCATGGATTTGGAGGATTTTGTGTAACAGATTGAGTTGTCTCTTGAGGAGTGTGGAGCTTATGTGGAAAAATCAAATTAGTTCCTAATTTCGTGGATTTTTATTGCTATATTTTGTTGCCACTATGTATTGCAGAATTCTAGGAATTTAGGTTAGGCTTTTTGATATATATAAAGGAGAAGAAGAGAAGCTTGGATGCAGCAATTATTTTTAGTCATTTTAATAGTAGTCCTGAATTTTATCCTTTAATTAGTCCAGAAAGTTCGTAATTCTATAATTCTTTTATTGAATGAACGAATTTAATTTAATTGCAATTCTATAGTGAATTTAATTTCCATTTCTCCTTTAAGTTCAAATTGTTTTCTCCATATTTGTTTTAATGATTAATGTTATAAAAATTATTTGCATTGCATACGTTGCTGATTAGTTTTATTCATGGGATTACTACATAATGATGTTAGGATTTCATTATGTTTATCCATTAAAAAAATCCCATGTTGTAATTAATGAATGTTGCGTATTTAGTTTAAGAAATGATCAGTAGTGCATTAAAAGTCTTTTACCTGTACTTAAATTCTGTTTTCATTGAGTAGATAAGGATTTAAGTGTCCTAACTCTAATTTAGTTCTTAATTGGATAAATCTATGCCTAACTACTGTATTTTTCACTTAAATATTTTCTAATCTTAATTTTCTTCTTTTTGTCTTTAAATTCGTTAAAGTAATTCTTTTAATTTAGTTTTAGTTAATCCCATTAATTTTTCATAGGATAATTTCATTCAGTGTTAAAATAATATAATTCTAGTACATTCATAATTAAAAGAGCAATAGTTCAAGTGGATCAGAATTGGCATAGGTGGAGTCTTTTGGAGCCCAACCAGCATCTAGTTGCTTAAACGTGGTCTTCACCAAAACACTAATAAGTTTTTTTTTTACCTTTTTCCTTTTTAGTTTAATTTTATTTTGTATTCAATAATTAGTTTAAGTGTTCTTTTAATTATGATTGTAGCTTAATTTTATTTTCCGGCATTAATAACGAAGTGCTAATTAAAATATGATCATGAGACCAAAATGTGCGTATTAAATTAACTTGAACAAATTCTAGAAATTCCCTGTGTTTAATAATGATGTTGCAATTAATTTAACCTTGATCACGTTCCTTTAATCTATGCAATGCCAAATTAATTTCCTATTAATTATCTGTAATTAATTGGTTAATTAATTAAGTGGTAAAACTACTATCAGGTAGGAGGGAATTAAAGGTTAGTAAATTATGACATACTATTCATGATTGTAATTTACTAAAATTGGATTTTTCTAATTACTAATGCAATTAAATCTTTAAATTTAGTGTTGACTGATTCCAGCTAAATTAAGATTTAATTAGGAGTAATTAATTTATAACTGATTCTTGTTAATTACCTATTAATTAAGAAAAAATTAGATTATGTCAGAGTTGATTCTCGATAATCTATAACCAATTGGTTTGTAAAAGTTAATTAATTTGTGAGTCAAGGATCGATCTAAGATTGATTAGTATTGATTTATTAATTGCCGGATTTTACTATTTGTCGGAATATAATTTTTGTGATTTTCTTTTGTTAATTCTAGATAATTTGATTAATTAATTTTTAAGCTTAGTTAAGTTGACACACTGAAATTGAATTGTGACATTGTGGAATTAACTAAAATTGATTGTATTTCCGTTCCTCGAGGGATCGACCCTACTTCCATGTGATATTTATATTATTTGAAGTAAGGCATTTAATTTGGTACTAAACGACCGTGCCAAAAAACTCATCTAAATTCATCAATCTTTCCATCCTGATTTCAAATGGTCCATTGTGCTCAAGTCCATCCACGGGCTGAAATGGGAAATCAATGGTTCTATACTTGTCATGCACAACAAACATGGCTTGTGGTTCAGTGTAAGGTTCACAATCAATGTATAATTTTTGAAGCAGATTGTTAAGAGTAGTACTGGTGCTGATCTCTGCCTTTGTGTATGTCCAAGCTGCAATCACTCCATTGGGTTTTTTAAGCACAAACTTCACTTGTTCATAGAAAGTTGGAAGATCAAACCATTGCATAGCTGAAGCAATGCTCACTAAATCAACACTTGATTCTGCTGCAATATTATCTTGCTCAAACTCAGCCACGGACATCTTAGGAGGGGTGCAATGGTATCGAATATTTGGAAGCTTCACTGCAAATTCCAACTGCTTTGGGCTTGTGTCTGCGGCAACAACATTCTTGTATATGCCAGCCAACTAATTAACAAAAATCATTGACAATCATTATAGTAAAATGAAACGAAAAAACTAAAGATATTTGGGAAAATCTTATCTGGGAAATGAATGGAAACTTACTGATCTTGCAGCCTGGCCATTACCAGTGCCAACATCCCAAGCAAGATCATGACACTGAGTCTTGGATGCAATGAACTGGAACAGCTCCTCTGGGTAAGTTGGCCGGCTTAAGGAATACTGCTTCACCTGTTTATTGTACAACTCTGCCATCTCTGATCTGCCTGTGGCCGGATTCAGTGAGTTCGTATGCAGGTCAGTGTTTACTTGTTATTGTTTGTTTGATGTTTGAATTTGTTTGGCCTAACCAAAGCAGATTTTTAGAAGTTAGTACGGAAGGAATACTTTTGTCCAATCTTCTTTATGTCCATTGTCCAGTGTCCACTAAATAAATATAAGAGAAAAGTTGGGTTACTTGGGTATGTTGGGAGATATATTTAGCATACTTTGACCAATTTTGTTGTCTATGGTCATTCCAAACATTGCCTCAACTTATTTTTGTTTCAATCCCAATAAATATATAACAAAGTATTGAGATTCTCAAATCTCATTAAAATAAGTTAGATGAATATAGTTTCCAATGCAATGTATTCATTACAAACTTGGAAACGTGCAAATTAAAAGCATTTATGACAAAGATAATGCCAATCAGATTTGATGTGCTGTAGAAAGAACAAAACAACATAAAAATTCAATTTTAACCTATTTCTGATTTTCGGATTGAACTCAAATTTTGTCCCATTTTTTCAGACATGAGTGTTTTTGTATCCACTTAGATCGTATTGGTTAATGATCCTCATTTCGATTGTTTAAACAGACATGTCCATTCTCAGTTAGTTCAGGTATTGGTCTAATTGAGTGGTTAGGGAGTTAACATTTAAACTTTCACATTTAGATTTCAATTTTTAGGAGAGACGCGTGAGTGTGGGTATAAAAATAAATAAAAAAAAGAATTTGTATTAAGGGCGCGCCTCAAGTCTTTATTATTAAATGGGATGTAACTTTAATATATTTATTATTAAGAGCGTTAAAATATCTATATCAGTTTAAATAATTAACCAATGACTTTATTATCCTTTTCATCGATTAAACAATTCATCACAATCAAAACACTTATTTTCTTTATCTTTTTATTACTAAAATATATCGATCTAATCATTAACTATATCTTAAAACTCTTTATCACTTACTGTTTTATAATTGTTATCAATAAATTTTCATAATAAGTTACTTCTTTTATTCTTTTATTACTGAAACACATTAATCTAATCATAAACTATTTTACCATTTTTTTTTGGGAAAACTAACTTTTATTAATAAAGAGCAAAATATGGTGTTGGGTATAGGGGTGATATCGAGCCGAGCCGAGCCCGAGCTTTAGGGTGTTCAGGCCCGGCTCGTTTATTAGTCGAGCCTAAAAATCTGTTCGTGTTCGTTTATTTATTAAATGAACGAGCTCGAGCCGAGCTTTACGCGAACCGAGACGAGCCCGAGCTTTGTTCGTGAACACTTCCCGACTTGAATAAAAATGCATAATTTAGTTAAATTAATATATTTTGTCTCTTTACATAAATGTACAAATTTAATTCAAACTCATATATAATGATTTGTGTGCTTATATGTATAAAAAATTGATTTGTTCTATTATTTAAGAGTTTTACTTAGGGTATATATTATTTATATTGTATAATTTATACTTTAACTAAATTCTTAACAAGTTGTTGACCAACCTAAACGAATCTTTCACTTGTTTGTTGATTTATTATTCATTTATTAACCCAACGTAAAGTTTTGTTTGTGTTCACTTGTTTATTAAGTAGACGAGATTCAGTGGAACTTTAACCGAGTCGATCTCGGTCTTGTTCATAAAGGTTTATGTTCGTTCTCACCACCGTATAGTGTGATTTATGTGTCAATAAATATATATATATAAACCCAATTATATATTTCTATTGTTTAATAGTTTTATTTCGTGTATAAGTTCAATATATATTATATAATTAATATTTTAACCAAGCTTTTAACGAGCTTTAACCGAGTTATGAACGAGCTTTTTAACGAGCTGTTCATGAACGTAAACTAGCTTTCACACATGTGTTCATTTATTGTTCATTTATTAATCGAGCCTAAAATCTTGTTCGTGTTCGTTCATTTATTAAATGAACGAGCTCGAGCCGAGCTTTTATCGAGTCGAGCCCGAGCTTGTTCGTGAACGTTCGTGTTCGTTCTCAGCCCTAGTTGGGTATACCCAATCACACCGTTACACGCAAAAGGCTATATATTTAGATTACTACTCCATTACATGAAAACCGAATAAATGAGCAAAATTTAGAACCCAGCTTCATTATATGAATCATATAGCTATCTACGGGGAAGGAGAAAGACTCTACTTTGGTCAAAACCAAAGAGAGGATTTCTCCCTCCCCGCCAAAATACCGCACCGAAGGTATGATTACCCAAAGTACTCACAAAATCAGGAGTTCATCAAGAGCAGTCAAAAATTTTGAGCTATATGCACACATATCATTTATCAGTCTAATTACAAATCGACCAAAAAACCTGCTTAACAAATTTATGCAGACATCCGCATTTCATGGAAATCCAAAGCTCCAGGTCCGAAGCTGTCTAGGCCTAGTCAATGACTCATCATAGCAGCTTCCATCAAATGTTAAGCTTACCACGTCCTCAAAAAAGCAGCCCCCTTTTCAGAATTACCAAACATAGGACAAAATGCCAAAATAGACCAATGATCATGCCCCTCATCTAAATGTAATTGTCACAGCAAATGGCCCAAAATGCCTCCAAATGGAGGCCATTCAGAGCATGCATCCATCAATTCAGAGTTCTGATCTGGCGGAGATACCACCAAGTCCTCAAAGACAGCCCCCTATCCAACAGGACAGACATGCCAAAGCAGACCAGTGTTCATGCCCCTCATCTAAATGTAATTGTCACAGCAAATGGCCCAAAATGCCTCCATAAGGAGGCCATTCAGAACTTGCACTCACCAACTCGGAGTTATGATCTGGCGGATAAACCAAAGTTACCAACAAAACAAAGCTCCTATTTCATCGAAGCCTTGATATAATTCAGAGTAAAACAGCACAAATTTTCAAGTTCAACACAGGGTAAACCTATTCCCTGATGAATGTGCTTGCAGCATCATAATTTTTTGATGTTGTGTTATTTAATCATTTTTTTAATTTTAAATATATTCATGAAAAAAATTTATGATTTAAGATAATTTAATAATAAATATATTCATGACAAGAAAAAATTATGTTTTGAAAGATTTTGACAATGATTATATTTTGTTATTTAAGATATTATAAAAAATCTTAAAAATTAAAAGAGTTTGATGATAAGTATATTTTATTATTTAAGATAGTTTGATATTGATTTAAGTTACTATCAAATTTTATCCACAAGAAATTATTAAAAATAACTAATAAAAGATTTTTGATAGTAAAAGATAGAAAGTTAAGGTATTTAACGTAATCTTTCTTATAATTGATAAGAAGGGTACTAAAAACTTTTATTAATTATATAATATAATAAAGATATTTTGACGTCCTTAATAATAAATACATTAAAGTTATACCCCATTTAATAATAAGAGCATGATACCCACCCTTAATACAAATTCTCCAAAAAAAAAATAACACTAGTTCAAACACAAAGAAAAATCTTCTTCAACCTTCATGAATTTTGCATGTCTCCGAAACTTCTTTCTTGTTTAGTTGTCCACATTTTCCTGGTGTCTATCATTACGCATGTATAAACACGTGTAAAGCAGGTTCATGTATGTAAGCAAGACAACGGTTTCGGAACTGGCGTTCCGGTTCCGTCCCGATTCCAATTTTGTTCCATTTCCGACTTTTTTTTTCGATTTTCAGTTTCAAATTTCGATTGTAATCTCACTTTTAAATTTGATTTCTATTGAAATAATGATTAAACTATTAATTGAAACTCAAATAATACAACATAGTAATATAATTAGAATAATAATAGTTACAATTGAACTTAATTAATATATAGTTTTTAGATAATAGAACTAGGAAGAATTAGATAAGTGAGATTCAAGGATATAAAAATAATAAGAATATTGAAAGAATATTTGAATATTTGAATTATTAATTAGAATTCAACTAGTATAATATAATAACATAATTAGAATAGTAGTTAAAATTAAACTAATATATGAATTTTTTAGAATAATAGAATTATGAATATTAGATAAGTGAGAAAGAAAGATATAGAAAGAATAAGAGTATTGAGAGAATGATCAAACTATTAATTGGAATTCAAATAGTATATTAGCATAATATAATAATAGAATTAGGATAATATAAATTAGAAAATTAAGTTGATATATTGTAAGCTCTAAGGCAACCTAAGAGGGGGGGGGGTGTGGGAATGAATTAGGTTTCTAAAAATTTAGTACACTAATCAAATCAAATTCAACAACTATGAGTGAGTTGTGTGAATTGCAACAAGTGTAGTATTCAACAACAATTATCCAATAACACAGTGAATTAATAATCCAATCCAATTGCACCAATTCAAAGCATAAACAATATATGATAATGGCAAAATTGAAAACTGTAAAGAGAGAAAATGCAATCAATTTAGAGTGGTTCAAGACTCCCCCTTGAAGTGCTCTACATCCACTACCTAAGTTTTCCAACTTAGGATTTCAAACCTTTCCACTATGATATGATCTCCTTTCAGTTGTGAGATCAAAATAACCACTTTTACAACCAAACAAGGTTCTACCTTCTCACTAGCTATCCCAAGCTATGAGTTCTAGGTTTTTACTCTCACTTGAGAACCTTTTACAAATCCTTACAATGTTTGTTTAGAAAAGAAATGACAGCCCTCAATTAGGGTGAATAAGATGAATTGAAGCTCACAATATGATTCCTACAATAACAATTACAACTCAAAATATATAGCTCAAGAATGAAATGAAATACTCAAGAAAGGCTCAAGAACTTTTAATCTTTTGGTTCTTGTAAAATCAAAGTGTAGTGCAAGAGTTGTAGAGAGTGTTTTTCAGATTAGAAGCTCAAGGAATCAAGGGAAGAGTTGTATGAACGTTTGTGCATTTGGTGGTATTTAAACCCTCTAAAAAAATGACAAAAAAATGTATATGTTTGACTTTTAAAAAACTAGCCGTTATTTGAAAATCTGAGTTTCGGACGCTAGTTTCGGACCCTGGGAGGCGTCCGATCCTAAGTTTCGGACGGCCGAAACTTTCCTGAGGCGTCCGAACCTAAACTACTGAGAGATTGATTTTTCACCAGAGTTTCAGACGGTCAGATGACCAATGAGAGGCATCCGAACCTAAGTTTCGAACGTCCGAAACTCTGCCCTCAGCGTCCGAACCTATTTTTCTCAAACTTGTTTTCAATTTTCGTTTTTCAAATCATTTGTGCAACTATGTGTGACTTTGTGCAAGTATGTTCCTTATTTCTTTTAAATGCATTTGAAAACTAATAACATTTTGAAATCATTTTTACTTGAGCCTTAAAGGAGTAAAACAATTTCTTGAGCTATTTACATAATTAGGGTTTAGGGGTTGGGAAATGACCTAATTTACCAACTTTGTATCTTTTGCACTTCCAATTCTTTCTTCATGCACTAAAGTTCCATGCTTGGCTTCTCTTGAATATCTATCACATTGAGACACTTATTTGAACCATTAGCATAAACATAATTGTTTGTTAGACATCAAAATAAGTAAGATTAAGACCCTAGGTCTTTACATATATAATATAATTGGATTAATAGTTGAAATTGAAGTAATATATGGAGGTTTTAGAAAAATAGAATTATGAAGGATTACATAAGTAAGAAAGAAAAATATATAAATGATAAGAGTATTGAAAGAATGATTGAACAATATAATAATATAATTAGAATAATCAATTAAAAAAATTGATACCCTAAACCGTAAACTATAAATGTTAAAACTTACAATATAAAGATTAGAAACCTAAGAAATTATGTGATGAAAATGAAGTGGTATAGAAATATTTATATAAATTTTTTTTTGGCTGGTTCCAGAACTGCCAGGTTCGATTCCGGTTCCACAAAATCAAGAACCGGAACCGAATAGTCCATGGACGGTTCGATTTCGGTTCCGGTTTTGTGGGCCCACGGTTCCGGTTTCGGAACCGACCATGTGGCCATCTCTACATGTATGCGATGTAATTCATATATAAAATAGACAATTAATCATGTGATTTAAAATTGAATAAGTAGTGAAAAGAACATGATATTTTTTAATATTAAAGTGTTACTTTTAATGTTAGACTGATACTTTTATATGTTTTAGCGATACTTTTAATATTATCAATTATACTTTTTAATATTATAATAATACTTTTAATCTTACAATGATACTTTTAATGTTATCACTTCGTTATAGACAATTGCAATTGTACCCTTCATTATAGACATTTGCACACTTATTAACGAATAGGTAAAATAACTAAAACCTCTCTAATTAATAAGATAAGCCTTAAAACCTGTAATTAATGCATGTGATGAAAATGTTTGTAATTAATGGTCATAAATATTTAAAGAAGGGTACAATTGTATTCTCATATTAAAACGCCATTTAATTTACAAAATTAATAAAAATCTAAAACATCAATTATAAATGGAGTATGCTATAATAATACTTTTAATGTTATCTCTGATACTTGTTAGTGTTATTGTAATATTTTAATACTATTAATGAAACTTTTTAATATTATAATGATACTTTTTAATGTTATTATTGATACTTTTTAATATTATAATAATCCTTCTTAATGTTATATTGATATTTCTAACTTTATCAATTATATTTTTTAGTATTATAATAATACTTTTACAATGAATAGAAACATTAAAAATAGTGAATAGTAATACTTTTTAATTTAAGAGTAATATTTTTAATGTTATTAGTTATACTTTTTAATTTTGTTAGCAATACATTTTAATTTTACCCATTGGTATTTTTTCTATGCGAGGGTAATACTTCTTAACCCACTTCTGATATGTATTACTTTTAATCTCACTGTTATATTTTTTGGAACCTCTTTAACCTGATATGATTTGGATCACATTCATATATAAACTACGTGGTGCTTTATATGTATGTAGTTCACAATGCTATTCTTAAAAGATAATTGAATAAAATCATGGTCAGCTGTCAGCATACTATATGACTTGCATTATGTGGTAATGCCATTTCAATTTGTTAGAATTAATGGGTACACTCATGACAGAAAACCAAAGGTCTTTGGTTTTAAGTAAACCAAAGGTCTTTGGTTTTAAGTAAACCAAAGGTTTTTGAGTAAAACTAAAGGTTTTAAATAAACCAAAGGTTTTTGAGTAAAACTAAAGGTTTTACGTAAACGTAAAAGGTTTTTAGGAAAACTAAAGGTTTTCTATCAACTATAAATAGCCCTAAAAGGTAACAAACTAAAAAATGGGTTTTTGGTTTGTTACAAGTAACAACAACAAGCAAGAAAAACTAGGTTTTTCTTGTAATCTCAATCTCAAGGAGCAAATAGGTGGTGGAACTGTAATCTGCGCTCGATTCGTTAGTGGTGCAGATTCCACTAGTATACAAGATTCAAGAACTGTGATCTGCACTCGATTCGTTAGTGGTGCAGATCCACTAGTATACAAGATTCTAATTTCCGCTGTGCAGAGGTTGACTGGACGAAGGTTAGTATTCGATCAGTTGCCTTTATTTGGATATATGCGTATTATCCTTCATTGGTATCAGAGCCAAGGTTTCAAATTATACATGCAGATTTCTTTGAAAATTTGTTCTTTCATTATGAAAAATATATGTTATTTTATCATAAAAATCTGTTTGTATAATTTTTTATTAAAACCACCACTACTATTTGTTAGTTTTCTGTGGTATTTCGGCATATGTTGACGAGAAATGACTTATATGGAGTTATTTTTAATCGTAAATTTGACCTCACTAAAGAGTCCAGAACGTGGATTAACCTTGTAATCCGCTATTCTGAAGTCAAAAATGAACCCCAAAAGTGGCGCATGTTGCACACATGTCGCCGACTGTAAGTGTTGCAAAATTGCACCACTCGAACGAATCAAGAAGCGACAAATGTCACTGATGGCCCAAATCTGGGACCTAAGGGTCCACAGAAACGTGGATAAACAAAAATATATATATTTTTGATTAACTAGAAAGTGTTTTTTAATTAATTAATTGAAATTAGTTTTCAATTAAAATTAAAATTAAAATTAAAATTAAAAAGATAATTAATAATTAATTGAAAAATATTTCATTAGTAATTATTGATTACATCAATTGAATTTAGTTTCAATTACAAAATCTATATTCATTAATTGATTGAAAATGTGTTTCAATTAATTAATATATAGTTGAAAAGTGTTTCAATTTGTTAGATTATTTAATAATTTATTGGAAAGATGTTTCAATAATTATTAATTAATAATAATTTTTGAAAAAGAGTTTTTTTCAAAAATTGAGAATATATCCCGTGTTTAAAACTTTCTTCAAGTGTTGATTGGATGCTTTGATTATTGAAATTGGTTTTCAATAATGGGAATTACTTGAGAGTAATAACCATATTTTTCTGTGATTATGTTGCAGAAAATGGTTCTTATGTATCGCACACCAACAGTAGCGAGAACCGAGCATCAAAAGAGGATTTTGTGTAAACTCTTATCTGCACTTGAGAAAATAAAACTGAATGCCCGTGTCCGGATGAATGATCTGGATAGAATCATGCATCATGTTGTATGTTACAACAGAATGATGCAACTATGCATATGGCATGGACGGCTTCGTTTGGGTTCTGATGACTTACTTCTAAATGAAGTAATCGTTGATTCGTTCAGAAATCCTGAATTAAGAAACTTGATGTTACATGCTCGTGGGCTTGGAACGCGTTCTTATTCATTCATGTTGAAAAGATTTTTTAGTTTTCTTTTGCAAGATGGGGCTCAAACGTCAATCAATCCTCATGAGAGGATGATGTTAAGAAGAGGGAGGACTGTGCCTCGTATCCTCTCCACTAGTGAGGTCGTTTATGAATTACCACAGTACATTGAGGCACAATTGGATGAGTCCATGCCTATCACACGTAAAAGAATCATGAGGCTTACGTAGTATCTTGATTGATTTATGTTATTGGATTATTGTTGCTATGTTGGATGGGATTTTTTTTTATGCATATTATTTTTCCGCTTATTTCATAATTTAAAGTTTTCTGTTACTTTATTTTTGCTTGTGATTACTTAGGCATGTAAAATAATATTTAGATAAAATAAAATTCCTAATGTTCCAACATACAACTAGAGTTAAATGAACTCAAGTTTAGGGTAATGTGTACCCAAGTTATCCAATAACAAATTACTATGCATAAAACTTTTAACAAGTAAAATGTAGTACTAGTTTACTGGAGGGTGATTGGAAACATAGTGACCTCTTCGAATCTAGGACCAGTATGAAATTTTATAAGTTAAAAGGTAAAATGCATAGTAATATCGTATATTGCCTATTTCTCCATAATAAGTGCAACTTTTGTGACCATTATAGGTCTTAGTGACTAAAATGGGAACTGCTAGTAAAATCCATAGTTGCTGAATTGAACAAAGACCTTAAATTAAATGATGATAATTATGAGGTCTGGAGCATGAAAATCCAGTATGTGCTAGAGGAGCAAGAGGCACTCGAAACACTCAGTGCGATTATGGAAGAACCTGAGGATGAAAACACTGCCTAACACCAGCTGGATAAAGAGGTTTATCTTGCTTGGAAGAAAAAGAATTCCAATGCTCGCATCATTCTGCTCAGTGCAATGTCTGGTGATATTGCCAAGGAATTTAAAGTTTATGACAAAACAATGGATCTGTGGAATGCATTGCGGGAGAAGTTTGGGGGTGTGTCCCTAACCAAACTCCGGTCATTGACTATAAAATTCGACACTTACAAAAAGCATCCTGATTATACCATGAAGCGACATTTACGAGAAATGTCCAATATGATCAGTGAGCTAAATGGTGCAGGTCATACGTTGACCGAAGAGCAAAAAATTCAAGCTGTTATCCAATCATTGCCCAACAATTGGGAGCATATGAAGATGCACCTAACTCATTCAGTAAATGTAAAGACATTTAAGGATGTTGTACGCCATTTGGAACTTGAGAAAGATCGACTTATGTTAGTCTGAGTGAAATCTGAAGTTCACACCACAAGCTCCAATGTTGTTGGAAAGAGTTCCAATACGAAAAGCATGGGGTACAAAGGCAAAGGAAAATCGACTCAAAGGTCGAAGAAACAGTAAACAGGGCAGAAACAAATAAGGTCCAAAAGAAATGTATCTAGTACAGTATTTCTTTCTGAATCTAACCCTTTGTGGGTTGTGGATTCAGGAGCAATGGACCATGTGACGAAGGATCGTGATACCTTCATTGAGTTTCGACGATTATCTTATGGTGCAAGGTGGATTTATGTAGGAAATAATGCCAGGATTGAGGTCAAAGGCATTTGGACTTGTATACTTGTCATGCGTGACGGTCGCACATTCCTTCTACATGATGTCCTTTATGCTCCTTGTATTCGTAGGAATTTAGTTTCTGTCTTAGTTTTAATGAAAATGGGATTCAAATTATTTTTTTCTGACAATTTTGTCAAGTTGTTTTTGGATACAACTTGTTATGGCCATGGTTATATCATGGATGGTTTTATTATTTTGGATGTTGAATATTTCAATTCTAATAATAATGCTACTTCCTTAATTACTTCAATAGAGAATGATGTAATGATTTGGCATGCTAGATTAAGCCATATTGAACAAAATCGAATGAGTCGATTAGCCAAAGAAGGTTTATTAGGTAATATTGATAAAGTCGAGTTACCTAATTGTGAGCATTGCCTATAAGGAAAAATGACTAGAAAACCATTCGGAAAAGGAACCAGGGCAGACACTCCATTACAATTAATCCATTCTGATGTTTGTGGTCCAATGAATGTGAGGGTAATGCATGGGGCCTACTATTTCATCACTTTCATAGATGACTATACAAGATATGGTCAAATCTATTTGATTTCTCATAAGTCTGAGGCTTTGAGTTGTTTCATGACTTGTATGAATTTAGCTGAAAATCAATTAGATAAGAAAATTAAGGCTTTGAGAACCGATCGAGGTCGGGAATATCTCTCATGTGAGTTTAAAGCTTTGTGTGATGAAAAAGGAATTGAACATCAGTTGTCCATTCCTCGAACTCCGTAACAAAATGGTGTTGCGCAAAGAAAAAATCGAACTTTACTTGACATGGTAAGATCGATGATGGCACAAGCAATTTTACCCATTTTCTTTTGGGGAGATGCGCTACAAACTGCAGCCTATGTTCTGAACCGTGTGCCCTCCAAGTCTGTCACCTCTACTCCATATGAATTATGGACTGGACGTAAGCCTAACCTTAGTCTATTGCGACCTTGGGGTTGTACTGCGTTTGTCCACAATACCTCAAGTAAATATGGCAAATTAGGCCCAAGAGGTATAAAGAGCATCTTTATTAGATACTCTGATGTATCAAAAGGATATGACTTTGTGGGTGAACAAGACAATGGTACGGTGACAGAGTTTGAATCACGAGACATCACATTCATTGAAAATGAATTTCCTAAGCTAGGTCATATAGGTCAAGAGATCACATTCTATGAAACTCAAGAAGAAGAAGCGTCAGGATCACTCTATTCGAGTGGGAGGTTTTTTTTTTTGAGGATGAAGTGTTTGAAAATGTCAATACTTCACCTCTAACTGATGCGAATGTTCCTAATCCTGAGTCTAGTGGAAGAATAGATCCTAATTCCAGTGGGAGTAGGGATTTAGATCCTAGTTGGACTATACCGAATTATGATGAATATCAGAGATATGTTTATCAAGATTCTGAACCTCGACTGTCCACTAGAAAGAGAGATGTACCTCAACGGTTTTGAGATTATGCCTCGAGTGAAACTCTCTTACTTGACCTGCTAAGGAAAAATGGATTAAAGCAATGGATGGGAATAAGTGGATTCTCAAAATCAAAAGAAAGGCTGATGGTAGTATCGAAAGGTACAAGGCCCGCCTAGTAGCTACCGGGTACACACAATAGGAAGGGATCGATTATGAAGAAACTTTCTCTCCTGTTGTGCGATTCATTTCGATAAGGTTAATTCTGGCTATTGTAGCAAATTTAGACTTAGAGCTACATCAAATGAATGTAAAGACTGCTTTTCTCAATGGAGAACTAAATGAGGAAATCTATATAGATCCGCCTATAGGTTATGTCAAACAAGGCAGCGAACAAAAGGTTTGCAGATTGTTAAAATCAATCTATGGTCTTAAGCAGTCATCACGACAATGGTATATTCGGTTTCATAATGTGATCATTTTGTATGGTTTCACTATGATATACGAGGACCATTGTGTTTACATAAAACGCTCTGGAAGTAAGTTTGTTATTTTAACTTTGTATGTAGATGACATACTCATAGCTGGAAAAGACTTATCTTATATGAATCAAATAAAGAATTGGTTATTGTCCAATTTTGAGATGAAGGATATGGGTGATGCAGCTTACATCCTTGGAGTTAAGATTTCAAGGGATCGTTCGAGAAAATTGTTGTCACTCTCTCAGGAGAACTACATCAATAAGATTCTTGAACATTTCAATATGCAAGATTGCAAACCCATAGACACCCCTATGGCTAAAAATGACGTCCCGACAAAGAAAATGTGTCCTAAAATGTCAGAAGAAACTAAGCGTATGGAAAAAGTTCCTTATGCTAACGCTGTTAGCAGTCTCATGTATGTCATGTTCTGCACAAGGCCTGATATCTGTTTTGCTGTTGGAATAGTAAGCAGATATCAGACCATTCCCGGTGAAGCACTTTGGAAAGCAGTTAAGAGAATCTTGAGATACTTGAAAGAAAATCCATTTTTTGGTTTTGTTTTCTTACTTGGCAATGGTGCCATCTCTTGGAGTAGTAATAAACAAACGTGCATTGCCTTGTCCAATATGGAAGCTGAGTTTGTGGCACTCTCAGCGGCAGCACAAGAGGCAGTGTGGTTAAAACGGTTTATCAACCATTTGACAGTCACTACCTCAGAAAAATCAGTGACTGTTTATAGTAATAGTCAATCGTCAATAGCTTATACTAAAGATCCTAAATTTCATAATAGGACCAAGCATATTGACATCAAGTATCACTTTGTAAAAGATTTAGTTGCACATGGAGAAATAGATTTGAAATACATAGCTATGAGTGAGATGGTAGCAGATCCTCTCACGAAGCCATTAGCTAGAAATGTTTTTGAGAAACATGTTAAAGTTCAAGGTTTATGTAAACTTTGATTTTGTATTTCACGAATTGTTGTTTTATCAATTTTGATATTCAGCTTCAGCAATATACGAGTGTGAATATTATATTTGTATAATATTTACTGAGCATGTGGAACGGAGCTAAACCCTCTCACACGGGGTTACCCTTGTTTTGTAAATTAGTTTTACAAAGACAGGGATGAGGTTGTATTTTGAATCAAAATTGCTATGAGGTGCAATCAAGAGCGTGTTCAAATTACAGTACCGTCTTATTTTAAGAACAAGATTAGTCTTGTCAAGATAAATAAGATTTTTTGCACTAAATGTGTATCAAAACTAGATTGTTTGTCAACTAGTAATAAGTTAAGACTTATTTGTTCCGTTCTTATTGCCTAGAGGAACCCTATGGTAATGAGTGCCGAAGGGGGTGTGTTAAGACATATCTTAAACTGATCTTCTAGTATGGTGTTAATTTCATAACATATAAGTGATATGTTAAACATGCGCTCTTTTATGAGTAAATAAAAGAAAGAACACCATAACACATGTTTTCATGCCATGTGTGCAAATCGACCATGGGAAAGGAAAATGACTTTAACTAAAAGTAGATCTCAGATTTTCCTTGTGTGGGTCCCAATCTAGAACCATGGTTCATGGAATCCTACCCTTAATACCCTTAACATATTCTTGAAGTAAGGTGTGATATTGACTAATTTGGGAAATGTGCCAAGAGGTCATAAAAAAATTTAGGCCTGACGGACCTGACTGGTAAAGTGAGTCATACCTTATGAATGGAAGTATGTAGGAGGGGAAGATTACTTTGTAAGTCACATTCACGAGTTATGTTATTCACCGGCATGCCTATTATGAATATTTTGAGAAATATGAACATAATAGTGAATACAGAAATTGTTTTTGAGATCATGTGTGAAACATGGATGTGATAAAGTAATCTGGGGTAAGGCATACACTTGTTGCATATTCGAAGGACAGAATCTGTAAACGAGATGCTATATATCCCTAACAGGTGTATAGCGCTAGCGCTCTCGTAGTATGCTGGTCGCACAGCCTATTTGCTTGTATGAATGAGATTTTGAGAACGAGATAGAAACATTTTCCGTCATGTGTGAGTGGGAGATGTTAGAATTAATGGGTACACTCATGACAGAAAACCAAAGGTTTTAGGTAAACCAAAGGTTTTAGGTAAACCAAAGGTTTTAAGTAAACCAAAGGTTTTTGAGTAAAACTAAAGGTTTTCAGTAAACCAAAGGTTTTTGAGTAAAACTAAAGGTTTTACGTAAACCTAAAAGGTTTTTAGGAAAACTAAAGGTTTTCTATCAACTATAAATAGCCCTAAAAGGTAACAAACTAAAAAAGGGGTTTTTGGTTTGTTACAAGTAACAACAACAAGCAAGAAAAACTAGGTTTTTCTTGTAATCTCAATCTCAAGGAGCAAATAGGTGGTGGAACTGTAATCTGCGCTCGATTCGTTAGTGGTGCAGATTCCACTAGTATACAAGATTCAAGAACTGTGATCTGCGCTCGATTCAATAGTGGTGCAGATCCACTAGTATACAAGATTCTAATTTCCGCTGTCCAGAGGTTGACTGGACGAAGGTTAGTATTCGATCAGTTGCCTTTATTTGGATATATGCGTATTATCCTTCACAATTTAATGCTGACATGGAAAAAAAGTAAAATAGTAATGGCAATGAATGTGAATATTTTTATGGATGTTGATGATTTTATTTAATTATGTGAATTTATATCATCACTTATTCATTTATTTGTTTATAAATAATGTTAATTTATTATGTGATGATAAAAGTTGAAGTGAATGGAATTACACTCGGAGTCTTATGTTGGAATCCCTATTACAATTTACAAAAATATGTCACGTTTATTGAACTAAAAATCCTATTACGTCATTAGTGAACCCTATCGAGTAAGGAATAAGTATTAAATACTTAATGTGATTTATATAAGTAAAATATGATTTGCAATAGGGAATGCAATAGAAGATCCTTTGGAATGAAATTATTACCTTAAAAATTCATACTTCCTACATTACTTTTAAAAAAACAAATCATTCAACAATTACTTAATTTTGATATCAATCAATTATCTTTAGAAAAATCATAGTAAAGGCCGATTGGATTTGAGGGACATGATAATTTGACATTAGCGAACTTGCATTTGCATTATTGTTTACTTTTTAGGCCTACTTTTTTTAATTTACATTTAGGCTCAAACAAAATTGAGAAAAAAAATTTAACTTTAGCCACATCGGATTTATTTTTAAAATATGAAAAAATGTCCCATGTAACCATATAAATATCTTGTAAAGTATAGATTGCAAACAAAGTTCATGATTAAAATTAAACTTAGAGATACAGTGTTAATGAATTTTTAATTATAATCACACTAATTCAAGCATTTTCGTTGTGTTAGCTTTCTTAGGTCGAGTTGTCCCGTTTTAGTTTGTCTGGTTGATAGAGTTACTTTAGTTCTCAATTCTCATATATTTTTGTTGTCTCCTTGTTAATTATCTTTTCTTACCAATTTTCCTTCCTAATTAGGAATTCTTTAACATGAGGCTGATAGGTTAAATTATATTTCATGCCACATCTCGGTGGGCTGAGTAGCAATCAAGACCAGTCAACCATTAACTTATGCAAAAATATTTTCGAAAGAAAATAGTTGGAGAAACACCCCTAATTTTCTTTTGAAAATAAAACCTCAAAAAGAATTGTTGTCCAAATCCTATACAAATTTTTTTTCCAAACTATGGCACAGTTTTAATATGAAATAGTATCATCTGTATTATTGTTTAGTACATATAGCTTGTGGTGCAAATCTATTTTGGATGGATGGTCTCAAATATTTCAACTTCTATCACAAACATTTAATAAATTATTGTAACATGTGACAATTGTATAGGATATTTGCATAATTTTCAAATATTATCAACTAGTAATTTTAGTCCTAATAAAAGAACATAAAAAATGGGGTAAATTACAAATGACCTATTATAGTTTGAAAAAATTTCAAATTATCTCCTTATAATTATAGAACTTAAGAATTACTCCCCTCTTCCTATATAAGTGTTGTTGGAGATTTCTATTCGGGTTTCAAATTAAATATCATTTTTGTAACGCCCCGATTTTCGAGGATCGAAACACGCCGTAATCTCAAGATTTAGTTTCCATAATCTTAAGATCACAAGGCACATCTTACTGTCATTGCTCAATAATAACATAAAACTAATGCTTTAATAATCATCCTTACAAAATAGTAATTTAATAATTATCCATCATAAATACTTAAAACATAGTCATGGATCTTAGACCCATAAGTTTATTCATATGTTCCTATACTAAGTACTTGATCCCTTCATCTTTTACCATTCCCAGACCCCGGCCTCGTCCTTATCTACTCCATCAACTTTATCTGTAAAATATTTTATATATATATATATATATATATATATATATAGAAGAATGAGCGAATCACCCAGCAAGTAAACCCTAGATCATTTAAAATAGTCATACTTTACAAAATAATATCTTTTCAATATAGCATATAATCAAACAAACAAACTTCGATATTCAACTTACATAATAACATTTACATGTCCGTACTTATACTTTCATATAATTCGTGCATTCATACACACACACACATATATATATATATATATAAATTATTTACGTGAGATATCTTAATGAATGAGTAACCATGACATCACATGCATTCACAGCTTACTGAGTACTCAGCCTAGCTGTATTCCCGCTAGGTCGGCCATTAGCCCTTAGGCCACATACATGACTTTCATAGATCCCCATTGAGTCGAGGATCTTAATTACATAATCTAATCCCCCTTGGATCGAGAATTAATTATGTCGTGACATAACATGTTCGGAAGACGTGTTCCTACCGTTAGGACATGTAAGTCTTGATACCATTCATTAAGTTTAGTCACATAATATATCTTATTATGAATTAATAAAAACAGTTATAAATAATTATTTTTCATATTTAAATTAAGTTTTGGTTTAATGTAAGATCATATGCGTTTACGTAAAGAAGAAAACTAACACATTTAATCTTGTTTCACTATATATATATATTAATTATTTTAAGTTACGTAAAAATCACATTGTAATCTTGTTTCATTATATATATATACATAAGTACAGAATCATCACTTCGTATAACAACATATTTAATGTACTTATTTAACATATTTTAATTTTTTTTAGTCATGTAAAAATCACCTTGTATCAGTAATAGTACAAAATTATGTACTGTAATGATTACATAGTTATCACGCAATTATTATTAATGATTACAAGTACATATAAAAGCTGGCATTCAATTATCTTTACAATCACATAAGTACAGAATCATGATCACAAGTATATACAAGCTGGCATTCAATTATCTTTATCATCACATAAATACAGAATCATGATCACAACCTATTTGTTGTATTCTCTTAACATATTTTAATCATCCCGAATTTCCCACAATAAATTATCAGTATGCATTTAACGGGAGTGAATTGGCTTCTAAATCTGTACAGCATAAACACTTTCAAATATATAAGTCTTGGCATGTTTAGTTTAAGTGACAGAATTACCGTGTTATGAAATTTCGTTATTTCATGATCATATATAAATCATAACATACATCCACATATATATATATATGTATAATCAAATAATTTAGAAAAGATTTAAAAATTTATAACTATAAAAGGAATCTAGAATTTACTTACTGATTATTGTAGTTCCTATCAGCCTTTTCTCTTGCTCCAAAAGTCTTTACGTGAATTTTCTGATGTATTGAAGGGTCCTATTTATAGTGTTTGATTAGGGTTTACATGTACTAGTTTCCTTATACCTCAAGTATTCTGTTTCCTAATTTTTAGCCTTGTTTCTCTAGATTTTACATGTACCAGTTTCCTAATACCTCAAATATTTTGTTTCCTAATTTTTTTAGCCTTGTTTCTTTTGGGTTTTCATGTACCAGTTTCCTTTTATTTTAGATATTAAAATTTCAATAAATTTGTATCTTTTTCTATTTATTTTAAATAATTTCCTAAACTTAAAACTATTTAATTTCTCACGTATCTTTATCACTATAAGCATAACCTATTAAATAGTTTCCTGTATAAAAATAATACATAGAGATTTTAATTTTACTAAAATCTCTGGGTATTACATTCATACCTCCTTAAAATAAGTTTCGTCCCCGAAACTTGCTTTGCCCTATTCTTTGAACGATTTAGAAAACTTATTCTTTCATACATTATTTATCCTTACTCATAAATGACTACTCTTGTACACTTTATTTGTAATTAAAATTCATGAGATATTACATTCTTACCTCCTTAAAATAAGTTTCGTCCTCGAAACTTGCTTGTTCTACTCTTCGAATAGCTGAGGATATTTTTCTCGTATCTTTTCTTCTAATTCCCATGTGGCTTCTCTTGGCGTGTGATTTGTCCATTGAACCTTCACAAATGGGATGCTTTTTATGTCGTAACTCTTGTATCTTGTGGTCCACAATTCTCAGAGGGTATTCTTCATAATTTAAGTTCTCTTCCAATTGAATGTTATCATCTTTTTCCAGCACATGGTTTGAATCATGTATGTATCTCCTAAGTTGCGATACATGAAATACATTGTGGACTCGAGATAGTTTTGGTGGTAATGCTAGTCGATAGGCTAAGTTCCTAATAGTATCCTATATATATTGGATTTAACCTTTTTTTTAATCTTCTGAATCATATAGCTCTTTTGGTATGTGAAATATTGAGATACACTTTATCTCCAATATTGAAATCTATTAGTATTCTCTTTAAATCCGTCCAACTCTTTTGTTTGTCTTGTGTCGCCCCTAAGGTTTTTTTTTTCCGAATGATTATCTTTTGCCAATTGAGTTAATTTAGGATCAATGATTTTTTTTTCCAACTTTGTCCCAATACAACATAATCGGCACTTTCTCTTATAAGATGCTTCATAGAGTGACATACTACTATGATAATTATTGTCATAAGAAAACTCTACCAATATAATATAATTGTCTCAACTCTCATTAAAGACCATTGTCATAACTCTATGCATATCTCTTCTAAGGTTTGAATGGTTTGCTCAGTTCGACTATCTATCTGGAGGTAATCTCAGTGCTTAAATTTATTATTGTTATCATTGGTCTTTGGAATTCCTTCCAAAATAGTGAGGTAAATATTGGGTCCCTATTTGATACTATACTTATAGGAACATTATGAAATCTTACAATTTGATTAGTGTAGAGGTGAACCAAGCTATATATATTTTCCTGCTTTGTATTTAGTAATTAAAAGTCAGTCAAATTTTTTTTTTCCAATAATCCTCTGTCACCCATATAGTATCATTTCTATCTTCAATTCTTGGTACACTCTCAATAAATTATCTAAAAATTTTCTCCCATCTCCATGTAGGTATATTGAATGGTTATAGAAGTCTTTCGAGTCTCTAAAGTTCATTTTCAAGTTTCTAGCATATCACAATTTCAACTATTTGTCTCTTCATGCCATTCCATCAATGATGTGTTTTTAAATTAATATATACTTTTGTACTTCTTAGGTGGATTGAAAACTTAAGGTTGTGTGTTTCTTTAATAATTCTATTCCCAAATATTCATTTTTGGGTATGCACAATCATTTGTCCTTTTATATGTTTCCTAATTTTGAATCCTACAAATATCCTATCCTCAATTCTTCTTTTTATTCATCATCCATGCCTTATTTTACTTTGATTTTTTTCTACCAAGCTCGACCATAAAGTAATAAATTTAATACCTCTTCTATTGAATCAAATTCTTGCGCCCTTAATTCTTCCATTTATTGCGCTAACATAATAACCACATACCAGGTCACTATTCCTTTACCCTAAGCGTTGGCTACCTTATTGGTTTTTTTTTAAGACGGTACTATTTTTTTTTCTTTAGTTCAAAATCTTTAATCAATTTTCACTATTTCTTTTGTCTCATATTAGATTCCTCTTAAATACATAACAATACTTTAAGTTACTATGAGAGGTAGATATTTCACACATCATGTTATGTACAGAATATCTAAAAATTACTTTTCTTTCAACTAGTGACTAGTGCAATTAACTCTCAAAATATAACTAGGATAATTTTGCTTTTAGGGTTTCAATTGTTTAGAAGCAAATGCAATGACTTGTATTAACACATATTTTAAATTATCCCTAAATGCATCACTAAACAATAAACTTTTCTTTTAGTAAGGAAATGCCAAAATCGACATTGAAATAATATCTTCTTTAACTATCAAAAACTATCTTCTCATGTCCATGAATATTCAAACTTAACTATCTTTTGTATTAACTTAGTTAAAGATATAGGTATTTTTGAGAAATTCTTCATAAGTTACAATAATAAATAGATAATTCCAAAACTTCTTACATTGAAAACTTTCGTTAAGGTTGGCCAATCTTGACGTATTTTTTATTTTTCTCACGTCAACTAATAGTTCCTTAACTATATGTTCCAAGAATGTTACACTTTTCAAACAAAATTTACACTTACTAAATTTTAGCATATATATTTTTTTTTAATTTTCGAACACTTTTATTAGATGTCTTCAATAAATCTCTTCATTAGGCGTGTATATCAAAATATTCCCTATAAATACAATTATATAGTTATCCAAATACTCTTTCATAACTCAATCCATCAGATTCATAAAAGCTCTAGAAGCATTAGTCAATCCTACATGTATCACCAAAATTCGTAATTTCTAAATCTCGTCCTTGATGCACTCTTTAGTACATCTTCAGGATTTATCCTTAATTGATAATATCTTGACTACAAATATATTTTGAAAAATATTTTGACTCATTTTAATTGACCGAATAGATCATCTAGCATTACAAATTCTTACTCGATCAAAACCTTAAACTTCAAGTATTTTTTTTTAAAACAAAATAGGTGCGCCCTAGAGCAAAATATTCTATCCAATAAATTTTTGTATTTAAAAGCCCTTGTAATCGCTACTTTAACTCTTCAATTCTAAAGGGCATTTTGTGTAGTGCTTTCGAAATTAATTTTCTTATTAATTTGAATGTACTTCAAAATCAATTTCTACCTCTTTGTTAATCGTTATAATTTTCTACGGTATACTTTCACAAATTCATTTACTATTAGAAGATTTTTTTATTTATTTATTTTATTTTTACCTCATTAGTTTCATTCATATGCTAAGTATCCTTCAAATTTTTTTTGTATAACTTTGAAAACGATTCTTTAAAGCTCATCACCTTATAGTTCTCATCTTCTGTATTTTGCAAGTGAGGAGTCTCATAATATGTCAACTCTATGGTCGTTATTCATCCCTAAAATATCCATTGTCTGTTTCAACCCTTACTAAAATTACTAATTTTCCTCAAAGTTTTCATTCTAAGCCTTTTCTTTTCTAATATGAAGTGTTATTCACACAAATAGTAGCTCTACTCTCTCAACTCCAAATCTCAATTTTTTTTCGATATTTTCTTTCATACCCTACTAAATATAATAAGAATTGAAATTAAAATACTTATACTTTGTTATCAGTGGCGGAACTGAGGGGGGGCGAGCCGGTGCGCAAGCCCCCCCTTCATTTTGGAGGATAAGCATAGGGTATCTATTTTTGAGGACCTCGCACCCCCTGGCAGGCTGGCCCCTATGGTGGCAGTGGTGCTGTTCTTCAGCGGCGTGGGCGTGGAAGAAGAAACGGGGAACTGGGAAAGAAGAAGAAATAGGGAAGAAGAAGATGTGAATTTTTGCAGTGGTGCTGTCGTGCTGACGTGCTGTTCTTCAGCAGCGTGGGCGTCAAGCGTGAAAGAAGAAAAGTTTTTTTTTTTTTTTGCAGTAAGTAGAACGACGTCGTTCTACTTACTGCCAAAAAAAATCAAATATTAAGGAACCTAACCATTCTCCAACAGCTTTGCCTTTACTTTGGGTAAGTTTTTATGTTTTAATATATATTTTCAATATTTAATAATAATGTATTTAGTTATATTTTTTTTAATGTAAGCTTTTAGTAATACTTGAATTAAGTTTTTTTATATAGTGTTTATTTTTTAGATATTAAGATATTTTATGATCTTGTGAATTATGATTATTTATTTGTGTAATTATTTTAATATTGTTATAATTTTTGATTTGGTAATTTTGATGAATTATGATAGGTTATGGATAAATTTTTAAGACGAATGGTTGATTCTTCTAAAAGTTCTAATGAAGAAAATAGTAGAGAAAAACATTCTCGTGTGGAATTCAATATGGATGATATTGTTAGTAATCCAGGGTTACGCAAACCAATTAAAGAATTCGATGTTTTTATTATGGACCAAGTTCGAAGAGAATATTTGATAAGAGGCCCTTGTCAGTTGTCTCCTCTTATTTGTACATCCGGTGCTAGTAGTTCAAGTATGAACAAATAACTGTTTTATTGGTATATGGATATATTTATATTTTTATTACTATAATTCTCAATTTGATACTTTAGCCATGATTTTTTTTTTCAAATACAATTGAGCCCCCCCTCAAATTTTGTTCTAGTTCCGCCACTGTTTGTTATATAATACCAAATATATATCACTTCCTCAAAAATCCTTTAAATCTCCATATGTTGCTTCTAATATAATTTTTTTTTCTCTCATTAATGGGTTATTCTCCATTTCCTTATATTCAAACTAGTTTAAAAACTTTCCTTGGTATAATAAAATTTAAAACTTATTTGATCCAGGGCAATTATATGATTACTCATACCACAATATTCAAACAAATATCCAATGGGATTTACGTTATGGTCCCACTTTGAATTTCCTTAAGTGTATACATAAAGATTTAAAATCTTTTAAACTTTAAATTCTTAATCTTTACTAATCTTGAGATCACAAGGCACATCTTCCTGTCATTACTCAATAATAACATAAAACTAATGCTTTAATAATCATCCTTACAAAATAGTAATTTAATAATTATCCATCATAAATACTCAAAGCATAGTCATGGGTCTAAGACCCATAAGTTTATTCATATGTTCCTATACTAATTACTTGATCCCTTCATCTTTTACCATTCCCAGACCCCGGCATCGTCCTTATCTACTCCATCAACTTCATCTGTAAAATATTATATATATATATATATAGAAGAATGAGCGAATCGCTCAGCAAGTAAACCCTAGATCATTTAAAATAGTCATACTTTATAAAATAATATATTTTCAATATAGCATATAATCAAACAGACAAACTTCGATATTCAACTTACATGATAACATTTACATGTCCGTACTTATACTTTCATATAATTCGTGCATTCATACACACATATATATATAAATTATTTACGTGAGATATCTTAATGAATGAGTAACCATGACATCACATGCATTCACGGCTTACTGAGTACTCAGCCTAACTGTATTCCCACTAGGTCGGCCATTAGCCCTTAGGCACATACATGACTTTCATAGATCCCCCTTGAGTCGAGGATCTTAATTACATAATCTAATCCCCCTTGGATCGAGAATTAATTATGTCGTGACATAACATGTTCGGAACACATGTTCCTACCGTTAGGACATGTAAGTCTTGATACCATTCATTAAGTTTAGTCACATAATATATCTTATTATGAATTAATAAAAACAGTTATAAATAATTATTTTTCATATTTAAATTAAGTGTTGGTTTAATGTAAGATCATATGCGTTTACGTAAAGAAGAAAACTAACACATTTAATCTTGTTTCAATATATATATATATTGATTATTTTAAGTTACGTAAAAATCACATTGTAATCTTGTTTCATTATATATATATATACATAAGTACAGAATCATCACTTCGTATAACAACATATTTAATGTACTTATTTAACATATTTTAATTTTTTTTAGTCATGTAAAAATCACCTTGTATCAGTAATAGTACAAAATTATGTACTGTAATGATTACATAGTTATCACGCAATTATTATTAATGATCACAAGTACATATACAAGCTGGCATTCAATTATCTTTACAATCACATAAGTACAGAATCATGATCACAAGTATATACAAGCTGGCATTCAATTATCTTTATCATCACATAAATACAGAATCATGATCACAACCTATTTGTTGTATTCTCTTAACATATTTTAATCATCCCGAATTTCCCACAATAAATTATCAGTATGCATTTGACGGGAGTGAATTGGCTTCTAAATCTGTACAGCATAAACACTTTCAAATATATAAGTCTTGGCATGTTTAGTTAAGGTGACAGAATTACCGTGTTATGAAATTTCGTTACTTCATGATCACATATAAATCATAACATACATCCACACACACACACATATATATATATATATATGTATAATCAAATAATTTAATAACTATAAAAGGGGTCTAGAATTTAATTACTGATTATTGTAGTTCCTATCAGCCTTTTCTCTTACTCCAAAAGTCTTTAGGTGAATTTTCTGATGTATTGAAGGGTCCTATTTATAGTGTTTGATTAGGGTTTACATATACTAGGTTCCTTATACCTCAAGTATTTTGTTTTCTAATTTTTAACCTTGTTTCTCTAGGTTTTACATGTACCAGTTTTCTTATACCTCAAATATTCTGTTTCCTAATTTTTTTAGCCTTGTTTTCTTAGGGTTTTCATGTACCAGTTTCCTTTTATTTTAGATATTAAAATTTCAATAAATTTGTATCTTATTCTATTTATTTTAAATAATTTCCTAAACTTAAAACTATTTAATTTCTCACGTATCTTTATCACTATAAGTATAACTTATTAAATAGTTTCCTATATAAAAATAATACATAGAGATTTTAATTTTATTAAAATCTCTGGGTATTACAGTTTTAATTTAAAAAATATAATTTTACCTTCTTTAGACATTTATTAACATTAATTACATGTATTTTATTCACAAGCATTATTTACAATTAATTATCATTTTAATTTAAAAATATAATTTTACCCTCTTTAGACATTTATTAACATTAATTACATGTATTTTATTCACAAGCATTATTTACATATTTTGATGTTTATCCGTACTAATTATAGGGTTTTTAGTCATTTTAACAGTTCCTTAATTATTGTGAAAATATGCCAGTTATAACAAAACAGAGGAGTGCTACTCTATTGTTTGAGTTTTGAGAAATCCCAACTACAAAGGTAGTATAAGATAAAGGAAAAGAAGCAAAAACTTCTAAGTAAACACATGGTACAATTATAACATCTTCATTAATTCTTCAAGCTAGGATGACAAGAAAACATAGTCACGGTCTGCTGTAGACAATGAACAAGCCAAGATTTTGAATAGTACTAATTCCCAACTTTCCCAATCCTTAGATAAATAGGAGAAGTAACAACTTTTTCAGATTTACCATCTTCATTCCAAGCAGTGGTAAAATCCTTAACAACATTATCATTCAATGTTCTGTTGCAATGTTCTGTTCCAGCTCTGCCATGGACAACTTGGGAGGAGTACATTGGTATCTAATGTTTGGAAGCTTTGGAGCAAATTTCAGCTGCTTTGGGCTTGTGTCTGTGGCAACTACATTCTTGTACATCTTTGCTAACTGAACAAAATGGATTTTGTGATAACAAGTCAAGACAATTTCATATCTGACTGAAATTGAGCAGGCATGACTATAATTGAATGTGTCATGATGAAGCTCCTTATTAGCATTTTATGTTCCTTTCTACCTACCATTATCTATTTGCACATGTTCTTAGCTTGTTACAAGTGTAAGAATCCATATTACAAGTTTACCAAACACAAACAACTTTTGAGTGTTTGAACATGTCAAACAATATGCAGGTTAATTCAAGATGAAACAGATATGTCCAAGTCGGTACTATTTTTCCCACAGCAAAACCACAGTTGTATGAACTCATAACCAGGTCATGGCAAAAACTTAGACTCCGTGTGGATAAGCTATTTTTAGATTATATTATAAATTTTTTTAATATTTATTATGAGAAAAGAATATTTTATGAATTTTTGAAATAAATGATTTTGTTTTGTTTGGATTTGTATTGAAGATTTTTTTATTAATAAAATTTTGAAATTTAAATTTGAATTATTATTTTATTAATTTTTTTTGTTGGGAATTGCGTTAAAAAGAATTATTTATTATTAAAATTTAAAATTCAAAATCAAATTTAATATTTTATTTATAAAAAATACTGTAGCAAAAATAATTACTGTAGTATTATTTTTTATTTTAAAAATTTTGATATAAAAGTTGAACAAAACAAACAATTCATTTTGCATTTCTGAAATAAATCACAAAAAGAGGAGCATCCAAACATACAAAATTTTGCGCAAAAAATTGGAGTCCAATATCTCATACTGATGCACAAATATGTAAGTAAACAAATGCATTTTGAACAAACTTTTGTAGTAAATTCAGCAGTCAAAAAATAACAATACTCAGGTTGGAGTTAGTCATATTGTCATTTTAGAAAGATGGGAATCATAAATTCTCTTTTTGCATTTACCAAAAAAAAAAAATTCTACTGACTTCACCCTCTTATCCCTATCAGCCTATTATGAACCATGATTGTCAAGAGTTAATGTCCGCCTCACAATTTTACTTCCTTTGCTCCACATGTCTCTTCTACCCTGCTAAATTTCTGTAAAATGCATAGATTAGTTAACAGATATCCTATTTTTACACTAATCTATATATACTTTCCTAAATCATATTGCAAAATGAAAGAACCAGAAGTTAACAAACTATCACACATGTTTTAAATTTATCCGTTCAAAATTGTTTAAGTGCATTAGAAAGTCATATTAAACCAATTAAAGATGCAATTAAATATTTGACATGACATCCATGTTTAATAAAAACATGGGCAAAATATTGTATACAACATGGACAAAAGCCTAAAAAACTTAAAAAATGATGTTCCAAATCGTTGGAATTCAACTTATGATTTACTTTGTGATTCTTCTAAATATAGTTCATTATTATGTAATTTTTACATTGATAGCTTTTGTCTTGGAATTGTAATACTTCCTAATCATTGGACTTCTTGTTTAAAATTGTTAGAAGTTTTAAAAGTTTTTAAGGATGCTACTTATATATTTTCACGTGTGTATTATCCAACTTCTCATTTATTTTTAGTTGAACTATGTAATATAGTTGGTGTGTTAAAAATTACATAAATGATGAAAATTTGACACAAAGTATTATTCACATGTTAAAAAAATGACTTAATTATTATAAAGAAATTCCAATTTTATATTTAGTTGCTATTGTTCTTGATCCTCATTTTAAATTTCAAGGTTTAGAACAATATTTGAAGTTTTATTATAATACGTTAAAAAAATGTTTTCCATTAGATCTAAACATTATGCAATTACAATTAAATGTAAGTAAATACATAAATGAGACTAAAGATATGATAAATGCATTATATGAAGAATATTCTTTTAATTTTCAACAACAAATTCCTACTAGTAGTACCATTAACACTAGTCACAATAGTTTTTCAACTTCAAATATTGGATCTTCGTCTTCCTTTATCCTTCCCGGTTTATAAATGTTTCAATCGTTAAAAAAACACAAGGGTACTACTAGTACGGAATTTGAGGAATATTTAACCACTTCTTTTGATTTTAGTGATAACAAGTTTGAATGTGATAGTATTGAGAACTTCAAAATATTGGAATGGTGGAAGAAGAAGACAACGATGTGCCCCATCATCGCTTCAATAGCCAAAGAGAGTTTGACGGCCCCGACATCAACCGTAGTAGTGGAATAAGCTTTTAGTCAAGGTGGCAATATTATGGACGAGACCTGATCGCGTTTGAGCCTCCTGTCCTTGGAGATTCAAATTTTAGTAGATGATTGGAGTAAAACCGCTTATAGAGAACAATAACAAGACATAGAAGAAGATTTTGATTTTGATTTAGACTCCACCACCGATGGTATACGTAGCTCTACTTGTACAACTAATTCACCTATCACCGATGCCGATAGAGTCAATAATGACGACGACTATTAGTTTATTGAAATGAAGAAAGATTTCATATTGTACATTTTTAGATTATTGAAAATTTGAAATAATTTATTATGTTTTTTCAAATATTATAATTTTCATATATATATATATATATTTGTTTATATAAATTAATATCATAGTTTTATTTATATACACTATAGTTGCTATATTATTGTATATCATAATATATTTTGCAATTGTATTATTTTACTATTCAAATTTAAAGTTTAAACCATCAATTATGAATAGAATTTAGTAGTTTCTTCATTTATTAATTTCTAACTTGTAAATTTATGATTTAAATCTGAACTTGTAAATTTTTCTAGTCAATGAATAAAATTTAGTAGTTTCTTCATTTATTAATTTCTAACTTATAAATTTATGATTTAAAATCTTAACTTGTAAATTTTATTCATTTATTAATTTAAAATTTAGTAGTTTCTTCATTTATTAATTTCTAACTTGTAAATTTATGATTTTAAATTTTTAACTTGTAAATTTTTTTAAAATTCTTAACTTGTAAATTTTTCTATCCCAATGAATAAAATTTAGTAGCTTCTTCATTATAACTACTAAAATCTAAGTACCTAAAATTTAGTATTTCAAAATCAAATTCGGAAGTTGAAATTGAAATTCGAAATGAAAATAAAACTGTAACCGAAATCGAGATAGAATAAGAACTAGAACCGCCAAGGGGCGGTTCAGTTCCGGTTCCACTTTGGGCAGAACCGAGAACCGCAGGTTCCGGAACTAGAACCGGCAATTCTATTCCGGTTCCACTTTGGGCAGAACCGGGAACCGCAGGTTCCTGAACCAGAACCGGAGGTTCTGGAACTGTGGCCACCCCTAGTTACACTCAACATAATTGGATAAATCACACAAAAAGTAATGCAAAAATCTTCAATTTAGTAAAAGTTATACTCAGTGGTTCTAATTATTAAAACAATATTTATATTTTATAACACTAATTCTTCAACCAAACATTGCAATAACATAAGCAACAGAATAGTTCTCAAAATCACCCATCACAGATTCTTTTACTCTTCCCATCCAAAAAAAAAGTTTCATTTGCTCAAATATTGAGAAAGTTTAATATTTTAGCGTACAAACGAAACATAATCAGACCCAATAATAAGAATTGCACAATGTGCACGTGTGTGCGTGAATTATTTATTGCTTGATAATAAACATATTTATTGCTAGTAAGATAAAGAATAAAAACACAGAGGACATTTGGACATCTCTCTGATATCTCCGGAACTATTCAGGCTTCCGGCATGTTAAAACGGAATACTTGAGCAGCCCCTTCTGGTGCATTTCGAGCATCGACGATAATGTTAGCGCTTTTATACTCAAATGCTTCAATCCTGTCAAGTCATTGGATAGAGGAACTTGAGTTGATGAACTGGGATGTAATTTAAGTATATATTCAATGGGTTTGTTGATCATGAAATGAACTTCCCAGTTGCTTTACCATTGTATCGTATAAAGGTCATGATTCCGTTCCACGACAATGTCATCCTCCTCCATGCTTGGAAAAATGGACTGACATGGTAAGACCAGTCCGCAGTTTTGATATCCTAATGTTATAGAAAATATTGACATTAATTTAGTATGAAAGAAGGTGGAGATGAATGATACAAAGCTATAATATTCTAAAGTATCTTCACCAAACCACACTATCAATTCTAATTCTATGCAAATTAAATTGATAGAAACAATGCAATTGCAAATCTCTTTCAAATATATACAAGCTTAAGTAGCAGTTACCGGATTCAGAGAAAGTAAAGTTTTTCAAAGCAATGTTAATATATTATATAACATTAATGGTACAAACTACATTTTAATTTTTTTTAGGATGTGCAAGATCTTAATTTTCTTAAAGACTTAATTCAAATCTTTTAATTATATATATATATATATATATATATATATAGTGAGAAGTTATTAGATAGTAATGAATCAACAACTCAAAGAAATACACTAGTTGGTTATTAATCAATAATTCATCACCTGAGTTATTGTTTAATTATCATTACTAAGAGGTCATATGTATTATAATGTCACCATCGCTCTTTCCTCAAGGGTTCATATAATATTTGGGGTATTACCGTGCGCATAATTTATTGTTATTAATTATTAACCACAAACTCAACGATTGAATCTATAATTAATGATCTTTTGGGATTGATAATACAAAGATGCATTGGTGGTTATTATTTATTAACCAACTAAAACTTTCTTGCCCAACAATTCCATCTACCAAATGCTAAAACAACACAATACAAGTGCAGACAGTTCATAAAAAATTAAAAAGGTCAAGCCATGAACTTGTTTTCTAACCATTCATTTTGACATCAATTCTCCCATAACTGCACCTGCATTGGTCATGTACTTCTCCCACTAAGATATTGCATTTCCATTTGATTGCCCTTTAATAATATACTTTTACAAGTGTTAAGAAGTAATGGCTGCCTAAAATTATCCAATGAAATATTTCATTTTTACTTATATTTGTGTCTTTTCAGCAATTGCATTTTTATACATTCTCAAAAATTCCCATTGTATTGGCTTTGGGCCTTTCCTGGCGAATCAAGGTACATAATTATAGTGTGATAGTGTTTGTGTTGAAAACCACATGATAAAAACTTCTAATTATAATTTTTTTAGTTGGTCTGCAAGCGACTTATATATATAATGACAAATTAATAGCGATATATAATGATAAATTAATCGCAATAAAAGTAATAAGAAATTATAATCATAATTTCAACGGTAATTAATTGCTCGTTTCATGTATGAACTATGTCTAAAATATAAATTAGTTTCACAAAAGTTTATGAATTTTTTTTTCTTCCAAGCAAAAAAAAAAATTAAAATTAAAAATTAAAAGAATTGTGACTGAATGACAACAAATAATTACCTGAAGAGAGCATGATTTGAATAAATGCACATAATCAGCTGCAGAACACCACTTCGTAATGTTTCTACCATGTGCCATGTTCAATGCCTTTTTCTCATCTGGATGCAAATCTTGTTCCAATGGGGAAAGATCCCTGTGGCACCATGTAAGTATAATGATGGAGCCACCCGGTGCGGTCACCCGAGCCAACTCCTCAACAAACTTCATAAAGAAAAAAAAAAGTGCAAGAAAAGTAATTGCCAATTGTCAATTATTATTAGATGTTTAAAAACAAAAAAAAAAAAAAACTCCTTTGTACTTACGAAAATTTTCAAATTATCCTCTATGGTTTAAAACCTATATTTTACTTTCTTGAAAAAATATCTAAAAAATATATAGATTTGAAATACTTATTTTGTATATCTATATAATGATTCTGTTCGGTAACTATAGATTTCTATTATTGATTTGAAGTATTTTGCACTAGTTTCGTTTTCAAATCATTGATTTTTTATTTTTATTTTTTTAAAAAAAAATCCAAATCATAGAAAATTAATTTGTAGTTTTAAGTTTAAAACATAGGAGTGTAACTTGAAAAATTTTCAAACTACACAGGAGATTTTTTTTTTTTTAATTTGCCTAAAAAAACAACAAAATCAAAAAGGAAATTCTACAATAGGAACCGCTAATAGAAGGTAACCTTCTTTTTGTCATGCACGAGATCTGCACAGTCAATACACCAAATTAAATCAAATTGCCCATCTTGAAATGGCTGATTTACGGCATCCACGACTTCAAAGGAAACCTGCTAGTGTACAGTAATCGTTAGCCAAAGAAGCAACACTGTTTCATATATATATATATATATATATGCAAATTACAAATCAATTTTTTTTCTTACTAGAAATATATCTTTTTTTTTCTGCAATACGATAGGACTAAAAAATATAGGTAGATAAAAATTGAACAAACCTGGCTTTCTAAACCTTGTTCAGCTGTTAGAACTCGAGCTCTTTCAGCCTCGCCAGAACTAATAGTAATGCCTTTACACTGAGCACCATATTTATTCGCGAGGTATCGTGTGCTGCCACCAATGCCGCATCCAACATCAAGTACGTGTTTTGGTTTCTTTGCTACATCATCTACAAATTTATTTATTACATCATAGAATAATAAATTTAAATTTTATCAAAATCTTGGAGAGGAGTATTCTAGAAATTAACACATAAAAGTGATATAGAAGATCCATTGCCTCGACGTGGACTTAATTGATAGAATTTAATATTAAATTTAATTAACCGCGTGTTTTGTTTTTTTGTTTGATAAAAAACTGATACGAAAATCCTTTTTTTTTTCTAATTGTTAAAAGGAGAGCATGACGCCACTACTAAAAATGCAAGTTATGGGATTTGATTCAAGGACTTAAAGTGTTTTAAAACTTATGTTGTTAATTATGGGATTCATGAGAAGATCTATCCATGAACATAGAATGTGGCTTCAAACTTGGGTTTGATGTGAAAGTCTACTATGCGATAAAGGTTCGAGATTTGAGGGGGAGTTGACTAGAAAGTCGGGTTGGAATTTGATATTGTTCTGTCTCATGTGTTCAATATTGAAAAATTTCACTAAAATGAGTGATTAAAAGTATAAGGGTTAATTATTAATGACCCCATGTGCTCAGCCCAAATTCTTAAAAGCCCCATATGGTAAAAAAACCTACTAATGACTCCCATGTACTCTTGATTTAAGTGGAAAGCTAACGGAAAATAGACACACTAACGAAAAGTGTTGTACACGCGCTCCATCTGAAAGTAGAAAGAAAGAGAGGCACGATATTTAAATCCAATTAAGAGTAATTGACAAAAATAACCCTTAGCTTCAAACTAATAATTTTTATTTAGTTTCCTTTTTCCTTCCTTTTCTTTTTTTTTTTCCTTTTCTCTACTCTTTCTTATTTTATCTTCCTTTCCTGTTTTTTTCCCATTAGATTGAATTGACATTTTTTTTTTATAATTTTCTTATTTCCTTGTTAGCTTCAAACTAATAAATTTTATTTATTTTTCCTTTTTCCTTCCTTCCTTCTTTTCTTTTTTTTTTTTTTTCATTCGATTGAATTGACATATCTTTTTTTATAATTTTCTTATTTCCTTGTTTATTTCTTTCTTATTTTTTCTTTCCCATTTCCATTTGTCGATCTCTTTCCTCACCACCAACCCAACTAACACCACCACCACCACCACCACCATCATATGGCCCAGCAAAAGAATTGGATCCAAGATCAAGGTCAACCACTGGAAAGGTTACCAAGTTGGGCAGGTATAGAAGAAGACAAACTATTTCCAGGAACATTCAATAACTTTAATCTAGACAAACTTCCAATACCAGGAGGCATGCCATCGGTCAAGTAATTTTCAGACACATCAAACAAAGTAAGATTACTAAGACCAACAAAAGCCATGGGAATGGTCCCCGTTAAGGAATTCTTGGAAAGATCGAGAACCTGAAGTTGCGAGAACTGACCCAAATTTGATGGAATTATCCCAGTAAGATTATTTTGAGACAAGTACAAACTCGATAAGCTACTCAAATTGCCAAAAGTTGAAGGGATAGTACCAAAAATGGAACAAGCCCTGAGATCAAGCACTCGAAGAGAGGCAAGCCTTGAGCCAAACCAGTCAGGAATTGAGCCGGGAAGTACGAAATTCGAGGCATTAAATGAGGCCAATGGTAAAATTTTGGAGGGCATCAACTGAAAATTGTGGATTTTGACTACACGGGTACGCTTAAACCCAGAAATATTGATCCCGATGACACGTCCCGATGACACGTACGCTTAAAATTGTGCCGTTACTATACCTATTTTCCGTTAGCTTTACACTTAAATCAAGAGTACATTGGGTTCATTGGTAGGTTTTTTTAACATCTGGGGTTTTTAAGAAGTTCGGTCGAGCACATGGAGGTCATTGGTAATTAACCCAAAGTATAAATATCATTAAAATTAAATTTATAATTATTATATCCTAAATTAAGTCTCTATTTATGATTTTAATCTCTAATTTTACTATAACACGTAATTGTAAACATTGTATAGGGTAAAAGATAAAATAGAATAATTTTGTCCATATAATCTTATTTTCTAATAAGTAAATATGGCTCAAGATCCACTTATCCCCAATTTTTATGATTCTTACACCACAGTATTCCGCATTTTTTTACCATTACTCTATTTTCTTTCAAAGGCTCCCAATCAAGATGAAATTGATTCTTATCTGCTGTAAATATTGATGCCAATGGATTGGAGAAAATTGCTGGTTGGCCAATTGGATTTCACTAGATTTTGCAAATTAATTACTAGTTAACTGATTCAATAAAAATTGGTAATGTCCTGATTTTGCAGATTTTGACATCTCTCAATTATAATAATTATTTCACTCCTGTTTTCTAATCCCTGAACGAAATCAACCGAACAAATAAATACTACCAAGAATAAAATTTCTAAGTAATTAAGCTTAATTTAACACGAATTTAAATCATAAACATAACAGCATAACGTGGTATAAAATGAAGAAAAAACAGACCAGAAATGGAGGCAAAACGAAGAGCTGCCTCAATCATGCGAATCTGAGCAGAGTGGACATCTGTACCAGGGACGACGGAACTAGTATCATAGAAGCCAACGTGAAAGTGATCACCCCCAAATGTGTCCTCCCATATTTTGGATGCGTGGTCACACACTTGTGCAATTGCGGTATTCCGTTTCTCCTCAACCGCCTTTGCTTCTTCATCCCTCTGGTTTACAATATTGATGGAATTTTCTAGTGCAGCCATTTCTTGCTTCAATCTTCACAATCCTTCCTAATATATTAGTAAGTTACAATTCCAGTTGCATCAACATACTCAATCTTTATTAGTAAAAACGGATTACAGAACAAGGAGTAGAGGCTACCGTTTGTGTAATTGGCTTGAGAAGAAAGTGTTCACGCCACCAAGCAGCAAACAGGAAACCGTTCTGTCTTTGAACAAGTAAAGAAAGAAGAGAATGGAAGAGAGAATTGAGAAGCAGTACTATAGTACTTACTATGTATTTTCACCAATTTGATTACCAATGGTTGAGTGCATATATATCTCCTCTTGCAAATTAAGTGGTTGGTATGGACAAAGGGTCTCACTATTTGAAATATTATAACAAAGGTTTCGTTTGTTTGTGACACAACAATTAAGAAAGACAATATCACTATTATCTAATTAGTTGCACTTTTTTAAAGCGGTTTAATATATAAAACGAGAATTCATCCAGATTTTAGAGCGTTATTCATTGTCCGTTTCATATCTGAATCAGCTTACCTTAAAAAACATAACATTACTATCTAATTAGTTGGTATTTTTTAAGGTGGTTTCATATATGAAACAAAATTTAATCGCAATTTTAACGCACAATGGTCATTTATTGTCCGTTTCATATATGAATCACGTCTTTTATATATATATATATATATGAGTAGGTTTTACATAAATTTTTGTGCAATGTCGGATCTACCCACCTCTAAACTATAGTTTCTAGATCCATTACTGTCAATGTGTGTAATATGCATCAATATATGTACTGTGCAAAAACGTGCATACTAACTCAAAATACGTGGTGTTCAAAATGGAGACGAGTTCTTCTATTTAAAATTATATTATTTAATACGTAACCATAAAATATATGCCATTATTTTATAGAAGTGCTCTCAATGACAGCAATTCTAGCATCAAGATTAAACATACCCCAACATTAGAGTCGCAACTTGCTGGAGTGGGCAACTTGGCCAAGTTGGTTAGACAACAATTATCTAAATGTTACATTTTGACGATAAGTTTCTCTCTCTTAACAGAGTTGCCAAAAGTGTTTTTTTTTAACTATTCTTCAATGCGGTGGGTGGTGTTAGTAGTAGTAATTAATAAGTCCATGAATGATGAATCTCCTCTCTCTGGACATGATCGTGTTGATGTGATTGGTAACCGGAAAATATTAAAATATGACTGAAGATCACGTCCAAATCTCTCCTTAAGGGCTGTAATAATTAATTAATAAGTCCATGATGGTAAAACCATGTGAATTGTGATGGCGTACACATGAAATTCTGGAATTTGTGATTGAAAATATTAAAATATGACTGAAGATCATGTCCAAATCCATCCTTAAGGGCTGCAATAATTAATTAATAAGTCCATGATGGTAAGACCATGTGAATTGTGATGGCGTACACATGAAATTCTGGAATTTTGACAGAGTGCTGTTATCCAAATCAATGTGGTTGGTTTGAGTATTCATGTCAAGACCAGGAGCAATGGATGATGAAGGTTACAAAATCTCCAAATATTTTTCACATTTAGCATAATTGCCACATATATTTTAATTTTTTTTACATAAAATATTTTAATAACTTTTTTATTATCTTCTTATATTCAGAAATGAAGAAGCTAGCAATCATCAATGTTGAATTTTTTAACTAATCAAATATAATTTAGGTAAAATAGTTTATATTTTTATGAGTTACTGTATTCTACATTTTGTATATTAACAGTTGTACAACTTTTTAAGATAAAAAAAAAATTAAAGTATCATTTTCTACATTTTGATGGCGTGCATGAATATTTGTGAAATTTTTACAAGTAATGTTATACAAATCCATATGATGTGACTCATATCTCAAGAAGACCACGTGAATCCAGTAATATTTATGAAAGGGTTTTAAATAGATAATCAATAGCAGCGGATGAGGACGATGTGAGAGTAAGGGGGACGGGCTTAATTACAAAATGATGATAACGGTGGCCATGATGGTGGATGAGGACGATATCAGAGCAAGGGGGACGGGCCTAAATAGAAAATGAAAATGGTGACCACGGTCAGTGGCTTATCCAGAAATAAAGGTTTAGAGGGGCAAAGTTACATAGTAAAAGTTATATTTTAATTTTTAGTGGTGCAAAATTATAATTTTTTTAAGGATTCAATTGAATTTTTTAAAACTTTTACAGGGATCTAGCATAATTTTTCAAATCTCGGGGGGCGGCCGCACTTCCCGCACCCCCAATGATCCGCCACTGCCACGGTGGTGGATGAGATTTAAAGGGAAATATTTAGATAATATTATTTGTCACATTACATGGATTTGGATAATATTTTTGGTTGTATTTAGATACAACACTATTCATGTGTGTATGGAGTCAATTAATAAATATTATGTATCATTTTTGTGTATAATTTTTTGCAACACTTTATAATATTTTAATTCATGTACAATCACTTTTTACTTAGAATTTACTAATTACTTGATATGATTTTACTTTTAAATAAAAAAACAATCACGTATATAGATATTAATATATAGAGTAATATACCAAATGATACAGAATATTTAAAGTTGTGTATGAAGGTGATATGGAGGCAAGTCAAGTTCGAACTTTAATTTGTTCAACCGATTATTGTTCGGGTTCAAATTTTATTTATGTTCATTATTTATTAAGAGTTCAAATTCTATTTATGTTGGTTATTTATTAAGTAAACAATTTTAAGAAATTATATCGAGTTGAGTCCGAACGTAATGTGTTCAACCTTTATTTGTATATTAATCGAGTTGAAATTCTATTTATGTTCGTTCTTTATTAAATAAACGAATTTGAGTCAAACTTTAATTATATTGAGATGAGTATGAACTTTATGTGTTCGAATCCAAACTTGTACGTAAACACTTCTCTGTTAGCATAAAAATGTATGATTTAGTTATTTTTTTTATTTTTTTTTAACAGCACTATATACATATATATATATGTTGGGCAAAATACGGTGTTGGATATACCCAACCACACCGGTACACGGTAAAAGCAGTAAATTTAGAGTACTACTCTATTACATGATTTCTTTTGAATAAGACGTGAAAGATAAGAAAAGAACTGCTCAAGCTAGAGTAGTGCCTCCCTTATCTTCAGTCAAAATAAAGTAATCTTACTTTTAAACTAACAATAACAATTAACAAAATAAACCGCTAACAATGAGGATTAGACAACAAAGTGAATGAAATGAAATATATTAAAGTAAAAAATTGAATAAAATAAAATAATTTTAGAAGTCATAGAAGATTACGAGAGAATATGTGAGAAAATTTAAGAAATTATCGTGAATAATGAAATATAATATATTTGTAAAAGCAAAGTAAAAAAAAAAATTGGAACCGGCGGTTCGAAACCACCAATTCCACGGTTCAAAAATATTGAACCTGAACCGGCTCGCCATGGCCGGTTCCTGTTCACGGTTTGGGCTCGACAGACCTCGGATCCGGTTCCGAGCCCATGTCTAGTTGATAGTGGTGTCAATTGTCAAAGTCTTTGAATCCTTGAAGAAAAGTGGAGGAGAAGGTGAGAGGAAGAGGGAGAAGATAGGGTTAAAGAGTGTGTTGCCATTTTTACACTTAAAAAATGGGTTACATGATGAGGATGTCACTTCAATTAACGGATTTTATAACAAATTCGTCACGAAGGACGAAAAGTTTATAATTTTCAAATGTGATAGACTATTTTTTCTCGTTTTAAACGTGAGATACTAAACAAATTATTTCAAATGATTTGAAAAATCGGATTACGAACCTGCTAAGTTAAGGGGCTAAGGGGTCAACCCAGACGAAAATTCGGATGACGTTATCATTACGTCATAAATAAATTTAAATATTAAATATATTAATAATTAAAAAAATACTTTTATCTGACTATAAATATTTATTAAATCATAATTAAAATAAATAATATAAATAAAATACTATTAATTCATCTAAAGATTATACATTATTTAATATCAAATAAAATAATTCTAAAATAAAATACAAAATAAAAATAGAAAATATCTAAAAATTTGTGAAGTTTTCTTTTATTTAAACATTTTACTCTACTAACAAATGACTCAAAATAATAATAAACTACATATATATTATTTAGTTATTAATTTATCTTAGTAAATTAATAAAAAAATAAAAAAATATAATTTTATTCACAAAAAAATAGTAATAGGCCTATATATATTAATATTGAACCAAGCATTAAAATGTAAAAGATAAAATTTTAAAACGAAAAATTGATAATAGCCTATGAGTGTTATTACACTGAAATCCAAACAAATAATAAGCCCAAATAGAAGAAAAAAGCAAAAAAAAAAATGATCAAACCAGTTTTTATATCGGTCAAACCTGTCAAACCTGGGTTTGACTGGTTTTGAACGATTTTTCCCAAAGCTGTTTTCCAAAGGTAATAGGTCCGGACTGAAGTCCAACCGATCGAATCGATCAGTCCAATTCGATTTTTAAAACACTATCAGTTCAATTCGATTTTCAAAACGGTGATAATTTGATGAAATATATTAAGGGATTCACTTTCTTTTTAAGAAACTGCATGAAAGAGTAGCAATAATAAAATATAAGTCCATGATTGTAGCAATAAATATAAGTACATGATTGTAACATTAAAATATAAGTCCATGATTGTAGCAATAAATATAAGTACATGATTGTAGCAATAAATATAAGTTGATGATTGTAACATAAAATATAAGTCCATGACTGTAATTAGGACCCCATGAAATTTTGATGGCCTACATGAAAATCTTGAATTTTCACAAGAAATGTTATCCAAATCCATATATGATGTGACTCATGCCTCATGACCACGTGAATCCAGCAAAATTGGAGTAAATTTTATGATTCGTTTTCTCGGACAGAGTACTGTATTATTGAATAATAATAATTATTTTGTACCTACCACATGATTTGTCATTTTTCCTCCCTTTTCTTTAGAAGTATATGCGCAGCCCCACATCACTACATCACTGTAAATCTTGTATTGCTGAAAGAAACACAATATCAATGATCGATCAATTGTTTGATACAATTAGATATCAAGTCATTTTTCTTTCCTCTGCAACCAGAGTAGATTGATACAATTAAACAGCAACTATATGAATTGTGGCTGATAATTTACAAGAAATTGGACAATTAATAGAGTTTTATAGTCTTTTTTGTTTTGGGTATGTGTTGCAGGATTCCTTAATAGAACGACAATGGGATACCAAATTCAGTAACACAGACCAATATAAGTAGGAGAAAAAAATTTTGGGACTACTTTACGATTGAAACTATTGATGCAAACTCCAAGAGGGCCTTTTATAAGCAGTGTGAAAATCATTTGGATGATGGGATGAAGCAGATAAAAAAATTATGTTATTTTAGATTTTTTACCTTTTAAATCCCTTGTGCATATCGTATGTTTCATTTCTTTTAGTTTTTTAACGTTTAAGGTAGACGGAGTGATTCTTTTATTAAAAATATTGTTCAATTACTTTTTTTTCCCAAAAAAAATGAGTGATTAAAACTCATAATTTGCATCAGTTTGGTGATATTTTTGCCTTTCACCCATAATATTAAAACTCATAATTTGTATAAAATATGTGTAGTGTGTGAAAATGTGTGTAGTATGTGTAAAATATGTGTAGTGTGTGAAAATGTGCATAGTGTGTAAAAATATGTGTAGTGTGTGAAAATGTGTGTAGTATGTGTAAAATGTGTGTAGTGTGTGAAAATATGTGTAGCGTGTGAAAATGTGTGTAGTATGTGTAAAATATGTGTAGTGTTGACCCAAATTTATATAGAAATGGAATTGGAATATTTTGATCCAAGTAAAGAATTGAATCTAATGAATTGGAGCATTTTGAATTGGAACACAATTCCAATTTTTGTGATTTAATAAGGAACCAAACACAAGAATTAGAATTGGACCCTCCAATTCTAATTCAAAGGGTCCAATTCAATGCTACCAAACACAGCCTTATTGTTTTTTCTCTCTCAACCGTTCTTCAAAGACCCTGATTTAATCTAACTTAATATGAATTTTGTTGTTTTGCCAAACAAAGGAATTCAAACATTTTACACTTTAAATTCATTGAATTACAATTCTATAATATTTAAATTCCAATTAAATTCTATTTCTAAACAACAAAACACAGCCTTAGAGTTACAGTGTTAATGAATTTTTAATTGTAATCACACTTTCCATAGAATTCAAGCATTTTCGTTGTGTTAGCTTTCTAAGGTCAAGTTGTGCCGTTTTAGTTTGTCTGATTGATAGAGTTACTTTCGTCAAATCCAGGATGCAAATTGTAATTGGCCATTCGGGAATAAGTTTACTTTCTTCACTCACATATTGTAATTGGCTATCTGAAAATGATGGATTGTCCAGAATTCAGATTGTAATGGGTCATTTGTGAATAAGCTACTTTCTTCATTGTCCAGCTTCCATATTGCAATTCGCTATTGGAAATGACGGATATGAATTGATTGACCTCATTTTCTCTCTACTCAATTTCATCTCAATTCTCATATATTTTTGTTATCTCCTCCTTAATTATCGTTTCTTACCAATTTTCCTTCCTAATTAGGAATTCTTTACCAAATTCTTTAACATGAGCCTCATAGGTTAAATTATATTTCATGCCACATCTCGGTGGGCTGAGTAGCAATCAGGACCAGTCAACCTAACTTATGCAAAATAACAAAAATATACTTATTCTCAAAAGTGGGAAAAAGGAAAAAATATTTTCCAAAGAATATAATTGGAGAAACACCACTAATTTTCTTTTGAAAATAATATCATCTGTATTATTGTTTAGTACATATAGCTTGTGGTGCAAATCTTTTTTGGATGGATGATCCCAAATATTTCAACTTCTATCACAAACATTTAATAAATTATTGTAACATGTGACAATTGTATAGAATATTTTCATAATTTTCAAATATTATCAACTAGTAATTTAGTCCTACTAAAAGAACATAAAAAATGGGGTAAATTATAAATGACCTATTATAGTTTGAAAAAATTTCAAATTATCTCCTTATAATTAGAGAACTTAAGAATTACTCCCCTCTTCCTATATAAGTGTTGTTGGAGATTTCTATTCAGGTTTCAAATTAATTATAGTTTTAATTTAAAAATATAATTTTACCCTCTTTAGACATTTATTAACATTAATTACATGTATGTTATTCACAATAAGCATTATTTACAATTAATTATCGTTTTAATTTAAAAATATAATTTTAACCTCTTTAGACATTTATTAACATTAATTACATGTATTTTATTCACAAGGATTATTTACATATTTTGATGTTTATCCGTATTAACTATTGAGTTTTTAGTCATTTTAACACTTCCTTAATTATTGTGAAAATATGTCAGTTATAACGAAACAGAGGAGTGCTACTTTGTTGTTTGAGTTTTGAGAAATCCCGACTACAAGGGTAGTATAATATAAAGGAAAAGAAGCAAAAACTTCTAAGTAAACACATGGTACAATTATAACATCTTCATTAATTCTTCAAGCTAGGATGACAAGAAAACATAGTCATGGTCTGCTGTAGACAATGAACAAGCCAAGATTTTGAATAGTACTAATTCCCAACTTTCCAAATCCTTAGATAAATAGGAGAAGTAACAACTTTTTCAGATTTACCATCTTCATTCCAAGCAGTGGTAAAATCCTTAACAACATTATCGTTCAAGAGTTCCACTCCCTTCTGTTTTGCAGTTTGGTAAGCAGACCATGATCTTATGTATGTAAAAAAGCCCTCTAAATCCATCACTCTCTCAGCTTTGAATTTGAATGGTCCATTGTGCTCCAGTCCATCCACAGCCTCAAATGGGAAATCAATGGTTTCATATTTACTATCCACTAATTTACGTTCTGATTCCCAGTAAGGATCAGAATCAATGGTGTAGAATCTTTGGAAGACAGCATCAACAATGGGGTTAACTTCTGGCACAGTGTAGCACCATGCAGCTATAACACCATTGGGTTTTTTCAGTATCCACTTTACTTGTTGGTAGAATGTTGGCAAATCAAACCAATGCAAAGATTGAGCAATGGTCACTAAATCAACACTTGATTCTGTTGCAATGTTCTGTTCCAGCTCTGCCATGGACAACTTGGGAGGAGTACATTGGTATCTAATGTTTGGAAGCTTTGGAGCAAATTCCAGCTGCTTTGGGCTTGTGTCTGTGGCAACTACATTCTTGTACATCTTTGCTAACTGAACAAAATGGATTTTGTGATAACAAGTCAAAGACAATTTCATATCTGACTGAAATTGAGCAGGCATGACTATAATTGAATGCGTCGTGATGAAGTTCCTTATTAGCATTTTACGTTCCTTTCTACCTACCATTATCTTTTTGCACATGCACTTAGCTTGTTACGAGTGTAAGAATCCATACTACAAGTTTACCAAATACAAACAACTTTGAGTGTTTGAAAATGTCAAACAATATGCAGGTTCAAGATGAAACAGATATGCCCAAGTCAGTACTATTTTTCCCACAGCAAAACCACAGTTGTATGAACTCATGACCAGGTCATGGCAAAAACTAAAATTTTGCGCAAAAAATTGGAGTCCAATATCTCATACTGATGCACAAATATGTAAGTAAACACATGCATTTTGAACAAACTTTTGTAGTAAATTCAGCAGTCAAAAAATAACAATACTCTGGTTGGAGTTAGTCATATTGTCATTTTAGAAAGATGGGAATCATAAATTCTCTTTTTGCATTTACCAAAAAAAAAAAATTCTACTGACTTCGCCCTCTTATCGCTATCAGCCTATTATGAACCATGATTTTCAAGACTTAATGTCCGCCTCACAATTTTACTTCCTTTGCTCCACATGTCTCTTCTACCCTGCTAAATTTCTGTAAAATGCATAGATTAGTTAACAGATATCCTATTTTTACACTAATCTATATATACTTTCCTAAATCATATTGCAAAATGAAAGAAACCAGAAGTTAACAAACTATCACACACGCACCGCGTGGGGCCTCCTATGCCACGTGCCACTTTATAAAGAAGATGATAAGTTTACTATTACTTAATTAGAGTTTTTGTTTAATTTAAAAAATTAAATAACTAATTAAGAAATTTTAATTTAATTTAAAAAATTAAATAACTATTAAATGCCATGTACATCTTTTGATACAGTGTCAGACTAGAACACCAAACTAATAAAGAAGATCCAAAACTCACACACGCACGCACGCACACACAAAATCCTTTGATCTAAAACATAAAAAAATTCAATGCAAAAAAGAGACGGAAGTTTTGAGAGACATACTGCCGTTGCTGCCTGACCACTGCCGGTGCCCACATCCCATACAAGGTCATGGGATGGTGTCTTTGATGCTATGAATTGGAAAAGTTGATCAGGGTAAGTCGGCCTGCTGGAAGAGTACTGCTTTGCCTGTTTCAAGAACAACTTTGCCATCCCTCCTTAATTTTTCAGGCTGACTCAATCTTTCGTCTTTGTCAAATGGTGAGATTATTTGGAGTTGAGGGTGTGGAGGAAAATGGAACAAAGAAGTTGCAATTTATATACATATATTATCAAAACATCTTCATTTCATTTATAAATTCTAAATGGGAAAATTCTAAATGGGATTGCAGGCTTAATAAAATAACAATTTAAGCAAGATCGCCGTAACTTCGTTAATTTGGTGATTTTTTTGTTCATTATTATTTGTAAGAACGTGGCTATATAAGTCACGCATGACATAATTTATGTCCTTGGACTTTGCCAGTTTGCCTCACCAAAGCCACACATACATAGAATACAATGATGCCCACTGACTCACCAAGGCTACATAATAGGATAGAATGATTACCATTGACCAGCAGTGCTTTCGTGGAAGATTCAAGTCAATCCAAAACTATCAAAATCATCCCAAAAAACACGCCTCTTCTTGTGATTTATTATTAAAATTGGTTTCCATTTTTTTTGTTGATCATTACGAACATAATATTGTTAATCCAATTGCTTCAACTCACAATAAAAATAATAAAAAATTAAAATAAAAATTTCAACTGTACATTAAATTCACGATTTCATATTTAAAATACGTTTCACATTTCGAAGTTGTTTTTGTGTTATTATGTTAACCAACCACTCGGGAGAGTCTGTATTTTGTGACAATATAACAATACTATGCAGTTTTCAAATTGGTTGGTTTAGAGTTATACGTACGGTGAATTTTCTATTGATATAGTTTTGATATTGGCATGAATTTTCACAGAAGGATGTGCAAATCGAATTTTGTCTCTGCATCTTTAGTGTAGGCGAAAACAAATGGTACAACCACCAAATGAATAGCCGGTGAAAAGAATTCGTGGTTACAACAAAATTTAAACATTTTGTTTAGGACAAAAAATCCATACACAATTACTAGGTTCGTGAAAACAACTTCTCTTTATATTATAATAAGCAAAAATGTTGGAGATAAAAATCTCCTATATGTAACTTTGAACTAGAAGTAGTTCAATACCAACACGTTAATATGCGGAAGCACTTTTATTTATTTAACACAAGAATATGTGTTTGAGAGAAGAGGAATATAACAATAATATCACGTGTATGGCACAACCGCCACACAACAACACAATCCGCTGACCCGCGGAATTTCTTCAAACCCGAAAGGGCTTTAGCTTTCTTCACACCTCTTTGAGGTATTTAATCCTACTCCTCTACCTCTATCTTCCACTTCTCTCTTCCACTATCACAAAGACCTCTATCACCCTCTATTTATAGGGTAATAATAAATCTAAAACACACAAGGATTTGGGGAGTGTATCCCTCACAAACTCTAATTCCTAAAGGAAAACAATCTAATAAGTAAATCCTATTAGAAATATAATTTCCAATTAATAAAGCTTAGTTTAATTTCCAACAAAAAACAAAGCAGACAAAAAGAGCAAACCATGTTCAAGGTGTATCAGAAAGAGCAATCATATACATTGTTCTCATGTTGAACCACTTCCACCTCAAGATTGAGCCATGGTGGAATTGGTACTGCTCTCCTGAATCATCACATAAGTGTGAGTAATCACGATACATGTCCAAAATATCAGTATCAGCCTACAGTTATTCTTGTACACTTAACAACATTTTCTTGCATTTAACTGTAGTTTTACTGCTATTGTGAGACATGAATCAGAATTTTAATTGCTGACTCCGGAATCACCATTTAGCTGGTGATGATGAATGAATTTTACTGCAAATATAACACCTCATAAGTAGACTTGCAATACAATAAGTATGAGTCTAGTTCATTCTCAGCTATTACAACTATTTTATACACATATCAAGAGTTGCAATCCTACTACAACACTTATAATTCAGAAAACCTTTCTTCAAGGTACGCTACTAAGAATTTCAATACAACTCAAACTCAGATATAGATCCTATAAATACATCCCCTCCACCATTTTGGGAGGGGGATTCGATACATTAAATTTTCGATTACATATCGTTTATAGTTTAAGGCTCGATACTGATTTAAGCATCGGAGTTTACTCCCTAGGTCAAGCCCGGGGATTTCTTGCAGGTATTCGGCGTACTTTGGACGACCAGAAAACTTGTTGACGACGTGCGTTTTCGAGACTCATCAATTTTTGCCCACCGTGGGGCAAGAAAACAAAGTCATGCCTACAACCAGGTTACAGCAATCAAAATGTGACAAACAACCAGTTCATAACCCTCATAATCTTGAGAATCAAGAGGAGAACAATTCTCTATTATGAGAAAATCTTGTTGATTCATCCTCTGAGCATACTCTTACTCAGAATGGAAAAGGTTCTGGTCCTCATCAACAAGATGGGAGCTCAACTCCGTTTATCGATCTGAATTCTCTTGAAGTGCTTAAGTTTTTTATCGAAAAAGGAGAGTGAATTCAAACGATGATAGCAAACCGTGCTCCAGTTAATTTGGCTGAACGAGAAGCTCACAACGCACACCAGCGTACGTGCATAACGAAATCAATCTATTTGTGAACGAGACTTCAACAAAAAAGCATGAACTTCGTTTGAGAGCAGAAGAACGTGCAAAAAGGAAAAGTTGTGATCATATTTCTGTTTCATCTCATAGAAAGGAATCAAGATCTCTCCCAAGAAATAAGAGGCCTATATATTATCATCAGCGTACTCAGCCAGAAGACCGTCACCGTGACTTACACATGCCGTATGAGCAGCCAAGAGATCTGAACATACAATTTGGCAATATAGGTCAATCCGACCTGCCACCAACATTGAAGCAAAGATATAATGGCATTTTCCAAGTGCTTTCTCCCTTTGTGGATAAAGTTGCAAATTATCCACTCCCCCATCATTTCAAGATGCCTACTTTAACACTCTATACAGAAGATACAGATCCTTCAAAACATTTTCATTTTTATATGGAAAACATTAAGGTTTATAATTACCTTGATCAGATCCTATGCAAATGTTTTAGTACAACAATGATGGGAACTGCTAGATTATAGTATGAAAGTTTAAGGCCTAAGATTTTCCACAACTTTGGAGATATTTCCTCAGTTTTCCAAAGTCGGTTTGTATAACGTGAAAAGTTTTTGAAAACTAGCACTGAATTGCTTAATGTGAAACAATGGGATTCATAATCGTTAAGTCAGTATGTTCAGAAGTTCTCAAACGAAAGCTAAGAAGTGAGACACAGATCAGACGATGTTGTGATCGAAGCCTTTATAAATGGTTTACGACCAGGAAGATTATACAAAGAATTTGTGACAGATCCTCTCTTCACAGTTAAAAAGATGATGAGACGAGCACGAAAGTTTGTAAAAGCGAAAACGTGATAATGAAAAAGGATCTAAAAAGAGAAATGAAGAAGAGGTGAAATTTTCAGGAGGTGGATATCGAAAACAGAAATTTGATAAGTCGCCATATGGTGCATCTAAAGTTGTTGATGATAAAGGTTTCACTCCTTTGAACAAGACCCGAGCCGACGTACTTGCTATCTTAGAAAACAGAGGAATAGCAAAATATCCACAACGGATGACAGGGCCAGATAACAAACGAAATAAGAAATTCTTTTGCAGGTTTCATAATCAACATGGTCACAATACTGAACAATGTAAAGACCTTAGGAGATATATTGAAGACTTGATACATAATGGACACTTACAGGAGTTTGTCCGAACTGGAGGCTTTGCAAACCGACATGAGGAGAAAAAAGATACAGACCATCCTGAAGAAAAAGGAGAAGAGATAATGGTACTGACAGAAATCCCAATGCGGATAAAAATATCATAGGTGTGATTCATACCATTATCAGGGGATTGTTTAATGTGGAGTCAATGACCTCCAAAAAATCGAAGAACAGAGGATTTTCTGAATAAGAACTAGTCCATAAATTGTTTAAGCCAATAAATAAATCACTTTCTCAGAAGAAAATATAGTACTAACTAGATTCCCAAATGCAGATGCATTGATAATTAAAGCAATCATAGTCAATAAGGAAGTTCATAGAGTATATGTAGATGATGTAGTTCGATTGATATTCTCTATTAAGAAACTTGCTAGAAAATGGGTATTGACAAAAAGCAGCTTAAAGCTTGCCATTCACACCTCGTTGGTTTTTCAGGAGAAAAATCGATGTCAATCAGAACGATAAATCTGTCAATGACATTAGGAGAATATCCAAAAGAAAAACGCATATATTTTGATTTTAACGTTCTTAACGTCATATCTTCATATAATGTTATTCTAGGACGACCCACCATGGTGCAATTAAAGACTATCTGGTCTCCATATCATCTTATCATGAAATTTCCTACAAACACGGGTATTGATACAATACGAGGTGATCAGAAGTTGGTAAGATTTCTACAATACAAGGTGATCAGAAGTTGGTAAGAGAATGTCATATGGTTGCCTTAAAAGGCAATAAAAACAAACAAGTGGTAAATGTCAACTGCATTAGCACAGGAAAAAGTAAAATCGAGCTAAACCTGTTATATTAACAGAAGAGGTAGAAAGTGTTTCTTTGGATAAAAGAAAAACGGATAAACCATGTCTGATCGAATCCTCTCTACCAAAAGAAGTAAAAAAATCATTAATGAACCTTTTATTAGAATATAAAGATGTTTTTGCTTGGAGTCTAGATGACATGAAGGGGATATCAGCTGACCTGATGGTTTATAAGTTGAACATTAACAAGTTTGCTCAGATAGTCAGATAGAAGAATAGATCATATGCGTCAGATCGTAATCGGGCCATATCTGAAAAAGTTGATAAGTTGTTAAAGGCAAAGATAATCAAAGAAGTGTTCTATCCGACCTAGCTTGCCAATCTAATCATGGTTTCAAAATCAAATAACTTTCTAAGAATGTGTACCGATTACATGAATCTGAACAAGACATATCCAAAAGATTGCTACCTTTTTGCCAGTAATTGATCAGAAGGTAGACGTGACCTCCAAGTTTGAGATTTTATGCTTTTTGTATATTTACAAAGGCTATCATCAGATTCAAATAGATGAAGATGATGCGAAAAAATAGCCTTCATAACTAAGAGAGGCATATATTGTTACATAAAGATGCCATTTGAATTGAAAAATGTTGGTGTCACATACCAAAGGTTGGTAGACAAATATTCTCTAGTCAGATAGGAGAAACATGGAAATATATGTTGATGATATGCTTATTAAAAGCAAAGAGATAGAAACTTTTCTAGATGATGTGAGAGAGACTTTGAACAAGTTACGAGAAACAGGGTTAAAACTAAACCCCAAGAAATGCACATTTGGGGTTGAATCGGAAAAATTTCTTGGTCATGTGGTCTCGAATCAAGGGATTGCTACAAATTCAGAGAAAATTGAACAATCTTAAATATAAAATCACCCATAAGCTTGAATGAAGTGCAAAAGCTCACAGGTCGTCTAGCAACTCTAAATCGTTTCTTATCGAGATAAGCGGATCGCAGTCTTCCATTCTTTAAAGCTCTAAAAAAGGCAAAAGCCTTTGAATGTGATGAAAGCTATGATAAAGCATTTGATGAATTGAAAACATATTTGTTAAAGTTGCAACCGTTATCCACACCAGTTCGTGGGGAAATCTTGTACTTATACCTGACAGCAAGTGATGCAGTCATCAGCGCGATTTTGGTAAGAGTTGATCATGGAATACAAAAGTCAGTGTATTACACAAGTCAATCATTGCAGGGAACCTAGCAGAGATATCCTACAATGTAAAAACTTGCTCTGGCACTCATTCACGCTTCAAGAAGATTGAAACCATATTTCTAAGCGCATATTTATATCTTAACGGATAAACCACTAAGACAAATTTGGTAAAAACTTGATTTCTCAGGAATACTTATGAAGTGGGCAATTGAATTAGGTGAACATGATATCACATTTTCACCTTAGATGGCGATCAAGAGTCAAGTACTTGCCGACTTTATTGTAGAAACTTCAGTTGTTGAAAAAGATCTTTTAAAGGAAAAAGACGTGAAGGATTCTTTTAAAGAAATAAAGGTCTCTGGGTTTTGTTTATAGATGGAACATCAAGTGAGGATAGTTCAGAAGCTAGGTTAATATTAACAAACCCAAAAGGACAAGAGTTCACGTATGCTTTACGATTTGAGTTCAAAGTAACAAACAATGAAGTAGAATACGAGGCGTTAATAATTAGGATGAAGTTAGCCTATCAAATGGGAGTTAAAAAGTTACAAATTTAAAGTGATTCACAACTAATCGTAAACCAAGTATCTGGGGGATATGAATCTCGATACCCAAATATAAAGAAATATTTGGAAAATACTAAAGACCTCAAGAAAAAGTTTGAGAAATTTTTGATTGAACGAGTACCCCGTACCCAAAACAAAACAAGCAGATGCGCTCAGTAAACTGGTATAATCAGCACATGGTCATCTCACAAAGACAGTTTTGGTCGAGATTCTCCCAACTCAGAGCATTGAGGAACTCTAGGTATTGGTAGTTGAAACGTGGATGACATTTGGATGACTCCGATTTTTAAGTTCTTAACAGAGGAAGAATTGCCTCCGGACAAGACAACTGCTCAAAAATTGATTCAACGATCAGCCAGGTATACCAACAAAGATGGAATCTTGTTTAAAAAATGTTATCTCATACCTTGGTTGCGGTGTGTAGGTCCTAAACAAGCAGCCTATGTGTTGAGATAAATTCATTTTGGATCATGCGGAAGCCATGTAGGAAAACGTATATTAGCCAAAAATATAGTAAGATTGGGCTACTACTAGCCTACGATGAATGCAGACTCACACAAATTGGTACAAAAATGCCCCAAGTGTCAAATTCATGCCGTTGTCAGGCATGTTCCATAATCCAAGCTGGCCACTATCCAAAGCCCATGGTCATTTTCTCAACGGGGGATTGACATTGTTGGACCATTTCTAAAAGCTCCTAGCCGGATCAAACACTTGGTGGTGGCTATTGATTCACAAAATGGGTAGAAGCTGAACCACTTACAACGATTTTTGGAAGAAGTATGATCAAGTTCGCCTTGAAACAAATAGTGTGTAGGTTCGGAATACCAAAAATACTAATATCAGACAATGGAACACAATTCGCAAGTATCCATTAAGAATTTGGTGTTAAGAGTTGAATATAAAACAATATTTTACCTCGATAGCACATCCACAAGTAAATGGACAAACCGATGTCACCAATAGAATAATAGTTCAAGGCTTGAAGACAAGGCTAGAAAGAGTTAAGGAGATTGGGTTGAAGACCTCCCAAATGTTCTGTGGGCCTATCAAACTACCCCAAGAATGTCAGCGTGAGAAACTCTATTTAGTTTAGTCTATGGAGCCGAAGTGGTTGTCCCAGTAGAAATTGGACTCCCAAGTCTAAGAATAATCAACTATGTTTCAGGTGCGAATTCTGAAGAACTGCAGTTGAACTTGGATTTGTTAGAAGAGAAAAGAGTGGCAGCACATCTCGAAGAAGCTAAATATAATGCTGGCATAGATCGTTATTATGACAGGCGAGTTCGAAATATTCGGTATTGACCTGAAGACTTGGTTTTGCGAAAAAAACGAAGCAAGTAGAGTAGAAGGCCTTAAAAAGCTCGATCTGAACGGGGAAGGACCATATAAGGTAACTCAAATCGGAGGAGCCGGAAGCTACAAGTTGGAGACATTAGATGGTCGAACTTTCCTAAGGATGTGGAATATCACCAACTTATGCAAGTACTACTAGTAAGCTTAAATGCTACACTATAATAAAATAACTCATTATGAGTTTATTCTTTATAAATTGAAGGATGTTATTTGAGATTCAGTTCATTTATGCTCATTACATAACATCTAAACACTTACTTTCCGCTAAAAAGGAAATATATGTTTCAAAGTTCAATTTAGCACGGATTTGTCGATTTTACATCATATCACTTATTTTCTGCCAAAAAGAAAAAGTGTGTATTAAAGTTTGATTTAAATCAGATTAGTCAACTCCACATTGGTGTATCACTCATTTCCTGCCAAAAAGGAATACCGTGTTTAGCTTAGATCATATTATGCAATTTTATATTAGTTTACCACTTATTTTTTGCTAAAAAGTAAAAATATTTAGCAAGTCTGATTTAGTTCGAGTTACTTGATTCTATATCATATCACTTCGATTTTGATTGAACTACTTGATTACACAAATCGTCTTTGTTTGGTTTACTTCGGATGGCTCAAGCTTACGTCATTTTTACATCTGGAATAAAAGCAAGTGTAAAAGAACTCGTATAACAAATATGATCCAGAAGACATTAAAGCAAATTAACGAATTGGAAATGAGAGACTTTGAATAACTCAAAGGAAAATCAATAAACATTTCAATTAATAGACCAAAAAATGGTCAACCGCTGTTTAGGACGTAAATATGAAATTCGTACAACACTATTACAAAAGTTGTGAGCTCGGAGGCTCAAGCTTTCTCTTCCTTCTCTTCACCAGCTTCATATTCAACATCAACTTTATCGGGGGTCGAAGGAACATAGAGATGAGCATCACCTTCACCGACATCAAGTTCTCAAAGGATTTATTCATAGCCTCCTAAGCGTTGACATTGTACCCTCTTTCCGACGTCATGTAACCTTCAAGATACTTCAAACCAATCGCAACTAAAGCCTTATGATAGCCGTGATTGTGAGCTACAACGCACATGTTGATCATTAACTTTCTCCTCTCATTGGAAGCCAAGAAGCTGGAGACGAACTGTGAAGCCCCTTCTTCTTCGAGAAAGCCCACTCTCGCAGCCAACTCATCTAGAGAAGAACGAAGAGTTTTCAGATCATCCTGAAGGAGATCAATTTCCTTCCTCAGTTTGGAAGGTTTCTTCTTCTCTGACTTCAAGGAAGAAATAAACTTCCACTTCTTCCTTAGCAGCAGAATTCTCCGTAGAAAGCTTTAGAAACTCATCCTCAGCTCCCTTGTCGTGGTCAATGAACTCCATATCTACACACGTGACCTAAAACGCAGTACATTAGAACAAAATTATATAAAGGAAACTTTCAAAAGGTAACTTGAATAAATTACCTGCACAACGCCAAGAGCAAGATGTTGACCGGTAGAAGCGGTGCCGATCTTCCTCATAACCTTTCAATCTTGATATGGGACACAGTTGTAGATAAAATCGAGCATTGTCTTAATGGTGAGCCAATCATTGATGTTTATTTTCACATTAGGTCGGAAAGAAGATTTGGGGAAGGAAGCTTCACCCTCCATGACCTTAGAATGGGGAACAGAAATATCCCCAAGTAAAAGAAAGCCTTAGCTTTGTCCATTTCTATTTCAGAAAGGCGGGGCTTCTTTCTTCCCAAGCTCTTGACGTTGGTCGGTTTTCTTTTCTTGCCATGTTGGGAAACTTTTTTTAGGGACTTTCCAGTCCCATGAGGAATTTTCTTTGATTTATATTTAACTAATGAAGAGGTCGGATCCGCAATCTTAATTTTCGACATCACTTCATCAGTAGGGGCCTCATCAACTTGAGCTTTGCCCTTGATGGTGGAAGGCTCGAGAAGATCTCCTATCAGATCTCGACGTTTATCACTGAAAAAGAAGATGCAAAAATTGTTTAAAATAATGCATGTATATATATTCAACAGAAGACATGAGGTTAAAAGAAGAGTTATACCTATTTTCCCATTTTCTACATGGTCAGTGTGGTTGGATCTCAATTTTGCAGACACCAACAACACTCTTTCAGGAGAGAAATCGGTGTTGAGCACTCGTTTGTGGGTTTCTAGCTTCTCGGCCAGCTCTTTAGGAAGTTTTCTTATTGAAATGGGGTCGAAAACGCGACCAGCATCTTTCCAATACCACTCACATTCTAACGAGCTTAGACTAAGAAAGAAAAATTTGTCTTTCCACTCGTGAATTGAGCTCGATTTACCACTCAGGAGTTGCTATTTTTTAGAACGGTGGGTAACGTAATACCACCCCTGATCTTTTTAATGAGTACAAAATATGTGTTTTATTGTATATTCGTTTTAGTGCTTTAAGGGGTCATATTTGTGCTTAATAGTGATAGTTATGATAGGTTTTGTGAGATTCCAAGATGGGAGAATAGAGAAGAAGAGATAACGAATTTGAAGAGTTTTCTAGAGGATGAAGGCTAGAGGATAAAGCTAAAGAAATTTGGCAGTACAAGGACTCTTTAAAGATACCAAATTGGTGGAAGAATAGAGTTAGGAAATTAGCTTGTATACTAGAGTTAAAGCCGCATGTGGAAAATTAGAATTTGAAAACAAGAAGGATTCACTCTTTTTAGTTGGTTTAGGAAGTTTTATTTTCCCTTATATATAATGGGACAGATTAATTTAGGGTTAGGACACACTCGTGCAGTCTTAAGTCTTCATAGCTTTTCTGCAGATTTGCAGTTTTTCAGTTTTTACAGCAAGAACAGACACACCGTCATTTGCCAAAATGACGGTCAGTTTGGTTTGAATTTCTTAATTCAGTTTTTTTTCGTTTTAATCTTTGGTTGTTTTTAATTATGCTTAGTGAGTAGTTCTTTTTGTGGCGATAAGTAAGGAAGCACTAATTGATTAATTAATTGTGAGACCTAATTGTTTTAATAAACTTTTTCGTATTTAATTCTGAGAGATTTCTAAGTCTAATGATAATTATCTAGATTTACTAAAGTTTGATCACCTTTAATCAATTTAGGTAGAGCCAATTAATCCCCTGTTAAGTCACTGAATTTAATGGGTAAGATTAATTAGTGGCGAAGCTACTGTCTCGGTAGATGAAAATAATCGGTTAATGAATTATTGCATACTGATCATGATACAATTTGTTAGAGTTGAGTTTTTCTAATTCTTAATGCTTTTTGTAACATTAAATCTGGTGTTTGGCTGATTCCGGCCCGGGTTGTGTTATGAATAGGGAAATAATTGATTAAGCCTATACTTGTCAATTATCGAATAATCAAGGAAGAATTGGGCTATGTCAGAGTCGATTCTCTGTAACCTTTAACTAACTTGTTAATATGAGATTGTTATCTTTGCATCGATAAGCAATGACCAATTGATTAGTGTGGAATTACTTATTTGTCGGATCTTTACTTTAAGTTAATTAATTTCGTATTTTGCTATTTATCAATTTTATATTTAATTCCTTTTATTTGTTGTTTTAATTAGTAATTAATTTGTAGTAACCATTTGCGAATTAACTAATTTAGAAGATATTGTTGTTCTCTGTGGGAACGATCTTACTCCTCTATACTATTTAATAGTTTATGAGAGAATTAATTTTGGTAGAACAACGACACACTACTTTTCCAAAAGATTTTAAGCAAAAGAAATGCCTGAAATACAACACATAACATTTGTTGTTCAAATGCTTAAAGTATAACTCAAATTCGATTAGGATTCTGATTGCATTTGGAGTTAATTGAGTTAGGCTGATCATATAGTCAGCAAGAATATCCTTGATGAACTGAGATAAATAAAATCTCAGTCCGGCTCTAAGGTGTTCTACAAAGATACATATGAAGCCTTCTGGAGGACGACTAGCTACTTCTCCTTCTAATGGAATCTTAGTTTCAAATTAGGGGTTGATATAAAAATCTCCAAGAATGTGTACTAAGGCTGATTCAGTAGTCGTAGAGCTTAAAGTGTCTATCTTTAGACTCACAACCTCACTAGTTAGATTGTGTTCTTTGAGGTTTTCATCTTGAGGTCGGCTAGTTGAAGGTTGGCCTTCAGAAAACTCTATTGCTAAAGGGATGGCATTAGTAACCATTTGATCTACTTCGACCTGTGTAGAATCTAAGTTCTCCTCTACATGCTCAGAATTTTCTACTCCTACTGATTTGGAAGGTTTTCCCATATTTTTCTTCCCTACCTTTACAAGACTGCTTTTTAGTAGTTTTTAAAGTCTTAGCCAGATTAGCTTTGACTGTATGAGCTGGAAGATGATTCAAAGATGAGAACATGAATACGGCAGATCGATATTATACCAGAAATTATTATTCAGATCGATATGAATAAATGCAAACCAATCTGAGAGGCTATTGATAAGGGATGAATTTTACTACAAGTATAACACATCAGAAGTAAACTTGCAATACAATAAAAAGGCATTTGGTAAGGGGGAATAAAAGGAGTCAATGGTAATCAACAAAAGTGATTGCCATTGTTAATGTTTGGGAAGGGGTAATGAGAATAATTATTCATTAATGATTACCTTAAATGAGTCAATGGATGATTCCTTAGTCTCCCTCCATTAATCAACAATTACCCTGTATTGGGTAATCGATTTTACCCAACTCTACCAAATAACTCTCTACTCCAATATGTACTTTAATATAATAATAATAATAATAATAATAATAATAATATTATTATTATTATTAATTAAAATATTAATATTAATATTAATATTAATATTAAATAAATAATATTAATAATAATTCATTAATAATATTATTATTAATAATTAAAAATATTATTATTATAAATGATTAATATTAATAATTAATAATGATAATAATATTAATAATTAATAATATTAATAATGATAATATTCATGTTCTCATCTTTAATAATAATATTAATAATTAATAATGATAATAATATTAATAATATTAATAATAATTAATAATGATAATAATATTAATAATATTATTAATGATAATGATAATAATATTAATAAATAATAATAAAATTCTTATTATTAATTAATAATAGTAATAATACTAATAATAATAATAATGATTAATAATAATAATAAAGATACGAGCTCTGATAATGATAAAATAGAAATTTTGACTGATTCTTATTACTATTGTTGATTTGAACCAAACAACATCAATCACAATAATACCCATTATAGAATTCGAACCAAACATTAACAATGCAATCATAATTCCTAATTGCTAAAATGGTGGGAGACCCAATTTCTCTTGATTCTTCTACTTTGAAGGTAACAAGACCTAATCTTGCTCGGATTTTTACTGAAATTGACTTGCAACGGTCCTTACCTCATCAGATATGGATCGAAGAGGAGGAAGGGGGTTTTTGGCAGCCCATTGTCTATGAAAATCTTCCAAGGTTTTGTCAAAATTGCAAGATCATGGGGCACTTAGAATCCAAATGCCACAAAGCTTTCAATGCAGGCTGCAAGGATCACAAGTTGGATGCCCTGTCAAATGCTGATGAACCAGAAGCTCCTAAGGAAAAATCGGCGACTATTTCTTCAACTATGCAGAAGCTGAATCCTGAACAAGAATCGGGCTTGGAGATAATTGTTTTTAACTCGGATCAATTGAAGGACACCCCATCAGGACCAAATGCTACCTATGGTTCAGAGCTAATTTCGTCAAACTTGGTGGAGGCCTCCCCAAATTCAATTCAGGTACAGATCCCCAAGGAGGATTACATCCTGATTCAAGGGTTACAGGCACTTCCTGATGTTCCCTCCAACCTACTCAGAACTGAATCATGTCCCTTATTGCGAAAACACTGGCTTGATCGGGCGTTGCTTAAGAGAACCCCAGAACCAGAACTGCCCATAATAACTTCCCACGAACAAAGGGATAACATTAAAGTGCAGATTTTTGAAGAGCAAGTGCCGTTGATGGACAGAAAGAAGCTCCAAGCTCAAACTCCAGGTAAAACAACCAGGTATAACCTTCGCTCTTTATCCAAAGAAGAGATTTATAATAAAAGGGAAAAATAGAATTCAAGGAGGAAAAAGAAGAAGGATGTAACGAGGGAGGCTATGCTGTTTTGGTGCTCTGATTCCAACACCCTTTGGTATTATTCTGGTTGACTGGTGTGTTGAAGTGCTACTGAACTATAACTGTTCTGAATTTTGATTAGTTTGGGGAAGGAAATTGATGTATTGTGATTGAGATTTTCAGTTCATTTCATGTCCTATTTGTGGCCATTTTGGTGAGTGAGGATGTGTTGACTGGTGGGTGTTAATGTGCAATGTTGGCTTTGAGTTCTGAAGATATGTGATGTACTATTTGTTCTGAATTGTGCCAAGGCTGTGGAGATTTTGAGTTATATGTCCTGTATACCAGTTTTTGGTTTGGAAATTTGATGTTGATTCTGGATTGGGGGAACTGGCTAGTGGAGTAACTGGGCCTGTGTTGCTGTAATGTCGATGCTTTGTGCATAGGCTATGAATTGGGATTTTGCCTTTCTGTTGTTGATGTTTGAAGATGAAAAGTGAGAATGGTTTGGGTGAATGAGAGCATAGGCCAAAACTCTGGTCTTGCCTCTCCATTGAGGTATAAGGGTGGAAGGGACGTAGAAGGGAAGGTGATAGGTATTTGATTCCTGGAGCGTTTATGGTGAACCCGCTCGGAACTTGAGGAAGCCTTCAGATAAGGGCTATGTTGAGGAATGTTAAGTGCTTTGTGCAGGAAGACAACTCTGGTTGGTTCGGTGCTGATGGTGATGTGCGATGTGTATTGTTGGAATGCTGGAGTGATGGTTCAGAAAATACATAAGCACTGATGACCAAAAATCACAAAATTGGAAAGGGAGATGTAAACTTTTCATTTGAATTACTACTCGTATTGTCTAACATTTGAATTACTACTCAATTACATGTATTGTCTAAAATTACTTGAAGAACTTAATCTACTTTGACCACTCGTGTCAAAGTAGAGTAAATCTTGAGTTCATGTAACGGTGTGGTTGGGTATATCCAACACCGTATATTTTGCCCAAATTTATATAAATTCTGTTTCTTAAAAAAAAAAAGACCTTGGCAGAACATCATAGGTGAGGTGAGTGCCTCATCTTCAAACTTGGTAACTTTTGCCTTGAGCCATATTCTGCAGTCAATTCTTTGTATCACCTCTTTTCAAGTGCTCTGTAAAACTGATTAAAAAATTGCACCAAATTTATCTGATCAGCCATTAAATATTTCTTCAGGTCAGCATTAAAGCTTTTGCTGACCAGTTGCTTATTTGATCTCATACCTAATGTCAATGTTGTTTTCATATTTGCCTTTGCCCTTTTTTTCTCTCAGCTCGTAAATACGATCTTCTTAAGCCATGTACATACATATTTGAATCCAGGTTATGTTTTTGAAGCATCTCCATCCAAGCTTCCTCGAACGCTACTTCATCTTCAATTTCTAGCATACGCTTTGCCAAACAATTGTACCAGACCCGTTTCTGTGTCGGTCCTCAATAATGGGGCCAAGGTGTTTCAAGAAATTGTGACGAATATGAAACGTGCACAGTCTATGAAAGGTACGTACTTGGCATCACCAAAGCTGAAGCTTCTGCCATGGCTGGATTTGATATGAGAAGAATGTTTTTGGTGGCTTCTAGGACATGGTTTCTAGAAAGGTTTCAAATAAACCATTTATAGGAATCAACAATTTCATCATATAAAAGTGCAACACCAAATATTACAAACTGGCGATGATGATTGAAACCTAGGAAAAGGCCCAAAGGACAATAATCCTTGTTTGCTTTGTAAATGGTGTCAAAAGTTACAACCTGATGAAGCTCAAATCTGCACGTCGGGTAAATTAGGATTGTACCGAGCAGAAAGAACCGAGCTCCAGCAATAATCACCAACTTGATCTGTAAAACAGAATAGCGTTAGAGCAAAGTCCCGAGGTGGTCCCGGGGGATTCTACTCCGATGCTTAAGTTAGTAATTCAGTTGATAATAATCTCTTAGATTCTATTCTATCTCAATCAAATGTATTAAATACCATTACTTTACCGTTCCAATGGTTCCAGCTCTTTCTCCTTAAATCTCGGAAATTGGTTTGGATTGTGTTTTACTTATTCCATACTGATCAGGGGATATTTGAATAATGCCACATCAATACCTCCTCAAGTCGGTATAAATATTTTTGTCCCGACTTGACGATTGCATACAAATATTCCCGAGCTGCTCTCCTTAAATTTTAAAACGAGTGCTGATGCTTCGATACCATCAAAAATGATTTCCAGCCACAACACATAAACCAGCACCTCGATACTAAAGAAGAAGAATCTCTAAACATTAATCTGCACACGCTTCTATTAAAAAAACGGTCATTATCCTGCCAACGTACGCGTTACGTGAGATAACTGCCAAACTATTCAAAACTCCCCTTCTTCAATTTGAACTTAACTTAATCCCCATTTTTACATTATCCTTTTTCGAACGAAATTCAATTTCAGGCAATCAAGAATGATGATTTCCTCATTCGCTTCCCTCTAAGTTAGACCGAGTGCTTGGATTTTTCTTCACCATCTTCAGAATTTTCCACAAGTCTACAATCGTCATCAGGCATGTCTTCTGAAGAACACTCTAATTCATCTGAGCCAATTAATTCTGTATCCTATGTTGAACCTTCCACTTCTCATACTCCATCGATGAATGTCAGCCTAGAATTCATAAGTGACAAAAACCCCTCACCATCTGTTCACAGTGCTCCGCCTCTAGTCAATAGTGAATCTCCAATCTCCTATAAGTTGACAACTTCTCTTAGAAGATCGCTTAGGCAATCCCTTAAAACTGCAGAGCTTACCAAGACAGAAACCTCTGAACAAGTTAAGATTGAGCAGAGTAGCGAGGTAGAAACTTCCGAGCCAAACAATGAAAATGTAGAAGACATTACTGAGGGTATTCTTGCTAATTCCATTTCCTCTACTTTGAGTAGAAAACATATTGACCAAATATTGACTAGATATTTCATTCCAAAAAATTTGCCTGTTCGAGCTCCTTCGAGGGATGACCGAGCCACCCACCCCCTCAGGGTTTTATAGCCCTTTATGAACATCAATTCCAAGTCGGTCTTAGAATTCCCATTACTAGCTTACTCTCAAGTATCTTGAATCACTACAAAGTGAATTTGAGCCAGCTTACTCCGAACTCCATTAGGACGATTGTATGCTTTGAGTTACTCTGTGTACACTATAAAGTAGCTTACAGTCTTTCTCTATTTAGACGCTTTTTCTCTCTAAAAACAGTTCCCAGTGAGCTGGGATGGTTCTATTTTAACCGACGTCCCAGCACAGCTCCCCTTCTGCAAAATTTCCCTAGCTCTATACACAACTGGAAGAAAAGATTCTTTTTCATCAGCTCAGAATTCATCAACCAAAATCACCCATGGAAAATCATCAATAGCATAACTGACAGACCACCTAAAAAATTCTATAATATTAGTGGAAAACAAACACTCGAATCTTTGGGAGTTATCTTCGATATATCTCGGTTGTCTGAGAGAATTCTGATTCAGGGCGGGTTAAGTTCGGCCGTTCTTGATTCTAAATATAAGGGCTCCAAGAATAAATACGGAGTTGAATGTAAGTATTTTTTCTTTCACCTCATATTTTTCGAGAGTTTATCCTGATATTTCCCTTTCTGATGTCTTTTTTTGTTACAGTGATGGATATTGCACAATTAATCAAGTCGGGCATAGCCAAAGCTATGGCAACTGCTTCCTCCTCGGGCAACTCCAGCCCGGGGGCTCCCACACTGCCAGCAACTTCTACTGTTGATACTGCATCTCCATTAGTTACTCCAACACCACCTAACGCCCCCAAAGTTGTTAGTTCAGGTTTACCTCCTTTACCCGAGGAGAAAGAGAAAAGAAGAAGAGGTTCCAAGAGGCACTTATCGACCTCACTTAACCAGGATATTCCTCCGGGCAAGAGAACCACTACTCCAACTACACCGATCCCATCCACTCAAGAAACTAACCAGGACATACCCCTTGGCACAACAACATCCATTCCAACTCCTACTTTTTCCACTGTTCCTTTTGACTTTTCTCAGGATTCTGAATTTGGATTTTTATCCCGACTCAATCCAGCCAGAGTTCCCATCTCCTACATCCCAGTTACTCATCCCGGAGACCAATTTTGCCCAAGCTAGGGTTTTAATCGTAATTCCTGAGTGCTCACCCCAGCTCTGGCTCATCAATGGTTGGGTAAAGGAGTTCTACCTCGGGATCTGGACTCACTGAGGCAGCTGGACCATGACAACTTGATTAACGTCATGGCTTTATCTGCTGCACAGGTATGTAACTAAGTGCTCATCTCCTTAACTTATTCTTTTTCTTCCAATTCATGATCACTCTGTCCTTATCTTGCTTTATAGAGTGCGGTTTTATCCACCAGAGCCATTGAAGTAATTTGCTCGACAGAGCACTCATCTACTCTTCGGGCAGAGCTGGAGGATGAGAAGAAGAAGGTGACTGAGCTGGAGAGCAGGATCCAAATCTTGGAAGAAGTGTTCAGAAGTATCGAGATCTGGAATCCCAAACTCAACAAGAACTGAACGCGACCAAAGCTGAGCTAGAGTCAGAAAAGAAGGAAAATGCCGACCTCAATTCCAGACTGGAAACTGAGCAGAAAAAATCTGACCACCTTCATTCCAAATTAGAGGCTGAACAGAAAAAGTCTGGCGACCTCCATTCAAGAGTTGAGAAACTCAGTTCTTCTATCTTGGTTTGGGAGAGGAATTGTCAGAGTTGGGAGCGTAAGTATACTTTTCAGAAGGAAAAGGGCTCAAGCCAGGCAGTGGAAAATTTTTTAAAATCAGATGATTTTGCTCAAATGGCTGCCAAAATGAATGTTCCAGTGGCTCAACTCGGGTATAACGAAGCCATTAGGACTCTCCAACAATTACACCTCCCAGACAAGAGCTTAGAGGAGTTGGGTTTTGATGCCGAAGCGGGAGAAAAAGTCAATGCTATCTTCAAAGAATTGACTGAAGAAGAGCTCGGTATTTCTATGAACCAATTCATCCCTTCTACCACTGTCTTTGAAGCACCCGAGGTGGACATCCCCGAGCTGGATAAAGAAGGAAAAAGTGTGCAGCCTTGAAGGCTTCTATGTACTTTAAACAATTTTTCACTTTGATATTATCGTTTTACATTGTGCTGGATGTTGATTTCTTAGTCGGGATTTTACTCTTATATTTCCAAGATTATGCATAATCTATTTCCTGATTTTTGTCTTCTCAGGAATTATTTCCACCCAGAGCTTCAGCTCGGGGTTTTTATGATAACTTTCTCTTAGCAATTCTATTCTCCAAAAACGTACCCTTTTTAGAATGTAATTCTTTCCTGAGATTTAGTTTCTCTGGAATTACGCCTTATTGAAAAATATTTCATGGAGTTCATTCACCGAAATTGTCACCAAACAAATAATTTTATTAAAACTGATCTGCTTTTATTACATCGCTGACTAAAAGATCAAAACATAAGGACAAGAGAAAATCCCGAGCTGAGAACCATTTCAAACCGAAAGACCACCTGGGGCTAATAATACTTCCAAAAATTCTGAAAATTCCACGTTCTTGGAATAATTGCTCCATTCAGCCGAGATAACCTGCAGTACCCAGTTGGGAATACTTCTTTCACTTGATAAGGCCCTTCCCATGTAGGATCAAGCTTCCCCGTCTTCCCAACTCGGCTAGACTCCCCTTTTCTTAACACCAAGTCACCAATTTTATAATACTTGCTTCTCACCCTTTTGTTATAAAACCGAGCTGCGCCTTCTTTATATTTAGTGTCCTTTAACTGGGCATGCATCCTCATTTCTTCTAAATAATCAAGGTTCACCTGAAGTTCTTCTTGATTTTCTTTTTCTCGGAACAACAGAACCCGAGGACCGGGCAAACCAATTTTCGGGGGAAGTACAGCTTCGGTACCATACGTGAGATTATAAGGTGTTTCTCCAGTAGCAATTCTTGGTGTGGTTCGATATGACCATAACACCATGGGCAAGTGTTCAACCCAATCTCCACTGGAGCGTCCCAAACGCGTCTTTAGACCTTGTAAAATTATCCGATTAGACACTTCCGCCTGACCATTAGTTTGAGGATGTGCAACAGAGGTGAACTTCTGTTGAATTCCAAGTGATCAACACCAGGACTTAAAAGGTTCTTCAGCAAACTGCTTGCCATTGTCTGAGACAATCACCCCGGGAATTCCGTATCGACAAAGAATACTTTTCCAAAAGAAACTTATAACATTCTTTCCCGAAATGTGAACTAATGGTTCAGCCTCCACCCATTTGGTGAAATAATCAACAGTTACGATGAGGTGCTTGTACCGACCTCGGGCTTTCGGAAAAGGCCCGAGGAGATCCACTCCCCATTGATAGAACGGCCAAACAGACATGGAAGATTGTAATGGAACCTGAGGGTTATGTGTTCTCGTCGCATACTTTTGGCACTTCTCGCATGTTCTTACTACTTAAGCAGCGTCTTCAAACATTGTTGGACAAAAATAACCGAGCAGAAGGGCCTTCTTTGCCAGCATTCTGGATCCGACATGTGACCCGCATATTCCCTCATGAATCTCGTAAAGTACGTACTGGGCTTGATCAGGGTTTACAAATCTCAATAATGGCTTTAAATACCCTTTCTTATATAAAACCCCATCTTCTATTACATATCGAGCAGCTCGCATGCGAACCCGCAGAGCTACAACTTTATCATCTGGTAGACTCCCCGACCTCAGAAAATCATAGATCGGGGTCATCCAATTCTCAGTATTTTCAACATTCATTACCTCATTTGTAACAATGCTACGTTCAGGAAGTGTTTCCACCTATACCAGTTTATTTAAATGCGACGAGGTGGAGGAAGCAAGCTTACTTAACGCATCAGCCCTTCGATTTTGAGATCGGGATATTTTTTCCATATGGAAACTTTCAAACTTCCTCATCAAATTCTGTACTACACTCAGATACTTCCTCATCATTGCATCTTTAGTAGCATATTTCCCAGTCAATTGCTCAACTACCAGCTGAGAATCACTGTGAGCTCTAACGTGCCGAGCTCCTACTGAGAGTGCCAACTTCAACCCGGTGATTAATGCCTCATACTATGATTCATTGTTAGAAGCAACAAATTCAAACTTCAAAGCATACGCTAACTCGTTACCTTCAGGGCTTACCAATACCAATCCAGCTCCTGCTCCTTCTCCGGCGGAAGCTCCATCGACAAACAACTGCCATTCCTTATCCACCCTTGGCAAAACTGCCCCTACCTCAGGTAATTCCTCCACTTTCTTTCTTCTCGGCATCTCTGCAATAAAGTCAGCTAAAGCTTGGCCCTTTATCGCTGTTCGAGGTTTGAAAGTGATATCATACTCCCCGAGCTCAACAACCCACTTGGTCAACCGACCAGAAGTTTCTGATCGGTATAGAATCTGTCTGATAGGCTGATCCGTCAAAACGCAAATTGGATGACCTTGAAAATACGGCCTCAATCTCCGAGCTGCAAAAACTAAGGACATTACCAGCTTTTCCACTTCTGGATACCTTTGTTCTACTCCATGCAACGCTTTACTCACGAAATAGACAGGCTTCTGTATCCCTTCATCTTCCTGTACAAGAACTGCACTAATCGTGAATTCTGACACAGCCAAGTATAGAAATAACGGCTCCCCGGATGTTGGGACAGATAAAGTGGGTAACTGCTTCAGGTTCTCTTTCAATGCCTCAAAATGATGCTGGCACTCTTCATCCCATTTAAAATTTTTGGCAAATTTCAAGAGCTTAAAGAACGGTAGGCCCCTCTCCGCTGCTCGGGATAAAAACCTATTCAGATCTGCCATGCACCTAGTCAACTTCTGCACTTCCTTAATGTTCTTTGGAGCTTCCATTGCTATTATGGCCTCCAACTTTTTGGGATTAGCCTCAATTCCCCTTTTCGACACCATGAACCCGAGAAACTTTCCAGAATTAACTCCAAAGACGCATTTTTCTGGATTAAGCTTCAAACCGACCTATCGAAGTGTTGTGATGTCTCCTTTAAGTCATCCAACATGTTTTCCTCTGCTTTACTTTTGATCACCATATCGTCTATGTACACCTCCAGGTTTTGACCTATCTGTCTGTGGAAAACCTGATTCACCAGGCACTGATATGTAGCCCCGGCATTTTTCACCCCCAACGACATCTTCTTATAATAGAAAATCCCTTGGTCAGTCACAAATGCTATCTTTTTAGCATCTTTTGGGTTCATTAAAATCTGGTGGTACTCTTTATAAGCATCTAAGAAACTTAACATCCCAAAACCAACTATAGCATTGATAATCTGGTCAATAGACGGCAAAGGATAACAATTCTTCGTGCAAGCTCGGTTCAAATCTGTGAAATCGATGCACATTCGCCATTCGCCATCAACTTTTATAAACATTACCGGATTGGCTATCCAGGTCGGGTATCTGACCTCTCCAAGAACTCCGATCTCCAACAGCTTGTTAACCTCCTGTTGAATAACTTGTTTACGCTCAGGAGCAAAACTCCTCTTCTTCTGTTGCACTGGTTTTATATCCTCATGAATATTCAGGGAATGAGTTATCAATTCAAGAGAAACTCCGCCCATCTCCTTTGGATCCCAAGCAAATATATCTCTGTATTCCTTGAGAAGCCTCAGCAAACTACGCTGAATTTGTTCGGAGATATGTTTACTGATCTGAATTGTCCTCTCAGGCTTGGCACAATCAATTGAAACCTTCAATATTTCTTCATTGTTGAAATCGAAGTCTACACTTTTTTCGGGATGCTGTTCTCGTATTTTCATCTGGCCTTTGATCCCAGTTTTCCCCTGTACACAATTTACACGAACATCGCGGGAAAACTGGTTCTTTCCTCTCATGGCCACCACATAACACCTCCTAGCTGCTTCTTGATCCCCCCGTATTGTTGCTATTCCCGCCTCAGTTGGGAATTTCATCACCAAGTGGTAAGGTGACCATATTGCCTTCAATTTCACCATGGTAGGTCGGCCTATTATCACATTATAAGGAGATGGTGAATTCAGCACTGCAAAATCTGTGTACACCGTTCTGCTTTTCGGGTATTCACCTATGGTAACCGGCAATGTTACAATCCCCATGAGCTGAACTGCTTCCCCAGAGAATCCGACCAACGGAGTTGGGCTCCGTCGGAGTTACTTGGGGTCTACCTCTAACTGTTCAAATGCATTGATGTATAAAATATCCACCGAGCTGCCGTCATCTACATAAACCCGATGTACAACCTTGTTGGCGATGTTGGCTCTTATTATGAGAGCATCTGAATGGGGGAATTTGGTAGGAACAGCATCTTCTTCAGAAAATATGATAGTCTCTGAAGGTTTGAACCTTTTTCCCACAGACGGCGCCAATTGATAAAGCTCAAATCTGCACGTCGGATAAATTAGGATTGTACCGAGCAGAAAGAACCGAGCTCCAGCAATAATCACCAACTTGATCTGTAAAATAGAATAGCGTTAGAGTAAAGTCCCGAGGTGGTCCCCGGGGATTCTACTCCGATGCTTAAGTTAGTAATTCAGTTGATAATAATCTCTTAGATTCTATTCTATCTCAATCAAATGTATTAAATACCATTACTTTACCGTTCCAATGGTTCTAGCTCTTTCTCCTTAAATCTCGGAAATTGGTTTGGATTGTGTTTGACTTATTCCATACTGATTAGGGGATATTTGAATAATGCCACATCACAACCCATCCTATATATTTTGCTACAACTGTACCCATCTAAATTTACATAAAAACAATAACATATCAAGGGACATAGCCATAAATTTTAGTTTCAATTTGCAAATTTCACATTTTTGTAAATGAAAGACGGTAACATGTATATAAGCAAGTCTTTAAAACTTTATAAGAACAAATTTTCAAATATTTTAAAGGGCTTGATTTAGATTTTTTTAAAATTTTGTAAAGAAAATATTACAACCTTTGAATCAGCACAAGTCCTTCCTCTCTTTTATGGTTTGTCTATTGTAAATGTATAATCAAGTCTAAGATTGAGTTTAAATAGGGGTTTATCAAGGTCGAAATCCGCTTGCATCACATTATTCGAGTTTCAACTTGAACTTGGTTCGAAAACTAGAAATCAGTACTATTTAGACCAATTTGAGATCCCTATTGAACTGCAAATAAATATACTGAGTACAAGGTAAAAGTTCTTGAACTATATATTTAAACAAATACAGAATAAATTAAGAAGTAAAATGTATGGTACTCCCTGATATTATTGTTTACACTCAATATATTTTATAGAAGAATGATCGTACTCTCTAAACTTATTCCATTTTATTGTATACTCTCAATATATTTTACAGAAGAATTATTGCACTCCCTAATATTACACTAATTTATTGCATACGCTTAATATATTTTATAGAAGAATTATTGTACTCTCTAATATTACACTATTTTATTGTAGACCAAAAGGCAAAAATGGTCACTTAACTATTACCAAATCCGACTTTTTGTCACTCAACTATTAAGTTGGCCGAAAAGATCATTCAACTCTATAAACGTATGACTTTTGGTCATTCCATCGGTCAAGTCTGTTATCTTTATTAAAACCATTAAATAAATGAAGTTTTATGTCTTTTCAAATAAATTAGGGCAAGAAATTATCTCCTTTTCCTCTTCTTCATTCTCTCTTTGTTTCTCTCTCACCATCACCTTCTATTGCGGTCTACATTATTTCTTTTGAAGGAGCTCTATCTTTGCTATTTTGTGGTTTTTCTGAATTTGGGACCATCATTAATGGCTCTATCTACCCTTCATTTTAGGAACATAGGACCTTGGATTGGAGTAGGCAGTTGTATTCCTGTATGCTGTCTTCATGACATCTTCCAAGTGTTTCAAGAGAGTGTTTTTCTTAACTGCATCCTTACCTGCTTTTGACATTTCCCTTCCATTTCTCCATAATAATTCCCGATGAAGGTAATCTTACTCGGCAAGTAGGGTGATAGAATTGAAGAACTTCACTAATTGATTTACTTTTTTGTGATTTTAAGTTATAAGAAATTATCATTAATATATTATGTCATCAACCAATTTCTATCTCTGGTATTTGGTTCATGTTGATCCAGATTTGAAGTCTCATTCTGCTGCCAATCATTATTGTTTCTCTAGTATTTGGTTCGTGTTGATCCAGATTTTAAGTTCTGCCAGGAACAATTTTTGAGATGGTGTTGGTTTCTGATGAATCAAATCAGTACTTTTTCTATTTCCATTGATTTCTGGGTAACTGATTTTGAAAGGGAGTGGATTTGTGGCAGCCGTGCTATACCAAATTCGTCAGTATCAAGATGAGGTTGAAGATGACAAAATGAGTAGTACATGACTTGTGTCATTTACACATATACCCTCTAAATTTATATGTAAAAGACATAAAACCCTATTTATTTAACGGTTTTAATAAAGATAGCAGAGTTGACCGACAAAATGACCAAAAGTCATACGTTTATAGAGTTGGATGACCTTTTTGGCCAACTGAATAGTTGAGTGACCAAAAGCCGGATTTGGTATTAAGTGACATTTTTGCCTTTTGCTCTTTATGGTATACGATCAATATATTTTATAAAATAATTAATGAATTTAATTTTTTTCCTTTAACTACAAGCAATCGAAATAGCTATACTTAAAACTGGTAATTATGAGTTTTGTTTATTGGCAATTTGTTATGCAACATTTTTATTTTGACCTTTTCTTCAAAAAATGAATACCTTCAAATAAAAGAAAAGTTTTTATTGACAACAATATGTCGTGACAAGATGGTAAGATGTGTAACTTTTATTGATAAAATTGATTTTTGTCAATAATTTTAGTCACTAATACATATTACCGTTAAAGCATTGTCACTAGTTCGTCACTAAATGTGGTCAAGATGATGGGATGATTGGCAGCAGGTTTTAAGTTTCATCTCTAAAACTAATAGTGTAAACCACATTTATTTATAACTTTGTATCTGGTCACTAAATGATAGTGTTATATATTCAGTGCTTTTTCATAAATATGATTCGTCACTAAAGTTGATTTTTCTTTTAGTTACACATGAAATTCTATCTGTCACAACCAAAATCACCTCCAAAATCCAAATTGTGGGATCCATTGACACGCATAAAAACAAGAAAGTAGTTCAGGATTGCAATCTATTAAAATTTAAGGCGCAAGAATTAATAAACAAACAAACACAAACACAACTAAATAAAATATCATTGGCTAAAACTAGCATTAGTATAGTCCTCCCCTTAAAAAGACGAGGCACACAAATGCTAGTTCTAGTTGATTACACAGCTGGACAGAGGTGACTTAATTATTGATAAGCATGCAGCAGAAAATATAGAAATTCAGCAGACGAACAAGATTTCTGGATTTGACTAGAATATTGATGAAGAAGTGGTGGAAGGAAGCAGTGCAAAGCTTTGTGTTGGGAGAAAATGGCAAACAGGGGCAGTCCCTGGTTGAATTCCAAGCAATCGGAAGGAAGCGTGGTCATGGTTCCACAGAGACGTATCCATGTGACAAACAGCGAGAGCTTCAACCTTTTCGCCATTTTCACCAAGTAGAGAAGTCCTATAAATGCGATTCCCCTTCCTATTTATGCCATTGCCCAGTTGAGAATGGCAATGAATAATAAGATAAGGATAATGCATTGTATGACATGATATCATCTTAGGAGCTGAAATTTGCTGAGGAAGTTGTACAATTGTGTACTCGTGTACTATAGCTTTTCCAACATTATTAGTTGAACTTGTAGGGTAGTCAATTGTTGTGGATAGAACTTGGATATTTGTTTCAAACCCCAGGATTTCTCTCGCCAAATCAACCAATGATTCATAGGATGTGGCACAAAACTTAGTCTCTCCCTCGATGGGCTTAATCTCGCATTCCTGCAGTGTGTTTTCCATAACTTGCGCCTTGCGAGATCCTTGAGGGATTGAAAAGTATTCAAGAATTTTTGGGAGTTGTTTCAATGAAAATGGAATGGCATCGGCTTCTTTTTTAGTCTGAAGCAAATAAGGAGAGGACAAAGGAGGATTTGAATCTTCATTTTCCAAACAGATGGCCATTTTCATGCCCAACTTAAGATCTTTTAAATTGAAAAAAATACTTAACCCTGGATCAACACTATTCATCATTTGAGATGATGATGATGAATGAGAAGAATGAAGATCCATTTTCTGCTTTTCTTGCACTACTTCATGAACTGTAGCTTCATCATCACCGCCGCCATGATAATGAACATCCAAGTTCTGGAGTACTTGTAAAGCATGAGTCTCCTTGGGGATAAAATTGCAAGTTCCCTGTGAATATATAGTTTAATTTGCAACATAAGTTGTAAGACATTAATGGGACTCAAAAGTTCCTCACTCAGCATCAAAAACATATATAAAGGATCGAGCAACATACCAGAACGATCAAGAGATGGAAGATTAGAGTACGTCCACAAGCAATTCTTTTATGATCCATGAATCTGGGGTGATGTTATCCAAGGTAAATTAAGAGTGCTACTGCAATATGAGCCGAAATGTATGAATTAGAGTGATCAAAGTGTACCCAGAGAGAGAGACAGAGAGATAGAGAGAGAGAGGAGCCAAAGGATTTGTGTGGAATTAATACTACAAAGTCCTTAAAGTTAATTACAAAAAATGAAAAATAAAACATTCTTTAACTATGATACCTTTTTTTTAAAAATTTTGCAAAGATTCGTTTTTTCTTTTTTCGGATGGTAAATATCTCTCGGAATATATTTTCAACTCAATTGGAATAAATTATTATTGTGAAAAGACAGAATTAACCATTATCAATATTAGCTGCAAAACACCTCATTGGATTGTTTTTATATTTCATAAAGTTTACTCAATTAAAAGTATATATATTTTTTTCTTTTTCAAAACTTCTATAAATTTTTGTCTCTAAACTATTGACATGGGATCTTCTGTTCAATATTTTGTCTGTCTTATTTTGTCTTAATTAAAACTACATCGTAGGGTTCACTAATCTCTTGGTTAGGGTCTAATAATTGTAAAGTAATTTTAGTGATATTTATGCATTTAGTCCTAGTTTTAATGAAACAACGTCGTTTTGAACGATAGACAGAATAAGACATGATAAATATTGGACAGAGGATCTGGTCTTTAAGGCTCCGTTTGGACGAGCTATTTTGGATTATGTCATGAAATTTTTTTTCTTGGGATTTGTTATGAAAAAAGAATATTTTGGGAATGTTTGGAAAGAATGATTTTATTTTTTGGTATTTGTATTGAAGATTTTTTTATTAATAAAAGTTTGAAATTTAAATTTGAATTAATATTTTATTAGTTTATTTTAGTGGAAATTGTGTTAGGAAGAATTGTTTATTATTAAAATTTAAAATTCAAATTCAAATTCATTATTTTACTTATAAAAATTACCGTAGCATTTTTTTGTGCTTTAAAAATTTTGAAGAAAAAGTTGAACAAAACAAACACCTCATTTTGCAATTGTGAAATAAATCACAAAATTAATCTTGTCCAAACAGACCCAAACTATTTTTCATAGTACACTACATCTCTTGGGTATATCAGGAAGTCCAATAAATTAACAAAGATAAAATTATTTCTACAATCTTATTTATATTGATTAGATTGAAAATGTATTACATTGCAAAAAATTAAACTTTAAGAGTAGTAAAGTACTAAAAAAGGGTTAGGTAATATTTTGCGATGGAACCATAGTTTAAAGATATTTTTTGCAATTAAGTATTTATTTTATAGCACATTTGATACTTTATTCGAATAATAATAATAATTAATAATAAGGGTAAATGACTCCAACAGTCCTTTAATTTGGGGATAAGTATCAATTTAGTCCCTAATTTTGGGAAAGTTACATTTTGGTCATTCAATTTGTATTTTGTTGCATAAATGGTTTTTTACTCATTTTCCACCAATTTGACCAGTAATGTTGCTAGTAACGTGGCACGAAAAAAATTCACTACCAATTTAATGAATAAAATCGCGGGGAAGAATTTCGGAACGAAAAACTTTAGATATATGAAACCTAAAACCCCTTCATTAATATAAGAACCAAATTCCGTAGACCAAATTCAATTTAAGAACTCATGAATTAAAAAGTCTCCTGATGAAAATCAATTATAAAGGTTAAACCCAAGAATTAATTGAACTAATTTAGGGTTACGCCTAAACTAGGATTTTCTTTAACACACAACTCAGAATATTAAGAAACGAATTTTTCAAAATTCTCTAATATTATTAAAAACAAAATTAACATGTCTTTAAATAGGCTACATTGTTAAACCATACTTGTTAAACAAGTAGTTTAATTGAAAAATGAAACTAACACTAAACTGATCCAAATTAAAAAAATTCCTATTTGAAAATAATTTATTAACTCAAATTAAAACCGTTAATTAAAACTAAAAGCTTAAATTAATCACACATTAATTCTATACAAGAATTATTAACCATGTAAAACTAAAATTTCTAAAAATTTAAAAATATGAAAATTGCAAAAGTTTCCCAACCTCGTGAGTAAAGTGTGCACTTCACAATTTAGAGCTTAAAATTGCCAGTATCACCACAGAGAGTTATGTGCGGTGGATGTAGAAATATTCTTCAAAGAGTAATGATAGGGGAAGTGAAAAATTAGAGTGAAAACGCAAAGTGATTGACGTGTCAGTTATAAAAAGGCAAACTAATATCCTAACCAAATTATGAGTGAACCCTAATGGATAATAGATAGGTTTGTCTTTTTCTACCTGCCACATCAGTCACTTTACGTTTTCACTTTAATTTTTCACTCCCCTATCATTATTCTTATTCAAAATAGTCGTCCAACTAGCGAGCCGCACCTCTATACGAATGATTGATCACAAATACCGAGAATAGCTAACATAAACTCCGCTATTGATGACAATCCTGTTATGAATTGGGCCTGGTACAAAGAAAATGTAATCGTAATAACAGTGGAAAGAGGATGAAGATCCGAGGCTTGTGTTAACCACAATTTCCTTAAAACAGATTCGCTCTCTCCCGTATTAGTGCTGGAGCTTATACGAGCGTCTATTTCCCAGGATACAACGGATTCGTAAAGTCTGTTTGCACCTAACAGCTTTACCGGCGAACTAGAATTTGAAGGTATGATGAACACCGAAAAATAGGAAGGAGTTTTTCAAAAGATAGTTCAATATCCTTTTTTGAAAACCAAGTTCTTCTAAGAAAGAAGTTGAAGCTAATATTTATAGATGAGAAAAGAAACCTTTGGAATGACAAGAAACTTTTCAGATTTTAAGAAAACTCTTCAGTTTTCAATAATGAATTTAATTCATAAACTCTTCAGTTTTCAATAATGAATTAAATTCATAAACTCTTCAGATTTCTAGAAAACTCTTCAGTTTTCAATAATGAATTAAATTCATAAACCCTCAGTTTATTGAATTTAATTCAGTACATCGAATCTGTACCATTCTGAAGAAATGTCAATCCAACAAAACGTGGGGTTGATCAGGCCCGCAAGTTTTATACATTTTCTCAACCACTTGAGAAACTAATTTCTCATTCACAATAATAACATTTTTTTTTCCAACAATCCCCCACATGAATGAAAAATTGTTTTGACTCGACGTTGGTGTTCATCAATAGATTTCTGCATAGGAAAAGTAGGTGTTCCCTTTGAACTTCTCCCTTGTAAAGTATGTTTGCTTTACCAGCTGTCCAGTAGACGCGATGTCCTTGAACTGTCCTGCTATTAACAGTAAAGAGTCCACATAAATTACACAGAAATCTTTTTCCTTCGTTCAGTTCTCATGATTTTGTTCATTTTGGCCATGAACACTTCCTGGTTCTGCGGGAGTTTCTGAAGAATTGAGTCTGAACAATTCTACGTAGAAGCGGCCCCACTTCTCTCCAACATAGGTGAGTCCTTAAGTCCATAGTAATAAAAATTACTTCCTTAAGTATCATTAAAGCAATAAATTGCTAACCTTATCCATTACGTCACTGTTTCATGACAGGAATGAGTTGAGGTTACCCCCACAGTGACAAACTAAGTCTTATAAGTAGGTTGTCCCTTTGAACCTAGATCTTGGGATCTCCAGTCAACTAGGTTGGGTTTTCCTTCATAAGACTTGTATTTTCCACAGACTTTACTCCCATTCCTTTTGTCAATTTTTCAACTGCATCTTTATTTAACCCTTTGGTTAGCGGATCCGCGATATTATCTCTTGACCTTACATAGTCAATTGAGATAACTCCAGTTGAGAGCAATTGTTTAATGGTATTATGTCTACGACTAATATGTCTAGACTTACCATTATACATGGCACTCTGTGCTCTTCCTATTGCTGATTGACTAACACAATGAATGCAAATAGGTGGCACAGGTTTCGCCCATTTAGGAATATCCTCCAAGAAATGGCGTAGCCATTCTGCCTCTTCTCCACATTGATCCAAAGCAATAAACTCGGATTCCATTGTGGATCTGGCTATTACAATTTGTTTTGAGGATTTCCAACTTATAGCAGCTCCGGCAAGTGTGAACACATAGCCACTAGTGGATTTTGAATCATTTACATCAGATATCCAATTTGCATCTGTGTAACCTTCTATCACAGCCGGATACGAGATATAATGTAATCCATAATTACGAGTATACCGAAGATACCGTAATACTCTAGTAATTGCAGTCCAGTGCTCAACACTAGGATTACTAGTATATCCACTCAACTTGCTTATCGCATAAGCAACAACTCATTAGATACATAAGACTCCCAATTATCCTTGAGTATTCTACTTGAGAAATACCCTCTCCGTGATTTTTGGATAAATGGAGACTATTATCTAATGGTGATCTGGAAATCCCAGAATCATTCTTGATAAACTTATCAAGAATCTTGTCTATATAATGAGTCTGACTCAAAATTAGACCATCTGCTGTTCTAATGATTTTAATTCCCAAAATCACATCAGCAAGTCCCATATCTTTCATGTCAAACTTTGAATTCAACATGCTTTTGGTAGATTTGACAATCTTATCATTACTACCAACAATAAGTATGTCATCCACATAGAGACATAAAATGACATAGCCATCTCCTGTCTCTTTGACATATATACACTTATCACATTCATTAATTTTGAATCCATTGATAATCATTGTATGGCCAAACTTCTCATGCCACTTCTTAGGTGCTTGTTTCAAACCATACAAAGATTTAACCAATTTACAGACCTTTTTGTCTGTACCTGGAGCCACAAAACCCTCGGGTTGCTCCATATAGATTTCTTCATCTAAATCCCTATTTAGAAAGGCTGTTTTGACATCCATCTGATGTACTTCTAATCTTCTTAAGGCTGCAATAGCAAGTATCAACCTTATAGAAGTTATTCTCGTCACAGGAAAATATGTATCAAAGTAATCTAAGACTTCTTTTTGCTTGTAACCTTTAATCACAAGTCTGGCTTTATACTTGTCAATAGAACCATTAGCCTTCATTTTCCTTTTAAAAATCCACTTGGATTCTAAAGGTTTACATCCAGGTGGGAGATCCACTAACTCCCAAGTATGATTCTGCAAAATAGAATCAACTTCACTCTTTATGGCTTCTTTCCATAAAGGTCCTTCTGAGGAACTCACAGCCTCAGCAAAAGTTTGTGGTTCTTTTTCCAATAAGTAAGTTATAAAATCATCACCAAATGATTTTTCCACTCTAGCTCTTTTGCTACGTCTTGGTTCAACTTCCTGAACCTCACGTTGATCATTAGTTCGTTTTGATGAACTAGATCCAGTAATACTTTTACATGGAAATACATTTTCAAAGAAAAATGCATTTCTTGATTCCATAATCGTGTTCTTGTATATATCTGAAATCTGAGAGTTATACACAAGGAACCGATACGCATTACTGTTGTGTGCATAGCCAATAAAAATACAATCCACTGTTTTAGGACCTATTTTTATTGCCTTTGGCGGTGGTACAACCACCTTTGCCAAACACCCCCACACTCGCAAGTGTTTCTAGGATGGTCTTTTACCTTTCCATAATTCATATGGAGTTTTGCCCTTTTCCTTTCGGGGTATCTTATTTAAAAGATAATTGCTGGACAAAATAGCTTCACCCCATATAGTTGCAGGTAGTCCTGATCTTATCAACATTGAATTCATCATTTCCTTCAATGTTCGATTTTTGCGTTCAGCAACCCCATTAGATTGAGGTGAATATGGTGCGGTGATTTCATGGACAATTCCATGCTTTGCACAGAATTCACCAAAAGGTGCCTCATACTCACCACCTCTATCACTTCTCAATCTTTTGATTTTTCTATCAAGTTGATTTTCAACTTCAGTTTTATAGAGAACAAATTTCTCTATAGCCTCATCTTTACTTTTCAGCAAATACACATAGCAGTATTTCGTGCTATCATCAATGAAAGTAATAAAATATTTATTACCTCCTCGTGTTTGAACATATTTCAAATCACAAACATCACTATGAATTAATTCAAGTGGTTCGGTGCTTCTTTCAATTGCATTAAAAGATGACCTTGTAAGTTTTGCTTCAACGCAAATTCCACATTTATACTTTGAATCAATCTGGAATGTTGGTATATGGTCTAAATTAATTAATCGACGCATTGAATCATAATTAACATGACCTAGTTTACCATGCCATACATTAGAAGACTCAAGAATGTAAACAGAAGAAATATCTTTATTGACGATATTCATTACATTCAATTTAAACAACCCATTAGTTGCATATTCCTTTCCTACAAACATTCCAGATTTACTCAAAGTAACTGTATCAGATTCGAACACCATGCGAAACCCATGTTTGTTCAAAAGGAATCCAGATACCAAGTTTTTACGAATTTCTGGCACATATAACACATCTTTCAATGTTAAAATTTTGCCAGAAGTCATCTTTAATTAATTGCACCTGTCCTTTCCTTCCACAGGATTCAATGCCTTAAGCTCGGAAGTCTTGTTGTCTTCTTCAATTCGAAGTCTAACAACAAGATCCTCTAAGGACATTTCCTTACGCTTATGCTTGAGGTAGTTTTTGAAATCCTTCCAACCAGGAGGTAGCTTCTCAATTATAGCAGCTACTTGGAAGGTCTCACTCAAACTCATCCCCTCAGCATGGATTTCGTGCAGAATCACTTGAAGTTCTTGCACTTGACTGATAACAGTCTTGGAATCTGACATCATATAATCAAGGAAACGCCCGACAACAAATTTCTTTGTGCCAGCATCTTCCGTCTTATATTTTCGTTCTAGAGATTCCCATAATTCTTTAGCCGTTTTGCATGCACAATGAACATTATACAATGAATCATGCAAGCAATTTAATATATAATTACGACACAAATACTCAGAACGATTCCATGCTTCAATAGCAGTTTGAGTTTGTGTATCAACATTACCTTCAGGTAGTTTTGAAGCATCCTCCATCAAGTATTTGGCCACATTTAAAGCAGTCAAATAGAACATCATCTTTTGTTGCCACCTTTTAAAATTCATACCATTGAATTTTTCTGGTTTCTCCACATGACCCGTTGGAATTGTGGGAAGTATGGCAATTGCAGTTGGAACTGCGTTTCCTGTAGCATTCACATTAGCAGTTTCTGATCCAGTTGCCATCACGATTACAAAAAGTAAATTCTGTTTTAAGATTGTTATGAATTGGGCCTGGTACAAAGAAAATGTAATCGTAATAACAGTGGAAAGAGGATGAAGATCCGAGGCTTGTGTTAACCACAATTTCCTTAAAACAGATTCGCTGTCTCCCGTATTAGTGCTGGAGCTTATACGAGCGTCTATTTCCCAGGATACAACGGATTCGTAAAGTCTGTTTGCACCTAACAGCTTTACCGGCGAACTAGAATTTGAAGGTATGATGAACACCGAAAAATAGGAAGGAGTTTTTCAAAAGATAGTTCAATATCCTTTTTTGAAAACCAAGTTCTTCTAAGAAAGAAGTTGAAGCTAATATTTATAGATGAGAAACGAAACCTTTGGATTGACAAGAAACTTTTCAGATTTCAAGAAAACTCTTCAGTTTTCAATAATGAATTTAATTCATAAACTCTTCAGTTTTCAATAATGAATTAAATTCATAAACTCTTCAGATTTCTAGAAAACTCTTCAGTTTTCAATAATGAATTAAATTCATAAACCCTTCAGTTTATTGAATTTAATTCGGTACATCGAATCTGTACCATTCTAAAGAAATGTCAATTCAACAAAACGTGGGGTTGATCAGGCCCGCAAGTTTTATTCATTTTCTCAACCACTTGAGAAACTAATTTCTCATTCACAATAATAGCATTTTTTTTTCCAACAAATCCTCCTATGTTGCAATCAATCAATTAATAATAATAATAATAAAGTGAAAATCCTTCCCACAAATCCAGCTCGGGTTGTATGATTGAGAAAAATGCAATTTTGATTTTCAAATTTTTGGATATGTATCATTTTTAGTTTTCAATGATTTTTCACCAACAAAATTGGTTCTCAATTTTTGAATTTGTGATCAATATAAGACATTTGACATATTTTGTTTGATCATTAACAAAAGTGCACAAATTAACGTTTTGCTCTGTTTGGTTGTTGCATTTTTTTATTTATTTCACAATTATAAAATAATTTTTTTTTTTTTAATTTTTCTACAAAACTTTTTAAAACTAAAAATGATGCTATATTAATTATTTTTGCTACTATATTTTTTATAAATAAAATATTAAATTTGAATTTTAAATTTTAAATTTTAATAATAAACAATTCTTTCTAACACAATTCTCACCAAAACAAACTAATAAAATATTAATTCAAATTTAAATTTCAAACTTTTTATCAAGTAAATAATCTCTTATACAAATCCTAACAAAACAAAATCATTAATCCAAACACTCTCAAAATATTCCTTTCTCATAACAAATCCAAGAAAAAAAATTCATAATAAAATCCAAAAACATTCCATCCAAACGGAGAGTTTTCTTCTCATTCATATTGTTTTATTCTCATTTTTTTAATATTTTATTAATAACACTGTTAAACTTATTATTAACAAGGTATGCTTCTACTAGTAATATATTAATTAGTAACACATTTTTTATATTATATTATTCTCATTAATTTTCTCTTTACTCAAACATAAGCATCCATATGTTAGCTTTTTTTTGGCCGATATCCAAAATCGGACCGTCACTCCAAATTTATTAAGTAAAATCAAATATCTGGCGAACAATATTTATTATTAAACCAATACATACTTCGATTTAGTCAAAATATTTGATTCCATTTATTAGATTGTTTTATTTAATTTTAGAGATAATTACATACAATCTTTGTTATTTTAAACTTCATATATCATGTGTATCGGAAATTGTCATTGAATTCATTTTATGTTCTTCACTTGTAGTAATGTTATTAATTTGTTATATTAGTTTAATATCGTACGTTGATTGCATCCCAAATTTTTTACTCCAAAAAAGTTCTTAAAGCCATAGGTTTTGTCATTTGTGCTTATATAATCAATTTTTCGTCCAAAACCAATTGAAACAAAAGTCAAGAGTTTTAGATTTTTTTTCCTTGACTCTTGTGTATGTTCTTGGTCATATGTGTTCATTTTACCAAGTGAATTATATGTTCAACGTACAATTACCCGTTTGTATTTATTTTTATTTCTTTCCTTTAATTTATAGTCAGGGGAAAGCTACAAATTTTGCAAAAATTGATTATACAAAATCATAAATATACATTCTTATTGTTCTCATATTTCATACTTTTAGCTCTTTTCTTTTTGGGGTATACTCCTTTGAAACCATTTCATGTATGCGACCTACACGCATGTTTATTTATTTATGTATAAAGTATTAATATTTTATATTATTCGTGTATAAACTATCAATATTTTATTCTCACATCAAAGTATCTATAATTTATTCGCGTAACATTTTCATTATTCGCGTATAAAGTATTTATGTATTAAAATATTTATACTTTATTCGCATATAAAGTATTCGCATATTAAAGTATATATACTTTATTCGCGTAATATTTTCACTATTCGCGTATCAAAGTATCCATACTTTATTCGCATAACAAACTTTGCACTATTCGCGTATAAAGTATCAATATTGTTCAATATTCGTGTATAAAATATAAATACTTTTCACTATTCGCGTATCAAAGTATCTGTACTTTATTCGCGTAACTTTTTCACTATTCATATACCAAAATATCCATACTTTATTCGCATAACATTTTTACTATTCGTGTATCAAAGTATCCATATTTCATTCGCGAAACACTTTTCACTATTCGCATATAAAGTATCAATATTTTTCACTATTCGTGTGTTAAAGTATCTATACTTTATTCGAGTAATATTTTTATTATTTGCGTATCAAAGTATCCATATTTTATTCGCATAACATTTTTATTATTCGCGTATAAAGTATTTGCGTATCAATATATCCATACTTTATTCACGTAACACTTTTTATTATTTGTGTATAAAGTATCAATACTGTCTAATATTTGTGTATAAAATATCAATATTTTTCACTATTTACATATCAAAATATCCGTACTTTATTTGCATAACATTTTCGCGTATTAAAGTATTCATACTTTATTCTCGTAACATTTTCACTATTCGCTTATCACTTTTTACTGTTTGCAAAAAAGTATAAAGTAGTATTCATACTTTATATGGATAATGCCAAACATTTTTTTTTTTGGCAAATTCCAACTAAAAATCTTTGGTTTGCAGTTTGCCTTGTAATATATTAATTAAACATTAGTGTTTCTCTCACTTTATAGGTATTTTTAGAAATTAGATTTATAAACTACAAGACAAATATACAAGAGTAAAATCTCACAATCTTGCTTAGATAATAATTAGAAGTTAAAAAGAAAGACAAGAACAAACATCATTTCAGTTTTGTGTTATTGTACTATTTCACTTACATTTTGCTAATGTAAATCTAATTAATGAAATAGCAAAACTCTGCTTCGAAAACCTTGCAATTTTATCCAATATTAGAATTGAGAAGAAATGCATTAGAATTGCAATATCATTTTATTTTTGATTTATCTAAAATATCACTTACACTTTGCTAATGTAATAAAATAGTAAAACTTATGTTTTAATTCTTCTTAGCTAGTATTCAATGATTAACCAAAAGTACCCAATTGCATAAAATAATATAAAAATAAAATCTTATATATATATATATATATATATTAAGTAACTATTTAATATCTATGCAACACCTAAGAATACATATTCCTAAATAAAAATTATTATAACTTTTAGTTAGCAATTTGTAATTCTTTGCTTGAAATTGTCACTGGAGTAAAAATATCAAGAAAAAAATAATAACACAATTTTTTTCTTACATATAAAAATGGGATGGTGAAGGTTATTGGGTTCTTATTATTTGGAAATTTTAATTATTAGGCATTCCTTTTCAGTAAGCATGGCCACGGTTCCGGAATCGGCGGTTCCTGTTCCGGAACTGCCGGTTCTCAGTTTCGATTTCGATTTTGTTCTAATTCCGATTTTTTTCGATTTTTAGTTTCGAATTTCGATTGTAATCCCACTTTTAAATTTGATTTCTATTGAAATAATGATTAAACTATTAATTGAAACTCAAATAATACAACATAATAATATAATTAGAATAATAATAGTTACAATTGAACTTAATTAATATATAGTTTTTAGATAATAGAACTAGGAAGAATTAGATAAATGAGATTCAAGGATATAAAAATAATAAGAATATTTGAATTATTAATTAGAATTCAACTAGTATAATATAATAACATAATTAGAAACAAGTTATAGTTTTTAGATAATAAAACTAGGAAAAATTAGATAAGTGAGATTCAATGATATAAAAATAATAAGAATATTAAAAGAATATTTGAATTATTAATTAGAATTCAACTAGTATAATATAATAACATAATTAGAATAGTAGTTAAAATTAAACTAATATATGAATTTTTTAGAATAATAGAATTATGAATATTAGATAAGTGATAAAGAAATATATAGAAAGAATAAGAGTATTGAGAGAATGATCGAACTATTAATTGGAATTCAAATAGTATATTAGCATAATATAATAATAAAATTAGGATAATATAAATTAGAAAATTAAGTTGATACATAATATAATTGGATTAATAGTTGAAATTGAATTAATATATGGAGGTTTTAGAAAAATAGAATTATGAAGGATTAGATAAGTGAGAAAGAAAAATATATAAATGATAAGAGTATTGAAAGAATGATTGAACAATATAATAATATCATTAGAATAATTAATTAAAAATTTTGATATCCTAAACCCTAAACTATAAACGTTAAAACTTACTATATAAATATTAAAAAACTAAGAAATTAAGTGATGAAAATGAAGTGTTATAGAAATATTTATAGAATTAAAATTTTTTTTTGGCCGGTTCCGGTTCCGGTTCCACAAAATCTGGAACCGTAACCAAACCGCCCATAGGCTGTTTGATTACGGTTCCGGTTTAAGGGCCCCACGGTTTCGGTTCCGGAACCGGAACCGTGAAATTGGCCATGTCTACTTTTCAGTGTCTAATAACATCCTCACAAACTACACCTTAATAATTAAGCTTTGCATAAAGTAATATTCAATAAATTTTGAAGATCTAATCCTACAATATTACTAATAGAAATATAATTTTAATTTTTTATAAAATTACATATTAAAATATAATTTTAATTTTTTATTAAGAAAATACAAAATTTTAAATCTTAAGATTCAACTACACGCCATCTCCCTTTCCCTGCCCCTCCATACACTGCCTCGAGGTACATGAGGTTATTGTCTGCTTGAAAATATTGTAATGTGGCGAAAGATTTTATCCGAAATCATTGAACGTGATTGTACATGTCAAGACATTCACACATCATAGTGGGTGAGAACGAATTCATAAACAATGTTGGGGTCTTCAACTCATTTATTTAATAAATGGTAAATTACTTTGGAGTCCATTAAATAATTGCAAAAGTATATTTTTAGACAATCAACTTTTTTTTGTTTCACTTTGATTATTCATATATTAAAAGTGATTTTCTTTTGGCTATTTTGTCTAATTTAGCCGTTAAAATCAGAAATATCAACTCGTACTTTTTTATTTTAACGAAACATCAATTTGTATTACTTACTTAAGGGTCAAATTAGAAAGAATGGCAAAAAATATCACTTTTAATATATGAGCAACCAAAGTGAAACAAAAAAAAATTCAATGCCCAAAAATATAAGATTGTAATAGTTTAATAGCTTTTATAGTAGTTTACCATTTAATAAATAAATAGCTAGTATCATGTCAAACAGATGCATAGGCAACAACGAATTAATTGCAATTTTAATAATTTTAATGGAGATTAAGTATCTATTTGATATATGAAATAAATTTTAACGGTGATTAATTTTTTGTTTTATATATGAACTCGTTTCGCACAAGTTTTTGTGATAAATAAATAAACACAAATAGAATTTTAGTATCAATTAATAAATGAACAAAATTGGTGGAAATTCATTTGCGTTCTTGAACAACTCGTTAAGGATTCAATTAAAGTATTAATTATACAATATAAAAAATATATACACTATAAAAACTATTAAATAATATAAATAATTGAATTTTTTTATAAATCTATAAACACACAAATCACAATATATAAGTTTTAGTTGAACTTCAACCTCTAAGTAAGCCCACACGATATATTAAATTAACTAAATCATACATTTTTATGCTAACGGAGAAGTGTTTACGTACAAGTTTGGATTCGAACACATAAAGTTCAGACTCATCTCAATATAATTAAAGTTTGACTCAAATTCGTTTATTTAATAAAGAACGAACATAAATAGAATTTCAACTCGATTAATAAATGAATAAAGGTTGAACACATTACGTTCGGACTCAACTCGATATAATTTCTTAAAATTGTTTACTTAATAAATAACGAACATAAATAGAATTTGAACTCTTAATAAATAATGAACATAACTCGAATTTGAACTCGATTAATAATCGGTTGAACAAATTAAAGTTCGAACTTGACTTGCCTCCATATCACCTTCATACACAACTTTAAATATTCTGTATCATTTGGTATATTACTCTATATATTAATATCTATATATGTGACCCGTGTTTTTTTATTTAAAAATAAAATCATATCAAGTAATTAGTAATTCTAAGGAAAAATTGATTTTACATGTATTAAAATATTATAAAGTGTTGCAAAAAATTATACACAAAAATTATACATAATATCTATTGATTGACTCTATACACATGAATAGTGTTGTATCTAAATACAACCAAAAATATTATCCAAATCCATGTAATGTGACAAATAATATTATGTAAATATTTCCCTTTAATCTCATCCACGACCGTGGTCACCATTTTCATTTTCTATTTAGGCCCGTCCCCCTTGCTCTGATATCGTCCTCATCCACCATCATGGCCACCGTTATCATCATTTTCTAATTAAGCCCGTCCCCCTTCCTCTCACATCGTCCTCATCCGCTGCTATTATGATTTTCTATTTAAAACCCTTTCAGAAATATTACTGGATTCACGTGGTCTTCTTGAGATATGAGTCACATCATATGGATTTGTATAACATTACTTGTAAAAATTTCACAAATATTCATGTACGCCATCAAAATGTAGAAAATGATACTTTAATTTTTTTTTTATCTTAAAAAGTTGTACAACTGTTAATATACAAAATGTAGAATACAGTAACTCATAAAAATATAAACTATTTTACCTAAATTATATTTGATTAGTTAAAAAATTCAACATTGATGATTGCTAGCTTCTTCATTTCTGAATATAAGAAGATAATAAAAAAGTTATTACAATATTTTATGTAAAAAAAATTAAAATATATGTTGCAATTATGCTAAATGTGAAAAATATTTGGAGATTTTGTAACTTTCATCATCCATTGCTCCTGGTCTTGACATGAATACTCAAACCAACCACATTGATTTGGATAACAGCACTCTGTCAAAATTCCAGAATTTCATGTGTACGCCATCACAATTCACATGGTCTTACCATCATGGACTTATTAATTAATTATTACAGCCCTTAAGGAGAGATTTGGACGTGATCTTCAGTCATATTTTAATATTTTCCAGTTACCAATCACATCAACACGATCATGTCCAGAGAGAGGAGATTCATCATTCATGGACTTATTAATTACTACTACTAACACCACCCACCCGCATTGAAGAATAGTTTAAAAAAAACACTTTTGGCAACTCTCTTAAGAGAGAGAAACTTATCGTCAAAATGTAACATTTAGATATTTGTTGTCTAACCAACTTGGCCAAGTTGCCCACTCCAGCAAGTTGCGACTCTAATGTTGGGGTATGTTTAATCTTGATGCTAGAATTGCTGTCATTGACAGCATTTCTATAAAATAATGGCATATATTTTATGGTTACGTATTAAGCAAGATAATTTTAAAGACAAGAACTCATCTCCATATTTACATATATTTTAATTTTCAAAACACACTAAACATATTAACACATGATACACACATTGATGCTATCTCGCTAACTAATGAACTAACTCCAATGACTAAACTTTTATATTTACATAGCAGCTAAACTTTTATTTGATTATGTGGGGTCATCTACATGAATCATACTTCGTCAGTGTATATTATTTATACATATGTTTTTATTTGTATTTAAATATATCATATATTTTTTTATCGATGTTTCTCAAATCTTTTTAAATCTCCCTTGTCCCTTTTTTTTAAACATATTACAAATATTTTTACACATGTTATATATATTTTTCACACATCACATATTTACACATATTACACATATCTTAACACATTATATATTTTTATGCATATATGATATATTTATTCATATTGTATAAATTAGTGTACACTACATATATTTTCAAATGTGAAAATAAATTAGATTATCAAACTTATAAAATTAATGAATTTATCAATTTATTACTTTCAAATTTTATACTTTAAATTAAATTAGTTTTAAATTTTATCAAAGATTCAGCATTAAAATTAAGATATTCAAAACTATTTGTTTGATTGTTTAAAATTTAGACACTTAATTATTTCAAATTTAAGATTTCAGATTTAAGATGTAACATACCATTTTTCAATTTTTAGTTTTATCAAACATTCCCTTAATCATACAAACAGAACTATTGTATTCAGAAGTAACCAACTTGTAGAATTCCAATGGATCACATATCTCAAAAGTCAAAACATCAAGATCATAATTGATATAGATCACCGATGGATAAGATCTCAACTGTAACCCTAAAATTAATGTAATAAAATAGAATTTATATAATAGTTACTTAAAAAAAACCATAAAAAAATATGGTATTAGCTAAGTTCTCAAGAAAAACTTCTGATTGGAATAATATTATGGGTGAAAGGCAAAAATATCACCAAACTGATGCAAATTATGAGTTTTAATCACTCATTTTTTTTGGGAAAAAAAAGTAATTGAACAATATTTTTAATAAAAGAATCACTCCGTCTACCTTAAACGTTAAAAAACTAAAAGAAATGAAACATACGATATGCACAAGGGATTTAAAAGGTAAAAAATCTAAAATAACATAATTTTTTTATCTGCTTCATCCCATCATCCAAATGATTTTCACACTGCTTATAAAAGGCCCTCTTGGAGTTTGCATCAATAGTTTCAATCGTAAAGTAGTCCCAAAATTTTTTTCTCCTACTTATATTGGTCTGTGTTACTGAATTTGGTATCCCATTGTCGTTCTATTAAGGAATCCTGCAACACATACCCAAAACAAAAAAGACTATAAAACTCTATTAATTGTCCAATTTCTTGTAAATTATCAGCCACAATTCATATAGTTGCTGTTTAATTGTATCAATCTACTCTGGTTGCAGAGGAAAGAAAAATGACTTGATATCTAATTGTATCAAACAATTGATCGATCATTGATATTGTGTTTCTTTCAGCAATACAAGATTTACAGTGATGTAGTGATGTGGGGCTGCGCATATACTTCTAAAGAAAAGGGAGGAAAAATGACAAATCATGTGGTAGGTACAAAATAATTATTATTATTCAATAATACAGTACTCTGTCCGAGAAAACGAATCATAAAATTTACTCCAATTTTGCTGGATTCACGTGGTCATGAGGCATGAGTCACATCATATATGGATTTGGATAACATTTCTTGTGAAAATTCAAGATTTTCATGTAGGCCATCAAAATTTCATGGGGTCCTAATTACAGTCATGGACTTATATTTTATGTTACAATCATCAACTTATATTTATTGCTACAATCATGTACTTATATTTATTGCTACAATCATGGACTTATATTTTAATGTTACAATCATGTACTTATATTTATTGCTACAATCATGGACTTATATTTTATTATTGCTACTCTTTCATGCAGTTTCTTAAAAAGAAAGTGAATCCCTTAATATATTTCATCAAATTATCACCGTTTTGAAAATCGAATTGAACTGATCAATTCAATCGGTTGGACTTTAGTCCGGGCAGATTACATCTAAAAAATAACTTTGGGAAAAATCGTTCAAAACCAGTCAAATCCAGGTTTGACCGATATAAAAACTGGTTTGATCATTTTTTTTGCTTTTTTTTTTGTTTTTTTCTTTTACTTTGGGCTGATTATTAGTTTTGATTTCAGTCTAATAACACTCATAGGCTATTATCAATTTTTTGTTTTAAAATTTTATCTTTTACCTTTTAATGTTTGGTTCAATATTAATATATATGGGCCTATTACTATTTTTTGTGAATAAAATTATATTTTTTAATTTTTTTAGTAATTTACTAAAATAAATCAATAACTAAATAATATATATATATGTGGTTTATTATTATTTTGAGTCATTTGTTAGTAGAGTAAAATGTTTAAATAAAAGAAAACTTCACAAATTTTTAAATATTTTCTATTTTTATTTTGTATTTTATTTCATATTAAATAATGTCTAATCTTTAGATGAATTAATGGTATTTTATTTATATTATTTATTTTAATTATGATTTAATAAATATTTATAGTCAGATAAAAGTATTTTTTTAATTATTAATATTATTAATATTTAAATTTATTTATGACGTAATGATAACATCATCCGAACTTTCGTCTGGGTTGACCCCTTAGCCCCTTAACTTAGTAGGTTCGTAATCCGATTTTTCAAATCATTCGAAATAATTTGTTTAGTATCTCACATTTAAAACGAGACAAAATAGTTTATCACATTTGAGAAGTATAAACTTTTCGTCATTCGTGACGAATCTGTTATAAAATACGATAATCGAAGTGACAACCTCATCATGTGACCCATTTTTTAAGCATAAAAAGGGCAACACACTATTTAACCCCATCTTCACCCTATTCCTCTCACCTTCTCCTCCACTTTTCTTCAAGGATTCAGAGCCTTTGACAATTGACAGCACTATCAACTAGACATGGGCGCGGTTCCGGTTATATATGGGCACGATTCTGATTTTAATCGGAACTGGTTCGGAACCGGAACCGGGGCCTGCCGGGCCCAAACCGTGAACCAGAACCGCCCATGGCAGGCCGGTTCAGGTTCAATATTTTTTGAACCGGAGCTGCTGATTCCAAAAAAAAAAAAATTATTTTGCTTTTACAAATATATTATATTTCATTATTTCACGATAATTTCTTAAATTTTCTCACATATTCTCTCATAATCTTCTATTACTTCTAAAATTATTTCATTTTATTCAATTTTTTACTTTAATATATTTCATTTCATTCACTTTGTTGTCTAATTCTCATTGTTAGTTGTTTATTTTGTTAATTGTTATTGTTAGTTTAGAAGTAAGATTCTTGAATTTAATCACTTGTTATGCGTTTTACATTGAATCATGTATATTGATTTTCTTGTGAATGAAAAAAGCGATTAACTAATAAATTGAATTATTAAACTTTCTCATTAGCTAATATTATTAATGGATGATTATTAAACTATAAGTATATTAAAATAAAAGACTACTTATGATTAACCATATTAACTTGAATTATCACGTGTTCTTGTATAATGAATGAATAAATTCATATAAATACATGATTAAACTCATAGTTTAATATTCAAATAATATCAATTATTATCCATATTCATTATGGTACAACCATTAGTAACATGTTAATGGTAATGAATATTTAATTACTAACAAATATAGAATATTTTTCATTTTATTATATTTTATTTATACATCATTACATCTACATGTTAATTTAAGTTACTTTTCAATTATATCAAATTTGTATATATTGTATTTATATTTTTCAAATTTAATGTTAAAAAATTCGAACCGTAAAAAACCGTTAACAAACCGGAACTGGAACCTTGACGGAATTGGAACCTTGACGGAACTGTGAACCGACGGTTCACGAACCGTAACCGTAACCGCGAGGCCAAGGGGGTGGAATCGTGGAACCGGCGGTTCGTAAATCGTGGTCATGTCTACTATCAACTATCAAGGGTACTATTCCAACTGAAATTGGGAACCTAGAAGCTATATATTTTGATGACAATGATTTGACTGGATTTATTCCATCAACAATTGGAAAATTAAGTCGCATCGACCACATATATCTTGACCACTATAGACGGCGAGGGGAAGGGAAAAAAATTCTTTTCCCAAAAAAAAAATACATAATCTAAATGAGACTTAAGGCATTACATGGATTGAAGGAGAGAAAAGAAAAATGAAAGTATACCATCAAACAGACAGAAAATGAGACTTGAGTCCTTGTAGGCTGGTGCCAGTTATAAGGGCACATCCCGCGATTTACCTGTCACGTGCAGGCCCAGGGCAGGGCTAGCGTGGCCTGGTTTGGGTGTCCGGAATTTACACCTTTGGAGAAAATGAGAGTTGAGTAAAAAAAATATCACTAGTTTCACAAAGGTCGAAATACAAACATCCTGATCCCTCCGTTTTCCTCGATCCTCAACCAAACATAATTTTTTGACACAATGGAAGACTTTCCAATTAGTCATCAATAATGACAATTGGAAGAAATGTCACTAGTTCAAAAAGTACTACCGATACAATAAGCACCTGTTTAGTTGCTTTCTCTATTTCCATTACTGCTAATGAAATAAAACAATCAATTATATATCTTGCATTTCCAGTCCGAAAAGATGTGATTCAAGAATTTAAATGACATTTTCTCTTGCAAGTTTTTAAAAGCAATAATTTTGAAAACTAAATGCACCAAATAAACATGACACATACATATATGTATATATATTGAACAGTGAAGTTTTTTTCCAATTAGGTTTTTTTTCCCTATGGTGATCTATACTTTGAAATAAATTTAATGGTATACTCCAATTTTTTAATAATTCAATTGTGTATAATTATATATAATTAAATAGATAATGAATGAAGAACAAGTAAATTTAAAATGATCCAAATGCATTAATTCATCAATATGTGGAAAAATTCAGAAAAAAAAATCTGTTAGCCAACACACATTAATTAGAACTACAGTGTTAAGAAAACCTCAGCCATAGGGTTTGTTCATTTAGGGTGATAATGGTAAGTATTTGAGGTAGTGAATGCATACTGGTTACAATTAATTAAGGGCAAATTACAAAAAAATAAAAAAATAAAAAAATTTCATGTACGTAATTACAGAAATTTTCAAGTTATTCTCCTATAATTTAGAGAAAAATTCATTTTTGGTTTCCAAAATTTAAAGTTGTATCACTTTTGATCCCTAATGATACAACCCTAAATTTCAACTTTGGGGACTAAAACTACATTTTTCTCTATAATTTAAAAAATTACATTTAACTTTCTTGTGGTTTAGATAGATTTCTATTGTTGATTTGAAATAAATTACACTATGTCTTTTCTTAAAATCATGGATTTTTTTCATTTTTTTTCCAAAAAAAAAAAAGGGAAAAAAAACCCGAACAACATCGATTTTTAAACTATAGGAAGATAATTTAAAAATTTTCATATTCTGAACTATAGCCCAATTATGTTATTGGTTTATTCACTCCCTCCTATTCTATAAATAGCCTTAGCCCCAAGATGATGTGGGATAAGAAGCAAGAAGGTAGAGTTATCCCAGAAACTAAATTCACATCTTGAAGTTCCGGTGAAGACAAGAAATGGCTTCATCATTTGCTTTAGCTTTCCTCTCACTTACCCTGGTAACACTTTTCCTCTCACTTATCCTGAAAATGGATTCATTACTTAGTTCTTATACAATCAAACATCTTAATCTATGAGAAGTTCATTAGGATTTATTTTATCCTCATTCTAATCATTCCGAGGCTGGCATTCAAGAACTGTTCAGCCAAATACTTAAAATCACTTTGGATGGCAAACTGACTTTAATTAATTAGGCCCTTTAATTGGCCTCCTTTTTTGTTTCAAAATAGTAAATGGATATTGATAAAATAGATGTTCATTTATGTTAATGCTGTTAATTTTAAGTTGTACATATGCATACCCAATAAGCATGTTAATTTTCTTAATTTTTTCCTTTTTGAGTTGAATGTGCAGTTTGCATTGATCGTAGAATCAAGAAAGAATCCCACAGACGAAGTCAAACCTTTGATCAAAGACTTCGATTCAAGGCCCCGATACGGTTTTTTCTACCACGGGCAAGATGATGCTAAGCCATTAATCAAAGACTTCGATTCAAGGCCCCGATACGGTTTTTTCTACCACGGGCAAGATGATGCTAAGCCATTACTCAAAGACTTCGATTCAAGTCCCCGATACGGTTTTTTCTACCACGGGCAAGATGATGCTAAGCCATTAATCAAAGACTTCGATTCAAGTCCCCGATACGGTTTTTTCTACCACGGGCAAGATGATGCTAAGCCATTAATCAAAGACTTCGATTCAAGGCCCCAATACGGTTTTTTCTACCACGGGCAAGATGATGCTAAAACTTTAATCAAAGACTTCGATTCAAGGCCCCAATACGGTTTTTTCTACCACGGGCAAGATGATGCTAAGCCATTAATCAAAGACTTCGATTCAAGGCCCCAATACGGTTTTTTCTACCATGGGCAAGTTGATGCTAAGCCAGTAATCAAAGACTTCGATTCAAGGCCCCAATACGGTTTTTTCTACCGCATGCAAGATGATGCTAAGCCATTAATCAAAGAATTCGATTCAAGGCCCCAATACGGTTTTTTCTACCACGGGCAAGATGATGCTAAGCCAAAGGACAGTCAAGATGCTAAACAACAGGAGAACCCTTTAATCAAAGAAAACTATCCTCAGTACCAATTAGGTCAAGATGGTGCTAAACCAGAGGAGAAGCTCCTCAAGAAAGACATTTGAATCTAAGGCATGCAAGATATTCTTGTCTCGGTTAATGTCCATCGAGATTAATATCATCTGTCTATGCAAGGCTTGCAAGCTTCAACTCTGTTTGTCATCGTTTTGGTCTTTGTATTTTGTTCTGTTGGCGTATTATATGTGTGTGAGTGTGTGACAAATAATGCATGCCATTGTATTTTAATATAAGTAAGTTTGTTTTGATGTGTTCTCTTTTCTTTGATTTTGATTCTTAACTTTTCTTAATTGGAAAAGGACCAAACTTTATCCAGTGAAAGACAAAAGAATAGATTCCAAGTATATGAAATGTAATCCAAACAATTTCATTAACTCAATATCCCTTCCATAATTAATGCAAATTGATTTAGTTGCCCTTAATTTAAGCGTTAAGCTTCATTTGAATAGGGTTTTTTTTTATTTTTTAAAAAAATTTGGTTATAAGAAAGAAATATTTCTAGCAATGTTATGAGTTCGCTTTGGTGAGAATTTGAATTAGAGAATTTTTTATTAATAAAAATTTAAAATTTAAATTTAAATTAATATTTTATTAATTTGTTTTGATCTAAAATTGAGTTGAGAAAAAAAAATTATTATTAAAAGTTTAATATCTTATTTATAAAAAATATATAAAAACCGTACTGTAACATTATTTTTATTTTAATTTTTTTAAAAAACAATGGATAAAACAAACCATCCAAATTTGATTCGTGAAAAAAAAAAACACCTAAAATTAAATGTGCAAAACAAGCAGAGCAGACCCATGGGCTAGAGATTACGAAGTTAAACTAGATGCCACAACTTTACTTATTAAAATAATTCAACAAATAGGAATTATCCTCCAAAATATTTGTTTTCCTATCAGTGTGTAATACCTAAATGTCATCCTAAGAAGTTTAATTCTAAATATTTTATTAATAATTTAAATCCAGATAACTAGTACTACAATTCTACTAAGTGGTGGAGAAGGGTGTTAGGAGAAAAAAAGCCTTTAAAACTGGCGTGCAGGTTAGAAGAAATTTACAAACTAGCATATGCGTCCTGTTTTTAGTATTTCAATGGAGAAAACCATTTACTAGAATTCATGATCAATAGAGGCTTTGTTAGGCACTAAATGTCAATATTTTTTAAAGTATCACTCTAATAAAAATATTATTACTTACACCATATAATAAACTATAAAACCTTTTAAATACTAAATTAATCATGAAAAAAAATTAAGAATACATACGCTTCAGCATCTAATTTGCTCTTCTCTCAAATATCAAGAAATCAATAATTCTTCCGACTTTTTCCATCAATCTTATAATTAACTACAAAACCCTTTAAATACCAAATTAAGCGTGGAAAAAATTAAAAATATATATCGTCAATATATTTGAACTTTTCCAAAACCTCAATTAAAGATATATGTCGTCAACATCCTTGAGCTTCTCCCAATCCTCAACATACCAATAATTCTTCATACTTTAATTTTTTTGAATTCATCAAAATGAAAATTTATCATCTACATTTTTTTTACGAATAATTCTCTACTTTGAGCAAAATAAAAAATCTATCATTTGGATTCTTTATCAAGGAATTACACTATTGAATAGAATCTTCATGTAGTTGAGGTCTACATTCAAAAACCACATATCATGAATGTCGTTCCTTAAATATTATTTATTACAATAGAGAAATATGTATGCACACATAAAAAAAAAAATTCCTAACTTGTAGGAGAAAAATTATCTCCATAAAAACTAATGCTTCAAATTGATATTAAATTTAGAGAAATGATAGGGGGAGTGAAATTCTGGAGTGAAAAATTGGAGTGACTGACGTGGCAGTGATAAAAAGACAAACTTATCCCTTACTTATTATGGTTCACTCATCATTTGGTTAGGGTATTAGTTTGTCTTTTTATCACTGCCATGTCAGTCACTCCAATTTTTCACTCCAGAATTTCACTCCCCCTATCATTGCTGTTAAATTTATGAATCATGAGATTCATTTACGTATTTTTCAAGTGCACATCGCAATAGACATATATACAGTCCCACATGAAGAAACAACATAGACTAAATCAACAAGGACACTGAAACCAAGTTCTCATAACATCCCAACTCATCTGAAATTAAAAAAATAATCCAACAAGAATAAAGCAGAAAATTATTAATTCAATCTCTATTGTCGTTGCTTTTGTATATTACAACTGAGACAATAATGCTTTAATATTTTTTTTATCCTAAAAAGTTGTTCAACTGTCAAGATACAAAATATAGAATTCAGTAATTCATAAAAATATAAATTATTTTACCTAAATTATATTTGATAAGTTGAAGAATTCAAGATTGATGATTGTTGGCTTCTTCATCTCTGAATATAAGAGATAATAAAAAAGTTATTACACTATTTTATATAAACTTTTTTTTTTTCAAAAGAACACATATTCAAACTAATATGAAGAACTCATTGCAATTATGCTAAATGTGAAAAATATTAGGAAATTTTGTAACTTTCATCAATCATCATTCATTGCTCCTGGTATTGACATGAATACTCAAACCAACCACATTGATTTGGATAACAGCACTTTGTCAAAATTCCAGAATTTCATGTGTACGCCTTAACAATTCACGTGGTCTTACCATCATGGACTTATTAATTAATTATTACAGCCCTTAAGGCTGGATTTGGACATGATCTTCAGTCATATTTTAATATTTTCCTGTCACATGAACACGATCATATCCAGAGAGAGGAGATTCATCATTCATGGACTTGTTAATTACTACTGCTACACCACCCACCCTTCATATACAGGTAAGTGGCATTGAAGAATAGCTTAAAAAAAACACTTTTGGCAACTCTCTTAAGAGAGAGAAACTTATCGTCAAAATGTAACATTTAGAGAATTGTTGTCTAACCAACTTGGCCAAGTTGCCCACTCCAGCAAGTTATGACTCCTAATGTTGGGGTATGTTTATTATTGATGCTAGAATTGGTGTCTTTGAGAGCATTTCGATAAAATAATGGCATATATTTTATGGTTACGTATTAAATAAGATAATTTTAGATAGAAGAACTCGTTTTCATTTTAAACACAATGCATTTTAAGTTACTATACACATTTTTACACACTATATATATTAATACATACTACACGCATTGACAGTGATGAATCTAAAAACTATAGTTTGGGAGTGTGGGGGGCAAAATCATATAGTTGTAGTGGTAAAAGTTTTATTTTTTTTTGGTTGGAGGATGGGGTGGGGGTGGGGGATTTCAATTATCTTAAGGAGCTAATTGAAATTTTTTAATTTTGTATTGGGATTTAATATAATTTTTAAAACTTTGGGGGTGACCGCACCTCATGCACCCTGGATTCGCCATTGCACATTGATGCTAGCTTCTTAACCACTGAACTACCTCCACTCCAATGACTAAACTCTTATGTTTACATAACAACTAAACTTTTATTCAATTATGTGAGGTTATCTACATGAATCATACTTTGTCATTATATTTTATTTAGAGTAATGATATGCAGAGTGAAAAATTTCAGTAAAAATATAGAGTGAATAATGTGGATCAATTGGTGATAGACATGTGTCACTTAATGGGACCAATTGCCCACACATGTTTATCACTAATTAGTCTACATTATTTACTTTATGTTTCCACTAAGATTTTTCACTCTTTATATCATTACTATTTTATTTATACCCATATTTTCATTTATATTTAAATATATTATATCCTTTTTATGGATGTTTTCCAAATCTTTTTAAGTCTCCATCTTCCCCCATTTTTTTTATACATATTACAAATATTTTTACACATAATATATATATATATATATTTTTCACACATTCTATATTTACACATATTACATATATTTTAATACATTATATAATTTTATGCGTATATGATATATTTATTCATATTGTATAAATTCGTGTACACTACATATATTTTTATGTTCTATATTTTCAAATGTGAAAATAAATTAGATTTTGAAATTTATAAAATTAATGAATTTATCAATTTATTACTTTTAAATTTCATACTCTAAATTAAATTAGTTTTAAATTTTATCAAAGATTCAGCATCGAGATTTAGACAATTAAAACTAATTGTTTGTTTGCTTAAAATTCAGACGCTTAATTATTTTAAATTTCAGATTTCAAATTTCAAATGTAATACTTCAGTTTTATCAAATAGACCTTAGTCATACTCTAGCAATTTTTTACGTATAAAATTCGTACAAGCAGAACTTTTGTATTTAGAAGTAACCATCTTGTAAAGTTCAATGGATCATGATATAACATTATTAACATATTTCCTAATAAAGAGGAATGAGTCAAAGAGAATCGTAACAAACTTACAAGATTTAAGGAGCAGAATCCGGAGGTAGTTTTAACGGTAATGAGGTAAGTACTTTATATGTGTAAATTGTATAAGGATTATGGATTATCCAATTACTGACTTTGGCATCGGAGTAGAATCCCCGGGGACCACCTCGGGACTTTGCTCTAACGCTATTTTATTTTACAGAAAGTTGGTGATTATTGCTTGGAGCTCGGTATATTCAACTCGGTGTATTTACAATATCCCAGCGTGCAGATTTGAGCTTCATCAATTGGCACTGTCTGTGGGAACCGCACAAAAGGTTCTCACCGAAAGATTGTATTTTGGATGGCAAACACAAGGTCGATGAGGGGAACGGCACATACTAGCAGGCGAGAGGAGGAGAGACAGTCATCACCATCTCACCAAGAGGGTCCTGGAAAGTCACAGCAAGGAGACAACCGTATTACCCCTGAGATGATGAAAATTTTTGTTGAACATTATGATGAGATGGAAGCTATGGTGAAAGAAGCTCGGAAGAAGAAGGAGGATCAGCGAAAAGATCGGGAGAAAGCACCCCTGGTGATTCAAAGCGAATCCGACCGGAGAAAATGATGGGAAGTCCGGAACTCAACCTATTTCCCGAGCTGGAGACGACGAGAATATTACTCGCGAGGGGGGTAACAATCCCGGGAAAAGAAGGCCCAGGAGAGATAGTCCCTTGTCAAAGGAGATCACTGATTTCCCTTTACCTCCTCGTTTCAAGTTGCCACAGTTGCAGGCTTATACAGGAGATTCAGATCCTAATGATCATATACACAGATTTCGAGTCCACGATGGATTTTTTGAAGGCACCAGAAGAAACAAAGTGCCAGGCATTTCCTACAACTCTAGAAGGAAAGGCCAGCATCTGGTACGAAAGTTCAAGGCCTAGGAGTATGGATTCTTTTTCTCAACTATGTGATATCTTCTTTAATCAATTTCTACAACGAAAGAAGTTTGACAAGTCTACGGCAGAATTACTGAATCTTCGACAGGGAGATAGCGAGTCCTTCCGGAGTTATATGGGGAGATTTAATGATGAAAGTCTTCAAGTAAAAAATTGTTCAGAGGACGTTCTAGTGGGAGCATTTCTTAATGGTTTACGACACGGACGTTTTTATATCAAAATGGCTACTGATCCCCAGGTGATATGGAGGAGTTGATGGACCGGGCTGAGAAGTATGCTAAATGAGAAGAGGCAGATCAGAGGAAGAAAGAAAATGAAAAGCGAGGGGTAAGAGTCCGGGACGAAGGAAAAATAAATGTGATGCTGGATAGACGGTCAAAGGTATTTGATCGCCTTAACCCTCCGCGTCGCCCTACAGAGCCAACGGTGAGAGATAGAATAACTACCCCCCTTAACAAGACTCGGTCGGAGATTTTAGCCATTGTAGGCAAACAGGGTATCTTGAAGCCCCCAGCAAAGATGAACGCCCCGAACCATAAGAGGAACAGAGACCTTTTTTGTAGTTTTCATCAACAACACGGGCACGATATTGAGGATTGTACCCACCTGAAGAAGGAAATTGAGGATTTTGTTCGTGAAGGATATCTGCAAGAGTTCGTTAAGACAACGTACAAAGTATCGCGGAGAGGCCGGTCTACAGAAAGACGCTCACCATACCGACCTCAGTTTGGGAGGAATGTCCGGAATGAGAAAAAGCGTCAGCGCCCCAATAATTACCCCCCAGCTCGGGATGTAACTGGGGAGGTTCATGCTATTCTTGGAGGTCTAAAAAGCGGAGAAAGCAATTCTGTGCAGAAAAGTAGGTGCCAACGAATACCCGAACAGGAGTCCGTGGGAAAGAGGTTCAAACCTTCAGAAACTATCACCTTTTCTGAAGAAGACGCTGTACCTACAAAGTTCCCTCATTCAGATGCCCTGATAATAAAAGTCAATATCGCCAATAAACTGGTACATTGGGTTTATGTAGACGATGGTAGCTCGGTGGATATCCTATACATCAACGCATTCGAACAGCTGGAGGTAGACCACAAATACCTCCGACGGAGCCCAACCCCGTTGGTCGGATTTTCTGGGGAGGCTATTCAGCCAAAGGGGATTGTGACGTTACCGGTTACAATAGGTGAATATCCGAGGAGTCGAACAGTGTACACAGATTTTGCTGCACTGAATTCACCTTCTCCCTATAACGTGATAATAGGGCGACCCACTATGGTGAAATTAAAAGTGATATGGTCACCTTACCAATTGGTGATGAAATTCCCCACCGAAACAGGAGTAGCAACAATACGGGGGAATCAAGAAGCAGCTAGGAGGTGCTATATGGTTGCTATGAGGGGAAAAGATCGATCTACTCGAGACATTCGGGTGAACTACGTGCATGGGGAAGTCGAAATCAAAGGCCCGATGAAGGTACGGGAACAGCATCCCGTAAAAAGTGTCGACTTTGATTTTAATGATGAAGAGATATTGAGGATCTCAATCGATTGTGCAAAGTCGGAAAGAACAATTCAGGTCGGTAAAAGTATTTCTGATCGAGTTCAACGAGGCTTATTGGTGCTCCTCAAAGAGTATAGGAATATATTTGCTTGGGATCCGAAAGAGATGGGCGGAGTTTCTCCTGAGCTGATAACCCACTCGCTGAATATTCACGAAGATGTCAAACCTGTGCAGCAGAAGAAGAGAAGTTTTGCACCTGAGCGAAAGCAGGTCATTCAACCGGAGGTGACAAAGTTGTTGGAAATCGGAGTACTTGGAGAGGTTAAATACCCGACCTGGATAGCAAATCCGGTGATGGTAAAGAAGGTTGATGGCGGATGTGCATCGACTTCACAGATTTGAACCGAGCCTGTCCAAAAGATTGTTACCCTCTGCCGTCTATTGATCAGATCATCAATGCCATAGTTGGCTTTGGAATGTTAAGTTTTCTGGACGCTTACAAAGGATATCACCAAATTTTAATGAATCCAATGGACGCTGAGAAAATCGCATTTGTGACCGACTAAGGGATTTTTTACTACAAGAAAATGCCGTTTGGGTTGAAAAATGCGGGGGCTACTTATCAGCGATTGGTAAACCAGATTTTCCAGGGGTAAATAGGCCGAAATCTAGAAGTTTACATAGATGACATGGTGATCAAAAGTAAGGCAGAGGAGAACATGTTGGATGACCTAAAGGAGACATTCGCAACACTACGGCAGGTCGGTTTAAAGCTAAATCCAGAGAATTGTGTGTTTGGAGTCAACTTTGGGAAATTTCTGAGTTTTATGGTGTCAAAAAGGGGAATTGAAGACAACCCTAAGAAGTTGGAAGCTATAATAGCCATAGAAGCCCCAAAAAACATAAAGAAAGTACAGAAGTTGACCGGGTGTATGGCATCCATAAACAGATTTTTATCCCGAGCAGCAGAGAGAGGTTTATCGTTCTTTAAACTTCTAAAATCTGCAAAGAACTTCGAGTGGAATGATGAATGCCAGCATTTTGAATGAACACTTGAAGCAGCTACCAACTTTATTTGTCCCAGTAACTGGAGAGCCATTATTTTTGTACCTAGCTGTCTCAGAACTCACGATTAGCGCAGTCCTGATCCGGGAAAACGAAGGTGTACAAAAGCCAGTGTACTTCGTAAGTAAAGCATTACAAGGGACAGAACAAATGTACCTGGAGATTGAGAAATTGATAATGTCATTGGTGTCCGCAGCTCGGAGGTTGAGGCCATACTTCTAAGGGCATCCGATCTGTGTTCTGACTGATCAGCCTATCAGATAGATACTGTACCGACCAGAAACTTTTGAACGCCTAACCACATAAGCGATCGATTTCTGAGAATATGATATCAACTTTAAGCTGCGAACGGCAATAAAAGGCCAGACTCTAGCAGATTTTATTGCAAAAATGCCACGGAAAGGGAGTGAAGTAGAAACGCATGTGGTGAAAGCAATCTGGCCAGGCCCGGATGAAGAGTGGCAATTGTTTGTTGATGGAGCTTCAGCTGGAGAAAGAGCTGGAGCCGGATTAGTGCTAGTCAACCAGGAAGGTAATGAGTTAGCATATGCTTTGAAGTTTGACTTTATTGCTTCTAACAATGAATCAGAATATGAGGCATTAATCACCGGGCTAAAGCTAGCATTGTTAGTAGGAGCTCGACATATAAGAGCTCACAGCGATTCTCAGTTGGTAGTTGAACAAATGACTGGGAGATATGCTACTTAAGATGCAATGATGAAGAAGTACTTGAAAGTGGTGCAAAACTTGGTCAGGAAGTTTGAAAGCTTTAATATCGAGAAAATATCCCGATCTCAAAACAGAAGAGTTGATGCTTTGAGTAAGCTCGCTTCCTCTACTTCTTCACATTTAAATAAGCAAGTATGGGTTGAGACTCTCCCCGAACGCAGCATTTTTGCAATGGGAGTAATGAGTATAGAAGATACAGAAAATTGGATGACCCCGATTTATAACTTTTTGAGGTCGGGAAATCTACCAGAAGATAAATCAGCAGCTCGGCGAGTGCGCATGCGTGATGCTCGGTATGTGATAGAAGATGGAATCTTATACAAGAAGGGCTATTTGAAACCATTATTGAGATGTGTGGATCCCGAGCAAGCTCAATATGTGCTTTATGAGATCCATGAGGGAATATGCGGCTCACATGTCAGATCCAGAATGCTGGCAAAGAAAGCATTATTAGTCGGCTATTTTTGGCCGACTATGTTTGAGGATGCTGCTCAAGTAGTGAGGACATGCGAAAAGTGCCAGAAGTATGCTGTGAAAACACACAACCCCCTGGTTCCCTTACAATTTTCGTCATCCGTTTGGCCTTTTTAATCAATGGGGGGTGGATCTCCTCAGGCCTTTTCCAGAAACCCGAGGTCGGTACAAACACCTTATTGTAGCTGTTGACTATTTTACTAAATGGGTGGAGGCAGAACCATTGGTTCATATTTCGGGAAAAATGTGATTAGTTTTTTCTGGAAGAATATTATCTGCCGATATGAAATACCAGGGGTAATTGTTTCAGATAATGGAAGGCAGTTTGCAGAAGAACCATTTAGGTAATGGTGTTATTCACTCGAAATCCGACAAAAGTTCACTTCGGTGGCACATCCTCAAACTAATGGTCAAGCAGAGGTGTCCAACCGGATAATCTTGCAAGGTTTAAAGACGCGTCTGGAGCGTTCTAATGGAGATTGGGTTGAACACCTATCAATGGTGTTATGGTCATACCGAACCACAACAAGGACTGCGACAAGAGAAACACCTTATAGTCTCACATATGGTACTGAAGCTGTACTCCCCCCAGAAATTGGTCTACCAAGTCCTCGAATTCTGTTGTTCCGAGAAGAAGAAAATCAAGAAGAAATTCAAGTGAATCTTGATCTCTTGGAAGAAAGAAGGATGCGAGCTCAGCTAAAAGATACTAAGTATAAGAAGGGGCAGCTCGGTTTTATAACAAAAGGGTGAAGTGTAAGTATCATAAAGTTGGCGACCTAGTATTGAGAAAAGTAGAAGCCAGCATAGTTGGTAAAACTGGGAAGTTTGACCCAACATGGGAAGGGCCTTACCGAGTGGAAGAGGTATCTTCAACTAGTTACTGTAAATTATCTCGATTGGATGAAACGATCATTCCGAGAACATGGAACTTTCAAAATTTGAGGAAGTACTATTAGCTCGGTGATTTATGGAGTTGTCTTCTAGCTCGGAATTCTCCACATTTTTTCTGTTTTGAGTTTCTTGTTTTGATCGGTAATGTAATAAAAACGAATTAGTTTGAATAAAAATTATTCGTTTGGTGATAATTCCGAGGAGAAAATCTCTGTGAAAAATTCCATCATATAAATCGAAGGTTATGCTCTCGAGAGAGCACAGTTTTGGGGAATGAAATCTTTAAGAAACTAATGCAAGTAAAACCACGAAATGAAACTTTGGAGAAAAGAACCTTTACACAACATTAGGGAACGAGATATCTGAAAAGCAAACGATAAAACCCTGAGAAGAAATTCTGGGGAAAAAGTAATAAATTCTTAAAGGCAAAATTCCAGAAAGAAGTCATATTAAACCTTAGAAAGACAAGTATCCAAAATCCAAGGTACAATAAAACTGGAATAGTAAAAGAGAAATTCATCAAAGCTGCGGAAAAGTCTTCAAGGTTGGCCGCCATTTCCTTCTTTCTCCAGCTCAGGGAGATATACCTCGGGTGCTTCAAAAACAGGAGTGGAAGGGATAAACTGATTCACAGAAAACCCGAGCTCCCCTCCAGTTATTTCCTTGAACGTTGAGTTGACCTTGGCCTCTACGTCAGCGTCAAATCCCAACTCTTCCAAGCTTTTATCTGGCAGATGCTCTTTCTGGAGGGCCTTAACTGCCTCGTTATATCCAAGTGTAGCAACTGGAATATTAAGCTTTGAAACGAGTCTAGTAAAATCGTCTGACCTTAGGAAATTTGTCACAGTCTGACCAGAACCGCTCCCCTTGTAGAAATCGCATTTGCGCTCCAGGCTCTTGCACTGTTTCTCCCATACCAGAATGGACGAGCTAAGTTTCTGAACTCGTGAGCGGAGGTCCCTAGACTCTTTTTGTTCAGTTCCTAAGTCGGAGGTGAGTTTGTGGACCTGGGAGAGGAGGTCGTCTGATCGTTTCTGCTTAGTCTCCATGTCAGACTTGACCGCGGCTAATTCTCACCGAGCTTTGAATTCCATGTCTTGCTGCTTGTGGACATCTCCTTCTAAAGATGAAATCCTTTTTTTCATTTCGGCCACCTTTTTCTTTTCGCTCTCCAGCTCGACACGGAGGTCGGTTGAATATTCTGCCGTACGGATAACTTCCACAGCTCAATTGGATAAAGCTACATTATGTGAAAGAAGAAATGAAGCTATAAGATTACTTATTTACCAAGGAAAAAATGTAATATATCAAACCCTTATCAGGCGTACCTGAGCAGCAGATAAGTAGAAGACATTGATCAACTCCTCGTTACTTAGTTGCCTTAATAAGTCTTGATCACGAGGAAGGATGTTTTGGCTCAACCATTGATAAGCTAAAGCTGGCGTAAGTACTCGGGAATTGCGGTTGAAACCCCAGTTCGGACAGAATTGATCCCCGGGGTGAGTGACAGGGACATAAGATATAGGAACTGTAGCAGTATTGATTTAGGATAAAAACCCGAACTCAGAATGCTGAGAGAAATCAAAAGGAAGTATGGAGATAGCCGGAGAAGGAGTGGCTGCTCTCTTGCTAGGGGAAACGTCCTGACTGGATGAGGTCGGCAGATCATTCTTTGGAGCCCTTTTCCTCTTATCTTCGTGTAACGGAGGTAAACCCGAGCTGATGACCTTAGTGGCATCAGGAGGTGTTAGATTAGCCAACTGAGGTACGGTTTCTGCGGAAGGGGTCGCAGTTGGCGTGGGAGTCCCTGAGCTAGATTTACCCGGAGAAGAAGCGGTTACGGTGGTTCCGGTCAGGCCCGCCTTGATTAATTGACTGAGGTCCATCACTGTAGCAAGGGAAAACATCAGAAGAGGAAAGTATCAGAGTAAAATCCCTAAAAAAGTACAGAATAAAGAGAAGTACTCACATTCGACTCCATGTTTATCTTTAGGGTCTTTATAATCAGGACCGAGAACAGCAAAACTTAACCCGCCTTGGATCAGAATTCTCTCAGACAATCGGGAGACATCAAGGGTAACCCCTAAAGATTCTAGGGTCTGTTCTCCACCTATATTGTAAAACTTTTTGGGTTCTCGATCAGTTATACTAGTGGCAATTTTCCATGGTCGGTTTTGACCAATAAATTTAGTGCTTACGAAAGGAATCGTTTCTTCCAGTGGTGAATGGAACTCGGGAAATTTTGTAAAAGGGATACCTTGTTGGCACGTCGGTTAAAATAAAACCATCCTAGTTCATTGGGAACAGTTTTAAAGAGAAAAAAACGTCTGAACAAAGGGAGACTGATAAATACTTTGTAGTGCACACAGAGCAGTTCAAAGCACACAACAATTCTAATAAAATTTGGGGTAAGTTGACTCAAACTCACCTTATAGTGATTTAGGACGCCTAAAAGCAAGCCAGTAATAGGAAGCCTAAGGCCGGCTTGGAATTGGTGTTCATAAAGGGCTACGTGACCTTGTGGGGGGTAGGTAGCTCGGTCATCTTTTGACGGAATTTGAACAGTAATGTGGTCAGGGATGAAATATTTTTTTAGTATACGGTTAACACTTTTTCTATTTAAGGTAGAAGAGATAGAATTGGTAAGAATGCCTTCAGTAATGTCCTCTACATTCTCACTAGCTTGCTCGGGAATTTCCACACCACCAGTTTGCTCAGGGATTTTCGCCCTGGCAGGGTCTACGACGTTGCTACTTTGAGGGTTGGCGTTGAGAGAGCGCCTAAAGGACCTTCTAAGTGAAGTCTTTATCACAGGGGAGGCTAAAGAGTCACTGTGAACAGACGGCAATGGGTTCTTATCACCTATTGATTCTAGACTGATATTCGCGGATTGGGTGTGGGAAGCAGAGGGTTCCACATAATTTGCAAAGTTGACATGCTTCGACGAATTAGAATGCTCTTCAGAAGACATACTTGGTAATGGATGTGGTCCTGGAGGAAATTCTGGAATTGGTGGAGAAGAAGCCAAGTTACCGACCCAATTTATGGACGAAGAGATAAGGGAATTATCGTTATCAGTTGTTTGAAATTGAATTTTATTGCGAAGAAGATAATGCAAAATTGGGGATTATGGTAGAATTTGAATTGAAGTAGGACAGTCTCGAATGATTCCGAAGTTATGTCACGTAACGCTTTATCAAAAGATAATGGACATTTTTGAATCGAAGCGCGTGCAAGGCGTTATCCAGACGTTACCCTTCTGCAACATCAAAGCGTCCTTTCTGATATCAAAGCGTCACTTCCTCATAATTTATGAGCAGAAATTATTTCTCTCTAATATTGAAGCATTATTCAAAAAACAAGGAGACCAGCTCGGAAACATTTGAATGTTATTGTCAAGTCGGGATAAAAATATTTATACCGACTTGAGGAGGTATTGATATAACATTATTAACATATTTCCTAATAAAGAGGAATGAGTCAAAGAGAACCGTAACAAACTTACAAAATTCAAGGAGCAGAATCCGAAGGTAGTTTTAACGATAATGAGGTAAGTACTTTATATGTGTAAATTGTATGAGGATTATGGATTTTCCAATTAAATCACGAATTTGGAAAACACTCAATGATCACAACCCAAATCCCTTAAGATGATTTTTTGATTGAGAGAATGTTTTTGGAGAGGAAAGAGGCTCACTACTCTGTTTCTGCGTTCTGAGCTTCTAATAGCTTCAGAGAGTGTCCAAGCGGTGAACCCGTTCCCGCTTGGAATTATCCTTAATTCCCTTTTTTTAAGGTTTCAAACTGGGTCGGGTCAACCCATCATGGGAGACCCACCCAGTTTTTCCAACATTCTCCCACTCGGACATGATGGGATAGAACCGTTGCTATCCTTACACAAAATCACAATCTTCATACCGGAAAGTGGGTCATGCGACTGCGAGCACACCTGCACTTGGGAGCTCAAACTATGCACCTGTTATGTATAATATAGCGGCTACAACCCTAAAGAAAAAGTGTTAATGGTGTCTCGTTGTACCCGACTCATTTTGTTATACCAATCAAAGTACATCTAATCCCTCAAGAAAATCATACTTGATGTTCATAAAACTACCATGTATTTACAATTATGTCTCAACCCAAACAGGAAACATAATTGTCTGGCCAGTAAATACATATGGAGAGTATAAACAAAATAGTCTTCCTTCCACACTAATGACATTTGATAATGAACAAATTGCTTTCCCAGTAATGCCCAGAAGGTCGAATCATTCATGACCATAAGGAACACACCAAAGTAGCAAACATTTATTCATCACCTCGTGGTATCGTTGAAAGTCACATAGGGCACAAACATAGGATTCATACAAGTGAGGAAGGAGGGATTAAAACAAATATTCACTCACTTTCCTATTATAGTCGTTTATAGCACATGTGGTATGAAACATATGTTATGGTGAATTACTCTTTTCAAAAGAGTGTATGTCTTTACACCACCATACAGATCTTAACTCAGTCGCAACCCCACAATTTGTGTCAAGCGACTAGTTTGAACTTCTAATAATTCGCTATTCAAAGTGCTTTATTTAGAATTCACATCCTGCTTTTCCTCAAGCTAGCGTGATCATGGGATATCGCGTTCGGTCTCTTCAGGTAGACCTCATCTTGACTCTTGTCAAGGTGACAACTTTACATACATTATTTAGTATGTTTAGTCTCATCTCAGCTCACTATCATAGCGCCTGAGGTGGTTACTCATAAGAGAATCAACCCAAGCTTGGCGACATACTTTATTCAAAATGTGTATTAATGTTATAATTAAGTAAGATGTATAAAACAAACACCACAAATGCATTGATATACAAATATATATAATCCTTACTTTGCATCAAAATATCATTTAAACAATATTTTTTAGACAATAGGTACATAATCGAAAGTTTGCAAGCTCCCAATCATCTCATGTACACGAAAAGTTTAAATAATATTGTTCAAACATATTTATGCGCTAAGCTTCTATAGTTGGGAGTCACAGCTCAACCAACCAATATGTATACTCCCACTGGAATAAAAATATACAAATATGGCATAAATAATCAAGTATCCACCAATATGCCATGAAAGCTCTTCCAAGGATTTTCATGAAAACCCACCGTATATGAACCTTCAGCTCAACAATAAATTCATATCGGAGCATGAATTCAGCCATGAAAGGCTCTGATACCACTGATAGAATACCACATATGTCATCCTACATGAATCACCGTATTCACCAATACTTTGAACTTACCTCACAATCACAGATTTGCTGATAAAACCAGGATCCTTGGGCTGAATTACAGCTCTGCAGTCCTGAGTGTAATCACGAATTTGGAAAACACTCAATGATCACAACCCAAATCCCTTAAGATGATTTTGTGATTGAGAGAATGTTTTTGGAGAGGAAAGAGGCTCACTACTCTGTTTCTACGTTCTGAGCTTCTAATAGCTTCAGAGAGTGTCCAAGCGGTGAACGCGGTTCCCACTTGGAATTATCCTTAATTCCCTTTTTTTTAAGGTTTCAAACCGGGTCGGGTCAACCCATCATGGGCGACCCACCCAATTTTTCCAACAACATCTTTAGGTATTAGCACTATGGCTTTCAACCTAAACGGGTTTAATTTCAACCAATTTGTAGTTGATAGTCAAGGTCGTGTAATTAATACTTAGGCTGATATTATTAATCGTACTAATCTTGGTATGGAATATATGTGATATGAATCCGCCTAACTCTACCCCAAAAGCTAACTTAAAAGGGGAGGTTTGCAAACTCATACATATAACGCCCTAGATTTCCCTTCCTAACCGATGGGGTACACATCGTTTTTACAAACTCATATATATAACACCTTAGACTTCTCTTCCTAACCGATGTGGGATACATAATTCCCGACCCCTTTAGACTGCATGTCCTTGTGCACTTTACGTACTCATTGGCGCTTCATCCCCGGCCCTTTTAAACTGTACGTCTTCATGCACTTCACACACTTGTGGCAAGGAACTTTAGTACATACGTCTCACACACGAGTTGCAGAGAACCTTTGTACATGAGCCCACCGACCAGTGAAGAGTATACTTTGATACCAAATGATATGAATCCGTCTAACTCTACCCGAAAAGCTAGATCAAGAGCGAAGGTTTGCAAACTCATATATATAACACCTTAGACCTCTCTTCCTAACTGATGTGCCACACATCAATACGCCACTTATATTTCACTAAAATTCTATCAAATAATTAATAAACTCCTGAAAAATAGAGATTTAAACACATAAGATCCATTGGACATTAATTCAGAGTGTTTTCAATGTATTGATGATAAGTATGAAAATATCCCAAATGTCATTTTTATTGAATTAAAGAGAATATAAATAACTAATCAATAATTAAATTATTTAACACACATCCTCATATGAATAGTGTAAAATTTGAACACTAATCTTGGAGTTAGGTAGGTTACCCCAATGGCTGAAAAAATCAAATTTCCTTTATTAATTATCTAGTAAGTAGGTTAGCTTCAATGGTTAAAAAAATCAAATTTCCTCTATTAACCCAAAGTTTAAGCACTATTTTATATTAGAGTAATATTAGACACAGTGAAAAATATTAGTGAAATCAATAATGATTAAAATAATATGTATAAAAAGATAAAATTAAAAATTAGTTATGTTGTACTACTTTCATTTCGTTAGGGTATTAATTAATTTTTAAAGATGAGATAACTAATTAAAATGACACTCTAAGAATAAATGATTATACACATATTAATTTTTTATAAGTGATACATAATTTTATATATATAATAAATAATTTTATCTTTTTATATCTACCACATTGATTTTGCTAATATTTTTCTGCTATGTTTATCATTATTATTGAAAGATGCATATATATATATATATATATATAAATTTACTAAATTCTAATATCCTTTATAATTTCCCTCCAAAATTGGACACACACACACACTGTGATATAAGTCCCTTCTAGCTCTTCCCTACCCTAATAAACTATACTATTCTTATTACAACACCACCACCATCATTCTTCTCCATCACAATCTAAATCCAAAGAAAAACAGGGAAAACAAATGGCGAGCAATAACTTGATTCCGATTCCCACTGACACTTACAATCTGGGTTTCATTGGAGCAGGAAAATTGGCTGAAAGCATTGCCCGTGGTGTTGTAAAGTCGGGCATCTTACCTGCTTCCAGAATCCGAACAGCTCATCAACGTTCCGAACGCCGCTCCGTTTTCCAATCCTTTGGCGTCACTGTTGTCGACAACAATCGCCAGGTTCCCTCGATTTCATCTATAAATCGCGCACACAACTTTCACATTGAGTGATTCTTGTTATTGGGTTTAATTATGCTACGTAGTACGTTAAAAGATTTAAACTTTTGAATGGGTCTTCTGTGATGTGATTCCTCTTTGGGAGTCTAATTATGTATGCTCATTAAATGTGCAGATGAATCTTTTTTTTTTTTTGCATTGAATTTATGTGGGTTGGGAAGAGGAATTCGGTTGGGGAGGAAAAGGTCTGTAATGGGTGATTTTGAGAACTATTCTGTAGCTTATCTTGGAATGTTGGTTTGAAGAAATAGGATTAGAAAATAAAAATGTTGTTTTGATAATTATGCCCACAATGTATAACTTGGAGTAAATTGAGATTTCTGCATTACGTTTGATTGCTTTACCCAATTATGTTGAGTCTAATTCTAAACGAAGCGAGGTGAAAACATTAACTATTTTGCGGGTTTTCTGTCGAATAATTCCTGTTGAGGAGAAATCTATTTCTGGGCAAGTGAATTTTTTTCCTTTTTGGGGATGAAAGAGAGGAAGGTTGCTAGTGACTGGTTTCAGTGCTTATAGTCTCACATTTGTTTGTTCTTTGTTGTTTTAGCTGGAAAAAAACGATAGAAAATACACAACTTTATGAATTCTGATGCTTATACAGAAAGTCAGTCAATGATTTCTGCATTGCTTTTGAGTTGATGAGGAACTTATTAGTAATTATATATTTTGTATACTTTTTGGACTGTTTTTCATTTGCTGTATTTTTTTTTTTTTTTTGTGTATTAAGAGCAGGTAGTTGAAGATAGTGATGTGGTTATACTTTCTGTGAAACCTCAAACTGGTAATTCAATTCCTGGTTTGCATTTCCAATGTTAGCTATTCCTCGTTTCCACCCTACCTCCCTGCTGCAAGTATATTTGTCAAGCCCATCTATCTTTTACCATGAATAAGATTTGTCTTCTTCATTTAACATACCCTATCTGTTATGCAGACCATAGTGAAGTTACTCAGATGAATATCAATGTAATGGTTAAACCAAATGTAATCTGAAATCTGGAATTATGCTAGCAAAAAAAGAAAAAAGAAATTGAAAGTGACTTGGGAATCTTGAACGCTTCTCTCGAAAGAGAAAAAAAAGAGAATCTTGAACGTTTTATAATTTTTTCTGTCTTTCTTAATATAGGAAATTTTGTCGGATAGGTCTCAATTAACATTTACATCAGTTGAATATTACCATTTAATAATCACAGCTGAATATTCAAAGTTGCTAGTCCAGTAAAACTTTTTTCTCTCTTGCTTTCCAAACATTGTGAAACAATTTACTTAAAATCAGATGAATTTTGATTGATTTGATGCATTGTCAAATATTTTTGACGACAAATGTTTCTTATGTTTTACTTATCTACTAATGAAGTTTAATGCATTGCAGTTAAGGATGTGGCTCTGGAGTTAAAACCACTTCTTTCTAAGAAGCAGCTTTTGGTTTCAGTTGTTGCAGGGGTTAAATTAAAAGATCTTCAGGTTTGTCCTGTAGAGCACCTGTTCTCCATATTTGATTTCCAATACTAATAAAATTCACTGAGCCACCTGTTAGCTTTAGTTTTAATGTTTAACTACAATTACCACCAATTCACAATATTTAAATTTCATTTTTAGAATAGAAAAGGACTATCAAATCAAAATCATTATTAGCATACACGATTACATAATGAGTTATCCATTTTTCATTGCATTCGGTCTCCTTATGCAACATACTTAGAATCCACGCTTGTTCAAGAGAAGAATGTTTCAGGACATTTCCAAAAAATGAGAAGGGAAATTGTTCGTCCAACTTGTAATGTCCTTTGTCAGCTAAATCTATAAAACTTTAAATTGCTCCTGCTGTCTGACATGGGTTTTTCCATTCTGACTCAGTACAACTGTTTAAGGGATAGTAATACCACTGAATCGCAATATGATATTTGCTGACCATGTTTTACTCTCTATCTGTACTTTTCCTAAAGTACATGTTATACCATTACATTGTTTGAAATTAACTGCAAAGTAGTATAATCTTTTGACTATTGTTTGAAACCTTGTGATCGGGTGGACAGGCATTGAAATCACTGTGAATTTTGGCTCCACCACTGCTGGCATGTTCCAGAACTTACGAGTTTTTCCCTATCTTGGATTTATCTTGGGCCATTTATTAACTTTATAGTTATTGAGAAACAATTAAAGCCTTTTGTTTGATGAAAGGGCATGAATTTCTGCTGTGTCTTTCTTTGATGTTAAATTGAACTGAGTAATCTTCCTTCAGTAGCTGTTTCTTATTAACTTATTGAGTTTCCTTACTTGGTGAATGTCGTATGGACTATTAATCATCAGAGTTAGAAGTTCTTTTTCTTTGTGATTTTACCTTCCAGATAAGATTTAGTTTGTCAGATGGTCCACATAAAAGGAATGCTGAAGAGAAATATCATACTGCTATGTTTGTTCTTAGAAGTTGCTTTTCTCAAGATATATGTTTTGATCTTCACTGCATCTGATTTACAGTTAAGCTTTTACTTTAAGAATGTGTTTTCAATTCACTGAATTTATTTGTTTTATTTTATCAGGAATGGGCTGGTCATGCCCGATTTATTAGAGTAATGCCAAACACCCCAGCTGCCGTTGGGCTGGCAGCATCTGGTATGGTATTTCCTCTCCTAGCTATCATTTCCTTGAAATTTCTTGTTATTTTTATCATTGTTTACTATCAATCTGACGTGTATATACCTGATTAGCATCTAACTCTCTCTCTGAGGTTCTGCGAGACCTTAAAGGGATGAAGAATGGAAAATGAAACTATGTTGTTTCTCTTCATACAGTTATGAGCTTGGGTGCAGCAGCTACAGAGGAGGATGGAGAGTTGGTATCTAAATTATTTGGTGCAATTGGTAAGGTGTGGAAAGCTGCTGAGAAACATTTCGATGCTGTAACTGCCCTAAGGTATGTCAGAATTTTTTCTGTTAAAAAGATTGTTTTTTACTCCTAGAAAATTAGTTTTGCTGCCTCTCTGGTACTCATTGAGATATATGCTCTTATACAACTAAATTTTTTTTTTTGGAAAATTTCAGTTCTTTTAACTAGGGATTTTGTAACTTGGAATGTTCAGTGGCAGTGGACCAGCATATATCTTTTTAGCAATAGAAGCTTTAGCTGACGGAGGGGTTGCTGCAGGTCTACCACGAGAACTTGCGCTGGGTCTAGCTTCTCAAACAGTAAGTTCAACTGATGCAGCACATAGCCTAATATCTCCATAGTTGTGCTCCATAAATAGCTTTCGGTTTCAAGGATGTACAAATACGGCTTATTCCCAACTAAACTCTAATTTGGCTGATTTGTTAGACTCATATATATTGTCAGGTCCACTTCTTTGCCTGTGATATACAAGTTCCATAGAACTAATTAGTGTTTGAGTGTATTTCATTATTTGATCTATTGGGAATTGCACTAGAACTTTCTAGAATTGATTATTGAATGGCAGGTTGTTTGGTCATACTTAAGTAACCAGCAACATCCCCATATATGATTGAAAGGATCATGTGATTGTTGTATAACTATATGATACCAGTAGAATAATGTAGGCAGTGATGTTGAAGATTCAGCAGGTGACCTTGGATGAATCCTTTGCATCCAAATACAATTCCCTCCGCCCCTCCACCCACCCCCACCACCACACCAAAAAAAAAAAAGGCATCTACAGTGAACAGTTATCTGTATTCACGGGATTCAGAAATCATGACTAATGAATTTACATTTAACCTAAATCTATTAAGAGATAATGTTGATAGATGTACAAATGGAACTATGAAATTTCTTTTACTTTGTGTTCACTATTTGATAACTGACAAGTTGCTGTATAGAACTGATGCAGAGAACATCTTGATTTTGTGTGGATAGCTTGAGATTTGCTATTCAGGGTCAGGTTTTGAGTTATCCCTTTATGTTACAAAAAGGGTGTAAATGTTTGAAATGTCAGCTTCCAAGCATACAGTCATTCCTTTATGCTGGTTTGCTAGGATGTCGTTTACTTACCACTTGCTTACATAAAATGCTGTCATCCTTTTTAATTTGGCATTGAAGTTCCAAAATATACTATACAATCTCTTGCTTATTTCACATAGATTATGTATGATTCTGTAGACATAAGCAGTAACGTTCTTCATGTGAAATTTAGTGTTGCTTGAACAGCTAAAGCTGATTCTGCTTCAGGTACTAGGCGCAGCATCAATGGTCATCAATGTAGGGAAGCATCCTGGTCAGCTCAAAGATGATGTTGCATCACCTGGTGGGACAACCATAGCTGGAATTCATGAGCTGGAAAAGGCTGGATTTCGTGGGATTTTGATGAATGCTGTTGTTGCTGCTGCAAAACGTGGTCAGGAACTTTCACCTAGCTAGTTGAAGTTAAGATTTGCCGAAGCTAGACTTGTTCAGAGGTAGTTTAAGATAAAGTTTTGTAGTCTAGGGTTCTGGTGAAGAATATAAAATGTAGATCTTACCTGAATCTTGTTTCAAATTTTAGGTTCTACGTAATGCCAACTTCATGTAAATCATCACACTGCCTCACTCCTTGTTTGTGTAAACAAAAGCCACCTGCTACGGTGGGGGATTTTGTGGGGACTCATATCTGTTTTCAATAATCTAAAGAAACTTTAGAGGTGGGGAGATAATGAACTTGTTCCTTTAGGGAGTCAGTAATGTCCACATTCTAACATTTATCAACTTGTTTCTGCTTTCTCTTTTTTCTTTGTTAACTTTTGGAAGTGAATGTTCTAAGTTCGTTGACAAATTATTATTTCGTTTACTATTGATTTCCCCCAAGACTGAATCTACTCAAAAGTGTGTAATCTGGGGAGAACGAGTCTGATTTCTGGGCAACTATAGCTTTTATGATTAATGTACAAGTATGCAACTTTTTCTTACTGATATTTCCTATCCATTACCAGTAATCTTTACAAGAACACTGACCTCCTTTAAAATGATGGAATCGATTTCTGTCCCTAACAACTATTTCTCTATCATAAACCTTTGAGATTAGCTTACTAACTTGATGACAATCTTTACAGACTCGTAAATTCTTCGTGATTCGAAGAGTTTCCCCTGGTTTAGTCTTCAATAAACCAAAAGCAATAGCCAATTTTTCGCTATGGTAATACAGCGGATTCTCCCTTTCTTCCTCACTGATATCATGCAATACTCCATCAATAACAGGCACATATCCTGCAGATCTTATGCAATACAACATTTCATTGACCTTGGCATATATCTCTTTAGCTTGAGGATGGGTTCTTCCTCCTGCAATAAACTCACTGACAACGCCTTCAAATTCAATCACAGAGAAGCCTGGAGCCTTTTTCACTCCTCTATCATTCATCAACTTTCTCACATTAGCAACATCTTCCCATTTGCCAGCATTGGCATACAGATTAGCTAACAACACATAACGCCCGCTATTGTTAGGCTCTAATTGTATTACTTGCTTCCCAATTTCCTTTCCCAGCTCGACGTTCCCATGGATTTTACAGGCGCCGAGAAGAGCTCCCAATACACCAACATCAGGTTTCATTGGCATCTCATCTATAACCTTTCTTGCTTCCTCCAGCAATCCAGCTCTTCCTAGTAAATCAACCATGCATCCATAATGTTCCATTCCTGGTTCAATCCCATAAGCTTCTCTCATGTATCGAAAATAATGTCTGCCCTCATCAATTAACCCTGAATGAGCACAAGCACTTAACAAGTTCACAAACGTGATATAATCAGGAGCTACATTGTTCTCCGTCTCCATCTTCTTCAAAAGCTCAATGGCGTCCACTCCGTTGCCATTTATAGCCAGTCCTCCAATCATGCAATTCCAGGAAGAAATCCCTTTACTTTCCAACCCATTAAACACTCCAAAAGCCTCATCCAAACATCCACATTTGCAATACATATCCATAATGGTCGTCCCCAATTTGGAATCCACTTCCATCCCACTTTCCTTAATGTAATTGTGAATCCATTTTCCTTGCTGTAAAGCTCCTAATCCAGTAGAAGCCGATAACATACTTGCAGCTACAAACTTGTCCATCTTCACATTTTCTGTTCTCATTTTCTCAAACAATGCAAACGCCTCATGAAATCTATTGCTTTGAACAAAAGCTGCAATCATAGCATTCCAAGAAACTGGCGAAGTTTTCTTTCTATCCAATGGCATTGACTCGAAAACTTCATAAGCCTCATCAACATAGCCCCATTGAGCATATCCACTGATCAAAGTAGTCCAAGAAACATCATCTTTACGAACCAAATTATCAAACACCATCCTAGCATCCACCAAGTTATTAAAATTTACATACATGTGAATCAAATTATTCTGTGCAAAACCATCAGATGAAAACCCATGTTTAATAACATGCGCATGAACTTGTTTGCCTTCCATAACAGCATTACACAAGCAACAAGCTCTAATTAGAGGGGGGAAAGTAAAGTTATTGGGAATTACTGAATTTTCTAACATTTGGGTATACAAAATAAAGCCTTTTTCAGATAAATTTGATTGCAAATAGCCTCTAATAATGGTATTGTAAATAAAGGCATCTGGGCTAGGCAATGTGTGGAAAACTTTAACAGCATAGTTTAAGTCTTTGGTTTCAGAAGTTGCACAAAATTTGATGACACGGCCAATAGCGTCATTGTTGGAAGAAAGGCCGAGCTTGATCATTTGAGCATGGTGTTGCTTGAGTTCAGCCATGCTCGAGCATAAGTCTAGAGGGAACTGTATGGTCATGGAGTAAAGAGGCGCAGTTGGATGCAGCTGTATTGAGGCCATGGACAAAGAACAGTAGTGTGTCTAAAGCATTATCCTTTTTTGATGGATTGGTATAAAAAAGGGTGTGGATTCTTATTTATTTTAATATAAAAATTATTTTTTTTACCAAATTTTATTTTATATTTTAAAACCCTTTTCAATCCCTAAAAAAAGGTAAGAATCCTTCCCCCAAACAAGTCTAAAAATATAAAAGAGAATAAAAAAAATAATTTTTATATTAAAATAAACTAAAAAGAATGTAGATTTTTATATGGGAAAGGACCACAAAAATCTCTCACATTTTAGAATAACTTTGTTTAGTCCTTTGATATAATAAACATATACATATTAAATATTAGTATGTGAAGCAAGGTGAAATATGTGAAATAGAAAATCCAATCACACAACTTGTATACGTGTACATTTCACCAATTTAGAAAACTAAAAGGGAAAATTGTAAAAAATGCCTTCACATTTTAGTTAAAAACTTTTTTCATCATTTACATTTAAAGTGATGCAATTTCGTTATTCACACTAAAAATTTGTATTAAATTTGTCATTTTATCTAACTTCATTTACTTTGTCTTAACAAAAATCAAACAAAATTAGATAAAATAAAAAATGTTGTATATTTTTTAGAAAAGACTCCGCTTGAAATTAGTTCATAAATGAGATGTGTTTTATATAAGATATGGGTAATGAATAACCTTTTAACTCGTGGTTCTAATTTCATATCGCTTTTATTGTAAGATGAAATCGTGATTAAGACTCGTTTTATATATGAACACACTTCCAGGTCACCTCTAACTAATTTTTAGTACCAGCATTAAAATTACATTATTTTAAATGTAAACGATAAAAAAAATTTTGCCACAAATATGAAGGGAGATTTTTGCTATTATCCCAAACTAAAAACCAGGGAGTGAAATGATCCAATCAAAAAAATTGGGGGACAAAGTTACAATTAGGTTGATATTGATATGGAAATTCGAAAACCAAAAAACTTATCTCATTCTCCTCATTTGATAGGATAAGGATTAGTGCGGGAGCGTGTGCACGCGCGAAAATGGCAAGTTCAGGTTCGGCATCGGAAGATTTTTCGGTGTTGGTATTAGCGTCGGATTTAGGCATAGATGGCCGGCCGTTTTTGTCTCAATACGACCGTGAAAATGACGAAGAACACTGGCATGACTGCCCATCTCATCTCGATGAGGACTTCTCTGATCTCGAATTCCTCCAATTCTTCCGTCTTGAACCCGGCTGCGATAAGTCCGGCAACCGTATTTTTCGCATCGTCGGAAAATACTTCCCTGGTATTCATCTATCCTTCTGTATGCCGAACACAACCCACCATGATTTTTAATTATGTCTACAGTTGGGGTGGGTTTATTTTCTTGACTATACTGGAGTGAAGTTTGATGGTGTTCATGGTCTGTAGTCAGTGCGCCGTTTTTTTTTTTTATAATTTTTTTATGTCAATTCTGGATTTACTTTGTTTCAAGTTTTTTTAAGCGGATTAAGCTTGAAAGTTAGTCTTTGTTCATTTCTTGAGAATGCGCATATGCATATTTATCTACCTGCTTGAATTTGTGGGATTTCTTTCATCTTTGGTGTGAGTGTGTTTTTTGGGTTCGAGTTCCTTTTGTTTTTGTTTTTTTTAGTCCTCGTTGTTAGTTTGATATCTTTAAACTTTGTTAACTTGAATTGAATGCTTATGAAGATTTTGGGAATCAGGATTTTCTTTCCTCGTATTGTGTTGTTAAGGGATTCTTATGGTGTGATTTTTAAGTCGTACTATGGCAGGCATGATCTTGTTCAATCTGGGATTTAAATATTTGAAGGATGAATGAATGAATGAATAGAGTAACCAGAAATATCCAAACCATTTCTTAGTTATTTGGTAGTTTTATGAACTTAATTGATTTATCTACATAAGTTGAGATGCATCCTGCATGTTGAATGTATCTGCCTCCATGTTCATCAGAATATAGTTATTATGGGTTTTCATGCTGTTTGAAGAGAAGGTCTATTTGCCAATTTGTGTAGGATCTCTTTGTAGTATTCTTTTAAGATTTTGATGCTTGGATGGTTTTATATTTTGCTTATGTTTAGACGGCTCTTTTTTTGCTGTACCTCAAAAGCATTTCTTTCAATAACTGCATTTCCTCACTCGTAATGTTGATCTTTTTACACGTTCTGGTAACTTTATACGTTCAGGAGTGACTGAATTTTGTGGGACTTTGTTCATTTTTCAGCTCCAGTAATTAGTGGAGAACGGCTGAAGAAGTATGTACTCCAGAAAATTTCCACTGAGATGCCTCAAGGGCCATATTGCATCGTATACATGCATAGTACAGCTCAGAAGGATGATAATTCTCCTGGTATCACCATCTTGAGGTGGATTTATGAAGAACTACCCGCTGATTACAAGGACAGGCTTCAGGTTGTATACTTCATTCATCCTGGTATTAGGTCGAGGCTTGTCCTTGCCACGTTGGGCAGGTTCTTCTTAACTGGAAGGTTAGTGCTTCTTCATGTTTCTGAAAATTTTCACTAGAATTCCTAACTATGATCTTGCATATGGTATCGGAAAATTGTAAAAATGTAGGGAAAATATCTGTTTCATTCTTTAGATAGGCCCGTCCATATTTGATATATAATAGGGAAAAATCTTAAAGGTCATAATGAGTTCCGATGTCCTGTAATCTGGATAATATCGATTTCACCCCTAAGATCTTGCAGAATTTGTTGCACTACGCATGCAATAATTCTTTTTCCTGCTCCCTCTATTTGTCCTTATTTAATCATTAAAGGCATCCTTGATTAGATCATATTGAGATAGACACACAAACTCAATGGATAAAATGTTGGAAAGTCTTCCTTTTCTGAAGCTGATGTTCTCAATTTAATCTGAAGACACATTGCAATACCCCGCTAGAATGCAAGTGAAGTAACACCAGACAGGCCATGTGAGACATTATGATATATCATATGATCAGAAAGCCATTGTAGATGCCTAATTTCACAAACTTTGTCGCTTAACCTAATCCTTCCTGTGTTGTTAGAAGGTGTTCTCTAATTGCATGATCATTCCTGTGTTGTTAGAAGTTGTTCTCTAATTGCATATATTAATGTTTTGCAGCAGTTCACTCTTCTAAAACATCATATTGAATTTTCAAAGAATTACTTGAATAGTTAACTAATTTTAACTAATATTCCATGAGCAGTGCTGATTTTCTCTTTTTCTTTCTTTTTTTTCGTGCAGCCTATATTGGAAAATCAAGTACGTTAGCCGCTTACAGTATCTCTGGGAAGATATAAGGAAAGGACAAATTGAGATTCCTGAGTTCGTTCTACGGCACGATGAAGTTCTAGAGCATAGGCCATTGACTGATTATGGGATTGAACCTGATCCTCTTCATGTGACCGAGGTATCGTCTATGCCCTACTCATTTGGAAGACACGAGTCAGGATGGGCATCCAGAGAATACAGATCATAGTAATTTTATAGCATGAACTTTGTAAGTACAAAATAACAATAATGGTTTGTATGACTTTTAAAAGCTTGGTAGTTTACAATTGGGATCCTTTTGTAATCTATGTATCCTGCCTTCCAGCTGATATAAAGACAATTTGGTTTCAATTTCTTGTCATTTACTTTTTTTATGGTATAGCATGAGAATCAAGAATGATTCTCAAAAGGTTTTTTTACTCCCAAGTCCCAACAGAATGCTGAAGCAGATGGGAAAAAATCATATCCTTTTGGAGCTTTTTTGACAAAGAAAAGATTGGCCCTCTCACTTATTTGGACTTTTTCAAAATCAATTGTTTTTCGCTGTATAAACCGTGATCCCTGTGTAAAATCACGGACAGAATTAGAATGAAACGGCAGAAGTGATGATGAATCCCAAAGCTTGTCAATAAGTTCTGTTTAAACGGCCTATGACTATGACAAATGCATATATATTTGATGATGCATACATTCTTATTCTCCTTTCCTTAAATCCAAATTTATCTATCCATATGTCGAAGCGAAGCTTCACTCAACCAAAGTATATTGGATTCATCATCTGATGCACAGTGATGCTTTGGAGATTCACGGTTGATTCTCGTTTCGGCACAAGAAATTGTTGCACCACTTGTTGCATTGTTGGTCGAGATTTTGGGTTGGGATGTAAGCAAGCTAGAGCCACTGTTGCCACCAAGATCACTTCCAGAGCAACCAATCGATTCACAGGAGGCGGCAAACGTGCATCCAGTAAATCCTTCAACAATATTTGCTCATTGGGTTGTGATGACAAGAAGGAAAGGAAGTCTCCGGGATGCTTTCCGAACAATGTTTCAAGGACCAAAATCCCGAAACTATAGACATCAGCCTTTTCTGTGGCCACCATTGTATAGGCTAGCTCTGCATTAGCAAGTAAAATGTTCATTATCCTAATTGCACTTAAAACATATCCCTTCTTTATTTGATTCTCTTTCTTATGAATAATCTTCGTTCTTTTGTCTTCAGTTGGGGTAGAAATGTACAAAGAAAACAACAAAAAGAAGTATATAAGAAATAAGAAGTTAAATTACCTGGCGCAATATAACCATAAGTACCTGCCATTATTGTCTGATTTGATGAATTAAGTTCAAGAATTCGAGCTGTACCAAAGTCAGAAAGTGTTGCTTCGAGGTTGGAATTCAAAAGAACATTGTTGCTTGATATATCCCTGTGAACAATTGGAGGGTTGCAATCATGATGCAGGTACGACAATGCATTGGCAATGCTTTTGATCAAATTCACTCTCTTGATCCAATCCATCTCCACAGCTTCAATTTGGTTGCTCAACATACAAAACAAGCTTCCTCTCTCCATGTACTCATAAACCAGAAACATACACTGCTTGTGCAAACAGTATCCAAAGAGCTTTACGATACTTCGATGCTTAATATTGGATAACATTTGGGCTTCATTTCTAAAGCTCTTGTCAAAAATTGGATTCTGACCCTCCAAACGGTGAAGCTTTTTCAATGCAACAACTTTCCCATTTGATAATTGAACTCTATAAACACTACCATAACCTCCTGTCCCAATGCAATACTTGATATCAAAATCTTCTGCGGCCTTAATGATGTCTTTATAGGCAACATTTCCATCATAGTTCCACATATTAAAAATATCACCATGGTTGCTATCTGTCAGTACTTTCTTATCAATGACCTTGGTTCTTGAGAAGATTAGAAATAGTAATCCCAATCCACCAACAGAGAAAAATGCAATTAAGATGGTAAGGCAGATTATCCAGGATTTGATCTTGTGAACATCTTTTTTTGTTTCAAAGTTAAAATACAAGTTTTGATTGCCAACATATCTGCTCGGGGGAAACTTTGCTTGAAACTCAACCGAAAGTTCACCTTCCAAAGAATTATAAGAGATGTCAACTTCAACTAGTTGTTCAACAAAACGGGGAACCGGACCAGTGAGGTTATTGTAGGAGAGATTCAAATTCCTTAAATAGGTATTAGAGCCGGAGTGAAATGGGATGATTCCAGTCAACTTGTTACAAGAAAGGTCCAGCGTAAACAAATTGGATAGTAGATTATTTGGAATTTGACCAGTGAGTTCGTTTGATTGAAGGTACAAGAATTCAAGAGAGTGTAAACGGGAGAGAGAGGTCGGTATTAGTCCAGTTATCCTGTTGTTATGGAGTTTGAGAAGAGTTAGCTTTGTCAAATTTCCAAGGCTTGAAGGAATTGATCCTGTGAGTTGATTGTAAGACAAGTCAAGGTGAGTGAGGTTCGACAGTTCGGCTATTTGAGATGGGATGATCCCAGTTAATCCAGTGGCTACAAGATCAAGTCTAACAATGTTTGGAAAAGAATGGAAGCTCAAATTTCCCAACTTATCTCCTATATAGCCATGCCGCAGGATAATACATGTAACACTGCCTGCGTCGTTACAAGTTATACCATCCCACCGGCAGTGATGATCAGATATATTTGTTCCTGTATCCTCATTCCACCACCCACTCTTGAGCATTGCTTCAGCTTCTACATTCATTCCTGATTTGGCTGCTGCTGCTGCTGCTTTTGTACTTGCGAAAATCATCATTGCAAAAACCATGCTGCATATTGTTGCTCCAATTATAGCACGAGATCGGTGAAAGGCCAGAAGGGACCAGCAGTTGGGATGGTCATAATCATCATGCATTGTTATATAATAATAATAATACAAGAATTAAGATCTGTTCTGCAAAAGAACATATGACAGGATTAAATAATGGATATTCAGCCAATATAAAATGAAGAGTGAAGACCTCAATTGTATAACCGTAATTGATTAGATTAGTGAAGAAGTCGGAGACGTTAAGAAGATGTGGCTTTGTTTAAGTCTTGGTCTAGTCCACGTTTTTGTCTTCCCATGAAATGAATTTTTTTTTTAGCAATTAATGCTATTCTTTTGTTGCAGTGATATGATTTTAGAATGCCAACTTTCCATTTTTATACTTTTGTATAAAATACTAAAAAGTAAACGAGTCATTATCTGGAGAGACTAACTTATAAATTTAAATTTAACGTATAAAATATTAAAAATTAACGTATAAAGTATTAAAGTTTAATATATAAAATATAAAAAATTAGCGTATAAAGTATCATATATTATCATATAATATATAAAAGATTAGCGTATTAATGTATAAAGTATAATTCCCGTATTATGTCTCATATATGAATTGGTCTCACAAGGTTTTTTGCACAGTAAATAGCAAATTAGAGAAAAATAAAGAAACAAAACAATGCATGGCACAGTGGTCTTGTACTACTCTTCTTTCTAATAATGAATTTTGAATTATGCTCGAAACAATTTGCAATTTGTATTTTAATCGATATTGTAATTTGTAAGTATCTTATTTCAATTCAATTTTTGTATGTAAGTTAAAATTTGTTGAAACTACATGGAAGTTTTAAAAAAAAAATACACAAAATATATGAATTTAAAATACTTATTTTTGTGAATCTATTTAGTCTAATATGTAGGTATAGTTTTCTATTGTTCATTTGAAGTAACTTACACTATGTTATTTTTCAAATCGCCAATTTTTTTTTATTTTTTTCAAAAAAAAAAAAAAAAAACTACAAAGAAGTATTTTGTGTAGATTGTAAATCATAGGGAGATAATGTGAAAATTTCCCAAACTACATAGGGGTTTTTATAATTTACCCTTGTTTTTTTTATCAAATGACATTAGGGAATTCTAATTTTTAATTCATATCAAGTTAATTAGACTAATTAGTTGCATATATTTTTTTATGCCTTTTATTTTTTGTTCTCAACTTGCAATTTTAAAATTTTCTTTCTTTTGTTTTAGCGACCATATATGGAGATAATACAAATAATAAGGCATTGACTAGCTATTCTAAATTTACCTGAACATCATAACTTTTATTTTCTAAACATCCACTATAATTTTTATTTTACTACTGGTTTACATTCTAAAGATTCACTTGCTACAATTAGACCTTCCGTTGGAAATAAAACAACATAAATGGGAAGAGAAAAGTATTATTGATACTTCTTGTACTTCTTTACACGATAAATAAAAAGAGAAAAAAAAATCAATTTTCTTTTGATACAATGAAAACTCTAATAATCCAGAAGACGTGCAATTTGGTTGGAAGAATTCATTCAAGTCTAGAATTGCTCTTAAGTCAAGGTCTTCTCAATTCCCATTCCTAATTTCTTTTATATATTTTTTTCCATTTATGATTAGAATCGAGTCAATTTGAACTTGAATAAAACGATCTACTTGCGAGTTTTCAGTCCAAACTAGGACTGTGACTTCAAATGAACTTGGAATGTGAGCATGAGAGAGTGACAAAAAGAAATTGCAAAATTTGTACCTTCCTCCTCATTAACGATGGTTTGATAAAATTGAAATTTGACTAAATTTAAAAGTAATAAATTATTGAATTCCTTTATTTTATCTATTTGATAATCTAATTGCTTTTCATATATGAAAAAATTGTGTGTGAAAATATATAATGTATAAGAATTTATATAATATGCATAAATATATGATATCAAAGTAAAAATATGTGTAAATATGTATGGTGTATAAAAATGTATGTAATATGTGTAAAAATATATATAGTGTGAGTAAATATATGTAATGGGTAAAAATGTATATAGTATGGAAAAATGTGTATAATATGAGTAAATACATGTAGTGTGTGAAAATGTGTATAGTATGTGTAAATATGTGTAGTATGTTTACATATGTGTAATTAGTAAAAATATGTGTAATTGTAAGAAAATAATAAAAAAAAATCTTGTCAATGATTTTATATTCAAAATATTTTAAAATTCTATAATAGATCATACTTTCAAATTAATCAAATTAAACCAATTTTTTTTTAAACTCCCCTATACTATTGCTCTGTTCTACCTTCATCTCTTATAATTTTAATTACAATAATTAACTCCCTTAACTTTTCAAATTAAAGAAAATCAATAACAATGTTAAATATAGTCAATGAGAATATAATTTTAATCCCACTAAAACTCTTTAATACATACAACAACCAATTAATTTATAAAAAAAAATGAATAGAGCCAATGTAAATATAATCTTAACCTTGTTAGAATCGTTCAATATCTACAATACTAATTGTATTTCTATCAGAATTGTTCAATATTTAAAATACCCAATTAAACTTTAAAAAATATATAATATAATAAATTGACTTGAAACTAACTAGCAAGATATTTTTCAAGATATATCATACAATATTTGTCATGATTTCTTCCTTAGCATAAAAGGATTCCTTCTTATTCTTTTGTCAGAATTTTAGATTTTCAGTTATTGATTACTTTTATTAAATTATTCTTCGTTTTGAAGTTAATCTTGTCATTTTATTATCTTATAATAAAGTTATGGGTTCAATTTCATTTAATTATTTAAGTACAATTAATATATTAGACTATTAATATATTAATTATTCTAAAATTAAAAAATGAAGGGGGTTAAATATTTCAAGTAAAACTATAAAGGGTGATTGTGGAACAAAGCAATAGGATAAGGAAATTTAGTGTATTTTACCAAAAAAAATTCTATCATCATTTTGTCTATGTTTTGAGATGGGATCCTCTGTACAATATTATCCTTTCTTATCTTGTTCAAAATTAAAAATACGTAGTAGAATTCACTCATATCTTGATTAGGGTATAATAATTGAAAATTTGATTTTAGTGATATTTATGTTTTTAATCCCTAGTTTTAGGAAAACGACGTCATTTTGAACATTATTTAAAATTTGCAATGTATGTATATTAAACAAAACTGAATTATTTTATCAAACATACCACAAGATTTAAGTTTTTGGCCTTGCAATGAGAAATCAACTTAAAATTTGCACTTAAGGATTTGCTTGGTTCATTGACACTAATTGGAATCAAAATGGTTTTTTAATAATATTTGGCATTGACTATCAAACCCACGCAACGGTATGAAGAATTTGTTAGTAATTAGATATGAGTATCCTATTACCAAACTCATAAATACAAACAAATTATCTTCAAATCATGGAAAACTCCAATTTTAGACACCCCACTGGGCGCACCTCTAAAAAAGTATTGGGAAGTTAATAATCACCAATTATCAAGTGAGTTGGTTGGCAACTCATAATACTTTCACCCAATATGTACATAATGGTTCATTATTATGTGAGTATATACATTGGATAAAGAGTCAACCCCACATAATAGTGGACTATTGTGTACACATGGGAATAAAATATTGGTTCTTGCCCACCAACTCAGCTGATGAGTTGGTGGTTATTAACCAACCAAAACTTTCTCGAGACCCATATAATAGGGAGCCATTGTGTACACATGGGTGAAAGTATTAGGTGTTGCACACCAACTCAACTAATAAGTTGGTGGTTATTAACCACCCAATACTTTCTCCCTACCCCAATATTATAAATAGATGCAAAATTAGCCCCTAATGAAACTTTGTGACTTTCCATGCTTTCAAAATTCCAAACTTTGTCTGATTGAAAACACTTGATAGGTTTTTTTGAATTTTAGCATATTAATCTCACATGACCATCAATTTCATCTGTGTCATAAACCCTAATATTTGCAAATCAAAATTTGCAAGATTGAGATTGATACAGAAAAGATTTGCAAATGCCTCATTAAATTGGAAAATCCAACATATAATCAATATTTGCCAAAAACAGAAAAAGACACTACTTAGTAAAAAAGCATAGGCAGGTTGCATGGAAAACTACTAAAAAACTGAAAACATACTTCTTCCCAAAAGAGTGCAACCACTACAAAAGTAAACAAGAAAGGTTTTTCCGACAACTATATGTCAGATTTCTTATATTCAATTTCATTATTCTATTAATCATCCTGAGAGTTTGGGTTGTCACTTCGGGGACATCCCACAAAATTGGAGCGATATAGAGAAAATTAGCATGGCCCTGCACAAGGATGACATGCACAAATCAAGAAAATGTCCTAATAGTTTGGGTCATCTTCTAAACTAAAAAACCACGCTTCATCCTTTAATATGTCACCATCATCAACTTAATCGTCTCGATACTCAATATTCTCACTTCCAACTTACAAGTCACTATTTATTCTCGCAACCCAAATGATAGAATTGGCATTTATTGGAAAGATTTGCATTTTTTTGTATGATAAAATAGAGATGCAGGTGAAAAAAAATTGGCGGCATGAAAATTTCACATGATTGCTTATGTTACAAAATTTCATTGGGAACTACTTTTGCAATTGTTTCTAAATTAGGGATTAAAATTGGAGTTTTCTCTAAATTTATGAGACCAGATCTTCTGTCCAATATTTATCATGTCTTATTATGTCTAACATTCAAAACGACGTAGTTTCATTAAAATTAGGGACTAAATGTATAAATATCACTAAAATTACTTTACAATTATTAGACCCTAACAAAGAGATTAGTGAACCTTACGACATAGTTTTAATTAAGACAGAATAAGACAGACAAAATATTGGACAGAAGATCCCAGGTCTAAAGTTATTATCAGTGTAAACACATCAATCAAGCATATCCTTTTGAAAAACTCTCTACTCTCTCTAGAGATCAGATCTTTTATCCAAAATTATCGTATCTTTTTTTGTTTCATGTTCAAAACGAAAAAGTGTAAACCCATCAATCAAGCATATCCTTTTGAAAAACTCTCTACTCTCTTTAGAGATCAGATATTTTATTCAAAATTATCGTATCTTATTCTGTTTCATGTTCAAAGCGAAAACTAAGGACTAAAAACATAAATATCACTTAAATCACTTTACAATTATTAGACCCTAATCAATATATGATCGTTCCCTACAATGTAGTTTTAATCTTGGATATGATAAAGATAGGATAATGTTGGACAGCGGATTTAATCTCTTCTCTCTACTATCTCTTCCTCATCCAACTAATCAAAGTTTACAAAACCCTAAGGGGAGGCGGCACAGCTGCTTTACCACCCGTTCTTCTCCTCCAAAATCCAAATTTTTCCTTCATATATCTTTTGTCTCCCTTATTGTGAGTTATGTGTCTCCCACTATGGGAGTTTTATTCTCTCATTTGAGAGAATTTGTCTCATTCCTTTGGAGTTTTTTCAAAATATTAAAAAGAAAAAAATAATAGACAAAGGAGAGATCTACTACTTCAATACACTATGGATCTGTTGGATTTAAAGAAATTGGGAATTTGATCTTACACAGCTATTAAGGGCGATTACTACTCTTTTCCAACTTTGCTATTATGAAGAAAATCACTTCAATTTTAGCTTTGTTAGGAAGAGGATTTGAATTCAGTTTTTCCTTTTGGATAAAGTGTTTACTTGGTGTAGATTTTGTTTTGTAAAATTCAACCTGACATGACTTTAGGTCATTTCCTAAATGGGTTATTTGTAATGCATTGAGTGTGTTACTTATTGCAATTCATCTCGCTAGTTAGCGGTATGCGTATATTTGTTTTAATATTAGTGAATTTATCACTTTTGAAAAAAAAAATCAAGCATATCCTTTTGTAAAAGGACTAACAATTATTTATATTTTTAAACTTAAAATGGTTAAAGTACAAGGATAATTTCCACAATAGCTAGATAAAAAATATGCAAATTAGAGGTCAAATTTGAGAATGTAGTACAATTACCAAAAGTTCAATTTTCATAATATCCATATTTTGTTGTCCCAATTAAAAATTACCAAAAGTTCAATTTTCATAATATCCATATTTTCTTGTCCCAATTAAAACTAACATCTGTACTATTTTTTATATTAAAAAAAAACTAATGCATCTCCCAGTCAGGAAGAGAATATGGAATATTCTGTTTAAAATTTTTTATATCTTATACTGTGTAGGATTCACTTTTTTTAGTTAGAGTCATTATAAAATAATTTTAATAATATTTATATTTTTAATTTTTAATTTTAGTGAAACTAGATCGGTTTTTAAAAAGAATAACATGAAGATAAATATTAGAGGATGTAATCTACAATGACAGTGCCTACTTAAACCATTCCTAAACCCATAAATAATGTTTTTAACTTGAACATATTAATCATTCATTTCCATTTTCTTTATCCAAAATGTTACGAGTTTTACATTTCAGACGCTCTCTCCGATCCATCCTCTACCGCCCCACTCTCAAACCAACCCCCAATCCCACAACCACCACCACCATTCTCCGCAGCTGTTCAACCTCCTCCTCCCCTCCTCCTCCTACTCCGCCTCCGCTTCCCAACTCGTCCTCCACAGATGCCGAAATCCGCAAATACATTGGCTACACTCTCCTCGTCCTTGGTTGTGGTGCTGCCACTTACTACTCTTTCCCATTTCCCGAAGATGCCAAGCACAAAAAAGCTCAGCTCTTTCGTTACGCCCCATTGCCGGAAGACCTCCACACTATCTCTAATTGGAGCGGGACACACGAGGTTCAAACGCGGACTTTCCTTCAGCCTGAATCACTCGAACAGCTTGAAGATTTTGTTAAAAAGGCACACGAAAGTAAGCAGAAGATTAGGCCTGTTGGGTCGGGCCTGTCCCCGAATGGGATAGGGTTGACCAGAGCTGGGATGGTGAATTTGGCGTTAATGGATAAGGTTTTGGAGGTGGATAAGGAGAAGAAGTTGGTCAGAGTGCAAGCTGGGATAAGGGTTCAGCAACTTGTTGATGGGATCAAAGACTATGGGATTACTTTGCAGAATTTTGCTTCCATCAGGGAACAGCAAGTTGGTGGCATTGTCCAGGTAGGTTCTTGATTTTTTTTTTCCTCCCGTTTTTGCGGTTAATTTTGTTGGATTATATGCTGTTATTGGTGGGTTCGTGCTATAATTATCAGTAAGGTTGTTTTTGGTCCAAGAATGGAATCCCCATTTTCTAATTACACATATTAGTTTGATTGCTTTTGTCCTAACAATTACACATTTTAGCTGAAATCCAAAATATGGCTAAAAATTGGTTCTTTTTGGCGATTCCCGACCTTTTATCCAAATACTTTGTTTGCTTGATTTGGATTAGTTTTGGGAATTGAATATTATTTGATAGATGTCATTGTATTACCATAGCTAAATTCCGAAAATGTGGTTTCTTTTTTCTAGATCATTCTTTGTTTGTTTGGCATGATAGCTGTGGTTGCACTAATTGGGTGTGTTAAGTACCGAAATACTTTGTTTGCTCGATTTGGGAATTGAGTATTGTTTGATGGATCATGGATGCATGTAGTGATTCTTTATGGATATATGATAATGTGTTTTAGCTCTCTACCAAGTTCACTCACAAGTCACAATTCGACCTATCTTGATTTTAGCAAAAGTTCAACTCTTTTTCCCTTTTTCTGCATTTTTTGTTGAAGAAACTTTGAAGTGAATAATTGACCAAATTTAACCTAATGGACATCTGTGAAGTGAGGAATGTTCTAGGGACAATGTGGGTGTATCCCTGCCAGTTTTAGGTACGTTTTAGGTAAAGTCTAGAAAGTGATCCTTACTTGATGTTTCCTGCACAATCTGGATGCTATGGTGCTTTCTAAGTGAAATTTAGTTACCTACGGGTTCATTATCACATTGTGGTTGTCTTTCTCATTTTAAGATATTTTTCTCACTTGCTGTTCAGCTATTCAATTTCAATTTGATGAACAATGTGATGTTACAAGTTTATTTATCTAAGTTTAGCCCTGGGGGATGCAAGAAGTTCCAGAGTCAGAGTTTGCTTCTTACAAGTTTACTTAATTAGGTTATTCTTATTCTTTAAAGACCATAAAAATATTTTCTAACTAATGAGATTAGGTTTGGCCTAAAGGTGGGATTTGTACACTGAGAAAGTTTTTTCAGTTTGAGATTAGTGAGAACATTCAGAGTTTCTAGGAAATGGGTTAATCAAGCATTTAGGTTTTTTATACTTCCCTCCTTGTCTCTCTCTCCTACTCCATTCACCACATAATTTTTCTCTTAATTGTCACGGTGCTCAAGTTAAGTTTGAAGTTGTTGATTTGAAACCAAAGAGTGCATTCTGTAAGGTCTGCTTATTTCTGTTTGCTTGACCAGCATAATATCTTAGTTAACAGCATCATAGTAAGTGGATACTTGTGTTGGATACAAAGACTTATTTTTAAGGCCCTAAAAATGCTCTATCTTTTAGTTGTATTTTTCCAAGTTTTCACTCATAACAAATCATTAGGTTGGTGCACATGGTACTGGTGCAAGGTTGCCTCCTATTGATGAACAAGTTATCAGCATGAAATTGGTTACTCCTGGAAAGGGAACCATTGAAATTTCAAAGGAGAAAGACCCAGAACTCTTTTATCTTGCTCGTTGTGGGCTTGGCGGCCTCGGTGTGGTTGCTGAAGTCACTCTTCAGTGTGTTGAGAGGCAGGAGCTTGTAGAACACACATTTGTCTCTAACCTGAACGAGATCAAGAAGAATCACAAGTAATTTTTTTTATATTCATCTGGAAATCAAAAGAAGCCTATCCTTAGAATAAGCTGTTATTCTTACAATATTATCCATGAAATTTGATGTCTGTCAGCATGTTTCACTGCTCACATAATTAACATATATTGACAGTCTAAAATTGGAGATGATATGGCCTTTTTATTCAGTCAGAACGCTTGTTGGATGGAAGACTATTAAATCTTATGTGCATATTCAAATCAATGAATTACATTTTTGGTTATGCTTTACATCCATGCAAGGTCATCATTTCGAACTAGGTCGTAACTTTTTGCTGGTTGCTGTTAATCTGAACAATATATTCAACTTTATATAATATTTGAACATCATTGTTGCTGAAAGCATTGCCATTAAAAACTTTTAATGTTGTCTATTCTGGATTTTAATCACTGGAGGCTGAAATCAATTTGATGCTGATAGTCTTTTTTCTTCTAATTGACCAGATTGCTGCCAACTGGACCCTTAATGAAACTGAAGTGAAAAATAACCTTTTTTGGCTGAGAAATGGAGGAACTTTATGTCTCTTTACTTTCTAATGGTTCCACAATATTTTGTCATCATATATCATAATGGATCATAATTCTTTCATTTTCTGACATTTGTGACTTACTGTTCTGTAAATCTTCTTCCGCAGAAAAAATTTATCAGAGAACAAGCATGTGAAATATCTGTATATTCCATACACTGACACCGTTGTGGTTGTGACGTGCAATCCTGTTTCTAAACAGAAAATTCCACCCAAGTTCAAACCTAAGTATAGCAATGAAGAAGCGATACAACACGTACGAGATCTCTACAGAGAGTCACTGAAGAAATACAGGTAAAAGATGTACAAGTTACTACGTTTACTTCAGAATTCTCTATTATAATTCTTGCTGAAATGTCGGTGGAGACAGATTTGTCTATATTTTTGGTTGCGTAACCAAATGCCATTTGTATTTCGTTTATTTTTTGTTAGGTATTTTTCTGTATTGTCTTTACAATAGACAATGCCATGAAAGGAAATGGGAAATAATTTGAACGTTCTTGGAAAAGAGAAGTTCAAACGAAAAATATAAAGGAGGAAGGACTTGTGTTTTTCCCTCAAAAAATTCTAATTTCTCAAATTTTCATCATGAATTACGTACTTTTCTGTTTTTGTCGCCATAAGTTTCTGCATTACCTTTCCACAGAGTTGGAGTAACTGCCAAGGATGCTTCAGATGAAAATGAACCGGACATAAATGAGCTTTCCTTCACAGAACTGAGAGATAAATTGCTGGCTCTAGATCCCCTGAACAAAGACCACGTCATAAAAATCAACCAAGCTGAGGCTGAGTTCTGGAGGAAGTCGGAGGGATATCGAATAGGCTGGAGTGATGAAATTTTGGGCTTTGATTGTGGTGGCCAGCAGTGGGTCTCAGAAATCTGTTTCCCAACAGGAACACTATCCAAGCTGGGCATGAAAGACTTGGAATACATGGAAGAATTAATACAACTGATAAATAGAGAAAATTTACCAGCTCCTGCACCCATAGAGCAGAGGTGGACAGCTTGCAGCAAAAGCACAATGAGTCCAGCATATAGCTCATCGAATGATGATATATTCTCATGGGTAATTTTGCTATCTCATGTGGCTATTTCTGCTTCCTTTATCTGGCGGCCTCCTATTTGAAGCCTTAGTTTTCCTTAGACTTGCTTCTTTGCAGAGAATAATCTGCTGTTGTAAGTTGTTAGAATCTCCCATTTAATCATTTACATTACTATCAGATCATCTTATGTTTAAGCCTCAATGTTTTTTTTCCCCAAATTATTCTTTCATCCTGCTTTTTAGTTGCAGTCAAGATTGATGATTTTTCTTTTGCTTGGGGTGTGTGTGTTCGGGGGGGGGGGGGGGTTTTGGGGGTTAGAGCCTGGGATGGAGCTGTTGTAATAGGCTTGTGGCAGCACAGACATTTTTGAGAAAAGAGTTGATAAGAAGTAATGGTGATGTTTGGAGGAAAGGGAAGAGTAGAGCTTTTAAGTTTGGTGGTAATGTCATTGCACTTCTTTCCCTTTTCGTTTGCTTTTTGAGTTTTTAAAATTGTTGTTGCATGTTACTGAGGGATAGCTTTGTCCTAAATAAACGAAAAGGTAAGTGGAGGATTGATATTACTGATTTAATTAGTATGTGACATGGTTAGAATTGAGTGAGGGAGACTGGGAATTTATTGTCTCCCTATTGCCACATTGGAGTATTTTAGTATTTCATTTCTCATCCAGTTTCAATTTCCATGCACCAGGTCGGCATAATTATGTATCTTCCTACAATGGAAGCTCGGCAGAGAAAACAAATAACTGAGGAATTCTTTCACTACAGGCATCTGGCAATTAAACATTTATGGGATCGTTATTCAGCTTATGAACACTGGGCCAAGATTGAGGTAGGAATTGAAGGCTATGGAAGCTCTCTAATGTTATCTCTGAAGTTTTACTATAAGCTTGAATTGACAATCAGGACTTCTGTATAAATACATAGTTGATTGCATTATCCCATGTTTATTTTAACCATTTATTTAGATTCTGGCTAACCTTATAGTTTGCACAAGTGTGCTTCTTTCACTTTCCTGGATTTTCACTTTTAAAAGTACAAAAGAGCTTAGAAGAGTTTGGTTTTGGGAAGGGAAAGGAAAGAGTGGAGGAGGGACCAGGCCACACAGTTTATGCATATAATTTTCCTTGCATGAACTGTTTGTGCAAAGAAGGGGCTATAGTATGAGCTAGTAGTGGTATTTACAGTAAATTCATGCCATGCAGAATTAGTTCATCTTAACCATGATGCAGGTACATGGATATATTATTCTGAAACTTCTTAACAAGATATAAGCTGGCTTGAGATTTGATTCTAACAAATGGATAGGATTTATCTGATTGGCTTGTTAGCAATATAGTGATGAAGTGTTACTTTGTTACATGTTTTGAAAGACTCTTCTGCGGCTGAAGAAGCTAATTTAAGGCTGACTGGAAATGTTTTCATAAACTTCAGTCCTCACAATTGTCGCATGCTAATCTGAGCCATAAGTAGGGCAGTTAAATGAGTGCACGAACTCCATTTTGCTTATTCAACTCTCAAGTGGATGTTGCTACTGCATTTTGTGCTTCTCATTATATACCTGGCAACTGGATGTTATTCGTGGGTCTTGAGTGCTGACTAGCAACTGCTTTTTTATCGGATAGGTTCCAAAGGATAAAGAAGAACTTGCAGTTCTTCAAGCAAGGCTAAGAAAGCGGTTTCCAGTTGATGCATACAATAAAGCACGAAGAGAGCTGGATCCCAATTGTATTCTCTCTAACAACGTGCTGGAGAAACTCTTTCCCTTATCGGACAAACAGTGATTATTTTAGCTCTGATCAATTATTGTTCATGTATTTTCTCCAGTCTGATTTGGGTTTGTGAGTTGCTAATGTTTAGCCATCATTTGCAAGTTGTACATGATTTTATATGAAGCTTGATTTAGACCATCTGTTATCTCCTCCTGCCCTTTGGTCCTTCGATACAAGGGCTCATTACAATGCTTAAATGTCAAGTTGTAACAAAACAGATTGCAAGGAATAATAGAGGCTTGTACATTAGTTTTTGCTGCTCATGGTGTGCTTCCCACTTTTGCTTTAATAATATGGGGGGAGAATTACTGACAGGTTTACACATTATGCAGATTTAATTAACAAAAACCAATTGGACTGCAGGGCTATATCAATTTTATCAACTGTGGCAGAATGGGAGCCAGTGCCACACTTCATTTCATCTTATTATGTTTGTTAAGTTTGGCCACCTTTAGATGAATTCTACTGTGTCTACACAAGTTTTGGGTGGTTGCTGAGTGAAAATTGATCAGTGAGGACACAAGCCCTCCCTGTCAAAATATCTGAACTTCTGTGAAACTGGAGAAGAGGGACGGACAGGAATCATTCCTTTGAGGAACAGAAACCCCAAATCCTTATTGATTGCATCATAAATCTCACAATATATCAAACTCTACAGTAATTAATCATCAAAATACATGATTACATCACAAATGAAATAGACGAAAACATTAGTAATGAAACATTTCACACATCCAACCGCAGCAGCTGCAACATAGCAACACTGATGAGACTGCACTTCAATCAAAAGCACATTTCACACATCCAGCAGCAGCACAGTGCAAATAGGCTGCAACATATTTGAACAAACTCTCATGAACTTACTTCATCTAAAAAGGGCTGATCATAGTTAACCCAAGGAGCATATGCTTCACTTTTATACTTGATCCTTTAACTTCCCAGTGGAAGATTTTGTTCTGGAATATGCATGAAAGAAAGCTATTGATAAAAGACTTACCATCCTTCAATGAACCCTCTCTCTCCTTTTGGTTTGGATTGTGGCCAACACTTCTTCTTCTTCTTCCCACTATTTGGAGTATTCTCAGCTGGATAACCTTCATTGCAACAAGTTGTAAACAATATATTATTAGATTCTTGAACCAAAACAAGAACTCCCAATTGTATAAGAAGAGAAAGAGGGACAAACCTGCAGGAAGTTGGTCCTCTGCCCTGTCCATTTTTGGAGGAAGAAGCAGTACAAGCAAAGAGGAATAGAGAATCAAAGTTAACGTCAAATACAGTGCCTTGAGTATCTCTGTTGCTCTCATTGGACGTTAAACCAGGCCGTATATATACATTTCATTTGCATGGATAAGGGTAGACTGGAGCAGCAGGAGGGATATTAATTTCCTTAGTTGATTTGACATTAACCATTAAAACACAAAAAATTTTGTGACACCGTCTCATATATGAAACGTGATAGTTAAATTATGTTTTATACCTTAATACGCTAATTTATATATTTTATACACTAATATTTGATACTTAATATACACTAATATTTGATACATACTAATACGCTAATTTTTTATATTTTATACGCTATTTTTTTATACTCTAGTAAGATAAAGTGAAATTCATATCTCATATTTGAGATAGTCTCGTAGGAGAAAAACCCCATTAAAATATGCCACCTCTAAGATTACTCTAACAATAAACAAACACGTATAGTTCCATCACTATCATCGAAAGATTTAAAAAGATATCAAAGGGGTGTAATGTTCATGACTAATTAATACTAGTATACTACTACTTTTACATTTTACATTTTAAAGCCGAAAAAATAGTTTTTGCTTGAAGAAGCCACTAGTTTCTTCAATAAAAGAGTGTAAAAATGTTCTCGATCACTTTGCATATTTGCTTTTGTCCCTCAGATTCTTTTCTTAGCTATGCAGCATATGAGCATAATGAAAAGCAGAAAGTATACCAACATGAAACCGAAGGGATTGAGAATATTTAGAAATCTTGTAAAGTTTGTTTGACAATTTTTTTATCCCAAAGTTTCCTAGAAAGAAAGTAAAAAGGATTAAGTTCATGGGATTGGGATATATTCCCTAACCTGGATCTGGATAATAATGTGAAAAGGATGAAAGTTGAACGCTGTTTCCACACGGTATTACGTTCTACAGTAAGAAAATAGAAGACAGGAAAAAGGAGGGAATGATCATGCATGTGAATGGAATTATCAATGGAGCTAAGAGCTAATTAAAGGTTTCTTGGCCTTTAACACTTTGTTGCTTTGCTTCTTCAAATGCCTGCCATGGTGATGTTTGTTTTCAAGTTTGTTAATCAGTTGAGGTTCATTTGCTTGATAAATCTAGCCATTTATAGTGATCCAAACTAAGGAATGAGTTGGAGCTAAGGATGTGACAATGGAGGAAGATGCACAAGGCGAACCAAATACCATAGGATTAGGGAGGCTTTGCAATTTGCATTAGAATCCTCTCTGAGTAACTGCATGCATGTGAATGGAATTATCAAATGGAGGACTGATCCTCTATTCAATTCTAAAAAAGAAAGTTACAATTAATTTTACAAATCAAAATCCTTCTTTATAATTTGTTTCATGCTTTATATAAGGAGTGATTGGCAAAAAAAAAATATACATATAATCAAAATTGCTACATTTATATCACCATTTCATTGAATGGTGAATTTTTTTCAAATTAAATTGACTTTTGCATATGGTGATGATCTACTTATTGAGATAAATCTAATTGTATATATATATTTTTTTTTGGTATTGTTTGATTATTTGGATATAGATGAAAGAAAATTGAAACGATAGATGCAAATCCTGCATGGGGCAGTTGAAACAAGATAATATTGGGGGAGGTGTGTTCCCTAAACAGGTGCAAGTGCAACCCCATCCAACTCCCAATTCCCGATGCATGTTTTGTTTTATCTGTTGTATTTTGTTCTTTAATTCGTTACTCTTAGAGGTTGATGGAAAGGAACAATAAAACTTCCTCTGAATACAAAAAATCAAGACCCTTCATTACCAAAATCGAAATCAAATCGAAAAGGAAATTAAAATCATCACCCACCCCCTCTTTAGTTCAGTTCTGACTTTCATGACCACTAAATCGGAATTGACAATTTGGAAATAGTAGTTATGTCTACTTTCATCATCTCTAATAGTAATTTATTTTATTTTGTTCGAGGTACAAAATAACTAAAACCATGATTAAAAAGATAAATATCATCAAACTTAAATCCACAATTATAAGAACCTAACGAGTGAACAAAAAAAAATATGTATTAGTCATGATTTTAGGTATAAAAACTAGTTTTTTTTTTTTTTTAAAGAAAATCGAATCTATTATTTTATATAATTATTTGACTGGAATTAACTGTGGGCCTTTGGACATGGTTTGTTATATATAGCCTGGTTTCTATTTAATGGGCTTTTCCCTCCTTCGAGCCCAAAAATAAAATGAATTTTGAACAATGTACGACTGGGTTTACTTGGGCTTTTGATCCAGCCCAAGGTATACTATTTTACAATATGGGTCCAAAGAAAGAAACTAGCATTCTAAGCAAGTATTTCTGGTCTACGCCTTTGCGCGCATTACGCGTCTTTTAAATATAGGGTACCTTATATAACATAATCAATTCAAACATAAGTTAATTAAAACCTAATAAAAAGTCAAAAATCTTAATGAACTAAGGAACTCTAAAAGAATAGTTTATCATTTAATTTCACAACATACTCAAAGATTAAGTTTAAAACAATTTTTTTTTTATCGATAAACGATAATATCATTTTTCAAAAACGAATATACCAATTAGTTGAGAGCTTTTGTGCGTTGCAACTAAGATTTAAGAGCTATGGTCCATGGAGGTGGAGATAAATGATCCATTCACTCCTATGATTGTTTTGCTTTAACATTAAGATGTCTTTAATTATGGTAGATCTCTCGGTTATTAGAGTTAGAGACCTTTTGTGAGTTTATGTACAATAATTTTGACATATAATTGCGTTTCAATGTTCTCCCAACTCTCTTGTGTTAATTGAGCGAATGTGATAGCTTCCAAGCTTCCAATTGTGACTGAAATGTAAAAATTCTCCCTAAACGCAGGCCCATGCCTTTATTATTTTCTCTTCATGGTTCTTTGCTAAACGAAGTGATGGTTTTCTTTTTATGTAAATGAGAACTTACATTAATTTTTATGAATCCTTGTTTTGGTCTTGTCCAATTTTTTATCCCTTGCTTGCTTTGTCATACTAAAACAATTTTAAAATGATCGACGAAATTATCAATATTATCTTTTTTTCTTTTTTCTATTATTCTTAGTCTCTTTCATTCTTTCTCTCCTTCTCTTTTCAATCATTTGGTCATTCCCAACTCTAAACTCAAGAATCACTTTGTCTAGGTTATCTTAATTAGACAAAAAATACTTTACAACCAATCCTCATTTGAGAATCATATCCCACTTTATCTTGGTTTAATTTCGTGATTTGTAGTAACTCAAACATCATCAACAACAATAGATTCCACAAAACAACATGCATATATGATTCTCATTTTATTATGCTGAAGATAATAAAGTTAGTACTATATATGTTGTTTTAACTATTTCAATTTGTATTATTCAAGCACAAATCTTTCAAAGAAAGGGATTCTTAATTCTCATTTTGATTGCTAAAAAGCATCTCAAAATTCCTAATCTAATTAGTTTAATACTATATTATCTTCATTAATTAAGTTGTGAATAAAGTTATCGTTTTTTAATTAAAAAAAAAAGAAGTGTTTAAAGCTTAAATTATCCAATCCCCATTCCAACTTTCACCTTGACTTAATTAAACTTGTATTTAATCTCAACTAATTATTGAGAATAGATTAAAATATCTTCATTTAAAATATCTTACTCATAAAGAATAGATTGTGCAATGTCTGAAAGATTTGTCAGTGATTGAACCATATATGTTGGATTGTCAATTGTGTTAATTCATGTAAGATATTTTGTCCACTCTATAAATATATTAGCATTCAATTTGATTACAACATTATTAAATGTAAAGGGATATTAGTAGAGATCATGAATTCATTATAATTAAACTTCACAAATATTGACAACCTTAATATATAAACTATTACATCCACGGTTTAGCTACTAACAAAAATAATAGATCCAAATTTCTTTGGTTTAATTTATCCATGTTAGAAAATCCATGGTATTATCTTGTCCATCAATCAAATTAAACTACAAAGTTGCTTTACAATAATGCATTAATAGTGACTACAATAATAACGACAACTTTTATCTGGTTGAGATGTATTTATCTATACACGTATTTTTATTTATACTCACGGGTAAATTTAATATTTAAAAAATTGTACTATCCACCCCCACCCCCTCCCTCTAAAAAAAAAATTAAACACAACTTTTACTAATAATACTGTCATGTTGCCCACCAAAAAATAATTTCTAAATCCATCACTGTTTATATTTAAATATATTATATATATTTTTTATCATCCCCTTAAAAAAAATTAAACACAACTTACACTAATAATATTGTCATTTTGCCCATCAAAAAATAATTTCTAGATCCACCACTGTTTATATTTAAATATATTATATAAATTTTTTTTATCATTTTAACTCTTTTCTTCTCACTTTTAATTTAAGTTAATATTTTTTTTAAATTTTGTGCTAGTCGTACTAAAGCATCTAGGATATTCAATTAATCACGGAGATAATCAAGATATCAAGACAATCAATGAGAGAATCAAGATATTAAGACAATCAAGGAAAGAATCAAAATATTTATTTTAACTGTAATTTATTGTAATTATGTCATTATTGAATTATTCTATAATTAGTGTAACCATGTATCCTATATATATATATATATATATATATATGTGTGTGTGTGTGTGTGTAACAATGATAAATGATAAAGATATGCCATAATTATACAAACTCCATCTTCTCAAATTCTATTATGGTATCAGAGCCAAGGCTTAAGTGTTTTTTTTTCCTTACTTTCTCGTTAGCGACTTTCGTACCTCTCCCAAAATTCTTTTATTCTTTTTTTTGCAACTCCATAGCTAATGAGAATACCCAAATAATCATATTATCTCATTTTTTATCTTTGTTTTTTTCATATGAAAAAAACCATATCATTATAAAACTTCTCTTTTAAAAAAAAAACAAAAAAAACTACACTAATGAAAATTTTTACACTCTGGTACCTACCAACTCTTACTATGCCTCTTACTCGTCATCTATTTAACTCTTTTAAAATCAAGATTAGATTTTTTTTAACACCCGTACATCTTGCGGGGAACAATAAGGATATTCAATTAATCAATGAGATAATTAAGATATTAAGACAATAAGGAGATAATCAAGGAGATAATCAAGAATCAAGATATTTATATTAATTGTATTAATTGTGTCGATTATAATTAATTGTAGTTATGTTATTATTTAATTATTCTATAATTAGTCAAACCATGTATCCTATGTATATGTAACAATGATAAATGAGAAAGATGTGTCATAATTCTACAATTTCCCTCTTCTCAAAATTCGTTATGGCACCAAAACAATTTCCGTTATAATAGAATTGTTTTGGTGCCATTAGGGCTGATATCGAGCCGAGCCGAGCCGAGCCCGAGCTTTGCCGGGCTCGAGCTCAGCTCGTTTAATTTTCTTCAGGCTCGAGCTCGAGCTCGAGCTCGAGATCGAGTACAAAATTTCGAGCTCGAGCTCGGCTCGGGATCGGCTCGTTTAGCCTTTATTCGAGCTCGATTACTTTTTTTTTTATTTATTTTTTATTTTTTTCTGTTTTTTTATCATTTTATTTTGCACAAATAAGATTATTCAATAACGATGCAATAATTTATCAAATATTTTGATAATAGTTAACACAATCTATTAGTTATATTCAAATGTAAATAAAATAAATTACAACATACATTGTTCAAAGAAACAACACCAACTAAATAATTCAAAATTCTCACAAAAACAATAACTTTTTTACAATTGTATAATTTTTTAACATAAATTTTCACTCAAATAAATACATCAATTCAAATGGCTATAAAATATTAGCTTATTATAACAATTCAAATACTCGTATATTGTGATTTGTTACTTAATAAATATATATAAAAATATAATTATTTCTAATATTTAGTATATAAGTACAATATATATTATATAATTAATATTTTAATCGAGCCTTTAACGAGCATTAATCGAGCTATAAACGAGCTGTTCATGAACATGAACGAGCTTTCACCGATGTGTTCATTTATTGTTCATTTATTAATCGAGCCTAAAATCTTGTTCGTGTTCGTTTATTTATTAAATAAACGAGCTCGAGCCGAGCTTTAATCGAGCCGATCCCGAGCTTGTTCGTGAACGTTCGTATTCGTTCTCAGCCCTAGGTGCCATAAAGGATTCTGACAAGAGGGAGTTTGTAGAATTATGACACATCTTTCTTAGTGATCATTGTCATATATATATATATAGGATACAAAATATCTTGATTCTTTTTTTGATTGTTTTGATAAATTGATTCTTTCCTTGATTGTCTTGATATCTTGATTATTTCCTTGATTGTTTTGATATCCTAATTATCCCCTTGATTGATTGAATATCCCTATCATGCCCCGCAAGATGAATGACGGTGAAGAAATCCAATCTTGACCTTGATTATCTTGATTAGGGGTGATATCGAGCCGAGCCGAGCCCAAGCTTTAGGGTGTTCAGACCGGACTCGTTTATTAATCGAGCCTAAAAATCTGTTCGTGTTCGTTTATTTATTAAATGAACGAGCTCGAGCCGAGCTTTACGCGAACCGAGACGAGCCCGAGCTTTGTTCGTGAACACTTCCCAACTTGAATAAAAATGTATAATTTAGTTAAATTAATATATTTTGTCTCTTTACATAAATGTCCAAATTTAATTCAAACTCATATATAATGATTTGTGTGCTTATATGTATAAAAAATCGATTTTTTATATTATTTAAGAGTTTTACTTAAGGTATATATTATTTATATTGTATAATTTATACTTTAACTAAATTCTTAACAATTTGTTGACCAACCTAAACGAATCTTTCACTTGCTTGTTGATTTATTATTCATTTATTAATCTAACGTAAAGTTTTGTTTTTGTTCACTTGTTTATTAGGTAGACGAAATTCAGTGGAACTTTAACCGAGCCGATCTCGGTCTTGTTCATAAAGGTTTATGTTCGTTCTCACCACCGTATAGTGTGATTTGTGTGTCAATAAATATATATATAAAAACCCAATTATATATTTCTATTGTTTAATAGTTTTATTTCGTGTATAAGTTCAATATATATTACATAATTAATATTTTAACCGAGTTTTTAACGAGCTTTAACCGAGTTATGAACGAGCTTTTTAACGAGCTGTTCATGAACGTAAACAAGCTTTCACACATGTGTTCATTTATTGTTCATTTATTAATCGAGCCTAAAATTTTGTTCGTGTTCGTTCATTTATTAAATGAACGAGCTCGAGTCGAGCTTTTATCGAGTCGAGCCCGAGCTCGTTCGTGAACGTTCGTGTTTGTTCTCAACCCTAATCTTGATAGCTTGATTATCTCATTGATTGATTGAATATCCTTATTATGCCCACGCAAGATGAACGGTTATGAAGAAATACAATTTTGATCTTAATTGTCTTGATATCTTGATTATATTGATTGAATATCCTTATCATCTCTTACATACATGTCCAAACTACCTTAAATATGCTTCTCTAAAACAGTCAACTTTGGTGTATATATATATATATATATATATATAAATGTGCTTCTCTAAAAGAGTCAACTTTGGTGTGTGTATATATATATATTAAGTAACTCAATTAATTTGTTGCCTTATAAATTGAAAAGGTGGAATTGAATTAAAGGAATAGACAAGTTATTTAAGTTGAAAGGAGTCAAGTCTGAGTTGAGCATGATGGAGCCCCAGAAAATTAATATTGGGTCGTTGTAATGATAAGAAACAAAGAAAGTAAAAACAAGAAAGAATCACATTAGAGAAAGAAAGTCCATTACTATTTATAGTGCTGCTGACTCGCTCACCAATGGATGATATTTATTCCTTTTGTGACATATTAATTGGTTAATTAATTCTTCATAGATCCTTTAAGGATTTTTTTTTTTTTTAATATTGGATGGAAAAACTTATATTCCTAAAAGTGTTTAACCACCATGAAATCTTATTACTTTTAAGTTATTTAATTAATTACCTTTCTTTATTAATTCGTTTTGATGATTCAATTTGGTTTTAAATAAGATATACACATTAATCTTGATAGAAAAAGCTTTAATATAGAATGTATAATATGCAATATTTTCTCCATTTTAACTATAATAAGTATTATTTCTTTTAGAATTAATGACATTTATCTTCTCGAGGTTAAGCCATATTACAATTAATGTCTCACGTTTGTGAATTTTACATTCACCCCCTTATTGGCAGAACATATAACGAATATCCCATAGAGTTAGTTGGCTACTGATTGTCTGAGTCAATAAATTTTTGTTGTGAAATTTCTAAAATACCTGTAATAAGTTTAATCACATATCCGGTAAATATACATTTTCAAAACCTTAACTCAGAGTTTTCTTTGGCCATTTAGTCACCTCTAACATACATTTCAAATTTGACTCAATTACAAGAGAGATAAATGTAATTAACCTTTTTTTCTATAGTGAAAGTTGATTATTTTCTAAATGTTCAAATTGCAACAATAAAAATTAGTATCAAATACTTTTAGGCTGTGTTTGGTTGCTTAGAATTGGACCCTTAGAATTAGAATTGAGGGGTCCAATTCTAATTCTTGTATTTGGTTGTAAAATAAAATTTGGATTTTGAATTCATTTACAATTCTATAATGGCCCAATTCTACAGTTTTAATTCTTTTCTTTTGGCAGATATTTTCAATTCTAATTCAAGATAGAATTGGTCAATACGCAGGTTCTTATCGATCCAAAATTAAACTTCGCATATTAAGACTCTTTTTCATTGCCTTCACTTCTTTCTATTTTCTCTCTCCACAAAAAAATAAAAAATAAAGTGAACACTGGAGTGGTCCAAAAAAATTGAAAGTTTAGAATGTAGTGAAGTGGTAAAAAAAATTAAAAGTCTAGTGAAGTCAAAATTTTTGGAGATATATAAAAATAAAATTAATTTATTTCTTTTAAAATTAAATTATATAAAAATAGAAAATAATATTAAAAATATTAATATTATTGTAAAAAATATATTAAAAATAAATTATTTTGTCAATTCTAATTATAAATGAATTCTAATTTCATACATTTTTTAAACTTTCAAACAAAGGATTTGGAGTTATAATTCAATTCTATATGAATTTTATTGTTTTGTCAAACAAAGGAATTCAAACATTTTAGACTTTCAATTCATTGAATTACAATTCTATAATATTTAAATTCTAATTCTAAACAACCAAACACAAAGTAAATGAAAGATTTCAAGTTTGGCAAAGTAAAAATGTTTTAACCATTCAAGCAACAATATAGCTATGAACAAGCAATTAATTGCCAATAGTTGGTTGATTCTCTCTTATAGGTTACTTGCAAATGAGTAATTTGATCTCTTACCTCTTAAGATGATGGAGATTGATGTAAAATTATACTCATGCTTCCCTTTAATTACATTCCCTTGATTTATGAAAATAAAAAACAAAATGAAAGTTGTTGTCTCTATAAAGTACTTGAAAAATGGTCATTTTTTTACTGTTTTGTAAAGCTCTACAAATGATTTAATCTACATCTCTTTCTCTTTGTTTTGTTGGTATCAATTGGCTTCTTCTTCTTCTTTTTCTTTTTTTTTTTTAATTCCCATATGGACAAACTAGGAGGTATATCTTTCTTTTCCATTACAAAGAGAAAAGTAACATTTCTTATCCTACTTTGGCTTCATTATGTGCTGAAAAAGACGCAAAAAGGGTAAAATGCTAAAACAAGGGAACATTCATGGCCTACAAACCAAAACTCATTCTAATTTTAGTGCCTATCATGCAAGAATCAAAAGTGACAAAATTATCTTTTCTCAAAAAGTTTGAGTTGATTTGTGATATGACATTAATTAATTAATTAATATAAGAAACTTCAATATATACAATTAGCTCAAACAAATAGTTTGATTGTTTCTCATTTTGTATCATCATCTCATGAAATCATTTGTAAACCTATACACTATTAATAGCCATAAAATATCCCACAAATACACCAACAACAACTAAATCTTTAATTGTCTCCATTAGGGAGTGTCCACTATATTGACTACGCTCCCGCCATTGTGTTTAGTCTAAACTTTTTATTTAAATATAACATATATTTTCTTATAGTTTCTTTCCAATTATTTTTTAGTCTTTTCACTCCTTCATTTAATTTAAGTTAATAATACTTTATACAAATGTTTTCTATGTACACGTCCAAATTAACCATTTCAAACATGTTTATCTTATTTTCTTATCTATTGAAACTATTATACTTTTTTTAATAATATATATTATTTATTCTATTTAGTATAGTATGTTCACACATTCATTACTTAATTAATACAATACAATATTCCCATTACGAGTAAAATAAACCTTTAATCCACTAAGTATGGTTGGCTACATGGATCACACTATGCTACCGAATTCAATCGACGTCACGAGTAAAATCCAAGGGAAAAAAAAGAAAAAAAGTAGAAGTAATAATTAATAATTCCATTAATAAATCTAAAATGTATAAATGTGTCTCTATCTCACATTCAAAAAATAATCAAGATGTCATGATGAAGTTGTCAATGCAATACTGAAAATGAAGTGAAGTAATTTCTTAATTAAATGAGTTGAATTTTGAAAGATTATTAAAACCGGCAAAATCTAATGAAGTGATCGAGCAACCAGTAAGAAATTAAGAATTTGTCATTGTGCCGTCACTTCAGAATATATTAGCCACTTATTTTGTTTGTGATCGACAATTAATAGACGTCATGAAAATAATTTATATATTTTTTTCCAAACAAATGACAAGTTGGAAAGCCTACTCTATATATAATAATAATAATAATTATTATTATTATTTTTACTTTCTCATATTAAAAGTTTGCCAGGATTATAATTTATACAGTTTAGTTAATTAATTCTCTTTTTTCTTTCTGATTTTAGAATGAAACATCAAGGTTAGATGCGTAGTGTCCTAATGTGGTTGAACACTAGATGTGACACCGTTAATAAAAACAGTAATGGACAAAATTTAAGATGCGGAAAGTAAAGAGACAGAAGGTTGGTAACGCAGTTCGGCAATTGCCTACGTCTGAGGGGTCACGCCCAGGAAAAACAATCCACTAAGTTCACAAGTTACAAGACACTCGGTCTGACACAAAGTAAGACACCATCTTATCTTTGTTACCGCCTCTTCCTAACTTCTCGTGTGAACAAGATTGTGCGAGCTCCCCTCGACTTGTGTTGATTCCTCCCGGAATCTGTGGTTGATGCAAGATCCCCTTGCCCACAATGAAGACAAGATCCCCTTGTCAATGGCGACTCCTCCCGAAATCCGTGGTTAACGCAAGATCCCCTTACCCACGTTTGAACTCTCCCGAGCTCCTCAACAACCTCCTCCCGAGGCTGGATTATAATAAAGAATACAATGATTGCATTTTCAATAATAATAAAATAAGATGCTTCAGCCAACACACTTTGATCAAAGACCTCCAACAAAGAAGTGTATTCACAGTCTAACAAAGCGCCTTTTCCTAACTTCTCGTGTGAACAAGATTGTGCAAGATCCCCTCGACTTGTGTTGATTCCTTCCGGAATCTGTGGTTGATGCAAGATCCCCTTGCCCACAATGAAGACAAGATCCCCTTGTCAATGGCGACTCCTCCCGGAATCCGTGGTTAACGCAAGATCCCCTTACTCACGTTTGAACTCTCCCGAGCTCCTCAACAACCTCCTCCCGATGCTGGATTATAATAAAGAATACAAGGATTGCATTTTCAATAATAATAAAATAAGATGCTTCAGCTAACACACTTTGATCAAAGACCTCCAACAAAGAAGTGTGTTCACAGTCTAACAAAGCGCCTCTTCCTAACTTCTCGTGTGAACAAGATTGTGCGAGCTCCCCTCGACTTGTGTTGATTCCTCCCGGAATCTGTGGTTGATGCAAGATCCCCTTGCCCACAATGAAGACAGATCCCCTTGTCAATGGCGACTCCTCCCGGAATCCGTGGTTAACGCAAGATCCCCTTACCCACGTTTGAACTCTCCCAAACTCCTCAACAACCTCCTCCCGAAGCTGGATTATAATAAAGAATACAAGGATTGCATTTTCAATAATCATAAAATAAGATGCTTCAGCCAACACACTTTGATCAAAGACCTCCAACAAAGAAGTGTGTTCACAGTCTAACAAAGCTCCTCTTCCTAACTTCTCGTGTGAACAAGATTGTGCGAGCTTCCCTATACTTGTGTTGATTCCTCCCAGAATCTGTGGTTGATGCAAGATCCCCTTGCCCACAATGAATTCAAGATCACCCTTGTCAATGGCGACTCCTCCCGGAATCCGTGGTTAACGCGATATCCCCTTACCCACGTTTGAACTCTCCCGAACTCCTCAACAACCTCCTCCCGAGGCTGAATTATAATAAAGAATACAAGAATTGCATCTTCAATAATAATAAAATAAGATGCTTCAGCCAACACACTTTGATCAAAGACCTCCAACAAAGAAGTGTGTTCACAGTCTAACAAAGCTCCACACCAAAAAATCGTGCGGTAGGAACGATCCTTATAGAGTGCACAAAATCCTTCCATGTTTATCTCCAAGATTACTTCCATATAAATCCCATACAAAGATGGAAACAATGTGCCTTCAATGCTTATCTTTTTCAAAGATAATCCTCCAATGATAATTACCAAAAATACTAAGATAAGTCTCATAATTATCAAGATAGCATTAATCTTCAAATCAATCTTCCTTGCATAGATTGATTTAATTGATTCCTGCTGCCAATTATGATCGTTCCTTATTTGCCAAAAAACCTAATGCCAATTTAATGAATGCCATCTTCATATGCGCATTTACATAGAATATATTCCATCCACTGTTTTTCACGTTTTACCCAAAAGTGTACGAATAATGACAGCAGTAAAGAACAAAAAACAGAATCGAAAGAAACGTCACTAATAGGCATGACTCCGTTTTAAAAAATGAGGATTAAAATATATACAAGAGCAGCAATAACCAAAAAAATTAAAACAATTAACTTTAATTGCAATTGGATATATATATGTACGGGTTATCGATATTGATATTTTTCTGTAATTTAAAAAAGAAATGGGAATTATTTTCATATATTTGAACAACATTAATTAATTAGAGTATTCATTGAAAAATGTTTATGCATAGGATGACAATCATATATATAGTTTGATCATGATTTTTGCTTGAATATTGGAATGGAAAAATAATAATTACTTGTGATCGATCGATTATGCCTCGGCCGACATCACAGTTCCCTTTTTAAAAATTAATGGAGAAACAAAATTTTGTACTTTTGTAGAGGTAAATAGTTTGAGCTACAGAAAATTTTGTACTTTTGTAGACGTAATTAATTTCTGCTTTAAATTTCAATTCTGCATGTATTTTTTATCCCTCTTGTATATTATTCCATTGGGTTTGTTTTGGTTTTTTTTTTTTTTTGCATTAGATGGGAATTTTTTTTATCGTTTTTTATTTTTGTACAAAAATCTTTAATTTAAACTTTTTAGTACATCCATATTTAAAAAAAAAAGCCCTTAGGCCCTTTACATTCTTTTTCTTGTTGAGCCAAAAAAAAAATCATTTAAACATGTTGAATATTAATCCTGCACTAATTTTCTTCTATTTTCATTCTTTTTCTTTTTCGTGGTCTATATTTCACATTTGAGTTTTCTAGATTAAGATAGTTTGTTTTCCTTAGAATATAAAATAAAAACGATTTATTTTGCTAGCAGTGTAGAATTAAACTAAGTTTCCTAAAACTAGTTTAGTTAAATTCCTATTTGGTTTGTTTCCTAATTCCTTATTGACATGAATTAGGATAGTTAAGTTTCTATTTGGTTTGTTTCCTAATTCTTTGTTGACATGAATTAGGAAGTCTTTGTCTTATAAATAGAAGTGTAGGGTTATTTGGTTTTGTACAACAGCCAAAACAAAAAAGTTGATGTGAGTTTTGTGAAAAGCCAATACGGCTTGGTTCAAGAAATAAAAGAGTTGCTGCCTCTAAATCATCTTCATTATTTTTGTGATTCTATTTTGTTTAAATTCGATCCTTCAAATTGGTATCAGAGCTTGGTTATTATTGATTAACCATGACAGGAAATATAATTTGTGTTGTTCCCAAACTCACGGGAAAACAAAATTATAATTATTAGAGAATTCAGATGGAAACCCATTTGAAATCCTTTGATTTGATCAAATATATTGAAGCGGAATTATCCGAAGATGCTGATGCAAGTGCAATGAAGGAGGCAAGTTTGGCGTTGTCCCAAATTCATCAAGCAATTGATCTGTCAGTATTTGGCAAAATTTCAACGGCCAAAAGTGCAAAGAAAGCATGGGATATCTTGGAGAAAACCTACAGAGGTGTTGACAAAGTTAAACAAAACAATTTGATAATGTTGAAACGAAAGTTTGAGCTTTGCACAATGGAGAAGACAGAATCCATAGAGTCATATTTTTCTCGTCTATCAGCAATTAAAGATGAGATGGAGTTAAATGGGCATATCTTAACAGATGAAGTATTTGTTGAAAAAGTTCTCAACACACTGCCCATAAAATTTGATAATGTTGTGGTTGTCACGCAAGAGACCAAGGATTTGTCCACATTAACAATTGAAGAATTACAAGGTATATTAATTCTATATGAACAGAGAATTAATGGGAAGTTGGATGATTCTGTGGAAAAGGAGACCCCGGAGAAGGCATTGCAGGCCCAAACAGATAAATTAAAGAATAACTCCAATGTTGCTGCGACAAATGCTCATGGCCAGAATTTCAGAGGAAGAGGACGCGGTAGAAATAATTACCGAGGTCGCGGTAGAGGTAACCAATTCTTTCAGCAAAGAGAAAATAATGGTTTTAATTTTCAACAGTCTAATAATTCTCAAAAGAGTAAAATTCAATGCTATAATTGTGGAAAATTTGGCCATTATAAAAAAGATTGTTGGGGTGCAAAATCTGAAATGCATGTCCAAGTTGCTGAAACTGATGGGAATAAACAAGAGGCTGTTTTATTTTCTACTGCTGAATGTGAACAAACAAAGAATAGTAATTGGTATTTGGATTCTGGCTGTAGTAATCACATGACTGGAGAAAAAGAGTTATTTTCTAATTTGGATGAATCATTTAAAAGCACAGTTAAATTTGGAAACAACACAGTTGTACCTGTTCTTGGAAAAGGGAGTATACCCATTACTTTGAAAAATGGGTCGACAAGCTTTATTGGTGATGTGTTTTATGTACCCAAGCTTTATCATAATCTGTTGAGTCTTGGACAGTTATTTGAAAAGGGGTATGATTTGAATTTTAAACATGGAACTTGTATGATCAGTGATGCACGATTGGGATTAATTGCAAAAGTGAATATGAATCATAGTAGACTGTTCCCTATATCTCTGAATTATGGTGATTCATCTTGTTTTAGTTCCACTATTTCTAATGATGCATGGTTGTGGCATATGAGATTGGTCACTTCAATTTTGGTGGTTTAAATTCTCTATCCAAGAAGAGTATGGTTTTGGGGCTACCTTCACTTGATTTTTCTCCTAGACAGTGTGAATCTTGTATTAAGGGAAAGAAGCACAGACATTCTTTTCAAACAGACAATTCTTGGAGGGCTAGTCATTTATTGGAGCTTGTTCATTCAGATTTGTGCTCAATTTAGGTACCTTCTAATGGTGGTAATAAGTATTTTATCACTTTTATTGATGATTTTAGCAGAAAATGTTGGGTTTATTTTTTGAAAAATAAATCTGAAGCTTGTGATACTTTCAAAAGATTCAAGGTGTATGTAGAAAAATAAACTGAATTCTACATAAAGGCTTTGAGAACTGACAGAGGCACTGAATATATTGTGTGTGATGAATTCTTGATGAATCATGGTATTAAACATCAGATGACAAACAGGTATACTCCTCAACAAAATGGTGTGGCAGAAAGAAAAAATAGAACAGTGATGGATTTGGTGAGATCCATGATGGTGGCAAAAAATATGCCAAAGGAATTTTGGGCAGAAGCTGTGTATTGCGTTGTTTATATTTTAAACATATGTGGTATGAGGTGTAATCATGGGATGACTCCATACGAGATTTGGTCTGGTAAGAAACCAAATATTAGTCATTTAAGAGTATTTGGTTGTCTTGCATATTCTCATGTTCCTGATGCTTTGAGAAAGAAATTGGATGATAAGGCAGAGAAGTGCATCTTTGTTGGCTATAGTCTACAAACAAAAGGCTATAGATTGTTTAATCCAGATACAGGAAAGATAATTGTGAGCAGAGATGTTACTTTTGATGAACAAGGAGCATGGAATTGGTCTTCTAAAGAACCAACAAAATCAGTTGTTCAACCAACAGTACCTTTATTAATTGAGGAGGAAGAAAATAGACAGCAGACAGTGCAAATTGAATAACCACCCCATAATCCTTCATCTTCAAGTGTGCAAATAACTCCAGCACAGTCTAGTCGACCACAACGGCAACGACAATTACCAGCTCGATTGCAGGATTATGTTTTGGATGATAATACTAATGATGATTTATCTGATGAAGATGTTGTGAATTTTGCTTTATTTGCAGATTGTGACCCAGTTGACTTTAAAGATGCTGCTCGAGAAGATTGTTGGATACAAGCAATGGATGAAGAAATTCATGCCATTGAGAAAAATGATACTTGGGAGCTTACAAACCTTCCAAGTGGGAAGAAAGCAATTGGAGTGAAGTGGATTTATAAGACAAAATATAAACCTGATAGAGAAGTGGAGAGATACAAAGCAAGACTTGTTGCTAAAGGTTACAAGCAGAAACCTGGAATTGACTATTTTGAGGTATTTGCTCCCGTTGCTAGACTTGATACAGTTCGTTTGATAATTTCTTTATCTGCACAAAATAATTGGAGGATTTATCAAATGGATGTGAAGTCTGCATTTTTGAATGGTGTTCTTGAAGAAGAAGTATATGTTGAGCAACCTGCTGGTTTTGTTAGAAAAGGTCAAGAAAATAAGGTTTACAGGTTGAAACGAGCTTTATATGGTTTAAAACAATCTCCAAGGGCGTGGTATACTCGCATTGATTCTTTCTTTGTGGATCATGATTTTCAAAGGTGTCCATATGAGCATACTTTATATGTGAAATCATCTAGTGAGGGTGATGTTCTTTTGATATGCTTGTATGTAGATGATTTGATTTTTACAGGCAATAATATGGAGATGATTGCTGAATTTAGGGAGGCCATGATTAAACAGTTTGAGATGACCGACTTGGGTCTTATGTCTTATTTTCTTGGGATTGAGGTTTTACAATCTGATCAAGGCATATTTATCTCTCAGAAAAAATATTCAGTCGATATCTTGAAAAAATTTAAGATGGATGGAGTTAAACCAATATTGACTCCGACAGAAGAAAATTTGAAGTTGACAAAAGAAGGGACAGGAGGACCTGTAAATCCGACATACTTTAAGAGTATAGTTGGAAGTTTAAGATATTTAACTTCTACAAGACCAGACATTACTTTTAGTGTTGGTTTGATTAGCAGGTTTATGGAAAATCCACGACAGTCACATTTACAAGATGCAAAGAGAATTTTGAGGTACATTAAAGGTACTCAAGGAGATGGTATTCTTTATTCATCGAGTGATCCAGTTGAACTTGTTGGGTTCACAGACAGTGATTGGGCTGGTGATACAGTTCAACGAAAAAGTACTTCTGGATATGCATTTTTTACTGGTTCAGGTGTGTTTTCTTGGAGTTCAAAGAAACAATAAGTGGTTGCATTATCTACAGCGGAGGCAGAATATATTGCAGCGTCAAATAGTGCTACACAAGCATTGTGGCTAAGGAGAATGCTTGGATTTCTTCAACATAAACAAGATGGTCCGACTACGGTATTTTGTGATAGCAAATCAGCTATTGAATTGGTAAAAAATCCAGTGTTTCATGGACGGAGCAAACACATTGATATCAAGTTTCACTTTATACTTGAATTGGTGCGAGACAAGGAGATTGCAATTAACTATTGCAAGTCTGAAGATCAAGTGGCGGACATTTTCACCAAGGCATTGAAATTGGAGACATTCATGAAGTTGAAGAAGCTTTTGGGGATGACCAAGCATGACGACTTAATTTAAGGGAGGCATTTGTAGAATTAAACTAAGTTTCCTAAAACTAGTTTAGTTAAGTTTCTATTTGGTTTGTTTCCTAATTCTTTGTTGAGATGAATTAGGAAGTCTTTGTCTTATAAATAGAAGTGTAGGGTTATTTGGTTTTGTACAACAGCCAAAACAAAAAAGTTGATGTGAGTTTTGTGAAAAGCCAATACGGCTTGGTTCAAGAAATAAAAGAGTTGCTGCCTTTAAATCTTCTTCATTATTTTTGTGATTCTATTTTGTTTAAATTCGATCATTCAAGCAGGAGAGACGTATATACGACTCATATATGCCTTAATCCACAGGTTTATTTGCAAATTAATTAATGCAATTTAATCAGTTCATAATTAAGAGAGAATGCACTTAATTAATTCATGCTTGTGCTAATTGTTCCCCGATGTTCTTTGAAGAACGAAAAACACAAATTAATTGATCAACTTTTATGTTAATTTCTTTTTGATTTATAACATAGGAGTGAAAACCCTAATTAAATCAAATCAACTAAAATACGTGGAGATGATCATTCATTTTTTCATAACTTTGCATTTCAAACATCTTAAACATTATTACCACTAAGATTTTATACTTTTTCATACTAAAGTAAGAAATAAAAAAAAATTGCACAAATTTATGGTTACAATGTATTACAGAATAAAAATTAGGACGAAGGCATGCAACATCTATATATAACACAATATGAATTTTGGATTAATGCAGGACATTCAAAACGATCATTTCTTGATCAGTACTTGTATAATTAAGCTAATTAATCAACAATTTGATCTGAATATGAGCAATTATATATATATATATATATGTATGTATATTTGAAGATGAAATTCATATGCTCCATAACTTGGAATATAAGGCATTAATCATGTAACGAATGGTGCATACTATATAATGACATACTTGAAAGTTTAGCAGGTATAAATTAGATAGGAAATACAAGATTCTTTTTATGCTATATTATATCTCTATTTGCGTTAAATTTTTTAATCATTCATTCATTTAAAGAGTAATATTAATTAAATTTCAAATGAATGAAATTATCATAATTTCTATCTTTATTTATTTTTTTTAAATCAAGCTCATATATACCTGCTCAAATAACAGTTTCTCTAGTTTACTTGATGGAGATTAGAAAATTGTTTACAATTAATCATTATAAACAATTAATTGCACGCCATGCATAGACGTTTCATTATAAACAATTATTCTTTCTTTTGTTCTACAGCATTTTATTTATTTATTTATTTTTTTGTGGGGGTGGAGGAATTGAGATTATAAAATATGTTGAAAACACCCAATTGCTTGAGAAAGAAACAAAAGAAAGCATAAAATTTCAAAGAGTTTCCAAATTCTTGATACTAAATATATACAGTACTCTTAGCTTTCAAAGAAATTAAAGGTTTTACATGATGTTAATTAAGGTGTCAATGCTAATTAAAATAATTACTAAAGAAAGAACATTAATTATCAATCTATGACAATCATATATAAGCAAATCTAGAAAACAAAGCAAACTTTTAAAATCTCTTAATTTTGCTTCATACTTACTTTATTTCATTTTCTCTTAATCTAAAAGAACTCATGAATAAATATTAAAGCTTAAAATTTTCACTTCCATAATCTTTGTTGGCTATATATATATATTTACTGGTGATCAATCACTACTACAAAATAGCCTTTTTAAACCGCCCTTTTTAAAGTGGTTAAACATAATCCGCTGTAATTTATAAAAACGCGGTGGCATTGTCGTAATATTAAACAAGAATTTAGACTTTTTACACCGGTTATTCTTTACACCGGTAAAAGAATTTTTTTTTAACAAAACAAATTTTTTTTTTACACCGGTTAAAGAATAACCGGTGTAAAAACATCTTTCTACACCCGTTATTCTTTAAACCGGTGTAAAAGAATTTTTTTTTACAAAAGAATTTTTGTTTTTTACACCGGTTATTCTTTTAACCGGTGTAAAAGAATTTAGCCTTTTTACAAATTGGCACACTTTAAATGATTAAATTTTACTTTACAAACAAGCAAAAATAAAGAACCCATATCATAATTTTATTGAATGTTAATACAAATTCACTCTTTTTTTTATTCAATTTGTTCCGTTCATAATATCGAATTTTTGTATATCCTAATTCTAGATTATTCAACTAAGTTGATGGATTTATATTATCTATAATTTTAAAGGATTGTATTTATCTATAACATGTTCATGATTTGTAAATGATCATAACGGCGAAAAAGAGTATGGGGATGTAATCAGAATCGAAATAATCTCAACAAAGATTAAGATAAGATTAAAAACTTTATTTCTTAAAAAAAAAGATTTTCTACGTGCAAGTTGTTAAGCATCAAAATTCATATTTGAAAAAGATATTTTAAAAAACTGGAATAGTGCACTTTTTACACATCTTTTTCAGACTTTCTAGTACGGTTGCACTTCAACCGTGTTAGAAAAGTGAAAAATTTCAGTTTTCTAACACGGTTAAGAGTTTAACCGTTCTAGAAAACTGAAATTCTAAATTATTTAGTACGGTTAGCGTGTAACCGTGTTAAAAAACTGGAATTTTTTTCCCTTTCTAAATTATTTCTTCCCTTCTACTTCTGTCCTTTCTCTTCCTTTATAAACATCCCACTGTTTCCTTTTCATCTGGGTTTAGAAATTCTCTTTAAACTTTGTTTCATGCTTGTGGGTCTTTCAAAGCTCTGAAATTTTGGTGTAAATAAACAAGTAATGTGCTTGTACCTTCTTGTTCTCTTCATTTCTCATGTTTTTTGTTTTTGTTTTTGGGAAATAATGTAGAACCAGAAAGTGGAAAAGCTCCAACAGGAAGAAAAACAAAGTGGAAAATGAAAGCTATCAAAGAAGAAATATTGCCTTGTTCATCTACTTATGCTATTCCTAAGGTTAGTACTAACACTGATTTGTTTGCATACTTTTTCATTGTTTTTTGTTCAGTTTTAAACATTTTTCTTCTGGGATTTGCAGTTAAGGCATGAGGTGAGCTTGTGCAGAGTTTATGTTATATCGGGCAGTTTTCAAGCATTTGATCGAAGGCCAGTAATAGGGGTGGTAGAGACTTCGAGGGAGAAAATGACTCTTGAATTTTCCCACCTCCAAGATGAATTTTCCCAGAGTTTATGTTAAATTTTGAACTTACCTTTCTCCAAATGAATTTTCCCACCTCCAATATAATTTGAAATACTATATGACGATGTATATGAGACTTGAGACTATTCGGTTGTGATCGCCAAGGTTTGAAATCGGGATTTCATGTATGATTGTGGATGGCTATTCTACAGCATCTTCAAATGAGGAAGATGATGAATAGTAACTGGGTTTGAAATTTGAAAATCTTTCTGGACAAAAATGGTTCCCCAAATCTGGTTGTAAAAAAAGATACAATTTTTTAATTATAAAAACGGTGGAAAAAGTGTTATCTTTTTTACAACGGTTCAATACAAACCGTTGTAAAAAAATACTATTAAGAACGGTTTCTAAACCGTTTTAAAAAAGTAGGACTTTCTAGAACGCCCATATCTAAAACGGTTTGGAAAATCAAAAACCCGTTTTAAATAATTAATAATAACCGTTTTAGAAATTGATTTCTGTAGTAGTGAATAGACAAAAATCTTTTGCTGCTTTTGTTTCTTTAGATTTCTTATAACATCAAAACTTAATAATATCTTTGTACTAATTCAATGACAGTAGAAAAATAGCCACATTAATTGTACAAAAAAAAGAACAACCCTTCATTAAAAAAAAATAATCCTCAATATATAAAACATGACAACCTCCCAGATTAAGAAATTTTCCCTTTCCCAATGCTGCAAATCAGTAGTAAAGTGTAGGGAAAAAAAAGAAAGAAGCTGGGACAGAAAATAAACAGAAGCTTCAATAATTCTCAAAGAAAATCTTGTGGTTTTACAAGGCAAGAGAATGCTCAAAATCCTAGGGTTTTATGATCTTTTAAAGTTTTTGAGAAAGAAAGAACGCCCAAAAAAGGAAAGAACAGGCGACAGAAAAAGAGGATTAATTATAGAGAGAATCCAGAATTAGATATTACCGAAAACAAAAAAATAAATTAAGTTGTCGTATGGTCACATTCAATGTTACCTTCATGCAAGACAGCCAATCAATTTGATCAAAGCCAATTGATTCTTCTTCAATATTTAATGAGTAATTATCCAATTTTAAGCCAAACAAGTTTCTCCAAACCTCATCAAATAAGGCATACATTCAAACCAAAGAAAAATAAAAATAAAGAGTAAAAGTAGCAAGAGAGACAGCTCATTTCCCTCAATTGCATTATTAAAATGTCCTATGTCCAAAGTCCAAACAAAGTCCTCAATGAAGCCATAACCCCACCACTCCAAAAGCTTCCATTCCAAAACCAAAACCAAAATCAAAACTTGCATTTAACTTATATTAATATATCAAAAATTAATATATATTCATGTCTATAGATTTAAAATATATATATCTTGCATGGTTCTATTATTACTATGCATATGCAACACTAATTCATTTGAGTATACAAAATATTAAAAATGCCAATCTACAAAAATATTATAATCTTATGATGAGAGGATGATCAAAGGAGACTAAGAAAATAATAATAATACTACTAATAGAGATGATGATAGAAAAAAATATATAAAGTCCATGACATATTAGATATTGTACCAATAAAAACAAAGGGGAGTTGACAGGCCACCGGGGGGTTTGTTTGAAAAGATTGATGACCTGCATGCGTCCTCTCCATCAAAACTTGGATTCTCCTTGTCCCATCTTATGATCAGAAAAATTCCATCCCTAATTGCCACCATATTTGATATCATTATCATCATTGGAAAGCCCTAGAAAAATCATTAAACAAAAAAACCCACCATCGCAAAATGAAAAAAAAAACAAAGAAATTAACAAAACCCCACCAAGAAAAGAAAAAAAAAAACAAAGAAGAGATGAAGAAAAATAGTGGGGTTTTTTTTTTTTTTTTAATAGAACCTACACCAAAGCTGACAAAAGAGTTGATTTGTTGACTCAAAATAATAAATCTTCATATGGGGTTTTTTTTATCAGTTTTTTTGCTCGATTGCTGCCCATTTCTACCTCACTTTGATCACTTCCAAGAACGCTATCAGTGCATAGATCGATGATGATCAACGAGACTAATCAATAATCATGAGAGTGATGATGATAAATTGATGGATCGCAGCCAGCACCATGAGAACCGTGCCTACTTAAGGTTTCTCTATGGCTGTTGTGGCTGTGGCTGCTATGATCATCTCCTTCATTCATCTTGCATCCCATTTGGCCTGATGCAGCTGCACCGAGATTTAGATAAACCATTCTTGAATCAAGATTCAAATTAGCCATGTTACCGCTGCTGCTACTGCTAGTATGCTCCTCGCTCATTGGCGGATATATAGTGGCTGAAGCTGGCGCATTCGCATTGCCTTCCTCGCGAGAAATCACCATGGCTGCTGATTGGACTAGCTCGAGGCAAAGCCTGAGCTTGTTTGGTTCAATGTGTGTTAGTCCCGGGACAGCTCCCTTGAAAAGAAAATCAGATGTTAGGGTTCGAAGGATGTCCAAAGGTGTGATTCCATCGACAGTTCGGACATTTGGGTCGGCATGGTGGTCAAGAAGTACAGCCACCATATCTGGGGACACCATTTCAGCTGCAATGTGAAGTGGGGTTTTGCCTGCTGGCCCAGCTGGGTAGTTAACATCAGCAGCTCCAAGTTCAAGTAATGCTTTTACTACTTCTCGGCTACAATTTTCCACAGCATAATGTAGGGCCAATGCTTCATCCAAATTCAGCCCTTCTCCCATTACCATAAGCTTCACAAGTTCAACATCCGACGAGTCAAGTGCCCGTCTCATTCTGCGAATTTTCTGGTCCTCGAGGTCGGCCGCAGCACTGAGATCATGATGGTGGTGGTGGTGATGAGGGATTAGGGACCTTCTTGCGAGGGATGTTTTAAGGCGAAGTTCCTCTATTTTGGCTACAACATCAATGGGGAGATGCTTGGCTAATACTTCTGGTGGTAGGCCAGATTTGGCCACTAAATGAGAACATGTAGTCCAAAGTTGGTGCATTTCTTGCTTTCTTGAAGCTATCAAGACTTTCATGACATCTTCAATTGATGCCTTCTCAACCATGCTGGCCAATTGCTTCTGCAAACAAAGCAACACACACCAAAATAAAATGTAAAACAACCAAACAAAGACAAACACTAACACTTGTGACTAGTTTTTGTGATAGTAGTACTTATAGCAAAGTAACAAATAGTGGTCATTTCAATTGATTTGACATGATATATTTCAGAGGTTTGATCCAGTATTGATTGAGAAGTTCCATGTGTTTGTGCATTATTGTTGTAATGGAGTAGGGTGGGCTTCTTAGGCATTAGTAGTTAGTTTTAGCTTTTCTAACTAAACCCAAATCAGGAAACTCATGTTGTTTGGCAAAATTTGATCTAATCACTGTTGAAAGACAAGACTAGAAAATCAAGAAAACAAAATTAATTTGGAATGTATTTAGAGTGAAACACTGAGATAGAGAAAAGCCCCATTCAAGAAACTATACATGTGTTATTAGTACATGAAATCAACAACTTCTTATTTTCAATGTGACCTTTTACATTTGGATAAAAAAAGAAAGAAAGAAAAAGAAATTCCTTATAAATTTTAGTCACTTTGAAGTTTTTCATAAAAATAGGAAAAAGAGCAAGATATAGTGCCATATATATCTGCTATGATAAGCTTAAAACATATAACAAAATCCAAAACTAGTTGTTTGATCAGAAAATCAGTGCTGCTGCACAACTGAGGAAGAAATCTAGTACTCACTGACAACATAAAAGAACTAGATTCCTCTGAGATTGAACCCAACTTTGAAAGTAAAGAAAAAAGCAAAGAAATTAACTAAAATACAAAGGAAAAGAGAAAAAAAAGAAAGAATTTTTTTACCCAATTACCACCTCAAGTAGTACTGTTCTAAGTACTATTTTTTTATCCCAAAAAAAAATCCCCACGAAAATAAGCATTGGAGAAGACTTAAGGGGAAGGAAAGAAAGAAAAAAAAAATAAGAACAAAGGACTGAAAATTTGAAGAGTTTTGGACATGGATGAAATGAAAACCAAGAAACCTGAGTAAGTAATGCAAGCTGCTCAACACCAAAAGATCTAGCGGCAGCAAGAGTTTCAAGAGCAAGATCGACGGCTGAGGTGCAATGCGTATGCCAACATCCTCTCTCCCCACAATTAGGCCTTGGCTCATGTTTTTGAGGCACAATTGAGACTTGTCCACTATACAAAAACTGCAGCATCAACAAGAACACTTCATATCCCACTGAATTCACCGGTATGACCTGCGTATTTGTCCCTCTCGGAGACGAAGCCAGCGTGCCGGCCTGTCCTCCCATCCTCGACCCTGATGGGTCCAGACCGGCCGGCGTATCCGGCCCACAAAAGAATTTCCTAAAGAAAAGACTCCTAGCTGCCAAGATACATCTATGAGCATGGACTAAACGACCTTCAACACTGAAGGTCACGTCACTAAAAGCTTGTCCATTGATCAGCAGATTAAGATAATCTAAAGAAAGAGATCTTAAGGAGTCCTCAAGGGACATTTTTTTTTTCTGAACCTAACGAACACAGTAGAAGAAGAAGAAGAAGATCAAGAAAAACAACAGAAAGATTGAAAAAGCTTTGTGGGTTCTTCTTTGTTTCAGTACTTAATCATTTCTTGTTCTTTCTCTACTGCAACAACAACAACAACACTACTATAATAGTGTTTGATGATGCACTGTTTTGTGAGATGCTGTGAGTGTTCGATGGTTTAGATATTTTGTGGGAGAGAAATGGAGAGAGGAGAAGAGAGGGGGGACATGGGGAGAGAGAGTAAGCAATTTGGGTGGTTGTTCTGGGCGGCTGTTATAGTTATATTTAAAATAAATAATATATAATTATATAAATATATATTGTACAAAAGAATATTTGAATAAATTAATGATTTATTTTGACAAATTTTTTGTTTTTTTGAATATAAAAAAATTAAGGTTTAGGAATAATATAATGAGAGTTTGATTAGATTAAAGTTTGATATTGGTTCAGCCTAATTAGACAAGAAGATGATCCTTGTTTTAGAGAGGAGGGTTGACATAAATATTAAAATACATTTATATTGTTAATTAACGATATTTTTTAATTAGTCATTAATTAATTAATTTTATCTTGTGATTATAATCAATTTATTAATTAATTTAGGTAGAAGAAGATTAATTTCTTTGGAAAATCTCATATGCTTTTAATTATGTACAACTTTCTAGGCTTTAATTTTTTATTTATATAAGTAGAAATTAATTGATGATATTTGTATTTGAGAATAGTGCATTACATTTTATCATTTCAAAATGTCGGTAGAAAAAAGGCTTTGACTTACTCTCAACTTGGATAAAGTTTCTACACAATAGTATGAAAATACAATCATAATTTAACAGTTAATTAGCTAGGCACTACATATTGGCTTTGTATAAGATATGAAATTAAAAGAATTAAATTTAAAGGGTTTAAGTTTTAAAATGTTTTCTTTTGTTATAAAACATGTTGATTTTATCATTTCAAAACATATATATGATTCATATAAACTAATTTAATTTTGAGAATTAATGTTACAAATTTTGAATAATTACATGCATAGTGGTTATTGATGAGATCAAACTATAAACAATAACTAAAATAATTATTTATATACTCAATCATTGTCCAAACAATAGCTAAAATAATTTTATTAAGATAATATACTCAATCGATTTCTTAAATTACTTCAAGCAGTTAAAACGTAAAATTTAGATTAATATATATGTTGATGAATCTTTACTCCACTACAAATTAAAATAGTTAAATAAAACATTAACTCGATCATATATATTTAACATGAAAAGAAAAAAGACGAATTTGCATTCCCATACCATTTAAGGAGGATTTAATTAAGTTAAAATTAGAGTAGATTAAATCCTCCTTAAATAGTCAACCAAGGATACTCAAAAGACTCTTTATGATTTTCAACATTTTTTTTTAAAATTTTTTGGCCTCAAATTCTTGAAAAACAAGCGCACAATGATGGAATAGTTTTTGTTCTTGTTTTTTCCCCGTTTTGTTCAACAATTTAATTCTTGTAACAACACTTCTTCTATGGGATTTCTTCTCCCATTCTTGTGCACGAGAACCCCATAGTAGCAATTTTTAGTTTTTTTTTTCTCTTTTTAAATACTGCCAACTAAATTCTTTAACCTTTCTGTAATCCCTTATGATCGCTCTAAAAAAAATCGCCTTTTTTGATAATAATAGAAAGTATGAATATTTCAAACGAAATTGTAACTTTATACACGTAAAATTGTATTATTATTCAACAAATGAACATTCATAGTGAATGAAAATGGAATTTCACGACGTCATATTAGTAAAACACTCATATTTTCTATTATTACTCCAATTAGTCTAGTGAAGAAATTGTGAGCCTTCATTGGAAACTTGTTGAAGAAGATGAAGAAAATGAAAATTTATTTAGAATTGAAATGTTTAAAATTAAAATTTTAAAGATGGAGACAAACTTTCTCCAAGAAAAAGAGAAACAACTCCCACAAGAGAGGACAACATTTGTTAATCAGATTGATCAACAAACAAACAACATTCTGGATCATTTCAGTTTAAAAAATTACAAGTGAAAACTAAGGAATTTTTCCAAATCTGTTTCCCCAATTATTTCAAATGTCAAATACTGATAAAGGTCTTTGGCTGGCTGTGCTTTGTACCATGGTATGCAAGGTCTTATCCATCATTCTTTCTCCTCTTTATTATTTAGGTCAAGTCAAGTCATTGAGAGATAGATTGTCATTCTAGAATTCAGACTTTTACTTGCCAAATTGCCTAATTCTTTTTAGGCAAGTAATGCTAATACAAATATAGACTTTCTTTGTCAATTAACTTTAGGAACTCCGCATATTATGAATACTCTATCCGCCCATAAGTAGTTTTCGGTTCTAAACTCGGAAAAAAAATTTGTAACAGTCTAATAGTTGGTGTAAATTTTTTATTACATCTTATGATATGAATAAAATAAAAAATCGTATAAAGACTAGAAAACTCCTCTTTTCATAGAGCGCGCATAATTCGACTTTAGCATATTAAATTATAAAATATGTTTCGACCAAATATGGTGACATGATATAATTCATATGATCAATCACAAGTTGTTTGTTGGTTTTGTTTGTAAATTAACTTTAGTCATTCATATACTTGTGATACTTTGTAAGAGTTGCTAACTATACACAACAAAAACAAACTATACAAATGAGACTTAAATCATTCACACTTTTTCTTTTTTCCTTGTCTTTAAGGGAAAATGACGTTTTACAACTAATACTCTTTATTACTCAGGATTCTATTGATTCCCAAAATCTCACAACACACTCAAAGATGGACGAATTTTCTTTTCTTGTTTTCTGAGCTGTTTTCATATAAGGGTTAATTAATTTCTTCATAATCAAAGTTAGAAGAATAAATTAACTTGCATCATCTACAAAATGAAGTACTTCCGTCAAGATTCTTTTCAAGTACTACTATTCTTCTTTATGTTTTTCTCAATTATTTTCTTCTATTGGTCCCAAAAAAATTTTTGTTGTTCTTGTTCTGATTGCACACTGATGAGATGCACGAGTGCAACACCAATCAAACGTTGAGCCAAAATCAACTTTGCCCCCACAAATCAGTACAAAGAAAATGCCAAAACATTTGAGGTTGAGAGGGTTTAAAAAAAATAAAACTACAAACAAAATAAAGCCACAAAAACAAAGCTTCCTTATCCTTCTCAACAGTGATTTACTGAAATTTGTTTGCATACTGTACGGATGAGGAACGGACACTTCAAGAAACAAGAACAATTAATCCATAAGAAATTTGAAACTCGATTTAAGTAATTTGCTCTAAAAATTAATTAATACATCCAAATACAGTCATGGAAATTAATTGTTGAAATTAAAAGTTTAAAATGTATTAATTTTTCTGCTCAAACATAATTATGTATGATTAAAACAAGCAAATTGGGATAATCCCTGATGAAAATGGATGGCTAGATCAGTTGATAATTAATGTTTGCTATCAAGAGAAGTAGATATATTATAATTTTTCATACTTGTTTGTACTTTGTGTTTCTTGAATTAGATGGTCCCAATTTGACAGGCACAAATGAATTGAATTTATCGCCCCACAAAATCCCTCAAACCATTTAATTAATTATTCTTCTTCTTACATCATGAAAGGAAATTAAAAGAGTATTGATTCTCATATACAAGATAAATGATGAAACTGCTTAGTTAAATTAATTCAAGTTATTGCTTCATTAAAAAGAACAAAAAAACTAAGAAACATAATTTCGAATTGCACGTCATGTCATTAGAAATTTGTTATCGTTTATTATTGTAATTTAAGATTTAATTTTCTTTTTTTTAAATGTAATGCATGGTAGTGCTAATTATACATGATAAAACCAAATTTACCTACAAACTTTTCAGAGTTATAGAGTGGGGAAAAAGCTAGCAATTTAGAAAGGTATTATACATTGTTTTGAACATTTGTTTTTGTATCCAAAACTAATAATTTATCGAATAACTGACATAAGTTATTACAAAATTAAAAAGTATTTAATTTCTATATGTTTTATAATCAGAAAAGAAAACGAACATCATCTTAAGAAGAAGAAAAAAAATGGATAATCAACATTTTTTTTGTGAATGTAATTATACCATCTCGTAGATCTATCTTTGATGTACTATGTAGAGGATAATTGACAAAATTTTCAACCAATTTGATGATTTTTTTTTTTCATTCCATCAATTGGCTAAAATTAAAAGTAAAAGAGACTGTATCTTTTTTGTTCCAATTAGCCTACTCATTTAATAAAAATAATACACTAGATGCAATTCTGTCAATTTAATTTAGTTGTAACTCTTTTTCTCCATTAAGTTCAGAATCTTTTAATTGAAATAAAAAATATATATAGTGACCATAAATATAAAATTGTAAAAATTTTGTGACCTCGTTTTAAATGTTTGTAAAGTTTAATGCGTGATAATACTTGTGCATCATAGATTAAATTTACCTAAAAAAATTTGGGAGTAAAATAGTAGGGCCGAAAAAACAGCGAGATATTATATGTGAAAACTTTTCTTTGGTTGCTCAGAAAAGAAATAATAATATATAAAAATTTTTTATTAACTTGCAAAAAATAAAAATAAAAAATTTAGTTTTCATTAATTTCGTGGTTCCCAAACTACAAAAAGGAAGCAAAACATCATTTCATGTAGCAAATGGACAAATTCTATGCATCTTCATGTCCAAAATATAACAAATTTTTCTTCTTTAACTCTCTTTCTACCGCTTTATATCATATGTACACTCCAGATCTGAATGCTCAATTTAAACTAGTAAAACACGTTAAATATAACGAATTAATAGATTATGAAAAGAATAAAAAAATATGCAAGAATCTTTTTTTGACATTAAACAATTTTTTTTTAAAAAGACATTTTCCTTAACCGACCAAAAAAATCAATTACTAACAAAACAAATTTATTTAGTGTAGTGTAATATTCTTGGTGAAAAATACAAAAATATGTTATCATTTGTAGATAAGAAAAAAGATAAATAGGCACTAAATCTAAATAGGGTAAGTCTAGATCAATTCGTAGGGTTTTGCTTAGTTTGTCAGATTTATTTTGACATTAAATTCAGATTGGTGACAATCACATTTCTAGTTTGAACGGTGAATTATTTTTCTTTCAACTCCCTTGACTTAATTAAATTACTCTATAGGTTAAGATAAAATATAAAATTATATCACTAAATACAAAAAAAAAGAAAATTTAAAAAGAAAACTTTAGATTCTACTCGATCAACTGTAAAAATGATTTACTACAAAAGTAAATTTATTTAGGCTAGTTGTGTAATATTGTTGATGAAAAATATAAACGGATGTTATTATTTGTAGACAAGAAAAAAGACAAATAGACAAAAAAAAAAGTAAAAGAAATAGTAGGGGAGTAGGGAGGTAGGGGAGTAGGGAGTGGGGCTGTAGTAGGGGTAGGAGCATAGGAAAGCGTGTCGGCCGGGTCTCGGGGGCTCATTATATTGGGACTGAAGCCACGAACTTCTAGTTATTAATCATGCACGTGAGACAAGACCTGACACGTGCTCAAACTTTTACCAGTAAACTTTATTTATTTATTTATTTTTATTACATGAAAAAAGAAATTTTAATTAATTAATTAGACTACTACATTTTAATGAAAATTAAAATTAAATTATGAAAGGGCAAAAAAAAAATCCCATTGATTGACAACACATCACTGACTGTCTTATGATATGAAGTCCTCCGATTTGACATTTGACTTGTCATTTCAAGGCCCCCTCCCCACCCATCTTCTTTCCTTTCTTTCTTTCTTTACCTGTTTTGCATACATATGCAATCATCATTTATATATTGGTTCCAACAAATTTTTATTATGGATTATTCTTTTATTCTTATGAAGCTAAATTTTAATTTATTTTTTCCCCATATTTTAATGTTTATATATTTACTTTTTAATAGTAAAAGAATAAAAAAATTTGTTATTTGCCAATTAATAAAAAAAATTTAAGAATGTTACTCACCTCCTCGAAATTTTGATAGCGATAATCAATTACGCATTCTCATAAACAGTTTATCTACTTATAAATAATCGCTATCAAACTCGAAAAAAAGTAAGAAAGTTGCGATATCTAATCTAAAATTTTATCATAGTGTTCGTGATGGATGTTATTAGTCATAAGTAGAAGAAATAAACTAATATTATTAAATACATGTTGCATTTATGTGCATGCAATTTATACTTAAAGAGGTACTTAAAATGAAATTAAAGAGGACCTAAAAGTTAGCATAACAGAAACTACAAAGTCATCAATCAATTGGTGTCAATTTTACATTTTATGAAAGAGAAAAGTCCAATATTTTACTCCTCATTTATGAACGAGCTTTTTAACGAGCAGTTCATGAACGTAAACGAGCTTTCAAACATGTGTTCATTTATTGTTCATTTATTAATCGAGCCTAAAATCCTGTTCGTGTTCGTTCATTTATTAAATAAACGAGCTCGAGCCGAGCTTTTATCAACATCAAAACAAATTACATTATTATTATGAATGTATAAATGAACAATAATATTACATCTACATAATGTACTAACAAAATAATGAATCAAATCTATTTCAGTTTGGATCGATCAACGCTTGGAGCTCATGATTCATTACATAATTACCCCATGCTTCTCGAACAATATTCAAATCTTTTTTTTGTGAATGCTTTCCCATCTTTTTTGAAACACTGATACATTCAAAAAAGTCATTATATTATTAATAATTCATATGCAAAAGAAAAGAAATAGAGTAGCAAATGCAATGATAATGAAATAATAAAACAAAAACCAAAACCTTCTTGAAATCCAAGTGCTCTATATCTTCTCGGAGTATGATCATTCGCATGTAACACATGACATAATACCCACATTCCCAATTTCCTACTTGCCTCTTGTGCTACAATTAAATAATAATTTCATAAGTAAATAAATTGTTTACATTAGAACATTAAGTCGAACAATTGAACAAGCTTACATTTATCTCTATCCATTGAAGTGTTTTATGCGTCGGCGAGTGATTCCCTTCAAGTTGTGGCTGATATACCCTCGATACACTGTAAAAGACAACATTTAAAAGCTTATAAACAAGAATTAGAAAATAAACTTGTGATATATTGGAATTTCTGAAATTAACTAAAAGTTAGTAAGAAGTCTAACTATTTACACCGGTTTTCTTATAACCGGTCTAAGAAGTCTAACTATTTACACCGGTTTTCTCATAACCGGTGTAAGAAGTCTAACTATTTACACCGGTTTTCTTATAACCGGTGTAAGAAGTCTAAATTCTTGTTTAACTAGCTGTGCTATATCCCAAAAAGGATGTTTCACTCTCTAATACACAGAAACGCTCCTCCATCTCTCTAAAATAAATCAACAACAAAGTCCATAGATCTTAATTGGAAGATTTTATAGAGGAGTCCCAACAATTGAAATCATCAAAAAGTTCTTCAAAGGAGGAGGATTCAAAAAGTTCTCCGAATAATGGATACTCCCCTGCGGCGCCGTTTGGAGCTGCTTCGATTCTGATTTCGAATGGAAATGGCAAACCTTATGACGTTGCGGATGATTCGGAAGAGCTTTTTACCTCCGATGGACCTATTCTTCCACCTCCCAATGAAATGCAAGAAGAAGGATTTGCTCTCAGGGAGTGGCGTCAGTGAGTTTATTTTGGTTGGAAATTTTGCATTTTGTTGAGTTCATTTTTATTATTTAGTTCTATGTAAGAATAGATCTGTTTTGTGGACTTTCAAGTTCGCCTAAATTGATTATTGCTTGGACTGCACTTGTATTGATTAAGCTAGATTTGGTTTTATGCTGTAAAGATCTTACGTTGAAGTTGATATATCTATATCTTTATGTTCAAGATTGGATCTTTTGGTGGATACATGTTCAACTTCTTGATGATAATTGATAGTAATTGTTAAAGTTGATTCGAGTTAATGGAATTCCATGATGGAGTTTACAGAGTTGTCTGCTACACTGGTATTGATATAGCCATTAACTTTTATATACACCGGTTATTTAACCAGTGTAAAATAAACATTTTTACACCGTTATAAACCCGGTGTAACAAAGACTTTTTACACTGTTTTATAAAACCGGTGTAAAAAATATGTACCTTTTACCCCGCCTATATATACACCAGTTCATTTTTAAAATAATCGGTGTAAATATCCAGATTTAACCGGTGTAACAGACTATTTTTGTACTAGTGAATTTTGGTACAAATTTTTACCTATACATAATTAATCATGTTTTTTTTCACTATATTAAGTAAAATAGAAAGTGCATTTAATTATTAATTTGATATAGATGCTGTCTGATAAATTGATAAATAAATTGGACTCTGCTTATATAGTGAATCAACAAGACATCACACATTGAGTTTTTGCAGCATATTGTTAATAAACATGTTCTGTTCACAAAGAAATCCCATACATTGTGTCTGTGTATTGACAAAACTACTTGATATGTCATAAAATAAATTGCACACACTAAATTGGGTCAATCTTGAAATATAAAAAAACTAAAATGAAGAAATTAAAATTTAGCTAGAAAGACTAAATAAATCTTTGAAAAAAGTTTACAAGGCTTAATACAATTATTTTACTCCAAATTTTATTCTAAATTAAGATTTTATACTCATTTATTTTTCCTACAAATTAATTAACAAATGCTTCATTTTCCAAACGTCTGAGCTTGGCCCTTTTCTTTTGTCCCTTCCTTCCTTCCTATACCACAGCAGTGAGTGCTCAATCTCTCTTGGATTTGATGTTTTCCATTTGGAAGAATTGGAATTTATTATCAACTTATGTCACTGTCCACTCAAAAGTTCGAACCCTAGATTTTTTTTCCTCCAAAAATTAAAATGGAAAAATTTAATTTATAGATATATCATGAAAGAAACTTTTTGTTGGAACATCATTGCATATATATATATATGCAATCACTATTGCTGATTTTTGGTACAAATGTACTTAGATAAACCTTTTTATTTCCCATAAAAATGCATATTCATAGTTAAGTAAACTTTGCAAAGAAGTATCATAGATGATTTGCAAACATGAGAATACGAATATTAGAGATTACAAATTAGCTAAATAAGTATACAAACCCATTAAACTCATTCTTCTTATTATTTTTTTCCACACTTTTCTTAGGAAAATTCATGAATATTCTTAGTTTGACTTGGGCACATTTTGTTCTTTTGAGTATTAGTATTAATTAATTTTCCATTTCATTTTGGGGACTAATTAATTAAAATAATAAGGGAACTGATCAAATTTCATTTTTTTCTTATTAGCGTTATCAAGTTTGACATCAATGGATGGCTATGCAATGAATGCTACTCTTCAACTTACTTTTCTGTTGCTTTCACGTTGATTTGTACATCAAACTCATATTCGTGATGATCACAGTTATTGAGTACACCATTTTTCTTCATGAGTTGTAATATCTAGCTGTACCCTCAATTCAAAAAGCCATAGCGTTTTACTCCTCTCTTGTTGCCATCAACAAAGAGCAATTCAAGAACAGCATGTTCATATGGTTTTTTGTACTTTGTGCGCGCACGTATGCATATATAGCAGGAAGTGGTTGCGTCAAGTTTTAAGTAACTAGCGACATAAGAGTAGTCGGTCCTAAATTCGAAAAAAATAAAAGAGTTGCGTTAAATTGATAATCGGCATAAAATTTTGCAATTCATATTATATGAATAGTATTGTAGGATCTATAGAGCCAACTCTATAAAGTCGGATAAAGATTTAATTATTATTATTTTATATAGGAGGGAGAGTTGAATAATGGTACCCGAGCAATATATGGCTTTTCTGCTCCAACAAAGTTCACCATTATAAGCATCAAGTCAACATATGTTTTTTTGTACATTTTCCCTATGGTTTTTTCTTGTGTGCATCAGTGCATGTGATTTGATGTTGGTGAGTTTTGATTAGATATTGGAAAAAAGAAAAAGGATAGATTGATGTTCCATTTAAGGGAAGTGGGATGAAATTTGATGATAATATTCTCAAGTTTGTGGTGAGTTTTAAGGTCAAGCAAGTTAGCATTGTTTTTTCCATATAAACTTTGTAGTAGTGGTGGATTGTAGTCAGCCCAAAGCTAAGCTAGCTGCTAGACTTCTTTCCCATTCATTTGGGAATCATCATCAACAAATGACATGTTCCATTCCACCAATAAAATCTTGTTTGAAATATCTTTCAAATGGCCCTCATTCTCAACCTTAGAGTTTTGGAGGAGACACACAATTTTATTTCAGAATGGAAGGTCGGCCAGCTTTGACTTGGTGAAATGATGTGCCAAAAGTTGCATACAAAACATATAGGTTTGACAAAACAATTTTTTTTTTTCCATATCATATATTATTATTACATTTTGTATAGGCCAATATAAATGCTTGTCTTGGTTTGGTCTTGGTGGATATAATTACTCAATAGACACACTACCATCGGATCCCAATCATATGGCGGTGGAATACAAAAATTTAAACATTATTTCATATGCCCACTTGAAATGAAATTAAATAAGCAAAATATTGAAGAAGAGAGTTATTGTACTTTTGGCAAAGGAAAACATGTTAAAGTGTGAACATATATCATGTGTTATCATCATTTCAATGGCTAAGAATATATAATGTATTTTAGACAATTCATTCGTTTGGATTAATTGTAATGATTGAATTAATATATGTAAAATTAGGGCATCCTTTCTGTGTACAGGGTTTTGCTATTAAAAAAAAAATAACGTGTGACCATTTTTATGAACATATATCATAGATTGGGGGACTTGTAATAGTAGATTGTTTATCACATAATATAGTAAAAGTGTAACAATTAGCAAATTTAATGTTCACTAAAATCAATCATTCAATTTTGAAATTATATAAAACGAATAACCTTTTTTTTATTTTATTTTTATAACACACTCCCTCACATGTATATAACGAATAACCTTTGCCCTTTGCTTGTTTATTTTCATAAATATATTCATTTCGAAAGAAAAAATAGATAGAAAACTATTGATATGGCTATATAAGGTGGGTTTATATATGCCTCCATGGGATGAGAAATTGGATGTAATTTTGGCTAATTGCATTAGAAAAGGAACTTAATTAACTAATAAACAAAGAAATAATTAACCATCTGTGTAGTCCCCTAGTTGAGACAAGTGGGGACCAAAATCATTAACAAGAGGCATTTTCCAGTGCTTTGTTTCAGCTTTGCCCCCATTAAGGTTTCTTATTAGAGGAAAAAAGTTGTATAATAATGGTCTAAATATTTTATTCCTCTTAACTCACAAATAAACTGTTGATCTCACTTGTGAAGCAATAATAAATGATTTATAGTACACTGGGTAATTGAGAGTGTTTTAGAAGTTGGTGACTTAAAAAGAATGATTTTGGAGATAAAGTTGATAGAAACACTATTCTTGAATAGGAAAGCCTGCAAAAATGATACTCCTAAGCAATATAAAAATTGAATTAAATTAATTAAAGATTATAAGTACATTACAATCTCCAACCAAATGTGAGAATAATATTGCTATTTAATTTGTATACTCAATTAATTAGTTAAACTCACATTTCAATTAATCTTGGTTTAAGTTAATTAATCAACAGAAATTATATTAATTCCAATATATTTCAGGGTTTCACTTATTATTGCAAACATTGTTGATTTGTAAAATGTTTAGAGTAAAATGGAGTTAAATAAATTAACCAAAGGATTGAACTGTGGATTACATCCCTAGGTCCATGATTACTTTCCAAAAATGGAAAGGATTTGGAGGTGAGTTGTAATGATTTATACCTTGCTGGATTGGGGAAAATTTTAAACAAATACTATATATAATAAACTTGCTCACTTTGAGAACGGGACCTTGATAGGAGGGAGCAACTGGAAAGAAAAGAAACATAAAATTATAGCAAGTGGATGCTTTGTTAGATAATTAAAAAAATTGAGGCAAAACAGCAAAAGTGGTGACATTTAAAAGTTTTGTGATGATGATTAACGTCCCCACAGTACAAAACAAACAATGTTTAATTAATTAAACATGAAATTGAAACCGTAGTCGGCCGTTTCAAAATACACTAGCAGTTTGTCATTTGCGTTTAGACAATCGATGACAATGTTAAAATAAATTAATGGGATAAGGGAAGTAGTTTATGTTATCCAAATTGACTTGCATTAACTTATAATATCAGCTAATTAATTTTATGTCACTATATAGTTTCTACGAAACTTAGCCTAGTTACAAGATGATTGTCCGTTTATAAGTTGTTCAATTTATAAGTTGTTCCTAACCGCAGAAAAAGGAGAAAAATTATTGTAAATTTTTGTCAAACCTTATGATATAGATCACCTTAAAAATTATGTAAAAGTTACGAAATTTTTCACTTTATGAAGCACGTTGCAAAGTATGACTAGTAGTACGTCTTGTTTAATTGAGTACGGTAGTGAAATGTGATCAATATATCTAATCACTTTACTTAATGGGATAAATAATTAATTGTTGTTATAGAATATACATAGATACATATCATACATATATATATATATTCTATAAGACGTTTTCTTATTCGTGACACAAAGTGCATCCAATCTTTTTTCTTTTTCTCCTTTAACATGCCTCAATCTTTGAGTATTCTTACTAATTATTTTTCAGTTGGCAGCTCCACAGTATTTTCTTGAAGTCTATACATGTTATGTAGTAGGTCTATATATATTCTCAAATTAATGGTGCAATTTATTTTTGGCACAAAAGCATTTTAGTTATCCTGCTTACTTTTAGGAGAACATATCTCGTAAATGCAAAAGCAAACGACATCCCACCACTAGCCACTTTCTTAAAGACTTAAAACCTTGGCGCCCCTTTGACTTAATACACTGTTTGAGCAGCCCTACCATCAGTAGTGCAACTTAATTGAGTACAAGTGAGATTGTCATAATTCTGTGGCCTCTGATTATTGTGTACAAGAAAAAAAAAAAAAAAAAAAAAAAAAAGAAAAGATTTTGTTATGGCCTTTCCCGTCTTCCCCTCAAACCAAACCTGCACACACAGTTTGAATGGGGGGTTGTCAAAATTATCTTGCCTAACTTGTTTTGAACTGATTTGATGATAATGTGTTGTTGTCAATAATCAATATAGGGTCATAGGCAAACTAAATGAAGAAATTTGTAACTATAGATTCATGAGTTGTGAATTGGATAGATTTTGGATCAAGAACAGACAATTACCAACCCTAGAATAAATGAGAAAAGAATTCAGTTCTTGACCATCAGAAGTTGTTCCATTCCACCAGCTGATCGATGATGCTACACATGGTGATGCTTTTGCATTAACAGGAAAAAGTCACCCTTAATAAGGAAAGAAGATATCCCTTTTCAACATAACAAACTTATTAGTTGTTTATACCTTTTAGTTCATCATCATCATCAAAGACTACAGTTGATCTTGTTAAGGATGCCACAAGCCATGAAGTGTGTGTGTATAATAATAGTACTACTGTAGACTTTATAAGATTTCCTGGGAGACAATACATGGAATCAAAGTAAGAAAATGATCATGTTCATAAAGGCTGTCTTTAAGACAATTTTTCGAAATCTTTCAAACCCTTTTAATTTTTTTTTTTTTTTTTTTGGTATAATGCATGTCATTGATCGATCAGTTGTTAATCTATGCATATATCTGACTCAAATGCACTAATAAGCTGCAAGCTGCAGGAACAGTGATTTTTAGTTTCTAGTCTCTTGATGACTTTTCCTCTTCATAGGGTATCGTGAGAGAATTGTAGCAGCACTCAAGCACAGTTGCAGTGATGCACCATTTTCTTAGATTTTATGTGTGAAAACCACTGATGATCGATAAAGAAGTTCCTGACAATTCATCTCACTTTGAGCCTAGAAAAATAGAATACTTAAATATATATATATATATATTTATATATATATATAAATTCTTGGATAGTTTCCCATGCACTCTTGTTTTTTCTGGGGGGCAATACGGATTTGAGCCCTTTATTAATATTGTGTCGTTATTTGCTAGGATAGGAGAATCTAAATGGCCGGATGAAAAAACCATTTTCATTTTGTTATTGATAACTAATAATTAATTGCCTAAATTATTTTTATATATAATTGGATTGGATACACCTTCTATTGTCTAAAAAAACATTAATCTCCCTTGACCCCATGAACATAGATTAATCAAATTGTCCGATGTTTTTCTTTGTTTGATCAAGTGAAACTTCTGTAATCTTTGTTGTTTCCGAAGACCACTATATTGCTTATATTTAGAAGGACTTGATGATGGGTGCTCAATATATATAATTTTACATGGATGAAATTGAGGAATAGTTTACTCTACCTTAGCTATAAGTTCCAAGCTTGGAAAAATAAGGAGATGGGTAGCGATTGACAAGCAACCAACGTAAAATTTTACCAAACTTATGACATGAATCATATTAAAAGTCGTGTAAAATTTAGGAAGTTTAACAAATGAGTTTAAATTGAATATGATGCCAAGACACGATCTATATATATATATATAGTAGATATCATTTAATGGAATAAAAGTTTAGTTGGTGTTGTGGTTCATTTCTATATATTCAAGCATAATTGAGAGACAATAAAATGAATATTTTTGCATTGCATTATGATTTCCACAAACAATAATGTAAACATTGTTGTGTTAGTTAACTGCCAAACGATGCTTTCTAATTATATATCCCCAAACAAAAACAACTAACAAGTATAACATTTTGCATTTATAGTAAACCAAAAGGTCCACAAATGTTAAATTTCCAAACTCTTAAAACCAAACTTGAAACGAACTAGAATTAGACCAAACAATTTTGTTGATATATAACCCAAAAATGTAACTTGGACATAATTTGGAAATTGAAAGATGACGACAATGACTATATATATAGGGAGGGTTGCCATACTTCAATTTGGCATTGGCAGGTCATGACAGCGAAATTAGAATGCTTTGCACTTTCAATACATATTCCACGATGATAGTTCTCCTTTTCAAAAAGATATATTAATATTATTTGAGGAATATAACATTTGTAGTTCCCACGTATTATCCACTAGGGATGGATTCAATACTTGAATCATTATTATTATGAGTAAAACACAAGAGGAAGAAATGCACAATCAAAAACAAATAATAAGGAAAAAAACTTGGGAAATTAACATATACTTTCACTTTTCTTGAATTTGGTCATAATTATGAGGATGCTCTTTTGGATGACACAGGATCTTCTGTCCAAGATTTTGTCTGTCTTATTCTGTCTTTATTAAAATTACATCGTAGGGTTCACCAATCTCTTAGTTAGGGTCTAATAATTGTAAAATAATTTTAATGATATTTATGCATTTAGTCCCTATTTTTAATGAAACTACGTAGTTTTAAACGTTAGACAGAATATGACTGAATAAATATTGGACAGAGGATCTGGACTCTCTTTTGGATATTTTGATTGAAAGATCATATATATATATAGGCAGAGAAAGGAAAATGGATGGTGGAGCTATTTTCAATACATTTATAACAAAATTAAGCTTATGTAATTTGCTTGTAATTATTAAAAGAGAAGCCCATGAAAACTACTAATGGTCATTTGCTTTGCCCATGAATTAGGCCCAAAAATAGAGTTTTATATTATGGGTAAATTAAACATCTAATTAAAGTTTTTGTTTTTACAAGTAGTAGAATTAATTTGTAAAAATTATATAAATGGCTAGATTCCTTAACTTAGCTTGATTTAGATTTCAGTTAAATTTGGATGATCATATTATCATATGTAACTTTATGGTGTATTTTTTCAATTAAAATAGAACTTTTATTGATTCTTTTGCTAAGCCAACTTCATATGATTAACTCATTTGATTACAAACTATATAACTTCCTCAAATTTTCCTCAAGTTGTTGAGGCATCTTGATCTATTCTCACTGGTAAATATGGTAAAAAAAGCATAAGAAAAATTTGAAGCAGTTAAAGGCGAAAAGTTTTAAAAAATAAAAAATGCAAAGTTTACAAATTCCATTATTTAAGAAGCAAAATTCTCAATGTTTCCTAAGTGGGCCATAATTGATGAACTTTCAGTTTGGTCAAGTAGTCATTCCAATTTCCAACCCCAAATTAGTCATTAAGAATGAATAGGAATAAGCATAACCTCTATACCAATCAAAACTGCATCATGATATGCCAATTAGTAAAGTATATCAGTGATTTAAAGACACCTAAAATATTTAAATGATAAAATATTTTTTGAAAATGTCAAAGAAAAATTGTTTAAAATAAATAGCTTGACTATATACTTCTCATGTTCTTCACTTGAGCTTATGCTTTAACATGAAAGACACTTTAAAAAAAAAAGACAAGTCAAAGAAATCTTTTTCTCTTTTGGCCAAAAAGTAAAGGATGATAGTATGCTTGATCAAGATAGCTGATTTTCATTTATTAATAATCAAGTTAAGTTTGGCCCCCCCCGCAGAGATTTAGTCCCCAAACGGGTGTGAAACTGGCAATTTATTGAATTTGTTATATTTATTTTGACTTCTAAATCCAAATCGGTGATAGTCACATTATAAATTTGTTAGATTTATTCTGACATTTAAATTCAAATTTGTGTTCGTTATCATTCTATCTTGTAAAGTAAATTCTTTTCCTTCAATCTCGACTCAATTCAGGTGAAGTGAGATTCTCTTCGTCTATCTCCGACCACTCGGAGTCTTTCCATGTAACGCTTTCCCTAAATAGTGTGTATAACTAAGGCGCTATTGAAAAAAAAATACTAATAACTCATCAATTCTTGAACTGAAAATGTCTCCAAATAAACCTTTACGTATCTTTTAAAATTAATGTTCAGAAACGAAAATGAAGACTAGGGTTATCCATAAAACTTCCAAGAAATGTGCGAATATCCCAAAAAATCATTGGTAACACTATCTTTACAGTGAGTTAAAAAATTGTGTTCTTCCCAAGAAAGAAGAAGAAAAAAAAAAACAATGTAAAAAAAATGAAGAGACAGGGGCGCCCAAAGGAGTCGTCGTGGTGTCATGGTCTTCTTGATTCCAGATGATGTGACAATACCCATAAAATGCATGTGAGAGTGATAGAAAAACAAGTTATGATTTAGACTCATGACCCTGACCTTGACCTCTCCTTGTCAGTTTTAGTTTTTCTTTTTTCTTTGTTTCTTCTTCATCATCTTCATCAACTTCTTCACCCCTTTCTTCTTCACTTTCAGTCAGTCAGTCCTAACCACAACGGCTATCATCGATGATCAACCGGTACGATCAAAACTAAAACAATGATGATCGGTTTCGGTCCCCTATTTATACCCTATCAAATCGAAACGTGTCATCAACCCATGATCGAACAGTATCATCAGACATTGTACTTGACTATCATCATCCATCTGACTCAAAAACTACTCTCCTTTTTTTCCTTTCTTTATTGATCATCAATGCTCTTTCTTACTCAACTTTTTAAAGCAAAATTAAATTATGTTTGCTAAGTTATGGTAAAGTAAAACTTATTTTTAATGATCCCTTTCTTTCTTTTGGAATTTTGTAGTTATGATGATCGATCCATCCATTGGTTGGCACTGACTTTCACGTGCACAATTTATTAGTTTTACGTATGACTACCAATAATACTACTATGACTGAAAGAGGGGCTAAGGGCTATAGCCCAGATGAGTAAGGCTGGCTGACAGGGATGGCTTTCTTTTCTTTCTTTTTTTTTGAGGTAGATTTGAACTTTGATTTCGTTTTGATCATGGGGTAAAAGGAACTGAGCAAACGTCTATTTCGATCTGCCTTAGCCTTTATTTAATTCCTTTTGCCTGATCTGTTCTTTTTTTTTTATTTTTGCCCCCCTCCTGATCAATGCATTGATCAATCTTTCTGAGTGTGTTTGTTTTTTCTTTGGATTCTGTTGGCCTAAAGAAAAGGGAACTGCAGTAGCTGGCTTAGCTGCAGCTATACAGTTACTAAAATGATCTTTTCTTTCATGGGTCCATTTCACATTTCCATGTATGTGATTGTATCTGTAATCTGTGTGTGTGTTTGTGTTTGTTAACTGCTGCTACATTCGATAGTATTTATATTCTTGCGTGCATGTACAAGCCTGTGTGAATGGGATCTGTAAATAATGCAATTAAATGTCATGCCATTTTACTAGCAATAGCTGTCACAAAATTACATAATTGTTGTATTACTAATAAACTCCCTTTAGTTATAAACGATTTGTTTAATTACATATAAACCGGTCTTAAATGAACAAAAGAAAGAAGGTTGCTATGTTTGTCTATATGTAAATAACTGATTTTAAATCTGAAAAAGAAAGAAAGTTGTGATACGTTGAAAATATAATATACGTTAAAAATGGTCGTGAAATTTTGTTACAAATTATAATATAAATTACATTACAATATATATAATCAACGACTCTATTTAGTGAAATAAAGTATAAGTTGTTAACTTGTTGTACAACTAAGAGAATTATTTGAAATGAGTTCCTACAGTGTGTTTTTAGTTCAGTTGGACAATAAATAAATGTCTATATAATATAAAAATCAACCTTTTGTATGTTCATGTGAGGCTAAATGTCTATAAAGCTTATAAAAATCAACCTTTTGTATGTTCATGTGAGGCTACTTTTTAAATATATAAATGTCTATATAGCTTATAAGAATCATCCTTTTGTATGTTGTTCATGTGAGGCTACCTTTTAAAGGGTAAAATTGTGGTCTAGTGATCAGTAACATCATAAAGTCAGCACTTAATTCATAAACAATATCTTTATTAACTACGATGTATTTAGAAATTTCATGTAGCATAATCTTTATGCACCCTCGAGAAGTTAGGACAGAAAACAATCTTGGTCTATGTATATCGATCTAATGAGCATCCCCATCAGCCATGCTAAACCTTTGGGATGGATTAATGGAATGGATGTTACTTTGAATTATTGTTAGTTGATTGATAATACTTCAATAACCAAATTAATTGAATGAGGTAAAAATAAGCCTTTGCATTAACAAAGAAATTAAAAACTTCTACTTTTTCTTGATATTACTAGTTTTCTTTTGGTTTTCCTATGGTGCCTTATGGAATCCAGTGCATTATTGCTAGTATGAACAAAAAAATTTATTACAACATTTTGTCATGGTTTTTCCCATTTTTGTTTTTTATTTTATTATATTTGAAAAAAAAGGAAAATTTTATTTAAAATTTTCACTCGATACTTTGGTCGTTACTTTGAATACATTATAAGTATTATATCTGTCTTTAAGTAGTCAGTTCAAACATGGGAGAATGAGGAGAGTTGCATTAAATTGACAACAAAACTATCCACTCTAGTAACATGCATGGATCATATAAATAATATTTTTTATTAAAAAATACTAATGAATAGAAACATATATTGGTCAAAATAAAACACAAATACAAAAGTAAAAAAAAAAAATTATCATTGTTATAAGTCCTCCTTTAATCCCCATTTCTTCTCCACTCTCCATGTAAATAATTAATAGTTTTAGAGAAAAAGAACAAATGAATAAGAAGACAGTATATTGGTATAAATGTAATCCATCTCACAAATTAAATATCAAACTTCCTTTTCTTTAAAGAAAAAACTAAAGAAAATTTTGACTATATAAACTCATTAAGATTGAAATCAATAAATTCAACTTCATCTTGGTAGTTGATCCCTTTAAATTTGCATATTGTCACACAAGAGTCCTCGAATATTATTTCCTTAACATGAATACTATTTTATATAAAAGATTATGGTTGAAAACCTTCAATTAAATGTATCAATTAATTAAATGAATGTAGAAAGAAATTGTTCCACATTTTTAACTATCCTAAATATTAAGACTGAAATGATCAGAAAAATTCAACTTAATTAATATGGTAGTTGATCACCTTAATTTGCATACAAACAAACAACCTAAGCTTAAGGCTTCCTATTCCCTAATCAATGTTGATAATTAAACATTAATATTATGGCACCCCATTTGATACAATAGTATATATTGGTGGGCAACTTGCAAAATATATAAATGTATCAATTAATTTACATGTGCTAAGATATATACTTATTAACTAGACATTAATTATTCAGCATTGTAAGCATTATTGTGAATTAAAAGTCAAAATTCTGCAATGATAAAAAGGTAGATATAAAAGTGCAAGAAATTTAACCAATGAGAGTTAACTTGTGGGTCTAGTTTTTGGTCTCTCCTAAAGCAACAAATTGATCATATATTGAGAAAAATTGAAACATTTATTCAATGAAAGCCAAAAGGTTCTGAAAGTAAAGCCTTATTTATGTAGGCTATAAATATTTGTGGTGCAATTAAATACTGAGGGAGTTCAAATTTTGGATGTTTATAATTTATAAATGTGTACGTTTCTTTCCCACTTGTGCATTTGGTTGAGCTCTTTAATTTTACTAATTAAATTCAAACTTACCAGAGAAAAAAAAAACAGTGTTTCAAATAAATTTCATTTATATATGATCAGTTACATGGATTGGATGCCATATTTGCTTGCTGATTTTTCTCTTTTATTTATTTTTTATTTATTTTTTGTTTGGTATAACTAATATTCTTTTTGTTCATCATGACATGGAATGGAGGAGGAAGATGAATTATTGGATTGGCTTTCTGGCTGCCTAACTCTCAATCAAGGAACATATTCTATAATTGGTTAATTAAGAAAGTGAATAATTTATTGCACTTGTTTTCTAGATCTTTTATTTACTTTATTTTATTTTTTGGTAAAAATGATATTTTATTGATGAAAAATTACAATTCAGCTAAATAGTTGCGAGTTTTCTTGCATTGCTTGTACAAATATAGTTGGAAAAAAAAGTGTTCCAAAACTGAGAAAACAAAGCATCACATGCAAGTTCAACAGTATAAAACTTGCTTCGTAAAACTTTTTGTTGATACACGAGAAGTTATATATACAAAGCAATTGTTGGATGTCTTCGAGTTCTAACAAGTTTTATTTAAGTTGTGCATCAATTTGAATTAATCTTTATGCCTCAATGAATTTATAATTCTCATAGTACTCCAAAGTTAATTCAATGATTATTTCATAGCCAAATTCAATCTCCCAAACACACACACACACACACAAGACACCAAGAACTGCATGCATGGTGCATAATAAACATTCAAATATTACAACTAATTGGAACAAAATTATTGATATCATTAAAAAAAAAAAGAGAGAGAAAAAAGGGTAACCTTAAAAACCTGAAAAAGTTGGATAGAATAGAAGAAGAAGCATAGAGACAAGGGAGTAAACCACTGGTTTTTTAATGCTGGCAAAGCTCACAGCCTCAGCCCTGCAATGACTTTATGGCAGAAACTTTGAAGAGGTAAGGACTTCCTTCCGCTACTACTGCTGGTCTAGTATGCCTATGATCAATAGGGGTGGGGGGGATACTGGGATAGTAGTGATTAAATTAGCAATGGAGTGGGGCAATTGCAAACTGCAAAGCCAAACCCGACAAGCGTGGGGTTGTCTTGTCATGTCAAACTTCAATTTTTAGTGCTCTGGTCTGCTTCCTGCTTTGGCATATTACTACTACTACTAAGTCAAGAAGTAAAAAGAAAAAAAACAAGAAAAATTTGTATTTCATTTCTTCAGTTTCTTGATTTAAATTTGATGTGTATTGGTAGGACTTTGATGGATCCATTATCCTCCATGCATAAGTAGGGTCTTGTTCTTCCCACTTGTGTCATACTTACCATTTTAGTTCAATTCAAGAACACCCCAAATGAAAAATCCACTCTATATCTCCCATATATATATATATTTGTGCTGTTGTTGTTGTTCTTGTGTGTGAATAATATTTATATGTGCAACGTATGAAAATATTGATAAGAAGTATGATATCATATAAAATCGGTTCATGTATATATAAGATGAGATTTATATATGAAACAGATAATTAATTGCGTTTTAAATTAATGAATAGTTTTATATAAACAACTTATTATGCATGAATAAACGTCTTCTATATGAATAAGTTTCATGAGATTTTTTTATCAAACATGTGGGAACACAGTGGCTTTGATGAAATTAATTTTTGCAAAAATTGATTGGGTTTCAAACTGTCAAATCCCATTTAAGTTTCTTTGATAAAAAAATTGATTCGTGTGATTGAAAGTGGATAATCTGTTCTCTTGACAAGTCAGAAACAATCTTATTGGTCTCAAAAATTGGAAATTGGGCTTTCAAATTTTAGTTTGATTATGCTTCGAGCCCACTGTTTTCTTTGTTCCAAAGTCCTTTTTAGGTTGAACAATTCAACCTATCATGTCCTTGTAGTTTAAAATTTCAAATATTTTTGGTAAAATTACCAAAAATCTTATCCACGTTTTCTTAAAAACATTTTTGATTACTAATGACGCAATTTCATCACTTACATTAAAAATAAGCACTACATTGATCATTTTATGTAATTTTGTATATTTTTTTAACGAAAAATATACGCGTGTCATCTACGAACAATGTATATGTACATGCTTTTCGTTAAAAAATCAAATATAATTAATGGAAGGATAAATTTGATACAATTTTTTTAATGTAAATGATAAAATTACATTATTTTCAACGTGAATAATGAAAAATATTTTTTTAACAAATGGGAATGATGATTTTTTTGCAATTTTCTCAATTTTTTTTCATTTCTTTCTTCTTCATTTGGTTAACACATTTAAATTTGACTCAATTTTTTTAACTTGAATGATAAAATTGCATTATTTTCAACGTGAATAATGAAAAATATTTTTTTAACAAATGGGAATGATGATTTTTTTGCAATTTTCTCAATTTTTTTTTCATTTCTTTCTTCTTCATTTGGTTAACACATTTAAATTTGACTCAATTTTTTTAATTTGAATGATAAAATTGCATTATTTCCAACGTGAATAATGAAAAATATTTTTTTAACAAATGGGAATGATGATTTTTTTGCAATTTTCTCAATTTTTTTTTCATTTCTTTCTTCTTCATTTGGTTAACACATTTAAATTTGACTCTCAAACTCTGTTTTTTCTCCTCAATTAGCTATAACATTGTCCAAATATCATGTCGTCTCAAGTTCGATTCTCAGACTTATTCTTTTCTCGATTATTTTATATAAAGTTTAGAGTCAACACATTTTCTTTCTTTTCCCTTTGTAAGATTTAGAGTATCCTTTGAAACAAAAAGAAAAAACTCAACTTAAAAGAGTTAAGGTAATTCTCCAGAGTAATGTAAGCAATGGCAGCTCAGATACACAATTCAAAACTGTCATCCCTTTAATTTCATCTATAAAGATAACAGTATTTCAGCCATTTTGCAGTGCTGAGTTTCAATGAATACAATCATTATAAAAGATCAACCAATGTCAAAATTAGTGCACAAACATTCTAATGGTTAAGAAGAAAATGCATAAGTAAGAACATAATTACATTGTTCAATGCTGATTGACATGGACGATTCAAATATTTTGGAGATCACAAGTACATAATTTCCAGCAAAAAAAAAAAAAAAAAAAAAAACTCATTTGGAAATTACAATTTCGTTGCATGGATGAGCAAAGATTCTGTATCTTCCTCACATGTTCAGCAAAGAAAGCAGTATCTACAGATTTACAAAATTAATCAACTAATGATCAAGAACAAACAGGCTGTTTCTAGCGAATGCATTGCGTATAACGAAGTCAACTATGGCAGCTCTACACTACAGCAATCCCTTTGTATGTAGTTACAATGTAGGAACTTATGACAGTCCCGAAAACTGTTCAACCTTTAGACAATTGCCCAGAACTTCTTTCGGCAAAAGAGAACTGATTCTGATTTCTTTTGAGCATCTTCCAAATGATGCAATTCAACATCCCACAGGAATTTCAAGGCAAGTTCTTTTACTCGTGATATAATTGGTTCTTCATCTCTAATAATAATGAAGCCCTGAAAGCAAAACATTCGCGAATATTTACAATCATTTGGAACAAATCAAGGAAACTTGGGGAGAATTATTTGGTATATCCAACACTAGTGGAACCATGCCATGAATACAAGCCACAAGTACTAGAATTTGTTAAACACATTAGATGCTGCGTTTATTAGGGAGGGAGAAAAGAGGATGCTGCTACACTTGGTCCAAATTTCAAGAGCCACAGATGATAAAAATCTTTGAGGCAGGTCTAAGAAACCAAATGATATATTCTCACAACCTACAAATCACTGTGTTTATTCATCCCATAAGCTAGAGGTGTCTCTATAATTGCTTCAAAATTGTTAAAGAATCGGTTTAGTTTCTGAGGTACAAAAGCTATAGTGGTCAAGCTCCAAGATAATAGCATGCAATGTTGAATAGTTATAAACCTCAACACTGACAAGGATAAGAAATGTGCTTAATATATGGACCTCCTTCATTTTAAGCTCTTGCGAACACCAACCCAGAAAAGGGGAGGGGGAAAGATCTTCTGAAAAACTTGCATTTATGTGGCATAAAGGAAGATCAAGAAATAAAAACCATTTTAAAATGGGATAAGGGTACACCAGCAACCATCAAGTCCACTAATTTTATTCAACTTTCCACTGCTAGGGAATGCAAAGAGAACTCATTAAATAAGTTACCTGAGGTCGTATAATGCGGTCCATCTCCAGCATGATATCCTCAAGTACGCAGCCTTCTCCACGATTTTTGTAGAGAGACAAAAGATGGTTGGAATGCAAGAGGTCATATGTCCGTGGATATGTTGAGAATGGCTCACACCTATCATCTCCAACAAAAGATTTATGTAATACTTGTTCATTGAAGCTATAGTGAAGATTAGTTGTGCTTAAGAATCTGAACCAGCCTACCAGTCATGAAAAGCACCAATGAGACCACGGTCATAAATAGCAGGCAAGGTGTTTTTCATGCCTACAGGAACTATGTTCATCACCCAAACAGGCCACGTATTCAAGGCAACTGCAAATCCACCAAGAAAAGCACTCATGTCCATGACATTGCGTACTTCCTCCTCTGCAATATTCATCAATCTCCAATAATGGCGAACTTGGTCTTGCCAATAGAGTGTGTCTGCCAATGTCATTTCTTGATCGATACCTGAATTAAATACATGAAAAATGATTTCAAAAAATCAATTAAGGTAATAGAAAGACAATTTCACAATCATAGATCTCAGTTGGTGCAAACAACAAATAATGTCATAATTGCTGCCCATCAATCATAGGTAGTATGGCAAACATGACAACTAGAATGGATGGGTAGCACCACAATTAGGATGCTTTACAATCCAATTGTGCATTTGAAAGTTAGCTTCAAGACATGTTACAAAGTTCCAAATTCATCATGGAAAATGTTCAAAAATCCATTCTAAATGCAACCTAAGATTCTCGTCATATATTCCAGTTCTGCCATGTTTGATTCAAATCGTCGTATCTTGGCAGCAAAATATGCAAATGATATGAAACTAGACTCAGAATACTCAAATTGTTGCATTGCATGATTATCCAAATTATCCACAGGAAAACACATCCAAGCAAGAGACAATTAAGGGAAAATTCCCTGTGATGAGATGCTTTTGGTTTAATTATGCTCTTTTTTAAGATAAATCTTCATGTTCAGGAGCAAGCCACAAAGACAACATAGAGAGTACCGACTTCAATAGATATAAAGTATTTAAGCCGATTCGAAGAATGGAGAGTAAGAGTATAAGAAGACTAAATTCATACTAGTCCACGGCAAAGAGAATTGACAGACCTATCCCACTGAGACTCTGAGAGTACACTGAAAGACGTTGTGGCCTCGGAGGGAGTTTCTGAGAATTAGTCGCATTACTCAGGCTTACACAGTTCCCCAAAGGTGTATCCCAAGATGGTTTTGAAGCCTCCTCAACATCACATATTTCTACAAGCTTCAGCTGTGCATTTTGCTGGAGGCATGAATCGTTATCTTGCTTCATCCAGATTGCTGTCTGTATTTTCCGAGCAATGAGCTTCCAGCACATTGCAGTAGTCAGATTTACCAACTTATCCCAAATCAGTGGAAAATCCTTATCCTTTCGATAAGCTGGAGGAGCTGAATAGACAAAATATCCATTTGATCTCAACAGCCGATTCACTTCCTTGATCAGAATACCATCTGCACACGCAGGAAAGAAAATGCTCTCAACTATAGAAAGAAAAATCACAAAAGTTTCGCAATAGAAATTATATTACAGTGTTTTAATCAATAGGAAATATACAACAATAACAACTAAGCATTTATCCAACTATCTGGGGAATCAATAGGAAATATATTGAAGAAAATGTGCAGCTCAAACCAAATCGGGTGATATGACGCTTAGACATTGAAAAACTTTTGATATTGATCCTCTGGTACATAGGAACCATATTACTTCTGCAAACTTAAATATTTGAAAAATGTTGGCACTAGAAAAATCTGGATGTAAATTCCCCCCTCAGCCTCTCAAAACTACCTGTGGTAGAAACAGCTAGATTCTAAGACACATGAAACTGGAAATGCTCTTCAATACTGAATTTTCAAACCACTGGACTGACTTTGCATAGGACCATCATGGTTAAAAAATGCAGTAACACACAAAAACAGAAAGACTGCTAATGTTTTCAATTTCTTTCATTCTCCATTCAGCAAATCATACAGTCTCGAGGTTTAGATTTTTACAGTTGAAACACACAACAAAGGACATTTTGGCACTAAAACAAGCATGGATATCACAATCGATTTCCTGCATATATATTAAGAGAGATTTCTACAAAACAGTAGGGAAGCCACAAGCTTGTTTGATCTATGAATGAGACAATGTAAAACATACTAATAACTAAGAATCACCTAAATTAAAGAGTATGAGCTTTGCATCCAAATACTTCACAAAACATAAATGCTCTTATGTAACTTTGTCTAACTTTACATAATTATGATGTTCCACGGCAATCAAAATTTACCATTCTCATGCCAATCAACGCGGCATCTAGAACAGTGAACCATTTCAAAAGAGCTAGCAGGATATGGTAGCTGTTTTGTGGATAAAGCAGATATCATTGCACCAATTCCGCGCTCCAATGCAAACTGAATCTGATTCTCGTGACCATCTTTGGGAGCAAAGGACATGGTTTGTATATCTAAAGGCAGAAGAAAGGCAGAAAAGCTAGCCACCCCACAACCAACATCCAGTACCTGATATACTCCTGAAGAACGCAGGTCACCTGTTTCATTAGTGGTCATATTCCCTAACCTGCAATGACAACATAATCAAAGCAAAAACAGAAGAGAGCTTCAGAACTTAAATTAAGAACAGAAAGTGCTGCACGAACAAAAGCCTTAGTAGTTGAACTACAGACTAATTGAAATTGTTTACAAAAATCCTTTAATGCTCCAACAATTTACAGTGCCACATGCAACCAAATTTAACAGTATCAATAAGCCAATGAAGATGCATATGAAGGTGTGATACAGTGCAATATACAATAGAGCTCTTTGCACATCAAGAGAACTAACATCGAAATGGAAAGTTATGGAGCCTCCCATTCTTCACTTTCTAAAATAGGACGAGAAGTGCACTAATACTTCCTCTAAATTGAATTGAATGTCTACATCTCCTTTTTGGTATGTCTGGAATTGATGTCCACTTTATTTAAATTGAAAAGGGAAAGATAAATTATGCCTGAAAAAAGTTTGTTTAATTCCATCCTTACTTCTACATGTTAACAGTCAAACAAAAAAAACTGTACGTCTTTGCCACTTTGCTACTTTTACTTTCCTTCCACCTCAACTTCTGCATTTTCTACAAAATGACTCGTCGATTTTCTTACTCCCTACAACCTTGAGCCACTTTTCCTCAGACTGTGTCTTAAAGTTTCCATATGTGTACAAATTGAAGTATGTTTGATGTTAAAATATGATCTCCAACGCTTATGAATTTAAGGATAATTAAAATGCAGAATATGAATGACAAAATGGAAAGCAAATGAAACAAGAAGAAACAATTAGAAGGCAGACTTAAAAGTAATTAAAAACCAAATTGCATTTACCTACAGACTTAAAATGTAAATGAAAAGAATCAAATTGCATTTTACCTCTGAATATACTCAGAAGCACCATTCTTAAAATGAGTACCACCACCCGGAAACCACCACAATTGTTTTTTCTCATGCACCCAGTTTTGTCCTCCTTTAACCTCAGCAAGGTGCGTATGATTCACATTACTTCGCCAAACATAGTCTCGACTGATTGGCCATCTTATAGGTAGCTTATAATCGGCAGGAGGAGGCACTAAACAGAACAAGCGCCTATTAAGCGGAGGGCAATGCCTCTCCAGCTCCTCTTTCCTGGAAAGGTCTAATTTTGGCAATAATTCGTTAATATAGGACGGATTATGGCAGGGAATGTGTTCATTTAATGTCAATGGGCAGACATTGATCCCGGTTTCTGGGATGGCAAGTGGTACTGTCCGATAAGAAAGAGCTACTTTATTTGTAAAGCCAGGGGTTCCTGCAAGCAGAGAAATACAGCATTAGAGGTACATATCTTTGACAGAAATAGAAATACTGTAATGTTAAATTGAGTAAAACACTTCAGGTATCAATATTTCTTGCTTGTTTCTCATAACAGTCTTATCATAAATGAAATAGATCCTATGTGTCTGAAATTAAGCAAGACACATCAGTTCACAAGGATATAAGTGAGAAATAAACTTCACCACCTACTTCTTAGCAATTTAATCTGTGCGGTGAAGTCCAACCCTCCAACACAACATTAACACAAACTCTCATTTTCTCAGACTCCTTTGGGAGCACTATAAACTTTTATAGGAACATTTAAAGCAAGAAACTATCCACTACCCCACCCCAACGACTCTGCGATGAATGGCTACAACAGAATTGACTTCATAAGTTAGAACCACAAAATAGTGTAATTCTAACTATAATCCGTGCATCATTTGACATTGGAACAACACTCGTAATGCAAAATTTGATCTTTTTATTATTCTAAATTCCATTTGAAACTTTCCTTTCCAGAACATAAGCATTGAACCATCCATTAGTTCTCGAACTAAAAAAAACGTGCCATTAAAAAGCCACCATTAGTTAAACTGTCCCAAATCACCAAAACAGCAACCTAATTCTTCCCCCAATCAAACCAAATTGGGTTGACAGTTGACAATCACGGTAGAATCTCTATAAATATCCCGGACTCTGCCACACCAGAGCCTCACAAATCTAAGCTAACAAGTAAAAAATACGCACACAACTTCTCAATTACTGTATAAAATCCACAAGAATTAAGCACAAAGCTTCTTAGATAAGAACAACAACACAATACATTATTGAAAAATTGATCATGTATTTGAACACAAATATACACAATAAGAGAAAGCAAAATTAATCACTAAAACCAGCTAACCAAGGGATGATGACGACGACGACGAAGACGACGCATTGGAAGATTGCAGCTGCTGCTCAACTGGGGCATTGCTAAAATTAACATCACCTCCGGCACCGGAACTGCTCCTGCCAAAAAGTGTGCCGGTGTAGAAAGAACCTATCATTACTAAAAGGGCCACCATTATTATTTGCCCAGTCTTCCAATCAAATGCCCTCATGTTCAAAGCTACATATCCCTGACCCCCCATCCCCATGATATGATTTCTATGTGGGTTGGGTTTTGGCTCAGATTATCAAAGGATTAAGACAGCAACGTTGTTGTGTCCGAAAACATGATTTAGATCTTACTTCCCTCTTTGGAAAGCTTCCCCAGACAGACTGAACAATTTTTTTTTTTTTTCTTTTATTCATTATATATTATTAATAAATAAATTGCACAATTACGTTATTGTCCTTATAAATTTTGACAATTGTCCCACATCGCTCAGTTAACTGATTCGAGAGTAGTATATATTCAGATGGATTTCACTTTGCTGGCACGACCTTACTTGAACAGGATCTGTTCTATAGGCTCGTACCTCTGTATCCTTGACTTCTAAGGAGATAGGAAACCTAGTCTGGTGGATGAGTTGAGACTGTTTGATCAGAGCGTGATTAACGGCTAAATGCCTCGGCACTGCGCTGTAGAGGATCGTTCTTGGCTGGCATTGTTCAGTCAAGGTGGTCAAGCAGTTGTCTGACAGACCTGTACATTTTTGGCACAGTCAAGAGGTGGTTTTGGCCATGTGCAGCAAAAGTAAATTATGTGACAGGCATGATATTGTGCAAAACAATCAGTTTTCATATATACCTTTCTTTTTTTTTTTTTTTTTGATATCTCAGGTTCCTAACACTACAACTCCAGCTGAGGATGTAAAGCGCGGGGATGTGCATGCAATGGGGTACTAATCTTACGGTAGCAGCCCAAGCTGGGTACCAGGGTTAGTCTTCAGTCATCGGTCACCAAGTCATACACCTCCCCACCCGAAGTGTTGACGATGCTCCTCCGAGGAATTCCAACCCCACACGGCCTCACTCCTGCGCACAAGCCACCATAATTTTTCTTCCATAGCGTATGTGCCCCGGGGGAACTTAGAGCATTTCACAAATACTCCTTCTTCACCCATTTAAATGGGTGAAGATTGGTCCAGGTGGGATTCGAACCCTAGTTACCAGGGTGGAATCCCACCTGTGATACCAGTGAGCCAAGCTCAACCGGTTCATATATCCCTTTCTGCCATGAGATTGTGTAATGCAGGACGGCTAACCATTAAGACTGAGACTGTATTATGCACCATTGGTAATCATCAAGACTAGTCTGCTATAGTTGTAAAATAATTCAAGTCTAAGCTGCATTATTTCGATTACTAGCCACTTCAGTTTTTAATGATACGTACACGCTACTCTTAATGTTATACAAGCACCAGCCATAACGCAAATACATGAATTCATCTATACATGTTTATATCCTATCTTGCATTGTTTGGTTTAGATGTGCTAATGTCTTGTGGATTTCAGTCATAAAAGGATGTGATCTGTCTCCTGAAACAAAACCGTGAAGTAAACCTTTTGCTTCTATGCAGCTCCAACCAGGCAGCTTAGCCAGATCTTTAACTTGTATAGTGGTTCTCACAACTTCAACTTCAGCCCATCTCTCTGCACTTGCTTGTATATTACTTAAAAGGGTGTAATAACCAGCGTTATCAGGTTCTAACTCCAGGAGTCTCTCTGCTGCATATTTCCCAACTTTTTTCATCATGTGAACCCTAGAGGCAGCAAGAAGTGGACCCCAAATCCTACTGTCTGGAAAAGGAACCAGTTTTAGAATGACAGCCAAACCTTCGTTAACCCTTCCAGATCGACCCAACATATCAACAATGCAAGTGTAATGGTTTAGATTAGGTTCGATGTCATATTTCCATCTCATTGAGTATAAGATCTTGCAGCCAACACTCAATAGGCCGGAGTGGCTGCAAGCAGATAATAAACTTAATAAGGTGACATCATTTGGTTTTAGTCCTTCCGCCACCATTCTTTCAAACAGTTCTACTGCTTGATGACCCAATCCATGGGCTCCATAGCCCTCAATCATAGTTGTCCATGCAACAAGATCTTTGGCAACCATATGATCGAAACAAATTCTTGCTGCAAAAAGGCTTCCACATCTAAGATACATATTCAAGATGGAGGTTTCCAAGGCTGTAGTGGCACCAGTGGTGTTGACCAATAAGTTCCTTATGATGTATCCATGAACACCTTTACTGAGTTGTATTGCACCCATGTGCGTATAAGCAACAGCAAGAGTCCTCAAATTTTCTGCAGCAGGCTGAATACCGGCAACTAGCATTTTTTTGAACAGTGCAATACACTCTTTAAACAGCCCGTTTTCGATGAACCCCATCATCATAGTATTCCAAGTAATAGAGTTTGGGTGATAAACTTCTTCAAACAACTCAATCGACCTCTGTATTTCACCATGCTTTGCATAAAAGTCCAACAAAGAAGTCCTCAATTTATCGTCACAAAATCCGTTCTTCACAACAAGACCATGTAACTGTGCCCCTTGACATAGAATTCCATCTTCAGCCAAGCCTGCAACAAACATAGTGAGGGTCTCACAGTTAATCTCCACTTGACCTGACATTTCTCGAAAACAATCAACCATCCTACTAATCTCTCCTTTTGAAGAGTGCAAGGACAGCATTATATTCCAAGATGCAACATCCCTCTTATCTAATTGTTCAAAAAGGCTTTCAGCATCATCAAAGCTGTCAACACGGATATACATTTTCAATAATGAATTTTCTATAGATCGATCAAGCAAGAACCCATGTCTAATCATATATCCATGAAGCTGTCTCCCTTCAACCACAGTAGAGCATCCTTGCAACAGAACCAACATTGTTACAGCATTTGGTTCCACCTCATTTTGCATCTCTCCAAACAATCTAAATGCCCCATAAAAATTACCTGCAAAAACATATGCAGAAATCATCGTTGTCCAAGACACCATATCTCTATTAGGCATTTCAACGAACAACTTGCAAGCACCACCGAAACACCCACTCTTAACATAAACCTCAATCATTGTATTGCAAAAATAAACATCACATTCGAAACCCATTTGCACAGCTAAGCCATGAATCATTTTCCCTAACCAAAAATATTTGAAACTCAAAAAAACAGCTTGGTTTATGATTGGAAATGTATAACTATCATGTCCAACACCCATTTCTCTCATTTGCTTGTAAACCAAAAATACAAATTCATCAAGCCCTGCATTAGCAAGGGCTTTGAGGGTTAAATTCCAAACAAACGTGTTGGGTTTTCTCATGGACATCAATATTGCAAGTGAACTTTCAAAATCATTGAATTTTGCATATAAAGATATCAACTTTGGAACAATTTCAAACGGAAGTTCATCATAAACACTCCCATTTGAGACTACAAGATAAGAATGGGCTTGTTTTACAGATTTAAGGTTTTTGCATGAATCAAAGATTGAACAGAGTGGTGGGACTGTGTAACGGTGATAATGGTGAAGTTTTAAGTGATGGGTGCGAAGTAAAAGTACAGAACTTTGGCGGATTGAAGAGTATGGAAACTTGGGTCGTGGTCCTCGTGGAACAGAGGACAAATACAAAGAAAGAAATCCATTGAAACGTAAAAGAGGTATCTTGGATTGGATGGATGATCTTCAACAGTTCAAAGCGAAGGTTTTTTCTCAGGTGGGATTTTGACTGAGAATTTGCTCTGACAGTTATAACTGTCTTTTGCAAACGAAGATGGTGCCTTTTTTTTTGGTTAGAATCAAGTGCACCCGTTTACTTTGTAAGGTCAAAACATAAATTAATTTGGAGAAAAGAGATTTTTTTTTTTTGGTTTTTTCATAAGAAAATGTTTCAAAGAAGTTTGCACTTCCTCAATATTTTATTTTGAGTTTTTGTACCTTCTTGTTGGAGATCTCTATTTTGTGTATTTTATATTTAAATATAAATGAATTTAAATAATTTTTCAAACAAATTTTTTTTTTTTTAACACCGTTCACTAGATAACACCTTACCAATATAGATAGGTCCAAAAAATGATATGAAAATAATCCACAATAGCAAGATTTTGAGTTTTGGTGTTTTCAACTAAAAAACGTGGGTTATTGTCCACAAAAATTGAAGATTTTTCAAAAAAAATTACATTTCTATTTTTTAACACCGTTCAGTACAAAACTAATATAGGTGGGTGCAAAAAAAATGACATGAAAATAATCCACATACACAGTTTTTTATTTTTGCCATTTTTAGTAAAAAAACGTGGGTAATACAAAAATGATGAATTTTCAAAAAATTGACATTTATATTTTTTAACAATTTTTGTTATTTTTGGTTAAAATACGTGTGTTATAACCAATGAAAAATGAAAGATTTGTGAAAAATCTAAATTTCACTTTTTAAGACACTGTTGATTAGAATGCATGTTTGCAATTGAAGTGTGTGTGAAAATCAGTATGGAAAAAGCCAAAATTAACACTTTTTTTACTTTGCCATTTTGACCAAAATACCTATGCTATAACCCATGAAAAATTAAGCTTTGGTTAAAAAATCGAAATTTTACTTTTTATGACACTATTCATTAGAATGTATGTTCGTGATTAAGATGTGTGTAAAAAACATTAGGGAAAAAGACAAAATCAACACGTTTTTTGACTTTGTCATTTCTAAAAAAAAATACATGTGTTATAACCTATGAAAAATGAAGATTTGGTAAAAAAATTATTTTTACTTATTTTAATAATAACCACTAGAATGTTTGTTCACAATTAGGGTGGTTGCAAAAAACGGTACAACAAAAAGTTTAAAATCAATGCGTTGTTTTATATTTGACATTTTTTGTTAAAATACGTGTGTTATAACCCTTGAAAATGGAGATTTGGTAAAAATTTTAATTTTTACTTTTTTTTATAAATTTAGTTAAATACATGTTCACAATCCGGGTAGGTGCAAAAAATAGTACAAAAAAGTCAAAATCATCGCATTTTTTTATTTTTGCCATTTTAGATAAAAATACGTGTGTTATAACCCATGAAAAGTGGAAATTTGGTAAAAAATAAAAATAAAATCTAAATTTCACTTTTTTGACACCGTTCACAAGAATGCATATTCACAATTGAGATGGGTGAACAAATAGATAGGAAAATACCAAAATAGACAATTTTTTTTTTATTTTTCCAATTTTAGTCAAAATACATGTGTTTATAACCCATGAAAAATGGAGATTTGTTGAAAATTTTAATTTTCAATTTTTGTGATAATATTCACTAGAATGCATGTTCAAAATTGGGGTGGGTGCAAAATCGATACAAAAAAATCACACATTTTTTGTTAAAATACGTGTGTTATAATAACTCATGAAAAATAAGAGTTTTCTGAAAAATATAATTTCACTTTTATGACACTAATCATTAGCGTGTATGTTTGCAATTGAGGTGTGTGTAAAAACCCAATAGGGAAAAAGCCAAAATCCATACTTTTTTTTTACTTTGCCATTGTGACCAAAATAGTTGTGTTATAACCCATGAAAAATTAAGTTTTGGTGAAAAATCTTAGTGTCACGTTTTATGACACTATTCATTAGAATACATGTTTGCAATTGAGGTGTGCGTAAAAAATAGTAGGGGAAAAAACCAAAATCAACACATTTTTTTACTTTGCCATTTTTGGCCAAAATACGTGTCTTAACAATGAAAAAAAGGAGATTTTTTTGAAAATTTTAATTTTCATTTTTTTTGCTAATATTTACTAGAATGCATGTTGAAAATTGGGATGGGTGCAAAAAATGATACAAAAAAGTCAAAATAAATGCAATTTTTAATTTTTAGTTAAAATACGTGTGTTATAACTTAAAACCCATGAAAAATCTAAACGTCACTTTTTATGACACTATTCATCAAAAAGCATGTTCTCAATTGAGTTGTGCGTAAAAAAAGGGAAAAAGCCAAAGTCAACACGTTTTTTACTTTGTCATTTCTGAGCAAAATAGGTGAGTTATAACTTATAAAAACTGGAGATTTGGTAAAAATTTTAATTTTCACTTTTTTTAATAATAATGGCTAGAATGCATACATTACTCAGTACTCACTAGTGTTTTTGTTTTATTAAGAGTATAGAGATCCGGCGGCGTCCATGGAGATGGAGGACGACGGCAACGGCAGCAGCAGCAACAGACGAAGAAGAGTAGTATGTGTGACTGGAGCCGGAGGATCAAGCTTCTCCTCTCTCATGATTATACTGTTGTCGGCACCCTTCGACATCCCGGCAGTAATGAGGATCAGAAATATATTCATTTGAAGAAACTCGACAAAGCAGATGACAACCTCAAACTTCTCCGGGCCGATTTGCTGGATTACGACTCCCTGTCTGCTGCAATCAGAGGATGCGATGGTGTATTTCACGTAGCTTCTCCAGTTCCTTACGGTTCTGTTCCCACTCCTGAGGTGGAATTGGTTGAGCGGGCTGTCAAGGGTACTCTCAATGTACTCAAGGCATGTTCTGAAGCACATGTCAAGCGCATCGTAGTTGTTTCCTTTGTTGCTGCTGTTGTAATGAATCCTAATTAGCCTGAAGGTCAAGTTAAAGACGAGAGTTGTTGGTCGGACGGGGAATACTGCAAGACAACAAATAATTGGTATTGTTTCTCCAAGACATTCGCTGAGAGTAAGGCCCTGGAATATGCTAAAGGGAGTGGTCTCGATGTTTTAACCGTGTGTCCATTCCATCACTTGTCTGGGGACCCATGCTTCAACAAGCTGCAAACGCTAGTAGTCTGGCTCTTATAAAGCTGATGAAAGAAGGATGCGAAGAAATACAAAACAGGCACAGGAACATTGTAGATGTACGCGATGTGGCCGAAGCATTACTCTTAGTTTACGAGAGATTCTGAGGAACAATTATCCTGACTACAACTATCCAAAGAGATGGATCTCTATGGAGAGTTTGAGTTCAGATAAATTGCAGAGGCTGGGATGGAGATATAGGGCACTGGAAGAGACAGTGATGGACTCTATGGAAAGTTACAAACGGGTTGGGGTGTTAGACTGAAGAATTTGCATAATGACAGCAGTAATGGTAAATGGAGACGGTCCGATAGATTCTTGGGAGTGGTGGTTTGTAATTGTAACAGTCAGTAATGTTGGTAGTTGAATCATTCATGTGTTGCATAAACGCAGGTGTAGCAAGAGAGAAATAAATTCATTTGCTTGGACTTAAAAAAAAAAACAAAAAAACAAAAAAAAGCACTAGAATGCATGTTCAGAATTAGGGTGGGTGCAAAAGATGGTAAAAAAAAGTCCAAATCAAATTATTTTTAGATTTTTGTTATTTTTTGTAAAAATACTTTTGTTATAATCAATGAAAAATAGAGATTTGGTGAAAATTTTTATTTTAACTTTTTCGATAAAATTTAGTAGAATGCTTGTTCACAATTAGGGTGGGTGCAAAAAAAGTCAAAATTAATGCGTGTTTTTATTTTTGCCTTTTTTGGTTAAAATACGTGTGTTATAACCTTGAAAAATGGAGATTTGGTAAAAAAAAATTAATTTTCACTTTTTTGATAAAATTTAGTAGAATGCTTGTTCACAATGGAACAAAAAAGTCAAAATCAATGCATTTCTTTATTTTTGCCATTTTTGGTTAAAATACATGTGTTATAACCTTTGAAAAATGGAGATTTGGTAAAACAATGGCTCTATTTTGTTGTTACTTTTTTTGGATTTATTTCACAATTATAAAATACTTTGTTTGTTTTCTTTAATTTTTCTACAAAACTTTTTAGAACTAAAAATGATGCTACAGTAATTATTTTTGCTATAGTATTGTTTATAAATAAAATATTAATTTTAAATTTTAAATTTTAATAATAAACAATTCTTTCTAGGCTTTGTTATTGCCAGAGCAACTATTAGCTTCCAGAGCAATAAATCACACGTCTTCCAATTTTACCCTTAATCAATCAACTATTTTATCTTTTCTCTATTTATCAAGACAGCTCATCTTTATCTTCTTTCTACCTTATCAGTACAACTTATCAATTCTTTATATCATCTTCCCGTAACTTCTTCTTTCTTCTCCTTTATCTTTTCTTACAAAAATAATATGACACTTATTTCTATTAATAGTTTTTATTATTTTCTCAATTAAATTATAAAATATTTACCAATATATACTTCAAAAAATTTAGGCTCCATTTGTTTACCGTTGTTTTAGTGTTTTATTTCACAAATTCAATTTGATTTATCTGTTTTGTTCATTTTTTTTATCAAAATTTTAAAGAAAAGAAATAATTTTACAATAATTATTTTTAATACAACGTTTTTTTTATATTTTTATAAATAAACTATTACATTTAAATTTGACTTTTAATTTTTTAATAATAAAAAATTCTTCCAAAAACTTTTTTTACCAAATAAACTCATAAAATATTAATTCAAATTTGAAATTTAAATTTTATTGATAAAAAATTCTCGAATATAATGTCTACCAAAACAAACTCATCAATCCAAACACCTTCAAAATATTTATTTTTTATAATAAGTCTCAACAAAAAAATTCTACTATAAAACTAAAAAAATACTCTATCCAATGTGAGTTATATTTTTTGTTAAAATACTAAACATAAACATATGGCAACTATAAATTATTTTTTTTAATAACGGTTCTCATACTAATATTTTATCAAAATAATTCGCATAACTTAAAAGGAAGACACCATCATATATATATTTCATGTATTTTTTATGCTACAATTTAATTCATAATTTTTAAATAATAAAACAGCAACAAATTTTATTTTAGAATGTGGATGCATATATTCACTTCTATTTTTATTCTGAGCAATTTTTTTCCTTGTGATCTATTATCATTTTGAAATGTTAATTTGCTTATAATATAATTAAGGCAACAAGAATTTTTTATTATCAAAATTTTAAAATTTAAACTGAAATTAATATTTTATGAGTTTATTTTCAGTAAAAAATATCTTAGGAAGAATTTTTTATTATTAAAAATTTAAAAGAAAAATTTAAATTTAATAATTTATTTATAAAAAATGACAAAAATAATTACTGTAACATTATTTTTTTTTTATTTTACAAATTTTGATAAAAAATGGACAAAAAAAATAAATTTAATTTATGAAATAAAACACTAAGATAATGGTAAACAAATGGAGTCTAAATTTTTTGGCGTATATATTGGTAAATATTTTATAATTTAATTGAGAGAAAAATAAAATCTATTAATAGAAATAAGTGTCATATATATTATATAATTTTTTTCTTATAATTTGAGGGTGAAAATAAATATTATATTAATAAAAATTTGGGAGAAAATCAGTTTAAAGGAGAAGAAAACAAAAGTTAGGGGAATATGCTATATAGAATTGATAAGTTGTAATGATAAGGTAGAAAGAAGATAAAGATGAGTTGTAGAGATAAATGAAGAAAAGATAAAGAGTTGATGATTAAGGGTAAATTTGGAATCTGTGGTAATTTATTGCTCTGGAAGCTAATAGTTGCTCTGGCAATAACAGCAGCCTTCTTTCTAAAATAATTCCCACCAAAACAAACTAATAAAATATTAATTCAAATTTAAATTTCAAACTTTTTATCAATAAAATAATCTCTTATACAAATCCCAACAAAACCAAATTATTAATCCAAACACTCCCAAAATATTTCTTTCTTATAACAAATCACAAGAAAAAAAATTTCATAATAAAATCCAAAAACACTTCATCCAAACGGAGCCTTATATAATTTTCACTTTTTTGATAAAATTTAGTAGAATGCATGTTCACAATCAGGGCAAGTGTAAAAAATAGTACAAAAAAAGTCAAAATCATCGCATTTTGGGGATTTGCCAAGTTGGATAAAATACGTGTGTTATAACCCATGAAAAGTGGAAATTTGGTAAAAAAAATATAAAAATAAATAAATTTCACTTTTTTGACACCATTCACAAGGATGCATGTTCACAATTTTTTTGATAATATTCACTAGAATGCATGGTAAAAATTGGAGAGGATTCAAAAGCAAGACAAAAAAAGTCAAAACCATTGCCTTTTTAGATTTTTTTTTCCATTTTTTTTTTAAAATATGTGTGTTATAACCCATGAACAATAAAAGTTTTCTGAAAATTTCAATTTCACTTTTTATGATACTTTCATTAGAATGCATGTTCGCAATTAAGGTATGTGTAAAATGGAAATGTATATTTTTTAAAAAAATTAACATTTTTCATGGGCACATTTTGAGGTTGAAAATGGCAATACTCAAAAACTAGCTATTTCGGGTTGTTTTTATATCATTTTTTCCACCCACCTATATTGTTAATGTGTTATTTAGAGAATGGTGTTAAAAATAGAAATGTAAATATTTTCCAAAAGCATCATTTCTCGTAGGCTATAACCCATGTTTTTTGGCTGAAAATGCCAAGATTAAAAAACTAACTATCGTGGACTATTTTCATGTAATTTTTTGCACCCACCTATCTTGGTTATGTACTATCTAATGAACATTGTTAAAAAAAATTGAAATGTATATTTTTTAAAATATCATCATTTTTTGTGTTACCCACGTTTTTAAGGTGAAAATGAAAAAACTCAAAATCTTGCTATTGTGGATTATTTTTCGTGTCATTTTTTGGACCTACCTATATTGGTAATGTGTTATCTAGTGAATAGTTTCAAAAACTAAAAATAAATTTTTTTAAAAAAATCACATTTTTTGTGGGATATAAACCCACGTTGTTTGGCTTAAAATGGCAAGACTCAAAAATTGGCTATCGTAGACTATTTTCATGTCATTTTTTACACCCACTTATATTGGTAATTTATTTTCATGTTATTTTTTGCACCCACCAATATTTGTTAGGTGCGATATAGAAAATGTTGTTTTCATTCCTACACCGACCTTTATTGGTAATGTGCTATCTGTTGAACAATGTTAAAAAAATAAAAATATCATTTTTTTAAAAAAAATATATCATTTTTCGTGAACTATAACCCACATTTTTTGGCTGTAAATGGTAAGGCTAAAAAACTGGCAATTGTGGAATATTATTATGTCAAATTTTTGAACACACATATATTGATAATGTGCTATTTAGTAAACAGTGTTAAAAAATGGAAATATAAATTGTTTGAAAATCATCATTCTTCGTGAATTATAACCCCCGAGTTTTGGCCTAAAATGGCAGAGTTAAAAAATTTGTTATTGTGGAATATTTTCATGTCATTTTTTTCTCCCACCAATATTGGTAATGTTCTATTTATTGAACAGTGTTAAAATAATAGAAATGCAATTTTTAAAAAAAAATCATCATTTGTTATGGGCTATAACCTACGTTTTTTGGGTTGAAAATGGCAAGATTCAAAAAATTGGCTATTGTGGATTTTTTCATGTAATTTGTTGCACGCACATATATTGATAATTTTATATCTACTGAAATTTGTTAAAAAATGGAAATGTATATTTTTTTTTTGAAAAATCATCATTTTTCGTGGGCACGTTTTTGGTTTGAAAACAACAAGACTCTAAAACTAGCTATTTTTGATTGTTTTCATCTCATTTTTTAAACCCAATCTCTATTGGTAATGTGTTATTTAGTGAATAGTGTTAAAAAATAGAAATATAATTTTTTTTATAAAAATCATCATTTTTCGTGGGTTATAACCCACATTTTTTGACTGAAAATGGTAAGACTCAAAAAATGACTATTATTGATTGTTTTAATGTCATTTTTGGAAACCACCTATATTGGTTATGTACCATCAAGTGAACGGTATTAAAAAAATTGAAATGTAACTTTTTAAAAAAATCATCATTTTTCGCGGACAATAACATACGTTTTTTAGCTGAAACAAAACTCAAAATCTTGCTATTGTGGATTATTTTCGTGTCATTTTTTGGAACGACCTATATTTGTAATGTGTTATCTAGTGAACAGTGTTAAAAAATTAAAAATATAATTTTTTTGAAAAATCAAGATATAAACACATGTTTTTTGGGTTAAAATGGCAACACTCAAAAACTAGCAAGTGAGGACTGTTTTCATGTCATTTTTTAAACCTACCTATATTGTTAATGTGTTTTCATGTTATTTTTTACACCTACATATATTAGTAATGTGCTAGCTTGTAAACGTTGTTTTTATGTCATTTTCTACACCCACCTATATTGGTAATCTGCTATCTATTGAATGGTGTTAAAAAATAAAAATGTAAATTTTTTTAAAAATCATAATTTTCGTGGACTATAACCCACATTTTTGGGCTGTAAACGGCAAGGTTCAAAAATCAAAAATTGACTATTGTGGAATGTTTTAATGTCAAATTTTTTAACACACATATATTGATAATGTACTATCTAGTGAACAGTGTTAAAAAATAGAAATGTAATTGTTTGAAAATCATCATTTTTTGTGAGTTATAACCTACGAGTATTGGGCCAAAATGTCAGGGCTCAAAAACTTGATATTGTGGAATGTTTCAATGTAGTTTTTTGCACGCACATATATTGATAATTTGATATCTAATAAAAGGTGTTAAAAAAACAGAAATATGCACTTTTTTAGATTGAAAACGACAATACTCAAAAACTGGCTATTTTTTATTATTTTCATGTCATTTTTTGCACCCACCTATATTGGTAATGTGTTATTTAGGGAATGGTGTTAAAAAATAGAAATATAATTTTTTTAAAAATCATCATTTTTCGTGGGCTATAACCCATGCTTTTTGGTTGAAAATGTTAAAACTCAAAAACTGACTATTGTGAACTGTTTTCGTGTTATTTTTTGCACCCGCCTATATTTGTTATGTACTATCTAGTGAACGGTATTAAAAATTTTAAATATACATTTTTCTAAAAAATTATCATTTTTCGTGGATAATAACTCACGTTTTTTAGCTAAAAACGACAAAATTTAAAATCTTGCTATTGTGGATTATTTTTGTGTTATTTTTTTGACCTACCTACAATGGTAATGTTTTATCTAGTGAACGGTGTAAAAAATAAAAATATGATTTTTAAAAAAAATCATCATTTCTCATGGGATATAAACCCACGTTTTTTGGGTTAAAACGACAAGACTCAAAAACTGGCTATCGAGGACTATTTTCATGTCATTTTTTGCACCTACCTATATTGGTAATGTGTTATCTAGTAAACGTTGTTTTCATGTCATTTTCTACACCCACCTATATTGGTAGTGTGCTATCTATTGAATAGTGCTAAAAAATAGAAATGTAATTTTTTAAAAAATAAGCATTTTTCGTGAACTATTACCCATGTTTATTGGTTGTAAATGGCAAGGCTCAAAAACTGGCTAATGTGAAATGTTTTCATGTCAAATTTTTGAACACACATATATTGATAACATGCTACCTAGTGAACACAAAAAATAGAAATGTAAAATTTTTTAAAATCATCATTTTTGTCAGTTATAACCCACGAGTTTTGACCTTAAATGTCAAGGCTAAAATGCTAGATGTTGTATAATATTTTCGGTCATTTTTTTCACCCAATAATGTGATTTGTTTACATGCATTCAAGTTAATATTGTCTTTTTTTTGTTGGCTAATCATCCCGATTCGGGGGGGCGCCACTCCCGATTTTATTGATATAAAAAAAGTTACATAATAGCGGAAATATCCTCACCATTAGTACATAAGAAAAAGCTATAAAATGGGAGAACTCCTCCCTTATATTATCGCACCTATGTCTAAACTTTCAGCAATAAAATCGAGTAGAAGTACTTCCACCTTTACATAAATGATGGTTTGTTAAGTTTGAAGATATTATAAAGGCCGTCAAATGACTAATAGCCTTTATAATATTTCAAACTTTACTTCTCACCGCAAGCAATAAACCAGAAGGACTCCTCCTTTACATATGAGATAGATGCATGTGTGATATTCACATTCAAACTAGCACCCTTCTAAAGAAACAAAAAACTCCTACTATTGCATCATTTTCACCAGGAGTGATATGGACAAAAGATGACTAAGTGACGGGGGTCTCTCAGTCATTGATGCATTATGATATAGCAAAAACAAACATATTTAATATGGCTCTTATGACTTGTGCATTATGATTGTAAACAGATTAGAAAGCAAGTTTATGATCTGAATGCACATAAAAATATGTAATAAGCAAGTTAATATTGTAAGAAAACTAGAAATTAAAATTTCACCAAACCTCCATTTTCATGGTTTAGAGCACACGTATTTTGGTAAAAAATGACAAAGTCAAAAAACTTGTTAATTGGGTATTTTCCTTTGTATTTTTTTCACCCACCAATTGTGAACATGTATCCTTGTTAATGGTATAAAAAAAAGTGAAATTTAGAATTTTTTAATCAAATTTTCAGTTTTCCAGTCTATAACTCAAGTATTTTAGCCAATAATGGCAAAATCCTAAAATGCATTGATTTTTACTTTTTTGTACCAGTTTTTGCACCCACCTCGATTGTGAATATACATTCTAGTGAATATTGTCAGAAAAGTGAAAATTAAATTTTTTAGCAAACCTCCATTTTCATGGATTATAGCACACATATTTGATCAGAAATAGCAAATTCAAAAAACGTGTTGATTTTTATTTTTTTCTAGTGTTTTGTCACCAATCTCAATTGTGAACATGCATCATTGTGAACGGTGTCAAAAAATAGTGAAATTTATATTTTTAACCAATATTCTATTTTTCATAGGCTATAACTCACGTATTTTGCCAAAATGGTAAAATTCTAAATCGCCTTGATTTTGACTTTTTTGTATCATTTTTTGCACCCCCACCTCAATTGTACACATGCATTTTAGTGAATACAGTAAAAAAAGTGAAAATTAAATTTTCACCAAATCTTTATTTTCATTGGTTATAACACACGTATTTTAGTAAAAATATGGCAAAATAAAAAAAAACATATTTATTTTGGGTTTTTCCCTGATGTTTTTCCACCAACCTCAATTCTAAACATGCATTCTTGTGAATGGTGTCAAAAAATTGAAATTTAGATTTTTTTAACCAAATTTCTATTTTTCATTGGCTATTACTTACGTATTTAAATCAAAAAAGGTAAAATTCTAAAATGCATTAATTTTGACTTTTTTTATACCATTTCCCCCCACCTCGATTTTGATTATTCATTCTAGTGAATATTGTCATAAAAAGAAAATTAAAATTTTAAGCAAAGCTCCATTTTCATGTGTTATATAACACACGTATTTTGGTAAAAAATGACAAAGTAAATAAACGTGTTAATTTTGACTTTTTTCTTGATATTTTTTTCGCCAACCTCAATTGTGAACATGCATCCTTATAAAGGGTGTCAAAAAAAGTAAAATTTATAATTTTTACAAAATTTTCATTTTTCATAGGCTATAACTCGCGTATTTTAGCCAAAAATTAAAAAAATTACTAAAACGCATTGATTTTGACTTTTTTGTACCATTTTTGCATCCACCTCAATTCTGAACATACATTCTAGTGAATATTGTCAGAAAAAATGAAAATAAAAATTTTCAACAGACCTTCATTTTCATGGGTTTACACATATTTTGGTCAAAAATGGCAAATTCAAAAAACAAGTTGATTTTGACTTTTTTGTTGATATTTTGTCACTAACCTCAATTGTGAATATGCATCCTTGTGAACGGTGTCAAAAAAATTAAAATTTAGATTTTTTTTTTACCAAGTTTTCATTTTTCATGTGCTATAACTCATGTATTTTAGCCAAAAATATCAAAATCTAAAAACACATTGATTTTGACTTTTTTGTACCATTTTTTGCACCCACCTCGATTGTGAACATGCATTATAGTGAATAGTGTCAACTAAAATTTTTGGCTAAACTCCATTTTCATGGGTTATAACACACGTATTTTGGTAAAAAATGGCAAAGTAGAAAACTTGTTTATTTTGACTTTTTACCTGATGTTTTTTCACCAACTTTAGTTGTCAACATGTATCCTTGTGAATGGTGTCAAAAAAGTGAAATTTTGATTTTATTTTTTTTAACAAATTTCCATGGATTATAACTTACGTATTTTAACCGAAAAAGGCAAATTTCTAAAATGTGGTGATTTTGATTTGTTTTGTGCCTTTTTTGCACCCAATTTGATTGTAAACATGCATTCTAGCGAATATGCTCAAAAAGTGAAAATTAAAATTTTCACCAGAACTCCATTTTCATGGGTTATAACACACGTATTTTGCTTAAAAATGGAAAAGATAAATTTGTTTTGTTGATTTGGCTTTTTCCCTGGTATTTTTTCACCAACATCATTGTGACCATGCATCCTTATGACCGGTGTCAAAAAAAGTGAAATTTAGATTTTTTTAACAAATTTCCAATTTTCATGGGCTATTAACTCACGTATTTTGGCAAAAATAGCAAAATTCTAAACCACGTTGATTTTGACTTTTTGTGCTATTTTTTGTACCCAGCTCGATTGTGAACATTTAACACCGTTCACTAGATATCAAATAATCAATATATGTGGGTGCAAAAAAATACACCAAAACAATTCCAGAATAGCCAATTTTTAAGTCTTGCCGTTTCAACCCAAAAACCGTGAGTTTAACCAATGAAAAATGTTGATTTTTTAAAAAAATTTGCATTTCTAATATTTTAACAGCGTTCACTAGATAGCACATTACCAATAATGTTGGGCGAAAAAAATGATATGAAAATATTACACAATAGCAAGTTTTTGAAACCTGTCATTTTGGGGTAAAACTCGTGGGTTATAACTCACGAAAAATAATGATTTTCCAAAAATTTACATTTACAATTTTTTAACATTGTTCACTAGATAGCACATTATCAATATATTTGGGCTCAAAAATTTGACATGAAAACATTTCAGAATAGCCAGTTTTTGAACCTTTTTGTTTATAGTCCACGAAAAATGATGATTTTTAAAAAAAATAAATTACATTTCAATTTTTTTAACACCGTTCAATAGATAGCACATTACCAATATAGGTGAGTGTAGAAAACAATATGAAAACAACGTTTACTAGATAGCACATCACCAATAAAAGTAAGTGCTAAAAATGACATGAAAACCGTCCCCAATAGCCAATTTTTGAGTCTTACCGTTTTAAGCCAAAAAATGTGAATTTATATCTCACAAAAAACGATGATTTTTCAAAAAAAATTATATTTTTACTTTTTTAATACTGTTCATTAGATAACACATTACCAATATAAGTATGCCCAAAAAATGATACGAAAATAATCCACAATAGCAAAATTTTGGGTTTTGTCATTTTCAACTAAAAACATGGGTTATTGTCCATGAAAAATGATGATTTTTTAAATTTTTTTTAACATCGTTCACAAGATAGTACATACCAATATAGGTAGGTGCAAAAAATGACACAACAACAGTCCACAATTGTCAAATTTTGATTCTTCAAACATGGGTTATAGCCCACGAAAAATGATGATTTTTAAAAAAATTACATTCTATTTTTTAACACCATTCACTAAATAACACATTACCAATATGGGTTAGTGCAAAACATGACATGAAAACAATCCAAAATAGCTAGATTTTGGGTATTGCCGTTTTCAACCTAAAACGTGCTCACGAAAAATGATGATATTTCAAAAAATATACATTTTTATTTTTTTAACATCGTTCTCTAGATATTTTAACACCATAGCCAGTTTTTGAGTCTTACCATTTTCAACCCAAAAAATGTGGGTTATAACTCACAAAAATGATGATTTTTTGAACAAATTACATTTTTATTATTTTAACATCATTCACTAGATAGCACATTACCAATATAGTTGGACAAAAAAAATGTCATGAAATATTCCACAATAACAAGTTTTTTAGCTCTACCGTTTTGGGTAAAAAATGTGGGTTTATATTCCACGAAAAATGAGGATTTTTCAAAAAAAATTATATTTTTTAACACAGTTCACTATATAACACATTACCAATATAAGTTGGTCCAAAAAATGACACAAAAATAATCTACAATAGAAAGATTTTGAGTTTTGTCGTTTTCAACTAAAAAACGTGGGTTATATTGTCCACAAAAAAATGTTGATTTTTAAAAAAAATTACATTTCAATTATTTTAATACCATTCATTAGATAATGCATAACCAATACAGGTGCATGCAAAAATTGACATGAAAACATTCCACAATAGTTAATGTTTGAGTCTTGACCTTTTAAGTAAAAAAAAAAAACACGAGATCTTCTATTCAAGATTTTGTCTGTCTTATTCTATCCTAATTAAAACTACGTCGTAAGGTTCACTAATCTCTTAGTTAGGGTCTAATAATTTTAAAGTAATTTTAATGATATTTATGCATTTAGTCTGATACGAAATCATGTGTGATCACATATTCCGGAAAATCCAAGGTACTTGTTCCAATTGTTAAAGATGAATCTCATGTATGGAGGCCTGGAATAAGACGGAGAATAAGCCTCATGTTAGTCCCAAGGAGGTCCGAGACTCAAAAATGGGATAACAAAGGAACTCATGACAAGAGGAGTCAAATATTGTTTGCTGAGAGATTCTGCCACATTTTAGTAATATGCCTATATCTCTCTCAATTTAACTCGGAATGGATTGATTCTAGCGGCATTAGAAAGCTAAGATCCAGAGCTAAAACTTTTCTATTTTTCAGTTTCCCAGATTCAGAAGGGATCAAGGTGAAAACACGCCGTGAAGTTGCACGTCATGTCCTGACGCGGACAATTTCGGGATTTTTAGTTTTTCATTAATTTGTGTTTTAATAAGATTAAGTCCAAATGTTAATTATGGGCTTATTAATTTCGTGATTAATTAGTTAATTACATGGCCCAAATTATCTTGCCATTATGGGCTTAATGGATCTTTAATTCATTAAGGGTAGTTTTTAGGAAACATGATTGGCAATTATCCCACATCGGGAAAATACCAAACATTGACACTTCTTGTAGCCTATTTAAAGGACACACTCCATACGTTTTGAATGGAGTAGAATTTTGAGAAATAAAACACAGAGTTATTTTTTTTATGTGAGTTGTTTTCTTGAGGAGGGAATTCCAATTTACATTGTGGGTTTTAGTTCCTGAGGAGGGGATTAAATCTTACGCGACTGTCTCGTTGTTTGTTGGTGAGGAGCCATCAAATAATTGTGCATACTGTTATCCTACAGAGATAGGGTGATTCTACCAGTCCAAATTGATTTACGAAAAGATCGTGGATGCTATTCCGCAACAACTATCAATCTACGTGAGGAGCGTGATGAGATCGTTATGAAGTGGTATCAGAGAATTGACGATCTCACCACGCTCCTCACGTAGATTGATAGTTGTTGCGGAATAGCGTCCACGATCTTTTCCTAAATCAATTTGGACTGGTAGAATCACCCTATCTCTGTAGGATGACAGTATGCACAATTATTTGATGGCTCCTCACCAACAAACAACAAGACAGTCGCGAAAGATTTAATCCCCTCCTCAGGAACTAAAACCCACAATGTAAATTGGAATTTCCTCATCAGGAAAACAACTCACATAAAAAAAAACAACTCTGTGTTTTATTTTCTCAAAATTCTACTCCATTCAAAACGTATGGAGTGTGTCCTTTAAATAGGCTACAAGAAGTGTCAATGTTTGGTATTTTCTCGATGTGGGATAATTGCCAATCATGTTTCCTAAAAACTACCCTTAATGAATTAAAGATCCATTAAGCCCATTACATGCCATTATCATGCAAGATAATTTGGGCCATATAATTAACTAATTAATCACGAAATTAATAAGCCCATAATTAACATTTGGACTTAATCTTATTAAAACACAAATTAATGAAAAACTAAAAATCCCGAAATTGTCCGCGTCAGGACGTGACGTGCAACTTCACGGTGTGTTTTCACCTTGATCCCTTCTGAATCTGGAAAACTTCAAAACAGAAAAGTTTTAGCTCTGGATCTTAGCTTTCTAATGCCACTGGAATCAATCCATTCCGAGTTAAATGGAGAGAGATATAGGCAGATTACTAAAACGTGGCAGAATCTCTTAACAAACAATATTTGACGCCTCTTGTCATGAGTTCCTTTGTTATCCAATTTTTGAGTCTCGGACCTCCTTGGGACTAACATGAGACTTATTCTCCATCTTATTCCAGGGCTCCATACATGAGATTCGTCTTTTAACAATTGGAACAAGTACCTTGGATTTTCCGGAATATGTGATCACACATGATTTCGTATCATTCCCTTCCACTTGAAAAATATTTGTCCTCAAATCTTGTGGATTGGTAACAAGAGAATTCATCACAAAACCTGAAAAATTGTCAAGACAAAAAGGCAAAATATATGGAAATTCACACTCATTATTTTTCTCCTCTTTGCCTTTTTCTACAAACCCTAATAAAGCTTCCTCCAATATGGGTGAGTGAATTTCTTGCAAAGAAGCTTCATCTTCCTTGGATTCATTCTCCTCAATGGTAGGCTCAATATCCTCCAAAATAACCTTTGGTCATGGCATATCCGAAAGAAATTCGTCGTCACCTTCGAGCTCAATAATGATCTCTTCAATTGTGTTTGCCACAATTGGTTGTGGAATGGCATCATCCCATGCCCATGTAGAAGGATCACCAATAACATAAGATTTTGGATCTTTAAATTTAGCAACCCCATCAACAATAACAACTTTCAATTGACTTGCACATTTAATCTCAGTATAACCATATCCAAGACATGTACCACATCTAGGGATCTTTGGTTTGGGATTTTTCAAGGCATGTAAAGCATCCCTACATTCTTTCTCAAGTTCAGCATCAGTTTTAAGAGGTAAGGAAGATATATACCTCTGCACTTCTTCATATTGTTTTTCCCAACTCAAATCACTCCATGCTAAAGCAACACCCATGTCATAATATCCAGATATATTCAATCCAATTTCCAACCAGAGCAATTCTCACAATTTCAATGAAACAAAAACAAAAGATATAATTATTGTAACCTTATCACAATAATCAAATCATGCAAGGCTGCGAATAACAACAATTTAGGATTTCAATTTTAAGGTAAAACTAAAAAACCTGATTTCGAAAATCCCTTGAGCTCTGATACCACTTGATAACGATCTCACCACGCTCCTCACGTAGATTAATAGTTGTTGCGGAATAGCGTCTACGATCTTTTCTTAAATCAATTTGGACTGGTAGAATCACCCTATCTCTGTAGGATGACAGTATGCACAATTATTTGATGGCTCCTCACCAACAAAAAACGAGACAGTCGCGTAAAATTTAATCCCCTCCTCAGGAACTAAAACCCATAATGTAAATTGGAATTCCCTCCTCAGGAAAACAACTCACATAAAAAAAAACAACTCTGTGTTTTATTTTCTCAAAATTCTACTCCATTCAAAACGTATGGAGTGTGTCCTTTAAATAGGCTACAAGAAGTGTCAATGTTTGGTATTTTCCCGATGTGGGATAATTGCCAATCATGTTTCCTAAAAACTACCCTTAATGAATTAAATATCCATTAAGCCCATTACATGCCATTATCATGCAAGATAATTTGGGCCATGTAATTAACTAATTAATCAAGAAATTAATAAGCCCATAATTAACATTTGGACTTAATCTTATTAAAACACAAATTAATGAAAATCTAAAAATCCCGAAATTGTCCGCGTCAGGTCGTGACATGCAACTTCACGGTGTGTTTTCACCTTGATCCCTTCTGAATATGGAAAACTGCAAAACAGAAACGTTTTAGCTCTGGATCTTAGCTTTCTAATGCCACTAAAATCAATCCATTCCAAGTTAAATTGAGCGAGATATAGGCAGATTACTAAAACGTGGCAGAATCTCTCAGCAAACAATATTTGACTCCTCTTGTCATGAGTTCCTTTGTTATCCCATTTTTGAGTCTCGAACCTCCTTGGGACTAACATGAGGCATATTCTCCATCTTATTCCAGGCCTCCATACATGAGATTCATCTTTAACAATTGGAACAAGTACCTTGGATTTTTCGGAATATGTGATCACACATGATTTCGTATCATAGTCCCTACTTTTAATAAAACTACGTAGTTTTAAACGTTAGACATAATAGGATTGGATAAATATTGGACAGAGGATCTGGACTCAAAAAAATATGGGTTATAGCCCACGAAAAATGATGATTTTGAAAAAAAAAATTGCATTTATACTTTTTTAACACCATTCGCTAAAGAACACATTACCAATATAGGCGGGTGCAAAAAATGACATGAAAACAATCCAAAATAGCCAATTTTTGAGTATTGTCGTTTTCAACCAAAAACGTGCTAACGAAAAATGTTGATTTTTCAAAAATTATACATTTTAGTATTTTTAGCACCGTTCACTAGATATCATATTATCAATATATGTGTGTGAAAAAAAATACATTAAAACAATCCACAATAGCCAATTTTTTGAGTCTTGCCATTTCCAGCCAAAAAAACATGGGTTATAACGCACAAAAAATGATGAACTTCTGAAAAATTTTGCATTTCTATTATTTTAACACCATTCACTAAATAGCACATTACCAATAACATTGGACAAAAAAAGATATGAAAATATTACACAATAGCAAGTTTTTGAGCCCTATCGTTTTGGGGCAAAACTCATGGGTTATAACTCATGAAAAATTATGATTTTTAAAAAAATTACATTTCTAGTTTTTTAACATTGTTCACTAAATAGAACATATCAATATATGTGGGTTAAAAAATTTGACATGAAAACATTTCAGAATAGCCAGTTTTTTAACCTTTTTGTTTATAGCCAAAAAACGTGGGTTATAGTCCACGAAAAATGATAATTTAAAAAAATTACATTTTAATTTTTTTAACACCGTTCAATAGATAGTACATTACCAATATAGGTGGGTGTAAAAAACAACATGAAAAAAACGTTTACTAGATAGCACATTACCAATAAAAGTAAGTGCAGAAAATGACATGAAAACAGTCCCTGATAGCCAATTTTTAAGGCTTGCCATTTTAAACAAAAAAAAAGTGGGTTTATATCCACGAAAAATGATGATTTTTCAAAAAACTTATATTTTTAGTTTTTTAACATCGTTCACTACATAAGAGATTACCAATATAAGTAGGTCCAAAAAATGACACAAAATAGCAAAATTTTGAGTTTTTACGTTTTCAGCTAAAAATGTGGGTTTTTACCATGAAAAACGATGATTTTTTAAAAATTTTACAGTTAATTTTTTTAACACCGTTCACTAGATAGTACATAACCAATATAGGCAGGTGAAAAAAATGACATAAAAATAGTTCACAATTGTCAGTTTTTTTTCTTGCCATTTTCAGACAAAATACCTGGGTGCCCATGAAAAATTATGATTTATAAAAAAATTTACATTTCTATTTTTTTAACACTTTTCACTAGATAGTACATAACCAATATAGGTGCAAGCAAAAAAAAGACGAAAACAGTCAACAATAGTCAGTTTTTTAGTCTTTCATTTTCAATTGAAAAACGTGTGCGATTTTTAAAAAAAATTATATTTCTATTTTTTTAACACCATTCACTAAATAACATATTATCAATATAGGTGGGTGAAAAAAATGACATAAAAAAATCGGAAATAGAAATTTTTGAGTATTGTTGTTTTCAACCTAAAAACGTGCACACAAAAAATGTTGATTTTTCAAAACATATGAATTTCTATTTTTTTTAACACCGTTCACTAGATATAAAATTATCAATATATGTGGATGCAAAAAATCACATTAAAATCATCCACAATAGCCAGTTTTTTAGTCTTGCCGTTTTTAGCACAAAAAACGTGGTTTATAAAGCACGAAAAATGATGATTTTTTTTAAAAAATTCACATTTCAATTTTTTAACACTGTTCAGTAATAGCAAATTACCAATAATGTTGGGCGAAAAAATGTCATAAAAATATTGCACAATAGCAAATTTTTGAGCCCAACTCGTGGATTATAACTCACGAAAAATGATGTTTTTACAAAAATTTACATTTCCAGTTTTTTAACATTGTTCACTAGATAGCACATAATCTATATATGTCGGCTCCAAAATTTGACATTAAAACATTTCAGAATAGCCAGTTTTTAAACCTTGCCGTTTACAACCAAAAAATGTTCGTTATAGTCCACAAAAAAATAATAATTTTTTTTAACACCATTCACTAAATAACACATTACCAATATAGGTGGGTGCAAAAAATAACATTAAAACAATCCAAAATAACCAATTTTTGAGTATTATCGTTTTCAACCTAAAAATGTGCCCACAAAAATGATGATTTTTCAAAAAATATATATTTCTATTTTTTTAACACCTTTCACTAGATAGTACATAAACAATATAGGTGGGTGTAAAAAATGACATGAAAATAGTTCAAAATACCCAGTTTTGGAGTATTGTCGTTTTCAACTTAAAAACAAGCCCACGAAAAATGATGATTTTTAAAAAAATATACATTTCCTTTTTTTTGAAACCTTTCACTAGATGTCAAATTACCAATATATGTGGGTGCAAAAAATTATATGAAAACAATCCAAAATAGTCAGTTTTTGAATTTTGTTGTTTTTATCCCAAAAAATGCGGGTTATAACCAACAAAAAAATGACGATTTTTTGAAAAACAAATTGCATTTATATTATTTTAACACCATCCAATAAATAGCACATTACCAATATTGGTGGCCGAAAAAAATGACATGAAAATATTTCACAATAGCAAGTTTTTGAGCATTGCTATTTTGGGCCAAAACTCGTGGGTTATAACACAGGATAATGATGATTTTTAAAAAATTATATTTTCATTTTTTTCTAATGCTCACTAGATAGAACATTATCAATATATTTTTTTTCAAAAATTTGATATGAAAACATTCCACAATAGCCAATTTTTTAGCATTGCCATTTACAGCCAAAAATTGTAGGTTATAGTCAACGAAAAATGATGATTTTTTAAAAATTTTATATTTCAATTTTTTAACACTGTTCACTAGATAGTACATAACCAATATAGGTGGTTGCAAAAAAAATACATGAAATATTCCACAATAGTAAATTTTTTATTCGTGCCATTTTCATCCAAAAAACGTGGGTTATAGCCCACGAAAAATGATGATTTGTAAAAAAAAATACATTTCTATTTTTTTTAACACCATTCACTAAATAACACATTACCATTATAGGTAGGTGAAAAAAATGACATGAAAACGATCCAACAATTTTTTTAGTATTGCTGATTTTAACCTAAAAACGTGCCCACGAAAAATGATGATTTTTTCAAAAAATATACATTTATGTTTTTAACTCCGTTCACTAGATATCAAATTACCAATATATGTAGGTGCAAAAAATTACATAAAAACAATCCACAATTGATTTTTGAAAAAAAAATGTGTTTCAATTATTTTAACACCGTTCACTAAATAGCACATTACCAATTTTGTTGCGCAAAAAATGACATTAAAATATTTCACAATAGCAAGTTTTTGAACCCTGTTGTTTTGGGCCAAAACTCGTGGGTTATAACTCACGAAAAATGATGATTTTCAAAAAATTTACATTTCTATTTTTCTTAACATTGTTCATTAGATAGCACATTATCAATATATGTGAGTTCAAAAATTTGACATGAATTCCACAATAGCCAATTTTTTAGCCTTGCTGTTTACAACCAAAAAATGTAGGTTTTAGTTCATGAAAATTGATTATTTAAAAAAAATCTATTTTTATTTTTTAACACCGTTCAATAGGCAGAACATTACCAATTAGGTGGGAGCAAAAAATGACATAAAAACGTCCCCAAAGCCAGTTTTTGAATCTTGTCATTTTAACCCAAAAAATTAGGTTTATATCCTATGAAAAAAGTTGATTTTTTTTAAAAAAATATTTTTATTTTTTAACATAGTTCACTAGATAACACATTACCAATATAGGTAGGTCCAAAAAATGACATGAAAATAATCCACAATAGCAAGATTTTAAGTTTTATCATTTTTAACTAAAAAATGTGGTTTATTGTACACAAAAATGATGATTTTTTTAAATTTTTCAATTTTTTAATTTTTTTTAACACCGTTCACTAGCTAGTTCATAACCAATAATGGTAGGTGCAAAAAATGACATGAAAATCGTCTACAATAGTCAGTTTTTGGGTCTTGTCATTTTCAGCCAAAAAATATGGGTTATAACGTAGGAAAATGATGATTTAAAAAAAACATTTCTATTTTTTTAAAAACCATTCGCTAAATAACACTTACCAATATATGTGGGTACAAAAAATGACATGAAAATAATCCAAAATAGCCAGTTTTTAAGTATTGAGTTTTTAACCTAAAAAAGTGCCCACAAAAAATGATGATTTTTTAAAAAATATACATTTCTATTTTTTTAATACCATTCATTATATATCAAATTATCAATATATGTGGGTTCAAAAAATTACATGAAAACAATCCACAATATCAGTTTTTGAGTCTTGACGTTTTCAACCGAAAAAACGTGAGTTATAGCCCACAAAAAATGGTTGATTTTTTGAAAAAAAATTGCATTTCTATTATTTTAACACCGTTCACTAAATAGCACATTACCAATATCGGTGGGTGAACAAAATGACATGAAATCATTCCACAACAGCAAGTTTTTGAACCCTGCCGTTTTGGGCCAAAATTCGTATTATAACTCATGAAAAATGATGACGTTCAAAAAAATTGCATATCTATTTTTTTAACACTGTTCACTAGATAGCGCATTATCAATATATGTATGTTCAAAAATTTGACATGAAAACATTCCACAATAGCTAATTTTTTTGCCTTTTTTTTGCCTTGCCGTTTACAGCCAAAAAATGTGGGTTATGATATAAGAAAAATTATGATTTTTAAAAAAAATTACATTTATATTTTTTAACACCGTTCACTTGCTAGTACATAACCAATATAGGTGTGTGCAAAAAATGACATGAAAACAGTTCATAATAGTCAGTTTTTGAGTCCTGTCATTTTTAGCCAAAAAACGTGGGTTATAACCAACAAAAAATGATGATTTTTTGAAAAAAAATTGCATTTCTATTATTTTAACACCGTTCACTAAATAGTACATTAGGAATATCGGTGGGCGAACAAAATGACATGAAATCATTCCACAATAGCAAGTTTTTGAACCCTGCCGTATTAGGCCAAAACTCGTATTATAACTCACGAAAAATGATGAAGTTCAAAAAATTTGCATATCCATTTTTTTAACACTGTTCACTAGATAGCACATTATCAATATATGTATGTTCAAAAATTTGACATGGAAACATTCCACAATAGCTAGTTTTTTAGCCTTGCCGTTTACAGCCAAAAAATGTGGGTTATGATACAAGAAAAATGATGATTTTTGAAAAAAAATTACATTTATATTTTTTAACATTGTTCACTTGTTAGTACATAACCAATATAGGTGGGTGCAAAAAATGACATGAAAACCGTTCACAATAGTCAGTTTTTGAGTCCTGTTATTTTTAGCCAAAAACGTGGGTTATAATCAACGAAAAATGATGATTTTTTTTAAAAAATACATTTTTATTTTTTTTAACACCGTTCACTAAATAACACATTACCAACATAGATGGGTGCAAAAAATGACATAAAACAGTCCAAAATAATCAATTTTTTAGTATTGTCCTTTTAAACCTAAAAACGTGCCCACGAAAAATGATGATTTTTGAAAAAAATATACATTTTTGTTTTTTAATACCATTCACTAGATATCAAATTACCAATATATGTGGGTGCAAAAAATTACGTGATAATCCACAATAGCCAGTTTTTGAATTTAGTCGTATTCAGACCTAAAAATGTGGGTTATAGCTTACGAAAAATGATGATTTTTTTTTTAAATTTACATTTCTATTATTTTAACATTATTCACTAAATAGCACATTACCAATATTGGAGGGCAAAAAAATGACATGAAAATATTTCACAATAGCAAGTTTTTTATTCTTGTCGTTTTGGGCTAAAACTCGTGGGTTATAACTCACGAAAAATTATTATTTTAAAAAAATTTACATTTTCATTTTGTTTAACATTGTTCATTAGATAGCACATTATCAATATATGTGAGATCAAAAATTTTACAAGAAAAGATTCCACAATAGCTAGTTTTTGAATATTGTTGTTTACAGTAAAAAAAACATGGGTTATAACCCACGAAAAATGATGACTTTTAAAAAAATTACATTTTTATTTTTTTAACACCATTCACTAAATAACACATTACCAATATAGGTGGGTGCAATTAATGACATGAAAACAACATTTAGTAGATAGCACATTACCAACATAAGTGGGACCAAAAATTGACATGAAAACAGTCCTCTATAGCTAATTTTTTTAGTTTTGTCGCTTTAACCCAAAAAACATGGGTTTATATCCACAAAAAATGATGATTTTTCAAAAAATAATTATATTTTCATTTTTTTAACATCGTTCATTAGATAACACATTACCAATATAGGTATGTCCAAAAAATGACGTGAAAATAATCCACAATAGCAAGATTTTGAGTTTTGTCATTTTAAGCCAAAAAACATGGGTTATAGTCCACAAAAAATGATGATTTTTTTTAAAATTTTAATTTTAATTTTTTTTAACAAAGTTCACTAGATAGTACATAACCAATATAGGTGGGTGCAAAAAATGACATGAAAACAGTCCACAGTTGTCAGTTTTTTAATCTTGCCGTTTAACCCAAAAAACGTGACTTTATATCCCATGAAAAATGATGATTTTTCAAAAAAGATTATAAATATTTTTTTAACATCGTTCACTAGATAGCACATTACTAATATAGATACGTCCAAAAAATGACGTGAAAATAATCCACAATAGCAAGATTTTGAGTTAATCGTTTCCAACTAAAAACTGTAGGTTATTGTCCATGAAAAATGATGATTTTTTTAAAAAAATTATATTTTAATTTTTTAACACTATTCATTAGATAGTATATTACCAATATAGGTGGGTGCAAAAAATGACATGAAAAAGTCCACAATAGTCAGTTTTTTAGTCTTTCCATTTTTTGTCAAAAAACGTAGACTATAACTCATGAAAAATGATGATTTGTAAAAAAAATTATATTTCCATTTTTTAATACCATTCACTAAATAACACATTACCAATATAGGTGGGTACAAAAAATAACATGAAAATAATCCAAAATAGCAAGTTTTTGAGTATTGACATTTTCAACCTAAAAACGTGTGCCCAAGAAAAATGATGATTTTTTAAAAAATATACATTTTCATTTTTTTAACACCATTCACTAGATATCAAATTATCAATATATGTGGGTGCAAAAAATTACTTGAAAACAATCCACAATAGCCAATTTTGTAGTCTTGTCATTTTCAACCCAAAAAACGTGGGTTATACCCACGAATATGATGATTTTTTTTTTTAAAAATGCATTTCTATTATTTTAACACCGTTCACTAAATAGCACATTACAATATCAGTGGGCGAAAAAAATGACATGAAAATATTCCACAATAGTAAGTTTTATAGCTCTGTCAATTTGGGCCAAAACTCGTGGATTATAACTCACGAAAAATGATTGTTTTCAAAAAATTTACATTTTTATTTTCTTTAACATTGTTCAATAGATAGCACATTATCAATATATGTGTGTTCAAATATTTTACATGAAAAGATTCCATAATAGCCAGTTTTTGAACCTTGCTGTTTACAGCCAAAAAATGTTGGTTATATAGCCCACGAAAAATGATAACTTTTAAAAAAAATTACATTTTTATTTTTTTTAACATCATTCACTAAATAACACATTACCAATATAGGTGGGTGCAAAAAAAATGACATGAAAACAATCCTAAATAACCAGTTTTTGAGTATTGTAGTTTTCAACCTAAAAACATGCCCACAAAAAATGATGATATTTCAAAAAATATATATTTCCATACTCCATTCTTTAGATATCAAATTATCAATATATGTGGGTGCAAAAAATTACATGAAAACAATCCAAAATAGTTAGTTTTTGAGTCTTTCTGTTTTCAACCCAAATAAATTGGGTTATACCACATGAAAAAAGATGATTTTTTGAAAAAAAATTGTATTTCTATTATTTGAACACCGCTTACTAAATAGCAGAGGTAAAATCGTTGACTACTGCTAATCAAAAAATATTTTGTTTTTAAATATAAACGTTTTTTTGCAATTTTAATTTTTTTATCTTTTAGGTTAAATATAAAATAGTCAAATATTGGCTACTAGTGGTCAACGGTTGATCGTTGTCGGTAAATTCCATTGATTGTCGACGTTTGCCTTTGTCAGCATACGGTCAATGACATTGATTATAGTGATCAACCGTCGAGAAAACAAAAGAAAAAATTAATTTTACTTTTAATTGTAAATTTATTTAATAAAACAATTCTCCAACATAAAAATTAATAAAGAATATCATTCATCAATCCAAAACTCTCGGTTTTCAAGTAAAAAAATATTACTCTCTAAAACGCGGCTTACCTTTTCCAATTTTAAAACAAAATGCCTATTCAAACGGATCCCTGAGCTGCAAACGCATGGAACTGTTGCCGGCTGCAGCAACGGCACCAAGGGATGGAAGTTTGTACAAAATTTATGGTGTAAATCAGCTCAAACTCAAGGTGCTTTTCTTGAGAGATCACTCTCTGTATATCCCACCATTCTAGCTGCAAGCATTTAAAAATGCTAATGAAATCCATCTCTTCTTTTTTTTTTCTTTTTAAAAAGAGGATAGTGAAAATCCACCTACCCCTTGATTACTCGAAACCGTGACCTACCCGTGACCTATTGATCCACAGGTGAAAATGCAAACTATTTAATCTACACTTCGTTGTCAAATGAAATCATCTCAATGTTAAAAACAATGTCATTAATCTATTCTACCAGTCCAATAGAGTTAATTTTGAAATTCATGTACTAATTGATCGATTATCAGAGAAACAGCAAAATTTTAACGACTTCAAACTGTAGAAGACATCAAAGGTGAGTGCTGTTTCATGTTAAAAACGCAAGCGAACCATGAAATTAGCTTATCCCAGAATGCATAGTACATAAATAGTTTGACTTGGCTGAAACAATCAAGATTTGGAAGAAAAAAGTAATATCAATTCAACTTTCTACAATAGAAGTACAATCAATGTTTTGGAGTGTTAGTTTGCCGACATATAACTCACTTACATGGTCAGAACAAAGGGGAATGCATTTCCTATTCAAACTATCATGATTTGAGCAAATCCCTGGAACCCAGTTTTTTCTATCCAATGTTTGCTCACTGAGATGGTTTTGCAATAACCGAATCCGATAGACAGTTGTGTCTCTTCTATCGCAGAAATGAGCAACACAACTGTAAGAAGGCTCATTTGAAGCCAATCTGATAAGAGCTGTGGTTAAAGGCCCATCCACAGGCCAGGGATCTGAGAGATTTTTATCTCCCATCATCTTCACCTCTCTTTCCGTTGGAAAATGAATTTCTTCAGCTCCTTCCAAGTCTGATACTTTCAAATCCTTCGAATAATGTTTTATTGCCTCACGCTTAGTAGACTCATGCTTCTCTGCTAAGGTCAAGATACAGGAGAACCTCAGATGATAAGTTACAGCAGTTTTTACCATCTTGAAGTTGTGACAGCAGCAAAAGAAATCAAGCCATCTTTTTCCAATGCCAGCATACCACTTGATGATATCAGTATCTTCAAGAGCCATGAGCAAACTAATTGGCCTAGGACGACCCATGTGGTTTGTAAATCCTATCATCTTAACGGCTTTCTTAATCAGTTCAATGGGAGCATCAACTTTAATGCGTAGTGTTGTCAAATCCTTGACTGTTCTTTCAGCATATTTCTGTTCCTCTTGTTCCTCTGCTCTCCTTTCTTGTTCTTCCAGTATCTTCTTAGCTCTCACTGGGTTCAAATATTTGTCAACCTGCTCTTGAAAGTTGTCATAAGAATCCACTAGTTCTTGGGGTAATTGATCTCTAATCCTTTTCAAAGAGAGGAAATCACCAGCTGACAAACTCCGGTGCCATTCCCATCGTTCATCCACAGATTCCAGAAATCCTTGCACCACTTCATCTCCCCAAGCTCTAAAAATCTGGCTCACTTCATCCTCAATCTGAAAATCAAATTTGAAACCATCACTCCGCTTTAACTTCTTAAAAACGTGGCTCATTATTTTCAAACCCAATTTCTTCCTGTTAGTCTCTCTAGCATTTCTCAGTTCTAAGAGTCTGGCTTCCTTCTGCCTAAGGTACTTTTTCCGCGCACGAATGGCCTTCTCAGATGGAACTGGATGCAAAACTGATGGCTTAACTGCCTGAAGTTCCATCCCCAAGAAATCAATCTTCTCAGAGACTGCGCTATGTATAACTGTTTTCGCCTTATCAACCTGCAATTCCAAAATCTCTTCCAAATACTTGACAAGCCTATTCTTCAAATCCATAGTCAACATCTTCGTCCCAGATGTGATCACTAGTATCTCATCCAAATACCGAACAGCATAAATTTTCAATGGCTTATAATGAAAACTATTAGCCGATCCACTAACAAGCTCATTAGCCCCAAATTTCAGATTCTCCTTATTCGTTTTAAGCCTTAATTCTTGAATTTCCTTATCAAAACTGTTCAAGTAAATATTAATAAAAATCGAACTCAATCCACATTCCTGAGGCAATCCTCTGCCCAAATAGCAACCTCCCAACTCGATCCTAACCGCCTCTGATTCAAACAACCTCTTAATCATATGGATCAAAGACTCATCTTTTATTTTATTTCCTATAATCAAACAGAACTTATCAACATGTTTTGCATCAAACCTTTCACCAGAATTAAATGAAACAGTAAACCACCAAGAGGGATTCTCCACAGAATTCTCTAGATACCGAATTGCTGTATGCCGTCCCATGTTCACACGACCACCGTAAGAAAATGTAACAAATCTATCATCATATACAATTTCAAGAACCATCCTAATAGCTTCAATGACAACTTTGAGCTTTAAATTGGGAAGAATAAGTGATTTACCTCCGTAGCTTGATCGAGGGATGGTAAAGCAACAAGAATCAACATTGAACTCATTCGAATTAAGCTGGGATGAGAGTTCTTCAAGGGAGAAGAAGTAGGCCGAGACTGAATCAAGAGTGAGCAGCTCGTGGGAATTAGAACTGGGCTTGAGATTTTGGCAAGCCGTGAGGAGGACTGAAGGTGAAGCAACAACGTTTTGAAGGAGGTTGTGAAACTTGCCATTGTGGTAGTGAGAGAGTACTAAGGCATTGAGTTCTGGTTTTCTGAGGGGTTTCACAGGTTTTGGGGTTTTAACATAGGGAGATGATGTAGAAAAAAGGAATCTTGGAGAGAATGGAGATGGCCCAAATGCGATTTTAAGGGTGAAATGAAATTGGCTGGTTGTTATGGCTTTGGCTTTCCTTACGGTTGGGAGCATTGAACAAGAAAAAGCCCTCCCTTTGCTCAATCTGAATTGAAATCTTTTTGAGGTTTCTGTTGGAACTGTTTTTCTGGGGGTTTTTCTTGGTTGGTTTTCGTTTGGTGGGCAATTGGGTTTTTTTTTAATTTTTAATAAATGTACACAGTTACATACGCAGAATATTATTTATTTATTTTACCTATCCCAATATTGTTTTATGCTGTCAAAGAAGTCACTGTTGAGTTCTTCCCCTCTATCTAGTCTGGAGTAAACAGTAAATATTTGGTTCAGTGATGATAACTTTCAGCAAGAAACTGATGAAATCCATCGCCCAAAGGTTGACAAAGCCAAGCCCTTTAGTATCAGACTCACTGCTTCAAACCCTTTTCAGGAGGAGAAATCCCAATCTCCATTCCAATTCTAATTCTATCAGAGCCATAGCAACATCAACATACAAATACACCAATTTGGAATCAGTAGCCAGGGAGCGAGTAGACTGTGTGGTGATTGGAGCTGGAGTGGTTGGCTTAGCAGTGGCCAGAGAGCTTTCTTTGAAACATGGCAGAGAAGTTTTGGTGATAGAATCTGGCCCAACTTTTGGTACTGGCACTAGCTCCCGCAACAGTGAGGTCATCCATGCTGGCATCTATTACCCCTCCAAATCTCTCAAGGTTTAATATTTATGTTTCTTTGTTCCATGTTGACACATGCATATGTATATACACGTCTGTTAATTTGGTTTGTCAGTGTAGATATGCATGTGGGTGCCTTTTGAAATTTTAATTTGATTTTAGGATATTGAATTTAATTTTAGTGCAATTTGGCCCATGATTGAGTTTGTGTAACTGACATGAGTATCTTCATTTGTATGCCAATCGATAGTTTGGAAGAGAAGTACAGCAGCTGAAGCCTTAGTAGCATGGAATGAGAAAGAAGTATAAGTTGGGATGTAACTGGAAGTACTTTGTCGTTATTTTCATCCTTAAGTCAGTATTCATTTGTCCTCTGGTTCCTGAACTCATTGCTGAATATATAAACATTTTTTAACATATAAAAATCCGATCTTTGTAAATTTAAGCATGGTAAATTTATCTTGACAAGGACTAAAATAGTTTCGGAGTTGCTTATAGAAAATTGAAGGGGTTAAATATGACTTCATTTGGTGCAGGCACTTTTTTGTGTTAGAGGAAGGGAACTGCTTTACAGCTACTGCAAAGAACATGGAATACCCCATAAGCAGATTGGCAAGCTTGTAGTTGCTACTGGGTCTTCAGAGATCCCGAAGTTGAATGCGTTGATGACTCGAGGAAATGAAAACGGTGTTGCTGGCCTAAGGTTAATGGAGGGACTCGATGCCATGAAACTTGAACCAGAATTGCATTGTGTAAAAGCTTTGTTGTCTCCTGCTTCTGGAATTGTTGATAGCCATTCCTTTATGCTATCACTAGTGGTATGCTTTTCTCTATTCTTCCTCCTAATGAATTGAATATGTGGCAAATAGATAACAAGCCTAACTAGAAATTCCATCTACATATCTAACATAATATAGATAAAATATTTCTGGAGAATTCAAAGAGAGTTCTATATATCTGTTCAAAGGGAGGCATTTGTGTTGTTTCCTTTGTTTACCGTTTCAGAGTTATACATGTATATTGACAGGGATATCACCCCAACATGAGTTTAGGGGGAAGCTGAAAGTCGAGGGACAACTTTCTCTTACAATACTTCTGTTATTGGTGGTCACTGCAACGGAAATCATATCCAACTTCATATTTCTGAAAGCAGTGCTCTTAGAAGCTGGGATGGGAGTACTCCATTGCATCCAGAACTTATTCTTATCCCTAGGCTTGTTGTGAACGCTGCTGGCTTGTGTGCCCCAACTCTTGCACGACGATTCTGTGGGATAAATAGTGGGGTTGTTCCTACTTCTTACTTTGCTCGTGGTTGCTATTTCTCTCTATCAAATACTATTACTCCTTTCCACCATTTGATTTATCCTATACCAGAGGATGGTGGCCTAGGAGTGCATGTTACTCTAGATCTAAATGGCCAAGTCAAATTTGGTCCGGATGTGGAATGGATAGAGGACATAGATGATATTTCAAGCTTCCTGGATTTGTAAGCTTTCTTCTTAGCCTCTTTAAAAACTCATTATCTTCAGAACAATGTACATGAGAAAATTTGAATGCATATCTTGTTACTGGTTTCTAATTATTTTACTGTGCAATTTAATTTACTATTACATGCAAAAACAAAAATTAAAATGACTGTTAATAAGTTCTCATAAAACCTGTAAAACAGTTTTGAATGCTCAAACATCTTGTTCTTTCTTAACTTAGCCTTCTTGAACTAAGTTATCTAGATTGGGTGTTGGTTTATGAACTGAAACATACCTTTAGTTGTCGAACATGGGATCGTCTAGCATGGTTTTTAACTTTGGAAGAAACTACATGTTTGGATCTTCTTTCCCGTACTAACAGTTTACATTTTGAAACTGTATTCTAGGTTTGATTATTCTGTTTCTAAAGATCGTGCAAAGAAGTTCTACCCAGAAATAAGGAAGTATTACCCAAACCTGAAAGATGGAGCTCTGGAGCCTGGTTATACTGGTATCAGACCAAAAATTTCAGGTCCCAAACAGGTTCCTGCTGATTTCGTAATACAGGTAATTTCATAATTGTTCCTTTCCCTGTGAACTTTATGACATGTCCATTCCATGCTATAGAAACGTGTGGTTGTTGATAGAGATCAAAGATAAGATATGTATGCATACATGAAACAACTTAAAACTTTTGTGGCGTTTTCCCCTCTGGATTCTTGTGCTGGGGATTCTCTTATTACCTGCATCTCAAGTATAGGTTATGTATTTGCAGTCATGAATTGCAACAAAGGAAAAAGGAAAGAAGTTGCATTAGTGATTTGCACTAACTTCATTCCATTTATTGAAAATCTATTAACCTAACACCCATTTCTGTTGATCTACAAATATGTGAGCCATCTAACATGTCTGCTTTCTTTTAAAAATCTGAAGTTCATTGGGTGCTCAATTTGTGATAGTTCCAATCTGTTTGAATGTGTACTTTTGCAGGCGGAAGAAAATCATGGCATCTCTGGCCTTGTAAACTTGTTTGGTATTGAATCTCCAGGACTGACGTCGAGCATGGCTATTGCAGAGTACGTTGCTGCCAAATTGTTAACACGCTAAAACGTGTCCATTTGAGACACAGAAGCACCATTTCTTGTGTGCCATGATTTTGTGGATACTGTTGTTTGTTTGAACCCTAAATTACTCTTTCTGGGTTTGGCCTTTTTAAGTGATCCTATTGTTTAGGACTTTCTGACTTCCAAAGTTTGAAGCAGTACATAAATAATTATATACAACATCAAATTGAGTTCCTTGTTACCCTGTCTCCCTGGAAGATTGCCATGCTAATGTTATGTGTCCTCATTTTGGAGAAAATTTCTTAGTTTTTACCCCTCTTTTCAGACCATTGCCTTGACACAGTTTGTCGAAATTTGGCTCCAGAGTTTAGCAAAGGTTATGGCCACAGAAGCATGACATCTGATGAACTTCTGTTACATTTGCTCACCAAGCCAAAGTTTTCTTGAACCAAACAAAGAATGATAAGACCAAGCATATTGAACAAGGTGTTAGATTGGCAATAATTCATGTCAAATCAGCAAGCCCTTTTAGGCTCTTGTGTCCCATCAGCAAGCCCTTTTAGGCACTTGTGTCCCAGATGACAGTTTAGTTTTGGTTGAATGGTAACCATTGGGACAGTCATATTATCATGTCATTGCTGCTTTCCCTTGAGCAGTAACTAATAATCATCACATGGAAACTGTTGAAAAGTTTGTTCCATTCTTCTTAGAAGAGATTCAGTCTGTTGGTGGCCAAAGAATTGCAAAGCAAGTACCAAAAGTTAGTTGAAAGTCTTCAAGAAAGGATGGATTAAGTCTTTGAAGAAAAATACTCACATTTTCCTCATAGTACTAGCACATTCAACGAAATAAATACAATCTGTCTTTGATCCACAAAGCCCTTACAATATGTTATTCTATGCGCATTTTAAGTAGGAATTTTCCATTTAAAAAGGGAATATAAGCTGAAGAGAATCAGTTTAAGACATAACAGAGCAGGCCATGGACTGCATAATAATGTAGCTTTTATCAAGCCCTAGCGTACAGCATGAGACCAACAACAAGCTCAACGAACGTATTAATAGCGCATGATAGATACAAAAAACCCAAACTTTCCTCCTGACAAGAGACATAATACACAAATCTAACAATTTAAAGCATGTCGGAGCTGATCCATTTAAAGAAAGATCTCTTGTACTTCCACAACCACCATATGAAGCTGTCCGCCTGTGTCATCTTCTCACTTCCTAATTTCCATCAAACACGTGCTTGACCCTTTCATCGCTTCCTTTCTGCACGCCATTTATACACAGGATTGCTGGTTGGGCTGACTATCTCATCTTCACGAAGTTTCCGTTTCCTACCCTTTTTCTGCTTCAACATAAGTAACCATTTCAAAATTATGACAGAAAAACAGGATAAAGAAAACCAGAAACAAAAAGATGTCCAGACCTGTAATTCCTTTTTCAAGGCCATATCCATGTACAATTTCTCTAGCTCATTTACTCTGCTCTTTCTTGCCTCCAGCTCACGATATGAAGCAGCTGTTTTCCTGCATGCCAAGCTTGTCAATGGTAGGAAAAACAGAGGATAATACAATGCCAGTTCAACAACTTAAAATGCAGGTTAAACCAGCACAAAAGGAACTATAGGACCATAGCCCCTACAACAAGCTCCTATAAAGGCTGAAAGGAAGATTTTAAGAGGGAGTGGAGGTCCAACACAAGAAACCAAAAACAACGAGAGATCAAAAGAGCTATAAATAAAAGTGAAGCAGAAATTCCATAAACTCCAGTGCTGTAACATCATGTTAAGAACAAACCAAACATTCCAAAACTTATGAGGCACATATAAATGGGATAATCCACGTTAACCACCTGTATGGCATTGAAATCCACGCAGCACACACAAATAATGACTGATCACATCAGTTAGTGGACACTTTTCATTCAATTTTCTGATAGATTAAGCAGTTCCATGCCAGGTGTTCTAAATGGCAAGCTTCCTACACAACAAGAGGGGAGAGAGAGAGAGAAAGAGAGAGAGAGAGAGAGGAATAGAGCTTCAATACCAAGCAAAAAGTGCATCACTTAGACTTCCAAATAGAACATCATAACTAGCTCAAAATGACATTTGAAGCTCATGAATAACCTAGAAACTTTAGAACTGGGCAATAACCAGTATCGATATTCAAAATGAGATTACTACTGTACATCTAACCATTCACGAGAAACTGATTGAAGGAGATAAAAGTTTCACAATGATAAGGTTGTCTCAATTGTCCAAATAGCCAAGTCCAAAGAGGCTGACTTCCTGATTTTCTCTATCTTTTAGACTTTATGCATCCTCTACCCTAACCAATGTAAACCATTTTTTCTATTTTCTTTCATACCATCCAACAAGCCCCTTCCACTTTTCATTTTATCAAATATTCATTATTGCTTTTAGAATCTAATAGTTGTCTTAAGCAATATTTTCTATTTCTTTAAAAGGGTCAGCAAGCACAAAGCCATTGAATTCCACCATTTTCTCACTACCATTTCTTAGCAACAAATATTTTATGACCTGCAGATTCTCCATCTCTAGGGACAAAATCTGTCTGGGCCAGAATTATCCTTACTAATGAGAAGTGCAATGAAACAAGAGCTTCAGTGGCAATCATGATAGTGCAATATCTCCGAGGTACAAGATTTCTTTTCAATTCTCTTTATCATGGACCATGGAGCCACAAAATGAATCGTTTTACCAATTAGTTCACCCTGTAAGACTATCAGCAATAATCCCAAAGCAATCATCTCAAAACTATGTTAGTTTATCCATTTAAGTAGATATAGGTCGGTAAGCAAAAATGATAACATAAAAAACTGGCTAAAGAAAAAAAATTTACCGCTTCACACGATCAGGCAAGTTCTTGAATGCAGACTCCGGATTATGAACTGACTTTCTCAACTGCACCTCTTTTGCCTCTTCCCTGTGGAAGCAACAAACCAAGAGATACAGTTTACTTCACCTCCAAAGAAATTTAAATTGCATTATTCAATTTCATTAAGAGTGCAAGGATAGAATACGATGGCGAAATATGATCCATGTAGCCGACCCGACATAGTGGGATAAAGACTTAGTTGTTGTTGTTGTGGTTGTTGTTGTTGTATTCAATTTCTTTAAGACATTCTTAATGATTTTCATATTATAGGATTTGTGTGTTGTAGTGCATATAAGATTTTGAAATACTTCATGAACCATTTGAGTCAGAAAATGCCACAAACCAAATGAAGAACACTACTCAAACAGAAAATTATTGTAGTAACACATAAAGCCATGCCAAAACAGAAAAGCCAATTGCAAATGCAAATTTGCATTCGGAGACAATATAGGCTTCTAGACACACTAAATTTCCATCACAAGCCACCACCTCAGAATATTAAGAAAATCATGTAGTCTTTTCAGCTCAATGGTGCTCATACATTACTCTAAAGCCACATTACCATAGCCGTACTTCCCCCCCAACCCCGAACTATTGTACCCAAAAGGAGAGAGAACTACAGAAACGCAGAAGTTTCATCATTTGTGTTGGATCACAAAAAAATAAATGTTATATATGGGTTTAATACTTGTATAAGATTTTGTAATATGGTTTAGGTTCTGCAGATCAACATCATCTTTTGATCAGCAAATCAAAGGGAACGATTAGAGAATATGATACAATCCTATAAATTATGATGGAAGTTCCAAACTTAGAGCAACAAAAACACCTAAAAGAATCTGAGTTTGAAATCAAATCGAGATGTATACGTACTTGGATATGCATATGTGGAAATCTGAAAGCTATCCTAAACTGCTTCTTTCTATATTAGAACACTTCATAGACAAACACTTTTTGTATGTGATCCCATTATCTAAAAGGATTATCTAACAGGATGACAACATAGTCAAAAGCATGTTTCTTTTAACCATGCCAAAAGTTTTGAAAGGATACCAACTCTGATCTTACATGAATATTCATGTGAAAAGAGTAGTCATTTGCAAATGAAAAAAGTCATGAAACACAACATTAGTCCCATTGCTAACCTATCTTCAGCATAATACACATGTCCCTTCGACGGCAGATTATCCAAAGAGTGCAACGTCTCCATAAGTCTTTCAATTTTCTGCACCAAAAACTTAACTTTCATAAGAAGAAACAGAGAAGCAAACAAGCCTTGTAAAACACAAACAAAGAAAACCCAGAATATCGTACATTTTTTTCACTTTGAACTTTCTGCAAAATATAGCCCATATCTTGGGTTTTCATCAACAAGAGCTCTTCAGGAGTATACTTATTCGCCACACTCCTTCAAAAGATATTTCACAAGCCCAAATTAAACAAAAACTAAAATAACAAAAACCAATCATACTTAAAAAAACTAAAGTACAATGAGCTAATTTCTTACTCTGGTCTATGAACTCCATTAACAGTTTTTGTTCTGACCATCTTAAAATAAAATTCATCCGGGTTTCTAAATGCCGCTTTTTCTTTGAGTTTCTGTTATGCAAACAAATCAGACATCCTTAAACATCAGAAAACTCCAAAAGGGCTGGAACTTTTTCCACTCATTCAACAACATAAAAAATAAAAAAATAAAAAACCATGCGAATCCAACTAAACACACAGTCACTCACTAATCAAAAGCATACTTGTAAAGCTTGCTCCTTTTTGTGGTAAGCCTTTGCTCGAACAACATAGTCCTTGTGCTTCTCTAGAAGCCCAAATTTCTTTCTACGTTCTCTGCAAAAAAAAATTCAAACAAAAAAAATAATTCCTGATATATAAATACACACAAAATTAATTCCAGCAAGACAAAATTAGAACAAAAAAAAGGAATGAATGAAAATTCATACGGCTGTGAACGCTCTTTGTGAGCTCTTCGCGGAATCGCATTCCTCAAAGACGACATTTTTGCAAGATTTAGGGAAGAAATTTCCCCCAAATTGTAGTTTTAATTAATTTTTGACGAATCAAATATCGTTCAATTGAAATCCAATTTGAGAAGTGAAACCCTAATTAGAACACACACGCCTACTTTCTACCTGGGTCTGGGCTTGGTGTGGTTTGGGAAGGCTTCCGTTTGATTGGGACTTTTGATTTGGCAGGCCTGCATATATATTCTGAAATGGGCTGATCAAGGGGGTTGGGTGATATTGAGCAAATTATCAATTGGGCTATATTGGGATGATGATCCAACTTACCGCTATAAAGAGAAGCCTTCTGGAGTTCGTAAGGATTCATGGTTGATTGTTGAATTATCTACTATTATCTATTTATACTTCTAATAAATAATAAGTAAACAATATATATAAAGGCTTGTTAAAAAATATATATTTTTTAAAGATCAAAACCCTTGTAAAATAGGTTCATATATGATACCTGAGTTAATCACAATTTTAACGTATAATAAAAATGGCAGGAAATTAAAAGCACGATTTCAATGACCATTAACTGTCCGTTTCATATATGAAACGCGTCTAATATATGAACCCGTTTCACAGAAGCTTTTCTCTATGAAAATAAGTTTAGACCCATGGCAATGTGTAATCCATATAACCGATACGAGTTAGTGAGATAAATGCTTAATTGTTATTGTTGATTAAAAAAAATGTTACTATAAATAACTTAAAACACTCTCTATTATCCAATAATATCTCAATAATTTTAATTTTTTATTTATGCTATAATAAAATAATTACTACAAATTAATTTGTACAAAATATCCTTAAACATAGCTAGTTAGGACATATGTTCATTCTCAAATCCTCCTCATGATGAATTATATATTATATATGTTGTTTGCTTGTGTTTTTTATGTTTTAACTCTTAAACTTTTCCTTGTGGCTTTTTATATAATTCGATTTATCTATAGATTGCGTTTATAGATTTCAAAATCACAATTAAGTTTTTGTTCTTTTTGTTTTCCTTTTCAATGAAAAAATAAAGTAGAAGGTCGAAAAAACGAAGGAGAAATATGTATTTTTTTCCGGACATTTGGTTGATTTAATCAATTCCCAGTTGTTACAATCATAGAAATATCTCTTTTTTAAAAGAATAAATTTTTACCAATCTGCTCTTTGCTTTTCATCATCCTGCTTTTTGTTTTCTTCCTTTTGTTTTTTGGAACAAAATTGTGGAAATTGAAAATAGTAATTTGTTAATGGCCTCAATTAGAATATTGGCTACAGTTGGGTTCGTAATTAGAATAAAACTTTTTTTTTAAGTTTCAATTTATTTATTTCATTTTACTTCACAGGTTATGTAACTGAGTTTCACATGTATATTTTCAAAAGGTTTTTCTCATTTTAATGAAATAAAATTTCAATTTATCTTTAATGTGTTTTAAAAAAAATGTATATTTTCGTAAGGTGATAAAATTCATGTAGCCTCAAGTTACAATTCTATGTGTTTTAAATTCTTTATGCAAAGGTTATATAAACTCTTATGATTTTATTGTTTGATTTTTTCCCAATTTAATTTTCTGAAATTTAAGTTTTGGCCACTTCAAATTAAATATATCCTCCAAAGTCCAAACTGGGATGGTGTCATACAAACATTTTTGTTTTATTTATTAGTTTATAAAACTTTATTTGTAGTTCTTCTACTTGTAGTCTCAACTACAACAATCAAACTATCAAAATGTTTGGTTTTTGTTTTTCCTTTCTTAAGTACAACGGTGTATATGGTACAATCTTGCCTTTACCATTTAGGTAAATTCCTAATTCATTATTGTTGTTTGAACTTTTTTTTTATGGATCCTAAAATACTATTTCACCTAGTTATAAGCACACTATTTGTTTATAAACGTATGGTCATAAACTCAGCAAAAGAAAGAAGGTAGCAATAAATTTACAACCAATATAAAAATTTTATCAAACCCGATATTATGGATTACATTAGAGATCGAGCATGCATACTAGCGAAATTAGATCAATATATACAATCTCACTTAGTGTGATAAAAATTCAATAATTGTTGTTGTTGTATTGATCCTAATTAAATGCAATTCCTAAATAATTAATTAGTTTCACAAATAATTGCCACTTTTTTAATAAAAAAAATTCTCCAAATTAAGCATTGCCTTGTAGAATTCATTATAGTTGTTCAATTTTAAACTAAATCAAAAACCGAACACAAACTTGTCTAGGCCAATCACCTTTATGAATTATTATTTACCTACATAAAACTCGTTCAATCAATTTTTCCAATGCATGAACTATTATCTAATCATTCTGTAAATTACATTTCCTTTTCCTTTAAAAAAAACAATTGGATTTCTTGTTGAATCATGTCCTTTTACTTGTATTTTAACAACTAGCCAAGTGGGATGATGATATTCTTCATTGTTACTCTATCCATTCAATGCCTATCACTTGCAATTTTTGCAAGTTATGTTAGTGCGAATTGAGTTTTGTTTGACACCTCAAGGTCGGCCGTATTAATTTAACTCACGGTTGTTTCTTCATTTCAAATTTTCAAATGTATTTGGTCCTCCAATTCGTGCAGCCTGCCAAATTGTGCACGTTCATGCACGATTGTTGTCAAAGAAAACAAGCAAAATTTGACAATAATACGAACTACCCATTTTCTACAAAATATAATTCTTTGATGCACTTCATTAATGAGAAAGGTCAAATACTTGGACTTAATTATAGAATATGGTTAATCATTTTTGTTTTGGATGAATTAGTAAATTAACAACCCTCGAACTTTTCTCTTCATAGTATTTTTATTAATTGGTTTCATCTAAAATACGTTTATATATAAATCGGCGAGTTAGTCTCGATTTCAACATGCAACAAAAGCGATGAAAAATTATAATTACGATTTCAACGGTAATTAATTGTCTGTTTCATATATGAACTACGTGTGTATACATATATCGATTTCACATGAGTTTTTGTGTATAGAGTATACTTATATTTCACTCTCTAAATCTCTCCATTATATGTTCCAACGTATAAATATACCATGCATGGAATCCCATCATAATTTACCCTCTTCTTTTTTTAACTATAAAAAAGATTACATTTTTTATCAACCCAATTGGCAAAAGTCCCATATGAATAAACATGTTCAACAAAATGTCACTATTATGAGTTGGCATTGTATATTTACAAATTGTGCTTTTCATATTTGTCCAAGAAGTCCAAAAGAGAGACGCCCTTTGTCCCAATGACCAAGTCACGAATCGAAAAAGTCCAGCCAAAATGTTTTTCCTTTTTCCGTCCTCCTCTCAATTATAGCATAAAACCAAAATCGTATGAAGTTTCAAGGAAAGTGTTCATGGAAAAATATCAAACTGCGCTGCACCCAAACTCCAAGCCTATCATGACAGCAGACATAAGGGATAAATGCATGCATTTAATGGTGCATAAAATCTTAATTTTCATATGTCCACAGAATGACAAATGGTTGTAGAAATTGAATAAAAAATTGAGTAATGATTGGGGGAGTGAAAAATTAGAGTGAAAACCCAAAGTGACTGACGTGGCATGTATAAAAAGATAAACTAATCAATTATCCATTAGGGTTCACTCATCATTTGGTTAGGGTACTCGTTTGTCTTTTTATAACTTGCCACGTCAGTCAATTTGGGTTTTCACTCCCCCTATCATTGCTCTAAAAAATTTTATTTAGGGAGAAATTGTATTAAGGGTGAGTCTCATGCTTTTATTATTAAATAGGGTATAATTTTAATGTATTTATTATTAAGGGCGTCCAAATAACTTTATTATATTATATACTTAATAAAAGTCTTTAGTAACCTTTTTATTAATTATAAGAAAGATTACGTTAAATACCTAAACTTTCTATCTTTTACTATCCAATCTTTTATTAGTTATTTTTAATAATTTTTTGTGGATAAAATTTGATAGTAACTTAGATCATTATCAAACTATCTTAAATAATAAAATATACTTATCATCAAACTCTTTTAATTTTTAAGATTTTTTGTAAGGTCTTAATTAACAAAATATAATCATTGTCAAAATTATTCAAAACGTAAATTTTTCTTGTCACGAATATATTTATTATTAAATTATCTTAAATCATAAATATTTTTTCATGAAAATATTTAAAATTAAAAAATTATTAAATAACACAACATCGAAAAATACAACAACTTTAAAATTAAAAATTAATTAAAAAAATTTACATGCTTACGTGCTTATCAAATGATTAAGTTCATTGAAAATATACTAAAAACTTAAAATTCATTAAAATTAATTGTGATTTGTGATATTAGTTTGACAAATTCTTGTGTATTTTTTAAAACTTAATTTTATAGTATGACATAGTTAAATAATGATTAAAATTTACATGAAAGTTTATGGATAACAATTAAGTAAAATTAATATTAAAATTTATTGATAACACTTATGAAAGAAAATGATAAAATAGTTTATGATTAGATTAATGTTTTTCAGTAATAAAAGAATAAAAGAATTAACTTAATATGAAAATTTATTGATAACAATTATAAAACAGTAAATGATAAAGAGTTTTAAAATATAGTTAATGATTAGATCGATATATTTTAGTAATAAAAAGATAAAGAAAATAAGTGTTTTGATCGTGATGAATTGTTTAATTGATGAAAATGATAATAAAGTCATTGTTTAATTATTTAAACTAATATAGATATTTTAAAGACTTTAATAATAAATATATTAAAGTTGTGTCCTATTTAATAATAAAGATATGAAACGCACCTTTAATACAAATTCTCCCTTTTATTTATGCATGGCCAAAATTTTAAAAGGTCTTTTTTTTTTGGCCCCACAAGGAGATTAATTTGTTGTTTTGTGTTTTTATCCCTAGAGGATCTTTTGTTACGTTTAATGTTTCTATCCCTATTTCACTCTTATAAATACACACCTTGTATTTAATACTTGTACTTTAAATTTACTAATTACTTAATAGGGTTTTAGCTAAATATATATATATAGTATGTATTTAGAAATTAAAACAAGGATTGAATCAAGGGATGGATCATAAGATCCGGAATGGTTTTGATCTTATAATATTGGAGGAAATGTTAACATCTGAATTTATATCATGAAGTCCAAACCAAACAACATTTCACCATCACTTGACGCCAAACCGCCCATTTTTTATGACTTTTCTAACATCTCCCAACTTAATACCAAAAAATCGTGTAAAAGGGTTCCAAAGTATTTGTACTATTGCCTGTTTTGTATTATGTAGAGAGTACGAACAGTTTGATTGTGATCGGGGGAGGAGTCACATTACAAAATGACAAGGAAGAAAACACATGAAAAACTGGATTTTCTTTTTATCTGTTTTGGATTTTAGTACGAGTACCGTGACAATAACAAACATGTACTCGAATTGATTAATTAATGATGAGGAAAAAAAAAAAAAACAGATTTATGAACTGTACATATCCAATCCAAGAGTTTATGATGTTATGTTATGAACAGTGGCCATGACAAAGTGGGGCAATGCATACCCTACTTTATCTCTATCTTATATAAATAAAAATTATTTGATTTTTAAAAATTATGAATTGGTCAAGATGTAGATAAATTTAAGTAAGTTATTAAAATTAAGTTTAAATCCACACATTTTATTCATATCATGTATAAAGAAAAGATAATGTAATCTTTTAAAAATAGAATAAATTTTGTCTCTTTGCCTCTATTAGAAAATATACTAATAATTGAGCAAATTGTTAAAAACAAATACTCAATATAATTGCACCATCACCATTGAAATGATGAAATAAGAGATGATATTTAACTAAATATAAGTTTCTCTCTGTCAACCTTAATAAAAATTTCATTAAATTTTGTGATAATATAACAATAATGAAATTTTTCTTTACTTCTAATCGAGTTGTAAGTTTCAATTATTATAAAGTAGGAAAGGTAAAATAAGATTTGCATAAAATAGTCAATTAATTAAATTTTTAGTGACTTTAAATTATTAAAGTAAAACTTATGATTATGGTTATTATGAGTAAGATGAGAAAATAGAATAAATATTAAAATTTTTAAAAAGGTAAACAATTGTAAATTTAATTTTCTTTAACCTCACCTATGTTTTATTTACTATAGTTTACTTTTAAAAAGTTTAGGATATCAAATCCATTTTATTTTGTAAAAACAATCATTAATTTATTTAGACACTAGTTTTGAATACTTATCTAATAAACTTGCTAAATATCTAATTCTATTTCTCTATGTTATGGACATATTTAAAAAAGAAATACTTTTAATCAATGACATCTATATGAATATAATTTTGAAAAAAAAAATTACAAGACAAATTGTGTACATATTAATTAAGATGATTTATTAATTCAAAATTTAGAGAGATTTTACATTATTGAACTGATATACCAATAACTATATGTGATATCTAGAATTTTATATAGCATAGTTAATTAGTTATAATACAAATTATGTGTTATTTATTTGTTGCTTTTAGCAAAATTGAGAATTTTTTTTCTTTTGATACAAAAATTAGAGGATTTAATTAGATATATTTTTTGAAAAGAACAAAAGCATTTGCTTTAATATCTCATATTTAACTAATGAGTAATGATAGGGAGAGTGAAAAATTAGAGTGATAGCATAAACTGACTGACGTGGCAGTTATAAAAAGACAAACTAATACCCTAACCAAATGATGAGTGGACCCTAATGGACAATGGATAATTTTGTCTTTTTATAACTGCCACGTCTATCACTTTACGTTTTCACTCTAATTTTTCACTCTGTATATCATTATCCTTAACTAATTTAGTTAAATTTAGTTTACAAAATTAAAATATAACTTTATGATGTTGCCCCCACTGAAAAAATTTTCTAGCTCAGCCACTGTTTTGCTGCATAAACCTCATTTCCCATGCATTAATCTCTCATATTAGCCTTGAAGAAAAAATTGGAATCCCAAGAATAATATTACAATGAATCATCAGGTATAAGAAGAGTAAGAAATGCTTATACTTTCAAGTCACCATTGGAGCCAAAAGAATTATTCTTGAATAGTTTCAAGTCAGAACTTGATATTCAACTTCAGTACTGAAATGGGAGGTAAAAGTTTGTTTTCTACTCGACCAACATTAATATCTCCCCTTCCATCGCCTGATCTGAAGAATCTGCCAATAATATACGATCTTGCTTATAGTGATTCTATTATAGTATTAGACACCAGCAGAATTTCCGAATAAGATGGTTTTCAAATGCAGTTTAGTGTAAAAATTAATTGTAATAGAATATGATTTAATGTAATATATTATAACCTTTGAAAAAGATATAAAAGAATCACTAAGAAAAAAATAAAAATATATAATAAAGCATCGATCTACGTATGTCAAATGATAACAAGATCATTAACATGGCAAAGAATTTAAAGAACAACTGCGAAATGTGTTCCTTCACTTCAAGGTCTAAGAAATAACTAAAAAAGTTTCGAATTCTTCGTATTCAAAATGTTGATGAAGAAAGGTTTTCAAATCAATGATTCCTTTGATATCATTTCCCATAATAATCATATGACATCAGCATGAAGAAGCGAAAAACTAATACAACGAAAAGTAGCCCATCGAAACAAATTAGAATAGTAAGGATCTGAGGTGAAATCAATTTGATAAATGGTAGATATAAAGTTAAAAAACAAAAATTTAATTAGGAGATTGTTTTAAACTATGAAGTAATCATCAAATTTTTGTAAATTTATGTCGAAAATGAGAATAGTCGATTATGAATTTTTGAATTCTTAATATATTCATAATTAAGAATATATTACCTCCTAAAAAATTCATAATCGAACTTCTAAATTAGGCAAAGTTTCATGAAAGTCATTTCATTAATTTTTCTTTTGGCGGAAATTGCTACATAGATTGAGCTAAAATACCTTTTTTTTAACAAACTCATATATTCTAATTGTTCAATGTGTTAATAATACTCTCAATAATTAATGATATACAGAATGAGTGTAAAACCTCAAAATAGTGAACTGTGAATTTGTGAAAGGAGTTTATGTTTTTCTTTTTCTTTTTTTGGATGGATGGATGATTAAGAGAGTTAGAAGTTGTAAGACAGTTCATTTATGTTTTAGTCTATTGAAAAGAAAGAAAATAATTTAATTCTTGAAATTCCATGTGTCTCACTAGCCAACAAATAAAGAGGATACAAAAAAAAAATGAAAAACAAGGGGGAAAAAAGTTGATTTGGAAATTTAACTGAAGGAAAAAGGATCCAAAAGCTCTTAATTGAAAAGAAAACTTAATTTATAAGTATGTGACTTGAATAATTAATTTTCTATCACCTTACATACAACTTTGAAAAAAAAAAAGAAAAAAAACATTCTTGCATACATTCTCTTTAACTAGTCAATTATGTACTTTGATAAGTTAATTAATTAAATAAATTAGAAAAAGTACAGTGTATATCTTCAAGAATCATGAACTAGAAGGAATATTATCTTGAAAGTAAGGTTTATAAATTTTAATATTGAGATTGAGTTTATTTTATAATTTTCATTGTATTGGGAAATTACAATATATAATTCTTATGCATATGCTTAATTAATCAAATTCAGAGCTTGGTCAAAGTACATTAATTTTTCAAGATTCCCATGTGTATTAATTAATGTTCCAATTAATTCTTGTACATTGGTGCAATCCTCCTAGGTACCAACTTTAATGAACCAGAATTAACAGTAAATGTGTGTCCCAAAGCACATGCAACCATGTGAGGAGATTAAGCAATCCTCCATTGATGAGCATTTAAAAATAATTGTATATGATGACTATGGAGGGTTGTTGTTGGTTCAGTGAATTAAAACTCCCCAACTGCCTAGCCCAATACTTAGGTTTGAAATTTTAATCTCTATGCATAATGTTGTAGAATCAATTGTGCAAAAGTGTGAAGTTCCTTGGTGGAAATTATAATGTTGTAGAATCAATTTTAATCTCTAGTCACTCCGAACGAAATTATTTAATTATCTAGACTAATTTAGGGAGAGACCCAAATCGAGTTAAGAAAATTGGAAGGACAACCTCACGTATCAAAAAAATAACTAACACCCTACATAATTAAGCGAAACACAAAGAATTGAAGGAATACACATTTTGAGAGAGGGAATCGAGGAAGTTTACGTGGGAAGAGAATAGAGTGCAAGAATGTGTACTTTATAAACTGTTTTTTTTTTTTTAATTTTAATTCGTTCACTCATCTATCAAACGTGATATACTAATAATCATTCGTTAAATTTAGACATTAGTTTTGAAACTTTTTTAAATTCATAGATTTGTTTAATTTTTTTAAAATTATACTGTGCGTACAAACAAGGATGATTAATAAATTTAGGGTTTAAGTCGGTGGGTGTTCATCTAATCAAGTTATGCCAAAATATTTATATTTAAAGACGTAGTTTAATAAACAAATTTAAACTTAACAAAAGAAAATTCCAAAAATAATGATCAAATTTCACTATTATACCACTTTTTCGTAAATAAGTGGCGAAATACATACAATTTATAATATTATTTCAAATTCAGCAAGCTTCTTACTGATTAAGAAGAGCAGGAGTTTGAGAAAAGGGGGATTGTTTCAAACTTACAATAAAAAATATTTGCTGTGGATTTTAGTTAACCATGCACAACACTCTAAAAACTTGTACGTATAAATATGGAGTGAGTAGTTATACTGCCCTTCTGAAAAATATAATTGAAGATAGATACTAATACAAAGGTTTTTTAGAAAAATTACAAAAATTATTTTTCACATTTGTTGGAAAAAAATTTTCACCATTCACTCTGAAAGTGATCTAATTTCATCATTCACGTTACCAAATTAATTCTTCCAGTTCATTCAGTCTGATTTTTCTAACAGAAAAAATGCATGTATATGTCGTCTAACTATTACATGTATGTATTTTTGTGAAAGACGAAGAGAAAATTAAATAGAAAAACCAATTAAGTTAGTGACGTATTTTTAATACAAATGACAAAATTGCATTATTTTATATATAATTGATGAAAAAGGGTTTTTTTTTTTTTTTTGTACTTTTCCCATTTTTTAAAGTGATACTAACAAGACTTCCTTAATATATATATATATATAGTCTAAGGATAAATTTTTCCTTTTTTTTATAAATGGTGGATTATTTTATCAGCCTTAATCTCTTTGTTACATGTATGTTATCATTATTTTCATAGGCGAATGCAAAATTTTAAACTTTGTACTTTTTATAATTTAAAAAAAAATAAAAAAATTTCAATTACGTGCTTTAAAAAATTAGAATTTCACTCTCTTTCAAAAAAAAATAATAAAAAAATATAATTTATGTTAACAATTTTATACAATTTCGTCTCCTTAATTAAAGTCCCAAGTTCTGCCTATGATTATTTTCAAGTTTAAGGAAAACAAAACAAGTACTATTAGAAGACATATTATGTACCAAACTTGTTGATCTTGACATATCATCCATGATCCAACAACTCAAATAAGTCTTTTTCAACCTTAAAAATTAAATTACACAACACGTAAACATTACTATCACATCATTTATACAAACAAAATTGATTAAATCATCATTTAGGGAAGGTTGGTTCTTATAGTTTGGCCCATTTTGCAAGCTATATTTTGTTAAGAAGAATTCGTCATTTAGATATATACCCTGCTTATTAATGGAAAACAATTATATAAGAAATAATTAAGTCCAAAATTAATGAATCATGTTGATGAAGTCATTGCCATTTTCTTTAGTGAAATATTGTTGTATGAACTAATTGCCAAGTCCATCTCATCACATCCATCAAAACAAACTTATAAAAATATTAATTCAAAATTTAAAATTTTAAAAATTTATTAATAAAAAAAATTTCAATACAAATTCTAACAAAACAAAACATCAATCTAAATCTCATCAAAATCAAAGCAAAAATATCATTATAAAAATAAAAAAAATACCCTATCTAACGGGAGCCATTTTCTATTTTGTAATTACAACCAACAATTAAGACTTTACTTTCATCATTAAACAAGATTAATTGGTTAAAAGGGCTTCCAGAATGAGGGCCAGTTCTTGTTTGTATTATTGGCTTGTCAAAGTTGATTAATTAATGAACATGTTGCTTAAAATTTGAAAACATGCTTTTGTTTAAAAAATTGGAGAAACTAAAAGTTGATCGAGATGGATGCTAATTAGTAATAAAAACACATGGCTTAATAATTTTTTGAACAAAAAGAATTAGGGCTATAGACAAGTGAATTAGGTATAGCTTGACTACATATAATGGAGGGAAAAAAAAGAATTATACCATTTTAAAATTATATGAATCGAATTAATAAACAGGATATAAATAAAAAAAATTATAGTTTTGTTGGATTTGAAAACATGGCGCCATTTATGAACTATTCCTGATTCTTAAAAGTCATTATTATATTTTTTTTCCAAGTTGAACTAGTCCGAACAGTTCTCATTCATTTATTTTTTATTCGCATATATTTTTTCTAACCATAAGGACAAAAAAACATAAAATTAAATTATACAACTCTATAAAGTTGTTCTCAAATTTCTCAAGTTTTAAGTTTGTACATAACCGTTCAAGTGTAAGATTAAAATATAGGGAATAAGATTATTCAACAAAATTAATTAAAAATTGCAACTTCAAAATTGATTTAATTTTTGGAATTAATGCACATATCGTTTTCTATGGAAAAGACATAAACCAAATTATTTGTGTAGTCATTTGGGAAACTTAAAGTTTACATCTATAAGTGGTGTCCTGTAAAACAACTTCATATATGAAACGAAAGTTAATCTGGATTTTAACACATAGTAAAAATTATAGGAAATTATAATTACAATTTCAACGACCATTAATCGATTGTTTGATATATAAAATACGTTTCATAGGAATTTTTGTGGTACACTATATATGGTGAAGATAACCATATTATACTCATTCCTCTTGCCCATTTAAAGAAAGTTTCTTAGTCGTTCATTTTTTGACTTAATTTATTTTCTGAATATATTTACATATATACATAATAAAAAATAGAAAACATTTTATATTATGGATTCGAGTTAATTAAGGTGTTTGAACAATTCTTGAATTAGAATAATTAATTAAATTTTTGATTATCTGTAATTTGTTTGTTTATTAGCACTAATTAATTAGGAAAAAAGTTTCAAGTTTTGGCAAAGATTTTGTCATTGCTTTGACTGTGTACTTTTGTGTGTACTGCGCAGCATGAAGCATGAATGGAAGGAAAATAAATTTAAGGTTAGTTGAAAAGGGTTACATCTTTGACTGTTTGACATGATCAAAGGCCATTCACAATCTCTGTCATAAAAAAACTATCCGTTTTGGCCTTCATTGATGTGCCTTATTAGTGCCGTTTCTAATGAGCCTTCTTCTTCGACAAACATTATACATATCGTACTTTTGTTTTTGTGACTTTTATGTTTAATGTTTTGAAGTTTCTTGGAAGTTTAATTATAACATTGTACATTATTGTACTTTTTTTGCTTTAATTTTTTGTATTTGTATTTCCATTTCTTTGTTTGAAGTTTCTTGGAAGTTTAATATATGAACACATCACCAACAATACACATTTATGCTGCATTTTGTGAATCTTATTGTTTAAAAAAGAGGAAGTAAAAACATGAAAGTTCAATGTAAATGCATGGATTTGGTAAGGGAGAAAATCTTTATAGTTGGATAATTGCAATTTTGAAATGCATCCACGTATTGTGTTAACGTTTTTGAACGAAAGAGCAGAAGTTGTGTGCACGTTGTTCTGGATTCCTTGCATAAAACAATCTTATAAATGTAATTAAAAAAAAATTATGTAAGACGTGGTTGCATCCCCAACATTTTGTACTTTCCTTAATTTTGGAAAATAAATGAGGAGAATCCAAATATGATAAAATATGATAAAGCCCTTCTAAAAAGTGTAATGATAGGAAATAGAGTAATAATAAGAAGTACGGATATTTGTTCACGATGAGTTTTGTTATTATTCAATTATTTATCTATCTAGCGTAAATATTTATATATTACTATGAAATAGAGTAATAATAGGAAATAAGTTTTGTTATTATACAATTTTTTATCTATCTATAGTAAATATTTATATATTACTATGAAATAAAGTAATAATAGGAAGTACGGATATTTGTATGCAATAAGTTTTGTTATCATGCAATTATATATCTATCTATAGTAAATATTTATATATTGCTATGAAATAGAGTGATAATATGAAGTACGGATATTTGTACGGGAGGATAAGTTTGTTATAAAAGTTATCATTCAATTACGTATCTATTTATACTAAGAGCAATGATAGGGGGAGTGAAAAATTAGAGTAAAAACCTAAAGTGACTGACGTGGCAGTTATAAAATGACAAACTAATACCCTAACCAAATGATGAGTGAACCCTAATGGGTAATGGATTAGTTTGTCTTTTTATACATGCCGTGTCAGTCACTTTGCGTTTTCACTCTAATTTTTCACTCCTCCAATCATTACTGATTACTCTTATACTAAATACTCATCTAATGAGACATGAGTAATAATATTGGTAAATTGTAAAATAACATCTTAACTATGGTTAGATTGTAATGCACATCTAAAAACTTTTATTTGAACACAATGGTATAGTGTAATTCATGACTTGTATATGGATCTCCGAACACAATGTCCGAATAAAGTGTAATTCATATAGTCGATATTTTCATATAATCAATACCAAAACGAATTGTGATTTATATAATCAATTTTAGTTAGATAAAGGCTTATTATACCCTTCCCAAAACGGCAGCAAACTATTCCTCTTTATCTCCACCAATCTTGGAGAAAACACAACAAAAGCAAAAATAAAAAACAAGCAGCTTTGACCATTTCATATCGATAATAACGACCATTTCCTTATCTCCCAACATTAAAAATCTATTAACCTTGTAACCAAACATGTAATCTTTGTCTCTAATTGAAATGGTTAAGAATAAACCTACAAATACAACCATTAACTTTAAAATAAAATTGCATTGACATTTCATACAATTCAAAACGTAAAAATTATAACGTTAACAATCTCAACAAAGGATAATTAGAGGGGAATCTAATTATCTAAGAGTCAGAGCCCCACCTGCCCACCAGATGAGAAAAATGGTGCCTCTAGTATTAATATCTTTAAGACTTCAATGTCCTCCTCTACTTTTCAGTTTCTCTTTTATGTGAATCTCAATTTTTTTTTTAGATTTAAAAAAAAAAAAAAAAAACAAAATTAAAATGTTATTGGAGCCAATTAATTTGAGACAGAAATTAATTCTTTAAAGATATAAATAGTAAGCAATGCACTAGAGAAATTCAAGAAGATTTGTGCTCAATTTATATACGGCAGCTGCAAAGTTAAAAACATCAAGAAAGATCAATCCTAGCCGTTCAATTTGATCAATCTTTTCTCAGTCCTCATCATATTCGGATTCATTCCCCTACTAAATCCGAACCCTTTAATTTTTTTTCAATAATAACAAAAAAAAAAAAAGAAAGAAACACACACACCCACCTATTTTTTTTCCGAATTGATACATAGGGAAAGAAAATATTAGAAAAAAAAATTGAACATGATTTTGGACTTTTTGTTTTTACTCCCCAAATCAAGATCATGTTATTTTGATTTTTGATGATTTTTTATTCTTCATCAAAAATTAAACGAATCAGCTCTGCGGATCCATCATACGAGAGAAGTCCTCGAAGCAGACAAATCCATCCCCATTTTTATCTACCCCGCTTATCATACGCCGGCAATCCTCTAACGAGCAACGTCCGTCGCCAATTGCTCCAAACACGTTGTACAACTCCTCCGCCGTTATCTTTCCGTCATGATCCGTATCAAAGAAATCAAAGGCATCCTTCAGCTCCGAGTCACAAGACGGCGGCCCAAAAGCCGAGCTGATAGCTCCAAACTCCGCCAGACTAATACACCCATCCCCATCTCTGTCCACTTCGCCCAACAACACACCCAGCTCCTCCTTGCTGGGTGGCTCGGCTCCCACTTTGTTCAACAAAGCCTCAAGCTCAGCCCTCGTGATTTTCCCATCCCCGTCCTTATCAATCATCTTGAACGCTTGCTCAATTTCGAAGTACACATCGGCGGAAATCTCCGACCACTCGTCGGCCGAGATTTCGCTGGACAAGGCAGGAGGAAGAACGCTGGTGGGCGTGCCAGGGCCGTTGATTTTGAGTTTCTTTTTGACGACGGCTGCGGAAGCGGAAGAGGAAGAGGAAGATGAAGTGGAGGAGTCGGAGGAACTGAAGGAGTTTAATGGGTCATCGGATCTGGATACGGAACGGGACTTGGATCGTTTATAATTATTGTAAAGCTTTTTTGGGATGCTTGTTATGCGCTTCATGGTTCTGAAAGTTCAGAAAGAAAAATGAAGGGAGAAAGAAGGAATGCAGTTAGAGTTGCAGTAGTAGAAGTGTGGAATGGAGAAGAAAAAGGATGAAAAAAATGTGAGGAAAGAGAGAGGAAGATGGGGAGGTTAAATGGGTTACTGGGCAGAGAAGCCATAGTGAGCTTCCAGGAAATTTCCTCCGCCATATTGAGAGAGAATTAGGAGAGAGAAGAGAGTGGAGGTAGTTAAATAGTTGAGAGAATTTAATGGTGTTCAAAGAATTTTCATTTTATTTAAACTACTACAACACTTTTTTTTTTATAATTTTTTTGGATAATTTTATTTTTTAGTCCCTTTGTTATCTTTTCTACTCATTTGGTCTTGCTCTTTGCTTCATTTTTTTTATTTGTTTCTATTACTTGCTTATTTGCATTATAATATTTATAAGTAATGATAGAAACTACCAATATTTTTACATTAAATTGTAACTCTACTCACATGGAGTCAACAAATAAGTATTTATAGTAATGCATAATGAATAGATGAGCCGGTAATGATAACACGTGAAGTTATGTTACATATTAATGCGCGTACTATATCGTACTAAAATCTTTATCCTTAACTCATATTTTCATTTATGGATTTGCATCTTTAGTATATGTATCCACTTTTCATATTTTTACACAAATTTGTAACTCTACTCACATGGAGTTAACAAATAAATATTTATAGTAATGCATAATGAATAAATGAGGTGATAATGATAACACGTGAAGTTATGTTACGTACCAATGCTCGTACTATATCGTACTAAAATCTTTATCCTAAACTCATATTTTCATTTATGGATTTGAATCTTTAGTATATGTATCCACTTTTCATATAATATTAATGATACTAAAATCAGTGATAACTCATAATATTTTGTTAAATGAATAGAATTTGCTGCGTTTATTGTAATATTTTGTTAAATGAATAGAATTTGCTGAGTTTATTGTAATATTTTGTTAAAGGAACAAAATTCGCTACATTTATATCAATAACACAATACTAATAATGAAACATTTGAAAAGTGCATGTATTTACAAGCAATAAGGAGCGTAGTAGGTGGTATGAACTTTTAGAAACTATTTATGCATTTATTGATTATGTTGCATCATATTAGAATATAAAGTAAATATGGATTAGAGCCAAATACAAGAGAGATAAAATTGAAATATAAGGAAGCAAAATATGCATTTTGGAAAAAATGAGGGACTAAATTGAGATAAGTAATAAATAAGGGACTAAATGTTTGATTTTTTTTTTTAAAATATTTGTTGGTTGAAATTTGGTGATTTGGTTTGTTATTGGAATGCGTGTGAAAACCGAGTTTTCATTATTTCATAATGTTAATTTCGTTTTTACTTTTTATCAAAAGCTCAAAAAGTTTCTCTTAGCAACACTTTGACTATTGGTACGGCTTTTCACTATTTTAGTACTTAACAAGCAAATTTTTTTTTTCTAAGGAAAATAAATAAATAAATACCGTAGGCTTGTTCTTTAGCCTCTCTTAATTTGAAAAACTTTTTTTTCATTAATTTTTAAGTTGAATGATAATAAAGAGTACGAGCCATAAGATTGGATCTTTTATCCAATATTATAATGTGTTATTATGTCTAAAATTATAATTATGTGGGTTCACTCATATTTTAGTTAGAGTTTAATAATTATAAATTTGATTTTAATGATATTTATACTTTTAGTCTTTAATTTTAGTGAAACGGCATAGTTTTGAATATCTAATCGAATAAGATAAGATAATATTAGACATATAATCTAATCTCATGAGCCATTGAGACTAGTCCAATGGTTAGGAAATTAGCATTTTTGGGATACATGTGCGTGTGTATTAAAAAAAATAAAGAGTACGAATTTTTTGGTATACTAAGATGATTTTTTTTTTTAAAAAAATTACTTTCATTTAATTTATCTGTGTATTGAAAAGGAATCTATTATGATCTTCTAGATAAACTTAATTTAAAAAAATGTTAAAAACCAGTTCATAATCCACATGGTCAAACCATTAAATTCTATTTCATGAAATATAATAAAATCTTACTAAAAATCCTTTATTCAATTTCTTCTTCTTAATTATTTATTCCTAAAAAAATGTATTTCTATAAATGAAATTCTATCAAATATTACTACGTGTCCTTTGTTAACGTACTCTTTAAAAATGTTTTTTATTGTTACTAAAATAAAATGTATTCAATAGCATGCAATCTCATAATTAATATTAATTCTTTATTACGTGTTCTCATGTAATTTGCTCTACACAAATGTTTTTAGTTGTACTTATAATTTAATGCACTTAATGATATATAATGAATATTACTACGTGTCCTAGATTCAATTTACTATCCATAAATACTTTATTGGTACTAAAATCTATATTTCCATATTTATAAATTATAGTTTTGATCAAATCTAAGTATTCTTCATCTTTATCCCTAAAATGATTTATTTTCTTTCCATTATCTTTCTTTAATTAACTTTGTTTTACCATTCTTAAATTAATTCATGTCGAATCTTTGTTATTAATATGCAACAAAAAAAAAACATTTATTTCGTCTAAGAAGGAAAAAAAATACTTCTTAGCTAAAGAATTAATCGGATAATATATACTTGTTGGAAAAACATTTCCTAGCAAAAGAATCAAGCATATCCGCAGATGTAGTTTAGGCATTTGGGTTTTACTCCCTCGTGGTTTTAAAAGCTATATTTTTCCCCATTGTTTATTTAGTCCAAATGTTTAAATTATTTTAACATAAAAACTTAAAAATTTTAGTATTTCCTAATTCAATTATTTATTTAATTAATCAATATAATTTTCTCAAAAATTATTCTATTTTATCATCATTTTATACATGTGATTTGGAATTCATTTAATATATATATTTTTTGTTTTAAGTTTTTTAAACACATAAATTTTTTAAAAGCATCTACCTAGTTGAACTAGTAATATATATATATATATATATATATATCTTTAATAACTTTAAAATATTCTTAATCTTGTCAAGAGATAATCCGTAATCCAAGAAAAAAAATAGCTAAATTGTATATACTCTTTCTTAATTGTGTAAATATCTCTTTTATTTTCTTTTCCACTTCTTTTATCTCGAAAAGTAAGTGAAACTAAAAAGAAGCAAAAAAATAAAAAAAAGTTACAACATAATCTTGAGTAGTGTGACTGCCTCCAAAATTTGAAAAATTAAAATATTTTTATTCAATTTTTTTTTGAAAAAATTAGAATTTTATCATCTCAAAAATTAAAATATAAGTTATATTAATAATTGTATATAATTTTGTCTCCAATAATCAACTTTCTGAATCTGTCATCGCCTTTTACCTTATGAAAAATAATGTGCTAACAAAAAAAAAAAAAAAAGTAAGAAGGAGGAGGAAGGGAGAAGGCTTTCCTCTAAATATAAGGATCTAAGTGTATTTACCATTTTAATCACTGGAGGAACTAAATATGCTCTCTATAATAAGTTCACATCATCTCCTTCATTAGATAGAAATATTCTTTGGAATTTTTATGTTTTGATTCACATCTTTTTGTAGTTTAAAGGCATCCACACAATACAAAGATGAAATGATAAATATATTTTATGTAAATAAATTCAAACCCTATTCTATTGGTTCATTCCTATAGAAATTCTTTTTTGTTTCTCTAGTCAACAAATTCATATTGCTCTAATTAATTCACGTTTTTCATTTTAAAGTTGCTATAGGTAAAAAGTTTTGGAACATACAAATTATTCTCATCTACATGTATCTTTTCTTTTCTTTTCTTTTCTTTTCTTTTCTTTTTCCCTAATTGTGGGAGGAAAATTTTAGAATTCCAAAAAGTGTCAATCAATTCTTAATCTTGACTCTTAATAAAGTTTAAAGGGGACTAATTTAATTAGCTCTATACGAAAATAAACCAAATTATATGTCTAGGACCATCCACGAATTTTCATGGAAGGCGCAAGCATGCATCGCTTGTCAAATTCCAATGTATTTTGAAAAGACATCTAAAACCTTTTAGTTTTAATTCTCTTGAAACGAACAAAAGTTCAAGAAGGATCAAGGAAGAAACCCTTTCAATTCGTTCGTTTTGGCGTTTTTTAACAATAAAGATACATATATGAACAAGATGCATTCATTGATATTCTCTCCAAAGCCAGTAAATAATATGTGGACTTAATTTGATCAAGAAAACGAACTTACTGAAAAACAATTTTTTTTATCAATACTAGAAGTACAATTGTATAAAATGTCCTTGAGCTTTTGCCCCAGATAAAAAAATCTCAAAAGAATGTACCAAAAAAGAGAATAAAAAAGAAAAATATTGATCTATCAAGATTAAGGCCCTACGGACAAATTAACAGCGTGAAGTTCAACTTTTACCTTGGTATGATGTGGGAAAATTACAAAAATTATTGTACACATTTGTCAAAATTTTTTTTTCATCACTCACATTTAAAATAATATAATTTCATCAGTCATATTAAAAATTTATATCAAATTTATTATTCCAGCTAATTCCGTTTGATTTTATAACGAAAAGTATGATTGTATTATTTTCATTAAAAAAATAAATTTAGGTAAAAAGATCAATATCGTGTGTCTTTTTATTTAGTGTGAGTGACGATTTTTTTTTGCAACTTTTTGGTATGATTCTATAGCGAATTTTTGTTACTTTGGATTCTTGATTAAAAGTTGAAAGTACGACTAAATGTGCAGTGCTGAAATTAGGGTCGATCATTTTTTGATATATAGATCAACATAAGAGATTTAAAAGCGTGCACATCCTGCGGTTTATCTCCTCAGGTCCCTAGGAGACGATCGGCTTGAGGCGCAGGATTAGTCTGACCAATGATTGAAGACTGTGCTCAGGAGTGAGGCCGTGTGGGGTCGGAATTCGTCGAAGGAGTAGTGACCAATGATTGAAGACTGGTCCTGGTACCCAGCTTGAGCTGCTACCGTAAGGTTAGTACCCATTGCGTGCACATCCCGCGGTTTACCTCCTCAGGTCCCTAGGGTTATCTCCTCAGGTCCCTAGGGGACGATCGGCTTGAGGCGCAGGATTAGTCTGACATTATGGTGGCTGTGCTCAGGAGTGAGGCCGTGTGGAGTCGGAATTCGTCGGAGGAGTAGTGACCAATGATTGAAGACTGGCCCTGGTACCCAGCTTGAGCTGCTACCGTAAGGTTAGTACCCATTGCGTGCACATCCTGCGGTTTACCTCCTCAGGTCCCTAGGAGACGATCGGCTTGAGGCGCAGAATTAGTCTGGCATTATGGTGGCTATGCTCAGGAGTGAGGCCGTGTGGGGTCGGAATTCGTCGGAGGAGTAGTGACCAATGATTGAAGACTGGCCCTGGTACCCAGTTTGAGATGCTACCTTAAGGTTAGTACCCATTGCGTGCACATCCCGCGGTTTACATCCTCAGGTCCCTAGGTTTACCTACCCAGCTTGAGCTGCTACCGTAAGGTTAGTAGCCATTGCGTGCACATCCCGCGGTTTACCTCCTCAGGTCCCTAGGGGACGATCGGCTTGAGGCGCAGGATTAGTCTGACATTATGGTGACTGTGCTCAGGAGTGAGGCTGTGTGGGGTCGGAATTCGTCGGAGGAGTAGTGACCAATGATTGAAGATTGGCCCTGGTACCCAGTTTGAACTGCTACCGTAAGGTTAGTACCCATTGCGTGCACATCCCGCGGTTTACCTCCTCAGGTCCCTGGGGGACGGTCGGCTTGAGGCGCAGGATTAGTCTGACTCAACAACAGTGAAGTGGCGGGATAGACACGGAGTTCTAGAGTTAGGAACCTGGGACATCAAAAAAAAAAAAAAAAATCGATCAGCAAATATTTAATAATTAATTTCTGCCTTAGTGATGACTGATGAGACAAGTTTACGGTATTCATCATATCAGTCAAAGAAATCCCTGAAATTTCTCCGAATATGGAGGAACATATATAGTTTAGTTTAATAATTGCTGTTGCGTTCTATTTCCCTACATATGGATGCCATGCATCTTAAAAATATATAGCTGGCTTATAATGATGGTTACCAATATCCTTAATCATTAATCATGCATTATAGGAAACTTCCCATAGCCTTAATTTCCATTTTTTGTTCTTTTAATTTACATTTTGTCTAAGAGAGAAAATTGTATATCAGGGTTTCAAGTTTCAACTCTAGCAGAACATAAATCTTAGTATCACTTATATAATTTGGAATTGATTTGGAAACAAAATGAAGCCTAGATAATCACTCAAGCAGGGATTTCTTAGATGCTCGTATTTTATTGCTCAATAAAAAGTTTTATGTTTGTACATAATAGTTTTCTTTCTTTCTCCAATTTTTTGGGTAATAAAATAGATGGTGAAAATCTGAGAGTTTTGATGAATACACTAAGAATCACTGTTTTACTTTACTATGTTCATGAAAACTTATAATTGTAAAAAGTTATGTTGATTATTTATCCCAATTGAGTTTAATTTGTAATTATTGCAACACAAAAGAATAAGTTCATGCATCAAATAATAACGTCAATGATATCTACAAATCAATTTGTTCTTAGCGATTAACAATACAATCTAATATATTCTTAATATATCTATCTATCGAGATTATTTTAAAGGGGGACTCAAATCGCTTAAACCCTAAACATAGACGAAGAGAGTTAGAAGGAGAGAATTTTACCGAAAAAAAAAATAGTAACTCAAGTCCAACGGAATTTTATAGATTAAGATAAATCTAACAAATTCATCCCCGCATTATAACATCTACACAAACTTGTTGATGCAACAAATATATGACAATACTATATGATTGATGAATTAATAAACTAATAATCACAACGTATATGAAGTTTGAACTAATCAAAAATTACAATTTACAACCAACCCACAGATTATTGCACGTCTGTGAGCAGGAGAAATGAGCTGGATAAACAAGAAAACACAGTATAAAAAGAGGTGCAGATCGGGCCAGGGGCGAAACTTGAAAGCTGCCGTCAATAGATTTTGCAGAGATCAAAGCTGTGGGTAGGCTGAGCTTGTCTGGATGCACGCGGAAATGAATAATAAGCAAGCACCCGGGTAGCTACAGCTACTGCATATGCTCAAAAGGTCAAAAACTTCTCTATCATGGCTATATTCTTGCATTTGCATGCACGCCTCACACACGCAATAGACACGCCTTCACAGCTTTTGTACTGCAAAGTTGCGGTTTTCAGCTTAAAATAATTTCGCCATCACACTCTACATTTTAGGGTTTATAGTACAACGTTAATTTGCCTAGATACTCTAGACTGTATATAAAATGAAAAAAAAAACTTTAGGGCCGCAACTTTTTTAATAGTGTAGATTTTTTTTGTTACTAAAATGTTTTTGAATTTTGGTTTCAATTCATCCCTTCATTTTAATAAAAGTAATACACTAATGGACATGAATGGTCATTCTTGTTATGAACATATTGTGAATGTCCATCCAAATACACCATGCTCTACCAATTTATCTCTCATTATTCCTATAACTCATATAACATCATCCCATTATCACCCATTACTTTGTAACCTATGTAACTTATGTAACTCTTGGTGTTTTCATTTAGCACATTATAAGTTACAATGTACCTCAAGCCTATAAATAGAGGATTATGTGAAAGAGATAGATGGTGGAAAGACGTTCTACATTGCTCTATAATACTCTCTATCTTTCTAGCATTTTTCATACTTGTTTCATATTTGATAGTAGTAGTTGTAACATAAGATTTATATCTCTACTTTGTAATAGTGGTATAACAACTTGTTACACAATATAATACTACAAGTTTGTAGTATTTTTATAACACGTTATCAGCACGAATTCTCTACCAATTGAGAAAGTTGGAGCAAATCAAATTCAAGTTGCATATTGAAAGAATTGTTAAGTATAGGTTTGGAATTTTGGTAAGTTTATATGGTAATACTTTTCATTTTCAATTAATTTATTTTCTACTATGAATTTATACTATTGGATATAATATATTGAATATTATATATGGATTAATTTGAAAGAAAAATTCAACCACTTGAAGTTGGTTGTCATTTCAAAAGCACGGCATATTTGATAAAAATATATCATATAATCAAAATAATGATTACCGTGACAAGAAATAAAATAACCTCTAGAAGTGGGTTAATAAAATTGAAAGAAAGAAAAATGACAAAAGAATTACTACCAATGTGGTATGGTATAGAATATCATTGGACTCGTACCTGTCGTACTGCAAAGCATATCGTTAAGCTTTATCATACATCATTGAAAAATAAATGCCACAATGTTGAGATAAATTTTATTGATAAAATATTATTATAATGCTAATATGATAAATATCGACATAGCAAATTATTATTGTTAACACCCTGAAGGTGTAATATAATCATATTTTATTCACCCTGAAGGTGAAATATAACCATATTTTATAAATAAAACCCTGAAGGTACAATATGATTATATAATTTTATTGTTTTGTATATTTTATGTAAAATTTCAATTATGCAATTTATTTATATTATATTATACATATATACAAATTATATGATAGATATAATTTCCAATAATACATAAATTATTGTTTTGTATCTTTTATGTAAATTTTTAATTATGCAAGTTATTTATATTTATTGATTTATATTTATTTATAATGTCTCAAATTCTTCCTGAAGAAGTTATGAATGTATGTTTTTTTGAAGAAAAATAAATACCAAATGTTTGAAATCAAATAAAGTGGATTTATTTGTTAATCACCCCGAAGGTGATACTAGTCACTTGATTAGTGATGAAAATGTCCAAGAATAAATATATTTGTTGCTTAATTTGATGTAATGAATAAACATTATCATTAGATGTCTCAAATAATAATAAAAATAGTTATTATTAATACATTTATTTTAAATATTTCTTTTATACTTAAAGAAATTAAAACAATTCTCATTTAGAATTTTTATTTTGTGAAGAATATGGACGTTGCAATGATCAATGGCAAAGAACTATGTCTCGAAGACAGTGCAAAAAAACATTCCATACTAAAAGATAAGAAATATTTTTCTTATATAATCATGAAAGAAATTCATGTTAGTACTATATCTGGTAGTACACAATTGATTGAAGGCTCCGGAAGAGCAATAATAATTTTACCAGGAGGAACAAAATTTTGCATTGGAGATGCATTATATTCTTCTAAATCTCAAAGAAATTTGTTAAGCTTTAAAGATATTCGCCGAAATGGATATCATATTGAGACTAAAAGTGAAGGTAATAATGAATACTTGTATATTACAAGTATAGATTTTGGAAAGAAAATTACCTTAGAAAAATTACCTTCTCATTCCACTGGATTATATTATACTTATATTTCTACAGTTGAAATACATGCAACAGTAAATTAGAAGCTTACTGATCCTAATGATTTTATTATTTGGCATGACCGGTTGGGCCATCCCGGTTTTATAATGATGCGAAGAATTTTAGAGAATTCATATGGTCATTCTTTGAAGAGCCAGAAGATTCTTCAATCTAATGAATTCTCATGTGTTGATTGTTCTCAAGGCAAATTAATTATAAGACCATCACCAATGAAAATTCGTACTGAATCTCCTGCATTTTTAGAACGCATACATGGTGATATTTGTGGGCCTATTCACCCACCTTGTGGACCATTTAGATATTTTATGGTTTTAATTGATGCATCAACTAGATGGTCACATTTATGTTTATTATCAACTCGCAACCTGGCGTTTGCGAAATTACTTGCAGAATTAATTCGGTTACGAGCACATTTTCCGGATTACCCTATTAAGACAATCCGTCTTGATAATGTTGGTGAATTTACATCTCAATCTTTTAATGATTATTGTATGTCTATTGGGATTAGTGTTGAACATCCTGTCGCTTATGTTCATACACAAAACGGTTTGGCAGAATCGTTTATTAAACGTTTTCAATTAATTGCGAGACCATTGCTTTTGAGAACTAAACTTCCAACAACTGTTTGGGGACATGCTATTTTGCATGTTGCAACACTAATTCGCATATGGCCAACAAATTATCATGAATTCTCTCCCCAACAATTGGTTTTTGGTCAGAAACCAAATATTACCCATCTTAGAATTTTTGGATGTGCGATTTATGTTCCAATTGCTCCACCACAATGCACAAAGATGGACCTCAAAGGAGGTTGGGAATATATGTTGGGTATAAATCTCCATTTATAGTGAAATATCTTGAACCAACAACTGGAGATTTATTTACGGCTCGTTTCGCTGATTGTCATTTTGACGAATCAGTTTTCCCAACATTAGGGGGAGAAAATAAACAGCTGGTTAAGAAAATTAGTTGGAATGAATTATCATTATCTCATTTTGATCCTCGTACAAATCAATGTGAACTGGAAGTTCAAAAGATAATTCATTTGCAACGTTTAGCAAATCAATTGCCAGATGCTTTTACTGACCCAAAACGTGTAACTAAGTCACACATACCGGCTGTTAATGCTCCAATTCGAATTGATGTCCCTGAAGGACCTTCTACCACTAGTAATCAATTAAAGGCACACATGAAACGTGGTAGAACAATCGGTTCCAAAGACAAAAATCCTCGAAAGAAAAAAGGAGCAAATAATAATGATGGCAAAATCGAGGTAATTGAGGTTCCAAAAGAATCTTCAAAAATGAAAATTCCCGACATGATGAATAATAAACTTCCAGAAGAAGTTCAGGTACCTGAAAATTCTGATAATCATGAGATCTCAATAAATTATGTCATGACTGGGGAAAGGTGGAATCGATATAAAATCGACGTCGATGATAAATTTGCCTATGCTGCAGCAATTACTATCATGAATGAAAACGAGGATCATGAACCAAAGTCTGTGGATGAATGCAGACGAAGAAATGATTGGCCAAAATGGAAAGACGCAATTCAAGCAGAGTTAGACTCGTTGGCAAAACGTAAAGTTTTTGGATCAATAATACGCACACATGAAGATGTGCAGCCACTGGGTTATAAATGGGTTTTTGTGCGAAAACGAAATGAGAATAATGAAATTGTGCGATATAAGGCTCGACTTGTTGCACAAGGTTTTTGCCAAAGACCTGGTATTGATTATGAGGAGACATATTCTCCCGTGGTGGATGCAACAACTTTTCGTTATTTTCTTAATCTGGCAGCAAATGAATGACTTGAAATGAGTTTAATGGATGTTGTAACAGCCTATTTGTATGGCTCACTTGATAATGATATTTATATGAAAATCCTTGAAGGATTTAAGTTGCCTAAGGAAAATAATTCAAGTTCTCGAGAACTTTATTCAATTAAATTGTGCAAATCCTTTTATGGATTAAAACAAGCTGGACGCATGTGGTATAATCGCCTTAGTGAATATTTGATGAAACAAGGCTATATGAATGATCCTATTTGTCCATGTGTTTTTATTAAAAGATCTGCATCCAAATTTGCAATCATTGCAATTTATGTTGATGATTTGAATATTATTGGAACTCCTGAAGAGCTCGGAAAAGCTGTTAACTCTTTGAAACAAGAATTTGAAATGAAAGATCTTAGAAAGACAAAATTTTGTCTTGGATTGCAAATTGAGCACTTGAAAAATGGAATATTTTTGCATCTGTCGGGTTATACAACTAAAGTGCTTAAAAGATTCTATATGGATAAAGCACATCCCATAAGCACGCCTATGGTTGTAAGATCACTTGATGTGCATAAAGATCCTTTCTGACCTCGTGAAAATGATGAAGAATTACTTGGTCCAGAAGTACCATATCTTAGTGCTATTGGAGCATTAATGTATCTTGCTAGTCACACATGTCCTGATATCTCATTTGGTGTGAATCTACTAGCAAGATATAGTTCTTCACTACACGAAGACATTGGAATGGTATAAAACATATATTTCGTTACCTTCAAGGTACGATAGATATGGGTCTTTATTATTCTAAGGCAATCAAGTTTGATCTAATAGGTTATGCAGATGCTGGATATTTATCTGATCCTCATCATGGTCGTTCACAAACGGGTTATGTGTTCACATGTGGTGGTACAGCTATTTCTTGGCGTTCTATGAAACAAACTATAGCTGCTACTTCTTCAAATCATGCTGAAATATTGGCAATTCATGAAGCAAGTCAGGAGTGTTTTTGGTTGAGATCAGTGATCCATCATATTCGAGAAACATGTGGTTTGCATTTGGATAAGAAAGTTCCCACTGTTTTGTTCGAAGATAATGTTGCATGCATTGCTCAATTGAAGGATGGATACATTAAAGATGATAGAACAAAACACATCTCACCAAAATTCTTTTTCACGCATGATCTTCAGAAGAATGGTGAAATTCATGTACAACAAATTCGTTCAATTGACAATTTGGCAGATATTTTCACTAAATCACTACCGACTTCAACATTTGAAAAGTTAGTAAATAAGACTGGAATGCGTCGATTGAAAGATGTCAAATGATGTGCTTAAGAGGGGGAGTTATTATACATTGTACTCTTTTTTCCTTAACCAAGTTTTTTTTCCCATTAGGGTTTTTCCTGGTAAGGTTTTTAACGAGGCAATGTTATATATAAAAAATGTACTCTTTTTCCTTCACTAGGTTTTTATCCCATTGGGTTTTTCCTAGTAAGGTTTTAACGAGGCATTTATCTTAAAGATGGACATCCAAAGGGGAGTGTTATGAACATATTGTGAATGTCCATCCAAATACACCATGCTCTACCAATTTATCTCTCATTATTCCTATAACTCATGTAACATCATCCCATTATCACCCATTACTTTGTAACCTATGTAACTTATTTAACTCTTGGTGTTTTCATTTAGCACATTATAAGTTACAATGTACCTCAAGCCTATAAATAGAGGATTATGTGAAAGAGATAGATGGTGGAAAGGCTTACTACATTTTGTTCTACATTGCTCTATAATACTCTCTATCTTTCTAGCATTTTTCATACTTGTTTCATATTTGATAGTAGTAGTTGTAACATAAGATTTATATCTCTACTTTGTAATAGTGGTATAACAACTTGTTACACAATATAATACTACAAGTTTGTAGTATTTTTATAACAATTCTCTAAAATTTAACAGTTATATCTTTTTTTAGTTCAATTTTTTTCAGTCAAATTAAAAGGAGAAGAGGAATGCCAACAAAGAATTAAAAACAAACCATAAAAAAGATATGTTATAATTCAATAAAAATGAAAAAAATAAGTTAAAGAACAAACACAATGATGAAGTGTGATTCATATAATCAATGCATTTAATGGGATAGAGAATTAGTTATCGTTGTCTTTGTTCAATTTTTTTTTATAACACTATTTTAAATGTAAATTTAGTGACAAAATTTTGTTAGATTAACTCCCACTAGAGTAAAACTAAATATATCAATTACTCTTTATTTTTTATTCTAAATTTTGCCTTTAAAAGAAACTGTTAAATCTAAGGGAATAGGTACTAGTGTACCACCTTTATTAGATGAACTGTTGATTTGAAAATGAAAAAATATAATGACAAAAAAAATACTGTCACTAAATTTTTAGTGACCATTAAAATTATTTTACCCATATATTTAATATATGTAATAAAATCATTTGCACCAAATATATAATTAAACTCTACAACCATTATTGATGCTTGAAATATATGTGGCAATATGGCAATCAGTTTTTAGCTTTCTAATTGTTTAGGCCAACAAAAACTTTTTGAGTAATTTTGGTTGGACAAAATTTGGGGTTGATGGACTTCGTATTTTACATAATTTGAGTCGCATCAAAAGTCTAATTAAATTGCACTGAATTTCTTTTTTAATCAAAAACAATATTTCATTAATAGTAGTCATCAGAGCCAAATTGGCTTAAAATATAATTCAGCTAATCAATTGAAAATCTAAATACACTACACTGATGAAACAGGACAATGTATTACAAGAAATGTAGCAATTGGCCTAATTAAGAATTTCAGACTTGCAAATTGTAAACAAGCTATGAAATCTTGGCAATTCCAACAACTCAATTAACCATGCATGTTCTTCTCAGAAGTCTTACCAGCACATGGCCTGGATTGTTGTCAAATAGAAAGAAGGGAAAAGATTTGGTTGATTAATCATTTTCAATCATTGGCAATTGTCACCAAATTTATTGCAATTCTCTTGCTCTGATTCATTGTACCAAATATGGTGCCATGGATTTAGCTATATTTTTTTGCTCCCACAATCAAATTATTGCAATTGAATATATTATTGTGTATGGTTGATTTTCTTGAATTTCTAATTAGTTCCTCTTTTCTCACTTTTTTGAATTATTAGAGAGTTTTGACCAGTACTACATGTACATATCAATGATTTTGTGTAGAAAACATGACTAAGTACTTTCTGTTTACGAACTAAAATATATACATATGTTCAGGTTTCACAACTTTAATCATGTACAACTAATTTGATGGTGGAAAAATGAATAAATATATATATATATATATATATAAGAATTATTTCAAAATGCAACTCATAAGGGGGTTAACTAATTAATAGCATTGATTAATTAAAAAAACAAAAACATTAAGATATATTTAAAACTTATGATTGAAATTAAGCATAGACAAGTAGTTGAGGGAATTTTATTGATTGAATCATATTAGTTTAAATATTTCAATTATTTAATTCATCATATTTTGAACAATTTGCAACATATATTCTGTATAAATACAAATTAAGCAATTAATTACTTTTCAGTAAAGAAGGCTAAAATAAAAAATTTTCACGAATATTGCTGTTATACAGAAATGGGCATTAAAAAAATACTTTAGTATTTTCCTGTTATAATATTTCAATAGGAAGAGAATAGAAGAAATAAAAAGAAAAGGGAAATGAAGGGGAAAAAAAAGCATATTAGACTATTTTAAAATTACTTTTTGTCTATGAAGGTTTTCAAAATCGACAAAATGCCTATTTAGTATAAAGGTTTAATGGGACAAAATGCAATTGGGGTATGTATGAATTCGTATGGATTAATTTAGTGCATTTAACCTTATTTTTATTCTCTCAAAACTAGGAAGAATAATAAGTCACCTAAATGCATGAAACTATTACAGTTTAAAACAATTGTACCAATATTCATCATCATTAATTGTGATCTTATTCAGTTTAACTTGTTGCAAACAACTTTATAAATGGTAAAATTCAACACACAATTAAAAAGATTTTAATTCATTAATTGATCAAGTAGTAATCACCTATAATTAAATTATTTTAGGAAAAGTGATACTTTCTAAAATTTTCCAACTCCAAAACATATATATATTTTCCAACTAATCAATGGACACACAGAGACTTGAGTTTTTTCCGTTGCAGTACATATAAGAAGTTGTAAGCATGATTATTGGAAATGATGATGTGACACAATGGAAGAGAAAGCATAGAGGAGACTTGAGTTCACATATGTGTATGTTCTCATTTGGTTCTTAATTTTGTTGAAAACGAGAGAAACCATGTTTAGAATGGTTTAAAATATGTGCGAAGAAGACACTTTTATAGTTATTATGGTTGGCAAAAATAGAGGAATATTAATTTGAATTAAAATGAAAGAAAAGGATGTAAAAAATTTGAAATAAAATGAGGTAAAAAACTTATTATATTTAAATATAAATGAAAATATGCATTTAAACAAATAAGTTGGCGAAATATTATCATATATCCTATCACACGTAGGTTTGTTGTTGTTGTGGGATCATTTATTAGGCATATTATGAAAACTAATTAAAATTTACTTTCATAAGAAATCAAAACACATAGGAACATTATTAAAACTCGGATTGGAGTGAGAACTGACTAGCAGTGGCGGAACTAGGGGGGTTGAGTCGGTGCGGTCGTTCCCCCTTCATTCTGAAGAGAGGGTAGGAGATAGTATATTCCACCATTGAAGCACCCATTCTGCCATTCGCCATGGGCGCCACCAAAATATTAAATTGCAGAAATCGTGAAGAAGACGAAGTCTTCTCGTCTTCTAATTTTTATTTATTTTTACTTTTTATACTCTTAAATAAAATGTAAGAGTAAAATAAAAATATATTCTCTTAAGTGAAACAACGTAATTTTATTAAAGAGTAAAAAAAAAAAATCCTACTATCCCTAATTCCCTATTTATAAAATCTTATCCTATTTTAATTCCTAAACTCTATTTTATCCTATTTTAATTCCTAAACTCTTAAACGTAAATTAATCTATTTTGCTTCATCTCTCGAACTCTTAAACGTGAATTTCTCTATCTCTTGTTCTCTCTTTCGTCTACATCCTACTTCTTGCTCATAACCCCATCTTTATTGACTCCTTCCGTCATATTGTTATTTAATTGAATTAGTCTAATCGATGAAAATCTTTCCGTTGTGGTTACCGTTGTCTTGTGGTATGAGTATTTTCTTTTTGTTTTTATGTCTTTTTTACTTGGTAATATTTAAAATTTTTTGTGTATTTTTTAATTAATTATTGTGACTGAATATTTATTTTATTTTAATAATTACAGATATGTATTTTATGAAAAAGAAATCGTGTATAATTAAGCACCCTTCAAAAAATTTTCTGCTTCCGCCACTGCTGACCAGTTTGGTGTGATTTTAATAACACTGAGAGAAACACCCACTACTCAAATAGCTAGGGAGGAAAAAAATGAAGATAAGAAGGAGAAAATGGACATATATGTTGGCAAAATGTTGAAAGATAACAAATGAATAAGAGAGAGCTTGTCCAAGAGAAAAATTCACATATTGTTTTAACCCTTTTCAGACACAAAAACATACATTAATTTATTGCCAACGAAATGAATTGACAGGTTCTTCCCTCCTCCCAGCTGCTTCCATAAGTTACAAATAATATTTGTCCCCATCTCCTATGCCAAAAGTAAAAGATCCATGGAAAAACAAGACATGAAAAGAAAGCTACTTATACTACCTTGGCCTCTCTCATGCCTCAATTGATTTCTCAAAAAGTTAGAACAAGAAAGGAGCGCAAGATCATGCATCAAAGTTGTATCTCTTTGTTAAGAAGCATAATGATATATTTCTTAATCATAAAAGTTTCTTTAAGCTCAAGTCTATGATGCATGCACAACTTTTAGAAAGCATCATAAATCATATCATGAAGTGGGAATAGAATTCCAATACCATAACGAATATAACGTCGTGGAATTGGTTGAGGAAGACTTTTGGGCTTTGTAAGATAAAAAAAAAGGCTAAAACATATAAATGAATGTAACTTTTTCATACGGCTTCAAAATTGTTTTTATTATACCTCATTTTGAAGTTACCAAATTTACAAGATTCATGAGCCCATGATGTGTGCATTTTTTCGACAAAATTCATTTGTTTGAATAACTTTCAAACCAATAAAAGTTTTTCTAATTATTTTTGAATTATATTTTTTGGGTATAGAGGTTTCCACAATTTTTATAAAGGCTTGTAGATCTTTATTTTTATTGCTATGACTTTGATTTTATTTAATAAAGTTTTCAAATTTTCTAAATTTTTGTTTTCTTAAAATTATTGTCTTTCTCCTTATCTGTGCCATATTATATAATTAGACTTTGAATTTTCTATTTCAAAATTAGTGTATGGCTTCGTATTTCACTATTTTGATTAGGTAAAGTGTTCTTTATTTTATTCAATATGAATAAATTAATTTATTTCATTTCGAAGATGTGACTCAATAAAAAAATAACATAAAATCATATACACATAGATTTAGAAACGGAAGATTCTATAGAAATAAACCATTCACAAAGTCCTTGCAAATTTTTTCTTAAAGCCGGCAGGAAAACTGGGCACAAGAATTTTCAATTCTTAGACTAAAAAAAGTATATAGAATATACTATCAGCTAAGAGTGCACGGCAAGAACCAATAAATCCATTCTTAATTTGCTTAAAACTGTCGTTTGTGCATCAACCCCTCAAGTCCGCATATATTTATACGCGTTTTGTCTTAAAAGGATACACTAAAAACGTAGCCATGCACACACAGTCACACACTAGCAGACAAACGCATGAACAAGATGCTCAATCCCCCATCTTCGCTGACTATAGTGTGGTCATGTATACATACTTTTAAGAGTACTAAAAGTTGTGTATATGCTTAATCTAATCCAAACACAATGGCAACAATCCAACACCTCAACGTGCAAATGTGCTTCGGACCACTAACTCAATTTGTGAGTAGACAAAAAAATATGAAGAAATATGATGTTTTGACTCTTCTGTATTGATCCTTTTACTTTTGTTTATCTTTTTGATGCTTCATTCAATTCTTTTGTATCCATTGATTTTGTATTTTGATGCTTCATTCATTCAACTCGCAGTACTCGTATGTATATGTATGTTGATTGTTTGTGCATTTTGTGTGTGTTCCTGCCCTCTCAACCAAGTTATTTGGAGGCCAGCCATTGACAGTCTGCCACAAGACAAGAAATTTTGGCACAAATCATCTTCCATTGATAATCTCGTGATGAAATGATTCATAAGATTACAATCAACTTTAGTGGAGCGTCCTGTTTTGTTTGCATCAAGTCAGGTCATCATCGTCCCACTTCTGACCTAAACCAATCCCTCTCTTCACCTGCTCAGTGTGCTGTCAAATTTTGCTAAAGCAGTCAAAATTCTCCAGTGCATTATGAAAATTATAAATCATGATCAATGTAACCCTTCAAGATTAAGATTAACAATTATGTACTCCGTTATTTTCTCTAATAAGTATAGTTTTAAAGATGGGTAAACTAATTAAGAAAAGTAATAAATTATCTTATTTAATCATATTTATAATTACAACTTTCCCTCTTTTCTTTTAAATAACATTACATAAATAAATGGAATGAAGGGTAAATTTGATACCTTTTAAACTTTTTGTATTGATATTTGTAAAATGACACTTATTTGAAACAAAAAATGTGAGATAATTAAAACAACACTTATTAAAGAACAGAGGGATTATGTTAGTATCGTTTGTCTTTTGTAAAGCGGATTTATATATGAAACGGAAGTTAATCGTAATTTCAACGTACTATAAAAGTGGCAAAAAGTTAATATGACGGCCATTAATTGCCCGTTTTACATATGAATCCGTTTCAAAAGAGTTGTTGTGATTTGGTATTATATCCAATCATTTTTTTCTTTATATGATGAAATGTTTCATAATTTAGATGGCAAGAGATGAGAATTTATATATGCTTTTATCTTCCAAAAATTGAAGCATGTACAGCATGTAAGTGGTTGTACATGTTTGTGTGGCTCTGGCTCATCTTAATCTGAAAGGGATCAAACAGAAGTCACAGTTGTTTTTGTTGTTTTCAATGAATTTATAACATGGACAAGAGCGATTGAACAAATATTTTCTCTTCAGAAAACTCAAGTGATATGAACATCCAAGGAACCTTCTTGGCACAAGTTTCAAAACCGATTAACTAAACAAAAATCCTAGTAATTATGATATAAATTACAAAAATTAGTTTCATTTATACATTTCTTAAATGCTAGAAAGTATGGAAACACTATTAAGAAGCAGTCGGTCTTTTCTGAAATGGTTCATATATGAAGCGAGAGTTAATCGCGATTTTAACGCATAATAAAAATGACAATTATATATTTAGAATCACGATTCCAACAACTATTAATTGTCCGTTTTATATATGAACCACGTCTTATAAATAATCAGTTTCATAAAAGTTTTTGTCATTAAGAAAACACAAAAAAAAAAAAAAAAAACCATGATGGAAGCTAAAAAAGTTGCCTTTTTATTAATTATACTAGTGTAGCATGTTAGTTTTGGTACAATGTAAAAAAAAAAAAGGAAGAAGCGAATTGGATGGATAATGAGGAGGGATATTATAGTTTATGAATAGAAAAATAAATAAGAGACAATGACAATATCAAAATTGAGAGTATACCAATATCCTAACCTAAAATCTTTTGATCAAGCAAATTTATTATTGTTAGTACTTAGTTTTTCTCTTCCTTTTTTAAGTTTTGCATGCACTTAATTCTCATATCTTTTTCACAAAGTGAGTGATAATATAAAAAATCAACAAGTCATGCTGGAATTAAACTTTCCACCAATTGGTTGGTTTGTTCATATGCCTCTTTACAAGAATGGTTGACAATATGGGAATATACACATGCAATATTCCCTTTCCAAGGGACAACAACAGCTAGTTGTGAAAATGAACCATTCATTCATTGTGGCACTAACAAAAAATTCATAAGGCTATTTTTTGTGCTAAAGGAAAAGGAAAGAAAGAAGAATTAAAGATCACTAGTGATTTCTGTCTACCAAATAACTTTTCTATACATTTGAAGTCTTTTCTTCAACACAACAGTTGCACTTGCTAAATTGGTGAGTGGACTTCAAAAGACAAAAATTATCGCTTACTTAGAATGTTGACTCATGGTTCAAAGAGTCTTGTACAACATTATTAGGGATGAAAGAAAACAATTCTAATTGGTAGTTGGATATTTTTTCATATGTAACGGGTGGTTGAGAATGACTTTTGGACTTTGCAAGATCGGTCTAAAGAGGGGAAAAAGTAAATTTAAGTCGTTACCTTTAAATAGGCGTAATTTTTTCTGTCAAACTAAAAATTGCTTTTGCTATATACTATTTCGAAATTTTCGATGAGATGAACACCATGGTGTAGAATGCTTTTCAATAAAATTCATTTGTTTGAATCACTTTTGACCCATTAAAGTTTTTGGAAAAATTTTGGAAAAGGGCGTGTCTCACGTCATTATTATAAAATAGGGTGTAAGTTTAACGTATTTATTATTAAGGGCGTTAAAATAATTTTATTATTTAAATAATTAGTAAAAGACCTCTTTGTCCTCCCAAAGTCAAATTAGGTTCAAACGTTATCTTGTTTAAAATTTTTATGCTAAATTGAAAACGTAACTTTTAAACCCTAAAATTATATTGTTGGAGGAAGATTTGCAAAGGTAATCAGAAAGCAAAGCTAATTAATCAATATTCATCTGCTAAACTGACTTGCAGACTTTTACAAAAAAAAAGAAGGAGTTGATCATCATCAGCATTCCCCCGCAATTGGATTTGGATTATGGATACTGAACACGGTTCTATCTCTATCTAACCTAGCGTAACAATTGATAACATGGTAAAGTTCTAGAATTCTTTTTTGATAGATGTTTCTTCTGGTTAATTATTGCACTTACATATGTGCTAATTATCTCATGGTGAATATATGATAAGGCATTATTATCCTGCCACCATTTTCATCCATTGAATTTCCTTTCTCAAGTGATCAATAATTTTGGGGCGATAATTAAGTATTTATCCAACTTTTTAATGATTATTATTATTTCCCATCATTAATGAATGCGCTATAAGATGCAATAACTTCAGGCTAATAATTTTTTTTTAAAAAACAAAATCCAACAATTTCCTTTGATACTCAGAATGTAAAACTTCATATTGTTTCAGGAGATTAAGTATTTCATCACGAAATTATTGAAGTTTGAACTTTCTTAGAACTCTCTCTTCATTCACTTCTATAAATCTTCAAATTTATTCTTGGAGCTCTTTTTGGCACAAGGCATTACACCAAATTTTCTTGCAGTATGAGCCTTTTCTTGAGAACCATGTGCATTTGAAGATGCGGCTTGAGAATCATTTATTTCTTCTAATTTGCAACATTTCTGCATATGACTAGCAACTTGTGTCTTTGTGAATCATTAATCTCTTCTGGTAATAGAAAAGGCTCATAGAATGCCAATACTTATCATATGCTCACTGGCTTAGTTGTTGTTTTTCCTTTTGCTATAACTGGTAGTTGTTTGGGCAGATCCTCAAGGCATCGCCAATGCACAGAAATCTCTTGGAATAGGACAAGAAGAAAAAGTTCGTAAAGTTCGATGATTATTGAATACATTATTACTCTAGAAAGGACAGTTGTATTACAGAGCCTCCAGTAAATTTGGAAATCATAAAATACATGTACTGATCCTTGTAATTCTCAACAAACTTGTAAAAGTTGTTTTGAAAGTTTTTGGTGTTTACTATATTGATATTGATTTTTGGAACAAAACGTAGATCCATTTGACTATCTTACATGTAGGGGTGTTCAATATTCGAGTTAAACCGAATATCCGACCGAATTCGAATTCACCCGAATTCGAATTCACCGAACTCGAATTATTCGAATTCAAATTCGTTTAAGGTAAACCGAATTCGAATTTCGGTTAATGGTTTGGTTTTCGACTTTAGTTTTCAATTCGAAAACCAAACCGAAAACCGAATTCATATATTAAAAATATATATTAATATAAAATATTTTATAAAATATATAATATTTAACTAAATTATTGTTTTGAATCATAAATTGTGATGTAATTTGATAATTTGATTTAATTTAACACTAAATTCAAGTCCAGTTTCTTTGCGTGAATTCGGTTAATTCGAATGACGATTTTATTTTTAAATTCAAATATCATTTTCAGTTTATTCGAATTTAATTCGAATTTGAACCGAAAACCGAATTCGAATTCAATTCAAATTGGTTTGGTTTTCGAATTTGAGTTTAGAGATGTTCAAACCGAACAAACCGAATCGAACAACTCGAATAACTCGAAAACCGAACTGATGAACACCCCTACTTACATGTACATTTATCAATTCAAGCTGGTGAATTGAAGTTGTCAATATCAGACACAACTGGAGCAAGTAGGATGCTGCCTATGCAGTGGGATAAATTGCCATTCTTGCCACCAAGTTCATTAGTGCATTAAGGATTCAAAAATGAGAGAATTAGGCCTTGAAATTTAGCTGGCTATGTTCCTCTGCAAGTTTTTGAGCTAAAAGCATGGCACATTTAAGTTCCTGTCAGTAATTCACAGTTTCTTCCTATTAACAAATCGAGCCATTTATATAAAATGACACACAAATTTGCTCCCTATACTGAAGTAACATTTAAAAGTATTGTATGCAATCCTCTGATGCATATTCACATATGAAGATGCTACAATACCTTGATTGGCTTCTATCATTTCGGAATAGCTGTATCAAAGAGAAACGGAAAAGAACTATTTAGGAGAACCTCCCCTACAATAGCCCCATTTAGTGATTCCACATTCTAAAAGGAACTTTTCATAATCACTTTCAAGTTTGGTGTAGTTATCCGAGAGGTCTTCATAGTTGCCTTCATCTTGATCTTCTATCAAATGCTGCGAAAAGTTTGAAGCTCTATCAGTAAGTTAAGGATCAAGGTTATGTAGTCAAACAGCAATGCTGCTCAGACAGCATATTTGAATCATCAAAGTTTGAAGAAACAAGAGATGTTAACCTTTCTTACTTGTAATTCTGTAGCCGAAATGGCTCTATCTCTACATATAATGGCAAAGAAGATTCAAAAGCAGGTTGAATACTTACAAAACTACCAATCAATGCACATAAAACATTTACATGTTACTACCGAACTCCAACTGAAAACTTGTAAGACGAATGAAAAAGAAAGCTGTGAACCTAGCTAGTTCACTATCAAAGCACCCTTAGAAATAGCTTAAAAATGTATTTCCCAAGCACAAAAGTACCAAGTCAACTCTGGTTTTCTGCACAAGTATTTAAAGAAAACCGAAATAAATTAAAATTTGTGACTATTCTAGGAAGCTTTCTTAAGCCACGACATCTATAAATGGATTAATTTGCAAAGTTGATTTAGTTCTACCAATCAGTACAGATAAACAATTGACTGGATGGAGGTTAAAAAGAGATGCCTCTAGTCTAACACTAAACTCCTAAAGGGTAGAAGTTTCTCTTTTCTCCCCTCCCAAGCCAAAAATGTGAAGATGCATACATCATTGCAACCACTACAGTCAGGTAGAAGTTTCTCTTTCATCCACTTCCAAGTACAAAATGTGAAAATGCATATTATACAACAACCACTACAATCAGATTCCAAGTAAATAAATAAAAAAACCAGTAACAGACAATTGCAGTAAGCCAGTGCTGGGGAAGTATAAACTCAATGTGGTAAGATATGTCTGTATCATGTACTTACATCATGATCAGGTGCTAATTCAGTGTCAATTGCATCTGGATCCCTCAATTCTTGAAGAGCGGATTTCCATCTTGTTCTTTTTGACCCGGGGCGATGATCTTCTGATTCAATTACATTATGTTTCAAATCTCTAGCAACTCTATTGTGTAAGGCACCCATTATGCATCTGATGCAAAAGGCTATCAGGGGAACCATAACTAGAAAATAACCAGTGGTTTTAGCCTGATAATAACATTGACAAGTCTGTTGAGCCGGCTATTAAAGTTTGGTGCAATTTTCACATTGATCATATGAATGTGACCAATATAACTACGCAATAGTGACAGCAAAACAAACCCACAAGAAGAAATACTCACATAAGATAAATGATGGAAAACGGGACATTGAAGATCTTTTGGTTCAAGCAGCTACTGTATAATCCCAAACTTGGAGTTATTCCAGAATGAGAAGATTCAGATGACTTGGTTAGCTCACCTTCTTGCTGGAGAAGAAATCAACAGCACATTTATCGTGTAAGAAGTCAAGCTAATGATGCTTAAGTCGATCAAAGTATCAAAATAGTTTTTAGTCTCAGCCAACATAATTACATTGCAATAGGAATAATTGGAGCTGAGTGGCTATCCAGCGGCAAATTTCGACGTACATTAGATTACCATTTTTTCATTTTAGTTTCTTTTTGCTTTTGCAGTACCAATTTGTTCTAAATTAGTAGGTGATTAAGCATTATCTTCAAAAATGATCATATATCAATAGCATTGCAGTTTCCTTCTAAACATCCAAGCATGAAACTAATGCTTTCTGGGATGAACACAAAAGTTAAAAAGTTATGTGGAAATGTTAAATTGGAAGGGATGAGGAAATATCATGAGAAGAAGGAATTCTTCTCATGATCAGGAAGTAATTCTAAATCTCTCATAATCAGGATACATTAGAATAGTAAAGATTAAATATTGCATGGAAAAAAAAAAACAAAGCAAGAAACCAAATTTAGGACATACCATTTGCAGGGGTAGAGGAATGACAGAGGGAATACAAAGCAGTTGACCACCAAAAACAAGGTCAACATCAATTATGTTCTTATTAGCAGCAGCAATTTCACAAATGGTTAGGCTATAAAGTTTTGATATGGAAATCAAACTTTCACCTCTGCAACATAAAATCAACAAAGACCATAAATTTAACAAAACAAATACTGATAAAAAGTTTGTATCTTTATAAGTTAAACAAATGTGACAGAGAACTTAGACAAGCTCAAAAAATGAATATTTCTCAGTTTCCTTTTCTTACTCTTTGGCAACATGAACCATAATTCCTCAACGTGTATTAATTAATTAATTAACAATAACATCAGACTCACTTCACAATTCCTCAATAATTATCAATATTAGGTATCAAATTCTGGTGTGTCGTTTTGTACCAAATTAAATTACTTACTCTCAAACAATAAATCAAGTAAAGTGTGAGTAAGGTCGATCCCACGAGGAACAACCATATTTCCTAATTCAATTAATTTGCCAATAGTAACCAAAGTTTAATTAATGATTAAAGAAGTGAATTAAAAGAACTCAATTACGATACCAATAAATAACTAATAATAAAACTCCGAAATTAATTAATCAAGAAGAAAGGTCCAGCTGTAAATAAATCCACACAAATCAATTGTAAATTGTTCATCGACTCAAAGATAACAATCTCTATTTAATCAGTTAGTTATAGATTATCGAGAATCGGCTCTGACATAACCCAATTCTTCCTTAATTATTCGTTAATTGACAAGTATCGGCTTGACTTAATTAATTCCCTATTTATAACACAACCCGGCCGGAATCAGCCGAACACCGGATTTAATGTTATAAAAGCATTACGAAGTGAAGAACCAAACTCTAACAAACCATATCATGAATCAGCATGCAACAATTTGTTAACCAATTATTTCCGTCTACCGAGACAGTAGCTTCGCCACTAATTAATCTTACTTATTAAATCCAGTGACTTAACAAGGGATTAATTGGCTCTATCTAATTCAATTAAAGGTGATCAAGCCTTAGCTAAATTAGATAATAAACTTTAGGCTTAGAAAACTCTTGGAATTAAATAAGAGAAAGTTTATTAAGAACAATTAGATCTCACAATTCATGCATCGATTAGTGCTTCATTACCTACAGCCAGATAAGAAAACTACTCACTAAACATAATTAAAACAAAGCAGGAATAAAAATATAAAATAGAAATTAAATTAAACTAAAAATTATCAAACCAGAACCTGTCGTTTGGGCAAACGACGAGCTCTGAAATTCTGGGCAGCAGCTATTCTGCAAACCCAGTTACTGTAGCATGACTCTAAAATGTGAAACTTCAAAACGTAAAGTGAAAATCGACCCTTAAACCCTACATATTCTTCTCCTTATATAGGAGAAGAGAATTAAACTTCCTAAACAAATACAAAGAGCGAAATCTTCTTGTTTCCAAATTCACATAAACCACATATGGCTGTAGAATGTAAATTTCCTAATTGTCTCAAACACCAATTTGGTAATTGCCAAGACTCCTTCTTCTTTCCAAATCTCTCCAACTTCATCTCCAAGTCTTTGATCTTCTAGAAAACTCCTTTAAATTCACCTTTTCCTCTCAGCAATCCCACATCATGGAAACTTCCAAATTCTGCATTAAAGAACATAATTAAGCACATGTTTCACCCCACAAAGCACTCAAAAGCATACACAAATACTGCACTATTTCGTGCTTATCAAATTTCTTCATTTAATCACCAACCATAATACGATAAATGAAAAGTACAAAAATCACATATTCTCAGTAATAAGCCATACAAATATATGATTGGTCATTCTTTTTGAAACGTGTATTAATTAAAACTATTGTAAATTATGTAATATGTGTCATGGCATGGGTAAGAAAATGAGGAGGGGATGAAAAGAGTGCAGTGGTTGAATATAAAAAATGAATTTGAACAACATTTGTCTGAAGTTCCAAAAGAGAAAACTTCTATAGGAAATATTGATATCCAAGAAAATAAAAATGTTAAGATTGAGGTGACCCTAAGTTGTCAAACTACTGAGTATGTTGAACAAAAATAATCATGTGCTTATTATTGCGATAAGATATGAAGCCCAGAACTTATGGTTGCAATCAAACAATTCTGCAACGGAAAAATTTCTAGTCTAATGAATGTGCCTGGCCTCACAAAGACACAAGTTGCTAGTCATCTGCAGAAATGTTGCAAACTAGAAGAGATTAATGATTCTCAAGGCGCATCTTTAAATACACATGGTTCTCAAGAAAAGGCTCATACTACAAGAAAATTTGGTGTAATGCCTTGTGGCAAAAAGAGCTCCAAGAATAAATTTGAAGATTTATAGAAGTGAATGAAGAGAGAGTTCTAAGAAAGTTCAAACTTCAATAATTTCGTGATGAAATACTTAATCTGCTGAAACAATATGAAGTTTTACATTCTGAGTATCAAAGGAAATTGATTTTGTTTTTTTAAAAAAATTATTAGCCTGAAGGTATTGCACCTAATAGCACATTCATTAATGATGGGAAATAATAATAATCATTAAAAAGTTGGATAAATACTTAATTATCGCCCCAAAATTATTGATCACTTGAGAAAGGAAATTCAATGGATGAAAATGGTGGCAGGATAATAATACCTTATCATATATTCACCATGAGATAATTAGCTCATATGTAAGTGCAATAATTAACCCGAAGAAGCATTTATCAAAAAAGAATTTTAGAACTTTACCTCGTTATCAATTGTTACGCTATGTCAGATAGAGATAGAACGTATCCACAATCCAACTTCTCAAAGAACTCCAATTGTGGGGGAATGCTGATGATGATCAAGTCCTCTTTTTTTTTTTGTAAAAATCTGCAAGTCAGTTTAGTAGATGAATATCGATTAATTAGCTTTGCTTTCTTATTACCTTTGCAAATCTTCCTCTAACAATATAATTTTAGGGTTTAAAAGTTACGTTTTCAATTTAGCATAAAAAGTTTAAACAAGATAACGTTTGAACCCAAATTGACTTTGAGAGGGCAAAGAGGTCTTTTACTAATTATTAAAAATAATAAATTTATTTTAACACCCTTAATAATAAATACATTAAACTTACGCCCTATTTTATAATAATGACGTGATACACGCCCTTTTTCAAAATTTTCCCAAAGTTTTTCTAGTTATTTTCAAATTATTTTTTAGTTTGATTTAGAGTTCTTCACAACTATAACTTCATTATGAGGAACTCTCTGCAACTTGAAGGTATTACACAGTCCCATAAACCAATCTAAATGCTCGTTGGGGTCATCATTGCTTAGCCCTTGGAACACCTGTCCTTGGGTTATCATGGAAATGATTTGAGTGGGAATGTGGTAACTCTCCACATCAATCTCCTGGTGATTGTTCCTCCTTTCGAAGTTCACTGCAAAATGGTCCCCAAACTTTTGTGGTTGTTGTCTGGGCCTTTCGTCCTGCTGCTCAGCTATTTCTAGGATTCTCCTTCTCTGTCTCAACGCTCTTTGGAGTTCAAGATTAAATTCAAACTCAGGTTCAACTCCACGTAACCGTGATCCCCTTTGCATACACTAAGTGCTCTTTAAAGATCAAGCACAACCCACGTAGATCAATAGAGTAAACGAATTTGAATTAGCAAAAGCCATAGCAAAAATCCAACAGAAGTAAATTAAATAGAAATCAAACAAGCAAATAATAAAATAAACTAAATCAACCAAAAACAATCTCTCACACCGCGCCTTCCTCGGCAATGGCGCCAAAAATTGGTGCGAGTTAGTCGTGTATCGCCAATTTTACCCTAATTCACTAAATGCAGTAGTGGTAAGAGGGATCATTCCACTGAGAAGGGTTGGTGTTCAGATGATTGTTTATATTGATAATCTAAAAAGTGAGGAATGTAAACAAAACAAGTAAATCACAATGCTAATATGCAAGAGAGAGATACGGTATTGCCTTGAGGGGTTCCAACATGCATAGATCTTTTCATGGTATCATCGACTGGTGTAGATTAATGAGGGGATACAACTACTTGTGTCATAAAAATTAAGTAGCCGGGCGACTCACTCAAATTCACTCCACATACTCCAAAATCCTCCCTGGGAGGGCAAGCTTTTGGCACAAATTAAGTTCCTAGATCCCTGTTCTGTATTACAATCCTAGTTCACTACTTGTTATCTCCTTTGGCAAGGCAGATAGTTAATTCGTGTGTTCAAAGTGTCCTACAAGAACAATGCTAAGCCTTTTCGATAGATCTGATCTCAAATGTTAGTAGGCACCGCACACATGAAATCAAAAAATAAATCAGGACTAGAAACTCATGTATCGAAGGTTCTCATCATTAAATCATGTTAAATTCAATTCATATTACTTGGATCTGGAATAATTTCAGTGGTCACCGCAAATCGAACCCAGATCTCATTATCACAATTCAGACAAGATGAATTTCACAATCAATAAATAGAGAACACATTCAAACACAAATCAAATACAATTCATATGTCTCAACCATTTAAAGATCTATAAATATTGAATCCTCAAGACAATACGTGAATTTAGCCGATCATCTCGGTGATCAGCTCAGAGAACAGTTGTGAAATCCCAGAATCAGGCATGTTAGGATGATCTAGGATTAAAGCAATTACATGGGTCACAATTAGGATGTATTCTATGGTGTGAACTTTGCTCCCTTCATCAATTGTCTCCAGCCTTAACCCTATATTTTTCTTTTTGGTTTTTGACTTGGTTCCTTATTTCTTTGATTTCTTCGCTTTATCTCTTCTCTCTTTTCTCCCTCCTCCTTTCGATCTTCTCTTTTTGTGCCTTTTTGTTTGGTCTTTATACCCTTCTTTGGCTGACGTGGCAGCATTGCAGTGGTCGTGTGTTTTTCCCATCAATGATTTCTGCTGTGTGTCCTACAAATGCAACCAGTCAATGGAGTGAGGTCATTTCGTGTCAAGTTGTCAACCGGGTTGCTTAATAGCTAAGAATGCATTTTATCAAATACTTGGAGACATCAAGAATTGTTGTGCTTGTGCAGCTGAGTGGGTGCTAAGTGTTGTGCTCCGTGCAAATGCAACTAGTGCTAATGTGAGTGCAAAGAAGTGAACGTGATAAGTGCAAGAGATTGAAGTGTGCATGTGCAGTAAGTGCAAGTGTGCATGTAGTGAGGTGTGTGCAAGAATGAGTGTGTGTGTGTGAGAGAGAGAGAGAGAGAGTGTGTTGGTGTAGTGGTGTGCGAGCTGGGCGGGAGCCCAGTGTGCATGATGGGACGAGGGCACTAGGCTCCCGCCCCAGTGTGGGTGCTTGTGTAGTGCTGGAGCCTAGTGCTCCAGCACCTTTTGTGTGTTTACAAGGGCGAGGGCACTAGGCTCCCGCCCGTGTGTGTGTGAGTGGGTTGTGTAGGCGCACTAGTGTGCTGGTGTGGCCTATGTGTGTGTTTTGTGTGTAGTGTGTTTGGTGTGTGTTTTGTGTGTAGTGTGTTTGGTGTGTGCTTGATGTGTGTAGTTTGTTTGTGTTAAGTGTTGTGTGATATGTTAAGTGCCGGGACACTTTGTGCGTTCTTGAGAGTTGTGAGAACATTTGTGTCTAATGTGCATTCCCTCAAATACTTATACACTTTGTATCATTTATGCAAGAATCTACATTATATCCACACAAAAGATCAAGGTTTTATAACATATAAGTTAGTCTATAACTGACTTATCACTATAATAATCAAAAGGAAAAAGAAGAAGTTAATAAAATGAACAAACTAAACATGCATGATATATAATTCAAAAATGGTGAACAACGTAGCTAATTAAACAGGTTCTATATTCATGTAATTGAGGTTGATTAGCAAACAAATTTGAGTTTTTCCTACCAATATATTTAACTTGAATCTCTCAATAACTTAACTTAATTTCAAGTTTTAAATATTTAATTATTGTTTTTACCTCCAAAACCATGCATGTTTTCTATAAGGGCTAATTACCAAGAACCCACTTGTGGTTTGCCGAAAATCCCTATAACCTCCATGTTTTATAAAAAGGTATCGAGTACCCTCATGTGTTTTGGGGTGAAATAGAAAGTGGACCAAAAACAGGTCCAATAATGGCAATGTTAATTATTCCAATAATACCCTCTCATTTGTTTTCAAATTTAAATGGTAAACTTTAAAAAATTAAAATTTTGGGGTTAAAGTTTAAATTATCAAACTTTTGTGGTAAAAATATAAAGTTAAAAAAAATCTTCTTCCTATAATAAACTTATTCTTCCTTACAACTCTTGTTACTCCAAATCTTTTCTTTTTTTTTGGGTAAAAATAAAAAGTTAAAAAAAAAACTTCTTCTTCCTTACAACTCTTGTTACTCCAAATCTTTCGTTTTTTTTTATTTCGATCTCTTTCTTTCTTCTTTCCTTTTTTTCTTTATTTCTTCTTCAGTTTTTTGTTTTTTCCTTTTCGATCACTACTCTTTTTTTTCTTTTTTATTGTTTCCATTTCAATCACTGCTCCTAAAATTTTGGCGTTTTCAAATTTGCAAACCTCCCCCACCGTCATCGCTACCACCAAAACCACCACCACCACCATACTGAAATTTAAAAGTTACCCAATACTAAGAACACTATCAACAATGCTATCAAAAAAACGATTGCTATTAGAAAATATAGCTTACATTATATTAACAAAAAAATCAATCACAATAGTTAGATTTCCAAAAGTGAAATAACAACTAAACAAAAAATTACGAAAACTTTTTGTCAACTCCCACTGCACCAGAAAAGAATCTCTACTACAATTTTCTTCTCGTCATTCTATTCTTTCTCCATGGTTTTAATACTTTTGAGAAAGATTTCATTGAAAGCATATTCTGATGAATGTTTGGGAGAGTCCCTCCAGTAGCAATATAGTCCCTAACAAGTTTCTTATTTCTTGGTCATTCCTCACAACTAACTGAACTGAATATGCATGAGTATCGATCTATCTTGTAACAAACTTTCTTTAGAAATTGAGCGGTCCTACCCACAAGGAATTGGAGAGCTGCGGTCTCATAGTTGTCGTTTTTATTGATGATGATGATGGATTTGGAAATTTGAAGATTCACCTTTTTTCAGGAATCAAACGATCCTAACCACATGGAATTGGAGAGCCACCTTCTCATATTTGGAAACTAATTTTAATGCTTTGAACTTGCCGTGGTGGATTTAGTTTCCATTTTTAATATTTTTCAATGGCAAAGAAATAAGAAAAAAAAGACAAAATAGAAGAAAGAAAGTGGAGAAGAAAGAGAAGAAAGAAAGAAATAGAAGAAAGGAAGTGGAGAAAAAAAGAAGTGGAAATAGAAACGAAGAGAGAAGAGAGAGAGGAAAGGTCAAGAAAGGGTAATTTGAGAAGTGAAAAATTATTTAATAATTTTTTGTGCATCATACTTGCAGAACAAGCGCGTTTCACATATTTTCGGTTAACGGACCTGTTTTCCGTCCACTTTCTACTTCACCCCAAAACACATGGGGGTACTCGATATATTTTTATAAACCATAGGGGTTATAGAGATTTTCAGCCAACCACAGAGGGGTTCCTGCTAATTAGTCCTTTCTATAATAGCAATCCTTCAAATTAATTAATCAAATTTCCTTACACACCCAAAGACTAAAATTTGATTTTTGTTATAATAAATATGAAGGCAAGATTACATGTAATACAATTTCAGATTTCAAACCTTATGCATTTTCATGTAAAACCAACTGGATCCATTAATCATTTTAATATGAAACAAAATCTTTTCTCTCAATTTAATTTCTTGCAAGTTGAACATTTATTTAATTAATTGATTGTTTTTATCATCTTAAAATTAGTAGAATCAATTAACCCATGCAGTGGCTTTCTGAAGCAAAACTTTCCCTTCTCCTTCTTGGCAGGAACTCGAAAAACCTTGGGATTGATGCCATAGTTTGAGATGTAATTGTGCCTCACACGGTTTATCCACCACTTTTTCTCTCGGTGGAAGGGGAAACTGCAATCAAAAACATTTTTTGGTTGTTTTGTTCATATACTTTAGAGAAAATTTGTTTACTATAGTCTATAGCGTTCATTATCATATCCACATAAGCTAATAAACAAAAGAGAGCCATGACCGGAGGAAAATTTATTGGGCCTTCAACTCATTTGTCGAGTTAGTGGTTAATTAGTTATACTAAGAGACCATGGTTAGTATAATGTTAACTAGATTTCTTACTCAATACATAATGCCACATAATAGGTGGGGCATTATATTACACTTGACCACTTATTATTTGTGATTAATCAGCCAGACTTTCTAAGGTTTTGAGGATATTTCTTGCATAATCCTATAATATTGCTCGACTTTGTAATGAAATTTTGATTGTCATCTTGTCTATATGATTGAATGCATAGGTAATGATTATTAGAAAAGTACAAATCCTACATCTTGTTGCAGCTTGGAAACCGCAAAATGAAAGGATCTTCTCAAATAAACACAGGTTTGAACTGGAGTTGATTAAAGCAGCAAAAAGTCTATAGGTATATAGCATGCTGAAGCAACAAGAGGAATGATGAGCACAGAATCTTCATATCTTTTGTATTCTTTTTGCTAAACTGGGGTGGATTGGTTACTTACTGGTGTTAATTTGTGCAGAAATTGGAAGTTTCTATGGAGGAGAATGCCGAGTGGAAGAATGGCTAATTTGGAGTTTTGTAGAAGATTAAAAACTCTTGGAGATAAAGATGGAGAGATTTGGCAACAAAAGGATTCTTGGCAATTACAAAATCAATGGAGGAAGTTAATTTGGAAGCTTATTTTTCTACAGCCGCATGTGAGTTTATAGAATTTGGAAACAAGAAGGATTCAATCTTTAAGTTGGTTTAGGAAGTTATTGTTTTCTCTCCTATATAAGGGAGTATATTAATTAGGGTTAAGATATCTTATAATCTTTTGGCGCAGCTTTAGCTTTACTTTGGAAGTTTTTATTACAGTTGGGTTTCTGCAGATTTGCAGCAGCCCAGAATTTCAGTAGTTCGTCATTCGCCCGAACGATGAACAACCTGGTTTGATATTTTCTTTTTAATTCAGTTTTTACTTCTTTAATTTATTATTGTTATCAGTTTTAATTATGTTTAGTGAGTAGTTCTTTGTCTAGCTATGAGTAATGAAGCACTAACCATGCGTAAATTGTGAGACCTAATTGTTCTTAATAACTCTTTCATATTTAATTCCAAGAGTTTTCTAAGCCTAATATTATTTATCTAATTTAATTAAAGCTTGATCACCTTTAATCTAATTAGGTAGAGCCAATTAATCCCTAGTTAAATTACTGGATTTAAATAGTAAGATTAATTAGTGGCGAAGCTACTGTCTCGATAGACAGAAATAATTGGTTAACAAGTTATTACATGCTAATCATGATATAAATTGTTAAAGTTAGGTTCTTCACTACGTAATGTTTTTATAACATTAAATCTGGTGTTCGGCTGATTCCAGTCGGGTTATGTTATGAATAGGGAATTAATTGATTAAGCTGATACTTGTCAATTAACGAATAGTTAAGAAAGAATTGGGTTATGTCAGAGCGGATTCTCGGTAATCTATAACTAACTGATTAAATAGAGATTGTTATCTTTGAGTCGATGAACAATTAAGAATTGATTAGTGTGGATTTACTCATTGCCGGATCTTTCCCTTTAATTAATTAAATTCAGATTTTTATTATTTGTTATTTCATTAGTTCGTGACTTATATGTTAGATTTCATAATTTTAATTGTTAAATAAATTGTGGTTACTATTGGCAAATTGATTGAGATAGAAAATAGAGCAGTTCCTCGTGGGAACGATCTCACTTTCCTATACTATTTTATAGTTTAAGGAGAGCATTGGCATAGGGATCGTAGTGCTTTTGTTGATATCCTCCCATTGCATTAACTTGAGCATCAACCTCTGCTGAGTCATTTGACATAGATCTGTAGAATGATTAGGACTTTTGCAAATTGCACAAACATTTTCCATCTGTCTTGTACCCCTTCCATTCAACAATTTCTCCACACTTGCTGTCAAAGCTTCCAATTTGTTCTCAAGTGAAGAATTGGAGATTCTCCTACTTGCTTTATTGAGCGACGAAGAGGTTGGTACTGTTGTCGTGACTCACACGTTCTAGCAATCAAATTTGTGGCTTGGGTTGTGCTATTATCCATGAAAGCTCCACCACTTGCCACATCAAGTGTTCTTTCTCCTCTGGCTGCAAACCTTCATAAAAGTATTGAATTAAAAGTTCATCAGATATTTGATGCTTAGGACAACCCTCACACAATCGTTTAAATCTATTCCAGTAGGCTGTTAAAGATTCGTCATATTCTTGTTTAATGCCTACAATTTCCTTTGTACTAAATGCAATCTTAGAAGCTGGGAAATAATTCATCAAAAATATTCGTTGCATATCTTCCCATGATGTAATGGATCTAGGAGTGATAGTTTTAAACCAAGCACTAGCATTTCTAGTTAAAGACCAAGAAAAACTAGCCAGTTTAATGTATTCTTGTGTGACTCCTCTATTGTTTACTGTTTCACACACCTTTATAAAATCATGCAAGAAACTATGTGGGTCTTCACCAACATCTCCATTAAATTTAGGCAATAAATTCAGAAATGATGCTTTCAGTTCATAATCGGTGGTGAGCTCAGGAAAAATTATGCAAGAAGGTCTATAATTTATAACGGGGATAGTGGACTCCCTTAATTGTCGGTCTTGCAATGGAATTTGCACTGCGTTTTGCTCAACTGGGTTGATTACAGGAGCTCTTGGCTGCTGTTCGCGTGGAGGTGGTGGTTCATCTCCTACAGGTTGCTGATTCCCAGGTGGAAGACTAGCCATGGAAGTGTCGTCAGAAGAAAATTCTGATGCAGCTGGGTTTGTAATTCTGCTGGTCATCGTATGATCAAACGTCGCGAGTACTTCTGAACCAAATTTTATTCTTTGGCGATATTCCTTTGTATCCTTCTTTAATCGTCTTGCTATCTTTCGATTTTTGGATCAAAAAGCAAATTTGGATTAGAAGATCTGGACATAAACCAAAGAATATAATGCCGTTCCCCGGCAGCGGTGCCAAAATTTGATTGCTAGAATGTGTGAGTCACGACAAAATCTACAGAATTCTGTCTGTGATGTTTGCCTAAACTGTGGCAGTAAAAAGAAAGAACAATAGCAACAGAATATAAAGGAAAAAATGATGAAAAATATGTGAAAAAGCACGTAAAAAAATGATTGCTGTGCTGGAATAATTTGAGTTGTTTTGAAAATCAAAGGTTGAGACTTGGTGCATAAGTGTGGGGATGTTCTTTATTGAGTTGCTTACACGTTAGTTTTATTTTTAGCCTTTTTATCCATCTTAAATCTTACCTTGTAAACCCCAGCCACATTATAACCTATTGCAAGACCTTTTGATTCTTGTTTAGTTTCGATAGTATGACTATCTTGTGACATATTTGCAAACTCGTTGTTAGTTTTTCATGTGCAATTTAAATGAGTGGTTGAACCCAAATTGTATACATCTATGAGTGCTTTGAGTGATCTTGGAGAGTTGCTCAGAATTGTGTATTTTGACTTGGAGGACTTAATTATGCATAGGCTCGTTACTTGAATTAAGCATGACTGTTTGGAAAAGTTTTTGGTTTGGCTAGACTGGTGTTTATTTAGTGAAGTGGTTTATTTGTTTATGTGATTATCTGTTTTGTTATTTTCGTTTTTGTTTGAATGCTGAGGGACTAGCATAGTTCAAGGAAACATGGAAAAAAACTCATACTGGGGTCATCAAAATAAATGCAAAAAAGAGAATATCACTGGCATGGGATTTACTGCTTTGAAATGGTTAGAATTGCCCAACTTCAAGCATCAAAAGAAAAACTGGAGCATAATAGAAATACAAGCAGTCAAGCAGATGTCTAGAATATTGGTGGAAAGCTTTAAAAGAAACTTTTTGTAGTTGTGCTTTTACTTGGATCAGCAAGAAATTCAACACAGCCTGTATATTTCTTGCTAATGTTGCTTGTAATAAAAAAGAATTTTTTTTAAGGTATTACAGAAAAATAGTGACATTTGAATGGACATCCAATGCAATTAGAAAAATTAAAGCACAAGTGTCCTAATAGATGTCCATTAAGGAATAGATATGTTAGCAGCATTCCTAACCCTTTATTTGATTAGAGGCTAATTCATCATCCTTCAAAACAACATTTTGCTCACATTCCATAATTCACAAAAATTCATGTGAAATCAATTCATATATAAAACACGGTTCATATATGTGAAACAGATAATTAATGGCCATTGAAATTATGTAAATTTTCTATAGTTATTATTCGAAATGGCGATTAACTCCCATTTCATATATGAACTCATTTCACAGGAGACCAACTGTTAGCAATTAAGACTTTGAGAAGACCACCAATTCTTAGCAATTAAGACTTTGAAAAAAACTCCAGTGAAACGAGTTCATATGAGAAGCATTTTGTATATTTCACAACTTCTTATATATTTTTCAACTTAATACATTGAACAAAAGAGCATAACATGTCTGTAATTAAAATCTTTGCAAACATTTTATTCAAACAATCCAACCAAAATATTGAAACAATATTCTCACACTTAAAGCAATAACCATGCTGATGCTTCATTCATTCATGAACCCCTACCTTTCATTGCTTGATCTTGATAGAACTACAATAATCAAAGGGAAAAAGGAGAAGTTAATAAAATGAACAAACTAAACATGCATGATATATAATTCAAAAATGGTGAACAATGTAGCTAATTAAACACGTTATATATTCATGTAATTGAGGTTGATTAGCAAACAAATTTGAGTTTTTCCTACCAATATATTTAACTGAATCTCTCAATAACTTAACTTAATTTCAAGTTTTAAATATTTAATTATTTTTTTTACCTCCAAAACCATGCATGTTTTCTATAATGGCAATCCTTCAAATTAATTAATTAAAGTTCCTTACACACCCAAAGACTAAAATTTGATTTTTGTACTAATAAATATATAAGCAAGATTACATGTAATACAATTTCAGCTTTCAAACTTGATGCATTTTCATGTAAAACCAACTGGATCCATTAATCATTTTTAATATGAATAAGAATCTTTTCTCTCAATTTAATTTCCTGCAAGTTGAACATATATTTAACTAATTGATTGTTTTTGTCATCTTAAAATTAGTAGAACCAATTAACCCATGCAGTGGCTTTCTGAAGCAAAACTTTCACTTCTGTATATAACTAGTTTCAGCACAAATTTGCATTTCTCAATCCCCCAAAGTTCAAACAGTGGATGCCAAATACCACTTGAAGATTGGAAAGAGAATAAAGATGTATACATCTCAATTTGGGAAGAAGCTCAATATTGGCAGTAATATCATCATCTTCTTCTGCTTCTGCTGCTATAACTTCCTCCATCTCATAACAAGACTCAATTCTCAACTCTTCTAAACTGACAAGCATTTGTGCCATAGAAACTGATAGCAAATGTCTTAGACTCCGACAACCATCAACAGTAAGAGTTTTCAAGTTTTGAAATGCTTTAATTACGGAGATGCTTGTTGTTGTTGTACATGATCTGGGCATCCTCCATATTTGCTTTAATCCATATAGACAAAAAAGGTCAATACGCTGTAACCCATCAAAAAGTAGTAGTACTGGTTTTGGTTTTGAGGAGGAGGAGGAGTCAACCCCATGGCCACCAATATTATTACTAAACTTCATCATCCCCTCAAAATCCAACAATACTTGTATTGATTCACAGAACCATATGGTAATCTCCTCAAGAGTCAAGACTTGGTAGCAATTGGGCGGCAAGATGATGATGATGATAATGTTGATCATCATGAGATGCCATTAATGGAACAAAAAAACTCTTTAGATTTGAACAATACTTCACATCAATCGATCTGAGTTGGTGAAGGGATCCAATTTGCATCCCACTACCTGTTACATATTTTGAGCCATTTGTGCCCGTGACGCTAAGATATGTCATGTCGGGCAATGAAACCTGTGAAATAAACAATTTCAATATATCATCAACAATATTGAAGAATCATGCATCTTAATTACTACCATTCTTCTCGTCACTCTTTTTTTTTTTTTTTTTTTTTTTGTTTATCTTTATTTAAAACTTCAGCATCAATTTGTTTTGTTCCATTTCATAAGGTATGTGATCATTCATTAATAATACTTACAGAAATTAAAAGTTTTAAGCTAACAAAATGTATATACAAAAAAATAGCCAGATTTTTTTACATGTGTTATTTTCTTTGTTTGCCACATTTTTTTACATATGTTCAATATTGTTTATATATATAAAACACTATACATGCTTCTAATGTTAAATAAAAAAATTGATATACTTAAATTTTAAGGCGATATTTCATCTTTTTCAGTTACATAGGAAAAATATAAAGTCCGTTTGTATTTGGATTATTTTTCTAGGCTCTATTTATGTACCATGCATGGGAATATTAAAATTGCATTAAATTAACTAAAGAAGTCATGTTCTTTAATCTGTTAATAGGTTAATTAGGTGAAATGTTAGTTGGTGATGAGTTTCGATTCTTTAATATGTCAACATTACAATGAACAAGTTACTTTTAAAAAGAATTCTCATATAATATTATAATATACATAATAGGTTAGTGTTTCAACTAAGGTTTATTTTGACTTTCTAATTAATTATATTAACAAATATGCCAATTTAAACCATAGCAAAATTCAAAAGCAAACATCTAGTTATATTCTTGTTGAATAATTATATTATTATTATTATTATTATTAGTTAGGAAGTGAAATTCAAACGTTAAATTTTAATAAATAAATTTATTATCTGGTAAGTTGAATTGCATTAGTAAAACATTATAATAGTCCTAAGCAGCTTAAAATTGTTGTGTAATGTAAGTTGAATTGCAATAGGATTGCAATTAAATTTTTGTGTGGTGATAAAATAATTGAACATAATTTGATTATTAGAGATAAAGATATTGAATTAAAAAATAAAAAAGGCAAGAGAGAGAGACCCGATTTAGCATTGCTTGGAGATTTCCTTCCGTGGATGTAGAACTACTAGTGCCTGAATCATCATTCCAAAACCTTGTAAATTTTGTTTTCGAAACTGTCAAAGTTTGTAGTTTTGGGAGCACAAGGATTTCAGTACCACCTGAAGTTGAAGTTGAAGTTTCCTTCTTGCAAACAATTTCCTCAAATTTCCACAATCCCATATCTCTATTCGTTGGAGCATCACAAGGCATTTTAAAATGGATTGCGAAAACAGATAATTTTTTTGAGGACATCCCCAAACTAATAGAAGAGTAAGGTTGCAAAGTGATGGGGTTTGAATGGAATGTGTCCACAAATACTTCATCTTAGATAGATTCGATAGCTCCACTCTCTGTAGTCTACGAAATGACCCATCTCCCATTTTCCCATTGCTTATTTCAATTAAATTATTCAGAGCCAATAACCCCAAAACTTGTAAATTATGAAAGATATTTACTGAAACCAAATCTGTCGCATCAATTATTTTACTGTAATCACCACCTTCCAATTCATCTTCTTCCAATTTAGGTACAACATTCCTCAATCCTCTTGCCCTTACTAGTCCAAGACATTCCGTTTTTCTCAAAATCTTACGAACATTAGGATAACCCAGTACTCCTCCATCAATGTCACCCACTTTCATGATCCTCGTAAATTCCCTTGGAAATTGAAAAATTTCTTCTGAGAACCTCCAATATCCAATGTTATATCTTGTCATGTCTGCAAGATGTAGCCTTTTCAAAATTTTCTCTTGAGAGATGGTACCTAAATCCACAAAATAACGAGTTTATCTCTTCCGCATGTTGCTCATCAAATGCAAGTGCATCACCCACATTTGTTCTGTTGACATAACTTTTCAAATGTAGCTTTTCTAACTTTTTCAAACCAGGCAATACTCCTGTTGGAAGCGTATCAGGGCAAGTTTTAAACATCAAGTTTAGCGACTTCAGATTGTTAAGATTTTCAATTCCTTTTGGGAACTCCAGTAGATCACATCCCAAGAAGCTAAGAATCTGTAGATTATCAAGCCCACTTACTGTGAATACATTTCGGTCTAATTTGCAGTCATGTAAAAACAAACTGCAAATGCTCTTCAAAGGCTGCAATGACAATGGACTTCCGATGTTCACTTTCTCCAAGTATAAAACTTTTAAGTTAATTTACCTTGAAGAATATTCACGGGTAGGTCCAACACTTTTTCTCTATTTTCATAAGACATCCGTAATAACTTGAGACGAGAATAATCTAAATCAGAGGGTAATTGATCCAGTTTACCGATTACCAGTGAAGCTACAGTGTAAGATTTATTGTCATGGTTCTCCGAGCCTTCCATAGTCCCATAATTGCTAACCATGTATCCAAGTTGCTCCTTAGAGGAAATTTTGAAGCAAACATCCCTTACAACATGATGCATTTTCACAAACTTCCCATCTTTACCATTCAACAACAAGTAGCAATCTTTCAAATCAAGAATGACCGAGTCTATTCTATCTCTTGTTTGTTTCATTGTGTCTGTTCTTCCAAACAGGTTCAAGCCCTTCACATACATCACAAGGACTTCTATAGGAATTTCGAAATCTTCTGGAAACAAAGAACAAAGTAGAAGCACTGATTTTGTCTCTTTGTTCTCTAAATAGTTATAGCTCCACTCAATTCGAGAATAAACAGTATCATGCACTCCTTTGATATTTGTCACACAACCCTCTTTCAGTGTTTAAGTGCATCAGACCATGCGCTCTCAATTTTTTTTATTCTCAAGTGCCTTAGCCACAATGACAATTGCAAGAGGTAACCTTGCACATTGCTTTGCAACCTCTTTCGCAATGCCTACCAGATCAGTAGCATCATCAGAAATCCCTGCAGTTTCTTTGAAAAGATGCCACGCTTCTTCCTCTTTCAAAACTTTCACCTCAAAGATCTTTTGAGCCCCTGTTTTCTTGCAAACATCTGAAAATCGTGATGTTAGCAACACTTTCAGCCCTTTGCAAAGATCTATTGTAGGAATTCCGATTTCCTGCAAATCAAGATCTTCCCAAAGGTCATCTAGAATGATAAGAACTCTCTGATCTCTTTCTTTTTGAAGTACTGTGTTAACACTTTGAATTCTAGCATGTAAGCTATTCTTTTCTGGGATGGAGAATTTCAACTCATCAGCAAGTTGATCTTGAATCTTTACAATAAGTTGCTCTTTAGATTCTTTTTTCTTCGGCTCTGGATTTTGAGACACAACAGCCATTACAACCTTATCGAAAACATTCTCCTTCTTCACAAGATCAGCAATTTCCTTTGCCATGACTGTCTTGCCCACACCAGCCATGCCACATATTCCAATCACACTTGTCGAACTATCTCTCAGAGCTTCCATGACTTGTTTTCTAGTGAACATTCTTGATTCAAAGCCCCCAAAATCTCTGCTTGCTGCATATGGAACTTGCACTTGTGGTGCAGGATACACCACTCTTTCAAAGTTGCCTTTCTGACAGAGTCCCAAAATCTCCTCATAAATCTTTGTTGCTTTCTTGCTGAGGATATAACGAGACTTGATATTTACAAACTTCACTTTACTTATTTTCTCCAAAGTATCCTTCACTTGTTCATCAGTTTCATCAATTTTTTTCAGCCAATTCAAAACATCAGGGCCAGTAATTTCATCACTTCTAGCTGCATTGATTTTAAGTTGCAACGTATCCCTCTGAATCCGGAGATCTTCAATTGCATTGCTTAGATTCTGAACGTTGGTGCCGAAACAAAAGAGATATTTAAGCTGACTAAGAGTAGAATCCGCTAGGTATTGGACAGCTTTATCAGCAATGCAACTGATAATATCAGCCATTAATGTACCGAACGACTGATTGAGCTGTAAAGAATTTAAGAACATAATACAGTTCAGAAAGAGTAGTAAATATTGAGGTTTAAGTTTGATTTTGAGTTTAAATACATCGAAACCAAACAAAAATCGTTCAACAATATTTAATCCATTCTCTAAAGTGGAAAATGGCTATTATATTTTTAAAAGAAAAAGGAATGAGATGTCAATCTGTCGCAATATAAATCGTTCACTAAATTCTCTGCTTCAATCGGTGAAATCCTTCTTTTATGTCTAACTATAATGCCAAAATATAGTTTTCACTCTATTCCTTTATGAGAAAAATGCATTTTTAGTTCAATGTTTGCTTACTTTAGTTCCCAATGTTTACATATCAACATTTTTAATTTCCAAATTTACAAAAATGTTACACTTTTAATCCGCTTAAGAAAATTGAAATAACTACAAAAGAAATTTCCACGTGACAATTAAATTTAGGGGTTAGATCCAAATTTTTTATAAGTAAACTTCTACTATCGATCAGTGCTTAAGTATGTATTCTTGAAATCTTGTACTTATTTACTTGCACAACTTATGGACTTGTAATTTAAATTAAATTTCAGTGTGAATTAATCTCTCTTCTTCTTTTTTTAATATTTTGGGTTCTAGATCATGATACAAGTACAGCACCTGTTAAATTCTAAACCCTGCACAAAGGCTGTTGATTGAAATGTATGGTGTCAGTCATGAACTAATTTTTAAACTAAATATTCTTCTCACTTTCCATGATAAATATTATATTTTGAATTTTAAAGTTCTGAATTGGATCATAAATTAAATATATATGACATGACATGCATGAGATTGCCTCCGCTTCATTTATTTAACTTTAATTGTCATAATTCTTAGAATTAAAAAACTAAAATTGCATAAAATTAATCCTTCAAAAACAAAACTTACTCGGAAAATATATATTTTTGGAGAACAGCCACCGCCACCACCACTATTGAATGACGATCAGATTAAATTATCAACTTAGGGGCTGCAATTAAACAAAAAGAATATATAATGACGATTAATTCTCAATATATATTTTCTTTATACCCCAAAATATATATGTACAGAACAAAATTCAATCCAGTTGTGTTCATGTTATCCTCTATATGTGCTGTCTAGTTCAATCATAAATACTAGTCAAATTAAAGGATTATATATTGACAATCAAACATTAATCTATACAAACCTGTTCTTGGAATACCGCTGATTAATTGTGTAAGTAACCAAGAATTTAACTGAACAAATTTAATTTTTAGGGATGAAAAAAGACAATTAGGCTTGGAATGAATGTGAAAATGGGAAGGTATGCATTTGAACCAAAATATAAAAGGTAAAAGGAATGTTGATGTCCCCTGAGAGAATTCCTCAGAATATTATTGCCTTGGCTCCAAAGAAAAGATTGCTTTGGATGGAGTGGCATCTGACTCCTCATCATTGTCAAAGTTAATTTCCCCCTTTCCACTTTATTCCTTTTCTTAAGATTAATTCCACTCTCAATCATGCTAAAATAAAGGAGAAAGATGAAGGTTTAAGTTCTTAAACATTAAAAAATAAAAATAAATTTTTTTTAAGATCTTAAGTTTTGAGTTTTTTTTTCCTCATTTGAGCTGATCGGTAGTTTTGGCACTTCACTTCAGAAAGATGAAGATTTTATTGTTGCTACCATTAAGCTTTACTAAAGAATTTCGTGTTTGTTAATATTTTCATTGTTTTCTTTGCAACATTTGCTAATTTCTTTTGTCTTTTATCGGTTTTGAAACAAATTCAAATATGTATCAACAAATACTTCATCATTATAATGCATCAATATTATATAATTAAGTAACAACTTTGTCGATGCGATCTTCGAAATAGTTTGATTATCATGTATTTTGTTTAAGTTTCTTCATTTGGTTCTTGCTTTATTTCAAAACTTAAACATGCGCGATGGATAATTTATGTTTACAAGTATTTTTTTTGTTGAAGTAGTTTTAAGAAAAAGTTTCTATAGGATAGATGAAGTTATAATCTTTGCATTTGTAGTGATTTTGGTATAAAAATTACTAACATGTAGGAGATGAAATTGTACAATTAGGAGGTAAATGAACTACTCTGGCTAGGGGTGTTCAACAAAATTCGAAAAGCGCCCACACCGACCAAATCACACCACACCACACCACACCAAACCATACTGTATGGTGCGCAAACCATGGTTTTATTATTTTCAACAATTAGTTTTGATTTCCATATTTTGAAACCGCATGATGTGGTGCGGTTTTATTTTATAAAATTAAAACAGCAATAAAACCACACCATATATATTGTAATAGTAAAATAATTCTATATAAAATTATTCAACATAAAAAGTATTTATAATTTTTGTTACTTGCTTATACTTGCCTTGCATTATTATTTTTTTCTTTTTGTCTTATAGAAAAAGAATATACATATACCATAAATTTTAAAATTTGAATAAAAATATACATATACTATAAATGTCAAAATTTGAATAAGTTCACATCATTTATTTTTCTTATCACTCAAATTCTTTCTTATTCATACTTTCATATTAACATTGTATAACGGTATAAGTATTCTTTTTTTTGTTAATTGAGTATGGTATACTTAAAGTTTAAACCGTATAAATCCCACCATATCATACCGAAAAACACACACATCAAACTATGATTTTTGTATTTTAATGGTTAGTTATGGTTTGTATTTTTTACAAATCACAAATCATGGTGTGGTTAAAAATATTATGCAAAACCACCCAAACTGCATCATATACACCCCTAATTGTGGCCCTGGTGTAAAGCATTTTCATATCTTTTTACTAGTCATAAAACATCCCAACAGTATGTCAACATATATGTAAGTATCATTTTGATTTACAATAAGAAAATTAAGTTTTGATTAGAGATGGCCAAACCCACGGTTCCCGTTCCGGTTTCGGAACTGTGGGACCCCACAAATAGGAACCGTAACCGGAACCGGAACCGCCGGTTCCGGTTCCGGTTCCAAACCGTGAATTTTTATTATTATTATTATTATTTTAAAATATTTCTATACCACTTCATTTTCATCACATAATTTCTTAGTTTTCTAATCTTTATATTGTAAGTTTTAACGTTTATAGTTTAGGGTATCAATTTTTTTAATTAATTATTCTAATTATATTATTAAATTGTTCAATCATTCTTTCAATACTCTTATCATTTATATATTTTTCTTTCTCACTTATCTAATCATTCATAATCATAATTATATTTTTCTAAAACCTCCATATATTAGTTCAATTTCATCTATTAATCCAATTATATTATGTATCAACTTAATTTTCTAATTTATATTATCCTAATTTTATTTTTATATTATGCTAATATACTATTTAAATTCCAATTAATAGTTCGATCATTCTCTCAATACTCTAATTCTTTCTATATATCTTTCTTTCTCACTTATCTAATATTCATAATTCTATTATTCTAAAAAGTTCATATATTAATTTAATTTTAATTACTATTCTAATTATGTTATTATATTATACTAGTTGAATTCTAATTAATAATTCAAATATTCTTATTATTTTTATATCCTTGAATCTCATTTATCTAATTCTTCCTAGTTCTATTATCTAAAAACTATATATTAATTAAGTTCAATTGTAACTATTATTATTCTAATTATGTTATTATATTGTATTATTAGAGTTTCAATTAATAGTTTAATCATTATTTCAATAGAAATCAAATTTAAAAGTGGGATTACAATCGAAATTCGAAACTAAAAATCGAAAAAAAAAAATCGGAATTGGAACCTGAACCGGAACCGGAACCGGCCCTCGGCGTTTCGGTTCTGGAACCGCCGGTTCCGGAACCGTGGTCATGGCTAGTTTTGATCCCACAATTTAGATTTTACTACATAAATGATCACCAACTCAGTTTTCATCTATTTAACTAGTTTTGCCATTAATCATGTGGCAAGAAATGATGTTTGTATTAAATGATCAATAATGTCACCTTAACAAACAACTTAACTTGTGAAATTGATGAAAAATGAATAGAAAATAATTTCTAAAACAAAATCTAAATTGATTTATCAAAATACAACTTTTTTAAAATTAGAAACCAAATTAAGGCTCTGTTTGGAAGCTTGCATTTTTGTGATTTATTTCACAAATGCAAAATAAGTTATTTGTTTTGTTCAAGTTTTTCATCAACATTTTTAAAACAAAAAACAATGCTACAGTAATTATTTTTGCTACAGTATTTTTTTATAAATAAAATATTAAATTTGAATTTGAATTTTAAATTTTAATAATAAACAATTCTTCCTAACACAGTTCTCACCAAAATAAACTAATAAAATATTAATTCAAATTTAAATTTCAAACTTTTATTAATAAAAAAATCTCCAATACAAATCTCAACAAAACAAAATTCATTAATCCAAACACTTCTAAAATATTCCTTTCTCATAACAAATTCCAATAAAAAAAATTTCATCATAAAATCTAAAAATAGCTTGTCAAAAGGGATAACTGAAATCTTTTACCCTTTTACTAGCAATGAACTTGACGGGAGACATCTTGGAAAAATGAAATGTCCTCTTATAATTACTCACTTGAGAATCAATTAGCATAAAAATATTGAACCTAGGTCTTGTCTTAGATTCTTTGTTTTGGTTTGTAGGTAGTGTACTTCTCATGAGCTCTCTTGTCATAACTAAATCCAACTTATCTCAACTCAACTTTACTTTGATTATTCTTATTATGAAAGAATAAATATTTCAATTTAGATTTGTACATCAGATTAATAACTTATAACTAAGTCCCAATTTTCTTATTTTTTTTGGATGTAAGAGTTGAATATAACATCCTCAACCCTTCTGTAAAGGTAAACGCGAATTTCCATTGAAATTTAAGATTTTTCCCTCGATATATTTAATCCAATTATTGACATTAATATGCAATGAATAATTTCAATTCTCCCAAATCAATTCTTGAAATAATAGAAAGAACTAGTGGTTAAAATATGGGAAAAATATAATAAACAAAGAAGCGACAGAGAAATTATGCAAGAAAACATTAAAAAAAAAATAATCAGAAAACCTACGTGTGTACAAGTTGGAGTCCATAATTTTTTATGTAAATAATTTTTCATTAGTGAAACAAATTACTAAAGTGATTGTAAAGTGTTTTAATTAATATGACACCATGGAGAGAAAATTAATCAAAAGTACTTTTATCAAATTAGTAAACCAAACACTAGTACAAGTGCTACATTAAAAAATTTGTGTACTAAAATCCCACTTTAAGGCAATTTGGCTATGTTTGGATGCTCCCATTTTTACGGTTTATTTCACAAATGCAAAATAAGTTGTTTGTTTTGTTCAAGTTTTTCGTTAAAATTTTTAAAATAAAAAACAATTCTACAGTAATTATTTTTGCTACAGTATTTTTTATAAATAAAATATTAAATTTGAATTTAAATTTTAAATTTTAATAATAAACAATTCTTTCTAACACAATTCTCACCAAAACAAACTAATAAAATTTTAAATCAAATTTAAATTTCAAACTTTTATTAATAAAAAAATCTCCAATACAAATCCCAACAAAACAAAATTTATTAATCCAAACACTCTTAAAATATTCTTTTCTCATAACAAATCCCAATAAAAAAGATTTCATCATAAAACTTAAAAATAGCTCGTCCAAATGGAGATTGATTTAACCGAGATCTTTCAATTCCTTTTTATAGCAAAAAGTAAGAGAGATAGAGAGATAAAACAAACACAAAAAGTCATCTATGACCTGTTTTTTAATGCGGCGGGACTAATGACACGCCTTCACATGTATGTGTACTAGTGCACTTCCTATATTAAGTATGCATACTTTCTGCGTATAATGAAAAATTATATGCGAATAGTGAAAATATTATGCGAATAAAGTATTGATACTTTGATATGAGAATAGTGACAAATATTGATACTTTATACGCAAATAGTGAACAAAAAAACTATGCAAACTCTCTTAATTTGTTTAGGAAAGTCCAAATTCTAGTAGGTTGCTTTTTATTGTTTAATTATTTTCTTAATTATAGTTTTTGTGCAAGTTAATCACTGATTTGGTTAAATAGCAATTATATTTTTTTTGTCCATTTCTAAAATAGATTTGGAAAATCTGTTTCTTTTATAATTAGTTTTTTTTTTTTTTTTTTTGCATCGTTGTATGCGTAAAATCACATGAGGCTAGATGTTGTCAAGGCAAACCAAGAAAACAGTGAAATAAAAGTTTTAACTTCTCTGAATTATTTCAAATTTTTTAGTTTGTAGGAATTCATTAGACATCCTTGTGTGTTGGCGTTAAGAGTTTATTTGGTTGTGAGATTTAGGTCATAAAAAATTAAAAATTGATGGTCTTAACTTATACAAAGATATAAAAAAAAATCTTGTTGAAAAAGTTCTTGATGGTGAAATTTTATTGGACAGCGACTATATAAAAAATGTGGTCCTGTAAATATTAATTGTGGAATTTAATTCAATTTCAATTATGGAGACTAATAAATTAATAAGAGGGATTAGATGTATAGCTAAAGGAGATTAGATTCCCTGTCCAAGATTATCTTTGTTCTATTCTGTGCAATATCCAAAACGACGTAGTTTAACTAAAAATAGGGATTAAAAGCATAAATATAACTAAAATCATTTTACAATTATTAGACTCTAACTAAGGAATTAGTGAACTCTACGACCTAGTTTAATTTTGGACATGATAAGATAGAGATAATTTTGGACAAAAGATCCCAACTCTAGCTAGAGATGTGATGAATTGTACAATTTTTAGCCAATATTGCTATTCAAAACGTATTACTATTTCATGGATAAAAAAATAACAAATTATTTTTTATAAGTGTGGCATATTAAAAGAAGAAAAATTGGACATTTCAAACTCTTTATAATGTGATGAAAAGATTGAGTTGACGGGAGTTAATGAAATTATTGGATGGTAGAGTTAAAGATGTGAAAGTGCGTCATTTGCAGTAATAATAATGCTCTACAACACTAATGAAAGTTAATTTGATTATTCTTTATTGATAAATCAACACAATACAAATTACACAAAAATAATTTCAATCCCCCTTATTCCTCAACTTAATACAATGAACAGAACAACATTATTACCATGACTGTAATTAAAATCTTTGCAAACATTTTATTCACACAATCCAACCAAAACAAGACAGATATTGCAGCTTGAATACAAAATATCAATCGGAAAGTCTTATTAACTTTATTTTATTGGTAATTTGCAGTAACATAAGTTTCTTTTATACTTACTTTCTTTCTTTTCACAGTTTGGAACTTTTATTAATGTCTTATCTTAAAAATTGTATTTGTTGTCTTAAAAAAATTATGATTTGAATATGTGAATTCATGAAATTAACATTATGACTTATGTAAACAACCTTTTAATTAATTTTCAAATTTTGAGCCTAAAATTACAAATATTACAATTATTCGACCTCATATAATTTATAAATCATTATTTAGAATAAGCAAAGAAAATTAAACCACGTAGGTATTCTATTTATAATTGTTTTAATTCTGTTAAATGGATTAAAAGTGTAACACTTTTGTAAGTATAACAAATTAAAGTGTTGAAGTTAAATTATTGAGGATTAAAAGTATCGAATAGGCAAATATTGGAAACTAAAAATGTGTTTTTCTCTTTCTTTTATATTTCAACAAATCTGAATTAACCTTAAAATTTAAATGCTAAGTAAATTTATCTTTTCTAACAATTTTAGAAAAATATTTAATAGTTGACTAAATTCCGCCTATTGATAGGTAGCTTGCTTACCTATACGTAGGTGGTTCTAAACGCGGGAAAAGAAGAAGAGTTGCGTTAAGTTGGTAGTCAGCCTAAAAACTTTGCCACTCAAATGACATGAACCATATTAAAAATCGTATAAAAGTTCCAAATTTATAGAGTACGTCATAGGGTCCGATTGAGGCATCTGGGCAAGGACCGGAGCATCTCCAAGAGGGTTTGGGTGTAGGGAAAAATGTGCAAGAATCCTCGTACTTTAAGGGAAGGGATAAACAAAAAAAACATAGGAACACTAAAACGTATAGAATAGATAGTTGAAATATTGGCACTTTGACGGATAAAACAGTAGAGTTAATAGACACTATGAGGAACAAATGCATCAGTATTATGTGTCTTCAAGAAATTAAATGGATAGGTGAAAAAGTTAAGTTTTGAATACCACCAAGTATAACTCTGGTATAGTGGTAAGGATAGAAATAGGAATCGGTAGATATTATTGTAGACTCAACATTGATAGATCATGTGGTAGATGTAACTAGAAAGGGGGATAGGATGTTAGTTCTTAGCATTATCATAAAAAATAAACCTATACATGTAGTTAGTGTGTATGCACCTCAAATAAGATTAGATGACTTGACTAAAATTAAGTTTTGGGACGATTTAGAAACTTTAGTTCAAACAATACCCCGAAATGAAAGAATTGTCAGACGTGGAGCTTTAAATGAACATGTAAGAGAGGGTAATGAGGATTATGATAGGGTTCATAAAGGTTATGGTTTAGAGTCGAAAAATAATGAAGGTAAAACCATTTTAAATTTTACAATCATTTACGATTTGGTTGTAGGTAATACCTTGTATAAAAAGAGAGAATAACACTTAATTACATATAAAAGTGGTACTAATAACAAATCAATTACTTTTTAATCCGAAAGAACGATAGAAATTTATGTAAGAATTGTAAGGTAATATCGGGAGAAAACTTCACAACACAACATTGGTTATTAACAATCTAAGAAAAAGTCATGCAACATACTAAGATTAAGTGGTGAGATTTAAAAAATAAAACTAACAGAGAAATTTTTACAAAAACTGTATTAAAAACTATTAATTGGAGAGTGGAGGAAGAAACAAATAACACATGACAAATTGTAACTAATGAAATTAAAAATTGCAAAAAGTGTATTAGGAGAGTCAAAGGGCAATAAATATAATAAAGAATCAAGGGGTGGAATCAAGAAATTCGAGAAAAAATGAAAACAAAAAGGAAAACTCATAAAATATTATACACTTGTAGAAATAATGAAAATATTGAAACATATAAAAATGCCAAGAAAAATGTGAAAAAAGTAATAAATAAAGCATAAACAAAGGCTTTCGAAGAATTTTATAAAAGATTAAATACTAAATAAGGAGAAAATGATATATATATATATATAAAATAGCAAGGACAAGAGCAGAAAAAAAAGAGATTTAACACAAATTAGTTATATAAAAGATGAAAATGAAAAAGTTTTAGTTGATGACGATATAATAAAGGATCGTTGGAAGAAATACTTCTATAACCTATTTAATGAAAGTAATGGCAATGAAATCACGTTAGGTGAATTAGGCCAATTGGAGGAAAATAAAAAATTTATATACTACCACAAAAATTTAACTTTTAGAAGTAGAAAAAGTACTAAACAGAATGAAAAAGGGTAAAATTGTTGGTGCTTATGATATTCCAATTAAGACATGGAAGTGTCTTTAAAAAGTTGAAATTACATGGCTTGCAAATTTTTTTAACATAATTATGAAAACTCAAAACATTCCTAATTAATGGTGAAAAAGTAATCTAATACCTATATATAAGAATAAAGGAGACATATAAAACTATGTAAATTATAGAGGTTTTAAACTATTGAGTCATACTATGAAATTATGGGAGAGAATAATAGAAACGATGTTAAGAAATGAGATTAAAATACTAGATAATCAATTTGCTTTTATGCTAGGAAGATCTACAATGGAAGCTATATATTTAATTAGAAAATTATGTGAGCACTATAATGAGAGAAAATAAGACTTACATATGGTATTTATTGATCTCGAAAAGGCATATGATAGAGTCAATAGAGATATAATGTGGAGGATATTAGAAAAAAGAGGGGTAAGAGTAGCGTATATAGGAGTTATAAAAGACATGTATAAAGACGTAACAACTTGTGCAAGGACACTAGTAATGAGAGACCAGATCATCTGTCTAATATTTATTCTGTCTTATTTTGTCTACCGATTAAAATGACGTAGTTTCACTAAAATTAAGGACTGAATGCATACATATCTCTAAAATTATTTTACAATTATTAGACCCTAAAATTAAGACAGAATAAGATAGGAAAAATCTTGGACAGAAGATCTTGTGTCCAGTAGAGACCAGATCCTCTGTCCAATATTTATTCTGTCTTATTTTGTCTAACAATTAAAACGGCGTAGTTTCACTAAAATTAGGGACTGAATGCATACATATCTCTAAAATTATTTTACAATTATTAGACCCTAACCAAGAGATGAGAGAACCCTATGACGTAGTTTTAATTAAGACAGAATAAGATAGGAAAAATCTTGGACAGAAAATCCCGTGTCCAGTAAGGATATCCAAAAATTTTATGAATACTATAGGTTTACATTAGAGATCTGCTTTAAACCCGTACCTTTTTGCTTTATTAATTGACGAAAATACAAAGTATTTGCAAAAACCCATTCCTGAATGTGTCGATAATATAATATTAATTGATGAAACAAAAGAGGGAGTAAACTGCTAAGTTAGATGCTTGGATTGAAATACTAAAATCGAAAGATTTTACCATAAATAGAGGTAAAATCAAATATATGAAATAGGATAAATATCGATTTTACCATTACCTTTTATTTTAGTAATAATAGGATAAATGTAAAAATTGGTGGACATGAATTAAATGAATATAAGAGTTCTAAATATTTAGGATCTATTATTGAAAAAAAAATGGGAGAATTGATAAAAATGTTACACATAGGATTAAAGCAGGATGGAATAAATGGAGAAGTGCGTCTTCTATACTTTGTGATCGTAAAGTATCGTTGAAATTGAAAAAAAAATATTTTATAAGATCAACGATACTTTATGGATCAGAATGTTGGGCGACTAAGTATGATTATGAACCAAAAATGAAGGTAGTAGAAATGAAAATGTTAAAATAAATGTGTGGACATACTAGATTAGTAGAATAAGTAATGAATGTATTAGAAAAAAAGTGAAGGTAGCTATAATAGATGAGAAAATGAGAGAAATACATTTAGATGGTTTGAATATGTGCATAAGAAACCTCTAAATGCACCGTTGTGACGTGTAGAAAGTAGAAAAAAATCAACTCAAATTAAAAAGGGAATGAGGGACATAAAAAGAATTAAAAAGAAACGATTAAAAAATATATGATATACTTAAATATAAATGAAAACATATGTAATGATAGAATACGATAGCAAAATATGATCCATGTAACTAACCTCATCTAGTGAAATAAAGACTTAGTTATTGTTGTTGTATTTAATAGTTGACTAGCATGATTCCTTGAAAAAGATAAAAATAATTTGTAATAATATTTATCTAATATAAAAGGTAATGTTTTTATTATGGGTAACTTAAATTGGTTAATTTAACAAAAATTTTATAAAAAAATATTATCAATTTTTATAAAGTGAAGCACTAATAGAAAACGAAACAAACAACTGTAAAAATAAAAATAATAAAAAACAAAACTTGGAATTTGGAAAATGTAGGCTGCTAGATATTTGGAGGACCCACACCACCACCACCATCGCACTATTTTGAATGCCGATCAGTTTAAATTTTCTTTTTTTTTTAATTCTTAACTTTGGGACTGCAAGCAAAGGAATACGAAGAATCACAATATTTTCTTTATAACTAAAAAATCTATGATAGGTGAGTGAAAAATTAGTGTGAAACCCAAAGTGAATGATGTGGCAGTTATAAAAAAACAAACTAACACCTTAACTAAATTATGAGTGAACTCTAATGGGTAATGGATTAGTTTGTCTATTTATACACGCCACGTCATTCACTTTAGGTTTTCTCTAATTTTTCACTCCCCCAATCATTACTCAACTAAAAAAATGTACTGAACAAAATTCAATGCAGTTGTGTTGTTATCCTCTACGCTTTCCAGTTCAAACATAATAGTCAAACAAATTAAGGATTATTGACAATTAATCAAATATTAATCTATATATACCTGTTCTCAAACTGCTGATTCTGTAACCAAGAATTCAACGTCAGGGCCAAAACAAATTTAATTTGTGGTCTGTAGAGATGAAAAGACAAAGGCTTGAAATGAGTATGAAAATGGGAAGGCATATATTTTAACGAAAGTATAACTCGGACTGCTGATTTTGTAAAAAGAATTTTAACTTGAGGTTCAGTATGAGTGCCAGAACAAATTTAATTTGTAGAGATGAAAAGAGAAAAAGGCTTAATTGGAATGAATGTGAAAATGGGAAAGTATTTGAACGACAATATAAAGGCGAAAGGGAATGTTGATGTCCCATAAGAGACTCCTCAGATTATTGCCTTGGCTCGAAAGAAAAAGATTGCTTTGGTTGGAGTGGCAAGTCCTCATCGTCATCAAGTTAACATCCACTTTTCACTTTATTCCTTTGCTGAAGATTCCATGCACAATCAATCATCTAAGAAAAAGAATAACCACCAACGAAGCTATGACCATCGCACGCTCCCCCGGCTTTGGTCACGTGCCTGATTCAAAGCACAAAACACCCTTTTTTAAAACGACGTCGTTTTCCAAAACTTTACACATTGGATTCTTTTCATCTCATCAGTCATCATTCACTCACCTCTCATCTCTCACCTCATCTCTCATCATCTCTCACCTCTGATCCAGTCCCACACACAAATCATCTCTCATCGCTCACCTCTTCTCCACTCCCCTCTTCTTCTGCCCTAGGGTTTTCTTTCCTCTTGCTTTATGCTTTAAGGTACTTTCCATTTCCACAGAACCACTAACGCATCGAAGAAGAACCCAACAAAAAAAAAATCTTAGCTCTTCTATTTACTCCAAACACCATTCCCGTTTCACACACCAAAAAAAAATCTTTTTTTCTTTTCTTGTTTGTTGGGGATTATTCTTGGGAGATGAATGGAGATGGAGAAGGAAGTGAAGAAAGTTTGAGGGTGAGAATGGAGGGAGGAAGAGAGAGATTAGTGTACATGTGGGGATATTTGCTCGGAGCTTTGCCGGAAAGGTCTCCCCTTTTGTCGCCAGTGGTGGTAATGCTTCCTCCGTCGATTGGGGCCAGAACTTCTTGGAAGGATGTCTGCGGTGGCGGCTGTGGATTTGCTATGGCTATTTCGGGTAACTTCATTTCTTCTTCTTTGTTATTAGCCAGTTTTCTGGTTTTAATTTTTGATGGGATTCTCGAAAAAGACTGCGTTTTTGGTGGGCTAATTTTGTTGATGTGACTGTAGCATTGCGGTAAAACTATTGCATTTGCTGTTTCTTGAGTTATGTACGAGTTGTTTGACGTTGCAAGGTTGAGTCTTGAGTTCACTAATCGATTGTGTTTTTTAAACTGTTTTACTTGTCTGCTCGGGTTGCAAATTAAAATCGAAGTTTAAGGTACCATTTGGATCGTAACTTTTTGGGGACTAAAGCAAAAAGTTAAGAACTTGACAAGAAATATCTCTTCTTTTGCAATTCAACTTCGTACTGAAATCGAAGTTAGCTTGGTTTGTTTTAGACTCGTTGAAAAAAAAAACAAAGTAAAAGATTTTCAGAACTACGAAGGATTCTCCTTTACATTAACTCATTTGGTTCCTCTTTAGTTTGTTTATAATTAGTATTAGAATAATTGCCCCCCTTCCCAAATAATTTTTTCTCACGTGGGTTAACTGGGTAATTTCTGCTTTATAGGTTTCCCAGTTATAATTGGTATTTCTTCCTACTTTTATGCAGACTTCTGCTATTCAGTATGCACCTGCTGATATGGCTACCCATCCCGCCTCGATGACCGTCTCCACCGTAACTGCACTCAAATGGGTTACGCAGCACTGTCCTGAATTGCCCAGGTTTCTTGTACAGAAACTCTTTCGCTTGAGACAGGTTTGGAGAGATTCTTGTAATGTTTAAGGCCAACAAAGTCCACTCAAGAGGGTATGATTTAGTGATGGTTTGTTAATTATAAGTTGTCAAGAAATGATTTTTATCAAGATTGCCATAGCTTAATATTCCAAGACTTGAACTTTGTCAAGATTCTCATAATATGATTTGCTCACATCAAAGGGTTGTTTTCCTTTGGTTAATTTTAAGTAGGAATTTGTTTTCTTGTATTCTGTGTATATAGGTGTCAGCTAAGGATTTGATGAATTCTGGGGATAGGATATGTTTACCTGTAACAGTTGAAAAGGTTCCCTCAGCAAAAGCTGAGTGTACTTTCAGTGAAGAATAAATGAAGTTTCTTCGCAGCCTTGTACTTTATAAGGTCAGTGCTTAGAGATGATTTTATATGTCATCGCATAACTTTTTCTTACTAACTTTGAAAACGTTTCAGGATCCGGCTATCATTGTTGTGAATAAACTGCATGGAATGCCTGTACAGGTTTCATTTCTGCATCGAATTAGTAGCTAAATTTTCTTTTTAGATTATTGCTTTTACAAATTTCTGCTTAAGGATACAGGGTGGTATTGTCATCAAAACAAGTTTGGATGAACTGGCTGCTGAGTACTTAAAGTTCGATAATTCAGAATCTCCACCTTGATGAGCTTTTAGTTATGGTTTCTTGTCAACTATGAATTATGGTACTTTCCCGTCACCTTAGCTATGCCCAATAGAAAAAATGAGGAAAAGACAGTGTCGATGCAGTTGCATGTGCTGAATCAAACTCTGATTCAGGGTAGTTTCATCTATGCTTTAATTTTGATTGAATTTATGTTGAATAAACTTGATTTTGATTTGGAATTTACATAAAATTATGAAGCACGATCATCCAAGTTTAGTTGACCATCAATCCCATAACATAATATTTTCATCAGGAATCTTAATAAAAAAATGCATTCACAAGTAGCTTGCTTGCCAAAAAAAATGGATGAATGAAAAACGGATCCTAGAAAGACTGGAGTTTGATGTTGTAATTTATCCTTAATTTTTATTCCAACATCAAACTTCAGTCTTGGTATCAGAGCCAGAGGGGGAAGTGGGCTGTAACTTATTGTTTCATGGTAAAATAAGTATATCGACTAGAAACCAGAACTGTCAGAAGAAAAGGAGATTTTTATCTCCGTAGATCTGGTGTAAACAACGCCACGTACTTATTTTTCTGTATTTAGATCTTGCAGATCTGCTAACTTGCAGGGTGAATTTGAGCTTAAACTTGGTGCCTGTTGTTTACCAACACGGATCTGAAGCCGTATTGAGATTGAAAGGCGAAAAGGGTCGTGTTGAGGGTACCAGATCTGATCTGGTATGGTAACAAATAAAAGTATAAAATTCACACTGTAATTTACCAGATCCACAAAATCTCTGTTCAGTCTTTCTAGGATCCCGTTTTTCATTCATCCATTTTTTTTTGGCAAGCAAGCTACTTGTGTATGCATTTTTTTCATGTACTTGTTTTTCTTGTTCTGGAAGGAAAATTTTCAATATCCTATTTTCGTATCCAGGCTCTTGATTAGTTAGTAATACACAAGTATTCTATTTTTTTTCCCATTTATTAAACCAAAGTGTAAAAATTACAGGCTACACCTAGCTAGAGTCGTCTCCTCTTACTGGAAGAAAACACCAGGTATGGATGACAGTTTTATGTTATTCTGAGATCATAATGGATCTGAAGTTCATAAAGCATCATACTGATTCTCTCTTTGCTTGTCTGTGCTGTGCTGTGCTGTGCTGAGGTATTGGGGACTACAAGTATGGGTTTCATGCTCACCGGAACTTAAAACATCTTTGTTCCTCTACTCTCATACGTGTTACTGCCATTTTCTTCTCTGTACATGACATGGAACTATTGGACACCAAGATCATGATTACTTTAGATTAGTTATACATTGGATTTTTCTGTTATCTTTCGTTATTCATTGCTATGCCCTTTCTGATGCCTCATCTAAATTGGAATTTTCGGCGCGCCGGAGAGTTTTTCGGCGCGCCGCTGGTGGTCGCGAAGGGCTGAATGTTGACTGTTTTGTCCTCCATTTTGAGAAGACTTCAAGGGCATTTTTGGCACGTCTGAAACACACATTTTGCAACCTTAATCTCTCCCTTATATGATGAAATCTGTAGCTAAAGAGAAGAGGAGGAGAAGAGGGAGAAGAAGAAGAGACCAATAAGGAAGCCAATTCTTGTTAGTTTTTGTAGTTAGTTTTTAGGTTAGATTAATTGTTTTGTAAGCTTCCCTCCCTAGGAACTCCACAAGAACACACAATTAGTGTGTGTTCTTGGTGTAAATAGCATCAAGAGGAGAGGGATTTCATATAAAGTCATTGGCTCTAAGGACTTGTTTTGATTGAGGAAGCTTGGAGATTTGGCTTGGAACATCAAAGGGGAGTACTACTCTTTGTATTTCTTTGTTTAATTCCATTGCTTTAATTCATTATTGTGATGTTCTTAGTAGCTTTGATGTGCTAAATTGCTAGTGCCCTTGGAGATTTGTTATTGATTGTTGAATTGTTGTGTTTTTATGTGGATTTATGTTTTGGGTAATAAAGAATTAGGAACTACAAGTTAATCTAACATTCCATACTAGTAATGCTTAGGGTAGATTAGTATGTGAATAGTAGATTAATGGTGGTGTTCTAGCCTTTTCTTGCCTCCGCCATAAAGGGGGAATTGGTTAGTACAAGTTAATCTAACATTCCGATGTTAGGGTTGGTGAATTCGGGTAGCATGAACTAACTTAGACCTTGCCTCCGCCATAAAGAAAGGAATAAGTTAGGGAGTGATATTCGAAAGAGTGGCTAGGTTTAGCTCTTGTCTCCATAATGGAGGAGCCGAATTAGAGTGCGATAAGTTTGGAAGAACATAGGGCTCTTAGTTGACCTAAATTGGCAAATCCTTGCCTCCGCCATAAAGGAGGGATTAGCTATGAAGTCAATTTCCCGTAGGTGTCAACGTTATTAGGTTCTAGCTTCCGCCATAAAAGTGGAACTTTATTTATGTTGTCACACTCTTGGTTCGTTAACTCACTCTTGTAAACCACATAAAACACTAATGTTTAGGAAAACTAATACTCCAAGGGTACACTTCATTAAATGATTCCTTTTTCCATGATGCATTTATTTCCTTGTTTTTGTTCTTTTCTTTAGTTGGCATTTTAGGTCATTTCCCTTTTCTTGTTTGTATTTTCACTACTTCACACACATTCACATTAATTCCATATATTCATCCCCTCCCTGTGGGTTCGACCCCTACTTCCTCTAGCTACACAAACGTCGGTGTCTTGATGCACCTTAAATGTCGTGAGGATTAAGGTTATAAATTTATTTGATTCGGTTAAGCCTTAACTTTTGACCCTAGCTCCAAAACCGCTATCAAATTGGTGCCATGGATTAAGGTCTAATCTTCACGCCTATCAAATTGGGGCGTGAAAGATTAAACTTTAATTCCCGGCACCAATTTGATAGCGGTTTTGGAGCTAGGGTTAAAAGTTAAGGCTTAACCGAATCAAATAAATTTATAACCCTAATCCTCACGACATTTAAGGTGCATCAAGACACCGACGTTTTAGTAGCTAGAGGAAGTAGGGGTCGAACCCACAGGGAGGGGATAAGTTTATGGAATTAGTGTAAACGTGTGTGAAGTAGTGAAAGTATAAACACGTAAAGGAAATAACCTAAACTACAAACTAAAGAAGAGAAAAAAAAACGAGGAAGAAGTGCATCTAGGATAAAGAAATCATGTAATGAAGTGTACCCTTGGAGTATTGGTTTTCCCTAACGATAGTGCTTTATGTGATTTACAAGAACGAGCTACGAATTAAGATTGTGACAACATAAATCAAGTTCCACTTTTATGGCGGAAGCTAGAACCTAATAACGTTGACACCTACGGGAAATTGACTTCCTGGCTAATCCCCCCTTTATGGCGGAGGCAAGGATTTGCCAATAGGTCAACCAAGAGCCCGATGTCCCCCAAGCTTGTCACACTCTAGCTCGGCTCCCCCTTTATGGCGGAAGCAAGAGTCTAACCAAGTCATTCTTACGGATGTCACTCCCTAACCTATTCCTTCCTTTATGGCGGATGCAAGGTCTAAGTCGGTTTGTGCTACCCGAATTCACCAATCCCTAACATCGGTCTCTCAATGTCCTAACCGATTCCCCCTTTATGGCGGAGGCAAGAAAAGGCTAGAATACCACCACTAATCTACTATCCACATACTAATCTACCCTAAGCATTACTAGTATGGAATGTTAGACTAGCTTGTAGTTCCTAATTCTTCATTATCCACAACTTAATTACACATAAAAGCACAACAATTTAACACAATAACCAATCTCCAAGGGCACTAGCAATTTAGCATATCAAAGCTACTAAGAACATCACAATAATGAATTAAAGCAATGGAATTCAACAAAGATATACAAAGAGTAGTACTCCCCTTTGAAGATTCAAGCCCAAGCTCCAAGCTTCCACAATCAAAACAAGTCCTTAGAGCAATTGACTTTACATGAATTCCCTCTCCTCTTGATGCTATTTACACCAAGAACACACACTAGTTGTGTGTTCTTGTGGAGAATATAGAGATCAAAGATTACAAAACAAACTAAAACTAACAAAAACTAAACTAACTAATCTAATAAGAAAATGGCAAATTCTCTTCTCTTCTCCTTCTCCCCCCTCCCCTCCTTGGCTGCAGAATTGACATATATTGGAGAAGATTAGGGTTGTAAATGTGTTGACCGAGTTCCCAAAATGCCCTTGAAGTCTTCTCAAAATGGAGGACAAAACAGGAAGAATTCTGCCCTCCCGTCTCTCCGGCGCGCCGGAGAAGTTGTTCCGACGCTAGTTTGTGAGCCATTTTTCGATATGATTCAGAAAGATTTAGGAAAAACCCAAAACATGAAAGTTGTAGCTCGTTGTCTTAGCTTTCCAATAACACCAGAATCATTCCATTAGGACGTAAATTGAGCGAGATATGATCGAATTACTAAACACTGGATTTTGCCTCAGCTCTCCCTCCGGCGCGCCAGAGGGTTCTGGAAGTTGCATTATTTGGCCCTCTTAATTGCTGAATTTTTAGCGCGTCGGAGAGACTTCTCCGACGCGCCGTTGGGCTTCTCCCAGCATCCGACTCGCTTCAAAACATGCTCCTTTCATCGTCCTTTTGCTCCGTTGCTCTTCCATGCCATAATGTCCTACAAATACATTAAAAACACATCAAAACACATAGAAACATGCTACAAGGACGCTCAAAAGATAAGTAAAATGAATCCAATAATGTGAAAATCCTCACATTATCAGTTATACATTGGTTTTTTCTGTTATCTTTCGTTATTCATTGCTATGCCCTTTCTGATGCCTCATCTAAATTTATGAGCCTTTCAAAGAATTGTTAATTGTTTAGTCACCACATGTCATTGTTTGTTTTATATGTGTGTATGTAATATCCTTGTGGTGTTGGTGCTCTCTTGTTCTGGAACACTTTATGTGGTTTTTGTTAAATGTAAAACTTCTTGAATTTATGCCAAAGTTCTATGTCCAGCAGAATAGCGGGAAAAGAAAAACTTAACATTACGAAGTTTATTTGAAACTTAAGCAGTACTTTATCTATATGATGAACAATCAACTCGAGGTGAAAGAGGAAAATTTAAAGAATGCACAGGACCAGATCAATTTGCCTTAGCTAGGTTCAGATAATGCGGCTGAGAATTGTACTGTTTGCTTTTTGGGACGGATGCGGGATATATAAATCATTTCTGGCTTATCTGGAACCTAAGTTATGCACTTGGGCAATTCTTTGCTGGAATAAAAGTTCTTGGTGATATTTTTACTGGCCCATATACGTTATCGTAGTTTCTTCATTATATATGAATGTAATGGCTTGTAAGTAGACATTGATGATAGTGCCTTTCCTGGACTTTTATTGATGATGGAGTTTTTCTTGGGACAGATTGAAGCTACAGCCATGCCAGATGAATACCGATATGAAGTAAGTCAATCTTTGCCTATGCTATTTTCTCTTTCCAATAGACTGGGACAGCTCTACATCTCCCTCATGGATAATGATGGTTCATTTTTAGCTGCTGTTAGTCTTTTATTTGTGCATGGTTGACAACATTTTTACTGAAATTCACCAAGATGGGAGAATTTCTGTGTCCAGAAGCAGTTTGGATACTTCACAAACTGGTGCCTGCTAATACCTGGTTTTCTCTAAGTGTCATCTCTGAGTGCATGACATTAGTTTATCGTTGTCGTTTATCTGCCATTAATGTTAGCATATGCAGTTTTTTTTTTGTTTTTTTTTCTCCTTGAGAACTTGACTTGCTCTTACTTGAAGTTAGCTTTGATTCGAATCGTCTTTAAATGATTAATTTCATAGATCCCAATCTGGTTCTTTACTCAACTGCCGTCAACTAACGTCGTTATTATCGTACTCTGTACAGTTTACAGTATAAATTTCATCCAACAGAGACAACACACACACGGGAAGAGGCCCCGAGACACAGTTATCTTTGTACAGGTCAGAATGCATTTCCAAGTTTCTTCTTACGTTCCCAATCTTAATTATTTTCAAGTCGTCTCCATTTCTTTCTTTTGATTTTGTGCATTGAGGATTAATGCACCTTGATTCTCACGTAAATCTCGAAATAGGATCTATGAAATTTGCAATCTTGGTTCAAATTTGCTTGTGTTTTGGGAAGAAAATGAAGTTTTAAGTTAAAATTTTGCTCAAAGATTGGATTTTTACTTTAAATCCTTTGTTGGTTTCTTTTATTTGTCTTTTATAATTTTTGGGCTTGAGAGTTTCAAGTTGCTATCTTTTTTTGACCTGAAGATGTCTGAAGAGAGAAATGTTCATAATTTTTCAAGAAGTGGGATGTTGAGAGTGATGGGTTAAGTTTGACGAGGTAATGCAGGAAAATCTGAGCTCTAAGAGGAACTTGATGGTGAATTCTTTAAGTATTGAACTTGGTTTTCTGTTTTTCCATTAGTTTTCTAGCGACCTCTTGAGATTGGATAAAAAATTCTAATTTACTAATGTAGCTATCTTAATGTTTAATTTACATACTTTCAGTGCATTTTCTTGGTGCAACAAATAGGTAAACAGTGTATCTTTAATTTTAATATATGGAATAAGCATCTTAATTACAATTCTCAAAGTTCTAAACTTTACATTTGAAGAAGCAGTTCACAGTCTTAATTTCTGCAAATCATGCAAAGGATCTTACCATTTTAAAGGTGAATTCACTCATAAAGATATATTTGTCAATCTTCAGTTGATAATCTTTGTATGACAACATTTGTTGTTTGTGTGCTTTTTCCTATCCTGAATTCTCCTTAGGTTCTTTCTAATGCCCCTTGCATTTTACACATAATTTTCCTCATAAAAAGTTGCCTTTTTTTATTCTATTTGGTAGCCTTCTACATAACAATATCTGACTTATCTTGTCAAAGTTCTTGGATTGTAGCATGTGAAGTTTTCATATGAAATGATATTTATAAGATGTTGCCTATTGGAGTCATTTTAGAGTCGTTTGTTGTCATTTAACATTCATTGACAATCAGAAAGCTTTCTCTGATCTCACACTTTCTCTATTTTGTTAAACCCTTGCTGCCTCCCACTTTTTCTCAGTCGTTTTATGAGAAAATCGTAACTTAACATGCTATCTGAATGACATATATTGATATGTAATCAGAACTTGGGCTTATCTAAGAAAACTATGATGCTGGTTGCTTTTTATGTTCCATTGGGAATTATTGAATAGATTGAACACTTATTATGGAACTCTGATTGTTATGGATTGAATGTTGACATTAATGTTCCAATTTTAGCATACGTTTACTGTTTGTATTTGAGTAATACACCGCCTTCAATACAGTTGTAACAAACTTTGGATCTCATATCATGTGTGAGAAATTTAGTTTGTATTTGGATGGTGGGTGCAACGCTCATTTACCTCTAAAAGAATATTTAAAGTTTTCATAAGTGATCTTGGCAAGAAATTGGGTATTGAGCATGCTATTGGGTTTCTGGTCTTGGTTAGTTTAGTTGGTGAAAAACAAATGGTCGGATCTTGATGTTAAAATCCATGTTTTTCTTGTTGAGTATGATATGATTAGTTAGATATGTAATGATTGTTGGCATTTCTCATGATGTGAAGCCTATGCGTCAGTTGAAGATAAATGCTTTACCTTTATGAGCTTTGTCTGAGAGATAATTACTTGAATAGAGTCCTTAGCATTTATGTGTCAAAGGTCACTTGAATGCAGTTAGGAAGATCTTATATTCAGTGAGATGTCGGATGCCATGATTTATTTATCTTGAAGCTGCCGATTTCGAATTGCTTGGCTTTAAAAATACATATATGGCTTTTGCCTCTCGTCCGGTCAGCATTGCCTTCTTGGTATAGCAATAGACAACTATTTACTCTCTTTTACAAAGAGAGGTACCAAGCATTAACCCACGGGATTGCAGAATGTTAATAGTTGGTAAGATTCCTTTGAGACTTAAAAAACTGAAAGTGATAGTACTTCTAAGACTCTATTTCATTGGCCCTAGCTCGCTGATGTACCCATGTTCTTTGCTTGGGACGTTTTGGGGAATAGTGTCTTGCTCAGTCAAATGATGTTTCTGAAGTGCTATAGGTCTCATGAGTTGATTTTTTGGGTGATACTGGGAAAATGAAGACAAGGGTATTTGTCCTGATGCATTGAGCTGTTTCAAGTGTTTGGAACTGAAAATTGTAGAGGGGCACCATGGTTGACGTATTAGCTATACATGAAATACATCTGGTACAAGATAATTTTTTATTGATGCAATGGAGAAAACTCTGATTCCTCCATGCCTAAGAATATAGTTGTGTTGTCTGAAATTGATTTTGGTGGTTTACCAAGGGAATAATTTCTTCGAATGTGCATTATTTGGAGTTTTCTTTTTCCTTTTATTTTCACCATATTTGCCTTGAAATGGCTGTCTTCTGCAACAGTTGAATTCTGTTACAATTTGTTAGCTTTCTGAGCCTCACCTCCGTTTCCATTCGGTATTTTTGTATATTTTGACTTGATATCAATTCTATCTTAAATTTTATAAAATCCTGAATTATGCAAATTAAGTCTTCTGTATGCTTCCTCATTTTCTATTATGTCTATGATTTGTAAAGGTAAAAAATAGGTATTATATGTTTTGAGGCCTTCAGTGTTGTAATTGTTGCATAGATACATTTCTTATCTGGAATAGTTTGGCAGTTGATGAGTTTCTTATCTGGCATAATGTGGCAGTTGATGCCTATGTAATAAAGTGTTCTTTCAGTAATATTATCCATTTCTTCCTTTTTGGGGTTGGGGTGCCCATTTCCTTGAGATTCATAACTTACGAATTGGATTACACTGGTGCTGATCTGTTCAAAGATCAAGATTCTCGTGTCTCTCAGTTTCAAAGCTGATTTCTTCTGTTTGAAGTTCAGCTGAGATGACATGATTTGAATGCAAAGAGTATTCTTCATTCTGCTGTTTGTGACTGTGTGTATTTGTCAATTTTCAATATTCCATTGGTGTGACTATTCCGATTGTTTTATTAAGATAAGAGAATAACCATGGAGAGCATGACGACCATCGCACGCTCCCCAGGCTTTGGTCACGTACCTGATTCAAAGCAACATACCCCTTGTTTAAAAACGACGCCGTTTGGAAACTCCTCTGCTGCTGGCCCTCTCTTTCTCCTTACAACAAATGAATTTGACAGCATGCCATTAATGCTCTCTCCATCTCTAACCTCTCACCCCTTCTCCTCTCAATGTAATACTTTCGGCGCTTGAAAGGTTTGTCAGAATGCGCCGAAAGGTTTGTCAGAATGTGACGTTTAGAATTAGGGTTAGACGTTATGTTCTTCCCATTCTTCGACGTAGACTCTCCCTTTCTCCTCATCTCTCAATTTTCTCTCTTTCCTTAACCATTGCCGCCTATGACAGTTTGCTCCGTTTTTCTTGCCTTCTTTTTTCAGATCTTCGTTCAGATCCTCCGAGGTACTCCGTCGGTGACTCAGGTCCTCTCTTTCGTCGACTTACGTAACTCCTCTCTTCTATCCTCTTCGTCGCCTCAGTTCAAGCCCTTGCCTGTCGTCGAGTTACAGGAGTCAGGCGAGGCTCGTCCGCAGCAGCCACCGCTAATGGACTCCTCGAGAAGCTCATGGTAGTTATGGAAATGTTTAAATCACTTTGTGCATCTCTCTAGGCGGCTTCTGCTCTCTCTCTCCCCATCTCTAAACTCTTCTTCTTCTTCTTAGATCCTGATTGCCTTGTCTCTTTTTCTTGATTGTGAACAACTGATTATATGGAGAAGGTTATGAATGTCATGTTAAAGGAACAAATTTTTTTACCTTGGCATAAATTGGCCAAGTTTTGTTGGGGATCCTCTTCTTTTATTTCCTAGACCAACTAAGGTTTGTTTTTCATCCACAAATCTTTTATTTCCTTATAGTTAAAAATTTGTTTTTTACCTTGGCATGTAACTTTCCTTTTATTTCTCATCCACATCCACAACTAAAATTTGTTTGTCTCTTGTAGAACTTAAAGGAAGTTTTAAGAGAACTATAGCTGCAATGTTAAAGATGGGAGCTTTGATTTAATTTTTGTTGATTTACATATGAAAGATTGTTTCTTGCTAATACTGAGTTGTTACTAATTGCCATTGTATGTCACCAAAGTTTATGAAATAAAAGATTGGCTGAATGTAAATCTGCACTTCTCACGACATGGTTAATAGTCGTGAGCAGTGATGCTGGAAACGACAGCCCAATTAGCAAACTAGAGAAAAGAGATTCAGGAACTTTCTAGTGAAAAGGATTAGGCATAAATAGTTTTTATGTGAGCTGGGTGATCAAATGACTCATTTTTAACAGGGATTAGGCATTTCGCTAGTTGTTTTCTTGGTTGTTTCCTTCTTGTTTAACCAAAAGAGGCCCTTTTGTTAACAGGTAATGAAATTTGTGTCATTTAACACGAAATATTGTTGTTCTTCAACAAATCTGTCCAATAATTCTCATAAATTGTTCTTCATCCTCTCCTATGTTATGTCATTTTTCTCGGAGCAAGCTTCTATTAGATTTCATCAGTTTTCAAGATACATTCCATCAGTTATTGGATTAGTGCCTCCACTCGCAGTGTTGTAAGGACTTTAGCATGTCTTGTACAATTAGTGCAATATTTTTTAAAAAAATTATCTCTGCTTTTGTGATTCAGTTGTTTTATCGATGAAATTGGCCTTCTCTTGAACAAGCAGGGATTTAAGTTGCAATAACTTGAGTGGACCTATACCTCCAATTCTGGGAAACTTATCTTACATAGAGAAATTGTAAGTTTTGTAATCTTCTCTTCCATCCTTGTTATTATCTTTGACCTGTACTGAATTTACTTCCAAGTAGCTCTTTATGCATTTATAAGCAAGGAAGTGTTTACTTAATGCTTTGAATACATAACCTTCAAGCACAATATTTACCTTCATAATTGTAAAGTTTCTCTAATTATGAATTAACTACATGAACTATGAAGAGATGAAAATAGTTACAATTATTGACGTTTCGATCACCGTCTCTTGGTATAGGTACCTGCATGGAAACAAGCTCACTGGTTCCATTTCCCCGGAGCTAGGAAATATGACCAAATTCCATTACTTGTGTGTTCTCTGTCTTTTCCAACACTTCTGATCCCTATCCTTCACTATTTAATAGGTTTATTTGGTTCACATTGTTTGCTGAAACATGATATGATGGTCAACTGTTATGAAGCAAGGATTAAAGTTACAAATCTTGGAACTTTGTGTGTTCTTGTGCAGAGAATTGAATGACAATCAACTGAGGGGGCATATTCCGCCCAAACTTGGACAGCTCACAGAGTTGTTTGACCTGTATGTCTAGTATTTTTTTAAGTTTTTGCTGAGGCGACTGTTCAGGAACACCCATAGGTCCCTTATGCTATATTCTTTGCTGGAATGTTGCCAATAACAAACTTGAAGGGCCCATACCTGAAAATCTCAGTTCTTGTACAAATCTTAATAGCCTGTAAGAATTGTAATCGTCATAATATTTCCCTTTCAAGAATTCAACTTTCAAGGAATATGATTGAACTTTAATTTCGTGGCAGCAATGTTCATGAAAACAATTTGAATGGGACTATACCCCGTGTATTTCAGAAGCTGGAAAGCATGACTTTTCTGTGAGTTTCATGCATCACCTTCTCAATTTTTGGAAATTGTTTATGATTCTTAATATGGCAGAATGCATTGGGTTTTAGTGATTGCTTTGCATCAGTAAGCTTTTTTGTCTAATATCAACAAACTCATTGTTCATGGCAAAAGGGGCTCAACCTTTCTTCCATCAATTTGCACTAAAATCTGTTTTATTTCATTTTATTAATGTTACTTGCCATTTTTTACTTCCGGACTTGCAAGTTAACAAAATATATTTTTGTTCTTTTTGCAGTAACTTGCCCTCCAACAATCTTAGAGGACCAATTCCAATTGAACTCTCTCGGATTGGCAATTTGGACACTCTGTAAGTGATGAATTTGTTTATATTTCATGTTTGCTGTTGCTGATGAGAGATTGAACTCAAGTCATTAACTCTATCTCATTTGTATTTTTTGGATGGCTTTAGAGACTTGTCAAATAATCAATTTACTGGTTCCATACCCTCTCCTCTCGGTGACCTGGAACATCTTTTAACACTGTAAGTTGTATCATTTTGTGGTTACTTCTCTTAAAGGTTTGTCTTTTCATTTTTTTCTATAGGAATTTGGGCAACAATGATATAACTGGGCTTATACCAGCTGAGTTCGGCAACTTGAGAAGCATAATGGAAATGTAAGACAATTTGGGATTGCAACAGTGAGCTTGGTGGGGGCTGAAATCCCAATGAGCGCGTATGTACATGCCAAAAAAGTCGTAGAAAATTTTTCTCATGACTAATGACAAACAATGAACGATTAATTATCTTGTGAAAGAGAAATGCTTTGTCTTCGCTGGTGGATGGAGACAGTTCGTCATTGATAATGGAATCCAAGTTGGAGACATATGTGAGTTTCAAGTTGCTGATGAGAGCCCAAAGAAATTTGTTATGGATGTCCATATTTCTTCGAATGACGAATCTTAATAGGAAACTATTGTCATTGAGGCATTGTAGTATTATTCTATTTAAACAAATCATCTATAAGTATGCTTATTTTGTAAAATATTTTGCAGCACTCTTATTGTAGCTTTTGGCAGAAAAATACTCTTGCTTTAGCAAATTTTGTGCAATTAATATGTAAACTAACCGCATTTAATATGTAAACTGATTCGCGTGTATAAATATATCTACTTTCCTCTCATTGTTTTGAATTTATAAAATGATTCCCAGTCAAAACTATCAAGACTAATGTGATGGGTACGCTTAATATGTTGGGGCTTGCCAAGAGAATTGGTGCTAGGTTTCTTCTAACGAGTACAAGTGAGGTTTATGGAGATCCTCTCGAGCATCCACAGAAGGAGACATATTGGGGACATGTGAATCCTATAGGTGTTCGTGGTGCAGATGTTGAGGTATTAACTGTCTATCAACAAGGAGATTGTGGAACACTCCATTTTATATGTAAACAAATTAGCTTAGAAAACGCAAAAATATACTATATAATTTGTGTAAATAAATATAATGTATATAACTATTCAAATTATACGACAATGCATGTAATATGCATTAACAGACATTGGTGTGTGTTAATAAATATTTGATAAATAAAATATATAGTCATTGTATATATGTAATATGCAAAATAGAAATAACATGTTAAAATTTTCTAATATGAAAATAACTATAGGATTACCAAATGTGTTAATATGTAATTCATATACATTGTAATGTGTGCAAATATAACAAAAAGTTGCTGATTTTTATAATGTGTGGTAATATATATAGTATGAGTGAATACGTATTGTCCACATTATGTGCCAATAATATCAAAATAAGTCTAATATATGGAAATATACAAAATTACATATAGTATATAAATATATGTATATGTATCAATGTGTGTATACAATAATTTCCAATCATATATATTATGAAACTCTTTAAATATGTACATACATGTATAGCACGTAAAGTGAATGACAAGCTTATGGTAATATGAACCGTAAATATTATACATATATAAAGTTTTGGCAACAAATATTATATTATTTATATCTATTACATTGAATTAAAATTACAAAAGGTTATTATTACATATAATACACCTCGTTGGCGCGGTCTTAAATTACAAAAGGTTATTACATATAATACACCGCGCTGGCGCGGTTTTCGCCAACTAGTGCAAAAATAAAGGAGAAAGAAGAAGGTTTAAGTTATACTCCCTCTTATTCATAATATAGGTCGTTTTAGGGAATAGTATAATTTATAAAATATAAGTCGTTTTAATTGTAGGAATAATTTACTTCCAAGTTTACCCATATTAAAATACCATTAATTGTAGTTTCAATTCACGATGAAGTTTCCACCTTCCCGACTCACCATTGGAGACTGTATTTACCTAAGAAAAATTTAAATGATAACCACATGAAAGGAGAACTAAATAAACAATATCAACCACAAATTTATTATGAATAGATAAATAAAAATTGAATTTCGTGTAAACTTGCATAGAATAAATAAAAAATTAATAAGATTACACTTGTTTCAATAAATTTATTATAGTTAATGAATGGTAATTAAGGATATTTTAGTCATTTAAAACCTTTCTTAATAAGTGTAAAAAGTTGTTAAACGACTTATATTATGAATCAGAGGGAGTAAAATATAAAATGTTGGGTATTTAGGATCCCAATAGTCTCTTAATTTGGGAATTAGTACTCTTCTTATATCGAATTTTGAAAAAGTAATATTTACATCTCTTAAATTAAATTATATTGCACAAATGGTTTCCACCTCATTTTTCATATATTCATTTAAAAGGTAACGTCATATATTAGTCATGTGACACGCAGTGGCAGATTTAAAAACTATGGTTTGGGGGCAGGGGCATAACCAAGCCCCTAAAGCTTGGTTGGGGGGGATATTTAAACTAATAATATTATTTTATATAAACTTACATAATAAAATATTCTACAAAATTTCTCTACGAGTATTCTGAAAACGACGTAATATTAATTCATTGTCAATTGTATCAAAAACTTACTTTGGGTTAATGCAACTCTCTTTTTTTTTTCTCTTCTTCTTTCAAAAATTTCACAAGAAATTTTTACAATTTTATATTAAAAACTCAATCAAAATGTTTTATATTTATTCAAAAATCAAAATAACAATTATAACAAATAAGTACTTTAATTTAGATTACCCACACCATCCGTAATTTAATTATGTATAAAATACATAGAAAAAATTGATCCAAAATAACTTGCCCAGTAAATATTAAATAACTTTATACTAAAAAATTAAGTGTAGAAAATGTTAAAAAAACCACAAGAATTACCTTCTGCCTTCTGGGATAGTGAGATGTAGTCTGTAGAGGACGGAGAACGGGAGATGAAATATTTGGAATATAAAAGTAATCTGATAAAGATAAAAAGTGATGGAATAATTGGAAGATAAAAAGTGATCTAAGTGATAAAGATGTAGTTGGAAGATGAAAAGTGGTTTGACAGAGACGTATACGGGTAAAATTATTTAGATAAGTCATTTGGAAGATGAAAGTTATCTTCTTTTACTGATTTACTTTGTACTTGTACTTGATTTTTTTTTTTAAATTATTGCTTAATAGTATAAGTTGAATAACAATAGAATACATCTGACAAGTGGGGTAGTTAAAACTGAATCAAATACTTTCTTGGAAATGTGGGAGAGACATAATATTCTAATTAAATATATTTTTTACTTTTTAGTTTTGCCCCTACTTTTATTTATTTTTAGTGGGGCAATATTCTAATAATCTTTGTAATTTTATATACCCCCAGGGGTATTTACAAAAAATTGAGGTGGGGCAGTGGCTCCGCCAGTGTTTGGAGGTGCGAAATTTTATAGTAGTAGTGATAAAAGTTCTATTTTAACTTTTTATGGGGCAAAATTCTAATTTTCTTAAGAATCCAATTGAAAATTTTTAACTTTTTATAGGAATATTGTATAATTTTTAAAATCTTGGTGGGCGGCCGCACCCCACGCCCCCCTTTATCCGCAATTAACGCTGTTTCATCGTTCAAAACAACATTGTTTTTTGCCACCTATCTAAAGACGTTACTTGTTAAATGCATGAAAAATGAGTTGAGTCTTATTTGTACAAATAAAATTCAAGTTGAGTGACTATAATGTAACTTTTTTAAATTGAAAATCAAAACGTTATTACCCCAACTTGTACTTATTTTAATTGGTCGATCAGTAGTTTTGGCACTTCATAAAAACGTCCTTGATTTTATTGTTGCCAGCGACCAATAAACTTTACCAAAGAACTTCGTGTTTATTAATTTTCATTATTTTCTTAGCAAAATTTGTTAATTTCTTTTGTCTTTTAGCGGTTGTACGTGAAACAAAATACAACTATATATCAAATACTTAATCATTTTATACATAAATGCATCAATATTATATAAGTAACAACTTTGTTGATGCGAGCTTCATAATAGTTTATCACGTGTTTTGTTCAAGTTTCTTCATTTGGTTCTTGCTTTATTTTAAAAGTTGAACCACTTGATGGATAATTTATGTTTTCAAGTTTTTTTTTTTTAGGTTTTATTAAGTATTTTTAAGAAAGACCTACTATAGGATAGATGAAGTTATAATCTTTGCATTTGGAGTAATTTTGGTATTAAAAAAAATTGTACAATTCGGAGACAAAAATTGTACATATCTTTTTACTTGCTATAAATGATCCTAATAGTCAACTTACATGTAAGTATAGTTTTGATTCACAATTTTGAACAAATTAAGTTTTTATTCCACAATTTAGATTTTATCACATAGATAATTATCAACTCATTTTTCATCAATTTAATTAGTAACGTCAATAATCATGTGACATAAAATGATGTCGTATTAAATGATCAATAGTCTCACCTTAACAAATGGCAATACTTGTCAAATTGATTAAAAATAAATATAAAATCATTTCTATAATAAAATTCAAATTGATTTGTCAAAATATAACTTTTTTAAAAGTAGAAACCCAAGTATAATTACCTAGCTCCGAATTTGGGAATAATTAAAATCTTTTACTCTTTTACTAGCAATGAACTTGATGGGAGACATTTTGGAAAAATAAAATGTTCTCTTATAATTACTCACTTGAGATTCAATTAGCATAAAAAAATTGAACCAGGGGGCCTCGTCTTAGATTCTTTGTTTTGGTTTGTAGGTAATGTAATTCTCATGAGCTTTCTTGTCGCAACTAAATCCAACTTATTTAAACTCAACTTTATTTCCTCTCTGGCCACATTTAAATTAATCTAACGCAAGTCTAAATAAATATTTCAATTCAGACTTATACATTAGATTATTTACTTTTAACCAAGTTCCAATTCTCTTATTTTTCTGAAATGAGATTGGAATATTACATCTTCGTCCTTTCTATAAAGGTGAACGTGAATTTCCGTTGAAATTAGGATTTTTCCTCCACATATTTAATCCAATTATTGACATTAACACGCAATGAATAATTTCAATTCTCCCAAATCAATTCTTGAAATAATAAAAAGGACTAGTGGTTAAAACATGTGGAAAATAATAATAAACAAAAAATAAACGACAAAGAAATTGTGTAAGAAAACATTAAAAGAAATTGATGGTTAACATGTTGGCGTTGTAAGAGTTTATTTGGTTGTGAGAATTAGGTCATAAAAATTGATGGTCTTAATTTATACAAAGATCTAAAAAAATAAAAAAAGATCTTGTTGAAAAAATTCTTGATGGTGAAAATTTTATTTGGCAGCGCCAATATAAAATATGTGGTCCTGTAAATATTAATTGTGGCATTTAATTCAATTTCAACCATGGAGACCAATAAATTAATAAGGAGGCATTCTCATGTACGACCGTAATCACATATATGCAACTTGCGTATCAAATTCAAAATTCGTGTAAAAAATATTTAGGGTATCAATTTAAACTTTTACGTATAAAGTATAAAAATTGGCGTATAAAGTATTAAAGATTAGCGTATAAACTATAGAAAATTAGCGTATTAGTGTATCAATTTTAACTTTAGTATATAAAGTATCAAAAATTAGTATATAAAGTATAAAAAATTAGCATATAAAGTATAAAAATTAGTGTATAACATATCAAAAATTAACATACAACGTATAAAAAATTACCATGTGTGATACGAACCTCAGTGTACCAAAACAAAATATTCGCATATCAGGTCGCATATATGCGATGGTCGCATAGGAGTTTTTGTGATTAATAAAAGAAGGGATTAGATGTATAAAGATGTGATTAATGGTGGAAATTTTAGAGATTTGAAAACTGATATCAAACATAGAGAAAGTTACACAGGATGGAGAAAACTAATTGAACAATAATATTTTAGCCAATACAGCTATTCTGAAAGTATTACTATTTCATGGATAAAAAATAACATATTATTTTTGAAAAGTGTGGCATATTAAAAGAAGAAGAATTGGATATTTCAAACTATTTATAATGTGATAAAAATATTGACTTGACTGGAGTTAATTAAATTATTGGATGGTAGAGTTAAAGATGTGAAAGTGAGGCATCTGCAGCAATAATAATGTTCTACAAGACTTAAAATAATGAAAGTTAATTTGATTATTCTTTATTGATCAATCAACACAATACAAATTGAACAAATATAATTTCACACTCTTATTCCACAACTTAATACAATGAACATAACAGCATAACTATCATGATTGTAATTAAAATCTTTGCAAACATTTTATTCACACAATCCAACCAAAACATGACTGATGCCTATATGCTTATTATATTGTACCTCGAATGCAAAATATCAATTAGAAAGAGTTTTAATAGAATTTAAAAAGTAAAACATCAATTTCACATCCCTTATAAATTATATTATATCTTTAATTTAGTTGAATTAGTTATACAAAGAGTTAAAAAGATAGCTAAATCTAATTATACACAACAATTCGTTGTACATATAAATATAAATTTTAAATTGAATGATTATATATATGTGTGTGTGTGTGTTTTTTTTAAAGAGAGTGAGTAATCACATTAACTCAAAGAAAAAAAATGAAAGATAACATTACCCAAAACTACTAGACTAAATTCCAATAAACTCACCTTGAATTTCGTTTATTTTGTCCAATTCAAAAGCTCAAAAAATTGCAACGTTCACCCACATTTTGAATAATATCCCCCATCTTCAACACTTATGAATAGCAAAATCAGTTGGATGCCTTTCCATAAATAAATGCTTCATAGCATGGCCTAATCTCATATTGCCAGCATTTACCTACAAAATTGTGTCATTTTCAGTTAAAGAGCATTTTATTCCACAAAGAAAATCAAAAAAAAAAAAAGAATTGACAAGTTTGCAATTTCCATGCTAGCCCTCCTCCTGGTGGCATCGTGTGCCTCAGCAACAACGGTTGAAGAATTGTTCAAAGATACCTTTTATGAAAGATTTTGTGTAAAAATACTTAAGCCAACAGTTACACCATCCACATATTTCAAATCAACAACGTGGCACAAATTGGTTTTGAACAGGGATTTGGATAATGCAAGGAATCAGTTTTGTTGTTGTGATGCTTGCACTTTGATTGGTTTGCTAGCACAACATAAAATACATTTTGGTCTGATCAAGGGATAGTTTCCTGGACATATACTTACGTTTCCTTTGCTTACAGGTCTTCGAGCGGGGATTAGAAAATCATACTTTGGCAAGTCTAAAGTAGAAGTTTTCTTGATCTTGTCGGGTATTTACATATTGAAAGATACATGTAAAGGAGTAGTACTCCAAATTTAATCCGTTTACTTTTGTAACGGTGTGTTGGGTATATTCTGCACCGTCTTTTGTCCAAATTTATATAAAGTAGGTATTTTTTTTTTTTTTTAAAAAGTTTTGTTTTTAATTGTTTTTGTGTATAAGATTTATTTTATTAAATAAAGTTTAAAATAAGAACTTTGTTATTAATTTTTTTTGGTTGACGGTGCCGGTCAAAATTTGACTGCTGCCGATTAACCGCTATTGACCGTCATAGCCATTATCGATCGGCCAAATTCTAGCCAAATATTTGGAATTCGGTCTACTGGTGGTTGCCGGCGGCAGTCAATATTTGACCGCCACCTATCAACTCAAACATTAAAAAAATTAAAAGATGTTGAAAAGACTACAATGACCTCATTTTGTAGTTAGAGAAGTTGAAAATTGTTGTTTTGAAAATTGAATAAAAACAAACATGTTATTTTGGAATGAGATGAGAAATAAGTTAAAAAAACCATATCCAAACAGAACATAACACAAAAAAAAAATGAATATGCATCCTTCTGAACGGTGTCAAAAAAAGTGAAATTTAGATTTTTCACAAAATTTTTATTTTTCATGGGTTACATCACACATAGTTTAGCCAAAAATGGCAAAATCCAAAAAGATATTGATTTTGACTTTTTTTGTACCTTTTTTTTGTACCGTTTTTTTTTACCCACTCCAATTGTGAACATGCATTCTAGAGAATAGTTTTAAAAAAATTAAAATTAAAATTTTCACCAAATCTCCATTTTTCATGGATTATAACACACTTATTTTGGTAAAAAAAATGGCAAAGTAAAAAAAGTATTGAGTTTGGCTTTTTCCCTACTATTTTTCACGCATGCCTCAATTGTTAATATACATTATAATGAACGATGGTGTCATAAAAAGTAAAATTTAGAATTTTCATTTTTCATAGGTTATAACATACGTATTTTAGCGAAAAATGAAAAAAAAAAACCAAAAACGTGTTGCTTTGACTTTTTTGTGATTTTTTTACACCCACCCCAATTATGAACATGCTTTTCAGTGAATATTATCAAAAAAAAGAGAAATTTAAAACTTTCACCAAATTTTGATTTATCACGGGTTACAGCAAGCGCATTTTGGTCAAATATAGCAAAGTAAAAAATCGTGTTGATTATGATTTTTTACAATACTGTTTTTTTACCATCTCCATTGTGAATATAATCCTAGTGAATTGTGTCAAAAAAGTGAAATTTAGATTTTTTACAAATTTTTTTATTTTTCATGGGTTAACACACGTATTTTAGCCAAAATAACAAAATCAAAAAACGTATTGATTTTGAATTTTTTTGTACAATTTTTTGCACTCACCCCAATTGTGGACATGCATTCTAATAAATATTGTCAAAAAAATAAAATTTAAAATTTTCATCAAACCTCTATTTTTCATAGTTTATAACACACGTATTTTGGTAAAAAACAACAAAGTAAAACATGTTGATTTTAACTTTTCCCTACTATTTTTTCACCCATCTCAATTGTGAACATGCATTGTCATGAATGGTGTAAAAAAAGTGAAATTTAGATTTTTCACCAAATTTCATTTTTCATTGATTATAAACTCACGTATTTTTAACCAAAAAGGACAAAATTCAAAAACACGTTGATTTTTATTTTTTTGTACAGCTTTTTGCACCCACCCGGATTGTGAACATACATTCTAGTGAACATTGTCCAAAAAGTGATAATTAAAATTTTCACTAAATCTCCATTTTTTTATAGATTATAACACACGTATTTTGGTAAAACAATGGCAAAATAAAAAAACGTGTTGATTTTTGCTTTTTTCCTACTATTTTTTTACACTCGTCTCAATTGTTAAAATGAATTATAATGAATGCTATCATAAAATGTAAAATTTAAATTTTTCACTAAATTTTTATTTTTCATAGGTTATAACACACATATTTTACCCAAAAATGGCAAAATTCAAAAGTTCGCTGATTTTAACTTTTTTTTTTGTGATGTGTTTTACAGATACACTCTAATTGTGAACATGCAATGCAGTGAATATTGTCAAAAAGAAAAAGTGAAATTTAAAATTTTCACCAAACTTTCATTTTTCACGAGTTATAGCACGCGTATTTTTGTCAAAAATAGCAAAGTCAAAAATCGCGTTGATTTTATTTTTTTTCCCTACTATTTTTTAACCAACTTCAACGGTGAACATTAAATCCTTGTCAACACTATCAAAAAAATTTAAATTTAGAATTTTTACCAAATTTTAATTTTTCATGGTTTATAACACATGTACATTTTAGCCAAAGTGTTAAAATCTAAAAATATGTTAATTTTGACTTTTTTATGATATTTTTTTATTCACCCCAATTGTGAACATGCATTCTAGTAAATATTATAAAAAAAAGTAAATTTTTACTTTTTTAAAATATTTACCAAACCTCCATTTTTTATGATTTATAACACATATATTTTAGTCAAAAATTGCAAAATAAAAAAACATGTTGATTTTGGCTTTTTCACTACTATTTTTTCATCCACCTCAATTGTGAACATGCATCATTTTGAACGAGGTCAAAAAAATGAAATTTATATTTTTCACAAAATTTCAATTTTTCATATGTTATAACACACTTATTTTAGCCAAAAATGGCAAAATAAAAAAAATGTTAGTTTTGAATTTTTTTCGGCATCATTTTCTACACCCACCACAATTGTGAACATACATTCTAATTAATAGTGTAAAAAAATTAAAATTAAAATTTTCACCAAATCTCCATTTTTCATGGGTTATAACACATGTATTTTGTTAAAAAAAATACCAAAATAAAAAAACGTGTTCATTTCGACTTTTTTCCTACTATATTTTCCCCACACCTCAATTGTGAACATGCATTCTAATGAACGATGTCATGGGACAGGAGTCTATGCCCAGCCTCTCACCGATATTTGGTGGTTTTCTTAAAAAACGGTCATAAAAATTGAAATTTTAGATTTTTCACCAAAATTTTATTTTTCATGGATTATAACACATGTATTTTAACCAAAATGGCAAACTCCAAAAACGAGTTATTTTTGACTTTTTTTTGGGATGTGTGATACACTCACTTCAATTATGAATATGCATTCCAATGAATATTGTCAAAAAAAGTTAAATTTTAAATTTTTACCAAATTTCCATTTTTCATGAGTTGTATAACACGCATATTTTGGTAAAATATAGAAAAATAAAAAATCGTGTTGATTTTGACTTTTATGCCTACTGTTTTTCACACACCTCAATTGTAAACATTAATCCTTGTGAATGGTGTCAAAAAAAGTGAAATTTAGATTATTTTACAAAATTTTCATTTTTCAGGGTTATAACACACGTGTTTTAGCCAAAATGGTAAAATCGAAAAACACATTGATTTTTACTTTTTTTGTATCATTTTTTGCACCCACCCCCAATGTGAACATTCATTCTAGTGAATAGTATAAAAAAAGTGAAAATTAAAAATTTCACCAAAACTCCATTTTTCATGGATTATAAAACAATTAGTTTGGTAAAAAAAATGGTAAAATAAAAAAATGTGTTAATTTTGGCTTTTCACCGCGTCAATCGTGAACATGCATTCTAATGAACAGTGTCATAAAAAGTGAATTTAGATTTTTTTTTCACAAAATTTCCATTTTTCATAGGTTATATAACACACGTATTTTAGAATTCATATGTCCATTCTTCTTTTTTACCATTTGATTTGATTGGAAAGAATTAATTTTTCATTGCGTCTTCAAATTAAATTCCTTCCATGGTGATTTTTCAGTAGAGTTTGAGAGAGTTAAATTTGAAAGGCACAAAGAGAGAAGATGAGAAGAGAGTGTTGTGTTAGACAAATTTACCTTTGAAAAAGTGGATTTCCGTCAGAAGTAAGAGTTGAATTGGACGGAATGTGGGTTTAAAGAGTTCAGTGACTTTCTTTAACTACTTGAATAATTTGATGACCAAAAAGTGGAGAGCATATTTACTTAGAAAGCTAAATTTAATGACGCTATGACTCAATTGCAGCCTAATAAGAAGCCTCTATGATAAGCAAGTTAATTGGCCAGTCCGTGGCGAATGGAATGGTTCATCAAGCCCTTTTCCACCCAAACTTCCTAAATAGTATAATGGTATTGGTACTTTACATGAATTTTGACCTGTTGATTGTTAGATTTGCGGGCAAATGGTTTGCAGGAAAAAGAAGTTTTCTGTGGTTCTTGAAAATTTTAGATTGCACCTTTGACAGTGTTTAACATTTCCAATATTCCGTCTCACTGAAGCAAAATGAGAACTTCCCATACTATAGTGTGAAAAACAAAACACTGAGAATCTGAGTACAAAAACAAGACAAAGTAAGAATTGCAACTTCCATTAGTACAACGAAGAAGTGTACAAAACAACACAGTGGTGTTGATAATTGTATTGTACAGTTTTACAGCATATTTACAAATGCATATCAATGAGCAGAGAAATAATGCTCAATGCTGCTTTCACAATTATTTTTTGCTAATCTCATTTTGAAATAAGATTCTCTTAAACTTGAATCTATAAACTACAGCATCACATCATCTTCGTCAGTCATCAAAGGCAAGACATCCTCCATCCGAATTCACCATACCATGCTAATTTTTTACTTCATCTACATTGGGGTCTTCAAGGTCACGAGAAGTGTCAATTTCATTTACTCTACTTTCGACTCTAATATTATCATCGTCATCATCAGATGCTGAGCTAGAATCCAGTTCCTTTTCTGGAGATTCGAGTTGCATGCATTCAGGCACTGAATCATGTGGAGAACTAATGCTTGAATCATGACTCCTGTTTGTTGGCGTTAGAACTTCTTTTTTAACAACATTGAACACAATTCCGTTGTGTAATCTTTCAGGCTGCAGGAGGTCACCTTCGGCAACTATAATGCTCGAGGTAATTTGACCTCTTGCGCTAAAGTCTCTTTGATCGAATTCACTGTCTGATGTTCTTTCTGGAGTTGCTATCCTTGACCCTTGATATAATCCATCTCTACCAACCAAGTGGCTCACTGTGGTGCTGGGCTGAACCACATTTCCCCTGTTCAGCCTGCTATCAATATCCAAACTCTGGACAAAGTCGATAAACTTGTCAGCTGAGGTTGTCCTCATCAAAGGACCACCAGACCTTGTCCAAGAATTAAGATCAACACTTTCAGACTCGCTATCACTGCCATCATGAGAGTTTCGGAAGGTTCGCCAATTTCTGCCAGCAGATCCTGTAGACCCACTTGCTCCATGATGTAGTGAGGAAGCAACATCAGCAAGAAGATCCTCTTCAAGGGACCCTGTAGAGTTCTCTCGTGCAATACAGTTCCAAGATGGGATTCTTTTTGACGCATTGAATCTGACGGTGCTAGCCAAGCCATGTGAAGCAGCAGCAGCTCTTTCAGCACTCCTTTTCAGTCTACGCATGTGATTAAGTATACCAACGCACTCGTCAAGAGCTAGCTCAATTCCACAGTTTGCTTTTATAGCTGACAGCTTCTCCCAAGTGCACCTCCTGCCCTGGTTGGCTGACTTCTGAAGTTCCACATGAGTGGGATTCTGTATAATCTTCGAATACTGAAGTGATAAGAAAGAATAAGAAAAGAGTAAACATCAAGATCAAGTGTGAGACATTTATATATAATTGCTCATCAATAGAACATTTTTTGGATTATTCCAACAAAAGTAATCTTAATCAGATTAGTAGGCTAAAGATGGGAAATGGCAGTGACTCTGTAACAATTTGACAGTTCTAATGGATCTAAGCAAAAGAAAATTGCACCCATGGGAACTCCCACCCATAAAAGAAAAAAAAAAAGGAAAGAAAGTTGCACCCACATGAAGGGGCAAGAGTTGGCATGCAAGGATTTGTTTTCATCCAGCTCAATGATGAGTTTATATTTGCTAAAGTTCTTGAACTATTTCAAGGAGGGAATAAATTTTAAGTTTCCCCTGAAGAGGGGTTAGTCACTGCACCTCCAATAAATGACACTTTTTTTAAGGAGCAAACAAACTGGTCATCTTGACATACCTGAGCTATAGTTGCTGGCATAACAACAGTAACATCGCCCTCCCAGTCCTGTGCAAACAGCTTGGCTAATCCCCCCAATGGAAAACCAAGTTCCAGTATTTGATGACATCTATGTTTCACCTCCATCTCGACCAAATGAGCAAGCTACACAATCATAATTACTTCAACCGTCAAGTTGTTGCAACATATTCTTCTCAAATTAACATAAAAAGATAAGAAAACAGGACAACAAATTATACAAAGTACAGATCTAACAAAATTATGAAAGCATAAGTTATTGGGGCTAATATCAGAAGAGTGGTTGCTCCCTTCACCCACTCTCCCTCTACACTCCAGGAATTTTTACATGCAATCGTCATGGTAACAGAAATATCTATACCATGTATTCAAAAATGTTATTACTTCAGCTTATGAGAAACAACTGAAGGTAAAGTCCAGAAAAAAATACCTTGGCAGCAAAATTGCCTCCATAAGCTCTTACAAAATCCTTAATCCTCAGTAAAGGTGCAATATGAGGATTTGCTTGACTGACAATAAAATGATTAACATTGAAAAGCTCCTTCAACTGCATCATGGGTAAATCAACCTCTAAGCTACCATCCCTCCAACGCCGTGCAGATGTGCCAGAACTCTGCTGCTCAGGATCCAAATGAAATGGTGGATGATAAGGTACAATATCCCCACTTCTATCTTTTGCCATCAGCTCCTGAGCTTCAAAAAGACCGGGAAAAGCACAAGAAGCAGTGACTGCACTCCATATAACAACATGAGGTGAAGTTAAGTAGTTGAGGCATCTAGGAGGTTCGTGCTTCCTAGGGGAGCAAACAGTAATCCCTAAAATTCGGCCAGTCATGTCATAAGCCTCCTGGAAAGTTAAATTGTTGGTAAGATGTCTTAACATCATCTGCAAGTGTCTGATGTCATGAACAGCTCCTTGTGTCATGACTCTCTTAAAAATTGAAAATATTCCCCCCATCTGATCAAAGAACTGCAATGACTCCCAAGAATCCTCAAAGAAACTTTGCAGCTCAGGCCAAGACCTAGTAGCAACAACAGAACACATAACGGATCCAACACTGGATCCGGCAATTATGCGAGGCAAAAGCTTGTGTTCCACCAATGTTTTCACCACACCTATGTGGAAAGCCCCGAGAGAAGCCCCCCCACTTAAAAGCAATGCTGTCCTACCAAAGGCATGCCTTGTCTCATGCATAAATGCAAGCTTCTCCTCCAACAGGAGCTCCTCAGAATCAGAGTCACAAACCATCCTTAACTGAGTTGAGACTTCATCGATATATTCTTTAATGAGTCTAGGAACGTGTAGCCTCCCCTTGTGAAGTTCCGGATTGCACATATTGCCGAGGTTTCGAACAAGGTCAGCTCGCATGCAGAAGATAATATCCCTGAGAGACCCCTCTTGGCGTCGGTGCCAAAGTTCTTGAAGTTTATTTCTCACAAGTTCTTCATCATAAAGATCAGACTCATTCATTCTAATGGTTTCTTTATCCAGCATTCTAGAAGCATGAGCCCATTCCTCATAGGTCAAGGCACCTCTCATCATATTCCTCCAAAATTTCCTCTTATAAGCCATCTCAGCCCTCATTTTCAAATTAGTGTATCTTTTCAGAGAGAAAGCTATTAGTGTCACCAATAATAATATCCCTTGTGGATTCCTCGGATGAAGCCATGAGATCACAGGGGTCAAGTATCTAGTCACAAACTTCTTAGATTTATACAAGTACATTAACAACATCTGAGACACTTGATGCCTAAAATGTGACATTGATTTGCAGAATAGGACTCTGAAAGCAATTGTCCTACCCATCATAGATGAAGGCCCAATTGAGAAAGGATCAACACTTGCCTCGTTACTTATATCCATATCTCGGAGGACAAAAAAAGGAATTTATCCAAGAAATGTGATGTTCTATGTGAGAGCTCTACAATCCAATTCCTAAGTAAGAAACTGGTTCTTTTTTTTTTTATTCAATGAACACTAAACTTTACAAGAACACGAATCGTCCAAAAATTTCAAACACTAACAATGAGAAGAATTGATCTATTAACTTTTCGAATGAATCAAGTTAAATAACTTGAAGAAAGGAGTCAGAGTTCCAACCTCTTGAGATGAATATGAGAAAAGATCAACAAAAGCATTCAAATCCCCAGCATTCAAGGAATCATCCGAATCCAAAAGGGTCTTTAACTCACTGCTTGAAACGCTGTAATTCCAGCAATAAATCCAGGAACAAGAGCTTTCTGGGAAAATCAAGTAACAAACTCCGCTGAGAATCCCCAAAATTTCACCTGAAAGATATAATTTTGACAGCACCTCTTTCAAAAATATTCAAAAGGGTCTTCAGATCAGCGGGAATATTATATAGATATTGCTCAAGAATGAAATGAAAAGCATCAAAAAAGATTTCCCAGATAAGAAAAAGTTCCTGGAAAATTGCAGGGCATATAAAGGAGTAAGCAAGCAAAAGATCAACCCTTTTTGGAAACGCCAAGAAAATGAAAAGTTAACGTCCAATGATGTCACAACAAGATATATATCCAATTAGTAAAACCGTTAATTACAAAATGCCTCTTCAAAAATCACTTTTTCTAACTGTTGTACCCTTTATAGTTTAATTTGATCATTTTGCCCCTCTTATCTTTCAATTTTCTCATTATGTAATACAATTAAGTTAATAATTTCAAATCAAATGATATATTGTCATCATATATATTAGTCAATAGATCTTATGTGACAATGGTTGTTTCGATCTATTTAACATTTTATATGAGCGTGTGACGTGTCTTTTCATTAAAAATATAAACGACTAATGATTACCATTAGAATTAATGAAATGACATTTGGTATATTTGTATAAAATGTTATAAAAAGTTAAATATAGAATACCGCAGAAGATTTGGAATGTATGCAATATGTCAATAAAATACAATCATATATAGAAAATAATGAAATTATTCTATTTTATTAAGATTTTTATTGTCAGTAGCTATACATTCTAACTTGATAAATTTAGCAAATCCAAAATTTACCACTGCTAGGAGACTAGGAGATTGACTTGCTATTGGTGATCAATTTGAACAAGTTAAATTAGTTTATTTTATTAGGGGTTCAATTTTTAATTATATGTATAAATTGATATATGTTAACCTAAGTAATGTGGTTTGACTTTTATTAAAATATGTAATTTTCTTCATTTTTTATTAGATCAAAATAAGTGAGAAAATTTAGAATCAATATACAACATCAATAGCTAAACTTTTATCCCATTAAATACGATCGGTTATATAAATCACATTTCCTCACTATAACTGAATACGATCGATTATATGAATCACATCTCGTTATTATAATTAGATCATGGGATATATGAATCGCATTTTTTCACCATAATTAATACTAGCATCATATCTGGATTTCTTAAGCATTATAATTAGATCATGGGATATATAAATAACATTTTGTCACCATAATTAATACTAGCATCACATTTGGATTTCTTAAGCAGGTCATAAATATCGAACTCATAAACTACCCTAACTAAAGTCTTAAAATTAAGTTGGTGGCCAACTTTTGCAAAAATGTTAAATTTTCATGGTATAAATGAGTGTAATTAAACTTTTAGAGGGTGACATGAGAAAGAATTGTTTTTAATGGGGGAGGGGGTGTAATTTTTTTAAACCGTTCCCAAAAATAAAACTGAGGCATTGATGGGGCATTGGGAATAGGAAAGTTTATTACAGTATTCGGATTGGATAACGATAACGATAACGATAACGATATGGTCTTCCCGTTAGGGTGACGTATGAAAATCAAATCCAACGACTGTTAAAAGAGCAAAGATAAGCATGCATAGACCTTACACGTGGACTACTTTTAATTATAGTAAATTAAAAGTACATCATTTCAATTTTCAACAACATTAATTAATTAATTATTTATTTATTTATTTTCTATATAATTTAATTGTCATAAATCTAGTCAGATGGAGGCTGGAGGATAAGAGAGACAATGACAATCTTGTTGTTTCCATCCTCTTCTAGTTCTATGTCGGTGGTGTTAAAGTTTCTAAACACATGTTTTTTCTTTTATTTCTTTTTTCTAAAACATTCTAAACGTGCTAATCTTTCTTTTTTTTTTTTTTGGAATTGTTATTTATATTCACTTTAAATTGAAATGATTCAAGCATTAGTTATATCTTAAAATTAAATGATTCTAGTATGGTAAACTTGTTTGATAACTAGTTCCAAATCTTAAAAAACTAAAGGGGTTTTAAAATATAACCAATTTTTTTATAAAATTTCAAATAATAAAATCTGAATTAAAGAGATTCGAAAACATAAGCAAATTTTTTATAAAATTTTAAATGATAAAATCTGATTTAATATTTAATTTTAGAATATGGTCATCTTAGAGTATTAAAGTACTTTTCAATATAATATAATTAGTATGTTTCAATCTTTTGACACATTAAAAACACATAAAAAAATTTATTTGGTACATAATTATTCATACTACAAACCACACATTTATACTCGTTATGTATTTACACAATGCACATACATTTTTTTTTTTTTTGTTTACGCACGTAATATGTGTGTTTCTAGATACTACATTTATTTACACATGTTTGAGAATTGATTAATAAAAAATAAAGGTACAATGTATCTTATTATCTTACATTAATAATAAGTCTAACTAAATTAGCCTAATAATAATAGTAACTGTTTTAATTTTATAGAGAGGATTAGACAATTTGTTAAAAGTATATTAACAATTTAATCCGCTGCATTTTTAGTTTTTTACTATACAATAAGTAATAATGTTTTTTTTTATATATACAAGAATATGAATAATGTAAAATTTATGTAAGTATTCTAGAGAATACTCTTATCCTTATCATGTGCATTGTTTATTAAAAGTTTAGTAACGTTTTCTATAGAGGGGAAGTGTTCATGTCAATCAAAGATTAGCTTGCAAAAAATATCAAATTTGACTCCACCAAATAACTAAATTAATGAGATGTTTCGACGAAAAAACTAAATATTTTCTTGATTTCATTTGATGAGGACATGCAAATTGTGCAAAGCCAAACGTTTTTAGGAGTTGATAAAAGATTTTTCACTTGTTAATTTTTTTAAGAAATAAAACAGGAAAGTGAAAGAATGGATTAATTAATCATTTAGGTTTGTGGCTTTTAAATTTCAATTTTGTGGAAAATGAAGAGGTTGTCTTCTACGGTTCTACGTCAACGTTTAATTAGCAAGATATATATATTCCGTGTACACCACGAAAACACACACAGTCACACTCACACATAATTTTTTCCTTAAAAAAAATAAAAGAAAGAAAAATATCACTTTAAGTACAGAGAAAATAATGTACATGACAAAAGCAAAAAGTAAGGAGCCTTCAATCTTCGTGCATAACGATAATAAAACTTTTAAATGTAATTTATTTCACAAATGCAAATCCAAAATGAGTTGTTTGTTTTATTCAATTTTTTCATCAAAATTTTTAAAAACAAAAACAATACTATAGTAATTTTTTTGCTATAGTGTTTTTTTATAAATAAAATATTAAATTTGAATTTGAATTTTAAATTTTAAATTTTAATATAAAGTTTTTTCTAACAAAATTTTCATCAAAATAAATTAATAAAATATTAATTCAAATTTAAATTTCAAACTTTTATTAATAAAAAAATCTTTAATACAAATCCCAACAAAACAAAATCATTCATTCCAAACACTTCCAAAATATTCTTTTCTCAAAACAAATCCCAAGAAAAAAAATTTCATAATAAAATCCAAAAATACCTCATCCAAACAGAGCCCATTGTTGGTTGTATTTAATTATATGAAAGAAAATAATTAACGATAGTGAGAAGAAAAAAAAAATATTAAAACTCTAACTAATTTTTCTTAAAGAAATGATACCATACCCGAGTTTTGGCGATCAAGTAGTATTGGAATAGTCGAATTTGGCCATCCTTGGTGGTGGTAAGTGGTAACGGGTTTGAAGGAAAGCACACCACAAATAAACTAAAAGACATGCATTAATTATTATTTTAAAAAGTCCATAATTAGAACATTTATCATATTATTATGTAGAATCAGTTATATGAATTATATTTCGCTATCATGATATTTCTTTTTTTCTTTCTTTTCTATGCTAGCAAATTAGGCCTAGATATATAATGGGATTTAGCTAGTTACAAGGAATGGTTTAAAGTTTGCTTATTTTTAAAATGGACATGTCGGCCGGAAAATCAATCCCCTCTTCCAAATTTCGAACCCAACCAAAAGAAAAAGGTCCAAACAATAGCCCTCTCCCTCACAAAATAGATTGGAAAATAGTATAAAATTTGTAATTGTATATGGTACAAATACTTGTAATGAAATGCCTTGAGCACTTTTAAGAAAAGAGAGAAAAAAAAAAGGTTGTACTTGGCCCTGTTTACGTTCCTATTGATTTTTGAACCTTTTTCGTGCTTTAATAATTTTGATTTTTGAACCTTTTCCTTTTCGTGCTTTTATAATTTTGTCGAGTCTACTTTTTTTTTATTTTGAACCTATATATATTTTTTTGAATTAATTACATTTAGTTCCATAAAATTTTGATGAAAATACCAAATCAAATTTAAGTTTTATTCAAATTAAGAAATAAATTCTAAGATTTGAATAATTTTAACAAATAACTTTAGGGAAAATTTGGATTAAGGGTGCACTTCAAAGCCTTATTATTAAATGGGGCGTAACTTTAACCTATTTATTGTTAAGGGCATGAAAATACTTTAATTAGTAAATATAATTAGTAAAAGACTTTATTGTCCATGAATAAACTCAAACAACAAATAATAATTATCCAATTAATTCACTTTTAATTATTTTCAATCACTCATCAAAACAGAGTCAATCAATCAATTCAGTTTTAATCATTTTCAATCACTTCTTCTTTTAAACTCATCCAGTCTTAAACTATCTAATTTTATTTGTCATTGATTGATTCAATTTTAATCTTAATTTTTTATTTAAATTAGAATACATTGTCCATTAGTTTAAACACAATATATATTAACTAATAATTTAATCATATCAGTCATAAATTTATAAAAATAATTACGTTAGTATAAGAAAATAAAAAAGAATTTTGATATTTGAATATAATAGATAGAAATAATTAATTCCACATTCACTTTGAAGAAAAAATAAATAAGAACATTATGCACTCCCTTTTAAAAGACTTTATTATTCCTTTATAATCAGTAATCTTTTTTCTCTCCAGAGTTTCTATAAATTGTCTTAAACAAAAAGATAAAAAATGTATAGCATTCTATTTTAAAAAACTATAAAATAAATAAAATTATGACAATAAAAAAAATTAAAAAGAAGAAAAAAAATTTAGAAAAAAAAGAAAAGTAAACAAATTATTAATCATATTAATGTTAGAACTCTATCTCCACAATTATAAATAAACAAAAATGTGAAAATAAAACAATGAAGAGAATTAGAAAAAAAATTTCAAAACAAAAAGAAAGATAAATAAATTATTAATCACATTAATGTTATAACTCTACCTCAAATCTAAAATGGTAAAGGAATAAAATTGTAACAAAAAAAAAGAATTCAAACTGAAATTCAAAAAAATAAAATAAAAATGAATTACGTTTCAAATTGAATTTGAAATCATATTAGCGACACAATTATTCATTCAATCTAAAACAAACAAAAAAAAGTAAAATTTGGAAAAGAAAAAAGAAAAATAATTATAAGTGAAATTTATAAAAATAATAAATGAAAGGTAAATTATATCTCAAGTTGAAATTATATAATTTTCATAATTCTATATTCAATTTAAAACAAAAAATAGCAACAAGAAAAAAATAAATTAAAACTAATTTAGAAAAAAATTGTAAATTTTATCTCAAATTAAATCATAATATTACCAATGATAGGCAGCTCAAATCCTCTAGTTCAATATTTTTTTTTAACTTTTATTTTTTTTACAAAGGTAAAAGTATCATAAGGGAGTGCATAATGTTCTTTTTTTTCTCTTCAAAGTGAATGTGGAATTAATTATTTCTATCTATTATATTCAAATATCAAAATTATTTTTTATTTTCTTATACTAATGTAATTATTTTTATAAATTTATAACTGATATGATTAAATCATTAGTTAATATATATTGTATTTAAACTAATGGACAATGTATTCTAGATTTAAATAAAAAAAATTAAGATTAAAATTGAATCAATCAATGACAAATAAAACTAGATAGTTTAAGACTGGATGAGTTCAAAAGAAGAAGTGATTGAAAATGATTAAAATTGAATTGATTTATTGACGTTGTTTTGATGAGTGATTGAAAATGATTAAAAGTGAATTAATTAGATAATTATTGTTTGTTGTTTGAGTTTATCCATGGACAATAAAGTCTTTTACTAATTATATTTACTAATTAAAGTATTTTCATGCCCTTAACAATAAATAGGTTAAAGTTACGCCCCATTTAATAATAAGGCTTTGAAGCGCGCCCTTAATCCAAATTTTTCCATAAGTTTACTATCTTTAGTCAACGGAAATATGTTAGTAAATTATTAAAATGGATATAAAATTAATTATACTTTACCTACTTTAAAGTTTAACCCAATCATTAATTTCATAGTCATTTAAAGTAATGCGGTCTTTCTCTCTTATACTATTAATGTCCATTTTACAAAATCTTAATTATAGTAAGCCTTTTTGTTTGGTTGGTATTAAAAGGTTTTATGGGGGTCCAAGATTTTCAACATCCACGAGACTTGTGTGGTGCTTACACTTAGTCTCACCATTTGGATATGAATTTTAATTAAAAAATCATCTTGAAAACTAATTTATGAAGTATAAAATGCCAAAATCATATAAATGTACCCCACATTGAAATTTCATATCTTAACCTAGAATTCAAGTATTATGACTTACAATTTAAAATAATGACAATTTACAGTACTTCGTAATATCGACGCCCATAGGATGATTTTGAACTAAACTTTTCTCTAGTCTCAAATAAATATTGCAATACCCGCACCATAATTTGATACCAATTGATATGAATTTTGATAGAAAAATCGCTAGACTTTTCTCAAGTTTCTAGTGAATTCTGTGATATCGACATCATCATTCGTGCCATAATTCGATATCAATTTATATGAATCTTAGTCAAAAAATCATTAAACTTTTCTTCAATTCCGCGCGAACACTACAATATCGACTTCACCAACCGCACCATAATCTAATACTAGTTGATATGAATAAAAAACCACTAGGCTTTTCTCTAGTTTCGCGTGAAAACTTCAATATCGACGTCACCATTTGTGCCGTAATTTAATACCAATTGATATGAATTTTAGTAAAAAAAAACCGCTAAATTTTTCTCTAGTGTCGAGCAAACACTGCAATATCGATGTCAATTGATATGAATTTTGGTAAAAAAACCACTAGATTTTTCTCTAGTTCTAGATAATAATGCAATTTCGGTGTCACTAGCCGCACTGCAATTTAAGACCAACTAATATAAAGTTTGATAAAAAAAAATCTCAAAAGTTAGTTAATAAAGTATGAAAATTGGGAATCACATAAAACCCACGTTATAGTCTCATATCTTTCACGTGAAATTCAAATTTCATACCTTATAATTTAGAATCATGACACATTTCTCATCAACATATATAGTTGTCAAAATCTCAATCCAATAGTGGGATTTAATGTTCTTATGACTCTAAGTTATCAAAAGAAAAAAAAAATCCAACCTTAAATAAGATTCTATTTTTTTATAATTCGAATTACATATATTATGTTGGCACAAAATGCTTCCTTCTCTTAATTTAAGAAAAAATGGAATCATGGGTTATGTAAGAACCATTTTTACTAATATTTATCTCTACTACAGAAAAAAAAAAAAACCAATAAAGTGTATTTTCAAGATCAATCCAACTTGTGATTCGATCCATAATTCCAAGTAACATTCCGATTTTAAAAACTTTGCCCACAAAGAGGAGCTACTAATATCGTGAGGATGATATATGGCAATTACCATCAATTTGAGGCATTGAAGGTAGCCATCCTCCAAAGTCCAATCCATCCCCATGAATGAAATGGATGCCGTGTGGGGACTAAACAATCAATTATCCAGATTCCAGAACAACCAGAATTGATCAACATTTTCAACTCTTTCCCTCTCATATTTCCGATTTTCACACCACACTTTTGGCTTTTCAGTTGCATGAGATGACATCAAAAAATCCAATTCCGCAATTCCAGCAATTCCAGCTCTGATTGTTCAATCATCATCACTCCACCACCGCCAACTGCCAGCTCCCATGCTAGTTTGTTTCTACCAAAACTTTGGTTCCTTGTAGATAGGATACTTTTTTATTTATACTACAACAACAACAATCACTACTATAGTATTATTAAACTTTTGTTTAAGTAAGTGGGATTCGCTGTATAGATCTTATTTTGACATCCATCTTTATATAATTTTTAATGTCATTCCTGTAATAAGGTCTGACAAAATTTTGACGTTATTGTCAACCTTTCGCAACTTTTTTTTATTATTTTGGAGTTTAAACTAACTATTTATAGACAGACATGTTGATTATAATTAGGTGGAGTTGTATTTTTTTAAAATAATAGAAATTTATTATAAGAAAGAAATATTTTAGAGAGGTATTTGAATTGATAAGTTTGTTTATGTGACAATTTGTATTGGAGAATCTTTTATTAATAAGATTGCAAAATTTAAATTTGAATTAATATTTTACGAGTTTATTTTAATGAAAAATTGTGTTAGAAAAAATTATTTATTATTAAAAATTAAAATTAAATTAAATATTTTATTCATAAAAAATATAAAATCACTTGTAACAAAAATAATTATATAGAATTATTTTTTTATTTTAAAAAGTTTGGTAAAACAAATAGACAAAACAAACCAGTGAAGTTGGTTATGTAAAATAAAACACTAAAACAAAGTTAAACATACAAACAATTTTTTTTCCCGCTTTGTGGTGTGATTATAGAATTACGTTGGCATGTAATATGGCCACTTAATTACTTTTTGGTTCAGCAAATAAATAACTACGGATTAAGTCTTTTATACATTTTATGCCAACTTGGCCAGGATGGTAAGATACAGAATTTCTAAAACTTTTTTTTTTTGTAATTTTAATAACAACACTTAATCCATTTCTAATTTAATAAGAGATTCTTTTTAACTTTCATCAAATAATTGGGTGAAGTAATAGTTTTCAATTTAGAACCTTGTTTTTGTAGAATCTATATTCCAATCGAATTTATATATTTATTGAACCATTCAATTATTTGATAAAAATTATTGAAAATTAAAGAATTAATTATTACGTTTCAAACTATAAAAATCAATGTGAGCCGTGTATCTATTTAAGAGAATTTACTATATTTTAATTTTTAAAATTTTATATCACCAACTCTAATTTAATTTGAACATAATTAAAACCTATTATTATGTGAGGTGTAATATGCGATGACTTGTATAATCCTTGCTGCACAAATTTAAGAATAGTCACAAGATTCAAGAATTCCATTGAAAAAAAGTTTAAATGAAAAATAATTGAAAGCATTAAAAAGTTTACTTTCCTTTTCATACATAAATTAGAATTAAAAGAATAAAAACAGAACAAAATAATTATACCCAAAAGTGGCTTTAAATTCATGTTACATGTATAAATGAACACTATTACTACAAAGTTAGCAACAATAATTTAGTGGAGCCTTTGTGGTTGTAAAAAATTCAATATGATTATTATTATATGAACAAAATTAATTTAATAACTTAAGCCATCATAGTTTATTAAAAATTCCAATTAGGCAACTCTTGGATTGTATATTTTTTATTATTAATAGTCCATTATGTCAATTTTCTTGATGTCATGTGCATATATATATATATATATATATATATATATATATATATATTAACAAATAGCAAACACACATTTTGTCAACTTAATCAACAAGTTTGATACAAAATAAAACAATTTCAATCCAATGGTCAATTTGTAAACGAAAATTGAATACTTGATTAGAAAAGATTGAGAAACTTCAGTGGGCTCATTGATAATTTATCCTGACTTTTATACTAAATTGAATTTTGAAATTCTGCTATAAGATAACCTTTTTATTATTATTATTTTGTTTCTCATTTTATCTAAAGATATAGTCAATTGGGAAAGTATTTAGCAATTCAGCAGGGTAGACAATGATATACTCCACCTGTGCTTTCTGAATACATTAACCATACAAGAATACAATATAATGTTTTTGAAGTTTGTCAAACTTGGAAATGTTGGACAAAAAGATATCTGTAGAAGTTAAACAAAGGTAAATTCTTGTTGGAATGATCTATTTCCTTTTTTTAGTCATTAGTTATACAATTTAGTTTATATCAAATTCGAATCCGAGTTTAAGAGTTTGGAGCGATAGAAACCCACTGTACAAATGAAAAAAATAACTCGACAACCCATTATAATTGGTCATTCAATCAAACCCATTCGCTTCCTAGAAATATTAGATGGGGTACATTTTTAGTCAAAAGAAAAACAAAATAAAGAGACAAAGCCATTCTTTAAAAAAAAATTATAGCTAAGTGCTAACTCAGATCTGTGAAGATTGGATCCATTCACAGCTAAAAGAAGCTTCTAATAGAGTAAATTTTAGCAATCCAAGAAACAAAAAAAATTGCAATAAATGTAGAAGACCTTTCAACACAAGGCATCTCAATAAATGAGTCAAGTCAGCAGTCAGTAATGAGGCCACTGGCCAGGTCAAGAGAACACAAAATTTGTTCAAGTCAAAATCTCAACTCCTACCAAATGTAAGCTGCAGCTTGACAGTTGAAATTTCATTAGTACTACAAGTTTTCACAAATCCAATTTGTTAGAATCTGACTTTTTCCCCTTTGATCACTGCACAATTTCATTGTGAAAAATACAAACCACTCTTGTCACAAGAGCAGTATGCCATTGTTCATTCCAAGAACAAGAATCATTTCCATTCTGTATTAAACAAGTGCAGCCTCAATTTCCACAACCAAATTCACACCTTCCTTGCATCTGCAATCTTGAATTCTCAATTCACTTCTAGAAAGTATAGTTGAAAGTTAGAAACCAAGTTGGTAAATTTTAACAGCTTTTGGCCATTGATGGCTTTTGAGCAAACCTTTTCTCAGTATCTTAATAACAGAAACAGAGAAGAAACAGAGCCCAGGAAGAAGCTCAGGAAGAGAAGATCAATCAGGTTCTTTCAAGGATCTTACTTTAGGCTATCTTCAAAGTCATCTAAGTCCCAACTCAATTGGGCTCCTAAAGATGTATCAAGCAAACCAAGTGTTGTTGCATTTTCAGATTCATCACCAAACTATATGAAGTCCACAAGCTGTTTTAATGCCAAGAAAGAAAGTTCTCAGGTAAGCTTTTTCAGTACTGACTCATCCTTTCATAGGAAGTTTACATAGATTGCTTTTTTAGATTTTAGGAAACATCACAGTTAATGTCATATTTTGAGGCCAAAAAACAAAACTGGAGATAAAGAGTTCTTCAAATTTACTTATTCTACAACAGTTCAAACCTTAACACTTTTTCTTTTTTCTCTTGGCATTGGCAGGAAGAAATTGATTATGATGATGTGAACTCCTTGGTTTCTTCATCTTGTGGATCATCAGACTTACTTGCACTTCCTTCTATTTCTATGTCTGATGATGCAGCAATGCCTCAACATCATCCATCTTCAGCAGAACTCTCAGATGCATCACCATTATCTTTGAAGGATTCAAGATATTCCGAAGAGAGGAAGTCATATCTTCAGGCAAGTCCTCATGATTCTGAATCTAGCTATGATAGCAGTGATAACAGTAAGAGTTCCAACTATGCACAGTCAAAATCTATTTATTCTGGTAAAAAATCTTTGCAAACTTTGTCAAGGTCATCTAGCAATAGGGGGTGTGAGAATTTTGATCAAGAAAAGTAGTTTTAAGCCCAAGAGGGCTCCTTTAAAGTACTCTCAAATGTCAGAGGAGATGAATGCGGAGAGAGCAACATGTTCTTCTATAATAAAAGACTCACGATTCCCTGAACATGTGGAGCTTGAACCAGGACAGACAGAATCTGAAAGGATTTCATTTGTTAAAGTTTGTCCATATCACCATTGTTCTTTAAATGGACATTGCCATGATCCTCCACTTCCAAAGAAGCCATTTTTACGCAGGAAGCGGCCATCATCACTTCCACAGATTATTGGGAAAACGAGTACTGAGACTGGACCTGGAATAAAACGTTATGCTGATAAAAAGAAAGGGTTGAAGAAACATCAAATGGCCTCTAATGCTGAACCCTCAGTTCATGAGGATTCTCTCGGGGAATTTGAAGAATCAAATGGCATTGAGATGGTTCTTGATGGACCTTCAGATCCTGGAAGGTATAACCAGGAGGAAGACATTCCAGAAGCCACCTTTGAGCTGAAGGAAACAAGTTTTGAATGCTATAAACAGAACACAGAAGTGGAGAAATCCAACGCTCCGGCCAATTCTTTAGTAGTACACAAACTCCAGTTTGGTAAAAGGAAACCTATCAGCATGTGGCATGTAATTCACAAGCATATGGTGTCTGGACTTGCTGCAGAAGAAGAATCCAAGCCACTTCATGGAACTGACGAGGGGAAGGCAAGTGGAAGAAGCTGTTGCAAGAAAAAGTTCTGATGTCAGCCCAGAGTTTTCTGATTCAGATATTGGCAATTCCAATCATGATAAAGAAAATCAAGACATTGAAATCCGCAAGCTTTTTGCCATAAAGCTAGTTCGGGAAGCAATCGAGAAGATTCTTCTTCCAGAAGTTCAGGATCAGTTATCTGAAACCCAATCAATTACAAATGACAGTGTTGAAGGGCATGAACTTTCAGAAAAGAATCATCAAGGTGGTGAAAATTAGTCTGTATGTTTGCCTGTTTTTATATTCCTTATTTTATGTATATTCTTTCTGCCTATTTTCCACTGTGGCTTGGAACTAATCCGCATTTTTGTACAGCTCCTGATGAAGGCTGCCATGGTGAGAGTGCCAAAGTGAAAGTCCAAGAGATAAAGAAATCAGAAACAAAGTTGGGAAAGAAATCACCAAGCAACTGGAGTAATCTCAAAAAATGGATTCTTCTTCAAAGGTTCGTTAAAGAATTGGAAAAAGTGAGGAAACTCAACTGTGTAAAACCAAGGCAACCGCAGTTGGAGACTGATCCTGCAGCAGAAAAAGTCTCTCTGAGGCGGCAGGATGTTGATGAGAAAAAGAAGGCAGAGGAGTGGATGCTTGACTATGCGCTTCAGCAGGTGGTTAGTCAACTTGCTCCTACTCAAAGGAGAAAAGTGTCACTGCTTGTAAAAGCATTTGAAACTGTAGTTCCACCACTAGAAGACTGCAATATTCAGGTAACATCTAAAGCAAATGCATCAGTTTCTCAAGCGGAGGACTCAAAGCTCAAAGCTCGGGATAATGTTGCTTCCAAGCCAGATGTTGAATGGGAAAGAAGCTCAGCTTGTGTGGAACATTGTGAAACAGAAAGCCAACTCATGCCTGTGATTGATCACGTTCAGTTGCCTACTGACCTCAGCCTGAAAAACTCCTCTTCCCAGGATGTGGCACTGGATAAGTCTAGGAGGGAAATTAATGTTGAAGAACTTTCCTGTTTCAAAACTGAAGATTTTGATGGTGGTTCTGAATCTTGCAGTAGAAATGAGGAGATTGATGTTGCAGGTCAGCTGTCTTATACAACCCAAACTGAAACTTGTGACATTGAAGTTAACTCAGAAGCAGGTGGGGAAATAGTTCCAGCTTCAAATGAGAATACTGCAGACAATTCCAGGAGGAAGCCTGAGCCGGAACTACATGAATGTACAAATTTGAGTCCAAACTCTGAACTCTCGCATGGTGATTCGCTGCCAAGTACTAATGGCACAGAGCTTGGTGATGCGGGTTATGAAGCAGATGAATCATTGAACACTTCCGGGTGCTTGATGGTGGATAAAATTGAAAAAACTGAACCCACAGAGAATTCAGTTTATTCAAGTTTGGAGCAGGAAGAAGCATCAGCCTGGAAGGAGACAAGAAGTGATCAATCCATGCCTGAACCTATAGATGTTCGGGTGCTTCCTCAACTGGATATTAAATCCGTTTACAAGGAAAATGAGGCAGCTCAATCTCCAATGAACAAACAAAATTATATGGGTATGTGGCACCTGGTTTGTCAGCATGTAGTATCAAGCATTGCCACTAAACTTGGAAGCCAGCTGCTTGAAGAAGATGATGAAGAAGCAGAAAATGGCAGTAAGTCATCATCACCTCCAGAAACTCCTGGCCGTCCTAAAGATCCTCCTAAACATGGAGAAAGAAATCAGAAGGCTGAATTCAGCAGAAGTCAAGTGCTCAAACTTGTAAAAGAGGCTGTTCAAGAGATCCTTAGTCCAGAAATTCAGGATGACTCTTCTGATACATTGTCAGTTTCAAGTGAAATTCTTCCAGTTCAGGAGCTCTCGGAGAAAGATCAAAGTGAAGTTGTTAAACAAAGCATCCCAAATTCTGCTGTTCTCAGCGAGCAAAATACAAGAGAATTTGACAGAAGTGAAGAGGGCTCGTCTCTGAGTGAAGAAAAAGAGTCAACAAATGATGTTAACACTACACAAGACTGCAAGAAAGTAGTGTCAGTGGACAAAAGCATTTCAAAGAACTGGAGCAAATTAAAAAAGTTGATACTTCTTAAGAGGTCCATCAAAGCAATGGAAAAAGCCAGGAAACTCAACTTTCCACCGCAACAATTGCTGCCACTGCCATCGGATCAAGAACCAGAAAAAGTTGATTTAACGCATCAAATGACGGATGAGAGGAGAAAAGCTGAGCAGTGGATGCTTGATTACGCAGTTCAACATATTGTCACTAAACTAACTCCAGCCCGTAAAAGAAGAGTGGCAATGCTTGTTGAAGCTTTTGAAGCAGTAGTTCCACTTCCTGAGGTATAGAATCAACATTCTAGCTGCAGTCCAGGATGTAAGTCTAGCTCACACTTCCTGAAAAGGTAAGAACAAGGAGCATTAATTATTATTCATATAGTTAAAAGCACAGAATTGAAATAAATCTTTGTCAAAAATCATAGAAGCCATGGATGTTTTCAGGGAAAGAATCAGTTCTTTACCATTGATTAAGCACGACTTCTTTTCAGATAGGGGAGGGGAGATGAGATTTGTAGCTAGATTCAGTTATTAAGTCACATATTATGTATCTTGCAAACCATTCAATCAATATTTTGAGGGTCAATTTCATAATGCAACATTATTTTTGTTATTGATTTGTGAACCTCATTGCAGATTCTGTGTGGAGGGAACAACTTCCAATTCATCAAGCTCCAGTAGAAGACAGGGTTCACTCTTCCTAAGCAAATGCCTTGGCGCTGCAGCTTCATACAAGTCAGACTTTGAAAACCATAGTTTTGTAAGAGAGTGTATAGGCTAGCTATTTTAAGTTTCTTTTTGTATCGCCCGAATCCATTATAGAGATGCTTGAAGTTGAAGTATGTTTTATGTTATTGCATTAGTGTGGATAAGCACAATTCAGAAAGGTGATGATGTTCTTATTGTCTTGTAATATTCTTTTGAAATTGTCATCAAAGTATATAATCAAATAAAATTCGTTTTCATGAAGTTTACTTTGCATTAGCTCTATAATACAGATTAAATAATGCATAAGGTTAGTATAGCCTGAAAATAGTTGTCTGTGAAGAAATTTCCAGAGCTTTGTTTGAGAGAAAAAAAATTTGAAGAATTTTAATGTAGCAAAAGAAGCATGACCAGTTGAAGAAGAAGAACTTGACAATAGATATATGGCATGTTCATCTTAGAATGTATTCGTGCCCTTTTCTACATGGATTACAAAAGTCTTGTGGATGGACTCGGGGGAACCAAAATCTGTACAGAATGTTGTATGCTCTAGAATGGCCTCAGCAAGCCAAACTAAACATTCATTGATGAACTGAACACTACATGCAAATGCTCCACATACACTTACATTACTTCATTTATAATTGGCATAGTTTTTCTACGTTATTTTTAAGAATTAGTATTTAATTAGATATAAGCAGTTTGTCTACTTAGGTAATTATAAGTAATTGGTTCTAAATCTAAAAAAAATGAAAAAAATTGCAACTCAACATAAAATTTTGTCATATTTTATGATTAGCAATTTTGTAAAGGTTAGAAGTGCGATCCATATATGACTTATCTGACTTAGTCCAGCTGTAGCATGTCGGGATTATATTACCTATATTCACAATTTTGAGACATGCCAAGTAACTTGACACTTAGGGCTCGTTTGGTTGGCAGGGAATCTGGGTTGGGAAAGTAATCTTTTTCCTAATTTCCAGATTCCTGTGTTTGTTTCAAACTGGGAAAGTAATCATTTTCTTAATTATTAAATTCCTGCGTTTGTTTCATCCAGGGAAAGTAAAAAGAATCCTGAACCAAGGAAAATAACTGCAAAATTCCAGGATTATGAATCCTCTCTAAAAGTTGGTATTCTGATTCCTCTCTTGAGGATTATTGGACTATGTGGTTCTTTCTTTATGATTATTATTTATATTTTTGAGTTTCAATATGTTTCTTATGCTAAATTCTAATTCATTTGGTCAAATAATTTTATTTTTTTAGCTTGATATTTTTTTTATTTAATTTACTACTTAACTGAAATTACCAATTTTAGTAGTGTTTAAAATGTCTTTATATTGACTTTAAAAAGGTAATTCAAGTAAAAAGAGTTTAAATAGATGGATAATATGTTTTTTATTAAATATTACCATTATGGGGGTTTTATATATTTTTTTTTAAAAAACTCAAAATTTTATTTATGTTGCTTTAGACTTTTTCTATCATATATTTAACGCCTAATAATTTTCATACATTTTATATTTCAATACTTATTGTTTAAATTTTAGTTATTTTTTATTAAATTAATTTGTAAATTTATTTTTATTATATTAATCAACTATTCTTTTTTTTAATAAATATTAACAAGAAAATTTTTATTTTAACACTTTTTCTTAAAAGTTGTAGTTAATAGCTTAATTATTTAATTAAATTAAAAATGATAATTTTTACAATGATGAAAATATAAAACATAATATAAAATATTGATTATAAGGTAAAAATATATAATTAAGTTTCATGATATGATTTAAAATAAAACTATATAAATGCTTTATGTATAAGTATAACATACAACTGTAATTTAGATAACGTTATTGGTTCAATAATTTAAATCAAAAAAAAATAAGAATCATACTAATTTTTTTAAGAATCTATCCAAACACAGGGTAAGTATTCAGATTCCTTACAATTAAATTCCTAGGAATCAGATTATCAAGAAAAATATTCATTTTCCTCAAAATTAAAATTCCAAGAATCACATTCCCATTAAACATTACTTTCCTGCCAACCAAACGAGCCCTTAATATTTAACTAGCTGTAGCCTGTGAGGATTTGTTACCTACATTCAAAATTTTGAGACAGGTCAAGTAACTTGACACTTTGTACTACTATTTTTCTTTTTTATTATTATCAAAAGGAGATTAACTCCGCTTATTTATAGGCAACTTGTCTGCCAATAAGTGATGAGTTCCAAACCTATGAAAATGAAAAGGATTGTATCAGGTTGGCAGTAAAAAAACTTTGTCCATCAAATCACATGGACCATGTTAAAAATCATATAAAGACTATAGTTGATTAAAAAAGATATAATATAATTAAATATAAATGAAAACATATGTAATAATAGAATACAAATATGATCAATGTAACCGGATGTCAGTGGATAAAAATTAGCCGTTGTAGTTGTATTATCAAAAGGAGACTCAGAATAACACTTCTCTAATGAAACATGTGCCAACCATAGAGGTCCCACATCTCCAAGCAAAATTTGAAACACTAATTTTGTTTTTTTGTCAAGATTAATGTCGACTCTAAGCCTTAAAAATGAAGAACGAAAGAATTAGGAAAACGAAAATACAATTAATTTCAGGACTTGGAAACGTCCAAACCACTATCATTTGGAGTTTGAAGAGTATAAAAAAATAGAATTAGTTTGCCTAAATATTCAAAAACAATCTAAGGTTGAAATGTTGAAAATAATGTTAGAAGCACCATTGCATCCCAATAATAAAAAATTCGACCGAGAGGCATCCAAAAACAGACACACAATAGGAAACTTCTATACACATTACTCATCAAAATAAATTATTAAAAGATCAAAAAAAAGAAGAGAATGTCTAAGGAATATTCTAGCTTTTTATGCACGCATACTTAATTAATCATCTTTTCCAAAATCCCAACAAAGAATCTTCTTTTCTTTGACTATGATCATACAGAATATTGAAAGGAAAAAAAACAAAAAATTATACGCCGCCATTCATTCATTCCAAGTTTCAACTACGTACAATCTTAGAGCCCAAGTCACCATTAGGACTAGTAAACGACTTTTGATTTTCTTCTTGATTAGGGGAATATAAATTCACATCAAGATCAGACAGACATTCATGCAATTCTTTGATTGATTTCTTTTCAATTCCCTGCATTAATTAATTGTCTACGTTTGAATACTCCTTTAGATCAATGGCTGGCCTTCTTCAGTACTACTTCTTCCCTACCGATTTCTATTACCCAAAACCTCAACCAAAAATCAACACCAACGGCGACAACAATAAGCAGCAACAAGATGTCATCACACCAGCAGCACTTGCCCTGCAATCGCACAAGATTAATGTTCAAGAACTGAGACACGATGATGATGGTGATGTTGGAAATAAAGAGAAGCCCTTTAATATTGGAATGGGTGTCAGCACTAAAATGCAATGTACAAACAAGTTGATTCTTAAAGCAAAAGGAGCAACTGCTGCATCATCAATCCATGATAAACTGCGAAAACCAAACAGGGATCTCATGTTTGAGGACTGCGGATTTTGATGCTGTTTCTGGGAGACCGATCTCTCAGTTGTCTCCTATGGGTTTAATCTTTTTTTGTTTATACCTTTTTTTTTTGTGTACATTTTTACATTTCCTGCGACTCTGGCATGGTAATAATAGAGTTTTTTTTTTTTTCCACAGTTTTTGTTTTGGAATTCTAACACGTACCGTACGTACGGTAAATATATATATAGCCTTTTCTCTTTCACTCTATTAATTGATCATGATGTTTGGTGTTTTTCTTGCTAACTATCAATATAATTTCTGCAGCGGATTCGTACGAAATCAAAACAGAGCTTGTACATGTATAAAGCAAATCGGTACTACACAAAAAACTCTTTTATGATACGGGTTCAATTACAATTAAAATCTTGATTCTTTTATTATATAAATTGGTTTCACGTTATACTAGCTGATACTGATATGACTAACATTGGTTGGGTTGGGAAGACCATCGACGAGGACAAACAAAAATTGAAATTGAACAGCAACTAACAAAAATGGCTGACTCTTTGCTAAAGTTTGAAATCCAGCATAGTCATCATTATTGTTCATTTCTTCTTCTTCTTCTGGGCATTATTTGATTTAAGGACAGATTTTGGCATTAAGCAAAAAAAAAAAAAAAAAAGATAAATTTCAGATATTTCCATTTACGCTAACTCACTTTTTCATCCTTCAAAATGAATTGAACATTCACATGTAATTATATTGTCCTTGGAAATTTTAAATATTGGTTAATTAATGACTTAATGTTGTATTTTTCAAAGATCATATCGTGTTATATGCTCATTCTACATATATATTACTTATATATATTCACTTTTTTTTCTCAAAGGTTCAAAATTGTTAAAAGCAACTACAAATTATTATATTCACGTGATTTTTCTCAAACTTATAAAAGTGTTAAAAGAAAAAAAAAGAACATTTTCAAATTTTTTAGAAATAAACAAAAACAATATATAGTTGTTACATATTGTAGTTTAGATTAATGTATGGTATGGATTGTGAATAAGTGTAGTTTGATTTATGTGATTACACAAAGTATTTTTCACTTTTGATATATTAATGTGAGTTATTGTTTACCACCTTGCCTTGTCAATTGATCAAGTATGAATTGGTTTGTATAATAATACTAGGCATTAGACCTCGCTAATTTGGAGATTTTTTTTTATTTTCTTCCCAAATTTTAAAATATTTCATTTATATACTTTATATATCTTGTAATTTGATATTTAAATCGATGCAATTATTTCATATGCATATAAAATAGAGAATAACATATATAAAAAATGATGGTGATAGATATATGAATGTCATATAGTTATTGGAATTGGACTTTTGTTGTATAAGAAATTTAAAAAAAAATTATAATGTCATATAGTTATTGGAATTGGACTTTTGTTGTATGAGAAATTTTTAAAACAAATTATAACATTAGACATTAAACATTGGACACTAAATCGATTATTAACTCTTGATGTGACATTTTTTTTTGCCTCAGTCTACCTCATCTTGATTAGCTATTAACTATAAGATAATAAACTTTCTACCAAAACTTTAGCCCCTAAAACTTCTTTTGAGATACCAAAATAATTGTTCTGGTGGTAATAAAATTGATAGTCACACAAACCATTAGGAAAAAAAAAATAAAAAACTTTTGTGTTATCATTTTTATTAAGGAATATAAGAGAATAAATGAAGATAAAGAAAAAGCAAGAATTAGATGATTAATTGAACCTTCATTCCCTTGGTCTTATGAAAATTAGTTGATTAATTGAACCTTCATTTCCTTGTTCTTATGAAAATTAGTGCTATATTAGTTAATTAGCATCCAAAACAAGGAATATTCCTCAAGTAAATAATTAATTAAAAAAACAGATTAATAAACTCATATATGCAAGCTGACTTATCACCAACATATATACACTTACAAGAATTAACCGGTCTATAAAGCAAAATCCAAAATGGAAAGCATAAAAAATAATGTTTACGATTGTGATAGATATTTTATGAATGAAAAGCCTTTGTGCAGGGTTGAATTAATCTAGGGTTCATGTTGATTTGCTAGTCTTTATCATGCAGTCTGACCAATTAATAATGAATTAATAATGGAGAAAAATGAAGGAGTATTACAAAGTACTACTTTTTGGTTTGAAGCATGATGCTTGACACAATAAAGTAGGTAAGTAGACAATGCATGGGTCTTGATGAGACTTGAGAGAGTATTCTCAAAAAATAAACAATCAAACTAAAACAACAAAAGGAAAAAGACAAAGTAGAAAGGAAATTTAAAGCTACTACTCTTTTAGACTTTAGTTTTGTTACTTGCAGCTTTCAATTAAATGCTAAATATATAGTAGATCACCACTTCAAAATTTTGAAATTAGTTAATTAAAAGGTAGTTACTAAGGGGGGGTTTGGTTCAAATTCTTCAATGGCAATCACAATGGTTTGATTGAGGGGTTAATAACAATGGGAATTATGATTGCATTGTTAATGTTTGGTTCAAATCCTGTAATGGGTATTATTGTGATTGATGTTATTTGGTTCAAATCAACAATAGTAATAGGAATCAGTTAAAATTTTTATTTTACCCTTATCAGAATTCGCATCTTTATTATTATTAGTATTATTACTATTATTAATTAATAATAATAATAATATTATTATTATTAGTTAATTAATATTATTATTAGTATTATTACTATTATTAATTAATAATAATAATATTTATTAATATTATTATCATTATTAATTATTAATGTAATTAATATTATTATCGTTATTAATATTATTATTATTATTATTATTATCATTATTAATATTAATATTATTATTATCATTATTAATAATATTATTAATTATTATCATTATTAATATTAATCATTAATAATATTATTAATTATTATCATTATAATTAATTATTAATTATTATTATTAATTATATTAATAATATTATTATTAATGAATTATTATTAATAATATTTATTTAATATTAATATTATTATTAATTAAAATAATAATAGTAATAGTAATATTAATAATAATAATATTATTAATATTAATATTACTATTATTATTTTAATTAATATTATCGTTATTATTATTACTATTACTATTATTATTAATAATAATAATAATAATATTATTATTATTATTATTATTATTAAAATACATATTGGAGTAGGGAGTTATTTGGTAAAGTTTGGTAAAATCAATTACCCAATACAGGGTATTGGATGATTAATGGGGGAGACTAGGGAATCATCCATTGCCTCATTTAAGTTGATCATTAATGAATAATTATTCCCATTATCCCTTCCCAAACATTAACAATGACAATCACTTTTGTTGATTACCACTGACCCCTTCTATTCCCCTTACCAAAAGCCCCCTAAATCTATGTTCAATTCAACGAATCAATGTCAAGATCGAAAGGTTTTAGGGTACGCAAGTGCATTTACTATATTTTGATCCAAGGGTAAATTACATATGAGCACTGATTGTCCCATATTCATCTAGGAATGCACTACTTTTCCCATGCTTCAATTTGTTGAGACTACATCTCAGGATAAACGAGTTGATAGTAGTGACAGAATTAGATGGGGACGAAGGACTCCGGCTCTCACCAAATTCACGAAAATTAGTCATTTTGTAAAGCCTTATATAGAGACTCCCACAACGAGCTATTAGCTTAGTGGTAGAGCACGTATGGATAATTAGAGGAAGCAGAGGGTTTACAATAGTCAGTCCCCTATTATTTTACAAAGGGAAAGTGTAATTACGCTATTTTGATAAAAATAGCACTAATCACATATAGTCTGTTTGGTTACCCTATTTTAACACTTTTCCATATCTTTCTAAAATAGTTTATTTGTTTATAACATATTCTCAAAACAATATTTTTCAAACTTACTCAAATAGGAATGAGGGTATTTTAGTCTTTTTAAAATTTTTTATTTTTTTTGGGCGAATACCATTTTACCCCCATGTGGTTAGGCATAATCACCCTATCGCTACCTCGTGGTTTCAAAATACCCATATAACCCCCTCGTGGTTCGGACTAATGTGGAAAATGGACGGAATCGGTCTTAACTGACGGATGTGTGCGAAATGCGCGAGAATATAAGCGTGAAAAATAATAGTAGTGCTCCAGTTGTCATTGTATTCCCGAAATACCCATATTTAGTCATTGAAATTCATAATCGTCTTCAGATCATCAACATATCTCAACCCCAAAAGCAAATCTTCAAACAATCTTCAACCTAAATCAGATCGGCACCCCAACTCAGATCTGCAACCCAAATTAGTCATTCAGAGCTGCGATTCAACTTAGCTCATCAATCGATCAGATCTGCAACCCAAATTAGTAATTCAGATCTGCGATTCAACTAAGCTCAGCGTTCGATCGATCCTTTTTTGAAGATATCACTTTTAAAGATCAGCAATCCTATCTGGCTCTAAAAAGCATAGTCGATCTACCGAAATGTCGAGCTCGAGCACTTCTGGTGTCACAAGAGACATGAGGTATCAATACCGCTGGTGTCATTGTGGGAAAAAGGCTGCGGTGAGAATAGTTGAGTCTGACAAACCTTCAAAAGGTAAATTATATTTTGTTTGTGAAAAAGATGAGTGCAAATTTTGGGGATGGTGCACCCCATTGGATGCAACGAAACAATTAGCAAAGGAAATTGTGACGAAAATCGAGTAAGAGAAAGGTCAAGCAATAGTTCTGACGCTGTTTTTGTAAGGGTGAAGAATCTGGAGAAAATAATTGAAATTGACTTTGGCAGGATGAAGACAATGATGAAGTTTTGTATTTGTGTTTCGATTTTTTCTGTACTTGTAATTTTGTTGAAATAAATTATGGATTAATGGCAATATATTATAACCATCTTTTTTAGTGAATTTGCTATATGTCTTAATCCTGGAGGTTCTAATTGTGGTTTTTCTTCTCTGTTCTGTATGGACGAAATCTTGAAGAATTGTAGTGGTGCAGTATTAAAATGTTGCCTACTCCATCACCACTGTACCCAACTCACAAATTTCAAAAGAATCTGGGAAGTCAATTTGAAAAATGTGCAATAAGAACGATAATAGCAATCTGACAATTCAATGTGCAGTCAGTATGCAGTCAGTATGCAACATGAACAATAATAGCATTCTGGGAATTCAACTTGCAAAAGATTCAGGAATTCATTAAACTTGCAATAATAGAACTGGATTACAGAATCTGAGACTTTCCAGCATGCAAAATATCAGCAACATTCAAACTAAAAACTGCAAAATGTCATTACAAGTTTTACAAATGTCAAAATATCATCATCGAAATAAAAATCCAAAACCATACAAATTCTGAGTGGTAGCATTCTGAGTCATTACATCAACTGCAAAATGGCATGACAGGGTTTCCAAAAATCAAAATGTCATCATCCAAATAAAAATCCTAAACCATTCTAGATTTCTTATTTCTACCACTTGAAGCACCCCTTGCAGCCCTTGAAGCACCCCTTGCACTCCTTGCAGTAGCACCCCTCTTATTTGATCTAACTGTAGAGGAAGAAGTCCCTTCTGTTGCATGTCTATTACCACTTTCTTGCTGCAACAAGTAATTAGAAATTGTCAATAATTTGTGACACATGTCAGTGATGAGAAAGATGTCAGTGATGAGATAGATGTGTCAAGTGTAATAACTACAAGCAATAACTACCTGTTGTTGTTGAGATTCCTGTGCATCCAATGCAACATTTGACCCTTGTTCATTACTGTTAAGTGCCTAACAAAGTAATTTAATTTAGTAAGGATTGTTCATGTGTCACAAATTACTCAATATTGTCATATAAGATTCAGAAATTCAACTTGACAAAAATGTAATGTTAACTAAAATGATACCTGTTGTTGCCCAGATTGCTCATGGTTGAACTCATCAATTGTATCATTTGTCCCTTGTTGGTTGCTTGGAGGTGCCTAAGAACAACACATAAATACATCATTGTTATGCGAGTATAATGTACTAAAAACTGAACATTAATATATAATCAACAACAAACCTTAAAAAATTTTGATTTGGGATGAATAGGATTTTTGCAAGTCCTGCTATTGTGCCCTTGTTTGAAACATCTCTTGCAGTGGACAGCTAAACCTTTCCTCGTTGAAGTTGTACATTTTCTGGGTTCACCATGTTGTCTCACTCGCACCTTCTTTGGTCTTCCAACTTGTTTTCTTACTGTTGGAGGTTTAATAGGATCGAATCCAGTTTCCTCCCAGAATTCTCTTGATGGAATTGGCTGAATCATTTTATTGTATGCTTTCAAATACATCTCTTTGCTGAAATAATGGTGCACAAAATCTTCAGGATTCTTTTTCAACATCTGAATTGCAGAAACTGCATGACAACATGGAATTCCAGTAAGCTGCCACATACCACATGTGCATGTATGTTCGCCCAAGTGGACAACATAAGTCCTGTTACCATCATCCACTTCAAATTGATCTTGCCCAGCGTAAAATGCAATGCAAGTTCTGCTTTTATCTACAGCCTTGTATAGCTTGTCGACCACATTTGGACAGAAATTTCTAGAGTATTTTTCCATACCTTCTTTCTTTGTTTGCATTCTTTGCATAAGTTTTCTTCTAATACACTCCAGCATACCAATTATTGGTTTGTCTCTAGCCTCCAGAATATAATTGTTGAAAGACTCATTTAAATTGTTTACCATGATATCACTTTTAGCCTGTGAGCGAAAGTGTGATCTTACCCACAAATGTGGTGGCAACCTTTACAACCAACCCACAGCATTCAAGGTATTGCCAACCTTTGGATCAGCCAATTCCAAAGCTGTCATGGCACGTTTGAAATCATGCACATTTGAAGCAGCTGCAGCAGCCCAGAAGTGACACCTCAACTCTTGTCCTTTGAACTTTAGATTGAAATTCTGATCTAAGTGTTTAATGCAAAATCTATGTTCTGATTGGGGAAACAGTTGCTCCACTGCATGGACCAGCCCTTTTTGTCTATCAGAAATGAATGTCCAAGGTACATCAGACCCTACTCCAATATCACCCATTAACTCAGTCAAAAACCAACTCCAACTATCATACCTCTCACTTTCAACAACAGCCATTGCAATTGGGAACATGTTATCATTTCCATCCCTACCCATTGCAGTGAGTAATTGACCACCAAATGGACTTTTCAAGAAACATCCATCTAGCCCATTTATTGGTCTGCATCCAGCAAGAAAGCCTTCTTTCAGTGCACTCAAACAAAAGTACATCCTCTCAAATGTTGGACTATCATCCAATGTATTTCTACACACTTGAATCTTCACAGTGCTGCCTGGATTACGCTGTCTTATGGTTGCAGTATAGTCCTATAACCTGTAGTATTGTTCCATGTCAACTCCTTGCAACATATCCTTTGCCTTCTTCTTTATCCGGTAAGCCTGTCTTGCACTTATATCAACAATATACAACATTCTTGTGGTATTTCGTATACTGCTCAAGCTGCAATTAGGGTCATCTCTAATTTTCTCCTGAAATTTGTTGGCCAAAAATCTGGAATTTGCATGTGACTTGTGTGAAACTCTTGCACACCAATGACTTCCTTTCAAAGACTTAATTTGGAATGTGGTCTGCCCTTGTACTTGACTTGCATGTATTCTCCAATCACAACCATTTCTACATGTCGCAGTTATTTTCTTTGACTCATTCTTTATGTACTTCAAAATGTATCCTTCTCTCACATTCCATTCAATGAGGGCTTCTCTGAATTTTCTGAAATTTGTAAATTTCTGTCCAACCTTCAATTCAAATTTTGCCTTCTTAAACTCAACTTCTTCATAGAAATAAGGATGGTCTGGCCCTTTGTCATCATCATCTACTCCTCTACGATGTAGTAAAACATCATCATCTTCAGCGGGTTCATTCCAATCTTTCTCCTCTGTGTTCACTTCTTCAGCATTTGAGTGTACATTTTGTTCTGCATCTTGTTGTCCTTTATCTTCATATTGTTGCCCTTCATCTGCATCTTGTTGCCCTTCATCAGCATTCTGATCTAAACTCTGATGACCTTCGTTGCCTGCAAATATGTCATCACTGTCAGGGCCTTCGATTCCATCTCTCATCCATTCAGGCGCATCATCTCCTGCATTTTCTTGTTCTGCGTTCTCATGTGTTGGACAAGAAGGGACTTGAACTGCATTTTCTTCATCTGCAGGGACTTGTTCACTTGTTGTTGTTTCACTTCTACCAACTCTCTTTGATTCCCCTGCAACTCTCTTAGCTGCCCCTCTCTTAGCTGCCCCTCTCTTTGATGCCCCTCTCTGTGATGCTCTTTTGCGTTTTAATGCTGCTGCACTACAGACCTCTTCTTGGACAACATTGGATGCTCTCTCTGATGGATGATTGTCCTGGTTCACTGTAGCTTCATCTTCATTCCCAACTTTTTGTTCTTGCTGTTGGTCAAATGTAATTTGACTTTGTTTTGTGGTATTCACATTGTCCTCCTTCCCATCTTGTAGAATCTCTTGTTCTGCATCTTGGAAACCGTCTTGTTGTTCTTCCCCCTCTTTGTTATTCACAATACCATTCTGCCAATCAGTACTAGGGTTTTCACTCTTTTGGTGTGCTAATGTTTGGTCATTTACCCCAGTACCCTCATCATTTTCTGTATTTTCCACATTATCCAACTCACCATAATAAGTCAAAAGTAATGGGGCATCTGTTGACACCACTTCAAGTGGTTCTGCATCTATCTCGGCATAAATATCCATAACAGACAATCCTTCATGTCCAAATGTTAACAGTCTGATGTCTTCATCATCTTGTATAGGAATCACACCATAACTTACCTCCCTGTTTGGCAGCTTGTAATACAACTTAGGATTCGTTGCATTGTCCACTATCCTATACAATTTCATCAGCCCATGACATGATAACTCATCTGGATCACATTTAGGAAAAACCTCCACCTTCCCACCAATATACATAACTTGTGGTTTCCATACAAACAATCCTCCATAATGTAAATGAATATCAACCAACTTCGTCAATGACATTGCACCCAGATCTGAAATTCACAAACATATAAGATTCAAGATACTCGTAGATTTGATATTTTCAAGAAATGTGCTTGTAAATCGATGTATTCTTATTCAGTCAAAAGCACAGTAACCCAGATTAATCACAAATTCAGAATTCAAAATCCTAATCGTAATCGATATTCAAAATCTTATTCAGTCAAAAGCACAGTGGTTATTAACCCTAAATCCCTAATCGTAATCGATATATCCGTAAATCCTAAATCACATTTTAACCCTAAAGATGTTTGAATTCTATAACCCACATTTCGACTTTAATAACAATATTGAAGGGAATATCTATTACCTGCTTGACCTTCGACACCTTCAAATCTGCATTATATCCTTCGACACCTTCAAAGCCTACAGATCGTTCGCGATTTGATTTCTTGCACCCAGACAAAACAATGATTAACAATGCACCTTCGACACCTTCAAAGCCTACTAATCTGTCGCGATTTGATTCCTTTCACCCAGACAAAACAATGTTTAACAATGCACTTGAATCTTCAACTATATTTGATTTCGAAATTTAGTTCAGTATGTTTTCGATTTGAGTCGTTGGAAATAATTCAGTCTGATATGAAACGAGTGGTCAAAATGGAATTGAAGATTATGATAGTTCCGTAAAGTTTTTTCTTTTTTTGCTCACACGACGGTAATAAAGGTTGTTATTGTCATTTCGCACACATCCGTCAGTTAAGACGGATTCCGTCCATTTTCCACATTAGTCCGAACCACGAGGGGGTTATGTGGGTATTTTGAAACCACGAGATAGCGATAGGGTGTTATGCCTAACCACAGGGGGGTAAAATGGTATTCGCCCTTTTTTTTAACTTTTGTGGCTTACCGCCACCAGTCAACGACCGTTGACTGCCATCGACCGGCCAGATTTCGGCCAATTTCAGGCCAACTAATCGGAATTCGACTAGCCGGCAGTGGTCGATGGCGGTCCCAAAAAATTAATAAATATTTGAGTATTTTAAAATTTAAACTTTATTTTAAAAATCAATTTTAACACAAAAACCAATAAAAACAAAACTTATCCATCCAAACACTCATTCTCTTCTCAAAAATAAATATTCCTTTCCTAACATGCAACCCGAAACCTCATTTTTCTCATTTATCAAAACAAAACAAGTATCCAAACGGATCCTTAATTTTTTTTATAAAAATAAATAAAAAAACATTTGTTGCATTGCAACTTCCAAATCTCAGGGCTCTTCACTCACCATCAAATATGAATAACCATTTTCCTTTTTTTTCCTTTCCTCCCAGTCTCTCCATTTCTTCCACTCTTCATTTCTCCTTCACTTCACTTCGCGCACACACAAAAATATTTTAATTTTAAATACATTTAGTTGTTAAATAAATTTAACGAACTTTTTTCTAATTAAGTTGCGCCACTACAAATAACCCTCGAAGAAAGTATCCTACACGTTACAAAAATCTGTTTAATATCCACTATTTTCCCAACATATTAAATACACACGAGTAGCAGTACCTGAAAAGAAAAACAAAAATGAAAAGCATGAATAATTACTATGAATACGATGGATATTTCTTGAAGAAATCAATGCTTATTTTGATTTTGAAAATACGGTTCATACAGAATTGCCAGTCTTATTCGTGCATGCAGCCAATCTTTTCTGTTAAGAATTGATGGTGGAAAACGAAAGGTTATTTTAGTGGAAAGTTGCAATGGCGCATGATACACGAAGTTGCATGTAAACAATTAAATAAATTAAAGTAATAATTTGCTCACTTTGTATATATGAATTATGAAGCAAGATTTTTTGACATAAGGGAAAACTACAAAATTACAAAAGAAATTTAGAGAAAAGGAAAAGCATATAGGATGAAATAAATCAAGGCTACTCTTTTAGACTTTTAGTTTATGTTAGTTTTTGCAGCTTCCAAATGAAACCAAATAAATAAATAAATAAATAAATACTGCATATTCTGGTTCTTGCTGTACTTTTCTAAATAGTTCAAACATTAATCATCAATTGACAAAGTGTTACAAAACATTGATGGACATTATTATTTGTAAAGTATAATTTATCTTCAACATTAGTTTTCGATTTTTTTTTGAAAAAAATTGATTGACCATTTCAAAGTTGTAGTTCAGAAGAAAAATCCATATGAAAAACCTCAATTCTGCTTTTAAAAACTTGGAAAAAAAATATAATTTTGATCCCTAAACTTTTAAATAGTGGTACTATTGATTTGTAATGATTCGGTTGATCCAATCTAATCCCCAAGATTTCAATTTATAATCAATATAAAACAATTAATAATTTTTTTTTATTATGTTTATGGACAAAAGTTGTCACGCGTTTAGTACATGTCTATTAATGATTAATTTTCTATTATTTTTTCTAATGAAAAATTAAAATCTTTTTTGTAGACAATAAAAAATAAAATTCTGAAAATAGTCGATTAAGCCACACTATTGAAAATCATGGTGATGACTTTACTTTTATTGTATAGAAAGAAGAATACTGATATATTTTATTAATAAAGAAATCGGTAAGAGATTGACTACTAATGAATATTTGCTAAACTTGCAACAACTTATGTCAATCAATAATATTTATATTGCTCACAAATTAAAATCTTGAAATTAATCATATCGGGTCGGGTCGGATTATACGAAATCATTAAAGATTAAAATTAACATTGTTAAAAACTTTGTGAACTAAAATTGTATTTTCTCCTAAAAACTTAAAATAACTCCAATTTAAGTAAACAGCAAATGGGCATACATGAGTACGTACTTGACTTTGGACTCACAATAGTGTGGGTGTGGGTGGTGGGGGTGCTGGCTTTCTTTCTATATAAATGTGGAGGAGTTGGGCAATATTGTTCATTGACAAATAAAGCAAACTGAGGTTGAAACAAAGGAGCACCACACAAAATATTTTTCCTAGTTCAGATCTCCACAATTTGCTGTGAGCAATCAAGAAAGAATATCCACTAGGAAAATATTCATGGCTGGTCTCCAATACAAATTCTTCCCAACTGATTTCTTGTTTCCTCCTCAAAAATCTTCTGTTACAAAAGACAACAACAATAACTTTCATCATCAACAAGTTCTTTTATCAAGAACAAATGATCATCAAACTCATGAAGATATTGCAAAAGCTACACAGCTCAAAATCAGCACCAACAACATCAAGATTCTGAAATCAATTCCTTCTTCATCATCATCGATGACCTTGGCTCCAATTGATCCTAAGGTAGAGATTAATCAAGATTAAGCATCCCTTTAAGCCAGACTTCATCAAGAACAGATATCCCTGTTTTGAAGAAGAGTTATATATGCAGCTGGAAGAAGGAATAATAATATGTTTTAGATCAATATTGTCATAAACATATATATGTTTTCTAGCCAATTTTAAATAACTGTTTTGTATATGTACAATTAATTACTTTCTGATTTATATATGTTTTCTCACATGCATTCCCCAGTTTCTAACTCTAAATTTATAAGTCGAGAATATGCATACCCTAGGTCTCGAACTCTAAATTTATAGGTTGAGAATATGCATCCCCCAGGTCTCGAACTCTATACTTAGAAGTCGGAAACATGCATTTCTCGTGTCTCGAATTCTAAATTTGGAGGTCGGAACGCTAACTCCATGACCACGATGGTTAGCATTATATTCAACCACAAAACCTAAGATTTGACTACGGATGCACAACTTTTTTGTCACGAGAGCAAAATTTGTCAAAACCATTATATTGATCAACAAATGATAAAGCTAGCATAATGTCAAATTAATTTGTATATAAAAAAAATCTTTTGGGAGGAAAACGTTTGGGGAGGAACAATCTAAATTAAAGACATCCAACACAACGTTAATTTATTTGTGTATCAAAACTTTGTTTAATTTAGTTTGATTCGATTTACTGTTCTAAATGGGATTTTACTTTAAAGTTGTCTTGTTTGCTATGTTTCCATTAATTTTCACGTAGAATTAAATTAGCCCCTACAAGCCACCAATTCAAGAATCAATTTCTTTCTTCATAGGAAATTAATTCATGAATCGATTTGAACACGTTTTGCGCGAGAAGATTTTCTTTGGTAAGTAATTAATTAATTGTGTAACAGTGTGCGTTCTTGTTTTTGTCTATGCCAAATCATGGTCCATCAATTTGAGCTCGTGTTACTCGAGGGAAATGATTGTTGTACTAAACAATGTTAGGGGCCATTGAGCTCAATCCTATAACAACCTGATGTGAACGAGCATTAGTACTCTAAAAATGGAAAAAGTTAACAACTCCCTTGAAATACAAAAACTACTGTAAAATAGGTTTATGATATGTGATGTGTTTCATAAATGAAACGAGTAATTAATGAATTTTGAAATTGTAATTCTAATTTTCTGTTACTTTATTTTATGTTGAAATTGTAATTAAATCCAATTTTATATATGAACACATTTTGTGTGAGACCAGCTGTTAACTTAAAATATGTATAACATTTTTACTTGGAATCAAAATTGCTAAAATAGGTATAATTTTTTTGTTCGGAATCAAAATTGCTATTATGATCATACGTTGAAAGGAAATGACTAGATTTATAAGACTTGAGCCTTGCTTCCTAATTAGGGTTTAGGGTTTTAAGATCAAATTTTTTTGTTTTGACCTCTCTTTTCTTTTTTTTTTATTAAACAATTTTGACTTCTTTTTTTTAAAATTTGATTTTGTTAAAATTTATAGGGTTTTAGTTTACCGATCATTATTATTTAATAATGCATCTTTCTAAATTCTTTAAAATTTGTGTTTCTCAAGAATCTGACCGGTGTTCCAATCTTTAGAAATTCAACAAGATTCCCAATTTGCTCCAAATAACCTGAAACCATGTAAGGAGAGAAGAAGAGTTTAAGAGTAGATTATTGTATATACCAAGTACTAAACTTGCAAGTTTCTACAAAACCCTCTAATTTTATTTCAAGAAAACTTGTGCATTCAATCTTTATGGACATCCATTCAGTGCTGCTGTTGTGTGCACATTTATTCTTTAATTTCCAAGTAAAAGTAGCTTGAAAGATCAAATTTGAAATGGTTAGTAATATCAATCATAAACATTGACTCCACTCATTAATTATGCAAAAATTAATGCAGGCGAAGTTGAAAGAGCAAGAATATTCTTGGATCAAGAATTAAGATTCAATACGGAACAAAACAATGTCACAGTAATGAAATCGGATAGAAGCCCAGATCGTCATCATCAATTTTCTAGTCATATCTTTCGGCCGCGCGCCTTTCTCTATAATATCAAATTAATGCAAAAGAGCAACCACAGCTGGACATAAATGACTTCAACATATCCATATATTCTTATTCTAAAATATATTGTTTATATAATTAAGTTGACTTAATCTATTTTGAATTATGTATGATCATAAAAGAGCCCAAAAATTCACTTCATTTAAATTAATTTGATCTTATTCAATCTATTGAGTATTCTTTTTACTCTTTGAAATTAAATAAAAGGATAGAGAAAACATATACACATGATTCAAGTTGGCTCAAATGTTTGGATAAGTAAAAATTTCAAAAAAATGTCAGTTTCAATGACCTATATCAATGAGCTCTTGGTGAATCATCGGTTTGGGTATGTTGTGACACTTTTGTGTACCACTACATGTGTCAATTAGTTATCTAATTTTTAAAACTAAACTAAAATTCTAATCAAATGATGAGTGAACCTAAGGATAAAGGATTGTAACTGTTATCTTTTTAACACGTGGGGTGGGACACAAAAGTGCGCGATAGATAGTGAAAAATAATAACTTTTCAAAAGATTATATGAATATTCTCTATACTATCCCTTTTTGTTCAAACTCAATGGGAAAAATTTGTAAACTCATAAATTATATAAACATGCTTTATAGAATAACTTCAATTAATTCTTGGAAAATTAAAATTTTGAGAATCATGTGAAGTGAAAATAATTAATGCCAAATTAAATAATATTACAACTTTAAAAAATAATATAGAAATGAAGTCAAATTAAGAAAGAAAAGAGGGCAATTAATTTACATGATCATAAATAATTAAATTGTGTAAGGAATTAACAAACAATATATTGAGGTGAAACATATATATATATATATATATATATATATATATATAATATTCTAAGGACACTTAGGACCGCCACGTTTGGTCTTCCAGTTATTGTAACACGGGCAGAATTGTTTGTTCCCATAAGTGCCTGGAGGCACGCACAAACACTTTGCACAACATTTTTGGCAGAAGAACATGCATGGCTTCTTGAATGCTGTTTTTGAACATCTGTATCCGCATCTTGTGCCGCATTCTGCACCAAATTCAATTTATTATTGAATGTTGATTGATGGTTTGTTGGAACCCAAATTGCACAGCAAGAAATCAAAAATATTATAGCTCTAGAATAAAGGGATTTATCATGAGGCAAAGTTGTAGAAAAGAAACAATAATAGGAGTTCAATTTCCTACCTTGAGGTTGAAGGCTACCAGGAGTTGCTCCGTGCTGATCAATACACAGATAAAATGTAGACACAAGATTATCAATAATGGATGTATAATTACTTAAAAAATTAAGAAATGGAGTCGTAATTTATCAACATTTGTGCTGTTAGATCGATCGATCTCACCGTAGGTAGAAAGCCTAAGGGCTGAGGAGATGGAGATGGAGATGGAGATGGAGATGCAGAGTGCACAACCTTAATCATTGCCTGAAATGATTAAACATGCATGCATGCAAGTATATATATCAACTCAATCAATTTCCTTTTGTACGATGAAAATATATATAATTGTGCTCGAAAAAATGAAGTTTTGTAAAACCATTTAAAACATATGTAATTATCAGCTCAGCTCAGCTCAAGAGGGAATATAGCTTACATGGTTTCTTGATAGAAGTAGAAACAATATCAGAAGATATTGCATTATTACAATGCTTTGCTTCTTTTCCATCTTATTTGTATTATACAGTGAGAAGAGAAAAAAAAAATTGATCTCTTTGTTGAACGTCCTGAGAGAGATCAAACGATCGAGGATATTGATCGAGAAGACAGAATTGTTTGTGAAAATGATGAGTTGCTGCAGTGAATGCAAATGAAATTTATAGACTGCTAGCTATACATTGTGCATGAGTAAACTAAACGGTACTATATAAGACACAGCTTGTGACTCTGCCAATATTGATAGTACTGCACAATTGAAAAACAAATAATGTGTACTTTGCTAATTTCATGCCTTTCAATCACATCACTTTTAGAGGAGGGATATGGAATTACATGCATTTAATCAAGCATGTAAAATGGTGGGCTTTGTTTGATTTCATGGTACAAATTCAAAGTTGTGAGGAAACATTATCTTCTCCAATTTCCAAACCAAACATATTTGTTTTATGAACATTACTCCTAGCTCTTATTTTGAAAGCTTTGTGTAAAATTGGCTATTTTGTGAAACTAGTTTAGGCTAAAAAATCACTTCAATTTTATTCTCTGTTTCGATTTATAAATACAAGCGCGCAATGTATAATTAGCTAAAACTCTATTAATCGATACAAGCGCCATGTATCATTGAATCCTAAGATTTAAGTGTTAAATACTTATAAATTGAAAAATAGATTAAAATAGATAATGTAACAAATAATCCATTAATTGGGCTCAAAATTTTCGTAACTTGATATGAGATTTCTTATGAAGATAATCAGATTAACTAAAGTTCCAGCATGTTTTGGCAATCATTGAACTCCTTATTACTTGCATACATACATTATCCTGAACTTCAAACATGCATCTTACTCCACAAAATCATCAGGGACAACATGAGAGTTAATATGACAATAAAGTGCATGCAAGCACGAGAAGCAAAAGTGTTCAGTGCAGGTCATTTAAGTTAAAACTGGAACTTCACGTTCATTCCAAAACATTGATCAAAATTCCATGGCTCTGAATCTCTGAATCTCTGAAACTCTGATCAGATCATCCATCCATGCATGTGAAACTAACCAGGCTTGACAAGGATATATAGGAAAGTCTTCACATGTGAATTCACATGCATGATGATTAATTCTAGCTTAGCTTTACTACGCTTTTTGCCGCTTTCCTCAATCCCTCAAAGGCAACCAACGACAGCCAAAATCACACACGAGGCATTCCAATTTTGAGACCACAAACTCATTTGCTAATGAGTTAGTTCTTGTCTTCACACACACACACGCAGGTGTCCAGAACTGTAACATGCCCTTTCAATCATTTATCGTATTCTCGTGAACCTTTTACAACTTTAGTACTTCTACACTACTTCAAATGACTTCTTTTTTAATTATTTGTGTTGTTCTTGTCATCATCGTCATCTCCTTCAATCCTTCCAAAGAGGAAAGTAAACAAGAAAACATGTATGTATATACACTCACATTCAAGAATATATAATGTTTATGTGCCTAACACTTTACAAATCTCAACTTCTAAGGGCCGGATTGAGCACTAATGAATATCCTTATGTGGCACAACCTTTTTTTTTATATAAAAGAATCAACAGTGAAACTCCACCTAGCCCTTGATGATTCGAACTTGTGAACCAATTCTTATGTGGCACAACTTATATTTTATATATAAAAGAATCAACAGTGGAACTCTACCTACCCCTTGATGATTTGAATCCGTAAACTATTGGTTTACAGGTAAAGATAAAAATAGTTTACTCACAATCATTTAACTCATGAAGATACTCATGGATGCTCTAAAAGGATTCCGGCTAAATGTGGAGGTGGTGGTCTTCTTCACGATGAAAAGGGAAATCTAATTTTTTCATTTACATGTGATGTTGGATTTTGTTCAAATTTTCAGGTAGAAACTAGAGCAACTTCTACATGGCATTCATTCAGCTCTGTCTATCAAAAGGTATATCATATTTCTATCTAGAATTGGACTCCCTTATTTTGATGCACTATAGGGTAAAACGAAAAAAACTTCGAAGATTGCAAGAGAGACAAAAATGATCCAAGCGGATGTCAAGAAGACTGAACATTGCTCGAGGGAAGCAAATATATCAACGGATTATCTTGCAAATCTTGGAACTTAAATTGAAACAAACATATTCTTTAAAGTTACCTGCCAAGGGATGCAATCAGAGTAAATAGACTAGAATTACACTCTTTTACAAAATGTAAATAATGTAAAGGTGTAATGTTTGTATATTTTGCTAACTAATTCATTGGCACACGTAGCATGTATTTTGTACAATTCATATTTGGATTGAATTTTAAAACAGAAAAAAAAGGAACCATGGGTTCATAATTAGGATTATGTTTTTTTTTTTTTTTGAAAAATGAAAATGGTGGGGGAATTGTTATTTAAATGTTAATTACGCATCTGTTGGAATTAATTTCATAATGGGCTATTACTATTAATTTAATTTTAAGTTAAATGGCAAAAAATAAACTACCCTAAACTATAGTACTCCAGCTGTAATATAGTGCATAGAATTAAAAATTGGGCGAATTTCATTTTACCCCCTATGGTTTGAGCGAGTTCCCTTCCACCACCTGGTAGTTTCAAAATATTCACATAACCCCCTTGTGGTTTAAACTACTGATAACCCCCTTGTCATTTGAACTACTGTGAAAAATTGACGAAATCTGTCTAGGCTGACGGATGTGTATTACATGCACAAGAATATGCGCATAGGAAATAAAAAGTGTTTAAAGTTATTCTTTTATTCCAAAATTACCCTTATTTAGACATAGTAAACCACTCTACTTCCAGGCACCTTAAACTTTTAGATCTGTAACATATCCCAAACCTAGACAAAATCCATATTGAAGATCTTCATATTTACAACCAACTTAGATATTCAGATTTGCAACTCAACTTAGATCTGCAATTCTAGCTCCATACAAAATTCATATTGAAGATCTCAAATCAATATCCATAAGGCAAGGGTATAAAAACGCTGAAGAAATTGAAATTGTCTTGAAAACATTTGAAGAAATCCACATCTTTGGCAAAAAAGAATGAGTATCCTTGTGGATGAACTGGAGAAACCTGGATTCCAAGCAAAATAAAAAATGTCATCATCAAGGGAAGGAAGTGGCGTATGAGTATAAGGTACAGGTTATGCCTATAGTCTTGTTGCTAAAGCAAGGGAAGGAAATGGAAAGGGTGATCGGATCTAAGAAAGTTGAGTTGGAGAAGAATATTCTCAAACACAAAGAAGCCCATAAATTTGCTACCTGATTTATGAGATTTCTTTAATTTTTTTATTATTGGCATATGGAATTTGTCGTTATTTAATATTGCACCCAATCGACAATAATGAATTTTGGATTTAGATGTGATTGTGGTGGGCACAACCTTATTTGGTGGTTGTATTGGATATCTCCATGGTGACGCGACAGCGACAAAATTGATCTGCAAAGAATTCATCCGTGAAGAAATTTATCCATGAAGAAATCAATCGATGAGGCTTCATGTTCTAATATGTCAAGAAATCGAGAGGAAATTCATCTATGAGTGAGTCTTCATGTTCTGATATGTGAAGAAATTGATCCATGAAGAAATCATGCAATGTTCCGATGAGGTTTCCTACTTCACTTGCAGTTTGAAATTCAAAAATATACAACCCAAAAATTGTATTATCCATTCCTCTCTTGCTACGTAGAATAAGAATTGGCTTTTGTCTCAAATTTTCACAGTAAGTTGTTTAATATTTTGTTGTTTTGAAAATTATGTTTGGCAGATAATTGTGAAAAATTATCGTAAGAATTGGATTGTTCAAAATTATGGATAGACTGGGTTGTTTGAAAATGATGTTTAGTAGATAATTGTAAAAAATTATGGAAGAATTGGATTATTTGACGGATAATTGTTAAAATTATGGATAAGTGGGAATTGGATTATTTGGTGGATAATTGTTAAAATTATGGATACGTAAGAATTGATTTGTTCAAAATTATGGAAAGATTTGGTTGTTTGAAAATTATGTTTGGTAGATAATTGTAAAAAAATATGGAAGAATTGGATTGTTTAAAATTATGGATAATTTTTCTCCTTTTGTGTGAAACAATAAAAACAAGAGTCTAACAAAAATTAAATGATGATGTCTGAAAAGTGCAATGTTTGACTATTTTAATTAAGGGTGTTGTGGTAATTTCGCTCGCTTCTTTAGATGGATTCACAATAGTTCAAAACACAATGGCGTTATGTGGACATTTTGAAATTACGAGAGGGTGAAAGGGAACTCGCTCAAACCATATGGGGTAAAGTGAAATTCGCCCTAAAAATTTAAGCATTACTTTATCTCCTTTAGTATTAATCTTTTGCAAATTAAGTACAGTAATTTCTTTACCGTTAGTGAAAAATAAATTTTTTAGACCAATGTAATTATCTTTTAAGTAAAATTTCTCTCTTCCTTCCATTGATATACTACTTTAGCCCTAAGTCAATCAAAAAAATTAGAAAGATTTCGTTAAAAAACAACAACATGCAGAGGACTAGCTACTTTCCTAAAAAAGTTAGTTGTAATAACAATTCTACATTTAAGGCTGATTTGGATAAATTATTTTTTTTATTTTTGAAAGGATTTTTTTCTTAAAGTTTTGTTATAAAAAATAAATAGTTTCAAGTGTTTGAATTGATCAATTTATTTTAAGAGAAAATTATGTTGAAAATTTTTTTGTTATTAAAATTTAAAATTTAATAAAAATTTGGCGGATCTCACTAGGGATCGAACTGTAAGACAGTAGTAGGGCACTTAATTTTTATTTATTAATAAACTAGAAAACGTAAAAATACTATAAAAAATAATTACTATAATATTATTTTTTATTTTAATAATTATTATAAAAAAAAATAGACAGAGCAAACTAACTAAATTAGATTAGTGTAGCCCAAAAATGGTAAAAAGGGCTAAACCATGCATAAACGTTGCCTTACTATATTCTACCAAAAATGTTAAAAAAAAAAAAAACACTATGTTTACTGAGAAGTGCGGAACAAAACAATTTATTAAAATATAAAAGGACAAAAGCAAGACGAAATCAAAATTTGAGGACCAATTTGATAATAACATCAAATAATCCTAAAAATAATCAAACATATATATCCGTGGTAGGATTAGGATAGTCGGCCAATCCAATTCCTTTCCAAGAAAGGAAACTTGAGAAGCAAACAATCCACCCTATGCCTATATATATACATATACCATCAAATATTTGCAAGATCCGAATACCATTAATGTTACAATACAATAGATCATTCTATAGTTTTTGTGTTTTTCTTTTCTGGGTTTTTAGGTTAATACTAATGGCGATCACGATGGAAATTGATTATGATCATGATGATTGTGAATGGGGGAATATTAATAATGCTACGAGTAATAAGTTGAAGATGGTGACTGGATCATTCTATATACCCAAGTATGACGAATCAAAACCCTTAGGAGAAGATGCCCTCTTCATCAGTGAAGATGAACAGACCATAGGTTTGGCTGATGGTGTGGGAGGTTGGTCCAAGAAAGGCATTGATGCTGGTGAATACGCTCGTGAGTTGATGAAGAATGCAGAGAAATCCATTCATGAACAAGCTATGGAATATGGTAGTGATGACGTGCATCCCAAGCAAGCGTTGCATGAAGCATTCTTGAATACCAAGGCAAAAGGCTCATCCACTGCTTGCATTATAACACTAAAGGGAGATTATTTGAGTGCTGTAAACTTGGGAGATAGTGGTTTTATGGTTATAAGGAATGGTAAAGTTGATTTTCAGACATACCCACAGCAGTCTCAGTTTAATAAGCCGTATCAAATGGGACCCGAATCGAAGAAGAAGCCGGATGATGCTCAAGAATTTATGATTGATGTGGAACAAGGTGATGTTGTTGTTGCAGGAACTGATGGTTTGTTTGATAATTTGTTTCCACGCGAGATTGAGTTTATCGTCAGATTTGGTCTGAGAGAATCATTCGCCGGCCGTGATGGCTAATTGCATCGCACAACTTGCCAGAGCAAAATCCGAAAGCAAGGAGTTCATCACTCCCTTCAGTAAATCTGCAGTTGCAGCAGGACGATTTGAGCCAGATTTTAAGGGAGGGAAGTATGATGATGTTTCTGTCATTGTTGCCTTCATCCAATAGATGACAGATACCATAGGAAGTGGAGGATTAGTAGTACTAATATTATTGCTTCGTATTCACTAATTCTGCATATTATGTAAATTCTTTCCATGCATATGTTCCGATTGACATTTGACAGACATCCATTCATTGTAAATATTGCAATTGTAACGAACTTAAACATAGATTTCTGTCAAGTTCTTGTACAGAGAGTTCTCAGTTACTCATTCTTCTGTCCCTTTAATTATAAGACAATTCTGCTGCTAAAATAAGCATAGAAATATGATAGTGTTTCAGCAGAAAGGAAAAAACAGTGGTAAAAAAGAAATTTTCATGAGAACGATCCATTCGCTAGGGATTCCTAATGAACCCAGATCAATCTTACTTTTACCAAACAGTTTGATTAATGAAAGGAACATATTCATCGCAAAAACATCCCAATTTCACATTTTGAATCATGATGTATATGGGGTTCCATCATGAACACTTGTAATCAAGAAAATGGAACGAGTGCAAGCTTTGGAGTTGCATTAATCATTCTGCACAGTATAATTTACATTAACAAATAGTTGCCCACCTATCTAAAATGCAACAAAATCAAAAATTCAGTGGCAACATGGCCAAAAAGATGAGTTTGTCATTTGCTCACACATAGTGGTAATGAAGTGTCAGTCATTAGCAAGTAGAAAGAAAGTCAATTTTCTGTGCACGAAAGGACTGCTTCATAGCAAAGGTGCCAGTATTCTCTGTAAGGAACAGCCATCCATGGCAATCTTGAAGGGAGAACAATACCCAGCACAGATGGAATCCTGCAGTGAGGGAGAGGGAGAAATGGAATGCACAAAGCAATCAGCAATAAGCAAAAAACTAATTTAGATGATAAAGAACCAGGATAAAAAGGATTCAGAGGTTTGGAGATTGGTAAGTTGACAAGACAAAGAGAAACTATGCAGTCGTAAAGGTAACCTGCCTTGTTCCCGTGAGAACTCCATAAGCCAAAGAGCCAATGGCAGACCTAGATACTGCTGAATAAATATCTCTATAGTTTGACCAGACTACTTCACCTGAAATATATAATTTCACCAGTTAGCTGGCACATTGCAAAACCACAAATGGTAAAATTGTTCCACAGCTTTTCAACCAAATTGTTAGAGCAAATGCAACACCCGAGTAAATACTTCAAATTTCAACAAAACGGTCATGATTTCCAACAATAATGCCCAAAGTTTTAGATAAATCCAATTGCTAAGATGATGGAAACAATCTCAGAGGAAATTTCTGTAAACAAATCCAAAATTTCAGAGTTGATACTCAGTGTCTTACCTAAGTTCAAATAGTTGCTGTGCAGAACTGTAACTAAAACACTATTGTTTTGGATTTTCTGTGCCTCGTTTGATGATGAGTCATCTGAATCAACAGGTTTAACCTCCAAAGAACCAGAAGTGCTAGATCGAGAAGCTACTATCTCAAACCATATCCCTGCGGGAAATCTTCCCTTCCTTATCAACCAAAGGAAAACTCTGTTATATGGGGTAGCATGAATAACAGATATGCTGACCTCAATCACTACACAGATACAACTGATGAAGGTGTTCATAATGGCAAAGAATGTATAGAACACAGACGTGGTTGGCAGCAGAAGTAACAGCGGCGCAAAAAGAAGAGAGCCAACAATATGTTGCTCCACAGTGTAATCATAGCTATCTAATCTCAGGCGAAGAGGATTCCACTTCCTTCCCCTGCAATCAGTTCAGCAATCAAATGAAAAATTCAAATCATCACCAAATTTGCATAACACGTAACTTTATTGAAGTCCTATCACTCAATTTGCTTAACGCGAAGGAGGAAATATTGTCAATGACACTTTCTTTCTACTGATTACGAAGAGAAGAACTGTAGTAAACACACTTCTATTGAGTAAAGAGTCCTGGTTAATAAACAGCGTATGCATACTGTAATGCTATATTTTGTATTCTAAGCCCTTTATGCATTGTAAAAGGTTCAATCTCAAGGAGAGATCATTTGACCTCTTGCAAAATGACAAGGGAACCAAAATTTGACTTGATTGATTAACTGCATCAATGCCCTATGCAGCCAAAACGATTCAGTTTGGCCTTTAGCCTTGGATATATGTTCTTCATTTGGGAGTTATTACAAATATATCACAAGCTATTAATTTGGGTGACTACTGAAAAACTTAAAATGAAAGTTACAATCATTAGTAGGCAACCAAAATGAATCTTTTCAAAAACTTAAAATGAATCTTTTCAAAGAAAGGAAACATCAAAGATAATTTCCATTTGCCACTAAAATAGTATCCTGAACACTTATAGGGTTTGCATCGACTTAAATAATTGCTCCAATCCCTGATACCAAAGCTGCCACTACAGTTTGGGATTTTTTTTTTTTTTTTGGCAAATAAATCACAAGCTAAAGAACTCAATACTTCTTGATCAGCTTAATATGCAACAAATTAGTAGGTGATCCAAATGAATAATAACCCAGCTATATAGAGACTTCAAGTGCAGAAGGGGCGGGGTTGAATAATGGGCATCATCCTACTGCCACTGAAATTGTATCCTCTACATTATGAACTTTTAGCAACTTCCATTGTTTCCCTCCCTCACCCATAAAACTATAACAGATTACTCTTAACTTTTCCACTATATGATACAAAGGAACAAGGTAAGAGGCTTTCTACTGCCTGTTCAACTTACCAAATAACGAACTAAATAATTATTTTTTACAATGTATTCTGAAGTGCATTATAGTGGAAAGATATCATAAGAAAAGATATGTTACATTTAAATGTATATGAGAAAATGAGTTTAGACTGAACAATGGCAAAGTGGGATCCATAAAGCTGACCCCCCACTTAGTGGGATAAAGGATTAGTTGTTGTTGTTGTTGTTGTTGCTGTTATTGTTGTATTCTGAAGTGCATTACCTGAAAAGACGCCATAAAGCTGCCAAAGCCAGTATCTGCTGTGAATAGATAAGGGAGAGTAACCAATGAAGGCTAAAGACGTGTCTTGTCACAAGTAAAATCAAGTCAATGATCACCGCAGCAGCTGCTGTGAAACCAAATAGAGACCCAGAGATGGCAATGACTTTTGCAATTGGAACAAATAGAAAACCCATCAATGACCACAGAGTAGACCAAATTTGAATATTATTCAGAGATACCATGCCAAGTACTCTAGCCAGCTCAGTGTTCAATTTGAAACCTGCTGGGTTTCCCATCAGCCACACACATCCATTGCGCAGTAAATGGTTAGTGACATCACCAGCAAAGTTTGCAATGCATAGGCAAGCAGGTTCAGCTTGAAACCATAATGCAATGCCAAACAAGTTTCCTAAAAAACAATCAACCAATAGACATGACCACATGGAATGCCTACGTAATGCCACTTTCTCTGCATATTCAACACATGATTGAGACCTGTAGCAAAATCCAAAATAAATAGGAAATGATAAATTGAACAGGGCATCTCGAAGTTCATAGTAACACGTGATAACTAATATATCAACAAAGTCAAAAATACTGTTTCACTCCTTGGGCGACGGACCTGGATGAAGTGAAGATGAAGCTTGTAATGAAACAATTCACGAAGTTGTAATTGCAATTTAACTTTTGCATCCCCTTTGTGTTTTTATCCAGTACTAGATGTTCCTAAGAAATTCATTGTTATTAATTCGATTGCGTTTTCCATAAAATTCTCCGTCATTCTGTTATTCATTCCTACTCTTTGCATGTAACTCTGCATCTACTTTCAATTTCTTTTTGGAGAATTTGTTGGGGTGTGTGTAAGATTGTTTGTTTTTTGGTCATTTTCATTACTTTCCAGTTTCTTCTGTTAATTTCAATTCAATACTTCAATCTCTCTATGTTCAAGATTATCTCCTATGTGCGTGTCATGACATGCATGCATATCTTTTAACAGTCAGGATCACTATTTGAGAACATGAACAGGCTCTTAAAATAGTAAACCCCTTTACTCAGACATGAGGTGACTACCTAAGATGATACCAAAAAATTTCTCTTTTTTGTAACAAAATATCAAGCTAACAAACAATTAAAGGTGGCAACATGATAAATAACTTGTTTTGGGTTGAGAGATCATGAAGCCACTCAAGATCAGTAACTTTATATGTAAGATTGAGATGAAATCTGAGATCAGCACATTAGATGCTTTACTGATCAGCCAAAAACCTGATTACAAAGTCCCCTCCAACCTCAGTTAGAATAAGGTTGCATAGACATAATTATAAGCAAATTCTTAGAATCGTTTATCCCCAACTACATCTGCCAAAATATAAATCTTACTAAATGTTGAAGCAGGTAACAAAATATAACCCGAAGCAAATAATAAAATATGTTGCAATCTTGATGGAAAGAACAGAAATCATAAGAAAAAGAAAGGAAAAAGGAAATTTCGACTTTAACAAGAAGCTGAAGCTTCAACGAATTAATAATTTTCTTAAACAAGACAAAACTTGTCAACAAAAAAAAAGGATAAAAAATTAGAGAATCAAGTTAATAAGGAAACCAAAATACTTCATTACCTGAAACCATGATTTTGGAGTAAGATAGGCCAGTAAAGGAACTGGCAGCAACGCAGCTCAATACTTGCCCGTGTATTGTTGAATAGATTTGTTAATATAACATATACGCCTAAACTTGATACATAACTCAAAAGGAGATGGAAAGACTGAAGAATGATATAAAGGAAAGTTGCAAGTGAAGCCACAAATGCAGCAACAAATTTCCATGTAAAGGTGGAAAACCTGAAAAGTAAGCGAACTGCTATTATAACCAACTGTAGAGAGACAAAAGGATCAATCCCATCCAGACACATAAAGACATAGAAGACATTACCTCCATAAAAACTTGAAGGAAATAGGGGATCTTTTCACAAGTAGATGTTTCTCTGAAATAATCTTGGCAGCATTAACACTGTTAATAGCCAGAAGCACAGCATCCTATTTGCATAAAAGGAACAAATTAAAGAATGACCAAAAACATAGTTCAGAAGACAAAAGATCATAGCTTTCAGGTTTACCAACTAGATAAACAATATTACCAAATCAAGGTGAGGCTGCTTCCACTTAAGGTCTTGAAACCACTGGGGTTTCTTGGTAGAAGATCTCATTTTCGCAAACAAACTCTGGGAACCCAGTGAATAATGGTGGTTACCACATTTAGGGACTTCATAAATTATAACCTAAACAAAGAGCACAAAAAAGAAGAGATAAATTACCACAGGAACAAAGTAAACAAAGGCCAAAAGAATGCAGTATAAGTGAGTATTGACTTACATACGTGGAGATCTAAACGAGACATGATTTTTCCATTCCAGTGCAGGTGATGCAATTCTGGAATACGCTGCGATTTACAACTACTCGTTTCAGAATAACCATAAAAAAGCCGGAACAATAGGCTATTTTCTACAGAAGCCAGCTTTAACTGTTGCAATAACCCATCAACTTTGCAGCATCCACAGTCAAGTCTTTTATTCTTACTCCAAACTGAACTTTGGCCACCTTGGACATAGGTCCCATGATCAGTTGAGTTGATATGCTTACCTCTTTCACTCATAGCAGCTTGTGATACGCCATTGCCGCTTAAATCTTCTGCACAATAACCCAGCAAAGACAACTTACACTTATCTTGAAGAGATAGAGACATTTTTCCATCTGCATGATGAAGAATTTCCTGTGTAATAGAAACAGGCTTAGTTATGAAAATTTCCTTGTACAAAAAAAAGTTACATCCACAACAACCAGTATAATAAAATTTTTCATCCCATTTAAGACTTCAAATAAACATAAAGATGATTACATATGAAAACATTAGATTCATTATCCAAAAAGCTCACTTATTTGCCCTTTGCTGAAACTACAACTGGGCAGGCATATAACGACAGCATCTCTTCAGAATTTTTGTCAAATTAGTAACAAATTGATTAGCTCATACACCGTGCAACTTCTAGAGAGCAATTGCACCACAATCTTGCACAAATTTCCAACCAAAAGTTAACCACAGCAAAAATCAAAACACAGGACTGAAAATCAAATCAGGTTCATGTCAAGGAATGTTAGATGCTTATTATAATTTAACAAACAGGTCTTGTTGTATAACAAATAAATGTTAAAACATCAAAAGACTAAATTAAAATTTGGAAGAACTGACAATAAGCCCTTCAAACATACTCTTTTCTACTTCAACAAAGATGCTTACACAACCACCATTGACAAAGACGTCATTCGGACACAACTACTACCAACCTTCTGCATTAATTGTTCTCTACTTCCAATTATGATCACCAAAACCCAATGCAATCAAGAAATTTTCTTAATCTGTCTCAATAGAGTATTCTTTAGAGAACAAGCCCAACTTAAACTAACTCAAATAAGAGAACATTAACTGAGAACTAAAATGGCAATCAGGATTCATAGTAGTCTATCAAGTATTTCGTCATGAGCGAATAACGAACAGCCTTATCCATGTTACATGAGACTCTCAGTACTTTTGTAGTGATTAATGCCAACAAGCAACTAGAAAACAAAAGACCCCCTTATTGAAACTTTAAAGACCATAAGACTACCCTAACAAATCTTAAGCAAATTGAGCCTAAACCAACGGGCCACAACTACATCTTTAACCTATGGAGAACGCGCACAATAAACGGAACTCAGAGCATGCAGAATCTTCCAATAGAGGCATAAAAACTGCATATCACAGTGGTAACTGGTAAAGTAGGACCTTAATCTACAATTAATTGTAATGAAACAATGAACCCATTAATTCAAACAACAAATAAAGGTGAACCCATTTCAAATCAACCACAAATGAAGCTAAATGAGCTCGGAAAACTAAATAAATCAGTAAAATCTCAAAAGGGTCATCCCATTTCTGAAAGCTAATAACTGTACCTGAAGATTCAAAGAAGAAAGTGCAGATTCCTCAAGAGCAAAAGCTATAACGATATCAACAGAGGACTGAGAAGAGGATTCAGAGAAAATGGACCAACCAAAGAAGAAAGTAAAGGAATGGGAACGGGGTTGAAGGGTTGAGCAGAGATGGGTTGGCCACCATAGCCTACATTGCATTGCTTTTGTACCCATAATCTACTCAAAACATCATCATCATCATCATCTCATTTTTTCCAAGGAATATAGCCTATTGAACGATGGAAGGAACAAAAGTAAGCAAATTTTGGGTGTGCCGTAGAGGGTTTAAGAATGCAGGCGGAGATACACAGATGATCAATCACAGTTAATTACACAACTTATTTGGCCCAAAGTCAATAAATATTTAGGGTTGTGCCCATCAAAAATAGCCAGTATAACATATTTGGCCCAAGATTTTTGTTTCTTGTCATGGCTTATTTACAAAAAAAAATATTACAAAAAAATAAAGAAATTAAAGAAATATTTTTTTAATTAACCTATCACAAATAGGAGAGTCACAATTTCAAATTACGACTTCAATAGTAAGTAATGAAAAAAATGCTCACTCAAATGAGTAGCAAATAAATATAATTGGATTATTGTCTTTTGTTTTATAAGAGATTTAAATACATAAACTTAATTGTCAATAAAACGATGACGTAATATACAATTCTAATGCTACTAAAAAGTATAGAAATAATTTCTTATGATTTACATATTACATTAATTCAAAATAAGTATCATAGTATAGTTTACTTATATATGCATTATTATTCTTGTGGTAATAATACTAATTCATTCTGCTATTAATATTATTAATATGACAATAGTTTTAGTATTCTATATTTTAAAATGAGTTTTTTTATCAGTGTTTGTAGAATAACTTGTTGATGAAAAGTTTGGTCCATTTCATGTAATCTCAATTGAGTAATAATTGTTTGAAAAATAATGCAATAGTAAATGCTTCTTAATTTGCAAACATGTTTTTGAGCTTTATTGTACAATCCTTAAATTGGGCACGGACATATAGTTCTTTTCCTATCCACCCCTAGAAAATAAATTCTTTTCAATTGGGCACATCCAATTTTGCAAACTCTCTAGGCAAAATAGCAAATTATCTGGGAAGAAAAGGAAACGCAGCCCGAATTGCCAGCGCATATGGATATTCTGATTTTTAGGAGGGAAAATAACGAACCCATATGTAACTTCAAGAATTTAGACCAAAACTAATACACACAGCACTCAAGAAAATGTCAGCAGCATTTGTATATGCATCAGCCTTAACTTCAGTAGTCTCTGATGTCAATATTAAATCAAATTATCCAAAGGGTTTTGCAGGACCTCAGCTATTCACAGGTATGTCTACTCTTTTTTTCTCTGAATTTTTGGTTAATTCCTGCAGTTTTTCGTTTATTAGTCAAAACCCACTAGTAAAAATGACTTTTTTACAGGACTGAATAAGAAATTACTGAGTAAGAATAGCTGCCATGTTAGGTGTAGTCAATCAACAATCAAGAAAATACAGACAGATAGTGGAAAAGGTAAAAGGAAAGGTGTTGGGAGGTTGATTTTGAGTGAGGGAAGAGATGAGGATGGGCCTATTTGCCCTGGTTGTGGAGTTTTCATGCAAGATAAGGACCCTAATCTTCCCGGTTTTTTTAAGGAAAGGAAGGTGGAAGATAGTGAAATTGTGGAGGATGAGAGTGAGGAGGATTTTGATAGTTTGATGGATGATGAGTTTCAGGATTTTGATGAGGATGATGAGGATTTTGATGATGATTTTGATGATGACATTGAAGGGAAATTAAAAGGAAATTATGGGCTTTTTACAAAATTTGTGGGTGCAGATGGGGTTGAATGGAATTTAGAGGAATTGGAAGCTGAGTTTGAGAAAGAAGATGATGATTTAAAGGAGTTGGACGGGTTTGGTCCTGCTGGTGTTGGATATGGTAACATTACAGAAGAGATGATGGATAAGGGGAAGAAGAGAACATTGTCAAAATCAGAGAGGAAAAGGCTGACTAGAGAAGCTCAGAGTGAAAAAGAGGAGGTGACTGTATGTGCACGATGTCATTCCTTGAGGAATTATGGGCAGGTAAAGAACCAAACAGCTGAGAATTTAATACCGGATTTTGATTTCGATAGGTTGATATATACGAGGTTGATGAAACCTACAGGTGTTGCTGATTCTACTGTTGTGGTTATGGTGGTCGATTGTGTTGATTTTGATGCTTCCTTCCCTAAACGAGCAGCCAAGTCTTTGTTTAAGGCTCTTGAAGTAAGTAAAGAAGGTTCCAAGCTTGATAAGAGGCTGCCAAAGCTTGTTTTGGTGGCTACAAAAGTTGATCTTCTTCCATCACAGATTTCGCCTGCAAGGTTGGATAGGTGGGTCCGCCATCGAGCTAAGGCTAATGGAGCACCTAAGCTCAGTGGGGTATATCTGGTTAGTGCTCGTAAGGACCTGGGAGTGAAGAACTTGCTGGCATTTATTAAGGAGTCGGCTGGGCCTCGAGGAAATGTCTGGGTCATTGGAGCTCAGAATGCAGGTAAGTCCACATTGATCAATGCATTTGCCAGAAAAGAACGAGCAAATGTCTCAAAGCTTACTGAAGCTGCTGTCCCTGGGACGACACTTGGGATATTGAGGATTGGAGGGATACTATCTGCTAAGGCAAAAATGTATGATACCCCAGGCCTCTTACATCCATATCTGATGTCCATGCGATTAAACAGGGAGGAGCAAAAAATGGTTGAGATACGAAAGGAGCTACAACCTCGAACCTATCGAGTCAAGGCAAGTGATATGTATTTTTTTTTTTAACTATATGCATATCAGGGCCTGTTAGATTTCTGTTTCTGATTCCATCTAATTTGTTTATTGGGAATAACATGTTTGAAGTTTGTAGTTAGGAATGAGAACCTCATTCTTGTCCCTAAATGTCAGATGAAGTTGACTGATCATGGCACGTGGACATAAGTCTGAACTGTGGTTGCTCAGCATACTTACTAAGTTGAATCTATTAAATTAGATTATGGAGAACTGATAATTGAATTTTGCTGAGGTCTGCATTATTTTCTTTCTGATACAGTCTAATTTGCTCTTGCTATGGTAGTTGTCCAAAATTTAGTATCAAGAATGGAGTATGGTTAACATTTTGTTTGTCCGTGAGAGCCTTATTTCTTCTCAGTCAGATCTTCCACCCAATAACAGTAGTTTCTTGTTACTTTTGCATCACTTGTAGAACCTGTCACTAGGAAGGCTGCTTTAATGATCCCAGCTGGAGAAGAGAGAATGGCATATAGTCCTTGTCAATATAAGAGTTCCTTTCTTAGTTGCATGTATCAGTTGGTTTTTTGTTCTACCTTTTTGGTTTCATTTTTCCAGCTTTAGAAAAGGCTTCCTTTTGGAATTTCCTTTAATCTTATTCTGCATTGATCTGTAGTTCTTTTGTTGTTACTCTGATTATGCCAAATAGAATATAGAAATGCCAGGGCGTAAATATTTGTTTATTTTTTAGGTTGTTTTCTAGCAGCAACTCCCTTCTATTGTATCTAATGCAGAGTGCTGAATTTTCTCAGCCAGGTCAGAGTATACACGTAGGTGGCCTAGCAAGACTGGATCTTAATCAGGCTTCTGTGGAGACGATCTATGTTACTGTCTGGGCATCCTCGAACATTTCTCTGCATTTAGGAAAGATTGAAAACGCTGATGAGATCAAGAACAAGCATGAGGGAGTTAGATTACAAGTAAGACACCACCTTAAACATTTGTTGTTGTGATGCAGTCTCGTTATCTGCTATTATACACTTAAATAATGATGAGTCGTCTAAAATTAACTTTGAAACGGTGAGCTTTTTTTGGAAGAAATTGAGTATAACCTACTTCCTTCTTCATTTTCAGCCCCCCATTGGTGTTGACCAAGTACCTCAGTTGGGTAACTGGGTAAAGAAAGAAGTAAAAGCATCTGGAACAAGCTGGGATGCGAATGGTATCGATGTTGCTGTGGCTGGTTTAGGTTGGTTCTCTCTTGGTTTGAAAGGTGAAGCAAGTTTAACACTGTGGACATATGATGGCATCGAGATCACTTTGCGAGAACCTTTGGTGCTTGATAGGGCCCGATTTCTTGAGAGACCTGGGTTTTGGCTATCAAAGGCTATATCAGATGCAGTTGGCAAGCAGTCTAAGGTAGAAGCTGAAATGAAGAAAAAGCTTCAGGAAACAAGCACATGATATCTTTCATGGGTATTTGCCATAAGAATGTCGCTTCTGCCACTTCGCCGTTGGGAATAAATATTTCAGAAGAGCAAGTGGAAAGTTTGAGTCAGCAAGACATTGCCAGAACTGAAAACAAAGTTTCGTAGTTATTGGAAAACAAGATTCTTAATCCTGGCAGCATCAAGTAGTTCCAGTGCAGCACAACCAACTTCCTGGCTAAAAGTTCCCTAGCAACTTATGGATCAAATGACTGGCAGTCAGAAGTTGAGCACATGTTTCAGCAGCAGTTGTTTCAAATGGTACTTTAGCATTGGCCGATCCCAATGGAAACTCACCTTTAAGATTCGACTGCAGCACATTTTAGACTCTCATCATATTGGAACTTATACGCCTCTCTAGAATCACAGTCTATTAGATATATTACATATAAACTATATATAGTTTGCTGCAATCACAGGAGGATGCAGTTATTCTACATGGATTAGTGCGGGATTTTTACATTGTTGTTTCAAGGAATGGATTGCAATTGATTTTGTTTCACTGTCTATTCAAAGAATGGATTGCAATTGATTTTGTTACAGTGTGATTCCATGTTGGTCCTATGAACCAATTTAACTAATGATTCAGCCACCTGAAGACGTCAAGGCAAGAATGCCAGGCCAGGCCAAAGCTATACTAACCAGTAACCTTCCTATTCAGAATTGGCACAATGCTTGAATAGAAAATACTTTGAACTCAACCAAATGTACCCCTTCCCACCTAGTTACATATACCATTAAGGAAAACCACACAAAAGAACAAGTTGGCTACAATAGCAATGTAAACTAAAAAGCAAGCACATCAATACACGACCAGCTATCCTGGAAATGTTGAAAGAAAGACAAGTGAAACGGCTTTTTCAATTTTTTTAACCTTTGAAGTTTGAATTCTACATTTTTTTTTCACATTTTCCTGCTTGTGGTTACACTGAACAAAAGACTGTCAGAATATGAACAAGGCTAGATACAGGAATTACAACCTTGTTCTATACAGAAGTTACATGAAAGAGGGAACGCCTTTCAGCGGCTAACTGCAGAGACTAGGACCTAAAAAGCTAATTATTCAGCGAGGCTGCTGGATGCGACGAGGGCTGCATTTTGGGCTGACGTGCTTTGATGGCTTCCCCTGGAACTTGCCTTGCTCTGCTTGGTACTTAGGCCCTTTCTCCAGTGGTAAGTAAAGACTCTTGATCAATGTCTCCCTTGAAAAACCTGTCATACAAATCAAGATGGTCAAAGAGGCATACTGCAATACAACACCACATTAAAAGGAAAAGTTAAACGGACAAATTGTAGCTCTGTATTCACTCTCTTATCCGAAGCATAAAATTCATACCATTTGCAGGCACTCCCTTGACAGCGGGGAAGGAGGACACATGTTCCATTCCGGCTTCAGAGGAGCGGAGGAATTCCTCAAACTGAGCTTCCATGTTCAGGTCCTCCTCATCCATGCCAAGATCAATAGTATCAGGCAGCAAATCAACAACATCAGCTTCTCCAAACCCATCTTCTTCGTAGCCCAAGAAATCTTCGCCTTGGTGCTGACTGAGCCAATAGTCATGGAACCAAGTGGAAGTAGTCACCAAGTTCCACCATTCTGGTGAGAAATCCTCCACTTGGCGCATTGATGCAGGAATGTACAACGGTGCATTTGGATTCAGAGTAGACCTTCCTCCAGATACCAATGCCATTTTTAGCTTTCAATATCCAATTTCTTAATTTCCCCAAAGAACCTGATGCAACAAAATACAATTTTGATAAGAAAGGCTATTAAAGAATGATCAAGCTAACTAAATAGCTGGCCATAGAAGGAACAAAAAGGACTTCAAAGATTCAAATACAGTCAATATCCAATTGCCTAATTCATCAATTACACAGTTTAAACATGCATAAAGGCTATACATAATGCAATCCACCAGAAACAGCAACTATCTTCAAACAAAATTTAAAACAAAGAAAGAGATTCTAAACATATCACAAGTCAATTCAGTCACTCATAGTGAGTCAAACATGATCACCATAGTCACCTAGAAATGAAGAACACAAATTTTACTAATACAAAGTGCATCAAAACAACTTAGAAACGAAGAACACAAATTTTGCTAATACAAAGTGTATCAAAACAACTAAAATCAACTGTGGCTGCAAAAGCAACGATCTTTAACCAATCAAAGTCATCGCACATACGCGCACACTTAAAGAGGAAAAAAAAATTGATAGCAAATCTAGTCATCAGAAACAACATAAGATATAATTCCGACTTTCGATCACCAACACCTCAAACAAAACACTACAAGAACGAAAATCCTTTCAATGAAAACACATCAATACTATGATCTAATGATATTACCTCCATAATTTACATCGAGAGGAATATCAAATACAATTAACTATTCCCTAAAACATCACGAATTCAAACATTTATCACTAGTAATCCATCATTTCAACCGTTTCTCAGCTAATCAACTTATCTTAATTCGTACAGTCATCCAAAATTCAAACTCTTTGACGAAAATCCATCAAACAAAACACTACAAGAACGAAAATCCTTTCAATGAAAACACATCAATACTATGATCTAATGATATTACCTCCATAATTTACATCGAGAGGAATATCAAATACAATTAACTATTCCCTAAAACATCACGAATTCAAACATTTATCACTAGTAATCCATCATTTCAACCGTTTCTCAGCTAATCAACTTATCTTAATTCGTACAGTCATCCAAAATTCAAACTTTTTGACATCAGTTGACTATATCATTTCCAATTTTTTACGTTAAAAAAAAGTCAAAACAAAATAGCAAATTCTTCACAGTTGATCAGATCTACAACACAGGAACTACAAATTCAAATAAAACAACTCAAAATAGTGTAAAATTATTAACTGAAATTCTACACACACTCACACACTGCGACGGTACCTTCGATGCAAAATATCTCTTTTCACACCCGATAGATAGAAACTCCAATGAGCGTATGACGATTTTTCCGCTAAAGACCGACTTATTTATAGGCCGCCTTGGATCCGAGCCTAGAAGGTTCGTTTACCGCAGCAGAGGGTCGTGGTAGGCCAAACCAGCCCACTGATTGACTCTCCACTCTCCAGAAGCATCACTGTGTCAAATAAAGTGTGAAAAAACAATTATATTTTATTCCAAACCCGCATTGATAGATTGTACTTTATGCCTCAAAAGATGTACATCTCGCTTTACGGGTTGCAGGCCCGTCAGCAGCCATTGGCGGTAAGTATTAATAAGACGTGGATGATTATTTGATTGCTTCATTTTTGGGACCCACCACGCATGTTGCTTTTGATTTGACAACGCGAGGGGGGAAATGGGGTAGAGATTTTGACGTCTAAGATTGAGTTTGGGGACGATCGGACGGATGATAATGAATTGGTTGTTATGATGATGTGTTTGGATGGCGGAATTGTGGGGCACGTACCCTCAAATCCGTGTCCGTTCACGTGGTGGGTAGGTCGGTGAGGGACCTAAAAAATGGTTTTTAAGAAGGGGGTGTACATTATTATGTCTCATTTTCCATTATGTAGTGCCAAAGTGGATAATTTTTAGGATAAAAATATGATCAACAATAAAGTTTAAAATGATTAATCGGGTTGTAAAATATTTTTAATGGGGAATTATTTTTCAAGAGTAATGATATGCACTAAAAACATAGATGGAATGAGGATGACTAATTTGGTGATAAACAATAATAAACAGTAATGGCCAATTGATATGAGTCATTCACTATTTATTATCAATTGGTATATGAGTCTATGTTTTATTTTTTTTTCTTATCACTACTCTTATTTCACTTATTTATGAGTTTCATTTTCTATCTTTTATTTGAAATCCAAAATTATAATATAAGGAATGGAAATATAATTTGTTTCAAAATTGGAGAAAAAGCAAAATAAACTATCAAGTTAAGGAAAAATTTACTAAAGTAATTTGCTCTATTTCAATAGCAATTTTCCTTCCCAATATTCGAAGGTCGTCAGCTCAAAGATACCAACAAGAGACCTGAACTAAGAAATTTAGTTCCAAGTTACATATAGAAAGATTTGTAACACTATAAGATTAATTTGTAATAGATTAGGACTTTAAAAAAAAAATTATAATTTGATCACATTACCTCTTTCAAAAATATTAAAATTGTGTGAAGTGTAATAATTTTCTTAATATCGTTATAAAAAAAATTAAACCAATCTACCTTTACTATTTGATTTATATTTCATAAAATAATAATGCCTAAATTTTCAATCATTCATCTATAGTAGTTGTGTTTAACAAAATCTTTCAATTCCTCTATTATTGTATTACTTTTAAGTCAATTTCTTTTCCTAGATGTCAATTTTAATCAAATTATAAAATATATTGGATCATATATCTCACTCATCATAGCAACTCTCCTAGAGGCAAGAGTGTGGGCAAAAAGAAATATCCAAGAAAATGAAAAAAAAAAAAAAAAAGAGTGGAGAACTAATATAAACTTATCGCTTGAGTTGGTTATTATTGATTGATTTCCAATGAAAACAATTCACGAGGTCATTAAGTTGAGTCATATTTCCATTAACTATTAGAAAAGTGACCAGTAGATAATTGTCGATCTACATGACTTGTTGCCTGTAGGATTAATTCATCAACTCAATTTATAATTTAGTATTTATTAATTATTTTAATACTTTATCTGAAATAAGAGGGCATTTGGTTTTGTACCTTAGAATTGAATTATAAACAAAAAAAAAAAAGGCATGGATATAAGATGAAAAAATCAGTACAATAAGTAAATATTTATTAATTTATTATAAATAAATTTATTTCTTATGATATAGTATGAAATATTAATTTTAAGAAAATTATATCATAGTATTAATTTATAGTTTTATTATTTTATACCACGTTTTTTATTTTCTTTATTCTCTTTTCCATACAATTGACAATTAGGGGCTACATTAAGGGGGTTAAAGAAAAGAGCAATGATAGGGGGAGTGAAATTCTGGAGTGAAAAATTGGAGTGACTGACGTGGCAGTGATAAAAAGACAAACTAATACCCTAACCAAATGATGAGTGAACCCTAATAGGTAAGGGTTAAGTTTGTATTTTTATCACTGCCACGTCAGTCACTCCAATTTTTCACTCCAGAATTTCACTCCCCCTATCATTTCTCTAAAGAAAAACCCTTATGAAGATCAATATTTTTGTTGGTCTGAGTAATTTGTAGGGCCCATAAATTTCGAAATAGTATATGATCGAACAATGCATTTGGTCCTAACGTTGAGTTACAATGTCAAACTATGCAATAGGACATGTTTGATAAAACTCAAAACTGATTGAATCTGAAATTTGAAAGTAGTAAATTATTAATTTTATATGTTTGATAATCTATCTGATTTTACATTTGAATATGAAAGTATAATATGTGAAAATATGTGGTGGACAAAAATTTATATAGTATGTATAAACATATGGTGTGTAAATATGTATACTATATGAAAATATGTGTAGTGTATGAAAATTTATGTAGTATGTGTAAATATGTGTAGCCGGTGAAAATGTGTATAAAATATGTAAATATGTGAGGGGTAAAAATTTGTGTAATGTTTGTAAATAATGTGTAGTGTATGAAAATGTGTAGTATGTTTAAATATGTAGTGTGTGAAAATATGTGTAGTAGGTGTAAATATGTATAATGTGTGAAAATGTGTGTAGTGTGTATAATTATGTGTAAAAAGGAAAAAAATTAAATCGTGTTAATTATGTCATATTAAAAATATTTTAAAACTCTATACTTGATCATTATGTCAAATTAATTAAGCAAATTAAGCTAGATTTTATGGATTAAAATTTTATCACAATTTTGCCAATGCTGTTAGACCCTCTTTAATCCATTAAGATGTGCAATATATGATTATCAAACAAGCTTAATTAGTTCAAATCTAAATCAATTAATTTTCAAATTTAAGATGGGTTATCAAACAAACTCTAACTAAGGGCGTGTTTGATAAAACTGAAAATTGAAAATTGAAAATTGAAAATTGAAATAATAAGTGTATGAATACTGAAATAATTACTTTTATTTGATAAACATATTGATTACATAACTGAATGGCAAATAGTACGATTTTATTTTTCAATTATTTATTTTTTTAATAAATGTGTAATATATTACTTTTCAAACGACAAATCAAAATTATTAAAAACAATATATACAATATAATATTTAAAAAAAATAAAAATTTCAAAAATTAGTAATTTTGAATATAAAATATTATCATATAAATGCATATATTTATGAATTCTACATAGTAATAGTTTTTTAGTATATTGGATGTTATCTTTTAAAAATTTTAAAAATATAATTTTTAATTAATCAAAACAAGATTGAAATAAAAATGAAAAGATAAAAAAGATAAATCAAACTGTAAAACATTAATTTTTTTTTATCAAATCAAGTATATTAAATACATTAAAATATAGAAAAAAATATATTGAATCAAATGTGTTATGTTATATTGGATGTTATTTTTTAAAAAATATAAAAATATAATTTTTAATTTACCAAAACTTGATTCAAATAAAAAAAAGATAGGGTAAAAAAGGTTAATCAAGTTGTAAAACATATTTTTTTTTATCAAATTAGGTATATTAAATAAAAATATAAGAATATTTATTAAATAAAAATATTTGCATATATAAGGAAGAAAGAAAGAATAATAAATAAAAATATTAAAATATTGAAATAAAAAGAAAATTGAGATGGTAAAAGATATTAAAGAGATATTGTGGATATTTACATTATATTAAATTCTTATTTTAAAGTTTACATTTGAGTGTATTGTGAAATTAAGCAATAAGTTAAATTTTATCGTTTAAAATCATAGAAGAAATTTGGCTGTCTTTCCACACACTCTTAATTCATTAAGACATCCAAATTTTAGTTATAAACAATTTTATATCCTCAAATTCGTTATCTTGTGTTTTCATATGAATTCTAGGATTTAGTTTGCATTTGTCTTGATTGTGCATCCAATTTAATTACTCTTGAAAAAACCTATATACATGCGCCTCTTTATTATTTGTTTTTGCTTTAATTTTGTGTTAATTCACATGTTTTGTTAACAAAAATTTATTAATTACAAATTTGTTTAAATTATTGTTTGGTCAAAGTGCACTCAATTTTCTCTCTCTAAAACACAAATGCTCTCCTCTCTCTCTAAAATTAATTTTTGAGTATCAAAAGTCATTAACAATACCACTGCTTCTCTCTCTGTTGTAATTGAGATCTGATAAAAAATTACAGAACACTAGAAACATTTGAATCTTTCTAGTGCCTATCAGTCATTTCCAAACCCAATACCACCGCTCTCATCCAGACGAATACACTGCATATTCAAACCTGAAAGTCATCAGAATAAAATCAAAATAAGAGAAGAATAACGCTAAAAATGGCAACCCTCCAGCCTAGGGTTGAAGGGATTAAAACAAAAGTTCTTATGTCATTCAAAAAAGCTGTAGCTCCATCTTTAATTTCATTAAAAAAACTAGCAAATCGAGTCGATTGCATAACCTAACTGCTCATTCGCCTCAATCTTCGCAGAGCATTAAGATGAACAAATCCCATTAAAATCGTCGGAGCATTACAAAGGGAAAAGGGCGATTTTTTTTACAGAAGAAGCTGAGGAGATTCTCATAGCCCCCTTTCGTTTTATCCTTGTAGGGAAATTTTTAAGAGGAAGGCCTTCCATGATGAACCTCCGGAAAGAAATCACAACATCCGGATTCCAGGGTCATTGCAACCTTAGTCTTCAAGATGCAAGACACGATAAATTCAAACTTCAAAAAGACTATCAAAGGAATGTGGCTAAGGAAATCTTGGCCTTCTAGGGGCTTGTCGTAATCCCATGTTCTAACTTAACCCGAGTTCTTCGGTAAACCTCCACGCGGACTCTACTTGTGTAATTTCTAACTTAACCCGAGTTCTTCGGGGTAAAATTATCAATAAGTTAAGAGTTCCTATCCTATTGGGACACTATTAAGATCCTTCCTATAGAAATTCTATCTTAACCCGAGTTCTTCGGGAAATGGTCTTTAATGAGCTAAGAGTTCCAATCCTACTGGAACTCTATCAGGTATTGTGACGACCCAACCCACCCCCTTAACTGGGCGAGTTAGTTCGTCAAACCTGTACCTTACATCATACATAATTTACTCCAAACACAAAATAATCCCTAAAATCAGGATATACTTCTTCATCAAAAGAAAATACTAGTATCAAAGTTATCACACACCATCTTGTTCTTAGGATAAACACTACTATATGTCTGTTCACGCAACACCAAAATAACATATACACTTACATCATCGAAATCCACATACACTATATCATATAAACCTTATTTACAATCCGTTCCAATTTTACACAAGTAACCTGACATGTAAGTATTCCTTGCTTCTGCGATATGCCCCAATTTCAAAATCTGCCTAATCGGCTCGGTGACCTCACCTTCTTCTAGGCTCGCTACTCTAGTCCCTCCTGACCCAGCTCCTCTGTGCCCTCTGAAATACAAGATTTTTGAAAATGGGGTGAGCTATAACGCTCAGTGGGGAGGCAATAGGATTACATTATGTTTAAACATAACGAAATTTCAGATTTTCAAATTGATATAATAAATTAACATGCCAATTCCATGTACGCAAGAATTCCAAATAAAACATGCACAAATAACAAAAGTGTAATATAAATCAGATAAAAGACATTACCAGTCCAGTATCAGCCTTATATCACCTTACGATCAGTGGTTGATCAGACCACTGTTGAAGCTACCTTATCCTCCATAATCAAAATTTGCCTCGCAGGCACAATAGGATATATCCAGATATACAGCATCCTTTCTCATGAAACTAAAACCTCCTTAGTTCCACTTGACAAGGATTAAACGTCACGGTGAACTTATGATGAATTCGTCGGCCCTTGCCTTCCCGACCATCAATAAGCCACCATGACTGGGCCCAAAACAATCAGACAGTCACAGTACAGGCAATTACATGCCTCACAAATATTCCACATCAAACCACATATATATCAAACATAGTAAAATCAAGTTGATACAATATCATGGTTACAACAAATATAAAACTGAGTTTCAGCTTTGTTAGCGTAGTTTCAAATGTCTAAACCTTCATAGTTAAGAATCCCGGTAGTACTATTTCTATTATGATCATTATCATTAATTTTAATGTTATTTCTTCCTACTCACATTACTATCATTAAAACTAAGTTCTTACATAAGTGAGGTAATATAAATTTTCCTTTAAGGTTGGCAACAAATTTAAATTAAAACATTATTCATAGAGTTAAAAACCTATAATTGGACAGCACCACCAAACCCCATTAAAAGCATTTGTATATTATCTCTATTTATGTCTATAGCCCAAACTTGTAAGGCCCTAAAACCCACTCTTAAAAGAAAAGCCCACTCTGTATTAAACTTTAGAACCCATTAATTTATCTTTAAAACCCACTCCTAAAAAGAAAAGCCCACTCTGGATTAAATTTAAAAGCCCATCTTCAATCACTCACACCATTTCACTTAATTCATCACTACTATCAGTTACTATTGGGCTGAAGCCCAAATGATTAATGCTCTGAAATCCAACCTTAATGGACTCGTCCTTACAAGATATTTGTAAAGCCAAACTAATAATACCTGAAGCCCATTCCTAAAAGATCCTCTTCACACTAAATTTTAAAGTCCATTCTTATTATTCACTTCTATTTCCTTAAGTCATCACTATAGCCAACTCCTAATGGGCTGAGGCCCAATTCGATAATACCTGAAGCCCATGGCAATGTTAATGACCTTAGGGTGGGTGTTCATTCTTTGTTAATTCCAACATTTTATTTGTAAATACTAAATACGTATATACACCATTCAAATCCCTTACTGATCATAACATGGAATAGTGATAATTTCCTTAGCAAATTTTTATTAACCCAGAACGCCCTAACATCATCATCCTCTCCATGAATACAAAAAGAAAGCAGTATCAAAAGGTGGACAGCCGCAAGCTCCACAATCAAGAGTACACAACAACCGTTTTAAGCTTTCCCCAAACAACAGTGAAGAAGAAAGAAAAACAAACACAGACACAAATCATTGAATTCCAATCAAACATACATCTGATAAACAGAGAAAAATTCTCTTATGCATAGATTACCCACACAATAACTACCAGATCTTCCCTACCTGTTGATAATTTCCCCCAAATTACTTTAAATTCTTCTTTCTTTTCCTTCTTCTTTTCCTTCTCTTCTTTTTTTTTTCCTTCTTTTTCCGTCCCGCTTTCTTTTTTTTTCTCTATTTCCTTCACCCTTTTTTTCCTTTGTTGCCTTTGAGTCTTTTTCTCAGATATATTATGTGAATGCCTTTCTTATGAGTAATCAAAGGTGAATACGTGTAAGCTATTAAGCTTACACGTATTTCACGCAATTTCATAATTAATTAATATATATATTTTTTAATTATTATTATTATTATTATTATTTTTTAACTATCCTTTACTAATTTATCATTAAATCCTTATTTTCCTATAAATACTATTTAAGACCCCAACTTGAGAATAATCTAATATAATCAATTCCCTTACAATTTCTAAGATTGACAATTGACTCCTTAAAATAAATAACTAATTTAAAATGCACTCTATTAAATTACCATTTTTACATAATACCCTAAATTCAAGGTTCATACTAATATGAAAATTAAAATAGCCATAAGATAATATTACTAGAAGAGATTTCGGGGTCTTACACTCTTCCCTCCTTAAAATAATTTTGTCATCGAAATGATTACCTTGGAATTTGAAAAGCTCAGGAAACCGTTTACGCATTTTCTCTTCCGTTTCCCATGTGGCATCCTCCACCCCCTGATGATTCTACAAAACCTTAACAAGAGGAATTTGTTTTGTTCGCAACTGTTTGAATTTCTGATCTACAATTCTCACTGGTTTCTCAGAATATGATAAATCATCTTCGAGGGTGATATTTTGAGGTTCGATGGTATGGGTAGGATCAGGCAAGTATTTACGAAGAAGAGAAACATGGAACACATCATGTATCCCTTTTAATTGAGGAGGTAAGAGTAGGCGATAAGCCACTGGCCCTATCCTTTCAGAAATTTCAAGTGGTCCAATATATCTCGGGCTAAGTTTACTACCCTTGCCATGCTTAATTAGCCCTCTTCTTGGTACAACTCGGAGAAACACTTTATCCCCTTTTTGAAATTCCAAATCCTTTCTACGAGTGTCAGCATAACTCTTTTGTCGATCTTGCGCTATTCGCAGTCGCTGACGAATTATTTGTACCTTATCCAAGGTCTCGTCGATAATCGGTATGTTCCCAACTTCAACAATTTTCTTTTCTCCAACCTCATTCCAACAAATAGGAGTTCGGCATTTTCTTCCGTATAGTGCCTCATACGGTGCCATTCCAATAGTTGCTTGGTAGCTGTTATTTTATGCAAACTCAATAAGTGCTACGTGTTGATCCCAACTACCTCCAAAGTCCAACATACACGTCCGTAACATATCTTCCAATATCTGAATAGTTCTTTCAGATTGTCCATCAGTTTCGGGGTATGCACTGGTACCAAACCTTAGACTAGTTCCCAAAACCTCCTGTACCATAGACCATAGCCGGGAGGTAAAACGAGGATCTCAATCTGATACAATACTTACAGGTACTCCATGTAACCTTACAATCTCATCCAAATATATTTTGACAAGTCTCTACAACGAATACCTCATATTCACGGGTAAGAAATGAGCACTTTTAGTGAGGCGATCTACCACTACCCATACCGCATCATGATTTCTTTGTGTTCTTGGTAACCCAGTTACAAAATTCATAGTAATGTGTTCCCATTTTCATTCTGGTATGGCCAATGGTTGTAAAAGTCCTGAGGGCCTCTGATGTTCGACTTTCACTTGCTGACAGGTTAAACATCTAGAAAAAATTCTGCTATTTCTCTCTTCATATTATTCCACCATAAATTTTGCTTAAGATCTCGATACATTTTGGTGCTACCGAGATGAATGGAATATCTAGAACTATGGGCTTTTCCAAGAATTTCAGCTCTCAAGGCCTCCACAGTTGGAACACATAACCGACCTCGAAAATAGATCACATCATCGGTGTCCACTATAAAGTTAGGTAGCCTTCCCTCCTTAACTTTATGCTGTAAACCAGAATCCTCTTTTTGGGCTTCCTTAACTCTATTACTTAATAAGGAGTGGACTTGTATATTAGCTAACCTTACACCATCTCCTGTAAGGTATTCTAGCTCTATATTCGCTAGTTGAGCTTTTCGGCTTAAGGCATCAGCAACTATGTTGGCCCTACCTGGATGATAATTGATTGTACAATCATAATCTTCCAACAATTCCATCCATCTACGTTGCCTCAAGTTTAAATCCTTTTGGGTGAATAAATACTTCAAGCTCTTGTGATCAGTGAACACCTCAAACGTGACTCCATACAAATAATGCCTCCATTTCTTCAAAGCAAAAACTACAGCTGCCAATTCTATATCGTGCGTAGGGTAGTTTTGCTCATAGGATTTTAACTTCCGAGATGCGTAGGCAATTACCTTGCCTTTTTGCATTAAGACACAAACCAAGCCTTCCCTAGATGCATCAGTGTATACCACGAAATTTTCTTTTCCCTTAGGTAAGGAAAGTATTGGTGATGTGGTTAATCTCCTCTTGAGTTATTGAAAACTAGTCTCATATTCCTCATCCCATTTATACGGAATACTCTTCTGAGTTAATCGAGTCAATGGACTGGCTATTCTTGAGAAATTCTTGATAGACCTTCGATAATAATCGGCAAGACCAAGAAAACTGCGCACTTTCGTTGGATTTTCCGGCTGTTTCCAATTGGTTACAGATTCTACTTTTGAAGGATCTACGGCGATACCATCTCCCGAGATAACATGTCCTAGAAATGTCACTCTCTCTAACCAAAATTCGCATTTATCAAATTTTGCATAGAGTTTGTGCTCTCGTAATGTTTCTAGTACAACCCTAAGATGTTTTTCATGCTCCTCAGAATTTTTGGAGTATACCAAAATATCATCAATAAAAATAACCACAAATTGATTTAGGTATGGCCGAAATACCCTATGCATCAAGTCCATAAAGACAGCAGGTGCATTAGTAAGTCCAAATGGCATTACCACAAATTCATAATGCCCATATCGGGTATTGAAGGCGGTTTTTGGTATATCCTTCTTTCGAATCCTCAACTGATAATATCCCTGACGGAGATCAAACTTTGAGTACACTCTAGCTCCTTCTAACTGATCAAATAGTTCATCAATTAAGGGCATATGATATTTATTCTTAACAGTCACACTATTCAAACCTCGATAATCAATGCACATTCGTAATGATCCGTCTTTTTTCTTCACAAATAATACCGGTGCCCCCCATGGCGAGGTACTAGGTTGTATAAAACCTATCTCTAATAACTCCTGCAACTGTGTTTTCAGTTCTTGCAACTCCAGAGGTGCCATTCGATATGGCGTTCTAGAAATAGGAGCAGCATCTGACAACAACTCTATGGTGAACTCCACTTCCCTACCAAATGGCAGGGAAGTCAACTTCTCAGGGAAAACGTCCCCGTATTCTCTTATCACAACAACATCTTTCAGCTTTGGTTTGGTTGGGGTTTGGTTGACCAGATAAGCTAGAAATCCGACTCCACCTTTGTATAGAACTTTCCTAGCTCTTACACTCGAAATCATTGGTTTTTCAAATCTCCCTTGATCACCTACATGTTTGATTACAGGTTGATCTGGTTTGCAAAACTTCACAATTTTTGCCCGACAATCCAGTTGGGCATGATGTTCAGATAACCAGTCCATTCCTAGGATAACATCATACCCATGAATCGGTGCAGATATTAGATCCGCTTCCATTCGATTACCCCCAACCCCTATCTCACAGGCTTTATATACCACATCAGATATCAGCCTATTTCCTAATGGGGTACTAACTTCCATTAAATATGGCAACTCATTACGTAGAACATATAAGCACTCCGCAAACTTAGAAGCTACAAATGAATGAGTAGATCCAGGGTCTATAAAAATCTTAGCACTAATACCCGAGACTATTAGCGTACCTTCAATCACTTCCGCACAGGCTGGAAGTTCTTCCTTTCCCATGGCATAAACTCGGGCCTGGACTTTGGGTTTACTAGCCCCTTGCTGGTTTCTTCTTTTCTTCTGTTGAGGGTTAGTAGACTTTGGTATCTGAATGTGAAGTTTTAGGCAATCTCAAATAAAGTGATCACTACTTCCACATCGAATGCACCTGCCCGCCTTCTGCCAACACTTTTGTTCACTATGCCCTGGCCGTCCACAATACTCACATTTCCTTACACCTTCCCGAACAGAGGGTTGTCCAACCTGTGGCTGTGGGCGCTGAACCCCAACCGACTAGCTCCCTCGTGTAACATCATACGGAGTTCTCCTCCAAGAAGGGTTGGCTGGTCGCTTCCCTCTTTGACTTGCTCGTTCCCTTTTCTGAGAATTAGCTAACTCAATCCTCGATGCAATTTCCAATGCTTCTGGAAGAGTGGTTGGCCTAACAGTTACCATTCCATCCTGAATATCATATCGTAGGCTTTGCATAAACCTCCGTACCCTACGTTCCTCGGTTTCAAGCATATGAGGAGCAAACTTAGAGAGTTTAGTGAATCTGGCTTCATATTGAGCCATCGTCAGATCCCGTTGCTTGAGGGTTATGAATTCTTCCTCACGTCTTTCTCTGGTTATAGTGGGAAAGAATTTAGCATTAAATTCCTGAAGGAAATTTACCCAAGTCCTGGGTGTCTGGATTAATTTCCACTTCTCTTGGGTTACTCTCCACCAATCCCGTGCTGCTGCTCTCATTTGAAATGCAGCAAAAGTAATTCTTCTCTCATCCCCATACTGCAAGGTGGAGAATATGTCCTCCATATGCTCCAACTAGGCTTCAGCTTTTTCATCATCGGGTTCCCCATAGAATTCAGAAGGTTTAAATTTTAGGAATCGTTCTAAAGCACCATCCTCTCCAGATGAATGGGTCTGCTGCCCTTGTTTTCGTAGGGTTTCAGATAACTGGGTAATAACAGTGACGAATTGGGTCAATAAAGGATTGGTTTTTGTCTCACTTCTGGGAAGGGTTTCATCTTCCCCTATTTCTTGATCACCTCGACTGGTTTCTCTTGCCATCTATTAAAATTACAACGTTCAATTTGTGACTTAAAGAGAGTAATAATGACATACATCTAATTCTGAACATATATACAACTATGTACACACGAACATAGGTTATATTTACACAAACAGGAAATACAACAGTTCTCAGCGATCTTGGTCCACCCATCTTCGCTTTACTAACAACCTCTTATATCTACACTAGTCAAAAGCACATAAAAGGGAAACTTGTCAACCGACAATGATATTTATATAACAAGGTCTAATATTTACAAACTATTATTATTGCTCAAACTCCTCTTAATCTTCCTCTAGCCCTGAACCGCCCGGCGAGGCATTTCCTCCAATATTTTCCTCTTCCTGATTCCCCTCGAGAACTTCCTCAGGATCTTCCTCAGGGTCTTTTCCAGGGTCCTCCTCGGGATCTTCTTCAGAATCCTCCTCAGGGTCTTCTTCAGGATCCTCCTCAAGGTCTTCCTCAGGATCCTCCTCAACATTGTCATTAGGCACAATCGGCGGTTCGGGGGGTCTCTCTACTTGGGGAGGTGGAGGAATAGGTACCCCAAGTCTTGGTTGTATTTCCTCCACCAGTGCCCACATGGTTCCTAAGCCACGATGAAGTTCGTAACGTTGACTTCATCTATTATTTCTTTCCTCCGCTTCTAAACGCCGATAATATTCCTGATGGCACCGTGCTGCCAGTTGTTGGTTCTCCCTTTCCAACCACTCAGTGTGTGCTTCTAATTTCCCAATTCTCCAGCGACTCCCTAGTGCCTCAATATAATAAATATTGGCCTGATTACATTCTCTATCATGCTCCTCCACCAAGTGGTGCACAACAAAGTTAGGGTAGGAGCGTCCACTAAGACACTCACGCCCAGGGCCCTCTATCAAACGAGGATCATATCTCATACGACGCCCCCCAGGGCCATCCTGATACCAAACTCCCTGCCGATCGTCAGCCATCCTGTAATACATTAATATCCTATATCAGTACGGTTCGTTTTGATAGATCATAAGCTTATAATCAATTAAGAATCTTATGACCTACTAATCAATCCACAAAGTCATACTAACTTAGTATGATATTGGCTCTGATACCACCTGTGACGACCCAACCCACCCCCTTAGCTGGGCGAGTTAGTTCGTCAAACCTGTACCTTACATCATACATAATTTACTCCAAACACAAAATAATCCCTAAAATCAACATATACTTTTTCATCAATAGAAAATACTAGTATCACAGTTATCACACACCATCTTGTTCTTAAGATAAACACTATTATGTGTCTGTTCACGCAACACCAAAATAACATATACACTTACATCATCGAAATCCACATACACTATATCATATAAACCTTATTTACAATCCGTTCCAATTTTACACAAGTAACCTGACATGTAAGTATTCATTGCTTCTGCGATATGCCCCAATTTCAAAATCTGCCTAATCGGCTCGGTGACCTCACCTTCTTCTAGGCTCGCTACTCTAGTCCCTCCTGACCCAGCTCCTCTGTGCCCTCTAAAATACAAGATTTTTGAAAACGGGGTGAGCTATAACGCTCAGTGGGGAGGCAATAGGATTACATGATGTTTAAACATAAAGAAATTTCAGATTTTCAAATTGATATAATAAATTAACATGTCAATTCCATGTACGCAAGAATTCCAAATAAAACATGCACAAATAACAAAAGTGTAATATAAATCAGATAGAAGATATTACCAGTCTAGTATCAGCCTTATATCACCTTACGATCAGTGGTTGATCAGACCACTGTTGAAGCTACCTTATCCTCCATAATCAAAATTTGCCTCGCAGGCACAATAGGATATATCCAGATATACAACATCCTTTCTCATGAAACTAAAACCTCCTTAGTTCCACTTGACAAGGATTAAACGTCACGGTGAACTTATGATGAATTCGTCGGCCCTTGCCTTCCCGACCATCAATAAGCCACCATGACTGGGCCCAAAACAATCAGACAGTCACAGTACAGGCAATTACATGCCTCACAAATATTCCACATCAAACCACATATATATCAAACATAGTAAAATCAAGTTGATACAATATCATGGTTACAACAAATATAAAACTGAGTTTCAGCTTTGTTAGCGTAGTTTCAAATGTCTAAACCTTCATAGTTAAGAATCCCGGTAGTACTATTTCTATTATGATCATTATCATTAATTTTAATGTTATTTCTTCCTACTGACATTACTATCATTAAAACTAAGTTCTTACATAAGTGAGGTAATATAAATTTTCCTTTAAGGTTGGCAACAAATTTAAATTAAAACATTATTCATAGAGTTAAAAACCTATAATTGGACAACACCACCAAACCCCATTAAAATCATTTGTGTATTATCTCTATTTATGTCTATAGCCCAAACTTGTAAGGCCCTAAAACTCACTCTTAAAAGAAAAGCCCACTCTGTATTAAACTTTAGAACCCATTAATTTATCTTTAAAACCCACTCCTAAAAAGAAAAGCCCACTCTGGATTAAATTTAAAAGCCCATCTTCAATCACTCACAACATTTCACTTAATTCATCACTACTATCAGTTACTGTTGGGCTGAAGCCCAAATGATTAATGCTCTGAAATCCAACCTTAATGGACTCGTCCTTACAAGATATTTGTAAAGCCCAAACTAATAATACCTGAAGCCCATTCCTAAAAGATCCTCTTCACACTAAATTTTAAAGTCCATTCTTATTATTCACTTCTATTTCCTTAAGTCATCACTATAACCAACTCCTAATGGGCTGAGGCCCAATTCGATAATACCTGAAGCCCATGGCAATGTTAATGACCTTAGGGTGGGTGTTCATTCTTTGTTAATTCCAACATTTTATTTGTAAATATTAAATACGTATATACACCATTCAAATCCTTTACTGATCACAATATGGAATAGTGATAATTTCCTTAGCAAATTTTTATTAACCCAGAACGCCCTAACATCATCATCCTCTCCATGAATACAAAAAGAAAGAAGTATCAAAAGGTGGACAGCCGCAAGCTCCACAATCAAGAGTACACAACAACCGTTTTAAGCTTTCCTCAAACAACAGTGAAGAAGAAAGAAAAACAAACACAGACACAAATCATTGAATTCCAATCAAACTTACATATGATAAACAGAGAAAAATTCTCTCATGCATAGATTACCCACACAATAACTACCAGATCTTCCCCAGCTGTTGATAATTTTCCCCAAATTGCTTTAAATTCTTTTTTTCTTTTCCTTCTTCTTTTACTTCTTCTTTTCCTTCTCTTCTTTTTTTTCCTTCTTTTTCCGTCCCGCTTTCTTTTTTTTTTCTCTATTTCCTTCACCGTTTTTTTTCCTTTGTTGCCTTTTAGTCTTTTCCTCAAATATATTATGTGAATGCCTTTCTTATGAGTCATCAAAGGTGAATACGTGTAAGCTATTAAGCTTACACGTATTTCACGCAATTTCATAATTAATTAATATTTTTTTTAATTATTATTATTATTATTTTTTAACTATCCTTTATTAATTTATCATTAAATCCTTATTTTCCTCAACTTGAGAATAATCTAATATAATCAATTCCCTTACAATTTCTAAGATTGACAATTGACTCCTTAAAATAAATAACTAATTTAAAATGCACTCTATTAAATTACCATTTTTACATAATACCCTAAATTCAAGGTTCATACTAATATGAAAATTAAAATAGCCATAAGATAATATTACTAGAAGAGATTTCGGGGTCTTACAGGTATGATTCTATAAAAATAACCTTATTGCCATTAGGTAAGGGATTACATTCTCTACAACTTACATTACGCATTAAGCTTATTGCTCAGGCACCCAAAACTGACTTAAGCATCGGAGCATACTCCCCGGTATAGCCCGTGAGGTATTTTCTGATGTGTGTATGTTGCAGGTCTTCTAGGTTTCTGGCAACAATACACGGAGCGCGTGACCTCAGGGAGACCTCACAGCACTTAGGTGATTTCGGACATCATCAAATTGGCGCCGTCTGTGGGAAACGTCGATTACAAGCCTTTTCTATGACGCTCACTTGTTCACAGCGGAACACCAAAGATATCTCTAATGCTCAAGCTACTACCAGTAAAACTCCACGCGGAACAACTACAGGTAAGAAGGGAATATTAGTGCAGATCCACAGAATCCGCAAGGTGAACAAGATCCTGCAATGTGCCTAGGGGAGAATTTGAACAACTAGATGAGCTGCGGAGTTCGGTAAATATTTTGTTGCTTTAAAGAAGTGCACAAATTAAATACCGAACTGGGGCTAAGTAAATTATGATGAAATATTACTCCTTAGCTCGGAGGTCGTATAAATCCTTAGCTCGGAGGTCGTATAACTCTTTAGATCGGAGGTCAGATAACTCTTTAGATCGGAGGTCAGATAACTCCTTAGCTCGGAGGTCATATAACTTCTTAGCTCGGAGGTCATATAACTCCTTAGCTTGGAGGTCATATAACTCTTTAGCCCGGAGGTCATATAACTCCTTAGCTCGGAGGTCATATAACTCTTTAACTCGGAGGTCATATAACTCCTTAGCACGGATGCCATATAACTCCTTAGCTCGGAGGTCATATAACTCCTTAGCCCGGATGTCATATAACTTCTTAACTCGAAGATCGGATAACTCCTTAGCTCGGAGGTCGTATAACTTCTTAGCTCGGAGATCGGATAACTCCTTGGCTCGGCGGTCAGATAACTCTTTAGCTCCGAGGTCAGCTACTCGAGAAACCCCATTCAGCTTGGTGTGCGGGTCTGAAGCAATTATCCCGTCCGAGATAGGCCTCCCGAGTACCCCGAGTGCTTAATCATGAGCAAAAAAGAATAGTGAAGCATTACTCCTTAACCTAGATCTGGTGGAAGAGAAAATAGAGGCCGCGTTTATCCAAGAGGCTAAGTATAAGTCGGATATGATGCGATACTACAACAAACGGGTCAAAAGCACATACTTTCGACCTGGAGATCTAGTGATGAGGAAGAATGAAGTAAGCAAGGCAGAGGGAACTCGGAAGCTGGACCCGAACTGGGAAGGACCATATCAAGTCGTCGAGGCTGGAAGAGCTGGGAACTATAAGTTTTCAACACTTGATGAACTACCAAATACTTGAATTCCGGAAAGAAAACAAAAAGCATGCTATTTGAATCTCAAAATGTTTTTGAGAATTATAGAACGGAGATGAACACATTCATCTCTGAATCATAATCCCAGATGTTCTAGGGAAAGATAAATCAGAAAAATAAGTAATAACTTATTTACAGGATTAATTAACTGAGGGTCGCAACCTCGGAAAAATTCGCTAAGGAACCTGAGTTTGGAAAAATAAGCTTAAGGAACCTGAGTTCGGTAAAATAAGCTTAACGAACCCGAGTTCGGTAAAATAAGCTTAACGAACCCGAGTTTGGAAAAATAAGTTTAAGGGCTTAACGAACCTGAGTTCGGTAAAATAAGCTTAAGGAAACCGAGTTCGGTAAAATAAGCTTAAGAAACCTGAGTTCGGTAAAATAAGCTTAACGAACCCGAGTTCGGAAAAATAAATTTAAGGGCTTAACGAACCTGAGTTCGGAAAAATAAGTTTAAGGAACATGAGTTCGGTAAAATAAGCTTAACGAACCCAAGTTCGGAAAAATAAGCTTAAGAGCTTAACGAACCTAAGTTCGGTGAATTGAGCTTAACGAACCCAAGTTCGGAAAAATAAGCTTAAGGGCATAACGAACCTGAGTTCAGAAAAATAAGCTTAAGGAACCTGAGTTCAGTAAAATAAGCTTAACGAACGCGAGTTCGGAAAAATAAGCTTAAGGAACCTGAGTTCGGTAAAATAAGCTTAACGAACCCGAGTTGGGAAAAATAAGCTTAAGGGCTTAACGAACCTGAGTTCGGTAAAATAAGCTTAAAAAACCTGAGTTCGGTAAAATAAGCTTAAGGAACCTGAGTTCGGTAAAATAAGCTTAAAAAACCTGAGTTCGGTAAAATAAGCTTAAGGAACCTGAGTTCGGTAAAATAAGCTTAACGAACCTGAGTTCGGAAAAATAAGCTTAACGAACCCGAGTTCGGAAAAATAAATTTAAGGGCTTAACGAACCTGAATTCGGAAAAATAAGCTTAAGGAACCTGAGTTCGGTAAAATAAGCTTAACGAACCCAAGTTCGGAAAAATAAGCTTAAGGGCTTAACGAACCTAAGTTCGGTGAATTGAGCTTAACGAACCCGAGTTCGGAAAAATAAGCTTAAGGGCTTAACGAACCCGAGTTCGGAAAAATAAGCTTAAGGAATCTGAGTTCGGTAAAATAAGCTTAACGAACCCGAGTTCGGAAAAATAAGCTTAAGTAACCTGAGTTCGGTAAAATAAGCTTAACGAACCCGAGTTGGGAAAAATAAGCTTAAGGGCTTAACGAACCTAAGTTCGGTGAAATAAGCTTAACAAACCCGAGTTCGGAAAAATAAGCTTAAGGAACCTTAGTTCGGTAAAATAAGCTTAACGAACCCGAGTTTGGAAAAATAAGCTTAAGGAACCTGAGTTCGGTAAAATAAGCTTAAGGAACTTGAGTTCAGTAAAAGTAAAATAAGCTTAACGAACCCGAGTTCGGTAAAATAAGCTTAAGGGCTTAAAAAACCTAAGTTTGGTAAAATAAGCTTAACGAACCCGAGTTCAGAAAAATAAGCTTAAGGGCTTAACGAACCTGAGTTCGGTAAAATAAGCTTAAGAAACCTGAGTTTGGTAAAATAAGCTTAAGAAACCTGAGTTCGGTAAAATAAGCTTAATGACCCGAGTTCGGAAAAATAATCTTAAGGAATCTGAGTTCGGTAAAATAAGCTTAACGAACCCGAGTTTGAAAAAATAAGCTTAAGGAACCTGAGTTCGGTAAAATAAGCTTAAGGAACCTGAGTTCGGTAAAATAAGCATAACGAACCCGAGTTCGGAAAAATAAGCTTAAGGGCTTAACGAACCTAAGTTCGGTGAAATAAGCTTAACAAACCCGAGTTCGGAAAAATAAGCTTAAGGAACCTTAGTTCGGTAAAATAAGCTTAACGAACCCGAGTTTGGAAAAATAAGCTTAAGGAACCTGAGTTTGGTAAAATAAGCTTAACGAACAGTATTGAAGATCAAATTGACGAACACAAAATCCGAACTACGTAAGTCGGTTCAATTAGTTGATGACGAACAGACAGTATTGAAGATCAAATTGACAAATATTCAAATTGAATATAATCAATAAAAAATCTGATCTAGAAGATACTCGGAATATATTAAGGGATAATTGTCAATTATAAAATTACAAAAACCCTATAACTATTACAATCAAGTTTCAGTTCGAGAAGAGTCATCAGCGTGAGTTGCAGACAAGTCATCTTCAGGGGGAACTGCGACCTCCGGAAATGGGGGAATGAATGACTCGATGGGAAGAGTTATCTTTCCACTCTTTAGGTCGTCCAATGGGACGTCTATGTTATTTTCAGCCTCTTCGTCATAACCTTCCTCTTTATCCAGCTCCAGCTCGGGGTGTCGGGAGTGCAAGGTGGCGAGAGCCAGATGATACCCGTAGTTCTTCGCAGGTGTGATCAACTCTCTGAGGAAAGAGCCAAAGGCTTCCGAGCTAAACATTCGGTTCGCCATCTGTGAGGCCCCCTCACCCTTGAAGAACTCGTGCTTAGTCTTCTCTACACCCAATTGCTGTTTTGGAGCAAGGTTCTCAGCTCAGAGCTTAGCAACTTCATCTCCAGAGATCTTCAAAGTTGCTTGAACTCTCCCGAGCTCGGATATGGCATTTTGCTCTCTATACCTCAACTCTTGGTTGAAGGTCTCCATATCGCTAGCCTCCGCTTTTTCCAAACGAGTTTGAACCTTTTTGAGCTCGAAATCATCTCATTCAACACGGGATATCCATTCTCCGACCAGAGCAAGAGAAGCAACTTAGGCAAATTTGAAAGGACGGATGGCTTACGAAGTTCGGTACATATTTCATTGCTTTAAAATCGTGCACGAATTAAATACCGAACTAGGGGCTACGTATCTTGTGATAGAATATATGCGGTGATTTTCGGAGGTCGGATATGACACCGCATGATTAGTTGTGAAATACACAATTTTCAAAATTTGTGGTACGAACTCTGGCAGTTTGGTTACGGTATATTTTGGGTGAAACTCAATAAGGCGTTTCCAAGAGTCAACTGGTATATACCCACCAAGTTGTCCGAAATATATATAAGGCAATTATATATATTTTTCGTTGCCAACTATTCCCGAGGTTGGTATTGTCCTATGACAAAAATGCGTGTATTGCATCCATGAAGACCTACGGAGTTCATCATTCTTATACTTGTGACCGATATGGTTTTGGTATGCATAGGGCTTATTCGGAGAAATACATACAGAGATTTGGCACTGTGATTAAATAACTTGGTCAGATCGCATAAGACAAGAAGAATCTTAACCAATCTGAGGGGCTATTGATAATGGTGAAATTGTACTAGGACTTTACTTGTGTAATTTCTAACTTAACCCGAATTCTTCGTGGTAAAATTATCAATGAGTTAAGAGTTCCTATCCTATTGGGACACTATCAGGATCCTTCCTATAGAAATCCTATCTTAACCCGAGTTCTTCGGGATATGGTCTTTATTGAGCTAAGAGTTCCAATCCTACTAGAACTCTATCAGGTATGATTCTATAAAAATAACCTTATTGTCACCAGGTAAGGGGTTACATTCTCTACAACTTACATTACGCATTAAGCTTATTGCTCAGGCACCCAAAACTGACTTAAGCATCGGAGTATACTCCCCGGTATAGCCCAGGGGGTATTTTTTGATGTGTGTGTGTTGCAGGTCTTCTAGGTTTCTGGCGACAATACACGGAGCGAGAAACCTCAGGGAGACCTCACAGCACTTAGGTGATTTCGGACATCATCAAACCTCCGGAAAAAAATCACAACATCCGGATTCCAGGGTCATCGCAACCTTAGTCTTCTAGATGTAAGACACAATAAATTCAAACTTGAAAAAGACTATCAAATGAATGTGGCTAAGGAAATCTTGGTCCTTCTAGGGGCTTGTCGTAAGGATTTTCAAACAGACAAGCAAAACCATCTATTGTGACCATATGGATAAATTTTCACTCCTCTCATTGCACATGTTCAACAAGAAGGCCCTTTACTGTATAGCAAATCTGGTAAGGAGCCCTTTGAAATTAGATGTTGTTTTTGCCTAGTCTAATTTGGTGGTCAGACCCAGCATGGCATGAGTATGCATAGAAGTGGACATTCTCAAAGAAATCCCAAGTCGTTTATGGATAAATAGAGGAATACGGAATTTTGACAAGAGGTGGTGGTGAAAGACAAGCCCTAATATTGCACAATCTGCAGCAAATTAAGCCACTCTTCTAACAACTGCAAACTTAGAGTTCTTCATCTAACGTGTAATTAATGTAAAAAAGTGCTTTACAGTTCCCACGCCAAGCCTGGAGTCGAAAAAAAGCCCCTAATAGTAGTACACACTCTCGTCTAAATAGAGGACCACAAAAAAATAGCATAATTGACAAAGCAACAGGCAAAGCAATTGTTAAAGATTCACAGACCTTTCCTAACAATAAATTATTATAAGTAATTCTTAGGCACAAAAACATACTCAAAAGCCAGACATCTAAGAAGATCCAATCATAAAACTTGTAAAAAAAGTCTCATTAAATACACATTCGAAATATAGTAATAACTAACTTGAGAAGAAACCTCAACAGATCAAAAACCCAACTCAACCACGATTAGTAGTATATCAATCCTAAGAAGGAAAAAATGTAGAACCAACAACAATTGAATCTGATTATGAAGACAATCAAAATCTCCATCCAATTCTTGGTGATCAGAAGCAGGATATCAGCTCCAATATACTGAATCCTCGAACACATGCTCAGAATAAGGATCCAGCTAATTCAACTCCAATCCCTCATGTTGATGTTTCCTCCAATAACAATGCATAACACCTAACTTTTGTGCCTAATTCCTCACTCTCAGAAATAGAAGACTTGGCTACTGAAGTGGAAATGCTACAACCGATAATTAATACTGCCAAACCCATAAGCAAAAATTCACTAAACACTACCATCATAAACCACATTTTTTAGGAGCTTTCACTATTGAAAGAAAAGGTGGTTGTAAATAATCTTGATATAGTCCTAACATTATCTATAGAAAAAGATATAGTTAAATCAATCCATACAGGTTTCATAGAAGACCTATAACTCTAATTGCTCTTGTCTAATTAGGTTCGCTTCACTTCTTTTATTTGCAGACGTAGAGCATGCAACTGAAAAAGTGAAAGATAAAGGAAAATCTAAAAACATAAAAGAAAATGTAGAAAAGATTAATCATATTCTAAAATATAAATTTTTTTATGGAATCAAATATATTGAATAAAAAATATTAGAATATAGATGAAATATATATTAAATAAAAATATTAGAATATAGAATGGAAAAAAATATTGAATAAAAATTTTAAATTATAAAAGGAATAAGAAAATTGAGATTGTAGAAATAATAGATTGAATAGATATTATGAATAATTATGATATATTATAGAAATATTGTGAATAATTATGATAGGTTGGATTTTATTTTAAAACTTGGGTATGAACATTGAAAGATCAAGGTTAGATACGCAGTGTCCTAGTGGGTTGGAACACTATGTGAGACATCGATAATAAAAATAATAATGGACAATATTAAAATGCAGAAATTAAAAATACAGGAGGTTGGTAACGCAGTTCGGCAATTGCCTACGTCTGCGGGGCCATGCCCAAAAAACAATCCACTAAGTTCACAAAGTTACAAGATACTCGGTCTGACACAAAGTAAGACTCCCTTTTATCTTTGTCGCCGTCTCTTCCTAACTTCTCCTGTGAACCTGTTGATGCGAGCTCCCCTCGACTTGTGCTATTCTTCCTAGAATCTCTAAGAGACAAGATCCCCTTGTCAATGGCGACTCCTCCCGGAATTCGTGTTATGGCAAGATCCCCTTGCCCATGTTTGAACTCCTCCCGAGTTCCTTAACAGCCTCCTCCCGAGACTGAGTTTCAACAAAGAATATAAGGATTGCACATTCAACACTTTTGCATTAAGATGCTTCAGCCAACACACTTAATCAAAGAATTCCAACCAAGAAGTGTGTTCACAGTTTTACAAAGACCGAAAGAATATTCAATGCTCCACACTTAAAAAACGTGTTGTTGGAAAGATCATATAGAGCACACGAAATCTTTTTATATTTATCTCCAAGATTATTTCCAAATAAATCCCATAGAAAGATGGAAACCATGTGCCTCCCATGCTTATCTTTTCCAAAGATAAACATCCAAAGATAATTACCAAGAATACCAAGATAAGCACCAAATATACCAAGATAGCATTAATCTCCAAATCAATATTCGTTGCATAGATTGATTTAGCTGATTCCTGCAGCCAATCACGATCTTTCCTTATTTGCCAAAAAATCAATGCCAACTAATAAATGCCAACTCATGTGCGCATTAACAATCTCCTCCTTTGGCATTTTTTGGCAAAATCCAAACTCCCTATGTATGCTGAATCGGAAGTTCTCTTAAACTCCCCCTGAACAGGAATTTATAAAAGAAACATCTCTGCACAATACATTGTGCATGACACAGCAAAAGACACTAAGTTCCCAGCATACAAATGTTTGAGAGATTACAACACAAATATCCAGCATATCCAAAATTACTCCCTTTTTTGCCACAAAAAGACAAAAGGGCACAAACACACTAGATTGGGCACTGGAAGGATCCTGACTGTCAGTGACACCAGGAATGACACCAGAAGTGCCTTCACCAGAAAGAGCAGAAGGAACAGAAGTTTCCTTTGCAACAACTTCCTCATCAGAATCAGAGTCAGCTTTATCTTCAACAATAAGATTTTCGGGCTCTATTTCAGACTCTGCAAAAACAGGAGATAAGGTTTGAGGAATACCTTCTGTAACATCCTGAGTGACATCACGTGAAACACTTGAAGAACCAGCAACATCATCTGCTACAGTTTCAGCATTTGCATCAAACTGCTTCTTCCTTTCTGCAGCTTCAACAGCAACATCTTTAGCTGACTTTACAGCTACAAGATCATCAAGCAATGAAGAGACTTTCTTCTTTTCTCAATATCAGTCTGCTGGGCAATCAGAGACTTTAGTTCATCTTCCAGCACCTTTATAGTGCGTGACAGCAAAACTGAGTTACGAAGCTCTTCTCTGTCAGTGTCAGAAACATCCTCAGGGACATCCTCCATGTCATTGACGTGATCACTTTTCAACAGCTTATAACTGATTCTGATTTCTTGCTTATCTGTCTCAAGAATTTCTCTTGCTCTGATCACAGAATGTTGTGAGGAGAGAATGCCATAAATCAAACATGGAAAAGAATAAGCTATCATTTCATTCTTCTAGTCTGCATGCTTCACAATTTGGTCAAACAAAAACTGACCTACATCAAATTCAATATAGTTCCCAATCTTGAACAACAGAATAGCCATGGACTTATTCACACCAGTTCCATGTGAGGTGGGTAGCCAATTCCTCATGGCAATCTTATGCAGAATCGTATACTTAAGTAACAACTGGGAAGCAGAAAAGTCTTTCCCTCTAGGCCATACTCTTCTGACACCACCTGTGATATCAGTAATGATCTTACTATAATCAGGGGTGAACTCCTCAATATTAGCCTAATGGCTACCTAAGTGAGTATTTATCACATCCGGGGAAAATTCAAAAAGCTTACCCCTCACTAACACATGTCCACCATCAGGGTGATCAAAATCCTTCACATTAGAGTCTAAATTTCAATAGAACTCTTGAACAACTCTTCGTACAAAGTGCTTTATTCCCTTCATTGTTCTTCCTAACCCTTGGCTAACCAACTGATCAACAATTTTTGGCAGTCTTTAAAATCCCCTTCATGAATATTTCTCTCATCCTAAATATTTCTCCTAGAGACTCTACTTCACAAACCAGCATTATATTCTGACTTAAAATCATCCAAATTAACAGAAAATTCTGATGACTTACACGCAGTAGCAGGAGACTTTCCTTTTGACATTGCCTGGGAGCGAGTAACTCGATGAGATTCTGAGACATGATTTCCCTTCTGGCGCTTAGCCTTTGGTAACTTAACCGGTTCTGGATCAGAGAGGTCCTGACCATCATCATCAAAAGGAACATCTTCTCTGACATCTTCATCTTCTTCAGCTCAAGCATTATCCGAAGTATCTTCATCCACAATCGAAAATCTTTTTCTCTTAGGCTCTGTGGTAACCTTAGAGATATCGGGTGCTCTGTGGTAACACTTGTCTTGAATTGACCACCACTACTTTGTCCAAATCTTGTTCTCACTCCTGAAGGATCTATTGACTGTATTTGAGTGACCATCTCACTTTTTGAAGACAAATTACTTTCAGAGTCTAAAGATAACTCTATTGAATGAGAGGAACTTCCATAGTCCTGTGATATCACTGGAGAAGCAGGAGTAACTACCGCATGTACTCCATCGACATCTAAAGTTTCTGTCACTTTGCTAACTCGAGATGAAGACTTTGGGAGAGACATCTTTTCGATTTAGGGGCACTCGACTCAATTGAACTCTCAGTATTCTAAATATAGTCAAGATAGTGACAACGGCTAATATGTGTTCAACACTTTGAGAAGAAGACACTCAAAAAACCACAAACCCTTGGAGTAGCCGAAAAAGATATAATAACCGAAATAAGTGCAGTCAGATTTTGTGTGAAAGAGATTGACTCTTCAATTCCATAAAATCAGCCGAGAATTCCCAAAACGACACGTGTCACTTGAAGAGCTGAAGATCAAAATTCACAAAACAGAAATCCATAACTACAAAATCGCCAAAAGGTATGAGGCGAGAAACTAGAAAAAACAAAACAACTATTCTACTATTTTTTGTTTTATATTGTTTTCCATTCTTATTATATCTATTTATTGCAAATACTAATACAACAATAAAAACTTACAACACTGAAGAACCTCTTCACATGACACAAAGGCCTAGTGTAGACCTTAATTCTTCAAATCTCGCTCCATCCAAAACTTTTGTGAAAATATCAGCAATTTGTTTTTCTGTCACCATATATTCCAAAACAATAGTTTGTCTTCTACAAGAGATCGAATAAAATGATGCCGAATATCAATATGCTTTGTCATAACATCCTGTGTGATACCATAATCTTTCAGCATTTGCTTCATCCAGAGAAGCTGAGTACAGCTACTACCAACTGCAATGTATTCTGCCTCGGCAGTAGACAAATAAATAAAATTTTACTTCTTGCTGAACCATAACACCAAGTTATTCCCCAAGTAAAAACATCCAGCAGAAGTACTCTTTCGATCATCTGAACTTCTAGCCCAATCAGCATCACAATAACCAACTAGATTGGTGTTTGTATCAAATAAATACCAGATCCTATAGTCAGTTGTCCCACTAATATATTTGAGAATTCACTTTACTGACACCAGGTGTGACTCTCGAGGATTTTCTTGAAATCGAGCACATAAACTCACACTGTAGCAGATATCCGGTCGACTAGCTGTTAGGTACAATAGACTACCAATCATACTTCTGTATAGACTTGTATCAATAGGAATCCCTTTCTCATCTTTGGATATCTTCTCATGAGTTCCAATCGATGTTCTCCTTAAACAAGCATTCTCAAATTCAAACTTTTTCAACAAATTCTTGGCATACTTACTTTGAGAAATAAAAATTCCATCATTTCGTTGCTGAATCTAAGGCTAAGAAAATAGTTAAGCTAACCAGCCATACTCATATCAAATTCCTCAGTCATTTGAGCGACAAATTCATCCACCATCGCCTGTGACATGGAGCCAAACACTATGTCATCAACATATATTTGAGTAAGTAAAAACTGACCTTTATCACGGCGAATGAAAAGGGTTTTATCTACTCCCCCTCGCTTATATCCCTTTGTCAATAAATACTCCGTCAGCCTTTCATACCATGCCCGAAGAGCTTGTTTGAGCCCGTATAACGTCTTCTTCAACTTATAGACAAACTCAAGATGATGAGGATCTTCAAAACCCTTTGGTTGAGCAACATACAACTCCTCATTAAGAAGACCATGGAGGAAAGAACTTTTCATGTCCATTTGATATAACTTGAATCGCAACACACATGATTGCTAACAATAGACGAATGGACTCAAGTCTAGCAACCGGTGCAAATGTCTCATCAAAGTCAACCCCTTCAATTTGTGTGTATCCCTGGGCAACTAACCGAGCTTTATTGCGTGTGATATTTCCAAGCTCATCACTCTTGTTCTTGTATACCCACTTTGTTCCAATGACATTTACATTAGGGGGACATGGCACCAAATCCCATACTTGGTTCTGAGTGAATTGATCGAGTTCTTCTTTCATAGCACAAATCCAATACTCATTTAATAATGCTTATTTCACATTCTTAGGCTCAATAGATGAAGTAAAGCATGCCATTTGGATCATATCTCGATAGTTTACTCGCGGCTTATCTCTTGTCTAAACACCATCATTTAGATTTTCAATAACTTTATCAGTAGAATGATTCTTCTGAATACGAGTGGATGGTTGCCTGCGAGGTGAGAGAACATCCTCTACATTATCAATCACGTTACTCTTATCGGTAACACCATTGTGACACTGGTTGATACACTGCCTGGAACACTGGAGCTTTCTTTATTTAGGGAGTTGGTCACATATTCTTTAGAAGCATCATCTATTTCCAGAGAATCATCAACTTGAACATTCACAGATTCTATGACAGATCGAGTTCTTTTGTTGTAGACTCTATAAGCTCGACTATTGACAGCATACCCAAGAAAAATACATTCATCACTCTTGTGATCAAGCTTCCCTTTATGTTCCCTGTCATTCAACACATAGCAAGTACTACCAAAAGGATGGAAATAGTTAACAGTTGAAGTTCTACAATTCCATATCTCGTAGGGCGTCATTTCAATTCCTCCATGAAGATATACTCGATTTATAGTGTAACATATTGTGTTCATAGCTTCTGCCCAGAATTTCTGTGGGATATTTCTTTCGTGTAACATTACACGTGACATCTCTGCTATTATAGTTCGATTCTTTCTCTCAACAACCCTGTTTTGCTGAGGAGTTTTAGGTGCAAAGAATTCATGAGCTATTCCATGCTGATTATAGAAGTCTGAGAATTTTGAGTTTTCAAATTCACTTCCATGGTCACTCCGAATACGAATAATCTTCATAATAGTACAACCCTTTTCTCGTTGAAGATGAATACACAATGACTTGAAGGCATTAAATGTGTCAGATTTTTCTCGAAGAAATTCCACCCATGTATATCGAAAGAAATCATCAACAGTCACATAGGCATACCATTTTCCTCCAATACTCTCTATGGACATAGGACCCATTAAATCCATATGAAGCAGCTCAAGCACACGAGTTGTTCCTGGTGTTTGAGACTTAGGATGTGACACCTTTGTTTGTTTTCCAATCTGACAAGGACCACACACTCTTTCTTTATCAAACTTCAACATAGGAATCCTACGAACAGCTCCCTTAGAGACAATCTTCTGTAGCATTCTGACATTCACATGACCCAATTTTTTATGCCATAAAATAGAATCTTCCATACTTGATCGAAGACACATAGATGAGGCAGAAATGAGATAACAATTGTCCGAAGATCTTACTCCTTCCATGATGCACATATTGTTTTGATCAACCACCTCGCACTTTCCTCGAGTGAAGTTCACATTCAGATCTTGATCACAAAAATGGCTAATGCTGATCAAATTAGTCTTTAGACCGTTTACCAGAAGTACATTATCTAACTTTGGTAATCAAGACACATCTAGTGTCCCTTTTCCAATAACACGAGCTGTGACACCATTGCCAAAAGTTACTTTTCCCATACTTCTGGACACAAAATTCTTCAAAAACTTCTAATAACCAGTCATATGTCTGGAACACCCACTGTCAAAGTACCACTCATCATTTGTGGCAGCCTTTAGTGAAGTATATGTGAAGTTGCACCTCAAATTGGGTTCATTACCCAACTCAGTTGTGAATCTCTACGAGAAGAAGACTTTCTAGCAGTACTTTGTCTTAAATCAACAAGATAAATAAAACATCTAGGACGAATATGACCACGTCGATTGCAATAATGGCAAATAGGAATAAATCTGTTACCTTTGCCTATAGGAGCATGATGAGAATAATGCGGATTAGACTTTTTCACGTTCTTTGCAGTATTCACAGCAACTTGCTTCATTTTATAATTATCCACTAGTAGTGACACTGGCTGTGACATGACACTTTCTCCTTTATACCCTAGTCCAGAGTGGTCACCACTGGATTTACCGGTCTTAAGAATTTCATCCAGCTTGGATGAACTTGAATTTAACATCTTAACACCTTTCTATATATAGTTTAGCTCGTTGGTCAGATTCTTCACTTCCTCTTGACTTACTCTCAATTTGGTTTTCAAATCTGCAATAGAGTTTTGAAGACTATGCTTCTCATTTTGTAGATTCCCAATTTGATTATGAAGATGCTGATTTACTTTAACAAGTTCAGTCTATTTATCATGAAGATTCTTGTACTCGACTAAGATATCTTCTTCAGTGACATAATCTACATCTTCGTCACAATGTGCTGACATATTTCCAATGACACCTTGTGTAATATCCTTGACCCCACCATTGTCTAATTGTTCAGTCTTAGAAGTAAGAGCCACATGATTATTCTAAAATTCATCTTCCTTATCTGAATCATCTTCACTTTAAGTTGTGTTGAGAGAATTCCTCTTCTTTCTTAATGTATTAGCACAATCTGCCTGAACATGCCCAAAACCATCATATTCTCTACACTGAATTCCTCTATTCTTGAATGACTGATTAGATGTGTGATTTTCTTTCCTGAACTTTCTATTGCTCGCCAATTCATTCTTAGTGTTGCTGACACTGGGCTTGACACCCTGATTATTTTTGCCAAATCTCTTCATGAATCAGCTAAAATTCTTAGATATTAATGCAAGAGAGTCCTCAATGTCATCTTTATCAGGATCAGCTGACTTCTGCATCTCTGCTTTTAAGGCCATTCCTTTTGCTTTCTTTGCTTCCAAGTCGACTCCAAGATTCATCTCGAATGTTCTAAGAGACGCCATCAGTTCTTCTAGCTTCATCTGTGAGACATCTTTTGCTTCTTTAATGGCAGTAACTTTGTAAGCAAATCGCGGAGGCAGAGATCGTAGAGATTTCTTCACAAGCTTTTCTTCAGAAAAACTTTCACCAAGAGCAAACACCTCATTGGCGATGTCACAGATTTTGCATTGAATTCAACAATACTCTCATCTTCATGCATCCTTAGGCTCTCAAATCTTGTAGTTAGCATCTGCATCTTTGATAATTTTGCTGCTAACGTGCCTTTATAAGTAGTTTGATGAATTTTCCATTCCTTCTTGGCTGTCACACATGTAGAAACAAGTCTAAACTGAGCAGGGTCAACACCGTTGAAAATAGCATTAAGACCCTTTGAATTACTATTTGCCAAGGCATCTTCAGTAGCAGACCAACTTTCTTCTGGCTTGGGAGATATGACAACACCATCTATGTCGGTGATCATTGCGCGGTCCCATCCTGTCAGAATTGATTTCCAAGCCTTCTCATCAATAGCTTTGATGAAGGCTCTCATTCTGGCATTCCAATAAGCATAATTGGTGCCATCCAATAAGGGTGGACGCATTGTTGAACCTCCTTCCTTCATAAAGTCCATCATACCAAAAACCAAGATCAAGTCCTGCGGATCCCGCATAAGTAACAAAGACGACCCGCTCTGATACCAACTGAAAGATCAAGTTAGATACGTAGTGTCCGAGTGGGTTGGAAAACTATGTGAGACACCGATAATAAAAACAATAATAAACAATATTAAAATGCGGAAATTAAAAATACATGAGGTTGGTAACGCAGTTCGGCAATTGCCTACGTCTGCGGGGCCACGACCCGCTCTGATACCAACTTCTCCCGTTAACCTGTTGATGCGAGCTCCCCTCGACTTGTGCGATTCTTCCCAGATCTCTAATAGACAAGATCCCCTTGTCAATGGCGACTCCTCCCAGAATCCGTGTTATGGCAAGATCCCCTTGCCCACGTTTGAACTCCTCCCGAGTTCCTTAACAGCCTCCTCCCGAGACTGAGTTTCAACAAAGAATGCAAGGATTGCACCTTCAACACTTTTGCATTAAGATGCTACAGCCAACACACTTAATCAAAGAATTCTAACCAAGAAGTGTATTCACAGTCTTACAAAGACCGAAAGAATAATCAATGCTCCACACTTAAAAAACATGTGGTTGGAAAGATCATATAGAGCACACGAAATCTTTCTATATTTATCTCCAAGATTATTTCCAAATAAATCCCATAGAAGGATGAAAACCATGTGCCTTCCATGCTTATCTTTTTCAAAGACAAACCTCCAAAGATAATTACCAAGAATACCAAGATAAGCACCAAATATACCAAGATAGCATTAATCTCCAAATCAATCTTCCTTGCATAGATTGATTTAGTTGATTCCTGCAACCAATCACGATCTTTCCTTATTTTGTCAAAAAATCAATGCCAACTAATAAATGCCAACTCATGTGCGCATTAACAAACATGTTATGAAATTAAGCAATAAGTTAAATTTTAACGCTTAAAATCAATGAAGAATTTGTCCTGCCTTTTCAAATGCTCTCAAAATGCTCTTAATTCATTAATAAATTCAAGTTCTAGTTATAAAACAAGCTTATTTGATCCATATCTTAATCAATTAATTTTCACACTTAACTACATTAATCAAACAGACCCTTACGCGTTTTTGAATTTTGTCATTTTGCCTAAAATACGTGTGTTATCACTCATAAAAAATAAATACTTTGTAAAAAAGAAAAAAATCTAAATTTTACTTTTTTTGACACTGTTCAAAATTATTAATGTTCACAATTGAGGTGGACGAAAAAACAGTAGGGTTAAAAGTCAAAATAAACATGATTTTTTACTTTTCTATATTTGACAAAAATACGCGTTCTACAACCTGTGAAAAATAGAGGTTTGGTGAAAATTTTAAATTTCACTTCTTTTTGACATTATTCACTAGAATGCATGTTCGCAATTGGAGTGAGTAAAAAAAACATTACAAAAAATCAAAATTAACGCTTTTTTTAATTTTGCCATTTTTGGCTAAAATAAATGTGTTATAACCCATGAAAAATAAAAATTTGGTGAAAAATCTAAATTTTACTTTTTATTACATCATTCATTTTTTTTAAGAAAATCCACCATATATTGGTGGGGGAGGAGGGGTTGGGCATAGACCCCTACCCAATGACATCGTTCACTAGAATGCATGTTTAAAATTGATGTGTGGGAAAAATATAGTAGGAGAAAAGCTAAAATCAACACGTTTTTTTAATTTTACCATTTATTAACAAAATACGCTTATAATCCATGAAAAATGGAGATTTGATGAAAATTTTAATTTTTAGTTTTTTTTATGTTTTTGCCTACTTGCCTGTATACATGGTTACGTTTTTTCATGTATGAGTTTGAGATTTTGGTGTAATTTGTTTACCTTTGGTGGTGTAATTTACCCAAAATCTCAATCCAAACTTTTGCTTTCCTTTTGGGACTCTTTCATATAATGGAGTAGTACTTCAATTTGTTTGCTTTTAGTCATGTATAGGTGTTGTTGGGTATATCTGGCACCTTAGTTTGATCCCAATAAATAAAATCTAAGATTGTTCTTAAAAAAAAAAAGACACTATTCACTAGAATGCATGTTCACAATCGATGTGGGTGTAGAAAACGGTACCAAAAAAAGTCAAAATTAACGTGTTTTTGTATTTTGCCATTTTTTACTAAAATACTTGTGTTATAACACATGAAAAATAGAAATTTTGTGAAAAAATCTAAATTTCAGTTTTTTTGGCACAGTTAAAAACAATGCATCTTCAGTCTTCACAATTGAGATGGGTGAAAAAACATTAGTGAAAAAGCCAAAATCAACACATTTTTTATTTTGCCAATTTTTACCAAAATACGCGTGTTATAAAGTGTGAAAAATGGAAGTTTGGTTAAAATTTTAAGGGTAAATTACAAAATACCTCCTTGTGGTTAGGCGATATTTTAAGTTACCTCCCTGACATAGTAAAACCTATACTAAGCCTCCTCGTGCTTTGGGTTTTTTTGAAAAGTGGATGGAAATGAGCAAATGTGACGGAGTTAGCATAAAAAGACAATATACCCTCTTCTTCATCCCTTCCCACTTTGACTCACTCAAGAACAATGTGGTCATTGATCCAGTCCCAAGAACAATCTCACCGACACATCATCATCATCATCCAAAAACATGCTCAAAACCTCTCTCTGAATTCCGGCCAAATGCTTCAAAAGAAAAGCATTAACCAAAGCATAAGCGACCAGCAACAATTCCCAAACAACTGGCCTGTTGAGGGTCCAAATCATTCAGACTTTCAAAGGAGTAAATGCACACAGACTTTCAATCTGTAATTTAGAGCTTCTAAGGATCAAGGACGCCATTATCTTAACGGGAGCAACGACCTTAATGGGAGCCTAAGAGATTGCTATGTCTCAGCTCCATCTTTCTGCTCCGCCGTGGATGTTCGGGCCTGGTGTCTTCCGTCGCCGGAGCTCAGCAGCTTCGTCCCAACAAGCTCAGATCCACGACTGTCATCATCGATTGGAGGGAACCTCAGATCCTAGCCCTCAGATCTCACTACCTCAAGCTCATATAAGACTTCAAAAATAGCATATTTTCGATTCTGCCATGAATATTTTGCTGTCTCTCAGCTCCACTCTCCTCCGCCGTGGATGATTCGGCCAGGTATCTTTCACCGCCGGCGCTCAGCAGCTTCGATCCAACAAGCCCAGATCCACGGATGTTAGAGCTCATCCTTCCCGACGGCTTACACTTAAGCGGTTTGAAAGCGGCGGCCAATCGTTGCTGTGACTAAGCCTGCCCTAAACTTTCGCATTTGAAGCTTCAAAGCCGTGAACTCACTGATGTTGAATTGTGGAATTTTCCCCAAAATTCAGAGTTAATGTCCGGCACAACAAAGCCCACTGTTCTGATGAAATGTTTATTGGGTAAATAATATGTTAATTTTGACAATGGAGGTTGTTACTGCTGCTTCTAAAAACTACACATTTTCATAGATTTATTGCATTCGTTTGTTGAGGGTGCGTACTTTTGATGTGTGGCTCTACTATTTTGGAAATACACCCTGAATTTGGACATTTGCTTGGTTTTAGATAGTGATGAATTTGGACATTTGCTTGAAAAAAAAAATTCTGAGATTGGGACTGAGGGATTCAATGAACTGAATTTTGGTGATCATGAGCACGATGAGTACAATCACGCCACTGAGTATGAGATGTTGTTTGGGCAATTCCTAGAGAGTGAAAATAGCATGATGAAAATGGAAGATGAAATTACTTTTGATATTACGGTTATATTTGTCTTTTCAGTATCACTTTTTAATTAAAAATAAAATTTTAATTGTGATAAGCTACAAACTCCGTCAAGTCATTCAAATTCTGTTACTTTTTAAAAAAAACCCAAAGCACGAGGAGGCGTAGTATAGGTTTTACTATGTCAGGGAGGTAACTTAAAATATCGTCTAACCACAGGGAGGTATTTTGTAATTTACCCAAATTTTAAAATGAATGTTCATAATTGGGGTGGGTGCAAGAAACGGTATAAAAAAGTCAAAGTCAACGTATTTTTGGATTTTGCTATTTTGGCTAAAACACATGTGTTATAACACATAAAAAATTGAAATTTGGTAAAAAAAAATCTAAATTTCAATTTTTTTAACATCATTCATAAGGATTTAATATTCACAATTGAAGTTAGTGGAATACCAAAATAAACTCAATTTTTTACTTTGCCATTTTTGACAAAAATACGCATGCTATAACCCATGAAAATGGAGGTTTTGTGAAAATTTTAAATTTCACTTATATTCATTGGATTGCATGTTCACAATCAGAGTGCGTGCAAAACACATCACAAAAAATTTAAAATCAATGAACTTTTGGATTTTATCATTTTTGGCTAAAATACGTGTGTTATAACCCATGAAAAATAAAAATTTAGTGAAAAATCTAAATTTTACTTTTTATGACACCATTCATCAGAATTCATGTTAACAATTGTGACATGGGTAAAAAATGGTAGGAAAAAAGAAAAAATCAACACGTTTTTTTTACTATGTCATTGTTTTACCAATCTACATTTTTATAATCCATGAAAAAATGTAGATTTAGTGAAAAAATTTATTATCACTTTTTTTGCACTATTCACAAGAATGTATGCTCACAATCAGAGTGGGTGTAAAAAACTGTACAAAAGAAGGTCAAAACCAACTTGTTTTTGAATTTTGTCATTTTTGGCTAAAATACATGAGTTTATAACCATGAAAAATAAAAATTTGGTGAAAAATCTAAATTTAACTTTTTTACACTATTCAAGGCGATGCATGTTCACAATTGAGATGAGTAAAAAAATAGTAAAATAAAATCAAAATCATTACGTTTTTTGACTTTGTTATTTTTTACCAAAATATGTGTATTACAAATTATAAAAAAAATAGAGGTTTGGTGAAAAATTGAAAATTAATTATTTTTACAATATTCATTAGTGCCATTGAATGCCGCCAAAAACAAAACAGTACAATCTACCGAACCGGTAACCCACTTCGAACGAATCCTGCCATGGAATTTACCAATGTTGACTAAAATCAAAACCCTTTCTCTCAATTTTCAACTTCTCATAGGATTCCGCACGCACACACACAGTATGAGCAGCAGCTGACTTCAATTTTTTGTTGAAAAAACCCAGATGGGATTGAAGCTGCTGTTGTTATTTCAGTTTTGTTTGCTTTGCCTTCTGCTTCAGCTTGGCTCTTCCAATTCAGTGTTCAATAGCTCAGTCAATGTGCCTTCACAGAACCAAACATAAGCATTTTGCCGTGTTGGTTGGTCTGGCTATCCAAGTGAGAAAAAGTGCTTACAGTATATTGCAAACTCTAAATCATGGGATGAGGCAGAAGCCAGCTGCGTAAGCTATAATGGGCATCTTGCTGCTGTGAGTTCTTTGGAGGAACTATCCTTCGCTCAAAAGTTGTGTGTTCAAAATGCTAATAGTTGCTGGATTGGTGGAAGAGGCATCAATACCACAGTTGCAGTGGGTTGGAAATGGTCAGACAATACATCTTATTGGAATAAAACTGTTGGTCCTAAGATTCCTTCAAATTCAAGTTGTACTAGTTTGTCATGCTATAGTAACAATTTGGTGGATTTGTGTACATTAGTAACCAATGAAACGCTGCATCTTATAACTCAAAGTTGCAATACATCTCACGCCTTTATATGCATGCTTGATCCAGAGGACAAATGTCACCATATGCACTGCCATACAGAGTACCTCATTATCCTTCCAGTGGTGAGTGGGTTGATTCTCTGCACAACTTTGGCTGTCGTTGTATGGCTTCTCATATATCGAAGGAGTAAGAAACGCAGAAAATCTCGCAGACTGTCCAACCCAGCTGAACTGGCATTGGTTCCTCCATCATGGAAAGTTTTTAGCCATGATGAATTATAGTCGGTTACAAAGAATTTTAGTGAAGGAAACCGTCTTCTTGGGGATACAAAAACAGGGGGCACATATAGTGGACTTTTACCAGATGGATCAAGGGTGGCTGTTAAAAGGTTGAAAAGATCCAGCTTCCAGAGGAAGAAGGAGTTCCACTCTGAGATTGGGAGGGTTGCAAGACTCTGTCACCCGAATTTGGTGGCTGTCAAAGGACGTTGCTACGATCATGGGGATCGCTACATTGTGTATGAGTTTATTGCAAATGGACCTTTATATAGGTGGTTACACCATGCCCCCAGAGGGGAAAGGAGCTTGGATTGGGCCATGAGAATGAAAATTGCCACTACTCTTGCTAATTGCGTTCCACCATGACAAGGTGAAGCCCCAAGTTGTGCATCGTGATATCCGTGCTAGTAATGTACTCCTTTATGAAGAATTTGGTGCTCACCTAATGGGTGTTGGCCTATCAAAATACATACCATGGGAAGTGAAGCATGAGACGAGGGTAATGGCTGGTGTAACATGGATATCTTGCTCCTGAATTTGTTTATAGAAATGAGCTAACAACTAAGAGTGATGTTTACAGCTTTGGAGTACTTTTGCTTGAAATTGTTAGTGGACGCAGGCCAGCACAAGCAGTTGATTCTGTGGGTTGGCAAAGTATATTTGAGTGGGCAACACCACTGGTGCTTTCTCATCGCTATGTGGAGTTGCTGGATCCTGTTATAACATCTTCTTCCCTTAAATTCCTGAAGCTGGAGTTATTCAGAAAGTTGTGGATCTCGTCTATTCTTGCACGCAGCACGTTCACACGTTGTCCACCAGCTGCAACAGTTGGCCCAACCTTCCACCTTAAAGTAAGGTGCATTCTCTTGTAACTTTGTCTACCGCTTCGATGAGCATTGTAAAACCTTGGTTTAGTTTAGGTTGGGCCAAGAAAAATCTATAGTCTGAAGTAGCCAAACCTTGGGTTGGTATCAAGAAGAATGTATTAGACGGGTGCTTTTGCCATTCACGTACTGAGAGCCAATCTAGATTTGCCCATCAGAGTTTAGCTGTAATTCTTATGCTAACATAGCACTAGTGAGGTAGTTTCACATGAATTTGTTTTTGTAATGCAGAAATGGAACTCTTATAGGAGCTGTAAAACTTGTGTAACTCTGAGACTCGAGTCTCAAACTGATCAAACTGTATTTTGCTGGAAAGAAGTCAATCGTGTAAAAACTCCATAAGGGTTTAGAATGGATTATTGTGATTAATATTACTGAAAAAAAATAATATTCATTAGAATGCGTATCTATAATTGGGGTGGATGCAAAAAACTGTACGAAAAAATTCAAAGTCAATGCGTTTTTAGATTTTGTCATTATGGCTAAAATACGTGTATTATAACTCATAAAAAATGGAATTTTTGTAAAAAATCTAAATTTCACATCTTTTGACATTGTTCACAAGGATTATGTTAGCAATTGAGATGGGTAAAAAAATAGTAGGAAAAAGTCATAATCAACACGATTTTTACTTTGCCATATTAATTAGATCAAAATATGCGTGCTATAACCCGTGATAAATGAAAGTTTGGTGAAAATTTTAAATTTCATTTTTTTGATAATATGCACGGGAATGCATGTTCACAATTGGGTGGTGTAAAAAACATTACAAAAAAATCAAAACCAACGCGTTTTTAGATTGTTTTACATTTTTTGCTGAAATACGTGTGCTATAACCAATGAAAAATGGAAATTTTGTGAAAAATCTAAATTCACTTTTTATGACACTGTTCATTAAAATTCATGTTCACGATTGAGACGTGTATAAACAACAGTAGGAGAAAAGCCAAAATCAATACGTTTTTTTATTTTACCATTTTTTTACCAAAATAATTGTTTTATATTCCATGAAAAATGGAGTTTTGGTGAAAATTTTAATTTTTACTTTTTTGACACTATTCACTAAAATGAATGTTCACACGGGTGCAAAAAAAGATACAAAAAAGTTAAAATCAATGTGTTTTTAAATTTTACCATTTTGGCTCAAATACGTGTGTAATAACTCTAAAAACTGAAAATTTTGTAAAATAATCTAAATTTCACTTTTTTTGACACCGTTCACAAGGATTAATGTTCACAATTGAAGTGGGTGAAAAAACAGTAGACATAAAAGTCAAAATCAACACGATTTTTTATTTTTCTATATTTTACCAAAATACGAGTGTTATACAACCCATGAAAAATGAAAATTTGGTAAAAATTTAAAATTTCACTTTTTTTTGACAATATTCATTAAAATGCATGTTTATAATTGAAGTAGGTGTATCACACATCCCAAAAAAAAGTCAAAATTAACTCGTTTTTGGATTTTGCCATTTTGGCTAAAATACATGTGTTATAACCCATGAAAAATGAAATTTTGGTAAAATATCTAAAATTTCACTTTTTATGACATCGTTTTTTTTTAAGAAAACCATCAAATATTGGTGAGAGGTTGGGCATAGACCCCTGTCCCATGACATCGTTCATTAGAATGTATGTTTACAATTGAGGTGTAGGGAAAATATAGTAGGAAAAACGTCGAAATCAACACGTTTTTTATTTTGCCATTTTTTAACAAAATACATGTGTTATAACCCATGAAAAATGGAGATTTGGTGAAAATTTTAATTTTTAGTTTTTTGACACTATTCACTAGAATATATGTTCACAATCGGGGTAGGTGCAAAAAACTGTACAAAAAAATCAAAATCAACGTGTTTTGAATTTTGTCATTTTTGGTTAAAATACGTGAGTTTATAATTCATGAAAAATGAAAATTTGATGAAAAATATAAATTTCACTTTTTTTTACATCATTCATTACAATGTTTGTTCACAATTGAAATGGGCGAAAATACAATAGGAAAAAGTCAAAATCAACATATTTTTTTGCTTTACCATTTTTTACCAAAATACGTGTGTTATAAACTATGAAAAATGAAGGTTTGGTGAAAATTTTAAATTTTATTTTTTTGACAATATTCATTAGAATGCGTGTCCAAAATTGGGGTGGGTGCAAAAAATTGTACAAAAAAATTCAAAATCAATACGTTTTTAGATTTTTGTTATTTTTGCTAAAATACGTGTGTTATCACCCATGAAAAATAAAAAATTTTGTAAAAAATCTAAATTTCACTTTTTTGACACAATTCACTAAGATTATGTTCACAATGGAAATGGTAAAAAAATAGTATTGTAAAAGTTATAATCAACACAATTTTTTACTTTGCCATATTTGACCAAAATACGCTTGTTAACCCGTAGTAAATGAAAATTTGGTGAAAATTTTAAATTTCATTTTTTTGACAATATTCACTAAAAAACATGTTCACAATTGGGATAGGTGTAAAAAAATCTCAAAAAAGTTAAAAATCAACACCCTTTTGAATTTTTTATTTTATTTTTTGCTAAAATATGTATGTTATAATCCATGAAAAATGAAAATTCTAAATTTCATTTTTTATGACACCGTTCATTATAATGTATGTTCACAATTGAAGCATGTATAAAAAATAGTAGGGAAAAAGCCGAACTCAATACTTTTTTTACTTTGCCAGTTTTTTACCAAAATAAGTGTGTTATAATCCATGAAAAATGAAGATTTGGTGAAAATTTTAATTTTAATTTTTTTAAAACTATTCTCTAGAATGCATGTTCACAATGGTGATAGGTGCAAAAATCGGTACAAAAAAAATCAAAATCAATATCTTTTTGGATTTTGCCATTTTTGGCTAAATTACGTGTGTTATAACTCATGAAAAATGAAAATTTTGTGAAAAATCTAAATTTCACTTTTTTTTACACCGTTCACAAGGATGCATGATCATTTTTTTTTTTGTGTTATGGTCTATTTGGATACGGTTTTTTAAACCTATTTCTCATCTCATTCCAAAATAGCATATTTGTTTATATTCAATTTTCAAAACAAAAATTTTCAATTCTCTAACTACAAAATGAGGTCATTGTAGTCTTTTCAATATCTTTTAATTTTTTTAATGTTTGAGTTGATAGGTGGCAGTCAAATGTTGACTGCCACCGGCAACTACCCGTAGGCCGGATTCCAAATATTTGACCAAAATTTGGCCGATCGATAGTGGCTGTGACGGTCAATAGCGGTTTATCGGCAGCAGTCAAATTTTGACCGCCACCGTCAACCTAAAATATTTAATAAAAAAGTTCTTATTTTAAACTTTATTTAATAAAATAAATCTTATACACAAAAATAATTAAAAACAAAACTTATTCATTCAAACACTCAATTCTCAAAACCAAAATATTATTTATTTAAAACGTAACTCGAGATCTCGTTTTTCTCAAATCTCAAAACGAAACACATATCCAAACAGAACTTTAATTTTCACTTTTTTGGCAATATTTATGATAAGCACTAATTATTCGATTTCTAATATATGTTTTACGTGCTTTGTGGGGTGAGTTTGGTGCTAATTAATGATAATATTTGCAGAATTTGGGAAGTATCAAGGACTGGGGCATGCCGAGGGGAAAGTTGGCAGATTTGGAGATTTCTAGAAGATTGGGGCTGAAGATATAGTTGAAGACATTTGTAAGGAAAAGGATTCTAGGCAATTGCCAAATTGGTGGTTAAAGTTGATTAGGAAACTGATTTATTACAGCCGCATGTGGCTTATGTGAGTTTGCAAACAAGAAGATTTCTTTCTTTAGTTGGATTAGGAAGTTTTACTTTTCTCTCCTATATAAGGGAGCAGAATTATTAGGGTTAGGAGACCCCGGGACGCGTGCAACTTTCATCTTCGTAGCTGGGTTTGCTAACTTGTATCAGCCCAGAAATTCAGAGCTCGTCGTTCGACCGAACGACGGGCAGACTGGCTTGCAATTTTTAGTTTTATTTCATTTTCTTCTTAATTATTATTCTTGCTTTGTTTTAATTATGATTAGTGAGTAGTTCTTTATCTGGCTGTAGGTAATGAAGCACTAATCGATGCATGAATTGTGAGACCTAATTGTTCTTAATTAAACTTTCTCTTATTTAATTCCAAAAGTTTTCTACGCCTAAAGTTCATTATCTAATTTAATTAAAGATTGATCACTTTTAATCTAATTAGGTAGAGCCAATTAATCCCTTGTTAAGTCACTGGATTTAATAAGTAAGATTAATTAGTGGCGAAGCTACTGTCTCGGTAAACGGAAATAATTGGTTAACAAGTTGTTGCATGCTGATTCATGATATGACTTGTTAGAGTTAGGTTCTTCACTACTTAATGCTTTTATAACATTAAATCTGGTGTTCGGCTGATTCCGGCCGGGTTGTGTTATGAATAGGGAATTAATTGATTAAGCAGATACTTGTCAATTAACGAATAATTAAGGAAGAATTGGGTTATGTCAGAGCTGATTCTCGGTAACCTATAACTAACTGATTAAATAGAGATTGTTATCCTTGCGTCAATGAACAATAACAATTGATTAGTGTGGATTTACTTAGTGCTGGATCTTTCCTTTTAATTAATTTATTTCTGAGTTTTATTATTCTGTTATTTATTAATTCCGTAATTTATTTCCTTTGATTTAATCCGTTTACTCATTAATTAAATATTTGTACTATTGACAAATTAACGAAAATAGAAGGTAGTGTTGTTCCTCGTGGGATCGACCTTACTCGCACTATACTTGATTTATTGTTTGAGAGTAAGTAAATTAATTTGGTACAAAATGACACACCAAATTTTGGTGCCGCTGCCGGGGAGCGGCAATTATTGTCTTTTTAGTTAATTTGTATTTTTTTATTTTTATTTGTATTTTTTTTACTTGGTAAATTTCCAGATTTTCTAACTCTAATCTGTTTATCTTTAGATACTGAAAAAAATAGCACAGATTGAGGAAAGAATTGAAAGAAAGGCACCAAGAAATAATTTCTGGTTCTGAACAGTCCCCGTCTGCCCAAACGGATGAACGAGGTAAACATGTTTTCTATGGAAAATATATTAGATGCACTAACCTCTTCAGTGGAAAAATTAGTTGCAGGTTTAGGTGCTGTTCAACAGAAAAATTCACGTGGAATACGCAGAAATCTTGGCCATCCTACAGCTAGGTGTCAATTTGTTCAAGAGTATCCAAGGGCACAATTCAACACAATTGGGAGTTTTCATCCACAACATCATCACAGCCCTTATTCCAATGGATACAATTCAGAGTGGTGGAACTACCCAAACTTCATTGATGGGAATAAGGTGCAGCAACAGCCATCACCATGGACATGGCAACAACAACAATCAATGGTTTCTTTTGGCCAAAATATTGCAATACCCACTACAAGTTTAGGTACATCTCTTCAAGATTTAGTTGCAAATTTAGCTAACTCAGTTAAAATTATGCAGAGAGACAATGTGACAACACAAGATGATATATTGCAACAAGAGATGGTTCCATTCTTCCCACACTTAAATGTGATGCAACAACAAACCCAGCTGAAGCCCCAGTGCCTACTGCCCAAACTAATCCCAGCTTTATAGCTACCACAAGGTCAGAAGTTCCTCTAGAAGAAATGATTTGTAATCTAGCTAATTCTGTAACTTTAATGCAGAATAACCAAATACAGAATCAGGGGGATTTCCATAAGTTTCTGCAAGAAACAAGGGCAGCCATAAGTGGTTTAAGTACTCAAATGACCCAAATGGCAAAACACTTTAATGAAACCCAAGGTTCTCAAGGGAAGTTGCCGTCTCAAGTGCAGATTAAACCACGTGAAGACGTCAGTCAAATTACATTGAGGAGTGGGAAGAAGCTTGAAGAGGGAATTAATTGATTAAGCAGATACTTGTCAATTAACGAATAATTAAGGAAGAATTGGGTTATGTCAGAGCTGATTCTCGGTAACCTATAACTAACTGATTAAATAGAGATTGTTATCCTTGCGTCAATGAACAATAACAATTGATTAGTGTGGATTTACTTAGTGCCGGATCTTTCCTTTTAATTAATTTATTTCTGAGTTTTATTATTTTGTTATTTATTAATTCCGTAATTTATTTCCTTTGATTTAATCTGTTTACTCATTAATTAAATATTTGTGCTATTGACAAATTAACGAAAATAGAAGGTAGTGTTGTTCCTCGTGGGATCGACCTTACTCGCACTATACTTGATTTATTGTTTGAGAGTAAGTAAATTAATTTGGTACAAAACGACACACCAATTTACTAGAATGCATGTTCACAATCGAAGTGTGTGTAAAAATTATTACAAACAAGCCAAAATTAATACATTTTAGATTTTGCTATTTTTGGCGAAAATACGTGTGTCATAACTCATGAAAAATACAAATTTGGTGAAAAATCTAAATTTCTCTTTTTTTGACAGGGTTGTCTAGGATGTATAGTCACAATTGAGGTATTTGTTAAAAATAGTTGGAAAAAGCCAAAATCGACATGTGTTTTTTACTTTGCCCTTTTTTTACCAAAATAGGTTTGTGAAAAATGGAGGTTCGGTGACAATTTTAAGTTTAATTTTTTTTGTCAATATTCACTAGAATGTATGTTAACAATTAAGGTGAGTGCAAAAAACGATAATAAAAAAGTCAAATCAATGCGCTTTTAGATTTTGCCATTTTTAGCTAAAATACGTGATTTATAACCTATGAAAAATAACAATTTGGTACAAAAATTTAATTTTACTTTTTTTTGACACCGTTCACAAGAATGCATATTCCCAATTGAAATGGGCAAAAAAATAGTAGGGAAAAAGTCAAAAATTTTTTCTTTGTTATTTTTGACCAAAATACGCGCGTATAACTCGTGAAAGTGGAGATTTTGTGAAAATTTTAAAATTTAATTTTTTTGACAATATCTACTGCAATGCATATTCACAATCAGGGTACGTGAAAAAAATGGTACAAAAAAAACAAAATTAGCGCATTTTGGCTAAAAATACGTGTATTAGAACCTAGGAAAAATGAAAATTTGATAAAAGATTTGAATTTCACTTTTTTGACACCGTTCAAAGGATTTATGTTTACAATTGAAGTGGTTGAAAAACAGTACGGAGAAAGACAAAATCAACACGATTTTTTACTTTGTCATTTTTACCTAAATACGTGTGCTATAACCTGTGAGAAATTGAGGTTTTGTGAAAATTTAAATTTCACTTTTTATTAACTATATTCACTTGAATAGATGTTCACAATCGGGGTGGATGTAAAAACTATCACAAAAAAAATCAAAATTAATGTATTTTTAAATTTTGCATTTTTTGGCTAAAATACGTGTGTTATAACCTACGAAAAATGAAAATTTAGTGAAAAATTTAAATTTCACTTTTTATGACACCATTTATAAGAATACATATTCACAATTAAGGCGTGTGTAAAAAATAATAGGAAAAAACCAAAATCAACACATTTTTTTACTTTGTCATTTTTTACCAAAATACATGTGTTTATAACCCATGAAAAAAGAAAATTTGGTGAAAATTTTAATTTTCACTTTTTTGACACTCTTCACTAGAATGCATATTCACAATTGGGGTGGGTGTAAAAATGGTACAAAAAAAGTTAAAATCAACGTGTTTTTAGATTTTGTCATTTTTGGCTAAAATATGTGTGTTACAAGTTATAACCCATGAAAAATGAAAATTTGGTAAAAAAAATCTAAATTTCACTTTCTTTTGGCATCGTTCACAATTGAGATGGATGAAAAAATAATTGGAAAAAATCCAAAATCAATACGTTCTTTGACTTTGACATTTTTAACCAAAATACATGTGTTATAAACCGTGAAAAATGGAGGTTTGGTTGAAAATTTTAAATTTCACTCTTTTTTGACAATACTCACTGGAATGCATGTCTTCAATTGGGGTGGGTGCAAAAAATGGTACAAAAAAATTCAATTAAATCTTGTTTTTAGATTTTGCCATTTTGGCTAAAATACATGTGTTATAAGCCATAAAAAATGAAAATTTTATAAAAATTTAAATTTCACTTTTTTGTGATACTGTTCACAAGGATTATATTCACAATTGAGATGGGTAAAAAAACAGTACGGAAAAAAAGTCATAATCAATACGATTTTCTTACTTTGCCATATTTGACCAAAATCTATTACCCGTGATAAATAAAAGTTTAGTGAAAATTTTAAATTTCACTTTTATTTGACAATATTCACTTGAATGCATGTTCACTTTTGGGGCGGGTGTAAAAATGTCACAAAAAATTCAAAATCAACGCGTTTTTGATTTTTTTTTTGGCTAAATAACGTGTGTTATAATCCATGAAAAATCTAAATTTTGTGAAAAATCTAAATTTTAGTTTTTATAACACCATTCATTAGAATGCATATTCACAATTGAGGTGTGTATTAAAAATAGTAGGGAAAAACCCAAAATCAACACGTTTTTTTACTTTGTCATTTTTTTTATCAAAATAAATGTGTTATAATCCATGAAAAATGGAGATTCGGTGAAAATTTTAATTTTTACTTTTTTTGACACTATTCTCTAGAATGTACGTTCACAATGGGAGTGGGTGCAAAAAATAGTAAAAAAAAGACAAAATCAATGTATTTTTGGATTTTTCCATTTTTGGCTAAAATATATGTGTTATAACCCGTGAAAAATAGAAATTTGGTGAAAAATCTAAATTTCACTTTTTTTGACACCGTTCACAGGAATGCAAGTTCACAATTGAGTTGGATGAAAAATAGTTGGGAAAAAGTCAAAATCAATATTATGTCATGATAATCCTCTACTTAAGGGGATCTATGTATGTGGCCGATAGGCCAAATGACCGACCTAGCGGGAATACAGTTAGGTTGCTTATTCAGTAAACCATAAATGCATGTTATATCATGGAAACCTATTCACTGAGAAGTATCTCATGTATATGTTTTTATATAAAAGTATATTACTTATGTTTTATGTGAAAAGATGATCAACGAACTATAAGTAAGAAATAAGATACTGTTATTGTTTTAAAGCAATGATATGAGACTTATGTTTCTAAAATGTTAGCTTTTTTTTTATATCAAAGAATGGGATCCATCCACGACTATACTTTGGATCTATATCAACGATTTTGATCTTTATGGACCGTCATTGATGTTTTGAACTATTGTTAATGATTGGAATTATTATAATTGTTTATTTAATTATATATTCATTTTCAAGAAAGATATTATTTTAATAATATATGAAATGTTTTATGAAGTATAATTAGCTTTAAATGATTTAGAGTTTACTTGCTGGGCGATTTCACTAATTTTTCTTTTAAAATAAATTTTACGGATGACAGTGATGAAGTAGATAAAAGTGACGAAATGAAAGATTGGAAATAATAAAGAACGAGTAGACCAAGTGTTTAACATAAGGATAGTCGAATAGCTTAATGCTATAGATCCTAGAGGAATATTTTTTATTGTTAAGATGAATTAGATAGTTAGAAGTATGGCATTGTATTTATTATTTTGGAGGAATTAGTACTTTGTTACCTTCAATTTAATAGATTAGTAAATTTATTTAAAGTTTTATGCACACAAAGAGCCTTATGATTTTAAGATTTTGAAAACTTAACTTTGAAGTTATGGCGTGTTACAGCCCTCGAAAATCGGGCGTGATACTTTCTCCTTTATTTATTTATTTATTTCAGTGGATGGAATCTTGAGTAAAGTTATAAAGTGGAAAGTGGAAATTAAGGTGATGATGATAGAAATCTCAGATGCCACCCCAACTGGCCAAAGTAATATTTTCTCTGGAGTGAAGGCAATAATCTAAAGTATCTCAGTGGACATCAACATTCCCTTCCTCCTTATATTTTCGTTCAAATATTACCTTCCCATTTTCACATTCATTCCAATTAATCCTTTGTCTTTTCATCTCTGGAAATTTATAAAATTTGTTCTGGCCCTGAACCTCAAGTTGAATGAATTCTTGGTTACTTAAACAATCAGCAATATCCTAAGAAAAGGTATTAATATGTATAGATTAATGTTTGATTGCCAATCATCCTTTAATTAATTTCACTATTAATTATTATGATTGAACTGGAAAGCATGCATATATAGCGTAATAAGATTGAATTTTGTTCTGTACATATTTTGAGCTGTAAGGAAAAAATATATATATATATTGTGAATTAATCTTCATTATATATATATCCTTTTGTTTGCAGTCCCTAATTAGTTGATAATTAATTTAATCTGATTGGCATTCAAATAGTGGTGGTGGTGGTGGTGGTTGTTCTTCAAAAATCTATCGGCCGATATTTTCAGAGTAAGTTTTGTCTTTGAAGGATTAATTTTATGCAATTTTAGTTCATTAATTCTAAGAATTATGACAATAAAAGTTAAATATATGAATTGGAGGCAATCTCGTGCATGTCATTATATTTAAATATTCTTCTCACTTTCCATGATAAATATTATATTTTCAAATTTGAAGTTCTGAATTGGATCATAAATAGTTAAAATTAGTTATTCATGACTGCCACCATACATATCGATCATCGGCCTTTGTATATATATATCATGAGCAACCTCCATTATTCCTGTTATAATTCAAGAATCCAAAACTAAAAACAAAGTGACGTTTTGACCAATTGTACAATAATCAAGAAAATGAATAAATTGTATTATTTATCCTTAATTCTTTATTGAAAAATGGCTAAAGAGAATTATTGTCATGACCTGATTTTAATTAAATGAAGTGAATGATAAAATCAAATTTTTAAAATTTTTTGTATTGCAATGTGAAAAGCGAGACACTTACTTGAAAAAAAAAAACCAAAATTGCACTCAAAAAAATAAGAGGGAGAATTAAACAGACGAATTAAATAAAATTGATGTGGTTGGTCACAAATAAATTACGTCGACCAAGAAAATAATGATTAAAGCACCAAAAATTACAAACCTTTAAAATTTATGTGGTTTGTCTCTTAATTTCAAACCTTTAAAACAATTAACCCCTCTTATAATTTGTATTACACTTTCTCTCTATTGAAATCTTCCTCTAAAGTTTACTATTACACCTTCTGTTACAGCTGGAACCAAGTAGAGACAAATTTGAATCTCAATAGGATTTATGTTACAAATATAAAAAAAAAAAAATTTGACAATTTAACTGAGAATATAAATCGCAACACAGATTCTAGAGGTTTTAGCTAGGCAGGAAATCCAAAGGGACATGCATGTGGCCAATGTGCTTTCCAAAATTAAACTAGTCAAGCCTCTAGACCCCAACTTCATGCTTGTTGTTGATAGTATCCGAATGCCATTGCTTTTGAGTTATCCCCAAAATTACAGATACTGTTTCAGATATGAGTGCAATGTCATACTAGGAATCCATTGCACAAGAGCTAGCTGCCCATGTCTACGTATAGCTGCTCCTTTCCTACAAAAGAACACAGGATCGCTCCTTGATTCACGTACTAAATAGTTATATGCAAAAACTCATGTGCGATGCGATGGTCATACGCCAATGATTGCATTTGATACGCGAATTGAAATATTTATTCTTTTACTTCGAACAGGTAGCATTTGGAGCCTACCCACACAGAACTCATCACCTTTCCTCTGAACGGGTGTGGCTGGACTGATGAAGAATCCCCTTCTTATTATGTATCGGATTGATACACATTCTACAAGGCATTACAAAGGTTCTGAAACGTACAAAAAGGCAGAAGAACGTGGGAATGAGTATGACATCGAAATTTTAAAGTACAAAAATATGCAATGTACATCATATGTTAAAACAAATCACTTTGTGATATCAACTGTGTAACTTGAAACAATGGGACCCTAGAAATAAAAGAGACAGTATTGCAGTGAGGATAAGCTAACTGTTCCAAATCTTTTAAGGATTTCATCGATTGCAGGCAGGATAGTAAATGATATGCAAAATCATTGCAATTCTGGTCCAAATTGCTAACTGTATAGGCAATGAGAACCCCTTATATTACGACTCTGTATATGAATTCGCTTCGCATAAGTGATGGGTTACAAAACAACGAAAGAGAAGAAATTACGTATTAAATCAATTTAACCCAAAATGAATCTTGAAAAAATTTTATTCGTGGAAGTTTAATTAAGAGTGTGCACAAGAGTGTCTCTTTATCATGGCTACATGAATAACTAAAGTTGGAAATCGTACAAAGAAGTATCTCTTTTATTTGTCAAGTTCAAAAGTTTAGACACAAAACTATCTCTTTATGCATGCAGACTACATAAAGAGAACTCATCAAGTTAGAAATAGTAGATCGAAATTCAATTATCAAAATTACTTTAATGTATTAATAATAAATAAAATTTAAAAAATGCTTCTTCTACTGCTCTCGAATTTGGGGCCGCAAGTGTTTATCTTTTTAATTCGGTTTTGTTCCTCAAACTGTGGCGATTATATCAGTAGCAATCCTACTAGCCATAAGAGCTTCATTGAAGTGGTCCCTGTATTCCCCAATGATTCCACCGCGGAAACCATCCAATAAATCATAGCAAGCTTCCTGATCATCCCCTGCCTGATTCGGATTACCTTGTTTAATTTGTTTCATGCTTCCTCGAGTTTATCGTTGCAGGATTTTAAGAGAGTTTCGGATGAATGAGGGAGATTATAACTTTTGTGATCAATTATGAAATTCCGAGCAAGCATGGCTCTCACCAAAACCCTGAACCAATTTGCGCCAAGTTGTTGATTTGAAATCTGTGGATGGTGTGACTATTGGCTTAAGTATTTTTTTATGCTATTCTGTGGATGGTGTAACTTTTCCATTCTTTTTTTATCTATGAAATAGTAATACTTTCAGAATCGCTATATTGGCTAAAATATTATTGTTCAATTAGTTTTCTCCATCCTGTGTAACTTTCTCTATGTTTGATATCAGTTCTCAAATCTTCAAAATTTCCACCATTAATCACATCTTTATACATCTAATCCCTCCTTTTATTAATCACAAAAACTCCTATGCGACCATCGGATATATGCGACCTGATATGCAAATCTGTCATATTTGATACGTAAATATTTTGTTTTGGTACACTGATGTTCGTATCACATATGATAATTTTCTATACGTTATATGTTAATTTTTTATACTTTATATGTTAATTTTTTATACTTTATATACTAATTTTTTATACTTTATACGTGAAAGTTTAAACTGATACTCTAAATATTTTTACACAAATTTTGAATTTGATACACAAGTCGTATATACGTGATAACGGCAGTACATGAGAATGCCCCTTATTTATTTATTGGTCTCCATGGTTGAAATTGAATAAAATGCCACAATTAATATTGACAGGACCACATTTTTTATATTGGCGCTGCCAAATAAAATTTTCACCATAAAGAATTTTTTCGACAAGATCTTTTTTTTATAGATCTTTGTATAAATTACCATCAATTTTTATGACCTGATTCTCACAACCAAATAAACTCTTACAACGCCTACATGTTTAACCATCAATTTTTTTTAATGTTTTCTTACACAATTTCTTTGTCGTTTTTTTTTTTGTTTATTATTATTTTCCCCATGTTTAACCACTTGTCCTTTTTATTATTTCAAGAATTGATTTGGGAGAATTGAAATTATTCATTGCGTGTTAATGTCAATAATATGTGGAGGAAAAATCCTAATTTTAACGGTAGTTCACGTTCACCTTTATAGAAGGACGAGGATGTAATATTCAAATCTCATTTCAGAAAAATAAGAGAATTGGAACTTGGTTAAAAGTATCCGCTTGGATATAGTGTTTTTGGTTTTATTTATGAAATGATTTTATTGGGTTTTGTAGTGAGAAAGAAATATTTATAAAATGATTAGATGTGTTTGGATTGATAAATTTTAGTTAATTTATTGAAGATTGTGTATAGAAAAAATTATTATTATATTTATATAGATTATTTTATATAATATTATATAATTAATAATGTAATTAAGTGGGACCTACAATTATTTGTTGTAGGAATAATGAACTGCTATGTCTTCACTTTGTAATCAAGCGATGGACCCACACTCCACATTTCAACGATTAATCTGTCAGCCTTGACCATTATTCAAGTTTTGGCTTTTGCTTTACCACGTGCTACGTATGCATGGTTCCAGCTAATTGCTCAGAAGTCAGAACCATTGTTCAATTGTTTTGCAATCGTAATTGCCATCCATAGCCTGAAGCATTGCCAAACACATTTTTGTTTTGTTTTACAAATTAATTGAAAATTTATGAAACCAAACGGAGCATGAAGTGTATAAGTCTGAATTGAAATATTTATTTAGACTTGCGTTAGATTAATTTAAATGTGGCCAGAGAGCAAATAAAGTTGACTTTAAATAAGTTGGATTTAGTTGCGACACAAAAGCAAATGAGAAGGCCCCCTGGTTCAAGTTTTTTATGCTAATTGAATCTCAAGTGAGTAATTATAAGAGAACATTTTATTTTTCCAAAATGTCTCCCATCAAGTTCATTGCTAGTAAAAGAGTAAAAGATTTTAATTATTCCCAAATTCTGAGCTAGGTAATTGTACTTGGGTTTCTACTTTTAAAAAAGTTATATTTTGATAAATCAATTTGAATTTTGTTATAGAAATTATTTTATATTTGTTTTTAATCAATTTGACAAGTAAGGCCGTTTGTTAAGGTGAGACTATTGATCATTTAATACGACATCATTTTATGTCACATGATTATTGGCGTTACTAGTTTAATAGATGAAAAATGAGTTGATAATCATCTATGTAATAAAATCTAAATTGTGGAATAAAAACTTAATTTGTTCAAAATTGTGAATCAAAACGATACTTACATATAAGTTGACTATTAGGATCATTTATAGCAAGTAAAAAGATATGTACAATTTGTGTCTCCTAATTGTACAATTTTTTTTAATACCAAAATTACTCCATGTGCAAAGATTATAACTTCATCTATCCTATCGAAGCTTTTTCTTAAAAATACTTAATAAAACCTTAAAAAAATACTTGTAAACATAAATTATCCATCAAGTGGTTCAACTTTTAAAATAAAGCAAGAACCAAATGAAGAAACTTGTACAAAACACGTGATAAACTATTATGAAGCTCGATTCAACAAAGTTGTACTTATGTAATATTGATGCATTTATGTATAAAATGATGAAGTATTTGATATATTGTTGTATTTTGTTTCGCGTACAACCGCTAAAAGACAACATAAATTACCAAATTATGCTAAGAAAATAATGAAAATTAATAACCACGAAGTTCTTTGGTAAACTTTATTGGTAGCTGGCAACAATAAAATCAAGGACGTTTTTATAAAGTGAAGTGCCAAAACTACTTATCGACCAATTAAAATAAGGACAAGTTGGGGGTAACAACGTTTTGAATTTCAATTTAAAAAAGTTACATTATAGTCACTCAACTTTGAATTTTATTGTACAATAAGATTCAACTCATTTTTCATGCATTTAACAAGTAACGTTTTTAGACAAGTGGCTAAAAACAATGTCGTTTTGAAAGATGAAACAGCTACTATATAATTTCGCACCCCCAAACCATAGTTTTTGAATCTGGCACTGCGTGACTAATGACGTTATCTTTTAAATGAATATATGAAAAATGAGTTGGAAACCATTTGTGCAATAAAATTTAAATTAAGAGACGAAAACGTAACTTTTTCAAAATTGGATATAAGAAGAATACTAATTCCCAAATTAAGAGACTATTGGGAGCCTATATACCCAACATTTTATGTTTTATAACTTAAACCTTCTTCTTTCTCCTTTATTTTAGCATGATTGATTGTGCATGGAATCTTCAGCAAAGGAATAAAGTGAAAAGTGGATATTAACTTGATGATGATGAGGACTTGCCACTCCAACCAAAGCAATCTTTTTCTTTCGAGCCAAGGCAATAATCTGAGGAGTCTCTTATGGGACATCAACATTCCCTTTCATCTTTATATTGTCGTTCAAATACTTTCCCATTTTCACATTCATTCCAATTAAGCCTTTGTCTCTTTTCATCTCTACAAATTAAATTTGTTCTGGCACTCATACTGAACCTCAAGTTAAAATTCTTTTTTACAAAATCAGCAGTCCGAGTTATACTTTCGTTAAAATATATACCTTCCCATTTTCATACTCATTTCAAGCCTTTGTCTTTTCATCTCTACAAACCACAAATTAAATTTGTTTTGGCCCTGACGTTGAATTCTTGGTTACAGAATCAGCAGTTTGAGAACAGGTATATATAGATTAATATTTGATTAATTGTCAATCATCCTTAATTTGTTTGACTAATTATGTTTGAACTGGAAAGCGTAGAGGATAACAACACAACTGCATTGAATGTTGTTCAGTATGTTTTTAGTTATGAAGAAAATATTGTGATTCTTCGTATTCCTTTGTTTGCAGTCCCTAAGTTAATAATTTAAACTGATGGGCATTCAAAATAGTGCCGTGGTGGTGGTGGTGGTGTGGGTCCTCCAAATATCTAGCGGCCTATATTTTATTTCCAAATTCCAAGTAAGTTTTGTTTTTTATTGTTTTTATTTTTACACTTGTTTGTTTTGTTTTCTATAAGTGCATCACTGCATAAAAATTGATAATATTTTTTTATAAAATTTTTGTTAAATTAACCAATTTAAGTTATCCATAATAAAAACATTACCTTTTATTTTAGATAAATATTATTACAAATTATTTTTATCTTTTTCAAGGAATCATGCTAGTCAACTATTAAATACAACAACAATAACTAAGTCTTTATTTCACTCCGTAAGGTTGGTTACATGGATCATATTTCGCCATCGTATTCTATCATTACACATGTTTTCATTTATATTTAAGTATATTATATATTTTTTAATCGTTTCTTTTCAATTCTTTTTATGTCCCCCCTTCCCTTTTTAATTTGAGTTGATTTTTCTCTACTTTCTTCATGTCGCATTAGTGCATTTAAAGGTTTCTTATGCATATATCCAAACCATCTTAATGTATTTCTCTCATTTTATCATATATTATAGCTACTTTAACTTTCTTTTTAATACATTCATTACTTATTCTACTAATCTAGTATGTCCACACATTTATTTTAACATTTTCATTTTTACTACCTTTATTTTTGGTTCATAATCATAGTTAGTCGCCCAACATTCTGATCCATAAAGTATCGTTGATCTTATAAAATAATTTTTTCTTCAATTTCAACAATACTTTACGATCACAAAGTATAGAAGACGCACTTCTCCATTTATTCCATCCTGCTTTAATCCTATGTGTAACATTTTTATCAATTCTCCCTTTTTTTTAATAATAGATCATAAATATTTAAAAATCTTAGATTCATTTAATTAATGTTCACCAATTTTTACATTTATCCTATTGTTACTTGATAGGTCGTTTTTCTACCAAAATAATTACTCTCCTAATACCAATAAATTAGTATAGGGTAGTGAAGATCGTTCCCACGAGGAACACAATATTTCCTTAATAAACCAATTTGCAAAGAGAAACAATAATTCAATTGGTGACTTAAACAATTAAAGTAAGAAATTAAATTACGAAATAAGTAAATAACAAAATTCAGAATTGTATCAATTAAAGGAAAGATCCAGCCTTAGTAAATCCACACTATCACTTTTCAATTGTTCATTGACTCAAGAATAACAATCTCTATTTAATCAATTAGTTATAGGATGCCGAGAATCAGCTCTGACACATCCCAATTCTTCCTTAGTTATTCGTTAATTGACAAGTATCGGCTTAATCAATTAATTCTCTATTCATAATACAACCCGGCCGGAATCAGCCGAACACCAGATTTAATATTATGAAAGCATTAAGAAGTGAAGAACCTAATTCTAACAAATTATATCATGATCAGCATGCAACAATTTGTTAACCAATTATTTCCGTCTACCGAGACAGTAGCTTCGCCACTAATTAATCTTACTTATCAAATCCAGTGACTTGACAAGCGATTAATTGGCTCTACCTAATTAGATTAAAGGTGGCCAATCTTTAATTAAATTAGATAATTAACTTTAGGCTTAGAAAACTCTTGGAATTAAATAAGAGAAAGTTGTTAAGAACACTTTGGTCTCACAATTATCGCGTGATTAGTGCTTCATTACTGAAGCCAGATAATTAACTACTCACTCTTCATAACTAAAAACAAACAAGAATTATAATTGCAAACAGAAGTTAAATTAAACTAAAATTGCAAACCAGGTTGCCTGCCGTTTGGGCAAACGACAGGTCTGATTGCTGAAAAATCTGGGCTGCCACAAGTTCAACAACCCAGCTGCTATTCAAAACTCCAAACGTAAAAACTCCAAAATAAAATGCCAAAAGGATCCCTAAACCCTAAACTATCTTCTCCTTATATAGGAGAAAAGAATAAGATTCCTAAAACAACACAAAACAAAGAAATCTCTTTGTTTCCAAAAACACAAAAACCACATGCGGCTGTAGAAAGTCTGTAGAAAGTAACTTCCTAATTGCTTCAAAAATCCAATTTGGTAAGTTCCTATAATCTTCTCGCCGCCTGCTGTCCTCAGATTCGTTTCCAATTCCTATACGCTTTAAAAACCTCCAAATTTGTCACCTTTCCTCCAACAAGGTTCAACTCTTAAAAGCTTCCAAATCTGCACAAATTAACACCATTAAGCACATATTTCACCACACAAAGCATGTAAAAACAATGATAATAATCTGAACAAATATGTGCTTATCATTACTAAAGTGGCACTCCATATATTCGATTTTACCTCTATTTATGGTAAAATCTTTCGATTTTAGTGTTTTCCTCCAAGCTTCTAACTTAGCAGTTTACTTTATCTCTTGTTTCATCAATTAATATTATATTATCGACAAATAGCATACATACATTCAGGAGTGGGTTTTTGCAAATACTTTGTATTTTCGTTAGTTACTAAAGCAAAAAGGTACGGGTTTAAAGCGGATCTCTAATGCAAACCTATAGTATTCAGAAAATTTTTGGATATCCTTACTGGACACGGGTTTTTCTGTCCAAGATTTTTTCTATCTTATTCTGTCTTAATTAAAACTACGTCGTAGAGTTTACCCATCTCTTGGTTAGGGTATAATAGTTGTAAAGTAATTTTAGAGATATGTATGCATTCAGTCCCTAATTTTAGTAAAACTACATCGTTTTAATCGTTAGACAGAATAAGACAGAATAAATATTGGACAGAGGATCTAGTCTCTCATTACTGGTGTCCTTAAACAAGTTTTTATGTCTTTATACATGTCTTTTATAACTCCTATATACGCTACTCTTACCCTTCTTTTTTCTAATATCCTCTACATTACATCTCTATTGACTCTATCATATGCCTTTTCGAGATCAATAAATATCATATGTAAGTCTTATTTTCTCTTATTATAGTGCTTACATAATTTTTTAATTAAATATATAGTTTCCATTGTAAATCTTCCTGGCATAAAAGCAAATTGATTATCTAGTATTTTAATCTCATTTCTTAATCTCGTTTCTATTATTCTCTCCCATAATTTAATAGTATGACTTATTAGTTTAATACCTCTATAATTTACACAGTTTTATATGTCTCCTTTATTCTTACATATAGGTATTAGAATACTTTTTCACCATTAGTTAGGAATGTTTTGAGTTTTCATAATTATGTTAAAAAAATTTGCAAGCCATGTAATTTCAACTTTTTAAAGACACTTCCATGTCTTAATTGGAATATCATAAGCACCAACAATTTTACCGTTTTTCATTTTGTTTAGTACTTTTTCTACTTCTAAATATGATATTTTTGTGGTAGTATATAAAGTTTTTATTTTACTCCAATTGACCTAATTCACCTAACATGATTTCATTGCCATTACTTTCATTAAATAGGTTGTAGAAGTATTTCTTCCAACGATCCTTTATTATATCATCATCAACTAAAACTTTATCATTTTCATCTTTTATACAAATAATTTGTGTTAGATCTCTTATTTTTTTCTTCTCTTGTCCTTGCTTTTTTATATATATCATTTTCTCCTTCTTTAGTATTTAATCTTTTATAAAATTATTTGAAAGCTTTTGTTTTTGCCTCATTTATTACTTTTTTCACATTTTTCTTGGCATTTTTATTTCTTTCAATATTTTCATTATTTTCTACAAGAGTATAATATTTTATGAGTTTTTCTTTTTGTTTTCATTTTTTCTCGAATTTCTTGATTCCACCACCTTGATTCTTTATTATATTTATTGCCCTTTGACTCTCCTAAATCACTTTTTACAATTTTTTAATTTCATTAGTTACAATTTGTCATGTGTTATTTGTTTCTTCCGCTACTCTCCAATTAATAGTTTTTAATACAGTTTTTGTAAAAATTTATCTGTTAGTTTTATTTTTTAAATCTCACCACTTAATCTTAGTATGTTGCATGACTTAATTTTTCTTAGATTGTTAGTAACCTATGTTGTGTTGTGAGGCTTTCTCCCGGTATTACCTTATAATTCTTCCATAAATTTCTATCGCTCTTTCGTATTAAAAAGTACTTGATTTGTTATTAGTACAACTTTTATATGTAATTAAGTGTTCTTCTCTCTTTTTATACAAGGTATTACCTATAACCAAATCGTAAATGATTGTAAAATTTAAAATGGTCTTACTTCATTATTTTTTGACTCTAAACCATAACCTTCATGAACCCTATCATAATCCTCATTACCCTCTCTTACATGTCCATTTAAAGCTCCACGTCTGACAAGTCTTTCATTTTGGGGGATTGTTTGAACTAATGTTTCTAAATCGTCCCAAAACTTAATTTTAATCAAGTCATCTAATCTTATTTGAGGTGCATACACACTAACTATATGTATAGGTTTATTTTTATGATAATGCTAAGAGCTATAATCCTATCCCCCTTTCTAGTTACATCTACCACATGATCTATCAATGTTGAGTCTGCAATAATATCTACCAATTCCTATTCTATCCTTGCCACTATACCAGAGTTATGGTGGTATATAAAACTTAACTTTCTTACCTATCTATTTAATTTCTTGAAGACACATAATGCTGATGTATTTGTTTCTCATAGTGTCTATTAACTCTATCATTTCATCCATCAAAGTGCCAATATTCCAACTATCTATTCTATAAGTTTTAGTATTTCTATGTTTTTTTTGTTATCCCTCCCCTTAAAGTACGAGGATTCTTGCACATTTTTTACTACACCCATACCCTCTTGGAGATGTTGTGATCCTTGCTCAGATGCCACAGTCGGACCCTATGACGCACTCTATAAATTGGGAACCCTTTATACGATTTTTAATATGATTTATGTCATTTGAGTGGCAAAGTTTTTAGGCTGACTATCAACTTGATGCAACCCTTCTTCTTTTCCCGTGTTTAGAACCACCTACTTATAGGCAAGCAAGCTATCTATCAGTAGGCGAAATTTAGTCAACTATTAAATATTTTTCTAAAATTGCTAAAAAAGATAAATGTACTTAGCATTTAAATTTTAAGGTTAATTAAGATTCGTTGAAATATAAAAGAAAGAGAAAACCACATTTATTTTCCAATGTTTGCCTACTCGATTCGTTTAATCCTCAATATTTTAACGTCAACACTTTTAATCCAATTAACAGAATTAAAACAATTATAAATAGAATACCTACATGGTTTAATTTGCTTTGCTTATTCTAAATAATGATTTATAAATTATATGAGGTCGAATAATTGTAATATTTGTAATTTTAGGTTCAAAATTTGAAAATTAATTAAAAGGTTGTTTACATAAATCATAATGTTAATTTCATTAATTCACATATTCAAATCATAATTTTTTAAGACAACAATACAATTTTTAAGATAAGACATTAATAAAAGTTCCAAACTGTGAAAAGAAAGAAAGTAAGTATAAAAGAAACTTATGTTACTGCAAATTACCAATAAAATAAAGTAAATAAGACTTTTCGATTGATATTTTGTATTCAAGCTGCAATATCAGTCTTGTTTTGGTTGGATTGTGTGAATAAAATGTTTGCAAAGATTTTAATTACAGTCATGTTGTTCTGTTCATTGTATTTAGTTGAGGAATAAGGGGGATTGAAATTATTTTTGTGTAATTTGTATTGTGTTGATTGATCCATAAAGAATAATCAAATTAACTTTCATTACTTTCTTGTAGAGCATTATTATTACTGCAAATGACTCACTTTCACATCTTTAACTCTACCATCCAATAATTTCATTAACCTCCCGTCAACTCAAATCTTTTCAATCACATTATAAGAGTTTGAAATGTCCAATTTTTCTTCTTTTAATATGCCACAACTTATAAAAAATAATTTGTTATTTTTTTATCCATGAAATATTAATACGTTTTGAATAGCAATATTGGCTAAAAATTGTTCAATTCATCACATCTCTAGCTAGAGTTGGGATTTTTTGTCCAAAATTATCTCTATTTTATCATGTCCAAGATTAAACTAGGTCGTAGAGTTCACTAATTCCTTGGTTAGAGTCTAATCATTGTAAAGTGATTTTAGTTCTATTTATACTTTTAATCTCTACTTTTAGTTAAACTAAATTGTTTTGAATATTACATAGAAGAGAACAAAGATAATCTTGAATAGAGGATCTAATCTCCTATAGCTATTCATCTAATCCCTCTTATTAATTTATTAGTCACCATGATTGAAATTGAATTAAATTCCACAATTAATATTTACAGGACCACATTTTTTATATAGTCGCTGCCCAATAAAATTTCACCATCAAGAATTTTTTCAACAAGATTTTTTTTTTTTATATCTTTGTATAAGTTAAGACCATTTTTAATTTTCTATGACCTAGATCTCACAACCAAATAAACTCTTACAACGCCAACACACAAGGATGTCTAATGAATTCTTACATACTAAAAAATTTGAAATAATTCAGAGAAGTTAAAACTTTTATTTCACTGTTTTCTTGGTTTGCCTTGACATCATCTAGCCTCATGTGATTTTACGCATACAACGATGCAAAAAAAAAAAAAATCTAATTATAAAGGAAACAAATTTTCCAAATCTATTTTAGAAATTGACAAAAAAAATATTTTCTATTTAACCAAATCAGTAATTAACTTGCACAAAAACAATAATTAAGAAAATAATTAAACAATAAAAAAGCAACCTACTAGAATTTGGACTTTCCAAAACAAATTAAGAGAGTTTGCATAGTTTTTTTTTTCTGTAAAGTAAAAGAAACCCAAGTTGAATTAATTTTGTACATCTTTTTTCTAAAGCTTTTAATTGCGAAAATTGACATTTGACTGTTAAAATTAACTTGTGTTCATCTCTTTTATATAAGTACTTAATCTGTTTGAAAAAATAATGAGCAGTATAAGTTTTACCTCTTTTATATATGTAATTTTAAAATTTGTATGACAAGGAGCAGTACTTGTCTTTCATTTTTAAATTTCAAATTCGCAATCCAATTTAGAGAATATTTGTACTATTTTTCTCTCACAAATTGTTTTATTCCTGTAACATTTTCACTATTCGCGTATAATGTTTTCGTCTATCACATTTTCACTATTCGCGTATTCCTATATCAAAGTATTCATACTTCATTCACATAATAATTTTCGCTATTCGCATATAAAGTATCAATACTTTTCATTATTCTCATATCAAAGTATTCATACTTTATTATAGTTATACCTAAAAGAAGGATTTCACCGATTGAAGTAGACCTAAAAGAAGGATTTCACCTATTGAAGTAGAGAATTTAGTGAACGATTTATATTGCAACAGATTGACATCTCATTCCTTTTTCTTTTAAAAATAAAATAGCCATTTTCCACTTTAGAGAATGGATTAAATATTGTTGAACGATTTTTGTTTGGTTTCGATGTATTTAAACTCAAAATCAAACTTAAACCTCAATATTTACAACTCTTTCTGGATTGTGTTATGTTCTTAGCTTCTTTACAGCTCAATCAGTCGTTCGGTACATTAATGGCTGATATTATCACTTGCATTGCTGACAAAGCTATCCAATACCTAGCGGATTCTACTCTTAGTCAGCTTAAATATCTCTTTTGTTTCGGCACCAACGTTCAGAATCTAAGCAATGCAATTGAAGATCTCAGGATTCAGAGGGAAACGTTGCAACTTAAAATCAATGCAGCTAGAAGTGATGAAATTACTCGCCCTGATGTTTTGAATTGGCTGAAAAAAATTGATGACACTGATGAACAAGTGAAGGATACTTTGGAAAAAATAAGTAAAGTGAAGTTTGTAAATATCAAGTCTCGTTATATCCTCAGCAAGAAAGCAACCAAGATTTATGAGGAGATTTTGGGACTCTGTCAGAAAGGCAACTTTGAAAGAGTGGTGTATCCTGCACCACAAGTGCAAGTTCCATATTCAGCAAGCAGAGATTTTGGGGGCTTTGAATCAAGAATTTTCACTAGAAAACAAGTCATGGAGGCGCTGAGAGATAGTTCGACAAGTGTGATTGGAATATGTGGCATGGCTGGTGTGGGCAAGACAGTCATGGCAAAGGAAATTGCTGATCTTGTGAAGAAGGAGAATGTTTTCGATAAGGTTGTAATGGCTGTTGTGTCTCAAAATCCAGAGCCGAAGAAAAAAGAATCTAAAGAGCAACTTATTGTAAAGATTCAAGATCAACTTGCTGATGAGTTGAAATTCTCCATCCCAGAAAAGAATAGCTTACATGCTAGAATTCAAAGTGTTAACACAGTACTTCAAAAAGAAAGAGATCAGAGAGTTCTTATCATTCTAGATGACCTTTGGGAAGATCTTGATTTGCAGGAAATCGGAATTCCTACAATAGATCTTTGCAAAGGGCTGAAAGTGTTGCTAACATCACGATTTTCAGATGTTTGCAAGAAAACAGGGGCTCAAAAGATCTTTGAGGTGAAAGTTTTGAAAGAGGAAGAAGCGTGGCATCTTTTCAAGGAGACCGCAGGGATTTCTGATGATGCTACTGATCTGGTAGGCATTGCGAAAGAGGTTGCAAAGCAATGTGCAAGGTTACCTCTTGCAATTGTCATTGTGGCTAAGGCACTTGTGAATAAAAAAGTTGAGAGCGCATGGTCTGATGCACTTAAACAATTGAAAGAGGGTTGTGTGACAAATATCACAGGAGTGCATGATTCTGTTTATTCTCGAATTGAGTGGAGCTATAACTATTTGGAGAACAAAGAGACAAAATCAGTGCTTCTACTTTGTTCTTTATTTCCAGAAGATTTCGAAATTCCTATAGAAGTTCTTGTGATGTATGTGAAGGGCTTGAACCTGTTCCGAAGAACAGACACAATGAAAGAAACAAGAGATAGAATGGATTCGGTCATTCTTGATTTGAAAAATTGCTACCTGTTGTTGAATGGTAAAGATGAGAATTTTGTGAAAATGCATGATGTTGTAAGGGATGTTTGCTTGATAATTTCCTCTAAGGAGCAACTTGGATACATGGTTAGCAATTATGGGACTATAGAAGGCCCAGAGAATCATGACAACAGACCTTACACAGTAATTTCACTGACAATCGGTCAATTGGATCAATTACCCTCTGATTTAGATTATTCTTGTCTTGAGTTACTACGGATGTCTTATGAAAACTGGGGACACGTGTTGGACCTACCAGTAGATATTCTTCAAAGGGTAAATTCACTAAAAGTTTTATACTTGAAGAAAGTGAACATCCAAAGTCCATTGTCATTGCAGCCTTTGATGAGCATTTGCAGTTTGTTTTTACATGACTGCAAATTAGACCGAAATGTATTCACAGTAAGTGGCCTTGATCATCTACAAATTCTTAGTTTCTTGCAATGTGATCTATTGGAGTTTCCAAAAGGAATTGAAAATCTTAAGAATCTGAAGTCGCTAAACTTGATGTTTAAAACTTGCCCTGATCCGCTTCCAACAGGAGTATTGCCTGGTTTGAAAAAGTTAGAGGAGCTACATTTGAGAAATTATTTCAAAAGTACATATGGAGGTGATGCACATGCATTTGATGAACAACATGCTGAAGAGATAAACTCGTTATCTCGTCTTAACGTTCTTGTGGTTTTAAGTATGGAAGGTACCATCTCTCAGGAGAAAGTTTTGAAAAGGCTACATCTTGCAGACATGACAAGATTTTTCATTGGATATTGGTACCGAGAAGAAATTTTCCAATTTCCAAGGGAATTTAAGAGAATCATGAAAGTGGGTAACATTGATGGAGGAGTACTAGTTGATCCTAATGTTCGTAGGATTTTGAAACAAACGGAATGTCTTGAACTAGAAGAGGCAAGAGGATTGAGGAATGTTGTACCTGAATTGGAAGAAGATGGAATTGTCAACTTGAGGGAACTTGAATTGAAACGTGGTGATTACAGTGAAATAATTGATGCAACAGATTTGGTTTCGGCAAATATCTTTCATAATTTACAAGTTTTGAGGTTATCGTATATGAATAAGTTAATTGAAATAAGCAATGGGACAATGGGAGCTGGGTCATTTCGTAGGCTACATAGTGTGGATCTGCGGTATCTACCTAAGATAAAGTATTTGTGGAGACATTCCATTCAATCCCCATCACTTTGCAACCTTACTGTTCTAAATGTTCGGCGATGTCCTGAAATAAGGTATCTGTTTTCGCAATCCATTTTAAAATGCCTTATGCTGCTCCAAGAAATAGAGATATGGGATTGTGGAAATTTGGAGGAAATTGTTTGCAAGGAGGAAACTTCAACTTCAACTTCAACTTCTGGTGGTACTCAAATCCTTGTGCTCCCAAAACTACAAAGTTTGAAGATTGTGGAAACAAAATTTAGAAAGTTTTGGAATGATGAATCAGGCACTAATAGTTCTACATCCACGGAAGGAAATCTCCAAGCAATGCTAAATAGGGTATTTCTCTCTCTTGCCTTTTTTTTATTTTTTAATTCAATCATTTTCTCTAATAATTAATCAAATTATGTTCAATTATTTTATCACCACACAAAAATTTAATATTATAATTATTCAACAAGAATATAACTAGATGTTTGAATGTGAATTTTGCTATGGTTTAAATTGGCATGATTGTTCAATATTCTTGATGATATATTGAAATTGATTATTTCACAGGTTTCATTGCCCGACATGACACTTCTTGAAGTTATTTTGAGCAGAAATAGCCCAGAATATGTAATAGGTAGTGAGATGGAAATTGGATCCCTTCACCAACTTAAATCTATTGACCTGCGGTGTTGTTCAAATCTAAAGAGTTTTTTTGTTCCATTAATGGCATCTCATGATCATCATCATCTTGCCGCCCAATTGCTACCAAGTCTTGAGGAGATTTTCATACAAGAGTGTGGATCAATACAAGTATTGTGGGATTTTGAGGGGATGATGAAGTTTACTAATAATATTATTGGTGGCCATGGTGGTGGTGACTCCTCCTCCTCCTCAAAACCAAAACCAAAACCAAAACCAAAACCAGTACTACTACTTTTTGATGGGTTACAACATATTAAACTGAGATATCTATATGGATTAAAGCAAATATGGAGGATGCCCAAATCATGTTCAACAACAACGACAATCATCTCCGTAATTAAAGCATTTCAAAACTTGAAAACTCTTACTGTTGATGTTTGTGGGAGTCTAAGACATTTGCTATCAGTTTCTATGGCACAAATGCTTGTCAGTTTAGAAGAGTTGAGAATTGAGTCTTGTTATGAGATGGAGGAAGTTATAGCAGCAGAAGCAGAAGAAGATGATGATATTACTGCCAATATTGAGCTTCTTCCCAAATTGAGATGTATACATCTTGAATTTCTTTCCAATCTTCAAGTGGTATTTGGCATCCACAACAGCACCAACACTTCTCTCATCGATAACTCTAATATTCATCAACTTCTTCTCATTCTTCCATCTCTACAATACTTGAAAATAGTCTATTGCCCAAAGTTGACAAGATTTTGTGTTGGATCAAAGTTGAGTGCACCAAAGCTTAAACAAGTAGAAGTACGTCACCAAGTTATTCCAGAGGATCTAAAGGTATATATATATATGTACCAATTAAATAATGTTTCATAATTAAAATTTTATTCCTAATTCCTTACGAGATGGGATTTTTCTACTAATTACTTATTTATCCTATTGCTTTTCATATATAATTAATGACATCAACTTAATTTTACAGGATACAGAAATCATATTTATGGATGAATATGGGAGAAAAGTTGAAGGTTTGCATCTCATTTCATGATTCTCTATCCAATTAATACATCTCTATCTTTCCAAATTTCCACTCATTAGAATCTCAAACTCTGAGTTTTTTTTTTATATAATTGTTTTTATTTATCCACTTTTAAATGTTGTCTTAGAAATTTTTACTTTTGAATGTTCAATAAAGTCGAAATTCAAAGTGGAAATTTACATTGTAGTTAAGTGGAAGAAAAATTAATTATAAATACATTCTAATATGCAGCTAACTAATTGGAGTAGTGTATATGTTTCTCATGCATTCAGTTTCTATATTGACAAGTTATACTATCAGATGCATTCTTTTTTTCTTTTTCTTTTTTTGGGCAAATTTAATTTTCTAGACTAATTTGGTCCACTGTTTGAATTTTGGGGGATTGAGAAATGCAATTTGTGTTGAAACTAGTTCTCTACATAAGTGAAAGTTTTGCTTCAGAAAGCCACTGCATGTGTTAATTGATTCTACTAATTTTAAGATGATAAAAAACAATCAATTAAATAAATAAATGTTCAACTTGCAGGAAATTAAATTGAGAAAAGATTGCGTTTCATATTAAAAATGATTAATGGATCCAGTTGGTTTTACGTGAAAATGCATCAAGTTTGAAATGTGAAATTAATTGTATTACATGTAATCTTGTCTACATATTTATTAGTACAAAAATCAAATTTTAGTCTTTGGGTGTGTAAGGAACTTTGATTAATTAATTTGAAGGATTGCCATTATAGAAAACATGCATGGTTTTGGAGGTAAAAACAGTAATTAAATATTTAAAACTTGAAATTAAGTTAAGTTATTGAGAGATTCAGTTAAATATATTAGTAGAAAAAACTCAAATTTGTTTGCTAATCAACCTCAATTACATGAATATAGAACCTGTTTAATTAGCTATATTGTTCACCATTTTTTAATTATATATCATGCATGTTTAGTTTGTTCATTTTATTAACTTCGATCTCCTTTCCTTTTGATTATTATAGATCCTTCAACATCAAGCAATGAAAGGTAGGGGTTCATGAACGAATGAAGCATCAGCATGGTTTGCTTAAGTGTGAGAATATTGTTCCAATGATTTGTTTGGATTGTGTGATAAAATGTTTGCAAAGATTTTAACTACAGTCATGTTATGCTGTTCTGCTCATTGTATTAAAGTTGAGGAATAAGAGAGTGTGAAATTATATTTGTGCAATTTGTATTGTGTTGATTGATCAATAAACAATAAAAAAAAAAATCAAAATCAGTGTGTTTTTCGATTGTTTTTCTATTTTGTAAAAAAAATTTAATTTCACTTTTATGACACCGTTCATTAGAATGTATGTTCATAATTGAGGTGTGTGTAAAAAATAATCGGGAAAAGTCAAAATCAACACGTTTTTTTATTTTGCCATTTTTTTTTACCAAAATAAGTGTGTTATAATCCATGAAAATGGAGATTTGGTGAAAATTTTAATTTTCAATTTTGACATTATTCACTAGAATGAATGTTTACAATGAATGTGTGTGCAAAAAAAAGTATAAAAAAGTCAAAATCAATGTGATTTTAGATTTTGTCATTTTTGGCTAAAATAAGTGTGTTATAACCCATGAAAAATAGAAATTTGGTGAAAAATTTAAAGTTTACTTTCTTTTGACACCGTTCACAAGGATACATATTCACAATTGAATTGGGTATAAAAATAATAGGGAGAAAGCCAAAATCAATACGTTTTTTTTACTTTGCTATTTTTAACCAAAATACGTGTGTTATAAACCGTAAAAATAGATTGTTACTGAAAGTTTTAAATTTCACTTTTTTTTACAATATTCATTGGAATGCATGCCCACAATTCGGATGGGTGTAAAAAATGGTACAAAAAATTTCAAAATTAAGGGCATGTTTGATAAAATTGAAATTTGAAACAATTAAGTGTATAAATTTTTAGCAATCAAACAATCAATTTTAAATGTTTAAAACTTAATGTTGAAATAATTAAACTTGTTTCATAAACATACACTACTACAAAAATAGCCTGTTACACCGGTTAAAAAAGGCTAATTTACACCGGTTATTTGAAAATTGTACCGGTGTATATACAGGCGCGGTAAAACGTGCATTATTTTTACACCGGTTAATCAGACCGGTTTAAAAAATCTATTTTTACACCGGTTATTTATCAACCGGTGTAAATTTTTTATTTTTACACCAGTTTTACTAACCGGTGTAAATTTTTTAATTTTACACCGGTTTTATTAACTGGTGTAATATGTATTGATTTGTTACAGGTAGGAATTTTTTCTTACACCGGTTATTTGTCAACCGGTGTAAAAATATATTTACACTGATTTTATTATCCGGTGTAAAAACAAATCATTAGATATTTTACACCGGTTTTATTAACCGGTGTAATATATATTGATTTTTTAGGAATTTTTTCTTACACCGGTTTTATTAACCGGTGTAATATGTATGGACATCTTTTTTACACCGGTTATTTGTCAACCGGTGTTAAAAAAAAGGATTTAATTTTTTAAATTGATTGATTGTTTTATAGTTACATCGGTTTTGGTTTTTTTTGGAATAATTACCAGCCCAAAATATCTTTTAATGCCAAAAATACTAATTAATTTTAAATCATGCATTCAAAAAAACAAATCAAAAACAGCCTAACATACATAGAGTTTACAAACATACCAATCCAAAATTACATTACATTTCACAATGCAATACAAAATTGCCATTACAAGTAACAAGAATTTTGTACTTATATTTCCAAATATTTATGTCTACATTTCATAAGTATTGCCTATACATATATTTACATCTACATATCTATATAATGTCCCAAGAAAATAATGAATCAACTGTATATGTCATTTATTACCCGTCAACGCTTCGATCTCATTATGCATTACATACTTGGCCCATGCTTGTCGAACACCTTCCAAATCTGATTTTGTTAATGCCTTCTCATCTTTTTTGAAGAACTGAGACATTCAAAAAAATATCATTACGTTGATTAATAACTGATATGCAAAACAAAACCCGGAATTGAGTATCAAAATATTATGAAAATGAAATTACAAAACAAAACCCAATAACCTTCTTGATATCCTTATGCTCTATGGCTCCTCGAAGTATGATCTCTCGCATGTACCACATTACATAATAACCACATTCCCAATTTGAGCCTTGCTTCTTGTGCTACAATTAAATAATAATGTCATATAAAAATAACATCCTGTACATTTATTAGAATCTTCTTCCGAACAATTGGAGCACACTTACCTTTATCTCTATCCATTTAATTGGTTTATGCGTCGACACACGATACCCTTCAATTTCTTTCTGATACACAGTCACTACACTGTACAAGACAACATGTAAAAGCTTATAAATAAGAATTACCTAATAAACATGTGTTAATATCAAACTAGGATATTCGAAAAAGTATGAATAAATATAAATACGTGTTCATCAAATTCGTAGCATTATCTCGTGGGCCTGAATGCACTGGATCAAACCAGTACACAGTCATGTCCTGTGGTCTTATCGCCATTAGCATCCAGTGTGCACTGAAAAATTATATGGAGATAAAATATTCCAACATATCAATGAATAAACCTATTGAAAATGCGGTTAAAAAAGCAAAGCTATTGAAATTTAATTACTTTAGAAAATACGGCGCTAGGTATATGCTCTTGTATCCAGTCTTCAGGGTAGACACAATGTACTCGACTCTATCTGACATGATAATCCCGTATGGTTGTATATGATGTGGTGATAGGAACCCTATCCCACTTTGACTCCATTCTATACATAATGCATACATTGTCCTACAACATAAAATTGACAAATATAAGGACACGCGTGATTAGTTAAACTATATTGTCCACAAGAACCAATAAAAAAAAATACAGTTGAAACTTTAATAACATATGGAGACTTACTTTATGAACACGTGCATGCAATCACCTATCACCTGTTCACACAAGAAGAAGTCACCGAGGCTCTCATTACTAAGCAATATTGGAAACTCAGTGCCCGCTATTCCTTCCGGCATATTGATTGTGTAGAGAGCGTCACTCGAATGTTTGCTCACCAGCTTGCACAATAACCGTAGTGATCCCTCGAGTTGTGATGATAATGGATCATCCATTTCTCACGGTTGGGGCACCACTTTTGTTTTCTTATGTTGGGGAGAGTTCGTTACCTCTTTCGAACCTTTCGGATCCGGTACCTTCACAACATTAAATAAGTAATTAGAGATGTTCACTAATAAAGATATACAAAGAAACTCATTGAATGATATATAATTACACCTCCAAATCCGCATCGGTGCAAATCGCAACCAAATCTCTCGGCCACTCTAAAAACAATCCAGATCCTTCCCTAACTGTCGTGGCCTCCTCTTCCGGAAACGGCAACGGCGCATCATCTTCGAAAGAGGTAGTGATATTTACCTTCACTCTGTTCTGCATTACCTCTTTCCCGTGACGCATGCATGGATAATTTATACAGCGTCCCTTTAGCCACAAGCCGCATCCCTTTAGTGTGATCAATCACAAAAAGGCGACATTGTGATCCCTCCTGTGAATAATAAACAATTATAGTATATATTTATAAATGAGTAAATTGAAATAATTTGAAAAGGAAATAATTCATATTTGGTACCTCGAACTCTCCCAATGAATCTGGGGGTCCATCACCGGAGCATACCGGTTTCTGCTTTGTCCCCACCTCAATGCTTATATTCTCCTATTGTTTCACTGATACTTCAGTGCTAGGAAATTGTAAGACATCTGGTGTAGGAAAAACAGGAACTGGTCTGCCCAAATCGCTGAACAGTTTCTGCATTTGCTCAGACCAGAACTTCATCTCCGCTCTGCATTGAGCGTGAATGTCTACATTACTAGTTCCATTGGAAGATGAGGCCCCAAATACTTCAAACTTCCTCATTCAACCCCCAACACCCCGTAATCGACCAGGGTGATCTTTCTTTCCCGTAGCCATCACAAGAATGTATGTGCTTCCCTCGCCAAGGGTCTCTCCTTGACTTGAGCGATTTGTCAAATCATCCTGATAAATATTTTAATGTACTTATCTGAGTATAATTCACATTACAAATTAATATTATTATACACTTTATTTAATTCTATAAATTATACTTACAATTCTGGCACTAACGTCTCTGGCCGCTTCGCTTGAAAATTCACTGTTCTTGTTCTTGTGTCCTTCCTTGAAGAGAATATGACGGGGAATCGGTGACGGCGGACAGGTTGTTGCACGGGCTCTCTTCCGTCTTACCGGAGTGAATCTGAGTTTGTATTTTTGCCTCAAGTTTTTCACGCATCAGCTTCTTTTTCAACTTCTTATATCCACCACGAGACATTGTGTGGTGGAGTTTGTTTTTGTTCGAACTCTCTTGGCTTGCAAGCCACTTTGGCTATATCTCCGAACACAAGGAAACACATATCATTCAAATTCTAACGTCACATTAAATGAATAAATATTGGATACAATAAAATATTACCTGCCAGTCTTCGCTTAATCGAAATTTTCGGAACATATCCCTAGTAAGATAAGGATATTTAGCACATGGGTCGACATGCGTTAGGCTTCCAAATATAAACTTGTTCAAGCTTGTCTTCCACCCCCGCCAGCGTTCCCCAGCGTGGACTAACCACTTCTTCTTGAGCTTTGGTGTGGACTCAAAGTCAAAGGTACTCTAAAGAAAACACAAAATAACGTTACTGAACGGAAATTTTTAATATATATAGAAAGAAAATATGTGAAAACACATTAAGAAGAACAAGTAATATGTTGCACATACCATTACTTCAGCCCAAATCATTTCCTTGATGTTGGCATCGACCTCACGCCACGACTTAAATTGCACAACATTAACTCTACTGCGCGTCATCAACGCAATAAAATTAACCCATTCATTATGTGATTTGTCAGTCGTAGGCTCACCGTCATCATCGAAAGAAATAGCCATCTTTTCTTCTCGTGCCCTCCTTTCCAATAGATCGCGACATTTGGTTCCTTTCCTTCCATACTGTGCAAGTGTTTCATCAGCCCCATCCCCGGTGTTTGATCGTGGGTTATTATCCATGAGAAAGCTTTTGTAGTATACAAAATTTAATGTCAGGAAAGGATATTTAACATGTAAAATATCACCAGAAACAGTAATGAAATTCCTTGTAGTGATTTGCATGATTTTGATCATATTGTGTGAAATATTCATTACTAGACATACTAATTCAAGCACTACAGCAAAATTATTGTTCACGAGAGCATAAATTGTAATATCCAGATTCCAAAATCAATATAACATTCCTTGTGCATACGAGGGGTAACCAGAAATCTCAAAAGAACGTATATTGCAGTATACTTCACTATTATCATCAAAATTCCAGATATGTATTAACAATCAAAATTGGAAAACCCGTTTGCATGCAAGCCGTATACTACACTATTACCATATCCAATTTGTCAAAGAACCCACCAACATTAACACAGCAAGATGAACCGAAAAGGTTTTTTACTATTAAATTTGCAATTATTTCGTTCGGCATGCTAATATTACATCAACTCCCCCAATCAATATCAACATACTCCCTTTCCAAACTGTCATGAAGGAAAAACAATTGAAAAGCAGCATACATTATGACCATTTCATTCTGCTACATGATGAATGCACAATACCTGGAAGAGCGTGAAATAATCAGAAATGGAGATTAATAAAAATTGAACTGCAGTCGGAGGCAGTGTCGACGGAGGTGACGGAGACGTCGATGTTGGAGATTGTTATGCAAGAGATATCGCCGATGGAGGTGTATACGATTTGTTTTCAAAATGATGGAGGTGAAATTGGAGGTGAAAATGGCGGTGTATTTGGAGCCTAAAAACACGAGGGCGCGCCGACTGAATATGGACAGACTTTGGAGAAGGCGCCAGGGCTGATTAAAAAAATACTTACTACACCGGTTAAATGAAAAACCGATGTAAAAAGTCTGTTTTAACACCAGTTCTTACATAACCGATGTAACAAATGATTTTTAAAACTTGTGATTTAATTTTCCAAATTGCTATTACACGGTATTACGGTAACAATTGTTTTTATTGTATTTCTTTCCATTTAAAAATTCGTACCAATATGCTTACGTGTAAACCATAATAAATAAGATAAAAAATTTAAAATTGTTAATTTATGTGGTAACTGTGATGTTTTAGACATGAATTGATATTTTCTTTAAACTTGTAAAATGCATATATAATCGTAGTTATAAGATTAATGAATAGTGACACAATATGAATGTAAATAAGTTAATCATCCAAAAATAATTGTAATGTACCAAAACAAATTTTTAAATACCAAAAAATATGTAAGTGAAACGTTTTTTTTTAAACCGGTTACTACATAACCGGTGTATTACTAACATTGTTTACACCGGTTAGTAAATAACCGGTGTACTAAGTCAGTTTTTACACTGGTTATTTAGTAACCGGTGTGTATATCAACTATTTTAATGTACTATTGCAAAATGCATATAATTGTATTTCAATTCCACGTTTTGAAATTGTTTTCAACTATTTTAATGTACTATCGCAAAATGCATATAATTGTATTTCCAATTCGACTTCAAATACAAAATCATAAGGATTTCCACTATTTTAATGTACTATATTCGTACCAATTTGCTAAAGCGTGACCGGTAATGCTTAAGAACATAAATTAAACTTGTTAACTTATGGGTTAATTAAATATGATGTTGTACATTTTTAGATATTGATATATTCTTTACGTTAACCTTGTACAATGACTACATATAATGCAACTTGTTATCTATATATAAGTTAAACGCATAATTAAATATATGTAATTTCAACTTGTAAACTTGTAATTTCAACTATGTGTGCCCTATGTATGCTATATTCATAGTTACATAATATTAATGTAAATAAGTTAATCATACAAAAATAATTCTAATTTATCAAAACAAATTTTAAATTACCAAAAATTTATTAAACCGGTTACTACAGAACCGCTACCACGAATGCATAACAGCACTAATAAAATTACCAATATGCTAAAGTGTGACCTGTACTGCATAACAACACTAATGAAATCATAGTTAAACACTAATAAAATCAAAGTTACACCCTACACAATAATTTGCTCAAAGTTTTGCCATGTTTAATAATCATTGCTTGTTATTAAGTGCGGCCTTACTACAAAATTTCCCTTAATATTACACCATACGAAGATAAAAAATCTGCATGGTCTCCCCTGTAACTCGTGCATAACCCCCTGTAAAAAAAATTTAATTGTATTCAATTGTTGGTGCAGCATACAACTATTCAAGTCAAGTAATAAACAAAATACTAAGTACAATTCAAATCTATTTACAAAATACGTGAATAATAACTTACACACTACATCTCACGCCAAGGTCTTTCTTTTATTTGACAGAGGATCATCAACCCATATGCCTTCCACGTGATCAGTTCGGAGAATGAATGCATTCATATTCCGGTCCTCTTTAATTGTGCTCAGTGCGAGGAAACCTGATGAGAATGGGGGGACATCGTGATTATTATCATTATCAATTTCATCACCGACCTGATTTTTCTTCCCGTGTAGGACAATGGACCATTTTTTGTCAATAGGATCTGAGACGTAAAATACTTGTTTTGCCTGGGAAGCAAGTACGAAAGGTTCCCCTTTGAAACCTTCCCTTTTCAAATCCACAAGTGTAAATCCCGATTCATCAATTCGAACGCCATTCTTGTTGTCCACTGATAGGTCGTTTTTCTACCAAAATAATTACTCTCCTAATACCAATAAATTAGTATAGGGTAGTAAAGATCGTTCCCACGAGGAACACAATATTTTCTTAATAAATCAATTTGCAAAGAGTAACAACAATTCAATTGGTGAATTAAACAATTAAAGTAAGAAATTAAATTACGAAATAAGTAAATAACAAAATTCAGAATTGTATCAATTAAAGGAAAGATCCAGCCTTAGTAAATCCACACTAATCACTTTTCAATTGTTCATTGACTCAAGATTAACAATCTCTATTAAAATCAATTAGTTATAGGATGCCGAGAATCAGCTCTGACACATCCCAATTCTTCCTTAGTTGTTCGTTAATTGACAAGTATCGGCTTAATCAATTAATTCTCTATTCATAATACAACCCGGTCGGAATCAGCCGAACACCAGATTTAATATTATGAAAGCATTAAGAAGTGAAGAACCTAATTCTAACAAATTATATCATGATCAGCATGCAACAATTCGTTAACCAATTATTTCCGTCTACCGAGACAGTAGCTTCGCCACTAATTAATCTTACTTATCAAATCCAGTGACTTGACAAGGGATTAATTGGCTCTACCTAATTAGATTAAAGGTGGCCAATCTTTAATTAAATTAGATAATTAACTTTAGGCTTAGAAAACTCTTGGAATTTAAATAAGAGAAAGTTGTTAAGAACACTTTGGTCTCACAATCATCGCGTGATTAGTGCTTCATTACTAAAGCCAGATAAAGAACTACTCACTCTTCATAACTAAAAACAAACAAGAATTATAATTGCAAACAGAAGTTAAATTAAACTAAAATTGCAAACCAGGTTGCCTGCCGTTTGGGCAAACGACAGGGTCTGATTGCTGGAAAATCTGGGCTGCCACAAGTTCAACAACCCAGCTGCTATTCAAACACTCCAAACGTAAAACTCCAAAATAAAGTGTGGAAAAGATATCTTAAACCCTAATCTATCTTCTCCTTATATAGGAGAAAAGAATAAGATTCCTAAAACAACACAAAACAAAGAAATCTCTTTGTTTCCAAAAACACAAAAGCCACATGTGGCTGTAGAAAGTCTGTAGAAAGTAACTTCCTAATTGCTTCAAAATCCAATTTGGTAAGTTCCTATAATCTTCTTGCCGCCTGCTGTCCTCAGGTTCGCTTCCAATTCCTTTACGCTTTAAAAACCTCCAAATTTGTCACTTTTCCTCCAACAAGGTTCAACTCTTAAAGCTTCCAAATCTGCACAAATTAACACCATTAAGCACATATTTCACCACACAAAGCACGTCAAAACAATGATAATAATCTAAACAAATATGTGCTTATCATCCACCCATTTGCATTTGAAAATTGGGACTTTAAATTTCACGTAGTCAAGCTCCTATATCTCCTGAATCGTCCCATAATAAGATATATTGGCGTACACTAGATTTCTATCTCTCGAACTAGACTCGTGTAAAGCCTCAGACACTAATGTAAACCCACTATTTTGCGTTGTGCTACTGTCATCTGCAGCCTTCGTAGCAAATGAAAATCCATTAATGTCATAGCGCGAATACGATAGCACAACGTGACTGGGCTTATACGCTAACCAACTTAATGTCTCATGAACAGTTTGGTTACGAACAGCAACACTGAACCAATTCACAAATGTTCGATTGTGTTCATTGAGTACATACCTGTCAGTCCAGCTACGATGACTTTCCTTTATTTCACAAATATGAGCATTCACATAAGGCTGCACCGGTTCAGAATTTTGCAATACATATAGATGCGCATTGTTCAACTCATCATTAGAAGGGGTAAACAATTTACCTGTCGATGTCCCTTTTCCTGTGATCCGTTCGTCATGGCCAGGCTTTGGTAGTCCAATTGCATTGGTATCATGCAAGTATCCAGTGCAAAACTCAATAACCTCTTCAGCTATATACCTTTCAACAATGTTTGCATCAGGACGATAGCGATTTTTCACATAACTCTTGAAGACTTTCATATATCGCTCAAATGGATACATCTAGTGCAAATATACAGACCCACAAATCTTTATCTCCCTAACCAAATGAACCACCAATTGCACTATAATGTCAAAAAAAGCTGGTGGAAAATACATCTCAAGTTGGCACAAAACTACGACAATTTCATCTTGTAGCTCATCAAGCCTGTCACGATCAACTACCTTGCTACATATCGCATTAAAAAAGTAACAAAGTCTAGTTATACTGTACCTGACATGTTTAGGCAAGATAGATCGAAGTGCAATAGGTAGGAACTGCTACATCAACACATGACAGTCATGTGATTTCAATCCAACCAATTTCAAATCTCCCATAGAAATAAGGCGGCTTACATTTGAAGAATATCCTGATGGGACCTTGATGCTCTTGAGACTCTCACAGAAGCTCTGTTTCTCTTTCCGTGACAATGTATAACAAGCGGGGGGCAAGTATGTGCGCTGTCCTTGAATCACAGGTGCTAAATTCGCCCTAATACCTATATCAACCAAATCAAGTCTCGCTTTATAACCATCTTTTGTTTTTTCAAGTATATTCAAAATAGTACCCAACAAACTTTCACATATATTTTTTTCAATATGCATCACATCGAGACAGTGTCTAACATCAAGTGTCTCCCAATATGGAAGATCAAAAAATATAGATTTTTTCTTCCAACAACTTTTATTATGATTCTTGCGAGACTTTGTATGTTTTCCAAATTCCACATTGATATCCTTCACACGATCATGAACTGCCTTCCCACTCAAGGCAATTGGAGCACGTCTGAACTCCTGTTTCCCATTGAAAGCTCTTTTCATTCGACGATATGCATGGGCCTCAGGAAGAAATCTACGATGTACAAGATAGACTGTCTTGCGCCTATGTACAAGTTGACATGAGTCTGTATTCTCATCACATATAGGACATGCTTGGTGTCCTTTAACAGAAAATCCAGATAAGTTCCCATATGCAGGAAAGTCATTTATAGTACAGAATATCATGGCACGCAATGTGAATGACTCCTGACGATGTGCATCAAACATCAACGCCCCTTCATCCCACAACTTCTTCAAGTCTTCAATTAGGGGGGCTAAGTAAACATCTATGTCATTTCCAGGTTGGCGTGGACCTGAAATCAGTAATGACATCAAAATGTATTTGCGCTTCATACACAAGTAAGGAGGTAGATTGTAAATAACCAACATTACTGGCCAAGAGCTATGTGTACTGCTTAGACATCCGTAAGGATTCATCCCATCCGTACACAATCCTAATCTCAGATTTCTTGCATCTCTACCAAATGAGGGGTAAACCGAATCAATCTTTTTCCACTGATCAGAATTAGCAGGATGCATTATCATCTTGTCGTCTGTGGAAATATTGCGATGTGCATACCACATCAAATTTTTAGCATCTCCAGAATTGGCAAACAATCGTCTGAGTCTCGGTATTATAGGAAGATACCATAACACTTTCACCGGTGATGATTTCTTCTTCGCATTTATATTGTCTTCAAAGCCATCACGAAGTTGCTTCTTTTTGAAACGAGAAACCTGACATTTAGGACAGTACAATGAATCTTCGTATTCATTCCTATATAGTATACAATCGTTGGGGCAGGCATCTATTTTCTTATACTCCATACCCATAGGACACAAGATTTTTTTAGCCTCATAAATGCGATTCGGAAGTTCATTACCTTCTGGCAGTACATCCTTCAGTAAATTCAACAGTGCTGTAAAACTAGAATCAGTCCACCCATGTGCAGCTTTCAAATTGTACAGCTTTAAAGTAACGGATAATCGGGTGTAATTAATACACCCAAGATATAGAGGCTTTTCGCTATAATTCAACAACGAAGCAAGAATATCTGGCGTATCGGCAAAACTACCGACCATATCCTCAACCATATCATCCAATCGATCATTTTTCATCGCAACATCATCTTCTACCGCATATTCTCCTTGTTTAGATGCATATTCACTCTCGCCGTGCCAGATCCATATTTTATAAGCAGGATCAAAATCCCTCCGATACAAATGGTCTCTTATAGTGTCAGGGTTGTCGAACAAAGCTAAATTCTTGCAATCCTTACATGGACAGTAGATGTACTTGGCATTCTTATAAGCAGATTTAATAAATTTCTCAACCTCTTCTTCATACGCAGATGTTGTCCGATCACCAAATATAATATCATTACGATTCATGAATATCGCACCCTTTGAATCATTCGAAAGATAATTATAATAAGTTAACCAACAAAATGAGTGCATTAATTGATGCTTTCGTAATATTACATCGTACGAATGAAGCAACAAAATAAGAAGAAAAACTAATAAATATTTGTTATGCAACTGTATCAATAAAGCTGAAAAGTATACACATGAACGCCTAAATAAAAAAACAAAACAAAAATTTAACTAAATTTATTACCAATATAAAGCAAATATATATTGAAATCTACAATTGTAAAAGGCTTTTTAAAAATGAAATGCAGAGCTAGAAATATATGTCAAAGATCCAACGAATGAGAATTAAAATTATATAAAAGTTATCTGTTTATATGTAACTACCTAACCTCAGATGGTTGCGTTGAAAGAAGAAGAGTGATATTGTAGCTTCTGATCTGTTCTTTTACCGGTTTTCGGGCGCAGCTGTTGGAAAAAATTCGTAGTTCTTACGATAGAGATAATGCTGACTTAATTATATTTGTTATTTACACCTGTCGTAAGAAAATCGGTGTAAATTGTTAACTTTTTACACCGGTTGTAACAAAACTGGTGCAAATAGACAACTACTTACACCGGTTATAGGAATACCGGTGTAAATAGTTAATATATTTAAACCGGTTCTAGAAAAACCAGTGTAAATAGTTAACTATTTTACACCGTTTTTCATACAACCGGTGTAATAAGTATAAAATATTGTTTAATATTACAATAATGCCACCGCATTTTTCTATTACACCGGATTATGTGTAACCGCTCCAAAAAGGAAGGTTTAAATTTCCTTTTTATAGTTTTTTAGATGACTGTCGGAAATTATACAACAAAGCATTATAATAACTTAACCAACAGAATAAATGCATTGATGCGTTCATAATAATATTACAACATATAAATTAATAAACAGCATTAGTTTCTAATTTTAATTAAAATAGACATTACGATAAAAGATGAGAAGATCACATAGTCTAAATTTTTTTAAAGGCAAATAGAACATACTTTCATCTGCCCATCAAAAGCCAGTAACTAACACTTCTACATGATTACACCAATTTCTGATTAGAAAAATTTTGGAAACATAATCTTCAGCATAGTTATAATTTCTTTTTGCATCTCTGGGTCGGCATGTAGCTCTCCCGCAGCAAAGTGTATTTTATTCGAATCAAGTTCATCATCAATATGGAGATTGATGTTTTCTGGTTGGTCATTCGCTTTTATTGATTCTGAAACAAACGAATCAAGTCCATCATGAATATGGAGATTGATGTTTTCTGGTTGGTCAGTTGCTTCTATTGATTCTGAAACAAACGAATCAAGTCCATCATCAATATGGAGATTGATGTTTTCTGGTTGGTCGTTTGCTTCTGTTGAAGTTGTTTTCATGGTGGAGTAGAATATAAAAAGAAGAAAAACTAAATAATTACCACACAGATGGTAGTTAACTTAAATTCTAAAAAACCTAATTAATTACGATCCCTTTAAATTATGGATAAAAATATTTATAATATGTTAACCAAAAAATAATTGCATTAATTGATGCGTTCATAATATTACATCATATAAATTAATTAACAAATTCAGTTTCTGATTTTAATTAAAACAGATATATATATATATATGTCAATGCTATGACGAATGAGAAGATAAATTATATAAAAGTTATCAGTTTATATATACATGTCACTAACCTCAAATGGTTGAGTTGAATGAACGAAAGTTAATTTGTAGCTTCTGATGATGGATTCAAAAAGATTTCGTGCGCACCTTTTGGAAAAAATTCGTAGTTCTTACGATAGAGATAATACTGACTTAAGTTGGAGGAGAAGGAAAAATATGTGGTTATGGTACGACGTTGTTAAAGTAGTGTATAAATACCACTTTTGACACCGGTTATAAGAAACAGGTGTAAAAGGAACACTTTGTACACCGGTTATAAGGAAACCGGTGTCAAAAGCACACGTTTTACACCGGTTGTTTGATAACCAGTGTAAAACGTGTGCATTTTAATTTGCAATGCTTGATGTTTTTTTTCGGTCATTTGCGTCTATTCATTGAGGCTCAAAAGTGCACTTCAATAGATTGTGTGTGTTTGCAAATTATTTTCAACATTCATTACAATTTCAGAGAGTATGATCATTTTGCCTTGACGACTTCTATACTCTTCTATGCACTTCCTTGAACGCAAAGGAAATCGCCATTAGCTAAGAGTTTAAAAAACAGCTCGAAAACGACCACAGATAAGAAGATTTTGAAGTTTACCTTTTTAACCAAATATACTTGTTCTATAACCCTTAAACAATGGCCTTTTTTAAAAATTATAACTTTAAACTTATAATTTTAACTCCATTCATTGTATAAATGAGTCTTCAAATAACCTTTATTTTGAAGAAATGTCCATCAAAGTCATTGTGTATAATCATCATCGCTCTTGCATATAAAATTACTTTAATATAAAATCTCGCATAGTAAAGAAAACTGAGGAAAGAAAATTAATATGCATATCAAATTACTTAAATATAATATCATTACAAATAAAATAATTATAATTGTCCATAAAAACAGATTTTAGTATGCTTAATTTTTGGTTTTTTTCAATGGATGACTCTCATCCAGCTTCTCTTCTTCCTCATTTATGTCAACTCTCATGCGCTTCATGACTTGCATCTAACCTCCTAGACGCTGTATCTCCTATTCTAATGCATGCTTTGCGTCAATATAATGTTCCAGTTCAATAGATTGCTTGCAAAATTCCTCTTTCTCGATCTGCAAAGTTATAACTCCCAGTTGATTTTATTGAAGTAAAACTGTCATAGGTTGCTTACTTTAAAAGCATATAGAAACAGTACCTTATGCCTTTCATCCAACTGCATAACCCTTTCAACTGCCTTCTTCAGTTCCGATGTTGCTCTTGCATTCTGAAATAACAAAAAATTGCTGACTATGCCAAATAAACAGCATTCACAAAAGTTGACAACTAAAATATTCCATTTTGACACAAGATTGACATAGCAACCTCAAAGAATTACCTTTTGCTTCTCAAGTTCAAGCAATTGCATCGCCTTTTCATCGAGAGGCTGTTGTTTCGCCAACTCAGCCTCACGAGCTATAAGTTCGTTTTGCTGTTCTTGTAGCATTATTGCGAGTCCCTCCATCTTCAGCAACTCTGATAAACACATGCAAAAAGTCAGAACAAGTAAGCAATGGGGTTGTGTCTCTTCTCTGCAATAAGCAAACCCACAGACCAATAGTTCAAAGAAACAATTTTGATTGAATTCAACAAATATCCAGTGTATGTAATCAACTTTAATTGGACAACAGAAGGAAAAAAAAACACAGAAAATATGAAATTGTCAGCTATTTTTTATCCGAAGCAATAAAATTCATAAAACACATCACAAACTCAACAATATGGAAAAATGAAAAAATCCCATACCAGTGCCCTAAAAGATTCTGATCTATACAATAAAAAAAACCTAAATTTGAGATTTATTTAACACGTAAATTAGCACCACAGAAGTATCATGACTATTTATGGGAATAAGGATCATGACTTATGGGAATCAAGGATCGTGACTTATCTGCATTGAATTTGTCAACTAGGATATTGTGAAACCCTTCAGTTTTCTTCAGCCCCTTCAGTTTTCTTCTGCCCCTCCAGTTTTCTTGAGCCCCTTAAATTTTATTATGCCCTTTCAGTTTTCTTCTGCCGACGTATCCGCTACCACCTAAGCAAAACCCTTCAGTTTTATATAAGTTAAACTTTTAATGTACATTACATTTGAAATATTCGTATTTACTCAAGGTCTATAGTCTCAAAGTTCAAATCAAAGAAACAAAGAAATTTTTTTGGTCGATATAAAGATAAAGAAGAAGAACTTAAGAAATTAAAAATCAAACTTCTTACACCGGTTATAAGCATAACCGGTGTAAAAAAAAACTTTCAAAAACTTTCTACATCGGTTATTATTAAAACCGGTGCAACAAAAAACTTTCAAAAAAATTCTACACCGGTTATTCGTATAACCGGTGTTAAAAAAAACTTTCAAAAACTTTCTACACCGGTTATTCTTATAACCAGTGTTTTAAAAAAACTTTCATTAACTTTCTACACCGGTTATTATTATAACCGGTGTAAATAGTCTAAATTCTTGTTTAATATTACGATAAATGCCACCGCGTTTTTATAAATTACACCGAAAACTGTTTAACCGCTTTAAAAAGGGTGGTTTAACAAGGCTATTTTGTAGTAGTGATATTATCTGATAGTTTAATGATTCAAATAGTACAATTTGATCTTTTAATTATTTATTTTATCAATAAATGTGCGATATATTACTTTTTAAACAACTAACCAAAATTATTATAAATAAAATAAAATTTTGTAATAAAATAACAAAATTTAATAATTTTGAAAATAAAAACAATATCAAGAAATGCATATATTTGTAACATCACCATATTCATGGTGTTCTACTATATTAGATGTTATATTTAAAAGTTTTTAAAAATATAATTCTTAATTTACCCAAATTTTATTTAAAAAACAAATTTAATTAGTCAAGGTCTACATTAATTAATTTTTAGACTTAAATTAGTTTATCAAACAGGCCTAAAACACAATATAATCAAAGGTGTTTATCGATTAATACAAGAAAGTCATAATCTACTAAGAAGTGAGTAGCAAAAACTATGATAGAAGTAGATTCGTCAAACCCTAGGTAAAATGTAGATATTCAAATAATGAGAAGTAACTTGAAATTTGACCAAACTATAAGAAAGTGTTTTTTTTAACTCCTCATGATAAAAATTTGTAAAAAATAAAATAAAATAAAATTTTAAAAAATCTCAAATTCTCATGCATTAAAGTCTTCACTAGGTGAAAAATTAGAGTTCTTTAATTAGGTGTTTTTGGTTTCATTTAGTTAGTAAATGAAGACCAATATTGAATAATTTTTTGTTTTTCATTTATCAAACTATATATAAGAGTGAATGAAAACACTTTCATATATTTTTGAAGCAGGCAATTTGATTCCACAACTCTCATGACCTACTCCTAAACCAAACATTAAGCCTTGTACTGGTGAGAGTCAAGTTGACTGAAATAAATTCATTGAGATTTTGTTTAATAACACTTTTTTCATAAACACTTATCCATCAAATTTTTATAGTTAATAATCATTTAATATTTTCTCCACAACTAAATGCTAGGGAGTGGATTATTTTGTTATAAAGATTTCAAAAGTCACAATAACAACAAAGATAGTTAAGCATTTATTTTACAACAACAACACATTTTATTACCATATTTTATTATCATACTTAATTTGAACTCATTTGATCATCTAATTAATATAATCTATAGGCCGATTTGACAAAGTTTTACACTAATTATCATCTTATCACAAAATTTTTCATTTTTCCCTATGTTAGAACTGTCTATTCAGTGGCGAAACTAAGGGGGGCGAGCCGGTGTGCCCGCTCCCCCTTCGTTTTGGAGAAGAAGGTAGGGGTACATATTTCCGCCACTGTCGCCCACCCTATGTTGGAATTCCGCCACTGCGCCGCCCACTGCTTGGAGAGTTCCGCCACTGCTGCAGTTTTGTGAAGAAGATGAAGTTTTTTGTTTTTTTTTTTTCAATCTTAAGTAAAACGACGTCGTTTTACTTAAGAGTTAAAAAAACTCAGTAAGTAAAACGACGTCGTTTTACTTACTCTGAAAAAAAAAAAAAAAAAAAAAAACCAAACCAAATGCAATCAGAAACCCAGAATGCAATAAAAAGCCCAAACCAAATGCAATCAAAAAGTTCAAACCAAGAAGCCCTTGTTTCCATGCCTCAAAATCAGAAGCCCAAAAATCCAATCAGCCTTACAAATGCACATTTCTCCATCCTTATATTTTTAATATTTAAATTTTTACTTATATTTAAATTTTTTATGTTAGCTTTTAAACTTTTAGTAATTAGTAATAATGTAATATCTTGAAGTAATTTTGTATGTTTTTATGTTTATTTTTCAATATTTAAGTTTTTATTAATATTTAATTTTTTTATGCAAGTTTTTAGTAATATATGTAAGTAAGTTTTTTTATATTTTTATGTTTTGGTAATATTTAAATTTTTGTGTGCATATTTTTGTGAATTATAATTAATTATCATAATTAAATATTTATTAATAATTTATTAGTGAATTGTGATTAATTAATTTCAAATTTATAAATTATAATTAGTTAATTAAAAATAATAATTATTTTATTGGTATGTGTATATATTATATTTTTATTATTATGATTATTAATTTGATACTTTAGCACTGAATTTTTTTTTTCTAAATACAGTTAAGCCCCCCTAAAAAAACGTTATAGTTCCGCCACTGTGTCTATTTATAAGTAGATAAATTATTTATGGTTAAGCAAAATTAATAAAAAAATTTAAAAGTTGCTGGTTAGTGTATAAGTAAATAATTTAAGAGCAAACTACAATGTATCCCTAATAAAAAGAAAAAGTTCAAAACCTTTCCACACACTTCTTTTAGAGGCAGTTTAATCCTTTATAAATCATCCCAATGAATGAGAAATGAAAACAAGTGCCACGTGTCAACTCGAGTTCTAAAACAATATTACACGTGGCTCGTGGTAATTATCCATATTGGATGACTCATTGCATCACTGCATGAAACGTTGGAATGGACAACATAACTGAGCCAAAACCAGTGCATCGATTTGAAAGTTTTTGCACACAAAAATACATCAAGAACTCCATCAATGTCTGAAAGATTTATCAAATCTTCACCACCATGGCTAGTCCTCAGCCTTGTTGCTTACCATCTTGATCCCAAAACTTTAACCATAGCTTCCTGTGTATGCAAATCATGGTCCATATGCATGTCATCCAACAACCTTTGGCTGCCCATTTGCGCCACCTTTTATCCTTCCCTCTCTAACCTCCATTCCGCCAACCCCGCCGTGTCTTACCACCGTTTGTTCACCTTAGGATACACAGCTCAAAAGAGGAGGCTCCAAAAGCCGATAAAACCTCAGCTTTCCCTTGACGACGTTGTATTCGCCATTGACATTTATAACCACCACTCTTGCCTTAGCACCACTATAAAATACGGCAAAGAACTCGGCGTGGATAATGATTTCTTGTTCCGTTTCGATATTGATTATGATTTAGACGATGGCGATGGTAATTATCCGGTGGTAGTAAAAGAACTGGATGACTTGAGAGTTACTTGGAACGTGGTGTTAAAAGGGTTTAAGAGCGTTTTTACAATGATGGATTGTAAGGGAAAAGGAAGCTTTGTTATGGGGTTAGAAGGGTGGTTTACAAAAGAGCTTCCGCCATCTGGGTGTTGCTCCGGTGGCGGTACTGCCAGTGGGCTGGTGGCGGATTTGAGGTTGGGGTTGAGAGAAAAAGAAAATATGGAGGGTGGTGGTGATGATGGTAGTAAAAAAGTAATGGTTGTGAGGATTAGTGTGGGAGTTTTGAGTATTGTGAGTTGGAGATTTGTTTGCATTGATGATACTCTTAGGTATTTACAACATTTTCTTCTACCTTGTTAAGTTATTAGTTTCTATAATAAACTATGTTTGAATATTGTAAATTAAATTATTCAAGTTTATGTATGATCGATCTCCTTTTATTTTTGTGTAAAATTGGAGACAGTGATAGTTTAATGTTCTAAAGCCAGCTTCTCCAGCACGGTCTTAAATCTTAATTACTTGTCAAGATCTTTCTCTCTCCATTCTCTGATAAGTTCATGTTCTACATCAAGTATCATTTTAGAGATGTACACACTAATTAATAAAAGTGATAAATTTTTTTATTTACTCATATTTATAATCATAACTTTCTCCCCTTCTTTTGAATTACATTTCTTTTGAATAACATTACAGAGATAAAATTGAAGGATTTTAAAAATTTGTAAAACGACACTTATTTAAAAATAACTAAAAAAATAGAGTTAAAACGATACAGAGGGAGGATTTGTGTGTCTGTGTGTGTTTGAGTTTTCCAAAATGATGGATGGAAAATATAAGATCTCATATGACTGCAGAACAACTCAGAATATAAAAATGTACTTCGTCTCTCATATGTTCATATATGGTTATAATATGGAGCTTTTGAAGTTTTTGAGAGGCATTAAAAATTGCTCCTTGTAATTACCTGAGCTTGCAATTAGTCCACAAAGACGCTTGCTGAAAAGAATGCACAGTGTGCCAAGTTGCCTAACTTCAAACTCCAGATGATTCTAGTTCCTGACTTTACAATTTCATGTCATCCTCCACTTCACTGTTGTTTGTCAGACTAATCTTGGGCCTCAAACCAACCGTCCTCAAGCCAGTTTGAGGATGTAAAGCCTGCGCACAGCTACTATAATCGTTCTCCATTGCGTATGTGCCTCGGAGAGATTTGGAGCATCTCACGAATACTCTTTCTACACCTATTTATCTATAAATAGGTGTAGATTGTCTCAAGTGGGTTCAACCCTGGCAACCAGGGTTCGAATCCCACTTGAGGTTACCAAGTGAGCTAGCTCACTTTGGTTCCAGATGATTCTCTTTGCATATATTATATGTATGGGAACGGAAGATTAATAGAATTGCAATATTGATCATTAATGAGCTTAATATGGTATGTTCAAATTATTCACAGGTGCCTTATAATTTTGAGGTTTTCTTTTTTTTTTTTTATTGTTCTAAGAAAAAAACTTTCATACGAGAGTCAATCAAACGCATTATAAAAAACGGCCATCAACTCAAAATAATATATGAGACTAAATTTAATCACAATTTCAATATAACTCAATTTTAACATAATATATGAGATAAAATTTAATTACAATTTTAACGTATAATAAAAAAATCAAAAATAGAATTATATTTTCAATGATAGTTATAATTTCAATGGTCATTAATTATCATTTCATATATAAAATTTGTCTTTTATATATATATATATATTCGATTTCAATGATCATTTGTATTCTCATGTATGAAAACTTTCTTGTATATATATATAATTTTTTCTATTTAAAAAATCTTCGACAAAACGCCAACTTCGTCAATCGCAGCTTTTATGATCTGCCAAACCATCAATCTTCTGACATCAAAATTCACATAGCTACTCCACATTCTTGCCTAAATATTAATCTCTATGAAAAAACTTCTAATTGTACTACTGTTCTTGAATGTTGTTGTAGAATTGCATCTCAATCTATCATGATCTAAACCCTGATGATCACGTTAATTTATTAATTATTTCGTTTCAGCAAACATCTAGCAATGTGATTCCATCTCAATAAGGATGCACCAATGATGTCTCCTCTAAATAATTAATGTAAAAAGTTCAGTAAAGCAAATTTTAGTGGATATATGAGACGGGAGAAAGAATTGTATAGCTAATAATTAATCACGAAGTATTTTTTGCCATTTTTTTGTCTACATTTGTGGACAATGTTCATGCCAACTAGTAAGCTTCAAACGCGCTTTACAATTTCGTAGGGCATCTCCAATCATCCCTCTATTTTACAGTACACTTTTACTCTATTTTACAGTAGCTACAGTAAATTTACTTCAACCATAACTTCATTTCTTACTCTAAAAGAATATTCTATACAAATTCCTTTATACTTTTCATTTTATATTCATTTTTATTACTTTTTATACTACTTTATTATTTAACAAAACAACCTCCAATCTTTCTTTTTTTTACATATTAATCCAAGACATTGGCTTTTAAGAAATAATAATATTACAAAAAATAACAATTAACAAGTGTCATGAAAAATTAATAATTTTCTTAATATTAATAAGGACACACTTTTTATTGAAATGCAAAAAGAAAAACATTATATTAGATCTACCAGATTATTAAATAAATTATGAATTATATCATGTTGTTCGTTTGATGTTTTAGATGTTTGATTTCTTTGCAAGTTTGTTTTTTCACCTAATGTAATATATATGCGTTGTCGTTTCATGTTTTTTATTTTAAATTTTTTTGTAAATTTATTTTTTCACCTAATGTAATATATGTGCTACTTATTATAGTGCACAATTGTTCAACTTTTTTATCCCGTTTTTAATATTTTATTTTCTATATTTAAGTTATTTTAATAATATTTTTCAATTTATTAAGTTAATAATAGTTTTTATTTAATTTAGTAATATAATTAATTGTTCATAACTAATTACTTATAATTTTAAAATGAACTAAGTAAAATATCAAACTAACTTAAAATGAAAAAAAAACCCTAAATTACAAAAAGGACCAAATTGCAATTTATATAACTATTAAAAAAAGCAAAAAAAAAAAATAGAGTAGCTACAGTACTGCGCTACATTTAGCGCAGCACTGTAGGTGCGCTCCATTTTGACTCAAGAAATGGCGCAACGTTGGAGCTGCGCCATACACTATTAAGCCAATGGTGCGGTATTATAGCGCACCATTGGAGATGCTCTTAGCAACAAACCAATTCATGATCAAAATCCTGTAAAAATCAAATTTGCCATGCATGCATGATAATAGGGCTATTATAGGTAAAAATCTATATAAGGATTGATGTGTTTTTTAAATAAGGATTGATGATTTTTTTAGTAAAATTACATAGTAACGAGTTTTTTTTTTTTTTTTTTTTAACAAAATAAGATAAACAAGATGAATTTGATCTCAGTTTTTGAGAGGATAAGATGGACAAGATTAAAGACAAGATTTGATACGAAATACTCTAGATTACTCCGAATATTTTGTTCCATTATTTATTTCAATTTATAAATATGGACCGTATATTCAATTAAAATTCTATTGTTATTAGTGAATGTTAAATGATAAATATTAAATATGAATTCATAAAAATGAAATAGAAATAGGGATTGAATCAGATAATGTAATAGAGTATGAAGATAAATAGAGATTCTATATATATATATATATATGCTGCGTGTTGAAGAATTTTGAGGATTGGGAAGAATTGCAAAAATTAAGGAATTTGAAAGGCATGCAGCAAATCCATGTATTATATCCTAAATTTTTGCAATTTAGCATTAAAAGTAATTATGTCCATGTATCTTGTCAACTAGTTTCATGTTATATTAGAGTAACATAGAAAAGTATCAAATTTTTTTTTTTTTTTTGGTGATATTGTAATTCTATAGATATGAAGTTTTAAATGAATATTTATTGGTTAGAGTTAGTATAAATATTCCTACTCCATATTATTACTCATTATATTAATAGTATTCCCTCCATTCGAACTGTATCCTCACTTTTGTTTGATTTTCTTGTTAAACTTATTAATTTTGAGAGTTTTATATTTTCATATTTTTTTGATTTTTTTTTTTATTTTAAAGTTTCTAATATAACCCAAAAAAAAAAAAACTTTTACAAATTATCTAAAAGACCCTCAAGTTTCAACATAGAATGACATAATTACCCCTTCCCTTACCCGCCTATAAATATCCATCGAGCGCTTTCCTCATCCGCTCATATTTTCAAAGCTTGAAAAGAATGGCGCCAAAAAAGAACACTTCAACTCTTTCCCTCCCTTCGTTCCCAATCGGTAATGGAAAAAAAAATAAAATTTGAAGCAATCGATTTCGCCATTTTCGTTGATCATTGGAAGCTCTAATTTTTCCTTTCTTTTTTTTTTTAATTTAAAATTTTCAGGGAATTGCGAGGTTATTGTTGAAGCTAAGAAGTTTACCACCGAAAAATCCACCCAAAACAGCCTTCAAATCGCCCTCTCAAAAAATGTCAAAATTAAAATCTCAGGTATTATTATGTTCATAATCATTAATTGTTGATGTTATCTATTATTGTTACAATTATGGATCCTGAATACAGTAATATGTAATAATTTGGCAGTGGTGGAAGGGGAGAAATGTAGAAATACAAATCATGATATTCCAGCTTTTGGGTCTGAAGAAAATGGTAAAGATTGGAACTTTTTAGTATTTTGTTTTGTTTTGATATTGGGTTTTAGTTGAAGTGTTGAACAATATGTTTTGGATTGTTTTCAATTAGGTGCGTACTATTTTGTGCTTGTGAACCCCAAAGATTCAGATGATCTAACTAAATCTTTGCTGAAGGTATAACTCAAATTCAGATCTGTACAAATCAATTGTTTTTGTTTATTTATCACTGTAGATAAGTAGTATCCTTATTGCTATTTGGTTAAAGGCTGCTTGCTGTGACAAGAGCTTGTAGATTAGCACCCATCTTAATGCAGCCATTTTGGTCATGACTCATGACCAATATGTATGCAAGTGTGCACTTCCATGATCCATCCAATAGGGTATGCTATATGTTGTGTCCTTGTTTCAGGAAGTACTGGATCTTTATTCAAAAGAGCTGCCGGCAATGAATTTTGCAGCTAATACCGGAAAGGAATCAATGTTTCTTGAAAGATGTGTGTCAAATGGGTAAAAGATGCTCCCTTGTCTTTTTGTCATTTATTTAGTAACTGAAATTGTGTCCTTGAACTTCTTGTTTGTTCGCTTGGTTGAGTGCACTACAAAGTATTTGTTGGTGGTATTCTGTCAAATATGGTTGTGGAGTTTGTTTATTGACTTTTTCATTTTAGATGTTTGCTCACTGGAAGTTCAACTACATTCTGATTCTTACAGAGTTTTCTTTTACAGGAAGTATTGCACATTACTTTTGAAATACAAGGCTAGTGAACAACTGGAAGAGGTATAATAATCAACCTTCATAGCTTTAAGTAGGTTTCGAATGTTGTTAGCAAGATACGCATTTTCATTGAGATTCTCGCTGAATCAACATAGTGGGATAAAGGCATAATTGTTGTTGTTGTTATCTAGCTGAACCAACGTGTCTTTGAAGCATTTCCGAGATTGGGGCAGATCATCTTAGGACTTGATTACGAGCAGCTAACTCTTACATCTAACATCAAAGTTTCAGGCCTTAAGTTAAGAAAATTGCAATGGCAGTTATAATATCAGTTGTAGCAAGTGTTATATGACTATCAGCATAAGGTGCTTCCATGTCTCGCAGTAGAGCCGGCAATCATATGAATCCCAGTAGGGTTCTGCACTTCTGCTAATTGGTTAGCTCTGAAGGGTAAAAGTAAAGGAGAATTCCCGTTCTGCAAACAAAAGGAGCTTTTTCATTGGGTTCTACACATAATGCATATAGATTTATTTTTTCCCGTCGACTAAACCAGAATACTGTAGTAACAGACCTTTCTAAGTTAATGCTTTTTCCAACTTTCAGGTTGTTCTTAGATGTTACTTATACGTTACAATTTGATGTAAGTTATCCATAAAGAAAATTGAACTTTGCTCATGATACTTCTCCAATTTTGACAGGTTGTTTCAGCTATCACTTACCAAATAGTTCCTTCTGATACACAGTATGCTGAAATTCCACTTGCCTCTGTCAGTTCAAAATACCAGAAAAAGGTTATATGCTTGTCCCATAATTCTATTGGGCGTCATTTGTCATTTCTAGCAATGCAGTGGTGACTGCAACTTCTCCTCTTCATCCTACAGTTCATTTTGATGATCCATTGTTTCCTGATTTCATTCTCCAGAATCCACTTATATTTAAGAATTTCCTATATTTTCATAGAAATAAAGCAATTCATTCTCATCCTTGGTTGAATTCTACGTGCTCATATTTTGTCATTTTCTTGGTATTTTGATTGTACTGACTCAATTGAGGATCTTTTAGGGGATTGGTCGGCTTATGTATACGGAATTGAGAAAGAGACTGCAGAGAGTAGGCATTCGTTCAATTTTCTGTTGGGGGGATCAGGAGTCTGAAGGTTTTTGGCTGAAACAGGTATGTCTTTGTGAGTAAATGCTTGCTTGCTGATACAATTCGTCTTTCTAGTTAATTCATACATGCCAGCTATATGAGTTTTCTCACCGGGAGAGGTTATGACTTGAGACTTAAACTTTACTAGGAGAATATGCTTAAGGTTTTCTCTAGAGTGAGTTCTCTACTATTTCTTAATTGTCTCACTAGTTTCTTCGACTTGTGTTGCTTCCATCCCTTACCATGTTCCGCTTTCTGCTCCTGGGGATGAGAATCTGTATGTGTAAATCTATAATGCCCCGAGCTACATTTTCTTTTAAGCATCACTGATTTTTTTATTTTTGTCATTTGTTTTGTAAAATGCATTATGGAAATAGGGTTTTATAGTGATTGGAGAAGTAAACAAAAAGGGCAAAGCGCGAAGAAGACTACCTATCAAGGCTGACATCCGCAAGGCATTATGCTTTCCTGGGGGTTCAACCCTCATGGTATCTCACCTTAATGACAGCACACCTCACTCTGCTGAGCAAATAAAGCTGTTGCTTCCATGGAAGCCTCCTGAGAAGCATCATTCGTATGACATTGTACTTAACGAACAGCCAGAGTGTATGGAGGAGAGCACTTGCCATGTAGATGGAGAAAAACAAATAATCAACTGCTCTGGGCATTCTCTAGCACAAGATTTGGTTACTGAGAGAATGCTAATTGATGGTAGGTGAAATCTGTTATATTCTGCTATAAATTCATGCAGTCAGATGAGTTTGATATAAAATAATATATTCATATAAAAAATCCAAGACATTGCTTACATTTTTGTTGTGCTTTTAATTTATATTTTCATACGAGGTAGATTGAGCCCCTGAAACCATTGGTGTTGATTTATTTGTCCTGTTACTTCTGGTTTGGCTTTGAAAGGGTATAACTTTGAAGTAGTTATTTTATTATTTTAAATTAGACATGTGCACTTAGGTAATTTATCATTTTAATGTTAAAATGGACTATGTATTTGCAAAGTGATTGATCTTATTTGTATTATCACCATCAAATTCATTGTTGTCAAATGTACACTTGATTTGATGAGCAAAGGAGCCATAATAGATGAAATCCTGGCTGGTTGAAACCAGCCTGCACAAAGTCCAAGGAGCACGGCTTAGACCTGAGGTTGACCTACATGATCTATGAGAATTGACAATGGAGCCCTTTTTTGTATTCATGATCATAAGATACTTCATTGCTCTGCCCCACTTCTGTGCTTGAGTAACGAGGGATGTGATTAGTCTTTCTTTGCCTTTTGACACCAAAAATGTTTTACCTAGAAAGATACAGCTTCCAACGTGTGTTTCATGGCATCTCAGTTAGATGGATTTCTCCACTTTCTTGGAATGATTAGTTATCTTTATGCAGTCAGTTTGAACTTTTGCTGTCTGGAAAGAGTCTAAACTTTGTAAGAACAAGCAAAGACATGCAATCTTGTCTATTCATGCTAGAATATCGTTTCTTTTGTTGCAAATCCTGTCCATTTGTGTCTAACAGTTGTAATCCATTTTATGCATTTAATCCTGTTCATATTTTTAGGTTTTTACGACAATTGCATTGAAATCCCAGGTTGCCAAGATGCAGATTTTTTAAAACCTCTGGACTCTATCAGTATGGCTAATGAGTTCGAGTCAGGTAAAAGTGGGGAGGATAATACCAACAAGTGTTCATGTTCAACACAAGGAACTAAAAAGAGGATATGGGAATCCTCACACACCTCACTGAATTCAAAAAAAGTGAAGGGTCGCCATACAGTGGAGTGTCGATCAGATTCTAGGGATTCTTTCTCAGGAGGTGATGAAAGAAAATGTAATTCTAATGCAATTTCACTTTTTTCTGGAAACAAATTATCAACTGATGGAGCTTCCTTGACCATTGGCTGTTTGGAAGAGAATAATAAAGAATGCATTGCAGTTAACGTGATATCAAATCTTGGCAACTGTGACCTTCCTTCAACTGATACATGCTTCAGAGTAATGTTAATGAACATTGCGGATGACAAGAAGAAAGAAAGTCTAACCAAGGTAGGTTCAGTTTTCAAAACTTTCAAACTAAACTATCCATATCTGTGATTTGTCATGTGAAACTAGGGGGTTAAATGGTTAATGTTAGTCTCAAGGATATGGTACGGCGCAATGTTGAGCTTTAGACTATGGTACATAAGTAAATGAGAGCTGAAGTGAAGTGACTACATCACAACGTTCATTGTATTTCTAAGTTCTCTACTGAAATTTCAAGAAACTGAATGAATTATGGGAACTTTCAAGACTAATGAACTGTTGTTATCCAGCTCTAAAAGCAAAAATTACACCAGAATTTAGTGCTTTTGGTTACCATTTGCTAGCTTTAAGTCCTTGTTTTGATTCTGGCTAATCCTATATTTACATTTTTGGTTTTTAGTGCCTCCCCTCCTGTAAGGAAATGTAATAATGCTTCCACTAGAATGTATTCTTCTTGTTGTGTTATCCTTTCTTATTCAAATGATATGCTTCTTATGAAAAACTGATGTTGTTGATGACTTTATTTAGATAATTGAGGACCTAGGTGGAATTGTTACCTCTGATGGAAGCATAAGCACACATGTAGTCACTGGAAAAGTGAGAAGAACTTTGAACTTCTGTACAGCTCTCTGCTCAGGGTAAGTTTTGGGTGAATTTGAATATTTCACTAGCAATCTTTTGAGGTCAATGAGTTAGGTTGTTTATTAAGACTTGCTCTGCATGATCCATTTATTCTTTTCATTTTCTGAATTATTCAGATTTGAGAAGATATTTAAATCTAAATAAGTACTTGTATCATTTAAGCAACTTGAGGAAGCTCAAACATAGCAATGATGCATAACAATTTGGAGAACATGTAGTTATTGACTGTGCTACTATGGAAATGTTAATTGTAGTCATTAAAGTAGCAAAACTCAATACCAGGTATATAGAATCAGAAGTTCAGATTTGCAAGGGGAAATAGATTTACAATGTAGAGGTTGGAGCACTGAAAATACAAATTAGAGAACTAGTGCTACACACAATTGCCTTGGTGTTCGTAGTCTTGCAGAATTGAGAAGCAATAACCCTTGAAATGATCATAGTTAAGAATGAGAATATTAAGTAACAGGTAAAAATTCTTTTTTTGTTAATTTTATACTAGTGAACGTTAAATCGGATCAATCTTTCCCCATAGTATTTCAATGGCATTGCCAATAATCTTTTATCATAATATTCTTGCAATCTACACTATGACTAATCTGCATGCCCTGGCAGCTTCGTCCTTGCAAGTGTTTGTCTCTTCAGCTTTTCATTAATTCGAAAATAATCCATTGTGCAGAGCTTGGATTATCTCATCCAGTTGGTTGAAGGAAAGCTTTCGAAATGGCAGATTTGTTGGTTGGTTCTTGTAATTATTTAGATGCTTTATTTGTTATGCTTGACATTGGAAGATGCATTATCAGTTTGTCCATCTTAACAGATGAAATGCCATTTGTTCTGAAAGATGAAGAGTACGAGTGCAAGTACAGAATGGAGCTAAAAGTTGCCGTTCTTAGAGCAAAAGCAAGTCCTCATTCTCTGTTGAAAGGTCATGACCTATGTCTTGCAGCACATGTTCAACCACCAATGGCTACACTAACTGCAGTCATCAAGTCTGCTGGGGGAAATGTAAGTAAGATCAAAATGAGCTATCCTTTCTCAATGAGTTAAGCATGCCAAAAAACATTCACAAGTTTCAAATACTCCAATAAAACCAAATCATAAATTTGTAGTTTTTGTATTATTATTAGAATTCACAAGTATCATCCCATCCCACAATGAAGGAACTTCTGAAATCTTTACCACCATTCTTTTTCACTTATGTCAACAACATCTGGATGGGCCTTCTTGATTGACTGTGCTCTGTGCTGATAACATTACTTCTTTCAAATTGTTGAATTGCACAACCTTAAGTACTAAACATAGCATGATAAATGTGCTTACCTTGAAGCAGCTTAAACTCTTGCTTTCCTTTTCTTTTGCTTTTATGAATTGACTTTACGAATCTGTGTTCTTGTACTTGTGCCATTGGCTGCTCAAAAGTTGTCAGTGTTTGATGTGTTTATTTGGATACCCTGTAAAAATTTTAGGTTATTCATGGACTGGACAAAGTGAAAGAACCCTCATCAACTATATTTATTGCATGTGAAGAGGATATGGAAGATGCACTCTCTGCCGTAAAGAAGGGTATAAAGACATTTAGCAGTGACTGGCTAATGAACTGCATCTTGAGACAAGAACTTGATCTGGAGGCTTCTCAATTTGCAGAATCCCTGTAAATGCACAAGTCTTTGCACATTTCAATTGGCAAGGCCATATTGAAACAGCCAAAGAGTATGTAAATGCGACTAATTTGTTGAAGTAAATATGGTACTTTTTTTTCCAGTCTGTTTAAGGAACAAAAAGAGGTTCATGCAATTGAGCTTTCTCTTGTCAGGAAAACTCAAAGCAACGTAATTTGGTTTGATCATGGATGGCTGTTCAATGGTGCCATTGTTGCAATAATTTTAGCCTCAAAACTTTGACATCCTTTGTGTCAGCAAACAACTGTAATAAGGTTGTTAAATTATGTCACCACACAAACTTTTATTATGCTTTTAACTTAGTAGGACCTAAAATGATGGTTTTTTTTTTCTCCTTTTTTATCTTTGGAGGTGTGAGGCCAAATTAGGGGAGCAAGCAAAACAACACAAGATAAAGAAGTTAAAGAGACATTAGACATGCTAATACAATACACAACATAGAGATTAATAAATTGTTTTTTTAACTACTTAATCCTCCAATGCATAGAGATTAATAATTTGGAGTTGTCAAGTGACGATTGATTAAGAGCGGTGCTGTCGAGTGACGATTGATTAAAAGTTGAGTTGTCGAGTGATAATTGATTGGGTGGGCTGAACTGAGCATAATTGTCGAGTGACGATTGATTAAGAGTGAAGTTGTTGTCGAGTGACATTGATTGAATGTGTTTTGACATATCATGGTAAAGTATTTTCTGACAAATTTTGCTCTATTATTGTCTCATTTTTTTTAGAGAATTTTCAGAAAAAGTTTTCGAAATTAAAAGTTGCTTGGCAAAATGAAAATAGTATTCCTATTTGGGGTGGCCTTTTCTTATTCCAATCCATACTAGAAAAGGACAATTATTCAACAAATAAATTTTTTTTTTCATTTATATTTAAATTTATTTATTATTTTTTAAAATTCTTTTTAACTCTCAACTTTTCTTTTTACTTAATGATTTCTCTTTCCTACAAAATTGTATTGTTGTTTGCAGTTCTAATAAATATCCTTTCAAATGTTTAAGTTGTAAATTATATGTAGAAAGTTACAAAGAATAAAAGTAGTTTGTTAATAATACTGTGAACAATAATTTACGAATAACATTTCAAGCAAATGTGGACTGAAATGAGCCATAAGAATAAGGGCAGCATTATGCGGTATTCTGCGCTTAATTTAGTTTGAGTGTGTGAGTGTGTGTCTGTGATGATACAGAAACACAGCAATAAATAGATAGAGGGAGAGATTTTGCAAATGAACAGACAGAGGGGATATGTGTACTTGTGTAGTTCTTGCAGTATAACCCGCATTTCATGGCGGCCATAGCTATCATCCATGAACTTTAGTCCAAACCAGCTGTTTTACACTCGAATTTTCAATATTTTGATTATAACACTGCTCCATAGCGTCACCCATATTCAGCTTATATGGCTAAATTGATGATTGAACCTATACTTGTAAGAGGAGCTGTCTTAAGTTCTTCAGCTTCCTTGTTTGGAGTACGATATGAATCTTCGAGAATTCGAGCTTCTCTGCCTCGTAATGACAAGAAGAACTTCTACAAACAACTGGGTTCGTTTTTGTTTCCTTCCACCTTCTAACTAACAGTCTAATATGGATGTTTTGTTATGTTTGTGCGTCTGAATGTGCGTATGCGTTGTTCGGATTACTCTGTTTATGATGTATGATGACTTGGGTTCATTTTAGATTTTGAGAATATGTCGCTCATCATGAGTTATTGCCTTTCTTTTATTCAAGTTTCTATCTTTTTTCCAATATCAAGAAATTTGATATGAGCATTGCGGATTTTGCTGTAATTAGTATTCCAGTTTTGAGTACCATTAGAATAGGAGTCTTTAACTTGTAATGAAATGTCCTTACTTAGTTGATTGTTTCAATGGAGAAAGAAGAGGTGAAAGGGAAAATTGAAATTTATGTTCTGGGAAAAGTTTAAGTAGCATCTACTAATACTTAGTTAATTGTGCTAAAGATCTTCTTTCCTCTCCTTTTGGGTTGTTGTGTTTTCCGGTTTTTTTATTTTCCATTTTGATGCAAATTGATAGGAGTAGTTCTAATTGAGATGAGCCTAAGATGAATCTTTCAGCAATATCACAATTTCATCACCGTAGTTGGAACCATAATGTACTTTCTCTTTTCCTATACTATGGGTATTTTTAGTTTCTTGCAAACTAAAGTGTAGATTTTGAAAATCATACTTGCCTGTTGTTGACAAGTTTGGGTTCTGGAATATTACGAGTGCTATGAAGTTTGATGCAATTGCCGTTTGTATATTAGCAGATTAACGTGCCAATTCTAGAGGGATGTAGTGCTTGCTGAATGTACTTGATAGACGCAAGCAGTTAATTTTAATCTGTTTGTTATTAAGTTTACTGCATGGCAATAGTTTCTGCAGTTTAGTTCTTTTCCGTGCCCCCTTGTGGTAAAATGTGGAGTAACCAAATTTATTTGACTGACAGCATAAATATGTACAGTAATTTTTGAAGCAATCTTAAACAACTTCAGCTAGTACTTCGAAGATTGTAGAATATACATTAAGAGCTTTCTGGGGCTTACACAGTTGCATGTATGCATAGAATGAACTCTTGAAGATTAATCTTGTGCATTTTATTTGTTCTGTAGCTGAAGAAGTAGTAATTTTTTACTTAACTTGGAATACCACGTAGCTCATTTTGTCTATTTGAAACAAGTGCCCGTTGTTTCAGACAAGTAAACTTTATATGTAGATTTGCATCTTTTACTTAAATTCTAGTGCCGTCTCATATTGGTGGACTGGATACTACTATTAGCTAAGGGTCTTATTAGCTTCACGTTCACTACATAGTTGTCTTATTAGTCATTTATGGAAAAAAATGTATGATTAAGATGCCTGTAACTTAGCCTCATCTTATACAATCTAAAGTCTTAAATCCTCTAGTGATTATGCATTGTCAATGTGATTGAAATATAAAGAAATGATGTCTGTTGTTTCTCAGCCTTGCTCAGCAAGCTAAATGTTATAAAACAAACCAAAAAGGTGCTCTCAAGGTTGGTTGATATGCAATGATACTCCACTTGACTTGCTGGGTCAGAAAACAAAATTTTCCCTTGATTAATTTTCATTTCCATTGTCCAGTGAATCATGCTCCAATTTTAATTCCCTTCTAAAGGTATAATTTAGTAAGGTAATATTTAACAGGTATACTTGCTTTGCGGAAAAAGATAGAAGATTCAATTCTTTCTGCTGAGATGTTTGCACCCACAGCATTAGAACAGGAAGAACTGAGACGCACCAAACAACAAGAAGTTGTTCGTGAATGTAACTTGTGGGATGACCTAGCCCAGGCAAATGAAATCCTGGCCAAATTGGCTGAAAGTGAAAAGGTGGTTGATTCCCTCAAAGACCTCAGGTATAAGGTAGTATGCTATGCATTTATATCTTCCCGTATCCACGGTTTCTTTTACTTGTTCTATTTCCCTGTTCTACTGTTGCATAAAATTAAAAGCATTACTCGTTCAACTATTTGATTTTAAAGCTTTTGATTCCCATTTGATGGCTTTTGATTCACATTTGATGGCTTTTGCCTTGTATATTTGAGATGCAACCTAGAAAGAACAGACCACACCTTGCATTATAAGTTTGAAATTTAAAGTTTTCTGCAGGCTGAGGAAGCTAAGCTGATTATGGAATTGGTTGAGATGGATGCCATAAATGATGGGCTATTTAAGCAGGCATACACTGCTTCTATTGATGTAAATAAGTTTTTGAAGCGGTATGAAATGTCTAAGTATCTTAAGGAGCCATATGACAAGGAGGGAGCATGCATTACCATTGAATCTGGAGATGAAGGAATCTGCAATGAGGTCTCTGAAATACCTTGCGGTCTTATTATGCACACTAGCTATGATTCTCGTAAACTGATTGTTCTTACGTTTTAGCTTTACCAATTAATATTTGATAAGAAACCTTTGATTTTCTACATTCTTACAATCCAAAATAATAAGCTATCTAAAACCATCGACTTTGAGTTATATTTTTCTAAGGAATGTTTAAATATCATCGATGTTTAGGATCTTCATAAGAAAAATCTTTAACTGTTGGTGCATATACCATGTATCTTTATTCTGTGTTTTTTATGGTCTCTTAGCTGTTGTGGTTGAGTGATGCCTTCTAGTCATGGTTCTTGTACCTGCATCTTATATCCTGTATATTTCATTCTATGCCTCTTCGAAATCTATATTACTTTTACTTCATGTAGGCTTGATAAATATGCTCATGTTGTTGATCTGGTTTTCTTTTCATGAATTGCCTCATTTAGTTTTTTTCTTATCAAACTTACATGCTTGTATGTGACATGAAACATTTATCCTTAAAGATTTTGAATACAAAATGCGAATGATAGAAATGTTGAGTTGCAACACATGATATAATAATTTCATACCTTTGTTCATAGCTTCTCCTTTTCACCAGCTTTTCGTTTATTATTCATAGTAGTTGTCTAGAATATTTAATAAAAGGATTTCTATTTTAGTGAAAGAAGAACTCGTGGGTTTGAATATCATGACAGTATTTTATGTTGACTGTTAACTATTCAAACATTAGAGAAGTACTAAACCTCCCATATATGGGCCTATCCTATTTAATATACATCTATCAGATCATGATTAGTTTTGAGGTTAATAAAGCATCATTTGTGTTGTTATATAATTTCAATTTGGTTCTCATCTAAGGAATTGACTTCGAGTGTCTATGTCTTAAATATGTTGTCCAAGGTGTGAGCTTGATAGTTTTCTTTGGGATTAATCATGAATAAGTGATAAAATTGGTGGCTTTGAAACTCAAGCTGGGACTTTCTGTACTCAAGTACCCAGAAAACAAACTTGCAAGATGGAGTTTAATATTCATAAGACTAAAGCTAAATTGAAAGGATTGTGAAGTCCGATAAATGGTAAACAAATAGGAAAGAATAAGAAGTTATTGTGTCATTCATCGAAGTTTAAGAAATTAATTGTGTAGCTTTCTTTTGTGCTTGTATTCTTTTTGGGAATTCAAATAGTTTGCAGGAATGGCAATATGGTGCCGCTCATCCATAACCATAGAAATTATGGAAGAAAATCTTGGGCTTTGCCTTTGTTTCATTAAGTGTGATTTGAGTGTAGATGGTTTTACTTTTATATTATGTTTTTACTAGTTTGTATTACCAAGCTGTCTGTTTATCTTGAATTGCTATACATTGGTTTAATTCAGTTCTTAGTAAAACAGTATATTGTATAAATTCTATCTTCTAAATCTTTCAACTGATTTCACTTTCACTTTCTGATCCAGAGATGGGCTGAGCAACTAGTACAAATGTACGTCAAATGGTCTGAAAAGCAAGGTCATCAGTGCAGGATAATTGAGAAATTCCCTTCAAAAGGTGTTGGCATTAAGTCTGCAACCCTTGAGTTTGAATCAAAATTTGTTTACGGCTATCTGACGGGAGAAAGAGGTATTCACCGTATGATAAGAACTTCGCAAGATGGATCTACTTCCTCCGAGGTGTGCATCTGTACAGTCAGCCACTGTGTCGTTGGAACCTTTGCACTGTCTTCTTTTAGCTTGAGAAATTCTTTCGTTCTATCCGCGTTCATTATTCTCAAAATCATAAATTCTTCTGCATGCAATGGTGCTCTTTTATCTGTAAACACTTCATTTCTTGAAACATTTTTTACTCTCTTTAGACAATGATAAACTCTGTGTGCATGTCTCTTACTGAAATGAGGTAACTTCCTTTTAGCCTGTGAGTAAATGTGGTAACTTCCTTTTAATCTGTGTGTTTCTTACTGAAAACTTCATCTTTGGTAATTTGATATCTGAATATAACACAGGTTAGTTTGGCTAGTGTGGATGTTGTTCCTCTCTTTCTTGAATCAGCACCAGACGTTGTTATTGATGACAACGATCTAGTGATCTCATCTTCATTCACTGGTGAAGTGGATGTGTGCCTGACTGGCTCTTCTGTTCACATACATCATGTTCCAACTGGTTTAACTGTTAAATCAACAGGTAATGTGGTGATCAGAATCGTGTTGATGGGAAAACGATATCTATTTTTCCTTTAATGTAGCATATTATATATGCTGCTGTATGTGCGTGATTGTAACAATTTGTGTGGTTGCCAGAGGCATATCATCAGTTTGTATTCTGTCACAGAAGCACCCATATTCCTAGTGCATAGGTAGAGTAATATCAAGATATTCTAAGTGACATGGTTAAGCATGACACAGGAATAATCACGGAATGTGTTGTTTTTGTTTTTGATCCCCTTTCCCATCCCCATTACACCATGTGCGCATCCCAAGTCTCGAACGCCTGACTTCGTTCTCAAAAGAATTCTAAATGATCCCTCCCTAGCCAACCCTAACAAGAACAGGCATTTAGCTGTAATATGATTAATAGATTCATCAATATCTGAATAGTTCTTTGGGTACATTTCTGAAAGAAAACAGGGTGAAGGGTGTCTCAAGCCATGCAACCTCTAAATCCTAAACTGTTTAAATTCTTTGTGTTGTTTATTCTGAAATGTAGATGTTTTGCTTTGATTGTTCTTTTACTCGTTATAAATTTTGTATGAATTCCTGCAACCATAGGAAGTAGGTTTACTACTACTTCTTTTTCTTTCAGATGACAATGCTTCATTTGGTAAGAAAAGTGGTTGGAGCGCGAAGTGCGAATAATGACTGAGTTTTCTGATTGTAGGGGAACGAAGCCTATTTGCTAATAAAATGAAGGCCCTTAATCGCTTGAAGGCCAAACTTGTCACAATCTTGAAGAACCAGAGAGTTTCCCGTGTAGAAGACATCAATAAAGGTGCCATTCTTGATGCGTCGAGTCAGGAGACTAGAAGATATGTGTTTCACCCAAGTAAGCTTGTAGATGATGTTAAAACTGGCATTCAAGTGGCTGATTTGAACGCTGTTTTAAATGGAAATATAGAACCTCTGATTGGTGTTCACATAAGCAATAGATGTTCATATGATAATATCTAATCAAACATTTGTGAAAATGAATGTTTTGTCTCTACATTGTTGGGCATGACATAACTTTGCAGTGCAATTTTGTGGATTAGTTTTAGAGCTTATAATTGGTGATGAATATAGACTAGAAGTTCAAACATTAACCTGATGTATAATGTTAATGTTTATTTACAGAAATTGATGCCGATGTTCAAGTGAAATAACAATGTCAAGTCAATGTTATTTTCACAGTAAACTGAAATTCTTAATTATCCCAAATTAACATGATGAGCTCATTTTTTCAATTCATTTCCATACCCATACCCATACCCATACCCATACCCAACCAGAATAGTAATAGTGTATAGTCTGTATTAAAGTAGAATTCATTTTTCTCAAGTAATCAAAATTGCTGGAGGTTGATTTATTTGAAATTCTTTAAAGGCTGTGTATTTGTTTGAAATTCCTGGGCATTTCATTTTTATGAAATCTTTTAACTTTTCTCTAAAATTGTTGGAGGTTCAAAAAGTAGAGCAAGAGAAATAAAAGAAAAAAAAAACAGCAACCAGACATGATTTTCCACTCAATTAGTATTTTCTAGAGATATATTTTCCACTCAATTACTCCTTAATACGACATGCAAAAGGTCCGACTGCGAAATTCTTTCACAGAATAAAAAACCAAACTCCGCATTTATTAATTATGTCAAACATTCCGCATTTATTAAGTAAATAAAAAAAAATTACAAACATAATACGTGTGGAAACTTGAACAAAGTTTTTTTTTTTTTTTTTCTCAAACAACAAAGTTTCTTTTGTTGACATTGCGTAGGAACAAAAATTGTGTTATTTATTTAGTACTACTGGAGTAACTGGACCCTTGTTGTTAAAGCAAACAAATTGTTCCCACTTTACACAATGTTTTACATTGTCCATCCAAACAATTGATCTATTTGCATATTAATTATGTCAAACATATAAGTTTTTTAAGTATTACAAATACTTATTGGATATATGATATAAAAAATTTGCGGGGAGATGATTTCCTATTCATTTTCTACCAAAAAAAAAAAAAAAACCTAACATGTATGAAAATAAAAAAAATAAAAATCTATATAACTGATCTAATTATTATTGTTGTTGTGGTATAAAAAAAAAAAAGGTAAAGTACACTCCAAATATTTATATTTTTCAAAAATAAAAGTAAGAAAAAATTGTTAGGACAAAACTTTCTTCATCATTGCATTGTTAATAATTTGGTAGAAATAATGTGCAAATTACATATGATTAATTTATACCCAATAAATTAATACTAATAATGGTAAAAATGGACATTTCTAAATTGAAATAATTTCAATATATATTTGAAGTTAGTTTTAATTAATCCCTTTATGGTAATGAAATTTCCACTTTTAAATTGCTCTCAATTGTCTTCAAAAAGTATTATTTTGATTAAATAAAGGTCCTAAATTGAGGCTAAGATGTTAATTTGGAAAAATTAAATGTAACAAAACTAAATTATGGAGGACTAAAATTGAAACTAACCCAAACACTGTGGCCTCAGTCAATTTTCAGTAACTTTGTCGGAACAATCAGAGTCAATATATGTACCTACTTTCAGTTGCCGACCAGCCGCCACTCTGAACTCTGAAGTGAACTCAGCCGTTATCTCACACACACACACACAGTAGTTGTTTGGAGGAAGAAAGAGTAAATCGATGGCTTCAGGGGACTTCACAAACTGCCATGTCCAATCTCCTCTTGAGTAATCTAACAAAACCCATGTTTTTTTTTATGTTTTTTTTTTCTATCGGGTCTTTTGTTTCTGTCTTCTTGAAAACGAATAGTGCTTGAAATTTTTTTATGTAGTAATATAGTATAAGTGTATTTTGTTCAAGAAGCTGATATGCTTGCTGGGATTTTGCATATGAATAAAGAAAAAAAGAAATAAACTTTAGGCTAAATCTGGGACTAGCATTGGAAGTGTTCGCATGCTGCTACTGTTGGAAATTTGAGCTTTAGAATGTCTTTTTGTATTTACTGTTTATATGTTGTAATTGGGTTGGAAGAAAATAGAAAAGAATATTGCTTTTCAAAGAATCATTGCATAAATAAATGAGAGGATGCCTTTTAGAACCTTTGTTCTGGTTCTGATTGCGGTCTTGTTCTAGTTTATAAGTGATATTGACTCAAAAAATGTCTTTTCTACTTGTAAATGTAGAAAAGGATTGGTCATGACATTTATTGAAAAGAAGAAATCAATGCACGGAATTGTTAGGGAGAAAGAAAAGAAAATTCCTTGATGGTACTTCTATTTAGGAAGTCAAGTTCTGTTCGAAACAATGCTTCCTTAATCGAGTGATTTGCTGGTGACAAATATGGATTGATACTTACTTCACTCTTGCTCAAGTAGCAGATTGGCCTTATGTTTTTTATGATAGAAATTCTTGTACGTTCTCAGATGAGGAAAAAAATATTTTAACAATGTCTGCAAATGCCATTGTTATGATGGTTAAAGGAATCTTACTTTCGGAGACAGAGAGAGAAAATTTGTGTGTATCTGTGGGTGGGGGAGGCGGGATGTTGAGACTGGAATATCCTCTGTTTCTGGATAAAGTCGGTTTGGAAGTTGGTTCAAATGCATTTGCTCAATGTATCATGCAATGCCAGTTTTACATAGTAATGATCTTGAGAACATAAATTTGGATAAAAGTGAAAATATGCTTTGACATATTTAAATCATGTTTCTATTTTATACCTTAACAAATTGTTAGTTCGGTAAATATGCATCAGCCTTTGTGTCATTGTCATGGAGAGTTCCGTTTCTTTTGCTTAAGTATGACAAGACTTTCTGATTGTTGTCTACTCAGTTTCCTGTAGGATTGAATTCACCCAATGCTTGTATGTGTAAAGCCTTATCAGACACAGAAACTTCTTGGCAGTTTATTTTTCCATTCAAAGGAATGCCAATTTCCATATATATTTACATGGAAGCCTCCATGCTTGCCCGCTTCTGTTCAAACCCTTGATCTTGCTGGAGTTAGACGGCTGCACTCCCAAAGGATTGTCAGGCAGCGAGGTAAATTAGACCTGCATATGATCCATCTTATTTTTTATGTTTTTTTCTCTTTGTTTGTCAATGCCTACTGGTGATGCATTTTAATTGATGATTAATGGACAAGCATGATATGGTTGAATGTTTGAGAAGATTTACTGGAAGTATACTAAAGCATGTGAAATTGCCAATTTCTATTAAGACATAATTTCTTTCCATTTTGTAACTTAAAAAAAATCTTTCATTTGATCCTACTTGTTTGACATGTCAAATTGCTGCATTTCTTCATTGGGTCAAAGTCAAGTTAAATTTGCCTATTTTGAAAGTTTTTGTTGATTCTTGTTACTTTTGGATAAAAAAAGTCTTCTTGCTTGCATATTTTTTGTACTACGGAAAGTTTATGTGAATTCAATTGAGATAGAATATAGTTAGAGTTTTTTTATTGCCATGCGTTGTTGTAATCAATAAGTTTGGGTTTCTCAATTGTTTTTTTGGGTGTGTGATTCAGGTTTTAGCATTACTAAGATGTCATCTCAGATGGTGGAAACACTGGACACCAATATGATGGTTGAAGAAGACTCAGCAGATTTGAGGATTTCACCTGCATATGAGTCTGCCATGGATGCACTTTCTTCTCTAATCACTCGCCAAAAACGTGGAGATCGATCAAATATAGGTGGTAAATACAAGAAATTGGACAGGATGTTGATGTATATCCAGGTAATTATTGCTTTCTCTTTTTGTTGAGGAAGTGACAAGGAAACAAGTAAATCCAGCACCGTCAGGTCTGGATATTCTAGTAGTATCCTAGTTCTTCAAATACATCATACTGGTTATTCAAGTTGCTACTGGTGAAATGGGATGTTTTGAATTCAGAGATACATTAGTTCTGTTCATATGAAGAAAATGACATTTTTTCCTTGCAGATTTTAGGCTTGGAAGAACATCTGGCTGGTCTTAAAATCATCCATGTTGCTGGAACTAAAGGAAAGGTACTTGCAGTTTAGGTGTAAGTTCAAGAATGGTTTAACAGTTTGTATTTTCCTTTACAAGTTGAACATATGTTCATTGGCTGAACATCTTCATATTTAGCCTTTATTTCTTTCTTTAGTTATTACATTTTATTCACAGAAAAAAAAAAAAGTCAATGTGCATATCTATAATTGCTAACATGGAAATTTCAAAGGTCTATTATGCTCTACAAATATGATACAATAATATTACCATCAGAGCTATATAGTGCCTAAGATGTGCAAATTATGTGCTTTACTTGATCAAAAATATTTGCTGTGAATGTTTAACTCACACATATACTGTTTTCTCTATGCATTATTGTTCTTGACAAACTTCAGAATTTGCATACTTATAGCTTATTTTCTATTGTGAGAATTGTAGTTTGGAAGAAATGAATCTCTCTGTATTTGGAGATTTTCAGTTCCCATGATTTCAGCTTGATTATGCATGCAAACTTTTTGCAAGACTTGTCATGGAGTTCTGTATGAAGATTTTTTTTAAGCAAGCTCTTCTAATTCTGATCTTTCTCATGATGGAATTCCTACTAAGGGTTCAACATGCGCATTTTGTGAGGCTATAATGAGGGAGTGTGGTTTCAGAACTGGACTTTTTACTTCTCCTCACTTGATTGACGTTAGAGAAAGATTTCGTGTCGATGGGTGAGCATCATCTTCCATTATTATTTCTCGTTTAATCTTATTGTAGAGTATTCACGCTAGATAATAACCACTTTAATGATGATGAACTGCTGTACTCGATAAATGAAAGAATGCTTCACTTAGAGTAAAAACATTTTGTGCCATACTTCATTTGTAAGACTACAGTTAAGTAGGAAGATATTGAAGCTTCTTTTAATTTATGGCTTTGAATTTGGATCTGTAGGTTGGACATAACAGAGGACAAGTTCTTACTGTACTTCTGGGATTGTTGGAACCAATTAAAGGTATATTTACATGTTGTTAGTTCCTATGCATGCTGAATTTTGATCTGTTTTCTCAACTAGCATTAGTTTTCTTCTTGATAAAGAGAAAGTGTGGTTTCTCATTGGTGCACCATCAGTGTTATACATGGGAATAAAAAGTTTGAATAGAATATCAGTTCATATTTTCTGAGATAGTTCTTGAATTCACTTCTTCTCTATCACTTTTTTAACTAGGAAATAAAAGATTTCATGTTTCTGTCATTTGTGTCCCATTTGGTAAGGACACAGTATCATATGGTAGGTAACTTTCACTTTGCTAAAACAAGCAAGTGAACAACCAAGTCTTATCCTCTAAAATTGAAAATTTTCATACATTCAAATTTGTGCTCAACTATATGAAGTTTGCCTTGATTACGAGTTATTCATAATTCATGGAAATGGAATACACTTGATTCTGAAAGCTGGAATTGCAGGAAAACGTTACAGACGACTTGCCAATGCCTCCACTCTTCCAGTTCCTTACAGTTTTGGCATTTAAAATTTTTATAGAAGAAAAGGTTGGGGTGTTTCTTCTCAAGTTCCTTCCCCTCTTCACTTTCACCCCCAACAAATTCTGCCAACTGCCAGTTCCTTTTATGTTTGAGCATGATTGAACTTTTGATTCTGTTTTACAGGTAGATGTTGCAATTATTGAAGTTGGTCTTGGAGGGAGAAAGGACTCAACAAATGTGGTAAGGCATCTTCTCGCAACTCGGCTTCTTAAAGTTTTGGTTTGCTAGTTTACTTCGTTTTCATTGCAGTTCCTTAATAATTTAATTTGCTGGAAACAGAAAGACCATTGACACCAAAATAAGTAAAGGCCTGTCATTGTTTATTGTTGACAAGGATGTAATATCAAGTCAAGAAATTAAAATATCAAACATTATGCAGATCAAGGAACCTGTTGTTTGTGGCATTGCTTCTCTCGGTATGGATCACATGGAATCATTGGGTGCGTCCTTTTTGAATTGATACTCCTTTTTTTATTTCTTTTGCCTGTCTGGTTGCTTCAACTTCTGTTGTCCTAGTGACTCCTTAGTACATGTTTATTACCTCTGCGAGATAGCTTAACTTGCTAATGCTTTTCATGTTTGTTTTTGTTTGATAACTATCCACCTGTTAGTACTTGGTATCTTGCACTGGACATTCTTCTACTTCTTCTGTGTTCTTTCTTTAGTGGATGACGTACGCTGAAGTTTTTATTGTTTATGTGGCTGTCTGCCATTGAAATGTATGCAGGAAATACACTTGCTGAGATTGCTTCTCATAAAGCTGGTATTCTCAAGGTACAATTTTCTTATGTATAATTGGACTGGAAGCAGTCTGTCTTGCCAATTATGGATTATTTATGGCGAAAGTTCTTTTTATATTCGAATTGGCAGTTTTCATTGTCAAGTATTTTCTGAACTGGGTTGATGTCTTGCCTGCTCCTGAAGCCTCAAGTGCCTGCATTCACTGTACCACAACTCTCCGAGGCAATGGATGTTCTTCATACCACAGCCAATGAACTGATGGTATTTCTGTTTATTGTCTTTTCCTTAAGACCCATTACATCATAATGTGTGATATCGTAAATTTAATATTTTTTTTATACTTTCTGTAATGATGATCTTATCACATGAATTTCCTTACTTTCTCGCCATTGTCTTCGGAACAATGAATAGTCACAGATATTTCCTACAAGCCATTTTCTGAATAGTTTCTTATGTCTTTCCTCGTTTACAACTATGTAGTACGTGTAGAAGAGTAAACATATAAAAGCACCGTGTCTTATGTTGTTAATATGATAAGCAGATTATCAGAAGAGTAAACATATGAAGGCATTGTCTTTACCCATTCAACACATAAATCTGCATCTAAATGTATAAATTCATGCTTTTTGTGAACTGCTGACATGCAATCATGTGTATTTAAGTATCAAATCTTTCCATGCTTTGCAGGTTCCCCTGGAAGTTGTTGAACCACTTGATTGTAAAAAATTCAATGGAATAAAGCTAAGTTTGTCAGGTGATCATCAATATGTCAATGCGGCTCTTGCCGTTTCTCTTTGTAAAAGTTGGATTCAAACTACAGGAAACTGGGAAAAGCTGTTTCAAAATGTTAGTCCAATTCTGCACTCTTTTAATTAGTTGGAGCTCCATATGTGCACCAATATGTCAGCTGGTCACTGAGCTCATAGAAACCATTATTCTAAGAGCACAGTATCTAGCCTTTTTTTTTTGAATTTAGTGTAAAAATTATTGCTTCAAAATGTGACATTGCAGAATAACTACAACAACTAAGCCTTTATCCCACTATGTGACATTGCAGAATATGGATGGAAAATTTGATGCTTGTGCATTTTCACATTGAATGCTATCGACCGTGTGTCTTTCTGTTGCATTATTTTAAATTTCTGTTGTTCTTTATTTGGTGAGGGAAAACTGATGGGGAACTGCCCCAAATGATCCAATTTATGCCTTGTCATTTTTTTGAGAAAGAACAAGAATTGAGAATCTTAATATAGAAAAGAGACCACTGAAACTGTGTCAAGTAATCAAATTTGGGGAAGTTTGGTTTCTAGCTACTAATATGAGAAAGCCATTGAATTATCATAGGAATGATTCTTTTTCGGAACGGATCCTAAGAAGTACCTGAGTACGAGGCAGAAGCTAATGAGAGTCAATGGCATGTAGAGTTCAAAATATAAACTGCTTTGTGTATTTCTATGCATTTTGGTGCTTAAATTTAGTCAGGAAAACTTTTTGAACACTATTGCTTAAGTGACTGGATGAAATTGGAAGGGAAGTTTTTATTCTTTTTGCTGTTGATATCTTTAGTTAAAAGATTTTTGGTTTTCTTGCTTTTCCATTAATGAAATTGCTCATAATAATCAGGACAACCAGAAAGATGGTTTGCCAGAGCCATTTCTAAGGGGTCTTTCAACTGCACGCCTTTCTGGAAGGGCTCAGATTGTTTATGACTCTTCTAGCCTGTCTAATTTGTCCATGATGAATGGAGAGGCTTCCGGAGATTTGATCTTCTATCTAGATGGAGCTCACAGTCCTGAAAGCATGGAAGCCTGTGCCAGATGGTTTTCCAGTGTCATGAAAGATGACAAAGGTCAATCATTTCCATATTCTTTGCCAGAGTCTGGAATTGGAAAGGAAGTATGTGTAAATGGTTTCACGAATCATGGAAATCAACCTTCAAACAAAATATCAAAGCAGGTGAATTTTCGAATGCTTTTGCGGAGATATTCCTTTGTGTGTGTGTGTGTTATAGTTGTGCTTTGTAACCCAAAATCTAAATTCTAACTTCAACTGCAATATAATTGAGATCATTTTAGTCCACCTTTAACTTGGATTATCATAAGTAACACTTTATTGATGCAGATTCTTTTGTTCAACTGCATGGATGTAAGAGATCCACAAGTACTCCTTCCACAACTTGCAAATACCTGTGCTACCTCTGGTACTGAACACAGAACTGCTTATGGCACATTTTCTTTTAAGTACATTTGAGCCTATTTTGTTTGATCATTTTTGCTGGTTGAGTAACTTGAGGCTCATCCACTATCCGATTTTCATCTTTTTTGTTCATGCTCTTAATTATAGCATTTAGAATATATTCTACTTTGCCTCTGACTTGTGAAGTATTTTAGAACTTTCACAGAAGCTAATTAAAGAGACATTAAAGTAAATGTCATCTTAAAAGTAGAAAATCAGAAATGTTATTAGAGCCCAACATAAAGAATAATCTTGAACAGTCAGTTTCAGTTTCTCTTTTTGGTAGTAGCATTTCTTTGGTTTTGTGCAACAGATCAGACTTTTGCCGTTAAGATGCCAATTAGTGTGTTTCAATTGAATCAATTTTGTGTGTACAGGAGTAAGATACCATATAATACTCTCCTATCATTAGTTTTCTTCATAAAATTTACACAGCTTCCATCCATGAGTCTCTTTGCCTGTCTTTTACTTTGAGCCTTTTTATTACACATTACTGGTTCATATGCATACCACACCATTGGCAAAACCTATTTCAGCAATAATGGATGCTGTTTTATGTATCATTTGCAGGCACACACTTCTCAAAAGCCATTTTTGTTCCAGGTATCTCGACATATAACAAAGTCACTTCCGGTGCCTCGGCCATTCCCTTTGATTTACCTGCAAAGGACTTGACATGGCAGTTCAAACTCCAGCAAATATGGGAAAAGATTATACATGGGAGAGGTAACATTCATTTACTTGTTGAAAAGCATGTTTAGTTGTCTGAATTGAAACATATATTGTTGTATAGTTCAAGGTTAAAAATAGTGAATATTTCTTAGTTTTATCTTTTCATTTTGTTCGACTCGTTCAATACTTCCTTTTTGTTTCTCTTTTTCTTTTTCTCTTGAATGAAACTACTGAAAATGCCATTATCTGATATTAAAGATGGCTTAACATCTGTTAATGACATTGATTTTTTTGGGCATCTAATGTACTTGGACCTCTGCCTCTGCAGATTTTCCTGTGAAGACTCTTGATTTGGACAACCCGGACTGTTTTCCACACAACAAGTTCTTTCATGAGGATGGTTCTCATTGCAATCCTGCAGAAGAAAATTTTTCATGCAGTGCTGTGGTTTCATCATTGCCACAGACAATAAATTGGTTAAGGCATTGTGTTAAAGAAAACTCAAGACTTAGAATTCAGGTAACACTGACTCTTGACTGTTCAACAAGTTGTCATCATTTGAGATAAAATTTGAAAAAAAAATTTGTCATGATATTTGGCATTTCTAATGATTTAAAATCCAAGAGAATCTGGACTTCGAACCTTCGATTTTTGCTTTCCCTACATTCCTTAATAGGAATTCACAAAAACTCCTGTGAAACTGGTTCATATATGAAACTGACAATTAATGGCAGTTAAAATCCTGCCACTTTTATTGTATGTTGAAATCGCGATTAAATCCCGTTTTATATATTAAATTCGCTTCAGAGGTGACCAACTGATCGGAATTTGACTCAAGTTGTAACACAGCTTTCCAAATGCTGTATACTTTGTTTTTTACATGCAACTTCATGAAAGGAAATTGGACGAATATGATACTAATCAGTATCATTTTGTTCTTGACCACTGCCAAACCATTGTGACACGTCACACACTTATTACTTAGATTTGCATTTTGTAAACTCTGCAGGTTCTTGTCACTGGTTCACTCCATTTGGTTGGAGATGTATTGAAGCTACTAAAAAGGTGACAGATAAATTTTGCTTTGGAACCAGCAAAGTTGGAAAATCCAAAACATTCTTTGTACTCCATGATCCCAAGAACTTGTTTGGTTAGAGTCAACATTTCCTCCTCAACTTCAGAAATGGAGAATTATGTGTTTGCACCATATATTTTTTAAGGAGATCATTGTATGTCTGATATTTTTGACACACGGATTTTTAAAGTATGAATCTAATACTGTTTGGATTACTACTTGATAAAAGTAGTTTTGCTTGATTTATTTTTTGGAGTGTTGTATTAAAACACTTTGTAATCACTTGATTGCTTTATCTCATTAATGGAAATTATTGTTTAGAAAAAAATTTATGTATGTGATCGGAAATTATTTTTTTAAAAAAATTGTATGAATGTAGTCAGTAATCTTTTAAGGGTGAATTACATTTATCTCCGGCATCTCCAACGTAGTGCTAGGTTGACGCCATTTTTCTCCAACGTAGCTCGTTGTACCAAATTTGGTGCAAGCCTATTTTTTATTTTTAAAAAATTTCTATACTTTTTATAAATGTAATTTTATGATTATTAATTATTAAATAAACTTACATATATTTTTAATTATGTATTTATGTCAACATTTTATTTATAATTTATATTTATTATATTTAAATTAATTCATTTATTTTGTAATAATTAAATTTATAAATAATCTCACTAATTTTATAAAAAAAAACACAATTAATCATTTAAAATTTCACATAAATATCAAATTACATTACACATAACATTAACATACAATATCCGTTCCGACGTTAACGATGAAATCGGTTCAATGGATGAGATGTGTACATTGTCATGTCCCATCATATGCACAAATCTCACAATGTGAGGATAAGATAATATTATGTAAAATTCGATCCGACGATAGATATAAGAATAAAATCGGTTCAACGGATGAGATTTGTACATAGTTATGTCACATTGTCTACACAAATTCAAAGATTTGAAGATAAGATAAAATTACACAATATCCAATCCAATCGTGGATATAAGAGCAAGATTGGTTCAATGGACTAGATGTGTTCATTATCATTATAAATATGTATACCATAGTTTGAAAAAAGTCATCAAATTATTACTCTCATACAATGAATTACAATATTGGAGTTCCATCTAACTCATTATATTCAAGCTCCGATGATGAATATGATGACCAAATGTTGGCTGCACGCAAGGTTGATAGCTCAAGCAATTGCTCTCAACAATCAATTCATCCTGAACTATCTCGATGAAGAAAACAATGAAGGCAGACATGGAGGCTCAACTCCTAGTCATATAGTGATCAATCGTAACTGTGAAGTTGCTGATCATAATCTATTCAACGATTACTTTGCCGAAAATTCTTTGTATAATGATGTGATGTTTCGAATGGTAAGGAATTTATTCCTTTGTATTTTTAATGCTATTGTTAATCATGACAACTATTTTGTACAAAAAAAAATATGCGTTAGGAAAACTTGGTTTTGTCAGGTTTACAGAAAATAACTGCTTCATTTCGGATGTTGGCATACGGCGTACCGGCAGACGCTACAAATGAATATATTAAAATAGGAGAATCAATTGCTATCGAAAGTGTGAAAAGATTTTGTCGTGTTGTTGTCGAGGTGTTTGGAGGGAAGTACTTAAGAACACCTAACGCTAACGATGTTGCCATACTTCTTCAAATTGGTGAGCGCCGAGGTTTTCCTGGTATGTCGGGTAGCCTAGATTGCATTCATTGGAAGTGGAAAAACTGCCCAACAGTATGGGCCAGACAATATTTTGGTCGTAGTAGAAATTCGGCATGCATATTTTGGTTTAACCGGATCCAACAATGATATCAATGTACTGGAGTTTTCTCATCTTTTTGCTAATCTTGCTAAAGGTATTGCTCCCATTGCTCGTTATGTCATTCAAGGAAAAGAGTATAATATGGGTTACTAGTTAGCTGATGGTGTATACCCAAAATGATTTACAATGAAACAAGAAGCATGTAGAAAGGATGTTGAGAGAGCATTTGGAGTGCTCCAATCACGCTTTGCAATTGTTGCAGGACCTTTACGTTCTTAGCGCAAAAATATTTTACATGATATAATAACTTCATGTATTATTATGCATAATATGATAATTAAAGATGAACGTGATGTAAATGCACCAATCGTGGAAGAAGGTGAGGTGCCAACTCCAAATGTTGAGCCGGTACTAGATGATAATACTCGATTTGAAGAGTTTCTTGCTCGATATAGACAAATCAAGTATAAAAATGCTCACCTTGGACTTCGTAATGCATTGATTGAGCATTTATGGGAACAATATAGTAATTCTGAGAATTAAAGTCTCATAATATTGTATTTTGAATTTAGTGTTATTGTATTTTTTTAGTGAATTATATATTTTGTTTTAATTATTTGTGATTTTAATAGTATGTTTTGTATTTTCACGTATAATAAAATATATAATAAAAAATAATAGTGAATTTATTATTTTTCAAAATTAATTTGTTAAATATCAACTTATTAATATAGTAAAATTATTAATTTTTAAATATAATAATTATTATATAAAAATATGCAACAAATTAAATTGTATAGTGATAATTAGATTATAAAAAAAGAAAAAAAGAATATTCTTTTTTGTGTAAAATATAGTGTGAATGAATTAGAGTTGAAATAGTGGTTGGTGCTGAAATTGCACAATTTTAGTATTAAAATTGCACCAAATATGGTGTTCACCATTGGAGATGGCCTTATACTAAAGATATATTACAAATCGATTTCCCTAATTTTGTCATATTGCGGTGACTTAACCATAATTTAACAAAGACTCCATACGGGATCTTCTGTTCAAATTTTTTTCTATCTTAGTCTGTCTTAATTAAAACTACGTGTTTAGTCATCTTTTGGTTAGGGTTTAATAATTGTAAAGTAATTTTAGTTATATTTATGCATTTTGTCCCTAGTTTTAGTGAAACTACGTCGTTTTGAACGTTAGACAGAATTAGACAGAATAAATTTGAGATCAGATCCTCTTTCCAATATTATCTCTATCCTATTCTGTCCAATGTCTAAAACGCTGGGGACTAAAAGCATAACTATCACTAAAATCATTTTACAATTATTAAACCCTAACCAAGGAATGAATGAACCCTACCACATAGTTTAAATTTGGGTTAATTACAAAAAACCTCCCTATGGTTTGGTGAAATTATAAATTACCTCATTGACGTATAAAAACCTACTATTTACTTCCTTATGCTTTGGTTTTTTTAGAAAAGTAACAGAATTTGAATGACTTGACGAATTTTGTAGATCACGCGCCTTATCATAGTTAAAATTTTATTTTTAATTAAAAAGTGATACTGAAAAGACAAATATAACCCTAACATCAAAAGTAATTTCATCTTGTCAAATTGGATCTGTAAATGAAATCATCTCAATTTTCACCAACAATTTTTCAAGATGATTAAATCCAAGATCATCATTCAAATCATGATAATTATTGAAATTGCATCAAGGTAGTAAATCTGATGTTTTATCCGAAATGTTTAGCCTCCCTGCTCTATTCTTTTTTCCAAATCTATAGATCTTTCTCAACAAATAAACTTGACCCCCAATATGTTAACAAATCTAGGCTCCATTGCTAAAATCTTCATCAAAACGGCCCACAAAAAAAAAAACAAGAGAAAATGAAATTCCAAGTCCTGTAAGGGATGGGGATCTGATCTTTGCATTCAGTTCAAGAGCACAAGGGAAACTGCACATTCTTTTTTCATGGCAAAGCTTTCATGGCCATCACAACCATATTCACCATCACAATGACCACCACCATAGCTGCCACCATCGCTGTCCCGCCGTCATCGCCACGAACACTGCCCCAAGTGGAGCATCGATGGTCGATTGAACCAGATCAATTTTAGTTGGAATTTTTTGGTAGATTTGGATGTTAAGATTTGGGAATTTTAGCTGAAATTTTTGGGCAAATTTGGATGCGTTCTTCATTCACATTCATTGAAAACAATATTCAATGGTTAATTGAATCATAGAAATTTTAATTAAAATTTTTGGGCAAATTTGGATGCTAAGATTTGGGTCCATCATTATTTGCATATTGCTTTTAGTGAAAACAATACAGAATGCTTCAGGTTCAAGTGCTTAGCCTCCTTTAAATAATTTTGTAGATTATTGGGGCTATAATTAAGAAAACAAGAGAGTTTTTCTTTTGTTCTTTTGTTCATTTTAATCCACATCAAAATCTCTAATTTCTGTATTTTGGATGGATTGATTGTTGTAGCAATCGAGTAATTGCATGGAGGAAGGTAGAAATAAGGAGATTTTTCAGTCAGTTCTTGAGTGAGTCAAAGTGGGAAGAGGGGAAGAAGAGTAAGTTTGCTTCGGTTTGATTAATTGGTCAAAGAACAGGTGGGGAAAATTTTGTTAGAGGGGTATATTGTCTTTTTATACTAACTCTGTCATATCTGCTCATTTCCATCCATTTTTCAAAAAAATCCAAAGCACAAGGAGGCGAATTATAGGTTTTAATATGTTAGGAAGTAAATTAAAATATCGCCTAACCACAGGGAGGTATTTTGTAATTTACCCTTTAAATTTGGACATGATAAGACGAGAAAATTTTAGATAGAAGATCCCAACTCGAATAAACATGGGACAAAAGATTTGGTCTCAAGACTCCATGTCATTAATCTTTTCACTGAGATGTGATCCTCTTTAATATTATTCTTTATTATCCTGTCCAAAATTAAAAAGACCTGGTTTTGAACATTGGTAGAATAAGATAGGATAATATTAAACAGATGATTTGATATCCTTTTCACTAGATTAAATATAAACTAATAAAATTAAAAAATTTTAGACAAAGCGCCATCAACACCATTACTTCACTTGATTGAATTTGAATTAATTTGAGTTATTTTATTTTTTCGTTTTAAGTAATTTGGTTCTTTTTATTTAATTTTCTATTAGATTAAATAAACTAATAAAATAGAAAAATTTTGGTCAAAAGCATCATTAACACTATTAACCAACCAGTTTAAATTAGAATTAATTTGGATTCTTTTCATTTTATTTTTTATGTTAAATAAATAAGTAATTAGTTTCTTTTTATTTTAGTTTTTACCATATTAAATATAAACTAATATAATTAAAAAATTTTGGTCAAAGACTTCATTAACATCATTAAATTACAAGATTAAGACTTAATTTAGATTCTTTTTATTTTATTTTAAGTGAACAAATAATGGGTTCTTTTCATTTTATTTTTTTAAATTATACATTAGGTTTTTTGATAATTTCACTAAATAAGTTGAGTGAATGGACATTATGGTAATATGACAAAACTATGGAATGGTACCACACAAGAGGTTACCCTTCTTCTAAAACGTTTTTACTCTATTATTTTGCTATAATCTACCTATTTAAATAATTTTTATTGAGTACAGAGCATGTATAAATTATTTGGCTTAGAAAAAATTATTTTCTAACAAAACATCAACATTATAATTAATGAAGATTGAGAATTTTTGCAACTTTTACTTTTGATTTTGTTATTTCGTTTGCCACAATTTATTTATTTAGAGATTTTATTAAGTCAAGAACAAATAATAGGTAGCTAAAAGTATGAGTATATAGTTTGCTAAAAATCAATATTTTCACCCGAAAACCTAATGTTACGGTGCAGGAGAACTGAGATATTTAAAACTATTACTTTTTTATTTGTTGATATATTCTACCATTTTAGATCTTTTTGATTGAGTCATGAACAAAAAATGGATGATTAAACACATGGTTAAATAGTTTTTAAAAGATCGCAACTTTCTTTCGAAACTTAAAGAAACATCTCTTGAACTGTTAGATGTTTTTAAACATTTTACTTTTTTATTATGCCACAGTCTATCAATTTAATTTTTTTTAATGAGTAATGAGAAAAAATGGATTTTCAAAATCATGCATAAGTAGTGTTTAGAAAATCACTATTTATAAATTGAAACAAAGATTGAAATAGGAAATGTAACAAAAGATCCATTAAGATTAGATTAGACTGTCAAAAATCATTAGAAACCAAAAATATCACTCCTTAAAAATTTTCGAGACGAAAATTATATTTTTACCTATTTTTAATAAGTATATAAGAATTCAAATTCAAGACATCCTTAACTAATAGGATTGAAAATTAAGGACTTGCTCGATGAGAATTCAAATTAAATATATTGTAAATTAGTATGTGAATACTATTTGTTTTAACATATTGTCAAAATATATAAGTATATTATTGATGATAACTATCATCTCTAACTAAAAGGATATGTATAAGAATTTAAATTAAATAGAATTTAAAAATGCATATTTTATTAAAAAATTCAGGGTAAATTGCAAAATATCACCCCGAACTATATTTAAATTATAATATACCCTTAAACTTTTAAATTTGACACTTTGCCATCTTAAACTATTAATTGTTAGCAAGTTAGTCTTTAATAACTTTACATGAAAATTAAAATGAAAAAAATATATATAAATAATCTTTTCTATTGTACCTCTACAGCTTCACTAACAATTCTTTGGAAGTATTTTTGGTTCACAATAACTACTAACCTTTTTAATATGTTTATGGAGAAACAACCCTTTGCATTGTTTTCTTTGTTTTAATTTTATCAAATTTTCGTAAATGAAATCCTTTCTAATTTTTTATTAGAAAAGTGTTTTAGTGGCTTTAAAAAATAATACAACAGAGTGAAAGAAATATTATAGCTTTATGATAGATGTGAATGACTGATCTTTTAACTCTTGTAAAATATTTTAGATAATACAAAATGAATAATATTGATATAAAATATTTGTTTTTCATTGGTGATAAGAAAATTATTGTACTTTGCAAAAGAAAAAAAAAGAAGATAAAATGTCAAAATTATAAATTACAATCCAATCATAGTTCAGGGGATATTTTGCAATTTCCCCAAAAATTATCTATTCTGCTATGGTATTCTCTTTGTCTCTGTGTATATACTTAGGCTCAATCTTACGTTGATTGCTTAACCATTATGTAAATAATAGGGTAAAATACACTAAACCCTTATATACTATTGCTCCATTCCGTATTCACCTCTTTTAGTTTTAATTACAACAATTAAATTAATTTTCTAATTTAAAACTAATTAATCTAATTTATTAATTACCGTCAATTACTAAACGGAATTGAACACCCTATTTTAATGTAAGATAATAAAATGAAAAAATTAACCTTAAAATAAAAAATTATAAACTCAACATAAATAAACAATTCAAATATCAATTTGGAAAGCAGTGTGAAAAAAAAGTTATAATTTACTGTCATACTAACGAATCCAATCTAACCAAATCTTAACAAAAGTTAAAAAATAAAACATCACAAATAATCTTTGAAATCATATTTTTAAATGCCTAGCAATAATCGATATAATCAAGAAAGGCAATCCTTTTAGGATTAAAAAAATTAGAATAAATAAAAATAAATATCAAATGCAATAGTTAAAAAAAATTACAACAAAAGAAAAATTCAATTATTAAACTTCATCTAAGATTAAAAAATAAAAAAAAATTGTAAAATTAAAGTGATGTAAATATTTATTCTTCAAAACTTATAGTACCTTGATCTTTGCACTTGAAATAATACTTTGTATTTAAAAAATCAAATTCCTACTAAAGAAGACACAATAAATTTAATACTTTTGTAAAAAAAAGAGATGATCATGGAAGAGATGTAGCATATATCTTGAAAAAATTCTTTCATTACTAGCCAATCAATTCAATCCATCTTTTTTGAGGTTAATTGGATAAGTATATATTGAGCAATTCTATCCCACCTTTTCAGAGGTTAATTGGGTATTATAGGTATTTAGCCACGTTGAAATGATCTTTTCATTGACTCTTTTAATGCCATTATTAATTTTTTTAGTTTTAAAAAGTTAAGGAAGTTAACTGTTGTAATTAAAATTACAATGAGTAAATGTGGGACGAAACAATAATATAAGGGGGTTTAGTGTATTTTACCCTAAATAATATGATTCAAATATACAACTTTGAGCGTATTATTTTAGTTTGTTTCTGTTCTAGTATCCGCATGTTATTTATTAGAAATAAAATTATTGATTACTAAATTTTAAAATATATGAATATATTCTTTACAAGTATAATATATTATAATAACTTATTAAATTTTTTGCAATATTAAAATACCTGAACCAATTCATCTCCAAATGATTTCTCACCACTTAAATTAATCTAGTTATATTAAACAATTAATCACTAGTTTCATTTGATACTATTTCACACACACACACATATATATATATATATATATATATTATTTTGTTGGGACTAAATCAATAACTTTCAAATTAATGTTTTCTCGTATTTAATAATCGATTATACATATGGGTTATTTGAACATTCAAAACAAAAATAAGTGAAGAAAAAAATTCAAAAAGTAAAAAATTATTTATGAAATGCCTATATGACCAGGAATCTGTTTTTAATGTTAATGTTATTGAATCCCTGGTTGAAGAATTTGTGCAGCATACTTTTGTGCAAGATGCTTTTAAATGGACTTTGATAAGTAAGACAAATAATGACAACGTCATATGCTCATATGTCCAAATGAATGAGGTAATACCAATCTATATGACCATTTTAAATATTAATGAGACGTTTTTCCTTTCTATTTTGCAGGAACTCAAGTTGGAGTTAACATCTCTTCATGTCCATTTAAAATATACCACGCCAATTACCTGAGTAACATATTCATGTCTAGCCAAAGACATTAAACTAAAGGCGCTTATGAGAGGCAACCCATTTTAAGAAATAAAATTTTGCATTTAGTTAGTTTACATTCATTTCAAAAATTTTCTCGTATAATAAACTGACTTCATTATTTTATCTCTTGCAGGTAAGTAAGAAGTTAAGATTGGTTTTTATTTTTCTCGTTGAATTAGAAGAAAGTTCGTGACGAGAGTAATGATTTGTCCCAATTCCCAACGTCGGGGTCTCCACGTCGCGACGTGGGTGGACGTTGCGACGTGCATATATCCACGTGACGTGGAAAAATGGGATTTAAAGGCGATTTTTTTGTGAATTTTTTGAAAAGTGGCAGTGAGCCACGTCACAACATAGGGACCCCTCCCACATTGCGACGTAGGTGTACATCGCGACGTGCGACCATGCACGTCGCGATGTCGGTGATCGCGAACAATTCCGGTTACTTTTTGAAAAAAAAAACCAAAAAATTTATTTTTTGGCCTTTTTCAATAAATTTGAAGTACTTTACTTTCCTTGTGTAGGCAAATAAAAATGACCACCACAATCTTCATGATTTTCTTGTTGACGCTTCATGATCCAATCCAGTATCTTGAAAAATTCCATTCAACTCCCAAGTTTTTTATTTTCTTTTGTTTTTTTTTGTTGGTCTGTTATGTTTTTGGTATTTTTTTTGTGTGTTATTTGTTAGCCTTCATTCTTGTTTTATACATAGAGGACAGTGTATAGTTCAAGTATGGGGGAGTTTATTTAGTTTTGTTATTTTTGTTAGTTTAAGTCTAATTTTTATTTATTTTTTTTCAAAAAATCAAGTTTTTGTCATTGAAATCTTGTTAGTAAAAAAAATTGTTTTTTTAAGATGCCTTTAACTTTGTGAATAGCACTTGAATGAATTTGAGTATGGTTTGGGAAGTTTTAGTTGGAAATCCTTGTTTAAAATGATATGACTACCTTACATGTGTTCTGGAATGATAAACTTATAAGAAATAAATTCTTTTAAAGCCTACTATAGTGATATTTGAACCTAACGTACACAAGAACCACTTTCTTTGTACTTAGTATGCAATTTTTCTTGTGAGAGCCAGTTATAATTAAATGAGTATTCTATAGTTTGCTTTGAAGTACATGTTGACACCATTTATGATTTTATGCATGAAAATGAAAAAGGCAATTTAGAATTATCCTTTTTAGCTTTATTTAAAATTCCCACCATTTTAATTTGACCCCTAGTGAACCATTTTTGAGCCTAGACCTTTTCTTTGTTGAAACCCCAATAAAAAATTAACCATTAAGCCTTGCTTTTAGCTTTCTCTTTCAACCTATTTATCAAAGAATATGTTAATTATGTCTTAAGTTAGTGAAATACTTCTTGAGTATGAGTTGAAATTTTGAAAAAAAAAAGAAACAACCAAAATATTGCTTTCATTTGTACATAATTTTTGCTTACAGTTTATCGAGTTTTTTTTAAAAAAAAAAAGAGAAAAAAGAAAAAAAATCAGAAAAAAAGAAAAAAAATGAAGTATTGTTCTGTAAGCATATATATTGTTATTTGAAAATTTTTTTGAAAGTATGGCTGTGCAAGAAGTATTTTGTGGAAGTAAATTAATTTTTTTAACATTATTCTTTGATAAATTTTAGCCCCATATTTATCCTTTTATCCTATCTTTCACCTTAGCCCTATTACAACCTCATGAAGACCTTTTGATTTATGTATATAGTCATTATAATTTTTGGTGGAGATATGACTAATTTGCAAGCTTATGTAATACTGTTTGATTGTAACGTGAGCATAGCCTTACTCATTAGTGAAAAAAAAAATTGAGTTAAAACCGTGAGAATAAATTGATTATTGTAAGTTTCAACTGGAATAAAGGGGTGTGTTATATTATTTGAAATAAGGATTGGTTTGTGTTAAGATGGTGGTGCTCAAATTCATATTTTCTGTTGTTGACTTAGTTAAAGGCATCGTGTCATTTTGTTATTGAGTAAATTATTTTTTGTATTATATTTTTTAGTGTTTTGTGTCTTGTTTGAGTAAACCATACTTGAGGCAAGCATGGTCCAAGTATGGGGGAGTTGATAGAACTAATATTTTACACTTATTTGTTATTATTTCATGCATTTTATTAGCATTTATGTATTGAAAATCATGGATTTTGTTATGTTTTCAAGATTTATGCAGAAAATTACTGGAATGTTAATAAAGCGCTGAATTGATGCAGAATAGGATAAAAAGTGGAGAAGATTTTACTAGAAGGATTTTTACTAGAAGGAGAAGAGATTTTATTGGGAGGTTGAGGATATTTTGGAATGTGTGGAAGGAATAGTTTTTGTATTCAAATCCCCTAATATTTTGGAGATTGAGATTTTGGAGTTTGTTAAGGAATATATTTTGTTAGGATTTTTAGTTGATACGTTGTTGGGGGAAGTCTTTATATAGTGGGTTTTGTGTAGAGGAGTGGGCAGCCTAGTTTTTTCTTAATAAGTAGTAGTAGAGTAGAGTATGGTAGTGAGTAGCTTAGTTTTTCTTAATAATTCTTAAGTTTTGTTTTGTTTTCACGTAACTTGAAGTATTCAAGTTATCTTTGGAATTTAATAAATTTATCATTATTTTAATTAGTGTATTTAAATTTCAGTAATATTAGAAAAGATAATTGAGTGGATAAGCTATTTGGACAATCAATATCTTATTCCTTTGCTATTTTGGATTTGGATTTGGATTGACTTCAACCATCACTCTTATCAATTCAAGGTTATCTTTTCTTGATTTATTTCATTTATTTATTCTAGGTACGCTTATTTTCTATGGCATTCAATTTTAATTTTATAGTTTTATTTTCAGTTATGTTCAGTAGCTAATTATCTAATTTCGGTTGAAGTATTGATAAACATTAATATCTTGTAAGATCGAATTGTACTAAAATAATGAATTAATTAAGTTACTATTTGTGTTCTGTGATAGAATTAATTAAGGCTATTCTATGGTAATTAAATAGTGTACAATATTTAATTAAACATAGAATAATCTAATACCAATTAAAAGGGTGAATCCGTAATTATCCATTTACTTTTAATTAGTGGTAAAACTGTCATTCATCGGCAGTGGGCATAAAGGGTTGATATAGGCATATGGGTTCATATGGGCATATCATAATTAGGTTCCTTTGAAACATTAATGCAATCAATAATTTAAATCTAATGAGGGTTCTCTTAGGTTAATTATTAGTTAGGAAGTAATTAATAAGGATTCTTTTAATTACTAATAATTAAGAAGGAATAAGGTTATGTTAGTGGGTTCCGGTAACTATAACTGATTGATTTAATTATACAGTTACATTATTGCATCAATGATCAAGAGTAATATTAATGTAGATTCAATACTTTAACCGGAATTTATTTTACCTCAATTTTCTTGAACTTTGTTAATTGTTGAAAACTAATTCCCAAACATTTGATTTGTGACAATTTTTGTCAAGGAAAAGAAGTACGACTGTTCCCTTGGGAGACGACCTTACTCGTCATTATACTAGAATTTATTCTAGTTAAAGAGTAGGATAATTATTTTGGTTGCAAACGACACGGCCAAGTACTTCTACTGTGTAAATGTTGTTGTGTGGAGAGGATTGGTTAAGAAACTTATGGACCTTTGGTCCTAATGTTTGAAGGCTAATAATCTATAGTGCTCAAGCCATACGTATCCATGACAGCCTTGCTCTCTCTATTTTGCTTTATCTATATGCTTGTTGGCCTGTTAGAACCACACCTCATACGCATTAGTTGCAGCTTTGTTGATCCTCTAATTCCTTGAGGAAAAGGAATTATTGGGCTAGAGTGATTGGGAGTGCTGCACTGAATGACATATGAGAGTCTAGGGAAGAACTAGGGCATGGTTTGATTGATGGAGACAATTTTGGAAAGGGGCGTAATTGATATGTCTCAGTGTTATCAATGAAGTTTTGCCTTGGGATAGAACCGGATAGTGGTATAACTTGGATCTAACAGCTGAAGATAGAACTTGACAGATTTTGGATGTTGTAAAGTCTATGCTTTATAGTTTTAGTTGCAATTGTCTTCTGCCCCCATTTTTAGGAAAGGCGGAAAATTGTTGGGGTAGAATGATGAGAGGAGCTGGAGTGGTGTTTTGCATAGGAAAAGTGGAGGTCACCGTTCCTGGGCATTTTCAGGGCAGAAGCAAAAGGTAGCTTTTCTCTTCTCTTTATCTTTGGAAATGGCGGTCAATGGAGTAGGAGAGACTAGTTTCGTCCAGGTAGCTTTTGAATTGTGAGGCTCGAGGGCTCGAGGGCAAGAGTTTGGCTTCTGTGGGCACTAATGGATGCAAGGACATGAGATAATCTGGAATTGAGGTTTATGAACATCCACTTTGTAAACATCTACTACATTGATGATTTCCAAGAGAGAAGGTAATGCCGAATCCGTAGATCTCTTGATATTACATTTACTGAGATACTTAATTTGGACTGGAGATAAGAGAGGCACTACACGAGTCATGGGCAGTTTTTTCTTATCTTTCACATATCACTTCAATTAGAAATCATGTAATGGATTAGTACTCCAAATTTACTGCATTTACTTATGTAACGGTTACGATTTGGTACATCCAGCACCGTATTTTACCTGGCATTTATATATATATATATATAGCGTTTAAAAAAAAGTGCAATTGAAAGTCATCACTTAGTAGACCAGAAGTTTACAAATCTCGATAATTTTATAATATGGCATGATCGTCTGGGAAATCCTGGTTCCATTATGATGAGACGGATCATTGAAAATTTAAATGGTCATTCATTGAAAAATCAAAGAGTATTGACCTCTAATGATTTCTCCTGTGTTGGTTGCTCCCAAGGAAAATTAATTATTAGACCTTCACCTTTAAAAAAAAAGGTAAATAATTGATATCTTATGACTTATTTGCATTCATTTTTTTTAGAGAAACATTATTGGTTAGTCTTCTTTTATATCTTATTTGTTTCTATATTCAACCAGGTAGATTATATCAGTGAAATATCTCTTCTTTAGAAATTAAAGATGCAACAAATGGTCTTATGAGCTTTATTGTAAGTCTTATTTGTTTTGAAAAAAAAGTAAAATTATATTGTAGTATATATATATTTATTTTAAATCTCTCACTACATTTGTTATATTGTATAGATAGATGACAATTTTGCAAAATGGTCAAGGGCTCAAGACTTGCAATATGAAGATGAAGACGGATAATAGTTATCTTTTTTATCTAGTTTTGTGTCTTTAAACAATTTATATTGTAATTTATTTTTATTTATGTTTGAATCTATCTTTCTTGATTATTTGGTTTTGAATTTGATCATAAGTCAGTACACCGTATTAACTATTATCAAAACAATCATTTGATGAATTATTTTGTTGTGATTTAATAACTTGTGAAAAAAAAACTAAAGCAAAAAAAGGCCTCTAACCGAGCTTTAATCGAGCTCTTTTTCGAGCTCGGGTCGAGCTCTTTCTCGAGCTCGAATCGAGCCCTTTCTCGAGCTCGAGCTTAAAACTTTTACTCGACCTCGAGCCTGAGAAAAATTTAACGAGCCGAGCTCAAGCCACTAAGGCTCGACTCGACTCGATATCACCCCTAAGTCTAACAAGTGGGAAATAACCCCTAGCGTAAAAGTGCCCAAGAGACTAGCACTGAATATAGAAGTCTAGCACCAAATAGTGAATGATCTTTCCTAAATTTTAACGTAGCCTTTCTCACCCTATTTTGTTCCCCAGTTACCCTTTCCTTCAAAGTAGCGGTAGCCATCCTGTTGCCCAAATCCCACTATCGGGATGGAATGATAGTCATATATCAAAAACCCATATTTATCAAAGGATGCAGATGGCCTTGACTCTCCCTTAAAAATCCCATGAAAAAACATATGAAAAAAATTAGCTACAAATTTATTTAACACTAATATAAATATATTGAGTTAAAAGTGATCATTCATACCCTTTTATAACATTGTAGATCCTCCCCGGCAGGAATTTGTGCCAAAACAAGGCTCTTGAAGACAAGTCTTCTCAAATTGTAGCTATCCACGGGACGCATAAATTTGTAACCATCAATATAAAATAGTTTCCTAATTTGTAACCATCAATATAAAATAGTTTCCTATGTTGCTGAGATATAAAAGTAATACAAATTTTAAAAAAAATGTTATAATTTAATATAAAAATAACAAAATTCTGAGATAGAGATATAGAAGTAATATAGTTATAAAAAATATTTTGATTTAATATAAAATAATAATAACTTTTGTACCTTGTTTTTTTGGTAGACAGCCGATATCTCTGGCGGACTCCAGTCTCTAATGTAAGGAGCATAATTATTTCGAGAATAAATGCTTTTATCAACCGCAAATTGATAGACGTGGCGCATGAATCCACCTTTTTCAATATGCCAAGGGATTCCGTCAAGTACTTCTTGTACGGATAGCTGGATGTGCGCGTCTCTCATAGCATAAGCAATCTGTATCATATCAATGCCTCTAAACGCGAAACAACTTGCTACCTGTTGTAAAACTACTACTTCTAGGCAATACAACTAAATAACAGTGCAAAAGAAGATTACAATAAAGAGAAATACACAAAAGAAGTAGGTGGAATTATAGCTCTATTGTACTAACTTTTATTGATATCAATTTACATTAGAAGAGTGGTTACTACAACAGAGTTTCTACAGAGATTCTTTGGTATTACAAGTTTACATAATTCCTACAGGGTTTTCTAAAATGAACTACAATAGCTTCTATTTATAGATAAAAGCAGGTAACTAAACCAGGTAGCTGAATTGTTTATTGATTTAGTATTTCGAGATGATAACTGATAGTTATCCATTGGTCTAGAAGTTTAAGATTCATTGAATCTAAACATTTACAAAGGGGATGAATCTAGAGGGGATATACATGAACCCATTTAATGGATAATGAACATCCACATTTAATATTTTCATAACACTCCCCCTTGGATGTTCATTAACACAAAGAATGTGCCTCGTTAAAACCTTACTAGAAAAAATCTAGTTGGGAAAAAAATCTAGTGAAGGAAAAAAAGTACATCATTCTTGTGTATTTATTTTTTCCCCTGATTTGAAGATCATTTGAGATCTTTTAACCGACGCATTCTAATATTACCAATCAATTTCTCAAAAGTTGCAGTCGGTAATGCCTTGGTAAATAAATCCGCCAAATTATTATTTGACCGGATTTGTTGCACATCAATTTCACTATTCTTTTGCAAATCATGAGTAAAAAAGAATTTTTCTGAAATATATTTCGTTCTATCTCCTTTAATATATGCTCCCTTTAATTGCGCTATACAAGCAACATTATCTTCTTATAATATAGTTGGAGGATTTTCAAAAGATAACCCACAATTCTTCTAGATATAATGGGTCTTTGATCTTAACTAAACGCATTCTCGACTGGCCTCATGAATTGCTATAATTTCAGTATGATTCGAAGATGTGGCAGCTATTGATTGTTTTGTAGATCACCACGAAATAGCAGTGTTACCAGATGTAAATAAATATCCAGTTTGAGACCCTGCTTTATGCGGGTAAGATAAATACCCAGCATCAGCATAACCAAGCAATTCAGGTCGAGAGTTACATAGATACAATAATCCAAGATCTATTGTTCCTTGGAATAACAAAGAATATATTTAATACCATTCCAATGTCGTTTTGTAGGAGATGAATTAAATCTTGCTAATAAGTTTACTTAGTGCACCAATTGCAGTAAGATATGGTACTTCAGGACCAAGAATTTCTTCATCATCCTCTCTCGGTCTAAAAAGGTCCTTAATAGAATTGAGTGACCGAACGACCATTGAGGTACTCAATGGATGTGCCTTGTCCATATAAAACCGTTTTAATACCTTTTGAGTGTACACAATTTGATGAACAAAAATCCCATTTTGCAAATGTTTAATTTGCAAACCAAGGCAAAATCTCGTCTTTCCAAAATCTTTGATCTCAAATTCTTTCTTTAAATATTCAATTGCCATTTGGATCTCTTCAAGAGTTCCAATTAAATTGAGATCATCAACATATATGTCAATGGTTACAAAATTTGACCCAATTTTCTTCATAAAGACACATGGACATATCGGGTAATCTGTATAACCCTCTTTAGTTAAACATTCAGTAAGACGGTTATATCACATACGTCCAGATTGCTTCAATCCAAGAGACCTTTGTAATTTAATAGAATATTTTGCTTTGGGATTTGATTTATATGCTTCAAGCATACTAAATCCTTCAAGGATTTTCATATCGATATTATTTTCTAATGTCCCATACAAATAAGCAGTGATCATGTCCTTCAGGCACATATCAAGTCTTTCATGCACTGCTAAACTGACAAGATATATAAATATAAGTCCATCCATTACAGGTGAATATGTTTCATCATAATTAAATCCAGGTCTTTGTGAAAATCCTTGAGCTACAAGTTGTGCTTTATATCTCACAATTTCCTTGTTTTCATATCTTTTTTGCACGAATACCCATTTAAATTTAACTGGCTTTAAACCTTCTGCTGTTCAGACTACAGGTCCAAATACTTTTCATTTTTCCAGTGAATCTAATTGGATCGCATCTTTCCATTTTGGCCAATCATTTCTTTTCTGACATTTATCAACCAATCTAGGTTCATGATCCTCGTCTTTTTCTATAATATCAAGTGCAACATTATATGTAAAAGCATAATCAATAATTATTTCTCTTCGATTCCAACATTTTCTTGTAGTGACAAAATTTATTGAAGTTTTTATAGTAACATTCTCTTCAGGAGCTATCTCTTCAAGAGTAGGCTCGTCAAGAGAAACCTCTTCAAGAGATTGAATTTTGTCACTAATAGTATTTTGGAGTTTTATACTCTCGTTTAATCCTCTTTTATTTCGAAGATTTTTATTTTTGGAACCGAGAGGTTTACCACGCTTCAGGCGTACTTGAGACTCATTAGCACTTATAATCTAACCTTCGGGGATTACAATTTTAATCGGAGTATTTTCAGTAATAATATGTGATTTAATAACTCTCCTGGAGTCAGTAAATGCATTCAGTAATTGATTTGCAATTCTTTGCAAATGTATAATCTTTTGAACTTTTAGTTCACATTCTTTTGTACCAGATCAAGGAAATCACATTCTTGTTCACATTCTTTTAGTTCACAACCCTTTGCATTGTTTTCTTTGTTTTAATTCTACCAAATGCGCATTGTTTTCTTTGTTTTAATTTTATCAAATTTTCGTAAATGAAATCCTTTCTAATTTTTTATTAGAAAAGTGTTTTAGTGGTTTTAAAAAATAATACAACAGAGTGAAAGAAATATTATAGCTTTATGATAGATGTGAATGACTGGTCTTTTAACTCTTGTAAAGTATTTTAGATAATACAAAATGAATAATATTGATATAAAATATTTGTTTTTCATCGGTGATAAGAAAATTATTGTACTTTGCAAAAGAAAAATAAATAGAAGATAAAATGTCAAAATTATAAATTACAGTCCAATCATAGTTCAGGGGATATTTTGCAATTTCCCCAAAAATTATCTATGCTGCTATGGTATTCTCTTTGTCTTTGTGTATATACTTAGGCTCAATCTTACATTGATTGCTTAACCATTATGTAAATAATAGGGTAAAATACACTAAACCCTTTTATACTATTGCTCCGTTCCGCATTCACCTCTTGTAGTTTTAATTGCAATAATTAAATTAATTTTCTAATTTAAAACTAATTAATCTAATATATTAATTACCGCAAATTACTAAACGGAATTGAACACCCTATTTTAATGTAAGATAATAAAATGAAAAAATTAATCTTAAAATAAAAAATTATAAAATCAGCATGAATAAACAATTCAAATATCAATTTGGAAAGCAGTGTGAAAAAAAAGTTATAATTTAGTGTCACAATAACGCATCCAATCTAACCAAATCTTAACAAAAGTTAAAAAATAAAACATCACAAATAATCTTTGAAATCATATTTTTAAATGCCTAGCAATAATCGATATAATAAAGAAAGGCAATCCTTTCAGGATTAAAAAAATTAGAAAAAATAAAAACAAATATCAAATGCATTAGTTTAAAAAAATTACAACAAAAGAAAATTTCAATTATTAAACTTCATCTAAGATTAAAAAATAAAAAATATTGCAAAATTAAAGTGATGTAAATATTTATTCTTCAAAACTTATAGTACCTTGATATTTGCACTTGAAATAATACTTTGTATTTAAAAAATCAAATTCCTACTAAAGAATACACAATAAATTTAATACTTTTGTACAAAAAAGAGATGATCATGGTAGAGATGTAGCATATATTTTGAAAAAATTCTTTCATTACTAGCCAATCAATTCAATCCCTCTTTTTTGGGCTTAATTGGATAAGTATATATTGAGCAATTCTATCCCACCTTTTCAGATATTAATTGGGTATTATAGGTATTTAGCCACGTTGAAATGATCTTTTCATTGACTCTTTTAATGTCATTATTAATTTTTTTTTAGTTTTAAAAAGTTAAGGAAGTTAACTGTTGTAATTAAAATTACAATGAGTAAATGTGGGACGAAACAATAATATAAGTGGGTTTAGTGTATTTTACCCTAAATAATATGATTCAAATATACAACTTTGAGCGTATTATTTTTGTTTGTTTCTGTTCTAGTATCCGCATGCTATTTATTAGAAATAAAATTATTGATTACTAAATTTTAAAATATTTGAATATATTCTTTACAAGTATAATATATTATAATAACTTATTAAAATTTTTGCAATATTAAAATACCTTAATTAATTCATCTCCAAATGATTTCTCACCACTTAAATTAATCTAGTTATATTAAACAAATAATCACTAGTTTCATTTGATACTATTTCACATATATATATATATATATATATATATATTATTTTGTTGGGACTAAATCAATAACTTTCAAATTAATGTTTTCTTGTATTTAATAATCGATTATACATTTGGGTTATTTGAACATTCAAAACAAAAATAAGTGAAGAAAAAATTCAAAAAGTAAAAAATTATTTTATTCGAATTTGAAATAAAGTTATTCCAATAATATAATTTTACAAATTTTCTGTTGCATAAATTTAAAATTGTATCTTGCAAGGATGAGAATGAGATTTATTGGGGCAATCATTACTAAGTTCACGTCATATTTAAGGTTTAGAATTACCCTAATACATTAACTATTACTAATTATCGTTTCATCCCAAATACTTATATACACTTCCTCACCCCCAATTTTTTTCCCGCTTCGAAATATCACAAGTTGATGCTGCTCCCGGAGGGATGCATTCATATTTTAACCAAAACTGTTGAAGTGAACGCCCATGAAAATAACTGAATAAACACATTAAAAAGTTAGTAAAAATTTATTTCATATAATATATATTGAGTTAAAAAGTAATAATTCATATCTCAACAGCAGAAGTAATCGTAAAAAATTGTGACAAATCACCTAATTTTTAATAAAGCGATGCTGAAACATAAAAAGTAATATATATTTTTAAAATGTTATAAGACTATAAGTTTAATGTAAAAATTACAGTAATTGATTTTTACCATTACATTCAAATTTATAATATTTAAATTTTCTTATCTGCAAAGTCTAACTTTAATATCAAAATGCAATATTAACACTAAGATTAATCCAATCCATAGTATCTAGATCAATCCTTTTTTTTTTCTCATTAGCAAGGGTTGGGTTGTCAGAAACCGAGATTAGGACTGACACAAGAGCTGGGCTAGGGACACGCAAAGGTGGTGGAGCTACCGCTGCTAGGGTCAGCACCGCAGGGGTTGTTGCCTCTGCACCCAATAATCTAATGAATTGGATTTTGAGCGATGACAAACCGCCTTGCTTCTTAAACTTTTTTACTATCAAATCAACTATTTGGTTAATTCATATAACATTTGATCTTTTAATATCTCACATTGGAGATGTCATAAGCTGGGTCTGTTTGGATGTCTTAATTTTAGTGATTTATTTTACAATTGTAAAATGCGTTGTTTGTTTTGTTCAATTTTTCCATCAAAATTTTTAAAAACAAAAACAATGCTACAGTAATTATTTTTGCTACAGTATTTTTTATAAATAAAATATTAAATTTGAATTTAAATTTTAAATTTTAATAATAAACAATTCTTTCTAATACAATTCCCATTAAAATAAATTAATAAAATGTTAATTCAAATTTAAATTTTAAACTTTTATTAATAAAAAAATCTTCCATACAAATCACAACAAAACAAAATCATTCATTCCAAACATTTCCAAAATATACTTTTCTCATAACAAATCTCAAGAAAAAAAATTTCATGATATAATCCAAAAATACTTCATCCAAACGAAGCCAATTTATATTTGTATTTTGTACTTCTTCGACCTTTCAAATATAACTTAGATCTCTCATCTTTCTATGTGTGAGCCTACCTATTAGATTTTATTAACTAAAGATATACGACTTTCCACTATAAATACCTCGACACCAATCAAGAATCCCGAAGGAATTCCAAAAATTCTTGTTATACATTCGTTCTAACATTGAGTTTGGATTCATCTCATTAATTTCAGTAAGAAATAGGTATAACATGTTGTTCTTGAGAATAAACTACATCCTACACATTGTAAAGGGGTGTTAAAAGTAATATCATACATTGAATTTGTAAGATCTCATAAACTAATTAATAAGATCTTGACTACTCTACTCATTGTTAATTGGTTAAGAATATAAATAGTTATTTAGTTAATTATTATATTTAGGGCAAAATGCACTAAACACCTCTAACCCCCTTTCTATAGATAGTTACTTAGTTAGTTAATATATTTAGGGAAAACTATACTAAACACATTTAACCTCTTTCTACTATTGTTCTATTTTGTAATCACCCCTTGTATTTTTAATTACAATATTTACTCTTAATTTTTTAATTTAAAAATAATTAGTTTAATACGTGAACTACAGTCAAATGGCTAAACGGAATTGGACACTGTATTTTAATATAAATAATAAAATGACAAAATAACTAAAATAAAGAATTATTTGATAAAAGCAATCCATAGCTGAAGAATAATTAAATGGGTTAGTATAGAAAAATACAAACGAACTAATTAAAAATTGAAAAGAAAAATTCAATTATTAATCTTTATCAAAGATTTAAAAATTGAAACTTTTACAAAATCAAACACATATAAAAATTAATTACTTTTCAAAAATATAACTCAAATATGCAATTCAAGTAATATAATCTAATCGAATTAAGAAAAGTTACAATTTTTAGAGAATGTAGTAGGATTAATTACATTTACCACCCTTAAGATTTGGTGAAAGTACCAAATGAATCTTGTAGTTTCAGAAAATTATGATCACCCCCTAGACGACTGAGTAAACACTTAATAAATTGACCCCTTCCATCAAACACCATCAAATAATGTGTTAATTTCACCCAAAAATATGTGTGCACTACCTAATATGCCCTTAAATTTTATTTATAATCATTATATTATTTTAGTTAACTAAAATACATATGCTAAATACTAAAATAAAAGTAAAAAAAAAATCTTTTTTTTCACAAACAAAAAAAAATTCAAAAATAAAATCTTATTTCTTAATTAATAAATTTATTATTTTCTTTTTCAAAATTAATTCGTTTGCTTCTAAAATTTAAAATTTAGATAGAGAAGGATTTCTTGATTTAAATTTGATTAATTTGATAAACTCATTTATAATAAAGAATATGAAATTGATCATTTATAACAAAGAATTAAAAAGTGCAAACAAATATTTATTGTCATTTCATTTTTGCTCATCATTTTTGTTTTTTTTTTTACAAAATTAATGATGTTTTTTAGTCTTTTCATCAATGTCGTTAGTCAATTTTAACGGTAGGGGGTAACTATAATTTTTTGAAACCACAGGATTCATTTGGTACTTTCACTAAACCTCATGAGTGGTAAATGTAATTAACCCAATGTAGTAATACTAGCTATTTAAAGAATCAATTTTGAAAGTTTTAAAATATAAATTTTGAAAGGGATATTTCAATACAAAAAAATACTCTTAAAAAAAATTCATCACTCAAATGTCTCAATATTTCAATAATCGTGTTTAACATTATTATTGATTTTATTTGATTTAAATAGTTGAGGATGTTAACTGTTGTAATTAAAATTATAAGAGATAAAAGTAGAACGGAACAAGAATATAAGAGAACTTAGTGTATACCCTTTTATTTAGTGATAGTTATATTAAAATTTAAAATTCTTTTCAAGAGGGAGATAAGGAGAAGGAGAGAATATGACACAATGAAGACAAATTATCCTTTTCTATATATGCAGTAACAGTGGACTTTTGGCCGCTTATAAAAATAAATGGATTGATTGTGTTGAGAAAATAGAGAAATAATTATGTATTAGGGTCTGTAGTGCGAAAAGATAAGTTCACATCATTAAAAGTAAAGGTTAAATTGCCAAAAAGTTCTTCAAAAAAACTTTTTTCACAACTCACGTTTAAAATGATACAATTTCCTCATCCATGCTAAAGATTCGCATTATATTAGTTCTTTTAATTAATTCCATCTACTTTTTTAATAAAAAATTTAAACGTGTTGTCGTTGGATAATGTAGATACATATATTTTGTGTTAAAAAATCAAACAGATTTGAATGAAAGAATAAATTTGGTATAAAATTTTAATGTGAATAACAAAATTACATTATTTTAAATACAAGAATGATAAAACTAGTTTTTCCAACAAATGTGAATAATGTTTTTTTACAATTTTCCCAACAAGTAAATGTTAGCAAAAGTTTAAAGGCTAAAATAGTACAAAGTTAAAAAATCTTTGTTATCAACTCAATATGATGTTGTATCATTTATCAACAAATAAGGCAGCTTAATAGAATGTCGTTTGTAACCTTAAGATGTTTGACTGAACATAAGATTTAAGTAGGAGTTGTAATTTAATCGGTTTTTTTTTTTTTTTTTTGGTCTATCAAGGACATTCATATAACTTGCTAAACTAAACCTCTAAACCTTAAGATGTTGAATCCATGTTTTCGTTGAAACAAATTAATTACCATATTAAAACAACAGAGTGAAATTTTTTATGTTTTCTTCCTGTCCCTTTAATATTGGTAAAAGTTAAAAAAAAAAAGAAAAAGAAAACCAGAACACAAAGAAAATTATCATAAAAAAGTAAAAAATAAAAAAAACAAAACAAAACTTGTAAGACTTACGTATCAACTTTAAACAAGCTAACTAGTCACAATTCACATCTTGTAGTAGTGATTGCCTTGTTATGACATTCAATATAACTTTAAGCAACATTTTCCTACCATTAAGGCAAAAAAGAATTTAGCTCTAACCTTGTTTGGGTAGGAGTAGGGGTAAACTTTTTTATTACGAAATTTTATAAGTTCATCAGCATTTTGTACTTACATTTCTCCAAGAAAACGAAGATCTCTCATATGGCAATCAATGGCAATTGTTTTGTTGCATACATACTTATCCTTATTGGTGTATTTAAGGAAAAAAACATGAATGCATAGATTTTTTGCTTGGAATTACCATATGAATAGGCAATATTAATCAAATAAAAATAGTGTGCTCACTTATTATATTGTGTTGAAAGGAAGATGGGTATACCAACAAAACATTAACTATTGGGGCTAATCGAGTGGTTAAGAAGATAACTTCTCACATCTAAATCTAATGTTCGAAAAATAATATATATTTGTTTGAGAATGGAAAACAAGAATTGGAAACGAAATGAAAAATAATATTTGATTGAATGTAATGATTTGTGGAGAATGTTTTGTTTTTCAAATATTGAGAAAATAAGAAAACCCATAAATTTCATGGAACTCATTGCCCTCTTTCTCTACCATCTCTTATTTCTTTTTCTCTATATGTAACTTCTTTCTCTATCCCAATCTCTTTCTTTGAGCAGTTCCTTTTCCACTCAACTCAATTTTTCTCTCTTCTTCTCATCAAAGATTTCTTTCTTTTTCTATCATAATATTACAAAAAGAATAATTCATATTTTTTATACATTGTGCCTAAAGTATTTCTTCTATTGCAAGAAAAAAATTGACACTTTTTATAGTCATTCATTCATTCATTCTTACACGAATAGTTTATTAAAAAGATTTTTTTTTTAATCTAAAAGATTTTAATAAAAAAAGGTTAAAATTTATTTTTTTTCAAATCCACGATATTTTTGAAATTGTTCAATCGTTATCTTGCTAATTTTTCAATACAAAGTCAAAAGATAAAAATATAATTTTATTTGATTTCATTTCAAACAGCAACTAAATTTTGATTTTGAACGTTTAACCAAACATTATCATTGGAAGGACGTTTTCCATTTCTCACCGACGAATTGGACAGCACCTAAGTTTACAAGAAACAAAATTACAACTAAACTTGGAATGTTGTTTTCTTTCCTGTCGTCTCCGTTTCTCAAATCTCACCGACGAACTGGACCGCACCTAATTAAGTTTACAAGAAACAAACAAAATTAAAGGAGACGTAATATTATGTATTAATCTGCCATAATTAAAGTCCACTTTATTAAGATTTGTTTTAATCATTCATAATTAAAGGAGTAAATGTTTCGGACATTTAAGGTGTTTTTGTTTCGTCTGTTTCATCAGTTTCAGTTTCAGTTTCAGGTTTGACACTCTCACACACAGTCACACACTGAAAAACATTCAAACAGCTGAATTAATGAACACTACAAAATTATGCACAGATGAAACGAATATACAAACGTTAATATCTGTATAACTGTCGATGGTTAATAATAAATATTATTTAGAAGATACTAAAAAAGCAAAATAGAATTTAATTGTTATGCGAAAAAGTTTCTTTCAAGTTTGAATGATTCAATGGCAGGAAGTACAGCTCTAAGACCCGCTTCTTCCTCTTCTTCTTCTAATTTTATATCATCATCCTCGTCACCTTCATATTCACGCCTTCTGTTGTTACTCACACTCCTCTCACTCTCTCTCGCTACCTTTGCGTTTGTTCTACAATGGCGTACCGGCTTACCCTACCCGATTGACAACGGGCCAGATGGAATCGACCCACATGGGTTCCCGGGCATGGCTTCATCCAGACCCGTTAAATTATCGTCTTCCTCCGTTGGCTGTGCCGATATTCTTGGCCAGAGCTCCAAGCTGTCGTTTCCGTATTATAGAGATTGGAGCTTCTCTTGGGGACCCGGATCCGTATCCGATAATGGGCCTCAGGTATGTTGATTTTAACCTGAGAGTTCGTGTCTTCGTGAAAAAAACCAAAGAAAAAGATGCCTTCCTCTTAGGATCCTAGAAACTATTTGGAGATGTTTATAGGGGTGGCATTTTTCTGTTTTATTTTTTTTTTAATTTTCCTCCTTTCTGTTTTTATGGATATGTATAAATTTTTTACATGCATGTCTGTGCATGCATGTTAACATGTGTGAATATGAAGGAAATCATTATAAATTGGCCCATGATTTACTTTTTTATGTTTAATTCTTGGAGGGTTTTGCTTTTTATTGTTCGTTTATCCTCTGGACGTTAGTATGAAAAAGTTGTTAGTTTTCTGGGATTTTCTGTTGGTTAGAATTCCATTTAATTATTGTGGAATTTACTGAAGAATGGCAAAGCGGGTTTTCTGCCCAACTGGATCAAAGTTTGTGGAGTGGTCTTTTATATATCAACTCAGAAGCTATGAATAATGCATTCATGGTTTAAAGTATTTTGTTGTTCATGAAGTTCAAGTGTTTTGGCTGTTCAAGAATTCCAGATACTGAATCTCAAAAAAGAAAAAAGAAAAAATCTAAAAGCACCAATCTTTCTTGTTCTTTGCCTGGCCTTCTTTTGAATCTCTTTGCTTCAAGTTATTTGTATAGGTCTCTATTATTTCTTCAGAACTGGAAATTCACCATTTTCTTCAAGGAGTTGCCCTTAAGGAGTCTTGATTTTCATGCAATAAAGATAAATGACAATAAAACTCAAGGGAAATTATTAAAGAAAAATAAGATTATCATGCATGTCGAGTGTTACATGGACATAAATTGTGTCTCTAACTTATGTCTCCAACTATCTAAATAGAGATAACATGGAGTTGAACTGGGACAGTTAAATTTGACATGTTTCCCAGTTGATTTCAGTGTGGTTTTCTTTAAGATATTCTTCTCCTTTGCATGCTGATATTGTTAATATAATTGACTGATATCCTTTTTTTCCTTTCTTCAGGAGAACATAATTAAGAATGTTATATGTTTCTCTCATCTCTAGAACTTTATTTATTTCACAGTTTCTATGTATTATTTCTATGATCGTTGCTCATATGCAGCTAAAAGATGTTCATTGCCTTGTCAGACTTGTATAACTGAATAGATTAATTAACAACATCAAAGCTTACATTTATGTCAGATATGTATTACTACAAGCACTTCAGCTGGTTTAGAACAGACACTACCATGGATATTTTATCATAAGGTCATTGGGGTCACAAATTTTTTCTTGTTTGTGGAGGGTAAAGCTGCATCAAGTGGTGTATCCAAAGTACTAGAGTCCATTCCTGTGAGTTGGAAGATTTCATTTTTCTTAATCTTGGTTGTTCAATCTCTTTGTCTTGCATTCGTTTCGATTTTTCTTTCTCTCTTTTCACATTCTAAATCTTTGTTTGCTGAAATAACAGTGGTACTTTTCTCCAGGGAGTAAAGGTTACTCACAGGACAAAAGAATTAGAGGAACAACAAGCTAAAAGGTCAGTGCTAGTTTCCGACTTATCATGTTTCATTTGACTTGCTAAGCATCATTGATCAGTCCATTTGGGGAACAAATCAAGCCATTAATGTGTAGATATATAAATGACAAACCTTTTCCATGTCATGCTGTCGTAAAACAATCTCTGTACTTCAGTGTGTGCTTGTCAATGGTGTTTTGAGATTTAGACAGCATGATACAGTTGGAAATTAAGTTAGAGTTATTTCTTCTTGATTACTCATGGCACTTGAATCCAGCTTTACTGATCTCTTAAAGGCGATGAATGACAAGGGACAACCTCTTTTTTTTTTTTATATATATTTCCCTTGGCAAATAATATCATCACCTAAGAAGAGCCACTTAACTAGATCTGTTAAAGGTTCTAAAATACAAAATTGCCTTTAAATGCAACACTTTTTTTTTCCCTGGAGTTTGTCTGATAAATGTTTCTACGTGAATGAATATTCTGTCTTTTGTGATTGATATTTTGATGTCTGTAGCCGTATCTGGAATGAATCTTGGTTGGCAAATTTCTTCTACAAACCGTGCAATTCTGAGTTATTTGTCAAGCAATCACTCAACATGGAAATGGCCATTGTCATGGCAAGAGTATGACTTTTTACCTTTAACTTCATTATTTGCAGCATGAACATTTGTTGCTTTATCATACCTGTAATTGCTCCAGGAAGCTGGCATCGATTGGATTATGCATCTTGATACCGATGAATTGTTACATCCTGCCGGCACCCACCATTACTCTGTTCAAGAGCTGCTGTCAGAATTGCCACAAGATGTTGATATGGTGGTCTTTCCAAATTATGTGAGTGAATTTCTTTTTTCAAAATTTGGATTTTGTATGGTGTTGATCGATGATTTGTCAAAAAAGCACAAGATACCTTTGATCCTTGACAATATTCATAAGATTCTACATAAAATGATGGCGTTTGTGTTTCAGGAGAGTTGCGTTGAAAGGGATGACATAAAGGAGCCTTTCAGCGAGGTGCCATTTCTTCATCTGTTCTATTTATCTATGGATCGACTTAACTTTCAAGGTCTCCTAATAATCCAAAATGACTGAAAGTTCACTTTGTCAACATATTGGATCTTTTTCGTTTTTTTGAAGTAGAGAAAACAGAATTGTTGATCACAATGATAATCTCTTGCAACCCAAAAAGAAGAGTACAGCCTTTTGCATGTTCTTTCAATTGTGCCAGTAAAAACATGGTTTTTCTTTAGGCAATAATAGATGAAGCTTTTCTATATATCATTGTTATACTTGGTTAAATTTGTCATCATATTCTGCTATTAAACAAAGCATTAATCTTTGCAATGATGTAGGTCTCAATGTTCAAAAGGAATTATGATCATCTTTCAAAAGATACTTACTTTGCGAATTACAAGTTAGCAACTCGGGATAATCCAAACTACTTTTTGACTTATGGAAATGGGAAATCAGCTGCTCGTATTCAAGATAATCTTCGTTCCAATGGTGCTCACAGGTGGCATAACTACAAGAAGGAGCCGAAGTATGGTAACTTTTTATTAAATGTTCACACATTTTCTAACTCCAGCTTTACGAGTTTAAGTTTACATGCACAAACAGATTTACAGAGAAAAATTAATGTAGTTAATTTGATGTGCTAGAAGAGTAAAATTCCGGGTTCACATTTGCCGATTTATTTGAACATTTTACCTGACTGTACACCATTCAACATTCTATGTAACTGTGCTTTTCAAGTTTAAGTGCAAGTTATAACTGCAAAGTTTTTAAATTTTTGCAATACTACAAGTGAGATCTGTGGAATTATGTATTAGGACCAACATAAGTAACATAGTTTGTCATCTTTTCCGAAGTGTGTTGTCTTATTACTATGTGAATTGTCTAGATCTAGATGGTTTGGGTGGTTTGTGTGAATCTAAAAATGTACAGAAAGGATACATTTACTGGAACTCAAGGTTCACATATAAGATGGCCAACCTGTGGAGTTAGATGTAATATCATACGCATTGAAATGTTTAATGTTTCTTTTGTTTTCAGGAATCAAATGAAAGAGAAAAGTTTCAAATTTTATCCATTTTTTTTTATATATACATGGTCAAAATTTCAGAATTTTGTCTTCATTGTAACCGAATTTGTTTTTGGAAATAAAGAGAAATGTCATCTGAAGAGGCTGCTGTCCTACACTACACATATCCCAAGTTTTCGGATTTGACTTCAAGGCGCGATCGATGTCGTTGTAAGCCCACAAAAGAAGATGTGAAACGATGCTTCATGTTAGATTTTGACAGAGATGTAAGTTTCATCCATTTGGCACTTCTTTCATTACAGTTTTAACATTATCCCCCACCCTCTTTGTGTGTCTCCATTAAGTTGATTGTCATCAGTCCTCATTTGGAGCACTATGTTCTTGATTTGCTTGTAGAGTGTGAGTTTTTAGATGACGGTTGACAAAATCCATAGACTGCTCTGTGCAGCAAAAAGAACAAGTAAACGACTAAAGAAATTGATATGCATAAAACACACTCTTTTCATTCTTTTAATTCTTGCTCACTTAATATTTCAGTTTACTCAGTTTCTGAGGGCATAGTTTGCAATGCTCAACTTGAATTTCCCATATAATACTAAGACTTTTGAATCGAAATCAAAGAGAATTATACATAAAACCAATGCAAGTATCTAACTTCTCCAGAGATCATTGCCTAGTGGAACTCAGCAGGGCCTAATTTTTTTCCTATTTCAAAGCGAGTTTAGTTTTAAGTAAATTAGCTAATCATAGTATTTGAACCATTCTTATCTGCAGGCATTTATAATGGCTTCGACGGCATCAGAAGAAGAACTGCTTGAATGGTAATAAATTATGCTAGTCACTGAATTTTAGTCTTCCTAACTTCTGTCTTGCTTATCTCTGGTTTGGGCTACCGTTGCTGCTTTATTCTATGGTGATTGATGGCATTATATCATCCTATAGAACTTCATATCCTCCGAGTTGCATATAAAGAGTAAGGCCTGTATAATGCATGTTGATGCTTTTTCCCTTTTTATGATCCATAATTTGGAATTATTGGGAACCGAATGATTTCAATTAGCTGAGATTTTACTCAATACTGGAAGTTATGGAATGGAATTGCTATGCAGTTTTCTAATACTGGATGAATCATCAATATGCATTTTTGAATTCTAGAACTAAATGCTGCCCCGAAAAGATGTAATAGAAAAGTTTTCTGAACATTCTTTCCATTTTTCTGCATGTTTTACCGTTCTTCTCGTGAAAGATTCTGTCATGAGTATGTCGAAAATAATTTCCAGGATCGATGCCTTCAACGTGACACTGAGTTGCGAAGACTTATCGAGAAAATTGTAGAAAAATGTATTACCATGCTAGCCATTTCTTCTATGCTGAACTAATCAAAGTCATGGTTAACTTCTTTCGAAACAATGATTGTTTACATAACTTTATGTTTTGAACTAGGTACCGTAAACATGTTGTCTGGACTGAAACAGAAGTAAAAACTAAACTTCTACAATTGGGAATCTTAGAGCGAATTTATGCTCCCATGGTAGGTTGATTCTCTAATCTGATGAAATAGTTCTGTTTTGATTTGGTTATGCTTGATCATTTTGAACAAAATCTATCTTCATTTGCTTCTTCTTTTACACAGGCCATTGTGCAAGGATTGAGGGAAGCTGGCATTTTTACTAATGTAATTGCATCAGGTTGGCAAAAACAGTCAAAAGATGACAAGTTATTATCCTTCACTAAGATGGGAAGCAATTTTTCTAGAAATGCAGGACTTCAGGAAGTTTCTTCAAGAAAACTTGGCTACATGGGAACTCAAACTACAGCAAGAAAGACTATGGAATTTGCTGAAAATGCATCTTATGCTGCTGTTCCTCCACAATCACCACCTCAAATATAGATGATCATATGCACCCTTCCTATCTAAAAATCGCGGTAACTGTCAGCTTTGAAGTATCCCACCAATGTATCCTAGAATTGGATTGAAAATCTAAAACCATTAGCAAATTGAGGAAAGGAAAATAGGGTCAGATTGAAAAGGGATGGACAGGGTTAAAAAAATTTTGTTCAGAGAGGAGAGGGGAGCCAGCTGCTGGCCTGCCTGCTTGCTAAATGTTGTCTCTTCATTGTACAAGATTTCAAAGCTGTAGTCTTAAAAGGTAAAGAAAGATTAGAGAGTTTTGTGTTGCAGTTCCATTTAGTCATTTTTTTGCTCGCATGATGCAGCATCTTTCTTGTATCACTCATTTTTTGTGTCAATTTGGTATAGTTTGCAACAATGTTGCAATGTTAAAAGTGAATTCACCTATCACTACTACAGAATATATAATTTAAAACGGTCTATTTAAAATGGTTATTAATAACCCGTTTTAGATAATTGGGGCGGTGGCATTTTTGTAATAATAATTAGGAAAACGCAAACTTTCTAAAACGGTTACAATATAACCGTGTTAGAAAGTCTCTTGATGTCAGTTTCTAAAACGGTTCGGGAGACAACCGTTTTAGAAACTGTTATCATCTCCGTTTTAAAAACGGTTTCTAACTAACCGTTTTAGAAAATTTCAGTTTTCTAACACGGTTAAGAGTTTAACCGTTCTAGAAAACTGAAATTTTAAATTATTTAGTACGGTTAGCATGTAACCGTGTTAGAAAACTGAAATTTTTTTTCTCCTCTTTATCTTCACACTTTTCTCTGCCGCTCTCCTTCCCCTTTCTCTGCCGACTCTCTCCACTAAGAATGTCGAGTTTTATTTTTTTTAACACCATATTTTGTTCTTTTTCTTTCCCTCGTCAAAGCCACAATCTTTGTATTGTCTCAGTTTTTGCGGTATTTTTGGGCTCAAGACGAAGAGAGCTCCGATCTTCGCCGACTTATTTTTTGCTCCGATTGCTCCAAAGATTATATCTTTACGACCAAGAGCCAAAGCCTTGCAGGTTGCTCGATCCGATCTTCGCCGACTTATTTTTTGCTCCGATTGCTCCAAATGTTATATCTTTAAACACATCACCAGTGTAAGCTCCTTAATTTTGAGTTTATATTGTTCCATTCATCTATCATTAATCTTGATGAACACTTATGCTAAAACATTCAGAATCGACGGCGAGTTTTTCGACGCGGTGAAACTGAAGGACTGTTTCTGGAGCTTGGAGGATCAGAAGACGGTTTCGATTTTGTTGACGAAGCAGGACAAGATGAATTGGTGGAAGAGTTTGTTGAAAGGCGGTTCAGAAATTGATACGCAGAAGGTGGAGATCGAAACTTTCTGATTTGGATTTTGAGACTAGATCGGCGGTGGAGAAGATGATGTTTGATCAGAGGCAGAAATCGATTAATGTTTCTGTCTTTTGGTGCAGTTTAATTTTGTAGGAAGGTTTGGGTTTGGTTGATATGAATATATAATATTCTTGTTTGATTTTCATAATAATATTCCCGTAAATTCTTCTTCCATTCTTTCTTTGCAATTTGTATCTTGCTAACATAGTTTGGATGAGTTTGAAGAGTTTTTTTTGTTATTGTTTCTTTCAAGTTTAAGCGAATGAGTTTGAAAAGTTAAAAGATTACTAAACTGATTGAAACAATGTTCAAGAACATGCATGAAATCTTTATGTTGGTTGGTGGGAGTGTAAAAAATGCAGTTGTCTTGGAGCTTACCAAATTGGTATGGCAGAATGATTCCGTGTACCATTGGACATGGGTGTGCAGAAATTTGGGTGTGTTAAAAAACAGACTTTTAAGAACGGTTCATCAACCGTGTTAGAAAACAGACTTTTAAGAACGGTTCTTAACCGTTTTAAAAAATGTAGGACTTTCTAGTCCGCCCATATCTAAAACGGTTTGGAAAATCTAAAACCCGTTTTAAATAACTACTTTTAAACGTTTTAGAAGGCGAATTCTGTAGTAGTGTATTCAGAACAATACAAATCATAAGATAAGATTTCAACATTACAACAACAAGGATCATATTTCGCCATTTATTTTATGAGTAATGATAGGGGGTGAAAAATTAGAGTGAAAACGCAAAGTGACTGACGTGGCAGTTATAAAAAGACAAACTAATACCCTAATCAAATGATGAGTGAACCCTAATAGATAATGGATTAGTTTGTCTTTTTATAACTGCCACGTCAGTCACTTTGCGTTTTCACTCTAATTTTTCACTCCCCCAATCATTACTCTTATTTTATTTAAACACACATTTTTATTTAGAGTTAATTACATTTACAATCCTTGAGGTTTGTTGAAAGTACCAAACAGACCCTATGGTCTATGAAAATTACAGTCACCCCCTTAACTAATCAAACAATTGACAAATCAACCCCTTTCACTAAAAAAATATGTGCATATCGCCTAATATATCCTTAAAACTTTATTTATAATAATTATATTGTCTTCATTAACTAAGTACATATGTTAAATATTAAAATAAAAGTAAAAAAAATACACAAACAAAAAATCTCAAGAAGAAAATATTTTCTTTCTTAATTAATCAAATTAATTATTTTATTCTCCAAAAATAATTCTTTTTCTTCCAAAATTTAAAATTAATATAGAAAAATATTTCTTGATTAAAGTTTGATTAATTTTATAAACTTATTTGTAATAAAGAATATAAAAGTGATAATTTATAACACTGAATTAAAAAGTACAAAAAGTATTTATTGACATTTCATATTTACTCATATATTTTTGTTATTTTTTAATAAAAGAATTTATGACATTTTGATCTTTCAGTAATTTTGTTAGTCAACTTTAAGATAGGGGAATGACCATAATTTTTTGAACTCACAGGATTCGTTTGATACGTTCACCAAACCTCAAGGCGATAATGTAATTAACCATTTTAAAAAATGATCAATTTTTGTGAGTTATAGCATGTTTTTTTTGCCTAAATGGCAAGTTTCAAAAATTGGTGGTCTTTGGTCATTTTTGTGACTGTTTTGCACTCATATCAAATGATGATGTGTTATTTAATGAATGGTGTAAACAAATAGAAAGTTATAAATTTTTAAAAATGACAAATTTTTGTGAGTTACAATACACATTTTTTTGGTTGAAATGGCAAGTTTGAAAAATTAGTCGTGATTGGTCGTGTTTGTGCCTGTTTTGCACTCACATCGATTGACGATATGCTATTTATTTAATGGTGTAAAAAAAGAGAAAGTTAGAAAATTTTGAAAAATGGCCATTTAGTAGGTTATATAGCACATGTTTTTTTGCCAAAATGTCAAGTTTCAAAAATTAGTCGTTGTTGACCGTTTTTGTACCTGTTTTGTACTCATATCAAATGACGATATGCTATCTAATGAATAGTGTGAAAAAAATGGAAAGTTAAAAATTTTGAAAAATCACCAATTTAATTTTGTGAGTTATAACACAAGTTTTTTTTTTTGCAAAAATAGCAAATTTTAAAAACTGGCCGTCGTTGACCGTTTTTGTGCCTATATTGCACTCATATTAAATAATGATATACTATCTAATGAATGGTGTGAAAAAGAGAAAGTTAGAAATTTGTAAAAATGACAAATTTTTGTGATAAACACACGTTTTTTTGGCCAAAATGGCAAGTTTCAAAAATTAGTCGACGTTGGCCATTTTTGTGCCTATTTTGCACTCATATCAAATAAAGATATGCTATCTAATGAGTGGTATAAAAAAGTTTAGAAATTTCTAAAAATGACAAATTTTTGTGAGTTTAGAGTACATCTTTTTTGGCCAAAATGGAAAGTTTTAAAAATTAGTCATCGCTGATCATTTTTGTGACTGTTTTACACTCATATCAAATGACGATGTGCTATCTTATGAATGATGTGAAAAAAAAAAGGGAAAGTTAGAAATTTTAAAAAATGATTAATTTTTGTGTGTTATAGCACGCCAAAATATCAAGTTTAAAAAATTGGTCGTTTTTGTAAATGTTTTGCACTCATATCAAATGATGAGGTACTATCTAATAAATGGTGGGAATAGAGGAAAATTTTGAAAATTTTGAAAAATGACCTTTTTTGTGAGTTATAGCACACATTTTTTTTAGCCAAAATGGCAAGTTTAAAATATTGGTGTCGTTGGTCATTTTTGTGCCTGTTTTGCCATCATATCAAATGACAGTGTGCTATATAATGAATTGTGTTTTTTTTTTAAGTTGAAAAAAGTTTACTCTTTTGTCACATCCACAATCAAAGAACATGAGTAAGAGCATCTAAATGATTGCTTTCTATGCTAGGTCATAAAACAAATTGCGTTAAAAAAGTAAAAGTTAGAAATTTTGAAAAATGACTAATTTTTATGAGTTATAAAACACATATTTTTGCCAAAATGACAAGTTTTAAAAATTGGTCATCATTGGCATTTTTTGGCTGTTTTTGCACTCATATCAAATGATGATGTGCTATCTAATGAATATTGTTAAAAAATAGAAAATTAAAAATTTTAAAAAATGTCCAATTTCTGTGAGTTATAGCACACGTTTTTTTTGGCCAAATGGAGAGTTTTAAAAATTGGTCGTCGTTGGACCTTTTTTTTACCTATTTTGCACTCGTGTCAAATGATGATGTGCTATATAATGAATGGTGTGAAAAAGAAAAAGTTAAAATTTTTGAAAAATGATCAATTTTTGTGAGTTATAGCACATGTTTTTTTGGCAAAAATGTCAAGTTTTAAAAATTTGTCGTCGTTAGTTGTTTTGTGCCCATTTTGTATTCATATCAAATGACGATGTGTTATCTAATGAATGGAGTGAAAAAATAGGGAAAGTTAGAAAATTTTAAAAAATGAACAAATTTTTATTTGTTATAGCACACGTTTTTTTGGCCAAAATGGCACGTTTCAAAAATTGGTTGTTAATGGCCTTTTATGTGTCTATTTTTTACTCAAATTAAATGACGATGTTTCAAAAATTGGTCGGCGTTGTCAATTTTTGTACCTATTTTGCACTCATATCAAATGAAGATGTACTATCTAATAAATGATGTTAAATAAAGAAAAAAATAGAAATTTTGAAAAATGACCAATTTTTGTGAGTTATAAAACACGTTTTCTTAGCTAAAATTGCAAGTTTCAAAATTTGGTCGTCATTGGTCATTTTTGTGACTATTTTGCACGTATACCAAATCCAATGTGATATCAATAAATGGTGTAAAAAAAAGGAAAAGTTAGAAATTTTTAAAAATAACCAATTTTGTGATTTGTAGTACTCGTTTTTTTTGCCAAAATAGCCAGTTTTAAAAATTTATCGCCGTTAGTTGTTTATGTGCCTGTTTTGCATTCATATCAAATGGCGATGTGCTATCTAATGAATTGTGTGGAAAAATAATGAAAAGTTAGAAATTTGGGATATAATTTCATTTGGTTCTCAGGTTTTGAAAAAATTTTAATTGCATAATTTCATTTGATTCTTTTAAAAAAATTATACACATAATTTTACTTGTCGGATTTTGTTACTGACTCAATGAGAAATATATAAATTGATATATTATAGAAAAAATAATTGATTTTGCTAATGTTATATTAGGAATAAAATGATAAGAAATGAGGATGGAATAATTTTGAATTAATCTAAATTACATCAATAAATTAATTAAAATTTTTAACTATTTTAAATGTAAGAATGTAAATATTATTAGATTCGGCAATCCCAATGATTCTAACAATAACATTAGAGACTGTCAATTGAGGCACAGGTGAATACTTATGGACAATACAATAATCAAAAGACGAAACAAGATCCAATGTGGATTGATAAGGCCCATGATCAAGAAATTGAAAATTTTCCTTTGTTAGGGATCCCCCAAAATTCATATATAAGTCACATTTGTAGCCCTTATGATTAATTCTGTGGGGTTAAGCAGAATTATACTGCTAACCATGTTAGCTAAACTATTTTTTTTAAAACTGATTTTAATATAAGACAATGAACGTAAATTAATGAATAGATTAATTAATTGTTCATTTCATATATAAATAAATTGTGTCTTATATATGAACTTGATTAACATAATACCAGTCGAATCTTTTTTTTATATATAAAACGAAAAAATAATCCAGTTCTTTGATTATTTTAGGGGCTCTTTGATTGTTTGATGTAATTGGTTCTGTTTTTATCCATGCAATACTAGGTGGGATGGGGAACTAATGTATCTTAAGAACTTTGCTTGAATAGATTTTGCTAACATCAAGTTTTGTGTGTCATCATCTATGCTTTTAAGATATTGAGTTAGATAGAGATTGCTTGACAAGTGCTGCAAAATTGGTTGGGGATTTTGTTCATCTTCATGAAAAATGCCTGTAGAGCTGACTAGTTTCTAAACTTTCATTGTGCAGAAGATGGTCAAGAGAAGACTGCTGAAGATGCTCCAGAAAATAACGTTCAGTATACAACTGTTTATGTTGGCAATCTTGCGCCAGAAGTGAGTTTTATGGATAAGAAACAACTAAATAATTTATTTTTAATCCAAATTGCTATGTTCTATATTGAGTCACTCCTGCATTATATTTATGTCGATTGATACATGAAATAAAGAAGCCATCGGTTTTACCTTGACATCATAGGAACCGCTTGCAAAAACAATATGCAGACCATATTTTGATATTTTATTGGCTAATTCTCATATAAATTTCTCCTCATCTACCTTTTTCACCTAATTGTCATCACTTGCTTTTATCTTCATTATTATTTATCCATTCTGTATTTGTTTAGTAAAGGGGAAGTAGGTATTGCAAAGATTCCAGGGTGGTGGAGGCTACACTGTTTGTTTTTATTTTACAATGTGAAACATTGCAGGTCACATCAGTGGATCTTCAACGTCATTTCCACTCTCTTGGAGCTGGAGTGATTGAAGACGTCCGTGTTCAACGAGACAAAGGGTTTTGGTTTTGTAAGATTTAGCAACCATGCTGAAGCAGCTCGAGCTATTCAGTTGGGAAATGCACGAATTCTGTTTGGCAAGGCGATAAAGGTATGCCTGCTGAGAAGTAGTATATATATGATTATTGTTTTGTTTATCAAGTAATTTAGATATCTGTTCATACTGTTGAATTTTCACCAGCTCCCCTCCCCTTACCTTGTTGTGATAAAGTAATACAATCTTGTTAGTTAGTTAGTTTTTTTTTTTTTTTTTGAAAATTAGAAGCTCAATGTTGGTACAAATGACTAGTTGTCGAACTCACTGTGCGATGAATTAAGAAGCCGAGTCTTGTGGAAAATGTGTCTTTGCGGAAGCTGATTTTGTTCTGTCAGTTTAGTCCATCAAAAAACTCTTAGCGGGTTGCTGTTAACTTCAGGTCATTACTAATATTTGATTTGGTCTTGCAGTGTTCCTGGGGAAGCAAACCTACTCCACTAGGAACTTGTTCCACACCTCTACCCCCACCAGCTGTTGCTCACATGCCAGGCTTTTCAGCCGCTGATCTTGCTGCCTATGAGCGGCAATGGCTGGTGCACAAGCTCTGATGCATCCCCAGGGTCAGCGAATTGGTGCCGCTAGCCAGGCAATCTATGATGGTGGATATGCCGGTATTGCTGCCCAGCCACCCATGTATTATCAGTAATAAACCAAAAGAAGCTCTCTAGGCAGGAATCAAGTGTGATGATTATAGGCTGCTTTTCATTGCTTTAAATTTTACTTTTAGTTGTTGGGTCCCCATATTTTTCAGCAAGGTTTATGATTATGTAGCCTGTATTTTATTTTGGGGCTGACGGATTCATCGGGGCTCGTCCCTCTGTTGAGTGGGTGAGAGCTACTATTTTATCAGGAGGGATCCTGAGCGATCCGTGAACAGAAGTGCCAACAGAACTTTTAAGAGCTTTGAAGCTTGCTGTGTTTTACATTTCTGGAATGGTGTATTTAATGCTGCCTTAGCCTTTTTCTGTTTTGCTTTTAGAATGTTTGCTACTAATTTTGTTTATAACCCGAGGAGTTTAATAGTAACTCATGATCATGTTATATAAATTCAACAGCACAATTTTCTCTTTGAAGCAGCAAAGCTGGTTGCTTTTTTGGTCAAACGGGATTTTTAATGGGAAAGGGGAGGCTATTCTGATTTGTTTAGTACACACGATGAACTTAAAAATAAATCTTTGTTAACTTAATACCCTGAAGTCTGAAATCTCTGAAGTGCATGGATGTATAACAATCCACTCAGGGAAAGTTCCCAGCATCTTGTTTGTTAAGGTAGTGTGATGAACACTTTTACTCCAGTTGGAGACTTTGAGATAGAAGATAGACATGGTTTCTAATTCGACTTTCATACGCAACTTCCATTTCTCTGAATCTTGAGAAGGCATAATGATCATGGGGCTAATTTACTGATTAGGGAGTTAGCATATTGACTAGAAGTTAGCGTCCCAACCTCCAAGTCTAGTGTTGGTTCCGATCTCTAAGTCTAGTGTTCGATTTTTTGGGTCCCAACCTCCAAGTCTAGTGTTGGTTCCGATCTCTAAGTCTAGTGTTCGATTTTTTGGGTCCCGACATCCAAGTCTAGTGTTCGATTCCTGCGTCTAGTGTTCGATTCATGGGGATGCATGTGAGGGTGTTAAAAAAAAGAAAGGGAGGCATAATCATGCACTGTTACTATTTGCTTCCGATTCAATAACCAATATTTTCATTTGGCATTTGGGAGGCTTTTGTATCAATGAATTTTGTGTGCCATTCTTTCTATCACATCACATTGATTAGAAAATGTTAATGCTACTTTAGTTTCTACTTAGCATCCAAATAAAGTGATAACATTTTTATGCGTGTGATCTTTGATAACTAACTTTAAGAAACATGAAAAAGCTCATGATACCAATCATGCTAATCTCCTTACTTTGCAACAAAAATGGACATCAAAGACTTTCTTTTGTAAACCTTTTTGGTTAGACTGCAAAATTGAATAAAGTTTTCTTCAAGCTGCATAATTCTCCAAAATTTAAAGTTATACAAAGGAGGAAGAATTTAATGTTTTTGGCAACTCTTCTTCAAGATGTGTTCTTTTCTTCATGGTTCACAAAATCACTTAAAAAAACACAACCAAAACAAAAGTTCAATACAATGGTGTAGCTTGAAGCTTGCCATTACTCAAACTGCAATCAAAATTTTGCTAAAATGCAAAAATGAACCATCATCAGAAATCCAAAGTTTCTCCTGTGTATAGAAAATTCCCGTATGTACATGTATATTAATCATCTATTCCACGGCTCTCTCCATACTTTAACCGATACGATTTAGTTAGTTTAATAATTAAATTGCAAAAATTCCCGGTGACAAGATCTGGCCACGGCCATTTTTATAGGATGAGCTTGAAACTTCAACTGATCTTGAAGCTTCTGATCTGCACTTCTCTTTTTGTTCATCCATCAGTATCTGACTGTCTCTGCACTCTGAGCTACAAACCCCTGCAGATCATGTAAACAATGGTATCAATAATTGCTCCAATATCCTAAAGACTCAAACTTTATTGAATAATTGTACTGATACTCAGCTTTGATCAAGAAACAGTCTAATAAGGGAGCAGAGCAGAACAGAACAGTGAAAAGAAGAAAGGATAACTGAAATGATACCTGTACATGTATATGTCTTTGCCTTGAAGCTTTCTATGGCACACGAAAGACGATATTATTGCAGGAATAAGGAAATATTAACAATGGTCCTGCAGTTACCTTGGAGTTCCTGAGAAGTATTTTGAGAATACCAAGTTCACCCAAATGGATAAGGAAATGGATAACTGCAGGGCCATCAACCCACCTCAAGTTCACCCAAATGGATAACTGCAGGACCATCATATTCATCACCCATCCTCTCCACACCTCACAACATTTCATTATTTCTGCCCTCAAATCTCTCACCTCAACCCATGCTGCCCACCAATGACAGCTTGAACTAGTCTATGGTTTCTCTCAAGTCACAGATAGTATGGAAAACAGATCAGGAAGATGCTTTTCCTGCTAAAGAGATATAAGACTGGTGATTTGTATCAGGTGGGCAAAACGCTTTCCAGTACTACAAAGTAATTTCAACAATCTCGTTTGGTATAACTCCTACCAAACCCAAAATTGTTCTACAGAACTGCAAGGTAGAATGCACTACAAGCCCAAGTTGAAATAAAGACCAAAGAATTTATGTTCTACTGTATCATTTACACTTTTGTGCAAGGTTTCCATCAAACAGCCAATCAACACAATCAGGATTGAAATTCTGCATAAGCTTTTTCTTGAAAGGTTAGGGACATCATTACCTGCCAAGGTCGAGACTAGCTTCAACAACATAATGTTTCAAGTAGTAGTGGAAAACAAAGCAAGAGGGATTTATGGTGCATGTTAACAAACAAAAGAGAACTGCTTCAGAGCCAAAGCCTGTTTAGATCACCCTCTTGAGTCTTGACACAGTCTTGGACAGGTATAACCAATGCCACAAGCAGTTCATTCTCTTATTAACTTTTCTTCAGCAGAGTTCATCATATTCCAGCAAGCGATAAGATTCAACTCTCACACACAACAAAGAAATTATCCATGCCAGGTGCACCATGGTTCGACATTATCCTCTCATTGATTATTTCAAACAACATACACTTACGGACAAAAACCACACTAATTACTAAATATATTCATACTTCTAGTTGCTCCATGTCAATCTATGGGATCCATGATAGATTCATTACTTGATTATTTTCATTAGCAGCAATTCTTTCTCAAAACAAAAATTTCAAAAAAGTCTTCCTTGTATTATTTTACTGCATATTGTGCATGTAGTATATCCTAAGAATTAGAACAAATCACAAGATCAAGAATCAAGCTGAATTTTAGTTATTCCTATTAAAAAAAATTCTTGCTGCAGTGACCATAATTCACCAGACCCCTGATAAATTTTACAAGAAACACAAATTGAACACAAAAAGAAAAAGCAAAATTCGCACAAATTCTTTTTTACTGATGTTGAACAAGTATTTTCAAATAACTTTGGTGCTCAATGAATAAAAAATATTTGCATAATCACAACAATTACAAGCAACAATAGTAAACAAAGAATCCAGTAATTCCATGATAAACATTCATTTAACTAAGCAGTTTCACACAACAACAAAAAAAAAAAAAAAAAAAAGCCCACATTCAGAAACCAAAAAAAAATCCCAATTGATACATAAACACGGAAGGAAACCAAATGAACCCTAAAAACTGCATAACATAAAAAACCCACAAAAAAACTCACACAGACACACACACATATGCGACACCATATACATCAGAGTGGTTGAATTCATATCCATTCAAAATCATCAATTTAAAAAAGAAAAACAAATTACAGAAAATTAAGAACAAATGAACAAAATAAAAAACGAAATTCAACTAAGAATTTCGAACTGCTTTAATTACCAGTTGAAGAGAGGTTCAACTCGATGTGCGTACTTGCTTGCTTGCCAGCCACCAAAAATGGAGGAACTTTGAGAGAGTTCAAAGGAGCCAATCGCCTCCTTTGAAACCCGATCGAAGAAGCTTGGAGGACTTGGAGGATTTGGAGGATCGAAGAAAGCTTTCCAAATAGAGAAATGATAGGGGGAGTGAGCGAAATTTTAGTGAATGACGTTGTAGAGATAAAAAGAAAAAACTTATAACTTATTTTTTAAGGTTCAGTTGTCATTTGGTTAGGGTATTAGTTTGTTTAGGGTTTAGGTGGCAAAATATGGGTACGTATATTTTCAGACAAGCTAGTTACAGTAAGACCCGCCGAAACACGTATGGGTTCGGGGAAAGGGTCCTCCGAATATTGGGTAGCTGTTATTAAACCAGGTCGAATACTTTATGAAATGAGCGGAGTAACAGAAAATATAGCTAGAAGGGCGATTTCATTTGGTTAGGGTATTAGTTTGTTTTTTTATCACTGCCACGTCATTTACTATAAAATTTCACTCCCCTTATCATTGCTCCAAATATTTGAGACGATATTATTAATATTTTGTAAAGTATAAGTGACACTACGTGGTTTAGCTCTTGGACAGAATAAGACAGGGCAAAAATTAGACAGGAGATCCGAGCTCAATTGTACATAGGCAAGTGTTAGAACCACGGTTAGTAAATTTTGGTACGGGTTTAAATTGCAATTCTAAATTATTTCTGTCATTTTTATTGTACGTATAAAGTGTGAATAATTCTTGTTTCTAAACTATCTTTATTGTGAGTTAAAATTGTAATTAACTCCCGTTTCGTATATGAATTTGATTCACATGAAACCACGGTGAAACCAGCTAGTGTTGAAAATAGGAAAACCTTAGTCCATTCACAATTTCCCATCTACAGTCCCCCAAGAAAGAAAGAAAAAAGTAAGTAAAGACAATAGACAAAATACAAAACTTGTTTAAATTTCTTGATTTTTTGCAAAACATAATGGGAGACAAGAACGGTTTCATTCTAGTATTATTTCTAAAAAGTAGAAAGAATATACTCAACTTTTATTTGATTTTGTTCTATAATTATTGTAAATTTTAATTTCCTACATGTTTTACTATTATGCAAAATCATCTTAAAGGGCATATTTTACAGTCTCTTGGCAAATTTGTAATTTCTTTTATTTATTTATTTTTTTTTCCAATTTTCATCATCAATTTCAAATGAACAAAAAGGTCGGTCTTAGTCACTTTGTCAACCATTCAACATAAAAATTTAGAGTAAAAGGCAAAAAACGTCACTCAACTTTTACCAAATTCGGGTTTTGGTCATTAAATTATTAAATTGGTTAAAAACATCACCGAACTTTTTAAATGTACGTTTTTAGGTCATTCCGTCGTTTAAATATGCTAACTTTTCTAAAACCGTTAAATTGAAGGGTATTTATGTATTTTCAACTAATTTAGGGCAAAAGCTTCGCTCCTACCTCTTTCTTCTTGTTGTTTCCCTTTTTTTTTTCTTTCTTTCTCCTTTCACCGCAATTTCTTGTCTTTCTCCTCTCTCTTCTTGTTTCTTCAGCTTTCTTTCTCTTTCTTTCTACTTTCACCACAATCTCTTTTCTTCGTCCTCTTTCTTCCTGTTTCTTTCTCTTTCGGTCTCCTTCTTTCTCCTTTCACCACAATCTCTTTTCTTCCTCCTCTTTCTTTCTCTTTCAGTCTCTTTCTTTCTCTCTTTCACCACAATTTCGCAATTTTCTGAGTTTAATAATTTCAAACTATAATTATCAATTCATTGTGAAAATGAAGCATTTTTTTATGACTGGTTTTTTCTTTAATTGTTTGTAAATATAAATATCAAAGACCTCGGATTTCTCCAGTCTCACTGCGTCAGCAGTACCACCATCAACCTCTGACCACAATTTAGGATTTGAACAACTTTTCTTGGCCAGACTGAAATTACTAGCCATGAAATTGAAGAATTACAAGCAAATGTCAACTTCAATATTGACCAATGAAAGTTTCATCAATGAAAACCAAGGTATTGTTATCGGTAGTCAAAGGAAATTTGAGAATTTGATAGTGATCTAATTTGTTCCTTGATGGCTCATTGATGTGTGGATACTTTGGGTCTCTATCCTTTTTTAATGTCTTAGGATGGTGGAAGGTAACTTTTGTGTGGATTTTGTTATCTTTCTCTTGAAAGTTGTCCCAGACTTAACAACTTTTGGAATCTTGGTAGTGTGACCTTTGGAATTAGCCTACTTTGTGTTGTTGACTCTAGGAGCCATTGTAGAAATTGTGACCCAAACTTTTACCTTGAAGGAATGTGGGAGAGAGAGTTGGGACGAGAGTGCTGGTGTTTGGCGACTAACATTAAAACGACATTGAAAATTGAAATTGCAAATGGGTTGTTTGATTTACATAAATATCCTTTAAAGTTATAATGAATAGACAAAAATACCCTCTAATTTAACAGTTTTAAAAATACTAATGGAATAGAATAATGGAATGACCAAAATATGTACATTTAGAAAGTTCAATAACCTCTTTTACCAATTTAATAGTTTGATAACCAAAACCAAGATTTGGTAAAAGTTGAGTGACCTTTTTTGCCTTTTGCTCAAAAAATTATGATCAAAATAGTATACAAATTGACTACAAATTAAATGGTATACGTGAAGCCCATTTCTTTGAAATCCCATACATACATATATAGTTCCATTGTTGTTTGTTTTAAAAAAAAAAGTAAAATTTTTGTGAGTTATAGCACACGTTGTTTTTGCTAAAATGACAAGTTTTAAAATTTGGTCGTCGTTGGTTATTTTTGTGACTGTTTTACACTTATATCAAATGATGATGTTCTATCTAATAAATGGTATGAAAAAAAAATGAAAAGTTAGAAATTTTTAAAAGGGTTAATTACATTTACCACCCTTGAGGTTTGATGAAAGTACCAAATAAATCAGATAGTTATGAAAATTACGGTCACCCCCTTTACTAATCAAATGTTTAACAAATCAATCCCTCCCAACAAAAAATATGTGTGTATTGCCTAATATGCCCTTAAAACTTTATTTATAATAATTATATTGTCTTAGTTAACAAAATACATATGTTAAATATTAAAATAAAAGCAAAAAAAATTATTTTACATTGACAAAAAAACTCAAAAAGAAAAAAAATTCTTTTTTAATTAATCAAATTAATTATTTTATTATCCAAAAATAATTTTTTTCTTCCAAAATTTAAAATTTATATAGAAAAATATTTCTTGATTAAAGTTTGATTAATTTGATTCATTTGTAATAAAGAATATAAAATTGATAATTTATAACAATGAATTAGAAAGTGCAAAAATTATTTATTGCATTTCATATTTACTCATATATTTTTGTTATTTTTTTAACAAAAGAATTTATGGCATTTTAGTCTTTTTAGTAATTTTATTAGTCAACTTTAACAGTAGCGGGGTGACCGTAATTTTTTGAAACCACGGAATTTGTTTGGTACTTTTACCAAACCTCAAGGGTGGTAAATATAATTAACCCTTATATATATATATATATATTATCATTTATTTCTTTTAAATCCTCCACCTCCCATTTCTCTATTGTGTAGATGCTGCCTTAGTGTATTTAGATCTCACTTTCAAACATGTTAAAAATATTTCTCTAATTTTCTCATTTATTTGAACTATCTTCACTTTTTTTTTAATCCATTTATTATTTATTTATGTCCCCTAGTTAATGCAACAAATGTGCATTCTTAATCAACCATGAGAACCCAATTTCCCAACTATTAATTGAGGAGTGTAACCAAATCTCGTTGGTTTCTTTCATTATCAATCTCTCTTTATATCCAAAATTTATTGATTTTTTTTCTCCATTAATCATTAACATTGTAACAATTCTTGTTTCTTCAACATATCTTGCTGATTGAAATGCCAAAAGTCAATTTTTCATTATTTCTCATTTGTGTCCTGAATTTGCTTTGAACGTCTTTATTTTTGGTTTTACTTTCGTCAACTATACAAATACATACTGGGCTATATTTGAAAACAAAAAAATTCAAAATGGCTAAAATAATATGTACACTCTAGAGTTAATCACAATTACATCGCATAATAAAAATTATATTAAATTAAAATTACGATTTTAATGGGCACAATAAAAATAGCAAAAAATTAAAATTCTAAAAAATTAAATTTACAATTTTAACAAAACTATAAAAATAGCAACAAAAAATTAAAATTGCAAAAAATTAAATTTACAATTTTAACAAAACTATAAAAATAGCAAGGAAATTGAAATTACGATTTTAACGAATTACATTTTCATATATAGAACCGTTTCACGCGATTTTTTGTTTAATATGTTTTATGTTTGAAATGCAGGGAATAGGCTGGCCCTTTACTTGCTATTCCTTCTGTCACAATCTACTTGTGAAATTAAGAAATATAGCAAGGAATAAGGGAAGAAGATAAGAACAGTAAAATAGAAAAAGATAAGATCAGTAAGAGAGAAAAAGAAAATCTATTAAAGAGAAGTTGGAATTTGCTTTTACAAGCTGCCTATTTAGATCTCACTTCCCATATTTATTATGCAAACAATATCTAACTAAATGCTGATTCCTTACAACTATGCAATCACAACTACTTCCAATTGGGCAGGGCTTTTATTACAGTCTATTCATCACTACAAGTGATTTTATTCTTAGCCCATTCACTAATAATGGCCCATTTCAATATCCTTATTGTCACTCAATTCTGACACTACTCTCCGGGTAAAAAGAAGCCTTGTACTCAAGGCTTGTGAGTGTAATATTAAGAAATTGTTTTCCTCTGAATTCCTTCGGATAAGGCATGCAATGAGGTCTCTATCACTGTACCAAGATTCCCAGTAATTTCATCTTGTTCGCCAAGTACATCTTCAAACTCTTGTTCCTTTTCTTCTTCAGATATCATGAAATTGAAATGTTTCATTTTACATTGATGGCCTAATCCAAATTTCTCCACACTTAAAACACAATCCATGGTTTCTGCGATATTGTACCTCTTATGCAGATAACTTTCTTGGTTGATCAACTGAGGTGTTGCTTTGCCTTTCTTCACCTCCAACCACTGGAACCTTGTAATTTCCATAAGTACCTCCTGCGACTCCTATTTGTCTCACCAAACCAAAATTTGATTCTGTGGTAGGTTTAGAAATCATTTTGTGCCTGCTGCCCGATAACTCAAGCATTTGGTCCTGCAGTTGTGCTACTTCGAAAGCTTCCATTAAGGTCTTGGGCTTCATCATACGAATTATTGGTTTAATGTCTTCTTTCACCCCACTTATGAAACTTGATATAAAGTATTGTTCAGACAATCTAGGATCTTTTGCCAACAACAATGATTTGAGAGCTTCAAATTTTTCTTGATATTCTTGAATTGTCCCCATCTGTTGTAACTTGTTAAACTCCTCAATATTATCTCTGACTCCTTAATCTCCAAATCGCTTAATCAATTCAAGACAAAAATCCTCCCAAGACATCTTTCCATTAACCAACTTGGTATTCTGCAACCATATGTCTGCTTTATCCTCTAAGTACATCTCTATAATATCCAATTTCTGAGAGTCTAGGATCTGATAAATGGAAAAAGCAATTTATCACATTTTCTGAGCCAATCTCTTGGGTTTTCCCCATTGAACATTTGCAACTCAATCTTGGGATGAAGAGGCACCAACGGCTTACTTCCTCGATCCTTAACCCACATTACGGAATCCTCTTCTACTTTATTCTTCAAATAAGAAGGGGAAATGGGAAGTAGAGGAGTACGATAGACCTTGTTGATCTCCTCTCCTGTGGCTTGCTTTTCTTTGACCACAAAGTTCATCAATGTGTTGATCTTGGCGTCTAAATTGGACATATAAGTATCCAGTTTAGCATTCACAGAGTCCACCTTGGCTTTATCCTCTCCGATTTGTTGCTGAAATTCCTCCATTTTTTTCTGAAATGCTTCACTGATTTCTTGCAACTTGAGATCTTGTTTCTTCACTTGATCTTCTAGGACTTTAAAACGTGTGCTTTCCACCATAAATTTCCAAGATTCCATCAGAACTGTTGTCTCTGATACCAATTTGTCACAATCTACTTGTGAAATTAAGAAATATAGCAAGGAATAAGAGAAGAAGATAAGAACATTAAAATAGATAAAGATAATATCAGTAAGAGAGAAAAAGAAAATCTATTAAAAAGAAATTAGAATTTGATTTTACAAAATAACTGCTGCCTATTCAGATCTCACTTCCCATATTTATTTATTATTCAAACAATATCTAACTAAATGCTGATTCGTCACAACTATACAATCACAATTACTTCCAATTAGTCCGGGCTTTTATTACCAGCTATCAATCAGTGCAATTGATTTTATTCTTAGTCCATTCACTAACAATGTCTCATTTCAATATACTTATTGTCACTCAATTCTGACAACTTCCTTGCGGCCCGCACGCCGCACCCCCTTTTTTTGGCGGTTCGTTTTGGTCACTACCGTCACTTCAAGCACACACCCCAAAAAGGGTTCATTCCCCCCGCATCCCCACAACAGCCCTCAACAAAAATCAAGACAATATCAAAAGAATCGTCGATGATACAATCTGCCTTTAGAGCTGGATTCCAAAATTTTGAATGTCTCAGTAGGTATTTAAGTATATCTTCAACATGCATGTCTTTCTCTATTTTGTTTTTGGCAAGAAATATACTTGTTAAATTTTGTTAGCCCTGATTTTGTGACTGTTAATTGATAGTTTTGCGGTGAATGCAAAGAGTTCTAAAGTTGTGGGCTTGGCTGGTTTGAGATTAACAACAATGGCGTCTAAGAAGCTCCACTCAAAATCATCAGCATCATCATCGCCTGTAGCAAAATTGAGTGAACCTGTAAGTATTAGTTCATTACAAGCTTCCAATTTCGTTTTTTTTCTAATTTTATTTTCTGGGTTCTCTTAAACATGACCCTTTAGAAAGGTAAAAATAAAACTTTATTTTTTTCATGGATACCATATTCGCATGTTTGCATGTTTGCCTTTGTTTATGTGCATTTGAAAGCAAAATACTGCAAGAAGTTCGTTTAAGTACCTTGGTTTGAAAAATTCACAACCTTGCCTATTGGTTTTGATTATTGTCATTTTCCTTTTGATGCGTTAGAATGGTAAATGGTAGCCATACTGTTTCAATCTGAATGGAGATAATTTTTCCATGAAATTTTTGTTATAGAGATTAATTAAGTTGATGGGTTTGTCAAATATTTAACCTTTTGAATTACATGATCTAGGTAGCTTTTTTACATGGTAGATTGTATATCTTTCTACTCTCTTTATTTGAGGTGTTTTAAGTTTGAGTGTTTGTTTACAATTAAAATTTTTGGCTTGATGTAGGAAAGTGTTCTGAAGGGTAGCGTAGGTCAAAAAGAAATTCTGGAGGTTGATTCAGATAAAATAGAGAAAATGACTGTTCAACAACTCCGAGTTAAACTAAGGTAAGTTAGTCTGTGTCGCAATTTGTTGATTCTATGTGTATCCACTTCTCTAGTTAATAGACGAAATGGAGGAGAAGTTTAGTATTTTGTCTGAGTTGAAGCCTTCAAAACTCGCAATTGAAACTTGGAAAACTGAAAGGATTGACTTTCTCTGGTATAAATTTTACCAGTTTTATTGCATGATAGAATCTGAAAGTGCATAATTATTTGTGACTATATTTTGAACTCTTTTTTTATTTGAAGAATCTGCCTAAAGAAAGCAGCTTTCTTGTAGCAATTGTCACCACATGACTACAACCTATTCGGATATTTATATTTATATAAGAAGTTTTGATGATTGATGGATATTTTTAGTGAACTGAAAGAAGCAAGATACATTGGCCAGTTTTGCTTTTCTGCTTGAAATGGTAGTAGAAAACCAATTGATTTAGTTTCTTTAATATTTCGTTTCTATAAACAGAATAAGATTGATTGATGAATGCCCATATATCTTTACTCTACTCATACACTTCTTGTAAGTTCTGTTTCACTGGGCAAGCATGTGGGCTGATGCTTGTGTTTTTCCTTCTTTTGTGTGTATTTGTGTGCATGTGAAAGAGATGAACAAAGAGGGTAGGAGAGAAGCGAATCAGAAACATAGCAAAACCAATGACACAAATCAATTCAATATCTTTTTTATGTTTCATGAGCTCCCTCTGGCTCTAAGCTTGGCACTTCTTAGAAGTGAAGTTTTATTTGAATTTGTTTATGCCATGCCCACTGCTTCCTATATAGATGACAATCTGATGAACAACTTCGTATTGTATGCGTATCCTGCTATTTTGTTTTACTAGGAGTACTGCTGATTGTCAGCAGCTTTTTTGTTGAACATATTGTGAAATATGAGCAGCTTTATGCATTTTCTGCAAATTGAGTGTCTTTTGGACAGATACATCTTTCCTTTTCTCTAGACTTGAGGTTTTATTTGCATGCAGTTCACTGGCAATTATTCACGGTTATACTTCTTAGTGAGTGTTTTATCATGTTTTCTGAATTTGTAGAGGTGTCGGAATTCCGGCCAAAGGTTCAAAATATGAACTTGTCTCTGCCTGGAAGGGGTTCGTGAACAGCCAAATTGATGGTATCCATGCTTGATTGAAACTATTACCGATAAACTTTTCGATATCTCTTTCTTTTTCCCTTTATTTTCCATTTTCCTTGGCCTTTGATTTTCTCTATCAATTTCTGATCGTTAAGATTTTCGCTCTTACTCCCGGAAAAGGTTCTTTGGAACTAGAAGATCATGTATCATCTCCAAAGACGCCAAACATAAACAATCCTGAAAGGAATGCTGGAGATTTGCATGGTGGAGAAAATGTACCATGCAAAAATTCTGTTTCAGAGGTTTCTGGAATTAAGAGGACTAAGAGAAAGGTAAAAGAAGTCCTTATTGGGGATGAGAATGTTGAAATCAAGGAAACGCAGTTTAGTAAACAGCAAGAGCAATCTGTTGAAGATCAGCTGACAGGTGCTTCCATTGGCCTTTACCTTTGGTATTAGATCTATAAAAAAATGGACATTAAGCTTGTTATTTTTCCTTTTAGTTGAACTGATCGAAGTAAATAACCATGAAATGCTTACAGGCAAAAAATCAATTCAGAAAAAGAGAAAGTCCTCATTAGAAGTTACTTGCACAAGTGTTGAAGAATCTGAATCTCTTGATTCCTCTGGGGAACCTTGGACAGTCCTTACTCACAAAAAACCCCAAAAAGGGTGGGTGGCATACAATCCCAGAACTATGAGGCCACCTCCTCTTACCGGTGACATTGAACATGTCAAACTAATGTCTTGGAATGTAAATGGTTTAAGAGCTCTACTAAAGTTAGAGAACTTCTCTGCGCTTCAACTTGCACAAAGAGAAGATTTTGATGTGTTATGCTTGCAAGAGACTAAACTCCAGGCAAGTTTTTGCTTTATCTACTTTTAGTTAGGAGCTCAATGAAAGTCGGCTGCTTCAGTTTTGTAATTTCTTAAAACAAGTAAAGTTACTTCTTGCACTGTATTCTCTTGTCACCAGATGTCTTCAACACTCTAGTTCATCCTGGAAGCTCATATAATCGGAAATGCTTTCAAATTCATGTAAATGATCCTTAATATTTTGAAGCTAGAAAGATGAGCTTAAAACTGTGGTCACCATGAGTGCTCTTAAATGATTATTCTCAAAGAGTTCTAGTTGTATTCAAAAAATTTCAGAACACCCCTTCCATTCCAGTTTTTCCTAAAGCTAAGCAGAACTAATTTTCAAAGTGAAGTTTTATCTCGGTCTACCACTTCCTCCCAGCCCCCTTCCATTTTTATCCTCTGGATCATCCTAATAGGTGAACCTGCTGGTCTTCTTTAGAAATGCCCAAACTATCACAATAAGGTTTCTCTTCAATTTCCTTGTATGTTGATTGGTCTCCTAGGTACCACTTTGATAGTTCTCTTGTATCTGCTACATTTACTTTTCATTTTTAAGTTATGTTCCTGGGCTGGCCATATTCAGTCACACAGAATAAAGCTGGTCCTAATTTTCTGAAAATATCTTTGATTTTATGTGTCTAAAATGATAGTACTCCCGAATCATTTCTGCATTAAGCTATTCCATTTCTGTTGAATCCAGTATTGGGGTCGCAATTGATTTGGCTCTCTTTAAAGCTAGAATTTATATTTTGTGAGAAAATGCTACAGAATAAAATTTGGTTCCTTAGTACTGGTATGCTAAAAGCATTGTCTAGGATGCTATCCTAAGTAATCATTAGTATACCTCGGAATGCTTTTTATCTTGTGATATTACATCGATGTTGTGAGTGACAAAATTTTTCATGTTTCTGTCAAGTGTTGTATTTTCTTACAAGAGCAGAACTATTTACTTTTTGGGTGATGACTGTTGGACAATGTTATATCATCATTTCTAGACCAGTGCGTAATGTGTTTCAAGCAACTGGTTTATCTTTGGGCTTCACATGTAATTATGTCTCATTTCATGAAAACAGGAGAAAGATGTTGAGGCAGTCAAACAGACTCTTCTCGAAGGTTATGATAATAGCTTTTGGACGTGTAGTGTTTCGAAACTCGGGTACTCTGGAGCTGCAATCATTTCACGGGTTTACTTCATTTTTCTTTTGCTCCTGCTTTTGCTACCTCTTTCTTGAATTCACGTTACAATTTCCGTGTCTCATATCTTTGAGGTCATTAACTTGATAATGTCATGTTGCCTGCTGCAAAAATGTCTGCAAATCGCATTCTAATCTTCATGAGTCAGAGTTTGTTAACACTCTGCTTTTGATCCCTGAAGTCCAAATCTACTAATATGCTTTTGTAGCTTTTTTTTGTATTATGGTGCTCAAGCTGAATGTTCTTTTGTGCATAGCAATGCGATAACACCTTTTACCATTCTTTTAAGTGTCATTGTTGGACAACTTTTTGTTTATAATGCATGCAAAAATATGTACTTCCACCTTGCTAACAAGATCTTTGTTTTTCCTTTCCTTCCCATCTGACAGAAAAAACCACTTTCTGTCAGATATGGTCTGGGCATATCGGATCATGATACTGAAGGGCGCCTTGTGACAGCTGAATTTGACCACTTCTATTTGTTGTGTGGATATGTTCCCAATTCTGGTGATGGTCTGAAGCGACTGGTAAATAATTCTTGAAATTGTATTTGCTTTGTTTGAGTAATCTAGTTTCTCACAAGGAAATTGGGTTAATTATTCTCTCATCCTTAGTCATACAGGGTAACACAGTGGGATCCCTCTCTTGGCAACTACTTAAAAGTAAGTGTATTTTGTCCATATTATCTATTGCAACCTTCTTTGTAAATGTTTTCATGTTTCCATTTATAATGATCACTTGCTCAAAAAACTTGGTAGAAGGCAAATGAGATCCAAAAACCTAACAGTTGCCTGTGGTCAATAGGGATTCAAGTAGGCAATTCCTCACTTGTGATAGCATTGCTGCATTTGTTAGCTGGAATGCTATCACAAGTGAGGAATTCAAGTAGGGATTCAACTATGCCTGCATAGGCCTGATCCTGAAGGAAAAATGGGAATTGTATCTGAAAATATGATTCCTAAGTGAAATCTTGATGCAATTCCCTTGAATGCATAGTCTTGTGATATAATAATCATTTATCATCTTGTTATTCAAAAATTGGGCATAGTCAAGAATGAACTAACAAATGCAGCAATGTTGTTTCAATTGGAAGTGCTTATTATCTTTTGTCTCTCTCCTTTTTTTATTCTTCCTTGGTGCTATTTGTTATATGGTAGGTTCTTCTGAACTTTTTATCTTTTGAGTAGGTTCTTCTGGCCTTAGTTTCTGAAAAAGAGATGTTCAAGCACTTAAGTAATAAGATGTAGTTGAGTTTCAATATTCACTGTAATAGTGGTCCTTTCCATAAAATTGTTCCATATTACCAGGCTTTTTTTCTTGAGTTTTTGATTTTCGTATAAATCTTTTATTCTTTCTTAGCATCTATAGATATTTAGTAGTCAGATCTTCATTTCTTATTTAGTTAGTGAAATTCATGAGTGATTTTGGTTATGAACAAAGTTTTATGTCATATCATTTCTCCCTCTTTGTAGTTTGGAACAACTATCAATTCACAAGGATAATTGCTGCTGGTTTTCTCGCTGAACTTAATGGTTCTCTTTTGCTTATGTGTTTTGCAGGAACTCGAAAAGACAAAGCCTGTTATTTTGACTGGTGATTTGAACTGTGCTTACGATGAGATTGACATTTATAATCCTGCAGTAAGTAATTTTTTGCTTTAATGAGCATGGTTTATTGTTCATTTTTGCTCTAGCCAGGAACCAAGAAAATAGTGAACTGATTTATCCCACATATTAGAGCATCTGAATGTGTGTGGTGTGTGTCTGTTTGTCCGTAGATACAATACATATCTGTATGTGTGTGTATATTTTGTTGCCATCTCGTTAAATGCAAAATGATATATGGGAAACAGTCATTTGACTATCAGAGAAACTCTGGGAGTAATATGGAGAAATATAATGCTTGGTGTGTTCTTCAGTTACCCCCAATTCAGTTCTACAATATCTCCATATCTAAAACGGTTGCATTGTGAAATGGTTCACAGGTTTATGCCCGTTATTTGTTCATAAGATTTGATGTCCAAGTGACAATAAACATCGGGATTACTCAATACGTATAAACCAACTCAGTCATCAGGCATAGTTTTATAGTTTATGATTCAAGCTTTTACTTTCGAGCTAGTTCCCAGTTAAGAGTACAATTTTGGACTTTGGTGCAGGACACTAACAGGAAGTTGGAGCTCAGTCTCTTTCTTAGTTATTACAGCGCCTAAATGACAAGATTGGCACAAGATTTAGGTTAAGAAGCAAATAATAAAGAATGAAAATGAATTGAATACCTGAGAAGTGGACAAGACAAGAAAATAAGAGGGAAGAGGGAATGACAAATGGACTGTGATGTTTAAATTTTTTACTATGGACTGACATGTTCTAAAAAGCATTCTCTTTACATCAATTTTAAGAGGAATATGATTAGTCTGGAAACTTTTTTTTTTTTTATGCATACTAATACTTTTCTGAAATTTTTTTGTTGTACATAGAATGTTGCTAGTCTGTGTGTAGCCAGTTCTAACAAATTCTTTCATGTACTTTTCGTGCAGTCTCATCTTTCAAGTTTCTCTTTGCTTTCTTGGAATATTTGGAAGAAAGAACTCCTGACTAAAACTTAATCACTGAGATCTAGGTGTCCAATTAACAGTTGCAGATAGAAATTTTGCACCAGTGAGATTTGAATAGCTAAAAAGTTTCTACAAGTTGGCCCAAAATTCAGAATATTATTAAGTTATATAGCCGCACAGGGCCTTAGTATATTCCACCTGATAAATATGTCAGATCATTTTCTTTCAAGAGATTCATATCAAGGTGTTCTACATGTGTTAATGCAGTGTGCTTAATGGCTTGTATCTATGTTGAGCTGATTTTGTTTGTCTTTTGATAAGTTTCTGCTTGTCTTGAACTATGGGCCCACTAGAGAATGTGAGAGAGGGAATAAAGTAGGACTAGGATAGTTCTTTCTTAACTTGCAACTTGAAGTGGATTATAACTTTCTTTGCATTTTAGTCATTTTAATCCTCCGGCAGGACAAAGGGTAGAAACAAAAACCTTAAAAAGAAAGGGTTAGAGACGAAGAAAGAATGTAGCTATTTTTGTTCGTAAGTTATCAGTTTATTTGTGTTTTTCATTTATTGCATAATTTTATAGGGAAATAAGAGAAGTGCTGGCTTCACAGTTGAAGAAAGACAATCATTTGAGACAAACTTCTTAAATAAGGGTTTTGTGGATACCTTCAGGAGGCAGCACCCAGGTGTTGTTGGCTATACTTATTGGGGATATAGGCATGGGGGACGCAGGACAAATAAAGGTATGTGGCAAGTTACCTCTTTATGGTGCTTTAATTATCCACAACCTTTAACAGGATTTGGAAAGTTTTTGACATGGGTGCTTGTTCTAATCATTTTGCGGTAGAAAATTCTGTTTACCCACATGCATTACTTGTATCATGAGTATACTTATTTGGTAGGTTAAACACCATCACGCAGATTTAGAGAGAAAACATGGTAAAAAAGTCCTTACACATTCCTTTATTTAGATCGATATTTACAAACTGTTTTCTTCCTGATATCTGGACCATGTTTCTTTTCTCCTCTTTTGGTTTAGCATTGTATGTAGTACATGGAAACTCATTGAAAATTTAAATGCAACTAAGCGTTGTAACTGAAAGTATCATCTCGTGCATTACTTTTTTGTCTTTGAACTGATCCCTGTCTGGCCAATGTGTGCTAGTGATTCATGACTGATATAATAGTCATTCTTTTTCCTTTTAGAATATGTCATGATTTCATTACTCCGTTTGCATCGTTAATTTGAAATACTTGGTGGTATCATCATGCTGTAGGTTTAGGTTTCTTTGGGCAGGGTTAAACCCTCTTAGGTAACAGGTACATGCATTATCCACCTCATCCAAGGCATGGGCAGCTTCTTCCTTAGTTTATGGAGCAGTCTCCCGAAGGGTGGAAGGGGGAAGAGGGTGCTCTTTCCTTGTTACTTGTGTCATTTCCAGTGGATGTGTAGTCCTCCAATCCCATATACTTTCTCTTCATTTTTTATGGACGGTTTTTCTTCCCATATTTTCCACTAAATGATTGCACTATTATAGGGATCGATATTCAAACCTCCATAACACTTGGTATTCGTGATACTTTCTACACCTGCTAAAATGTCTTATAATCAACTTCTCATTGATTGAGTCATTTGCCTGTGAGCTGGGGTATGAAATGCTACATCTTTTCACCGGTTTTCTTTGAAATAATGTGCAGGATGGCGGCTGGATTACTTCCTCGTCTCAGAGTGTCTTACAGACAAGATTCATGACTCGTATATCCTCCCAGATGTTACTGGCAGTGATCACAGTCCTATCGGTCTCGTTGTTAAGCTTTAGTTTTCACCAAATCTCGTACCACTTGTCTCATAACTGTTTCATGGTGGCAAGAAAGCAGCGATGAGGGTGAAGGGGGAAATCTTGAAACTGTCTGAATCTCATTTTGTTATCACATGCATCTTGATGGATGTTTCATGACATTTTTTATGATGATATCGTCTGGATTCCTCAGGTTGGTATCATATGAAGCAGCTGAGGTTTATCAACTTCTGGTGTACAGAGTACTTTCTAACTGACAACTCCCCCTTGCATTGACTTAATTGTTTTGGGTAGGCATTGAATTGTATGTCCAATGGCCTCTTGGCTCTTGATGTTAACATTTAAATGTCCTTAAAGATGTTTACTTAAAACACTTGGGGGCTTTTCCTTTACCAATTTATATTAATTATGAAAAGAAAAAATTTCTTTTCCATTAACAATAATTAAAGCGATTATTTCAATCGATTATACGGATTACATTTCATTACCGTATTTGATCTAAGGGTATTAGTTGTTCAAACTTTATTCGATTTCTAATGTGATCTATATTATAAGATTCTAATCTTTATGCTATGTCTAATTTGGTTCATATTATATGATTTTAACATTTACAGAATTACTAATATGATTCATATTATATAGTTTGACGTGTGGATTAGGACTTTTAACACCGACTATTTATTAATAACATTCTTTCTTTTTTTTTAAATTTTGAACTTTTATGGCTGACTATCTATATACAAATATGTTGCTTATAAATACGCTATTAAACCTTAATTTCCCTTTGTATAACCTTTCAACATTTGGATTAAGGTTTGTTTCCATTATAGTCCAATGTTCACAAATCAAATACAAACAAAATTGATCTGGAAAAGAAAGCCTCAAAGAATAAAACCCTTTAAAATTAAAATCTCCGTGGCATCAAAACTGAGTTCATTAGAATCTTCCTATTTTGAGCAACTAAAGCTATGCCATGTCAGAAACCGGTCCTGGCTGTGACAACCTCATCCTACGTGTATAAACCCCATTGGTCCAACACAGACCATTCAACCTGACCTATAAAAGCCACGGCACACACTCAGTGCAAAAAAAACACACAGACACACAGTAGCCATGGGCGCTAGGAGGAGAGGACCGGTTCAGCAAGAAACCACAGCTTCTGAGCCGACCCCAACCGCACCCGTAACAAATCCCAAACCCGTATCCGAAGACCCGCCGATCGCGCCACCAAAAGTTGTACCCATCCTCACAATTTCATTGTTTGTATTAGTCCCGTACTGCTTGGCGATTTTCTGTTACTATGATATCGAATATGAGCTCAAACGGTCAATTCTCATAAATGCAATCCTGAGCTTGTTTGGGTTCTTTTTGACCCAAAAGATGATCCCAGTTGCTTCAAAATATGTTTTGAGAAGGAATTTGTTTGGGTATGACATTAATAAGAAGGGTACACCTCAGGGAACTGTTAAAGTGTAAGTCTTTTACTTTTTTTGCTGGGGATTTTTGTTTCTGTGCTCTGCTCAAATGTGGTATTGATTTGTGTTTTAATACAAATTCATGGATATATTGGATTAGAAGGACTTTTTTGCAGAAAGAAATTGAGTTTAGTGGTGATTAGTTTGAGAAAGTCTGGGAATTGTGTTAAAGTTCTAATTTTTCGATTAAATATGGCTTAATTTTCTAATTCTTGGACTAAATATGGCTTAATTTTTCTGAAACTGGGTTTTTGTTTCATTGGTTCAGTTATTTATTGTGGTTGAAAAGTGCACATTGGCATCATATATTTTGTTTGCCATTTGTTATGTAGATGTATATTTGTTAGTATATATAAATAAATGGGGTGTATTAATATCTTTTTGAGCTGTTACTGATTACAATTCGCTTTAATGTTTTGCCAGGCCCGAGTCCTTGGGAATTGTTGTTGGGATTGTATTTCTAGTGTTGGCAATCTTATTTCAGTATTTTAATTTCACTGCAGATTCAAATGTAAGGATAGTTTCCGAATTGATTATTCTTGTGTGAATTTTAATTTTACGATAATCATGTTAAACTATTTAAGATTCGAATATCTTGTAGCATGCTGCAGTTTTATAACTTGAATTTTTGTTCTTTGTCTTGTATTTTGTTTTGTCTGAGCTCTTTTGAAACTTATTCATATTATACCTCAAAAGGCAACATTTTTCTATAAAATCCATTTAGATCGTTGTTAAACCAATGGCTTACAGAAAATTAGTGACTCAAGATGCAGCATGACAATTACTGGCCTTCAGTGTATAATTCATGGAGGATGGGTCTCCGAAAAAGTGAGGAAAATAAAATATTTAGTAAAAGAAACTTATTGCAATGATAATCAAGAAATCTGAACTTTCATATAGTTATGATGTTATTTATTTTTTGAGGTCATATGTGTATGAATCTAAATGAAATTGAAAGGAAAAATAAAATAAAAGGGATTTTGAACTTTGAAGGAACCTTACCACATGGTTAGGTTAGGGAATTGGAAAGGGAGAAATTTGCTTCTAATTATTTTTTCTACTTTCTCTCTGTCTAGAAGATTACTTTCTAGTTATTCCTTTCACTTTCTTTATATCTGGGTACTTTAAGCTTTTTGTTTGTCTCTTTGTTAAAGCTGATCCAATTGTCTGTTTAGTTATTGTTGTAATTCCTTTGGTTTACCTTTGATTCCTAGTACCCCACAACAATCAGGAATCTAACAAATTGTCATTTTAAATTGAAAGTGGCTTGTGGAGTACAACGCGGCACTAGCATCCATCTGCTTCATGATGCTGCTTGGATTTGTAGATGATGTCCTGGATATACCTTGGAGAGTGTGAGTTTTCGGTCATATTTTATAGCTTTTCTTGTTGGGAGGTTTTTTTTCCTTTTTTCCTTTTTATTTCACAAGCTTTACGATCTCCTATGCAATATCTCATGAATCCTTAGTTACTGAGATTTCATTTGACGGCAGGAAATTGCTATTGCCATCTGTTGCAGCCCTTCCACTATTGATGGCATATGCTGGGCATACAACCATCATTATACCAAAGCCTCTTGTTGAATATTTTGGAGAGAGTATTGATCTAGGTAACTTCTTTCTGTCTTATATGCGGTTCATCAAGCAGAATAACCAAATATATTTCTTGTATAATGAGCCCTGATTGTGTTACTTTATTCTCTTAAATAAGAAGTTATTGCTTAGGCGGTTAGGCCCATTCTTCAAGACATGATATATCATAGTTTTAGTTCTGTGACCGATATTGTTTCTGAATCCAAATTCTCACATGTATTGGATGTGGTCAGGATGGATTTACAAACTATACATGGGTCTGTTGGCTGTATTCTGCACTAATTCGATCAACATTCATGCTGGCATTAATGGCCTTGAAGTTGGGCAGACAGTTGTTATAGCATGTGCTGTAAGCATGTCCTTTTTCATTTAGCTGAATTTGACTTTATTTGACTGTCAATGGCATTTGAATTGGAACTACAACTGATGATGGTAATGGTAATAACAGATCCTGGGGCATAACATCATGCAAATTGGAAGTTCTACTGACCCTGAGTACAAACAAGCTCATGCATTCTCTATATATCTCGTTCAACCGTTGATTGCCACTTCATTGGCTTTGTTTTCTTATAACTGGTACCAGAAACTGCCATGTTTTAGCAAATGATGATTCTCGTTTTGCTATTTCTTATCCATATGGTTTATTTTGTTTAATGTATTTCAGGTACCCGTCTACTGTGTTTGTTGGTGACACATTTACATACTTTGCTGGAATGACTATGGCAGTCATCGGGATTTTGGGCCATTTTAGGTGCATAATCTTGTTATTGTTATTTAGTACCTGATTTTCCGAACATAAAGTTTCCTTTGTGGGAAGTAATTTTCCTAAAAGCTCAGGCTTTACTGCATTCTACAATTTTGTCTCTGTTGGATGATTAGCATGATTTTCAGGAAAATAAGGTTTGCTTACACAAAGATTTTGAAGATCAATTAAATGATAGGATATGCAAAAATTAGTATCATTATTGCAACTTACGGACACTGTTATAATCCTTTGATGGAAGCTCTTGATTTGAGTTCCATTATACCAACGAGTCACTCTTGATTTAGAATCAATTAGGATCAAGAAAAACACGAACCAGTTAGAGAGGGGATTATACCCTTATCTTCCTTATTATTTGCACTTGTGGTAGGTTTACAAGAAAATTTGAGTATCACATTTTTCTTTTGTTTCACATTTGTTCTGAGAGTTGGTGTGCTTAATCTCTTGACATCCTGACCTCTTCATTGACAATCTTCCTTCAAACTTATAAATTACATACCGAATGATAATTTCGTGATAATGTCATTCTATGCTTCTCTGAGATTTTGGGCATTGAGTTGCTGAAACCATGCCATTAAATGATCCCCTGCTTGGCTTTAGTTGTCATTTTAGTCACTGAAAGATATTGATTTAATCAGGATTTAAAAGCTATTTGGTCATGTTTTAACCATATATATGAATCAGGTAATAATTGATGAATGTAAGAAAGTTCATTTTTGAAGAAGAGGTCACAGCTGATTTTGTGATTCTTCTAACTATTTTGGCATGAATTATGATTAGTTGTGAGAAAGCAATGAGTCAACTGCAAAGTTATTATATTACCTCTGACATCGAGCTAAGCATGGTTGTTTTCTTTGAATAATTTGTTTTCACACATTTCCTTGGTTGACTTAAACATGCTATTATAAAGGTATTACTTAAGAAAATGCAGAGGGAACCTAATTGTGACATTTCAGCCCGTATGTTATTCCATTTTAAAATCTAATTGGGACTGGGAAATAAAAGATTATAAAAGCTTGAACTTGATTTCTTGTACTTCTGAAGTATGGAGAATGTTTCTTGATTGATGTAGTGGTGATAGTGTGAATTTGTTTTCTGTACCCACATAGATTCTGCTACACTAATGAGAAGAGTTGCCAAATTTGCTTGTATTTTTTTCTTTTTCGTTTCTTTTTTTTTCCGGGTACCAAAAATTTTACTTTTGCCTTAATCAAGCTAAAATTTTGGTTAGCCAATTTAAGTGTCAATTCTAATGTAACTATTATTTTTGAATTTCAAATCTATTTCAGTGAGACGCTTTTGATATTTTTCACTCCTCAAGTTTTAAACTTCTTGGCATCCCTCCCTCAGGTTTGCTCTCTCTCTCTCTCTACTGTATTTAAGTAGGTACTTGTATCTGATGAGTCTGATCTCCTTTTACTTTTTCTTAGCTGGCTGGTATTGTATTTTGTCCACGACATCGACTACCTAGGTACGCTACTATACTATCCCAGTGGGATTGGCTTTTGTGTTTTGGGAACTATCTTCTAAAATCAAGTTGGGTTGGTATAATCACCTTGCAGGTTCGACCCTCAAAGTGGCTTACTGACGGGGACGAAGGACGGAACACTTGTGAATATATTCTTAAGGCTGTTCGGCAGAAGATCAGAAAGGTCCCTCTGTATTCTGCTACTTGGTTTCCAGGTAATTATATTTGTTTTTCTTCTTTTCTCCGAATTGGAAACCAAACATTGTGCTTCAGTCTCTTCTTCCTTTATTAATTGTAGCTCCAAGGGTCTCAATGAGCTCCATGTTACATATTCTCCTAGCGAACTTCTAACTCAGTTGTCCTCAGTGGTTAAACGCCTTACATATTCTTTCTTGGCACCCTTTACCCTATTTATTATAAGAAGTGTAAAAAGGAAAAAGTTAGTGATGGGCTGTATTTAAAACTGCAAAAACTTGGTATTGAGCCACTAGATTCACATTTACAATCAACAACTAGCCAGGGAAAATTTTGTAGATTGCCATGTTTGTTCTAGACTTGAACGAAGTGCAATGTTTGCGAATTTGTTAAATCCTCGATCTTATGATTTTGTCATGTTTAAGAGAGCTGAATTTTGTTAAATCCTCGATCTTATGCGAATTTGTCATGTTTCAGTAATTAGTACGAGTGCAATGTTTGCCTATTAACAATTTGGTTTAGTAGCCCTGGAAAAAAGTTTATATTTTGCATTCAATGTTGTTTACTTGATTTTTTTTTTCCAATTTGCTACAGGTTATTTGTTGCTTCTTCTGTTTTTTCCTGAGATGGATCCTCACTGGCTGGTACAAATAAGCTGCTAGGCCAGGTGAACTTGTCTGTAAGAATCAACACTATCTTGCAAAAAGAAGGTGTAATTTCTCTATTTCACTCAAAAATCAAGCAACTTACACTACATCAAAGTACTTGTTGGAGACCCGAATGCCGACATGCTGATTGGTAGCTTTTGGTCCAATTGTCTGAAACGGGAAACAACTTACAGCTGAATTTCTATGTTACCCTGAGGATAGGAGAATTTTGTAACAGATTAAAGCTTTAGCAGCACGGATGTGTTTTACTTGTTCTTGACGTTTTTGTCCAATGGTTTAGGTTAGTTAAAACTTAAAACCTTGGGGTCTTGGAATGCAGTTTTTGTTGTGATCTACAGATGAAGTTGATTTAAATTAGATTTTGACAGATTGTATTTAGAGAGTAAATGAGACTAACATGTCATTTTTATGTAGTAGATGAAATATTATACCCTTGAAGCATATTTATCAAATTATTCATTTGTTATGAATTCGTTATATTAATTAACAACATTGGTTCCATTCCCTCTTTTGATCAGACTAGTTGGCAATTAGCGCGCCAGCGCGCTTAAATTATATGTTATTTCTCGTTATAATTTTAATTCAGTATAATAGATATAAGTAATATAATATTTGTTGCACAATACATGTACTAACATTTGCGGTTAATATTTTCACAAACCTACTCAGAACTTCACTCGCTATACATGTCTATACATATTTAAACATTTTCATAAGATACATGGTTGCCAATACTTGTAAACACTTATACATATATATATATATATCTATACACTATACGCACTTTCGTATATTTGCATATATTACACTTATTTTGACACTATAGGATTTGTACACATTTTGCACATAATGTGCACACTACGTGTATATATATATTATATACATTTTTACACATTATAAATAATTGCAAATTCTTCTTACATCTGCATACAGTACAATGTATATGTGTTACATACTACACATATTATACATACTTATACACACACTTATACATACTACGCATATATGTATATACTAAACATATTTTCATATATCGGCACGTATTTAATTATTTATCACACTATTTTTTTACTTATTTTTCACATATTTTCGACGCAGCATATTTTGCATATAATATTTACATTTGCACACACTTTAAACATTTGCACATTCTTCTTACATTTTAACGCATTTCATATGTGCACATATTTACACATACTTGTAGACACACTTATTCATAATGCACATATATTTATACACTAACATACTTCCACACATTTTACAGATATTTCTCACACATATTAACACGTGCTTCACACATTTTTACACACTATACATATTTATATATACTACACATAATTTCACACACTATATATTTTTACACGCTACATATATTAATACACACTACACACAATTTCACAAACTCGACATATTTATACATACGACACATATTTTCACATGCTATACATTTATGCACATTTTCCACAATATAAATATTTACACATAAATATTTACAAACAATATAAATATTTATAACAATGATTCCTGGGATAGGAGTAGCATTAGGGTACTGCTCTACGTCCCTATACAATTTTGAACCTGGGATATTTCCAAGCTTGCAAGTTGCTGGCCTGGCCACATACAAAAGTGCCCTGATTATAGCAAGGCCTACATGTAAAAATCAAAATTATTGATTAGTGATGACTAGGGGTGTAATCGAGCCGAGTCGAGCTCGAGTACACCCCTAGTCGAGTAGCTCGTTTTGAAAAAATACCCTACTCGAGCTCGATCGAGCTTCATTAATCGAGCTCGAACTTGATCTCGACTAAGAGCGATCAAGCTCACGAGTAGCTCGATCAAGCTCGAGCTCCAAATAGTAGCAAAAACTTCAAGGAGAGGGCATCGAAAATAATCGAGCTCGCGAGTATGTTCTTTAAGTTTTTATTTGATGGTTCTTTCTGCTCTTCTGATTTATGGAATTTTTTTCCAATAAAAATGTTACCTTTTTGTTTTGTTTTGTCCCCCCCATAAAAATCTTGTCTTTTTTCATGTTTATTTTGGTGCCCAGAAATGAATTAATTGTGCAAAAAAGGGGGCGGCAGCATAAAGATAAAAATCAATGGGATGAAACCCTAGCGAGAAAGTAGAGAGAGCATAGTAGAAAGAGAATGGAAGCGGTAGCAAAAACTTTTCGTCCTCGGGATAAGCAGAAAACATGTGAAGAGGCAGAAAGTGAGAAACCCTTAAAAAAAAGGAGAGGGCGTTTGCCAAGTAGGGAGACGTTCCCTTGAAGATCGCACATGATCGCAGCCTGGGCCACGTGCCATGGTCGTCCATCCCTTCGTGGTTATTACTTTATCTTAACAAAAGTTACACTTGGGGTTCCCTTCTAATGTTGGATGTCGAAAACTAATGCTGCCATTTTGATGGCCTAAAAAGCATAAACATTGGCAACAAATCAAACTACTACAATCAATATTTTTGCTAATTTTATCAAAGTTTAATAATTCAAGAACGCAATTGGTTTATAGTGTAGATAAAAAAGTTCAAAGTTCAAACTATTCTTTCGCCAACTATAATCTTTCTTCATTTCTTTGGTGTTCAGTTTCTGGGGTGAGAGGGAGTTGGAAGGCCGGAAGGGAATTCAGATGGTGTTTGGGTTAGTAGTGCCTTGGTTGCAGTAAGGGTTTCGGTATTCGTTCTCGGAAACATGGAAGGGCACTCGGCTTGTGGTTGGGTTAGTGTCTCGGAAACATGGAAGGGTATTCGTTCTCGTAAACATGAAACATCAGGAAAAAAGTGTTCATCTTGGATCTGTAGCTTAACCTGTATCAAAGAATTATTCTCTCGTCACCATGGATTACTGTTTCAGAGGCAACTATTTCAAGATACCTCTGTCATCCAATCATTTTGTTCTCATATTCATGCAAGCTGAGCCTATTGAAGCAAGAAGAACAAAAACAAAAAAATTATACACCGAAATCAAGGTTTCGTTCCTTCAAAGGTAAACCCGAACAAAACTAGCATTCTGCCATTGGTTTCTGTTACATGTAAGTTATACAAGGCAAGGACACCAAGGTTCTTGGAGTAGGACTGGAAGGCTTCAGTAAAATAGCCACTTAGAGAATCTGAACAGTTCCATACATGCAATGTGTTGTAAAGCATGCAACAGCTTGCAGCACAAGTTTTGCAAGTAGACAGCAGCAAGTCCTTGAACAATCTACATCCAAGCTGGAGACATTTTAATCAGTCGACATTCATTCTCTTATCTTCCTCGTCGACATTCATTCTCTTATCTTCCTCATCGCTTCTACCAGACCAAAGCTTAATTGTTCGATCATGCGAAACAGTTGCAATATATTGCCCATCTGCAAAGAATAACAATTATCACTCACTTCAACACGTAAGAAAACATGAAATATTTGAGATGGAAGAAAAAGTAAGAAGTAGCAGGAGTAAATACTCTCACAAATAGTCCTATCAAAAACTAAAATAATAAGAATACAGAAGGCAAAAAGAAGCCTAATAGATGTACCTCCTACTACATCCATTGATGTGACTTTAGCTTCATGCCCAGATAGTGTCCTGATAGGCTTAAAATCTCTTGACGACCACACCTAGTGATACAAATCAGAAAGTAAACATACATGCAAAGTAAAGTGTATAACAGCACACCAGATTCAAGAAAAACAGTTTTACAAGAGTATACCTTAGCTGTCATATCATATGAACAAGTAACCAAAAAGTATCCTTCTTGAGGTTCAAATTTCACTTGAGATATAAGATTTGAGTGAGCAGGTATTGTGTAAAGACATTTTCTCTTCCTCAAATCCCAAATTCGACAAGTATTATCTTCACCACCAGAAGCCAAATGATAGCCATTGGGGGAGAAACTGAGACCAAGAACCTGAAATCAAATCATAACACTTGTTACAATTAGCAAACAAGCACCCGATGATGTCAAGGCAGAGTTAATCTTACCGGCTTAACATGACCTTCAAGGGCAAGAATACTTCTCCCAGTCCTCAAGTCCCACGCTCGAACAAGCGCATCCAATCCACATGATGCCACCAAGGCACCATCACTCTGGAAAGATATTCCATAAACACTTCTACTGTGACCTTCTTGGAGAAGTAACTCTTCACCAGTTTCCACATGCCATAGCCTCCAAGTCTTGTCAAAGCTAGTTGTTCCCAAGTATCTTCCTGATGGATGGAATGCAATACGGGCAAGACGATCCAAATGACCTTGATATGTATTTAAAAGTGATCCTTCTTTGTTCCACAATCTCGCAGTTCTGTCAGCAGAAGCTGTTGCAACTTGGTCCCCTGTCGGAGAAAATGTAACGTCTGTAGCTCGTTCTGTGTGACCCTTTAAAGTTGCAACTCTATCTGCCTTAGGCATGCTCCATAACCTTGCAACTCCACTCAGAGAACTGGAAAGGAACGATAAAGGAAAGAGACAAGGAATAAACAGATCCTCTGAGTAAAAAGGAATTCACTGCCATAACAGCATTTATTAAGAAAATAAACAGTACAATCACCTATTTCAAGATAGAGACCCGTTCAAGAAAAGTGATTATATTGTACAAAAAAATGAAGCACAGAGAAGATGTCATGCATAGGCATCACGGGGAAAACTACAAAAGAATGGACTAATGACAGAAAAAACCACTAATGTAAATTAGAAGAAAAGAGATTATGCAAACTGAAACATAATCTTTAGTAGGACACTCTTGGAAAGATAACCATCAGAATACAAAAAATAAAATTGCACATAGCTGCATGCATGTGGATGTGGGTGTGCACAAGTATCTCATTTGCAGTAACACAAAATTAGAATATTAAAGCACATTAGCACACAAACCTAAGTCATCTTAACGACATATCATGGCTCTCAAAAGAACATTATTGAGAGTCTCATGAGGTAAATGTGCATTGGCTCCTTCGATTTTCTCACACATACTGGTCATTTTTTCCCCTAGATATATGTTCAGACTTAATAAATATCTTCTTTCATTGTGACGTTAATCCTCTTGTCTTGGCATAAGTTCATTATATATGTCTAGTACTTTGTCCTAAAATCACCAAGAGCAAATAGCATTGGTATTGTCCGCACATTTCACCAAAAAGTTAGATAGTAAAACCTGAATACTAGACATCCAACCTAAACAAACAAACAAAACCCATGCACAAGCATCCACTGGTACATTTAGGTGTACACACAGAGAGAAGAAGCATAACCAATCACATATAGCAGACAAAGAAAGAGAGTGTGTCTACCAGGTAGCAAGCATGTTTCCATCGTGTGAAAAGGAGCATCCTGAAAGTGGTCTATCATCTCCGATTTCACTGAAATCAAGGGCCAAGCTGCCTGCCTGCTTCAAAGCCCATTCTATCTCAGCATCCAAGTCTTCATCAGGATCATCTCTTCTTCTCTTTGCACGGTGAACACGCAAAGCTGCCTTTACAATTGAATACCTTGCCATATCCAATCGAGCCTCCAGAAGTGCACTTGACCCTTCAGTGAAGAAGGGATACTGAATATCTTCCTCAGGTCCCTCCGATGGTGCAGCAGAAGAACCAGTACCTTCATCCTCGTGAGCCTTCATCAGCCTCTCCAACTGCCCTTCAGCATCAAGCTGCACCATAAGGTCCCGCAACCGTTCTCGTCTTTCCATCTCCCGTTCCCCGAAAAAGGTAACAGGCTCACCAAGTCGGCGAAGACGTGTTCGAACTGACAAGTCATTGGTAGGCACAGCAAGAGCAGCAGCTCGTCGCCTCATCAGAAGCTCCTGCACTGCTTTCTCCTGCCGCTCCCTGATCAATCGGCTTTCCTCCGAAATCTCATATTCAGCAGAAGACCCTGCAGCACCACCTCGACTAGGCCCTGCTTCATCTCCATCAGAATCCGAATCAGTGGCCCCCGCCTCTCCATTTTGAGCCACCGGGGGTCTAAGTACAGGAGGACGAACAGGGATAGGTGCCAAAGGTCGAGGAATTGAAGCAGGAACTACAGGTATGGGCGCAATGCTAGGCACAAATGGAGGTGGGACGGCAGGTGGGACAGCAGTTGCAACTGGTACAAGAGATATTTCACCAATACCAGAAACCACAGTCCGATCATCCTCATTAACTACCCTTGAAACCTCTAAAACTGAAGTTGAAACTGAATTATCCTCATCTACCTCCATTCCTGACCAAAAGGGATACAACAAAATCAAAAAGCCAATTTAATGATTATAACTATTCCATCTACAAATAACTGCTCAGTATTAATTCTCTTTCTTCTTCATTCATATCACAAACAAAATCCACTAATAATGCCCATCAACATACAATTAACGATTGACAGCATTAGAAACCATTAAACCAAAACAGTGACTGAAGAAAACTTATCAAAGCGAACTATACATGCTGAATTGCAACACCATTTTCTCAATTTAAACTTCCAAACCAAAAAAAAAAATAAAATTGAAGAAATAAATAGCGACAGTAGCTCAGACGAACAAAATCAAAATACCAAAAACAGTAAAATTAGGCATGCAAAAAGGAACAAGGATTATTGCATCCAGAGAAAAATAAAATAAACAATTAGATGAAAAAAATTATACAAAAAAGAAAGTGAGATTGAGATGGAGATGGAGAAGCGTACCTAGGGTTTTAGCAGAGACGATTTCAGTTGGGTGTCGCAGGATGAGTAGAGCGCGAGTTTTCTTTTTGATTTTTTATTTATTTAAAGAGAAATAAAACAGAATTCAAAAATGTTTTAAATAGGCCAATTTCTTAATCATTCCAAGAAGGCCCAGAATTTAAAGGCTTTTTTATGATTTTAGTACAAGTTCAACAATTTCCCTATTATTGGGCCTTTCAGATTTTTCCTTGTTTTGCTTACTACATTGTTGTTGTTTTTTTTTTTTTTTTTTTGGTTAGGTTTTAGTGCTAAATTTCAAGTGAGTTTATCCTATTTATTGTATTGATATTTGTATTAATTTTTGTATAAAATGCACCGTAATATCCCATTTGATGTAAGGGTTCACTAATTATTTGATGGCATTTTAGTTAAACACACGTAACATGTATATATAAAATGAAACAGAAAATTCGAAACATTTAATATGTTTACATGTTAAGTGTATTAGTATACACAAATCATAATAAATGCTCTTCATAATTAAAAAATAAATAAATTTGTACCTTCTTTATTAATTTATCAACTAAGGGCTACCTTGTAATAAATTTGTCCCTAGTTTAATATAATGGTTCTAGTTTGGACTAAAACTATAATCATGAATTGAATTTGCACATACTTAAAAATATTTGTTACTTGGATTGAGTTACTACTATCTTTGACAAAGTTAGATTCCTATTTTGTTTTGTATAAAGTAGAAGAATGAGATCACATAAACAAATAACAATTTGAATTATGAATTGGCACTCCATACTCCCCCAATTTCAATTATGTTCAAAATTTCAGGGGAGAATATTTCCTAATGGTATGTCCCCAAAATTGTTACATATACAGCAGACTAACAAGCAGTTTAAAAAATACTATATACCCTACTTTCCAATGAATTGGCATCAGCCCTCCAACATTTCAAGAAACTGGTTTCTCCAAATTCCATGTCTGTCCACCATTGCCAGATGCATGGTAACTTAGAGGACCGCATAAGTTCGTCAAGTTCCAGCATTCTGTAGTTGAGTTTTCAGAAAGCAAAAGTAGCCTTCTTTCGGTCATTCCCGCTCCTCCATGCATAACTACCTTGTTGCTCATTGGTATAGAGCCTTGAAGTCCTGTAACTTGACATGAGTCTACCACCATGATTTTTCTTTCCATTGCTTACATCCCAGGTTCCCCAAGCTCCATAATTGTCAACACTTTTCAGATTTTTCGAGCCCATCTTTTGATTCTCAATGTGATTCCGGGAATTCTCCCAACTGTCTGGCCATCCAGTAGCTCTAGTGGTTCCTCCATCCACATTTGGAACACCTGCATTATTACCGAAATCTACCCATCCATTTTCTTTTGCAGTTCCTCTGCTCTTAGGTGCTTGCTCCCATGGATTATTGCAAGAAGAATCGTTGGCTTTCTTTATTTCCCCTTCACATTCACCCCAACCAGCAGATGAGAAACCTTGGTTGCAGAGAAGACTATCACCAAAAATTACAACTGGTTCGTTATTTTGAGTCATATCGGGAACCACAGATCCATACTCAAGGTCCAATAGCAGCTCAGAATCAACTGTTGAATCCCAATCAACTTCATCAATGTAAAGGTCTGGATCAGGCATTGATACGTCACAAGGAGAGCCATGCATTTTGGCCAAGAACCTTTTTTTGGCATTGCGGAATGCTTCTTCACCTTCAGAGTCATCCCACTTCAACACATTGTCATAAAGGTACACAAACTTCTTCATGTCCACTAATTTTTCCCAATCAAATGAACCAACAACTTTGCAGAAAGTTTTCTCCCATGATGGCACAGTAGGCAGCCAACTACCTGTAGAAAAACACGAATTAATTGTGGAAGCAAACTCACCAGAGAAAAATTTGAATAAACAAATTTAAAGCAGCGCATTGAACCAAGGGGTTGAGGGGGAGAGAAAATCCAGATTTGAATAGATAGGAAAAACACAAATGACAAACATAGATCAGGGCGAGATACGAAAAAATAACATATGAATCATAATCAATATGATTACAATTAAACTAAATTTCAACAGTATGTACAATAGTTGGAACCATCTGTGCTTACACCATAATATTTCAGAGGAGTTTTCCAAAACCTCTGTACTCACGATAGCCAAAATTTCATTTACCATCCGTACCATGGGAAGACATTCTCATTTATGATTTCCAACATAACATGCTTACACTGACCGAACTCAGAAGAGCAGACAGACATTCCCCAAATGCAATTTCGATCTGTTTTTTCTTAATTAATTACCAGAAAGCAAAAATACCAGTAATAATGCAACCAATGATAATGACTTCATGTTATCACCATCATACACACAGAATACATGTTTACCCGAATTTCACAGAATAAATTCACCATTCCTCCACATACCCACAAATTAAGAACTATGTAAAATCACCATCATACACACAGAATACATGTTTACCCGAATTTCACAGAATAAATTCACCATTCCTCCACATACCCACAAATTAAGAACTATGTAAAATCACCATACTTCATAAGGGGTGAAAAAATTTAAACTTGATACCCAACTCCTAACCCAATGCACCCAAGAGGCCAAGACCACGCAGGCAACCAAAAATTGCTAGATCCTTAAAAACTACAGACAATCACGCACACACATACAAAACCCCCTATTATTTTCTCCCATTTTCGGTGTTGGTGGGGCGGGGAGGTAAGAGGGGACCAGTCAACTTTCCTGAAACTATACATACTAACAAAAACCAAAAAATCAGTACCATTATACAGATATTACATCATCTTCAAGCTAAACTATCATGAATATTATAATCTAATAAGAAGCCAAAACTATTCCTCCCAACCCTTCCCCCAAAATTACTAAAAATAATTCAAATACTCTTCAGAAACTAACCCAGAATAACTCATCACAAATCAACAAATTGAATCATGAACAAACAAAAAACAGAGAGAACTTCAATTTCAAAATTAACACGAAATTGAAATTACAAAAAAAAAAAAAAAAAAAACCATACCACGAGGTGGCTTTTTGTTGAATGATCTCCTTCTTGAAACGTCTTGACTACAAAAAACATCACCGCTTTGCCCTCCTCTTCTATTCTCCATGATCATATCCCAAAACTCTAAACACAACAACAACAACAACAACAAAATCAGTTAAAACTAAAAAACCCCCAAAAAAAACACAAAAACCAAAAACGGATTCTGTAGATTTTGCTAAATGGGTTTTACCAGAAGCAGCAGAAAACTCCAAAAGGCAGTGAATAATGCACAGAACCAGAAAAACAGCAAAAGGGTTTTTTGTTTCGCTTCACAAACTTCAAGAAATAATAGTTCTTACAAATTTTCTAAAAGAAGGAAAAAAAAAATCTTTGTCAGAGAGAGAATACAGTAGAGCTTCAGATGGATGAATTTTATTAAGTATTTATACTATTGTTTGAGAAGAAGGGAAGATCAAAAGGAATTTCGAAAAAAAATGATCAATAAAAAGGAAACTTTATATTCAGAACACGTTTTGGAGCAGTGGCGTTGTTTTTAGGAAATTAAAAGAAAACAAAAGGAACATCATCAACACACAGTTTTGTTTTGTTTTTGTGGTTGTTTTTGTTTTTTTATTGTTTAGTCCCTGAATTTTTATGTTATTATAGAATGGTTCGATTCCTTTTTTTTATGATAAAGACGAGTAGTTACGGTAGTGCTATTGAAATGGAGGCGGTTTGTGTTTTGTAGACGCTCGTTCTTTGGCGCGTGGTTTTAAGCATTCAAATGGAAGGGTCAACCGGTCAATAATATAAGGCGGCTAGTTTTCTCTAATTATCACTTTGTTTGAGATTGAGCCCAATTGTCATTTTTTGAAATCATAGGTTGACCCCAAGTTCAAGTGATTATATATTTGTACAAGTCCCATGAATTTGTTTCATTGTTTGTGACGATTAAATGAAGGGTAAATTATCTCAATTTTTTTTGACTTGATGATTCATTTCGATTTTGTTTCAATTTTTAAAGGAATTTATTATCGTTTTTCTTATTCTAAGTCACAAATCTCTAATTTTAATGTTAATGTGATATGCGCACGCACATATTCAGCTATGTTAATTTTTTATACTCTTCTATTATTTGTAATATATATGTCAAATGGTTATTTAAATTAAATTTTAAATAAATTAAAAATAGACAAAAAAAATGATTAAAGCTTAAATAGTAATATTAGGGACGGAAATAAAATCCTTTAAAAATTGATGACAAAATCGAAATGAATTCTTAAATTAATAAGTTATTAAAATGATTAATAGCATCTGTCTTACCCATAATATTCTTTAGACTAACTTGTGTACAATGATGATCCAACTAAATCAAGGAATTGAAGGAAAAAAAAAATCCACCTTCAAATAAGATGGCCGTTGAATTTAATCAAAACTAAATATTGTAATCAACGAAACACTTATATTGTCTTTTGTGATTAGTTGGAATAATTCAATATGGCATATCAAGCTTTCAAATATTTTTGCTCCAATATAATAACCATTTTTTTTCTTTTTAATTAAAGAGGATCAATAATGGTACCCCATTTACTCCCTTGGTGACTCGAACCCGTGACCTATTGGTTCACATGTGAAGATGTAAACTAGTTGATCTACACTTCATTGTCATAATAACAAATTTATATAATAAAGTTGTTATATTAATAGTGTTTTCTTAAAATTAAACTCATTAATCTTGAGAGAAGTGTGTTAGATATTTTGGTCTAAAATTAGTTTTACCTCCAAGATTCTCAAACATTTGAGTATTTTTCCACAATCACTTTTTTTTAGCAAAATCAGTCACTTCAAAATTTTCATGTGTCCAAATGTCATATGGAATTGTCCTTGATTCTTCATACTTCATACCATATGAGTAATATATTCCAATTCTTTTAAACTGTTGACAATTTCAATCGTTGTCTCACGCATGGCTATAAATGATGCGACAAAGAAAGGTCTAATGTATTTTGCATTTTGGTACTCAAAGTTTGCAAGTAATTAATAACTATTTCTATTGAAAAAAAAAAAATGGTTGCAAATTTCTGTAATTATGAAGATCTATATCTAACAAATCAACAACAAATAATTCCAAAATCATGATTCATCATGTGATCAATGTTTCTTTACATTCTCAACAAGGTAACATGACAATCATTTTAGTAAATTAAATTAATGTATTTCAATGAAAAGCTATAAGACTTAATATACACAAAAATGATCAACAAGATAACATCTTTCATTAACATTAAATCATGGCAAGAAAGAGGACAGGCATACATACATGAAATAAACAAGATGAAATCATAAAACAGAAATTCAGAAGAATTGATATGAAAAATTAAACTATATATAAAGTACTAATTACCTTGTAGCACAGCATAATCATTGTAAGATTGATTCATTATGCTTGAAAAAGAAACAATAAAAACATTGGCACTTCATATTCACATTTCTTTGCATCTGATGATACCAAAGCCAAAGCATTTTGTGTAAAGATATGATGAGTTCTTTGATCTCAAGATTAGTTATTCAAGGAAACAGTTAAAATGGGGTACTGTAGTAATGGTTTCTCATGGAATTATTGACTATATCTTCAATGAAATTTTCAAGACTGATAAAATGACTCCCTATATATATATGTATATATACTATGCATTCTCTTTTACCCTTTTTAGAATTTTCTCATTACATTTATCTAAATATTATATTAATATGCTTATAATTATTAAAATTAGAATAACAATGATTTAACAAAAGTGTTATTAAACTATAAGCAAAGTTACAATTTAAGAAACTAAAAAGAGAAGGAAAATACAACGATTCGATAACAAAATAAAAACTTTCTTACTTCGTGAAGATTACGTACATTATTATCAGTATTAACTTTGAGCTCATTACATAACTAATTTCTTTAATCATCGAAGTTTTAAATTAAACTTGAGGGTAAATACTAAAAATTTCCATTGTGTCCCAAACCCTTTTTGAGTTATTGCACATAGACAGAAATAATTGATGTGCTAATCAAATGTCTATGTTACACCTAATTAATTAATTAAAGGTAGAACTATATATGTCTATATCAAAATTAGGACATATTTCATATTTCATTCCATTCCTAATGTAGTGTGGCAATTTATACTGAGCTGAATTTCTCTTAATAAAATTTCTTGGATATGTTAGGATGTGATGAGATATGAGGTTGTTCCTTGGTTTATTGTGGGGTTTAGTTGATTATTATTGATCTAAGAACTGGAGTTTTGTGTATACATTTAAAGCATTAGAATTTCAATGAAATTAGAGTAAACTTTAGGGACTAAATCTGAAAACTTATTTTATATTTTTCCAGAAACCTGACCTCACGCTCTGCATGGAATGCATCAGCGAACTCGACAAGTCATGACTAATGCTATCGTCATTATATTTGTTTGCTAGTTATTAAATTAAGTAAAAATTACAAAATCATCCCCAACATTTTCACAAAAAAAAAATAAAAATTATTTACTACTTAAATTTAGAATGGTAAAATTTCTTCGTTCATACTAAATATTATACAAAATTTATTCCTTCATCCAATTTTTTCAACAAAAATCATATAGGTGACCATCACTTGTGTATACTTTTCATGAAAGAAACAAATGGAATCAGATAAAAAAAAGTATTAATTTAGTGCATATTTTATTTTTAGGAGTTAGGATATTCTGTTTAAAATTTTCTCTATCTTATCATGTCTCATTTCTTAGTTAGGGTCTAATAATTGTAAAATGATTTTAGTGATATTTATACTTTTAGTCCATAGTTTTAGTTAAACTACGTCATTTTAGACATTGAACAGAATATGAAAAAAAGTATTAATTTAGTGCATATTTTTATTTTTAGGAGTTAGGATATTCTGTCCAAAATTTTCTCTATCTTATCATGTCTCATTTCTTAGTTAGGGTCTAATAATTGTAGAGTGATTTTAGTGATATTTATACTTTTAGTCCATAGTTTTAGTTAAACTACGTCATTTTGGACATTGAACAGAATATGACATAAATAATCCTGGACAGAGGATCTGATCTCTATTTTTAGTGTGTGTGATAAAATTGTATTATTTTAAATATAAGCAAAAAATTTAAAAGAAACTTTTGGCATTTTATCCATAAATAAAATGTGATAGAGAGTATAAATAAACCCTACTTATATATCAATTTATTGTGAATAAATTTTTAATTTATGAATAATAATAATAAAATGGTCTAAACCCTACTATTATTACTCATATCACAATAACAAGATAAACATAATTAATTCGGTGGTAAGATATTAAAGTGACATGTTTTGATAATTAAGAGATAATCATAGGTAGGTGGGAAGATATTAGAGTGGCATCCATGCTTTTTTAGAACTTATCCATGATAACCTAGGAGCACTTTTGTAACTTTTTCAATTTTTTTTATTAAAAATACAAGTAATGATAATATTAAAATATTCTAAAACGTGGCAATTTGTGAGGAATCAATTTCAAGACATGAATTAAACATGTGGGATATCTTTGACAAAATTAAAGTGTAATTAATATTCTAAAAAAAGAAAAGAAAACCAAAATTTGTTTGTCTACTAATCATAGTTAATTAAAGCATTATTTTAAGCACGGTTTAGTTAGATGTTAAAGAAATCAGTCATATCAGATACAACATTATTATTACCAATCACTGTCAAGAAATAAGGCAAAATATTATATATTTGTCCAACAGACAAAGGATTGTGTTTTAGATCCTTAGTAATGTCCTTTTGCTATTCATCATTTATGGTCAAGTACCATGTTTGCAAAATGCACTTTTACCCTTTTTTGTTTCTAACAAGTACACTTAACTCTACATGTTAATTATTTTATTATTATTATTTTTTACCCACACATACTTACATGTATAACATACGTCTCGAACTCTTAATTTGAGCATCGAGAGAGATCTAACCGAATAGCCCGTCCTAAATTTGAAAATTAAAGGAAAAGCATTGTGTTAAGCTAATAGCTAATGTAAAACTCCTTCATACTCATATGATTAGAGATCATATAAATAATCGTACAAAAACTAAGAAAAAGTGGAATGAAAAGATTTAAAAAAAATTGAAATTAAAAAATTAGAAAAAACTCGATCGAACTTAAATATAAATAAAAACATGTATATAAATAGAATTCTAGATATAATTCATATATCCTATTCTTTTTTAGAAAAAGTTAAAGTTTAGATTGTTTCATGTTCTCTTAAGCAAAATGAACTTTTGCAAAAGCACTCTTGTGTAGTGTCAAAAATTGCCCGCCCAATTCAATTTGCACTTTACCCTTAATCTTTTTTCTTCCATAGTAATCCCCCTAGCAAACTTTCCCCTCAATAAATATGCAAAAAAAGTTGGAAAAAAAAAATGAAATCAAGGGAGCGGCACATGAGCTGAAGTAGAAAAAATCACATAAGATGTGATGTGACAATAACAAAAATATTGTTAGATTATAGTTCATATTTTGTAGTTTTGTTCCTAAATTTTATATTTCTTGAAATTAATAATCACATAGTTCATTAGCATTAATTTGAAAGTTTTAACCACCTTTCAAAATCCAACCTGAATGGATATTCTGTTATATTTTCTATTTCAATTTGTAAATACACACTACATATTTAATGTTGATTCCTTATGTTCACTAATCACTTTAATAAAGTTTTAGTTAAATATATATAAGAACTTGGGCATAAAAATTAACACCAATTTCTGCTTGTACAATTTGGACATGATCAAAATTTGAAGATAAGAATCAAATCTTAATCTAAAATTTATGTCGCAAAATCATAGTAGTAAATTGTGAAATCCATCAACTTTTCTTGTTTTAGATTTCGAAATGACATTTTAACTTGATAAAAAACTCCAATAAATTTTTTTGAGTAAGGTCCATTGTCATGCAAAACTCAGTCCCATGCATCATAGTATTGATGATTTGACAAATTTTAATGAGTTGTAGCTAAATCCCATATATTGTTGTGGAGTTATCTTCTTTTATAAATAAGGATAAGGAGAAGCAAAGTGAAAAGAAGAACAAAATAAAATAAAGGCCAAAACTAAACGTGCGATAGCAAACAAAGAAAAGGAACAAGTGTGGGCACATGTGTAAAAACTGAAATTCAAAGCAAAGCATTTTGATATTTGATCCTTTGCATATTCCTCTTTATGGTCCTATTGTAGGGCATACGGACACTATTGCTTTATAATTGAGTTGACAAGAATATGCATAAGATGAATTAATTAACTTGATCATTAATGATTAAACCCCACCTAGGCCAACTCAAAGATACTTTTTCTCATTTGGGAGAGAGGGTTGGAGTCCTCCTTAAGAAAAGAAAAAAAGGAATTTCAAAAGCTATAAAATAATAATAATAATAATAATAATAATAATAATAATAATAATAATAATAGTCCTAGTGGAAAAGGGTTTTTTTAAAAAAAGTTTGAATAAGGACCAGATTAAGCATCAATAATTATTAGGTCCAATTGTAAGCATATATACTTCGTATGGTGAGAAGCAAATGAATGATTAGAAAAAAAAAAGATTATGGTTCACATTTCTTACAAATCTTTAAGATACAAATGTTTTTTATTTTGTTGTGAATTTGAGAGTGTTTCAGGATGAAATATTAACTATTAATAATTAAAAATATAGTGATATGATACAATTTAAATCACAAGCTGACGATCCTAACAATTATGATTAACAATTGTTGACAAATTCATTTTATTATATTATTAACTCGGAAATATAATCATATATGTAGTAAAATTTTAACTATTTAATGCACGGTATAGTGGTAACCAAATCTCAAAATGTTTAAGAAGATTGATTGTTTGAGAGTCCAAAAAAAATTGATTATTTCCTAAGAAAATATTACTTTGTTCATAGCCATCATAAACATTAGCTAAAACTGTGAGTGAACTCTAGTAAATAAGTTGGAAAAATGTGCAATAGCTAATAATAAATTCAGCTAATTAAGGGATGATTTTGTTAGATGATTTTATAGTTAAAAATCCTTTTTGTACTTATAATCTTTGGGGATAGAAATTTTATATTCTAATTCTTTTAATCTAGTTACATTTTGTAAAATTCAGTTCTTGACCACTTTCAACCAGTTGACTATTTTGTATATTTTCAGTTCTTGACCACTTTTAGCCAGTTGGCTACTTTGTATATTTTTTTCTTAATCGCTTTGGACTACAAAAAAAAAATAAAAAAATTAAGGGATCATGAAGTAGTAAATTATTTTTAGTGTGGAATTTTTCTTGTAAATTCTTGATTTCCACTACAAGTATTAAGTATAGCATGTCTCCCACAAGGGTGATTGATAGTTTGATACCCTACAATAGTACTGATATGGATTGGCAACATTATTTGCTCACATATCAATGCAACCATGCAACTTGGTAAAGGCTAAGAACCACACAAATAGTTTTCACACATTATCATCTCTTGATGTGTACAAGCACAAGCACCATATTTGATTGCTGAATAAAAACAAAGGAAAATGATAGAGCTAGAGAGTCCAAAACTCCAAATGCTGTATTCATCATCATCGACTGGATTAAAGCATGCATGGTTTGACACACATGAATGAATGTTTTTTTTGCTTTATATATATATTATGTTGAAAACCTTTGAAACTTAAGCCCTATACAAAATATGAAATGTATGCCTTCAATCTGAATTCAGCCACTTAGTTAATTAAGATTTGGTTTATTGTTGATATTGTTTGAGCCAAGAACATGCAATATTACTAGATATTGTTATATTAGAATATAGACAACAAATAGAAAAAAGGGTTCTATGCTAAAGAACAGCAGCTTGTCTTTTGTAGTGGTTCATTCAACAATTTCCCCCAAAAAATACATATAATGCAAAACCTTGGATAAGTACAAATTTGAGAACTTTTTAGCGTAAAGCATGAATAACACAAAGCACCTGAAGCAACCAATGTATATATATAGCAACTACGAACACGTAGTGGTTAGTTTGTCATCCTCCTCTAACGGCTGTGTGTGTGTGTGTGCGTGCGCGAGTTTAGTGAGAGAAGCATGCTAAGAATGGCAAACAAGAATTCTGTAAACAGCCCTTTAACTACTTTAACCTATAATTATGTTTTAGCAATCATATCAATCCAACTGATCATGCTGATCGTCAGTTCAGATGACTCTCAAGTGACAGTTAATTTACGGACCACATCAGGGGATTATCTCCGGGTACCTCAGGGTTCACCATTCAAGATTGCCCTTTTTGCGGATTTGCATTTTGGTGAGGATGCCTGGACTGATTGGGGGCCACAGCAAGATTTGAACTCCATTAAAGTCATGTCCACCGTTCTTGATCAAGAGCGCCCGGGTGAGGTGTAAGAATTTTCTTTTAACTTTCCTTTTCAATTCATAAAAATGTTGGGATTATCATTTCAATTATTCTTCATGGACTAGAATAACCCTTCTGTTCAAAATCCAATCTTTTTCTGATTAGGGATTGAAATTTCTAATAATATGCTCTAACGTTTTATTTTTGGTAAATATGTGTAATTGCAAATTTCATCTGAGGCAGGTTATCTATAGTCTTATCTTAGTTAATTTGATGGGAAATGTTGTGTGCATTTTTATCTTGTGTTGTTCCATATTGATTAATAATGTCGCATTGAGTACTGGTTGCTGTAGACGTAAAGAATTGGACAATTGTAGTGTAAAATAAGGTTTAAAACTTGTAAGTTATAACTGTTTCCTGTCATTTTCGCCTTCTCGATCAGTCAGATTGTCACGCCCCAATCCGACGTGGCACGGTCACACGCTTGGGATGACGTCGCCAAGTGTGCGAAGCCTCATTTCCAAATTAGATTTAATATCCCCAAGTCCTTTGATTGGACTTAACATTACATAATATTCAATAAAATCAATAATCTAGTATCCTTTAAATAAACATCACATTTGACCACTAACGTAAGATTTAAGCCTTGGAAAACAATCAAAATCTGAAAATTTCAAAGTTGCTGAAAAGTCTCTCCACGTCGCGACGTGGAGGCTTCTACGTCGCGACGTCGGTGCACATCGCGACGTGGAAGTGGTCGCACGTCGCGACGTGGGCAAAATTGATCACTGCCCAGTTTTCTTCTTCTGGACGTCGCGACGTCGAGGGTCGCATGTCGCGACGTGGGCGAAATTCATCACTGCCAACTTTTCACCCTCTGGACGTCGCGACGTCCAGCCTGCACGTCGCGACGTCGGGTCCTTTTCTCTTAAAAATCGATTTTTCATTCTATTTTCAAACCAAAATGCAATCTTAACACCAAACCAACTCCATAACACTTCCATATACTACAAACATTCATTTCACAATCCAAAACATTCATTAACGTTCCCAAAACTTCACAAATTTCATTATCAAAACCAAATCAAACATCATTCATCGTTATACCATATACATGCATTTCATCATTCACCATCCACAAACTTCAAGCTAAAATCAAAAGAAGGAACATCAAGATTCCTTTATAAACGATACTAATAAGACTTAATACTAACTCTAAGACCCACAAATTCTAGCATAATAACAACACACTTATACATAACCTCATTATTCTCATTCTAACAATACCAAAACTAACTCTTCAAGCCATAATACACACATTGTCTAAACATATTTACAATATCATCAAAATACAACTCTTCTCTTTCAAATCCCAAACCATCACATCTCCAAAACCTCGGAATCTGCAAAACAAATAACGACTTTGGTGGTATGAGCAAAACATTGCTCAGTAAGTGAGAATAACATTCTTTTATTGGATTGAGCAAGTTATACATTATATATATATTTTCACAAAAGATTTCAACACATGAAAACCACGTTTGAAAGCGTTCAAAATTCACACACACATATACATATAGCAAGTGGCACATTCACTTAACAAATAACGTTCACAAATACACATTGGGTATTTGTCATTAGCTCATGAACAATTCAAGAAACTTTCGGTACACTGGATCCAGTTCCTGACTTTTATAACCCGTCAGGGAGGCCAAATAACAAATGAATTCCTAGCTATAACCCCGCTAGGATGGGTCCTGAACAAATGAATTGGAACATGTTCCTACCAATTATTCCAAGAACATTCAAGAGCTCATAACACTTAAAAATTCATTTAAACATTCCATCAAACATCTTTACTTCACAAAATCCACTGCAATACATTCCATAATTATCAAAATCAAAATCTAAACAAGCTCAATCCATTTCCATATAATCAACATACAATTTCCTCAAAACAACATAAGTTCTCCAAAAGTATTTAAAATATAAAAGAGTGTTAAAACCACTTTCTTGTAGTCACAGGGAGTTCTTGCCCTTGATTCCAAGATTATACCACCAATCCAACCACTTTCCTATCATAATCAAAACTCAAACCTCTTAATACTCTTAAGATCAAAACAAAGATCTATCTATGATTTCAATCGGCTAAGAAGTTCCTTACCTTACTTAGATGGAAATTTGAGAGAGAATTTGTTGCCTTATCCCTTCAATCATCACTAGCCCCTTGCCCTATTTAAAAGAATGAAAGGAAGGAGAAGATAAATGAAAGAAATAAGAACTTGATGAAGAAATAGCCCCCAATTTGAAACGTAAGGGTTTTATACCACTTTTCTCAAAATTGCTATAAAGGTCCCTATAGTCTTACTTAATTATGAGATGACCCCCTTTTTGTTATTATTTGGTTCTTGGTATTACACATATTGTTTTGTTTGATGAGCAGAATTGCAGAAGTATATCACTATTTGATGCTAAGTAGTAAGTAAAGAAACTAAGCTAATTGGAGCTGGTCACTTTCTTTGAATTTAGCATATCTCTAGGCCAGTACTTGATTATAGGGCTTAAAACATTTGCTGCATTCAGTTATTAAGTTATCAATTCTAATGACATCTTTGTTGCATTGCTCAGATTCACGTTGCCATTTCTGCTTCTTGTGCTGCAACACTCTCAAGGGCTGTTTGTATTTTCTTGATTAATTAACTTAGTAATCATATCGAACAAAGTTTTTAAGCAAACGGTTAGAGTCAGATGGACTTGAAAGTCTCATGATTGTGTGATATTTTCTGGAGTTAGGTGAATCAGAAATTTATAATGGTGGAAATTTTTAGTTTTTGAATTATCTTAACTATACAAAATTAGTTCAAAGAGAAGTTCATGTGATCCTGTTTCTTGGTTTGGAGTAGGTAATCAATACACATTTATGCCATATAACACTTGCAAGACAATGGAAAATCATTTTATAGTCATTGCATATATATATATACACAAACATTTAAAAATTCTGACACACTAGCACTGTTTATAAGTTAAAAACAATTCCAAATTGTGCTTAATTCATAAAGAATGGTTCTTTGCAAAGGTCAAATATGCAGAATGAATTACTTGTGGAAGTTTTTACGATTCTGGAGAACATTCAGGAGAGTATTCCTTTGATTCCCTTGATTTTTAAATATAATGCAGACTTTGTGATCTATCTTGGAGATGTCATCACTGCCAACAATATCCCAATAGAGAATGCAAGCTTGTATTGGGATCAAGCAATCTCTCCAACAAGAAACCGAGGAATACCTTGGGCCACTGTCTTTGGAAACCATGATGATGCACCATTTGAGTGGCCTATAGAGTGGTTTTCATCCCCTGGAATTCCTCAGCACCGTTGTCCTGCAGCCAATGTTTCAGTTCCAGGTTATATATAGTACTGAATTTATACTATGAAATGAAAAGCCGGTGTGTGCTTGTCTGTGATCGATTCCCATAAATTCTATTGATCTTATACATAATTTCTCAAGTTCGTTTCAGTATCTTCGTTCGTAGTTTCCTGTTGTGTTGTTTAACTCTTTGATACACTGGCTGAGTGTATAACAAGAACACAATGCACATAATCTGATTACCTTACTCCTTTTCGCCATTTCTATCTAGGAATTGGATAAAAAGCTCCATTATAATTCACACAAGACAGATTGTATCAATCTGCTTGGGCTGAAGCCAAAAGTCAGTTTTATCTTGCATGTTGCACGCGACTAGGCTAATTCAAGCGTTTATGAATGAACTGCAGTTTTCTTGTAGAATCTGAATTTAACGAAGACTTAACGTTGTCAGTTGTAATTCATTTTGGTAGGCAAAGATCAGTGCAGCTTTAAGGGCACAACACGTTTAGGATTGGCGAAAAATGAGATCCAGCATAACCCTTTGTCATACTCTAAGAGTGGACCTGATAAACTATGGCCTAGTGTTTCCAACTATGTTCTTAAACTTTCATCATCAAGCAACCATGAATTGGCAGTTGCATTTATGTACTTCTTGGATTCTGGTGGTGGATCATATCCAGAGGTTTTATCTAGTGCTCAAACAGAATGGTTTCAGCAGATATCTCAAGATGTTAATCCCAACTCAAGGTATTAGAACATGGAATTCAATCTCTATCTTAATCAACTTCTATCCTTAATTCTTGTAACTGTTAATAATGAGTGATTTATGAGTCATAGGTCTGTTCATGCTATTTGTTGCAAAGGTAGAAATTGTAATTTAGAATTACATACTTAGGAAGAGTCATTTGGCAGAATGCATAGGGTGTTGGCATTCATGGCTTGAAAATCAAGTAAAGCTAATTTGGAAAAATTTTCAAAATTTGTTACTAATGGATGCATTAACAGGGTACCAGAGATAATATTTTGGCACATACCAAGTCAAGCATATAAGAAGGTTGCTCCCAAGCATTTCAAAGGCAAGTGTGTAGGTTCAATGTTTAAGGAGAGTGTTGCGGCACAAGAAGCAGAAATGGGTATCATGAAACTTCTTGAAGCAAGGCCTTCAATCAAGGTCAATAAAAATGAAGATTTTCTCATTCAATCTTAGTTCTTTTTTCTTGTTTCTGTTATTAGTTTGTAGCAGTGGCGGATCCAGAAATCATGGTTTTGGGGGGCAAAATTACAAAATAGAAGTTATATTTTAATTTTGGGGTGCAAAATTCTAATTTTCTTAAGGGTTCAATTGAATTTTTTAAAATCCGCACCCCCTGGATTCGCCTCTGGTTTGAAGTGTCCTAACTATTTGCTAATACGAAGATATGTACACTTCGGATTTTCTGTGACACTTCTTGTTTCATTTCCTACAACATTTTATATAAATGCACCACGTGTCTTTTCATTAATGCTAATGGTAATTATCAGTCATTTATATCTGTAATGAAAAACACGTGACACGTTTATATAAAATGTTACAGAAATTGAAATAGAAAGTATCACAGAAAATCCATTTGAAGATAAATGTCATTTGACTGTCTTTTTTTGAGCCAAGTGAATAAAATTGAACATTCATATGATTTGGAAACCAACAGTGCTTTTTCTGAACTTGAATCTTAGATGCATCTGATGCTAATTTGCATATAATACTTGCTAAATTACTCAAATCTTTTAATCATTTTTCTGGCTTCTCATTTTTATATGGACTCAAAGATTATTCATTTGCCAGAAGCAGAAGTAAAAATTTTATCTGCTCAGGACATTTTTGTTTTCATTAAGTTGTATTCTTCTGCATGGTGCAGGCTGTTTTTGTTGGCCATAACCATGGTTTGGACTGGTGCTGTCCATACAAGCAACTTTGGTTGTGCTATGCTCGCCATACTGGCTATGGGGGGTATGGAAATTGGCCTAGAGGAGCTAGAATGTTGGAGATAACTGAGAAACCATTTTCAATCAAGTCATGGATTAGGATGGAAGATGGTAAATCACACAGTGAAGTTGTGCTGAGCTCTTGATCATCTTCATCTTTCTTATCATCTTTGTTGGCTAGCTCTTAATGTTTATATCCAAATTGTTGCACTAGCATGTTAGTATTAATGTTGGTGTACAATTAACAAATTAACAAGAAAGGATAATAAATTTCAATTTTTTTGACACCGTTTATTAGAATGCGTGTTCACAATTGAAATGTATGTAAAAAAATTGTAAGGAAAATGTCAAAATCAACATGTTTTTTTTACTTTGTCATTTTTGACAAAAATACTTGCAACATTCAGTGGGATGCATGTTTACAATCATGGTGGGTGCAAAAAATGGTGTAAAAAAAAGTCAAAATCAACGACTTTTTGGATTTTACTATTTTTGGCTAAAATACATGTGTTATAACCCATGAAAAATAAAATTTTGTGAAAAATCTTAATTTCACTTTTTTGACACCGTTTATTAAAATGTATGTTCACAATTGAAATATATGTAAAAAATAGTAGGAAAAAAGCTAAAATCATTACATTTTTTTACTTTACCATTTTTGACAAAAATACATGTGTAAACCCATGAAAATTGGAGGTTTGGTGAAAATTTTAATTTTCACTTTTTTGGCAACATTCATTGGAATGCATGTTTATAATCATGATGGGTGCAAAAAATGGTACAAAAAAAGTCAAAATCAACGCGTTTTTAGATTTTGCTACTTTTTGCTGAAATACGTGTCTTATAACCCTTGAAAAATGAAAACTTTCTGAAAAATTAAAATTTTACTTTTTTTGACACCATTCATTATAATTTATATTCACAATTGAAATGTGTATAAAAAATAGTAGGGAAAAAGCCAAAACTAACACGTTTTTTTATTTTGCCATTTTTTTACAAAAATACATGTGTTATAACCCATAAAAAATAGAGGTTTGGTGAAAATTTTAATTTTAATTTTTTGTCAACATTCACAGAAATGCAAGTTTACAATTGTGGTGGGTGCAAAAAACGGTACAAAAGAGTCAAAATTAACGCATTTTTGAATTTTGCCATTTTTGGCTGAAATACATGTGTTATAATAGTAGGGAAAATGGAAATTTTATGAAAAATCTAAATTTCACTTTTTTGACACCATTCATTATAATGAATGTTAACAATCGAAATTGTGTAAAAAATAGTAGGGAAAAATCAAAATTAACACTTTTTTTTATTTTGTCATTTTTTATAAAAATACGTGAGTTATAACCTACGAAAAATAAAGGTTTGGTAAAAATTTTAGTTTTCGCCTTTTTTGGCAACATTCATTGAAATGCATGTTTACAATCATGGTAGGTGCAAAAAATGTTACAAAAAAGTCAAAATCAACGGGTTTTTAGATTTTGTTATTTTTGGCTGAAAAACATGTGTCATAACTACTGAAAAATGGAAATTTTGTGGAAAAAAAATATTTTAATTTTACTTTTTTGACATTTTTCATTAGAATACATGTTCACAATTGTAATGCATGTAGAAAATAGTAGAAAAAAGTAAAAATCAACACGTTTTTTTACTTTGCCATTTTTGATAAAAATACATGTGTATATAACCCATGAAAAATGAAGGTTTGGTGAATTTTTTTTTTATTTTTTTAGCAACATTCACTAGAATGCATGTTTACAAATGTGGTGGGTGCAAAAAAAGGTACAAAAAAAGTCAAAATCAGCATGTTTTTGAATTTTGCCATTTTTTGCTGAAATACGCGTGTTATAAACCATAAAAATGGAACTTTTCTAACAAATTCTAAATTTCACTTTTTTTGACACCATTCTTTAGAATGCATGATCACAATTAAAAGTTGTAAAATAGTAGGAAAAAAGCAAAAATCAACACGTTTTTTTACTTTGCCATTTTTGACAAAAATACTTGTGTTATAACCCATGAAAAATAGAGATTTGGTAAAAAATATTTTCACTTTTTTTGGCAACATTTATTGGAATGTATATTTACAATCATGGTGGGTGCAAATTATGTTAAAAAAAATCAAAATCAACGTAAATTTAAATTTTGGCTAAAATACGTGTGTTATAACCAATAAAAAATAAAAATTTTGGGAAAAAAATCTAAATTTTACTTTTTTGATATTATTCATTAGAATGCATGTTCACAATTAAAATTTGTGTAAAAAATAATAGGGAAAAAGCCAAAATCAACATGTTGTTTTACTTTGCCATTTTTGACAAAAATATGTGTGTTATAACCCGTGAAAAATAGAGGTTTGGTGAAATTTTTAATTTTTACTTTTTTTTAATAAAATTTGTGGGAATGCATGTTTACAATCGTGAGGAGTGTAAAAAATAGTAAAAAAAAAAATCAAAATCAACGCTTTTTTGAATTTTGCCATTTTTACTGAAATATCTGTGTTATAACCTATGAAAAATGATTTTTTTTTTATAAAAAAATCTAAATTTTACTTTTTTTACATCATTCATTACAGTGCATATTCACAATTAAAATGTGTGTAAAAAATAGTTGGAAAAAGAGAAAATCAACACGCTATTTTACTTTGCCATTTTTGGCAAAAATACGTATTTTATAGCCCATAAAAAATGGAGGTTTAGTGAAAATTTTAATTTTCACTTTTTTGGCAAAATTTACTGAAATACAAGTTTACAGTTGTGATATGTGCAAAAAATTGTACTAAAAAAAGTCAAAATTAACGCGTTTTTGAATTTTACCATTTTAACTGAAATACGTGTGTTATATAACCCATGAAAAATGATTTTTTTGAAAATTTAAATTTTAGTTTTTTTGGTACCGTTCATTATAATGAATGTTCGTAATTGAAATTGTGTAAAAAATAGTAGGAAAAAATCCAAAATTAACATGTTGTTTTACTTTACTATTTTTGACAAAAATACACGTGTTATAATCCCTAAAAAATAAAGGTTTAGTAAAAATTTTAATTTTCACTATTTTTTTTTTTGCAACATTCACTCGAATGCATGTTTACAATCTTGGTGGGTGCTAAAAATTGTACTCAATAGTCAAAATCAATGCATTTTTAGATATTGTCATTTTTGACTGAAATATGTGTGTTATAACCAATGAAAAATTGAAATTTTGTGAAAAAATAATCTAAATTTCACTTTTTTGACACTGTTCATTTGAATGCATGTTCAAAATTGAAATGGGTGTAAAAAATAGTACGAAAAAAGTAAAAATCAACACGTTTTTTTGTTTTGCCATTTTTGACAAAAATACGTTTGTTATAAACTATGAAAAATAAAGGTTTGGTTCAAATTTTCATTTTCATTTTTTTGGGAACATTCAATAGAATGCATGTTTACAATCCTAGTGGGTGCAAAAATTGATACAAAAAAAGTTAAAATCAATGTTTTTTTAATTTTGTCATTTTTGGCTGAAATACGTGTTTTATAACTCATGAAAAATGGAAATGTTCTGAAAAATCTAAATTTAACTTTTTTTTGACACCGTTCACTATAATGTGCTACTGATGTTAGGCCATTTTGCCACAATCAAATTCTTTTGGCTGCTGATGTTAGGCCAAAAATGTTTCTAAAAATGAATGGCTTTTAAATACAATAAGCCAATGGCTGCCGGTGTTAAGTCATTTTGCTTTCCATGATAGAAAAAAGGCATTTTTCTTCTGTCTAAAAGTTGATTGTACAACATGCTTACTCTATAACAGTTTTGTTCACTCACTCCTGGTTAAATGCAAGGTTATGACTAGGGAGCCATTTTGTCATGGTGATCATAAGTCTATGGTCAATATGCATATTATTAGCAACTTTTGGTGCGGTATGTATATTTGCTATAAACTTGTCAATCTTATCTGTAAAGGAGGAAGTATTCCTTATTTACATTTAACGCACAAGAATGATGGTTTTGTGATTAATTCTAATATTATCATTATTAACCTAAGGTTGGTGAGAGTACTGGCTTTTAATCACAAATTCATCCTTCGGATTTTGAAATTGATTGTAAAGGAGGAGTCCTCCTTATTTAAATTTTCCTTTTGTAATGATGGTATTAGGGTATATCCACCAACTCAAAAAACTATCAATAAAACTAGGAGTGGCGCCCACCCTCGAATGCGAGGTTATGCCAAATAAAAAACAAAAAAGACACCATTCACTATAATGAATGTTCGCAATTGAAATATGTGTAAAAAATTGTAGGGAAAAGACAAAATCAATAATTTTTTTACTTTACAAATTTTGACATAAATACGTCTGTTATAACCCATGAAAAAAGAAGGTTTTGTAAAATTTTTAATTTTTTCTTTCTTTGGCAACATTTATTGGAATGCATGTTTACAATCGTGGTGGGTGAAAAAAATAATACAAAAAAGTCAAAATTAACACGTTTGTAGATTTTGCCATTTTTGGCTGAAGAACGTTTGTTACCCTTAAAAATGGAAATTTTTTGAAAAATCTAAATTTCACTTTTTTTAAACCATTTATTATAATGAATGTCCGGAATAGAAATTGTGTAAAAAATACTAGATAAAAAATCAAAATTAACATGTTTTTTTTCTTGCAATTTTTACAAAATACTTATGTTATAACCCATAAAAAATAAAGGTTTGATAAAAATTTTAATTTTTACATTTTTGGCAATATTCCTTGGAATGCATGTTTACAATCTCAGTGGGTGTAAAAAATTGTACAAAAAATGTTAAAATTAACGCGTTTTTGAATTTTGTTATTTTTGGTTGAAATACGTGTGCTATAATCCATAAAAATGGAAATTTTATGAAAAAATCTAAATTTTTTTTGACAATGTTCATTAGAATGTATGTTCACAATTGAAATGTATGTAAAAATTGTAGGGAAAAGCAAAAATCAACATGTTTTTTACTTTGCAATTTTTGACAAAAATGTGTGTGTTCTAACCTATGAAAAATGGAGGTTTGGTGGAAATTTTAATTTTCACTTTTCTTGGCAACATTCACTAGAATGCATGTTCACAATTGTGGTGGGTGCAAAAATTGTACAAAGAAAGTAAAAACTAACGCGTTTTTATATTTTGCTATTTTTTTACTGAAATACGTATTTTATAACCCATGAAAAATGATTTTTTTTAAAAAAATCTAAATTTCACTTTTTGACACCATTTATTATAATGAATGTTTGCAATTGAAATATGTGTAAAAAATAGTAGAGAAAAAGCAAAAGTCAAAACATTTTTTTTACTTTACTGTTTTTGACAAAAATACGTGTGTTATAACCCATGAAAAGTGGAGGTTTGGTGAAAATTTTAATTTTCACTTGTTTTTTGCAACATTCACTGGAATGCATGTTTACAATCGTAAAAGATGCAAAAAATGGGACAAAAAATTCAAAATTAACGCGTTTTTAGATTTTGCGATTTTTGACTAAAATGCGTTTGTTATAACTCTTGAAAAATGGACATTTTTTGAAAAATCTAAATTTCATTTTTTTAATGCAATTCATTAGAATACATATTTATAATTGAAATGTGTATAAAAAATAGTAAAGAAAATACTAAAATTATCACGTTTTTTTGCTTTGCTATTTTTGACAAAAATACGTGTGTTATAACCCATGAAAAATGGAAGTTTGGTGAAAATTTTAATGTTTACTTTTTTTTGCATCATTCACTGGAATGCATGTTTATAATCGTGGGGATGCAAAAAATGGTATAAAAAAGTCAAAATCAATGCGTTTTTAGATTATGCGATTTTTGACTAAAATAAGTGTGTTATACCTGTTGAAAAATAGACATTTTTTGAAAAATCTAAATTTTATTTTTTAAAAACGTTCAATAGAATGCATATTTACAATTAAAATGTCTATAAATAATAGTAGGGAAAAAATTGAAATTATCACGTTTTTTTACTTTGCTAGTTTTTACAAAAAAAACGTGTTATAACTCATGAAAAATGGAGGTTTGGTGAAATTTTTTTTGCAACATTCATTGGAATGCACTTTACAAATGTGCAAGATGTAAAAAATGGTAAAAAAAGTCAAAATCAGTGGTTTTTAGATTTTGCAATTTTTGACTGAAATATGTGTGTTATATTCCTTCAAAATGGACATTTTTTGAAAAATTTAAATTTCATTTTTTTAAAAACGTTCGTTAGAATGAATATTTACAATTGAAATGTGTGTAAAAAATAGTAGAAAAAAAGTCAAAATCAACACGTTTGTTTACTATGCCGATTTTGATAAAATTATGCTTGCCATAAAAAATGGAGGTTTGGTGAAAGTTTTAATTTTCACTTTTGTTGGCAACATTCACTGGAATGCACATTTACAATTTTGGTTGTGCAAAAAATGATACAAAAAAAGTCAAAATCAACGCGTTTTTAGATTTTATCATTTTTTTACTGAAATACATGTGTTATAACCCTAGAAAAATGCAATTCTTTTGAAAAATCTAAATTTCACTTTTTTAAATACCGTTCATTACAATGCATATTCACAATTGAAATGTTCGTAAAAAATAGTAGGAAACAAGCCAAAATTATTACGTTGTTTTGCTTTGCCATTTTTAATATAACCCATGAAAAATTGAGGTTTGGTGAAAAATTTAAGTTTCACTTTTTTTTTGCAATATTCACTCTAATTGATGAGAATAAGCCCGTGTCCATGTCCGTGGTGTTAAAGTCAAATTGTCATCCTGAAAGTTTCTGTCACGTTTTGGTATTCTTGCTATAAATCTTTCGATATAACTCGAAATTGCATGATTCAAGAAGCCCTGGAACGATAAGAGATAGAGCTACAACTTTCGTGTTTTAAGTTTTTTCAAGATTTTGACGTTATCACCGTTGAAAATGCCTTGCAAAGTTGATGACGGGATTCTGGCCGAGTTTTCATCTCGAATTTCATGGACTACATTGAAGACCAAGATGACGTGCTTGGGCTTTGTCATTAATGGATCACGCCATTGTTTAATCTTTAGGATTTATTTTGTTGTTAATAATTAAGTCCATTAAACATTTAATTATGGGCTTAAGTCTTTGTGTTATTAATTATGGGCTAAGTAAATTACTTGATCCAATTATCTTGTATGATAATGGCAAGTAAAACAAATCCTTTTTGTACAAGGATTTGGTAGTTAGTTGTAGTTTCCTTTTCCAATTTGGAAAGTTGATTAGTTTACAACTTGGATTAGTTAGTTAGCTAAAGTCCATTGAATGTTAATTAATGGGCTTATTTACTTTTTAAGTTAAGTAGTTATTGTTATTCGTTTAGGAAAGTAGTTCCCTAAATTATAGGTTACTATTCACGTCACTATTCACGTGAATAGTACTGGTTAGTTTGTTAGTTAAGTTAGCAATCAATCCCACATTGGAATTGATCTAGGTTTTTGGCCAAAGTATTTCCTATATAAAGGAAAGGCCTTGTAACGTTTTTACACAAGAAGTTGGTGAATAAAATTGAGTTTTTAGCTTTGCTAAAATTCGTGAATTAACTCCTTGAGTTGTTCAAAGCCTTGAAGAGTTATTTAACTGTTCATTGTAGTTAATCCCCTTTAGCGTGACCTATAGGAGATTACACCAATTGTTCTTTATTTAAAGAGCAGGCCTAATTAACTTGTTTAACTGATTGAATTTTCATAGGTTAAATTAAGTTCATTAGTAATAAAACGTGAAGTTTTGATTTACTCAATTCTTGGCGGTTTTCCTTTGAATTCCTTCCGCCCAAAATTCTATTTTGTTGTGTTTGTTCTAACGTTTTTGTGCAGCAACGATCCGAAGGTTGTGGATTTCGTGTGGTCAAGGACATTCGCATCAATTGGTATCAGAGCACAAGTTGTTGCCCAAGAAAATTCAGGTTAATCCGTTCTAATCTTTCCGCGAAAATTCTGTTTTGTTCGTGTCTTTTCTGCCCGTATTTTTGCGTCTATTTTCTGCAGTTTTTCGTCCATCTTTCTTGCTGTTATTTGGTGTCCTTCTTGCTGTTCTAGGTCGTCATTATCTAGTCTCTAAATTTCGTCAAAATTGCATGAACATTGCATACTCAAATCTGCCCGAAATTGTGTCTCTTGCGTTTTGTGTTTTTTGTGATCTTTTTGTGTTGTTTCTTGTTGCGTTTTCTTGCTGTTCTTCGTGTCTAAATTCTGCACTCTTTTGTCATAATCATAGTGTAGGATTCTTGAAGTTTTCTTTGCTGTTTTCACGTCATAACATTGTTAGGGTTTCGTGTGTCAAACTAGGGTTTCATAACTAGGGTTTCTAGGTCAAGTTTTCATAACTTTCTTGATTCTTATCCGTTTCTTGATTTTCTTTTTGCGTTTGATTCTTTATCTTGTCCACCATATATTGAGTTTTGATCAAACTTTTACTCCACTCGAAAAAGATAAGTTCTTGATAACTTTCTTGAACTTCTTGATTTTCTTGAAAACTCAAAGTGGTCAAAATTGAATTCTTGAGTTGGATTCTTGATCTTTGTCTTGAATCTTGATATTCTTGTTAAAGTGGCACATCCGAATTCATTGTCCTTGGTGAGTTAATAAAGTTTGAAGTTTTTAAGGTTGTTAAGACAAGAAGACAAAACATTCTTAAACCTAAATCCTAGGTTGTTGTCTTCAAACCTTAATTTTTGTGGTGTTTAAGGTTCTTGTCCGAACCTAGTATTTTGATTGGTCCAAGGTTTATGTTCAAACCTTAAAAGTGTAATTTTGTCTTATATTGTCCGAACAAAAAAAAAAAAAAAAAAAAAAAAGAGTCACGGTCAAAAAAAAAAAAAAAAAGTGACCGAATAAAAAAAAATAAAAAAAAAAAAGAGAAAAGAACAAAAAAATATATAAATTCGGACTTCAATTTATTTTATTGTTATTATTTTCTGTTATTTAATTATTTAATTTATTTTTGAAAAGAACACATTGTTCTTAACTTGTTTCTTGAAAACCACCTTGGATTAAAAGTGCCATAACTTTTTCAATACAACTCGGAATTAGTTGATTCAAAAACCAATCTCTTTGTTTTGAAATCTAGTTTCTGAATTTCTTAGTTTCTGGTGGTAAATCAAATTATAACTTTCACGTGTTCTAAACACTCTTGACGTGATTTCTTGTTACATCTCTTGATTTGATTTGTGAAAATTTGTGTGTGGAACTTGCTGATTGAGATCTTGCTATTAAAGTAATTGAACTTTGGTGAATCTTAATAACCCCACATATTCATTAATTGAGAGTAGTAGCTAGGTTAAACAAGAGAGAACACTACCCAAAAAGAGAGGAGAGTACCTACTACCCCAAAGTGAGGAACCCGTGAGGATCATATACATATTCTTGCGCTTTTTTCTTCACTAACTTGCAGGTACAAATGGAGGACGAACAAAGTAAGTCCCAAACCGAACAACAACAAAAGAGGACCGATCCGTCACTTGCCCAAATTTTGCAAGATATCAACCTTCGCCTTCAATTCTTAGAGTCGGTAACACCACCTCCAAAATCAAAGAAATCCCGAAAACTAGAGTCCCAAGAAGATAGTGAATCTAGTGAGGAAAAAGAGGAGAAATACTCGAGCTCTTCTAAAGGTGATAAGTCTAAAGTTTCCATTGAATCTGTTAAACTCACCATCTCTACCTTTCATGGCAAATCAGATCCCGAAGCTTTCTTTGATTGGGTTCGAGATTTGGAGCACTATTTTGAAGGTAATGATGTCCCCGAGAAAAGGCAATATCGAATTGCTTTTATGCATCTTAAAGACTATGCTAGTCTTTGGTGGGATCAAGTTGTTCGTTCTAGGAGACAAGATGGTGAAAGGCCAGTTAAGACTTGGAATCAAATGAAGGCAATCATGAGAAAGAAGTATATTCCTTCACACTTTAATAGAGAGCTCAACCGAAAATTGCATACTCTTGTGCAAGGTAGCCGAACAGTTGAAGATTACTATCATGAGATGGAATCTTTGATGATTAAAGCCAATATTCAAGAAGACCCCGACACAACCATTGAGAGATTTCTTAGAGGTATGAATCCCGAATTGGCTTATCAAGTTGATCTTCAAAGTTACATTGATATTAATGAACTTGTTCACAAAGCTATCAAAATTGAGAAGCATATGAAGGGTAAAGGGCGAAATTTTCAACAACCATTGCCGCCTTGGAGGAGAGATCAAAAGCCGACTTTTACACCTCCACCAAAACCGAAAGTTTTCAACCAAAATCAGCCTTCATACACTTCAAGTAATGCTCCCAAAACAGTCCGCAACCTTGCTGAATCTTCAACTAAGGTGACGCCTAAACCAAATGAAAGATTGAGTGACATTAGATGTTACAAGTGTCAAGGTTATGGCCATTATCAAAGTGACTGCCCAACCAAAAAGTTGATGATAATTCGTGATAGTGGAGAGGTTGAAAGTGATGAAGAATGTGCCGACATGCCACCACTTGAAGAGAAGTACCAAAGTGATGAAGATAGTGAAGATCTTATTTACAATGTTGGTGATTTCTCATTGGTTACTCGCCGAGTCTTGAATGCACAACCACGAGTTGAAGATGATTTGTCTCAAAGGGAAAACATCTTTCACGCTAGATGCATGGTTCAAGGTAAGACTTGTAGCTTGATTATTGATAGTGGAAGTTGTACCAATGTGGCAAGCACATTAATTGTTAAGAAGCTTAACTTGACTTGCATGAAACATCCAAATCCATATAAGCTTCAATGGCTTAATAACACTGCCGAGAGTAAGGTGACTAAACAAGTTAAAATTTCTATGTCCATTGGAAAGTATGTTGATGATATTATTTGTGATGTTGTACCAATGGAAGCTAGTCACATATTACTTGGTCGTCCATGGCAATTTGACCGAGATGTTACATATCATGCAAGGAAGAATTATTATTCTTTTGATTATCATGGCCGAAAGTACAATCTAAGGGCTTTGAGTCCGAGCCAAGCTTTTGAAGATCAATCAAGGATTGTGCAATCTTGCCGTGAAATGGAAGCAAAAGAGAAGAAAGTTCAAGGGAAAAGTAATGTAATAGCTAGCTCAACCTGTAATAGTGTAGGCCGAGATAAAGATTCTTTGTCTTCTTCTAGCATAGGCCGAGAGTTAGTTGTTAAGCAACCTTGTTATTTTACTTCTTCTAGCGAGATTGAGAGAGGAATACTAGATAGGCAATCAATGTACTTACTTGATGATAGTGATCACCATTTGAATTGTTTGCTGCCTAGTTCCTTTGTTTTGCAGGTTTTTGGAGTTCCTAGACATCTAATGGAGTTAGAAACAACTCATTATCGAATGAAAGGAATCCAATCTGCCTTAGCTTGTTTTTCACAAGGTAAGCAAGGTAAGTTAGGTAAGTATGAAAGCTTATTGGTTGATTTCAATGGTTTTAAAGTAAAGAACTTTGTTAACGTCAATGCTATTGATTTTCAAAGTTTGATTTCTATTTTGAATCAATTTCAATGTCTTTCACACACCTTTGAAACATTAGTTCGAAATTCTTTAACATGTGCATTAAAATCCGATGGTTTGTGTTTTGGTAAGCAAATTCTTTCACATAATTCTTCAATTATGAAATCACATTATTTTGTATTGAATGGATTTATGTATAGTTTCTTCACATGTTATGTTGCTTTTCTAATACATGAACTATATTTTGAGTTTAATCTTTATAATTTCGAACTGCCCAAAATCCTTGTGTACAAAAGTGTTGATTATAATTGCTGGAATAACCTTCAATTTGATTCTTTGGTTCGTGACTTTATTCAAAGCTATCAAGATCAACGAGGTAATTTAATAGTTCAACACTTGTTTGGTAAGTTATCTCAGTTCTTAATTTCTTTTCAATTCCACAAGGTAAAATATTGTGTTACCATCTATTTATTAGATTGTTTACATTCTGTTTTTATTCTTTGGGATTGTATTTTTATATTTGATATCTTTAACATGTTTTTAAAGGTATTAATACGTTCATGTGATTTACACTTTGTCAAGGATGCATATATGTTTTCTTGTTATGAATTTTCGTGTCTTTGTGATTCTATTCATATATGTTTACATCCTTTGCTTAAATTACATGTTAATAACGTAAATAATGTGTTCATGAATGTTGTTACTGAATTCATATTGATTAGTTCTTTAATTAAGAACATACGATTTTCTGATTTGCATAAACTATATGATAGTTATTTGCATAATTGTTTTGAATTCATTGACTTCAACATTATGACTCATGCAAAATTTGTTACGACTAATCATGTTATATGTATTTCGATTTTGCATACATATTCTGCCCGTTCTATTCTTTTGGTGAAAGGAAATTATTCTACGAATTGTTTTAGATTATTGTGCTTTCTTTTACCTTATACATTTGTCTTGTTTTGGCAGGATATAACTTCTTGTTGCTCGAGATGTGCATCTTCCCAATTTTATTTGGCTCGAGTTTGCATTGAGTTCATCATATTGGTGTTTGATCCAGGAACTCAAATTCAAGATTCGAGGACGAATCCTTTCGAGGAGGGAGGGAATGATGAGAATAAGCCCGTGTCCATGTCCGTGGTGTTAAAGTCAAATTGTCATCCTGAAAGTTTCTGTCACGTTTTGGTATTCTTGCTATAAATCTTTCGATATAACTCGAAATTGCATGATTCAAGAAGCCCTGGAACGATAAGAGATAGAGCTACAACTTTCGTGTTTTAAGTTTTTCAAGATTTTGACGTTATCACCGTTGAAAATGCCTTGCAAAGTTGATGACGGGATTCTGGCCGAGTTTTCATCTCGAATTTCATGGACTACATTGAAGACCAAGATGGCGTGCTTGGGCTTTGTCATTAATGGATCACGCCATTGTTTAATCTTTAGGATTTATTTTGTTGTTAATAATTAAGTCCATTAAACATTTAATTATGGGCTTAAGTCTTTGTGTTATTAATTATGGGCTAAGTAAATTACTTGATCCAATTATCTTGTATGATAATGGCAAGTAAAACAAATCCTTTTTGTACAAGGATTTGGTAGTTAGTTGTAGTTTCCTTTTCCAATTTGGAAAGTTGATTAGTTTACAACTTGGATTAGTTAGTTAGCTAAAGTCCATTGAATGTTAATTAATGGGCTTATTTACTTTTTAAGTTAAGTAGTTATTGTTATTCGTTTAGGAAAGTAGTTCCCTAAATTATAGGTTACTATTCACGTCACTATTCACGTGAATAGTACTGGTTAGTTTGTTAGTTAAGTTAGCAATCAATCCCACATTGGAATTGATCTAGGTTTTTGGCCAAAGTATTTCCTATATAAAGGAAAGGCCTTGTAACGTTTTTACACAAGAAGTTGGTGAATAAAATTGAGTTTTTAGCTTTGCTAAAATTCGTGAATTAACTCCTTGAGTTGTTCAAAGCCTTGAAGAGTTATTTAACTGTTCATTGTAGTTAATCCCCTTTAGCGTGACCTATAGGAGATTACACCAATTGTTCTTTATTTAAAGAGCAGGCCTAATTAACTTGTTTAACTGATTGAATTTTCATAGGTTAAATTAAGTTCATTAGTAATAAAACGTGAAGTTTTGATTTACTCAATTCTTGGCGTTTTTCCTTTGATTTCGTTCCATCCAATTTTGTGTTCTTGTTGTGGATTATCTTGGTAAGAGCAACACGGTCCTATAGCTTGTGTGGGAGATTCGAATTTGATCCAGGAGTTGGAGCCTCGGTCATACAACATTCGCATCACTAATGCATGCTTACAATCGTTGTAGATGCAAAAAATGATACAAAAAACTCAAAATCAACGCGTTTTTAGTTTTTTGACTGAAATACGTGTGTTATACCCTTGAAAAATGGATATTTTTTGAAAAATCAAATTTTTATTTTTTTAATACCGTTGATTAGAATGCATATTTACAATTGAAATGTGTGTAAAAAATAGTAGAAAAAAAGTCAAAATCAACACATTTTTTTACTTTGCCATTTTTGACAAAAATATGTGTGTCAAAATCAAAAATTTTAATTTTCAGTTTTTTTGCAACATTTATTAGAATGTATATTTACAATTGTGGTTGGCGCAAAAAATAGTAGAAAAAAAGTCAAAATCAACCCAATTTTAGATTTTGCCATTTTGACTGAAATATATGTGTTATAACCCTTGAAGAATGCAATTGTTTTTGAAAAATCTAAATTTCTCTTTTTTAAAACCATTTATTAGAATGCATATTAACAATTGAAATGCATGTAAAAATAGTAGGAAAAAAGATAAAATTATCACTTTTTTTGCTTTGCTATTTTGGGTTAATTACCGATAACCCCCATGTGGTTTTCCGATTTTTCGTATAACCCCCATGTGTTTTCAAAATATACCAACAAGTCCCACGTGTTTTGGTTTCGAATGTAAAGTAGATGGAAAGTAAGTCCCCTAACGGAGATTGAGTTACACGCGTGTACTTCTGCAAGTGTGATTGTTCCAAACTTATTAAGTGGTCCTGCAATTCCCAAAGTACCCTCTCTTTGACCTACTGAATTCTTCTTCCTTATTAAAACTTCTTCTTCCTCAATAGATCCCAGTCTCCAGTCGAATACATCGAGCTTTAGTTTCTTGTTTCTTCTTTTTTTTTCCCTTACGTTTTTCGCTTGTCATGAACTTAAAACTTGTTTATTAGTTGCTGAATTTGTTTTTGGTTTCTGGGTTATCTTTGTATTGCTTCATACTACTGTGGCTTCAAGAGTTTTGAATTGCTTCTTTTGCCATTAATTTCACCAAAGGAGATTGGATTATGGAATCTCCTTCAGTAGTTGTCAACTTTGAAAAATCCCTCATAGTTCCAAGTGTTCAAGAACTCGTAAAAGGGCGCATCTCAAAGATCCCATCAAGGTATGTGCAAAATAACCAAGAATCCCACATGGCTTCTCATGAAAATTTGCTTCCAACAGTGCCAATCATAGATGTGCAAAGATTGGTTTTTGATCCAAATTCCATGGATTCTGAACTGGAGAAGCTGCACTTAGCTTGTAAAGAATGAGGCTTTTTCCAGATTTTCAGCAATGGCGTGTATCGGAGTATTGAACACAGAGAAGCTGTAAATTCCGACAAAGAGAGGCTATCTGTTGCAGTGTTTCATAGCTCTAACCTAGATTCAGAACTGGCCCTTGCTCATAGCCATATCGGAAGGGATAATCCAGCAATTTTTCGTAGTGTCCCTGTCGAAAAGTTCTTCAAAGACTTTTTCGCATCAAAGCTCAATGGTAAAGCACACCTTGACTTTATGAAGATACAAGCAGAAGAACATGAATTTGGTAGTAAACAGTAAAGCATATAGGCTTAAACACCTGACTTGGAGGCGATATGTTCATCTCAAGAGGTCACTAATGTCTCTTGCAGAATAAACTCTGTACCTCATTGTATCATTTAGAGTATGTTTCAATTGATAATTTCCTGCTCTAAAAAGAAAAAAAAAATTCACCAAAGATTGAAGTGAAAAAAGTGATGGAGAAAACTGATGGAGTTTAATCTCAACTTTCTTAAAAACATATTTTACAAGATTCGGTATAAAGCCCTTCTCAGCCAAGGTGGTGGCGGTGGAGGTGGTGGTGGAGGAGGAGGAGGTAGAGGGGTGGTGGTTCTGGAACCTAAAAAAACAAAAAGAGGAAGTAAAAACGATTGAGGAAGAGAAAAGAAATTTTTAAATTACTTTTGACCTCAAAACTTTAATAATTTTAACTATGACCCAAAAACTTTAGTAATTTTTTGATTAAATGCTTTGAATTGAAAAAGTTGGGAGGGTATTATTGGAAATTTTAACGGTGCCGTTAGTGCACTCATTTTCCATCCACTTTACAATCAAAACTGAAACACATGGGGGTTGTTGGTATATTTTGAACAACAATTCTTTTCTAAATTAGTTAATTTGTAATGAGTCACACCAATTCAATTTATAATTAAAAAAATTAAACAAAAGGAATTAAATAACTAAATCAACAAATAGAAAAATACGAGAATTAATTAACTTAAAGGAAAAAATCCGGCATACAAGTAATTCCACACTAATCAATTCTTCGTTGCTTATAGACGTAAAGATAACAATTTCATATTAATCAATTAGTTAAAAGCTACTGAGAATCAGTTCCGACATAGCCTAATTCTTTCTTAATTATTCGACAAGTATCTGTTTAATCAATAATTTTCCTATTCATAACACAACCCGACTGAAATCAGCCAACACCTGATTTAAAGCATTAAGACTTAGAAAAACCTAACTCTAACAAATCATAATTATGATCAGCATGTCACAATTTATTAACCGATTATTCCCATCTACTGAGGCAATAGCTTCGCCACTAATTAATCTTATCTACTAAATCCAGTGACTTAACAAGGGATTAATTGGCTCTATCTAAATCAATTAAAGGTGATCAAGCTTTAATTAATCTAGATAATAAACATTAGGCTTAGAGAACTTTCGGAATTAAATATGAAATAGTTTAAATAGAACATTCATCGATTAGTGCTTCCTTACTTATTACCAGAAAAGTAACTACTCACTACACATAACTAAAAACAATCAAAGATTTGAAAATAATAAAACTGAATTAATAAAATCAAATCGAGTCGATCGTCATTTGGGCAAACGACGGTGCGTTTGTTCCTGCTATAAAAAACTGGAATACTGCAAACTGCAGAAAACTACTAAAGCGAGAGCTGCCAGCGTCCTAACCCTAAAATTAATATGTTCCCTTATATAGGAGGGAAAATAACTATTTCCTAAATCAACTAAAAAGCATGAATCCTTCTTGTTTCAAAATTCTAATTGCCACATGCGGCTTTAACTCTAACATACAAGCTAGTTTCCTAATTCTATTCCTCCACCAATTTGGTGATCGCAAAGAGTCCTTAAACGGCCATAATTCTTCACAAATCCATCTTCCTCCCTTGCCATGCTCCATTCTTGGAATCTTCCAAAACCTGACATAATTAATACCATTAAGCTCATATTCTACCCTTTAAGCACATAAAAGGATATACAACAAAACACATATTTTGTACTCATCAAACAACATTCACTATAATGCATGTTTATAATCGTGGTGAGTGCAAAACATGTAACAAAAAAATCAAAATTAACGCATGCATTTTTGGATTTTACCATTTTTTTACTAAAATACGTGTTTTATAACCCTTGAAAAATGCAATTTTTTTTGAAAATTTTAAATTTCACTTTTTTTAACGTTGTCCATTAAAATGCATATTCACAATTGAAATGTGTATAAAAAATAATAGAAAGCAAAATCAACGCGTTTTTAGATTTTTCCATTTTTTGCTGAAATACGTGTGTTATAACCCATAAAAAAAATATAATTTTTTTGAAAAAAATATAAATTTCACTTTTGTTGACACCATTTATTAGAATGCATATTCACAATTGAAATGTATGTAAAAATAGTTGGAAAAAAGCAAAAATCGTCATGTTTTTTTGTTTTGCCATTTTTGACAAAAATACGTTTGTTATAACCCATGAAAAATGGAGGTTTGGAGAAAATTTTAATTTTCACTTTTTTGGGCAACATTCACTAGAATGCATGTTTAGAATCGTGGTGAGTGCAAAACATGGTACAAAAAAAGTCAAAGTCAACGCGTTTTTAAATTTTGCCATTTTTTTATTGAAATACGTCTCTTATAATCCTTGAAAAATGCAAAATTTTTGAAAACTTTAAATTTCACTTTTTTAACAACGTTCATTAGAATGCATATTCAAAATTGAAATGTGTGTAAAAAATAGTAGGAAAAAAGTTAAAATCATCATGTTTTTTTGTTTTGCCATTTTTGACAAAAAGACGTGTGTTATAACCCGTGAAAGATGGGAGTTTCGTGAAAATTTTAATTTTCACTTTTTTTTGGCAATATTCACTGGAATACATGTTTACAAACGTGATGGGTGCAAAAAATGGTATAGAACAAGTAAAAATCAACGTGTTTTTAGATTTTGCCATTTTTTGTATAAATACGTAAAATAGAAATTTTCTGAAAAATCTAAATTTCACTTTTTTTACACCATCTATTAGAATGCATATTCACAATTGAAATGTGTGTAAAAATTAATTGAAAAAAAACCAAAATCAACACGTTTTTTTAGTTTTTCATTTTTTTATAAAAATACGTGTGTTGTAAGCCATGAATAATGGAGGTTTTGTGAAATTTTTAATTTTTACTTTTTTGGCACCATTCACTAGAATGCATGTATATAATCATGGTCGGTGCAAAAAATGGTACCAAAAAAAAAATCAAAATTAACGCATTTTTAAATTTTTACCATTTTTGGCTTAAATTAGTGTGTTATAGCCCATGACGAATGGAAATTTTATGAAAAATATAAAGTTTGCTCAATTTCTGGGCTCAAAAGGAGAAAGTTCACCACTATGGTTGTGATTTTGAATCTTAGCAAGCATGCTGTAATATTACTTGAAATAAAAATAAATAAATAAATAAAATGACCAAATTCAAACACAAAATTGAAAAATAAAGAACAGTAAAGAATCCAATGTAAAACCAAAATTATTTAATTTGATATTAATAAGACAAGAATATAATTAAAATTAAGACTTTACAAAAATAACAAATGGCTAGGGTTTCTAAATTCAGTGGTCAATTTATGTTTAAATTATTCAAGTTAATTAATTAATTAATGATTCCTCCTATGTTTCTACTAATTTAATTTTAAACGTCTCTCGTGGTCAAAGAATTCTATCTTAATAATTCGATCAAGAAATATTACTTTGAATAATCAAACCAATTAGAACGTAATAAAATTAAGGATCCATACTGTTGCATAAGTTTCTAAAAAATATGGTATTAGATAATCAAACCTATGACAATTTATAATTCATAGTCTAATATAATTTTCATTTCTCATTATAAAATTAAATCACATTTCGTGTATAAAAAATGTCCAAATGATTCAAAACCATTTAAAATAAAATAAAATTGCTTAACATAATTGGAATGAATTAATCACATTAATAAATAACCATGAATAATATTTTATGCTACTCTCTAATCTTTTTAAATTAACTCCTCTTGTGGCAAACTTTTATATATTACTCCAAATTTCACTTCAAACATTGAAACTAAAACTTAAACATGTTGACCTACAAAAACACATAAATAAAATAAATAAAGTAAAATACATGAAAACAAAGAAAAAAAACTTACAAAAAGACCGATCAGAAATTATTTAATAAAGTAATATAAGATTAACTTATGAGGTAACTCATTAATCTATTCTTCTTTCATTAATTGCTAGAAAACAAAAAGAAAGAGCTTTAAATGTACCCTTCTACTGCACTCGTCTTTTATTTAATAAGTGTCGTTTTGACTCATAGCACACTAATTAAATAAATAAATAAATTATCTTATTTACCCCTAATTCTTTATTGAAAAATGAACAAATGCAATTAATATCAAGTTATATTAGATAAATTGAATGAAGAATAAAATTAAAAGTTTTTACATTTTTTGTATTGAATGGTGTAAAATGACACTTATTTCATAGCAAAAAAAATTGATTTAAATGACATTTATTAGAAAATAGATGGGGTATTAATTACCTTCAAGTTTTTATAAATATGCCTGTGGATTAATTATGTTAACCATCATTAGTTTTAAGCATCATATTGCTTTAGAACTAAGTTTTCATTATGTATGAGAAAGACAGAACACAAGTCGAATCATCATAAATTTATGGTTCAAGTTTAGGAGGTGGTTTAGTATTCCTAGGAAAATTAAGCACACCAATGCAATTTGTTTTCCTGGCTTTTCTTATTTCATAAAGATAGCACTTCCCTCGTTCATTTCCTGCACCACCAAAACCCCTCCAAGCTCCAACCCTTAAAAGAGTTTTGTTGGTTTAGATTATTTTTTTCTTAACACAATAACTTTTGTGAAACTCATTCATATATAAGACCTAATTTATATACGAAACGGACGTTAAAATCATGGTTTTACTTTCGTATCGGTTTTATAGAGCATTGAAATAACGTTTCACTCACCATTGTATATATAAACTTAGTTCATGGCAAACTAACTATTTTCTAAATCATTAGCGATACATTCTAACATGTTCTTAATTTACTTAGTTATACATTAGGAAAAATCCAACCTAGAGCCTAGAAGAGTTGGAGAGAGAATCTTACTTCACATATGATATCTATACCATACTTTAGTATTGGAAGACCCTCTAGTACTTCCGTGGATATAAAAAGTTCTTAATATTAATTAAGTACTTGGTTCTCCAACTAATTAACATGCATTACCACTGGCAACTTCTTCCAATTCAACCGGGTCGTCCTAAGTAGGACTCTAACTATAACAAAATCAACAAATCTAAAATGCACTTCAAATCCAGAACTATTGGAGGGTAACCATCTGAAATTGTAGATTAGTAATTCTAACAAATTCAGGACTGAAAACAAGTTGGTTAATGTTTTAAACTATTCACTAGAATGGGTTTGAGACATAATGTGGTCAGTTATGACCATTGGCTATTGCTACTTCACCCAAATGGTCATAACAGAAGAGGACCAGCAATGACAACATACACAAGCAAAGTAATCATGACTTGATATATACTTTCTGCGCCTTAGTTTCATGCTTAGATATCTTTTGATGATGATAATGAAACTTTCATCCCTTTTTTCTGGTCCCCTTGTGAGCTATAAAGCTTGTACTTTCCAATTTTAAACATGGGTTTGAGCATGTTCCAAAAACTGAGAAATTTTCATACGATGACACAACATTTTTCTGACATGAACATACAAATGTTTGCAAGTGCATGATTATTAGACTTGCAAGTTAAAAGAAAGAATTCGTGCATATATACAATAAAAGAGACAATGATTGCTAAATGCCAAGACTTCTTGTGGCCTTATTTCATTAGCAGAATTCTCATTAATTCCGTATATATTTTGAGCAATTCATTATTGCCACTGACAGTGACACAAAACTCTCCAATGTTTGTCTTTTTTTTTTTTCTTCTTTTTTTTTCTTTTTGATATTTCAGGTTACTAACACTACAATTCCGTGTCTTCCCACCACTTCACTATTGTTGAGTCAGACTAAATCCTGGGACTCAATGTTTGTCTTGGCTTCATAACTTGATATAGTACTTTCTTTATGTAACACCACTCAAAACTCTTGTGCTTACAAGTTGCACATAAAGAAGAAAAAACAAAAACGAAAAGTAGGATTTTTAGTGTATGATCTGACAAAAGAAGACACATTGAATGTCAATTTAGGCAACTTTGCAAATTGTACAATAAATAAGCAAGCATGTTTTTCTATGGTTTTAGTCCTTTTGAGGGCCATTTGAACAGCTAAAAAGACTGCTCCAAAGAGGGAAAGAGATGCAAAAGAAGTATACATGAAATCCATTTGTCAATGGCTCTAAGACTTCTTTCTATTGGGACCTTAGGAAAAGCCATTTTAGTGGTTGGTACAAATAACTTTGACAAGTTCAATGTTCATTTTCTTTCATAAAGATTTTTCACATGCTTTGTTTAAAGGGAAGTTGGACCAAACATTATTTTATGACCCCAGCAAACTGCAAAAGCAGCACTATCAATGTGTGTAAATTAGGCCTCATCATTTTTCTTTCCTTAATTAAATTGGGTATTACCAATAAGTTAGCAGTGGTGGATGCATGAATTAAGAATTGGGGGAGGACTATATGTACAAAAACTGTGAAAATTATGTTTGATTTTGAGGAAAATTTCAGGAGACAAACCCTCATTGTAATTTAGTTTGTTTTGTAAAATAAACTTTAAAATTCTTAAGGGCACTTATGAAACAAATTTTATTTGTCCTAATATACAAAAAAAATGGAAAAATTTCTTGAGTATAATTCTTGTGGAGATTATTTTTTATATATGATGTATGATGCATCAAATTTATGTAAAAGTTTTTCAACTTTGGAAAAAGATTTGGGACTGTCCAATCCATTCAAGTTTCCCTAAAGATCAACAAAGTCATATAGGCTATAGCACATTATGATGACTAATGATAAATAATAGCTTGGCTATTGACTGCTATAGGATTGTTGGCTATTTCTTTTTATTTGAGTATTTGCTGAATTGACTTTGTAAGACATAATTACAACATTCTCTGCAGCCAATCCATATCCCAAATTTCCAATCTAAAGAATTAGTTTTATTTAAGATTTTTTTTAAACAAAATCACAATTTCATTTTTTTTTTTAAGGTAGCACAAGTTTAACTTATTATAAATGTATAGAATGTACATATTTTTTGTGTACACATTATAGAACATCATATATATAAATTACTACAAATATTCTTTATAATAAATACTTGTTTTTTACTTTACTATCACCCTATTTAGAAGATAACTTGCCAAGTGGTATTACCATTTGTTAAGCAACTAAAAATGTCCATCTCAATATCAAATAATGTAATATAAAGTATAAACTCTAGGATTAGAGCAAATCCCACCAACTTTTTCCTCCAAGAAACGAAAAATTCATCTTTCAAGGGATAATTTGATATTTAAAGTCTCCCACATTTTGGATCATCCCTCCATTTTAATCATTACTTGGGATTTAGTTTTAAGAAACTTCACATCATTCTGTCAATTTCTTCAAAAACTCATGTTCAACACATCATTTGGTTCCTTGTTCATTTAGCAAGCCAAAAATAGATTTCAAGTAATTAAATGTGGTGCAGTTGTAATATGCATAGGTGAATGGATGCAAATTTTCCTACCCCTACACCAATTATACATCAAATTATCTATATTATAAATCTGACATGTAAGTCGATAGAATATGAAATATGACTCATATAATCACGTTTCACTTAATGAGATAAAAGTTTGATATATAAATCAATTTTACGTAATCTCACATAATGAATAAAAGTTTAGTTATTGTTATTGTATATAATTACACACCAAATCTTGAACATTCAATATCCAAAATGTGGCTAACTAAGAAGATTCATGCAACATGTCATTGATCAAAATGGTGATTTTCCATTAAGAAATTGAGGAAATACTATAAAACAGAAGAATGCAAACAAAGGGCAGCCCCTTGTTCTCCCAGCTTCATCATCACTATACCTTACCCTTCTTCTTCACTATCTTGTTGTTAAGTTAGGTGGTTTTGCATGCAAACATTCTGAAGGAGACAAGTGTAAAGCCACAAAGGATAAAGCCGTAAAATTGTGAGCAAACAGACAATCGAAATGGTCAGTGGAAGTTTTGAAAATGACAGTTAAAGAGGAGAGGGAGAAGAGGCAAAGAAAGAAAGGAAGCCCCAATCACACAGTGCTATCACAAACGTTTCCTCACAAGTGTCACTACCAAAAGTATCTGCAAAGTCTAACATAATTGAGAGATCAATGGGGGTTTCAAAGTTTTTTGTATAATATTTTTTTGCCTTAAGTAGCTTTCAATCTTTACTTTTACACTCTGATTGCTTTTTAGAAGCATAATTAAGGACAGCCCTTTAGATTTAAGACATCCCAGTTCTCAGAAATCATAGCTGCTTGGTCCATTATCATCATCCAAAAACAGTGACTTGACTTAAAAAGATGATGCTGCTTAGTTTTCAAGTAGTTGTGTCAGAGATTCCTTGTCTTTGGTTCTTCATTTTCACCTGAATATTCCTGAGGTATGTCTTCTAGTGCTTGGTTGGTTTGATAATTAAGCTTAGATATTAATGCAATTCAAGTTCTTCAGTTTTGATTGAAGAGTATTAGTTTCTATATCTGGACTAATGTGAAACTCTGCATGTATAGGAACAATCTGAGGGGACTAAAATGAACAAGTAAGCCTGAATTTTTATCATTCTATTGTTATTTACTGGTGTGTTCTTTTAGTATAATACTTTCATGTTGATTTAAAGAAGCAATTTATGCTGCCTTTATGGAGGAACAAATGGTAATTCTTTGTTTTATTGTTCTTCTTGAAGGAAAGGATGGATGTTGAAACTGTTAAGATTATGATCATGGTTTGTGTTTCTTGAATTAAGGTGAGTTGAGGGTTGGATTCCATTGCTGAAAACTTGCGAATTTTCAATGGGAAAGAGAAGAGGACGACTTTGTTTTATGAAAAGGCTTTTTATTCCAGAGACAAAACCAAAGATTGAACAGGTTAATTTCATTGAGTTTTCCAGTTTCTTGATGATCTGAGATTCATTTATGTAAAAGAATTCTTTTGCACCTAAACATTTTCCAGAAATCCAAGACATGGGGATGGATTTTTGAAAGGCTCAAGTTCAAACAGTATCCTGAAATTGCTGCACCTCAGAAGACATTGAGTGAGGCAACAGAAGAACAGAGAAAGCATGTTCTTGCTGTTGCTATGGCAACAGCAGCAGCAGCTGAAGCTGCTGTTGCCGCTGCCAATGCTGCGGCTGAAGTTGTCAAGCTTACCAATCTCCCTCATGAAATTGAAAGGAGAAGAAGAAATTCGGCTGCAATCAAAATTCAAAGCGCCTATCGCAGACATCTAGTGAGCATCTCAAAGTTTCTTATTTTGCTGAAGTTTTCAATTAATTTTTTCTTATTTCTAATTCAAATTGTATGAATTGCTTTCATCAGTTATAACTATTCTAAAACAATCAAAGCTGATCATGAAAAAGTTTTCCTGACAAAAGCATAATGTCCATAACCATATTTCAATATAGTACTTTTGGCCATCCTATGGGATGTGCTAAACCAACTATGGCTTCTCCTTGGTTGAATCCTTAATTTTTGACACTTTCATTGAGTGAAACATCTCTTTTCTGGGACAAAAACCATTGTCCTAAAAGCATTCTAAGTAGAAAACTAAAATGCCTGTCTTTTTGAATGTTGTATGGGTAGGCAATGAAAGCATTAAGTGCACTGAAGGGGCTGGTGAAGCTTCAAGCAGTGGTCCGAGGTGAGATTGTGAGAAGAAAGGCAGTCCCAAGATTGAAGTATATGCCATCAGTTGCAAAGACAGAATCACGATTGTGTCAAATTCGACTGCCAGTTACAGATAAAGATCTTACGAATGGCGAATGGAGGAAAACTTTTAGCCCCAGAAAGATTATGAAATCTGAAGAACTCAAAGTAAGTAATGAATTTCTTGCTAAGCTTCGTCGACTTCTTTAAAACAAACAACAATTTTTGGATGATTAATCAACTATCCTGCAGGCAAAACAAGCAGTAAACCGCATTTTAGATTAGTCAACTAGCTACCAGTGCACAACAACATTTCCAATGTGCTTTGTAGAAGTTGATTTTAGCAAGTCGCATAGAATTTTTTAGGCTTGAGGCTTGGAATTTGAGTGAACTTAATAAAGGGCACATTTATATACTATCATTCAATATTGTTCATCAACAGCTTCATGGAAACAAAACTACAAACTGGGATTTCAGCATGGTGCCTAACGAAGAAATGGAAGCCATGAGGTTTAAGAAGCAAGAAGCTATGATCAAAAGGGAGCGCATGAAGAAATACTCATACTCACATAGGGTAACTTCCTTGCTATTCATAAGCTCAGTGTTTCATAATTTGATGGTAACAAACAAGACTGTCGTTGTGGTACTAACTGGTCAAAATTTTTTACTCATTTCATTTTAGGAGAGCAGAAATGACCAAATGCTGCAAGAATCAATGGATGAGGAAAATGGAAGACAGAGCTGCAGATTTACTCAACGGAATGAAGTTGAGGTTCTGGAAAGAGGGACAAAAGAAACATCAAAATCAGTTGTATATCCAAATGTTTTTGTAGGTGACACAGAAAAACTGAGACAACTGAAGCTGACCAGTAGTGTGTGCAAACGGGATTCAACAGAAACACTGAATTCGCCCTTTTCAATGCCAAGAAGAAGATCTTTTTCTCATGTAAAACAGAAATCAATTGGTGAAGATTTCTCTTTGTCGAATTCTCCTAAATTCCCAACATACATGGCCGCCACTGAATCTGCAAAAGCAAAGGCCAGGTCCATGAGCACACCAAAACAAAGATTAGTATTATTTGAATCCTTCTCAGGCCAGCATTCTCCGAACAAGATCAGGATATCTTCATGGAAATCATATAATGGAGAATTGACCAACAGTAATAGAAAGAGTGGCATTTCTCAACCAATTCAGACGAACTCCAGAGGATCCTATTGCTATTGGGATTAAAAGCTCCAATTTTCCCATGTTTTTTTTTTTTTTTTGTGGTGAAGCACTGGAAAATTTCAGAAGAGGGCCATTCCCTCTATCCTAAAATCCTTTATAGTTTTGACAAGGTGCAGAAAGATTGAATCCTTCGCTGTCTAAAGGATATTAGTGGAACTCCCATTTTTATCAAACAATCTTGAATAGCTAAAAGAGGAGATTTGCATTATCTGTTCTTTCATTGAAATGGCTACATGTATTTCAGCAGCTCATTGGCATATGTAAATTTTTATAAGTTCTCCCTTATCTTTTCTTCTGTTTTTTTTTTTCTCTTTCTGTGAGCTCAAGAGGGTGTTAGTGTTCTTTTGTGGGCAATTCACAGTAATATTTTTTGTTTCTGCAAACATTTGCAGTGGAAAATTTGTGTGGAAGTATTGATTTTAATGTGGGATCATGTTATTCATTCGTTTTATTGCTTCTGGTGTGATATAATATTGCTCTTTCCTTTTGTTCTATCAGTTTCAAGCAGTGTTCTGCGCCATCTTTAAGAACAAAAGAAAGAAACAATGGCTTTAGAAAGTAGCAATCACCATCATCAACAATCAAAATGCAAGAACATTGTTGGAATCAGAGAAAACTTCTAGGCTGTGTTCATAGTACCAGTTTTGGCAGCCATACATCTGTTTTCAGAAATTGTAAGACACTTCATTATTAGAAGAATTATTTCCAGTAAGAAAAAGGCTGCAATCTTGAGCAAAGCTTATTTAAGATGACAATTGATATGAGATACATAAGAATTAAAGTGTTGTACTATTTTCAATCCTGCTCCACTTTATAATTTTGTTTCCGCAATCTATCAAAAACTTATTTGGTACTTCCTTTGTCTGTTTGGTAGAAAGAGCCCAAAATGCTTCTCAAATTCTGGGTTCTTCTGATCTTCATCAAACAAAGCAAAAATGTAAGTCTCAATAGCTCTTCTAGGCCTTTTTGGGGTCCCTGATCCCCCTGTCACATGCTTAATAAGGTTATTGTTGTAAGTCCTAGCATTGTAAATTGATGTTGCTTGTCCTCCAGCTGATGGCCAGCCACTCTCCGATACAACAATTTGAACAGATGAGCCTCCTGCTTTTTCCAGTGCTGAGTATGTTGCATCCAAGAGAGCATCGAAAAGGTTTTGGTACCTTACTCCATCTGGTGTAACAATGCCAGAAGATGTGAAGAGAGCATACTGAAGGCTAATGTCCCTTGGATTGCTCGTGTATGCAAAGTAGGGATATACGTTAACGAGTAAAGGGGCGCCGTTTCTAGCCAAGAACTGCACAATGGGAGTGATAAATGCTCGGACTTCTGGTTTGAATATGCCGGCTGATGGAGGATAACTGTTTCCAACTAGTCCAGTTTCAACAGCAGTAGACACTTTAATCTGGTTTCCTAGCCCTGCTGCAGAAATTGCATTGAAGATGTTTCGCATGGCAGGAAATAGGAACTGTGTGTATTGAGCTGTGTCTCTTAATGGACTGACTTCGTTTCCAACAGCAATGTACCTGAATCTGACATTAGCATAGTTCCTAACATTGTTTTGTACCCAAGTATTTGCATTAGCTTGGCTTGCAGCAACTCTCTGAAGATCAGTGTTCGGAACTCCTAATATGAGCTCAATGTTTGAACCTCGAAGGGCTTGAAGAGTTGGCTGATGAGGATCGTAAATTCGCATTCTTTTGATGTTATTCTGTTTGCATAAAGCCACAACGTCTGCTGCTGATGGCAATCTGCTCCCCAGCCTTCCATAACAAACTCCAGTTTGTGCACCTATATCAGAGATATATTGAGATTATGCATGGATGTAGCATGCATGTTAGCCATTTCTTGATTAATTTCACTTGTCCATTTTCATGATTAACACTAATACCATCATTGGCAACCTATACAAGAAATCAATGAACTTAAAAGGTGCAATCCATGGGAACCATTTTCTTTTTTAAGAAAGCTAAGAGCATAGAGTGAATGTACATAAGGGCTCATCAAACTGTTACAAAAACTCTGTTATATCCAAGAATCTATACATGATTAGTAGTACAAAAGGAAAACAGACATGTATTGGCTCATTAAAGGACATTAAGGCTTAAACCACTAATGGGAAGATCAGAATTAAAGGCCAAAAATTTTAGAAAATTACACTTTTTACTTTGGGAGACCACATTCTGCCCAGGACAGACAGATAAGGGAAGTTTTAATTGGTCAATAACCAATAGGCTAAGCAATAGTTGCACTATTCATCATATGTTATGTTTGTAACAATTCTCAATCCTAAAATGTGTCACACTAACATAGTTGCTCAAAACATAGTCATTGCACAACCTTTAAAGCATAGAGAGAGTGAGAAAGAGACCTGTAAAATCAAGAGCAGCAATTATCAGCAGGCCAAGCAGAATCATACTGGCCATAGGCTTTGATGTTGCACTAACCATGTAGGACAAGATATATTATTGAACTTCTTATGCTTATTAATAGTATTGCCAAAAACCCCTTTGTTTTACTGGGAAGCCCGCAGCCGCTACATGAAGGTGCGCTACATGAAGGTGCGCACTGGGTGAAGCCCGTCCTGTGACATAGTACTGCCAAAACCCCTTTATATAGCAAATGATAGCCAAAATTCAATATCATGATTAATTGTAACTTCAGTGCAAGGTCAATCACTCAACTATAAATATATTTCTGTAGGATTGCTGAGATGATCTGGACTCATTCTCTTTGTTCATAAATTTGAATAGTCAAAAACCTTTGGTATAGCCCTGCATGAGATGACTTTCTAGAACTGATAATTTACAGTTAAATAAACAGCCATAATGTAGTTATGCACTTGGCAAATGACATATTTTAGTAGCTACATTGTCATACTTCTTGGTGCATTTAAAAAAAATTGTTCCATACAACTTCAGTTTAATGTCCTCATTGTTCTACATGAAAAGTCTATGATTTCCAGCACTGAATCATTTGGGGAAAAACTGCTTAATTTACTGATATACATTTCTAGTTCTGTTCATGAATAATAATAATTCATGTAGCCAAGATTGTTATCCATCGTCAGAATGCATCATAATGTCAGTGGTAACCAAGGGCTCTGTTTGGTTGTGTGAATTTTAGTGATTTATTTCACAAAACCAAAACGTCATGGTTGTTTTGCTCATTTTTTCTATCAAAATTTTTAAAACAAAAAACAATGCTACAGTAATTATTTTTGCTACAGTATTTTTTATAAATAAAATATTAAATTTGAATTTAAATTTTAAATTTTAATAATAAACAACTCTTTCAAACACAATTCTCACCAAAATAAACTAATAAAATATTAATTCAAATTTAAATTTTAAACTTTTATTAATAAAATAATCTCTTATACAAATCTCAACAAAACAAAATCATTAATCCAAACACTTTCAAAATATTCCTTTCTTATAATTAATCCAAAAAAATAATAATAATAAAATCCAAAAATACTCTATCCAAACAGAACTCAAGTTATTATCGAAAAGAAAATGAATTCTTAACATATGGTTTAGCCCATGTTTTTGTCTGTGGTCTATATTGCACACAGTACACGACCTGAATAAGTCAAACTCATCTTAGAGAAATATTGAACACTTACAACACTGAATCAGTTGAACTTTTTTTTTTTTTTTTTTTTTTTTTTAAAAGTAAACTGAATTTTATTCATCAATCTAAACATATAGAAATGTAGACTAAAAATGGACCAAGTAAAAGTTCATCAGAAGTAATCAGGATATGTATCCAGCTCCAACAGCAATCAAGACTAAGTTTTCATAATGGGTCAAAATTCACATTCTTCAGTGCAATAATGCTTATTTGAATACAACGTTGGTTCGAGTATCACCTATAATGAGTTTGACTTGTACACATCGCATAGATATTTCAACCATATCCAAATCAGACTCTATTGAAACTGTGGAAGTGATCATTGAAAATTACTTCAATCTAAGAAAGAATTTCTACAGTCATTCCGTGCGTTGTCTTGAACTCAGCCATAACATACAACATGAGCTCGACGTCTTGATGTTGTTAGTCCAAGTTTTCCACTATTGACTATTCCTTTCAGCATGCAGTTTTCCTTCTTTTTTTTTTGTTTTTTCTCCACATTCACACTACCAAATTAAAACGAATATTCCAGTTAGATTATAATCATAGTAGAACGAAATCCAAAACCCTGCTAGTTTTTTTTAAGAGTTAATATTTTATTAGATTAGATGGGAGGATTTGTTAATTTTGTACTAAAATCAATTTAATTATAAGATTATAATTTATATTTACTGTCAACGAACTAAAAGTCTAAACGATCACGTAAAAAAGAACTAGTTTTGAGTTAAATTGATTAATATAATTATGTGATAATCATATTAATCTTGAGTAGCTATTAAAATTTCAATTGGATTTGAATTAATCCTCTTTTAAAAAGGGGTTTGTAGTGGAAATTCATATTGTTGTTAGACAAGAATGCATAATAGCTGCTCAACGTTTAGTTTTGAACAATGGAACACAATAACTTCTCCACGTTAAGTTTTGAATAATGGAACACAATACAACACAATTTAGGTGAGACATAAGAAAAGCTAAAAAATAAGAAAAAACATTTTTTCTCCTCGTTTTAGACGTTTGTGTTGTTGTTCAATAGAGATTAGCATATTAACTTAAAGTTGATCAGTTCTATATATATCCCCCAAAAAAGTTAAATAAAAGTTACCTTAAAAGCCTAATATTGTGTTATTTGTTGATCGATTAAACCTCAATTATGAATTTTTCTGAAGTTTCATGAGGTACGTTTTGTATAAATTATCAATTAGATAATATGAAATAAGTTCTTAGTTGTGTTTTTTTTAGCTCCGTTTATTGCCATATTGATTTCCTTACCGGAGTAATACTCTTGTATATGATAAAATGTTGCATATATAAAGCACACCAAAATAATTAATGGTTATGAAACAATTTCAATTGAATAATATGAGTTAAATGTTTTGCTTCAAATTTCATTATATATTCTTTTTTGCTTCTAATGTGATATTGTAATTAAGTCCCGCTTTTTCTTTGGTTTTAATTAAAAGTTGGGTTATATTTTTCTTGAGAAGACCATAAAAAGCTTAGGTGCAAACAATGCAATTTCAAGCTCTATGAGTATAATAGTTTATTAAACATGCATGTTTATTACTATCCCAAGAAATGTTAATTTTCTTTAAAAAAAAAAAAAAGATGCAAAATAATTTAGAAAACACTGATAGTAAGATGCTCCATTAGTATAACAATGGTTTCCAATATCACATAAGTTGTTGCATTGGCTACAATTTCTTTCTTGCAATGCTTTATTTAATATTGGAACAGCAAAATTACATGATATATGTATGGTATGGATTGTTTATCCTTATTCTTTTTATTCATAGGATTCCTCAATCTAGTTAAAAACTGATTGAGTACTTTCGTTGTCCATTTGCTAGGAAGATCCCAAAATGCTTCTCAATTTCAGGGTTCTTTTGATCCTCATCAAACAATGCAAAGATATATGTTTCAATATTTCTTCCTGGCCTTTTTGGAGTTCCTGATCCTCCATTCACATGCCTGATCAAATTATTGTTGTAAGTCCTGGCATTATCAATTGATTCTGCTTGTCCTCCTGCTGATGGCCAACCACTCTCTGATACAACGATTTCAACAGAAGATCCTCCGGACCTCTCGAGTGCTGAGTATGTAGCATCCAACAGAGCGTCGAAAAGATTTTGATACCTTACACCATCTGGTGTAACAATGCCAGAAGATGTAAAAAGAGCATATTCAATACTAATGTCTCTGGGGTTGTCTTTGTATGCAAAGTATGGGTACACATTGACGAGAATTGGGGCGCGGTTGTTGGCTAAGAACTGAACTATGGGACCGATAAATGATCGAACTTGTGGAAGAAACTCGCCAGCTGATGGAGGAAAACCGTTTCCAACAAGTCCAGTTTCAATAGCAGTGGAGACTCTGATCTGGTTCCCTAGGCCTGCTGCAGAAACAGCGTTGAAGATGTTTCGCAAGGCAGGGAGAAGAAAATTTGTGTATTGTGCAGTGTCTCTGAGTGGACTAACTTCATTTCCAACTGCAATGTACCTGAATCTAACATTGGGATATCTCCTAACATTGTTTTGGACCCAATTATTAGCATTAGCTTGGCTTGCAGCAACATTCTGAAGATCAGTGTTGGGGACTCCTAGAATGACTTCAATGTTTGAACCTCCAAGGGCTTCAAGAGTTTGTTGATGTGGATCATAGATTCTCATTCTTCTGATGTTGTTCTGGTTGCACAGGGCTACAACGTTTGCCGGAGATGGCAATGCACTTCCAAGCCTTCCATAACAAACTCCAGTCTGAGCTCCTGCATCCAAGATAATACTTGTATCAGTCATGATAAGTAAATTGATGATTGCAAATAAAATGTGCAACTTAGTTGAACCATTTTAGTTTGGAATTGACTCTTGTTGGCTTTGGATCTTATGTATCATTTGATGTATTATTTTGTATATCACTCTCTATAAATGCGACACGCGTATCCTTCTAGATAAAATTAGAACTCTATCAAATAATTAATAAACTATAAGGAATAATGATTATACACGTGTCAAAATTTTATAAAGTGATACAGAAGATCAATTACCACTCATGTTGCTTGTGGCAATAACTAGATTGACCATATTGAGCATTTGTTGATGCGTAGCTTAGCAAAAACCAACCACTCAAACTTTTTTTCAAACTAAGTTAATATTGCTCCATACAACATAAGATAACTTGAGAGTTGAGACAATTCACTAAAGAAAATTATGTCTTAAACAACAGGAGAGAAGGCCCTTTAAAGTCTAAAATTTTGTCAGAAACTATGGAGTGTCAAACCAATATTCTGCATAGCATATTGAGAAGCTACATTGAATTGTAATTTAAAGAAAAGATGAGCAAGACCTGTAAAATCAAGGGTAGCCATTATGAGCAGTCCAAGCAGGATCATAGTGGCTATGGATTGTGGTTTTGCACTAGCCATTGGTGATAAATGGAGGGAAACTTATAGCAGTATATTATTGGATTATAACTTGATACTTGTGAAATTTAGCACTACAAATTCTCCCTTTTTATACACATGAAGAGGATAGGAAAATAGAAAAGTAAAAGTTAGGATATGATGACTTGGTTAGTCTACCGAATTCCAGGTCAATTACTCTTTTGAAACAATGATAAACAAACAAAAAAAAAATAAATTCTTGGACGGCTTTCTGTATTTATTCCCATGTGTTAAACTTTGAATATTCTAACTATTAATCTTGGAGAATGACTTCCTGTTCTTGATAGCAGCCTTATAACTAAGCCGCCCTAAAATGTTTATGCATTTGGAAATTTAATGACATATTTTACTCTAATGGTCTCTTTGTGTAACATATAGGGAAATTTAGAAAAAATATCTCTTGCCTTTTGTCAAAAAAAAATTATTTAGTCCCTCGTGTTTATAATGATTCATATATATTCGTCCTTCATAATTTAAAATTATACAAATTTCGTTATTCCGTCCAAATTTTTAACAAAATCCAACTCGCGAATGTGACGAAAAAAGTGGATGGAATTTGATGGATTGACGAAATTAGTTTGATTTTGAGGTGTGAATGACAAATAGGCATTATTATAAATGTGAAGGACTAAATGAAATTTTTAGTAAAATACGAGAGATATTTTTTTTTCAATTTTCCCTGACATATATATAATTGTTAGTCAAGAGATCCCACGATGGCTTGCTTCTTTGTTTATTTATGTAGAAAAAACCCAATGTAAGAATGGTCTTGAAGTGTAAAAGTTTGAAGACACAATTATAGAGACTTGCATGCATAGAACTGTCTATGCAATTGTGATGTTAGTTTATCTATGAATGAATGAAGTTCAAAATGAAGCAAATTGCCTGATGATTTCCTTGAATTCATCAAGCTAACAAATAATTAAGAAGAGAAGAAGAATTGGCAATCCTATTGCTATGAGTACTTTATCATTATAAAGAGGGAATTTTTCATCCAGTTTTAATAAATCACTTGTTGTCTAAATATGAAAGAGGTAAGAAATGATAATAGATTAAAATAGGATTGGGTAGGAGTGGGATAATGTATGAATATTTGTGCAAAATTTATAAATGTGTAATATTTCTAAATATATGTAGTGTTTGAAAATATGTATAATGTATAAAAATTAAAATGAATGAATATGAATATTGTGTGTGAAAATCTCTGAAATATATGAAAATCAAAATGATTGAATATGGATATTGTGTGTATAAATATGTATAGTGTGTAAACATGTGTAGTATTTAAAAAATATGAAATGTGTAAAAATGTGCATAGTATATATAAATACATACCGTGTGTAAAAATTGTATAGTATGTGAAAATATGTTTAATCATTTACGGTGTATAATTATTTGTGAAAAGAAAAAAAAAGATTTTCAAGGTGTTAAAGAGATTCAAATAGAGCAAATACATATTGAAAAATATTTTAAAATTTTGCGTTTGACTATGTTGTCAAAATTAAGCATTAAATCAGATTTTATTACTTAAAAATTCTATTATGATTTTGTCTCCATTCTCAAATCCTTTTAATTCATTAAATTTCTCGATGTAGGATATATCAAACAAGTTTAGTTGATTTTGAATCAATTAATCTTCATAAGTTGTGATATCAAACATGTACTAAATAAACATTAAAATATTTTTGTGACATGGCAAGTACCTAGAAATTTACAAAAATAAAGTTTTATTTTTACCGGGAAATGTGCTAATATATGGTGGCTAGACCAGGAGAACTGAAGAAAATTTTGAAGCAGGAATTTAGATTTTGAAATATTTGTAAAGTATATTTATGATTTTTTTATTTTTTATTTTTTTGCAAAAGTTTTAGATTGGTTTTCGCAATTAATAATTGCCAAAAGTCTTATACTTATCAAGTTAAATAATTAGCCCACGATTTAAGAATAGTTGAAACCAATATCACAATGTCCAAATGTATTAAAACGGTTGAAGTACGAATGTTATGTTGGATTTTAAATTGTTTAGTTGGATTTTTCTAAAATACGTTGGGTAAAATTCAACACTGATGGTTTAGTATTGGGCAATATCCAGTCAAAATTTTAACAATTTAACTTAATCATTGAAATAAGAGATTTCTTAAAAAGAAATTGAAATTGAATAAATAATCACTTGGGAAGAAAGGAAATTCTAACAGGGATATGCTGATTTAAAAGAGTTTAAATATGAAGTTTGAAATGACTTACTCCCTAGTCTACTTGATAAAATGAAACTTCTTTTATATACTGATGTAATTGTAACACTGGGACATATAAAAAATAAGACAACAATCTTCAAGTAAAAACAAATTCAGAAAATTTGAAAGGTGTATGAATAATATCAAATTCTTAACAATGAAAATAAAAGCTTACAAACCCTTAGGCTGTGTTTGGTTGCTTAGAATTGGATCTCACAATTAGAATTGAGGGATCCAATTCTAATTCTTGTGTTTGGTTACAAAATAAAATTTGGATTTTGAATTCATTTACAATTCTATAATGGTCCAATTCTGCAGTTTCAATTCTTTCCTCACGCCAGATATTTCCAATTCTAATTCAAGATAGAATGGGTTAATACGCGGGTTCTTATCGAGCCAAAATTAAAATTCGGATCTTAAGACTCTTTTTCATCGCCTTCACTTCTTTCTTTCTCTTTTCTCTCTACACAAAAAAATTAAAAATGTAGTGAATACTGAAATGGTCCAAAAAAATTGAAAGTTTAGAATGTAAATAAGTGGTAAAAAAAAATGGCGAATTACCTTTTACCCCCATGTGGTTAGGCATAATCCCCCTATCGCTACCTCGTGGTTTCAAAATACCCACATAACCCCCTCGTGTTTCGAACTAATGTGGAAAACCGACGGAATCCGTCTAAACAAACGGATGTGTGCGACACGCGCAGTAATCTGCAAGTAATGTTCAAAAATTTTATTTTTATTCCAAAAGTACCCTTCCTTAAATAGTTTATTACTTTTTCTTTTTTTCTCCTTTCCTTTTCCTTTTCTTTCTTTTCTTTTCTCTTTCCTTTCTTTTCTCTTTCCTTTCTTCTTCCTTCCTTTCTTCTGCCCCTGTGCTTGAAAGAACAGGAATCTCGGGTGAATCTGAGCGGACTTGGCGAGTTGCAAAGCACGATCGGGCCTGGCGAGCTGCAAACGAACAGGAAGCTCCGATCGGAAGCTCGTATTATCCAGACAATCGTTCGTTTGAACCGCAGCTGACGCAGAGCTTTCCCACAGTGCTCCGATCTACCATCATCGGAGTGGATCTGAAAAAACTGAAGCTTGGACCTTATTTTCTCCAGCTAGCAATCGGGACGTCACAGCCGATCTGAATCAGTTCGCCAGCTCGTGAGATCAGATCCAATATCATCTGACAGCCATGGAAGATTTTCACCGAGCTCTCCCCGTTTGTGCCTTGTTGGCTCTGAAGCTTCAAAGAATATCCTCGCCGGGCCGAAAATTTCAAGGATGCCCACACTACTAATGATCGCGTCGAATCGTTTAAAGAATCCAGCCGTGATTTGTCCTTATTCAAGTTTAAGTCCGGCGTCCAATGGTTTATTGGTCCGCCGGAAACCGCCGGCCAAACACTCAAAATACATGGCTTCAGTACTATCAACTCAAATACTCCGACGGCTTAACAGTGGTGGGGAGCTGCTCATACAAATCCCTCAAATCGACAAAGCCTCCAAGAAGCTCAAGACCATGAAGGATCCCGGCGGTGCTAGCGAGATTACAAAAAAGTCCAATTCTGGCTTCAAAGGAGAAGAGTTTCCCAACTCGCTTCAAAGGAACTGAGGGGGACCTGAGTTGCAGAGGAATCTCAATGGCTGCTGGAGCTGTGGCTAATGAATAACATCCCACACAGGACGATTTTGGTGGGCAGATTGTGTTGGGTACATTTTCTTTGGCAACTGTGAATTCAGTTTGATACATGGCCGGATTGTGATTTCTTTGGCAACTGTGGCTACCTTGAGGTGGATTCTGACATTAATCAAACAAGAAGGCTAATGAGCTACACTTGATTTGATGACTGTGAAATTAGCCTAAGATTTGGATGGATTTCGTGGATTTCTGGACTTGACTAATAGTGGAGAAGATAACATTTTCAGAAATTGCAATTAGACCTCAAATATTTTATAATATTTATTTTGACCTCTTCATTTTTATAGATTGTTTAACTCATTAATTAAATAAGGGTATTATAGTAAAGTTACCCATTTCCGTCAATTTTAACGGATTTCGTCGGTTTTTCAGATTAGTTCGAAACACGAGGGGGTTATGTGGGTATTTTAAAACCACGAGGTAGCGATAGGGGGATTATGCCTAACCACATAGGGGTAAAAGGTAATTCGCCCAAAAAAAATTAGAAGTCTAGTGAAGTTAGAATTTTTTGAGATATATAAAAATAAAATTAATTTATTTCTTTTAAAATTAAATTATATAAAAATAGAAAATAATATTAAAAGGTTAATATTATTATAAAAAATATATTAAAAATAAATTATTTTGTCAATTCTAATTATCATTGAAATTTAATTTCATATATTATCTAAACTTTCAAACAAAGGAATTGGAGTTATAATTCAATTCTATATGAATTTGGTTGTTTTGCCAAACAAAGGAATTCAAACATTTTATACTTTCAATTCATTGAATTACGTTTCTATAATATTTAAATTCTAATTCAATTCTATTTCTAAATAACCGTTGAGAAATGTTGAGAAATGGCACACATCATGAGATAAAATGAGTCTTGTAGATCTCAACTAGAGATTCGAAATAGTATAATAAAAACAATTTTGAATTCGAACGAAAAACTTATGTCAATTTGAAATTAATGCACAAGTTCTACCTTTTTTACTCTTCTTATAAGTTTTCAGCGCAATTAAATACGCATCTTCACCCTGGCTATATCAAATTGGAATTACACAGTGTAGAAATTTATAATTAACACTGGATTCTGACTCCAACTTCTAGAAGAAAAAAAAAAGACTGGAAATTAGTACCGGACGAAGACTTTAGAAATTAGAATGATCATCTTTTTCTTGGTCATTCATATCTTGTCTACGAATTTATGATGCAAAACCAGAACAATTCAAACCTAGAAAAATTGATCAAGACTAAAATTTAAATTCCATATTAATTAGGCCGTAATCCTCATTCTATACAACGTTCGAATTGGACCCCTATGAAAGTTCGTGAATTAAATGGAAGAAAGAATTTGTGGAACTCATTGAATTGCTTTATTATTAAATTCCATCACCTTGACTGATCAATGCTGATTGTCAAAGTCTTCCAATATTTCTTGCTCATCATACTCACCTCAATTCATCTTCCAAAGTGAATTGTAAGAAAGAAAAATTGAAAAAAAAAAACTATTCCACATCTTTTTGGAAATTTTTTTGTTTATCATTCAAATTTAAAATGAAGTGTAATTTTGTTACTCATACTAAAAATACACCCTAAATCGATTATTTTATCTAATTTTATTTACATTTTTAACGAAAAAATATACGCAACTTGCCGTGCATACTTTTTGTTAAAAAATCAAATTAAAATATATGGGATGATAAATTTGATTAAAAAAAATGTATCATTTTAGATATAAGTGATAAAAAAAAAGTTTTTCCATGTAAAAAATCTTTTTTACAATTTTCTCTTATAAGAAGTAATTGGGATCTCAAGTTTTGCATTATATCGTAATAGTGTTTTTTTTTTACATAAGCCCAACTGGCAAAATTGTTCCATTCTAGATTATTAGCACATTCCTGCTTGCCATTTCAACTAGAATTAGAAGAAAATATTAGATGGTTATTAATAATACGAGATAACGAGTAAAATTTATGAAAAGTTGTAATTTGGACAAATTTTCTTGATAGATTTCAAATAATATTTGCTTAATCATCTAATATTTATTTAAAGATTAAAAAGTAAGAAATAATTGCGTTTAATTTTGTTAGAGCATCATTCATTTCCATGGTGTGAAAGTGAAAGGAATTCAATACCGTAGTAGAAGTTGCAAGTTTGTAAATAGAAGTCAATTTGTCAAAAACCAAACGTGTAATAAAAGTTACCCGATTCATACGACACTTTGATGTAACAATGAAATGGAAAAAAAAAAACAAAACAAAAACACTCCGTCACTTGAGCAATTCCAATTATGAGTCCAGATTCTGAAATGTGATGCCAATAAGGGATTTTTTCTTTGGATTACGTGGAATTGATAGCCTAACATAAAATTTTGTCCTACCTTTGTAGGAATCAAATTAAAAACTCCGTAAAGATTAAGAACTCTAACATAAAATTTTGTTGTACCTTGTGAAGTATCATATTAAAAACTGTGTGAAGATTAACAATGCTAACATAAAACTTTCTCGATCACACTAAAATCGTGTAAAGATTAAGAAACTTGAAATTTGTGTGATATGGATCGCATTAAAAATTTATAAAAATTAAGAAATTTAAAACTTTGAAACACCTAAATATAAATCACATTGAAAATCACGTAAATATTAAAAAAAAACTTAAAAATAAGTTTAATATGATGACAACCAATATAAAATTGTCAAGTCATATGAAGATAGATCATATTAAAAGTCGTATAAAATAAAAATTTCGTCACGTTAGATCATATTAAAAGTCATGTAAAAATTTTAGAAATGAAATAGATCGAATATATGTCCAGAGTCTCGAAAGCTGCACAATTAACTTTCTTTAGTGCAATCCTTATTTCAGATTTCAGTGCTCTAAAATATGTCAATATGTATGTATTTATAGAGACTGAAGAATAAATTGTACAAAGTAAGTAAAGACAAAGTGTGCAATTATTTACAACCGTATGCACATAAAATTACTTATGATATTATTGACTATAATAGTCAATCTAAAGATGACAAGTCACGAAAACGTGGAAGATTCAGCCCGTAAAAGATAAGGTGTGATGGCTTAACCCACTAATGATAACTTGATTTAGTTGCAAACAACTAAGATGATTGTTAATGAAAGTTTATTAGTTAGAATGATTCATGTGCCGATGTGTCTATGACTCTATATCATAACTTGAAATGAAATTCTCTATTTAATATTATTATATTTTATTATATTCAATATTCGAGACGAACACTATAAAATATTATTTTATTTTATTCTGTTTAATATTTGAGACGATGTCATTTCACTAAAATCACGATAGAATCAAAGAGTTAGGATTTGGTAATTCATGATAACTGTGATACGTTTACTTGTGCAATTAGCTTAACATCATCATCATCTCTGTATTCTCTTTTTGTTTTCATTGCGTCCCTTTAAGATGTGATGATGGATCTGGATCAGGATCAGGATCAAATCCATAAAAGGCTACATATTATTACATGATGTCTAATGCTGCTCTCCAGCAAGAATAGAAAAATGACAAAAAGAAACAAAACCTCAAAAGCCCAGATCAGTACACTTCACCGTTTGAAACTACTAAACAACAATGATAAAAATAATGACTAACTACAGATATAAGCTATCTTGTTGAGGCAATAGACCTTGTAATTGACATGTTCAACACTAATAAGTTCAACATTTTAGAAAAGAATCTCCATTTAGGAGAAGCAACTGTGCAACAACAGTATTCCAACTCACTATTGAATCCAAATTCTCAAGGATCCTCACCCTTTCAACTTTTGGTTGAGATATGAGTCACACTATACAAAGAGGGAGAGGGGAAGGAAAAAGGAAAAAACTTGAGCTATCCCTCAATTCTTTCAAGCCTGCCATGAGTCTGGAAGAAGTTACCGCTCCACTATACAAAATCTCAGATGCTTGGCACTTTAGATATGCTACGAAATATGCGTCTGCAGCGAATTACCCTTCTATTACAAGCTGGAAATTCAATGTTCCAGGAGATGGCCACTCCCCAATGTTTCAATTCAAGTAAAATGCTATCAAGGGTCTCCTCCTCTGGTTATGATTTCCTCTCAAACAACTGACATCTTAAATTTTTAACTACTTGATCCAATACACCAACATTTGCAACAAGATAATCTTCAGCTTCCTCTTTGCTGTTCAGAGTTTCACCTTCTATGAAGTAGCTGCCACCTTCGTGCAAAATAGTTCCATGTTCACAAGCCAATTCCAAAGTTTCTGATACACAACAGATACCCCGCCCAAACTTTATCGTCAATTCAGCATTTTTCATCGCAGGAGCCAGTTTATTTTTAATTACTTTCACGCAGATAGCAAGACCAGTTGCCTGAGGAGGGTAAAAATCAATGTTGGTATGCATCAAGCTTTTGGCTAGCACAAATATAATAAATCAGCTTGTCGAAACATGAGTCATAACTAAAGAGAGCTTTCCAAACAAATTGATTTTGGAATGTGTCACAGCAAATGGCAAATTTCAAAGAAGGTATCCTTAAATTAAATGTAAATGAACCAAGCCAAAGAAAGAATATCGAGACCTACACAATTTCTCTCAACATTAAGTTCAGCAGGAAATATCACTGCATAGATATCCTTTTATCCGCAAGAATTTGATAGAAAATTCGATACTGAATTGTGATAAATAGTAGAAAACTTTAAATTTTCAGAGAAGCGGCAGCCAGAGAAAGTACTCAAACCTAGCCAGTAAAATTGCAATATGCGGAACATTTTTCTTCACAACACTCCTTTTGTTAACAGAAGAACTTACCTTTTCCTGAATCTTAAGCAATTGTTTCCTGATAAGCTTCAAACGTACAGCAGCATAAAATGGCAAAGCATTCCCACCACAAGTTACCTCATCTGCCGGACAATAGCGTTGGCCTGACTTCAAGTTTGCCCTTACCTAGAGGGAAAGAATCCGGATACGTTTTAAGGCCAGATGTCATTCAACATATTAAGTAATATCTGTTACATTTTAGAATGAGGCTCTGACCTGGTTAACAAAAATGATAAGAGTGCGAGAATTAGATAATGAATAATGAATTTTTCGAAGTGCTTGTGTCATTATTTGAGATTGTATGTCCCTGGTGGAGCCTACCTCCACAGAGTCAATTTCAAGTTGCGGAACAAGAGCAGCGACCTGCAGAGTAATACAGGTAAAGTCATAATGCAATGAACAGGCATAAGTAAAGGCTAAAGAAGTCGGGGAAGGGAGGAAGTAATCCTGAACTGCAGCTAAGCATCTATATTCAACAAATAAGAACAATAAAGAAAAATAAATTGCAGAGTGATGACCTAGCATTGGAGTAGGAATGAAACAACAATGTTCATACATAGAACCACACACTATGGATCTATAAAACAGAAGTACTATCATCTCTAACCTTCCTTCTTAGTCAGAAAAGGTGCTCAGAACACAACCACTGAAGATAATAATTGAAAGACTTAGCTGCTATTATTAAAGAAAGCTAATTCAAAATGCTCTTTGATAGTTGCATAAGTACCTTTGAGAAAAGAGCACACAACACAAAATTTATTGTTTTCCTTAAAGAAGATTTCACATTATTATAGTCTCTTCTTTTAGTTTTCCCATCACATTACAGTGAAGGGGATGAGCTTCGATCTCCGCTCAGTAAATGGAAAAGGGTTATCTGTACCACAAGGTTATTACCCTTTACTAACACATTAGCTATTACGATTTAAATTCATCAAGTCTTTTCCTTAAAGAATCTTTCGCAATAAAGTGTATTTTTTGGTTTTGCTAGTTGGTTTCTTGGGATGAGAAAGGAACATACACTGTCAACCACAACCACATCTATTGACCCACTTTTTGTCAGCGTATCAACCATACTGAGCAAATTTTCTGCAGAATCAGGTTGTGATATAAGGAGATTTTCTGTATCTACACCCATTGACTCAGCAAGGGAAGGATCCATTGCATTTTCCACATCAAGATATGCACAATAACCTGTTCGAAAGACAATTCACCATCAGTGATGAAGGATTGGTAAACCCACTGCAGGCCTTCAAATTATACAAACCTAATACTTTCCTTTTTCTTTTTTAAATCACGGACTATAACAGACAAAGACTCCAAAGGTACATCAGTTAAATGCAGAAGTAAATAGCATTAGGATGTAAACCCCTTTTCTGTTTGCATCTAAAATTACTATTGTAAATGGCTAAAAGCTAGTGATGTCATTTTGTGCTTTCACACAAAGGGAAAAAGCATATATGAAATTTCTTATGGTAGAATTCACCAAGCAAATAGCAAATAAAACTGAAACTTGAGAATTGTTCGGAAGCATTGAATTGCTAAATTGCTACCTAGAACCGGAGGCAAGCACACTGCAAAGGGAAGAATAAGTAAAATGGTAAACTACAAATGCTTCTATATCCCCTTCATATAAGAGAACCCCTGGATTCAGGAGGTTGCCCAATTCGAACTCTGGTCAAATGATGTGATAGAGTCCTCTTATAATGGCACAAGAATACAACTATAAGACAAAAGCAAATTGCCGATTATGTAACTGAACTATAGTAAAGGGACTGAAAGTAACTCACCACTCCCAACTCTTCTTGCAATTTCCCCAATACACAGTATAAGAAACAAGAAAAAAAACACCCACCCCACAGTACCCAGACACACCCGATGTACAAAAAAAAAAAGTCAAGTTGTCATCAATTAACTAACTTAAGCCTCAAAACCTTGTCCCTTCCAATCTCAAAAATTACTTCAATACATGAATGGGAGCATTGCAGCATAAGAGCCTAAGTTCAAGAACACACAAGGTGGCTAAAACTCGTGCATATTTTTCAAGGAAACACTAAAGCAACCAAGACAGAAACATGCATAAATTTTGAGAAACCTAATTTATGAACATATTACAAACATAAGCACCTCCTAGCTTTTGAGCCTCCTTAATTACATGAAGCGCAAGTGTTGTCTTGCCTGATGCTTCTTGCCCAAAAATCTCAACAATCCTTCCCTGCAAAGAATAATTCAAATTAACGATATTTCTTTTTCCTTTTCAAGTTAGGAGAAATTACCATTTCCAATTCTCAGGAAAACCAAATAAAATTGAATATTGTAACTAAATCACATTTAACGAACTGATAGATTCAGGATTTATCTCCTAAATAGTCCAACAGATTCAAGTATAGGAGAGTTCTCCACTTACAAATATTTCATCGACAAATTGATAGTTCCAGCCAAGAGGCACAACATATCACTTACACCTCTTTCAACATCAAATTGACAAACAAGCTCAATCTCAAGCTAAACTATTAGTCCAGACAAGTCTAGTGCCAAAGACCGTCAATATGATATAACTCAACATGATTGCACACCAAATAAAATACTTCACTGACACTTTACAGAACAATACTTCCTAAATCCTACCTCCGTCAAAAAGTTAATATGGTACAAAGAATAAAATAATTTTTTTTACCATACGAGAAAGCCATTCTTTTCTTAAAAAAAGGACTTTAATTCTGTTCAAGGAGTTTTGCATGTTTAAAGTTGCTTGTTTGTTGTTCACGCAGTACCATACACTTTATGTGCTACATAGCACATTAGGGACACAAGAAATGCAGCCAATTTATCAGAAACTCACCTTTGGCAGTCCTCCAATCCCAAGTGCTAGATCAAGCCTCAATGACCCAGTGGGTATTACAGGTGCACGCCTAGAACCAAAGAAACGCTGCAAAGACAACATCGATTCCTTCCCAAAATCACCAGAAAGCTGTGAGATGGCCTCACGTAAAGCAGCATCTTTCTTTGTCTCCTTGGCAACATTAGGACTGTCATCAAACTCAAACTCTGAAGCTTCAACTGAAAGAATAAAGGAATTAATCCACATTCAGGCATCAGACTATATCAGTTGAAGTAACCATATTTGATTTTGCACCGGTCACAGGCATAACATTATGCAACCTCCACTTATTCTGACGACACAATCAAAAGCCTTAGACACTTTATAAGGGGAGTAGAAACCCACCTATCAACAAAAGGAGAACAAAAAGAAGAACAGTGAATAGAAACATTAGACGATTGAGAAAATTAAAAAGCATAAACATAGGTTTGCAGAAGCTAAAAGCACTACAGAATAACCTTTTCTTGGCAGCCAAAAGTTCTTGCATACAAAACTTTGAGGGCTTAAAATATTAGGGCCCATGATACAGAATTTACCTTTTTTTATACAATCCTAGTTATAATATAAGAGTTCATTAGTAAGAGTTATCAATGCTCACATCTCAGTTTTATCAAAGGACACAAACAAAGAATCAAACTTTATAACAAACCCAGATACTAACAACTAATAATATCTCAAACCCACGACATGAAATAGCAAAACAGCAATAAAAGTTAAAACAAATACTATAATTAACAGGTTTCTGTAACCAAAAGTGGCAACAAAATAATAATTTGACAATCACCTGCAGAAGAGAAGTGCCGATTATGCATCCTCCTCCCTGGAAACCCATTTCTGTAAATATAAACAATTTAGAATCATAAAAACAAAACGAAGAAGAACACTGTAAAAGCTCACAAAGAAAAAGTAAAAGGGGTTTTTCAAACAGGCGAAAGAGAGCGAAGCACCTGAGAATTGAACGAGGGGAGGATAGAAAGAAGGCGAGAGGGTGAAAATGAATTCAACCGTAGACACTTTTGAAAGTTTTGAGGCGCCAAAGGCACCATTCTGTCAGACCTTAATATTCTCTCCAGTAAAAATTTGTTTTTTTCCCTTCAAGAATCTCTTTTTCCGAAGGAATTTATCAAGAATCTCAACGGCCAAACTTTGATTAGGGCAGTCAGTACAGTAGCAGTGTGGGTAGGAGTGGCAGAGTGCAGAAAGGCGGAGGTTTGCTCTGTTCCCAAGCCCAGCTGACTGTGGAGTGTGGACGGCCGTGCTCCGACTTTGACAAATTTTCCTACGTTTTTGCAATCTTTGATTTTTGAAACTTTTGAGTGTTTCTTTTCTTTTTTCTTTTTTTTTTTTTTTTTGGCAAAATGTAGGGAAAAAAATCTTATATTTTAGTATATATACTTTTCTTCAAAATTAGTTAATTCATGGTAAATGATTATAAATCTATATGCTAATATTTTCACTGAATTTAATAATTATTTTCTAGTATTTTTTTAAATCAAAATTTAATTAATGTCCTATAATAATAAAAAAAAAAGTGCATTAAGAATTTTGTTGTGTTCTCAAATATCCATTTATTGTAACTTAACATTTTTTCAGCATTTTGTAACCATGCTTCTACATAATAATGATAATAAGAGTATAAAATGGTCTTTGAAATGGCCCTCTCTAATTAAAAAAAATCAAATATAGAAAAATAGTTAAAAGTATTTTATTCCTGAAAAAAATCATGAGAGAGTTACAAAAATTATCCTTCATTAAAGAATTTTTTTTATGTAATTTATATTAAAAAGTTGCACTAAATTTATCTTTTTATTCAATTTTATACTATATTTTAACATAAAATATACACTGATGGACTTGCTTATTTTTCATTAAGAATAGACGAGATTAAATATTTAAGCTTATTACTTTTAATTACTAGTTATAGTTATCCCTTCCCTCAGGGTAAGCATACGTTTTAGTAGTTTCAGTGTATCCAACTTAAGTGCATGGCCACGGGATACCTGGGAAATCGGCCGGTAGGCGGAACCCCAAAGCGGGTTTCCGGGTCCCGGCTTTGCCGCGTTCCGGTCTCCGGGTTTCAGTTTTCTAGTCCCCTATTATCTGGTTTCCCATTTCTTGTTTCTCAATTTTATCGAGGTTTTAACTTTCGAATTTGTGAGTGTAATCCTACTTTTAAATTTGATTTTTTATTGAAATTAAATGATTAAACAATTAATTGATAACTCAAAGTAATACAACATAATAATATAATTAGAATAATAACTTGAGTTACAATTGAGCACTTAATTACAATATATAGTTTTTTAGATAATAGAACTATGGTAAGAGATTAAAAAAGTGAGATTCAAGGATATAAAAATCATAAGAATATTTGAATATTTTAATTATTAATTAGAATTTAACTAGTATAATATAATAACATAATTAGAATAGTAGTTAAAATTAAACTAATATATGAATTTTTTAGAATAATAGAATTATGAATATTAGATAAGTGAGAAAGAAAGATATAAAAAGAATAAGAGTATTGAGAGAATGATCGAACTATTAATTCAAATAGTATATTAGCATAATATAATAATAGAATTAGGATAGTATAAATTAGAAAATTAAGTTGATATATAATATAATTGGATTAATAGTTGAAATTGAACTAATATATGGAGGTTTTAGAAAAATAGAATTATGAAGGATTAGATAAGTGAGAAAGAAAAATATATAAATGATAAGAGTATTGATAGAATGATTGAACAATATAATAATATAATTAGAATAATTAATTAAAAAAATTGATATCCTAAACTGTAAATATAAACGTTAAAACTTACAATATAAAGATTAGAAAACTAAGAAATTATGTGATGAAAATGAAGTGGTATAGAAATATTTATATAAATTTTTTTTTTTTTGGCCGGTTCCGGAACATATGGCCATCTCTATATCCAACTGTTATCTATAGAAAGTGAGCGGAGTCCTTAAGTGAGATTACTTTTTTTTAGTAAATGAATACAGTGTCTACTAAAGAAAGATAGATTAGAGGTAAGGCATGAATAGCTTCCATTTTGTTAAAGGTGGAACGAACTCCTTTATAAGCACCAATCATTTAGTGTCACTTAAATATATTTTTTAAGAGCAAAATGCAAAAAAAATCACTAAACTTTATTCAAAATCTGGATTTAGTCATCGAACAATTTTTTTGGATAAAAAAGTCCTTCAACTCACTAAATGTTCCACTATTGATCATTCCATCCAGTTTCACCTTTAAAGGTATGATGGAAACAAAAAAACGTAATATGCACATGAGTTTTAAGGGATAAAACTGTCAACTAACGTTACTTCTTCTCCTTCTTCACAAATTAGAATTCTTTCTCCTCAAATCATTTTTGTCAAATCAGAATTTGATTTGTGATTTGATTCCTTAAATCAAAGTTTAACTTGTTATTCTTCTTTCTCCTTCCTAAATCAAAATTTGATTTTTGACTTGATTCATTCTTTGTTACAAATTAAAGTTTAGTTTGAGGGTTCCTTCTTCCTCCCCACTTGCAAAAGTTTGGGAGCAGGTAGAATTTAACCCTTCAAAAATATCCCAAAATTTATGGAGACCAGTAATTAGAGTGACCCAAGTATTAATATCTATTTTGAATTTCTTACCTTTTTTCGTGCTAATAATGAGTCTTGCGGTAGAGATTGATGTGGTGTCGACGGTGGTGTTGGTCGTGCTAATAGGGAGTCTTGTGGCAAAGGTTGGTGTGGTGCCGATGGTGGTGGTAGGAGTGAGGCGTTGGATGTAAAAGTATAGCTTGTGGGAAGTGTTGGTGGTGCTCAAGGGAGGAACCAGAACGAAATTCTATCGGGGCTTATTTTAATTTTTTTTGCAATTAAATAAATGTATTTAACAATTAAATTTCTAAATTCACAATAATAAAAATGATAAAAATGTATAAATACACATAACTACACTATTGGTTGACTAGTTTTAGTCATGTGACGAAGAGAAGACAATTGTATTCTACGTATCTGCATCTATTGAAAACGTTGCAAGATTTGCTCATTTTCAAATTAACTTAGTAATTACAATTAACTTACAATTAACAACAAGTAAAACTAATATTTCTTGAATACCAAAAATGGAGATGAAGAAAAAGAGACAATGAGGAAAGAAAAAGAAAGGGAAAAATAAAGTTTCTTTACTAGTTGTGTGAGACAAATTATAGACTGAAAAAAAATTTGGTGTAACACATATCAATTTTTTAGGTTTGAAAATTGGAATTGAGAGATGAGAAAGGTTTGAAAAGAAAAAGTTGAACTTGAAAGTTGAATTTTGAGTTTTTTGTCCGCGAATGAATGAAAGAAACAGTTTTGAAGTGTTTTTTTTCCAAATAAATAAACAAAATGACGTCGTTTAGTTTGTTTTAACAAAATGACATCATTTTTTTAAGTGAGCGTATTTAAAAAAAAAACAAAACAGAAAATTGAAATTACATATATATATCGTCTTCTTCAACTCCAGCCCCCTGGTGGCGATAGGCGACCTGGCAGCGGCACTCTTACTCCTCTAAAGTCTCCGGCGAGGTTGGCGTGGGCTTCCGTCCATTCCAGACCCCGCCTGAGTCCGCCAGTGGTGGTGCTGAAGGTGAAGATCGTTGTGTTGCTGTTGTTTGGGTGGTGCCAGTGGTGGTGCTGAGGCTGATTTTATTGTTTTTTGCTGAATATTTGGCCAACCAATTTTTTTCGTCCTCATATTTGTTGTAGAAATTGGGTGATGTTGTAGCTACTCTACCTATTACATCGATGATGATGGTTTTCCAAAATTAAATTATGAGAAAGTAAGATGGGAGAAGAAGAATGATTTGAGAAGAAAGAAATAATTTTATTTGACATTTTTACCTCTTAAAACTCATGTGCGCAGCACGCTTTTAGTTTCTGTCACACTTTTAACAGTTAAAATGGACGGAATGATCAATAGTAGTACATTTTGAGAGATTGGTGACCTTTTTAACCAAAAAAATAGTTCGATGACCAAAATTTATATTTCAAAAAAGTTGAGTGACAAATTTTACATTTTGCTCTTTTTTAATGTTTCACCAGAATAATGATACGCTCCATTTATACCATATATTATTCAATTCTCAAAATGACAATCAAAATTAAAATCATGTTCTAGATTCACTACCAGTTAGGGTTAGGGTTTAATAAAGGGTTATCTTCAATTTACCCCCATAAAAGATAACCTCTAATCACTTTGCCCACATAAAAGATTTTTATTAATACTTTGCACCGTTGACTATCAATTAAAGATGCTAATTGATAACATCATTAATTATTAATTTTAAATGACAATTTTATCCATCAATAAGAAATAAATTAAATTATATTTGTCCCTCTTATATTTAAACATTAATTTCAATTTATCTACTCCATAATTTTGTATTAATACTTAAATATTATTAGTTTGAGGCATAAAATATTTGATCAATTTTTTTAACAAATTAAAATACTTGTTTATTTTTTCCATCTTTTTTTGTTTTCCTTTTTGATAGCAATCCATCCATGTCCATGGTATCAAGGCCGAGCTTGTATGATCTTTTGAAGAAGCACAATTCATTATCAACACATGGTGGAACTTTTGGTGATTTTTATCACATGGTGGCCGAACCATCTCAATCATCTCAACATGAAGGTTCCATGGCATGTTTCTTAATAACATTAAAGAAGCATCCACCTTGAAGATTGTTCATGGATCAATCATATTAAAGACCAAGTAAAGGCGTGTACTTGGGCTTGCTTGGATCCGCCCTTTGTTGGTTAATTAGTAATTTATTTCTATGTAATTTTACAGCCCATAATGAGCGTTTAATTATTGATTAATTGGGCTTTAATTTGCGTTTTTATTAAGTCCATTACTTTGTCCAATTATCTTGCATGATAATTAGGAAAGTAAATTTTAGGAAAGTAAGGAAGCAAATTCGGTTTTGGCTTCTGTATGATAACCGAATTCTTCTATAAAGCAAATCCTTTTTGAAAAGGCATTAGTTGTTAGTTAGTTATTAGTTTTCTTTTCCAACTTGGAAACTAAGTTGTAATAGGATTAAGTTAGGGTTTTCTTTCCTTATTCTTCAAGCAATGAGCCGAACTCATCTCTATAAATAGAGAGCTGCCTTGTAACGTTTTGGAGGATTTTGATGAATGAAATTTTAGCTTTGCTAAATTGTGTTTAACTCTTGAGTTGACCAAACGCCTTTAAGAATAGTTTAATTCTTAATTGTTACGAAAAAGCCTTTAGCGTGACCTTTAGGTGACTTCACCATTGTTCTTGATTTGAGAACTCGCCAAATTGACAAAGTTCAATTGCATGAATTTTCATGAGTTGAGTCGAGTCCATTTGTATTAAAAACGTGGGGTTGATTTACTTCATCTTTTTGCGTTTTTTCCTTTGAATTCCTTTCCGCCAAGTTTGTGTGTTGTCTTGTTCGTAAATTTTGGTGCAGCAACGGTCCAAAGGTTGTGGAATTCGTGTGGTTGAGGACTTCAATCCAAGACCATTCGTATCAATTGGTATCAAAGCATAGGTTGTTGTTCTTCAAAAATTCAGGTTTTGCGTATTTGTTCTCTTCTCGGTTTTCTTTGTTTCTTGTTGTCGTTCTTGCTGTTTTTGTGCGTCGGTTTTGCTGCTGTCCTTGATGTTCTTCTTGCTGTTCATTGAGTCAATTTTCTGAAGTAAATTGGTGTCTTAATTCAAGTCCAAAAGAGTCGTCAATATTCTGTCCTCAAATCGCATACAAAAATCTGCCCAAAAACCGTGTTAACTTTGCTTTCGATTTTCGCGTTTTTGTGATTCGATTTCTTGCTGTTGTTGTTTCGTCCCTATTTGCTGCGTTTTAGTGTCTTATTGCTGCAGTAAATTTCGTGTCTTCCATGCTCTAAATTCAGCCCAAATTTCGTCCATTAAAATTATAGAGTCTTGCTGAATTTTTTTCGTCAAAACGAATTAGGGTTAGCTTTCCTTGTTTTGGCCCGAATTGTTGTCTTGTTTGTGTCATCTTGCTGGCTGTGTTTTTTTGCGTTCTTTTCTTGTTGTTGATTCAGCATTGTTTTGTTATCATCATAGTGTTGAATTCCTTGTGTTGTCCCTTGCTGTTTTACACGTCAAAAAAATTGTTAATAAATTGTGTCAAACTAGGGTTTCAAACTAGGGTTTCTTGGTAGAAATTTCCTTAACTTCTTTTTCTATCCGAATTTCATTCTTTATTTTGTGTTAGATTCTTTATATTGTCTACCATATCTTGCATTTGCATCAAACTTGTTGTTCCACTCGAAAAAGATAAGTTCTTGATAACTTTCTCTTGACACTTCTTGATTTTCTTGAAAATCCGAAGTGGTCAAAATTGGATTCTTGAGTTAGATTCTTGTTCCTTGTCTTTAATCTTTGATTATCTTGTCAAAATGGCAATCTTTAAATTCTTGATATTTGGTTGAGCTATTGTTAATTCTTGTTGGCTGAAAATTTTGAGGAAAAATAAGGTTAAGACAACCTTAAAAAAACATCCTAGGTTTGTTTGAGCAACATAAGACAAACAACCTTAAATCCTAGGATCTTATCTTAAGAACCTTAAACTTTGTGAAAATCCAAGGTTCTTGTCCGAATATAAAAAAAAAAGGCTTGCATTAAAAAATAAAAAAAAAGAAGGCCCAATTACAAAAAAAAAAAAAAAAAATCGGACCATTTAAAAAAAAAAAAAAAAACAGCCCAAGAAAAGAAACTAAATTCGTTCTTTGTTTGTTCTTGAAATCACCTTATATTCAAAGTGCCATATCTTTGATCAATAACAACTCGGAATAAGTGATTCAAATTGCATTCTCTTCGTCTTGAATTCTAGTTTCTGAATTTCATAGTTTTCTTGAAGATAAATCAGTTTTAACCCACACGTGTTCTTAAATCTCTTGTGACGTGTTTTTCTTTGAAAATTCTCTGATTTGCTTGTGAAAGTTATTGTGTGGAACTTGTTGATTGAGACTTGTTATCTTATCATAGGACTTGGTAAGTCTTATTAGTCCCAAAACAATTTTATCATTTTGAGAGTATTAGATAGGATAAACAAGACGAGAACACTACATACATAATAGAGTGGAGAGTACTACTATCAAATAGTGAGGAACCCGTGAGGATTGCTATTCTTTTCTTGCGTTTTTCTTTACTAACCTTGCAGGTACAAATGGAGGAATCAAAAAGTGATAAAACTATATCACAAGCCGAGCAAAAATTTGCTAATGAAGTACTTTTGGTATGTTGCAAAAGATCAATCTCCGACTTGATAATTTGGAGTCGGCAACCAAAAGCTCCACATCGAGGAAGCTTAAGTTTGAAGATAAGTGATGAGTCCAATGGATGATGATGATGTCGACATGCCAACCACTTGAGGAGAAATACCAAAGTGAAGAAGGTGAAGGAACTTGAAACATATGAGGTTGGTAATGGTCAATTTTCATTGGTTAATCGTCAAGTTCTTAGTACACAACCACAAATTGATGATTTGTTTCAAAGAGATTAACATATTTCACACACGATGCATGGTACAGAGGAAAAATTTGTAGTGTGATCATTGATAGTGGTAGTTGTACAAATGTGGCTAGTTACTTTACTTGTTGAGAAATTGAAGTTGTCTTGCATAAAACATCCAAAACCTTATAAACTTCAATGGTTGAACAATTCTGCTGAAAGTAAAGTGAATAAACAAGGTGAAATTTTCACTCACCATTGGAAAGTATGTTGATGAGATTTATGTGATGTTGTTCCAATGGAAGCTTGCCATATTTTTACTTGGTCGACCTTGGCAATTTGATCGTGATGTACTTTATCATGCCAAGAAGAACTTTTACAGTTTTGACTATTGAGGGTAAGTAAGTACAATCTTCGTGCTTTAACTCCATTCCAAGTTTTTGAAGGATCAAGCTAGAATTGTTCAAGCTTGTAAAAGATGAGTGCCGCCAAGGAGAAGAAAGTTCAAGAGCAACCAAAGTTAAATAGCTAGTGCATCTTGTAATGGCCGAGCTTTAAGTCTTTTAAAGTCTTGTTATTTTACTTCTTCTAGCGAGTTTAAGAGAGTAATACTAGATAAGCAATCAATGGTACTTACTTTGATGATAGTGATCACCATTTGAATTGTTTGCTGCCTAGTTACATATGTTTTGCAGGTTTTTGGGAGTTCCTAAAGAGTTTTAATGGAGTTTGAAACAATCCAATCAGCCTTAGCTTGTTTCCCACAAGGTAAGCAAGGTAAGTTTAGGTAAAGTATGAAAGTTTGTTGATTGATTTCAATGGTTTAAATGTCAAGAACTTTGTTAATGTCAATGCTATTGATTTTCAAAGTTTGAATTCTGTTTTGACTCAATTTCAATATCTTTCATATACCTTTGAAACATTAGTTCGAAATTCTTTACTATGTGTTTTAAAATCCAATGATTTGTGTTTTGGAAAGCAACTTATTTCACATAATTCTTCAATAATAAATTCCTATTATTTTATATTGAATGAGTTTATGTATAGTTTCTTCACATGCTATGTTGCTTATCTAATACATGAATTATATTTTGAGCTTAATGATTATAATTTCGAACTACATCAATCCTTTGTATGCACTCATTCAAGTGTTAATTATATTAAACTCTACTTGCTGGATTATTGATTCCTTTGATTATTTGTTCGTGACTTTGGCTCACATCCATCAAGTTCAAAGAGGGTCCTTGGTAACTCAACACTTGTATGGTAAATTATCTCCGTTCCAACTTTCTTTTGAATTCCAAGAGGTAAAATTTTCTGTTTACAACTATTCAGTAGATTGTTTACATTCTAGTCTTTGGAATTACACTCTCATATTTGATAACTTTTGCATGTTTTTAGAGGTCTTAATACGTTCATGTGATTTACACTTTCCCAAGGATGCATATATGTTTTCTTGTTATGAATATTCTTGTCCTTATGATTCTATTCATATATGTTTACATCCTTTGCTTACATTACATGTTAATAACGTAAATAGTATGCTAATGGATGTTGTTAGTGAATTCATCTTGGTTAGTTCTCTAATTAAGAACATTCGGTTTTCTGATTTGCATAAACTACATGATAGTTATTTGCATAATTGTTTTGAATTCATTGACTTCAACATTATGACTCATGCAAAATTTGTTAAGACTAATCATTGCTATATGTACTACGATTTCTGCATACTTATTCTGGCCACATTCTATTCTTTTGGTGAAAGGAAATTATTCTACATCTTGTTCTAGAATTATTGTCCTTTCATTTACCTTATACATTTGTCTTGTTTTGGCAGAATATATATTATTGTTGTTCGAGATGTGCATTTTCACAATTTTTCTTGGCTTGGATTTGTAGTGATTTCGTAATTTTGATGTTTGATCCAGGAGTTCAACTTCAAGATTCGAGGACGAATCCTTTCGAGGAGGGAGGGAATGATAGCAATCCATCCATATCCATGGTATCAAGGCCGAGCTTGTATGATCTTTTGAAGAAGCACAATTCCATTATCAACACATGGTGGGAACTTTTGGTGATTTTTATCACATGGTGGCCGGAACCATCTCAATCATCTCAACATGAGGTTCCATGGCATGTTTCTTTAATAACAAATTAAAGAACATCCACCTTGAAGATTGTTCATGGATCAATCATATTAAAGACCAAGTAAAGGCGCTGTACTTGGGCTTGCTTTGGATCACGCCATTTGTTGGTTAATTAGTAATTTATTCTATGTAATTTTACAGCCCATAAATGACGTTTAATTATTGATTAATTGGGCTTTAATTTCGTTTTTATTAAGTCCCATTACTTGTCCAAATTATCTTGCATGATAATTAGGAAAGTAAATTTTAGGAAAGTAAGGAAGCAAATTCGGTTTTGGCTTCTTATGATAACCGAATTCTTCTATAAAGCAAATCCTTTTTGGAAAAGGATAGTTTGTTAGTTAGTTATTAGTTTTCTTTTCCAACTTGGAAACTAAGTCTGTAATAGGATTAAGTTAGGGTTTTTCTTTCCTTATTCTTCAAGCAAGAGCCGAACTCATCTCTATAATAGAGAGTTGCCTTGTAACGTTTTTGGAGGATTTTGATGAATGAAATTTTAGCTTTGCTAAATTGTGTTTAACTCTTTGAGTTGACAAAGCCTTTAAGAATAGTTAATTCTTAATTGTACGAAAAAGCCTTTAGCGTGACCTTTAGGTGACTTCACCATTGTTCTTGATTTTGAGAACTCGCCAAATTGACAAAGTTCAATTGCATGAATTTTCATGAGTTGAGTCGAGTCCATTTGTATTAAAAACGTGGGGTTGATTTACTTCATCTTTTGCGTTTTTCCCTTTGAATTCCTTTCCGCCAAGTTTGTGTGTTGTCTTGTTCGTGAATTTTGGTGCAGCAACGGTCCAAAGGTTGTGGAATTCGTGTGGTTGAGGACTTCAATCCAAGACCATTCGTATCACTTTTATTTCATCTTCTTTTATATAAATAAATATGTCAAGTTTCTTGTAATTTATAATTTTTTTTACCCATTTTAGTTTGTTGTGCCTTTATAATATGATTGTTTATCTTATTTGTATTATTGACAATTTAAAGCATTGATTTAATATCTTAAATTTTTTTATTATATTATTATATATATTAAAGTAATCTAATCAACATAATAAAATTATATAATGAAAATAAATAAATAAAATAATTATTTGCTTATTAGTTGTAAGGTGTATATTTATTATAACTATATATTTTTATAATAGAGATATCTTTTATACTGAATAAATTTAATAAAAAAATTCATTCACTCTAAATTAAAAATCCATAGAAATCAGAGTGGTAAAATAAAATGTTTCATTAATATTTTATTAAAGAATTAAAAAAATTGGACAAAGTATGTATTATTTTATTACATTCCAAAAAATTAAATAATTTATATGAGGTTTTTATTGATCAAGTAGATTAAAAATAGTTAAAAAATTATAAAAAATAGTAAACCGTATCCAAAATCTAATTTTTTTAGTAAGATTATATATATATTATTTTACTATTTAAAATAACAATGAGAAATTTAATTTCTTAAAGTATATATGAAGCAAAGAGAAAATAAAATGATGACAAAGTAGGACAAGATTTTAAAACTTAAATTTAAGAGTAAAATAGTCTAAAACATAAAAATAATAAAAATAATAATATTTTTAAAACAAAATTTAAACTTTTCATTTAAATATAGTAACATGATATCCTGCAAAGTGCTAATAAAAATCTTTGATGAGGGCAAAATGATTAAAGATCATCTTTCATGGGGATAAATTGAAGATAATCCTTTAATAAATATAAATTTAATTTGATTGATAAACAAGATAAAGACAAAATCAAGATTAAAAACATGTCTTAAAGTTCGTGTAGTTTAGGGCATAATTATTATACATTTGATTTTGGTGACAAATATAATAAAAATAGTGAATCATTAAAAAAAAAAGAAAACTTACTTAGACATTTAATTGGTAGTTGACAAGGGTTTATGAGGGATCATTTGAATAAACTTTAGGGTTATCTTCAATTTACCCCATGAAAGATAGCCTCTAATTACTTTGCCCCATAAAAGATTTTTATTAATACTTTGCACCGTTGACTATCAATTAAAGATGCTAATTGATAACATCATTAATTATTAATTTTAAATGACAATTTTATCCATCAATAAGAAATAAATTAAATTATATTTGTCCCTCTTATATTTAAACATTAATTTCAATTTATCTACTCCATAATTTTGTATTAATACTTAAATATTCTTAGTTTGAGGCATAAAATATTTGATCAATTTTTTTTAACAAATTAAAATACTTGTTTATTTTTTCCATCTTTTTTTGTTTTCCTTTTATTTCATCTTCTTTTATATGAATAAATATGTCAAGTTTCTCGTAATTTATGATTTTTTTCACTCATTTTAGTTTGTTGTGTCTTTATAATATGATTGTTTATCTTATTTGTATTATTGACAATTTAAAGCATTGATTTAATATCTTAAATTTTTTTATTATATTATTATATATATTAAAGTAATCTAATCAACATAATAAAATTATATAATGACAAAATAAATAAATAAAATAATTATTTTCTTATTAGTTGTAAGGTGCATATTTATTATAAATATATATTTTTCTAATAGAGATATCTTTTATACTGAATAAATTTAATAAAAAAATTCATTCACTCTAACTTAAAAATCCATAGATATCGGAGTGGTAAAATAAAATATTTCATTAATTTTTTATTAAAGAATTAAAAAAATTGGACGAAGTATGTATTATTTTATTACATTCCAAAAAATTAAATAATTCATATGAGGTTTTTATTGACCAAGTAGATTAAAAATAGTTAACAAATTATAAAAAATAGTAAACCGTATCCAAAATTTAATTTTTTAAGTAAGATTATATATATATTATTTTACTATTTAAAATAATAATGAGAAATTTAATTTGTTAAAGTATATATGAAGCAAAGAGAAAATAAAATGATGACAAAGTAGGACAAGATTTTAAAACTTAAATTTAAGAGTAAAATAGCCTAAAACATAAAATAAAATAAAAATAATAATTTTTTTAAGGCAAAATTTAAACTTTTCATTTAAATATAGTAACATGATATCCTGCAAAGTGCTAATAAAAATCTTTGATGAGGGCAAAGTGATTAAAGATCATCTTTCATGGGGATAAATTTGAAGATAACCCTTTAATAAATATAAATTTAATTTGATTGATAAACAGGATAAAGACAAAATCAAGATTAAAAACATGTCTTAAAGTTCATGTAGTTTAGGGCATAATTATTATACATTTGATTTTGGTGATAAATATAATAAAAATAGTGAATCATTAAAAAAAAAAAACTTACTTAGACATTTAATTGGTAGTTGACAAGGGTTTATGAGGGATCATTTGAATAAACTTTAGGGTTATCTTCAATTTACCCCCATAAAAGATAGCCTCTAATTACGTTGCCCCATAAAAATTTTTTATTAATACTTTGCACCGTTGACTATCAATTAAAGATGCTAATTAATAACATCATTAATTATTAATTTTAAATGACAATTTTATCCATCAATAAGAAATAAATTAAATTATATTTGTCCCTCTTATATTTAAACATTAATTTCAATTTAACTACTCCATAATTTTGTATTAATACTTAAATATTCTTAGTTTGAGGCATAAAATATTTGATCAATTTTTTTTAACAAATTAAAATACTTGTTTATTTTTTCCATCTTTTTTTGTTTTCCTTTTATTTCATCTTCTTTTATATGAATAAATATGTCAAGTTTCTCGTAATTTATGATTTTTTTCACTCATTTTAGTTTGTTGTGTCTTTATAATATGATTGTTTATCTTATTTGTATTATTGACAATTTAAAGCATTGATTTAATATCTTAAATTTTTTTATTATATTATTATATATATTAAAGTAATCTAATCAACATAATAAAATTATATAATGACAAAATAAATAAATAAAATTTGATAAAAAAATTCATTCACTCTAACTTAAAAATCCATAGATATCGGAGTGGTAAAATAAAATATTTCATTAATTTTTTATTAAAGAATTAAAAAAATTGGACGAAGTATGTATTATTTTATTACATTCCAAAAACTTAAATAATTCATATGAGGTTTTTATTGACCAAGTAGATTAAAAATAGTTAACAAATTATAAAAAATAGTAAACCGTATCCAAAATCTAATTTTTTTAGTAAGATTATATATATATTATTTTACTATTTAAAATAATAATGAGAAATTTAATTTGTTAAAGTATATATGAAGCAAAGAGAAAATAAAATGATGACAAAGTAGGACAAGATTTTAAAACTTAAATTTAAGAGTAAAATAGCCTAAAACATAAAATAAAATAAAAATAATAATTTTTTTAAGGCAAAATTTAAACTTTTCATTTAAATATAGTAACATGATATCCTGCAAAGTGCTAATAAAAATCTTTCATGAGAGCAAAGTGATTAAAGATCATCTTTCATGGGGATAAATTTGAAGATAACCCTTTAATAAATATAAATTTAATTTGATTGATAAACAGGATAAAGACAAAATCAAGATTAAAAACATGTCTTAAAGTTCATGTAGTTTAGGGCATAATTATTATACATTTGATTTTGGTGATAAATATAATAAAAATAGTGAATCATTAAAAAAAAAAGAAAACTTACTTAGACATTTAATTGGTAGTTGACAAGGGTTTATGAGGGATCATTTGAATAAACTTTAGGGTTATCTTCAATTTACCCCCATGAAAGATAGCCTCTAATTACTTTGCCCCATAAAACTTTTTTATTAATACTTTGCACCATTGACTATCAATTAAATATGCTAATTAATAACATCATTAATTATTAATTTTAAATGACAATTTTATCCATCAATAAGAAATAAATTAAATTATATTTGTCCCTCTTATATTTAAACATTAATTTCAATTTATCTACTCCATAATTTTGTATTAATACTTAAATATTCTTAGTTTGAGGCATAAAATATTTGATCAATTTTTTTTAACAAATTAAAATACTTGTTTATTTTTTCCATCTTTTTTTGTTTTCCTTTTATTTCATCTTCTTTTATATGAATAAATATGTCAAGTTTCTCGTAATTTATGATTTTTTTCACTCATTTTAGTTTGTTGTGTCTTTATAATATGATTGTTTATCTTATTTGTATTATTGACAATTTAAAGCATTGATTTAATATCTTAAATTTTTTTATTATATTATTATATATATATTAAAGTAATATAATCAACATAATAAAATTATATAATGACAAAATAAATAAATAAAATAATTATTTGCTTATTAGTTGTAAGGTGTATATTTATTATAAATATATATTTTTCTAATAGAGATATCTTTTATACTGAATAAATTTAATATAAAAATTCATTCACTCTAACTTAAAAATCCATTGATATCGGAGTGGTAAAATAAAATATTTCATTAATTTTTTATTAAAGAATTAAAAAAATTGGACGAAGTATGTATTATTTTATTACATTCCAAAAAATTAAATAATTCATATGAGGTTTTATTTGACCAAGTAGATTAAAAATAGTTAACAAATTATAAAAAATAGTAAACCGTATCCAAAATCTAATTTTTTTAGTAAGAATATATATATATTATTTTACTATTTAAAATAATAATGAGAAATTTAATTTGTTAAAGTATATATGAAGCAAAGAGAAAATAAAATGATGACAAAGTATGACAAGATTTTAAAACTTAAATTTAAGAGTAAAATAGCCTAAAACATAAAATAAAATAAAAATAATAATTTTTTTAAGGCAAAATTTAAACTTTTCATTTAAATATAGTAACATGATATCCTGCAAAGTGCTAATAAAAATCTTTGATGAGGGCAAAATGATTAAAGATCATCTTTCATGGGGATAAATTTGAAGATAACCCTTTAATAAATATAAATTTAATTTGATTGATAAACAGGATAAAGACAAAATCAAGATTAAAAACATATCTTAAAGTTCATGTAGTTTAGGGCATAATTATTATACATTTGATTTTGGTGATTAATATAATAAAAATAGTGAATAATTAAAAAAAAAAGAAAACTTACTTAGACATTTAATTGGTAGTTGACAAGGGTTTATCAGGGATCATTTGAATAAACTTTAGGGTTATCTTCAATTTACCCCCATGAAAGATAGCTTCTAATTACTTTGCCCCATAAAAATTTTTTATTAATACTTTGCACCGTTGACTATCAATTAAAGATGCTAATTAATAACATCATTAATGATTAATTTTAAATGACAATTTTATCCATCAATAAGAAATAAATTAAATTATATTTGTCCCTCTTATATTTAAACATTAATTTCAATTTATCTACTCCATAATTTTGTATTAATACTTAAATATTCTTAGTTTGAGGCATAAAATATTTGATCAATTTTTTTTAACAAATTAAAATCATTGTTTATTTTTTCCATCTTTTTTTGTTTTCCTTTTATTTCATCTTCTTTTATATGAATAAATATGTCAAGTTTCTCGTAATTTATGATTTGTTTTGCTCATTTTAGTTTGTTGCGTCTTTATAATATGATTGTTTATCTTATTTGTATTATTGACAATTTAAAGCATTGATTTAATATCTTAAATTTTTTTATTAAAGTATTATATATATTAAAATAATCTAATCAACATAATAAAATTATATAATGACAAAATAAATAAATAAAATAATTATTTGCTTATTAGTTGTAAGGTGTATATTTATTATAAATATATATATTTCTAATAGAGATATCTTTTATACTTAATAAATTTAATAAAAAAATTCATTCACTCTAAATTAAAAATCCATTGATATCAGAGTGGTAAAATAAAATGTTTCATTAATTTTTTATTAAAGAATTAAAAAAATTGGACAAAGTATGTATTATTTTATTACATTCCAAAAAATTAAATAATTCATATGAGGTTTTTATTGATCAAGTAGATTAAAAATAGTTAACAAATTATAAAAAATAGTAAACCGTATCCAAAATCTAATTTTTTTAGCAAGATTATATATATATATATATATATTATTTTACTATTTAAAATAATAATAAGAAATTTAATTTGTTAAAGTATATATGAAGCAAAGAGAAAATAAAATGATGACAAAGTATGACAAGATTTTAAAACTTAAATTTAATATTAAAATAGTCTAAAACATAAAAAGAAATAAAAATAATAATTTTTTAAAAACAAAATTTAAACTTTTCATTTAAATATAGTAACATGATATCCTGCAAAGTGCTAATAAAAATCTTTGATGAGGGCAAAATGATTAAAGATCATCTTTCATGGGGATAAATTGAAGATGACCCTTTAATAAATATAAATTTAATTTGATTGATAAACAGGATAAAGACAAAATCAAGATTAAAAACATGTCTTAAAGTTCATGTAGTTTAGGGCATAATTATTATACATTTGATTTTGGTGATAAATATAATAAAAATAGTGAATCATTAAAAAAAAGAAAACTTACTTAGACATTTAATTGGTAGTTGACAAGGGTTTATTTGGGATCATTTGAATAAACTTTAGGGTTAACTTCAATTTACCCCCATGAAAGATAGCCTCTAATTACTTTGCCCCATAAAAGATTTTTATTAATACTTTGCACCGTTGACTATCAATTAAAGATGCTAATTAATAACATCATTAATTATTAATTTTAAATGACAATTTTATCCATCAATAAGAAATAAATTAAATTATATTTGTCCCTCTTATATTTAAACATTAATTTCAATTTATCTACTCTATAATTTTGTATTAATACTTAAATATTCTTAGTTTGAGGCATAAAATATTTGATCAATTTTTTTTAACAAATTAAAATACTTGTTTATTTTTTCCATCTTTTTTTGTTTTCCTTTTATTTCATCTTCTTTTATATGAATAAATATGTCAAGTTTCTCGTAATTTATGATTTTTTTTACTCATTTTAGTTGGTTGTGTCTTTATAATATGATTGTTTATCTTATTTGTATTATTGACAATTTAAAGCATTGATTTAATATCTTAAATTTTTTTATTATATTATTATATATATTAAAGTAATCTAATCAACATAATAAAATTATATAATGACAAAATAAATAAATAAAATAATTATTTGCTTATTAGTTGTAAGGTGTATATTTATTATAAATATATATATTTCTAATAGAGATATCTTTTATACTTAATAAATTTAATAAAAAAATTCATTCACTCTAAATTAAAAATCCATAGATATCAGAGTGGTAAAATAAAATGTTTCATTAATTTTTTATTAAAGAATTAAAAAAATTGGACAAAGTATGTATTATTTTATTACATTCCAAAAAATTAAATAATTCATATGAGGTTTTTATTGACCAAGTAGATTAAAAATAGTTAACAAATTATAAAAAATAGTAAACTGTATCCAAAATCTAATTTTTTTAGTAAGATTATATATATATATATATTATTCTATTATTTAAAATAATAATAAGAAATTTAATTTGTTAAAGTATATATGAAGCAAAGAGAAAATAAAATGATGACAAAGTAGGACAAGATTTTAAAACTTAAATTTAAGGGTTAAATAGTCTAAAGCATAAAAGGAAATAAAAATAATAATTTTTTTAAGGCAAAATTCACACTTTTCAATTAAATATAGTAACAGGATATCTTTATCGGTGCAAAGTGTTAATAAAAATCTTTGATGGGGCAAAGTGATTAAAGATCATCTTTCATGGGGATAAATTGAAGATAAGGGAGTAAATTGAAGATAACCCTAAACTTTACCGTGCAGATAAAATAACTAATTCAAATATATTACTACTTTCTTGTAACTTATATTAAAATAATTCATATTTAGCCTCTTGGGCATTAGCTCAATGGTAACACCAGCAGCAGATTGTATTCAATGTGCACGGTTCGAATCCCCTTGATAATAGAGTGTCGGTTCGAATCCCCTTGATAATAGAGTGTCGGGGATTTTCACCTCCTACTGGTGGGACCTCGCGTTACCTGTTTACATTAGTGTTATTAAACCCGGACCGGACCGACCGGTTCGACCGATTCGACGGGAACCGCAAGCCTGTCCAGTCCGGTTAGAACTAAAAAACCAAGTGGTTAAAAACCAGTCAAACCCGGTAAAAAACCGGGTTCGAAGGAAAACCGGTGAACCGGTGAAAACCGGGTTTTGTTTTCAGCCTTTCACGTTTTGTCTTTTGACTTATTTGCCTATTTTGTATTTTCACTTTTCAGCCCTAAAATAGTAAAATCTTTCCTTCTCTGTTCTCTCTAACAAACGCACGCCGGCTCTTCGTTGTCCGCTCTCCGCTGCCCTCCTTCAAATCTTCATTCAAGTTTCAAGTTTCAACTTTCAAGGTATGAATCTAATTCCGATCCCTTTGAATTCTTCTTGGGATTCCTTTTGTGGGCTTGTTGTAGTTTCTTTCCTTTTTCAATTTTCCCTTTCATTGTTTAGAGCTAACAGAAGTTACAGAACAGTTTTTTAATAAAAAGATTTGTGCTTTTGTTCCATACTTCGAATGTTCTTCATTGTACTGAATTTTTTTCACATAATATCTGGCAAATCAAAATCTAAAGGGTCTGCACTGACCCTGGACTCTTTCTACAGTAATTATCAGTACAACTGTTTTATAAGGCGAAATTGTGGACAATACCATTTTACATTGCCGTCAAATTCTACCAAAATATCAAGCATGGTTTTCACGAATTTAATAGTTGATAGAGAAATAGCAGAAAAAAAGTGCATCGTCACTAAAAATAACAATTGGATCCATTTAATTTATGACTAAAATGTTTGCACTGCTTTTTTTTTTGTACTTAATTAGTTGGGGTGTACACATTCATTTGCCAAGCAGCAGCAAAGCAGCAATATTCAAGTACAATTAAAGTTTCCAAATGTAAAACTTGTATAGAATTAATTTATGAGCATAATATAATCAGACGCCATTGTCATAAGGAAATGAAGTAGAATCCAACCATTCCTCTGCAGTAATAAACTCTGAAACCTTGAATTTGACTGCATCGTAATAATTCATGGTGCGATAACCCTGCCAAGTTACACGATTATTTGTTTAGATTGTAGTTGACAATTATATTTATGGTTGATAATATTATTTAGTTTGGGAATGTGATATGTTTAAAAATACGTAGAATATTAAAATATTTTTATATTATTTATGACGTCATACGGTTCGTGACACCGGTCCGACCAATTGACCCCTAACCCAGTAGGTCTACCGGTTCGCACTCCGGTCCGGGTTTAATAACACTGGTTTACATCTCACAGACTGGGTTTGGGGCGTCCTGCTGTGGGCGGGTTTGGGTGTCCCGCATTTACATATCAAATTCTTCAATGGCAATCACAATGGGTTTGATTGAGGGGTCAATGTCAATGGGAATTATGATTGCATTGTTAATGTTTTGTTCAAATCCTATAATGGGTATTATTGTGATTGATGTTGTTTGGTTCAAATCAACAATAGTAATAGGAATCAGTCAAAATTTCTATTTTACCCTTATCAGAATTCACATATTATTTATTATTATTAATCTTTATTATTATTATTACTATTATTAATTAATAATAATAACATTATTATTTATTAATATTATTAATAATATTATCATCATGATTAATATTATTAATTATTAATTATTGTTATCATTGTTTATTATTAATATTATTATTTATTATTAATATTATTATTAATGATTAATATTATTAATTATTATCATTATCATTATTAATATTGATCATTAATAATAATAATAATATTAAATAATAATAATAATATTATTAATTAATAATAATATTTATTAATTATTAATATTACTAATATTAATAATAATATTATTTAATAATTAATATTTAATAATAATAATATTATTATTTAATAATTATTATTAATAATTAATATGAATTATATTAATAATATTAATAATTATTATTATTATTAATTATTAATATTAATAATAATATTATTAATATTATTAATATTATTTATTTAATATTAATATTACTTGTTTAATATTAATATTATTAATATTAATATTATTATTAATTATTAATATAATAATATTATTATTAATATTACTATTACTATTATTATTTGAATTAATAACAATATTATTATTATTATTATTATTAAAGTACATATTGGAGTAGGGAGTTATTTGGTAGAGTTGGGTAAAATCGATTACTCAATACAGGGTAATGGATGATTAATGGGGGATACTAGGGAATCATCCATTGCCTCATTTAAGGTAATCATTGATGAATATTCATTCCCATTACCCTTTCCCAAACATTAACAATGGCAATCAATTTTGTTGATTAGCATTGACCCTTCCATTCCCCCTTACCAAACGCCCCTCAATTTTTTAAAATTGCCTTCATATATAAAAGATGAAAAAAAGAAAAATGGCAATGATTTGCAACTCTTTATATCGGAACACGTGGCTGTATTTAATCCTCTCCCTCTTTCCATGCCCTAATTTCCTAAATTCCCCGAACCCCGATCTATCAAAAAAACCCTAGACTCGGATCGATTGAGGATTTAGTTTATTAACGCTCAAATATCCGTTCAATTTCTAGCTTTGGGAGCCCTAAATTTGATCGATTTACGACTTCGCCGTCAAAAATTCTCAAACTTTACTGGTCTCCTACACACGCTCGGAGCGCCGGCAACAAGGTAAATTGCACCGCCGTCTTCGCAACCGGAGCTCCTCCTCCTTTCCTCTTTTTCCTCTTTTACTATTCTTTCTCCCGTATGCTTGAAAAATGTTCGCTTTTCCCCATGGATCATTAAATTCAGCATTTTTAACTCAAAAAAATTGTGTCTTTTTCAAATTTTCTGTTATTATTTGTTTTGTAATTTTACGTGTTTTGAATATTTTCTGAGAGCTCCAATAATTTTATTGTTATTGTATTGATCTTGGAAGGGATGACGTGGGTTTGTAAATTATGTTACTGAATTGAAGTCTGTTGATTATATTCAGCTTTTAAGGGTTTTGAGATATGCCTCAGAGACACTCAAAGAATAACAATGATCTTGCCTTCTTTACATACGATGAGAAGCGGAAGCTTGGCTATGGAACTCAAAAAGAGAGGCTTGGGAGGGATTCGATCAAGCCATTTGATGCTTGTTGTCTTTGCTTGAAGCCATTTATTGACCCTTTATGCTGCCAGAAAGGCCATGTATTTTGTAAAGAATGCATACTTGAATGCCTCTTATCCCAGAAAAAGGACATCCAAAGGTAGCTTAATGATTCGTTTGGTTATTTTCTTTAGTTTGTGTAGATTCTGTGTTTGGACATGGATTCCGTTTATTGAATTTGCATTTCTGTTTTCAGCAGTAATGATGTTGGTGTGCTCTAGTCCATTGATCTATGGCCCCAATATGTTTGCACCAATTTGTATGTAACACAGTACCTAATTTTGTGATGTCTTATATAGCAAGTAGCAGCCTCATAATACTCTCTTAGGTTGAACACTTTTGAAGTTTTTATTAATGGATTAAACCTCTAACCTGAGGCTCAAAAGTTGATTAGGTCACTTTTTTTCAAATTGAATCAGGTAACAGAAAATTTAACTAGACTTGCTATTACAAAGTTTGGTTTGGATTGTAGTTAAGTTTTGAGTTAAACTGTAAGGAATATTTTGATTATGATGCAGCATCGATTTGTGGAGTATTTTTTGTTCTGTGAGTATTTGAATATGGATAGATACATATATCCTGAAGAAAGGTACTGGAAAAAGTATATGCATTGTTATAGATGTGCTGATCTGCGCGCACATTTGTGGCCTTACATGTGCTTGCAAGGACACAAATGGAATTTGGTGTGTGCTATTCATCAGATGTCCATAGCTGATGTTTCTTGAAAGTCAAAAGTGTAGAGGATTTTGTAAGTGGAGATTTGCAGTGTGAGCGATGAATTTGGTACTGATTTTTTCTTTTAGCTGAGCAGGGTTAGAATTTGTCAATCATCCTACAGTTTGAGCTACATAGATGGTGTTTTTTTTCTCGTGCTTTGTAGTAGAAACATCTCTCGTTTAGTCCGTGTCTAAGTAACTATTGAAGATTAGAAGTCCAATTTCTTCAGTTTTCTGGATGTATTTTCAGATGGTGCATTATTACCTACTTGTTTGTACCCTACTTGTTTGTACCAAAAAAAGACAAAAAGACTGTACATTTATATGTGCACCTGATTTGGTTGGTTCTGAGTATCAGTGTGTTAAGCATCTAAACTGATGATTTTTTTTTTTTTTTCGTTCAGAAAGATGGTAGCCCATGCAGCTCAGCAGAAGCAGGAGAAGGAAGAGGAGGAAGAGAGGCTGATGCTGCAAAAGGCTAGAGAACTTGATGCATTTGACCAACAGAACCATGGTGCTGTACCCCAATATAATGATAAGAACTACAGCAGAGACAAGAATGGTTTCCATGGAGCTAACAGTGTGAAGGCCACTTCTTATGAAGAGGAAGCTCTCCGTACCATGAAAGCATTTTGGCTTCCTTCTGCTACACCAGATGCTCCAGTTAAAGTTGATGCCCCATCAACCAGCACAACTTGTCCAGAAGGGAAGGAAAACCTCAAGCTGAAGACACTCTTCCCTGTCCACTTCACAGAGGATACCAGTGAGTTGAAGAAATCAAAGTCTCTGGAGAAGACCTTTGTCTGTCCTAGCTGCAAGGTCACTCTAACAAACACACTTTCACTCATGGCAATAAGTTCTTGTGGGCATGTATTCTGCAAGAAGTGTGGGGACAAGTTCATGGCTGTTGATAAGGTTTGTCTGGTCTGCAACAAGCCGTGTAAAGAACGGAATTTGGTCAACTTGGCAAAAGGAGGAACAGGGTTTGCTGGGCATGGAGATCATCTTGAAGCTACGGATTTCAAGCATTTAGGCAGTGGAAGCGGGTTGGGGCTGGTGAGACCTGCAATGAAAACTTGAATATTTTTTTTTTCTTGTTATTGCTTTTGGGGGTGGTTAAAACCACCATATCCATCGTGTAATGCAAATGTGACTGCTATCCCTTTCTCCACCTCCAGAACCGTTTGTACTTCACATTTCTTTTCTCTTGTATAATGAATCTAATGGTGTTTCTGACAATGCATTATGAAAGATTTTTTGATTCCCATAATTTACTGCTATAAGTTATTATTTCTCAACGCATTAGTGAAGTATTAAAGTGCACATCATTCTGATCTGAACATAGTTTATTGAGCTAACATTAGTCTGAGTGTCAAAAACTAGCAATTTACATCTTGATTCAAGGTCCAAGTTCGAAGAGGGAAGAGTATCTGCTGATGTACAGAACACCCACAAAGTATAACCCCTAATTTCAAAATTACAAGTCTTTAAGAATATGAGAATTTGCCATCCATCTCCTGCAAGAGGCAATAAAAAAAAAAAAAATCAAAAAATAGTTTTTAATAGCAATACATTTCACCTCTTGATCAGTCATCATCGAGTGTGTAACAAATGCATCTTTAGGATTATTGTTGTAGTAACCATTTTGACATCATTTGTTTGATAGTTCTTGATTTTTAATTTGTGAGGTACAAAATCTAAACGCAAAGATAATTTGTCCAGCATTATCTGTAATGTATTAAATATTACAATATTTATGTCGCCTCTGTAAACTACGATGTTCAAAACTACTATATTTTACTAAAATTATGTATTATGCATGGTTCACTCACGATAAACCATGCCTGACGGTTCCATTACTGTAATAGTCGCATTCGAGTTTAAGGAAAAAGCGTGTGGCGGCCACACGTTTCAAGATTTTCAAAGCATTCCAAACAATAAGTCAACTGCTTTGCCTCCGCCTTCCCATTCTTCTTCTTCCTCGTTGCTGTTGAATTTTCAAAGAACAATTGAAAACCAAGAAATCAGTACCAGAAAATCCCAGACCAAAAAAAAAAAAAAAAAAAAGAAAAAAAAATGGCTTCGGCAGCGTTGTCTCAGCTCTCATCCTTCTCCTCCATTAGTCGTGGTCAACACTGCCGCTTTCAATCCCGATCACTTCCCATTCTTCGGCCAAAGGTAAATGTAATCGTGCATATTTATACTTATGAGTTCAGTAATGATCTTTTTCTCCAGAACCCTCATCTTGTTTTTCCTTTTTTTCTTCTTGTAATTTTATTTTTTTATCTAACTTCCATTTCAATGGCAATAAAAATCCAATCTTTATTTTTGTCATTTCTGCAAATTGGACTGAAAAATACCATTATTTTTTAACTTAATGCATAACTTTATGGAAAGAAAATTGAAAATTGAGATTCAGTTCTTGGGTTTGTTTGAAAATTGGTGATATGGAGCAAATTATTTGTACTACCAATGATATTTGATTGTTGTACCTTCGCTTGAATTATATCATAAATCTTATGGAATGGATTGATAAGTAGGATTTACTTGAGGATCACCAAAAGATATGGACATCATCTACAGCCCTTTGGGATCTGCTGATACTGTGTGAGATTCCTGAGATAATTGTGTCCTTGAGAGAAATGTTAAATGGATTCTTTGGAAGCCACTTTAACAGTCAACTGGTAATACATGTCCCGAATTGGTTGAAACTTTTAGAAGCAGTCCATCAAGAAAGATGCATAAAGTAATATACAACTTAATTATGTATGAGGATGAAAAGCATGTGGAAACAGATATATGTGTAAGCTCATTTGGATGAACTGAATGGTTGAGAACAAATCGGGTGCGAATATGGCATGATTGAAGAAATTATCTTTTTCAATGGGATGACGTTTGCTTCTGCTACAGTGCATGTACTTCAGTTTTTGTACTGCATCAAGACTGAAATTTTCGTGGCGATCAATTTTGTATATTTAGGTGTCAGTTTATTTTTTTATTTTCTTTATAATATATTTTCAGAATCTGTTTTGTGATACAACCATTGACTAGTCGTGTTGGTGTTGTTAAATTGAGTACTATGTCTTTTTTTAAAAAAAATTTATTGTTCTTAAGCATGAACACGAATTCTCACGTGTTGAATTTGATGACAACTATGGAGTTAATCTCCTTATCTGTGGATGCTTGAAATGATGTTGATTTCTGATATACAGATTCTAGTGGTAATGAGCAATGATGGATATGCAACTAACAATTCCAATTCCAATATAAAGATAGCAGCAAGTTATACGGAAGATGCACCACATTCACAAAATGGAAGGTCTTTAAAGCTAGATGCTGCTGCTCAAGAATCTCTACCTATTAAAGGGGAGAGTGAACCTATAGAAGAACCTGCCGTGACTGAAAAAATAAGGGCAGCCAAGATTCATGATTTTTGTTTAGGAATTCCTTTTGGTAAGTAATTATCATTGATTATTTCATTTTAGCAAATACAAAAAGGAGTTTTGTTGTTTTCAGCTCTTATCATCTGACTAAAACTTCTTATTACTGTGTACCTTCAATATCTTTTAGTATCGTCTTTCATACCTGAAATTTTAAGGTTTTAAATCGGCATGCTGCTTATTTCCTTGTATTCTATTTTTTTGTTTTGTGAAGGTAATACGGTTGATATTTAGTCTGTTATTTCATTTCCTTAACCTATAAAAGATGCAAAAGATTAATTAAAGGGGTTCTATTCATGATAAAATCCAAATATTCTTTTGAGCTCTCCCTAAAGTTGAAACATGCCAATCTGCCGCTACATGCTTTAACTTGTTACGGGGGTTCAAGCGTAGCAGATATATCACCTCATCCTCTAGAAGTGGAAGTATTTGAAGTTGTTTTCCTCTTAACCATGCTGCAGACAAACAATCAAAGTGTGTTTGGTTATCATAGAATGCTATGCATTCGAAATGTCCTTGTCATGCTTGAGAGTGTAAGAGAGCTTAATGTATTAAAGAGGTGGTAAAGAGCTGGCTGAAAGAGGAGCAAAAAAGTAATGCTTCGGTTGACTGTTTGGAAGTGATTGGAGAGAGACTTGTGGAGGAGGATCCATTGCTGTGGACTAACTCCATTTATATGAGAACTTGCAAAGTTAGAATTACACGAATATCCTCACTCCGTGGACTAACTCTATTTAGATTACTGTAATTTGTTGGTCAAAATGTTCTATCTAGGATTAGTAAAGCAAGGATACATTATCTTGAATGAAATCCAAGATGCATAGACTAAACATACCATCATTATTGTTAATCTTTAACTTTTCTTGAACTATGAATGGACTTCCAAGTATTTATATGGGTAATTCCATTGCATACAGTTTCAATGAGCAAGGATTTTTGGAGGTTCAGAAAATTACTGAAAGGCTACTGTTGTTAAGCTCGGGGAAGAACCAGTGACCTTTTTCTATAGTTTCTTTGTTGATATAATCATCTCTGTAAATTTCTGCACCCTTTAATGCAACATCTTTTGCTCTTTGTCCATTCACTTTCCCATAAACTGCTACTTGAATAATACTTAATGAAGAATCTTAAAGAGTGTTGCTTCGTGAGTCCATCTTGAAGTGTTGAAGGATATTTTATTGCTAGATACAACCTCTCACATGCTTAAAGATATAAATATAAAATTGGTAGGTATCAGTTATAATTTTTGTAGATGCTTCTGCTCAATATTAGATATTCTCTTTACTAAATGTGGCAAATTCTTGAACACAATCGTGGATATTGGGTCACTAGCAGGTGATATGGAAATTGTGCTGCCTTTTTGGCTGATTCCCGAAGAAAGAAAGGAGGGGGGGGGGGGGGGGGGGGCATCTTGCATGCAGTTTAGTGTGACTACACAGTCTGCTAAAATGCAATTTTTTGGAACATTTTACTTTTTAAGTGTTTCTCTGAACCTAATATCACAATATTAGTGACTGTTATTGTCACCTGAAAGGTTAATGTCATCTTGTAATGGTTTTTTGCTCATAGTTTAATGATTCATTTTTTTCAGTATCATAGCTGAGGTTGGGGTTTAAATGCACTGCGATGTTTGAATTCCTGCTGTCATATGCTTCAGCCAATGAAATTGAATCGTATGCATGGTTTTATCTAGTTTTAGAAATTTGGCAGCTACTGGCTACTGTTATTCACTATTTTTTTCTTCACAATTTTAATTACTACCGATCTTTCAACTCCTATAAACTTAGTAGTTTCTTTTGGCAGGTGGTTTCGTATTAGGTGGGGGCATTATTGGTTTTATTTTCTCTAGAAATCCTGCTACCTTGGGTACTGGTATGCTATTTGGCGGTCCTCTGCTGGCCCTAAGTACTCTTAGCTTAAAGGTCTGGAGAACAGGAAAATCAAGCCTGCCATTCATGCTTGGTCAAGCAGGTATTGCCTTTTTCCTCTTTCGGAATATAGCATATTCCTTTAATTCATAGTATTTTTTGATCATGTTGTGCTCGTGCTGTTCCGGTAAAACTTCTGTCTGTAGAGTTTACTGCTTTTTCATGATTAGGGACTTTTTTTGGTGATATAGTTTGGTAATTTTCCAATGAAGTGGTTACTAGGAATTGGACATTTGTTGCATACCAATGAACTTGATTGCCTAGAACCAATATACTACTTCAGTCTGCTGGTACACATCTTTTGTGATTGTTTAGCCTCTGTTATGTATCTTCAATGAGCATTTAACTTGCAGTGTTCATTTATTTATTTAGATTCGGAGAATTGAAGGTCTCTTTGCATTTAGCAGTTATGTTATTTCAGGTCATAGGTGTAGGAAATCTTGAAAATTATGAAAGGTAAACTAATAGTAAATTAGTTAAACAATCTAGATTCTCCACCTCCTTCCCTTCCTCCCCACGTGCATTTCAAACAATCCATTTTGATTATGGAATCCAATTTGCTCAGAGTTGCGTTATGATATCCATTTTTCTGGCGTTGTTCCTCTACCCTTGTGAAATTTCAGACTGCACTAGTTGTGGTCTGAAAACCTTTTTTTTTTGTCTTTATTTGTGCTTCTGGAGGGGGTTTGTAAGAATGGTTTGAAAATTGGAATGAAGTTGAGTTGTGAAATTTGGTATGTCAGACGCTGTTATAGATATAAGATGGATTCTGCTGCAAAATTGATTCCTCTCGAGTCAAACCATCAGTCCACATTCAATTTGAATTTTTGGCACTGAAATTGGCAGATGAGGTTCTTCTGTGAAATTCTTATTATTTTTATAGATGTTTAATGAACTTGTTGGATTCTATAGAAGTTTTGGATGAGATTACTGCTGTTGCTTTTGAAAATTGATTTCTAGTAGAATTTCCTTTTGTCAACCTCTTACAATATTTCCCTTTCATACACTTGGAGCTTGCTCCAACCATTGTTGGCGTCAATATATTCAAACCTCGGCTGGAAATTTTGTATTTTTAATCTCTGAGAGAAGTTTATTTGTCATTTTAATTTTTGACTTGTAAAAGGGCTAGCCTCTAAAATTTGTGGAGCTTTGGAGCTGTCTTCCTTGTGCTCGTGCATTCTTTCTGCACTAGTCGATGCCAATAGTACCCACTCGAAATTAGAGTCAGCGAATTTTAGTTGTCGACATTCATGAGTAATTGAGTATTCATTTGTCAAGTTTAACTGTCAACACAAGGTCTTATACTGTTACTTTTTAGTGGTTATGTAACAAGCTGTAAGTTTCTAGTTAATAGCATGCATATCTTGTTTTCACTTGATTTTCATTGGTTCATGACATCGCAGTGCTTGCTGCAATGCTCATGCGGAAGAATATTCAGACATACTCACTGGTATTACATACCACCTCTTAGTTTGTTTTCGTTACTATAGATATGTTAATTGAGATTAATTTATAAAATGCTGCTCTTTGATGCAGACAAAAATGATATTTCCGGCAGGCTTTTATGCTGTCATTAGGTACTTTGATATTTATGATTAATGGCTTCTGTCTGAATGTTGCTATATTATTCTGAGTTTTGGTTTGCCTTTAATTACGGTTGTGGTGCGTCAGCTTTTCTACTTCTTCTGGTGATTGTGGTATTGTGCCTTTGATATGACAGTGCTGCAATGCTAGGCTTTTATACCTACGTGGTGATGTCTGGTGGTAACCCACCGCCAAAGAAGAAGGCATCTGTTGCTATCCAGTCATAAGATTCCAGGGAGATGAGATTGATCTTAATTCGATGAATTTTTTTTTTTTTTGCTAGTGCTGCTTATTTGAGGTTATATTTCTGAGAGAACAGGGCTAGATTCTAGTTGCTATATATAATAGCAACGAATAACTTGATGGTTTGGATTACATGTAGAAATCGTTGTTAGTTTTCGAGAACTAGAATTGAAAGGATCTGTGCTGAAGCAATCTTTTCTGGATGTTGTGGCTAATTATGATATTGTAGTTCAATTATGTACAAATTCAATGACTCATATCACTATGTTGAATGATAACCTTGTTCTATATTGCCAAAACAAGTCTTCTATCTATCAGCTTCTTTTTGTGTCAATCAAAATTGAAATGTTAATTAGTATTCTTTAACTATGTGTCAATCAAAATTTCCCTAGTTTGCAGTGCATTACAAATGACTTTCAGCAGCTATGTATTCGAGCATCTCAGAAATTGTTCTTTTATTTTCTTCCTATGATCTTGAAAACAAAAGTAAAAACCCTTTTGATATAATCCAACTTGTTAGTCATTGAAGCCTGTAACAAGTCCTTGTTGCATTTGGTGAAAACTAAGGGTATGGCAAGGGTGATAAAGAAAATATCAAACCTGCATTGATTTTAACTTTGATGAATGCACTTGGGAAAGAATTAAACAAGAAGATTAATATAGCCAATATGTGTTGGTGGGCATTCATGAATCAAGGAGTCAATATTGTATTAAATCTGTTAACAAGTTTTGCTTAATGAACACTTTGTCCACCAACTCATACATGGTGATCAATAATCTTGTAACATTTTCTTTGGAAAATTGAGGTTGAGAAGAACTCCTCAAGTGTGGATTTCAAACTCTCATCATAAGAAAAGCCATAATTGCTAGTGTTTAGTCCAACCTTTGTCCATAACAACTTCCTTGTATCTGAAGTTCCATAATTGCTAGTGTTAACCTTTGTTGTCCACAACAACTTCCTTGTAGCCTAAGTTCCCTATGATGCTGCTGCTCAGCACTCTGCCTAACAAAGAGAAATGGTACAAACAAATGCTCAAAACTTAATGCTTCCATGTGGCAATAAACCAATGCATCCCATGAAAGCCCCCCCCCCCCCCCCCCCCCCTCCTCTTTTTGTTTCATTGCTGCTGAGACATATTCCACATACATATATGCTCTAATTTATTGTCAGGACTAACTCAATTGCATGGCCCGTAACATGTTCACCACCAACTTCAATAATCTTTTCTGAACTTTTGGGATGTCCCTTGGTGTATCCAAGTCCCAAGATCCCCTCTTAAGAAGGTCAATATACACATGCAATTAACCTGCAACTTGAAGAACAGTTTTTGTTAGTTACAATACAAGCAGTCCAGTGCCAGTGGTGGTGATGTTGCTTTGATTGAACCCAAAATTGGGTCCCTTCTTTTTCTACTTTTGGGAGGTCTTGTCATGTTTACCACTAAAAATAGTTCACTTTCCCATCTCAGCTTACTTTCAGGATTGCTATCTTTCATGAAAAAACTGCAAAAAACAACACTATATATGAGACTATGAGAGTTATAATACAAATGGGATATTGTCATCTTGAGAGTCTATTATTGCTATCTTCATGGTTGTGTGCATGGAGTCACTTTTTGTTGTTTCTGTGCCACTAACTAAAGCATTTTGTTTCAGATAAAAATGTCAAAATCACCATTGAAGAGTGATGATCAACGTACTATATATTGCAATGAATTTGCTATTTTGCTACTACTGTGTAATAGTACGTTTTTCCCTTGCATTGTTTATATAGAAAACACAATAATGTTTGTATATGTTGGACAAGAATACATATTGACGATATATACATGCAAAAAAAAAAAAAAAAAAAAATCTAACTTCAATAATGCATGCAATGTACGTACGTTCATAGTTGTCGAATCGTGATACGAATAGTATATCGTAAATCTAATTTTATGATACGCGTATCGTATCGTGTATCGTATCGTACGATACGTTAATTAATGTTATATATTAATAAAAATAAATATATTATTATATAATTAGAACACCAGTACTAAATAAGCATACAAACTATACATAACTTCACTGTGATATCAATTAGAAAGTGAAGTATCATTTTCAAATCAGTGTTTAAAGTATTTAGCCTCAATCCAAAAGCAACAGTCACAAAAAAAGTTATTGATCTCCAATCTATAACCTTTCTCACGAATTTACTGTTTCAAAATCAAGGGGCAAACAAAAAATATAATATAATGTAAAAGTAAAAATGTTTCATAATTGCAAGTCATCTTCAAAATAAAAATCATCTTCTTGATCTTTTGTTGCTTCCACTATCAAGAAATGATCAAAGTTTAACAATTTGCTAATGACAGAAAATAGATACATAAAATAAAAAAGGCAAGAAAGATAAAAATAATTGCAAAGCAAAAGACTACATCTTTTAATTGTTTTTGAGAAAATTCATTCACAAATAAAACATGATCGAAACCCATAAGATTAAGTCAATACAACACAACCCCCCTAAACCCGAATGATCCCCATCAAAGAAGGGGGAAATTCTACAAAAAAGAGGAAAGAAAAATTAAACTTCATCCTCATGGAGAAGCATATTATTATGGAAGAAATTTTGAGTTTTTGTTTTACAATTTTGATCTTATTAAGAGAAGGTAACGTATCGTACGATACGTAGCGAATCGTACGATACGAAAAAAAATTGAACGATTCACAACTTAGTCCGATTCATACATGCGATTCGTATCGAAATTACTTGTTTTCGATACGTATCGTACAATACGTATCGCGTATCGTACGATACTAACAACTATGCGTACGTTTATAAGGTGAACTCAAGAACTAAATGAAATGCTCGTAATTTATGAGCTTCAATAGTGATCTGATCCCAATATGTTTTCTGAGATTCAATTTTTCCAGCTTAAAAAGGGATTATACTAAAAATATTTTTGACAATATCAGAAGCATATGCCTGTAGCTAATTAACATTTTCATGATATATATGAAAATATATTGGTGATTGATTGATGATTTTCAGTTTGTTAGACTGACTTGGATTAGCAAATGATTAAAGCATGAGTTTGAACTTCATGCATCTAATTGAAGGAATTGTTATATATGATCAAGCTAGCTAGCCTAACAGTATTATTTAACCTATTCAATTGAAGAACAATAAAAATGTCAAGAATGAGCAAAAGGGCATCAATGATTTTCTGAAATTTCTTAGATTAAGATGCCAAAATTTTATTTTACATGAAGATCGATGAATAGTTTAATCATTCTAAATTATCATCTTTGTAGTAGTATATATGTCTTAGCCAGCATTTCCTTCTTCATCATAATTAAACTTGTCTTTTATACAAATATTGACGATCACGAAACGAAACAGCAACTATATATATTGTCGTACTATATATTGTCATGCATTTCAAATGTCAATTATGAATGAGAGAATTGGATGATTTTCTTTCTATACCTCACAGTTACTTGCCTATTTTAGGTACTGAATATGAATTCACATTAGGAAAAGAATCTTTGTAGTTACAGTTGCCTCCATCCGTCCTTGAAAAACTTGCCGCAATTTCTGAATCTGCCCCCCCCCCCCCTCCCTTTTCACTGCTTCTCTCTTATGAGATTTTTGTCCAGTAGGAAATACAGTAGAGGGAAGCAAAAATAGAGCCTATTTACCAAGTGGAACTCTTTCTTTTCTTTTTGTAACACAAAAACACAATAATTAAAAAAATATAAATTTAATTGATTTTTCTTTAATATTGACGATGGCATAAATTAATTTCTACCACTTTGACAATCATATATTTAAAAATAAAATAAGAAAATAATTGAAATTTTCTTTTTTTTTTGTATTAAAATGTGGAAAAAGATAATTATTTGAGAACAAAAAAAATGTGATAATGAAGACACTTAAAAGAGAATGGAAGGAATATAATAAATTACCACACGTAAACAAATGGTTTCACAAGTTCCAAGATTTTTCAAAAGATGTATTTCATCCATGAATTTTAACCTTCTCTTTATGTAGTCCTTCATTTTTTTTTTTTTTTAAGCATTAGTAATTCTATTGAAATGATATAGGAAATTTGAGTAGAAACAAAACTCAGACTGTATAGCTAGGAGTTTCGTTAAAAAAAAAAAAAAAAAAAGCTCAATATATCATGACTCAACTTTTTCTTTTAACTCATATTAAGTTATAAACTTGCATCATATGAAATTAAATATGGGATCGTCCGTGCATTAGCTCTCAATTTTCTCTTACTTTTAGAACATGGTTCCAAGAGAAAAAGTTGAGTCATGATATATTTCATCCTGAGAATTATGGTTTCTACAATTATGAGAGGATTAATTTCATCAAAGTTAAATATTTTCTTGTTTCTAATCCTCGAAAAATAGATTTATACATTACTAGGATCGTTATATATTAACATGAGCACACCTCATTCTCTGATTCCCCTCAATACATTCCTCAAATGTAAATTTTAATGTAGTTATATTATTGTGTAGTTCACTTTGTAAATTAATGTTTATTTTAGTTGCACACAAAAATTTAAACAAAACTGATGAAGTTATGCCATTTGATCAAATATTTTGGTCCAAATTCAACGGATTCTCAACCTTATAAAAATTGTGGCAGATCAGCAAATAGCAAAACATATAATCTATAGTTAAGATAATTAGGATCTTGTTGTTTCTTTTTCCTTTGTCTCCCTCTTTTATGTTGAAATATTTTCTTCTGTACGTAAATCTCCCAAATAATTACAAAAAATGATGCTGCCGTTCTTTATCAAACTTGTTGCTAGCCATGCAAACAATTAATTAATTTTATAAGATTAATGAAGAGAGAATTTGATCAAGAAGCATAAAAATTTTCTTGCAGCCTTTGGTTGCATTATTTTGATCTTAAGTTCTGTACGTGAGTTGATGATGAGCCTTTGCATCCAAACCTAACTATAGCTTTAGCTACCTAGACCAAGAAAATCATTTGCAATATTTCTTTGGAAAACGCAACTGATGATGTGGAATGACAAAGACTCTTCATCAGCAAAACTAAAAATGGCCGATGATCTATATGTACATGTACATGTGTGGGGGAATGCCATTGAAATTGAGCACCGAAAGTCCTGAAAAAACAAAGACTTTCTGATCAGAGGGTTATATCAAGCGTGCCCTTAAAAAGCCATTTTCGTGGGAGCAACTTTTTCTCAAGTAAAAATTCATGATGAGATCGAGTCATATTGTTTTCTTGATTCCACTACTAACTTCACGTGTGTTGGAATAACTTCACGTGTGTTGGAATAAAAGATACTGAAAGTGAGTTTTCATCAATTTTCTTTCTAGGACTATTTCTGCTCGTTCTTTAGGCTTTTATATAGCAAGAAGCTGTGCGTACGTTTTCTTTGATTTGATTGATTTGATCCATCACATTCACAAGTTTAGAAATGAATGATCAAAATAGAGAAACTTGGACAATAACTGGATTTTGCTCATGAGGTATATATCATCATCATGTGTAAATCAATGCATTTGTTTGGTGTAAGAGTATCTTGAATGAGTTTTTTGAATAGCAAAATTCAATACATATATATATATAACTTAGTTAGTTGTAAATGGTTTTTGATTCTCGTTTTAGAGTGAAACTAGGTAACGAATCTGATATGATATACTTTTATATATATATATATATATATATATATCATATCAAATTCTTTATCTAATATTTTTATTTCTTTCCATCTAAAACTTCAATATTACGTACTGAAATAGATAAAAAAGATTTAGATAAAGAATTTGACTCTAAAACGAGAATAACTTCAATATTACGTAGTTTCACTCTAAAACGAGAAGCAAAAACCCTTTACACAACTAACTAAGCTATATATATGTATTGGATTTTGCTATTCAAAAAACTCATTCAAGATACTCTTAAGAACTTTTATATATATATATATATATATATTTGGTTTGCAGAGAATTTGAGAATGAAACAAAAAATTGTTTAAGAACTTTTAAGGTAACTAGTTTACATTTCAATAAGTTGATTGAGTTTTATCTAAAACAGTTTTCTGTTTTGTGGTTGTACCTAAGAAAGTGACAACAACATTTAGTCAAATTTTCCATTAAAATCAATGACAGAATGATGCCAATTTACAAGTCCTTGAAAATGTGAGAAACCGAGTGGAGTTCCGTGAACTTTTCAGCTTTCTGAAAACAGAAAAAATGAAACTCGACATCACCCTAAAGTTACCTGAGGGAGAAAGATAACAAGAGAATTAATTACCACTTCTTGACTTTGCACCTAATTCTGGTAATACAGTAAAAGGGCATGCAGTGACAACTATCACATGGGCTATGAGTGTCACTGCTAAAAACAGTATGTATATATATTCTTTCCTTGTTATGAATCTAGGCCAAAAATTTTTAGGGTTTATGTCTTGATCATTAAGCTAATCATGAAGAATATCATTCTTTTGTAGATTTGTAAATGATCCATTTCTAACTATATATAAAGGATGCTTTATTTGCCAGCATATATATACACACAATACTTTGGCAGCATGATTGGCCAAAACAAGTTTTTCTCCACATCACTTGGTTGATGATAATGAGTTTGGCCATTGTGGAGTTCATATTGTAAGCGCAACGCTTGTGGCTTTTAGCTAGTTGATTTGACAGTACCAGAAAGAAGAAACACAAAGAATGTATCCCAATTTGATGATGATGATGATGATGATGATAACCATGGCATCTTGATCTAAACATTTATCCATTCTTCTAGTTCGTTATGATCACGACAAACACTAAATCAGTTCTAAAATGTCATCTAATCAACAAAACTTCCAACCCATTTATCATATTCCAAATCTCTAATTATGATGCATGCATAGAGTCTTGACGAAATTTCTTAGGCCATTTTTCCAAATTTTATTTTTTCTTGTTGGTTAGAAGAAAAGGAATTTGTATCCATCTCTTGTCTCCATCCTAGCAATCTTTAGTTACTTCACGCATTTGCCACTGAGTTAATTAGTCTCAGTTGTTTGGGCAATTGATTCATGCAAATACTGCCAAACACACACACACACACACTTGAGGAAGCCAGAGTTCTAACATCTAAATCATTAGTTCTTGCAACCAGTCCTTCCACCTTAATAAATACTGATGTCTTTTTATTATGTTAATCCTTGTTGCTTTCAACATATCCATAATCTATAAAGCGCCGCATACAACCCATTGATCTCCTAATGCAATATGGTTTATCAGAATTATGATCTCCTAATGCATGAACAAATCAAATACAATTGTCCAGCTAATCAGGCTCCCAAATCAGCCATACATGACAATGATACAACTAAGATTTTTTTTTTCATCTTTTTAGAGTGGACCAACACTGACACTCCACACCTCTTAATGGCTCGAACTGTGTTGTTTAACAAATCCGGGCTCCAAATCAGGCACGCCCTTATCACAACGTACAACTAAGATTATTTGCACAATAACTTTCGAGCAGGGATAAGACTTCGGTTTCTCTCTGATTGCAAATTGCTATATCAATATCACGTAGATCAAGCCAATTGTTGCCTGCTTTACATATATATCGTGCAGGTTGTATTAATTCTGTTATAATTCTGGAATAAACTTCATTGTTACACTATATGCAACCATCAAGGTTGTGTACTAACGTTGTTAACATTTGTTTTGCTGAGTCCAACGATTCCGTGCACGAACTCCGTATGCATTTTGAGGTTCTGTTGTTGTTGCATAGTATTAATTACTGTCCAAGCAAAAGAAAGTTGGAAGCAAAACATCTGACTCTATGTATCCTTTTCAATCCATGTTCTGAAATATATTTTGACTCATACAATAAAGATGGAGTAGTACTAGTGTACTATTTTCAAGAATCAATAATTCTTCCATGTGAACGATGCAACATGCATGAAGCAACAAGCAAGATTGTGTACGTTGTCATTAATTTGTCACTCTATCTTCAATATTATCCCCTGCCCGCATTCATTTCGAATATAACATTTCCTGTTTTTAGTCAAAACTTTGTTCCTGGAAAATAAATGCATGGAAGCTAAGGACATTCGAGTTGGTACAAGTCCAATTGGATTGTCTTTTTCGTGGAAAAATAATGCATACTTATGTGGCTAATGCCTAGCTTCCATGGCTCCACTTCATTTACTGGAAACACTGAGATTATGGCAGAAATTAACACAATATGGTTGTCATTCACATTAAATTTACTTGTCAGTACGAAGCCTGTGAGTTCAGGTTTTTGTTTTTAGAGCTAATGCATAAGTATACAGTATAGTCCTCTCTCCTTTTGTTTTCTGAAATTAAGATGGGGGAAAAGAAAAATGGGATCATTCCTTGGCTATAAGTAGGGCGGTTGTATCGATGGTGGTTACTTTAATTGGTGTTATCAAAGTTTGTCCTATATATACTATTTGTTTTCTTAAATGTCCTATACTATTAGGAATTAATTATTCCGTTATCTAATAATTGTCGTTTTGGAAATCTGAATACTACTAATTAAGAAGAGCAATGATAGGGGGAGTGAAATTCTGGACTGAAATCCCATAGTGAATGACGTGGCAGTGATAAAAAGACAAACTAATACCCTAACCAAATGATGAGTGAACCATGGTTAAGGGATAAGTTTGTCTTTTTATCACTGCCACGTCATTCACTATGGGATTTCACTCTAAAATTTCACCCCCCCTATCATTTATCAATTAAGAAAATAGGTAAATTCTCTTATTTACCTATTTATATAATCTCGACTTTCTCTCCCTTCTTTTAAATAACACTACATAGATAAATGGGACGAAAGTTAAAATTAGAATTTTTTAAACTTTTTGCATTGATATTTGTAAAATGACACTTATTTGAGAACAAAAAATGAGGCATAAAATGACAATTATTAAAGAATTGAGGGAGTGGTATATAGTAATCAAATCTTATTATATTGAAATTAAACATATCCATGCTGCAACTTTTAATAACAAAAATTAGAAATTAATATTAATCAAATTCTATTCTATAATTTCTATTACAAGTAGATATATCTATAATGCAACTTGTGGCTATTGCTAAAGCTGTTAATATCTGATGCTAACTAAGACCGCTTACAGGCAGGATGACTGAAACCCCATAGGAAGACCGCTTACAGGGTGGGATAACTAAGATCATATACCATAGAACCGCTTTGAGTTGGGATGACTAAGATTAGAGAAATCGGATCAGGTGGGGTGACTGATGACTGAAACCAGGTGAAATTAATCGAATCGGGGAGAAAAAAATGCTATTGGGCGTTGAAACTCTTGACCGGCGGGACGAGAAAAATATTGTTGGAGGCTCAAATCCTTAACCGCGGAAAATTCTCTATTAGGAGTTTTGGTGGTCACTAGACTAATCAAGTTGCTTTGAGAAGGTGCAAATATTATTATTTCTCAATTACAAACTCTAAGAATATGAGATGGAAAAATCAACAAAAATGCAAACATTTTCTATCTGAGCATCGAGACAGCAATAGAAGCGAAAAACTGAAAAAGAAAAAGATGATCATGATGAGTAGCGCTGTAACCATGCATTTCAGATTAAGACTAGTAACTTCACACAAGAAATCGGTGGATCCACACACTTGATTCAAATCAGACAAAGAAACCAATCAAAGCAAAACTGAATTGATCAAATCATTTATTAATACAATCAAATTAGGTGTAGCCTCAAAATTTAATGCATGCATCAAGACTTATATTAGCAGCTCTCTTATGCATGGTATTAATTAATTCCATTGATTGATCATCAGCTTCAGTTAGAAGTTGTGGACTTGTCAATTTTCTCCAAATCCTTACAACATATTTTACGGGATTAGAGAGACATCGATCATAAACGTTGACAAACTTGCACCACCAGCAGCAGCATCAGCATCAGCATCAGCTTCAGCAGCATAAACTGTTGACAACACGAACATGGATACATGTAAAAGTATAGGCCCCCACATTGCATTTTGCTTGGGACAAAATGGACATGATTAGAGTAGAATGTAAGCATGTTGGGGAACATGCCAAGAATATTAAAATGTTATCGTATCCAAGATCCTCTTTTATTAGTACTACTACAAGTTTTTTTTCTAAAAAAAACCTTCGTTGTTTGCTTCCCTACTTGATTAATTGTTTCTTGTTGAAAAATTTGCATAAGAATTTGATCAAAAAGCTCCAAGAAAAATCAAAGCTGTGGCCATGGTTGTGACTAATTATGCCCGACATTTTGGACCTACGACTAGCATAAATTCCGCTTTCTGATTGGTTGTTGGTACGTATTCAAGGTTCATTAACCTGCGAATGCCACAAAAGATACACAAATAATGTGGCTGCCACTAATCTATATAAATACTTATAGTTATTGTCTGCAATTTAATTCTTGACCTAACTCATTCATTCTTGTAACCTTTTGGCTTTAGTGAAATAAATTATGGCTTCATATCCAACTCTTTCCGGGTAATAAATTTACAATAACTGATTTCATGTGAAGCGAGTTGGTATGTTCCATGCTTAGTTAATTGCGATTTCAAAACACAATAAAAACGGTAAAGAATTAGAATTACAATTTCAATAGCAATTAATTTTTCATTTCATGTATGGACACGTCTTTCATATGAACTAGTTTCATAAGTATTTTTGTGTAATCCTTAATATATTTCTTCCTCATTCAATAGTTCCTACTGCTTTATTGAGTTAATTATCTATTATTGTCCTTGCTCTGTCTCCTCTAATCATCATGATGAACTTGGATTTGCAATTACAGTGGTGGATTTGGATGCACTTGATTGTTTGGGTTCCAATGTAATCAAATTTGCAAACATATATAATCAATCCTATGGGTCCAAAAAGCAATATTTGACCAGTGATAAGGTGACACATTGCATGTACATTAGTGCATGAAGCGTCATTGTAGTCAATTATCCTCCTTTTATCCTTCAAATATATATTAAGCTTAAACATGCAAGAAAAGAATTATTTTAGAGTAGATTTGGGACCTCAAACAATCACGAGGCATAATGGTTTATTGTAATATACAAGTTCAGGTATGAATTAATTGTAACCCTACAAGACTCTGGTTGTAAACTTTTTGGTAGATAACTCGGTTATTTACACGCAACTTGTCTATTTATAAATAATTGACTCTAAATTTGAAAAAACGATAAAGGTTGGGACAAATTGGCAATTTGCATAAAATTTTGTCACATTTTTTTGTATGAATTACATTAAAAATCGTGTAAAGATTAAAATTCGACCGAGTAGGGCTGGAAAGTATGATCCATTTAATTAAATAGCCCTTCCTGAATTGTACTTCTGAACTATTTAAGTTTGCTGTTACAAAACCAGCTTAGATACCACCACCAAGACAATTAAATTAATTTGCTGTTACACAACCAACGTTAAAGTTTGCTATATTATCCAGGAAAAGCATGGGGGACTTGTGTTCTGGCTGATTAAACAGACAATATAATTAGAGTGCATTTCCTTAAAGATTGTCGATCGACATGGGTTCAAAGTAGATTTCTTGGGCAGCTATAGCATAACAAGCATCAGACATGCATTACTACATACAGAACACAAAAGGTAATTAAAAGTGACACAAAGAAAATAATGGGATTGATGTTTCCTCTTTGTAAGCATATCCGACATCAGTCTTTGATATTTGAGGCTATCAAAAGGGGATCTATGTAGTGGATTTTGGCGTTTAATTTGTATTATCCCCGTCCAATATGCAAACCACTCAAGAATTATATAGTTTGTTAATAAAAACAAAATTATTTCTTAGTAGAATATTTACATGCAACTTTCATATATAGGTTTTCATTCTTAAAACAAATAATGAAACAAGTGAATTTTTTTATGCATAACATAGACCTTTTGGTTCTTTTATGCATTGTTTTTTATAATTCATTCATTAATATATGAAACATGCAAATGAGCAAGATTGATAGTGATTAATTAGTTCAAAGTGAGTGCTTAAATAGGAAAAGTTATAAATTTTATCCTAGCATTAATAGATTCAATTATGGAAAGTAAACCTGCCTCTATGACAAAGTTTAGCCTCAAATTTAAGGTTAAAAACCCAAAGATTGGAATTCTTACAAGGAATAGCCTAAAGCATCATCATACTCTTTGAATGGGGTTAGAACAAGTGGCAGTCAGATATATGCACCAAGCAAAATTTTTTAGGTATAATTTATCATATTAATGGACAAACTTTTGGGTGTAGACTTTGGTTTTTTCTTTTTTGCTTACATTTCAAAGTCTTCAAATTTAGCATGCGCCAAACATTAAAGAACATTAATTATTTGTTCCAAATGATCCTTTTTATTATGTATATATTTGAGTGTATACTGACCTAATTTTCACTCCGAATCTTCTGAAAATATCGCTATAATATTTTATACAAATACACGACATATTTTTTATGATAATCATTAGTTGTTTATATTTTTAATGAAAAAGACGAGAGATAAATTTATATAAAGTATTATAGAAATAGAAACAATAAATGTTATACAAGATTCGTTGGGGTGAATTTAGGAGAAGAAAAATAAACAAATCTCAGTTGATATGGTGTATGTTGAAGTTCGTGGATCGATGCACAAAAATATGTCACCATTGGAGAACAAAAAACCCAAAAAAAAAAAAAAAAAAAGAAATACAGAAGATTTCATCCAGGATGAGTGCTCATCTGAGTGCTCCATAAATGATTTCCAATCTAAAGCTAGTTGGCTAGCTACATTCATAAATAAGAAATGGAAAATTTGTTGAATAGTGCTGAAATTAATCTAAAACACCAAAACCAGGCTATTGTTAGATATATTGTAGAGTACGTAGTAGCCTTTTATTGTGGTCACACTACAACATTAATGATGCATATATATATATATATATATATAATGTGTGTGTGTGTGTGTGTGTGTGGTGATCAAAATCTACAATCGAAGGACAAGAAAATTTTCAAGGTTCAATATATAATTCGCAATCTTTGTCGTCAAATTCTGACTTCTTTTAATCAGATCGTTGATCATCATCCATATGCATATGTTCAATAAAGCATGCATCAAGGATTACATTACATTAATTAATTCAAACTTTTTTTTTTTTGTCATTTAAGTAATCTCTATGAATCTTCCGAGAAGAAAGGGTTTTGTTTTCTTAAATAACTTTATCCGTTTATTGGGATGATGCGATCTCTCTTTCTCTAGTTCACATTTGTTGCTTGGAATAATAAAACTTTCTTGTACTATATATCTAATATAATTAACATGCAATGCACTTTCATATTTAGGTGATGATGGCAAAGAGCACTAAACATTTGGTGAATTATTGTGTAAATATTGACAATACATGCAGTTAACAAAAGTGTGCCATTAAGACATTAATTTACAGGGAAAATTGATCTTTTTATGATTTTTTTTTTAAGCTTTAACTTTGCTCCTTAATTTGAACTGAAAATGTCGAATTAGTCTCAATATTCTGCAATTTTCAACAAAGATCAAACCACCAAATTAGGATATATATATATATGGTACCCCAATGAATCCCATTTGATACTCTAGTTTGTGAATTTTTTGGTTGTGAAATTTGAATGCCGATAAGGTATGAAATTTTGATCATGCATGGCCAATTTTTCCTTATCTTGCACATCCCATAAACGAAAAGTGACCCTTTGAAATAATGAATGGAGAAACCATACATATTGATCATCCCTGATCCCCAGTTTGCTCAATTTTTTTTTTTTTTTGTTTCTTTTTATTGGGGGGATAATCGATAACATTAACAAGATCTTGAGAAAGGAGAAGATGTTTCATCTTTAAGCAATTATTATGCAAAGGTTCTACCAAAAAGCAAAAGACTATTCATTACTTTGCTGCACATGCATGCTTCTCTTTGTGAAGACCAAAAGAAGTACAAAGCAATCAATCCTCAGTAGAAAGTGTCACTTCATTCTGCTGCAATTGTAATCCTGTCAAAATTGGGTTCAACTTTTCTACAAATGAACAATGGACGACTGCATATATTTATACTACTTTGTGAAATTCTCATTCACCTATCATGTCCAAAAATATATGATTTTGCTCATTTTTCACTTTTGTTTTCTGCATAGAACAAACTAATTTACCATTGACACCACAACCCCCAATTTAGAACCAATAATATTTCCCACTACATTGGATGATAAGTATAGGTGAAAATGCAATGCACCATCTCAAAGAACACAATCATATGCCTTTTTAATTTTTTTTTTTTTTTAATATTGGCAAACCCTGTACACGTAGGTAGATGGTAATTAAATGACACTTAGTTTAAATATAAATTGTTCAAAATATACGAGAATACAACAAGAAAACTACCGTAGTTATCATCTTCCTTTATATACATTTCTTGAAAGAAGTACACTCATAAAAATTCATGAGCATCTTGATAATTTTGATATGACTTGATAATTTTATTATTACTCATTCACTTATTTACTCACGGATCAATAACTTATTTATTCAACGATCAATTTATTGAGCGATTGTCTAAATGGTATTTCATCCATAATTTAAATTGCTATTATTATGATTGTGAAGGCAATTAGCTGGCCAACAAGAGCACGATGGGTGGAAACATTTGAAAGAATTTTAAACGAACTAATTGTTTGCACCAAAAGAACATTGAAATTGAATAAAATGCTTAAAAATGAAATTTTGCCTCAAAGTATAGCTGCACATTAATTCAACGTTTGGATAGTGCTGATGAAGAAACAAACGAAAATGGGGTAATAATTTGCACAATAGTCTTTTGTTGGACTAAGAAAGCAACTAAAAATACTTATATAATGGAGAATAATTTTGGGATTTGTCCCAAGTGCCCAATTGAGTTGATGGGGTTTTATCTTTTTTAGTGTTTCCCCCATTCAAACTGTCATCTCCTTGTCCACTTCCATTTATGTCTTTTTTGTCTACCTTTCTGTACCTTCAAGATGTATTATATCTTGGTCTCTCCAATGGAGGATGGAACAAAGACTCCAGGCCCCTACATCATCACCAATGTCAAACAAAAACACAATCAAATTAATGTATGCTCTTAAATCCAAATGTTTCATTCCCCACACATACTAGGATATGGATCCGTGTCATTATAAGTAATTTGTTCGCTTATAAGTAGCTAATGGTCCTAAATTTGAAAAAATTAGAAAAGTTAACAATAATTTGATATTTAGTGTAAAACTTTATCAAATCTTATATTATGAATCACATCAAAAATATTTCAATATTGTGAAGCATGTATTTCATTGGGCTGCTAATTGCTTATTTTATGGGATATGCGTTCAACTAACTCTTACATTACTACTAGCAAGTCGGGTATTGATTATTATTATTATAAGATAAAAGACATTAGTGAGAATAATTAATGTACATGGAAATTCAAACATCCTTCCATTTTCTTTATTTCTTTCTTCTTCTTTTTTTTTTTTTTTTTTTTTGTGACAAGCACTAGGGATTTTGAAAGAGAATTACACAGAAGATGCCAATTTTCAATCAGGAGGATAAGGGGAAAAAATGGGAATTGTTTTTCTCTTGTTTCCTACCTAATGTAACATTTATTCACATTTTTTTTTTCAATTTTAAACTACTCTTAATTTATCTGCCTATTATAATTTAAGAGGATTCAATCAAGTCAATGAAATTGGAGGGAAAGCATCAATTTCATAGATTAAAGTATTGACTTAATTTATTGCAACTAAAAACTTTTGCACATATTTAAATGCAGAAAAGGATCTAAATTTCCTATGACTATATATTGTAAACAAAAATTATATATTCAAAACCACAGCACTCATACCTGTATTGCTTGAAAATTTTGCTCATTTGATCAGTTTCCTACAATTAATTCAGAATGACAATAATACATATAGATGTAACATCTGAAAAGTTGTACCAATTAAGTCAAGATATTTTTTAATTTTTTTTAGTAATTTATAACTTTTGGCATGAATACATTCATTCAAGTTTTTGCATCATATATAGGTTTTGTTAAATTTTTGCAAACTAGATTATCCTCTTTTCTTTAATCTTTTATGGGATTACATCAGAATCCAATTCAGTATATTTGATTACAAATTACCTTTATGCAGACAAGGCAATGTCCACTCCAATATACTAAGTTAAAAAAGTGTCAAACTGTTACTCATTAATCTTTTAGAGAAAAAGGCATCATAATTAGTAAAAGGCAATGCAATTTTATGAGGTTTTTAGAAACAAAAGAAATAGGGATGGAGGGCAAAAAGAATTTTAGTGATTATGACAAAAAAAAAAAAAAACAAAAGAAGTTACTGAAAAAGAATGGAATATCATCCTTAAAGAGTATATATAACACTAAGATTGACATGGAACCCGTTGAGAATGACTTCTGAGCTTGGCAAGATTGGACCAAGCAGGGAAAAAAATGTATGTCAAAATCTATAAAATTTAGAATTGATTTTATTATATACCGATTTGAATCTCTTAACAAAATCTATAAAACTCATCAAGCAAAACTCTATGATATATGTCATTTTTTGGTAGAATTCATTTATTTCGATCACTTTTAGACCCATTTAAGTTTTCATAATTATTTTTATTTTTTAAAATTTAAATTAGTGTTTTTTAATACTAAATAAGAACTTGTAAGCCACTCTTTTTATTATAACTAATTTAATGCTATTCAATACAATTTTCAAATTCTCCCAACTTGTGTTTCTTTAAAAATTGTTATCTTTCCCTTTTCAAATATTTCTAACTTCAATAATGCATGCAATGTACGTACCAACTCTGTGAATGTCATACAAGGAAGCTTATTATAACTAAAGTTTGACAGAAAATCGGCAGGAATCATGAGTTAGTTTATTGTATCTAGTTTGTGTAATTTTGTGTGTTCGTCAAACAAACAAAATTTAAACTATTCAGAAGGTTAGGCACTAAACTAAACTGTTTGTCCCTCTACCATTTGGTCTGAAAACAAAACTTCAAGAATATAGAAACATATGCTTATGGTCATGGAGCCTTTGCATTCTAAACATCCCAAAAGAGTCAAGACTAGGACATAATCGTTGAAAAATCAGACAATCTCAACCGCATGTCTTAATACTCAAAATATAAAAAAAAGCAAATCATATTGCAATCTTGCTAAACTTTGCATTACTTTTTGTCTAATTTTATATTATCAAAAACATAGAATGTCGCCAATCGAAAGGGATACTAAATATGAAGACAAGCAGTGTTTTACTAGATGGACTTTATCAAACCCCACTTTCAATCAAATTTCATACGGCTCGATCATCCCTGTTAAGTAGACAGATTAATAGATTATTCTGTTCAGTATGCTGTATGCATGTCCGGTTTCAAATGATACGACCTTTTTGGAACTTTTCCAAACTTAAAATGGCCTAAAAAAATTTCATTCTCTTTCCCACAGTCCATTCTTCCTCTTTTAAGACAGCTATTTGAATTTCAAACAATGTGATGATACCGCAGTATAACTCCGTCTGGTTATAAGTATCTTATCTGTTTACAAGTAATTAAACTAGTTCTAACTTGAAAAAAATAAAAACAAAATGAACCCAAACGTAAAAATTTTACCGAACTCTATCATATAATTAAATCACATTAGAATTCTGATAAAAAAGTTGGATCAAACACCATGACGAAATGAGTATTAATATATACGACTTCACTTATCGGATAAAGACGACTTAAGTTGTTGTTGTGTGATACATGAGCATATACGACTTCACTTATCGGATAAAGACGACTTAAGTTGTTGTTGTGTGATACATGAGCATATATAACACAAATTAACTTGTAGTTGAATCTAGCTAATACGTCAGTTTTGCAAACTTGTTTGTTTTTGCCGATCATGGCCTTCTTGAAAGGGAAAAATTTTAATGTTACCATCATGAACAGAATTCCTTAATTACTCCAATAAGAATATACGAATGGGGGTAATTGTTTCTTTCTAAAGACATTGTTTCAATTAAAAAAAAGTGTCAGAATGGGACACTGATGGAAAAACAACCACCTCATATATGTATATAATACCATGCCTAATATACTTGGGATGATTTTTTGCACAATAACATGTAATGTTCCTCTTAGAAAAACAAGACACTCCGACAAACTACAACTTAGGTCACCCCTTGCCCGTTCAAGAAATGATGAACATTGCAGCCACAGGACCACCAGCAAAGCTTCAATTGCATAACACAGAGTAGGGGCCGCACCCATGGACGTTTTACTCTCTTTCCCCATAGGAACTACAACTCCGTCCATCCTGCAGAATCTGACAGTCCTAGTCCATGTAGCTGCAAAATCCACCAACTTGTTTAAAATGAAACAATTACTTGGATAATAGGAAAAACAAATATTAAAATCATTGTAACGTTTGACAATACTACAACATCACCAAAGCGTTTATCCTACTACACAAGGTCGACTAAATGGATCGTTGAACGTATTTTAGTAAATGGATCGTTGAACGTATTTTATCCAAACTTGGCCGACTGACAACCTGACGACGCAACCCTCATTATTTTCTCGGGTTTAAGATCGACTATTTATAGGCAGACCGACTACTTTACGGTAACATTTGACAATAAGAGGAAAATTTGATATTGAAGAAGTCACTTCATTTCATTTCACCGTACTTTAGTAAAGGATAAGCAATATTACAGTTGGAACATAACAACCAGAAGGTTACTAAGGTCAATATCCAATGCACATAATCTGACTTGTGGTACATGCACACAACATATAGAATCATCTTCAACCAAAATTGAAGTCATAAGGCCTTACCAACGTGCGCATAGTGCAGTGGTTGTTCCCATGTGTTCTGTGATATGCCTTTTTTGTTCAGTTTGGGAAAAATCCCCAATAACGTTCTAGAAAAAGTTCTACAAATTTTGCAGCAGCAGTTCAAATAAAAAATGTAAAGAATATACGAGATCCTTTCCTTCTGAGACAACTTTTGATAGCCAAAAAGAGAAACCAAAGGAAATTCCAAAACACCCCAAGAACAAATAATGGATATAGTTCTTGATTATATGGCTTCTGTTCAAGGTTTTCATCCCTGTTCTTCCTCTATATATTCTTCATAACCCTTCACTTTGGCTATTCTCCACATCTCTCTTTCGTCTATAATTTCACAGGAAAGTAAAAGGAATAAAAGTAAAGAAATTTCTCTACTCAGTTTTCAAAACTTTGTCTAGCTCCCTACTCATCCATTAAAAAACATCGAAAGGTCATGATGAGCTCGCATGCCAATGGCTTGCTCAAATGGAATAAGATGTTCCTCATATCTCTCATATTCCTCTTGATTAGTTCTACAATGAACAAAAGTCATCTTTCTTCAAAACAAACTTTTGCCACCCCTACTGTTTCTTCTCAGTTAAGTTCCTCAATCATCCATTCATCACTAAAATCCTTGACACTTGATGGGATTATCAGTTTTGAGAACATAGAACATGCTGCAAAAGATTTCGGCAATAGATATCATTCCTTCCCTTTAGCAGTTGTACAGCCAAAGTCAGTTTCTGATATTTCCTCAACCATAAAACTTGTTTTTGGAATGGGAAGCTCTTCAGATATCACTATAGCTGCAAAGGGTCATGCTCACTCCCTGGAAGGTCAAGCACAGGCCAGAGGAGGAGTGGTTATCAATATGGAATCGCTTCGGCAACCCGAAATGCATTTTCACACAGGGAAGATGCCGTATGTTGATGTTTCTGGCGGTGAACTTTGGATTAACATCCTGCATGAGAGTCTTAAACATGGTCTTACGCCAAAATCTTGGACTGATTACCTTCATCTCACAGTTGGAGGCACTTTGTCTAATGCTGGAGTCAGCGGCCAAGCATTCCGGCATGGACCACAGATCAATAATGTATACCAACTAGAGGTTGTCACAGGTTTGTTCTTGCAAGCAACCAAATCCCTCTAGGACATTTATCATTAATAATAACGTTACAACAACAAACCACTCTTTCCCCTATATATCCCAGACTATCAGATCCTTTTTAACTTTACTTACTAGTGATCCTGCCAAGCTCAGGACACATCCTTTATTTCTGATTAATGTACAAACTTTTCCTATAATCTTGGGTTGTCTTTTTTTCCCTTTAAGAAGGGTATAGGGAGACAAGTTATCAACATAGTGTATGAAAAGTGCAAGAGACTTTAAAAATCCCTAACAGTGTTCCCATTTTTGTTTTTTTTTGACAGGTACAGGAGAGGTTGTTACATGCTCGGATGAGCAGAATTCTGACTTGTTCCATGGCGTTCTTGGTGGATTAGGACAATTTGGAATCATCACCCGAGCAAGAATTGCTCTTGAACCAGCTCCAACAATGGTAACAATCTTTACTATCCAAGTCAATTAAGTACTTCCAAGAGTATTACTGATCTTCTTTTGCATATATTTTTAACTTCTGACAGGTTAAATGGATAAGAGTTCTATACTCAGATTTCTCCATATTTTCCAAGGATCAAGAGTTCCTAATATCTTCTCAGAATGCTTTTGACTATGTTGAAGGGTTTGTGATAATAAATAGAACCGGCTTAGTAAACAACTGGAGATCTTCCTTTAATCCAAAAGACCCAGTCCAAGCCAGCCAATTCAAGTCTGAAGGAAGAATTTTATTTTGTCTGGAGGTGGCAAAATACTTCAGTCCAGAAAGCAGCCACAGCATTAATGAGGTTAGGAATTTTCAATTCCATGTTTTAAAAAAATGTCTAGATATGGTCACCTGAATGTGCCAGACATAACCACTTGTACCATCAATTTTGCAGAATGTTGATTTACTCTTGTCCGAATTGAACTACATAAGCTCAACACTCTTCCAATCAGAGGTCTCTTATGTTGAATTCCTGGATAGAGTCCATATTGGAGAAATCAAACTCAGGGAGAAAGGTTTATGGGAGGTTCCTCACCCGTGGCTGAATCTTTTAATCCCAAAGAGCAAGATCCATGAATTTGCTGCAGAAGTATTCGGAAACATTCTCACAGACACTAGCAATGGTCCAATACTCATTTATCCAGTGAATAAATCCAAGTACTATTTCATTTCACAGCCTAAAAGATCTCCTTAGAGCAATGCTTTTGATCCTCTAAACTAATATTAGGTTCTTCTCATATGTGTTCCAGGTGGAGGAATGGAACTTCCATGGTCACCCCTAACGAGGACATTTTCTACCTAGTCGGATTCCTATCTTCAGCCATGCCACATTCCACAGGAAAAGATGGATTAGAACATATACTAAATCAAAATGAACGAATATTGAATTTCTGCGAAAGAAACCAACTTGGAATGAAACACTATTTGCCACACCATGTCACACAGGATGAATGGAAAGCTCACTTTGGTAATCAGTGGGAAGTATTCAGGAAAAGGAAATCCACCTATGACCCTTTAGCAATCTTAGCTCCCGGTCAGAGAATTTTCAAAAAAGCAGTATCCTGTCAATGACACTGACCTCTTGGTTATATCAGAAATTTTTCAGTGGATAGAGTAGAATCATGTTGGAGGAGTAAGGTTTGTCTGTGCCTGGCCCTTCCAAACTTCAAGAGTGCCAAAAGCATTGTGCACAAAGCTTACACCTTATTATCTAAAACAAGTAGGGTGGTAATGCACAAAGTGTAAATAACCTTGTAATTTTGTACAAGAACTGCAGCAAGGAGTAAGTATCTGCTTTGTTTTTTCGACGATCATACTACAAGCAAAGGCAACTTCTGAGCATATTTCCCAACATAAATTTCTATTCCACCCCACTTACAAAAAGTGAAAACCAAACAAATGGATGCCTAAGCAAAAGGGAAAAAAATGTGGAATGTTGCAGTGGGATAAACTTCTTGTTAATGAAAACAAAATAAAATTTTTAAACAGAAAGCATGTCAAGGTTAAGAGTCACATCAGGTAAAGATTTAATCACCAGGAACCAGAGTCAAGTCTAACAGAATAAGTACCAGATAAAACACAGAAACTCCAAATGACAAGGCACGGCTAAAGAACTACTTTTCAGACTCTGTCCAGCCAAGGCCAGGTCTGCTGATCTCTTCTTGTGGTTCTTCATAGACTCGAGCATCAAGAAGCGAAGCTTCAAAGTCTGTGAAGTCACTGGCAACAGGAAGGGAAACTACTTATATCATCCCTAGCTCCAAATCCTCCTGCCCGTATAACATCATCGGCTGAAATGGAAGCCTCCATGTTTACTTCACCTTGAGTATCCATATATGCTGGAGGTACATCCTCTTTGACATTTTTCCCAACTTCAATGTCAGCTCTGACGTCTTGCGGATTATCTCTTTGGTAAGTTTGGTTCTCATTGGAATCGTCTCTCTTATTTAGCTCTGATTGAACAAATTCAGCAATCCCAATTTTCGTGCTGTGATCACTCCCACCTTAAGAAGATAAAATTCACTAGATCAAAGAACAACTTAAGAAGATAATGCAATACAGAATCTAAAGTAAAGGAGATGATCATGCAAAAAACTGCAGCAGGAGTCTAGATTAAACATAGTATTATCCATGCATTGGAGCAAAAGCTTAACACAGAAATTCTCATAGTTGGGATCTTGCAACATTTAGGAGGAAGTAGCAGAAGGGAAAAAATAAAACCAAGACACTAGCAGTATGCTGACTCTGTTGCTAAGGACATAGCGACACGTTATCAGGAAGAAAGTTCCGAGCCTCAGATTTTAAGTTGAACTACTTTCCCAAGATGTTTGATGGAGTGAGACATCCTGTGCTTAGAATTGCATGTGCTAGATTGATTTCCTAGTTCAAAAGGACATTTTGTTGAACAATTTTCATTTATCATTCAGTTGAAAGCACCTGATGCATAATACATTCATAAGATCACCAAAATTTTCAAAAACAACACAATTCTAGACTTGAAGGTCAAAAAAAAAAAGCCTTACATGCGGATTTCAAAACTAAGAAATCTGGTCAGAAGAATAGAGACATTCAGTGAGGATAGGGCGGACAGGATGGAATCTCCCTCATTAGTACAATGTTGCTCTGGATTGCTCAATCATATTGGATACAATGTTATCCACAAAGCATAAACTTTCTATTATCAGATTCAGCTTCTTACATCCCAAATTGTCCAGCAAACCAGAGGCAGGAAGGAAGAAACCAAAGTAAATTTTCCATTTGCAAGATTTGGAAGCAGATTCAATTTAATACAAATTGAGCAGAATTTCTGTACTAGAGGGTAACGAAATAAAGAATGAAAAACTGATTCTAAGAAGAACCCTCCTTGGCTGAGTATTACCTTCCTGGTATTCTTGGTGGATATGCTCCATGTTTGAATAAAACAAGCAGAAGCTGAGAAGCAACAGCAACACTGTCGTGTCTTCCGTTCACTTGTTAATCAATAATACTTCGAACATCTATGTAAGATAACAGGTTTGTATGAACTTCTGAAGAAGAAATAATACAGCAGCAATATATGTATAGCATCATAAATCCATGCCAAGAAATTCAACAGGAGGAATTAGAATCATCACTGAATCAACTGCAAAAAACCTTGCAGATCATCCCAACATTGAGCAAACAATCTAATCTTCCAAAAGTCTACACCTTCAAATTTTCAAACTCATCCATCTAAAAGGCACACAAACTATTTGCAGACATTAAACTATCATCACCATTCACCAGCCATCTTCACAATTCAAATTCAATTCAAGCATGTATGATGTACAACACAATATTCATTCTACATCATAAAACAGTAGCACTGATTCAAAAATGCACACCACCATCAACTTAAACAAAACCAATTCTTTCTCAAATGAATGAGAAGAATAAATGACACAAAATCACAGTCAGCCCACATAACAAAATCTTGCAAGTATTGAAGTCATCAACATACATAATCAAGTAATCAACACATGCACTCACGATGATTTTAACCATAATCCCATCAACATATACACTACTAAACACAACAAGTTTTACTTAAAAAGTAAAAAGTACAACATAACTCACACAAAAAATTAAAAGAATCCCTTTTTAACCAGCCAATAAATCTTCTTGAAAATCTAGAAAACTCTGCAGTATGCCATACTTGAACAGTCAGTTCAATCCAACCCAAGAAAACATTTTCATACTACAATGTTCTAGTATTTGAAATTGGAAGTTTAAGAATTACGTGTAGGAGAATTAAGGATGACACGTTCCTAGCTTTCATGCCACGCTGCTCGGCTGCTCCTCAAAGGCTCGATTTTGGTGAGAAATTCTTTCTTTGGGCCTTTTGAGAGAGTTTTTGGGCTTTTTGTTTCTGGACTTTGTTATCAGGCCCACTGCTCATATTGGAAGAGAGAGGCCCAAATTCAAAATTCTTTTAAGAATTAAAATTCTTAGGGGGCGTTTGGTAAGGGGGAATAGAAGGTGTAAATGGTAATTAACAAAAGTGATTGACATTGTTAATGTTTGGGAATAGGTAATGGGAATGACTATTCATTAATGATTACCTAAAATGACTCAATGGATGATTACCTAGTCTCCCCCCATTAATTATCCATTACCCTGTATTGGGCAATCGATTTTATCCAACTATACCAAATAACTCCCTACTCCAATGTGTACTTAATAATAATAATAATAATATTATTATTATTATTAATTAAAATAATAATAGTAATAGTAAGATTAATAATAATAATAATATTATTATTATAATAATAATATTATTATTAATAATTATTATAATAATAATAATTATTATTATAATAATAATTAATAATATTATTATTATTAATATTAAATAAATAATATTAATAATAATATTAATATTAAATAAATAATATTAATAATAATTCATTAATATTCATAATTAATAATAATTATTAAATAATATTAATAATAATAATATTATTATTAATATAATTCATATTAATTAATAATAATAATTATTATTAAATAATAATATTAATAATTATTATTAAATAACAATATTAATAATAATTATTAAAAATAATAGTAATAATAATTATTAACTAATAATATTAATAATAATTAATAATAATAATATTAATAATCATTAATAATAATAATTATTATTATTAATTAATATGAATTATATTAATAATATTATTATTATTATTAATATTATTTAATAATTATTATTAATTAATAATTATTATTATTAATTAATAATAATTATTATTAATTAATAATGATAATAGTTAATTATATTAATAATAAATAATGATAATAATAATTAATAATGATAATAATATTAATAATATTATTAGTAATTAATAATGATAATAATATTAATAATGATAATAGTTAATTATATTAATAATAAATAATAATAACAATAATTAATAATTAATAATGATAACAATATTAATAATATTATTAGTAATTAATAATGATAATAATATTAATAAATAATATTATTATTACTAATTAATAATAGTAATAATAATAATAAAGATGCGAAGTCTGATAAGGGTAAAATAGAAATTTTGAGTGATTCCTATTACTATTGTTGATTTGAACCAAACAACATCAATCACAATAATACCAATTATAGGATTTGAACCAAACATTAACAATGCAATCATAATTCCCATTACCATTGACCCCTCAATCAAAACCATTGTGATTGACATTGAAGAATTTGAACCAAACGCCCCTTAGTGTAACGTTCACCTTCACAACCCGGACATCTTTTCAAACTAAAACCCCTCTCACACACACACACACACTGAGATCGAACTAAAATCGTTTTTTTTTTTTTTTTTCTCTCGACGAAATTTCAAGTTTTGAGCCCTAAAATTAAACCCTACGAGCATAATTTAAGTCCAGGGAATTCCAATTCCCGATCCTCCATCTCACCGGAACCCTAATAATTATCAAAATCAACGATCGCCCATGTCTTCGGTAGTTGCAGATTTCTCACATCCAATTTCTTCTTCGCAACCCATTTCTCAAAACCCTAGTCCTAGCTACTCTGGGGGCAATGGTACATGCCCATCTCAATCGAGCTCTTTAAATTTTGATGATAAGGATTCTAGTACCGGTCTCAGTTTCGATTTCTCTAACAAGGGTTCGAATTTTTTTGGTCAGCCGAAGCATTCCAGGATGAAGGCTACACTGAAGAAAGGGAGGGGTAAAATAAGTATTTCTGAAAATATAGATTTTACTAATGTGTTGCGTGATTCTGAAAATTTGAATCGGGGTAATGAAGCTAGTATTAGTGTTAATAGTACCAGGGATGATTTATTTAATGGAATTTTTGGAAAGAAGGGTGGTGGTGGTGGTGGTGGTGGTGGTGTTGATTGTGATGAAATTGGGAAATTTGGTAAAGAGGGTTCTGTTTTGGGTTCTAATGGCTGTACTTTTGGATCGAATTTTAAGAATGAGAATGTGGGTTTTGTGCAAGAAACTAATAAGAGTGGGCTTACTTCGAGTTTTAGCAATGGAAGTGGAAATTCTATGTTTGGGGCTAATAAAAATAGTTCAAGTTTGAATTTTAACCATGGTGGCGTTGTGTTTGGAGCTGAAAAGAGTAGTTTGATGTCGAATTTGAATCATAAAAATGATAGTTTTGTGTTTGGAGCTGATAAAATTAGCTCGACAGCAAATTTGAGTAATGAAATAGTAGGTTCTGTGTCTACTGCTGATGAAAACAGCTCGGTTTTGAAGGGAAAAGGGGCTGCTAATGGAAATGATTCGACATTGAAGTCAAGTTTGGAAAATGGGAGTTTTGTCTTTGGTTCCAGTGAGAGTTATTTGAGTGAAAATTCAAACACGGGACATAGAAAGTCTTGTGGAACTGTGGGACAGTCTGGAGGTCGTGAGTCAAACAGATTTGATAATGTGGGTTTTTCGTTTTGTGCAAAGAAAGGTGAGTTGGCTTCTGATTCTGGGTTGGAGCACAAGTGTTCAAATAATGATTGTTCTGTGCAGTCGGGTGTTAATGAGTCTGTGAAATTTAGTGACATGGGTTTTGTTTCTAGAGAATTCTCTGGAGATTTCTCTAAGAGGGATGGTCAATCCAGCTCTGTATTTGGTACCGATTGGAATTTTGGTGGGAGAAAAGATCATTCTGGTTTTGCAGTTGGGGCAAAGCAGAACGACTTAAGATCACAACCAGGTAAGAGTAAATTGAGAAGAGGTAAAGGAAAATTGAACTTTGTTTCTGAGGACAAGAAAGGGACAGATACTGGAAATGAGTTTCAAAAGGCCCAAGTCAATGGTGTTTTTGAATTTGGAAATAGCAGCAAGGACAAGCCTAGGTCAATTGACAGTAATGATGATAGTGATAATGCGAGCAAATTGGATGCGCAAAAAGCTGAAAATGGAAGTGCTTCTGTAAAGTGGTCCTCATATGCTACGAGCTCGAATTTTAAGTTTGTAATTGGAAGCAGTTCCAGTAGCGCCGTTTACAAGGTTCCTCTTTCTAAACTGTGTGATGACATGAAGGGTTTAAACATAGACAATTCTAAAGGCACTAATGGTGCTGACAAGGTCGAATTTGTTGGAAGTAACTCATGGTTCAATGCTGATAACATTTTTTCTTTTGGAAGTAATAGCCAGACTTCTGCTCCAGCTTCTGGAAAAGAGAATCAGACATTAAATATGACTGAGAATATTTCAAATCAACCCTTGCTAAATCAAGACCAGCCAGTCTCTTATAACAATTTGAATAAAACATCTTGGGCATCTACATTCTCATCAGGTGCATCCAGTCATGTCCAGCAAAACGGATTTGGTGGATTTGGTTTTGACACTTCTCCTACTACTGAAGTTGAGAATAAGGGAAATTTTGGTTCTACTACCACACCAGTTGGTGCAGATGCATCCTCCAGAGAATTTAAAAGTTGGAATTTGAATGAATCTTTTTCTTTTACGTCAAATCTACTTTCTGGGTTAAGTAAAAAATCAGAAAATTGTGCAAATAGTAGATGCATGAGCGAAAGAAGGTTGAAGAAGACAAGGGGAAAATTGAGGCAAAGAATCCAGGCCAGACATTTGAATGAACAAGATCAGATTTCTAAAGAAGGCAGTGCCCCTAAAACTTTTAAATCTGCTGACTGCTATTCACCTATGGATTTTTCACCTTATCAGGATACAACTGAAAATGCACCAGGTTTTGCATGCACTTCTACTGCTACTGAAAAGGAAGAGGAAAATTTCACGGCTGGAATACAAAGATCTGATAACAGTGAAGGTGACAAGAGACCTGGAGAACAAGATTGTGTCAATTCTAAGGTTCACCAAGAAAGCAATTTCAGGCACCCTGACCAAAATGGATTATCAGCAATAAGGCGTCAGTACAGGAAAAAATATAAGTTGAAAGTTGGTGATGGTTTGAATGGAAAAAGTTCAGCTCAAAAGTCTGATGTTCTACTTTCATTACCTCAGCATTCTTCAAATTATCTGAATCCATCATGCATAGGTAAACCACAAGTTCAGACTGGAGTTGCATCAAATTCCGGCTGCAAAGAGCAGGATTTTGTTGAGGGTGTCATGAATGGAGTATGTGATCAATGGCGAATGAGGTGCTTGTTTATGCACTTAAATTACTCTCTGAAGTTTATCCTTTTATAGCTACAAAGTCATTTACTTGTTATCCCCTATCACCCTCTACTTTTTTTTGTTCTGTTTAAGTATTGTTACTAAGATTCTGGTTTTGAACTTTTTCGTCCTTCTTTATTTGTGTTGTAGATTTTAGTAGTTTCACTTGTATATCATTTTGAAGTTTCTATTAATATGCCAGGGGAAACCAAGCTTATAAGATTAGGGATCTGTCCAAAGCTGAGGAATATTATACAAATGGCATAAATTCTGTCGGAGACAACAATGTTTCAGGATTCCACATTGAACCACTTTTGTTGTGCTATAGCAACCGTGCTGCTACACGAATGTCTCTTGGAAGGTTGCGGGAAGCCCTGGATGACTGTAAATCTGCTGCTGCTCTAGATCCTAGCTTTCTCAAAGCTAAACTAAGAGCTGCAAAGTAAGGCCTTCAATTTACTTTTTATACTAATATTCATTGATCTTCTGTTATGTTCATATTTCACGATATTGGTCCTTTTCTTATTGTCGCACACGTGAAGTTGAGGGGTTACTTAGTTTTGCCAGTTTCTATTATTTGCATAGTAATAATTTCTGATGTGATGGCTATACAAAAACAACAACAAAGCCTTTATCCCACTATGTGTGGTTCTGATGTGATGACTATAATTACTCTTTTTCGTACGCGTGTTAAGTTTTTGTCAGTTTCTGTTGCTTCTACCTTGAGGGGCCAATTTTACTAATTCCATCATTTTCCTTCTTGGTTTTTTAAATTATGTCTTATAGTTGTCATTTGGTGCTGGGCGAATTCCAAGAAGCCGTTGAATGCTACAATTACTGCTTGGAATCTGGGAATGATGTGTGCTTAGATAGGAGGATTATGATTGAAGCTGGTGATGGCCTACACAAGGCACAGGTAAAATTTCTCCGTTTTGCTATGTTTTCCTTTTCAGTTAAAGCTTGATACTTCTTATTCGTGTATCTAAGCTCTCTATCTGCGCGTCTTTGCATTCTATACAATTGTGCTTTTCCCCATATTTTGTCCATGGTTCTAATGGCTAATCCCGTAAATTTCTTCCTGATGCAGAAAGTTTCTGAGTATATGTCCCAGTCTGCTAATCTTTTGGAACAAAGAACTTCAGATGCAGCAAGCTGTGCTCTTAACAAAATTGTTGAAGCTTTGTCAATAAGCTGTTATTCTGAAAATTTACTTCAAATAAAAGGAGAGGCTCTCTTCCTGGTGTGTGATACCCAAATATTTTACATAATCTACTTGGACTTTCTTTTTCTTCTGTACTTTATCTTCCATATTATGTTGCAATTCTTGAAATTTTATTTATTTTGCTATAATCCGCAATCAGTTGCGAAGGTATGATGAGGTGATTGAACTTTGTGAGCAAACACTTCATATTGCTGAAAAGAACTTCAGTGCTATTCAGCTAGCAAACGAGAGTGATTATGAATGCAAAATCTCTGTGAGTCTCTGGAGGTGTTGTTTGATGTCCAAGTCCCACTTTCATTTGGGAAGGCTTGAGGTGGCTCTTGATTTGATTGAAAAACAAGAAAACTTGAGATCACTCACTAATTGGTAATTCTCAATTTATGTTGATATTTTCCCTGTATTTTATAGATGATTTTAGGGATCTTGATTTCAACTTTACATGATTTAGGTCTTCAAGTGTGAATCAGGAATCCTTGATTCCTTTGTCTGCCACTATTCGTGAACTTTTACACCGAAAGGTATGCAACCCCTAGCTTTGGTTATTTCTCTGTTTAGAGACTTATCTCTTAGTTACAATTATAAGCTGCGTACTTCCCGATATAATATTAATATATATATATACACACACACACACACACACATGTATGTATATATTGTCAGAGAAAGGGGGAGAAGAAGAGGGCAGCAGGCTTTTATTCTGGTTTCTTTTGGGACGTCCTTCTATTTGCTCTGTTTCAGTGCTAACTTGCTGTAACTAGTCCAACAGAGTAATGCATCGGGTATATTCAGGAAAGCTTATTTGACCAAATAGGAAAAGTAGATAATTCTAATCCCTCTTTAGCACTTGCGAAGAGTCGTCCTTATACAAGCTGAACATGTATTAGCATAAAAGGAGTTAAAAGGACCTGTCTGCAGGTTATTTATTTACTGCTTTGTTCGTGAATACTGATGATGACGTTGCTGATGGTGTTTAGAAATATAGACATCAATATTATCAAACTCTTGCAAGTTGCTAGGAGTTCTCCAGCTTGATTTCCTTTCAAAGATATTATCAGCAGAAATATGTTAAATGATTGATTCGTTGTAAATATTGCCACTGATGTTTGCTGATTTCTTTCAGAAATATAAATGAAGTTGCTTGTCCTTTCCTTCCTTTAGCAGTACACTTTACCTATAAATTACATGATGCTTAGTCCGTACCTGTTTTTGACTTACCTTTTCTTACGCTAATATTTGCTTACCTGAATTCTTTTAAGATAATATGCCATTGATTATGTTTCAAAAATCTACACTTGTCTTGTCTTTACAACAGAAGGAAGGAAATGAAGCATTTCAGTCTGGGAAGCATATGGAGGCAGTAGAGCATTATACTGCTGCTATATCTAGCTGTGTCGACTCCTCCCGTCCTTTTGCAGCTATCTGTTTCTGCAATCGTGCCGCTGCCCACCAAGCACTGGGTCTAATTGCTGACGCCATTGCTGATTGTAGTCTAGCCATTGCTCTTGACAGGGATTACCGGAAGGTTGGCTTTTGTGTTTACATTTTATCACACTATGATGTGTGGTACTGAAACTAGAATTGATATTATTTCTGACTTGTTTCCATTTTCCTGCTTTGTTTTTCTTCTTCCAGAAGTACACTAGTAGCTGCCGAATAGTAAAATGCTGCTGACTTTTGTAGAGACTGAGAGCAAATCTTGTAGTGTTTTGAGCCTAGTATATTTGGCCATAACATTCTGTTATGCCTCTTTGTTTCAAAGAATTGCTTCATATAAATGGTTCATAATACTCTACAATGTCTTCTTTTTCATGATTGCACTATTTGTTTCCTTTCCCTCTCTGAAATCAGGATAATATAAGCTGATAGTTCAATGTGGTTTAACACTTGGGTTTCTCTGATAGTCAATACTTATGATGTGTAGTTATGCTTAGGTGCTCAATTGATTACATAAGTTGCTGGAATTCCATAATGGTTACAAATAAAGTGTCTCTATTCCAAATTCACTTTCATGGTTCATTTTGGAGTCTCGACTTTTAACTTGTTCTATTGGCTGATTGTTTTTCTTATCTGTGCTTACTTTTGCAGGCAGTTTCAAGGAGGGCCACTTTGCATGAAATGATTAGAGATTACAAACAAGCAATTGCTGATCTTCAGAAACTTGTATCTCTTCTAGGGAATCAATCACATGCAAATGCTCAAAAATCTGGCAAACATAAGGGATCAAATGGAAGTGATACTCGGGAATTAAAACGAGTTCAACGTCGTCTTTCCTTGATTGAAGATAAGGCAAATCAGGGAACTCCCATGGATTTTTATCTCATACTGTGAGTTACTTTTTTCTTCTTACGTATCAAATGATAATGCTTTCTTACATTGTTTAGATATTCAAAGCAAATTTCTGGCATAATCAGGGACTACCTGTTGAGGAATTATTAAACCTGTTATTAACCTGCCTTTTAGAAGTTGTACAACTTGTCTCAAGTGTGCTATTTTAGTTTCTTGCTTTCTTCTGAGTCTAGTAAAGTGAAAGCATTTCACTCAAAGCCATTTTAATCTGTATACTAAAGGTTTATTCAATCGCTGAATGCCAGTTCAAAATAACCTCTGGCTGTGTGTGTTTATGCTCTTCTCTTACTTTTCTCATTACATTTCAAACTCAAATTCATGGGCAGGGGAATTAAAGCCTCAGATACGGAATCTGAAATCAAGAAGGCATATCGCAAGGCAGCTCTCAAACATCATCCAGACAAGGTAGTTAAGTCACTGTCTTTTATGTAGCTGAAGGTTGGGTGGTCAGAGTTTTAACTCACCTAATGGGATCTGCGCTAATGTAGGCTGGCCAGAACTTGGCGAGGACTGATAGTGGAGATGATGGGAGATCATGGAAGGACATTGTTGAAAAGGTTCATGAAGATGCTGACAGGTTATTTAAAATGATCGGCGAGGCATATGCTGTACTTTCAGATCCGGACAAGGTAGGTCACCTGCTTATATGTTGCCTAAGCTTACTTTGGACGGAAGTTTGTGCTTTGTTTCCATCATTAGATCACCTTTATGCTTAACCTTAGCTGAAGACAATGTCCTCTAATATCCCCAGTCACCTCACAAATGACTGTTAGTCAACTGCACAACTCTGGATAGTGTTATGAATTCAACTTGTGAAAGTATCTTTTTATGTGTATTTTGATCATGAAGAATCCCTATCTGTACACTGTCTATTCTGACTTTAGTCTTGAAGGTAAAATTAACCTTTTATGAATCGGATAATCCAATCACCAGAAACTATATAAAACTTGTTCTGCTTAGGAACCTGCCACATGGGCAATTAGGTTTTTTAGTTGTAGTTGCTCGTGACAGTTGAAAATAGAACATCATTGTTCTATTTTTGCTCTAAACCAATATCTCCTGGACTCTGTTCTACTTTTGCTCAAAACCTCAATGTAGAACATCTGTAACCATGGAAGCTTTCACATGCATGGGCAGTGGAAACCAAAGTGCTTGCTAAACAAATTACTAATCCAAGAAAACAGTCGTCATGTTCTGATATGCCTTTTCAGTGGCAGCTTCCTCTATGCCAAAATGCTTATATAAAAGTTGCTTACTCTCTACTAAACTGAAGTGTCGGGTAAACCACTTGAAGTGTTGAGATAAAGGTATTGGAGCTTGACATGAAATAACAGTCAAAGAGCAATTTGGTTTTCTTTTTTGTTTATCTAGGTTTTGGACGTTTTGGTCCCTGTTTGAGTTGGTGCTTGGGTGGGAAGAATTTTCAAGTAACTTCTAATTGGTGCATTCCTACCATGAGCTCTAACTTCTTCCAATTTTGTATTTCATGGTTGGTTCATTAGATGTGCGGAGGGAGGGATTTGCTAACTCTCTGGGTTAGGCTTCGGAGCCTAATAGTCACTTCTTGCACTTCTTTCCTAATTGACAATTGCTTATCATTTTCTGGATGTTCCTGTTCATTTTTTAATATTCTCTACTTCTGAAACCTGATTCTGTGATATGATTATTTCTGTGGGTTCTAATCTGCAATATTAAACTTGCTAGTGTAGTTTTGCTTCAGCCATCCCCTTGGGGGGGGGGGGACAGGAAGAGAAACTTTCTAAAGATAGGTTTTGTTATTCACGTATTGTGCCTGACAAATTTGTGAATCACATTATATTTGCTTGGTGCAGCGGTCAAAGTACGACTATGAAGAGAAAATTAGGAATTTCTGCAGTGATAATAAGAGAAACAATGATTCTGGGAGATCATCTGACAGTTACAACTCTCCATACGATGGAGGTCCTTGGCCGGGGAGACGATCAACTTTTTCCGGTTCTCAATTTGAAAGAAGCAGAAGTAGGCGATATTGGCAAGAGTCATATAGATCACATGATAACTCACATTATTGATTGTAAATTGCATCCAATGGAAAGCTAGATGTCTATACCCTTTAGCAAGGTGATTAACAGCATAAAAACCTTGGAATTTTGTTAGGACATAATTGTCAACTGGTAGAATCAGACGGTATTTGTCTTGAATTTGGAGGTGGCATCGACTAAATTCTGAACTTCTGCTGCCTATGGAAAGCATTTTTGGAGGTGATGGACGTATCACAAAACGTCTAGCTTTCCTTGTATGACCAAAGATACAACTGCATATAGCCATGTAACCGTTGCAGTATCCACCCAATTCCAGACTCTAAAACAATTTTGGAAGAGGAAGAATATTCTTGCTGTCTGAGTGAAACATTTATGTAAAGATAGAGTTGCCTAAGCTGTTAAAAGATGGTCAATGAAATGCACAACTCAAAGGGGATATAGCGCAGTGGTTCATCTCCTATTTGACCCCTTGTAGTGGATAAAAGCATTGGCAAATTGTTTGCTGTGTGCCTTTTGTTTTCGACATGGCAATCCACTGTCCGTTTGACCAAGCTGCACTGCCTTGAATAATTCAAGGGAAGATGATTAAACTGTACATACATTCTCAAAGACTTTAGGACTGTAACTCTCATGTGGGCTATGTATTTTGTCAGGTTTCAACATATTGCGGAGGCTTTATGGAGTTTTGCCCGGTTTCTTTCTGTGCTCAACTGTATTCTCTTCCGGTTTTTGTTCGTTTGGGAGACGCCTCTTATCGTGTTAACCGTGCCATCGTTAAGTTTCATATGCACAACAATGTTAGCGTCTTTTTGATATACGAGGAGAAGGAACATTTTTACAATCAACACTGGATTAGTCCCATTAAACCTTCCAAAGCAACCTATCCAACCCAATTGTTTGGGGCAGATCCTTTCATTCCCACACCCTCCTTTGCTGAGTTTTGGTAGAGAAATCATCAGCTATTTTGAACACTTGTGGCATTAACTGTTAAGTTCCTAGTGTAATGTCATAATTGATCAAGTGTGAGCTAAAGGAAACGCATTAAGGAAGAGGCATTTCAGTTTTCCGATGAGAAAATGTTACTGCGCCTTTTGGAGTTTTAGACATATCTGAAAAGAATTAAAACTGCATGATGCTATAATAGTATAAAAGAGTAGCTCCATTGCAAGTATTAACTTAAAATTGCCTCTAAGACATCAAATGGTTTACATAAAGCATTTCCACAAAAATTCAAAAATCATCTAAAATAACTCTGGGTACAAAAAACAACAAAAAGAACTTCAGTGCTGCTATGGCATCAACGAGCAGCCTGCTGCGTTTGTGCATGTTCCATAAGTTGGCTAACTAACTTGTAAGTACGCCCAGAAAGAGCCTTGCTATGGTCAATGAGCTGCTCATACCTGACATAAGGTAAAGAGTGTTAAATAAGATAGGGTTATGACAACTGGAGGTAGAAGAAACATTGGTTGAAATAAATATGATGCAAAATGCCAAGTTACACGAAGCTCTCGTATTAGCACGAATGCTAATCTGAACTTCAACACCTTACACATTAGGATGATTGGGTTCCATTATAACGGTTCCTGACTTAGAGTCGATCTTAGCATCAAGCTTTGAGGTCCTAATGAGATTCACAATCCATCTCTCTGCTTCTTCATAGCTCAAATTTAGTTTCTCAGCGAGCACTCTGCAACAATTAACAAGACAATAGAGAAACAATTCTGAAATCAAAACCATATAGATACAGACAGATGAATTTTGAAATCAAATAAATCACGAGATCAGAATACACCAGCATTTGATAAATTTATAAGTAGCAACAAATCAACTGTCTCCCAAGAGGACTATTACACTCCAGTAACCTCTCTGAATGCTTGTCCAACTATTTTAAAGTTAAAGCAAAGATCTTTACATATATTTTGACAGGAAGACAATATTGTGAAAGAGATAATCACTAGGTAAGTAGACAGAAGAGACAGGAGTGTGAAACCCGAGTTTTTGTCGGAGAAAGTAACAGTCAAAAAATCAGAATTTCCATTAACATATAACTAAAAGAATGAAATTCTGGTAGATACCCCATGTCAATGCGCTGATGAATCCGGCAATAGGTCTCGAAGATAAAAAGGCGTGCATTTTCAAGGAACTCATCTCTTAATGGGACAGTTGAAAAATTTCCCTCTTCAGCTCGTTTACCAAGGAATGGGTCATTCAAAATAACCTGCAAGTGGTATATATTTCAGGAAAAAGCAAATGCAAATAATTTGGCAACAAGTACAAATTCCATAGGAATTCATTAGAGGAGCAGGTACAAAAAAAATTAGCAGTAGCAGGCGGCTTTCCTAGTAGCAGGAAAGAAAAATAGCTACCAGAAAATATTGGAATTATGCATCCAAAATCAACTTCTGGAAATGCACAAAGATAAGAATTACCCACTTCATTTTAGAGGGAAAACACAAATAATTTTTAGAGTTTAATATAATGACTCAGTATCAGGCATGCCATTCAAATAACAAAGACAATAATAATGCAAACCACCTATATCATAAAGCTTCAGGTAATAAAGCTAAATATGATAATGTAAGAAATGAAGAGCAAAGACAAGAATTAGTAGTTATGCATATGTAAATATTCTCTTTGAGGTAAAGATGGATGCAACGGACTATTGGATTAAACCACCTCAACAAAGAGAAACATTTGTATTGCACATGTATTTCTTAAGGCAAATATCAGCTGGAGGATGGCTTACTTCTTCACACTCTTTCATCTTTTTTTGAGCAGCATCAAAGTCATAATTGACATATACACATGCCAAAAACTCAGTGATCGGATCTTCATATGAATACTGTTCTTGCTGAACAACCTTAATAAAATCTTTAAATTGAGGTCTTCTCCTTTTGTTAACAACAAATGCAGTTGCCAGATAACGTAAAAGATGGGGAGCATTTGTCTGAATGGCATTTAAGTACCTGAATGAAAAATCTTTATCATTCATAAGCTACTCAAAGAAACAGAATTGAAAGTATTACATATAACTTCAACAAAATACTGCAATAAATCCTCTCTCACTCTTATAAAAGACGAGGAATGAAAGGTCAACAAAGCTGACAGACACATTAATATAAGCTTGAAGAATCAAACTTATTTGAGGATGAAAAATTGAAAATACTTCAAGAAACTTGATATCTACCAGTTTCCCTCCTAGTAATATTAAAAGTCTAAATTACCATCCGAGGATATGCATGGCAAAATGTGGAACTTTCACAAACCAAAGTTTATTCTTTATCTAATGCAGATGGCATAGAAATACAACACTAATGCAGATGGCATAGAAATACAACACTAAAAAAATATGTAAAGTGCATTGATAATGATAATACATACTTGTCCTGATTGAAAAGGTCGATGATCTGCGTTCTCCCATTATCGTGGTTAAAGAAGATGAATAGGCTCCAATGCATTAGCCATATTCTATTCTGAACTTGATTCAGAGGAGATGAAAAACTCTGCAAAAATGAACTGTCAAATTGCAACCTCACAACTATGAATAAGATCACTAACAAGAAATTCAGAGATATAATTTGAAAAACCTTTGAATCAATGATTTCCTTCAATCGGTTAAGTTCCTCAAGAGCAATGTCCCAATTCTGCATGAGTATCTCAGCTGCTAATTTCCCCCATAATGCACTAAGACTCCTTTCACTGTTAGTGCACAAGGTCCTGTACTGATAAAGATAATCAGCAGCACCAGAGTAGTTGCCACATTCAAATTGAAATTTCGCATACTGATACAATGCCTCTATTTGCTGTGGACCAATCTGCAGGACATTGTCAACATGAGCTTTAATCAGATGAAGGGGGGTGCTGAAAATGCTTATCTAAATTTTGAAAAGGCCTGAAATTTACTTCTGAGAACTTATCAAGTTTTAATATAAACCTGAAATGAATCAGCAGAGAGACAGACACAGAGAGAGACAGACAGAGACAGAGAGAGAGCTTAATGACAATTAGCTATCTAACTGAACTAATCTCCACAGTCCAGTGTCTTTATTGTTTCATTGATGAAGCACCACATGATCAAACACTCCAATTATGAAATGCTAAATGCCCATTGGAAACTATTCAAACCCGAACATTAGAGATATCTGTGAGCACATTTAAAATTCTCTGACCCTCTCACTTAGAAGTAAGTTTCAAACCACATGCTTGTTTACCAGAAATAACCTACATTCTGAATACAACTGAACTATTATCTGCCTGCAAAAATGTAATGGAGGAGATGCTAAAAACATCTGAAACCCCATGTACCTGGTAACGATCATTGAGCATCTGAAGATTATACTGCTTGTCAGCTCTCAACTCCTGAACTGCATTTTGATTCTGTAAAAAGGCAATCAAAGGAGCGGCTCCCTCCTCCAATGCCTTCAATCTCGCCACAACCTCAGATCTCCTGTCCACCATATCTAAAAACACCAATACCCAAATCAAAATGAAGCTATCTCAAAACTAAAGCACACAAACAGACTTGTTCACTAAGGACCGCACCACTCTCTATTTCCTAATTCCCAAAAAGAACCAACAAGAAGGGCATACTAGTTCTTGAGAAATTACAATTGCTACATATATCGGCCAAATACACTTACATTTGCAATAACCCACAACCAGGGATTAAATAAAAGACCAATAAGAGCAAGTATCAAATTACTACATTCCCAACAAACACCATATAAGCCCCAATGCCAGGATCCTTAATGCCACAGAGAAATAACAGGGAAGCAAGGGAAACTAGTGACAGTGACCATGCCTCAGTTTCAAAAAGTTTTCTCTTTTATTCTGTGTTTATGTCAAATATCAAAGATCGTCATTAAAGGATGGCTTCCCAATTCCAATAATCCCTAACGAAAATCTAACTATGAATGTCAACAACCCTTCACGTATCTTCACTTATCTGGACCAAAAGAATTTTCCAAAAAGGAACCCTTCTAATAACCATCAACAAAGGTCACACTTCAAACAACTAAACCTTCAAACAACGAAAAGCCAAAATATACAACAGAGCAGATACAGAGTCACCCGTAAGTCCTATCTTAAATAATCAAAATTCATATATTAAAAACACACCCAAAATATTCAATCTTTACACACAACAAACAAAACCCAAAATCAAATTCACAAAAAAAACAAAAAACAAAACAAAATCCACAACAGAAGACATCCAAAGAGTTGCCAATTAAATAAATTATTCGCATATGAATGTTACCTTGGGGTACATCTTCGGTATGGTAAAGGGATTTGTGAATATCCATGGCATAATCAACCATATTAGTGTGATTAAGCAGCTCAATCTTAGCCTTCAAGATGGCTTCATCAGGGTGAAGTTGTCTCTCTTGCAAGAACTCAAGCAATGGAAACACTAAATGCCTGTCCAGATTCGGTGCAATTCTGGGTGTCAAGTCGTACTTCGCCATCACGCTTTATTCAGAGATAAAGAATAACAACAACGGTGACAACTGCGCTTCTCTCTTCTTTCTTCTTCTTCTTCTTGAGCAGTTGCTGCTTTGGTTGCTGTTAGGATTTGGGTGTCGAAGTTTGCCTCTATTGTTAGGGTTCTCAAGTAAAGTTTAGATATTTTCGATATATTATAAAGTGACCCCGATATGTTCCTATATTTCCATGTGGAATGCTATTATTTTTATGAATAAGTTTACACAAAATGATAAATTCACTTTAAATATTTGGATAAATTATATATATATATACTAGGTGTGGAGCCTGCACAAGGTGCAGAAGGTGCCCGTGGGTTGGAGTAGAAGACACGGGATCTTCTGTCTAAAATTTTGCCTGTCTTATTCTGTCTAAATTAAAACTATGTCGTAGGTTCACTAATATCTTGGTTAGGGTCTAATAATTGTAAAGTACTTTTAATGATATTTATGCATTTAGTCCCTACTTTTAATGAAACTATGTCGTTTTGAATGTTAGACAGAATAAGATAGGATAAATATTGGACAGAGGATCTGGTCTCGGACGGTTTAGGGTTTAGTGAACTTAATTAGTATCATGACATAACAAAGAAGTGAGGGTGGGTGCCTAAAAGTAGGGTAGAAAGAATTTTTCCCAGTAATATAGGGGCAAAATATTTTTCATCTTGCTGGAAATTGTTTGGCAATGTACAAAAAGGCACAGGCTTTTAAGGACAATTACATATTTTTTCTAGGCTCATTACAGGAAAACACACCTTTCAATCACATTGAAAGTGGTATAGAATGTTCAATTCCTACAAAATTCTGAAAGGCAGCAACTTTGGAACCAAAAGTTTCCTTTTGCACATTATTCATCCAGCAAGAATCTGCAGGGAAAAAGGACCAACGCCTTATAAACAATCGGACAATAATACTAAGCTGCAAAAAATGGAACTATAAGCACATATCATGATGTGTGGTTGCTGAACTTGTAAACAAGATTCAATTATTAAAACTTAACAACTACTGTACAGTTGGAGGGCATCCAGTATGCAAATTCATACATTTGAAAAAGTTGAATTCTTAAATATGGTTGTTCATATGAACATGTTTACTGGGAATGTGGGGAGCCTCCCAACTGTTTATGTGAATCTTCCTTGATAAACTTCACAAGGTCAAGGTTTAATGTCAGACCCGAAAAGTTGCATTCAAAGGGAAACACGAATAACTTGTAGGAATCATCTGCAATACAAAATAAAAGTAACATTGGACATCATGATTATAGATATCTAATAGAGAGTAGCAGAAGCATCATCACCACAATGGAAAGCATAGTAGCAGAAGCATCATCACCATAATGCGGAGAAATGTGAGGAGAAAAATAGCAAGAATTTGTACTTGAGACTCTACCAAGGGAATGAATAATGTTGTAACAATTCTCTATTATGGTGAAGGCGTTTTTTTAGGGCAGATTAAGGCCAATGAACTTTCTGCTTGTAGCCAAGTTTCACAATTAACAAGTCAAATTAATAGACTTTGTAAAGATGGAATTTAAAACCAGGGAACATAATGTCACAGCAATTGATATGTATAAATATGTCCCTTAATAAATTTGTAACGTGTGAGCACATAATCTTTTCATTTTCCTATTCGAGAAGAAGGAAAAAATTTAGTTTTAAAGGCTTCATTATGGGAGCTTGGCATCATGTTTATAGATATCTAATGGAGAGTAGATATTATGATTATAGATATCTAATGGAGAGTAGTAGAAGCATGATCACCAGAATGGAAAGCATAGTAGCAGAAGCATCATCACCATAATGGAAAGCATAATGTGGAGAAATGTGAGAAGCAAACAATTCTGCAATATTCAAAATATCAGAAACAATATGGGTAATGTTTCAAGCACAAAACAAGGCAATGCAATTAGTTAAAGATTAAATTTCTATTAAAAAATAGAGCAAAAGGCAAAAATGGTCACTCAACTTTTACCAAATCCAGCTTTTGGTCATCCTATTATTATTTTGGTGAAAACGGTAATTGAACTTCTTAAATGTAGGTAACTTGGTCATTCCGTCAATTTGTTCCGTTTAATCAGCCAAATAGTCCGTCAAACCACAAATTTAAGGGATAAAATTGTCAATTTAACCCAATAAAATAAATTAGGTTTCTTTCTCCCTCGTCTCTGTCTTTCCACCACTTCCATTGCTGCCACCACGAAGAAACTCATGAAGATGCTATCCTCTTATTCTTATTAAAGTCCCCAGATCCATCTTTGTCTTTCTAAAAGCTTTATTGATTGATTAACTTCTGAAAACTTTATTGATGGATTTCTTGAGAATAAGTAGCTCTTCAAGGTTCCCAAACCTTGAAGATGTCTGCAACAAAATCAATTATTGTCTTCTTCTAAAATTCCAAAATTTCATGTGTAAGCTTCATTACTTTAGTAGAGTTCAAAATCATATGTGAAGCTAAAATTATGCAAATTCCAAATTTCTCTTCATTGCCTTAGATATCTGCAAATTCCAAAATTCATTTGTAAACTTCATTGCCTTAGATGTCAGCAAATTTCAAAATTCACATGACGAAGGATTATAAAACCAGTGCCCAAATACACCATCCACCTGTCATAACAATAAGTTACAACAACCCACAATTGTTTGGGTTTAAGATTTCTTCTATTTAAACTAAGATAAACATGAATCCAAAGAATGGATATGATTCATGGTAAATGGGCACGATCTATTTAAACTAAGATAAACATAAATCCAAAGAATGGATATGATTCATGGTAAATGGGCACGATCTTAGTTGATGGGGCAATGGATTGAATCAAAATCACAATTTTTGAATTTTTTTTACCTTATTTGTTACTTATCTTTTTGTCTTATTTGCTATATCCTGTATTTCTCTACAAAGTAGAAAACGATGATGATGAAGATGAAGATATGAGGAAGTTGGTGACGAAATTGGTGGTGATGACGAAGAGGAGCCTGAAGACTATAAAAATTGTGGGTTTCCTAACTTGCTGCGGGAGAAAGAAAGAAAAAGGAGGGAGAGAAGAGAAGGGAGACTATTTTGCCTTAATTAATTTGAAAAGACATAAATATCTTTAAATTTAACTGGTTTTGAAAAGATAACAGACTTCAATGACAGAATGATCCAAATATAGACATTTAGAAAGTTTAGTGATGATTTTGGCTAATTTAATAGATCAATGACCAAAAGCCAGATTTGGTAAAAGTTAAGTGACCATTTTTGCCTTTTGCTTTAAAAAATATATCTCCAACTTTGATTCTCATTTCTTCTTCAACTTTGATGCTCCATAATTGAGATTTACTCCCCTTTTGCCTCGATTATGAACATTCATTCTAGTTAATATTGTAAAAAAAAGTAAAAATTAAACTATTAACCAAACCTCTATTTTTCATTGGATATAATACACGTATTTTGGTAAAAAATTGCAATGTCAAACAACATGCTAATTTTGCCTTCTCCCCCTACTGTTTTTTACATAGCACTCAATTGCGAACATACATTCTAATGAATGGTGTCAAAAAAGTGAAATTTAAACTCTTCACCAAATTTCTATTTTTGATGGGTTTTTTTTGCTTATACTTTAATTGTGAACATGCATTCTAATCAATGGTGTCAAAAAGAGAAGTGAAATTTAGGATGTGTTTTGTTTTGAGAATTGAGAAAAATGAGGTATTGGGTTGCTTTTCACAAAAGGAATATTTTGATTATGAGAATTGAGTGTTTGAATTAATAAATTTTATTTTTATTGGTTTTTGTGTATAAGAATTATTTTATTAAATAAAGTTTAAAATATTTTTTTATTAAATTATTTGGGTTAGTGATGGCGGTAAAAAGTTGATTGCTGCCGGTCAATCGCCATTGACCGCCACGAATACCACTGGTTAGCTAGATTCTGGCCAAATGTCCAAAATTCGGCCTACTGGTGGTGTCTGACAATAGTCAACCTGCGACATTATCGCCACCAGTCAACTCAAACAAAAAAAAATGTTGAGAAAACTAAAATAGCCTCATTTTGTGGTTAGATAAAAAAATTTTGTTTTAAGAATTAAATATAAATAAACATATTGTTTTGAGATGAGATAAGAAATTAATTAAAAAGTCTTATCCAAACAAATACTCAACATCTTTGATTCATGACTTGCACCAAGGGCGGATCTATGGGGGTGCGGCCGCCCCCGAAATTTAAAAAATTATGCTATGTTCTTTTAAAAATTTTAAAAAATTCAATTGAATTCTTAAGAAAATTATAATTTTGCACCCCAAAATTAAAATATTACTTCTACTATGTAATTTTGCCTCCCAAATCATGATTTCGGATCCGCCACTGACTTGCACTCTCATCTTTCTCACTAAATAAAAATTCTCAATGGTTTTAAAGTTAGAGATACCTTAATTTATGAATGATTATAGTTGCATTGTGACGGCTATACAAATACGTGTTATTCAACTATTCATTATATATTATGTGCATTCTGTTTACTTGATTAGTTATATTATTTTGTTGTAACATAGCAAGGATTGCATATGTACCTGTGATTACCATTTCAATTCTCCCTATTAGACATGCGTTGTTTATAGATTTAATTTAAGAAAATGATTTTGAACACCCCATGGAATGTCTACTAAGAAATCCTGCTGTTTGAACAGGAAAATTAAGGGTGAAATGCCTAAAAATGCCAAAACAATTATAGGCATTCTGCACCTAGGGCTGATATCGAGCCGAGCCGAGCCCGAGCTTTGCCGGGCTCGAGCTCGGCTCGTTTAATTTTCTTCAGGCTCGAGCTCGAGCTCGAGCTCGAGTACAAAATTTCGAGCTCGAGCTCGGCTCGGGATCGGCTCGTTTAACCTTTATTCGAGCTCGATCTCGAGCCCGAGCTCTAGCTCGAGCTCGATTACTTTTTTTTTAAATTTTTTTTAATTTTTTTAATTTTTTTAATTTTTTTTAATTTTTTTCTGTTTTTTTATCACTTTTTTTTTGGCACAAATAAGATTATTCAATCACGATACAATAATTTATCAAATATTTTGATAATAGTTAACACAATCTATTAGTTATATTCAAATGTAAATAAAATAAATTACAACATACATTGTTCAAAGAAACAACACCAACTAAATAATTCAAAATTCTCACAAAAACAATAACTTTTTTACAATTGTATAATTTTTTAACATAAATTTTCACTCAAATAAATACATCAATTCAAACGCCTATAAAATATTAGCTTATTATAACAATTCAAACACTCGTATATTGTGATTTGTGACTTAATAAATATATATAAAAATATAATTATTTCTAATATTTAGTATATAAGTACAATATATATTATATAATTAATATTTTAATCGAGCTCTTAACGAGCTTTAATCGAGCTATAAACGAGCTTTTTAACGAGCTGTTCATGAACATAAACGAGCTTTCACCGATGTGTTCATTTATTGTTCATTTATTAATCGAGCCTAAAATCTTGTTCGTGTTCGTTTATTTATTAAATAAACGAGCTCGAGCCGAGCTTTAATCGAGCCGATCCCGAGCTTGTTCGTGAACGTTCGTGTTCGTTCTCAGCCCTATCTGCACCATCATAATTGTTGGGTATGAATAAATATGAGTAAAAGGTAAAAAAAATAATTAAATTTTTATGAAATCTAAATTTTGGATATCCCATTATTAAATTAGTCAAAAATATATTACAAGGGTATCGAAATATGAGTAAAAGGTAAAAAAAATAATTAAATTTTTATGAAATCTAAATTTTGGATATCCCATTATTAAATTAGTCAAAAATATATTACAAGGGTATCGATTTCTCATTAGCTAGCCCGCCATTGTGCTATTGGCAAATAGGTTGGCATAAAAACAAGGTTGAAAATTGTAACATGCATGACATGCAAATGGGTTGTGTCATTTACATAAATGACCTCTAAATTTACATATAAAAGATATAAACACTCTTAAATTTAATAATTTTAGAGAAAATAACTGAACTAAATGATAGAATGACTCAAATACGTTCATTTAAAAAGTTGAGTTACGTTTTTAGACGTTTGATAGTTTAATGATCGAAACCTATATTTGGTAAAAGTTTAGTAATGTTTGTTGGTCTTTTGCTCAATAAATATATATGGCAAGTTTTTCATTTTAACACATTAGGACCCTAATGAAATGAAAGAATGGTCATTAAAATCAGACATTTACATTAGAAGATAGTGACCATATTAGTCCAACATTTACAAAGAAGTATTCGATGATTAATAAAATACTAACTCATAAGTTGAATTGGTGGTGAAGTACCAATCAACTAACAGTGGTACTACAAGTTCCATAAATGTACTTGCATATCTTCAATATAACTATCTTTTCACGGCTTTTGGGTCAAGGTGTCTTAATGGGTTTTTATTGAAGCAATGGATCTCATGCATTCTAATAAGGATTGGGTTCATTTTTCTTCGGAAAATAGTGAAGGATTGGGATCTAATTATAGAAAATTTTACATTTTTAAGTGCACGTACATCTTTGATAATTTTTCATAGAGACAAATGATGCAAATGCAGTTTTGCTTGTGCAATCAAGCATTCCATCTCTTGAATAAAATTGGGAGATATATAAACATTCACTCACACACACTACCAATTAATCCTGATGTAATTTTGAACGATTTCTTAGTTATGTCCATTGAAGTATTAATTAATAAACCACTTATATTATAGATTAATTCCAAGCCTTTCTTAGGATTGGAGTATTACTTAAGGAATAAGGATAGTACTCCTAAAACGACAAACCAAATAGAATAGAAGTGAGAAAATGAACACAATAGGAATGATCTTTCCATATGGTTATTTTTTCATATTTTCTCCAGGCTAAACCACTTTAAAGCCATCAAACAATTCCAATCATATAATTTAGTCACTGAACTTGTTTTTGTTTTACTTTGGCCACTCATTCATTAAAAGTAATATACTTTTAGTAATTCTGTCTAATTTAGCTGTTAAAAAGAGATGGAACGCAACTCATGTTTTTTGATTTTAACATAATATCAACATGTGTTGCATGTACTTAACGGCCAAATTAGACAAAATGACAAAACATATATCACTTTTAATAGATAAGTAATGAAAGTAAAACAAAAAAAATAGGGTTCAATAATCAAAAGTATACTATTTCAATAGTTTACTAGCCTTTAGAGTAATTTACCTTTTTCTCTATTGCCCTATACCCTAAATTTGAATTGTGTGAGTATACATAAAGGGTTATAAGTGTACATATGATCTGTCCCAGAACACAAGATGAAATAATTTACACCAAGCAAAATTAAGTTGTTAGCAGGCACAAAGAGATGGTGGGATTTTGATTATTTTTGCTTTATATTCATTTCATTCCTTTACATTCTTTTATCACACCATTCCATTGACATTCATCTCTTGGCTTTTCTCTTTTAGTTCATCTTCAACCTTTGAGTTCTCTTCCAGCACCGGTTGATTAATCTTTTTAGTTTCTTTGCTTTTCCCCCATAATACTACGTATAGTCCACAAATTATAACAACACCTCCAAGCAAGCTGCATGTGTATGGCAGATAAAACTATGTCAAAATATCACTGGCTAATTTAAATAATGCCACTAAGATATGAGAAACTTTGATAACAATGTTGCTTGAAGAGAGTAAAATATTTTCCATCTCCTCCAAATGTTACATGAATATTAATACTAGAATTTGGCACATTTGATACATAATTAAGGTACCTTCCCAAGTGTAAGTCTTCCTCTAATACAAGTGATCCGACAATGGCCACTAATATAAGCAGTAATGGATTGAAAGCTGACACAAACACCGGACCTCTCATTGTTATACCTAGGGTAACTAGAGAATACATAACTGCAGTGCCAAAAGTTCCCTGTAAATCGAAACGACAATGATTTTAACACACATGTACTTGAAAAATGTATATATAATCTCATTTAATTTTGTATTTAATTCGGTTTTTAGTATCGATAACCTACCGAATAAGCTACCGTAAGGAGTCTTATGTCCCATCCTAACTTCCATTGATTCCAATCATGCTGCATAAAGATTGTGCCGAAAAAACTCAAGATTGATGACATCAAAATCATGAGTGCTGTAAAAGATAGAGGACATGGATACAGTTGAGCAGCCTTAGCCTAATTGCAGACAGAAAGAAATTCACAAATAATTAAGGAAGTCGATCAAATGAGACATTGGTATTGAAAGATTGCAAAAAAATCAGTTAAGATATATATCGTTTTATCTCACCTGGAAAATAAACCAGAGTGAATAAGAGACACAACTCAAGAGTGCTAGGATGATACCAAGTACTTGATTCCCACTGTTTGATTTATTATTAATGGATGGATGACGACTTGTTATATTGAGAAGGTTTATGTTTGTTTTCCATATGGTAATATCTGGACCTTTGTAAAATGTAAACAACATTGCTCCACCGAACCCTAACAACGTTCCAAACACCTTTGCTTTCCCTCCTCTTGTATGCCACCCTACATTTTCTAACCTGAAATATATATTAACATTAATTAATTAAAGCTACAAATATAAGATTGACAATTGAAATTTAAAATGTAAGAGTTCAATAAAAAGTGTATGATTAGTTAGGTTGCCTTAGGTTCTCTATCAAAATTGTCATGCATAGAGAATTAATGATGAACAAACCTCAAGCATACGGCTACTAAAAATGTAAAAGCTGGTACAAGATTGAGCATAACCGAGGCAAATGTTGCAGATGTGAGTACTAAGCTTTCTAGGAAGAGATTTTGTCCCAATGTACCACTGGAATATATAAGAGGAATATAATTAATTTCATAAGTACATTGAGTAATTATTGACACAATTGATCAATATTTGTTATTGTGGGAAACCAACAGACTTTTAGGAGGATTACATTAATGCTTTTGCCAAGTCTTATATATATTTGGACATTCTTACCGATAACCCCCATGTGGTTTGCCGATTTTTCGTATAACCCCCATGTGTTGTTAAAATATACCAACAACCCCCATGTGCTTCGGTTTTAATTGTAAAGTGGATGGAAAACGTGTCTGTCAACGGAAATTGAGTTACACGCGCCTAATTCTGCACGTATGATTATCACAAACTCATTAAATGGTTGTACATTTCCTAAATTACCCTTATTTGACCTTTTAAAGTCATACTATTATTTTCTTCCTTTGTACTTATCTTCTTTTTTCTCTATCCAATCATTACTCTCTTTCCTTTCTTTTTTTTCTTTCTTTAACGTTTTAGGTTTGGATAATTATTCGTAATTATTTAGATTAAAACAAACTTATTATCTTGAATTTTAGATTAAAACAAACTTTTTTTCTTAATTGTTGCATTTGATTTTTTCTCTTTCAAGGCCTTCTTTTTAATTTTTTTCCTTGTAAATGATGATATTTCACTTTCTTTTCTTTATTTTTTTTCTCTTTTCCTCTTTTCTTTTCTCTTTCCTCCCCCCATCGGCTTCTTCCATTGTCATCTTCTCCAAATTAGTTTTCCTGTAAAACTAATATTCCAACAAAATTAAACTTCCCACACAAAACAATTTCAATTCAAACACTAACTATGGATTCAATTTCAGAAATAATCGAATTAAAATACCACAAACCAATTTCAATTCAAACACCACAAAGAGGATAAGAAATAAGAATCATAACCCAAAAATCAATCAAGATTAGTTTACTGTATTTTCACAAACTCCCGTAACCTTCCAACCCTACCCACCACCCCCACCCGACCGTGCAATTCATCATCACTACTTCGTACAACCGCAAACTCCAACCATCACCACCACTTTTACCACCATCGTCAACTCATCCATGGAGTTGTCACCATCGAATTTCATACTACCAACAAGAACCTCGTGATTCATCAAATGCCCACCCCAATAGAACATCAAAGAGAATGAAAATTGAAATTACAAGATGGGTTCTCTAATCATGAATCGCTTCAATTTCTTCAATTTCTCCATTACCATCCAAATTCATCTTCACAAACACATTAGTCTCTTTTGTCACCCTCTTGACATCCCCAACTCTACCTAAATTTGATTCAACAAGAAAATAAAAGAAGTTCAGAACAAACAAAGATACTAAAACATCGAAGAAGTTGAAATAAAAGAACAAAGAAATTATTAACAAAAACCCATTTAAGATGAACTTGTGAGGGATCCATTTTCAGTGGCCTGGGGAATTATCCTCGGCGGGGTCGATTGAAAGAGGAGTAAAAATAAAGTAGAAGGGAAAAATTGAATGTCGAAATATGATTGCTGGCAAAATTAAAGAAGGAAAATTGTAATGAATCGGTGAAGATGAAAGAAAAGAGGAAAGAGAAACAAAAAGGAAATAAAAGAATAAAAAGAAGGAAGGAAAAAGATAAAAAGGGTGAGATTATTATTATTATTATTTTACCTTAAGAGTTTAATAATTTATAATTTAACCCCAAAATTTTAATTATTTGAAGGTTTAATCCTTGATTTTAAAAACTAAAGGAGGGTATTATTGGAAGTAAAAATGGTGCCGTTAGGGCACATGATTTCCGTCCACTTTACAATTGAAACCGAAGCACATGAGAGTTGTTGGTATATTTTAACAACACATGGGGGTTATACGAAAAATCGGCAAACCACATGGGGGTTATTGGTAATTAACCCTTTAGTAAATAATGAAATTTTAATATAAAATTTTTACCTTAAAATTGCATATTAATGCAATCAATCCCTTAAATTCAATAAGAACCAAACCTTTTTATTAAAAACAATATTGCTAGTCATGAGAATTGAACGAAAACAACATATATAGAATACAAATGAGCTCAATTACCAAATCTGCTGCAATATATGCCAAGAGAAATAAATCTCTATTAGAGAGAAAACATATACAACATTAATATCCCTTATCCCTAGCTTGCTTGTTTCTCAAGGCCAAAACATTCTTGGACTACTCTCTCACACTTTAATTTGTGTATAATTTTCACTAATTTTCTTGTAGAAAGCCAACTCTCAAATATAGAGTTATACCTAAAATAAAAAAGACATAATTAACTTGGACCAATAGTTAATTCATCTAATTAAGTGTATCTCAACCTTAGATAACTCATGGGGTCAGCCTCTACTACTTTCAACTTAAAAATTAATATTAGAAGCAAGCAAAGCCACTGTCACGCCCCAAATCCGACATGACACGGCCGTACTCTTGGGAACCGTTCCAAAAGCACGAAACCTCCTGTAATCAAGTTTACAACCCAAACTACATGTGTATATACACACACACTTGGCCACACATTACCTAATATAATCAATATACATAATTCACAAAACTCCATTTTAAACATCAAGTGTTCAAACCTACATCTTTGCATTTCGGCACAATATTCGTCAACAAACTATTATATATACAACTTATAACCAAATGCACAATTCCATCCAAATATCAACTTATAGCTATATACATGAACATCAAAATCTAATGTCCAACATCATTCCATCTAAACCATTTCCATACAATTTCCTATAATCTATACAAAATTACAATGTTCACAAAATAACCTTCTCTACTCCCAATCATCCACAAAATCTTCACGTGAAATCTTAGAATCTGCAAAACATGATAACATTCGTGGTATGAGCATACACTATGCCCAGTAAGTAGTTAAGATATTCCCTTTATTGGATTGAGCATGTTATATGCATAATATACTTTCTCAAAACATCATTTAACCCATGAAAACCATTGTATGAAGAGATTTTCAATCAAAAACACACACACGTACATATATAGCAATGGCATCATCATTTGTCAAAACATTCATAATTTCATTGAATACTTATCATCATTTAGCTCAAGAATAGTTCATGTCACTTTTGGTACAATAACTGGATCCAGTCCTAGCTTTAACCCCGCTAGGCAGGTCATGTCCTAGCTTTAACCCCGCTAGGTAGGTCATGTCCTAGACCCCGCTAGGTGGGTCATTACAATAAATTGGAACATGTTCCTACCAATCATTTCATGAAACAGTCAAGAGCCCATTAACATTTCAAATTCATTTAGGCAATTCATCAAACACCTTTCTTTCACAAAAACCATTGCATACATTTTATAATCATCAAAATTCACAAGGTAATACATAGAGAATCCTTTCTTAATGTAAGAACATTTCATTTCCTTTAAATTCTAAAACTCATTTATCTATTACCCTCACAACTTCCTTCTACAAGAATATCATCATAAGTTGTCTTAAATTCCTCAATTCATGTTCTATATTCATTCAAATGAATGTTAAAATCCTTAGTTATGTGTTCTTAAACATATGGAATCCAAACCCATATTCTACCATAACATAACTTCCAACCCTTTTCCTAATTTGACATACTAAGTAAAGATATTCATATGGAGAAATAAGATGGAGAGTTCCTTACCTTATAAAAATGGAATAAGAGTGAGAATTGCTCTCCCTTTTCCTTCAATCCACCCTAGTGTCTTGCCCTAGTTAAGATGGAAATTAGGGAAAAATAAGAACAAGGGAAGTAGGAAGAAAATGGAAGAAAGAAAGTGAAGACTAAAGTCTTGAAAAATTTGGTTTAAGACCAAATTTCCCCATTTTACAAAATAGTCCCTATAATTTCTTTTATTTATTAATTGGCCCTTAATATTATTCATAAATATTACATTCTTCCCTCCTTATGAAAAGTTTCGGCCTCGAAACTTAAAGTACCTTGTTCTTCAAACAAATGTGGGTATTTTTCTTTCACTTCTTCTTCCAACTCCCACGTTGCCTCACGAGGGGTATGATTCGACCATTGTACTTTCACATAGGGAATCGTTCTCCGTCTCAACACTTGTTCCTTTCGATCCACAATCCTGAGGGGAAATTCCTTATATGATAAACCCTCTTGTACTTCCAATGGTTCCAATTCTATTTCATGACTAGGGTCCGAAACATATCGCCTTAGTTGCGACACGTGAAAAACATTGTGAACTCTTGACAACGATGGTGGCAAGGCGAGTCTATAAGCAAGATCTCCAATTCTTTCCAATATCTCAAATGGTCCAACATAACGTGAACTCAACTTTCCACTCTTGCCAAAACGCATAACTCCTTTGCTAGGTGATACGCGAAGATAAGCTTTATCCCCACATTGAAACTCTAAAGGCCTTCTTTTTGTGTCGGCCCAACTCTTTTGCCTGTCTTGTGCGGCTTTCAAATGATCCCGTATCATTGGAACCTTTTCAAGTGTCACTTGTATCAAATTCGGTCCCATCAAATTCTTCTCACTAACTTCATCCCAACAAATGGGTGATCTACATTTCCTCCCATACAATGCTTCGTAAGGTGCCATTCCAAGGCTAGCATGGAAACTGTTGTTGTATGCGAATTCAATAAGGGTCAAGTAGTCCACCCAACTACCCTTGAAGTCCAAGATACATGCCCTCAACATATCCTCAAGAGTTTGAATGGTTCTTTCTGATTGTCCATCTGTCTGAGGATGAAAAGCTGTGCTCAGAGTCACCTTAGTCCCCATTGCTTTATTAAAGCTCTCCCAAAATCGAGATGTCAATCTTGAATCCCGATCGGAGACAATACTGACAGGCACGCCATGCAAACGGATAATATTATCCATGTACATACCGACTAATTGATCCATGGTAGCGGTGGATCTCATGGGTAAGAAATGAGCACTCTTCGTCAGTCTGTCTACAATTACCCATATGGTGTCTTGACTTGTCTTTGTCTTCGATAAGCCACAAACAAAGTCCATAGTCACATGTTCCCATTTCCAAACAGGGATTTCCAAGGGTTTCAACAGTCCCCCAGGGCGTTGATGTTCTGCTTTCACTTGTTGGCATACCAAACATTTGGAAACGAATTCAGCAATTTCTTTCTTCATACCGTTCCACCAGAAATTTCTTTTCATATCCTTGTACATCTTTGTGCTACCAGGATGAATGGAAAACTTCGAGTTATGTGCTTCCTTTAAGACTTCATTCTTCAATTTCGAATCATTAGGTACACACAATCTACCTCGAAACCACAAACTTTCATCATCATAAGATTGAAAATCAGGTTGTGGGCATTCTTTAATCTGATCTTTCTTCTTCTTCAACTCAACATCATTGACCTGAGCAACTTTAATTCTCTCAAGTAGTGAAGGTTGTGCCACTAAAGCCGCTAGAAACCTATCGGTTGTGTTAATCACCTCGATTTCTAATTTCTCAAACTCAGAAATTAAGTGATCATGTTGAGTCAACAATGATGCCAATGTTCCTGACGACTTTCTACTCAAAGCATCTGCTACTCTGTTTGCCTTACCGGGATGGTATTTAATATCCAAATCATAATCGTTCAACAATTCTAACCATCGTCGTTGTCTCATATTTAACTCCTTTTGAGTAAACAAATACTTCAAGCTTTTATTATCTGTAAATATCTCACATTTCTCTCCATACAGATAATGTCTCCAGATTTTTAAAGCAAACACTACAGCCGCCAATTCCAGATCATGAGTTGGGTAGTTTTGCTCATACTTCTTCAATTGGCGTGAGGCATATGCAATAACTCGGCCATTTTGCATTAATACACATCCCAAGCCATGTTTAGAAGCATCATTATACACTGTGAATCCTCCTGACCCAGATGGAAGAGTGAGTACCGGGGCAGAAGTCAATTTCCTCTTCAACTCTTGGAAACTGTTTTCACAATCTGTCGCCCATTCAAACTTCATTCTTTTCTGAGTCAACCGAGTCAAAGGAATAGCAATGGATGAGAATCCCTCGACGAATTTCCGATAGTAACCGGCCAAACCCAGAAAACTCCGAACCTCCGTTACATTGGTTGGTCTAGGCCAGTCCACGAGGGCTTCTACCTTTCTCGGATCTACGGTTACACCATCTTCTGAGATCACATGACCTAAGAAGGCAACACTTTTTAGCCAAAATTCACATTTGCTAAACTTGGCAAAAAGTTTCTTTTCCCTTAAGGTTTGCAACACAATTCTCAAGTGCTCAGCATGTTCTTCCTCAGTCTGAGAATAAACCAATATGTCATCAATGAACACCACCACAAATTTGTCAAGTTGAGGCCTAAAAACTCTGTTCATCAAATCCATAAAAGCGGCAGGGGCATTTGTTAGACCAAAAGGCATAACAAGAAACTCATAATGCCCGTACCTCGTTCTAAAAGCACTCTTTGAGATATCCTCTGACTTAATCTTCAACTGGTGGTAGCCCGAACGTAGATCAATCTTTGAAAAGACTCGGGCTCCATTGAGTTGATCAAACAAGTCATCAATTCTTGGGAGTGGATACTTATTCTTGATAGTAATCTTGTTTAACTCCCGATAATCGATGCAAAGCCTCAAAATTCCATCATTCTTCTTCACAAATAACACCAGAGCACCCCACGAAGATACACTAGGTCGGATAAACTTAAGGTCCAACAATTCTTGTAATTGAACTTTAAGTTCTCGTAGTTCCGCCGGTGCCATTCGATACGGAGCTTTAGAAATTGGTGCTTCTTCGGACATCACATTAATCTCAAACTCAATCTCACGATCCGGTGGAAGTCCGGGCAATTCCTCGGGAAACACATCCGGAAATTCTTGGACAACTGGAATATCACTCAAGTTCACACCCTCTTTCTTGGTGTCAATCACATTCGCCAAGTAACCCACACAACCTTTACGGAGGGCTTTCCAAGCTTGTATAGCGGATATCATTGGGGTTGTACATTTGACTTGTTTCTCCACACCCCCTTGGAATGAAAACTCCTCTTGTCCCGGAATACAAAACTTAACTTTTTTACCTCGACAATCCACACAAGCATAGTTGTTGGTTAACCAATCCATACCCAAAATCACATCAAAATCTCTCATGTTAATATGAATCAAGTTCGCCTTAAGTTCTTGTCCACTAATTCCCACATGACAATCTCTATCTACCAGATTGGATACAAGAACTTTTCCTCCTGGGGTAGCTACACGGTAGGGCTCTATAAGATATTCGGGTTTAGAACTCAATTTGCTAACACATCTTTTAGATATAAAGGAATGAGAAGCCCCACAATCAAATAGAACTATAACAGGTACTGAATTTATCATTATAGTACCTGTGACAACGTCCTCTGACACTTCCGCCTCTGATTGGGTCAATACAAAGACACGAGCGTTGACGGGTTTAGCCCTGTCTTATTGTGGAGTGGGACACTCATTAACCTTGTGTCCGACCTTGCCACACCCGAAACATGCTCCACTCCTAAATCGGCATTCCCCGGAGTGAACACGGTGGCAGAAGTCTCATTCTTTCTTCTTGAACCCCGTTTGAACTAGTGGTTGTGGTGGTCCCCGCCTCTTGTTCATTTGTTGACTTCCCCATGGTTGTTTTGATCCTTGACCTTGGGTTGGCAATGGTCTAGATCTCTTGGCACGAAATTCGGCGTCCCCTCTTTTGAGATCCGCCTCAATCCCAATGCACCTTTTGAAGGATTCTTCGTAGCTACTTGAGGGCATAGAAGACAATCTAGCGCGAATGCGCCCTTGTAAACCTTCCTCAAACCTAAGCAACTTAATGTTGTCATCCGCCATCACGGTCGGCACATAACGCCTCAATGCGTTGAACTTTCCAGCGTACTCCACAATAGACATGTTCTCTGTCTGCTTCAAGTTGAAGAACTGCCTTTGTTTCTCACTACGGATGGAGTCGGGAAAATAGTGTTTCAAGAAAACACTCTTGAAGGTTTTCCAATCCAAAGGTTGTCCCTCTCGAACATAAGCTGGAGCGGTTCCTTTCCACCATATTTCGGCGTCTCCAACAAGAAATGGGATGACAACTTTTGGCTTTACTTCCTCGGGAATTTCCAAAACATCAAAGTTGGCTTCCAATTCATGTAGCCACCTCTCCGCCTTCTCAGGATCCGGAGCACCATCAAAGATAGGCATGTTCGCCTTCTTTAAGTTCTCATAGTGAGTTTTGCTACCACTCGATTTTTGACGTTGGCGATCCTCTTGTTCTTGCTGCAATCGCTGTTGATTTTGCATGATTTGAGCCATCATGCCAAAGGCAGCAGTAAACTCCGGTGGCATCGATAAGGTGGTCGCGTGTGGGTCACTTGACGACCCACCCACAGTGGTAATTCTAGTGGTCATAGGTTGAGGAGTGTGAGTAAGCCCATGTTCTCCCGTATTTACTCCTTCACCATTGCCATCATCTTGACTCTCCACTATCACTATATTAGGATTCTCTCCACTTCTACTATTTTGAGCCATAATCCTATCATAACAATCCAGCCAAAGGTTCATTTCATATGAGTATTACGAATAAAACAAGGAAAGAAAGGAAAAGAAACAAATATAAGGATATTTCTAACAAATATGGTATTGGTATACTATACCGAACATTCCCGGGCGGAGATATATCATGAAAATTCAAAAAAACTTAAACTCCTCAAAAATTGGTCAACGTCGCGACGTTCGACCCTTAACGTCGCGACGTGCGAGTGGCTCCACGTCGCGACGTGAAGAAGTTTATCTTCTGCCACTTTTTTTGGCCATCCGCGTCGCGACATCCAGGCTGGTGTCCCTCCACGTCGCGACGTGGAGGCTGTTTTTCACATTTTTGACTGATTTCTTCATATTTCCCTCCTTTTTGAACTTTCAAAGCTCCAAGACTAATCAACCTTGCATTTCACCTCTAATATGTACTTATTGTCATCGACTACTCTCTGATACCACTAAATGTCACGCCCCAAATCCGACATGACACGGCCGTACTCTTGGGAACCGTTCCAAAAGCACGAAACCTCCTGTAATCAAGTTTACAACCCAAACTACATGTGTATATACACACACAATTGGCCACACATTACCTAATATAATCAATATACATAATTCACAAAACTCCATTTTAAACATCAAGTGTTCAAACCTACATCTTTGCATTTCGGCACAATATTCGTCAACAAACCATTATATATACAACTTATAACCAAATGCACAATTCCATCCAAATATCAACTTATAGCTATATACATGAACATCAAAATCTAATGTCCAACATCATTCCATCTAATCCATTTCCATACAATTTCCTATAATCTATACAAAATTACAATGTTCACAAAATAACCTTCTCTACTCCCAATCATCCACAAAATCTTCACGTGAAATCTTAGAATCTGCAAAACATGATAACATTCGTGGTATGAGCATACACTATGCCCAGTAAGTAGTTAAGATATTCCCTTATTGGATTGAGCATGTTATATGCATAATATACTTTCTCAAAACATTATTTAACCCATGAAAACCATTGTATGAAAAGATTTTCAATCAAAAACACACACACACGTACATATATAGCAATGGCATCATCATTTGTCAAAACATTCATAATTTCATTGAATACTTATCATCATTTAGCTCAAGAATAGTTCATGTCACTTTCGGTACAATAACTAGATCCAGTCCTAGCTTTAACCCCGCTAGGCAGGTCATGTCCTAGCTTTAACCCCGCTAGGTAGGTCATGTCCTAGCTTTAACCCCGCTAGGTGGGTCATTACAATAAATTGGAACATGTTCCTACCAATCATTTCATGAAATAGTCAAGAGCCCATTAACATTTCAAATTCATTTAGGCAATTCATCAAACACCTTTCTTTCACAAAAACCATTGCATACATTTTATAATCATCAAAATTCACAAGGTAATACATACTCAATCCATTTTGATATAATAACATAATCAAACTTTCACAAATACATTTCTTCAAATCCGTATAAAACATGAAGGAATATCAAAACCACTTACCTTAGTCAAAATCCACTCTAGCCCTTGATTCTAAGATTTTCCACCTCCTATTTACTTCAATTTCCTATAAAAACATATACATACAACAAAAAGGACAATCAAAGAGAGCCTAATAACTCTTAGAATCCTTTCTTAATGTAAGAACATTTCATTTCCTTTAAATTCTAAAACTCATTTATCTATTACCCTCACAACTTCCTTCTACAAGAATATCATCATAAGTTGTCTTAAATTCCTCAATTCATGTTCTATATTCATTCAAATGAATGTTAAAATCCTTAGTTATGTGTTCTTAAACATATGGAATCCAAACCCATATTCTACCATAACATAACTTCCAACCCTTTTCCTAATTTGACATACTAAGTAAAGATATTCATATGGAGAAATAAGATGGAGAGTTCCTTACCTTATAAAAGTGGAATAAGAGTGAGAATTGCTCTCCTTTTTCCTTCAATCCACCCTAGTGTCTTGCCCTAGTTAAGATGGAAATTAGGGAAAAATAAGAACAAGGGAAGTAGGAAGAAAATGGAAGAAAGAAAGTGAAGACTAAAGTCTTGAAAAATTTGGTTTAAGACCAAATTTTCCCATTTTACAAAATAGTCCCTATAATTTCTTTTATTTATTAATTGGCCCTTAATATTATTCACAAATATTACAGCCACAATTTAGAAACAAAGCTTATATAACTCTTTCAGCAGCTTACCCAAATAATCCAGAAAGAAACCCAAGGAGCAGAACTTTCCCGGTTAATTTTGGCCTTGTTTTCCCGCTGAAAGAGTACATGCACGATGATAAGGATGTTCATAGATCAAGAGACAAAGAAAAGAACAATAAGGAAGAGGAATCAAACTCGATTTTGCATTAACATATATAAGCTGTCAAGAAAACCATGAATGCATCATAACCCGTTCGCGCAAAGTACGTAGATCGTATTTTCACTTGCACAGAATACATCAAATCTCATAATTGTTTATAGTTTAGTTATCTTTTTCGCATTTTGCTCAATCCATAAACTATCGAGCAAGTGATTTTTTTCATGTGTACGTACTTTTTGTGAGCATACATGCATGCACACAACCATATTGTTTACAATGGGTCACTTAAGGTGTACAACAGAAAGTGACGAAGTGGTTTTTTTTTTTTTTTTTTTTTTGAATGTCCTATACAAGTTATAAATTAAAAGAAAGACACCCAAAAACTTCATCCAATTCAATCCATACATGTACTAATTGATATGCAAGTTCAATAAATATGAATAGGAAGGAAATCTCAAACTAAGAAGAAAACATGAAAATGTCATAGACCTTTCAAGAAAGAATGCAGTAGGAACCATGAAAGCAGCCCCGAAAATAAAACGATAAGTCACCATAACCCTGAGATCCATCCCATCGTTGGCTGCTAATTTCAACAAAATATTCATCCCTGAATAAATTATCTGTGTCAATACCATTAGAACTATGGGCTTCCACCCTTTTATGTTGCTCATATTTTTCATTTCTTCCTGTTTAATTTCCTCCTCTCTCAAAAGAGTTCTCTTTCTAAATTCTACTTCCCTCCCTGGCTTCATATAGTCTATGCAAAATGATGGCTTAGAACAATCTTTGAAGATTTGGGGTTATACACATACAGAGTGAGAAGCTAGGGAGGGAGCTTTAACATTTTTTAGCTCTTCCCACAAGTCCACAACTGTATTAATATTGCGTCAAACAAGAAAGAAAGAAAGAATATTGGATCAACATAGTATATATGCCATATTCTGAAAAGAAAAAAAAGGGAAAATAAGAGCAACATATTTAGATGAGAAAAGCCAAAGGGATGATTCCAAGAACTAGCAGCCGAACATCCCTAGAAACGTGAGAGCCAACAAATTAAAATAATGCTCTTAAATTTCTTTCTTAATGAATGAGTCAAATCATAATGGCAGTGAATGGAAAACATGTAGGAAATGTAAAATTAAGCAAACCTTGTCAAGATTTCCTAGTTTTGAAATCAATGATTCCAACAACTACAACAACTATGCATGCATGGATTTTGTTTTGAAATTAATCAATGATTCCAACAATTAACGTCCAAATCCTACATGAGTACTAGTAAATTCCACTCACTAAGGCTTGTTTTAGCTCTGTATTTATATGTTTTTAATGGTAATATCTAAGGAGGAGGCATGACCAGGACGATTAAATCAAAGAGGCAGCACAATTTCCCTAATAAAATTAAGTGATATTTTTCAGAACTAATTAATTTCCCAGGTGGCCATGCAAAGCCCATCTTAATTATATATATTTCACATCAAAATTCCCAGCATGTCTTAGTTAATCGCTTCGAGGAAGTGGGAGAAGTACACATGAATGACACAATGCCATGCTTGGTTCTAAAGCTTAACATATAGTTTGGATTTGGGAGTAACAAGACTAAGTGTCCTTTATATAATTAGTAACAAGACTACTCGAGTTGTCCTAGATTTATTAAGAGGGCTAAAAACCAATTCGATTATCATTCCAATTTACATAATTAATACAAGAAAAGGAAGTCAAAACTCAATAATTTTGGCTCATGGCTTGTACCCTAATCTATCAAAATGTTATATATTGCAAAAAATTAAATGTTAAATGTGGTAAAATACTAAAATTAAAAATTTCGGGGGTATTTATAATCGAACAATAGTTTAAGGGCATTTTTTTTGCAATTAACTCTTTTTTTTATGAAAAATGTTTTAAAATAGTTATGAGTGTACATATGATGAGACCAGATCCTCTATCCAATATTATCATATCATATTCTGTCTAATGTTCAGAACGACGTAATTTTACAAAAACTAGAGACTAAAAACATAAATATCACTAAAATTACTTTATAATTAATAGACCGTAACCAATAGATGAGTGGACTTTGACCTAGTTTTAATCTAAAATAGGATAAGATAGGATAATAATCTTGAAGAGAAGATCCCATCTCATCATTGATTTGAAAATTTATACTATTTTCCTTTAAAAAATTAAATATTTTTAATTATGTCCTTAAGAAAATTAAAATTTCATCCCAAAAAAATTAAAAGATAATTTTTACTCGCAATTATTTAGAGACCAAATCCTCTATCAAATATTTATCCTATGTTATTCTATCTAACGTCCAAAACGACGTAATTTTTACTAAAATTACTTATATATAGAGAGAGAGTGAGGAACAAGGAAAGAAAACGCGGGAGCTTCAACATTTATTAGCGTAATGCAGTTTGTAAAGTTCTTAACACACAAAGTGACAGACAGTAAAAGACAAGTGCATACTGCATACTCCTTCGAATTCGCTTAAAGTGTATAGATTAGGGCATCTCCAACCCAAAACACCAAATTTGGTGTAGTTTTCACACCAAAATGGTGCAATTTCAGCACCATCCACTATTTCAACTCCAACCCATTCACACCATATTTTACACCAAAAAGAATATTCTATAGAATTTTCTTTTTTTCTTTTTTATAATCTAATTATCACCATATAATTTAATTTGTTACATATTTTTTATATAATAATTATTATATTTAAAAATTAATAATTTTACTATATTTAATAATTTCATATTTAACAAATTAATTTGATATTTATGCATTATGAAATTTTAAATGATTAATTGTGTTTTTTTTATAAAATTAGTGAGATTATTTATAAATTTAATTATTACAAAATACATGAATTAATTTAAAAAATAATAATTATAAATTATAAATAAAATTTTGACATAAATACACAATTAAGAATATATGTAAGTTTAATTAATACTTAATTAATAATATTTAATAATCAAAAAATACATTTATTATGTGTAATGTGATTTGATATTTATGCATTATGAAATTTTAAATGATTAATTGTGTGTTTTTTTAAATTAGTGAAATTATTTATAAATTTAATTATTACAAAATACATGAATTAATTTAAATATAATAAATATAAATTATAAATAAAATATTGACATAAATACATAATTAAGAACATGTGTAAGTTTAATTAATACTTAATAATATTTAATAATCATAAAAATACATTTATAAAAAGTATAGGAAAAAAAAAGCCTTTGCACCAATTTTGGTGCAATGAACAGTGTTTGGTGCAATGAACAGGGCAGCACCAAATTTGGTGCTGCACTGTTCATTGCACCAAATTTGGTGCAAAATATGGTGTTCCATTGGAGAAGAATGGTGCCAACGTAGCACAAAATTTGGTGATTTGGTGCTACGTTGGAGATGGTCTTAGAAGACAATTGCAGCTAAGAATATGCTAATTATAATATTGGACTTAGACGAATGGAAGATGCCATTTTGGAACAAATTTTAAAGGATTAATTACAAAATCAACTATGGAAGGTTCATTTTTCTCACGTACTTGGAATCTTCTCTCTCATTCCCTGTTTTATTTTATGAATTTAATGAATTTAATTAAAATCTTATCAATTGATTACTAATTAGTGAACATTAATGAATAAATGTTAAATACAAGTTGTGCGTATCTATAGAATGAAACAGAGAATCAAACAAAATATCGATTGGGAAATTCAGGCCTGGACAGAGAATGATCAAATTGAATTTTGGGTAGACATAAAATTGTATATACGAAAGCAAATTAAAGAAACGCCAAGAAATTAATTAACACCAACAAATTAAAGCTAATAATTAGTAGTGGCAACAAATATTAGAAGATATCGATCTGGGAGATGTAAAACCAAAATTAATTCGCCGTGACATTATACCATATAAAATGCATTACAACTATAGAAAAATGAACTTTCATCTTGAAATGTTTGGCACTTCCTTTCTTACAGCCGGTTGTGAATCAATTAATGTCTGCTCCTCAAAGTTCAACATATGCCAGTTTGAATTTAGGAGTAACAAGAAAAGTCATGTACTTTGTTTTTATGTAAATATATGTTTGGAACTTCATCATTCTCAGAATTATTCTGTCCAAATATCATCATCTAAAAATTTAAAAAAAAAAACAAAAAAAAAAAAACAGAGAGATATATGTCATAGATTTATTAAAAGAGGTTAAAACCAATTCGACTATCAACCCAAATTATTACAATAAAACAACAAAAAGAAGTCAGAACTCCAACATTTTTTGCTCATCACTTGCACCATAATCTTTGTCCAGATCAAGGGATATATAATATTAAAAGTCTCGGTACTGGTTTAATATAATAGAGGTACCTTAACTAAATTAAAGATGATCAAATGCCTAAACCTTAAACCCTACAGCTCACAATTATTGGGCATGCAGAAATATGCTGAGTACTTAATTATCCTTTTCTTTTTTTTTTTGTTTACATGTGCCTACACCTTAAACAGAAAAGGGAAAAAAAGTATAACTACTAATTAATTTGTCAGCTACTAAACTATTAGAATAGTGTATAAATTTTTAGTCGCTATTTTTTTTCAATTTTAATTTGACCGCATCATTTATGAAAAGTAATATACTAGTAGTCATTTTCTCAATTATTTTTCATTTAATTCATAAATTTTTAATTTTTTTCAGTAATATGGTGCATACAATTGAAGATAATTAATGAATAAAATTTAGCGCTGAAGGTACGTATTAAGTGCTGATTTAACAAATCTGTGCCAAAATATTTGTACTCAAAATATGATTAAATAAAAAGAAATATTTGATCTTAATAAAAAATAGGTAATTGACCCAATAGTCCTTCAATTTGGGAATAAGTATTATTTTGATCCCCCAATCTTGTTTTAGATTTTTGTCATGTATATAAATTATCCTTAAACTAATTTTCATCCATCGGATAAGTATATGATTTGTAAAGTGACACAAATAACACCATTTTGAATGCTAAAAAGTGTCACTTGACAAACATATTATTTGTTAAATAGATTAAAAATGAGTTGTGAACTATTTAAGTGATAAAATTTAAATAGAGGGAGCAAAATATAGTATTTTCAAGATGATGAATTAAAATAAGACTTGTCTCCAAATTGAGGGATCATTGAGGTCATTTATCCTAACAGTTGAATTTAATATACTAATATTTTTTTATAGATAAGTGACTAAATTAAAATTATATATATATTTATATATCATTCAATAGTTTATAATTTATCCAAAATGTAAACATGTTATGAATAAATATGCCAAGTTTAGCCATGGAAAGATAGCATATTAGCATTTCATGGCTACTTTCAGTGAAACGCATTATGATAAACAGATCAATGATCCAACGCGATATAGTTTACAAGATAAATTTTTTTCTTGTATAGGCAAATAGACATGACCATGTTTTTTTTTTTCAATTTCGTAGTCAATGGAATAAAAATCGAACTAAAGGGTGGCAATCCTGATTTCAGTTTCGATTTGGTTTTAATCCGGCTTTAGTTTCAATCCGGTTTTCGGTTTTGATTTCGATATTGGTTCCACACTGAGTTTTGGCTCAATTTTTAATTTGTTTTTTTTTTCAGAAATTAAGGTCTTTATTTAGGAATTTTAAGTTTGAAAATTTACAAAGTAGAAATTAATAAATGAATAAATACAAAAATTTATTCATGAATGAATTGTACATGTATTACACTTAAAAATTTAAGTGTGTCTGCATATTTAACTATGACGATTATATAAAAAAGATGTTAAGATTAATTGAACGACTAATTTGAATTCAAATAATGTGATATAATAATAGAATTAAATTAATATATATGTATAGAGTTTTGAGAAAAAGTGAGAAAGAAAGATATAAAAAGAATAAAAAATTGAAAGAGTAGTTGAAATATTAATTAAAATTCAAATAGTATAATATAAAAATAGAATTGAGATAATAATTAAAATTAGTTTAATATATAGACATCTTACAAGAATAGAATTAGTAATAACTTGAAAAGTGAGGAAAAAATATGTTATAATGGAATTGAAATAATAATTGAACTATTGATCGAATTTAATACATTAAGGAGAGAACTTTGTGGTGAAAAATGAAGAGGGATGAAAGTATTAATTATAAATTTAAGAAAATGAAAAAGAAAAAGTTTTTTTATTTTTTTTCAGCCGGTTTGAAACTGTTTTGATTCTATTTTTATCCCGTCTAATGACGATTCAATTACGATTTGAAATCGTCAAGTGACAATTTCGATTCTAATAATCGGAACCGCTGCTCGATTTCGGTTGGAACCAGACCTGGACATGTCTACATGCAAACAATTAATTATCTCGTTTACAGTGTTTGAGGATAAAATGGTATGTGTACATTTAGGTACAAGTGATAACTTAAGAATAATCCGATTATCCAAATTTATACAAGGTATTTTCATCTGGGGAATCGAATAACTTGCAACGAGTGGCGAAGTCCCCAAGTTATGGTATACTCTTTGGACTATAACTAGGAAGGAAAAATCCGGCTAGAACCATATATAGCATTTAAAAGATGATAAAAAGAAACATACGAAACCTAGATAAATTGTTCCTGCCCATGTTCCAAAAACTGAATGAAAACAAACCAAGTGCAGAAGTTAATTAAAATGGACATAATAAGGTTGTCCTATATATCCTCAAAATAATCTTCATCAAATCCATGTACTAACAAATATGCAAAGACTAATAAATGAAAGAGAAGAAATCTCAAACTAAGAAGGAAAAAATGGTTGGCAATGAAAGCCCCGAAAATACTCCAATTTTCGTCGCCAATGTTATAAACAAGCAGTTAAAAAATTAGTCTCCATTGAAATTTTGTGACGGTGCATCCAATGTTCTAAACTTTTCCTAAAATAAGGCACAAATATTTTTTGAATTTTAACATATTCAATCACATGAATCTCTCGCCTCTAAGAGCTGGCATTGCATCTTGGCCTGGGGCCATGGCCATCCTTGCAATTTCCTACAACTGCAAGAGAGCACTGGCCGTACGACATTAACAAAGCCATAAAGTGGATTATCAACCCATAAGAATCGATGGATGGCCAAGATCAAGAACAACGTTTAGGGATACAGATCGAGAGGGATTCCTTTGATTAACAATGGTGATCACGTATCACAGTGTGGCAGCATCCTTTTGGACAGGAAGAAGGAGGGCACGTCGTTGAGCATAACTGAGAGTGAGAAGTAGGGAAATGGATAGTATAACAACTCCAACAGAGAAAAAGCCATTTTCAGAAATTAAAGCTACGTAATATAGATGTGTTTTATAACTTGATAAATTCGGAGACTTGCTACTGCTATTTATATGTTTTCTTCTGTGCCTACTATTCTGCATTTCTTCTCCTCTGGAGTCTGGACTATTGCGGCTGCTCTACATAATAATAGAATTTCTTTTCTTCTACTACATTTCTTTTATCGGATAAAATTCCTTTAAATTCTCTATTCTACATATACCAATATTCACAATCATTACACTAAATTAATTTAACTTCTGAAAATGCCAATCACAATTATTTGTAATGCGCTTAATTGGAAATAGCAGTTTTGCACCCGGTGGTAAATAGGAAAGAAATTAAGCAGCATGGCAAGTAGAGAATTTATATTTATATATATATACAAAAAATAAAAATAAAAAAAAAGCTCCAAGAAAAAGGTTATGTACTTAATTAGAGCTAATTAGAGGGACAAAAATACTAACGTTGTACAAGGAACTATATCAATTTAATGATGCACTAAAAAAATGCCATTAATGTGTAGTAGAGCGAATAAGATTTAGTACATATATTGCATTTGAATTTTAGTGATTATAGTAACTATGTGTGTATAAATGATTAAGAGTAAATGACTCTATTGGTCCATCAATTTTAGAGTAAGTATTGTTTTGGTTTCAAATTTGAAAAAATAAATAAATAAACTTGGATTTTGTTTCACAAATAACTCTTAACTGATTTTTCACCTATTTGACAAGTAACACCCATTAGTCATGTGACACAAAATATTATTTTTTTGAATGATAAATAATATTGTCAGAGACGACGGAATTACCTTTCCAAATAAATGAAAAATGAATTGATGACCATTTTTGTGACAAAATTCAAGTTGAAGAAGTAAAATATAACTTTTTGAATATGGTAAAACAAAAATTATTCTTATCTCCTAGTTGAAGGACTATTAAAGTCATTTGCCCAATGATTAATTTATAGAAAATAGAAGTTGCTAGCAAGCATACAGAGATGGTGGAATTTTGATTAAGTTTGCCTGATTTTCATGACATCGATCACACAATCTGATTGACATTCATTTCTTGGCTTTTTTCCTTTTGTTGATCTCCAACTCTTGCATATTCTTCTGGCACCAATTGATTAATCTTGTTAATTTCTCTGCTTTTCCCCCATAACACTACGTATAGTCCACAAATTATAAGAACACCTCCAATCAAACTGCATGTGGCAGAGAAAACTAGGTCAAATGTTACTATGATATTTAAAACATATCCAACTAAAATATGAGAAATTTTGTGATGTAATATTTTTTTCATCTACTCCAAGTGTTGCATATAATACAAGAATTTGACACATTTGATACATAATTAAGCTAACCTTCCCAAGTGCAAGTCCTCCTCTAATACAAGTGATCCCACAATGGCCACTAATATAAGCAGCATTGGATTGAATGCTGATACAAACACTGGACCTCTCATTGCTACGCATAGAGTTATTAGGGTAAACATTATTGTGGTGCCTATAATTCCCTGTAAATTGAAACAACAGCAATTTTAATACTTGTGTAAATTAAAAATAAACCCATTATTTAAATGCTAAGCCTTCGTTTGTATTCATTTCGAGTTTTCATAAACATTGATGGCCTACCGAATAAGCTACGGTTAGAAGTCTTATATTCCATCCTAACTTCCATTGATTCCAATCACGCTGCATCAAGATTGCACCAAGAAAACTCAAAATTGATGCCATCAAAACCATGAGAGCCGTAAAAGATAGAGGACATGGATAATGTTGAGCAGCCTTGGCCTAGTTTTAATTGAGCAGAAAAAGAAATACACAAATTAAGGAAAAAGTACTCAAATAAGAAAGACAATATATTAATGGTATTGAAATAAGTTTGTAAAAAGATCAATTAAGAGAGATTATTTTAAGGCTCACCTGAAAAATCAACCAAAGTGAGTATGAGACACAACTCAAGAGTGCTAGGATGATACCAAGTACTTGATTCCCATTGTTTGATTTATTAATGGATGGATGCCGACTTGTTATATTGAGAAGGTTTATGTTTGTTTTCCAAATGGTAATATCTGGACCTTTGTAAAATGTAAACAACATTGCTCCACCAATCCCTAACAATGTTCCAAACACCTTTGCTTTACCTGCCCTTGAATGCCATCCTAAGTTTTCCAACCTGAAATATTAACATTAATTAAAACTACAAGTTAGATTGCCAATTGAAATTAAAAATGTGAGTGTTCAATATAAAATGTATGCTTAGTTATATGTTGTGTTATTAGGTTCTCTATCAAAATTAGAATCGGAATAAACTTTTAACATGAATTGAATTAAACTGATCGATCAATAGGAATTAATGTAATCATAGCCTTTTAGAAATATTGCACTGTAATTTGCAAAGAGAATTAATGATGAACAAACCTTAAACATACGGCTACTAGAAATGTAATAGCTGGTAAGAGATTGAGCATAGCTGAGGCAAATGTTGCAGATGTGAGTACCAAACTTTCTAAAAATAAATTTTGTCCCAATGCACCACTGGAATTAAGAAGAATAAATGATTTCATTAGTAATTTTTTACACCATTAAAATCATGTTATATGTCTGCATTAGATTAATTACCATATATATTAATTTAGCAAATTAATCTTGCCACACTTGCAATATTGCAGACTAAAACAATTTGATGATGCTTATTGTAATAAGAATAACAATAAACAAAGTCCTGCTATCAACTTATTAACTTGTTAGACCTAGAAATTGAAACCAAAAAAAAAAAAAAAAAAAAAACTATTTCAGCTTACCCAAATAATCCAGATAGAAACGCAAAGAAGAGTACGTTCCGGGTTAATTTTGGCCTTGTTTTCCTGAAACAGTACGTGTTTATAAGGTTGTTAGTACAACATTTGATGTTGAATTAAGTCAGGTATCTATAGATATATTGATTTGTTAAATTAATGTATAGCTTCCCTTCATAGATATTAAGAGACAAACAAAAGAATAAAGCGGACGAGGAATCAAACTCAGATCCAAGTTTAGGTATCCCAAAACCATCAGTGCGCGCGCAAGAACATGAGCAACAAAAACTGAAGTTTCAAACTCAGGTGAACATCATGCAGAATGATATACAGATAAAGGATCGAGAGTGTGTTAATTTACAAGTGTGTTTCTTTTGTGCATGCAAACAGTATATATTATCGTTTTCAATGGGTCATTTTAAGGTGTAATATCATAAAACGCAATCAGTACTTAGACAAGTGATCATTAATTGCCTAAGAAAAATCTGATTGTGCAAATCTATCCATGGTGATTGAATGATCTGAATGCAACAAGTGGTAATTCAGTCCCAATTAATCCATATGGTAAACTCTCAAACCAAGTTCAAAAGATAATTAAAATGAAAACATCAACAACATCATAGAAAAACTCATGTGCACCGGTTTACAATTGATCAGAATTTTGACCCACAATAAACATAGTAAAAAATTAAAATTACGATTTCAACCGCAATTAACTCATCCTTTCACTAAAGTTTCTCTCAATTATGAATATGCAAGTCTAATAAATGTACGTGAAGAAATCTCAAACTAAGAAGAAATTAAAGATGGTATAAATAATGAAAATGTGAGAAACCTTTCGAGAAAGAATGCAGGAGGAACCATGAAAGCAGCCCCAAAAATGAAACGATAAGCCACCAAAACCCTGAGATCCATCCCATCGTTGGCTGCTAATTTCAACAAAATATTCATCCCTGAATAAATTATCTGTTGCAATACCAATAGTAGTATGGGCTTCCACCCTTGCATGTTGCTCATACTTCACTTTCTAAGTTCTAACTACGACTGCTTCCCTATGGCTTAGAACAATCCTTGGAGATCCATTTGGATGTATATATAGAGAGACAGGAACAAGGAAAGATATATGACAGGAGCTAGCTTCCACATCTATTTAGCGTTTTTCATGCACCTAAATGCACGTACAGATGGTCTTATAAGCTAGTTAACACACAGTGACAGAGAGTATAAGACAATTGTGCAGACTGAGACGAATCGAACACTCGCGCAACTTTGAAAAGATCATTTTTTTTCTCAAATTAATTGTGTCTCGATCCTTTTAAAGTTCAGTTGGCTAAATCAACTCAGTAAGTCTACACAAAAACTCTTGTGAAATGAGTTTCTATATGCGACGTGATACGTGAATTTTATTATATTTGATATGCTAATTATTTTATATTGATACGTTAGTTTTAATATACTTGATATGCTAATTTTTTATAATTGATACGCTAATTTTTTATAATTAATACTTAATACGGTAATTTTTATATTTAATACACTAATTTTTTATACCTGATATGCTAATTTTTTATATTTAATACTTGCATGTGCACTTTGATAAACTGAAAATTTGATGGGTGATACACTAATTTTTAGATTGATACGCAAGTTGCATGTATGAGGAAGATAATGTCATAAGTCTAAATTGAGTTTTATCTCATAATTGATATAATTGGATATATATTAGTGATCATTTCTTTTTATTTATAAGGATGATGAGGCAACAGTTAAAACAATTATTTTTTAGCCTCTCTTGTTTATCTTTTTTTTTTTATGAACTCACATTCCATTTGGCATTCTTTCAGTTGTATCATCAATATACTAAATTAACTAGGATAAAAAATAAAAAAAAAACAGAGACAGATTGATCAAATAGAAATTTAGAGGGAATAAAATTTTAGATACGAAAAACAAATTAAAGAAACGCCAAGAAAGTGTGAAACCGAACAAAGATAATAATGGCAACAAATAGAAGACATCTTGGAGATGTAAAACCATGCAAAATTGGCCGCTAATAAAAGAAGCTTATAACGTAAATATAACAATTATAACAACTTGTGAAATAGGTTCGTATATGTAACCGTTAGTGCGATTTTAACTAGTGATAAAAATAAAAATATAATTATAATTATAATTTCGAAGAACATTAATTATTCGTTTCATATATGAAAGATGTATTATATATAAATTGGTGTCACAAGGGTTTTTGTGTTATATACAAATATACCTCTTAATTATTAATGTTTTATTATAGATCAATTAAGATAACAAATTAATATGCTTATTTATTTATACACAAATTCTTGAATGTTTATAATTAGAGAACCACTTCGTATTTTACAAGACAAATTTGAAGATGCCACATGCATGTTTTCTATTAGTTATTGGTTTCACGTTATAGCTGCCATTTTTTATTTTACAACTACCATATGTCTTCCATTCATATTGCCACTAATTTAATTTGTTGGTTTAATTCTTTTTTTTTTGGTTGGTTACGATCAGTGGCGGAACCAGATGATAATTTTAAGGGGGGCTTAACTGTATAATCGAAAAAAAAATTCTCATAAAATAAATACACAAAAATTCTTGAGATCGTCTCATATAAGTGAATTATACTTATACATACACTAATACAATAATTTTTACACATTGTACGCTGATATTTGATACTTTATATGCTAAAACGCTAATTTTTTATATTTTATATAATCTTTAATAGTTTATATACTAATTTTTTATATTTTATACGAGTAAAATTAATACGCTAGTCTCATATATGATACGGTCTCACAAGAGAATTACCCGAATAAATATATGTAATGCTAAAGTATCGAACTGACAAAAAAACTTTCTATGGTGAAAATTGACAAAAAGAATTACAAGCTCTCTTATATTTTCGTAATAAATAAATAAAATTTATAAATTTAAAATTAATTAATCACAAACACAATTCACAAATATCTATTTATAAACATTCAATCACAATAATCAATTACGATTCACAAAAATATTTACAAAAAAAATTAAAAATTACTAATATTAGAAAAAATAAAAACATAAAAAATTTACACCAAAATCGGTGCTAGTGGCAACGAAATATGTTTTAGCATACTAGAATTGACTATTAATAGAGGTCCGAAACTAAAGAAAGGAGACAAGGAGTTGATTTTCTATTTAGAGATATAAGATTATGAAAAAAGAGGGAGTTTGAGAGAGAGGGTACAAGAGAGTGAGAGATATCTGAGTAAAAATAAGAATTAAATTGGGTTGCATTAAGAAATTTTACTAAAATCATGCAAGGTTTTTTTTTAAACTTTATAATAAGTAAAACGACGTCGTTTTATCTTTTTTTTTAACTTTGTAATAAGTAAAACGACGTCATTTTATTTTAAATGACGTCGTTTAACTTAAATTTAACAATAAAAGATTTTTTTTAATTAGAACGTCACTGTTTAAAACAAAATGACGTCGTTTAACTTTAGAATGAAAAAAAAACAAATTCTAGTCATCTTCTTCCTAGAAAGCAGGGAGGTTCTGAATTTGTAAAGCTGCGGCGGCGGGCTGCGGGCAACGGCAAGGGGTGCTAGACTGGTGAAAAAAAACCCTACTATCTTTTTCTCCAAAAGGAAGGGGGGGCGGCCGCACCGGCTCGCACCCCTTAGTTCCGCCACTGGTTACGATAAAACAACTAAAAAAGTCATAACTCCAACATTTTTGGCTCGTATGACTTGCACTCTGATCTTTGTTCAGAAGGGATCCGACAAACGTCTCAGAGTCATTTGGTAATGGGGAGAATCAACACCCTGTTATAAGTTTTATTACTCTTAATAAAAGCATGTGTAGTATTTGTAATAAAATTCATTTCACTCTTCAATAAAATATAATAGGGTTAATGATATAAACTTATAGTGATAATGGAGTTAATTATTCTCATTACCATTCCAATGGAGGAATTTGAACCAAACGGCTTGTCACTGGTTTTAATAGAAATGCCTAAACCTTAAACACTTATGTCACAATTATTGGGCATGAATAATTAAATACAAAAACTCCTATGAAATGAGTTCATACATGACGCGAGATGCGAATTTTGTTATGTTTGATACACTATTTTTTATACCTAATACGTTAATATTATATTTGATACATTAATTTTTTAATAATTGATACGCTAATCTTTGAAACTTAATACTTGATATGCTAATTTTTTATATTTGATCTTTGATAATTGGTATTTAATACGCTAATTTTTTTACACCTTATACTTTAATTTTTTATGCTTGATACACTAATTTTTTATACTTGATATGCTAATCTTTAATACTTGATAAGCTAAAATGAAAATTGATACGCTAATTTTTAGGTTGATATTTTGGAATGAAATTAATACCTGATATGATAATTTTTAGATTGATAAGCAAGTCGCATATATGAACCTATTTCAGGAGAAAATGTCCCTATTACATGTTGAGTTATCCTTTTTGCCTAGAACTTAAAAAAAACTAAATAAATAAATTATTTTGTTGACTACTAAATTATTATAATAGCATATTTTTAGTCATTAATTTTGTTAAATTCAACCATTATTATTAATTTTTTTCATTTTTTTACGATAATATGTTAAGTACAAATTATTGAGTGTAATTAACAAAATTCAGCGATTATGGTTGTAGGCAGTGGCGGAAGTAAGGGGGGGCGAGCCGGTGCGCAAGCCCCCCCTTCGTTTTGGGGAGCAAGGGGGTGGTATATACAAACCACCCCCTAGCACCTGCTGGCGAGGCGGCGAGGTGCTGCGCCCAGGCCCAGCCAAAGCCACCAAAGAGCAAAGAACTTCCTTCAACAGCAGTTTGCAGAGACAGAAGATGGACGAGGAAGACGACTAGCTGTTTCAATTTTTTTTTTTACACTTAAGTAAAATGACTTCGTTTCACTTAAGTGTAAAAAAAAATAATTAATAACGTTATTACTTATTGTCTCAGCGGCAGTCCTCATTCTCTTTATCTCTTATTTCAAATGAATCAAGTATTCACAAAAAACCTAACAAACTCGTAATTCTTAAAGAAATTTTGGCCTCCTCAGCCGCCGTAGTTTTACAAATTCAAAACTTTCCTTGAAGAAGAAGACTTGAATTCGTTTTTTTTTTTCATTCTAAATTTAAACAATGTCAATTTGTTTTAAACAAAGTCGATCTAACTAAAAAATCTTTTATTCTTAAATTTAAGTTAAACGACGTCATTTAAAATAAAATGACATCGTTTTAGTTATTACAAAGTTAAAAAAAAGATAAAATGACTTCGTTTTACTTATTACAAAGTGAAAAAGAAACCTTGCGTGATTTTAATAAAAATTCTTACAGCAATCCAGTCTAATTCTTATTTTTTCTAATATTAGTAATATTTAATTTTTTTTTGTAAATATTTTTGTGAATTGTAATTGCTTATTGTGATTGAATGTTTTTTAATAGATATTTGTGAATTATATTTGTGATTAATTAATTTTAAATTTATAAATTATATTTATTTATTACGAAAAAATAAGAGAACTTGTAATTCTTTTTGTCAATTTTCATCATAGAAAGTTTTTTTGTCAATTCGATACTTTATCGTTACATATATTTATTTGGGTCATTCTCTTGTGAGACTGCATCATATATGAGACTTGCGTATTAATTTTACTCGTATAAAATATAAAAAATTAGCATATAAATTATTAAAGATTATATAAAATATAAAAAATTAGCGTATAAATTATTAAAGATTATATAAAATATAAAAAAATAGCGTATTAGAGTATAAAGTATCAAATTTCAGCCTACAATACGTAAAAAATTATTGTATTAATGTACGTATAAGTATAATTCACTTATATGAGATGATCTGAAGAATTTTTGCGTATTTATTTTATGAGAATTTTTTTTCCCAATTATACAGTTAAGCCCCCCTAAAAATATGTTCTGGTTCCGCCACTGGTCGTAGGTGCTCTTCTAACGAAGTCATGCCAAAATATACCTACTTAAAACATGGTTGAATGAAAGAAGTATCTGAACCTAATTTTTGTTTTAAAAAATGTAAATTGTCTCAATCGTCCTTGAATATAGAAATAAGTATGGTTTTGGTTTTCAATTTTAAAAAAGTTACATGTTGATCCCTTAATATACATTTTGTGACATAAATGGTTCTTAGCTCATTTTTAAATTTTAGCCATCAAGTTTATCAGTTGGGATCTTCTGTTCAAAATTATGTCTGTATTATCATATCCAAAATTAAACTAGTTCACTCATTCTTGGTCACGGTCTAATAATTGTAAAATGACTTTAGTAATATTTATAGTTTTAGTCTCTAATTTTAATTAAACTGCGTCATTTTAGACATTAGACAGAATAGGATATAGATAATCTTTGGACAGAGGATTTGATATTTAAGTTTATCGCATATGTAGATTCGAGTCAAGTTTGAAAAATCGGAGTCATGAAAAGATTAAAAAGGCCAACATTGAAACCAGTGTAATCAAATTCGGATTAGACCGGTCGATTCAATCGGTCGGACCAGGAACCGTTACCTTATTCGGTTCGAGTTGATTGAAAAACTCGCTTGTTAAAGAACTGGTCAAACTCGATCAAAACCTAAGTTTAACTGGGAAAACTAATAAACGGGCAAAACTGAGTTTTCTTCCATTTTTTTTTAACCTTTTACGTCACATTTAACCTTTGATAGTAAATCTTCTAAAGCTTACAACCTTACTCATGCTTAACATATCTTCAATGAAGCTTACGTATGCTTGCAGATTTTCAAGGCAGTGCGTTTCGTTTTACTCATGTCTTTGTCTCTCTCTATTTTCCTTTCTTATCAAATTGAACAGGGCATCTATGGATGTTGAAATCAATATGTAGAATACATTATGCCACCAAGGGCAAATGAAAATTCTCAAAACACCCGATTTTAGAACATATCTTTTAGGAAGGGATAAAATATCAAAGAAGATGATGAGTTATATCCGTTTTGATAGGAAATGAAATAAATGAGATGAGTGAAATTAGCATTTATCTTACCATAAATGCTTTTCTTCAAATTTGATTAAGATTGTGCTTTTAATTCGAATTTTATTATCATTATCTTTTTATAAATGCTTTTAATTCACGGTTTTTTGAATTTGAATACATTGAATCGGAACTATATTTTCAACTTAATGGGACTTGAAATCTCAATACTTTGTTGTTTATTGGTTTCAAACAAAATAATTATTAATATTATTAATTAATAAAAAAGTAAAATAAAAAACAATAAACACCTACCTTTACCAATGTTTAAACTTTAAACCATACAAATAAAAAAAAAATTGCGATTAAGTTACAAAAACGAAATAATGTTTTATTCCATAATGCATATTTTGTTGTTTTTATTAATGGTCACAATAAAAAAGAGTAAAATATTCATTAAGTTATTATGCTTGTTTTCCCTTTGCCATACTATTTTTTTCATCAAGAGATCAAATCAAAGTAAATACAATTTAATCAAAGAAATAATTATTATTTATAAAAAAAACAAATTTGAACATTTTATTTATGGTGTTTAGCTAACTTCATTAGAATTTCATTTTGTTTGATAAAGAATAAATAATTTATTTTATTTTATTATTGAATTTAATTGAATGCTATATTCGTAATTTGTTTGTTATTTTAATTTTGAGACGAAGGGTAAGACACATTGATATTTTCCTAATATAATGTTATTAAATATATTTATGGTATCCGATTTTTAAAACCGATCCGACCGATCTAATCAGTTGACTCTTAAACCAGTATCTCGACTGGTTCGCTTTCCGGTCGGAGTTTTAAAACACGGATTGAAACTCTAATATCATGCCATATCTTAGAAACTCTGTGTCTAACTTAAAATCCGATTTCAAGGCCAGAATTTGCCTTGTCATATAGATGCATAGATAGATTTTTTACCTATAAATCAATGCACACATAGATTTCGGTCATCAAATTATGTAGATAGAGTCGAATCGTGTTTGAAAAATCAAAATTGATATCATTTTAGATATTCTATGTATCCGACTTAAAACCCGCAAGTACTCTCACTAATTCTATTTTTAAATTATTTATTATGAAATTAAATTAAAATTAAAATTAATATATATATATATATATAAAATTCATTATTTGTAATTTTCTTTCATTCGTAGTAAGTCATTTGTTTGTACTAAGTACAGTTCATATTATAAAAAAAAAAAAAAAAGTACAGTTCATATTATAGGATTGGGTTTGTAATAACCAATAAAGTGGTAAACAATTTATTAATTTACTTACAAGAATATAAATAAAGTAATTTATTTTGAGCGTTATTACTATATATTTTTGTATCATAAATGGTAAAATGAATTTTTTTTTTCCAATCGGATCCTTCATGACAAATTAAACTAAATGTAGAATTTTTCTTAAAAAAACTTATTATAAAAAGCACTCCTCAATCTAAAATTGATACACTCTGGGAGTTTTTAACCAAAATTTGTTGTAAGAATAAAATAAAATTGGCAAAATTTAAGTTAAAAGTAGTCTAAATTGAAAAATAAAATAATGTAAAAATTGTTCAATATTTATGTTGTGGCTACTTGGTAACGACTTTGGATATTTTGTATTATTTGGTGTATCACTCTCTATAAATGTAACACGTATTTAGTGAACCCTAATAAGGGATGAGTGATTGTACTCGTTTTAAAATCTTGTAAAGTGATACAAAAATAAGTAGGGTAAAATATACTAAATTCCCTTATACTATTGCTTCATTTCACAATCACCCCTTATAGTTTTAATTGAAATATTTAACCCCCTTAATTTTCTAATTTTAGAATAATTAGTCTAATATATTAATTGTATTTAAATAATTAAATGAAATTGAACGCATGACTTTATTATAAGATAATAAAATAACAAGATTAACTTCAAAACAAAGAATTATTTAATAAAAGTAATCAATAACTGAAACTCTAAAATTCTAACAAAAGAATAAGAAGGAATCTCTTTATACTTTTCTAAGTAAGAAATCAAGACAAACTTTGTAGGATATATCTTGAAAAATCACTTTCATTGCTGGTTAGTTTCATGTCAATTTATTATATTTTATATTTTTTAAAGTTTAATTGGTTGTTTTAAATATTGAACAATTCTGATAGGAATACAATTAGTGTTGTAAGGTTAAAATTATATTTACATTGGCTCTATTCATTTTTTTTTCATAAATTAATTGGTAGTCATATGTATTAAAGAGTTTTAGTCAGATTAAATTATCTTTTCATTGACTATATTTAACGTTGTTATTGATTTTCTTTAACTTGAAAAGTTAAGGGAGTTAATTGTTGTAATTAAAACTATAGGGGATAAAGGTGGAACAGAGCAATAGTATAAAGGGGTTCAATGTATTTTACCCAAATAAGTATCTAGCTATATCAATAAAATGAATACAGATAAGTATTTATTCATTTTTTTCAAATTCGTTTATATAGTCGTCCATTATCTGCCCGTTTGCCATCCATAACAGATGTTAGAACGGGTTTATAATCGTTGGCATTATCAATTTATTACATAGCCATTTGTTTTATTATTTTCTTTTTTCATTTTAAAATTTTTCTCTATAAATACCCTCAATTTTTTTCTTTTCTTACCACACCAAATTTTAATAATCTTACATCCAATTGTCTCAAGCTCTTAATTTATTTAGTTTTCTTAATTTCTCATATAATTCCCTCAATTTGTTATACTCATATAATTTTCTTTAGTTTCTTTAAATTCTCTATACTACATATACCAATTCACAATCATTACTCTAAATTAATTTAACTTTTAAAAAACCAATTACAATTATTTGCAATGCGCTCGGGAATAGCAGTTTTGCACCAGTTGGTAAATACCAAAGAAATTAAACAGAGAATTTAACAAAAATATCTACTAAAAAGGAATAATATATATGTGTGTGTGTGTAATTGTGTGTGTGTATATATATATATATATATATAATGATTAATTAGTTATATAAAATGATTAATTTTACACAGCAGAAGTTGCCATTAGTAGTCATACAGATGGGGGAATTTTTTTAATTAAGTTTGCTTGATCTTCATCATTTACTTTCTTTATCACACCATTTGATTGACATTCATCTCTTGGCTGATTTTCAACCCTTGCGTACTCTTCTCTCCCGGTTGACTGATATTATTCATTTTTTGCTTTTCGACCATAACACTACATATAGTCCACAAATTTTAAGAACAGCTCCAAGCAAGCTGCATTTGGCAGAGAAAACTATGTCAAATATTACTAGGATATTTAAAACATGCAACTAAAATAAGAGAAATTTGTGAGAGTGTTGAATGAATAGAGTAAAATACTTTTCATTTGCTCCAAATGTCACATATAATTAGGTCGGTTAAACGATTGAGCTACAGTCAACTAATCAACTCGAGATCGATCAAAAGTGTGTTAAATGATAGTATCCCACATCGGTTAAATAAGAACCCTTGAACTAATATATAAGGTATATTGGCTACTCCACTCCTTGCCAATCGGTTTTGAGTTGGATGCACATATATTCTTTAACATGGTATCAGAGCATCAGGTTTGAATTTGTGGGATTTTCAAACATGACTAGGGTTTCTCTCACCTCTCTTCTTTCAGTATTTGTATTTGGGCTAGGCCCATTGTTGGGCTAGCATCGGTTTAGTTTAGATCTGTTCGTCCTAGTCATGTTTGAGAGGGGGTATTAAATGATAATATCCCACATCGGTTAAATAAGAACCCTTGAACTAATATATAAGGTATATGGGCCACTCCACTCCTTGCCAATTAGTTTTGAGTTGGATGCACATATAAACAAAGTAGAGTTCAAACTTGAGCCGAATTCGAACTTTAGTTATACAGGCTCAAGTAACTCAAATTATACAGGGACCCTAAATAGTGAGATAAAAGCTTGTTGTTGTTGTAACTTATATTTATGTTTTAATTCTTAATTTTATAAATTAAATTTTAAAAAATTACAAATAAATTCTATAATTTTTTAAAATTAAAAATAATAAAAAAATCGAGCTCGAGTTTAGTAAATGATAAAAAATAAACTCGTTATTTGTTGAATCTTATTTTGTATTTAAAAATAATAAAGCTTGTTGTTGTTGTCACTTATATTTATGTTTTAATCCTTATTTTGTTGAACCTTATATTCCATCCTAACCTCCATGATTCCAGTCATTGTATGCAGATTGCACCAAAATACCTAAAAAAATAATGCCATCAAAACCATGAGAGTTGTAAAAGATAGAAAACATGGATATTGTTGAGCAACCTTAGCCTAGTTGAGAACAAAAATAAATGCACGGAAAAAATTCAAATTAATGAGACAATTATTAGTATTGAAAAATTGCCCAAAAAAACAAATCAGTTAAGATATTGTTTTAAATCTCACCTGAAAAACCAACCAAAGAGAGTAAGAGACACACAACTCAAAATGCTAGAATAATACCAAGTAATTCGTTAACACCCTTTGATTGATTGGATGGATGATGACTAGTTTTATTGAGAAGGTTTATGTTTGATTTCCATATGGAAATATTTGGAGCACACAACATTGCTCCACCAAGCCCTAGCTAACAATGTTCACCATGAAAACGTACAAGGGTGAAATGCCTAATAAACATTAAACTCTACCCATTGGTTCTATACCCGACTCATAACTAGAAAGTTTCTCTAGACCTTTGCTAATCGGGGCTAAAACTCCTGAAATGAAAAATGCTAAAATAGGAATAAGACTCGATATTATTAGAAATGACCTAAAAAGATTATATTCGTAAAGCAAAAACATAGACATACTCCTATGAACGTAGAAAATATACCGTATTGCTCGATTCAAATTCAAATTGTCAAGTCATCCTCATAATTATTGGGCATGAATAAATTACTATGCTTAGTTCAAATTTTTTAAATTTTGTATGGTAGTATAATGCTTACAAATGAGGATAATTAATCAAATTTAATGTTTAAGATAGTAGGTGCTTATCTAAAAAAGTTCAGCTAAAATATTTGTACTTAAAAAATTGTTGAATAAAAAGAAAGATTTGAACTTAATAAAAAAAATGAATAAATGACCCTAATAGTCCCTCAATTTGAGAATAAATATCAACTTGGTCCCCAATCTTGAAAAAAATATATTTTGATCTTTCAATTTAAATGTTGTCAACTCATTTTTTATCCATATGATAAATAACCCAATTTTTCATATTATACACAAAACGATGTCGATTTCAATGTTAAAAAGTGTCATATGGCAAATGATATTATATATCAAATAGATGAAAAATAAATTGAAAATCATTATGTTATATCACAAAATTTAAGTTGCGGAAGCAAAATATAACCTTTTTAACATCGGAGCAAAACCATATTTACTTTCAAATTGTGGATCATTAAGGTTATTTACCTAAAAAAATTAAAAAAAAAACAATGAATGAACTTACTATAACATTTTTTACAAGTTAATGACTAGATTAAAACCCAAAAATAATTAGTATTAATTCAAAATTATATAACATTCGAATAGCTTATAATTTATCCAAAAAAAAAAAGTCATGAATAAATATACCAAAAGTGTAAAGTGTAGGCATGGAAAGATAGCGTTACATGGCTAGCTACAAGTTTCATAAATCTAAATATATCTATCCATGCGTCTTTTGGGGTTGTGATAGGAATAAATAATAATTGCCACTTACTTCGTTACTAAAAGCGATGGTGAAAGTATGTCTCAACCTCAAATTCTTTGGCTTCTTACTGTTTAATTTACACAGATTGTGCAGTGAAAAGAAATCCTTGAATTAATTGCAAGTACTAATAAATGCAATTTAAAAATTCAAAATTGAAAAGTACTAATACAAGTTAAAACCAAGGTGAGAATCAATTCAGTTTTTTTTTTTAAATTCAATGTTTCATTCCATGTTCATTCTATAGATTAAATTCAGTGTTACAGAATGTAACAGGATATCTATAATCTATTAAGGGTGAAAACGTAGAATTAATTAATTGCAAGTATTAATGAAATTTTCAAGGAAATTGCATTTGAAGATTTTTTGAATCAAACTCCAAAATTGAAAATGATATTATTCAGCAGTAAACACAATTATTTTGGTGAAATTAAGATTAGAAAATTCTCTTTCAAATTTTTGAAACTGAATTATAATACATTTTAGGGTTATCTTCAATTTACCCCCATGAAAAATGATCTTTAATCACTTTGCCCCCATCAAAGATTTTTATTAGCACTTTGCACCGATAATGATATCCTGTTACTATATTTAAATGAAAAGTTTAAATTTTACCTTAAAAAAATTATTTTTTTTATTTCTTTTTATGTTTTAGACTATTTTACCCTTAAATTTAAGTTTCAAAATCTTGTCCTACTTTGTCATCATTTTATTTTCTCTTTGCTTCATATATACTTTAACAAATTAAATTTCTTATTATTTTTTAAATAATAGAATAATATATATAATCTTACTTTGTCCACTTTTTTTAATTCTTTAATAAAAAATTAATGAAACATTTTATTTTACCACTATGATATCTATGGATTTTTAATTTAGAGTGAATGAATTTTTTTATTAAATTTATTAAGTATAAAAGATATCTCTATTAAAAAAATATATATTTATAACAAATATACACCTTAACAACTAATAAGAAAATAATTATTTTATTTATTTATTTATTTTGTCATTATATAATTTTATTATGTTGATTAGATTACTTTAATATATATAATAATATAATAAAAAAATTTAAGATATTAAATCAATGCTTTAAATTGTCAATAATACAAATAAGATAAATAATCATATTGTAAAGAGACAACAAACTAAAATGAGTAAAAAAAATCATAAATTACAAGAAACTTGACATAGTTATTTATATAAAAGAAGATGAAATAAAAGGAAAGAAAAAAAGATGAAAAAAATAAACAAGTATTTTAATTTGTTAAAAAAATTGATCAAATATTTTATGCCTCAAACTAATAATATTTAAGTATTAATACAAAATTATGGAGTAGATAAATTGAAATTAATATTTAAATATAAGAGAGACAAATATAATTTAATTTATTTCTTATTGATGGATAAAATTGTCATTTAAAATTAATAATTAATGATGTTATCAATTAGCATCTTTAATTGTTAGTCAACGGTGCAAAGTGTTAATAAAAATCTTTTATGGGGGCAAATTAATTAAAGGCGATCTTTTATGGGGATAAATTGAAGATAACCCTACATTTTAAGGGCAATAGTTTTTTTTTTTTTTTTTTGCAGATTAATTTTCTTGAAATTTTAAAAAGAGTTAAAAAGCTAAAATAATATTTTATGTTTGTGGATTAATCCAGTTGTCTTTTTTTGTAATCACACATTTTCTTTTATAACTTAAATAATTAAATACTATATTTTAATCAAATGTAATAAGTGCCAACCACTAGTTCAAGGCCCCTATAGCTCAGTGGTAGAGCGTCAGTCTTGTAAACTGAAGGTCTGTAGTTCGATCCTGCATGGGGGCAATATTATTATTATTATTTTTTATTTTTCCCAAATTTCATTTATAATTCTCTCAGAAGAAAAAGAAAAACTGGCCATTCAAATTTCAAACTTGAAAGACAGTTTTTTGACTTGACAAAAAACATTTCCAAAATTTTCTAGGAAAATAGTGATGAAAAATGGCCATTGATTGTGGGGATTCTCCTATATATATATGGTGGTGCCAAACTATATTGATTGTGTGTCCTCATTTCATCTCTTTTAGCTGTGCTGTTCATTGCTCAGCTTCTTCATCTTTCTTTTTTCTAAACTAGTTGATATATCATCGCATTATACATTTTGTCTTTGTGGGTTGCTGAACAATTATCATACAATTATCCCATCATCATAAGTATCATCATCATCATCATCATCATCATCATCATCATGGATATTAATCCAAATTTCATTCTCACTTTTCTCTTTTTGTCTCTCTTTCTTTCATCCCAATCTCTTCTCCCCACCTTCGCCAATGATGATGGAGAAGAAGTTGGTATGTTGTCTTTTAATTAATTCTTTTTACCCTCCTGCTGCTTAATTATATATAACATTAATTTCATACGATGATGAATGTGCATATGCATATGCCCATACACGGCCTCAATCTCTTGTGCGTGATGTATGAGTGCATATCAGGAACCCACCCAATCTCTTAGTTTTAGGAATATAAAGTTGTATAAGTACATAATATCTAAAGAGACACAGAATTTCATCCCCTAAAACATAACATTGGCTTCTTCATTTTCATCATCATCATAGATATATGGCCTCTGCGTTTACTTTTCCCAGGTTGCATGCAGTTTGTTTTGTTCAGGAACATCGATCCATCCGGTTTGTTCATGAATCATCATTGAATATGTTTTGTTTATTTATGGAAGATTTGAGAAATTGGTGCACTTTCTAAGAAGGAAATTAATAAAGAAGGGATTTTGATGAAATATTACAGATAACTCATTATCCGAAAAAGGGCTCAGTTCAAAGTTTGATCATTAATTTCATTGACATCGGACATGAGCTACCGCTTCGGTTGAAACGGTGGATAAGTTGGACATAAAGTTCTTTTGTTGTTGTTGATTTAAATGTATTCTGATGAAAATAATGATAATGTTGAAATGTGCATAGACAAAGCATCCTCTGCATGAGAATCTTTATAAAATCTACATTGATTGCTACATTGATTGGTTGTACGATAAAGGCAGCTAGCCTCGATGAATTTATGAAGTATTCTTTTGTTATTCTTTACTTATATTTCGAGGAAATTTGAGTTAAAAAACTTTTCCAACATTCGACAAACTTTTCCAACATTCGACAGTTTATTGTTTCTTCTTTTATTTTCTTTTCCTTTCCTTGTGCCATATACCAGAGCAAGTTTCATAAGATTCCGCTGTGGAATGTTGATTATTTTATGGTATATATATACAACAATTTTCATTGGACCGAGGCATAAAGAACAACTGAAGCTAGTCATGCGCATGCACTGCATCAATGCATGAAATGTAGAGAAGTAAAAAGTGGGGATGACTGAAAAATACTAATAATAATGCTTTGCAAGGAAGAAAACTCTTAATTTGTTTCAAAACATGCATTGACTAGATGATAATATGAAGCTCTGAATGGTTGTTTTTTGTTATCTTATACTGAAAATAGTGACAAAAAATAAAGTTTTTTTTCTCAAGAATTTCTCTTGAGAGAACCAACCAAGTTGTTTTCAATCTTCTAACTCGATCTTTGAAACTTCTGTGGTATTTGCATGTTGATGATGAAAAATAGAGAATGAGACGCCATTCTCCTATAAAGATGGAACTGGAAAAGGACCAAAGGATTGGGGCCGTATTGATCCACACTGGAAAGCTTGTAACAATGGGAAATTGCAATCCCCGATCGATCTTCTTGACAAGAGGGTGGAGGTCTTGCCAAATCTGGGGGAACTGATTCGTGGATATAAATCAGCTCCTGCTGTGTTGAAAAATAGGGGACATGATATTGCAGTAAGCAGCTGTTTATTATTCTTGTTCATATCATGACTTGTTGCTCTTGTTGCTCTTGTTTTGTTACAATTAGGACAACTTTTAACTGATTTGTGAACTTTCTTTTTCCTGGAAAATTTTGAACTCCATTTAGCACTTTATCACAGGATGTTAATTTGCAAGTGTTAAAGACAAAATGATCATCCATTTCATATTCAAAAAAAAAAAATTAATTGTATGTAAGAAATTGTGTACAAATCCTCCATCTGAAATGAAACCCTTTTCAATTCCATCAAAGATTGATCAATGCATAAAAATATTTAATGCTTTTCATTTACTAGTTTTTTATTTCATTATATTTGGAGGAATCCCTTTTGTTTAGTGATTTAGAATCTAATTTATCATTGAAAAAGAAATGGTAAAAGAGGGGCAATAGAGCAAAGTTATTTTATTAATTGATAGATAAAGTCATTGTTTTTAAAGTTAGTGTTTTGAGCCTAATGGCATTTTCTTGTTTTGTTCTTGATCATTTTACAAGGTGGAATGGCAAGGAGATGCAGGAAAAATAGTCATAAATAATACAGTCTACAATTTGCTCCAATGTCACTGGCATACACCTTCTGAACACACCTTGAATGGTGAAAGGTTTGGCATATATGAATGCATGAAAGAATTACTCTCTAGTCAAGGGGTGAAACTATTTTGTTGGTCACACATTTCTAGTTCATGCAGTTATTTGTTGAGAATGCAATATATTTCTTGGAAAATAGAGTAGTGATGGTGTTTTCTTACAGTTGAAATTCACTCTTTTAACTTCTTGTTTTGGGCAGATACGAACAGGAGCTGCATATAGTTCATAAAAACTCTCTTGGAGGGATAGCAGTGATTGGAATTCTGTATAAATATGGTCGCCCAGATCCTTTCCTTCAACAGGTGATTTGATTGCCACTATTTTAATCTAATCTGGGTATAAAGTAAAAATGCAAATGAAAACATTCATCCAATTCAGTTGATCAGCATGTTCATATGTACTATGACGCTTGATGGCTTTGCTGTCTTCAACTTTTAACTGGAAAATATCAAACACAATGTTCTCAATGCAGCAGAATAGCTCTGTTTGCTCTGAATATTGTCAAGTTGTGAACATGCGTATAGCAGAAAACACCTTCATGCATGAGTTGGGTTCATCCTTCTTTTGCAAAATCCTATAGAAATTCGCCGGATGCATTTTAACACTATCCTTGGATTTATCTTTGTTTGCCAGTTATTGGAACATGTCAAAACAGTTGAACCAGAAGGAGTTGTTGAACTGGGGAGTGTTAACCCGGGAGACATCAGTTTTGGAAGTAGGATGTATTACAGATACATTGGTTCTCTTACTGTTCCACCATGCACAGAGGGTGTTATTTGGACCCTACTCAAGAAGGTAAGAACGACATGAAAATAGCCCCTCTTCAATTCCCCAAATGTACAATCTTTTAATGTCTCTTTTGCTTCAACTTATCAACAATGTATATATATATAGATAAGGACGGTCTCAAGGGAGCAAATAAGAGTATTAAGAGACGCTGTGCATGATGTAAGTACTGCTTTTCGATCTTCAGTGTCCATTCACAGTTAGCATGTTTGATTTACAAAGCAATCATAGAAATTATAAGAATGCTTTCTCTAATGTCTTAAGGTGGGAGAAGATCAAACATTTTAAACGAACAAACTTCGTAAGCTATTAAGATTTTAGGATAGATCACTATTGATTATCGGTTTTGGAGAACTCAATCAATACATGCTTTTAGGAAATGGGCTTAAGTTATCTTTGAGGATGTCAACATTTTATTTTGATAAATCAAGATACCCTCTACCATGTACATTGCTTAATTATGTGCCATGACTACAATACTAACTAGGATTGGTTTTTTCCCCCTGAAACGTACATTTTCTTTTAATCGCGTCTTCTACTGCTTCCCCCTCGATTATAGCGGAATAAATGTTTAGTTGTTCTTGTCTTTGTTGATGATGATGTCTTCCACTGCATATGCTAAAATGATGAAATTTTCATTTGGTATTTCATGATCAACAGAATGAGTCAGTCACCATTTTAAGGGGGGTTTTAATCATTCATTCACAGCACACAGACAACATTTCCATCAAAGTATCTTCAATTCATTAGTTGACTAATCTAAAGTTACTGGCAAATACAAACCTTGAGAATAACACTTAAGTAAAAATATATTGGAAATGTTAATGGACATAGTGCTGCTCATAGTTACTGGTTTTCTTTCCACTTTGATTATCTTATAAATAATTTCTTTGTTTCCATCAGGGATTTGAAGAAAATTCAAGGCCTACACAAGAGAAAAACGGAAGACCAGTATACTTTTATAGACCCAAAGCTTAATATAAATGTTCACATAAATTTGTAATAGAGGCGTTATCAAAATGTATCATCTTAAGTTGGGATATTAATCTCGCAATAAAATGGCTGGTGGTGAGGAGTCTTGGCCTCTTTACATCTACATACTATATTTCAGATAATAATGAACTTGTTGACAAGTATTTGAGCAAAAGGAGACAGATATGGAAATGCATTGGTTGTCTCCTTGCCGGTGATGATCAAAGTGCATGCATATGTATACATTTGAAACTCGCAGCTTTAATTTGCATACGAAATCTGCACTCTATGCATCAACTGTTTACAATAGATATCAAAGCATCTACTTAAGCTTACATGCAAACTCAAAGAGGGTGATCATTCCTATAAACATTACTGCGATATTTGTGAGCTGGAACTGAATCAACATGCTTGGTTATACCATTGTGTTGAGCGTAGATCACTGAAAAAATATCAAGTTTTGGGGAAACCTTGAAGCTAAATTGCCAAATGTTAATTGATAATGGCAGATATTTCTTTTTTCCTCCTCCACACCCACGTTTATTCCATATATTATGGTTGTTTATTCTATATATTTTGGTTGAAAACCCGCCGAATGGACATGCTATGATCAATCTGGATTGCTCAGGAGGTAACTAGCATCCACAATGAAATTTCTAAGTTAACAGTGAACATCCTTCAGAATGCACAGAAAATCCATTTGCATAACAACGGCTGTAATGGCAAAATAAATGTACATCAAGTGGATCATCAACACCATCAAAACAAAGTAGAAAATTCATTCATGAAAACAATACTAAAAACCAACTGTTAATAGTTTTACCTCATTGACACTAGGTAATTTACTAAACAGTTCAATCAAAACACAAAGCCGAACAGAATCTAATCATATTACATCAAGCAAAGGAGATGGATGTTCGAAGGAACACTTTTGAGTAACACCACTAGGCTATCAGAAAAGGTAAGACTGTTAACATGAAAGTCTCATACGAGAAAGTTGCTGAGCCAGAGAAAGCAGTATCCTTCTCCTTGAATTTCTCCGTCAATCCCTACACAATAACCATAACAACACAGAACATATTAGCACCCACAATTGCTAAAAAATAAAGTATTGAGGGGGGGAAGGGGGGAAGTTATAGAAAAACCGGTAGTATAGAGTTCATGTACCTTAACAGTGAGGCAACACCTGAATCAAGTAGAAGAAATTAAAAGTAAAATCATTAGAAGATTGAGAAAAACATCTTACATTATCAAAATAAAATAAATAACACATCCATTTATGCAACAAATAGACTTACTCAATGAAATTATCGTATTCAATAGCCTTGTTCTTTCCACCAGTTTTATCAAACTTAGACACCAGCAAATCCAAAACCACGGGTGATACTGAAAATCCCAGGCTAAGTAGCGCCTCTCTCAATTCTGAGGTATCTATTTTGCCACTCCTATCCCTATCAAATCTCTCAAAAATTGCCTACAAGCACCAGATATAGATCAGTTATGAAGCAAAGGATAACACTTTCATCATATTGGTGAACCGGACATGTTATCTACTCCAGCTTACCCTCCAGTTTTGAAGACTGTAAAAAAGTGAAGTGAACTCCTTGGGACCTGTTTACAAGGATAGCAAATTAAACACTTGAATTTGGTGAAGAATATTTTGACAAATCCAGATACAACAACGACACAAAATAAGGAACCAGTTAAACCACTATTAAGGTGGATAACCATTATGCAACTGAGTAATGCACCCCCAATAAGACATCAGCAGCATCCATGATTTATCTTTTAAGTTTAAACATATAAAAAGAAACACGAGGCTGAGGCGGTGGCCACATGTTCAAGCAGTGTAGGAATGATAGTGAATGGGGGGATGAAGCTTCCCCCACTGATCCAATGAATCATAACATGGACAAGCCTGGTTCACTCTTGCTTTTATCCACAAATGGAAATTGACGCAGCAACAATGAGCTTGGTTTCTTGAGAAAGGATAATATGAAGGAAATGACACTATTTTTATTTTCTCAAAAGTATAAATATCATCTGTTTAAAGAACAATACGCAACCATTAAAGAAGAAATTTTTTAACTGCTAAAGGTAAGAGCAATTCCAATACGTTAGGGATAAATCTTTGCTCTTTGGTCCAGTCTATAATCTTCCATGAGGATAAATAAGCTAGTTCCTAACCCTCACTTCTTGGAACTTGGGGTCTCAAACTTGTTCCTCATCCCCCAATAAAAGGGAGGTCTTGTTTCATTATGACAAAAAGAATTCAAAAAGAAAATGGAGAACTACCAAAATCAACAGCCCACCTCACACCCTAGGAGTGTGCAAATGTGATGAAATATGCATTCTTGAGGTACATCCACTCTAACAAATGGATTATATTTTTGTTCCATTTTTTCTTCTCATGGAATGATGTCATTCCATTGTCGTGTGCTATACCAGTCGGGAATGTCATGAAATCCTAAAACATGAATGAAATCTTCTCACCATGCCCACCAAAATTTCAACTGCCCCTTTGTAAATCATAGTTAAAATAATTAATAATCATCTTGTTAAGGATAGGAAACTAATTATCCAATAACTTTTAGCAAGCTGGGTCCGAACTCCCAATCACTGTTAACCCCTGATCCTAGAAAACCAATATCGATAAATTTTCGAAAATGAACCCTAAACAAAGCAATAAAAATATTTGATTTTGTAGAAACATGGAACAAGTCATTTCACAAGTCAACAATGTATCCGAATCCCATAAATTCAATGACATAAGTTTACTGATACGCGTTAGAGATCAGCAAGATCTGGTCCATTCAACAAACCACTCCAAAATAACAAAAGCTATAAATTATTATCCACCAATATTTTTTTATTCCAAACAACCACTCCACCAATCCTCCACCATTTCCCATCTAATACAATCCCAGTCAACAACAAAACATATTAAGAAAACAAAACAATAAACATAAATCAAAGAAAACCAAGAAAACGACAAATCTATTTCTTTTTTTTTCAATTATCACATAAAAATAAACTCAAAAACAGAGTATTTTTAGTTCTGAATTAGGGAAGGAAATAATTACCAATTTTTCGGGCGTTGGAATTGGTGAAGAGATACATAAGAAGATGAACAGTCCTCAAACTGAAACTCTGATTATAAGACGAAAGTGCCCTTTGGAGCTCCTTATCATCAATGAATCCACTCCCATCTTGATCAGCAATTTGAAAGCAAGCTATAAGATTGGGATCAGTGCCGGGAGGAAAAGCGGAGGGGACTAGACTGGCAAAAGGGCTACTATAAGGAGCTGAAGGAGCGCCATAAGGCCCTGGAGGTGGCGCGCCGTAAGGACCAGCGGGTGGTGGTGCTGATGCGCCGTAGGGCTTATTATCTTTGGGTGGTTTTGTTGGGTCGGAGGAATACGGTGGGGCAGAAGGGGTGGCACCGGTGGAGTATGGGTTGCCTACAGGTGCGTACGGAGATTGACCTGGTGGTGGTGGTGCTCCGTATGGCTGAGCGGTCTGCGGGGGTGCTCCGTATGGCTGAGCGGTCTGCGGTGGCGCTCCGTAGGGTTGGGTGGAGGACGGTGGTGGTGCACCATAACCGTAACCGTAATTGTGAGGGTAGCCTGACATTTTCCTTTAGGATTTTTTTTTTTTTCTTTTTTGTTTTCCTCTTTTGGGTTTGGGTTTGGGTTTTATGAGAATTTCGAATTTTGGGACGGATCACGGATGTATGTATATATATATATATATATAGATGGGAGAAGGTGACTCTTTTGGGTTTATGATTGGAGCTTACTACGAAATTGCCACTGTAAATTCGGTGGCGCAGCAGCTGTCGGTTCATGATTTATGAATTCCACACATTTTTCTTCTTCTTTTTCTCTTTGTTTTAACATTCTTTTACGTCTAAATTAAAGTATGAACTAGTGTTTGGATGACATGAATTTAGTGATTTATTTTACAATTGTAAAATGAGTTGTTTATTTTGTTTAATTTTTTTATTAAAATTTTTAAAAACAAAAATAATGCTACAGTAATTATTTTTGCCACAGTGTTTTTTTATAAATAAAATTTTAAATTTTAATAATAAACAATTCTTTCTATTACAATTCCCACAAAATAAATTAATAAAATATTAATTCAAATTTAAATTTTAAACTTTTATTAATAAAAAATGTTCAATACAAATCCCAACAAAACAAAATCATTCATTCCAAACACTTCCAAAATATAATTTTCTCATAACAAATCCCAAAAAAAAAATTTCATGATAAAATCTAAAAATAACTTGTCCAAACGGAGCCTATTAAAGTTTTATTTACCTAAAAGGGAAAAAAAACAAAAACTTAAGTTGACTATCTTAAGCTTTGGTGAGATGCAGCACAAAACGTGTATAATTGATGCAACTAGCAATATCAAAATTGTACGCATTGACCTTTTGGTTCTAATATTTAAAGAAAATGTGGTTTTTTTCTTTAAGAAAAATGAATTGGGCAAGTGGGATTTATATTCATCATTTTTGGGAGAGATTATAACTTCAACAATATCTATTTTAAGAGTTATGAAATAGGTATGAATGAGATATTAATATTGGTTATGAGTTAGGCTCTCTTAGTTTAAGTTTCATATTTATTGTGTGAGTTTGATATAATCTTATTTGTGCGTTTGTGTTGTGAATTTGTTTTAATTTTAGGGTTATATTCAATTTACCCTCATGAAATGAACGATGGCTTTTAATCACTTTGCCCCCATAAAAGATTTTTATTAACATTTTGCACCGTTGACTATCAATTAAAGATGCTAATTGATAACATCATTAATTATTAATTTTAAACGACAATTTTATCCATCAATAAAAAATAAATTAAATTATATTTTTCCCTCTTATATTTAAACATTAATTTCAATTTATCTACTACATAATTATGTATTAATGCTTAAATATTATTAGTTTGAGGCATAAAATATTTGATCAATTTTTTTAACAAATTAAGATACTTGTTTATTTTTTTAATCTTTTTTTCTCTTCCTTTTATTTCATCTTCTTTTATATAAATAAATATGTCAAGTTTCTTGTAATTTATGATTTTTTTTTACTCATTTTAGCTTGTTGTGTCTTTATAATATGATTGTTTATCTTATTTGTATTATTGACAATTTAAAGCATTGATTTAATAGCTTAAATTTTTTTATTAGATTATTATATATATTAAATTAATCTAATCAATATAATAAAATTATATAATGACAAAATAAATAAATAAAATAATTATTTACTTATTAATTGTAAGGTGTATATTTATTATAAATATATATTTTTCTAATAGAGATATCTTTTAAACTTAATAAATTTAATAAAAATTTAGTCACTCTAAATTAAAAATCCATAGATATCAGAGTGGTAAAATAAAATGTTTCATTAATTTTTTATTAAAGAATTAAAAATTTTTGACAAAGTATGTATTAGTTTATTACATTCCAAAAAATTAAATAATTCATATGAGATTTTTATTGATTAAGTACATTAAAAATAGTTAACAAATTATAAAAAATAGTAAATCGTATCCAAAATCTAATTTTTTTAGTAAGATGATATATATTATTCTATTATTTAAAATAATAATAAAAAATTTAATTTGTTAAAGTATATATGAAGCAAAAAGAAAATAAAATGATGATAAGGTAGGACAAGATTTTGAGAATTAAATTTAAGGGTAAAATAGTCTAAAATATAAAAAGAAATAAAAAAATTAACTTTTTTATGGCAAAATTTAAAATTTTCATTTAAATATAGTAACAGAATATCCTTATCGATGCAAAGTGCTAATAAAAATCTTTGATGGGGCCAAAGTGATTAAAGATCATCTTTCATAGGATTAAATTGAAGATAACCCTTAATTTTATTGTGGATATGTGAAATGTTTAACTATTGTAATTGTCTTTGTGATTAGTAATTAGTAAATTTCTCAATAAATCATACAGAACCACGTTAAATTTAGTTTTCTCCTTTCCTGTTGTTATCCGTGTTGCTTGTTTTTTGATTCTCGAGTTTGTTTCGCTTTATTAAGTGGGGTTTATTTCCCAACGGCTTCTTTGTTTTGTTTTGTTTTTTTTTTTTTTTTGTATTAATGAGAAAAGGGTGCTGATGTACATTCATATGAATCTTCATTCTCCAGCTATGATCCAATGTGTACTCCTACTTCCTCCCACATGGCCACTTGTTTTAGGCGTTAAACAAAGAACGGTTGACACTTGACTTTTAGGCGTAAAAAAAAGAAGTCAACGTTCATCCTCCAAACTACATTCAAAAGACTTTTCGGGGATCGAACAAAAGCGTACATTTTTTTTTTTTTTTTTGCGTTTATCCAAATATACCTTCATAGCTTTAACCAATCATAGCGCTATTGAATTTGTCTAAAAGCAATAAATCTCCACATTTATTCATTAATGCTACTGTTACGTTGTTCATCAAAATCAAAATTATAGAGTGGACAAAAAGTTTTCCAAGTTCAACCATCCCAAAAAAACTATGGATGCATGCTACTTCCTTATTCTTTGCTTGCATGGAATGTCTTAATATATGGTCATGGTGGGAAGTGGGAAGGACATACATGCATGTTTTAAGTGGCGGAACTAAGAGCAGAATCAGTGCCGCAGCATCCCCTTTCTTCCTGAAAATGAGGGGAATAGTACTCCTATTTTCCAATTCCACTCCTCTCTTCGGATGGCGGGGGCGTCACTACAAAATTCTGAGGAAAATGACGACTACCCGAGGAAGAAGATTGATTTACTTAGAGAACGGTGAAAATGCAAACTATTTTATCTACACCTCGTCCATCAGCCTTTATTTCTCAAATCTCAACCCTGGCCAACTTGGAATTTAGACCATCTCCAATGCTGTGGTATTATACCGCAGCATTGGGGTCAAACAGTGTGATCCAACCCTGCGCCACTTTTACGCAAGAATTGGAGCGCAGCTACGCGCTGAGTCTAACGCACCACTATAGCTGCTGTATTTGTTTTTAAAGCATTTTTTTAATAATTTAAGTAAATTGCAATTTGGTCCTTTTTGTAATTTAGGTTTTTTTTCATTTTAAGTTAGTTTGATATTTTAGTTCATTTTAAAATTATAACTAATTAGTTATGAACAATTAATTATATTACTAAATTAAATAAAAACTATTATTAAAAAGTACTCATTAAATTAAAATTATTTTTAATTAACAATAATTAACCCTGCAACAAATTAATTACACTTAATTAATTGAAAAATATTATTAAAATAACTTAAATATAGAAAATAAAATATTAAAGACTGGATAAAAAAGTTGAACAGTTGTGCACTATATTACATTAGGTGAAAAAACAAACTTGCAAAGAAATCAAAAATCTAAAACATCAAACGAACAACATGATATAATTCATAATTTATTTAATAGTCTGGTAGATCAGGTTCAGATCCTTCGAGATTGGTGAAATAATTGCCAAATTCATAAATTCCAGAATATGAGGGAAGCTCTTGCTGAGATCTTTTTTCTAGTATTCGGCTTTGCTCAGATTTGACGTAGGCATATATTTTTGGATCGGTAATAGTGCTTAAATTCTTATCCAACATTCTATCCTCGTGTGTTTTTTGTTTGAATAATAAATTCCTTTCTTGGAAATTTAGTTGACGTTGCATTCTCAAATCATTTTTTCTCAACATATTTAAAATAGCTTGATGTCCCTCTTTCATAGCATTAGCGGACAATGAAGATTCTCCGTCAATTTTTCTTTTCAACTTAGCTTTCTTCACCCCAATTGGGCGTTCTGATGCAGAACCACCGAAAACATCATCCAAATGAATAGAAAATAACGATAACCCAGGAGATGTCGATATTGGAGAATCAGTAGAGGGATTGTTCGACTCTGATGTGACATCATTTATGTCTCGAATATGTATTGCCTTTCTTGATGGGATGACATCATCTTTAAACTTCTCAAAGTTTTTAACAATATCCCACACGTGATCAAATTTGAAGCCTTTTGTGTAGTTCTTGTTGTGCATCAACAACGTCTTTGCCCGGTGCATCTGCAATAAAATTAAACAATTAAAATTTACAATTTTTACAAAGATATAGGTATTATTTCAAAAAAAAATTAAAAATTATACACACAATATCTTTTTCAGAAGCTCCGCTAAGATGCATATTTTCAACTTGACGGATACACCCATTTAATTTTCGAATAGCCTCCTCGATCGTCTGAATGCGACATTGTGGAGATCTTTTAGTATGAGAGTCGAAGCATTCATTTTTTTGCTCGTTGTATGTGTCTTCCACACACGACCAAAATTAATCTGCAGACTGATATTTTCCAATAATTGGATCTTGCAATATTTCCATATACACTAGGCATAGGAGCACATCTTTATCATTATTGTAATTTGAAGCTCGAGGCATTTTTTTCGGATGAAAAAATTTATATTAAGTAGAATACAAGAATATAAAGTGTATATTAATTTGGCAAATGTCATTGTTTTTTAACGTGGTATATATAGGCGATGAAATTATGGAGAAAAATGCATTAATATTGAATAAGCAAATCAATTCAACTTGATATGACTAATCTATGCATGAATTGTCATATCAAGTTGGGAAAAAACCAAAAAAAAAATACTATATGACCCACTCTCCACTCTCACGTCTCATTCCATCTTTTTTCCCATATTTATGTATTACGTGTACTTTTTACCATATAATGATTTTAACGGTCAAATAATGCAATTGAAAATGCCAAAGAAGTTCAGATTTTGAGAAGAAAAACTATAAAGGAGAAACATTGACATGACTAATATATGCATGAATTGTCATATCAAGTTGGGAAAAAACCAAAAAAAATTAATTCCGGCTGACCACTCTCCACTCTCATGTCTCTTTCCATCTTTTTTCCCATATTTATGTATTACGTGTACTTTTTATCATATAATGATTTTAATAGTCAAATAATTGCTATAAATAACTCAATGAACTTAGAATTTATTCGGAAGTCATCAACACTATATTTTTTGAATATATGTATTTGTATTCTCTCTATTTAATCATCCATAACATCTCAAAAAAATGAACTTCAATTTGGAGGTCCATCAAATCGGGTGCCATATTCATCTTCCTCTTCCTCTTCTGACGACTTGGAAGATATGTCAATATTGAGTGATCTCGACGAAGAGGAAGCAATTGTATATCAGATGTTGCAGGACAAAGAAATGATCTTAAATAATTACAACATTCAACGAGGAGAACAGCGTGGACACGGTGGCTCAATTCCAGGTCATATCGTGATTCATCGTGATCATGAAGCTGCGGATCGTAATTTATTTGATGATTATTTTTCTGACAATTCACTCTACAATGAGCAGATGTTTCATCGACGATATCGCATGTCTAAGAATTTATTCTTACATATTGTTGATATAGTCAAATCTCATGATAACTATTTTATACAACAAAAAGATGCAGTGGATAGAGTTGGACTATCATCTTTGCAAATAATAATTGCAGCGTTTCGAATGTTGGAGTATGGCTTGCCAGCAGATGCTACTGATGAATATATTAAGATTGGAGAGTCAACTGCAATTGAAAGTTAGAAGAGATTTTGTCGTGCGATTGTAGAAATTTTTGCGGAGATATATCTACGAGCACCTAATGTTAATGACATCGCTAGGTTACTTCATATTGGTCAGCAACGTAGCTTTCTAGGAATGTTAGGCTGTCTGGATTGTATGTATTGGAAGTGGAAAAATTGTCCAACAGCATAGGCAGGCCAATATGTAGGTCGTAGTGGATCACCATCAATTATTCTTGAAGCTGTAGCATATTATGATTTATGGATATTGCATGCATATTTTGGTAGTGTGGTAGTTTCTATCTCAATATACCAAGTGTGCTAGTGTGGTAGTTTGTCATGGTGGGGTGGCGTTAATTGTCAAAAAAATTTTGATTGTGAAGAAAATAATTAATTGCACATAAAATGAGATTGAGATTGCATATTGATCTATTTAAAAAAAAAGTTGACATTAAAAATGATTTTTGTGACAATATATGATTATGGATGTGGTTTTGAGAAAGTGGTGGTTGCAATTTTGAGGTTGTTAGGTTGGAAAAATGGAATCATATATTTTTTTAATTTTTAAATTTATATGTGTTTTGAAAAAAAATCCCTAAAAAAGTCACTTTATCAGTATATTCCATTTGGTTTATCGGATAACCTCAATAATGAATAATGATGTACAATGACATATTTTAAAAGTATGCTTATCATATTCTTTATGCAATATTATCCTATTTTATTGTGCCTAATATTCAAAATGATACGTAGTTTTACTAAAATTATGGACTAAAAGCATAAATATGACTAAAATCAATTTACAATTAATAGACCCTAATCAAAAGATAGGTGAACTATACCATGTAATTTTAATTTAAAACAAGATAAGACATGATAATTTTGTCCAGAAGGTCCATCTAGGTCCATCTAACATTTTATGTAGTTTGCTCTTATTAAAAATTTGAAGGATGAATAGATTCAAATATAAGAAGATGAACTTATTCCAATCTACTCGATCCAATAAACCAATAAACAAATTAAGAAACAAGAGAATATAAATATGAACATATTAAGCTGAGTGGAGAATATAATCCGTGTGAATTGTGATGTGTATTTGTTTTATTCGATATCCAATCAAATCTTGTGTTGGTTTAGGATTTTTTTTCCAATTTACAACTCAAACTCATTTATCTATTTGTGTTTGAGATAATTTCACTCATATTTCAAATTTTGCTTCATCAAAATTTGAAATCTTAATGATGAGGTATGAAAACAGACACCTGATAGACGGCTAAGATTAAATGAAAATAGTTTCTTACCCTACAAGGAAAGGTTGGAGGTGACATCATCAAGGTATGACTTCCTCTATAAATATTGTTTTTGTACAATTAATGAGGGGATCCGTCTAGAACTATTAATTTAAGTTCTTGCTTATTTTCATCAAGACCTATTACCTACTTAGGCATCAGAGTGAATCTCCCCAGGACTACCTGGGGTTTTCACTAACGATTTATTTGTTGCAGATTAACTCATATAGAGACAGGCTCATTCGAAAACTGACTCATTTGGAGATAGGCTTATTCTGAGATCGACTCATATGTAGATGGGCACATTCAGAGATTGGCCCTAATGGAGATGGAACCTTTATTCAAAATCATAAAGTCAACCTGTTATTTATTCATGGTGAATGTGGGAGTTGGGCCCTTCTTGAGGTGAGGTCAAAGGCCTCTGTACAGTACTCTCAGTAAGGAAAAGTTTCACACTTCATCATTGGCGCCGTCTGTGGGAACTGATACGAAAAGTCAATGACCACTACCAATTATACAATTGCAGCCAAGTAAGTCTTAAAAATTGCATTGAATCATTGAAGCCAATTATTGATTACGTTTGAGGTATAAATTGTGCTTGAGCAAATTTAAATTTCTAAATTGCAATTGTTGAATGCTACTTGCTGTGGGTTCGAGCCAAGACTGAACCCAGGAAGGTTATTCCGTTTAGTTCGTAACTCCAGTAGACTGGAATTCCATAACATAAATAATTAGCCCTACTGGAGTTCGTAAATACTCCAGTTGACTGGAATTCCGTAACATAAATAATTAGCCCTACTGGAGTTCGTAACTCCAGTAGACTGGAATTCCGTAACATAAATTATTAGCCCTACTGGAGTTCGTAACTCCAGTTGATTGGAATTCCATAACATAAATAATTAACCCTACTGGAGTTCGTAACCCCAGTAGACTGCAATTCCATAACATAAATTATTAGCCCTAATGTAGTTCGTAACTCCAGTTGACTGGAATTCCATAACATAAATAATTAGCCCTACTGGAGTTCGTAACTCCAGTAGACTGGAATTCCATAACATAAATAATTAGCCCTACTGGAGTTCGTAACTCCAGTAGACTGGAATTCCATAACATAAATAATTAGCCCTACTGGAGATAATTAGCCCTACTGGAGTTCGTAACTCTAGTTGACTGAAATTCCATAACATAAATAATTAGCCCTACTGGAGTTCGTAACTCCAGTAGATTGAAATTTCATAACATAAATAATTAGGCCTACTGGAGTTCGTAACTCCAGTAGACAGGAATTCCATAATATAAATTATTAGCCCTACTGGAGTTCATAACTCCAATAGACTGGAATTCCATAGTTGACTGGAATTCCGTAACATAAATAATTAGCCCTACTGGAGTTCGTAACTCCAGTAGACTGGAATTCCATAACATAAATTATTAGCCCTACTGGAGTTTGTAACTCCAGTTGACTGGAATTCCATAACATAAATTATTAGCCCTACTGGAGTTCGTAACTCCAGTAGACTGGAATTTCATAACATAAATTATTAGCCCTACTGGAGTTCGTAACTCCAGTAGACTGGAATTCCATAACATAAATTATTAGCCCTACTGGAGTTCGTAACTCCAGTTGATTGGAATTCCATAACATAAATAATTAGCTCTACTGGAGTTCGTAACTCCAGTTGATTGGAATTTCATAACATAAATAATTAACCCTACTGTAGTTCGTAACTCCAGTAGACTGGAATTCCATAACATAAATAATTAGCCCTACTGGAGTTCGTAACTCCAGTAGACTGGAATTCCATAGTTGACTGGAATTCTGTAACATAAATAATTAGCCCTACTGGAGTTCGTAACTCCAGTAGACTGGAATTCCATAACATAAATAATTAGCCCTACTGGAGATAATTAGCCCTACTGGAGTTCATAACTCCAGTTGACTGAAATTCCATTACATAAATAATTAGCCCTACTGGAGTTCGTAACTCCAGTAGACTGGAATTCCATAGTTGACTAGAATTCTGTAACATAAATAATTAGCCTTACTGGAGTTCGTAACTCCAGTAGACTGGAATTCTATAACATAAATAATTAGCCCTACTGGAGTTCGTAATTCCAGTAGACTGGAATTCCATAACATAAATAATTAGCCCTACTGGAGATAGTAACTCCAGTAGACTGGAATTCCATCATTTATTAAATATATATAAGGAGCTCAGATTCCCCATCTGGAGGTTGTAGAGATCTACCTCATACCCTACAAATATGTGTACTACTCAAAACTCCACACCTGGAGTTAGTAGACTTCAAGTTCTATTAAGAAGATATAGAATGCTCAAAAATCCATATATGGAGTTTAAAGAACTCCAACACTTATTGAACATATTTGAGTTTCATAACTCTATACCTGGGGCTTATAGAACTCCAGTTCATGCTACAAATATAAGAAAGCAATTAATCATTTTTTATTATTAAATTCTTCTTAGATATAGCCTAAAAGGTACAAGTCAAGACCTAGAAAAATAACTAGGCAAAAATGAGGAAGACCTGATTCAGGCACGCTCAAGGATATCATCTCAAGAATGAGGAGGACCTGAGAAATTCAGGCACGTTCAAGGATATTATCTCAAGAATGAGGAAGACCTGAGAAATTCAGGCATGCTCTTAAAAATGAGGAAGACCTGATTCAGGCATGGTCAAGGGTATCATCTAAAAAACGGGGAAGACTTGAGAAATTCAGGCAGATATCATCTCAAGAATGAGGAAGACCTGAGAAATTCAGGCATGCTCAAGGATATCATCTCAAAAATGAGGAAGACCTGAGAAATTCAGGCATCCTCTCAAAAATAAGGAAGACCTGAGAAATTTAGGCACGCTCAAGGATATCATCTCAAAAACGAGAAAGACCTGAGAAATTCAAGCATGCTCAAAGATATCATCTCAAAAATGAGGAAGACCTGATGCAGGCATGCTCAAGGATATCATCTCAAAAATGAGGAAGACCTGAGAAATTCAGGCACGCTCAAGGATATCATCTAAAAAATGAGGAAAGCCTGAGAAATTCAGGCAGGCTCAAAGTTTCTATCTTATAAATGGTAAGACCTGAGAGAATCTAATCAGGCAATCTATTGGCTATTGTCAGAGTTTCCCTCTTCAGAAGAGTTGTTATCATGTATCATGTCTACTACGGTATGATTATCTTGAGAAGTGACCTCAGTGAGGCCAATTACCGAGAGGAAAGATCCTTGTGAGCTTTCTATGGAGTGCTCTACAGAGGGTTCAATTTGAGCTAAGGTATGAGTTGCACTTATTGAACCAATAAAAGACCTTGATGGCATTAAAGATTTGATTATTTGACTATAAGGCCTTAACCTATCTCTAGCCTCAGCTTGGGCATTCTCAGAAGAGTCAAAAGTATCACTATTCTTATAAACATGATCTAGCTCGATTGAAGAAGATGAATGAATTGGAGAAGACATACTTACTTGGTAATATATCAAGGAAACTAGCCGATGTGATTCTGGAAGTTGGGCGATCTGAGAGGAGAATAGACGACAGGATAAGACCCAACTGGGGCAAAGGTAGATCTGCTACAGGATAAGACCCAACTAGGGCACAAGTAGATCTACTACTAAGAAAGACCCAACTGGGCAAAAATAGATCTACTACATAGAAAGATCCAACTGAAGCAAGACTAAGTTCTTTGCAGAGAGTGCGTGAAGTAGGGCCTCTAGAGCCCGTAGAAATGAGACACTTGGCACTTCCTATAAAAATAAATAATTATAACAACCTATAATAAAAGATAAATACTCAATAAATGGGAACATGATAACAATATACGCTCTTTTAAATCCGGCCACACCTTAGATCGGGTCGAATAAGAATTCAAACCGATCTGGGGGACTATTGATGAGGTATGAAAACAGACACCTGATAGACGGCTAGGATTAAATGGAAATAGTTTCTTACCCTACAAGGAAAGGTTGGAGGTGACATCATCAAGGTATGACTTCCTCTATAAATATTGCTTGTGTACAATTAATGAGGGGATCCCTCTAGAACTATTAAGTTAAGCGCTTGCTTATTTTCATCAAGACCTATTACTGACTTAGGCATCGGAGTGAATCTCTCCAGGACTACCTGGGGTTTTCACTAACGATTTATTTGTTGCAGATTGACTCCTATAGAGACAGGCTCATTCGGAAATTGACTCATTTGGAGATAGGCTTATTCTGAGATCGACTCATATATAGATGGGCACATTCAGAGATTGGCCCTAATGGAGATGGAACCTTTATTCAAAATCATAAAGTCAACCCGTTATTTATTCATGTTGAATGTGGGAGTTGGGCCCTTCTTGAGGTGAGGTCAAAGGCCTCTGTACAGTACTCTCAGTGAGGACAATTTTCACACTTCATCACTTAAACACTCCGATTCTAAAATGATATGTGGGCAGTAATATTTTTAGAGATTTAGATTAGTTTCTCTTGTCAACTAAATTCACAATTTTCTCCTAATTGAAGAATTACAAAAGGAATAATAATAATTTTTGGAAAATGTAAGGATTGTTTTTTAAATTCGCTCCATTTATTAAACTATCCAAACCTTAACGTTTATTTTGGAATTTGAGATTAAGAAAGGTAAATATAATTAAGCTCTTTTTTTTAAAAAAAAAGAAAAAGAAAGTGATGAAGCGATATGATTTGCTAGAAGAAGACCACTCAAAACGGGTCACGACCGCAGCTGATCGAAGCCCAATCACTTTCCTGAAAACCATTTTTGGAACTGAAGCTCTAACGCACACAAGCAGGGTAGTGCACGTTAACGTATATCACCGTACTGGCGCACGTTAGCAAGTATCAATGCGATCATCAAGCTGTTCATACGCCCCTTCTTCTCTCTTCTTCTTTCTCTCTCTAAGACCACTCTTCCTTCCCTTATCTTTCTCTATCTCTTCATGTAGGGTTAGGGTCCTCGCTCCTCGACGACGTCGTACTGAACCTCCTCCTCTCCTTCTTCTACTATTAATTTTATTAATAATAATAATAATATCATATTCTTTCTCCACCCACAAACTTTTGTATTTATACTGTTTTGCCCCAATGTTCTTCATAGGCAGCCTAGGGCTTGGACCGTTGTTTTTACAGCTGAATGAATAACTCATGGATTCCAACCGGCGGTTTTCCTACTCCAATCTTTTCAATCTTGAGGTATGTCACTTGGGTTTTTCGTCTTCTTAAATGGGTTCTCTTTACTTTCTGGAATTAATCATAGTATTATCTTATTTTGGTTCAAAATTTCACTGGAAAATTTAGTGGTTTTGGTGAACTTCTGTTATTGGTGGTTAATTAAGCTGAGTTTGTTTTTGAAGTAATGTGATTTCAATTAGGTTGAATTTTGCTAATTCTTGCTGCTCTTGTATGGGTTATTATGTTTTTTTTTTCTTGATTTTGCTTGTGTTATTTTTTGGGACTATTTTGTAGCCATTGATGAGCTTTAAACTGCCTCAACCAGAGGATGCTTTTGATTATTATGGGAATGGTAGCAGTCAGGATGAAAGCAGAGGTAGCCAAGGTACGTTCTTTATTGGTTTAATAACAACTTAGGTTTCTCTTTTTAAATCTTTTTTTTAAAACCATATTTGATGATTTTTGTCAATTTCATTATTCTAATAATAGTTTTTATAAATCTGATAGAATTATTAGGTGACACTAATGACTAAACAGACATGTTGTACAAATGATCTCATTACTCATTCTAGTTGTTTCTGTCAACTTATCTATTTGGTTTGTTGTTCTTTATGTTGAACCTGAATAGGAGTAGCAGTAGGGGAGCATAGTAATGGAGTAATGTCACGAAGGGAGTTGAATAAGAAAAGGCGGTTTGGATACAGTAGCGACGACGAGGAGGAGGACGGAAATTATAGTACTCGTATTTCGGAGGAACATTATCGAGCTATGCTTGGAGAACACATTCAAAAGTACAAAAGGAGGCTAAAGAATTCTTCTCCTAGTCCTGCATCAATACGAACTGGGATGCCGGTTGTGAAAAGTAGCTTAGGATTGAAAGATCAGAAATTGGCGAATGACCAACTAGGAGGATTGCACAGACTTGATTCTACTTCTGATTTTCTCAATGCCAATCATTCTCTAAAGTCAGGGAATTTTCATAGATCAGATTTTACACCAAAATATGGTGCAGACAGGTTTTCTTTCTTTCTTGCGATTCTTTAAATAAGTGAATGGTTTTGAAATATGATATTTTTCCCTCTAAATTACATTGTTAATCTTTAACATGCATACCCTTTCCCATTATGGTCGCTCAAAGATAATTTTTAATGTAATTAACATTCCAAATCATGTAAATTTCATGCACTTGGTAGCCAGACCAATGTTTCGGAATGGAGAGATCAAACGTGTAACTGAAGTGGATTTACCTTTTTCGTATTTTCTTCAAAGATTGATAGACGGCCTAATAACCAGACACTGTCTGTTGAAAACCTTAGTCTAAACTGCAGGAAATTGCAGCAGTTCGGCGCACTGTTGATTTTGTTTTACCTGGAGTTATTTAGAGACCAAGTCGCATGAATGTGGATTTTGTCTGTTATTACTTACCTGCTCTTTTTTCTGTTTGGGCTAAATTGGAACAATTAAAGATGTTAAGGTATTTTTGTATCTAAATTGTAATGGGGACTTATAAAATTTTGCAGATTAATTTCTGAGCCTGGCTATTTGGATATTGGAGATGGCATCTCATATAGGATCCCTCTCCCTTATGAAAAGCTGGCAGCATCATTGAACCTGCCAAGTATGTCAGATATCCGTGTTGAGGAATATTACCTCAGGGGAACACTTGATTTGGGATCTTTGGCAGCAATGATGGCTGCTGAGAATCGACTTGGGTCTAGAAGCGAAGTAGGGATGGGTGATCCAAAGCCCCAGTACGAATCTCTCCAAGCCAGATTGCGGGCCCAGCCAGCCAATAGTGAAGCACAGACCTTCAGCTTGAAGGTTACTGATGCTGCATTGGATGCATCCTCCATTCCTGAAGGGTCAGCTGGAAGAATACGGCGCACAATCTTGTCAGAGGGTAATATTTTACAGGTTTATTATGTGAAAGTACTGGAGAAAGGAGACACTTATGAGGTAAATATAACACATGAACATAATGAATTATCTATTTTCTTTTCTTTGGTTGGAGAGTTCTCTTTTTCAGGTTGGGGGTTGTGGAGGGAAGAGTAGGGGGAGGTATTTGTCCACTGTGTTTGGCTATATGTTTTGGGCCCGTGTTTCTTATATTGTTAGTATATTGCATTGCAGATTATTGAACGTAGTCTACCAAAAAGGCCAAAGGTGATGAAGGACCCTTCTGTGATTGAGAAGGAGGAAAAGGAGAAGATTGGAAAATACTGGGTGAATATTGTAAGGAAAGACATTCCAAGGCATCATAGAAATTTTGGTAACTTCCATAAGAAGCAATTAGCCGATGCTAAGAGGTTCTCTGAAGTCTGTCAAAGAGAGGTAATCCACTAAAGCTTTGTCAGCTTCAGTGTTTGGTAATTTGTGCTGAGTTTCTGGTACAATTGATTGGCATTATATGATGGATTTATTTTGCACTTTCATGCGCACCTATATTCTTCTTGGCTGAGTTTCGCTGCTGAACTCTTTTTCCAGGTAAAAATGAAGGTTAGCAGATCACTTAAGTTGATGAGGGGTGCAGGACTCCGCACAAGGAAATTGGCCAGAGACATGCTTGTATTCTGGAAGAGAGTTGATAAGGAGATGGTATATTTTTTTCTGTTTTGTTTTTTAAGACTTTCGTTTCAAATTAGTTTAAGCATTTTGAATTTTATTTGAATGGGTGGGGAAATAAGAAGGGGTGGGGGGGGGGGACCGGAAATGACCTTCAAAGTCTGTGATTGCTGGACAGTCTTTGTGGTCATACCTTTTTACTGCACTTGGCTCCATGCTGCAATCACTTAGTGTTCTAAGATGACATGGTGTCTTAATCATTGTTCAGAAGATTGAATAGAATGTTAGAAGAGACAATATTTATATAAGTTCTTATTTATGGCACTTCCAAGGACTGATCTTGCTGGATATTGTACTGACTAGTTTTTCTGAACCATATAGCCGACCCCACATAGTGGGATAAAGGCTTAGTTGTTGTTTTAGTTTTCTGAACCATATCCCCTTCGTGCAGGCCGAAGTTAGGAAAAGAGAGGAAAAAGAAGCTGCAGAGGCTCTGAAGCGTGAACAGGAACAACGTGAAGCTAAGAGGCAACAGCAGCGGCTCAATTTTCTGATTTCACAAACTGAATTATATAGTCACTTCATGCAAAACAAATCAGCTTCACAACCGACTGATGACTTGGCTACTGGAGAACAAGCTCCGAATGATCAGGAAACCTTTTTTCCTTCAGAAGCTAACCTTGATGAAGAAGAGGATCTGGAAGATGCTGAACTAAGAAAAGAGGCTTTGAAAGCTGCTCATGATGCAGTTTCAAAGCAGAAAATGATGACAAGTGCATTTGACAATGAATGTTTGAAGCTGCGGCTGGCTGCTGATTTTGAAGCCCCTAATCAAGATGGATCAGATGCAGTGTCTTCAAACATAGATTTGTTGCATCCGTAAGTTTATTGTTTGTTCTATAATATATGTCTTGCATTCCTATGGGCCAAGTAAAAGCCAAATGTCAAGCTGTTTCACAGGATATTATTTGAATTTATTTGAGTTCTGAGACCCTCTTTCATTGTTTCCGTAGTTCAACAATGCCTGTAGCATCAACTGTGAATACACCAGAGCTATTCAAAGGTTCACTGAAAGAATATCAGCTCAAAGGTCTACAGTGGCTTGTAAATTGTTATGAGCAGGTAGAAGAAAACCATCACAAATTTGATATTATTTCTTGAATCTTTATAGTTGTGATGTTAGATGTTTAACTTGTCTCTCATAGGGTTTAAATGGTATTCTTGCTGATGAGATGGGCCTTGGGAAAACAATTCAAGCCATGGCTTTCTTGGCTCATTTGGCCGAAGTAAGTGACCTACCTTGCTTCATCCGTTATTTATTAAGCTCCACTTTTAACTCGAATAATTCATGCTCTGCAGGAAAAGAATATATGGGGACCTTTTCTGGTTGTTGCTCCAGCTTCTGTCTTGAATAATTGGGCTGATGAAATTGGTCGTTTCTGCCCTGATCTGAAGACTCTTCCATATTGGGGTGGGCTTCAGGAACGAATGGTACTTAGGAAGAACATCAATCCTAAGCGTCTTTATCGACGGTAATATTTTATTGCCACTGATTATTTAGATTGCTTTCCATTCTCTTTCTGAAATAGGAAAACTGTTGTGTGTTGCCTTTGTGCATATGCATGTAGCTTGTGCCCTTTCTATGTATTGTGGGCTTTCACTTGGACTGCTCTTTTTCTTTTTGGTGTTTTTGTATTTCTGTGACGAAGGTTGTTTGGGGGCAAGCGTTTTTTAAAAGGGCTGCTATCAGATTGTGCCACGTCAAACTAACATGATGAGGCCTGGTTTGATTGCATTTTTTACTCAATCTCGTTTCAATCCCTTATTAGGTTCAACTTGACACTCTGTTCCCTAAGCTCGAGAATACTTAGAGAGCTTATTTGATCTTTTCCCCTTTGTTTTTCTAATTTAAATTTTTAGCTTATATTAGAGGACACATTCTTTCAATGTTTTGGTTTCGCTATTCAAGTTTTGTTTTTGAATTTACAATATCTCATAACAGTGGATATCTGACATATATCTCCTTCACATGTACTTGGGGTGTTTATATTATATACTTAAGGAAAGGTATTCAAACTACCTTGTGAGATCTTTAGATGAATACTTCATCCTTAAGATTCAAAACCTCAAAAAATTGAAACTATAAAACTAGATGTGAATTTACTACATAGGACATGAATTGAGCCCATGACTGAATCTTTGTATATAACTTGATTGGAAGTTATAGGAAGAACTAGGAGCCAATTTTTCCACCAAAATTTCTAATAACATGAGCACCTTATTTACGGATTGATACTTTTTAGAGTAAAAGTATGATGTCCAAAATCTAGGGGATTATCCTATTATCTCTACCCCAGCACTGTTTCTACTACTGCTTGCTCAGAAAGTTTAAATACCAAAAGCAGTTTTGGCACCTATAACTAATTTGGCATTGCAAATAGAGTAATATTAGGTAGAACGATTTTCTTTTTTCATGCGAGATTGCAACTTCATTCACATGGAGTCCTGTTATTACTCAACAAGTGAGCATTTCTTGTGGACAGACGAATGAATGACTGATGAGAAGGCTACACATAAGTGGAGTTACAATCTCACATAGAAAAACTCGTACATTACTCTGGCGAATACCTTGACGGACTTATAGTGCTATAACATCTTGGGAAATTCCTTGTGTCTATTGGGTCTTTGTTTCTCACAGTCATCCTTTTTGCATGTTCTAAGTTAGATGATCAGAACAGTTCCCCCCCCTTTTGGAGTTTTCAAAGGCAACAGTAACTTGTGCTTGTTGTTTACATATGGTACCGGCAAATTATTAATTCTGTTTTCTACCTTATACTGACCAGATCTTTTTAGCTCTTATCAGGGATGCTGGATTTCATATTCTGATTACGAGCTACCAACTCCTTGTGTCTGATGAAAAGTACTTCCGACGTGTAAAATGGCAGTATATGGTGTTGGATGAGGCTCAGGCAATTAAAAGTTCTAACAGGTTTGAGCCCAACTCCCACACACACACATATGCTATGAGAAAAGAACATAGGTAGAGAAAGTTTTAAGGAAGTTTATAGTTGAGGAATCCACGACAAGTAACAACTGTTATAGAACATGTCGCTTTTATCATTGTTATAGTTTTGAATTTTCGTTGAAGTTTACTAAATAGGATTTGTGTCTTCTTTTACATGCCTATACTGATTACATGTTTTTCTCGAATAAAAGCATTTCCAGGCTTGGGATTGACCAAAAAGGAAAACATTTGGAGACATATTTGACCTCATCTAACCATGTTGTACTTGACTTGACAGTATACGGTGGAAGACACTGCTCAGTTTTAATTGTAGAAACCGCTTGCTTCTTACTGGTACTCCAATACAAAATAACATGGCTGAGCTGTGGGCTCTCCTACATTTTATCATGCCGACATTGTTTGATAGCCACGAACAGTTTAATGAGTGGTTTTCAAAAGGGTACGATTATTGCATTGTTAGTTTACTCTTAATATATTCAAGATTGATTCATGAGAATTATCCTAATTATTGTTTGCTATGTATGACCAGAATAGAGAACCATGCAGAACATGGTGGGACATTGAATGAGCATCAGTTAAATAGATTGGTGAGTGTTCTTCTAATGTTGGTGATATCAATCTTAGCATGATGAAATTATGTTTAATTTACACAGTTTTTATTCATTTCTCTTGTACAACTCTGTATATGACGAATATTGTCTCTCATATAGGTGCTCTATATCTTGTTATGTACATGAGTAGCACTCTCCATAGCATTTAAAGGAGTAATTTCAATACTCCATTGTGTGTTTCAAACTCGAGTAGAATTGAAAAAAAGAAGAAGGAATAAATGGAAGAGTTTTTGTTACAATTTAAAAATTGTAAGAATCATCCTGCAGTCAGGATAAGGAAAAGCAATCTATCGACTTATTGATCGGTTCTGCGTGTTAAAACATATTTTCAGAAATTTTTCCTCCATTAGTTGATACTCAAATTCTGCACTTCAGGATCTTAAATTAAATTTTGATGTCTTGTTATAGTCTTCAAGGTATTTCTGACATACTGTTTGCTTCTCATGTTGCAATTGATTTCAAAATGAAATTAGTCGTAGGAGCGCATTGAAGCTGACTGCTTGATGCCTTTTAGATGTAGAAGATTGACACAATGTTGTCAAATTATCTGTTGTTCACTTATCTGGAAAATTATGTTTTATCTGTGCCCATCATTGAATCTTTACCCTCTTCCTTTATCCAATAAAAAGTCTTTCTAAAAAGGACCTTTTGGGGTTTTGAAGGCACAGATATTTTTGGGCACGAGTTATTTGAACTTTACTAATTCTTGATTAGTCTTTGGTTTCCTATTGGGTCTCACACTTCCCAATTTAATTTTTTCTAGTCCATTTCTTTGTATACAGCATGCTATTTTGAAGCCTTTCATGCTACGACGGGTCAAGAAGGATGTGGTATCTGAACTGACTGGGAAAACTGAAATAACAGTGCACTGTAAATTGAGTTCTCGCCAGCAAGCATTTTATCAAGCTATAAAGAACAAGATATCGCTTGCCGAGTTGTTTGATGGAAACCGTGGGCATCTAAATGAGAAGAAAATTCTGAATCTGATGAACATCGTCATTCAGCTGAGAAAGGTTATCCTTTGTTTTTTACTTATGTGCTAATGGTCTATGGCTGGAATTTTCCTTTGAATTTGATGTAGCTTTTCTAAATTGTTTTCTTTTCATGGGTTTCCTTGTCTATGTAATGATAGGTCTGCAATCATCCAGAGCTGTTTGAGAGAAATGAGGGAAGTACATATTTTTATTTTGGAGAAATTCCAAATTCTCTTCTTCCTCCACCTTTTGGGGAGTTGGAGGATGTATACTATTCTGGTGGTTGGAATCCAATTACATACAAGGTAGTTATCTGATTGATAAAGTCAACCAGGATCTATTCTTGGTTCTCTCTCTCTTTTTGCTGTTTGCTGTTGATGTTCTGTTTTTTGAATCTCATATATGAATGATTGTATAGAGGTTTGTTCCTTCAAGGCTTTACCTATCTTCTAGATAATAAAAACAGAATTTGTAATTTACCATAAGGTAGAAATAGTTACTCAAACTAGCTGTAGATGGACTTGATTTCTTTATGTTCTATGATTTGAGACTGGTTTTAACATGCTTTTGCTATTGGGGAGAAAAGTATTTGGTTTACTGCATGATGTAGATTCTCTTGTAGATTGTAGATTGTAGATTGCAAACTACTTTGCTATTGCTGGCAATGGTTCTTTCCTAGATATCCTTCAACAATCCCTACTCCATTATCCCATTTGGCAGCCCACTTCCCCCCAGAGACACAATGGAAACATAAAAAATAGGATTAAAGAAAGAAAAAGAAATTCTTTTCAAGTTCGTAAAGAAGCCTCGCTTTCGCTAAATATGATTGTGTATTTGACAAATAACTCTGTATAAGATGTACTGTTTTCTCAAAATATGCTTTTATATCTGTGGGGTAAGTTTAGTAGATGTACATATTGGCATATTCGTTTGTATTTTTTTGGTACAAATGGGGATCTGGAATGAGTTAGGAAAGGGGGGAGCAATTGAACTCCTACCAGCCTAGCAAGTCTCTTACAGCTTTGCTAGTGGCTACTGTGTTTGCCCCAGGGGTTCATTATTGTGTATTTGACCATCTCTTTGATTTTAGGTTGCTATATTTCACCAACTTTTGAATTTTCATAACTTGCAATGACTTTGTTCATTAGGTACTTAAAAGTTTTGTTTTATCAAATCTCTCCAGATACCGAAGTTGGTCTACCAAGAACTCGTCCAGCAATCTAACTCACATTACTCAAGAAATGGTTTTGGGAAGGAATTATTTGAGAAACATTTTAACATATTCTCTCCTGAAAATATTTATAGATCTTTGCTTCAAGTTGATCAGAATCCCGATGGCCTTTGCATACAAAATGGAACTTTTGGATTTGTGAGTTTGGTTGATCTGTCACCTGCAGAATTGTCACTTTTGGCAACTAGTACCTTTATGGAAAAATTGTTGTTTTCAATAGTGAGATGGGATAGGCAATATCTGGATGAAATCTTAGACCTGCTTATGAAGACTGAAGATGATGATCCGGAGCTTAATCAAATTGGGAGAGAAAAAATAAGAGCGGTGACACGAATGCTGCTGCTGCCTCCCAAATCAGAAGCAACTCTGTTGAGAAGATGTGCAACAGGGCCCGAGGATGCTCCATTTGAGGCTTTGGTCATGCCTCATCAAGAAAGGCTTCTATCCAGTATCAATCTTTTATATTCAACATACTCTTATATCCCAAGAGCTAGAGCTCCTCCTGTAAGTGCTAAAGATTCATTAACTTTCAAATGACAATTAGTGCAACATTAATCCTAATATATTCTATGATTGTTTGCCTTGTGCCATGCCTTTGCTAGATAAGCGCCCATTGCGCTGATAGAGATTTTGCCTACAAAATGATTGAGCAACTACATCATCCATGGCTTAAAAGATTGTTAGTTGGGTTTTCGCGCACATCAGATTCTAATGGCCCTAGGAAGCCAAATTTTCCTAACCCTTTAATTCAAGAAATCGACTCTGAGCTACCTCTTTCACAACCTGCTTTACAGCTGACATACAACATCTTTGGTTCATGCCCTCCTATGCAACCCTTTGATCCTGCAAAGATGCTTACAGTAAGGCTATTTATTTGAATCAGTACCCTTCTTTTGTTTCTGGATTTATATACCCTCTTGAAAAATGAAGATACAAATTATCTGGTTTTCTTTGATATTTGAGCATGTATAATTCTTCTGTTAGGACTCTGGAAAGCTTCAGACGCTGGATATACTACTGAAACGCTTACGAGCTCAAAACCATCGCATACTTCTTTTCGCACAAATGACAAAAATGTTGAATATTCTTGAGGTAACTTAAACTCTATCAAAATTTATTTTCTCTTGACAATTTAATGCATCTGAAATTGTGGTGTTCGTGTAAAGTACTCGATTTTAGCACGGTTTGCATAACTTTGAAGCCCATTCTGTTACTTGGTGTTACTTCATAATTTTTTATATTGAGACTTTGAACCAAATATGGACATTGACTTCAGCGCCATGTTGTAGGTGTACTCATTTAATTGTTGTCAAATGGTTGGTATCATGCACTGAATTTGGGTTGGTTGGGTATCACTCATGGTAGCATGAATTATTTGTGCTTTTCATGTTACCTATGGTAGAAAAAATGTTCCTGCATGAAGGCAAACTCAGTCTCCATCCAAATTCCAAAGGTGTCATTTTGTTGTTGAAGTTTTAAAACTGTCTACTTTTCTAGTCAACAATCAGTATCCGAAAATTTATTTGAGTGTCATGTTTATTGGTGCTGTATATATGGTGACATGCTTAACATAGCATGAATGTGATTCTTGCTACACATGAATTCAACATAACTTCTGAAGCTCATTTTTGTATTGAAAAGTAGTCATGTGGTTGACAGATGTGGATACAATTATGTCTATCTAATTAGCTCAATTTTAAGTGTGGAAGTAAATCCTTACACAAAGATAAGGATTCTTTGTCGGTTGTATTAACCTGGAGCTGATTTTGAGTTTTTGAAAATAGTTATTTTTCCAAAGTCAGCATTAAATTAGGCACTCTCCTTTGTTTTTAGTGAGAAGAAGTAAGTGGCATGCTGAATGCTGAAGAGGATAAACGGTCATTCACCGAGTAATATTCAAGGAACTCAGCGTCATATGAACTATATATCATTCAGAACTTTGAAATTCTGTTTTGAAACAATTGCTGACCTCCTTGTATATTGGAAGATTACAAATTAATTCAAACAAGAATCTCTAACCCAAAAGGTTGTCTTCAATTGGGTTCTTGCTGCATACAAAGGATGCGATTTTTTAACAAAATTAATTTCTCAAATCCTCAAATTGATCTCTTGTAATAGTGGCAAAAGGTCTTAGATATCAAATATTCCAAATGTAAATTCGAGAAATATAGAACTAGGCCTATTCAGATGCTTGACTCACACCTTCTGGCTCTTGTGGGTGAGCTTACCTGTGGATCAGCTCAACTAATATTGTCCTTGGTCCAGTCAACTTTTTCCTTTTCAGTGCTTGCAACAAATCCATTTTGAATAGTAAATGTCCATGTTATCATGTTGATGAATAGGTCGATGCAGTTCAATAGCAACTCTGATTATTCTTTTACTTGAAGTTTTCATGTGGAATTAGTTGTACTTAACAGGTGAGATTAGACTTCTTTATACTTAGAGCTGACTTTCTCCAATTTTGCAGGACTATATGAACTATAGGAAGTACAAATATCTAAGGCTTGATGGCTCCTCCACCATAATGGATCGACGAGACATGGTCAGGGACTTCCAGCATCGGTATGTCTTAATATTTTCACCAGGTTTTTCTGAAGTCTTTTTTATTGTCAAAACCTTTGATGTGGACACACCCTTGCTATCCTGTTGTAGGAATGATATCTTTGTGTTTTTGCTGAGTACAAGAGCTGGTGGGCTGGGTATCAACTTGACTGCTGCGGATACTGTAATATTCTATGAAAGTGATTGGAATCCGACTTTGGATCTACAAGCTATGGATAGAGCTCATCGCTTGGGCCAGACTAAGGATGTAAATTTCCTATCTCATTTACCTATCCTTTTACTTTTTTTTTGTCCCATGGAAACATGTCAATCTTTAGACACCTTGAAAGCAGCAATTTATCTTGCTCTCTTTTGGAACCAATTCCAGTTTATATGAATTCGTAATACAAAGTACATTTTATGAAAAGGTTATACTTTTTCACTTGCTGAAACAATTTTTATACTAATGTTATGAGCTATCTTCTTTTGGACATTTACTTTAGGTGGTGATCTTAATCACTTACTTTTTGCTCCTGTATGAGCTTATTGGCTATCTGCTTTTTGGATGAAATGACATCAGCAGAATCTTCTGAAAATACAAACTGACTCTTTATGTAGGTTGTTTATCTGGGCTATATGATATTTAATGTTTGTTCGATGTCTTGGGTATCTTCTTTTTTTTTTAGATTTATGTTCCTCTTAATCTGTTTATAACTTCTTTATCAATTGATGTTGGAAATTTTCTATATTTTATTGAGCACATATAACTTTCAGTCTCAATGTCTTTCAGTAGACCATCTTGTTAAAGGTTTTGTACGATATAGGTTACGGTCTATCGGTTGATATGTAAAGAGACAGTCGAGGAGAAAATTTTGCTGAGAGCTAGTCAGAAAAGTACTGTACAGCAGCTTGTCATGACAGGCGGTCATGTGCAGGGTGACCTTTTGGCTCCAGAAGATGTTGTTTCCTTGCTGATTGATGATCCTCATTTGGAGCAGAAGATGAAAGAAATTCCAATGCAGGTTGATTGAATGTAGCTTTGCATTATTTACTTTTCTGATAATCACTCGATTTTGTTGATTTTCTTTCATGAGATTCTTTTTTATATTTAGTTAATGTCTATAATTTTTTTGTAATTATGGTGGTTTCCTCTTATCAGGCTAGAGAGAGACAGAAAAGGAAAGCTGGAACAAAGGGGATACGGATTGATGCAGAGGGTGATGCATCTTTGGAAGATTTTGCGGACCTTGACCCTCAGGGCAATGAGAATGATGTCACTCCTGATCCTGATAAAGCATTGTCCAATAATAAAAAGGTGAATCCAGGGTGCTATTTCCTCTTTATTGATTTTCTTTGCGAACTTTACTTTTTACGTTCTGTTATTTGTGATAGTTGTTTTTCAATATTAAGCCACCACAGAGAGGGTAAGTAGCATTTTTCTTTTAGATTTATGATGCACGCATAGAGTGGCGGGACGAGTAGGGTTTGAACACATACTAGACCCTGTGGTTTTAATGAACTTTGCATTGGGCCTTGGGCAGTGACCCATTTAGCCAAGAACTTCGTGCTATTGTTTAGGAAATGCTTCAGATTGCACATAGGATGATAATCTCTTAACTTTTGACAAACTTAAGCTAGCAATTTTCTCTAAAGGGTAACAATAGACTTGATTAATGCACATACTTTCTCGAGAATAGAGTAGACTTTGGATTTTGGATTTTGGATCAGGTAGAACCTGAGTTCTATATTAGTCTGTCATTCCCTAGAGACCAATGTCAATGTGAACTGATATGGACTGTAGGACACCAGTCTGGAGAAACTGCAAGTGGAGAACAAGAAGAAGAATATTATTTATGTCGGAAACAAGGAGAAATAAATGCATATGTAGTACAGATACCAAATGTGAAGAATGATGCTTGAATGGTCACCCAAGGCAGAAAGTGGGTTAGGCTTGTGGATAAAAGATGCTGTTGGGTAGTCTGATTGTAGCAAACAATACAAGCAATGAAGTGAACCTAAGGTTGGGGCTCATTAGCATCTGCCAATTAGTGAACCTTGTAATTCCCATGTTTCCAACGTAGATAAAGAGGGGAAGCTAAAGAACGGTTGCGCGTAAAAGCTCACGTGAAGAAGTCAACCAAATAAAATAGTACATTTCTGAATTGCTGCTTGGTTCCAAATTTTCAGTGTAAACCTAACTGGATGATCACCCTTTGGTGATGGTGAAGTACTTCCAGTTCCATAGAAGCTACACAGTCATTGATTGTAGGTTCAATATTGGGTGGCATTTGAAGTAATTTGACTTGTACTATTCCATATGCTAGAATCCAAGGTAGCTCTAACTGCATCCTAAAATACTTTGCAACTGTTTGATTCTCAAGTTTTTTCTTCATGCAGAGGAAAGTGACATCTGACAAGACCTCAAAATCAAGGTCTCTGAAAGGGTCCAAAAATGCTGACTCATTGTCTCCTAATTCAATGTCGACGGGCTACGAGTTTGACCATCCCCATCGAAACTCTGAGCAGCAGAGACCAAAAAGGCTGAAGAGGCCAACAAAGAGTGTAAATGAGAATCTTGAACCGGCATTTACCGCCACCTCCGGTGTGCTGCAAGAGGGGAATCAGAACCCGCCTGTGTCCGAGATAAATTCAGGTAGCATACAGATGGAAACATTTTAGTGGTTGTATTAAGGGACCGGCTCTCTTTCCCACCTAGAAAGCAATTTTTACGTCAGTGGTGACCAGAGAAAAGCTTGGGTACCTCTTAACTAGGAGCAGCTATAGCGGAACAAGATAAAGCTCCCAACAATGTGTAGTAGGGTTGTACAGATTATTTGGTAGGATTTTTGCTGCCAAATCTACGTTAGGGTATTATTATACACTGGAGATGTAGATGTATAGTAAGTAGTAGGGCGGCAGCTCATCTTTTATTTAGGTAGTAAAAAGCTTCTATAGATAACTGAATTTTGTAATCAGTCAACAGCATGCAATGAAAGACTAACATTTTGGGTTTTGGAAATATTTCCATTAAATATTTGAAAAGGTTCAAATTGAAGCCAAAGTATTTCAAGTTTGGCATCCATGATGAGACAATTGACTAGCATATGAACTAAGTGTTCATTTTGAAGATGTATACTTAGCCGGTCTTAGCAAGGTAAAAACCTCATAACTTAAACTTACTGTATAATCCATACTTGATTAGGTATTTTTATTAGTTCATTACATTCAGATGAATTTCCGTCAAATCGAGCATATGCTTCACCTACAACAATGAATTTTCGTTAATGTGTCTTTAAGTATCATGCCACTCATCATTTGTTGTAGGACTAGCAACTTGTTTGCCAAATAGCAAGGCATTCTAACTTTCTTTGTCTACATAATCGGCTTGGGATGATCAACAATCTTCATCCTCCAGCATCCAAAATTTTTCTTGCATGTCTACTATTTTAGGAGTATGTTCTGTTTTTTTTTTCGTCCCTATTATCAGGAAAACATTCCAATAATAATAATGATTCAGACGGTGATTCTGTGTAGATAAAAAATACGATGGCAAAATGTAATCCATACCACTATTATCAAAAACACATCCCAATAATAATTCAGGTGATTCTCTGTAGATAGAATAGATGGCAAAATGTTATCCATGTAACTGTCCCTATTATCAAAAACACATTCCAATAATAATTCAGCACTGATTCGATATAAATAGAATACGATGGCGAAATGTAATCCATGTAACCGGCCATATATATATTGGGATAAAGAGTTAGTTGTTGTTGTAGTAGTGCATTATGGAGCAGTTCATTTTAAACTCCAAATAAGTTGAAAAGGTGATGTCAAAAACTAAATAAGGTCACCTCAAAATCATTTCCAACTTTGAAGAAACAACTAAAACCAAAACTTATCCTAACCAAATAAGAATTATTTTAAAATACTGAATGGTGCATATATAGAGTTACCATGGCGCCCAAGACTTGAGACCATACATTTCACCATATTTCACAAGGAAAGAAGAAGATTCTGGGAGTCAAAATACACGAAGTATTTAAAAGCCAACAGAGTTTGGCAGAGCCAGGAGATTCAAGCTTCACAATATATTTTACTAAGGTAATCTACAGATTAAGTGCTTGAGCATGGTGCCGAATATGATCATCAATAAAGGTAGCAATGAAATAGTAGGAGTGATCATAACCAGGCTGCAATCGTAAGAGAAGTGGAACACTGGCCTTTCTGCAAGCCTCCTCAAATTTGTTTGGCAGCAGTTGATCATGTAAAAATTTGTCATCATCTCCCTGCAAAAGGTGGAGTAGCTAGTTAGGGAAGCAATGGTAATCTGTCTAGTTCTCACACACAAAAGGAGATCCAACAACAAAGAAATATCCGCATATCACTACAATTAGGTAGAATGCCTGACAATCAAAATATGAACAGATAACAATGCACCTCAATACAATTAGCGGAGATTGCAAATTTCAAGAAATAGATACTCTATACAAGCTAATGTAGCTTTACAAAACATAAATCTAAACTTCATGGTACAAACAGGGTCCACAATTCTCGCTCTGCTGGGAAGGATAAAACTCTGAAAGTTACCTTTGTGCAGTCATATATATTATTTTATTTTGATCGGCTGAACTGATTAAATGATTAAACTTACGCGGTATATTCTCGAAGATCACTCAAAGGTACTAAGTTTATGACGCAAAGCTTGATATCTCTATCCATATTCTATTTCCACATGCCAAGAATTCTTTGGCAATTTTTTATAAATTTCCAACTTGACAAAAACATCCTCTCCACAATATCACTGTCATCAACAGAGCATTCATTCAATGTCTATCGAGACATTAGGAAAAGCAAATCTCGTTGATGCTGAGGAGTAAAATATATCAACATGATTCAAAAAAACTTATCAGAAAAAGGGGTATGGTTTAGGTTCCTTGGCCCTCAAGTCCCCAGCCAACGAAAGGTTTAAAAATTGTTAGCTCTTTTTATACTATAAAGAAACATAAACCATTGGACAGAATACCCAATGAAGATCATCCTTTATGTCATCCTGATGGTAAGAGATGCAGCTTATAGAGTTAAAGAATGACAATAGTTCACACGTGGAGTTCTATAAGTATTCCTGCGTTCTTATAACAAGGTCAATATTCATAAAAAGAGATACAGCAGTAAGACTGTTTGAAGAAATAAATTGGACATCGCGACAGAAAGAAAAGGAAAAGAAGCCCATCAATCATCACTCTATGATTAAAAGTCTCAAGATTTCTGGGGTAATTAGGAAGATGATACGTAGAACTCCCATATATTGTGCAGAATTAATAAAATCATGCATTAAGCTTTACCTGATCAATTAGAATGGTGGCAGAAACATCAGTAAATTTTGATACAAGACAAGTGGCATCATATTCCTGCAAAATTAAAATAGCAAGAACATCTAAGTAGTGAACTTGAAGGCACTTCAACATGTCGTACTCATTATCCTGCCCAAAATCATACCTCCCAATCAGATTTACTTTCACCCAAATAGTTTGTGAAAGCTTTCTGGCCCCAGGGACAATTCATAGGATTGGCAATTGGTGCAAAAGCTGAAACAGACTGAAGGTATAATGTCAAACAAGGACATTCAAAGAAGGAAAAGAAGAAACAGAGAATTACAAAGTGTCTTTTGTGGTAAAAAAATCAACTAAAAGGAAGATAAAATCGCAAAGAATACCTTGTACTTCTCCAGGTTTTTCAGGTAGATAGTTAGTGCTCCATGACCACCCATAGAATGACCAAATATAGATGCCCGAGATGTATCCAGTTGAGGAAAGTTTTCGCTAAGGAGCAATGGGAGTTCCTTTACCACATAATCATACATTCGCCAACATTTCCACTTCTCTTGTTTGGCATTCAAATAAAACCCAGCACCTGTATCCAAAAATATTAACTGCAGTGGAAGCTATACAAAGCAAACTAAATGGAAAATAAATGCTCCAACATAAACCGAGGATTGTCACAAGGACAAACTCAAGAGATAACACAGATAAAGTTAATTTTTTTATCATGGCATAAACTTTAACAACAATTTCTTCTTTAGGTAACTAATAGGACCAGCAACAATTAAATCAATGAAAAGCATTATGAGCATATTGCAAATAGCAACTTCCTCCAAAGTACTATCTTATGATCAAGAAGATTGAACCAGCATCACATACCTACACCAAAATCCCAGCTGTCAGATTCCCCTTCCACATTCAGGCCTCCTGTAGTAAAAAAGATAGCAGGTGTGAGATAGCCGGCTTCCAGAATCATGACAATCTTAAGTATAATAACTTTCTGAATGCAATTTGTTCCTCCACTTATTTTCTTTTGAGCACTCAAGTGATGGCCAAAAGACAAAGCCCACAAGCGCGATGGTGGAATGTAGAGTCCGATTCACAGGACATTCCACTGACAGATGTATACAACTAATCTTAATCTGCAGGATTTAATGTTATGTACTCACTAAATATACACTTAAAAAAACTTCATTTAGCCAAAGTTTGAGTCACTAGTACAGTAGATATACACGTTAGAGAGTAAAAAATCCAAATAAGAACCATTAGAACAATGAACTTTTAAAAATTGAAACAGGAAAGGAAAGGAAGGCCAGAAGGGAGGAGGATGGGCCCAATCGGAGTTAAGGAGAGCCCACAAGAAGAAGAAAGGAAAGGAAGAATAATTGAAGAGTTTTCCAAACTGAAAAAATAAACAGAAGCTTGCAGATTTTTAATATTCTTTTTCACTTTTTCCTTTATGGATCCAAATTCTCCTAAGCACAATGGAATAAATAAAGATAATAGTTATAATTGAAAGAAAGGCCAAAGTTTGTGCTTCTAGAAAATCTTGGATTGAAAAAAAGACAAAGAGGAGTTTATTCTTTTAGAAAACTAAAATTTTCTGCATTTAGTTTAGTGACCTCCTTAGTTTTTTTCCCTTCCCTACAACTCCTAAAACTTGTTTTGAAACTTCTTCTTTAATACTCTCTCTCCTCTTTTTTCCTTTTACTATTTACATTACTAATTAAATAAACCCTATTTATATTGTTATGTCTGAGCAAATGCTTACATGCATCTAAAGAGTCAGCTCAGGGAGGGGAAGTAAGTTGATAGAAACATATCTTTGATAATTAAGAGTTTAGCTAACTGAGTATAAGCACTAAAACTAGTCTCAACTTATAAGTAGACTCACTCGGAGATGTATCTGGACCTATCAGTACAACACCTTCACTTGAGGCAACTCGTTGAGCACCTGATTTTAAAATGAAGTTCTCATCTGTGCATGTAAGACCAGAGAGCCAGTAAAGCACCTGAAGAAAGAAGTTCAAGAAGTATCTCAGTGTTTTAGTTATTGTTTTGAAATTTCAAACCACCGTTACAATAATTATTGGCCTAATCAAATAGATTGTATCTGAATGAAACTCCACACAAGCATGTTAGACATTCAGAATGGTAAAAAGTTTACTAAATTTTACAGAGTAAATCATTAGTTGGTTGATTTTTGTGAACAAAATCTGGTTATTTTCAAGCATTTGTTTGCATTGACAGTATACGTAAGTTGACTCCAATTTGAAGGACCATATAAAGCAGTGACTCTAGCAAAAATTTCAAAACCATATCAAACATCCCCTTTTTTTTTTTTTGCAAAGATTAAATGTTTTCCTTTGGATGCACAGCCATTATTTTCAACTACACAGATAAATTAAGCGAGGCCATATGAAAATGATAAACCAAATTGGCAGAAGCATTGCATGCAGATAATTGTAAAGTGAAAATCCCTTTAATAGACCATGAACTAAACATTTTCTCATAAGATAGCCACTAATACCCCTTGGTAGTGCAAAAATTTGTTTCGTGTCCAACCATTCGATATTTTAGCACGTCTATAATATGCATAGATCCACAGCATACGTGTGTAATATAAAAAATAATACTGCAGTCTGGCTGAATATTTGCTGCGAAAGAAACACCATAACACAGACTAAAGACCCCCAGAACAACAGAGATTATAACAATGCAGAAAACCCAAAAAAGATGTAAAAAAAAAACTAATTTTACTAGGAATCTGTGAATATCACACTCATAGAATGAATAAAAATTGAGTCTTTACAAGCACTACACAACATTAAATTAATGCTCGAATAAATATTGAGTCTTTACAAACATCGCAACATTAATTAATGCTTCAGTAAACCCTAATTGGGGAAAACTATTCAAAAGGAATTAGGAAAAGGGTCTATTCTGAAAAGGGATGGGGACTTACAGGGAATTTCTGAGAAGGGGAAGAGCTAGGTGGGAAGTAAATGGAGAAATTCATGGAACAGCCCAGTGTAGGGCTGAAGTGTTTATATCTCTTGTTGAATCCTCCAAACATCTTTGAGCTGCTGATTTCAGTTGGTTTTGAATCCATTGCTACGATTCACAACTTGAGAGAATATGGAAATGTGTTTGTTTCAGTTCACACACACTCACACAGTGACTTCTGTGAATATGTATGGGAAATCAGGGAAGAAGAGAGAGAGAGAGGGAGACTGGGGAAATGAGATATTGGTCTATTTACACTGAACCCCTTGTATTGATGATTAAGTATTAAACAGCCCTTTAAGTTTCTGAAGTCAACATTTTACGACACACACACACACACACATATATATATATATATATATTTAAATATATTCTATATTTTTTATTGTTTCTTTCAAAGTCTTTTTAAATCTTCCACTTTTTTCTTTTAATTTTAATTAAAGTTTCTATATAAGAGGATTTATAAATCTCCTACAAACAGGTTCAAATAATTTTAAAAATGTTTCTTCATTTTCTCATTGGTGCTAGTTTTAATTTATTTCTAATACATTCATTAGTATCTTGAAATAACCATTTCAACATTTTCATTAATTTATGTTATTCTCATTTTGCGATTTCTAATATGTTTATAATTATTATTTTTATTTGCATAGGGAACTTTTGACCTAATTACAAATTACTTTCTCAAAGCAAATTGTAAAATGTTTATTTCTTAGCAAATTATATTGTCTAATATTGTCAATCACATCATTTCATCCAAAAGTAAATAATTTCCAAGAGAAAGCTCTTTGACAATGATTTGAAAGATGGGATAAGAACAAGGACACTTCAATCACGGAAATCGGAATGTTCTAATTATTAATTGAATTAACACCAAATTAATTTGAGTGAGTTGTCTCCAACCATAATATGAGTACGTGTTTTTTATGGACTTTGTCAATTCTCCATTCCTGTTGAATATTGCATGCATGATATCTGCCTAATTTCAACACCATTGTCCCATAAATATATGGCCACTATTTTCCTGCAATACAATGCTACATTAATCATATTTCGCCATCTATACAAATGCTTTTATTTAATATGATTTATATCTTTTGAATATCAAAATTTTATGCCATTTATTTATTTCACACAATTCTCTACATTTTCTCATATATTTGATACCAAATACTTATAATAAACAAAGCAAGTTAGTAGGACAGAGTTACAAAAGTGAAAAAAATAATAAGATAATAAAGTTTTTATACTTTTTAGCTATTTGTTTCCTGCATGCATTAGTTTTCACAATGTATTAATAGTACAATTCAAGATGTCAATATTCATGCAATCCTGCAACAAGAAACTGAAAAATCAAGATACATTGTTTGCATGTTTTTCTCTCCCCATCATTGTATAAATGCCCACATGACAATCATTACTTCAAAATTCAAACTATGAAGTATCATGAAGTATAACTTCCAACATATTTTTGTTTTACCAAGTTACTCAACAGTGAAGGTGGAAAAATCCCCATATAAACTTGGAAATGACAAACTTTTTATGAAGAAGAAAAAAAAAAGAGCACTAATATTTGTTTGTATAGTCCTGTATTCTGGTCACCAACTCACCTCCATATTTAATGACCGTTGGGGAAGTTGGCAGTTTCTCAAACCTTTAATGCTTTGGCACCCTTCTCAATTCGATTATTTTCAATTCTTGCTTTATCTTTTTCACATTATATATCAGCACATTTCTTCTGATTTCTGACCAATCATCATAAAGAATTGCATGTATGATGTTTCCTTGATGGGTTTTTTTTTTTTATCATTAAACTTTTAGTTTTCAGAAATTTGGATCATCATTTTCTTGTTTGAACTTCTTATCTGCATGCTATTTTCATGTTACTTAGCCTACAACAACCATTTTGGCTCTACAAGATTAACAAATCTCTGATTGATTTCTTTCCTTTTTCTCTCCTTTTTGGAGTTTTGACTGAGCTTTGTGGGATTGGACAGGTGAAAGGTTAGAATTCTAATGTTGCTTTCTTTATTCTTAATTTATCTCTTTGGTAGATGAACAAACTCAGGCGGATGCTACAAAGCTAGCTAGCTTCACTTTCATACAATACAAATGTTTAATCATTTATATCACTTCGCCTGATTTCTAAGACATTTTACGCTTACATTACATGATTAACTTATTTTATCTTGTCCCTTTTATTTTGGTGCAGACTTAGAGTTAAGGACGTGAGAAAAGTAGGTTTGAAAAGCTGGGTAGGGGAGATCAAAATTAGTTCTGAATTAGGTGAAAGTTTTACTAAAGATTATGTTGTGCATTTGTCCTGGCTATTAAGGGAAGTTACTTTTGAAGAATTATACTTTTGCGGGATTGGAATGATCCACGGAATTCACATGAAGATTTGAGGTGTTTTACCATCTAAGAATATCGCATTTGGGAGAAATTTGAGCTTTTGGATTTGGATTCTCGTGTCAATCTGGATTCGAAGCAAGTTTTCTTTACTGGAGAAGAATTGTGTGAGGTGGGGTTTGGAGGTGCATTGCATAGTGCACATAAGCTCTGCATGATCCTGTTTGTAGCCTAAGACTTTCATCTTGTTTTTCAGAATAGTTTTGTTAATAGACTGTGCTGTAAAGAAGTCAAGAAAAGATGGTTGGAAGCATTGAAGTGGCAAATCATAAGGTGTATTTGACTGGGGGAGTACAGAATCATAATGGCTTTGAAGAGAAGCTTGATGAGATTAGAAGATTGTTAGGCAAGGCTGATGGCGATTCGTTAAGGATTGTCGGTGTTGGAGCAGGTGCATGGGGTAGTGTTTTTGCAGCTTTGCTTCAAGATAGCTATGGTAAATTCAGAGATAAAGTTCAGATCAGGATATGGAGAAGGCCAGGAAGGGCAGTAGACAGAGCCACAGCAAAACATTTGTTTGAGGTTATCAATTCAAGGGAAGATGTATTAAGGAGGTTGATCAGGAGATGTGCATATCTGAAGTATGTTGAAGCAAGATTAGGCGATCGTACACTTTATGCTGATGAAATTCTAAAAGATGGCTTCTGTTTGAACATGATTGACACACCACTTTGTCCATTGAAGGTTGTGACTAATTTGCAGGAAGCCGTTTGGGATGCCGATATTGTGGTGAATGGATTGCCTTCAACAGAAACACAGGAAGTGTTTGAAGAAATCAGCAAGTACTGGAAAGAAAGGATAACAATGCCAATCATTATTTCTTTGGCAAAGGGTATAGAGGCTGAACTAGATCCTGTACCTCGTATAATAACTCCCACACAGATGATAATTCGTGCAAGTAAGCAACTGCAACACATTTCTTTTTTATCGTATGTTTCGATCATTCCTCAATTGATTTCGTCTTTGTGAGTACTACTTGTTTCATACATTTGCGTTTCATTGAATTTTCTAAGGAATTACAGAGAATAATTCATGTTGAAGATAAGTGCATCATCATTAAAATATGCATACTGATCAGTCATACTTTTTATGAACAGTCAGTCCTGTTCTATATATGCATTAGAGAACTAAACTTTTTCAATTTTATCAAAGGGATTAATGTGAAACTTTTCCACTCTCTGGATTAAATTATGTTTGCCTCTAGCTGGAGTGCCAATAGAGAACATTCTTTATCTTGGTGGACCGAACATTGCTTCGGAGATATACAACAAGGAGTATGCTAATGCTCGGATTTGTGGAGCGGAAATATGGAGAGTACCCCTTGCAAAGTTCTTAAGGCAGCCTCATTTCATTGTGTGGGACAACAGTGACCTTGTCACGCATGAAGTAATGGGAGGCTTGAAGAATGTCTATGCTATAGGCGCTGGTAAGATTCCAGTTTCTACAGCAATTTGAATAAGGATATTTAAATACATTGAAATCAAACTGTTGATTAATCTTTTAGCTTTGAGAACCAGAAGATTATCAAAGTTTTCAGAGATAGATATTGCCCACTTTTGTCTTCCGTGGAATGCACATTGTCTTTGGGTTTGGAAAACAAAAAGAAAACATGTATCCAGGTCACAAGTCTTAGTTTGCAAAAAATCCTGCAGAATTGGAACCTCAAATTGTTGTTTCAACCGAAAATTTACTCATCAACTTAGCAACTTCTGTCTTCTGCTACATCATACATGTGCTGATTATCGCACTTTGTACTATATTCTTTATGCCTTCAACCGTTGGTGCAGCAATCGCACGCTTTTACAGAATACTCAACTATGTCCTTACGCTGTCGGAGGGCATAAAATAGGAGAAACAACACTTAATTTAGAAGTGTTTTTTCATCCTTTAGTTGGAAAAAGAAAAATACCCAATAAATGGCTTCAAAGCAACATTGTGATTTTATGGCCTCAAAGGTTTTTTTCTCCTTTAGTTGTAGAATACTGGTTAGTTAAAAGAAGAATTCTATTGTGATTTTATGGCCTCAAGGGTTTATATTTTCTCCTCAGGAATGATTGCGGCACTGACTAATGAAAGTGCTACCAGCAAGTCAGTATATTTTGCACATTGCACATCAGAAATGATATTCATCACTCATCTATTGGCTGAAGAACCAGAGAAGCTTGCAGGCCCCCTACTTGCTGACACTTACGTAACGCTGTTGAAAGGGCGTAATTCGTGGTATGGTCAAATGATAGCCAAGGGAGAATTGAGCCTGGATTTGGGGGATAGCATTAGTGGCAAAGGGACGATTCAGGTACATACTCTTTGTAATTTATATACTTTATTGTAATGAGAAACGGTTAGAACACGAGTCCTAACTAATAATGCATGATATGGTTAAAGTACTGATTCCCTATTGCTGTTCTTGTTCAACATCTTGAGCAGCTCGTAAACTATAGATGAACCTCCAACAATTTCTAACATTGAGTGAAAAAACCGGGAGACCGCATAATCAAGTCTTGCATTTGAAACATCTTTTCAGTTTATCTTATTTTTCATGACCTGTGAACTTCAGAACTTCTTACTAGCCTCATGAGGAGCATATTTCTCAAGCAATGAATGCCTTACAAACTTCCTTTGGAAATAGGAAGATCATTTGAGAAGTAATTGTGATATAGCAGATTCACATGATTTCTCTTATTGAATCCTTGAAGGCCAAGCACTTGTTCACTAATTGATATGAAATACCTGTCTCTTCATATTATTATCTTGATGATGGTATTGCAATATTCCAACAGTACTGTGATATCTAAAGATTCAGCTGCGAAAGAAATTGCTCTACAATTTTCTGCACTCGTTACACAAAAGAAAAAATTATAGTTGATTGAGCTGTTTGTTATTAATTTTCCAGGGAGTCTCTGCTGTGGGAGCATTTTATGAACTTCTAAGTCAATCTAGCCTAAATGTATTGCATCCAGAGGATAATAAGCCTGTCGCTCCGGTCGAGCTCTGCCCCATCTTGAAGATGCTGTATAAAATACTAATAACTAGGTAATTGTCTTGAAGAATTTACTCATTCAACTTTTATTTAAAGCTGTTTTAAGCCTCAAAAGTAAGCATAGTTTTTCAAGTTTCTGAATGTCTCCGACTACATTTTGGTATTTGCATATGATCCTTTAAGAAACGGCAAAACTCCTGTGAAACGGGTTCATACATGAGACGCGTTTCATATATGAAACAGGTAATTAATGGCCGTTGAAATTTTGATTATATTTTCCTGTCACTTTTATTGTGCGTTGAAATTAAGCCCGCTTCACATGAGACCCAACTGTTTAAGAAACAAAACATTGTTTATGATCACAGTTGTGTTTTTTTCTGATTATGCTGATTCTGTTACTACAGGGAACAAGGGGTACGGGCTATTCTTCAAGCATTAAGGGATGAAAATCTGAACGATCCTCGTGATCGCATAGAGATAGCACAAACTCATGCATTCTACAGGCCTTCACTTCTCAGTTCTCAGGCAAGCTTGAGTGGTTTCTTGACGAAATAAGGAGTGATCAAAGCATACAGATTGCCTAAGGTGGAGGTTTTTGAATTGTCATTGAACCCAATTCATTTATACTTAAAATTTGTACGACGAAACTTCGCAAGAACATGAGATGATTCGTTTGAAAACTTCTGTAAAGTAACTTATGTAGTTTCATCCTGAGCTAAAAATGGTATGGAACATGTCCACTTGAACTCTTTCCCCTGCAAAATGAAACACACTTCTGCAGCAATTTGATTAATTTCTCACTCAAATACTTATCCCTACTGCTCAAAATATCTTCAACAGAAAAACTATTTTTCGTTACATTTAAAATGGTGCAATTAAATTCAATTTTTTAATGGTAATTATTCACGTGTACATGGTTCGACGATGCTGCGTGCATACATTTGTTAAAAACATAGATGACATAGATAAAATGGCCAATGAATCTTGAAACACTTTTTGTAACACTCTTCAAATTTTGATATTGTTACACTAATATTATATCAAAAGTGTTAAAAGAATCTAAAGTCACGCAAACCAATTGGATAGTTTGAGTGTACACCAAAAGTATTACAGAAAATTCAAAATGAACTTCCAACTTATTTGATAATTTGAGTGGATGTGACGAAATTACATAATTTTCAACATATGTAACGAAACAAAATTTTTAAAAAATACAAAGGATGTTTTATTGCAAGTTTCCTTTAAGAATTTCATTGTGCCAACCATTAATGCAAAAGTTTATAAAAAATAATCATTATTTAGGGGAATTGGATAACAAAATACATGATCTCGCAAATTAACTGCAAACTGATGCTGTCTTTCTTAGTATTAGTATTACAATAAAGTATATTAGCCCAATCAAGAACAGATCTTTTTTTTTTCTTAAGCCAACAAAATGGGGTGGACTTTTTGGGTTAAAATGACTTCAGGCAAAAGGCCTCTGATTGTAACAATCCAAGTTGTTTCCAAAGCCCACTCCAAACATGTTGCAATATCTCTTAAAGAACCCAATACGATCGGCTACCTTGTCATTTGGACCCATGCCACACTCAAGCCCACCATTAATAATGTTGATGATGACACCATAACCTGGGACCCGCCCTGCTGACCTGTCAGCAGCGGATGGGGTCCACCTTCCAGTAATGACAGCGTGGCTAGAGGGTTTGTTCCCCTGCGGTGTCATCCAGAACCAAATTGCAGTCTTGAATGAAATAACAGCGTTGGTTGCCACTAAGTCTGGATTGTTTATAAGATCAACTCCGATTGCTTTGCCGGCTTTTCCATAGTTATAATTGCTGCCCCCAACAAAGACAAAGGAAAAATTATTGAGCTATACAAGTCATGTTGTTGTACCAAAACCTCATGAAAACAAGAGTAGAATTAATGAAGATTTTACTATATTATAGTCAGCTCGTCTCTTGTAAAGCAAGTTTATATATATTATCGCAAATTAATCGTAATTTTAATGAGTGATAAAAATAATAAAAAATTAAAATCACGATTCAAACCATATTAATTATCCCTTTTATATATGAATCAATCTCATTTTTTGTGTATTATAATTTATGGTTTCAAATCATGTAGTAACTTAAGAATATTTTTCAGAGTTTATTTGTCATTTATAATGTGGAAGACATGTATAGAGTAAATATCTTGAGGATAATATAAAAGATTTGAAAATTTAATGTATTTTGAATCTCTAAATTAAAACACAAGAATAAAGAAAAAGGTCTTTTGCAAAATTTTTATAGAACTTATGATAAGATTTTATGTAGTAAATCTATATCAAATTTATCTTTATATAACCTATACAAGTTTTAAAAGTTACTATCGGTGAATAAAAGTTAATAACTTTTTACAATAGTACGTGAGAGAGTAAAAATCATTGACGTGAATAAAAGTTAATACTTTTTATATGAAAAGTTGCGAGTTGCTGGTTGCAATTCACGTCAATGAAAGTTATAACTACTAATTTGAATGAAAGTTATAATTAGTAACGTGAATGAAAGTTACAACTCTTAATGTAAATAAAGAGTTAAACTTTTTCGCATAAATTTTGATAGATATTGAAAATCTGTGGACACCCTTTACTTCAATTACGACTACATTGACAAGTTTAAGATTTCCTAATTGTAGTTTGTGTTCTATACGAAGCAACATCATAAAGGAAGTTTTTCAATAACAACATTGTCGAAGCTTACTCAATCGAATATGGATATGTTACTCTCCATCTTTATTAGGAATGTTGGCAACAATTTTTTTCTTTTCTTTTCGCTGATCAAAAGTGGAACATGCAGTGTTGAGTGGATTTTAATTAATTTCCATTTCTAGCTCAGAATAGGTAAGAAGAGTAGCAGTGTGTATACTTACTGAGTGAGTTGAATGGGACCTCTGCCGTAGTATTGCTTACCAGCAGGGCAAGGCCAGTCGGGAGAAGTGCAAAAATTTCCTGAAGGATTCCTTTCTCTTATGAAGCAATACCCCCATGCATATGGACCATCTGGTGCACTAGCCCATCCACCTGCATGCGCACAACAACGTATTAGTTTTAACAAACTTACTAAAGGTGTTTTAATTCATCCATAATTAATCATCGATCATGACCTGTAGTCTCATGTGAAGTCTGGCCGAAAAATGCAGCAATTTCTCTTTTGCGAGTATTAACATCACCAGTTGTTCCAAAACCGCTGAAAGATCGTGCAGCAGTGATAAAAGCATTGTAAGTGTAGAACCCATTGCTGGGGCATCTTGGATCTTTACTATACTTGAGCATTTGATTGAATTGAGCTTCACTAATAATGGAGCCAACCCCACTTTGCCCCGCGGCTAAGGTGAACAAAAATGGAGTAATTAGAATTAACAGAACACGAATCAAATTCGTCATTTTTGTATGTTTCTTTCCTTCTCAATGTAATGGTTGTACGTTTTTGGATGAAGATGGAGTAAATCATGAGCAGTTGATCTACATATATATTGGTTTAATATGAGTTTTGAGAATTTCTACTGATTATACCAATTCAACGATGGCAGCTGACTTTGAGTTCTTTAGCTAGATTGGTGGATGGATACATTTGACTTCCATGATTTTTTATAGCCAAAAATCACTGCTTGCACTTGTTCTTGACAACGATTGCTGTTATAGCCCATAATTCAACGATTGAAAGGGTCGTAGTTGAGGAATTTATGAATTCTTTAACAGGATCATTATCGTTCCTACGCCGGGACTCGTTAAGAAATTCTATAATCTATTGAAAGAAAAGGGAAAGCGCCGCATTTCTTGCGGATATATTTGATCATCACTGGATTTGTTTTGTCTGAACACTCAAACTCTAATCCCGTAGATTAAGGGAAGACTTGTTCCAGTGGCGGATGTAGGAATTATCACTCTGGGCGGCAGAATTAAATTGTCTCACAAAATTTAATTATCATAAGAAAAATATTTGAAATGATCATATAAACTTTGTATATTTCAAGAAAAATTTAAACAACAGCAGGCAAAAATATATGTTATTTAGGAAGTAGAAACTCCAAAATTATTGCTATTGTAGAAGCCATCACTCAAATGATTGTAGCAGCATGCATATGCTTGGACGTTTCATTTTGTACGTTTTAATTTCTTGATATATAGGAAAGACAATCTTGATGAATATATGCGAAGAAAAATAACATCGTATAATTAAAATGGTTTCATATATGAGACGTATTTCATATATGAAACGGTCAATTAATAGCAGTTAAAATCGTAATTCTAATTTTTTTGCTATTTTTATTGTGCATTGAAATTGTGATTAACTCTCGTCTCATATATGAAACCGTTTTACACTAATTTCCCTCATTAAGAAAAAAGTAAAAATTCTTTATAAAGAAAATGTTAATTTGCCCTTATGATGAAAGAAATTTACAAATTTAAGCAAACTTCTGATAATTAGCATGAGTTCAAGAGAGATAGCAACAAATCAACTCCATTGATTTATATGTTGGACCAACCACAGATATATAATCTGCACTGTGAAGAGCAATAATTAAATTAAAACTTTCAACTTTTTCTATACAAAAGTTCCATATTAAGTTTATGTTGCATGTCCCTCTTGATTTCCTACAACAATGTATGTTAAAGTCATAATTCAGTCAAGTTCATTCATTTGCCTGCAAAATTGAATCTTTAGGAAGCAAATAATGGGGGCATTTCACCATCCATGACAAACATCAAAGTGGGTGGCACCTGCAATATAGAACTAGTACATGAACATCAAGCTTATTATGGAAAAAAAAACTTCAAAAACTGAAAAGTAAATATCCATATATATACCAAAACTTGTATGCAAGGGCATGATACAACAAACACATATAAACAAAACATTTTGGTTGAACTTGAACATGTACATAATCAGCAATTTTGTGAGTTAAGTCGTGAAAATAGAAATATGAATGGCCATCTAAACCAACAACAACCTTCAACCTCTTCACATAGGTTCAAGATTGAACATTTAATATTTGATTTGTAAACTTAAAAGTTCACTTATCTTTATTATCTGAGGTGGCAAAAATTTAATACGAAAATTTCACAAAAACTTATGTGAATATCGTTGAAATTTTGATTTTAATTTTCTATCACTTTTAATCGCATGTTAAAATCGCAATTAATTCGCTGTTGCATATATGAACCCGCTTCACAGGAGACCAACTACGAAAATATAATGAACCTTATATTGGGTAGCGGAGAATAAAAAATTCGGTATAAACAAAAAGGCATGAATCAAATTTATTGAAAAATTACAACTTTTTGTGATTTATAGCACACTTTTTGTTTAGTAAAAAACAAGCTAGCTATTTTGCACTCATATTAATAAGAAACATGTAATCTATCGACTGATGTAAAAAAGAGAGTGAATCAAATTTTTTAAAAAAATCAGAATTTTTCGTGACTAATAGCACACAATTTTTGTTAAAACACTACCCGTTTTTGCACCCATATCAATTAGGAATATGCAATCTATCGACTGATGTAAGAAAGAGGTGACTGAAATTTTTTGAAAAATCACAACTTTTCGTGAGTTATAGCACATATTTTTTTCATAAAAAATGAGCTATTTTTGCACCCATATCAATTAGCAACTGAAAGAGGTGACTGAAATTTTTTGAAAAATCACAACTTTTCGTGAGTTATAGCACATGTTTTTTTCGTAAAAAAATGAGCTATTTTTGCACCCATATCAATTAGCAACATACAGTCTATGAACCGATGTAAAAAAGATGTTGACTTAATTTTTTTGAAAAATCACAACTTTTCGTGACTTATAGCACACGTTTTTTGGTAAAAAAAATGAGCCAATTTTGCACCCATATCAATTAGAAACATGCAACCTATCGACTCATTTAAAAAAAAGTGACTCAAATTTTTTGAAAAATTACAATTTCTCGTGAGTTATATCACACGTTTTTTGGTTAAAAAAATGAATTGTTTTTGCACCCATATCATTTAGAAACATGCAATATGTCGACTGATGTAAAAAAGAGGGCGACTTAATTTTTTTTTGAAAAATCACTACTTTTCGTGAGTTATAATATCCGTTTTTTTTATAAAAAAAAACTAGCCATTTTTACACCCATATCAATTAGAAACATTCAACCTATTGACTTATGCAAAAAAGAGGGTGGCTCAATTGTTTTTTAAAAAATGATAATTTTTTGTGTGTTACAACACACATTTTTGGGTAAAACACGAGCCATTTTTGCACCTGTATCAATTAGCAACATGCAATCTGATGAATGATGTAAAAAAGAGAGTGACTCAATTTTTTTTCGAAAAATCACAACTTTTCGTAAGTTGTAGCACACGATTTTTTGGTAAAAACAAACGAGCCATTTTTGCACCCATATCAATTACGAACATTCAATCCACGGAGTGATGTAAAAAAGAGGGTGATTCAAATTTTTTGAAAAGTCACAACTTTTCGTGAGTTATAGCACACGTTTTTTTGTAAAATTAGCCATTTTTGCACTCCTATTATGCAATCTATCGACTTATGTAAAAAAGATGGGACTTAAATTTTTTAAAAATTACAACTTTTCGTGACTTATAGTACACGTTTTTATTCGTAAAAAACGAGTCGTTTTTGCACCCATATCAATTAGAAATATGCAATTTGTTGATTGATATAAAAAAGTAGGTGACTCAAATTTTTTGAAAAATTACAACATTTCGTGAGTTATAGTACACATTTTTTGGTAAAAAAAACGAGCCTTTTTACACCTATAATGATTTAGGAACATGAAACCTACCGACTCATGCAAAAAATAGGGTGACTCAAAGTTTTTGAAAAAATGACAACTTTTTGTGAGTTATAGCACATTTTTTGGTATAAAAACGAGCTATATTTGCACCCATATCAATTAGGAATATGCAACCTATTGACTCATGCAAAATAGAGGGTGTCTCAATTTTTTTTTGAAAAAATGACAACTTTTCGTGAATTATAGCACATATTTTTTGGTAAAAAAATGAGCCATTTTTGCCCCAAAATAAAAAAGGAAATGCAATCTGATAACTGATGTAAAAAAGAAAGTGATTTAATTTTTTGAAAAAATCACAACTTTGGGGAGTTATATCACACTTTATTTTTTTTTTTTGTAAAAAAAGAGTTGTTTTTGCACCCACATCAATTAGGAATATGCAATCTATGGATTCATGTAAAAAAGATGGTGAATCAAATTTTTTTGAAAAATTATAATTTTTGTGAGTTATAAAACACGTTTTTTGGTATAAAAAAACATGAACCAATTTTGCACCCATATAAATTAGAAACATGCAATCTATCCACTCATGTAAAAAAGATAGTGACTCAATTTTTTTGAAAAATTACAACTTTTCGTGAGTTATAACACACATTTTTTGGTAAAAATTGAGCCATTTTTGCACCAATACCAATTAGAAACATGCAATTTATGGACTGGTGTAAAAGAGGGTGATTGAAAATTTTAAAAAAATTACAACTTTTCGTGATTTATAGCACACGTTTATTGGTAAAACATGAGACGTTTTGGCAAATATATCAATTAGGAATATGCAATCTATCAACTGATGTAAAAAAGATGGTGAATCAATATGTTTTGAAAAATCACAATTTTTCGTGAGTTAGAGCACACGTTTTCTTGGTTAAAAACGAGTCAATTTTGCACCATATCAGTTAGGAACATACAATCTATCGACTGATGTAAAAAAATGGTGATTCAATTTGTTTTAAAAAAATCAACTTTCGTGAGTTATAGCACACATTTTTTTGGTAAAAAAAGAGCCATTTTTACATCCATATCAATTAGAAACATGCAACCTATCGACTCATGCAAAAAAAGGGTAATTCAATTTTTTTTTTGAAAAATTACAACTTTTCGTGAGTTATAACATACGTTTTTTTGTTAAAAAAAAGTTATTTTTGCACCCATATCAATTAGAAACATGCAATCTATTGACTCATGCGAAAAAGAAGGTTATTCAAATTTTTTAAAAAATTACAATTTTTTGTGAGTTAAAGCACACGTTTTTTCATAAAAAAAGAGCTATTTTTGCACTAATATCAATTAGGAACATGCAACCTATCGACTCATGCAAAAAAGAGGTTGACTCGAATCTTTTGAAAAAATGATAACTTTTTGTAAGTTATAACACACATTTTTTGGTAAAAAAAATGAGTCATTTTTGCACCCATATCAATTAGAAATATGCAATCTATCGACTAATGTAACAAAGAGAGTGATTCAATTTTTTTGAAAAATCACAACTTTTCGAGAATTATAACACACGTCTTTTTGGTAAAAAAAATGAGCCGTTTTTGCACCCATATTAATTGGTAACAAGCAACCTATTGACTCATGCAAAAAAGAGAGTGACTCAAATTTTTTGAAAATTACAACTTTTCGTGAGTTTTAACACACATTTTTTGATAAAAAAGTTACAGTTTTTGCACTCATATCAATTAGGAGAATGCAATCTATTGACTGATGTAAAAAAGATGGTGACTCAAATTTTTTGAAAATTCATAATATTTCGTGAGTTATAGTACACGTTCTTTCGGTAAAAAAGAGCCGTTTTTGCACTCATATTATATGTATAGTTTCTTAGAGAAAAATTGTTAGGAGTACTAAACAAATTTAATTATTTTTGTAATTTTAAAAATAAATTTATAATAATTTAGCCATTTGTTTCAAGTTGCTTAATTATATATCTTAGATTTTTTTGATAGACAAATTGGAATCAAAATTTCCAAGATCTTTACAATCCTAAGCATATCTTCGAGCTTCTCTTTTTCTATTTTTTCTTTTTTCACAAAACAAGAATAAAATTTGAAATTCTTTGCTTAATTGAAGGTATAAATTCAAATATTTGCTAGAGTAGTGGCTCATATTTGGTACTATATAGACAAAAGATGAAGAATTTTTTAAGTTTTACAAAATCAATATGTAAATTTGAACCCCTATGATTAGATTAAAGGCCTATCATACCTAACATTTTCCTTTTATGTTATTTCTAATTCTTTTTCAAAAAAATGTCAAGAAATTTTTGGTAGCCTTACCCTTGTGCATTCATTCGATTCTTGCTTTAGTCGTTTGCTCATTATCGCGTTCAATAGCATCCAACTTCTTCTTTTCCAGTCCTTCAATCCCTCCAGAGTTCAACCCCTATATATTTATGCAATGGCATCAAAGAGCTACCGCAGCTTCTACACAGAGAGAAAAGACAGGTTTTTAATATGGAAGTAACAAACCGATACATAGTCATTAAGCATCCTATTGATGGAGCACCTCAAGAATCCGACTTTGAGCTCAAGTCGGAATCTCTTTCTTTATCATTTCATAATGGAGAAAAGAAAGTTCTTGTGAAAAATCTTTACTTATCAGTGGATCCATACCAACTGAACCGCATGAAGAACCCAACTTCCTCGATTCATGCCATAAGTTTTGCTAGTCCCATTACCCCCGGCGAGGTAATTAAGTTGCAAAGTTCTGTTATGTATATATAAATTTTTAATGGCCATCCATTTTTGCATTCCTGATCAACAGATAGTAGTGTTCTAATCTTAGAACTTGCATTAATTTTTTTTCTTTTTTTTGGGCATATACAGATCATTTATGGCGATGGAGTGGGGAGAGTTGTTGCTTCTGGAAATCCTGAATTTGAAAAGGATGACTTGGTTGTCGGGCTCCTGAGCTGGGGAGAGTACAGCATATTAAAGGAAGGGTGGCTGTGGCATCTACGCAAGTTGGATACAATGGGATTTCCTATTTCTTACCAGACGGGAGTTTTATGTTGGTTCTCATCATCATCCCTTGTTTGTAAATTATAATCAGTATATGATGTTGTGTAAAGTTGTTAAATTAAACCACTGCTTTAGGTTTAGGGGGATTGAAATTTTAGCATCAAGATATATCGATCAAATTTTCATTCTATCTTATGATGTTTGTTGTGTAGCTTTCAATGGCCTTACAGCTTATGCTGGATTTTTTGAGGTATGTAAACCCAAAAAAGAGGAAAAAGTTTTTGTTTCTGCTGCTTCAGGATGTGTAGGAAGTTTAGTAGGACAATATGCTAAGCTCTTGGGATGCTATGTTGTTGGCTGTGCTGGTAGCCAAAAGAAGGTCTGACTCTTTCTTATTTTCATTTCCAACATACATTCCAAATGCGGTTGTTTTAAACATTTGATCAAAATCATCCATGAATATACCATGATACATTACACAGGTAGAGTTGCTAAAGGAAAAGCTTGGTTTCGATGATGCATTCAACTACAAAAACGAAACTGATCTTAAGTCCGGTCTCAAAAAGTGATTTCTCTAATTTAACTTTTCAGAAAATCGAGTGATTTCTCTACGTAATCGATATCCAGTGATCGATGATGCTATTTGCTGATCATTCCCTTGTTAATTTGTTATCCTAGGTACTTCCCGAATGGAATTGACATATATTTTGATAATGTTGGTGGAGAGATGCTAGAAGCAGCAATCGAAAACATGAATGCATTTGGAAGAGTTGCTGTCTGTGGTGTTATATCTGAGTATACAGACAAAGGAAGATGTGCTGGTCCAAATATGATACAAGTTCTTTACAAAAGTATCAAAATTCAAGGATTTTTAGTTGCTGATCAGATGAAAGTTTATAAAGATTTCCAATCAACCACAGTTGAACATCTCCGGAATGGAAAACTACAAGTCTTAGAAGACATTTCATTTGGTGTGGAGAGCATTCCAAGTGCTTTTGCAGGAGTTTTTCGAGGTGATAATATTGGAAAGAAGATAGTTAAAGTTTCAGATGAATATTGAAACAAACAGCTTAATTATATCCAGTTTTTGTTGAAAACATCAATTTCAAGGATTGATGGACTACAACTCAACTTGTCATGACCACTATTACAAATCTCCTTTGAGGTCATAAATAAAAATCAGTTTCTAGTTGTGATGAGTTGGTTGGACTAAATCAACTTCTAAAAAATAAAGACAAGATATAACTAAATGAGTGTACTTTTCACAATTAACATGTATTAGTGTTGATTCTATTTTTTCGCAATATAATTACTATCAATGTAGTACATTTTAAAAAAATAACTGTTAAAAGGCAGTAATAAAGTGATAGAATTAAAAGTTGTTTTTATCATTGACTAATAGTTCAAGAATACTTTTTACATTAAATCTTTTTTATATTCCCGTTACTATTTGTCACACATGTGTCACTACTACAAAAATCACTTTCTAAAACGGTTATTATTAATTATTTAAAACGGGTTTTTGATTTTCTAAACCGTTTTAGATATGGGCGTTCTAGAATGTCCTACTTTTTTAAAACGGTTAAGAAACCGTTCTTAATAGTGTTTTTTTACAACGGTTTGTATTGAACCGTTGTAAAAAAGATAACACTTTTTCTACCGTTTTTATAATAAAAAAATTGTATCTTTTTTTACAACCAGATTTGGGGAACCATTTTTGTCCAGAAAGATTTTCAAATTTCAAACCCAGTTACTATTCATCATCTTCCTCACTTGAAGATGCTGTAGAATAGCCATCCACAATCATACATGAAATCCCGATTTCAAACCTTGGCGATCACAACCGAATAGTCTCAAGTCTCATATACATCGTCATACAGTATTTCAAATTATATTGGAGGTGGGAAATTCATTTGGAGAAAGGTAAGTGCAAAATTTAACATAAACTCTGGGAAAATTCATCTTGGAGGTAGGAAAATTCAAGAGTCATTTTCTCCCTCGAAGTCTCTACCACCCCTATTACTGGCCTTCGATCAAATGCTTGAAAACTGCCCGATATAACATAAACTCTGCACAAGCTCACCTCATGCTTTAACTGCAAATCCCAGAAGAAAAATGTTTAAAACTGAACAAAAAACAATGAAAAAGTATGCAAACAAATCAGTGTTAGTACTAACCTTAGGAATAGCATAAGTAGATGACCAAGGCAATATTTCTTCTTTGATAGCTTTCATTTTCCACTTTGTTTTTCTTCCTGTTGGAGCTTTTCCACTTTCTGGTTCTACATTATTTCCCAAAAACAAAAACAAAAAACATGAGAAATGAAGAGAACAAGAAGGTACAAGCACATTACTTGTTTCTTTACACCAGAATTTCAGAGCTTTGAAAGACCCACAAGCATGAAACAAAGTTTAAAGAGAATTTCTAAACCCAGATGAGAAGGAAACATTGGGATGTTTATAAAGGAAGAGAAAGGACAGAAGTAGAAGGGAAGAAATAATTTAGAAAGGGAAAAAAATTCCAGTTTTTTAACACGGTTACACGCTAACTGTACTAAATAATTTAGAATTTCAGTTTTCTAAAACGGTTAAACTCTTAACCGTGTTAGAAAACTGAAATTTTTCACTTTTCTAACACGGTTGAAGTGCAACCGTACTAGAAAGTCTGAAAAAGATGTGTAAAAAGTGCACTATTCCAGTTTTTTAAAATATCTTTTTCAAATATGAATTTTGCTGCTTAACAACTTGCACGTAGAAAATCTTTTTTTTTAAGAAATAAAGTTTTTAATCTTATCTTAATCTTTGTTGAGATTATTTCGATTCTGATTACATCCCCATACTCTTTTTCACCGTTATGATCATTTACAAATCATGAACATGTTATAGATAAATACAATCCTTTAAAATTATAGATAATATAAATCCATCAACTTAGTTGAATAATCTAGAATTAGGATATACAAAATTTCGATATTATGAACTGAACAAATTGAATAAAAAAAAGAGTGAATTTGTATTAACATTCAATAAAATTATGATATGGGTTCTTTATTTTTGCTTGTTTGTAAAGTAAAACTTAATCATTTAAAGTGTGCAAATTTGTAAAAAGGCTAAATTCTTTTACACCGGTTAAAAGAATAACCGGTGTAAAAAACAAAAATTCTTTTGTAAAAAAAAAATTCTTTTACACCGGTTAAAAGAATAACCGGTGTAGAAAGATGTTTTTACACCGGTTATTCTTTAACCGGTGTAAAAAAAAATTGTTTTGTTAAAAAAAAAATTCTTTTACACCGGTTAAAAGAATAACCGGTGTAAAAACATCTTTCTACACCGGTTATTCTTTAACCGGTGTAAAAAAAACTTTCTACACCGGTTAAAAAGAATAACCGGTGTAAAAAGTCTAAATTCTTGTTTAATATTACGATAATGCCACCGCGTTTTTATAAATTACAACGGATTATGTTTAACCGCTTTAAAAATAGCGGTTTAAAAAGGCTATTTTGTAGTAGTGTGTCAAATAGAAAAAACTATTAAGTGGTTAATAAGTTTCAACCCAAAATATTAAGGCTCCATTTGGATGAGCTATTTTTTGATTATATCATGAAATTTTTTTTCTTGGGATTTGTTATGAGAAAATAATATTTTAAAAGTATTTGGAATGAATTATTTTATTTTGTTGGGATTTGTATTGAAGATTTTTTATTAATAAAAGTTTGAAATTTAAATTTGAATTAGTATTTTATTAGTTTATTTTGGTGGGAAGTGTGTCAGGAAGAATTGTTTATTATTAAAATTTAAAATTCAAATTCAATATTTTATTTATAAAAATTACTGTAGCAAAAATAATTACTGTAACATTGTTTTGTGTTTTAAAATTTTTTATGAAAAAGTTGAATAAAACAAACACCTCATTTTGCAATTGTGAAATAAATCACAAAATTTTCACCTCCAAACAAACTCTAATAAGTGATTAATAAGCGTCAACCCAGCATCTGAGGTAATGGTTAACCACCAATAATAACACGTAACATGCACCACAATGTTCTACTTATTATCACCTTGCATTGAGTAAATATTTATGTTAGCATTACTCTACACATAACTTTATGACATTAGTAATTAATCACGAATTCATATGATGAGTTAGTGATTATTTAACAAGCCAATATTTTCGAGATCAGATTCTCTGTCCAAGATTATCTCTATCCTATTATGTCTAATGTTCAAAATGACGTAGTTTAACTAAAACTAGGGACTAAAAGCATAAATATCACTAAAATCAGTTTACAATTATTACACTATAACCAAGGAATGAGTGAACACTACGACGTAATTTAATCTTAGACATGATAACACAAAAATAATTTTGGACAGAAGATCCCAACTCAATATTTTCTTGTTAAATACTTGTTCACATTAAATTTTAAGTTAAAAAATAATAAATTAATGACGATTTAAATTCAAATAGTAAGCGAAACAAAAAAAAAATGCAACCTTTAAAAAACGAGAATGAAATCGAAATAACTCACCAATATTGTAGAGAAGATCTTCTTTCCAATATTATCCTGTCTTATCATATCCAGATTAAAACTACGTCATTTTAGTGATATTTATGCTTTTAGTTCATAGTTTTAGTTAAACTACGTCGTTTTGAACATTGAACATAATATGACAAAAAAAATTTAGACTGATGATTTGATCGTAACAACCTAACACTAACAGGGATAAAAATGCAATATTTTAAAGAATGAGGACGAAATCGAAATAACTCACCAAATTAAGGGAGGATAGAAAAAGTAATTTGGGCTTATTTACAAGCTTTTCTTTTGCCTAACCGCAATTATTCATTAACATCATCAACATCAACATCAAAAGACAAAAGTCAAAACAAGGATCTAGGTCTGTGGAGGAAGAAGAGGAGGATGACCGACAACAATATTGAAGAAATCTTGCAACCCTTTAAAGAACGAGCAGTTGAGGCTGAGGTTTCACATCCCTTTTACGCTTTTGAAGACTCACACACACTGACACTTACGGGCACACACTCAATTTGTAGCATTTTTTTTTTCTCTTTTTTTCTTCTCAATTTCTCGAATTTGTTTTGTATAGTTTTCTTTTTCAGTGGAGTTGAATTAATTGTTTACTGGTTATGAGTATAAATTTTGGTGCTTTTTTATATTTTAATCTTCTTGTAAATAGTTGATGCTTAAACGTTTAGTGGATTTGTTGGTGTTCCTTTGCTCCTGTTTTGTTCTTTGTGGATGGATAGGTTATTTGATTTTCTTTTTTGTTCATATTTATTTTGAAATTGGCAATCGGAAAGGGAAACTTTTTTTTTTTCAATATTACGCTGAATAATTTTGTATGTGGGGCTTCTTTATTGTACAATCTGTAGTTATACCTTGGCATTTGAGGTATCTAAATGAGATATTCTATTAATTTCCTTTAAATTTGGAGTCGTGGATTATATTGGTTCTAATGGGATTTATAGGGATTGCATCATATTGGCAATGAAAATGTAATTTCTGCAAATTCTTTATAGTTGTTTTACTTGGATTTGAATGTCTTCTTCACCAATGCTTTTAATATGCTTTTTGCACCTCTCAGTAGAATGATAATTTGGGGAAATCTGTCTTCATTTTATTGTCATGGAGGTTTTACTGATTGAAGTTTTCTTTTTGTGATGAAGGCCCGACTGGAGAGGCTTGAATCTGCTATTGCTAGTGAGATAAACAGCTTTTATGATTAATGCATTTAAACAAGTCATTTTGACATTGTTTGAGTTTGAGATCTCATATTTAACCTTTCTGCATGTTGGAATGCTTTTTAGATTCTGGAATTGCGAAACTTAAGACTGAGCTTGATGAGCTGCGGTTAGAGCTAATAAATTTGAAAGCAGATCAAGCTGAACAAACAGAAAAGGTGCCTTTCTTTGTTTCTTTTCCAAATCTTGGCTGCTAAGTACGGTCAATTTCCTGAGGAAGTCTTTGTTGTCCATTTTAGACCCAGCAAGAGCTACAACCGCTTATTGCAGAAAATGCCAAGCTTCAATATCGTGTTACGCATCTAGTGCAAGCCATAAAGGATGCTGATTGCAAGTTATTATCTAAATGAGGTGAAATGATTTTCCTACAGCTCTTTTGTTTTATTAAAAGATTACTCATTTACACAACGTGATCAGTTAATTTGAGTAACCATTTTGGCTTGGAAAGTTTTGTTTGATGCCTTACAGAGTCTTTTTACTCTTTTTTCTGTATCAACATTTGTAATTTTTCTTTTTCTTTTTATTTTAACTCTTGAACCTCTTTCTTTGGCACATTTTTTCTGCAAAATTGCCAAATTACTTCAATGCGCAACCTATGTTAAAATAAAAAAACTTAAAACTAACAACCCTTTAAGTAGTCTATTCCAACTACCAAACTGGCTTCTTATCCAATAAGGCACGGCATATCAAGGTTTGAGCTTTTGAAGCATCTTTGCGATGCCTTTGTAGACCTTAATCAACTGTTTGCCTCTGTAGAGGTTTATATACCTTGAAATGCCTTCTGGTTTTTCACCACAAAAGAATCCAAAAGATAACTTGAACCTCAACCTGCTGGGCCTTTTTCCGATTGGAGTAGTTGCATTGCCTTCTCCTGCAACTAATTAACTCTCTGAGTCATCACCCTTATGTTTCCCATTCGTTGGTCAATATCATATAGTTTTATTTATTTCATAATGCTATGATCCTCTAGTTCTCCCACCATTGTAATTAGTAGTGTGACACCTTACCTTTGCTCTCAGCATTGTAAAAAAAGGTTCAATAATAAATGGGCAGGGAATCGCTTGTTAGTTACAATAGGTAATGAGTAGATACTTTGCAATAGAGATAATTCTTGTAGTTATTCATGCAGTTTTGCCAATTGCAGACTTGACCTTTTGTAGTCATATTGAGGACTAGATGGAAAGTCTGTATTCCATCCAAATGTAGCCCCTCCCAAATAAAATATGTGGAATTGTCCCAAGGACCTTGTGCATTAGGGACTTCCACAGGTCACTGCGTGAAATTTGGTGATTTTGTGTGCATCAATATCATAGTAGCCTGAAACATGATAAATTTTCAATCCTTTCTCTCTCTCTCTCTTTCTCTTGTGAAGACTGCTTTTTCCTGTCGTAGGTTGAAATGTGTTGTACCTCTGACAGTAAGTTTTAGTGTTGCTGTTGCCATTTAAATGCGAGGGAGTACTTATACATTCAGGAATCACAATGAAAATAAAAAGAATAATGTGCCTAAACCTTGAAGAAGTTGTTTCCCCTTTTACTTACCGAGCTGGTCGGGATCCGGGCAAAGCTGTGCGACTGTGTCAAGAGTAAGATGGAATGCAAGATAAATGCCAACTTGATCAGTTTTGAAGTTTAACTGGCAACACATTTCTGTCACACTTCAAAACAGCTAGATAACTCCAAAAAATTTTAGGCAATTTGGGAATTCTAATGATGTGGAGTTTTACTGGCATAAAATTGTGATTTTTCAAAAATAGAGAGTGAAAACACAAATTGAAAAGAGTGAAAACACAAAATGAATGACGGTGATTAATTAGTGATAAACATGCGTAGGTTATTGTTCTCATTAAGAGCTCTCATTTGCTAGTATTTGAGTCTTGCTTTTTTGATAAAAAAAAACATGTATTATAATTAGCAAAAAATGGATATTTTTAAAAAAAATTAAATTTTTTCCCGTACTATTCAATAAATTACATATTCTTAACTAAAATGGGTAAAAAAAACAGGTCAAAAAGGGTTTCGATCAACAAGTTTTGAATCTAGCTGTTTTCGCTCGAAATGTCAATTTTTTAAAAAATTAATTTTTTTTTACATATTCACTAGATTTCACGTTCTAAATTGGGGAATAATTAAAAAATGGCGGGAAAAGAGCTATCATCGGCTAGTTTTTGAATATTCCGTTTTTGGACAAAAAAATGTGTATTATAGCTCACAAAAAATGGAGATTTTTAAAAAAAATTAAAATTTTATTTTTTTCTACACTATTCACTACATATTACATTCTCAACTAGAATGAGTATAAATAAACGGCTTGAAAAGAATGCCAATCAACTAGTTTTTGAGTCTTGCCATTTTTTGGCCAAAATGCATGTATTATAGCTAAAAAAATGTCTACTTTTTAAAAAAAATAAAAGTTTCTTTTATTTCATGCATTCACTAGATTTCACATTCTAAATTGGAAAGAATAAAAAAAAACGGCGGAAAAAGACCTCCTATTGACTAGTTTTTGAGTCTAGCCGTTTTTGGCTAAAAAAACATGTATTATTGCTCACCAAAAATGAAGATTTTTTTCAAAATTCAAAATTTTATTTTATTTTCACACTATTCACTAGATTATACATTCTCAACTAGGATGGGTACAAAAAATGACTCTAAAAGAGTTATGATCAACCAATTTTTTAGTCTTGGCGTTTTTTTGCCAAAATGCGTGTATTATATAGTTAAAAAATGTGATTTTTTTCAAAAAAAAAATCACACATTCACTAAATTTCACGTTCTAAATTGGGAAGGATGAAAAGCAATGGTGGGAAAACAACTTCAATTGGTTAATTTTTGTGTCTTGTTAACGTGTATTATAGGTTCACAAAAAATGCAAATACCAAAAACCAAATTTTTTTTTCCACACTATTCATTAGATTGCTAAATCTCAACTAGAATGAATACAAAAAACAACTCGAAAAGAATTCTGATCAACTAGTTTTTTAGTCTTGTCATTTTTGGCCAAAATGCATATATCATGTCTGAAAAAAAATGTCAATTGTTTAAGGGTCATTCTCTTATGAGGTTGTCTCATATATGAGACTTGCGTATGAATTTCACTTTAACATATAAAAAATCAAATTAACGTATAAAATATCAAAGATTAGCGTATAAAATTTAAAAAATTAGTGTATAAAATATCAAAGATCAGTGTATAAAGTTAAAAAAATTAGTGTATTAGCGTATAAATTATCAAATATTAGCTATAATGTATAAAAAAATTAGCATATTAGCTTATCAAGCATAATTCAAGTATCACGTCTCACGTCTCATATATGAGACAAGTATAACAAGATTTTTTGCGATTTTTTAAAAATTTAAAAGTTTCTTTTTTTTCACACATTTACTAGATTTCACATTCTAAATTGTGAAGAATAAACAATGGCAAGAAAAGAGCTCCCATCGGCTAGTTTTTAAATCTTACTATTTTTTGCCAAAAAAAATGTGTTATAACTCATAAAAAATGAAGATTTTAAAAAAATCTAAATTTTTTTTCCATACTATTCACTAAATTGTACATTCTCAACTGAAATGGGTAAAAAAGTGGCTCGAAAAGGTTATGATATACAAGGTTTTGAATCTCGTCATTTTTTTGCCAAAATGTGTGTATTATATAGATAAAAAAATGTCAAAATTTTAAAAACTTTTAATTTTTTTCACACATTCACTATTCACATTCGAAATTGAAAAGAATAAAAAAAGGTGGGAAAATAGCTCACATTGGCTAGCTTTTTACTCTTTCCGTTTTTGGTAAAAAAAAACTTGTATTATAGTTCACCAAAAGTGAAGATATTTTCAAAAACCTAAATTTCTATATTTTCCAAACTATTCACTAAATTGGACATTCTCAACTAGGATGAATACAAAAATCAACTCGAAAAGAGTTCCAATCAACTAGTTTTTGAGTCTTGCTGTTTTGGCAAAAATGCGTGTATTATAGGTTACACAAATGTCAATTTTTTAAAACATTTAAAACATTCCCTTTTTTTTCACACATTTACTATATTTCATATCTAAATTTGGCAGAACAAAAATGGTGGGAAAAGATCTTACATCTCCTAATTTTTTAGTCTTACCGTTTATGGTAAAAAAACATGTATTATACCTATTTTTTTTTTCAAAAAATCTAAAATTTTCTTTTTTCCATACTATTCACTAGATTGCATATTCTCAATTAAGATGGGTAAAAAATATAGCTTGAAAATGGTTCCTATCAATAAAGTTTTGAATCTATCAGTTTTTGGTCAAAATGCGTGTATTATAGCTAAAAAATGTCAATTTTTTTAAAAAATTTAAATTTTTTTCACACATTCACTAGATGTCATGTTCTAAATTGGGAATAATAAAAGAATATCGAGAAACGTGATCACATCGGCTAGTTTTTGAGTCTTTCCATATTTTGCTAAAAAAACGTGTATTATAACTTACAAAAATGAAGATTTTTCAAAAAGTTAAAATTTTTCTTTTTTTTTCAGACTAGTCGCTAGATTGCAAGTATAAAAAATGACTCGAAAAGAGTTCCAATCAACTAGTTTTTATTTTCGCTACTTTTGGCCAAAATGTGTGAATTATAGCTCAAAAAATATCCATTTTTTAAAAAAATTAAAAATTTCTATTTTTTTTCACACAATCACTAGATTTCACGTTCTAAATTGAAAAGAATAAAAAAATGACAGAAAAAGATCTGCAATCGACAAGTTTTTAAGTCTTGCAGTTTTTGGCAAAAAAAAGTGTATTATTGCTCACCAAAAATGAAGATATTTTCAAAATTCAAAATTTTTATTTTTTCCACACGATTCACTAGATTGCACATTCTCAACTAAGAGGGGTAAAAAAAAAGACTCGAAAAGAGTTATGATCAACTAGTTTTTGAGTTTTGACATTTTTTTTTGCCAAAATGCGTGTATTATATAGTTAATAAATGTCAATTTTTTTAATTTTCACACCTTAACTATATTTCACGTTCTAAATTGGGAAGGGTGAAAAACAACGGTTGAAAAATAGTTGTCGTTTGCTTATTTTTGTCTCTTGTTGTTTTTGGCAAAAAAACGTGTATTATAATTCACAAAAAATGCAGATATTTCCAAAACCTAAATTTCATTTTTTTTCACACTATTCACTAGATTGCACATTCTCAATTAGGATGAATGCAAAAAACAACTACAAAAGAGTTTCGATAGCCAAAATGTGTGCATTATAGCTAAAAAAAATGTATTTTTTTTTAAAAATTAAACTTTCTTTTTTTCACACATTTACTAGATTTCACATTCTAAATTGGAAAGAATAAACAACGGAGCTCCTATCGGCTAGTTTTTTAGTCTTGTCGTTTTTTTGCCAAAAAAGCATGTATAGCTCACAAAAAAATGGTGATTTTTCAACAAATCTAAAATTTTCTTTTTACCAAATTATTCACTAGATTGTATATTTTCAACTAAAATGGGTAAAAAAAGGCTCGAAAAGGGTTTCAATCAATAAGGTTTTGAATATCTCCATTTTTTGCCAAAATGCGTGTATTATAGCTCAAAAAAATGTCAATTTTTTTAAAATTTTAATTTTTTTTTCACATTCACTAGATTTCACGTTCTAAATTAGGAACAGTAAAAAAATGGCGGAGAAAGACCTCACGTGGGCAAGTTTTTTAGTCTTTCCATTTTTAGCCAAAAAAACATGTATTATAGCTCACAAAATGAAGATTTTCAAAAAATCTAAATTTTTCTTTTTTTCCTATTCACTAGAATGAGTATAAAAAATGGCTCAAAACGAGTTCCAATCAACTAGTTTTAAATTCTCGCTTTTTTGGCCAAAATGCATGTATTATAGCTCAAAAATGTCTATTTTTTTAAAAAAATAAAATTTTGATAAGTCAATTTCGTACTGACTTATATAGAGTAATTCGCTGAACTTTTGTGAGTTTTAAGATGTGTTTTTTGTAACACCCCGCCATAATTTACATTGAAAACTATATAAGGTAATATACATATTACCGTATCATCCCAATATGCATACATTAAAAAAAATACACAATACATAAATTGCCTCATTACTATAATTATTATCCGAATCAAGATAATTAAAAATCCTGAACTTCTATTCACCATCTCTTCCTTTAAGTATGTAAACCAAGATTCTGTCCACCGCCTAATCCATATTGAATCACTGAAAAAGTATAATTTACAAAAGAGTGAGCTTAAAATAGCTCAGTGGGTGGGGATATTGGCTTCATAATTGAAAAATTAATTTTAGTGAAATACTATTCCAAGAACGAATTGCAATGCATAAACCATGTACCAACAAATTCACTATGGATGCCAATTAAACATTGGCCATATATTTGGTACTTGTACCGATATACAATTTTAATACACATAACCATGTATCGCAAAACTTTAACATGGATGTCATATCAAACATTAAACATATAATCGGTACTTTTCTCGATCGGCCATGCCGACCTTTACCAACCTTATCTCCCCTGACAATTCGTTGTTGCGTGCACGACTTGAGAAGCTACCTTATCCTTCCTCGTGGTCAGTGACTACTACGGCCCCGCAGGCCTAACGTGACATCCGAATTTGCCACTCCGACTCCCGTAAACAGAATTAAAAACTCCTTAATCCTGTGACGGGGCTCACCGGTGTGGTCTTGGCGTAATCGTCGGCCCGATGCCGTCTCGATTACTTTCCAAGCCAATACCTACTAGGGCCCAAACAATCAATTACAATACATGTATCATATACAATCAATGCAAGTTGGCAAATAATTAGGGAAATTCATCCACTTGTGCCAAACTTAAACGATTCACAATGTCAAAGAGCTAGAGCCAACAAGGCTCATGTGGATTCTAGAGGTGGCTCGTACGGATTCTAGAGGTGGCTCACGCCTTTAAATTGACATAGCACTTAGTTCCGTACAGCACTTAGTTCCACAGTACATAAATCCAATAACCAAATTATACCACAAGTATTCGATACCATCAATTCAAAATCACTTTGGCACAAAATTAGAAAATTCAATCATCACATGGCATTCTCCCTTGCAACTTGCAAGTTTGGATTGACTACAATTCATGCAATCATCCCAATAACAACATAAGCATGTTACCATATTTTATAATACAAAAACTTTCATGATTTGCGAATCCCCAAATTCTATCCGTAAAGCTGTATATAAACTATTCAAAGTAGCTACAACAGTTGAAAATACTTTAGCCAACTTTCAGTTCTATCAAAGTGGAATCAACTGATAATAACTTTTACGCTCAATTATCCAAATAATGCGAAACTGAAACTATATAAAAATAGATTCAAAATGCTATAACTTCCGTGTTGTGTAACACGCTGAATTCAAATTACAAATTAGTGTAAAAACAGTTCAAAGTTTCTTTAAATATCGAAAACTCTATGACCAGATTTTTGGTTCTGCTATAGTAGCTTTAAATGGCTATAACTTTACGACTACATGTTCAATAACACAAAAACAAAATGCTATAATACTAGACTTAAAATACTGAAATTCTTGTGTTATACAGGTTTCGAAATTCCTCCCATAAATAGAAAAATAAACAACTCAAAATTGCATAAGGTTTTAACATCTCGTAACCAAATTCTGTCCTGGCAGGGCTGTTTGAAATGGCCATAACTTGGCGGCCAAAAGTTCAAAAAAGGTAAAATCAAAACCATTCAAAACTAGACTCGAAGTACTACAATTATTGTTTCACATGAATTTCCAAATTCTTTGTGCCAATATGTCAAAAATTGATATCAACTTTCAGCATTCAGAGATTTCAAGAATCAAGAAAAGCAAAAATATTGAAATACTTGGGTTCAGAAACCAAGCACTTAACTAGTTTGCAATAACTGTTTCAGGAACAAATAGAATCTACTACTCTAGTGTTCAGGTGTTAAAAGACCTCAAAAGGAAGCTTTGAGATTCAATGCATATCAGGGACACACCTCAGGAAGCAGGATGCTCGTTTGATGTTCAAGAAACTAAAATTATAGCTCAACAAAGTAAATAATTTCCACAAATGTAATTTTGAAGAATCAACCAAAAATGTTCATTCGAGCTATAAAAGTTTGAGTAAGTTGATTTTATCAAAATAATGTGGGGCACAATTTGGAAATTTACCAACCAAAGAGTTACGCATAAACAAATGAAAAAGAAACAAAGTTCGGACTCCGCCATCAAATTAATTTATTCTCCCATACTTGACACAAGAAGTTACATGTACAGCAGCTTTAGTCTTCCATTTACCATTTCATCAAAAACTCTTGAGCACCTAAAGAGGTAAAAGACATAGTTAACACTATTGTCAAAGTTTATTAACGTTCTCTAATGTCATAATATGGGAGATGATGCATCACATAAAATTAGATTCTTGTGACACTTCTGTAAGAATAGCAATTCACTGAATAAGGAACGCTATGCCAACATATATAGTGATTCCAAATAGGTGTTCATTCCAGTTAATCCAAGTTATGTATCAATGATGTGTAATCGACTCAATGAATTCAAATCAACTTACAGTAAGTGGTCAAGATTTAATTGTAAACATCCTATAATTCTTTTCTTCAAAAGATTTTACATGTACAGAGCAATAAACGGGATTTACAAGAGGGCTTCATAATTCACACCAACAATCACTCAAACATGTGAATTTTAAAACATTATCATTAAAAGAAGTTTATCCGCAAGAATATCCCAGGTATGTAGAACAATCTGATAACATAGCCATTAAAAATCAGCCACAAACCCAATTTTATGGAAGTAAAGCAACGGAAATTTCATCACTTCAAGACAATAGAATTACTATGCTTCACAACATTTCAAAACAACCCAACAAAATTCATACCCGGGCATCAATTCGTAAAGCAAATACAAAAGAAGAACATCAACTTCATTTCTTTTTTTTTCTTTTTCCAATAATTCAAATGAAATTCTAAAACCCAGTTTACTGTTAGAGATTCTCAAAACTTGCTTGGATTAGCCAAGGTTGGTTTGACGGGCCTTGTTCTCTCCCCCGCTTTCCCTTTCTTTCTTCCTCTTTTTTTTTCTGCTTCCCCGCTTTTTCTTCTTCTCTGTATTTTCTTTTCCATTTTTTTGTTGCTTCCGCTTTAACATTGTGGTAATTTGTAAGCCTAAGGGCTTACGTGTTCGCTGCCTTCTTTTTCTTTCTTTTTTTTTTGTTTTAATTTTATTTTCCTTATTTGCAAATTGGTCCTTGAATTTTTATAAGAACCAACAAGGACCAAAATTCATTTAAATTATGCAATTAAATCTCTTATAATCTTATAAAATTTATAATTAAAATTCTAAAATTATCAATTAACTAAAATTCTTAGTCGTATGATTTTAATTCTCACACAACACTTACCAAAGATGCGGTATTTTAATTTTAAAATTAAAATGATTTGCATATATTTGATATTAATAATATTATTAATATGTTAAAATTTTGGGGTCTCACACTTTTGATATATGTTGTGTTGTTTTCGTTAAATCATGAAATAAGTAACAATAGTGGAGTTTTTGACAAATGTGTAAACATCGGTGCACAAATGCTATCATTTTTGCTTATATCAATTGCAATGCATATGTTGCCACACAAACGCACTCACAAACTCATAGCACACACGAATAACTCACAAGCACTCACAAGTTTCACAGCATACAAAACACTTGAGCACAACACTCAAGCTCCACACACACACAAAACACACGGGCGGACGCACCGTACGCCCGCCCCACTCGTACAACACTCCACTCATGCACTGCACCCACGCCTCTCAAGCACTCACCGCCCCACATGCACTCACCACCACACACGCACACTCGCTCGCACAACATAACTCATGCACGCACCACCCTCGCACACTCAGCACTCCACGTACTCGGCATTCACCGCACCCTAGCGCGAGCACTCGCGCACTCACGCACTCGCACACTTGCACAACACACCTCACCGCATATGTCTCGTACCTCATGCACGCACCACTCTCGCACTCATCGTACACGGTGTGCGGGCAGTACTCAAACTTCTGCGAGTGCACCACTTGTACTCACAATCACTTAGCGCATATCATGCACCCTTTGCATGCATATATTGCACACATGTGGGCACTCATGCTTTGCACTCATCAAGCATTAAGTACACTTTGACATTCGTGCTCCTAAATGTTTGATATTTTCTTCCTTAACATTTAAGCAATCCTTGGTGATGATCTGGAATGAGATAACCTCACTCGTCCAATTACTGAATTGTGCAGGACACGCGACCACCAGGATGTTGCCATGTCAGCTCCCAAGGAAGAGTTCATGATATAAAATCCAAAAAAGACAACGAGAAAGACACACACACACACAGAGCAAAAAAGCGGCGATCAGAAAAGAAAAAAAGAAATCACGACAAGGAAAAACAAGAGAAAAATTTAGGGTTTGTATGATCTCTTGTCTTCTCTGGGGAAAAAAGGGAAAACTTACATACATTCTGGCAGATGAGCAAAGACATAGCAAAAGGGAAATTGCAAGGACAATAGGAGAAACACCAAAATTGTAACCTAATTGCTTTGTAATCTGTACAACCCTAGAAGCTTAGGAAATATGTCTGATTCTGTGAACACAACACTAAATCTCAAGCCGATCATTACGATGATCGGCTAAAATTACTACTGCCTTGAGGATCTGATGTTCTTAGGTTCTTTAATGGATGAGACTGCTTTAATTTTATCTGATTTGTGCTTGAATGACTTTATCTACTTAACGAATGCGAAGTTCACCCTGAATATTTTGAATTGACTAGATCTGGCTTAATTGGCAGTAGCAACTGGAATTGAGTTTGGATTTAAACTATTGGTATTGAATTGTGCATGAGTTGAGAATGATAAGTCACTGTTGTTAAGTTTCTAGCCTTGTTTTGTTAATTTGTTACATTTGTGCGGTGCCCACTGACGAGTGTCACTAGATCTGGTGAAAAAATGATTTAGAATAAACCTTGTAGGATAATTCGAAGTCATGAATTGATTTTTTGTCTTGCCAAAGGAAATATTAAGAAGTGAAATAGAAGTACCACGCTCGAGTAGGGATTTGGGAGTTAAACTAGTGCTAAAACTTGTCTCACCTGGGAAAGCTTTAGAGCATGTGAAATGGACTAAAGTGAGTCGCCCGGCTACTTGAATTCATATCATAAACAGTGAAATCCCCTCATCAATATGCACTTGTCGATGAAATCATTAAAGGACTGTTGAACATTAGAAACCCTCAAGGCAATATCTCAACTCTCATTTGAACATTTCATTACGCATTTGTTTTCTTTCTTGCATTTCATACATCACTAGACAATAGTGAACAAATAGTCATCCAATAGCCAACCCTTCCCTGTGGATACGATCCCTCTTACCACTACTACATTAGTGTTTTAGGGCAAAATTGATAAGTGCGTGACAGCTTGTTCAACACATTCACTAGATTTCATGTTCTAAATTGGAATGAATAAAAAATGGCGAAAAAATACCTCTCGCCGGTTAGTTTTTGAGTCTTGCTGTTTTTGGCCAAAAAAAATGTGTAGCCACAAAAAATGAAGATTTTTTCAAAATTCTAAAATCAAATTCACATTATTTACTAGATTGCACATTCTCAACTAGGAGGGTACAAAAATTACTCGAAAATAATTAAGATCAACTAGTTTTTTAATCTCGCTATTTTTTTTTGCCAAAATGCGCATATTATATAGTTAAAAAATGTCAATTTAAAAAAAATCACACATTTGCTAGATTTCATGTTCTAAATTGGGAAGGGTAGAAACAAAATTTAGGAAAAGAGTTTCCAACAGCTAATTTTTTAATCTTGCTATTTTTTATTATAACTCACAAAAATAGAGATCTTTCCAAAAATATTTGTTATCATATCCTTTAACTAATATCGGGGACTAAAAATATAAATATCACAAAAATTAAATTAATAATTCTTAATCTCTAACCCAAATGTGAGTGAACCCTACGACGTGATTTTAATTCTAGTTTTAGTGGAAAGACGTTAAAATCATATGGTAGAGTTAACTCATATTTGCATAGAATAATCATATGTAGAGTGAAAAAGTAGAGTGAAATCACAAAGTGAATGACGTGGACCAATTGGTGATAAATATGTATTATTATTATTTTTACTCAAAAGCAATAATTTCATTACTTAATCAAAATAAGTTAAAATACATTACAACTGAATAGCTAATAATAAGTGCGCTTAGATGAATTAGGTAAACTCATTTCTTCAAAGCAAACAAGTGACCTGTAATTCAGGCAATTAATCAAAGGATCTAAATCCATACAAATTTGAGTTGAACAAAACTCAAAATCGTTCACAAGTCTAAGAAAAATGAAATATTGATTTCGTTAATTGAGAAATAAAACTGAAGTCACTTCTTCTCTCTAGCAAAGCTAAAACTGGATTAGTTTTCCTCCCTAGTAGCATCACTGGACAGAAGTTTTCTTCCTCCCTGATAGCTGATCAAAGCCAAACATTTAATTTCAAACAAAAATTCCTAAAAGCAAAGTTTCTTCTTCCCAATTTCAAAATCAACATCTCCAATGACCAAATCCAACATTTGAGAAAGAGAGTTATGGTGGGGAAGAGAACCTTGAGTTGCTAACAAGCCGATTGAAGAATTCTTCATTCTCCATTTTTTTTAACTCTACCCAAAAGAAGGCTTTACATTGCCAACGGAGCTCCATCCAACCTCTTCATCAAAAGCCGCAATTTTTTTCTTCACTATGCTAAAACTCCAACAATTGAGACATTTTTATCAAATAGAGAGATATAAACTCCCAATTAGGGAGACAAACCACTCACAAAAAGGGAGACAAGAAGATTAGGTTAAAAAATTTGGATTTTTAGGAGGTAGCATGGTGGAGGAAGCGACGGAACCGCCACCATGCTACCTCCTAAAAGTTTTGGGTTGGTTTTTTAGGAGGTTAAAAGTTTTGGGTTGGTTTTTTAGGTTTAGAGAAAGAGGGTAGAGAGAGAAATTTTGAGTCTTTCAAATAAATATGTATTACTTAATGGGACCAATTACCCACACATGTTTATCACAATATCTACGTTTTTCACTTTATGTTTTCACTCTATTTTTTCATTATGCCTATCATTACTCTATTTGAATTTTCTATCAAAATGTAGTACATCTAAAAAAAATTAAATGTCAAATGTAGTAAGGTGAAAAAATTAAAAGCTATTTTACGATCACGCAAAAACTCTTGTGATACCATCTCATATATGAGACGTGATAGTGAATTATACTTTATACGCTAATTTTTTATACTTTATACACTAATATTTGATATTTTTTACGCTAATACGCTAATTTTTTATACTTATACGCTAAAGTGAAATTTATACACAAGTCTGCTACATGAAACGGTCTCACTAGAGAATGGCCGTTGAGATGAAGTCATTGTTCCAGATTATTTTTTGCAATTAACTCTTTTTTATATTCCTGTAACTATTTGTCACACATGTGTTAAATAATTATTCAAATTATATTTTAAGCGAAAAAAATAATAGATGAATGACTATTTAAATTCTAACGGTAACATAACAAAAATGAAACGTTTTAGAGAACGAGGACAAATTCGAAATAACTCACTTGGGGGATTGAAAAAAATAATTTAGCCTATTTACAACCTTTTCTTTTACCTACTTTAATCCCTCCTTCGTATCATCACCATTATCAAAAGTCAAAACCAGGATCTAGGTTGCTGTGGAGGAAAAGGGGGATGGCCGACAACGATCTTGAAGAAATCTTGGAACCCTTTAACGAACGAGCAGATGAGGCTGAGGTTTCACATACCTTTTAAACTTTTATCCTTGTATCTTTGAAGAGTCACACACTAACACTTACGGGCCCACAGTCAATTTGCAGCAATTTTTTTTCTCTTTTTTTCCAATTTGTTTTGATATAGTTTTCTTTTGCAGTGGAGTTGAATTGAATGTTTACTGGATATGAGTTTAAATGTTGGTGCTTTTTGTACTATCCACTGATAATTTATGTTTTAATCCTCGTGTGAATACTCGATGCTTAAACGTTTGGCGGACTTGTTGGATTTGGTGATGTTCCTTTGCTCATGTTTTGTTCTTTGTGGATGGATAGGTTATTTGATTTTCTTTTTTGTTCATATTTATTTTGAAATTGGAAAGGGAAACTTTTTTTTTTCAATATTATGCTGAATAATTTTGTATGTGGGGCTTCTTTATCGTACAATCTGCACTTATACCTTGGCATTTGAGGTATCTAAATGGGATTTTCTATTAATTTCCTTTAAATTTGGAGTGGTGGATTATATGGGTTCTAATGGGATTTATGCGGATTGCATCATATTGGCAATGAAAATGTAATTTCTACAAATTCTTTATAGTTGTTTTTTCTTGGATTTGAATGCATTTAATATGCTTTTTGCACGTCTCAGTAGAATGACAATTTGGGGAAATCTGTCTTCATTTTATTGTCATTGAGGTTTTACTGATTGAAGTTGTCTTTTCGTGATGAAGGCCCGACTGGAGAGGCTTGAATCTGATATTTCTGGTGAGAGAAGTAGCTTTTATGATTAATGCATTTGAACAAGTCATTTTGACATTGTTTGAGTTTGAGATCTCATATTTGGCCTTTCTTTCTGCATGTTGGAATGCTTCTTTAGATTCTGGAAATGCAGAACTCGAGACTAAGATTGATGAGCTGCGGTTAGATCTAATATATTTGAAAGCAGATATAGCTGAAGAAACAGAAAAGGTGCCTTTTTTTTTTTTTTATTTACTTTTCCTAATTTTGGCTGTCAAATTCCTGAGGAAGTCCTTGTTGTCCATTTTAGACCCAGCAAGAGCGACAAAGGCTTATTGCAGAAAATACCAAGCTTCAATATCGTATTGTGCATCTCGAGCAAGCTCTAGAGGAGGCTAATTCCCAAGTTACTGTCTAAATGAGGTGAAATGATTTTCCTACAGCCCTTTTGTTTTATTAAATGATTACTCATTTACACAACATGATCAGTTAATTTGAGTAACCAGTTTGCCTTGTGGAAAGTTTTGTTTGATGCCTTACATAGTCTTTTTACTCTTTTTTTTTCTGTATCAACATTTGTACTTTTTCTTTTCCTTTTGTTTTAACTCTTGAATCTCTTCCTTGGCACGTTTTTCCGCAAAATTGCCAAATTACTTCAATGCACATCCTATGTTAAAATAAAAATAAAAGTTTAAAACTAACAAAACAAGCCTCTAAGTTGCCTATTCCAACTACCAAACTGGCTTCTTACCCTATAAGGTATGGCATATCAAGGTTTGAGCTTTTGATGCATCTTTGCAATGCCTTTTGTAGACCTTAACCCAACTGTTTGTCTCTATAGAGGTTTATATACCTTGAAATGCCTTCTGGTTTTTTCACCACAAAAGTATCCAAAACAAAACTTGAACCTCAACCTGCTGGGCGTTTTTCCGATTGGAGTAGTTGCATTGCCTTCTCCTGCAACTAATTAACTCTCCGAGTCGTCACGCTTATTGGAGTAGTTGCATTGCCTTCTCCTGCAACTAATTAACTCTCTGAGTCGTCACGCTTATGTTTCCCATTCGTTGGTGAATATCATATAGTTTTGTCTATTTCATAATGCTATGTTCCTCTAGTTCCCCCACCATTGTAATTAGTAGTGTGACACCTTACCTTTGCGCGCAGCATTGTAAAAAAAGGTTCAATAATAAATGAGCAAGGAATCGTTTGTTAGTTACAATAGGTAATGAGTAGATACTTGCATAGAGGGCATTGGTGGACCATGAAACTTGACTAAAATGAGTCTCTATTCTGCTGTTTCTTTTGTCACAGGAGATCATTCTTGATGTTTATTCATGCAGTTTTGCCAATTGCAAACTTGGCCTTTCGTAATCATATTGAGGACTAGATGGAAAGTCTGTATTCCATACAAATGTAGCCCTCCCAAATAAAATATGTGGAATTGTCCCAAGGACCTTGTGCACAGGTGACTGCATGAAATTTGGTGATTTTGTGTGTGTATCATAGTAGCCTGAAACATGATAAATTTTCAATCCTATCTCTTTCTCTTGTGAAGACTGCTTTTTCCTCTCGTAGGTTGAAATGTGTTGTACCTCTGACAGTAAGTTTTAGTGTCGCTGTTGTCATTTAAATGCGAGGGAGTACTGATACATTCAGGAATCACAATGAAAATAAAAAGAATAATGTGCCTAAACCTGTAAGAAGTTGTTTCCCCTTTTGCTTACCGTGCTGGTCGGGATCCGGGCAAAGCTGTGTGACTGTGTCAAGAGTAAGATGGAATGCGAGCTAAATGCCAAGATGATCAGTTTTGAAGGTTAACTGGCAATACATTTCTGTCACGCTTCAAAACAGCTAGATTACTCCAAACAGGTTGCCCGTAGCAGAGGTGTGTTGATTTGCCGCAGTGACTCCAAACTATTCACATGGGAACGCTGCAGAAAATTTTGGGCGCATCATCCTCCTATTATCATCACAAATCTTGTTTTGAAAACCGTCCTTTACGGTTTCGGTCAAAGCAGAAATAGCCAGTGACATAATTTACCATCTCTAAAATTAAGACAATTTTCAGAGAAAAAGTATTAAAACCTAAGTTTTCTTAGCGTTCAATTGACATCCAAACGATTGTCAAATTCATCATTCTGTGACTTCTGTCTTCTAGAGTACTTGAATTTTCTGTAGTAGCTGGAAATATCGAGACTTCCCTAACAAAATGTTTGTCAACTAAAGAAATATCATTTGCTATAACTCGTACTGAAGATTTCTATAATTGCACTGCTTTTCTACATTCTTTATGATTTATGCAAACAGCAAATAAAAGGAGTAGAAGCGATTGTCTAGGTGCATCGACCAGTTCTTATGACTTCTACCCAAGAAGCTTGATCAAGTCACTCTTCTTAAGTTTTGAATACTTTGTCAACTTGCGTTCCTTTGCCACGGCTCTGAGTTGAGCCAGCGGCAGCGAACACAGATCATTAGCTACCAAGGATGTCGTACAAGGCATTGATTTCAGAGGCTTGAGATGGGAATCCTTGGTGATATGTTCAACCTCCTCCATCAAACTGCTCGTCACACCGTCATCCAACTTAGGATTGACTTGGAGATTCCTTAACTCTTCATTTTTCTTGATCAATGGAGATGCTACACATTTCTTCCTTTTTCCTGTCGACCAACAAACTGAGTCCATACTGACATCCTCAGCGACACTGAAATTTTTGTCCCGATTAAGATTCAGATGAGTTCCCTTACTAGTTTTTTTGTTTATGCAGTTCTTGCCTGCATGTCCCTCTAGGGTTCTGGACATCATATTCCTCTTGAAATTTTTCTTTGAGGAGAACTTGTGCTCCATTTCCATAGCAAGAGATGGTTCTGGAGCTACTAGTGACTCAATAGGGAAGTCCTTTTCTGTCAGTCTTGGTCTCCCAGGTTTCAACAACAAATTTGACTTGGTTGACCCTGTTCCGATTACTTCAGTATTCTGCATTTCTTCCACTATTAGGGGTTCTTCTCTTGCCTTTATCAGTGGCTTTCTTGCCTCTCTCCTATTATTCAACAGCTCTATAAGTGATTCTCCAATTGTGCAATCAGAATCAGAAAGCCAGGACTCTTTTGGCTTCATTTTTGGTGGATCTTTTGTTCTCATCCTCTCTGTCCTCACCAACTGTTTTGTTGTGTCTATCAAGTTGGTTCGATTAGCATCTTCTAGCATTTTCAGCTTTTGCTTTAAAACGGAACCTTTTACTACAAGTTTTGCAGCATCTGCATCTGCCGTGCACCCTGAAGCCATATCTGCGAGCTGGAAGACCTCTCAAATTAAAATTCTAAAGATACAATTCCTCAGCGATATTGAGATAATCTCCTGAATGAAAATTTACCATGAAATGTAAATAGAGTCTTCATATTTCACTTCTAGTCATTTAGTTGGCTCGCTTGAAATGTTAAGAAGATGGCCAATACGGATTATAAATCTTCCTTACTTTTCACGTTTTAACTACAAAACGTTGGCTACATGCTTTGTTTCAAGCAAAACAACCAAGAGTCTACAACTATTAACCCCACCCTGTTTATCCATAAAATATGCAAGAAGAAGTATCATACCATATCTGCTTCTGCAATGATGGTTTCCTTGGGCTTTTGAGATGGCTTTAAGTTAATGCAGTCAATTTCGAAACTCTTCACTACGACTCCCCCAGATTTTTCTTCTGAATGATTGCAAGCCCCTTTTATGCAGTTCGAATCAGCTTCCCACCTTAAGGTATCCGTATTTGTATTTATCATCATAGCATTTGCATGCTATTTGTTGTTGAAGGTAGTGAAGTCAAAATAGAATTACCAATAAAAAAAGGTTAAGTATTTAATATGCAACTATCCTTGATGAGTGATTGAGTTTACCTTATCAAATTGTGTTGTGCGCATTCTCTTCTCCGCCCTAGTAGGTGAATCTTGAAATCCTGTTTCCTGTCCTACATGAACGCTTGGATTAACCTTGTGAGTGGGCCCATCAGTTGCATGTCCATAAAAATTTGTGATCAAGTCTGAGCTTGTGGTGTCTCCATTCTGATTATTTTTAGAGTAAGAAAATGTCACTAGAATCTTCTAATCTAAATGAGTCAGAAGTTAAGAATTTCATGACTCAGTTCTTTCTCTTGAGAGACTTCTCACCAAGGCTGTCATGCTAGGAACTGTGATTACTGCAATGGTCTACATTTACCTGGTCCTTCTCTTTGACATCCTTTGTTGGATCGGCCATATATAATGGTCCAATAGTCTCTTCCAAGAGTTTTTCACCACAAGTAGCTTTGAAATTGCTCAAATTGGTCTCGTCTTTGGACTGGGAGGTTGCTAGCTTCTCACTATTGGAACTCAAATTCTGTATTAGGTAATTGTAAAACGTTAAAGTTTGCATCACTTCTGTAAATAAATTTCTTACATGCAATACTTAAACAGAAATTAGCATATCACCATAAGAATGACTGGGTCATTTCATAGTCTTCATATAATTGGTAAAGCCCTATGTCTTCCAAATTGTTAAAGATATATTAGGAAGATCAAAGAAGCTGAAGATGCAGAAGGCATTGCTTGCTTGATCTTCCATTTGAATATGCACTCAAGATTAATTACTCTTAAGAAAGCCAGTTTACCTAGCACAAATATTAAATCTAGGCACAAAGTTTCAAAAAGCAGTATTCCCTTGGACTGAAAATTAGTCCTAATACGTTAGAAACCTACCTCACCTAATAGTATGCACTCAAGTTCACCTCTTATAGCCTATTATTAAATTAACATACTCTCTACCTAACATGGCATGAAACAATCAGACAGCCCAGGTTTCTGACGGCTTTAAGGATTTGGGGCATGAAATTCATACATAATATACGTCCATTATATAGTGAGGTAACATGTGATAATTAAGCCTCACCAGAAGGAACGTATGACTAACAGATGTATCTCAACATCAATTACATAAAGATTTAGATACAGGAAAACAGAAGATATGGAGCAGGGGGTGCAATAAATCCAACCAAGAGAAACTGCTTTGAAGTGCACCAGCAACACACCCAACTAAATTTGGCAGTGCATTGAAAAGGAAAAAGTTGGGACTCATAGGAACCAGACCTGCTCGTCTATGTTTGGAGAGTAGTTTTCCAGAAGAGTCTTTAATATTTCACTCAATTTCTCTGCAGGTTCTCTTTGTGTCTGAAGATGAAAATCAGGAGCCTGTTCAGTTTGTTGTTTTTCGTTCTCCAATATCTGAATCAACATATCCAACGAATTGATCTTTTCTCTCAAAGTAGTGGAGTATATCTTGGACCAAACTTGATCAGCCCAACCCAGTTGACTCTGAATCATCACAATTTCTTGTTCAAGTTCCTCTATTTCAGTATCTGCCTTGGATATCAATATATTTAGCACTTGTGTACAAGCCTGTTGATTTAAAGCATCTTCTTCCATCACATCTGCAAACATATAAATAGATAGGGATGGGTGCTTATGTCAGTCTATCTGATGTGCAGAAATAAAATTCTTAACCATTATTGTCAAATGAATATGCTAACCACGTCCATAGCCAAAATAGAAATCAGACTCCCAGTTTTCAACAAAGTTTCCTCCAAAATCAGAACTCTCATCTGTAACAAAGACTGACAAAGAAAAATAAACATGCAGCTGTAGAGAAATATACCATGGGCATCATGTGACAAGTCAATTTAACCAATCTTCCAGTTTCTATTTACAGTATAAAACAACCAAAACTTAAACCAAGAAATTTAGTTAAAGAACAAGGTGAGAAGACCTTCAAAGATTGGTGGATCCCAAAGAGATAAGTCCATTGCCTCAGAGAATGTCAACCTGCAGTATCAAAATGAAAACATCATTACCTAAACAACTATTTGTGAAATAGGGATAAAAATGTTTGAAGGAGATATCCACAATTCGGTATCAACATATAAATATCAGTTGTATATATATACACGAATTTTCCAGTGAAGAATGATGATTGATATAAAACTATCTCATCAATAACTTAGAATCAGATGGTGAGTCTTTACATAGCAATATTAACTACACTCTTCAAGGTATAAATGTAAGTCAAACTAGCTAGCCTAAGCCTGCTAGCATATTGATTATACAGACTGAAAGGTAGAAGACAGGTCTTTGTTAACATCTAATCTATACGCTAGCATTTTCCACCTCTTTAATTTCCAATGCCAGAAAATGTAATATATAAAAAAAAGCATTCATTAGATAGAAAACTCAGGAACACTGTGCTTTCAATTTTTTCTCAATAAGCTGTCACAGAAGGAAGCTTATTGAACCATGAAGCTCATTTTATGATTTTTGGCATCAAGATCTACAAATAAATAAGCTTAGTAAGCATCTTTGCTATGAAAAAGAGCTTTGTCTTCTTAACCATGATATGCAATTTATCTCCTTTTGAAGTAGTCCGAAACTGTGCATTTGAAACTGAAATCCTTCCAAAATGTATGCGCCAACTAGAATAAGATCGAGATACTGTAAGCAATCTCAAGTGCTGATCTTTTAGAAACAGTAACAAAAGGTCCTGCAAGATCAAATCCTCACTCTAAAATGAATAACGACCCTTAACCACTAATACCACATCCAAACAATCGTGCCACACCCATTTCTAAACATTCTTAACTAAGCATTTCAATAAGCACTAAACAATTTAATAGAAATCTATAAATGTTATACCAGAAAAATGTATGTATAATTCAACACATCCCTCAAAAAAAATGTTGAAGGTAGATATGTCACAATCTTACATATGGGCACATGTACGTAATTTCATCTTGGTAGGTAATAAACCAAGATGAAGTGGCGAGCCCTACAAATCAGGCCATAATTTCAAGAAATTCATCAAAAATTTGCCTACTAGCGTACTGGCCGACCACCGCCTCTTAATATTTTCTCGACTCGACGCACACACAACACCAAAAACACACACGTACGCAAGTGCATATGAAATTGACTTCATGCATGCTTACATTCAATTGTATACATCTGCAGAGAATTTGTATATTGGACCGTAAATCAGAAAAAGAAAAAAACAGGGAAATGCTGAAAAAAACCCTGATCATCTCTTCTAGTCTCTAACTACACACAGCACAGAATTTCAACAATGCAGAACTGTAATTCAGCCATAGTAGCAACAAAACTCAAACTTCGTTTTGGAGATTCTTAAATTTCACTCATACGATGGAAAATTAAACAAAGATCGTTTTTTTTTCGTCACTTTTCCAATTTAGTGCAACAGAGAACGATATTGTCCGTAATAATAACCAAAATAAAAAAATTGGAAATGGAGCTTCAAGAGTAAACCTGAAATTGAGCGGTGCACATAAATAAAGAGCAGGAAAATTATCGGAATCGTTCTAGGGCTTGAGGGGAAATTTACACACAGTCACACACTGGATTTTGGGGAGATTGATGATGACATCAATGAGGAAATGAAGGGGGTGGTTTCTCTGCATGCAGTGTGGGAAGTGATAGTGGCAATTTGGTAGTTATTTGCAAAATGAAGTGCGTAATTGGAATGAAAATTTGTCCGTACTCGTCTGCGTATTGATGGACTTGTGGAGCCCACTAGATTTCTTAGGACTGTGTATTTAGTGGGGTCCGATTACTCGACTTACGTTTACGTGTGTTGTTAGGATGCTGACTCGTTTTTTTTTTTTCTTTTTCTCTTTATTTTTAATATCCGAATGAAAAGAAAGTAAAAGTAGGGAATAAGTTTTTGTTTTCATTACTTGATCCTTTCAATGACTCAAGTCAATTTATAAATAAATATAATAAACTAAAACAAATTAATATAATGAACTTATGAACCCCTACTTTCTTTTCATTTTTTTTAATGTTAATGACAGTTAATTTCTTGTACTAAGATAAAATTAAATTAAAAATCACTAAGCATTATTTTTAATTCTAATTTTACTTTAACTTATAAATGATAGTTTTTATATTTAATAAATTTATGTGATGTGTTATGTTGTGTTGAAACTTACTTATAAGCATATTGTTTGTTTATGAATAGTGGGTGTAAATAAAAGAAAAAAAAAGAGGAAGGTTGCGATAAATTGATGACTGCTCTAAAAAATTTGTCTGCTGAATACGAGAAAAAAAATTGTCTTTTTATAAGTAGTTGGTATAAACACGAGAAAATAATGAAGATTGCGATAAATTAACAGTTGATGTATAAAATGTGATCTCTAATCAAGTGCAACGAAGAATGGTGATTCATATAACCGATCCGAAGGTAGTGGGATAAAGGCTACTTATCTGCTGCAAGTATTTCTGTCTGCTCTGCAAATCCTAAGCCAATAAGCTTCATCCTCAACAAGTCACAAGTGGCTTAATCCTCAACAAGTCACAAGTTGCAGTATAAGGAAGGTACGTGCCTTCTAAAGTTTATGTTTCTTCTTGCATAGACCATGGACCATTACAACATAAGTTGAAACATCTGGCATTATCCCCATCTCCACCATTTCAACTACAACTTGGGATTGGAGTGAGTGATTAATAATTTTATAATGCCAAATGCTTGGATTTTTTTTTTAACAAGACATTTCTCATCAAAAAAATTAGAAAAATATTGTAAATTTTATTTGGCTTCCAAAAAAAAAAAAAAAAAAAAAAAAAAACAGCACTTTTAAAACTTCTCATAACGCAACACTCACATAACAACAGCCTATAACAAAAGTGCATTCAACTCAGCAGATTTACAACAAAAATTCCCAACAAATTAAGGATAGCTTCCATTTTCTTCAATACTATAAAATGCAGTGCCATCATCATCTACCAAGATATCATGTAAAGCTCATTAACATTAAAAGCTTCTTTTAAAATTAAAATAAAAAATCTCTATCTCAATATAACCTGCCCTCCATTTGAACAAAAAACATGGTTTTCATCTGACTGGTGAACCATCCCTCTAACCTTGTCTATACTAAGTATGTTTCTAAGATCACTGTTACCTACCCCTTACCCTGCTCCAAGTTCATCAAAAGAATATTTCCTCAGAATACATTGCAGTTGTAGGATCATAATGTAGCCCTCCTCATTCAATAACACATACATCCTTGCATTGGCTGCCAAACAAGGATTCAGAAACATACACCATTGCATTTGTTGCTAACAAAGACAACATCAAGGCAATTCGCTGTCTTATCTCCCAATTAACCCTTAAAAGTACAAAGAACCGAAACCAGCCAATATTCGTTTGCAACTTGAACACTTGGTAAATTCAACATCATCTCCATCCAATTTCATCATCGGCCAAGTTTCTAGATCACCTGATCATACGTACATGTGCAAGTCAACAGTAACAAACTCGAAATTGGAAAAGAAATTCATTAGACCACTAGTGACCTGAACGGTTTAAACAAATAAAACTATTATGTCTAGTTTTTACAGGTTTGACCCAAAAGTCTAACTACAGTTTCATTGATTAAAGAGCCACTAGCTTATTTCAGGACTATTTCAAATTCAAAATACATGGCAAGAACTAGAAATCATGTTATTGAAGTACCTCTAAATAATTGCAAAATCAACTAGTCACATAAGACGGCCAACGTAATGAGCTCGAGGATATTTTGTCTTTAATTGTGGCCATTGCACAAATAACTGGTCAGCCATGCGTAGTTTGTAAAGAAGCAACGCACTCAGAGAAAGCCTCCTCACTCTTGCAATGCTTTCAACATAGAAAATGTATGACCACCTGATACCGAAAACCTGAAAGTAACAGCATCTGATGATTAGTTAAGAATTTCCATTATCAAGAAAGAGCAAAAGTTAAGATGAAAACTTAGACGGCTACGCACTTTTTCTTCCGTAAATGCTTAACATCCCAAACTTGTTCTTATGTACAGGCACAATTATGCATGCTAGTGAATTAACAAGAGGAAGCTATAACCACAATAAGAAACATGAAACTCATTACAATTATGAGATACTCCAAGTTCAAGATGAAGGATGTCAAACCTTGAATATAAATGCGATCACACATAGAGGAATACATGTTCCAGGTCCATTGCATAGAATCTACGAAAAAGAATGTGACAAATAACTAAGAGAGAAAACACCAAAATTGTTTTAAAGAGGAACAAAAAAGGTAGAAACTCTAGCGTTGGTTCCTAGCAAAAAGCATCAAGCAAAAGATCAATCACATACCACATGAGGTCTGATCTTCATCATTAGCCACAGTGCATGAGCCATAGCGATTAAGGTAGTTCCAACAGAGGTTATATATGATTGACCAACCTCTCGGCTTCGATATATCTGCATAAATTGAGCAGATCCTACCTCTTCAATTCCTTCCTAGAACAAGAGAACCCAGTTTAAGAAGGCCTACAATATACATGATAACGAGAGGCTGCCGAATTTCACTTAACTTCTGTTATATTGGTACTTCCTATATTGGCATGTGCACAATACAACGAACCTACATATCTCTTTAGCAAACAACATTTGTAAAGGACACATCAAAAGCAGTCCAAACCACAGACCAAGATTTTCCATTAATAATGAAGATAAATTTGCATACTTGTTTTGTTTTTCCACTAAATCCAGGGAACACAGAATGAACAATGATATGTTCTTTTCTTTCAAACCTGATAAAAGAAGTAAACAAAATAACAAATCAGATATAACATTCCTTTGTTCTGTCAGAGAAAATATGCCTGTGCCATTACAGGTAGCACCGAAATCATGCCATAAATGATTTGATCACAAATAACACGTTCGTTTGTGATGCCACAGAAAATATGCCCGTGTTCTTACGGGTAGCAATGAAATCATGTCATAAATTGTTAGAATACATATGCTTGCATATAAAGCACCTAGAGGAGCAATTAAGTGGAAGAAATCTAACAGTATCCTGAAAAAAAGTAAACAATTAACTTTCTGCAGATCCTTGGGCCAATCCAGGTACAAATAAATAATATTCATCAGTCAGCAGCAAGTAGTGTACATGAAAAACAAAAGCATAAATGTGACATAGCAAATACTTCGATATTACCAATCAAACTATGAACCAGATAGTTACGCATCTAATCCCCACCTTTTAATACGTTTACTGGGTCTAAAAAAATGATTAAAAACTTGGCCCAAATGCATATTTTTCACTGACAAAAAGAGAGGTCCCTAAACTGAAAAAAAAGGAGTGCACCGTAACATGGATCGATCCCAACCTAGACAGACTACTTGTATTTGAACTATGTCAAAACCTCCACAGAAAAGAACAATTACAAATGTGAACTCAGGAATGCGAACGCAGCTGTAAAAATATACACCAAAAAACACTTGGAAATATACCTCATCAATCAAAGAGTTCTCGAGAACTTGTGCCTTTTGAAGACTCATATTATCAGTGGCAGCAGCAATATAATACCTAGGCTTAAACCTATTTTTCTGAAGCACATTCAACAAGTTAATCATCTCTGCCGTATGCCCGCCTACACAACAATATTATTCCAAAAGAAAATTTAAAAAAAAAAACCCATTAATCCAAAACAAAAAAAAAAAATCTTCAAAAAAAATGATATGCACACACCAGAACCCAGAACAATGAGCGTACTGAGGTGCTGCTGTGATGACGAGCCACGACGTGGTTGGCTACTCCGATGTATGACGTACAAAATCCGGATCAGAAGTACTGTGATGAGGCCAATAACTATGGAGATGGAGAGACAACAACTGTTTCTGTTCTCCATTTCAAAACTTTCTTTCACACTTGGTATAATTTGCCCCCTACATCGTACGGATTACATTGAGAAAATCAGCACAATGAATCCAATTACAGAGGGAAAAAAAAAACAGAACAGAAAGATAATCATAGAAAACAAAAGGAAACAAGAAACTTACCCCAAGATCAAAATTTTTAGCACATCTACTTTCATGAAATTAGTGAAAAAAGATTATTAATTTCCTAAATTAATGAGAATACGAGACTAAGGATAAGGGACAGCTCCACGGTTGTAGGGGACTGGGAAAAGGGGAGTGTGAATGTGAAATTTTACCTTTGGAGTGCAGGAAATTATGGGTTACGATCAATTATTTTTGAATAGAAAACAAGTTAACGAGGGATTCAGAGGGGAAGGGTGCCGTGACGGCCGTCGGAAGGTGGCCGGATAGCCGGCGGGGAAGGAAAGACTCGAGCTTGATACAGACACTTTTACCTCAAAGTTTGTGATTCTTTGATTTGGAATATAATCGCGGTTTCAATTGTCTGAACTTCAACCCTGATGATTACAAATTGCACAAACATTATGTACGCTACTAAAGGAGTCGGTTTTGCACTTTCGAAAATTAATTAACGAAATTATGAATATGGGGCGATGGGGAAAAGAAAAACCATATTAAATTACTAATAAAAAATGGTTCCAATTTGTTGTATAAAATGTATGCATATAAATACATTGTTCAAAAAAAGAAAGGTCTAAATTTTAAAATAAATCGTTTGAGAATCTTAACTTGTTTAGATTGTTATATTAGTCGTGCTATAAACTACGCAGGAATGTTGTACCATAAATTTAAATTTATGAATTAAAAAAATAATACATCCAAAACAGAACAATACATCCAATCAATTGATTGTAGCATGGTATTTTGTTGGGTTGATTTACATATTTACTGAGGTATATTTTTCTACCATTTATAGAGGATTTAGCATCATAGTTTCCTCTTCATTAGGTGCTATAAATGTTTTACCACGCATAGTTTAATAACAGTTCATTCCACATCAATTATAATTAATTATTTAATGCTTAACTTTTATGAGACAAATAATTTCTTTATGATAACAAATTTGCTCTAGTAAATATTAAACTATCCTAAAAATAAATTTGAAATTAAATTTGAGATGGTACCTTACATGAAAAGCTCTCACCTGCATTTATGATACCCATGGTTCTTGTTAACCATACATCTTTGTTTGATATTACGTTGGTGATCACATGAAAATAAGATTTGATTTTGAAAAAAAAAAAAATAGAATACTTTAGTTAAATTACATTCTATTACCGATTACCTGTGCTCAAAGTTCTCAATTCCTAACTCAATTTTTGTAAAATAATTCTTAAACTTCCAATTCAACTCTAAATGTAAATTCTAATTAAACTTATGATCAATTTGGACAAGGAGTCAATTAGGTACAAAGTAATGTCAAAATTACGCCAATGAATCGTACGGATCACTGTTATGTATGTAATAACTTATAAAATTTTGATACTAATCGTTTAATACTATTTTAATTTTATCTAAAGAGTCACGTGTTACATTTATAAAAATAGTGACAGACCAAATTATACAAAAATATCCAAAGTCCAAAGTTACATTCTCATTTTTATAACAGCAAATAAAAATATCTCAATACCATTTCTCTATTTGATGTTAAAATTCCATTTTGGCAACTTCAGTCCAAATAAAAATTCAGAAATTTGATTTGTTTAATTTTATTTTAGAAGAACTAAAAATTAATTTCCCAAATTCTTCTATCAATCCAACGGCTCCTATTCCGAATTCCAGACATCAAATATGACTGACACGACATCTATGGAAAATTGTAAAAAATCAAATCATCACTTTTGCTGCAAAACATGACAGCTACAAAAACACACACTCACACACTGAAAAGAAAAGAAACGAAACATTTCCTCACAGAGAGAGAAAGATACACATTACGCACACACCCAAATCACATTAACACTGTGTCACTGTGAGGACGACTCCCCTTTTACACACGCATCACCAAGAAGCTCAGCAATCCCCAACCAAACAAAACAACATAAATTCCGCCGCTTTCGCCTGACAACAATCCGACATCATCTCCTTCACAACCTCCTTCAAAGAATTTCTAAGAAGAATAAGGATTGAATCCTTAATATTTTATGTGATAAAACCAAAAAGAAAAAAAAAATTCAACCCCGGATCAGGAAATGTCGTCAGCGAGCTATTCAACAATGTCGTCTTCATCATCATCATCAGCTGCTTCAAAGAAGCAAACTTTATTCATAACTTCACTCATTACCTTTTGGTACTCTACAAATATTGGAGTGATTCTTCTTAACAAATTTCTGCTATCAAATTATGGTTTTGCATTCCCAATTTTCCTCACAATGTGCCACATGTCTGCCTGTGCAATTCTCAGTTATGTTTCCATTGTTTTCTTAAAGATTGTGCCTTTACAGAAGATCAAATCAATGTCCCAATTCTTCAGAATTACAACTCTCAGCATTGTGTTTTGTGGGTCTGTTGTGGGTGGCAATATTTCTCTCAAGTATCTTCCAGTGTCATTCAATCAAGCTGTGGGTGCAACCACACCGTTTTTCACTGCTTTGTTTGCTTATCTCATGACCCTCAAGAGGGAAGCTTGGACTACCTATCTTTGTCTCGTACCTGTGGTTGGTGGGGTCGTCATTGCAAGCGGGGTATGTTTATTTTGCCAATTGCATTACATTTCCTGTTTTGACAGATCCGTGTGTAAAGAATTCTAGTTGCTTGTATGTTTCCTTTAAATGGAATGATTTAACTGCATTTTCGTTTTGGACTTCATTTTGTGGAAGCATTTTGATAATGTTTGTTGGTTTTATTTGTTTTTTTTTTTTTTTGGTTTGCTGCTGATCTGCAGCTGAACTTTGGCTATTTCAGTTGTTAATTGATTTTAAGGTTGTCTACCATGATTTTACAATTTGAGGATCAGATCTGAATTTCTCTTAGTTTGGTTTGTTTTCATGTATGCAGGCACTTGATACATATGTTTGACATGCCACATGTAATCTTTTTACTTATTAGAGTGCTTTTCTTGTTCCATTCTTTGGCGGTAATGGGATGTTGGAATAGAGTTGGATTGTCTTCAAACAAAGCTCATTCTTGTAACGTGTTTGAGATGTTTTGAACTTCTCATTACTGAATTTTTGACTTGGATTGATTGGCTATAAAGTTTTGCTTTCTATGCATGTGGAGTATGGAGAACTTCAAGAAAAGTCAACATCTTATATAGAATTATAGGCTAACAAACAAGGAACATATTGAGTGGAAACACAACTGTATAACTGGTTGACCACAAGAATTGGTGCATTTGCAGTTTTTAATGAGATTAGCAACTTTGCTTGCATATGTATATTTTCCTCGGGAATTGTTTTTGGTGTGGAGGGAGGTTTTCTCTTGAAGCAAAGAGCAAAGGTAATTTTGCTTTGATTTTAGTTAACACCATGTCATTTGGCTTTCTTTGTTGCTTCTGTTAGCATTATAGATGACTCAGTTAAACATCCCTTGTAATGTTTTGGTAGAAATCAAGGGTATGTACAAGTGCATTTAGAGTTCCCACTTTGACCCTTTGACATTTTGCTAACCATGATCCTTCCTACCAGTTGTCAAGATTAAGTTTTTTTCTATGCCAGGGAGGTAAATCAGGCATTCTTTATCAAATGAAATGTACAAAGAAATGCTTAGGGTTCTATTAGATGCTGAAACAAAAATTTCAACTTGAAAGTCATGGGTGCGTAGATATATGTTGCCAAAAGGCATTTCATGCCAAAGTAATAATTTGTCAAATTAAGACCTAAATCCTTAAAAATAAAAAGAATATAGGAGAGCGAAAACATTATGAGTTATGACCAGTTCGCTAAGCTTCAATCATATTTCTCTAAATTTAGTTTTTGAAGATGCAGAAATTTTGCAAATATTTCTGACTGAAGCTGGGCAGTAACCGGGCTAATGTGAAATATTAAGTGCTTTTCCATTTGTTGGTGGATATTGATAGTTTGTGCAATGTTATTCTCCCAAGTATAATGGCTTTAATATGCTTTGAGCTCCTTTAATATTCTCGAAAACTGGTTGCATATATCTCCTAAGCACTGTTTAGATGTATTCGAAAGCATGTTAGTACATCTATCAGTGTTCTTTAGTGAAATTTCAAATTAATTGAAAATGATTGGGATCAACTAAACTCTTTCTTCTTCTAGAAGTGGTTTTTGATGACTTGATGGTCATGATTTACAATTTTGTGAAACTAAAAAACAAAAAAATATTTATGGTGACAGGGTGAGCCAAGCTTCCATTTATTTGGATTTATCATGTGCATTGGTGCAACTGCTGCTAGAGCCTTCAAGTCTGTTCTTCAAGGCGTCCTTCTTTCTTCAGAAGGGTATATACTTTCGGATAACAAATTTTGTACATCTGTGTGCCTTGATATCTAATCATGATTGGTCAGCAAAAAGAATTTTCTGCAGTGAGATTTTGCTAGATGTTCAAAATGAAAGCAATTCTCTCACTTCTTGTTTGTCATTAACTTTCACGTTAATTGTGTTGCATATCATTTTATACTGTGCTTGTTTTTCTCAATGTCCTCTCTTTGCAGTCATAGACTAATTAGGATCTTGCATATTGACATAGACTCTGAATAATCCTGTTATTTTCCCATTTTCTACACAAATGTTTGGTCATAAATGATTTGGGGGTTTTAACTGCCTGATTAGTCCAAATCTTCTTCCCCCATCTCAAGGCGATTAAAAGTAAAAAGAAAAAACTTTTTCATCTTCCATCCTTGAAAATTTGATAAACATAGGGCCACAGGGATCAAGTAGTGCATTCTTTAGGGCTGTAATGCTGCTGGGGGAGGTTGGGGAAAAGAACACAGAAATATTGCTTATTCAAACACGTTTTCACTCTTGATTATGTCTTCCTTTACGTGATTCAGGAGAATGTATCACATGTGAGTTCAGTGGTTTCATGCTTTTCTATATTTTTTTCCATTCTGCTTAATAGCTGACTCTTCGGTTTGCTAAAGAGATTTTGCAGCAGTAAAAACATAAGAGTGTATATTGCTGATTGATTTTCAGATTTTTCTTATCCTTCATTAGGTTTATTTGCATATATTAGCACCTGCCAGAACTTAGGAACCTTCAAAGTCTTTTTTTATGCTCATCATTTTGAAGATTAGTTGCTCAAGTTTGTCAGCTGAGCAGGTTTTGTTCATATTTAGCTTCTTTTTATGTTAAGTAAATTCATATTTTTGTGCTATAATACAGAGTGGGGGTGGGGGTTGTTAATATGAGATATTCTGTTTTAACTAAACAATAAGCATTACACTTCTCAGTGATCAATTATTACTGGATGTTCTTTTATACATCTCTCCTTTGTTGTTACAGGGAGAAGTTGAACTCCATGAATTTGCTGCTTTACATGTCCCCAATTGCTGTTGTTGTTTTATTGCCTGCAGCTGTTGTAATGGAGCCAAACGTCTTGGATGTTACAGTATCACTTGGGATGGAACATAGACATATGGCGCTACTTCTTTTCCTTAATTCTGCAATGGCCTATGGAGCCAATTTATGCAATTTCTTGGTGACTAAGCATACAAGTGCATTGACCCTCCAGGTTGATTCTCTCTCTGTATCTGTGTGCTTGCAATTTCTTGCATGTATGGGTAAAATTCATTTGTATTCTTTTAGTTTTGTTGAATTAAAGTGACGAAATCATCGAAAACTCAATCCCCATGTCATCATGCAAAGCCTTTATAAGTCCATGCCCAAATAAGTCCATACCTTTTTTTCCTTGGCTTTTTCCTCATTTCTTTGTCACATGTGATAACAAGATATGCTACTGAAATCTTTCTTTCTTTTTTTCATGATGTGCAATTTTCTGAATCTTTATGTAAAGCTGGTGTTTATTGGTCTCTTTAGTGCTTTGCTAGTATCTTATGAAGATTATTCCATCTCTTAAGGAGTCTTCTAAGCAAGTTTGCAAAATGCTTTCATTTCTTGTCTCGCTTGAGTAAGAGGGACTGTAAAACAGAAAGATATAGCGATGGCGCTGTGAAATAGTTGGTCTGAGGATTCTACTTGTCCCTGTATACAAATACAAATGCTATCTAACGTGAGAGGACATTGTCATGTCAGTATGCTCTTTATCTGAAGATCACCAAGAAAATCTTAAAAATTATGCAAAAATATTTGCACATATTGGAATTGTTTGCTTCATATATATGGTCTCAAATTTTGAAATAAGGAAAATGCATATGCACATAGAGCTCCAGCTTGTCTGAACATATTCCAATGTTTTGAACATTACCAGGTACTAGGCAATGCAAAAGGAGCGGTGGCTGTTGTTATCTCAATTCTTATTTTCCGGAATCCTGTTACGTTAACTGGAATTGCCGGCTATACAATGACTGTTTTGGGGGTCGTCGGTTATGGAGAAACAAAGCGCAGATACAAATGACTTCCAAGATGACTTTCTAGCTTTGTTTTTTTGATGCTCCATACTTTGTTCACTAGAAGAAAGTTAAAGAATTATATTTAAGACATATTCGTTACAGTTTCAGGGAGGTAAGCAGGGAGGCAGGCAAAGATATCGTTTCATAGTAATATTTTTTATGCATACAGGATGTAAAAGGTTATACCATACACTTAACCATTTTTCAATGGAATATTAGCATATTATTGTTGTTGTTCGTACTAAGTTTTGTGCCTGCTTATGTAATTTCTTCCATTGTCTGTGCTGATGGGACTAAAAACATTTGTGCTACCTATCCCTAGATGCCACTAATTTCCACCCAATTCAGAATCTTTTTTTTTTTTTTGTCAATCTTTAAACGTTATTCATAGATGAATTGTTTAAACCTTTAATCAACTTTGCAGTACTACGTTCTAGGTTCTGAAGAATAGTAGTAGAGGGATCAAATATAATATATCTTGCTCGTACTGATATTCTCTCTACTTTCCCTGTTGTACTTCTTGACAGAATAGAATGATCATCATAGTGAAGCAAGACGCACAATTGTTTTAAACTTTTTTGGCTTGATTTCTTATTTACTTCACAATTGCAAGAGAATTGAACATGGAAGAAAAGAAACACGAGAATATTGTTTTAGCTGTCAAACCATTAACAAAAACAAACTTTCCAGACGAGATTAGGAACTTCCACACATAATAAATACTTCTGCTCCATTTACATTTAATAGTAACAATATAATGTGTATCCTTCACACAGGAAACAGTGCTTCGGTTTTTACAAACCATCCAGAATAGAAGATGTGAAAACTCATTCAATATGATAGTTAAGAAGCCAAAATATCCACTTCTGGCAAGCTAGAAATTTCGATATCGACCTTGATGGATGATGAAGTAGGAGAACAAACTCTTTCTCATACAGCAATAGCTTTGTAATATGAAAAACTTATTTCCAGTATCCTGGTTTTCTACATTTCTTTATCATTTGATACTCTTTGTTACTTCATTTTTTCTGTTTTTTTTTTTTTTTCTTTTGATTCCCACAAACACAAACATGAAGGAAAAACACTTGTCAGAAAGAGGTGTTTCAAAATAACCGTTTGTATGAACTTATAGTGAGTAAAGGAAGAGGTTAGAAGGTTGCATCTACTTGTTCCTCTATATCGACTTGTCCTCCTATGCATAAAAACTGTTCTTTCTTAAAAATCTAAAAATTGCAAAACCTGGTATCATAGTGGCCTCCAATGCAGTTTATCGTAGAACTCTATCCGTATTTCTCCATTGCCCAGTCTTGGCTTTCTTCATTCACAATCATGGATTTCATTTTTCCTTCATACCACATCAGGACCGCTTGGGAGCAGGACATAACCATCGTGGTGCTTAGTTTCTCCTCCAACAGGGATGCACTTTAAAACAACTGCAATAGGCAAACTTACTGCCCCAATTATAATACTCAGTAGCCATAGCTGCCAACTTAATGGAACGGTGCTTGCAAAAGTTCCCAGGAATTCAACTATAATTACTTGAAAAGCCACTGTGCCACTGATGATGCCAAGAAATACCCAGTTACTAAACAAGCCATCGAAAATGTTAATCTTCTCCATTTCCCGGCTGTTTATTTCATTGAAGACCTAAAGAAGCAAATATCAGAAAAAAAAATCTGTCAGTGTGTGCTCAGAAAGAAGAGTTTACCTCATTTTGACACCCAACAAGCTAACCTCCATTTCTACATTAATTTTTGCTAAATGCTTTCCCCAAAAAGACAACCTCTGCTTGCGGTAGTAGATGCACATACACTTTGACTGTTTAATTGTAATGTTTAAGCAGTACCTGGCAAAACACAAAGGTGTTGAAGACGAAAGTATTGAGAACTTCTGTAGCATCAGAACCCTCAAGTCTCAAGAGTTGTTTCCCAAGAAAGTACAAAACAAGTATGACTGCCAGCTGATAAATGCTCTGCCCAATGATATTTCTCCACATGATCCTGGTAATGAAACTTACATCCCTCCCAACAGGAGGCCTCTGCATTAGTCCTTCATGGGGTGGTTCGGTGGCCAGTGCCAATGCACCTAAAGTATCCATGATCAGGTTGACCCAGAGCAATTGCACTGCTGTAAGAGGAGCAGACCCTGATGTATACAGAAGAAGGAACATGAATGATAGTAATGCAATTATCATTATCTTGACTACATGGATATTTGATGTGAAAGAAACCTTCTAAAATAAAATAAAGAAGAGAGAGAGAGAGAGAGAGAGAGAGAGAGAGAATGCATTCCAGATTTACTTGCCTGAGATGCAAGCAGAAACAAAATTAATTGTGAGAGCAACAATATTGACAGTTAATTGGAACTGCACAAACTTTTGAATGTTAATATAGACAGCGCGTCCCCATTTAGCTACATTTACAATTGTTGAAAAATTGTCATCCAACACAATCACATCAGCACTTTCTTTTGCTACCTGATGACAGAATTTCATAAACAGTTTAGCAACAAGTTAGAAAAGCATTATAAGAGAGGACACACGATTTTCTTGGTGACATTCACAAAAGTATCAGTGCATGAATTCCATACTGATGAGGTCCAAAAATGCTTATCAACAGCAATTTAGAAACTGATTTTTTTCCTTGTCTTTCTTCCCCAGCTAGGAGCCAAGGAAAATATCATGTGAAAAGTTTAATAATCCATGAAATCTTACTGAAGATATTAGACAAACTCCAAGAGAGTGGGTATATTAACTTACCTCTGTTCCTGCCATACCCATAGCAAGACCAATGTCTGCCTCATGCAATGCAGGAGCGTCGTTAGTCCCATCACCAGTAACTGCAATAACGTCTCTAAACATGCCTCTCAAATTCTTTACTAGTACATGTTTGTCTGTTGGAGATGACCGTGCCATTACCTTTATATTATACAAAATGTTTTAGCAAATTGTCAAAATGTTGGAGTTAAATATCTTAAATAGTTATAAAACACTCACTTGAATCTTTGGAATTATCTGCCTCATTTCGTCAGGAGTCTTACGGCGAAATTCTGGGCCTTCAATAGCATAACCATCATCAGTAAGTATGCCACATTCTTTAGCAATGGCTTTAGCTGTGTTAATATTATCACCAGTAACCATTCGCACTTTAATTCCTGCTTTTAAACACGTTTTAACCGCCTCCTTGACGCCTGGGCGAACAGGATCCTTAATTCCCACTACTGCAATAAATGTATAGCCACTATCGGGAATTCTGTTTTCAGGGTAACCATTGCTGATGTCCTTGTAAGCTAAGCAGAGAGTCCGCAAAGCTTCACAGGCAAATCCATTGATGGCACTCATGATTGCTATTCCCTGTTCTTCCGTCAAATAAACAGATTCACCATTACCATCGAGAATCCTGTCACACGTTTTCAGTATTATTTCAGATGCACCTTTAACAAAAGCTCGTCTTTTACCATCTGGAAGGGCCACAAGCACAGACATCTTTTTCTTTACGGAATTAAAAGGCTCAACTTTCTCAAATCTGGAATCTCGACGTTGATCGTCAAAATCACCACCCAATAACAATCCATATTCTAACAATGCTGATTCTGTGGCTGTACCCAAGATGGATTTCTTTCCAATTTTATCTTTTACCACCTCAGCACTTGTATTATGAAATATTGCCTGCAGTAGAATATTAAAAGCATTTCCAGACATCTCTGACTCCATGGCATCTCTGTGTCCATTTGGTTCTACCTCTTTAGCTTTACCAAGGGTCCAGATTTTATTAACTACCATATGGTTTGTTGTCAACGTGCCAGTTTTATCTGTACAAATGCCAGTTACAGAACCCATTGTCTCACATGCAGAAAGATGCCTTACCAGTGCCCTGTCATTCATTAATTTCTTCATTGCATATGAAAGACTAAGTGTCACCGCCAGGGGTAATCCTTCTGGAACTGCAACGACAATAATAGTTACTGCTGTTGCAAAATAATCTAGAAGTGTCAGAGCATCAGTGAAAGACCATTTTGTGAATTCATGGTCAATTGCTTTCTTCGCCAGAAATCTGGTAATCAATACCACAAAAGTCAATACAGCAAAGCCTAGTCCTATTTTACCAATATTTGTGGCAACACCATTCAACTTCACCTGCAGTGGAGTCTCATCTTCTCCCCCTTCACTAAGAGTTGCCATCAACTTACCCCATTCAGTTCTCATGCCAACTGTAGCCACAAGCATCTTACCTGACCCATCTTGCACTGCGGTTCCTGCTAGAAGAAAGGGTCTTTTTCCATCTATGTTAACAGGCACACTTTCACCAGACAAGCTTGACTGATCAATCAACAAGCTGTATCCTGATACAAAAATTCCATCAGCTGGCACTTGGTCTCCAATGGACAAATGAACAACATCACCAACAACCAAATCATATATCAAAACCTTCTGCCTATATCCATCTCTAGTAACCTGAATAAAGATTTTTTTCTTTTCTCTATCCAAATCTTTGAACTTCAATGATTGCCTGTAGTCGCTAACAGCCGTCACAACGATCACCAAAAATATACTAACTATAATTCCCAACCCATCATACATACCTTTTGGCCAACCCTCAGTTGCAAGTCCAACACATATAGAGACTAGTGCACAAACCATAAGGATGACGAGGGTTAAGTCATGCAACGCCTCCCATACAAACATCCAAAAACTTTTAGAAGGTTTCTCAGCATAAGTATTGGGCCCATATACTTTTTGTCTGATATCAATATCACTTGAGTTGACTCCTTCATTCAACGAGACATTTACTCTTCTGGCAAGTCCTTCAACTCCTTTCAGTTTTCTTAATTTCTTGATCTGAAATGAACCAACAATGGAAGCAATCTTGTCAGGATGAATCTGAAATCCTGCGACTCTAGCCTCTTCTGAGAGGTCATTTTGGAGGTCTGCTTCTACATCCATCGAGGAGTCTTCTTCTTTTTGTTCGTGCAAGTGCTCCTTTGGCAGCTTATCTTTGGCATGCTCACCGGCTGCCCAAAGATAGAAAACATATTTACCAGAAAAAATCAATATGAGGATGATCAACATAGAGCTCTTGAAGATAAAATGCGCCAAAACAACTATTTGAGCAGAATGTTACCATCAATAAACTTGAGCGCGGCCATATAAGCCACAAAACCAATTCGTATCTTTTCCTGGTAAATCATAGGAAGCTTGATTAGTACTAAGCAAAAGTAGATAACAACCATAAGATGACATAAGTTACTGCCAACTTTACAAGGAAATTTGCAGCTGTAGTCAATATTTTCTGAAGACAATGAATTCAGAAACATAAAAAGCAGCAAGCCTACTGATTCCATCAAAGGCAAGAAAGAAAAGAATTGAAGGACGAAAAGTAGAACAGCTGATTTTGATACAGAAAAACAAAAATGAATAACAATTCGCATCCATTCTATGAGACTTCACACAAATTTGACATTAGAAGCCAGAACGAGTGGATAATGTTTAGTTAGCTATTAGTAATAAGTTGAAACACAACAAGTCTAAAGAAATGTATAAAATCCTCAATTGAGAAACTCCTAAAAGCTTGGTGTCATATTAAATCAAGTCCAACATTAGATGAAAAACAATTAGCTGGTTACCTATTCAAAGAAACGAGCAGTTTTTTTTACTAGGAGCAGACTGAGGGTAGGATTACGACAAAGAAATCCCATACCCTAGCCGCCTGAACTCCGCGTGAAATCCACATAGAAGAAGACAAAGGGTAGGATTCCTTCCCCCCCATGAAGATGCAGTACACGAGGATTTTCAGTCCTCTGCTCTACCAGTTCCTTGTATCTGAGAAAAACTTCTTCCAGGTTCATAGGAAGGAAGCTATGGTTAATTTTCCAGTAATATGTGTAGTTTTTTCTTAGTTTACAACTTGATAAACAAATTAAAACATGACTAGTCATAAAACCTCAATCTCAAAGCAAAAAGAGAGAGTTACTCGCAATAAACCTTCCAGAGGAATAAAATGGTGGCTCTACCTGTCACCAATTCCCCTATAATTCCTAATTAGTGGTTTGCTTGCATCAACAAATTTACATTTCTATCTTATTAACTCCATGAAAGGGCCTAATATCAAATTCTGCCAATGCCAATGGAAGTCCATTAGTTGACAGACTTTTAATGTTGAACTCCAAGTAATCAATACTTTAATATAATGAATATTGCTGATCTACACTAAGGAATGTTTAAGATCTAATGTTCAATCGTTATGTTTGGTGAAGCAATCTAAAATGAAAACTCAGCATTTCACAATCCAACACTGTCCTTTGGATTCTTAGTTCATGTTAAGCAAGAATCATCAAGTTCTTCAGTAAGGACACCCCAAAACTTTTAGCTTGCATTACAATTTCCCTGAATATATCTTTTAGATCCAACTGTGATATAACTCTGCCTACTTATAATTAGCTTCCTTGCCTATAAGTGGCCGATTCCAAACTCGGGAAAAGGAGGAGGGTTGCATCAGGTTGATAACCGGCATAAAACCTTTGGCACTCAAATGGTATGAACCATATTAATAAGATGGCGAAATATGATCCATGTAGCCGATCCCACATAGTGGGATAAAGGTTTAGTTGGATAAAGGTTTAGTTGTTGTTGATCCGACTGTGATATGGGTATGATGCAACCATTCTGTAGGACCCCTAGCCAGACCCATGCAGCCACGTCCACACCTTTTTCAACTATTTGACTTCTTGAAGCAGCTTTACCCCAATCCCAAAAATGGTTATTCCGGTATTCTCTCACTCAATTGCCTCATCTATAAATAGAGTAAGCTCACTCATTACAAGGGTTCCACAATCTCCATCTCCCACTCCCACTATCACTAAGTTCAGTCAATACTTTTATCAGAAGAAGAAGAGGCCATCATATTAAGGGCCAGTAAGCCCTGCATATGACCTTTTCCACTTTGTGAACTTCAATAATAGATTAATAGTTAAAATCAAACTTTGCTGAAAAGGGTTTTCTACCAAGAATATAAATACCCTGACAACAATACGCGCTATATTTTTCCCTTTTATTTTTCTTTAGAAAAACCAGTGTTTCATAAGATAAGTTGATGCTCCAAGTGGCAACTTTATCAAAGGCCGAACCAATTCAAAAAAAAGCAAAATTATTCTTATGCCGGACAAATAAAGAAAACCATTTCCTTTTTGGTAGAAAGAATGGACAAAACTATTGATGAGATATGCATACAAAATACTTCTATCAATCTAATAAGATAACGTGGACAGGGACCATATATATAACTCTTTCCTATAGTCGTACAAAGTGTTATCTTCAGTCTTCACCATTTTCTCTGTCCGTTTATGGCCGCGTACTTTTATGTCCTTGCATGTTTTTGAATGAGTCAATAATGTTAATAATTTGAATACAATTTCCAGGAAGTTTCTTAGCATACCATTACTTTAAAAGATTGATATGGCATTCACCTCTAGAATTATTGGACATAAATGAAAATATACATTTTCCAATTCGAAGAAATTCAAACACTATATTATTATATTGAGAGTATTATATCCCCCAAACACACCATTCCAAAAATAGATAATTACCATCACAACCACCAAAAATTGACAAATAACTGTTTGTTTGGACTCTGGGATTAGGACTGTCTGGGTTGCCTTAGCCTATTCAGAAATAAATACCCTTTTGTAAGCCTAAAGGTCCAACTTCATAATATGAAGATAAAAATATGGAGAGAAAGAAAGAGTTTGAGGAGCAACACAACCACATATAATCTGTTTATTATCAGCTATTATCCCACGTTATCTCTAACTCTCAATAATAGCTTTTATTATTTATTTGTCACATTATGCAATCATAAATATCTAATATCTTCTTCTGGGTGGACCTACCGATTCAATCTTTTTAGCCAATTCTTGGAGCAAAATCAACTTGATTTGGAAAAATATTAATCCGAAATAAACCAATCTAATACCTCCTCCTCAACTCATTTCTTCATTGTTTCAATACTACAACAACACCAACTACTAACCTTTTATAGCACCGTATGGATCGCTACAAGTTGAATCATATTTCGCTATAGTATTATATTTATATACATATTTTTATTAATATTTAAGTATATTATATCTGTTTTTATTGTCTATTTTCAATTCTTTTTCCATCTCACCATTCTTCTTTTAATTTGTGTTAATTCTACATCGTTACAATAAATTTGTATATTTCTCAAAAAAAAAATTGGAAGAGAAACCGGTAAACTATATTATAAGGCAAATTGACCAGACCACTAATGCTTAAAAAAATATTGCTGCCATCCGCATATCCCATCTAATGGATCCAGAGTATCATTTTATTTAATACAACATGAAAAGCGAATCACGATTAGTCAATAAAATGTCAAAAAAGTTAAAAGATCATGCAAGCCCACGTCATCACCACTCCTCTCGATCTAATGTAGATTTTAAATATTATCAAAAAAAAACATCTTTACTTTCTTTTCTTAGGTCATCACGTTATGGCAGATTGGCAGGCATATATATGGGAATAATTAAATTCAATATTTTATTATTTTTCTTTTCAACCCTTTTGAATACGATCAATTTTTAGACTAAAAAACTGAATCATACAGTAAAAAAAAAACTTTCAAAAACTCGTCAAGACTGCAAATTGAACATTTTCTTTTCAAAGGCATAGAGTAAAAGTTCTAAGGACTGCGCCTGCGCCTGTGCCTGCATTCACGCCTCATGGGCGCCCACAATTCTGGTCCGTCACGCAGACAATTTGCAGTTGAGAATAATAAACCGACGCGCTTTCATGTCAGCCAATACGCGTTATTCTTCAGCATGTATTTAATGGATATAAAGATTTAAGAAAATCTCAAATTTCCAACAGAGGGGCTTCAGTTTTCTTTAAATTCTCTATTGCAGCTCTATTTCTTGTTAATATCAATTTTACACCCTGACAAGCTGACTGAATAACTCTATGCCCCTATAGTTCCCCCAACGTTCACCTTTTCACTCTCAACTTTCCCCATAACTGTAATGACAGTTAAAAAGGGTTTTAAATGAGAACCAGAAGAATATGAAGGGGTTAAAAGTAAAATCCAAAAGTGTTGGAAATCTTCTCATCTTTGTGTTTGAGATCAAAGACCACGGATTTTGTCCGTCCAACGAAAACTCACCGGTTTTTTTTTTTTTTTTCATTTTCGTACTTTGTAAATATAAACATTTTGAAAATCCAAATCTGGTTAGCATAGTATTCGTGATCTTTCATTGTGATTTTATGAAACTTTTTATGTGGATTAAAATCTATCAAAAATTAAAAAAAGAAAAACACGCACACACATAGTGACACACAAGCAAAAAAAGAAAGGAAAAGAAATCTTTCAACGGAAAACATACTCTGAGCTTCTCCATATGTTCTTTAGCTTCAGTACGCTTCTCAAAGTTGGGAACATAACGGAACCGGCGTCGTTTGTTTCTAACAAGCTTCACGAGGTTTCTCCAATTTTTCTGAGCCTCTTCGGACGGGTGCTTGGCTGGAAAATCGAATTCTTTTAAGTCGAAGTCCTTAATGAGATTCTTCATCGACATTTTTAAGCTAAATTCACAATATTTAAGTTCCTCTCAACTCTACACTGCTCGATCACCGCCGGCGGAGGCAAGAAAGTATACTTTGTATTGTGCAATTGGCTACGGAAGAAGAGAGAAATAGTAGGGGCGAACTGGCGAGGGAGAGTTTGTGATGGGATGAGTTCTTAACTTCTAAACTTTCTGAGTTTACAAACATAGGGACATCTGATGGCATCCTTATTTACATTAATCAAATCCTACGTGGATCGATTTTTGTTAGATGTAAATTACTCATAATAAAAGGGGAAAATTGCAAAAATCATGCTTCACATTTATTAATTTCGTAACTCCATTTCAAACATTATACCAAATTTATCATTTCATCAAATCATATCCTCTTCATTGATTTTTGGTAGAAACTTTTGTAACACCATCTCGTACATGTGACGTTATACTTTAGTAGATTAATTTTTTTATATTTTATATATTAATATTTAATACTTTATATGCTAATATGGTAGTTTTTTTATACTTTATACGTAAAATTTATACACAAGTTTCATATGTGAGACAATCTTATAACAGTATGATCTTTGATTTTTTTTTAATAGAAAGTATTCACCTAAAATTTCTCCAAGAGATAACAAATGAATATTTTTCATTAAAAATTTATATATATATATATATATAATTATATAAACAGGTCAATATAGTGTGAATTGTCATGTAAATATAAATGGCGAAATTGTCTTATTATTTTAAATGTAAGGGCTTAAAAAAGTTTTTTAATAAGGTGCGAATGACTATTTTTGTAATTTTCCCTTAAGAATGTAAAAATATATAATTTAATAAGGCCAAAATATACTACTGTTGTCTATATTCTATATTATTGCTAGGTAACGCATTTCCCTCTTATAATTTTAATCAACAATTTGTCTATGTAACTTTATAAATTAAAAAATAATAATAACCACATTGATTAAAGACAGCTAGTGACAAGACAATTTTAACCGTGTAATAATTGTTCAATACCTAATATAAGGGAGAGTTTGTGGAGATGGGATTCTTTGTCCAAAATTATATTATCTTATACTATAACCGTGTAAGAATTGTTCAATACCTACAATATAAGGGAGAGTTTGTGGAGATGGGATTCTTTGTCCAAAATTATCTTATCTTATACTATTCAATACGTTCACTCGTACACTCATATATTGGTTAGAGTCTAATAATTGTAAAGTAATTTTAGTGATATTTATGTTTTTAGTCCATAATTTTAGTGAAACAACGTCATTTTGAATATTAGACTGAGTAAGAGTAAGACAGGATAATCTTGTACAAATGATCCGATCTCGAGTTTGTGATGGGTTGAGATTCTCGACACGGGATCTTCTGTCTAAGATTTTTCCTGTCTTATTCTGTCTTAATTAAAACTACGTTGTACATTCATTTGGTTGGGGTCTAATAATTGTAAAGTAAATTTAGTTATATTTATGTATTTAGTCCCTAGTTTTAGTAAATATACTCTGTTTTGAACGTTAGACAAAATAAAACAGGATAAATATTGGACAGAGGATCTGGTCTCAAGATTCTCACTTCTAAGTTTCCTATTCCAATCTCATGTGTTGGTCTTATAAGATTTTGATACGTGTACAATCACTTATCCTTTGTTATGGTTCACTAATTTTTTATTTAATTTTTAAAAATTATATAACTAAAAATATTCAGAGTAATCAAATCCTACGTGGATAGATTTGGGGTTAAATTGTAATTACACATTAAAATAATAATAAAAATATATAATAATTTATCAATTATTTTACAAAAACACCTAAATATAAATTATATTCTTTCAAAAAAAATTATATAATTATATTAACATTTAATTCTTGTAGCTTACTTCAAAGAAATTCAATTTTATTACATTTATTATTATAAGCTAATAAAGGAATAAATAAACTAACCTTACAATTCAAATAATTATATAATTTTTTTGTATTTTAACTATTCAAGCAAAAAAAAGAAGTATTTTTTAGAAATATAATCATAAAAAACTAGGGATTTTATATAAAATTCATATAGTTTTGATAAATTAGAGTCATAATGGTAAAGTATATATCTTACCATTCAGATCGACATTTTAAGAACCATTGTATGGTATAGTAGTCATGTTTTATAGAAGTACTTATAATAGGGATGTATAAAGAAATTAAGGAAGAAAACGTTGTACCCAATCAAATGAAAAGGATGAGCTAAAAAATTGCTAAAAAGGCTATATCAAAGGAAGATATTAAATATTTCAAATGGTCAAATTATTGAATATTATACCATCTATGTTAGAGACTTTTAAAAAAAAAAAAAAGTAAACAAAGTTAAATATGGTATTAAATGGTGGATTTGATTTTGATTATGTAATAGGATTGATAACACTTTGCCTCCCCAATAATACTATTACAATATTTTGACATGCCTTGTGTTGATGTCATTCAAATTTTAAACAAATAATACCACTAGTACAAAGACTGGATTTTACACCGGTTAAATCTTACATTTTACACCGGTCATTCGAAAAATGAACCGGTGTATATACAGGCGGTGTAAAAGGTACAAGTTTCTTACACCGGTTTCATAAACCGATGTAAAAAACATTTTTTACACCGGTTCATTATAAAACCGGTGTAAAATGTCTAAAAAATATAACACTTTTTTACACCGGTTCATTATAAAACCGGTGTAAAAAAGACATTTTACAAAAAAAAATACACATTTTTTACACCGGTTCATATCAATCTTCGAAACTTTCCGGCCATATCAATCTTCAATAGCTACAAGTGATCATACTCTGCATTAACTGAAACTAACTGGACATTAGACAGCTCTTGCAGCAATCTCTTATTCTCTTGTAAACATTTGTCCTCAAGTTTTCTCGAGGCTTCGGACACCTGATGTAAAAGCAGGAAAAGATTTTAGCAGTTATAACTCATCTTCAGGAAATATTTCAATGAGAAAATTTTGACTCACCATAACAGTTCTCTTAACTCTCAGACTTGCTACTATTGCTGCAATTTTCTCCAAAGTTAATTCTTCATCACGAAGTGCTTCTTCCTGCAATGGATGAATAACAACAGTGACAAGGTAGAAATTGACTTTGGGGTATTACTGGCATGCAATATTTTTATAACCCAAACCTTGAAATTCCTCTCAAAATTTTGAAGCTGATTGACTTTATTTATTCTGTTTTCTTCAAGGACTTTCACAAGTTATGATAGATATCAGCAAAAAAATTGAGCGTCGCCCTTGTAATCTCTTGTGCCGAAACAAAACTTCGATGTAATCCCTGCATTAGCCACAAACTGATTAACTACACCCACCCCAACACAGACAACAGCAAAGTATTGATAATCATATGCCAGTAACAGCAAGGTCAACCTCTTCTCGTTGCTGGACAGAGAAAGCTAGTAGTTGTTTTTGCTCTTCAAGAGATCTTTGAATATCAGCAATAATATCTCCGGTCTCCAAGGGCGGAACTAGAACTTATTTTGAGGGGGGCTTCATTGTATTTAAAAAAAAAATTCTCACGGCTAAAATATCAAATTAATAATCATAATAATAAAAATATAGTATATACACATACCAATAAACAATTATTTGTTCACACTTGAGCTACTAGCACCGGACGTACAAATAAGAGGAGACAATTGTGTTCTACGAGTCTGCATTTGTTGAAAACGTTGCAAAATTTGTTCATTCTGGATTGTGACAAAAATCTCTTTTTCGATGTAAACTATCAAACTGTCATTCATCCACTCATCCCCCATTCTATTACGCAAATCAGTCTTGATAGTTTTCATGGCAGAGAAAACTCTTTCAACAGAAGCAGTTGCAACTGGTAAAACCAATGCTAACTCGATCAGACGATATACCAATGAAAAAACTACATTCTTTCCGGTTTGAACCATCTTTTTAGCTAGACCTCCCAAATCCCTAATCATAAAAAATTCAGCTCTTACATTATGAATGTAAGTTTTAAGCTGCTCCTTAAGTACCATACGATCAGTCAATGAAAAGTCGTCCGGATAAAGTTCGGCAAGACGGAGTAACTTACCAATTTCAAACTGAGAGAAAGAGTCCTTTGGATCAAGGCATGCAATGCAAGTAAGTAACTCCGTACTTGCTTCAGAGAAACGATTATTCATCTCTTGCACCATCCTATCAACAACCTAATATTGTAACAATAAAAAAGTAAATAAGAAAAATACAATTGAAGATAACATGATGAAATAAGAAATTTAAAAGTAATACCTCACAAAAAATTTCAACACGAAAGTGTATGAAAATTAGAAATCATTTGCCCATTTCGCCTGCTACGACCACGAGTTCTCATATTTTCTTCCATATTAGGCACTAGACCATGTGATTATCGCAAATATATTGACTTCATTCAAAAGATTCTCCCATCCCTCCTCTGAATTCTTGTAATCGAACTTTCATTGTCTTGATCAAACTGACAGCCAATACAATGTTTGATCCTTTTGTTGTAAGGCGAAGGGACAACTCATTTGTAATTCCCAACAAATATTGCATCAAATGCCTCACAAACACAAATTCATAACTCTCATCTTATCAATCAAACTTGTGGCCATACTGCTATTATCATCATTAAGTACCATCCATCATGCACATTTTCATAGTACTTGTATAATCAGAAATCCACATAGACATTAGAACGAATAATAGCTTACTGTAATATGTGACTCGCCCAACGAGGTATCCCCAGGTCTTATTTAAACCTGGTTTTCTTGATTTTTTCCTCTGACCACGTAACGAATATCTCCTTTCTCCCAAAACTTCTAAAAGTCTATCATGTTCAAGTTGTCTAAAGTTTGTCTTATTCTTTTACATGAAGCACCAGTTAAGCAGTTCACAATCATTCGTAAGATGGATCTGGAAAAAAGGTCACCAACATTCTTGCTGTTAGCTCTTAGCAACTGCAACAACAATTAGCTGACAGTTGGTGAGAAAAACAAATGAACATACCATGCAGATGAATTTTCTTTCAATATGAGAGCTTTCAATCCATTATATTTCACCTCGCATATTTGAAGCCCCACTCATATCCTTGTCCTCTCAACCTCGATAACGACAACTTATGTTTTGCCAAATAATTCATCAAATAGCTTTCTTCAAAGAAATAGAGGAAGTGTCAGGCACATGAATAATAGTAAGGAAAACGTTCAATAACATGTCCATGTTTGTTCACATATCTCAAAACAACTCTCATTTGCTCCTTGACTGAAATATCTCGAGATCATCTACCATAAGGAGAAACATATATTATCCCCCTATATCATTAAGAATGACATTTGTGACTTCAACAGCACAAGCACTTGTTAGTTCCTTTTGAATTTTTGGAGACGTCATTGATTGTTTCTAGGGGCATTCTCATTCATTGTCTTAGCAACCTCTTTACTTCGTTGGGGTATACCACTCAATTAATTCAAGAAAGTTTCCCTTGTTTAAAGAACTCAAAGATTCATCATGTCCACGAAAAAGGCAAACCCTGCTTTAAAAGAAAGCTCTCACATCCAAAATCGCTGTTAAACGAGTCGGCGATAAGCAATTTCTGTTTCACGTCCCTGTGCTTGTAACAAATGTGACACACTTTGTCTTTGATTTTGAAAAAAGCCTCAAGTTGTCTATTCTTGCCATCATTGTGAGCACTAGCTACGCCACCAACATGTGTATTGAATATTTCTATTACTTTTTTCCAATTATTTATCCCAGAATTAGTAAACGCCTCATCTCCAACTCGACATCCTCTATGTGAATTTTTAAAGAGATAGCACCAAAAACAAAAGGCTGCATCCTTTGATATGCTATATTCCAACCACGGGAAATTTTTTAAAACCAAGTAGCTTGGAAACTTCTTATGCTCTTTACCAAATTGTTTTCGGGGAATAAATATGGCCAGTTGGTTGACATGGCCCTCTTGTCAAATATTCTCTTCAAACACTATCTCTAATAAAAACATCAAATTCTATAATTGGTTTGCGTAAACCTGGATCACTAATATATTCATATGGGTTGAAATCCACACGAGAATGTTTTTCTCTACTATTTTCTTCATTAGAACTTTTTAAAGGAATCAACATTTCGCCTTTAAAAATTTATCCATAACCTACCACAATTCATCAAAATTACCAAATTAAAAATTATAACAATATTAAATAATTACACAAATAAATAATCACCAATTCACAAAATTATAAAAAAATTAATATATTTTAACACATTTATTAACTCACCATTCACTAAACAAGTTTCTTATTTTTTGTAATTAAATAATTATAATTTATAGATTTAAAATTAATTAATCATAATCACCAATAAACTATTAATAAATATTTAATTATAATAATCAATTACAATTCACAAAATCATGCACACAAAATTTAAATATTTACCAAACATAAAACTATAAAAAACTTACTTCACCATATTACTAAAATCTTGCATAAAAAATTTAAAATATTAATAAAAACGTTAAATATCAGAAAATAAAAATATGAAAAAATTACTTCAAGAGTATATATTATATACTAATAATTCTATTAATAAAGTATAATAAAGTCTAAAAGTTAATATAAAAAAATTAAATATAATAAATAACTTAAATATTAAAAATAATATTATATATATATATATATATAAAATACATTAATACTTACTTCAAAAAGAAAAGGATTGATGAAATTGAAGGCTGGAGACTGAAGTGAACCGAAGCAAAGTGCCAAAGTGAACTTCAGAAGTAGATCCGCACGGGCGGCGGCAGGCGGAAGCAAAAATAGCTGAGGAAGAAGTAGTTTTTTTGAGTTTGTTACTTTGTTAGATTCAATAATGAGGTTGACTGGTTGGTTGACAATTGACACTAACGTTTATTGATATATATATATTTTTTACACTTAAGTAAAACGACGTCGTTTTACTTAAGTGTTAAAAAAAAAAAAAGACAGCATTACATCGTCTTCCTAATTTCTCTAGACTTCACTTCTCAGCCTCTGGGCTGGCCTGGGCGGCGTGGGCGCGACTGGGCGGAGGAGGGGACGACCAACGGATAGCAGGTGCTAGGGGGTGGTATATACATACCCACCCCCTGGTCCCCAAAACGAAGGGGGGGCGGCAGCACCGGCTCGCCCCCCCTTCCTTCCGCCCCTGCCGGTCTCCAAAGTTGCAGTTTCAACCAACTAAATGTTCAAAGAAAAACGTTATACTACCTTGGCAATCATTATTAGAAAATGGTCAGCACACTAAAACAAAATTAAATCAAAGAGGGGGCATCATACATACATTCTTCACTTTGGTTGCATTGGATAATATCATAGAATTGATTTGCTCCAGATCAGAAGAAGCTTTCATTTGTAGGGCATCTGCAAGTTTTCTTAAAGCTTCTGTTGTTGAAAACAGATCAAATGAACATCCAACCACAATTTATTTATTCCCATAAGTGAACATCCAACCACAATTTATTTATTCCCACAAGTGAAATAATTACAACACATAACCTCGCAGAGAGCGTGCTATAGTCGGAAATGGAGATGGAGACGAGGTGAACTGCAGGCGGCGGCGATGGAGACGGCGACGATGGCGATGGTAATGACAGAGACGGCGCGGGAGAGAAAAGAGTTTTTGGTAGAAGAGTAAAGAGTGGAGACGGCGCTGGAGAGAAAGATAAGTTTTTGGTAGAACACTAAAGAGTAGTAGAAGGGCTTTTTGTTTAAATCTTTTCTACACCGGTTACTACATAACCGGTGTAGAAACAAAAACATTCTACACCGGTTATAAAATAACCGGTGTAAAAAATAATTTCTACACCTGTTATTTTTATAACCGGTGTATAAAAATATATATTTCTACACCGCGGTTTTGGTATATATTTTTAAGTTAAAAGCATTCGCGGTTTTGGTAGCCCAAAATACATTGTAATTTGCATCCCACAAGAAATAAGAAACATAAGAGTTTTTTTTGAATTTTTTTACCCGTCTATATTCGTACCAATAGTTAAAAGAATTAATATAAATAACTTAATTTTTAATATTATAATTTACCAAAAAAATAGAGATAATAAAATGTATTCTAATATATGTCTATATATTAAATTAAAGATTAAAGATAATAAAATATAATAAAAAATACTAAAAAAATATAATAAGAAATTAGATAAGTTTTACCAAATATAATTAAATATAATGAATCACATATACAAAATATACAAATCTAATCATAATTAGAATATAATATGATAAATGATTAATTAAATAATATTAATAATAATGCTTCTAATTAAGCGCGCCCTTAATAGTTAATCAAAAAGTTAATATATTTACACCAGTATGTAAATATAACCGGTGTAATAACTAAACTATTTACACCGGTTATAAAATAACCGGTGTAAGAAGTCTAAATTCTTGTTTAATATTACGATAATGCCACCGCGTTTTTATAAATTACACCGGTTTCTGTTTAACCGCTCTAAAAAGAGCGGTTTAAAAGGGCTGTTTTGTAGTAGTGTACCCTGACTTACAAAATGTAGCTGATCATGTCATTTATAAGTTATAACTAGATAATTAAACCAATAGTACTAATTTATACATTCCTCAAGTTTTACTATTGAACAACTAAACTTTTTTTTTTATGTTTTAGTTAATATTTATGTTTTTTTATGTTTTACTATTGAAACTGAATAATATTCATATGGCCTTCTTAGCTGAAGAATGTTATTTGCATGAATTTGTTGCATTCGGTTTTTCATTACAATTCAAAATGTTCACTGCACAAATATTGTAGCACGGACCATCGATCTTAATTTGTTTTTTTTTCTGGGATTGAAACATTTTCATAGTTGACTTGTTGCATAATTTAACATAGTAATTTGTAAAGTCTTTATAGTGAATATTTTGTCCTCAATCTTTGTTTATAGTGAACAATTTAACATAATTTAACCTCAATCTTTGTCTGTCATCTTCCGTCAACACGTCAAAAACCCAAATTGAAAGTTGCAAACAATCACTATCTCTCACCTTCAATTTCAAACCTCCATCTGCTGTTCATTCGTTAGAAATATGGATTCACATATCAATTGCAACTGCGGCCGAAGAGCATGAATGGTGACATCTTAGAAAGATAACAATCCTGGGAGAAGGTTTTTATCATGTCCTAAATGGCTAGTAAGAATGTTCATAGTTCAAATCTTTTAATTAAGTCAAACTAAATTTTGTAATGTTAATTTTCATTGTTTAATAATTTGCAATGTTATTTTTCTTAAGGGAAATGAGGCATGTCAATTTTTTGAATGGCATCAAATGGGCAAAAGATCTAAGGCCATAATACCAGGTTTGTTAAGAAGATGCAATGCAATAGAGGAAGAGAATCATAAGCGGAGATTAAGGTAAAGCATATGAGTTTGGTGACAATTTCTTTGTACCTTGTGTTTATACTGATAATAATTTGGTTGACAAAAACATAAAGGAGTGCAGAATCGATGCTTGAATATGTTGATGTTAGTTTATGAATAATTTTCTCCCAAATATTATACCAGAATGACTTTGGTTTGATTGGTTTAATTTTGACATTGTAAAATTGAATGATTTGAGAGACATTCAAATGTAATAGACTAGATTTTTACTTTTTATGTATCTAGATTCGGATTGTAGTAATAATGAAGTTTATGTACTATCATAAAAAGTTGTATTTTGTTTTTACATTCGGATTTTTACATTTTAGGGTTTCTGCTCTTGTTTTATTAATGAAAGAAAAGTTGTATTTTGTTAGTGAGAAAACAGTATTTAGTTAAAAGATCTTGTTTGTATTTTTTTAATTATCGTTAGAGAGGTATTACTAACGGAGCACGTAAGATTTATATGTTTGAATCTGTTAAATATATAAAAATTCTGTCAAATGTATTTAATTGGACAAATTTTGAAATATTGAGGACTTCCCTGGTCAAAAAAATAACATTATGGACTAATTTTGCCAATATCTATAACATGGGGGACTAAAATTGTCTTTCGCCCTATTCCAATATTAATATATAGAAACGGTCTCAACTTGAAGAATACTGAAGAAGGTATGCACGCGATTATTAATTAATTATCTATAATTGAAATTTTATGTTTTTGCATCATACAATTGGAAAGACACACTAAATTAGATAAAATAATAAATATATTAAAAAAAGTTAAAATAACGTCAATAAATGAGAAAATGAGAAAAAAAATACGTTAGAAATGATGTGGATATATAGGTAAAAGACTTGTAGAATTTTAGCTAAATTCACAATATTTAAGTTTCAACGACCAAACATTTCAAAAATACAAAAAGAGTAAATATATAAATTGTTATTTTTCTTTTGATTTTGACATGTATACATGATAGAAAACGTACTTATAATAGAATATTTGTTTATTCGAAACTGTTGGAAAATAAACTAAACTTTTGTTAATTAGAAATTTTCTTTTATGTTTTGTTTCTTAAGTTTAAAGTTGTTTTCTAATAGTATTTGTTTCTTAATTAGTTATTGGTAGGAATTAGGAAATTGTGAAATTAAGAAACCTCTAACACTATAAATAGAGGGTATTAGGGATCTTTGTAAAGAGAGGAGTTGGAGAGAGAAACCTCAAAGAGGTGTGTTGTAAGAAAAAGCCATACGGCGGCTTAGAGACATTCCATGGACTAACGGATATTGTTGTTGTGTGACGGTTGTGCCATACATGAGATTTTGTGTTTGTAATTTCTCTCCTCCCAAATATATTTTTGCTTATTGTGATTTGATTATTTCGATCCTACATAAACTTATTCAACTTAAGTGTCAAAATGTTTCCGATATATATATATATATATATATATATATATATATATATATGCAAGTAGCATTTTTCCCAAATAATTGAGGAACTATTATATGCAATAAGAAACAAAATGATGTACATGGCCAACAAAATGTATTACTGCGCCCCCGATTCCTTGATTAAATAAGAAAAAATTTTAACGTTCAAAAGAAATATAATGTCAAAATATAAAGTTAATTAGGAGGAGAACGGCTAACACACACTATAAATAATGGTATGAATAAATAAATAAATATATATATATATATATATATATATACTAGAATGTAATAGAAAATACATAAAAGATTAATAAAAGATACAAAATCCCTCGAACCTAAAATTGGTTAAACTAGTGCGTTAAACCTTTTTTTTTTCCTTTTTACTTACCTCAGCACAACTAGTTCTAAAATAATTAGTAAGTTATTTTTGGATTATATCATGAATTTTTTTTTGTTGGGATTTGTTATGAGAAAAGAATATTTTAGGAGTGTTTGGAATGAATGATTTTGTTTTGTTGGGATTTGTATTGAAGATTTTTTTATTAATAAAAGTTTGAAATATAAATTTAAATTAGTATTTTATTAGTTTATTTTGGTGGGAATTGTGTTAAGAAGAATTGTTTATTATTAAAATTTAAAATTTAAATTCAAATTCAATATTTTATTTATAGAAATTACTGTAGCAAAAATAATTACTGTAGCATTGTTTTGTATTTTAAAAATTTTGATGAAAAAGTTGAACAAAACAAACACCTCATTTTGCAATTGTGAAATAAATCACAATTTTGCTGCCTTCCAAACAGACCCGAAGTCACCATTGATTAAAGCTTAAGCAAAAAGCAAGTAAGAAGATCTTCTTTTCCATTCCCTATTTCGATTCTTATTTCACAACTTTTTTTTTTCTTTTTACTTACCTCAATACAATTAGTTCTAAAATAATTAGTATGTCGTCATTGATTAAGCTTAAGCGAAAAGCAAGAGAGAGGATTTCTTGTTTCATTCCTGTTTTACTCCTATAAATTCACTCCACATATTTAATACTTATTTATTAGGGTTGATCATTAATCACTTGATGTAGTTTTCGTTTCACTTGATGTAGTTTTCGATAAATATATGTGGCGTATATTTATAAAGTGATACCTCAATTAAAACAGAAGATCCAAAATAGAAAAGCAATGAGCCTGTATGTATGTGATCATTGTTTGTTCAAATCAGTGTTGCATTGATTTGTTTCTAACCTTAACAATTAAGCAGGAGTTCCTAATTGTGTTGTGGAATTATTTACAGTATAAAAAGACAGATGTATAAACTCTCAAAATTAATAATTAACTTAGGCAGGTTCATTGTCACTCATAATTGGAGCTTAATTTACATAGTTTCTCATATAGTGGAACATTTCTTTGATGTCGGCAAATCTCATTAGATTTTAGATCCACAAAGTATGATTTTTAAATGCTCCAAAGGTATTCTTTGTGAAAAGTAAGAGACATGCATATATTAAGTCAACCAATTATTTTGAAAGGAAATAGTGGGCAGCCACTCTACGATTATAAGAATGGAATAGAATTTATTTCAATTACAAACATTTTAGATTTCAAAAAATAATAATAATAATTGTACCAAAAAAATATTTAAAAAAAAGAGAGTTACAGAATGGAAATCGGAATCAGCAAACCTGCTTGAGGGTCGTATTTCCTCTATTTTGAAAAAAATTGAAACATCCTAAGCTAAAGTCAAAATCACATTGATCAAATGGTCTAATGTGAAGTGGATTCATATATGCAACAATAAATTAGTTGCAATTTCAAAACGTGATAAAATCAATAAAAATTTACAATCACAATTTTAACACCGATTAATTATCTATTTTACATATGAATCAGGTTTTATATATTTGTGAAATCTCCTATTTAGATGCAACTGTCACCAAGATTTTAAATTTCCTATCTCCCAATGTATGAATCGGTGTTCAATCTCTAATACTAATAAGTAAAAGAGTAGGTTTTATAAGGGTCATATAGTAAAATGTAGCCTCCAAACAATGCGGAATAAAATCGCAATGAAATGATCATAGCGTCCATCATTACAACTTAATTAGGAGGGATTAATTTAATGCATGATTCTTGGAAATGAACCATGCAAAAAATTATTATAAACTTCATATCCGTGTATGTTCATTACCTTAAGGAGTAAATTTCGGACACCCAAACCGGGCCACGCTAGCCCTGCCCTGGGCCTGCACGTCAGGGGCGGATTCAGGCGGGGGCTGGAGGCGGCTGAAGCCCCCGCCATGGTCGCTGGAAAAAATGGATTAGAAGTAGTTAAAAAAAAATTTTGCTGAAGTGAAGTCCGCCGCGGCTGCTGGCCTGCTCGCTGAACGCTGAAGAAGAAGACTGTTTAAAAGTCTGTTTTGATAAAAAAAAAAAAAAAAATTCACTTAAAAAAACGACGTCGTTTTGTTAAGAGAATTCCAAAAATAAAAAAAAATGCAATACAAAAAACGGGAGCTGAAGCCATACAGAACAGAATAACTCATTTCCTCTCAAATTTCCTTTCCAAATATTTCCTTTCCAAATTCAAACCCTTCCCATCTCCCCCAAATTCCCAAATCTTATTCTCAAATCTAAACCCTTTTAATTTAGCTATCTCCCAAATTTCCAAACTCAAGTTTCAAATTTACTAGTAAAGAAACTTTTTTTTTCTTCCCTCATTGTCTCTTTTTCTTTATCTTCATTTTTTGTATTCAAGATTCAAGAAATGTTAGTTTTACTTCTTTTTTTTTATTTAGAGTTTTGTTATTTAAATATTGTTAATTGTAAGTTAATTTTAATTATTAAATTAATTTGGGTAATTTTATTAAGAATTTTATGGACTAAATATTTAGTGATTTGGAATTTAGATTAGGATTTTTGAATATGAACTAATATTAGGAATTTTGAATTTAGACAAGATATTTTAGATATAAATCATAGTTTAGAAACTCTAGTTTGTTAGTTTTACTTCTTCTTTTTTTACTTAGAGTTTTGTTATTTAAATGTTGTTAATTGTAGTTAATTTTAATTATTAAGTTAATTTTGATAATTTTATTAAGAATTTTATGGACTAAATATTTAGTGATTTGGAATTTAGATTAGGGTTTTTAGATATGAACTAATATTAGGAATTTTGAATTTAGACAAGATGTTTATATATAAATCATAGTTTAGAAACTCTAGTTTGTTTAATTAATTTTCTTTATAGATTAATAGTGAATTGTGATTGAATTATTAATTTATTTAATTATAAATTAATTGTGATTGAATTAATGATTGTAATGAATTTATTTTCAATTGTTTATTTATGTAGATTATGGAGAGGTTTTTTAAACCTAAACGAATTAGTAGTGGTGCATCTTCTAATGAGTTTAATGTTAGTGAAAATGTGGAAAATCAATCTCGTGTATAATTAAATTTGGATGATATTGTTAGTGATCTCGTGTAGAATCAAATAGTGCAGTTATGTGTATTTATACATTTTTATCATTTTTATTATTGTTTTTAGAAATTTAATTGTTAAACACATTTATTTAATCTCAAATAAGCCCCCGCTAAAATTTCTTTCTAGATCCATCCCTGCTGCACGTGACAGGTAAATCGCGGGATGTGCCCTAACTGGCAACCCATATATGTTCATTACCTAAATCCTGGATTTTGTATGTTTAATTCTACTCGCGGTTATTTTATTTCCAATGTTGTTCATAATTATGACTGAAAAACCTGGGGATTTATTGACAATTTTGGTTAACATGTAATCCAACTTTGGGAAGTAAATAAAAATAAATGATATTTTACTCTCTCTTTTTTTTTTTTTTTAATTCTAATCTATTACATTGAATCCTCACAATCAATTCCTACACTAGACCTTATTTGGGACAATGTTGTCCGGGACTTCTGTTGGAACTGAAATAATAGAGGAGATCGTAGAATTTTCGAACGAGGGATAAAAAAAATTTTTGTTAAGGAAGCAGAATCTTCGAATGAGGTGAGAAGTGTTGTTGGAGTTGGAGCCTCCCACCTATAACCTGTATTAGAACTTTTTTTTCCTTATAAAACAATTAAGTAAAAAATAAGTTAAATTAAGTTAATCCATTTATGTTTCTTAGTTTATCATGCCTATTCATGCCTATTCATGCCTCGTGTGTATAGATCTTGCTTAGATATTAAGATTGAGATCAAATCAAAGTATTTCATTCTTATCCTTCTTGTTCTTCACTTTTCCACTGAAAAACAACAAGAAGGTGTTGTGTAGTGTTTGACCATTAGGGAACAATGGGACATGATGTCAAATTCAAATATTAACAATATAGTGTGTATGTTGTGTTATTATTTTTTAGACTATTGATTTTGTTTTGATATTTTAGAATCTAATTGTGTGGTGCGGTCTTATTTTATGAAATTAAAATTATTCATGCAATTGCAAATCATACTCTAATTAAGAATATATTTCAAAATTTAAATAAATAAATATTTTTTATTTTTTCTTATTACCTATCTTCTTTTCTATTTTTATGTTTTTATATTATAATATTAACGCATTATTGATGGTTTATGGCATTTTTATTTATTTATTTATTGTGATTACACAAGTTTAAAATTTTAAATCTTTGTCGAATTGCATTACTATGATATATAAGAACTTTTAAATTTTATATTTTAAGATGTTAATTCCAAAAAATAGTAAAACTATTACTATGTTCTTTACTTTTATATTACAACAATGATACATTTTGTTAGTTTGATATGATATGTTTAAAGTAAAAAAATGTTTAATTATTAAGATAAAAATACAATATATCCCCTTAACTATTGTTCTGTCTCATATTGACCCTTGTAGTCTTAATTATATCACTTAATCTCTATAACATTTTAGTTTGAACTAATTTAGTTTATTTTAATTTATTAATTCCCATCACACACTTCAATGAAGCAATAGATCCGATTTTCATTTACAAATTAGCCTTTATGTATTCTAATATAGAGTGCTCCAATTAAATCTATTTGATTCATTCAATTATTTAATAATAACGAAACGAAATGAATGAATTGATAATTTCTAATTAAAAAAGTTAAGAAATTAAGTGTTATAGCAATTGAAACTACATAGGTCAATATAAGGCATACCAATAGTTCAATGGGCTTATTAAATTTTACCCAAATTATTTTGTGGTTTAGCAATTCTCATAAAAATTATTTAAAAAAAAAAAACCCTTTTCCTTTTTTCCCTATGACTTTTGATTGAAAGGCTATTGTGATAAACATGCAACATAATTTTCCTCGAGTATGCAATAACGTGTCTCACGAGTTTTTACTTTTAGTTTGTGTGAGGAAGAAAATATTTGATGAAAAAGGAAATAGTGACCAACAAGAACAAAAGTTAAAGAGACAAACAAAGAAACAACTCAAATGAAGGGACTACTGATTCTAAATTCTAACATGAAGTTGTTGTGAAATTGTAGAATGAACGACTCTACCTTTCAAAGTATTTATGATAATTGCCCACTTCAAACTTCAAACGTATTGAAATTGAATGGATTAGTGGTCCTCTTTTGCCACGAAAATTAAAAAGAGTAGCAGTGATTTTAAATGTATTGTAAAGTTTGTTTCAATGACCTAATTTATTACTATAAATCTTACACTATTACTGTAAACTCTTACACTAAAGTGAAGCTGGAATCATTTTGTTTGGAATTTCTATTTAAGTCTATTGCTTATTGAAACTGCCAATTCGCATATTAGAGTCAGAGTTTTCAATTTGACACATAGATTTGGAACTGCTAAATGACTTTGAATAAGGAATTACTTCTAAATCTTTATATTATCACTTTTTGTAAATGCGATACTTATTTAATTTTATTGAGTAATACAGAAAATCATACACAAAAGTTTGACAGAAGACCTATTGCCCAATTTAATGTTCTTGAATAACATTGTTTGGGCAATTTTAAAGAATTTAAGAGCCTTTGAACCATTATCACATGAATTTTAATTTAAAATTGTTTCACAATACAAATGAATTTTGAATAACATTTACATATTATATACATGGAATGGATAAACTACTTCATGATTCCTCAACTTAAGGTTCATTCAATTTTGTCTTTCATCTTTTAAAAAAATTATTTTAGTCCCTTATGTTGCAATTTAAATATATTTTTTTCAGTGCAACTAGGGTCTAATGACAATATATATGACATGAATATATCTAATTTCATCAATATTTATATCATTTCATTTGTCATGTGTGTTTCAAAATGGTCTTTCAATTTAGATTTTAAATAGATAAAAAAAGACAAAAAAACTATTTATAATCCAAAATTATAACATAAATGATAGAAATAAAATAATTTAAAAATTAGAGATAAAATTAAAATTAAAATGAACCCGAAATTGATGTACGGTTAAAATATATTTCAATCTATATATATGTAATTGATAGTGGAAGTACACCTTGTTGATATAGTAAATTATTAGAAAATTGAAAAGGATAATGTTCTATAAGCATAATCTAACTAGTTGAAGTTTTCGACATTTCCTTTTTTTCCCTTTTCACAGAAATTCCTGTGAATCCGATTCGTCTATAAGACATAGTTTATATATGAGATGACCAATCGATCGTCGCTGAAATCGTGATTCTAATTTTCTATCACTTTATCACATATTGAAACTGTGATTAACTCGTCGTTGCATATATGAATCCACTTTATATGAAATCAACGATTTACTTTTATTTTACTTTTGTAAAGTTTATTAGAATCTTCAAGTAGTATTGACAATTGCGTAATTGAAAATCATCCCATTAAAGCAATATTGATAGTATTGGTGGGATTGGGTCAGCCATGTGAATTGTGAAAAGGAATGGAATGGAAGGATAGTGATCGTGTTTTCCACTTTGAAGAGTAAGAAATAATAAATGGTACCTAACTAGTAAAATATCAAGTAATTGTTGGGTTGAACTTGAAAATTCAAATTGCCCCCACTGTCCCCTCAGTAGTCAATACCTTCAATAATATTCACGTAATTCTTTTCGTGGTCATGGCTCAAGAATTTTGGTGGAAATTTGGGTTGCCTTGCCACTTGTGACATATGACAACCTTGGACAAAGGGTTTATTATAGATACATTATATGAATACTACTTTAATTTGGTAATTTTTGTTTTAAAAACATTGCTTTTCTCATTCATGTTTCAATTTGAATTTTATATAATTTTTACAATATGATGGACGAAAATTTTTTTCCCCAAAAAATTAAGGATAAAATTAAAATGAAGAGAATTTAATTAATTAACCCATTTTTATTGTTTGTGTAATACCGACAAAACTTGTAGAATGTTAATACTATCAGCATTTCTTAACTATGGTGTGGATATGACATTTTCGAAACCAAATCCTCTCTCTAATATTATTTTATTCTATTTTGTCTAATGTTAAAAATCACATAGTTTCACTAAAACTAGAGACTAAAAATATAAATATCACTAAAATTATTTTAAAATTAATAAATTCTAACCAAGATATGAATCAACTCTACCAAGTCATTTTAATCTAAAAAAGGGTATGACATGATAATATAGAGTATCACAACATTTACTAGTATGATCCACAAATTCTAAAATGGAGGAAGCTCCATCACAAGGGTTTGACAATTTTGGCTTTCTCTTTACCCATAATAATACTCAAGTATTAATTATTTTATCTATTTAACTTTAATGATTTGGAAAAGTTTTTTTTTGAAGACCAATTCAGAGACTCTCTCTCTTTACAAGAATTGCAATTTAGATTACAAAATTTTGTATTACAACAAGTATGAACAAACATCTTGCTCAATTCATTTTCACCTGTTTCATTGACACTGAAAATAAATAAAACTTTTCAAATGTGACAACCTAACATATCTACTATTGGTATAAAAATTCTTCAAATGTTTGATCATACTTCTAGACAATCAACAATCAAGAATTTGCAGGAAGGGCTAACATCCATAATGTCAACTATCCTAGCCAAAACCTTTTTGATATAATGCTCAAAAAATTGTGAATTGACTTGAGTTGGATGCACACATTAGCAATATACTAATAGAACTGTACAAGTCAAACTCAAAAATTCAACTCTTAGGAAACTTGAGTTGAATATACACATTAGCAATGTAAACAAGAAATCTTCTCGTTGGCCTAAGCATGCTTATAGAGCTTCATGGTGAGCCAATGAAAATACACAGCAACAAGAAGGGTCGGAGGTAATAAAGGAACCAGAAAGCAGTAATATCTGCACATCAAAAGAATAAGAAGAAAAGTCAAGCCAGAGTCAAAAACTAAATTACAATCCTGGAAAACCAAGTCACGAGGAAATAAGCAATACACTAAATTCATGCATAAGTTGGTGCAATTTGTCATCCCAGATGAATCAAGTTACTATCATAAGAAAGGGAAAAAAAGAAGAGGTTAAGAAAACACGGACGCCCATGATAAATCCCATCAGTCTATTGAAACAGAAAGAAGTTTTGGTGGGTTCTTTTAACAGTTCCAAGTGTAGACTCAAAGGTTCTTAAATATGACAGGAGAGCAATGGCTTCATTCCCTTCCACAATGTTGTTACCGTCACTTTTCATTCCCTTGACTCATGTAGCAATCTTTTTTGGTTAGAGTAATAGCTAGTCCTGTCATATAAAAGTCTTATCAAGGAACTACCTGTCCCTTTGAATGGCTCCGATAATGGGATTATCAGACAGTGGAAGAAGCTTAGAGATGACGGCCGTATAGAGAAATAGCAGAAAAGAGACGAATCCAAATGTAAGAAAAGTCCACCCCTGAGCTCTCGAGCCATACTCAGAGAAAGAAATCATTTTCATCAAACTTTCTTGCCAAATCCTGGCACTCTTAATCAAATCTAACATCAACTATCTAGCCTCAAGGACAAACCTGAAATTGAAAAGTAATTGCTTTCAAGATGAATTCAGTGGGAAATTCCTAAAAGATAAAATATTTTTTAAAAAAATTGAATACTGAAAGAGAAAAACTTGTTTGCCAGCACATCAGCCCAAGACAATACCTTTCCAAACAAAAATGGTGTTTCAAAAACATTAACCTAGGATTGCTAGGAGTAATGAAATACATGATTTGGTCATTTCAGAGCAAAACCAAATGTGGCATGAACTCATTCACATCTACTATTTCTCACTTACAGCATAAGATCTTCAGAAAAGTAAAATGATTAGGCAGTATCAAGTAAGAATCAGTTAAAAATTCTATAAAAGTTTTAAGTGCTAATCTTCTCTTATATTTCACCACCGGTTAGAACCCTACCACTGTAGCGCCAATTACAGATATTTTGAGCAAATAAGTACCAAGTAGGCATTTTTAATATGATTTTCAATTAAAAAAACGATGGATAGCTCAATTAGGTATAGTTTCCAGGCACCTGTCAACCCACTAAAACAAACATAAAATGAATGCAAACCCAGCTGGAAACCGGTACTGCAGGAGCTTAAGTGAAATCCATTCTAATTGTTTCATTTGAGAGCAAGATATTCTAATGCATCACTCAGAAGCAATGTTGATTACAGCAAAAGGCAGTACAGGGACTAGAACAGGATAAAATGATCACACAGCCTAAGGCCCATCAACTCCAATCTCATATCGAAATACCAAAGCCCGTTAACAAGCAGCAATTCCAGAATTTCATTCTTCTGCAGTGCTAAACATTGAGGCAAAAGTTTCACACATATATACTGCATATGCATGAACTGTAAGAATACAAACATATCCAAATGAATCCATATTTCTCAACCCCTTCATGGTATAATATCAACAAAAAATTCAACACCAGAAAAATAAAATGCCTAATTTTATGTAAACCATTGTTAATCCAGCTCTTCGAGATGGGATATAGTTAGATAACAAATATTATAACTTCCCTCGGCTACTTCAAGTGAATAGTTCAGGATTACAACTTTTCACTAATTCACTGTTTATTTCATGGATTTATGAACATTTTACATTCAAGAAAATTCATGGAAACTCATATGATATCCCAATCAGAAACACTCAAACCACTAACAAAACAGTTGTGGAAATCTTCACCAAAGATCAGATTTCTGCAAAATGTTTACAGAATCAAAACAGAAATATTGATATCTGGACATGCATGAAAGAGGGTTTCCACAAAAACTAAAAAATAAAAATAAAATTAAACAATAAAAAAAACAGAGGAATTGGGAATACTCACTTGACAAATGTACGAGATGAAGATGAACCTACGAAACTTCTTCGATTTCCAAGCGCTGAGGGAAGGAACTCTCCAAGCAAAAACTTTTAATAATAAACCCCGATGGGCTTATTGGGCTGTGTAAAAAGTTTTTCAAATGGGCTTGCCTGGAGCCCATCCTTAAGTGTTGTTTACAGCCTTTCTTCTTCAAATTACACAAAATTCGGAAATAGAGTCTTATTAATTCATTTAAATTTTTTAATTTGAAGTAAATCAGTCCATTCCATTATCAAATAATTGAATAAAACAATAAATTTATTTATTTTTATTTAAAAATTAATCTTCACGTGATTTTCAATATTTTTTCATTTAATTATTTGATAAAAACTAATGAAATTAACTGAATTTATCTTTAAAAAATAAAAATAAAATAAAAAGTCGATACAATAAATTGCAACAAATATATTGTCCAAATAGTAAAAGGGAAACACTCATGTTTATGATACAGACAATGTCTCTAACTCAAAACTATGGCAAAATATGATCCCAAACAGTAGTACCAAGATTCATCAAACTCAAACACAAGCAAGAATAAAAACCATATGTATACATACGGCAAATGCCGTTTAATTGCACAAACAAAAACAAATTCCATCATTAGGGTGCTAGTTGAGATGATGATTGCATTCCAAAAGCTGCAGTAAGATGGGAACCTCATTCTGAAAATTCTGTTTCTGTATCTTCTTACATGGTTTTCTTCTTTGCCTCTCCAGCATTTCCTTGGCGTTCTACGGCAAACTCTATGTCTAGACCAAGGTGATCACCAGCTATGGATAGATTGAATGGAAAATAAAAGCAAATGAAAAGGATGTATTCAAAGGTGCGTGTTCATTGTGGTAGTTTCATTTACGACGATAATTTAAGCAAGGAACAAACCATCGATAGCGTTGAGTTCTTCGGTTAAAAGCATGAAGTTGTTGGCCTGCAACTTATCCTGTCAATATAACAATATAGAATGGCATGATGTTAAACCAAGTAGAAAGAAAGTAATATTTTTCAATCATCAAAAGACCAAACAAAAAAGTGATAATTACCACGTGAGTACTGCTGCATGAGTTGAGCCAATTTTAATGGTTTTGAAACTGAGGATAACAATCTATAGTGTAAACCGCAGAAACAGACCTCTATGGAGCAAGACTTATTCAATGAAGCAAAACCAAGAAGATATAAACCGTTTATTATCTGAGAAATAATTTATGCATAACGCGACAATTTGACATGGAGCTGGAGGGTTAATATAATTTATAACGACTATGAGACAAACAAAATAGGTTAGGGGTGTTCGTCTGTGCCTGAAGAGAAGTCATGGCCCTGTTCGAATGAAAATAATACATTGACTTTTCAAGAAACATGGCTAAAACAGCCACCTTAAAATCCCTGCAAGACAATGTCTATAAAAATATATAATTCATTTGAAAGGATGGAACGCGGATACTTTTCTGAAGAAAGTGAAGTCTATGAGATGCAAAAGTGCCTTTGAACTTGACCTTCAACTCAAAATTCACAGGCACTACTAGAAATTTGTGCCTGCAAACTGGTACGATCACTTTGCAGGTTATATGAAGCTAAACACTGATAGACAGCAATGGGCAACCCAGTTAACAGTTGTCCAAGTCATATATGGAGACAAGCAAGGAAAGCAACTTAGGAACAACGCAGTCCAGTTGCTTAACTTGGGAGTATAGGGAAAAGATTCAGAGCAGCATAACAAACAAGGCTAAATTGATAGATCCTTCAATCTGATTCACAAACCACAATCAGCATACTCTGAAATGGAACATGACTACCCATGGCAACTAAAAAGATTTGAGTGCAGGCTCGATTAAGGGGAAAAAAAATATTACTTACTCTAAGTTTGGCCTTTTGTTCTTTGGCTTCCAATCTCTTTTCAATATTTGCTACATAACGAAAACGGCGTTTGCGGTTTTTGACGAGTGTGACCAAGTTTCTCCATGAGCTTAGCTCCAGTACTGAGCAGTGCTTTGCTGGGATATTGAAATCCTCTGGAAGCCTCACCATCGCTTAACCTTATCAGCTCAATTGCTTATCCTGTAGCTACCTGTAAGATCTCTACATTAGTAACTATAGTCCGCAAAATTAGATCTATCAACACGAACTAAGGGGTTGCCTATAGATGAACTCAGTTTGCTGCTGGAAAAATTGACACAAAACATTTCCATCATCTATTAAGAGGGGTCAAGATTAGTCCGACCAACACAAAAACCCTTTACAATTTATTCACTTTTAACGCTTTTTAGAGCATTTCTTTCTCTATCCTCTCTCCTGTCCGAATGTCCCAACCAATCCTCATTATATGCCTAACCCTAAAACATCTGACCAACAAGGTAATTTTTGAGATAAAGCACAACCAAACAATCATATGCAAGTTCAAACTAAAACAGCAATTACCAATATTGAGTTTGTTACAACTAAGGTAAGACAGTTTCCTCACATTTCTATAAAGATATTAACCCTGAAGTAACATCTTAAACTCTAATCACCGCTTAGTTTGGATTCCTTTTACACAAAAACGCATCAAAACATACAGATCATAATTCGATGCTCGTTTTGATCGTCCCACCAAAAACATTTGCTACAACACTAAGCATAGAGCTTGATCATATGAAATTAGAAGCAGAAAACTAGGAAATTTAGTCTTGAATCTTGATGCTACCAGAAGGATCAAAGTTTCAAGCATCAAATTACCCAATTACGTACTAATACAAACTAAATGATTTATAAACTCGATAATCTTGTAAAAATCATAAACTTCAACTGTTGGGACTAACAAGGACAAGGAACCAATCAAAACACTTCAATGCGAATTTCAAGAAGCCTTGCAGAAAATTTTTAAAACCTATAAAATTCTCTTCCTCCTTCTAAATACATACCAAAAAAAACCCAGATGAATTACCAGATGTGGAAGACCTGTTGCGATCCTCTTCAATAGCTTCAATTTTGAGTTCTGCAAATGAAAAGGGCAATCTGGAAAAAAAATAAAAAACTTTCGAGAAAATTGAAATAGGTGAAGTGATCAAGTAACACCATTTTAAGCACGAGTAGCTGTTTAAACACGCAGCAAGAACGCGGCTTCCAGGATGGGTCCCTACTTGAGATGCATTAGATTCCGCGTAATGATTACAAAACTAACGCTAACTGTCCAACCTCCAACAGATTTTTCTCACGTGTTCTTCTTCTACTGAGTGCAGATTCAGTGTGTGTGTGTGTGTTTACGTGCACTTTTGTGTTTACGTGCTCTTTTGTGTTTATAGAGTGCGTTTGTTTTTTTAATCATCACAATAAACAATTTTGAAAAACATTAATAAACTTTCTTCATAAATGCTCAACAAATTGAAGAAAAAAAAATCCCAGAATATTCCAGCTTACTTTGAGCTCGAGGAATGAAAAGGGCAAATATGAGTATGAGAATTGAAAGAGTGAAGGGCACAAGGCAATGATTTTCAACAGGATTTTAATATATCATTCTGCTGTAAGACCGTATCTGAGAAATTCTCCAGTAAGACCGTATCATATATGTATCATATATATAATGATAAATGATAGGGCAGTGAAATTCTGGAGTGTGACACTGATAAAAAGATAAACTAATACTCTAACCAAATGAGGACTGTGAAATTCTGGAGTGTGGCACTGATAAAAAGATAAACTAATACCTTAACCAAATGAGGAGTGAACCCTAATGGGTAAGGTATAAGTTTATTAACATATAAAATATTAAATGACGTGGCACTCCCCCTATCATTGCTCATATATATTATATGAATCTCAATTTTAAACATATAAATATTTTAGTGTATTAACATATAAAATATTAAATATTAGTGTATAACATTTAAAAATTAACCGAATAGTATATAAAATATAAGATAAAAACAATTTGGAACATGCATTCAATGCAGCAAAATGGTAAAAACAATCAACGCTATTAAACGATCTAATACTGCTTTCAACATCATCTATTATGCCTTTGTATATGCAAATGTGCCTCAACTCACATAATCTTCTTTCTATCAAAATGCATTCAGAGCTTTCTTTTGTGTTAGCTTTGTTGGATCATGAAATTCTCTAAGCAGTCGAGTAACCAATTACATGTGTCAAGAAGCTCTGATAAGGTACTTTAGCCGGTCCAACGATTCGTTTCCACTGACAAAATAATGCTTACATATCAAAAATTTTTGGAGAGAATGCACTCAATACATTGGGACATTGAGGAAGCAAAAAGACCCTGGAAAAATCAAAACTCGGAGACTGCACAATTTCCCTAATAAATCCAGTAATGAGATGAGCATTATCACTTAAAACTCCTATCAGCATTTGTTTCCATCGCTCGCTTGCAATGTTGCAGACTCCAATTTCTGCAACCAATTCACGTACTGACCATGCTCCTTCTTCTGCAGGTGAAAAAGGAGAAAGTTCAGAAGGCTTTTTCCAATCCCCCTGGCTTCTAGATATTTCTTGAGCTCATCTTGCAACTGAGGCTCCAAGTTACTACAAAAAGGAAGGAAGGATGTAATCGCATCATTACCATTTGAATGATTCAAAAGGACACGAAGGAATTAATTCCCAAAACTTAGGCAGACTGATAAATACACTTACTATTACAACGTGTCCTCGTTCATCGCTTAAACTAATGCCACTCAAAAGCCAGACAATTTATCAAACAGAGGAGCTCATACGGGGTATTGCTTACTAACCTAAGACAGCATACCAAACTTCTTTTTTCCTTCCTCCCCGAAAGGTCTAATTATTGGCACTCTTAATTACCACAGATATATTTACATAAAATACAACACTCAGGAATAGACGAACATTCAAGTTTTTAATTCTGCATCACAAGCCCGCTTTTTAGCTCTGAACTAAGCAAGCCCAGTTGTCAGCATAAAGATCTTGGTCCAGTAACCACCGTATGAAGTACCAACTATAAAAGGCAAGCATTCAGTGGCATAGAATTTTGGTTTAATGGGGGAAAATGGTGATGAGATGCAGTTAGGTTACTTTCATGAGCGATTCATCAGGAAGCAGAAGTTAATATTACTAATTTTTACTATTCTAAATTGTTACATGCAGATCCAGCACAGCCCATGTCTTATTTTCTTATGTGTAAACAAAGAGTAATTGAAAAATAAAGCAGCATATATAAATTAATATCTACAACCACCAAAGCTCTAGTTCAAAAGAACAGATAAGTAGTAATTGAATATGCAATTAGAGTACTAGACTATACTGCCCTATAAGCTTTGAATTCCTATCATCTATGTTTTTCATATTATTTCAGGTGGTGATGGGAATCCTAATGTGAAATGTAGAATACTTGCAGATACAACTCAACCTGAATCCTTGCGTCTTAATATATATATATATATAAAATTTCCAAGTTATCCTAGATAAGATTTTAGGACAAATAGACAACCAAAATGCAAAGGATTTCAGATATTTGCAGCTCATATAAAGAAAATCATCCAAGAAGAGCAGACCAGTTAGGAGTAAGCATTACTGACAACACTAGGGTTGCAGAAGCACAAGTCAAAAGGATATGCGATCTCTCCCAAACTGGGTAGAATACCAAAAAATGGGCTTTCAATTGAGTAACAACAGGAAAGTGGTGAGATGATTTGTCCACATATAACTAGGTTCTGAAGATTAAATAGGAGCATTGGCATTTAAAAGCGCTGATTAGTTTTTCAAATACCATGCACAAAACTGTATCTCATTTAATGGGTTAATTGCTTGCATAGACAAAGAATTTTACAGGTGACTGATTCCCAAAATGATACACATTGGATTGAAAAATTTTGAGTGAAATCCTGGGAAAAATACCATCTCGAATTGTGCACCACAAACAAAGATATGAAACTGTTGATCAAGTCATACAAAAATCAGAATGAGCTCAATTCAGCAGTTGTTACTCTAATTTTATTCTCTTTTTGCTCAATTCAGAAATTGTTACCACAATTTTGTTTTCTCTTTTTCTCTTTGCTTTTTGGTTTACTTTCTGATGTTCCGGAAAAGAGGAGGAGGACATGAAAAGCAACTCTTCTCACCAGTTAGTTGGGAATCAGACTTGAGATAAGCTCTTTCTTCATGTTTATAGCCAAGAAGCTTTCTATAATTTGTCCTTTTCTCATGAGATGTGCTAATTGTGGATGCTGAACGAGCAAGTACCATAAAACGATAATCAGGATATAGGTAAATTACCTGAATAAGGGACCTCGGTACAGAGAAGAACTGAAGGAAGAGGTTGATTGGAGGTAATGGGCATTCTGGATACCAAATCTAGGCTTGTCCTCACATCTGCTAGAAACTTGACAATCAAACTGCAAGATGGAGCTCAAGCCAGGTTTCTTTATGCACACTTTCATTTCAACATCTGCAGCTGCAGGAAAGCCACTATCCTCTTCGAAAATCTGAGAACTCAATAAAGCTGAAATAGCAACTTCCTCGCCTGATTTGCATTTCTTTCGCAAAAACACGTCACGAGATTTCAGTGAATCCCATTCCATCACAAAATCCCCCAAGGAACCACTTTCATCATTCTGTATCCATTTTGGGACTTAATGAGAGTTTAAAAAATCTACTCTCTAATTCTATTAATCAACAAATTGATAGCTAAATAGTCTTCAAAAAGCATCAGATTCTTTCACCACGACCGGAGCCATTATTGTCACTACCTTGGTGTGAACGATAAATGAAATGATTCAGATCAAGTCCTTACTTTTATAAAGGGAACATGCAGAAACTGAAGCTACTGGAAATTCATTACACACAAATCCCAATATAGAAACTGTTTGAATCCCACCAAATTCCCTCCATATAACCACGTATAAACACTGAAGGTTTTGCATAAACACAAAAGTAAAATCTCACCAGAGATTAAAACCAGAATACGTGATATCAACTAGATTTTGAAATATTAGGGTGGTTGAAACAATAGGTTTTGCAGCATTTAACCTCTAGACTCAGTTGGGGATGATTTAAGCAACAAAGTCTAATAGATCATTCAGCAAATCTTTGAAAAAGGGTGTCATTGTTCATGACATGCAATCCCATTACTGATTCTCATGTCTGCGACCCAAATGGTAGACACACAACTAAGCATTGATTGCACAGAATCAATGTTGCCATTTGAAATGTGTAGTTAGATAACAAGGTAAATGATAGTGCTATTACGGTTAAACAAAGCCAACAATTTGGAATATGACCAGGAAAAAAAAAGAGAAAATAAATGTATTTCTCCAGTGCCCAATAATTCTTCCTGATTGTTTGCAAAGAGAAGCATTACATACCCTTCCTAGTTCCTACCTATAAAGCAACAAAGAGTGATGAGTGTCTGTGCAAATTCGAAGCATAAAGAGGAAAAAAAACAACGAAAATATTATAAATTTCTACAATGACCCGTCAAGATTGAAACTTTAACATACAAGATTACGCTAACATATTCAAAATACAAAAATACAAACAATGCCTCCCCACTGCATGCTAATAGATTTTAGTAAGAAAACCCCAAAACAATTAGGAGTTGCAGAGCAAAATAAACCTCCCAAGCTCAAAACAAAAAAAAAACATTAATCTAGACTCCAAAAATAACGACCCATAATTCAAAAACTAAAGATTTGAGCTTTGACAGAATTCTAGCAGTAACTTGAGAAACCACTAAATCCGGGATTTTTGAAGAATACCTTGGAGGGTTCTGAAGTGAGCTCATGGTTGATTTCAGATTGCAAGATTTTAAGCAAATTGAGGTCCTCCTGAATTGCATTACTTCCATGACAAAAGAAGCGAAGGCTTTGAAATGATTTGCTGGATTTTCTCAGCGCATTGCTTAAACTCAGCATTCTGCTCTTTTTTTTTTGTCTTTTTTTTTTTAACTTTTTTCAGATTATTAATGTGATTATCTTTCTCTAAATTTAAAAGGGTGTTTAATAATTGTTTCGATCATTAGCCAAAGAGTTCGATAGAAGTCGGGGTTGCACAACGGCGACTTTCGGGGCAACCTCGGCAGAAGGCGTTAGGCTTGGTGGATGTCGCGGTAATGAATTAGTAATAAATCCCTTTCCTCGAGTTAATTCATTCATTCATTCATTGAAATAATTGTGCTTAGATATTACCAGTTTACCACGGTTTGGTTATGATTTCAGTTTTGTTTTGGTTTCAATTCCCATTTGATTCTAATTTAGAATTTGTTTCTAATTTGATTTTAGTTTTGATTTCTTAATTATTTGTGACGAAAACTTATATCAAATGAGTTCATGAAACTTGCACAAATATTAAATTAATACATTTGAGTTAAAAAGTGTACATACATTGATAATTAATACTTGACACATGAGTCATATATAAAACTTATACTATTATTAAATTGATACACTTGGATTGAAAAATATTAAATTGATAACTAATACTTGTATTAGATTGATACAATTAAATTGAAAAGTGTTATGGTAATAATTTTATACAAGTATTAAGTTGATACATTTACATTGAAAATTGTTACATTAACAATTGATACGTCATTGTGCTAATATTAAATTAATATATTTGGACTAAAAAATAATATGAGAACGAAATACACGCATGTTAGTAACATATATGAGTCTGTTTAACAAGATACTATCTCGTATTTCATATGCATACATGAATTTAAAACTTCAATATTCATAAATTTATTATTTCATATGAATTTTGAGATCAATGAATATTAAAAAGGGAAATGTTAAAAGCAAATATATGCACCAATCCTTTTGGAAAACATATTAATTCTTGCAAGTGTGGTAACAAATAAGCATATTAAATAAACAATCTACTTATTGGTGGTTCAAAGATTTTATGGATTAGCAAAAGGTATAAAAGAAAGTGAGAGTTTGATGGTGTCTTGTTACTATGATGAAACAAATTATCTTTTTGCACTAATATTGTGGCAAAAATTCCCTCCAATTTTAACTTGTTATTAGGGAGATAAAAACTCTCAATTTTTAGCTTGGCTGTTTGAAAAGATTTATGAATCCAATTTCACCTTTTGAACAAATGAATATTTGATGTGGATTTTGACTTTTGTATAATTTAAACAGCTGGTATGACATAAAGTTAATTGTCGAAGTGAGTGTTTATAATGCATTAACTTCATGTTGAATGAAATTATAGCTTTTGACTAAAAAAATAAATTATCTTGTGATTTTTTTTTTTTTTGTTAAGAAAACTATCTGGTGGGAGTAGTTCCAATAAATAAGAAAAACCAGTTAAATACGTTTAACATTGTTTGGGCATATGCATAGAGAAATCAACCCAAATTAAAAGATAATTAAAGACCTAAAAGAAATTGGTAAGAATCAATAAAAATATATATAAATATATAAATAAAAACATATAATAAGAGACCAATAAATAATTTAAAATTTATCGATAAAAAAATAATAATATACTTCATACTTTAATATAACTACACCCCACCAGGGCTGAGAACGAATACGAACGTTCACGAACAAGCTCGGGCTCGACTCAATAAAAGCTCGGCTCGAGCTCGTTTATTTAATAAACGAACAAACACGAACAATATTTTAGGCTCGATTAATAAATGAACAATAAATGAACATATGTGTGAAAGCTCGTTTATGTTCATGAATAGCTCATTAAAAAGCTCGTTCATAACTCGATTAAAGCTCGTTAAAAGCTCGGTTAAAATATTAATTATATAATATGTATTGAACTAATATACGAAATAAAAATAATAAACAATAGAAATATATAATTGGGTTTTTATATATATTTATTGACACACAAATCACACTATACGGTGATGAGAACGGGCATAAACCTTTATGAACAAGATTGGGATCGACTCGGTTAAAGTTCCACTCAATCTCGTCTACTTAATAAACAAATGAACACAAACAAAACTTTAGGTTCGATTAATAAATGAATAATAAATCAATAAGCAATTGAAAGATTCGTTTAGGTTGGTCAACAACTCGTTAAAAATTTAGTTAAAATATAAATTATATAATATAAATAATATATACCCTAAGTAAAACTCTTAAATAATAGAAAAAAATTAATTTTTTATACATATAAGCACACAAATCATTATATATGAGTTTGAATTAAATTTGAAAATTTATGTAAAGAAACAAAATATATTAATTTAACTAAATTATACCCTCTCCTCTTATTCAAGCCGCGAAGTGTTCACGAACAAAGCTCGGGTTCGTTTCGGTTCGCGTAAAGTTCGGCTCGAGCTCGTTTATTTAATAAATAAACGAACACAGATTTTTAGGGTCGATTAATAACCGAACAGCGCCTGAACACCCTAAAGCAACCCCACCTACTCAGACAGAGGCTTGTTGTTAAAAAAAAAAAAAAATGCAAAAGGAGGAGAGATGGGGTTTATCATTTATGAGATATGTTCCTAAAGAGACGCAGCAGAAGTAGGTGTGTGGGTGTTCGCATAGAATCAGCAAATCAAACTTTACCCGGGGCTTTTAAATCAATCAAACAAATAAACCCCAAAACTAAAAACACATAAACCCTCTTCCCACTATTCTTCTGCACTCTGCTGCTCCAAATTATACACACTCGCTAGGGCGAAATCTCGCCAAACATCGATAATGGCGAACGATGCGGACATGAGTAGCTGGAGCGACCTTCTACATTCGTCTTCGAAGCTTCTCGAACAAGCCGCTCCTTCCTCCCAGTTCCCTCCTATTCAGGTTCCATTTTTTTTTTGAATAAAACCTCATTTCTTTTTCCGTTTTCTGAATCTACCGCTTTCTTTTTCAATTTTTGAAATTCCGTTCTAAACAGAAGAGAGAATTGCTAGAAATTCGGAAACGTTTATGTAATTTTGTTTGTTTTTTTTTTTTTGGTGAATTTACAGAGGAGTTTGGATCAATTAGAAGCATTGTCGAAGAAGCTTAAATCCAAAACCCTTAGAACTGAAGCGCCTTCACAGTCTATTGCCGCCACTAGGTATTTAACTAAATATTACTTTGAAGCTTTCTGCTAATTTGTTGAATTTAACCCTTTCGGTTAAGAGTTTTCTAATGATTGTTTTTCTCTCTATCTTCAGATTATTAGCCCGAGAGGGAATAAATGCGGAGCAACTAGCACGTGATCTCAAGTCCTTTGAGTTAAAGGTTCAATTCCCGGTTAATTTTTTTTTTTTTAATGCTAGAAGGTTAAAAAAGAAATATTATGGGGTGTTCATAAAGCGACGTTTTATTTTTCTTTGAGGTAAGTTCTCTTTAATGTATTCAATGTGAGTTTATAGTGTGTCAAAATTTGGAAAATGCACTTCCAGTTTCTATCTTGGTGATGGTATCGGTCAGTGGAATTCAAAGGATCTGGTGAAGGATATTATCCTTGTCTGCTTTACTTTTTGCATTGTCAGGGTTTGCACTCGTGATTAGCAATTCAAACTCTAGAAGATAGAACAAATGTGCCGTGGTCATTATTCTAGTATCGTTTTAGCAGTGTCAGTGCATAAGTATTTTTTAATCCGTGCTGGATCTCTTTTTGTAGAGCTGACCATTGAAAGGTGGAAAAGTAACTAGCCTGCATTTTTCTGTAAGGGTATGCCTTATTGTGTTCAATATGTTTCGAAAGTGGTCAGGTGGCAGTTTTGTATTTTTAAGTATCTGGGAGTTTTGCTTGAAACAAGATGAAGAGGATTACTACTGGATGATGTCTTTGTATTGGATTTCTGTGCCAGTAGAAAATTTTATTTCTTGGTTTCTGCAGTTTTGAACCATAAATAGTCAATAGTTTTACGCAGTCATCTCGTTTTCCTCACTAGGAAGGTTTAGGAGTCCTCTGATGTCGAACACCTGAAGTTTAAAAAATGGACAAACTTGATGCTGATGCAATAGTTAAAGTAAATAAATGAAAGGTAAGTAAATAACTTTCTCAAAGTTTACAAATGCGCCAGAGATCCAGATATTTCATGTTGAACGAAATAAGTTTCTATACGGCTTTATTATTTTTAAGCCAAATTATGAATTCTCAAAGAAAACTTATCCATTTTCAATCTCTAAATGTTGCCTAGTTTCTTTATTTTTGAAGCATCATTTACTCTGTCTCCCCACATCCCACCCCCCTTTCCAATGCAAGGATTCTGTTATAAAGCAAATCTTTTATTTGTTCGTTGATATTTTAATTGTTCTTTGTTATGTTTTCCTTTTTCCAGACAACATTTGAAGATGTTTTCCCCGCAGAAGCGACGACAGTTGAAGAATACTTACAACAGGTGAAATTACCTCTTTTTTGTTTGGACTATTTACACAGGCTGGCAATGCATTGTCCCTGTCTTCTTGGATTTATCCTTGCCAAAGTACTGATAAATAATGGCAATGCCAACTATTTCTGTTTTTTAGTTCAACTTGTTATACTTTAAAGCAATGAACCAGAAAGTTTTCGTAGATTTTGTTGGGCAAAATGTAGATTAAGGGATAACAATGATACTCCCCAGTTTTTATCTGATTGTGTGTGGGAGTTCCAATTTTGAATTTTTGAAAATCTGCCTTTCCCTCCCTTTTAAACTGACCATAAAGATGATAATGCAGTCACCAAACGAGCACTTTCTCCTTTCAATAGCAGCATTAAATGCATGATATAGTACCAAAAAATGCTGTCTACAGTGCTTTGTATGTTGGTTAATATTGTTATTATTATCTTGACTGGTGGAATTGAATTGATGTGAATTCATTGATGTCCTGATTGTAGTTTTAAGTTTTAGTTATGCAAAATATGATTTTACTCATTGTTTAAATATCTTCAAATATGTAATCTTGACTTGAGTTTAGTTATGCAAAATCTACTTTGTTATGGGTGGCTGGAGTTTTTCTTGTTTATCTAAGGGTGAAACACTTATGCCTAGAAGGTAGAGAAGTTAGATTTTTGGTAAAGATGATTCTGGAAATCCAAAATCAAAAAGTGTATGTAGAAGTAGCACCAGAGGACGTGAATGTCAGAGTGTCGTGCCCGTATTTTGGTGCTTGGGATACTTGAAGAGCTATAAGGTAGCATTAGACTATGTGAATGTAACTGTGTTGTGCCCTTATATTGGAGCTTGGGATACTTAACAAAGGATGTGAATGTAACTGTGTTGTGCCTATATTAGGGGCTTGGGATACTTGATTTATGGTAGCTGAAGCTTGATTTGAAGAACACCAAATTTGAATAGACCTATAGATTGAGGTTCAGTTGAGCTGTTTGCTAGTGCTAATATATCGTTCTTTGTGTTGGCCAAGCTTCAGTTCAGATGAAGTGATCCATAACTTTTGTTTGATTTTTTAATTGCTTGTGAGTGGCTTCACATATTTGGATATCTTTTTACTCTGTTACATGGTTGGTTGAGTTGATTTAGATTTGTTGTACCACTGGGTAACATGAAATTTTTTTAAACTTAAAAGTTTTCCAAGTTTTTTTGGGTTATTTTTCCATTCATATTGAACATGTTATTGGCTTTGAACTCCAACTTCGATTCATCCAACAACAACAACAAAGCCTTTTCCCACTATCGGGGTCGGCTATATGGATCATATTTTGCTATCATATTCTATCTACAATTTTGACTCATAAAATATTCTCTAAAATTTGTTGGTATAAGCTGATGAGGTCGCTTGATCATGTTATTTCACTCTGCGTGTACCTCAGGTCCATGAAATGGCAATGGTCTCTGCTGTACAGGAGGCTCAGAAAGATAATATTAGAAGTTTTAGTGACTATATGATGACAGTTTTGGAGGTAATCCTCCTGCCTGATTTCAATTTATGTTGCAAGAATTTATTTGTCTTGTTTCTTTGTTTATATATCCACTGGGATATCAGGGTAGCTGCAAATTCTTTTACTAACCTTACCGAATCAGTATGTTGGTATCCTGTCTAAAAGTATCATCTGGTGCTTGGGATTTTATTTTTTAAAAAATTGTTTTTATCAATCTTGGAGCTTGACTATGCAGGAGGACTGGCATAAGGAGAAGCGGGAATTCCTTCAAAGTCTCAGTCGAATTTCAAGGTTGCCTAGGACCAATGTTACTGATTTAAGTGTTGAGTCGGCTCGTCAAGGTCAAATAGTTGCCACAACTTCTAGTCCTCAGGTTTCATCTGGTCCATCTAGCATGGAGCTTGTAACATTGGCTAATAAGCCTGTCGCAGAGAAGAAAGCTGCAGCCTACAGAGAGGTTGTGAAGGATCTTAACCGCGCCAGAGAGCATGGCTCTCCTTTCAAAGTAAGGACTCAGTTATTTTCATGTAGTATAAGTTCTTTCTGTATGTTCTTGTTTCTCTCTCATTGAGGCAGTGCAACTTCTATGGCGTGTCATAATGACTTAAGGAACATGTTCTTATTTTATTGATACATCAACAGTTGTCCCATTTTGTCTAGGATTTCTGCGTGCAGTGTGTAGTTGCAATGTTATCTAGTCTTCGTTGTTCCTGATGGATTAATGCACCATTTTATACTGTTAGCCTGCTGCAGCATTCAAGCTTGCCCATGACAATTTGGGTATTGATGGATCCGGAGGGAAATCAGTTGGCATGCAGAAAATATGGCATCTTCTCCAGGTATTGTAACTATGATGTGCTTTTTTGTCTAGATTCCATTTTTTTTTCTTTCTTCAAGGGTTAAATAAAACTAAGATTTCCATCTCTCTGGTAATAGATAGTGTATGTGCTTCAGCACTTCATCTTCTTTTATATTTGAACTTTTCTATTGATTAATGCCTTCTTTATAGCACATAACGGGATTTGATAATAACTAACTGAACAGACGCTGTTGAATGAGGATTCCACTCTACAACAAAATGTTTCAAGAAAAATGTCCTTAGTAATGGGAGCCAGGCGTCACCTTGAATTGGGACATGAGAAGTATGTGCTTGATACAATACAGTCTCATCCTGCACAGGTATTGATGCATGGTTCTTCATTTCATATTTGTGTTCAGTAACTGAACCATTTACGGATAATTTTATGATTTATTAGTAATTTAGTAGAAACTAGATTATTTAAATGTGATGTTTATTGTGAAAGATTAGTTCATTCTGAACTTTCAAGTTCCCGGTGAAGGGCCAGCAATATACTATTCAAGCAGGTATTGATTATGTGGCCCCAGGAAGCCAAAATAAACCACGTTGGATTGATCACAATGTTAAATGGTTTCCTGTAGAATGTACCAACTACTTCATTGGACACCTCATAGATGGGCAAGTCTATGGGATTAAGCTCAAACTCCTCTTTTTAGGTATATTACTGAAAAGTCCATCTAGTGGCTTAAGTTTGTGACATAACCACACAAACAGCATGATAAAGTTGCTTCAAGGTTGTTGGAGTACTAATTTTAGAAAGTGACAGAATTGGTCTACTCCATCTAAATAATAATTTTGCCGCCATCCTACTTCATCTGCAGGTCTTTGTTTTTGGCAAATATTTAATTAGATGGTCCCACCCATTATCCATACCAGCTACTTATCTTGTTTGTTTTAAGTAAATCGGATTCTTAATCATGGTTTTCCAATTTGTTCCAGCATTTTATCCTCATTAGTCTGAGGAGCTATTTATCTAGCTTTTATTGTGCTCATATATTGTGCTCATATATTGGGAACTAGGGAGGGTGAAAGCATTATATCCCTTATATCTTAATTTTGGGAGGCTAGCATTCCGATTAAATCAGAAACAGGGGTTCATTGCTGATCCATTTATAATCATCAACATTTTTCTTTTTTGAATTAAAAAATGATGACACTTCTATCATGAAGCCTTGGACACAACTTGGCTATCTGTTAAATTCTTAAATTGATAACTAAACGAAGGAAATACTTGATACTCCTTTGAAGTAGTATCTCAAGGTTTGTTATGGCTTTGAACTGCTTTAGTGTTGGTTGTATCATTAGATAATGACAGACTTTTGCATGATATTGTGTAATCTCCTTCAGGCTTCGCTTGGTGGTGCTGTTGATGATTTGCAGCGAATTCGAGCCTTCCTCAGGGTTTGTCATCTTTCTAACGTTCAATTATTCAGATATCACAAGTTGTAGTCTAGAAGGCTTTCTGTTTCCATGGATGTTGCACTCTATGCTCAATAACATGTTATGTGCAGATTCGACTAAGAGACTATGGTGTCCTTGATTTTGATGCGGATGATGCTCATAGGCAGCCTCCTATTGATACTACTTGGCAGCAGGTTTTTTTCAATATTCTTGTTGATGTCCTTTATGAATCTGCCTGAATGCTTCACTTTTCCTGTAAATTTTAAGATAATGCTGTTGCATATGTAGCTTTACACGTTAGAAAGTTTATCTTTGTCTATGCAAATTTCAAATTCTTATTCTTCACGTGACATTAATCTGTTTTAATCCTTTTCGTCTACCTGTTTTAAGGAAATATTTTTTGGAAAAATGATAAAAGAGGAAAAGGGAGGTATCTTACCCTGATTTTAAACCAGGGCTTGGAAGAATATTAGAGCTTTGTGGAATCCCAGAACTTTCTAGCTGAGTAACTTTAGCCATCAATCCAGATGCATTTAATGGGCTTAGTTCTGTATAGATTCTAGTTTACTTAATCTTTTGTTTCATAGTGGTATCTCTGTAAGCTTTTCATTTCCCCCATTTGTTCACAGTAGATGATTTTGAAATTTAAGCCTCCAGCACAAGTTTTTATTCTGCTTGTGAAAGTAACAAATACATGGAAGATTTTCTTCTGACATTTACCCTTGCATGATCCTCATAGAAATGCTTTATGTTTTTGTGGATGACTAATATGTCCTTAGCTTTTGAAAATTTTGAAGTGATCTCAAGATTTTCCAAAATACTAACTTTCTATTTGTGACTATAGTCCTTTGGGTTTTGCTCAGACTGTTTTCTTTGTTGTGTATATGACAGATATACTTTTGCTTGAGAACTGGGTACTATGATAAAGCGCGAGAGGTTGCCCAATCTTCTCGGATTGCGTACCATTTTGCTTCTCTGGTATGGTTTTTGATTGCCAGCTCATTGCTGCTCAATTATTGATCTTTTACTTAATTACTCATCTTCTGATCTTAACAGCTTATTGAATGGATTGCCACTGGAGGTATGGTGTCACCAAAAACCATCGCTGCTGCTTCTGAAGAGTGTGAAAAGTTGTTGAGGACTGGTGATAGAGTAGGCCGGGCTTCAAATGACAAGAAAAAGGTACTCCTCTTTGCAATGCTATCTGGTTCCCGCCGGCTCATAGACCGACTACTTCGAGAACTACCTACACTTTTCAATACCATAGAGGATTTCCTGTGGTTCAAGTTGTCTGCTATACGAGACTCCTCTGATGGTTCATCTTCTGTTGTTCTTAGTGAGGGATTCTCACCCTACACTTTGGACGATTTACAGAGGTACCTAAATAAATTTGAACCTTCATACTATACAAAGAATGGAAAAGATCCTCTCGTGTATCCCTATGTATTACTTTTAAGCATTCAGCTACTACCAGCAGTCCTATATTTGTACAAGGATATGGGAGATGAAGGATACAGCATTGATTCTATCCACATCTGTATAGCGTTAGCAGACCATGAGTTCCTTTCTGAAGGTGCTGGGGCTACACAAAAATTGGGAGTGATGGATGCTTATGCAGAGGCATCTAGCATAATTAGGCAATATGGATCTGCTTATTTACGTAACGGTGACCTGTCAATGGCACTGGAGTATTATGCGCAGGCTGCTGCTGCTGTGGGTGGTGGGGAGTTGTCATGGACTGGAAGAGGTAACATGAATCAGCAACGGCAAAGGACCTTGATGTTGAAGCAACTTCTTACAGAGATTTTACTGCATGATGGTGGTGTTTATCTTCTACTTGGACCTAAAGGTAGTGGAGAAGAAGGTCAGCTGGGAAGATTTTTTATGGATGGAAAGACAAGACAACATTTTCTGTTGGAAGCTGCTCAACAGTGTCAGGATACTGGCCTCTATGACAAAGTAATGCTTCTTTCCTTGCTTTTTCTTTCCACGGCTTAGCTGTTGTTACAATGTGCGATTTTGGTGTCTAGACTATTGGCTCATAGATCCTTCCAAAATCATTTGTCAAAATGTAACCTTGCCTTTTTCCCTTTAAGGTGTGTAGATGTCACCTGTGTTAATTTGCTTGGTTTTGAGCACTCTAAATAAATTTTTGTTGTGGTAAATTATAGAAGGTATTGTGCATACTTCATGGCTGGTGTCGCTAGAAGAAGCCTTCTTTAGATGCATCCCCTATTATACTTGCGACTTTTTGTTATTATGGCACAGCTCTTTTCTTTTATCTATTTGATGCCTGTCTTCTGTCCTTTTTTGTTTTGAATTGACGTTCTAATAGATATCCTGTTATATCCAGCTTGGGTGAATTTTATACATTAATAACAAAAATAATCAGAGGTTTCAGGAAACATTGGGAAGAGAACTATTTACAGTAGCTACTGAATGAAAATAGTGTGGTCTAAAGGGAATCTGTTGTCTGGAGGTCCACTAGCACATATGGTAGTAAACTGCAGTTTCCTGGTTCGAGTTAATGAAGGTGGTTGTGTGGAAGTATGAATTTCTTATGTTTTCTAATTTATCATGCACTAAGAGAGCAGCAGCCGTACAATGTAAATTGCAGGGCCCTGGCACTATTGCAAGCCAAAAACCACCGAGGATAAAATTTAAAACTATTGGTTACCTATTTATGATTATTCTCTTTAGATAGGTATACTGCCATCCTGTTTAGTTTTTTTAAGCTCTCCAGCACTTGAAGTTTCTGACATTATTCCTTTATTAGAATCTGTAAAATGTACATGCTTATTTGGCAGCATTATGATGACCGCATTTTCTAAGAGGTTATCTGCATTTTATCCAACAGATGTTGGTTATCACTTCTGTATTACAGTGAAATCTGGCTCTATCCTAGTCCTTCGAGATGATAATACAACCAATTTCCATTCAATTGGGTTTTCCTATTTGACTTTTGCTTTGGAATTTTCCTCTCACTGTTCTGCAAGTTGTACTTTTGGTTACTAGTGAGGACTTCTATGATTACATGATCAGATCCTCACCCACCCAGTATCTGTTTGCCGAATCTCTAGATAGTCTTCTGTAATAGGTGTCTTACTTTAATTTTAGTTTTGCTAAAAAGTTGAAATAGCTAATGCTTTGCTAATGATGGACGATTCAATTGTGAAACCTTTATATTAGCTTCTGTAACATAATGCTGTTTGATACAGGTGTGCAATTATTGTTTTTTGTTTCCTTTGGCTGTTGCCATATACAAGCTATTCTCTAACCATTCTGATTTTGATGCTAACTATTGCTGATCCGCCTAACTTTTATTGGTTTAATGCCTGATACTTGTCTTTTGGTGACACTACTCTTCTGTAAAACCCAGTCCATAGAAATTCAGAAGAGAGTTGGGGTCTTTTCTGGAGCTCTGGACACGGTCAACAAATGCCTTTCAGAAGCAATTTGTTCCCTATCACGTGGTAGATTGGATGGTGAGAGCAGGACGTCTGGGCTCATTCATTCTGGAAATGATATTTTGGAGGCATTTAAATATCATCTTGAAATCAGGTAATTATAAAGCCTTCCTCCAATAGTTAAACTTTTAGTTATTTGATTCTTTTTTGAGCAGTTCAATTCTATCTTATACTCCCATCATTGACACTTTCGATACACATGTATGTCTGTATGACTATCTCATAAATATCTAAATCATTTTTATATTTTACATTGCTAACTCAGATATTTCTTTTTCATCTCTGGTCTGCAATACTCTCTGTTTCCCAGGTTTTTTGATGACTTAGATATGTTCTGCCTAGTTGTCAGGGTTCTTTTTGTAGTTATAATAAATTGGCTTTCCAATTTTTAAAAATAATTATAATATTGGACTATTGAGACTTGAGAGGATGTGTTACAGTAGCCAAAGTTCAATGAAGGACTTGCTCTGGATTTTTTTTTTTCCAGTAAATATAACATTACTTAATTGATATTTTTTGAACACATTAATAAATGGGTTCTGTTGTGCAGTCCTCAGGAGAGAGAGAATGTTATGGAGCAGCAAACTGTCTTAAGGCAGCTTGAGGCAATCTTGTGTATTCATAAGCTGGCAAGGATGGGACACTACTTGGATGCTCTGAGGGAAGTGGCAAAACTTCCATTTCTTCCTCTAGATCCTCGAGCACCAGATTTTGCCACTGATGTATTCAATAACTTATCTCCTCATGTCCAAGCTTGTGTGCCTGACCTTATTAGAGTTGCTCTTCACTGTTTGGACAATGTCAAAGATACAGATGGTTCACTTCGTGCCTTGAGAACAAAGGTTGGTTGATGACACGTGTTGCTTTTGTATTTCCGTCCAAACATATATTGAAATATTGTTAATTGGATTGTTAAAAAGCTGAAGTTACAACCGTTTATTGAGTGAAAAGTAGAGATACTGCAAATCCATATGCTATTCGATCATTTGTTTTGCTTGTATGCTGCTTTGAGAAAGTTGCTTCAAGTAGACATCCAGATTGCAAATGTAGTTTCAATACCACATAGGGAGAAGTTTTGCCTTTGTTATTGACTTTCTCGCTTTGGAGTTGGTGGCTTTTGTAGGATGGATTTGCTATTGGATTTGGCCAATGTTACATTATGGACTTGTGTATTTTGATTTTGCAGATAGTGAACTTTCTGGCGAACAATTTGAACAGGAACTGGCCTCGTGATTTATATGAAAAGGTTGCCAGAAGCTTGTGAACCTCTGCGATTTATTTATTTGGCATGGAGACAGGAGGAGGGTCGATTGCTGCCATTTATGTGTGTTTTAGCCATGCATGTTCTTAACCCCTTTGTTTATGTCTGTTCCATTATTAGTTGTTAGATGAAGATCTCTCTCTGTAATTCTGACAGTGTGTTCCGGATGCTTTTTATATTTTCATCACTTAAAATGATGATGATGATGATGTAACTCAGGCAGAATGGTGGTGAGAGAGAAGTATTGGTTAGTTATGAACCTGTGAAAAATATCTGATTCGTTTGAGCACTCACTCAATGCCATTGTTTTTTAATGTAGATTAGATTACTAACATGATTATAATATCAACTTCTGAAGGAAAAAACAGTGAGAAACAATTTTTTTATCATAATTATTGTTATTATTATTTTTGGAGTGATTGGTTTAATAATATAGTTGCTCAACCTGGGACATCAATATCTGCACAAGTCACTGGGTCTAGTGATTCTGCGTCAGACTTAGAAATTCATTCATCAGAACGAATTTAGAAATTCATTTGTCCCAATTTCATCATCATTATTTGCCGCAGTCGTTACGACAAGCAATAATCTTAGTTCTTCATGCAGAAAGGATTACGCCTGGTTCGGTTCTAATTTCATCTTCATTGTCGCGATTAGTAGAATCAAAGCAGCGATTTGCAATCCATTTTCACAATCAGCCCTAGTTCTTCATTTCCATTTTCACAATGCCCTAGTTCTTCATTTGTCGCGATTAGTTTCTTTCTTCAGAAGAATCACAGCAGCAATCACCCCTAGTTCTTCATTTGTGGCGATTAATTTCTTTCTTAATCACAGCAGCAATCCATTGTCGCAATCGCAGAAGAATCACAGCAGCAATCATTCCTGGTTCTTCATGAAATTTAACATTGCCTTAATCGCAGCAGCAATCATCCCTAGTTCTTCATGAAATTTAACAGAGCCTTAACTTTTTCTTTAAGTGATTTGACTGGCTGGGTACCTAGTACTTTTCAGCATAGGGATTATGCCCTTAATATAATTAACAGCCATTGGAGTTTCAAACAAGCATGGAAATTTTCATGATATAGGACATATCCTAAACCATTTTCTTTTTGGGGTTTTTTTGGGTTGGGTGGGGGGAATGGGGTGTTATTCTCACTGTCCAATATTTACAAGCCTCAAAAGTTGGAATGGAACTGAATAAATAATTTAGTTTATTAGTTTGGACTACTTATTGGAGACTTTCTTGAACCAGTTGATATATCTGCGTCTTATTCTTTTACATTTTCAAATAACTTGTATATATAGATAAATGTACATATGTATAATAAGATACATTTTTTTTTTTTTTCAATATATTGCTATATCCAGAGAGAGAGGGTAGTTTGCTTGCTCGAAAGAAAATAGTTACTGTTGGATAGTGAGAAACTTTTGAGGTGGGAGTAAAATCTACATTCCAATTCATGTTTTTTCAATACATTGAATATTGGTTAAGCAATTCAGCAACTCAAAGATATATAGATTCGAAGAAGAGGCGGGGGGAGGTTTGCAGTGTTTGGTGGAGAGAACCTGCCTTTCATGGAAGATATTGAAGTAACCTTGAAGAAGCATTTTATGTACAAACAGTGGCTTACTGTTGCGTATTGTTTTTTTTTTTGTTTGAGAAAATGATATTCATTTTTTTTTGTAGGTTTTTGGCCGAAATTGGGGATGTTCATCTTTTAGATGATGATGATACACCCGTTCCCTTAAAAGACATTTATAGTAAAGTTATAAAACAGAAGAATGGATGCTCATGGGAGTCCTTTGAGGCATATAAGCACCTTAAAAGTTTAGGTTATGTTGTCGGGCGGCATGGTATACCTTGGAGCATGAAGGGCGTTAAAGTCAGTTCAACTGCTGAATGTTCATCAGAAATCAACGAGAAAGTTGATTTACAGTCAAGAGGAAGTTTTATTGTTACTAAGATGTTCAATTGTTTACAAATAAATGAAGTGAGGCCAACATTTGATGTTTACTCTCCTAATAGCAACTTTAAAAAGAAGTCTCCTGGCAGACCGTGTTTTGTGCTTTGTCTTGCAAGGTAACTCCTATTGATGAGCTCCTTCTGTAATCAATCTTGTGCAAATATGTTGGAAACTTGTGTGAATAAAAACCATAAAAAACTCATATTTTGTGCTCTGTTTTACCTGTATTGAATGGCAGAGCATTCGTGTATTCATTCTAGACTAGAAAACTCAGGGCAAACTTGTTTATACATGTTATATGGTGGTGTGAATTCTTATACTTGTAACGAAAAGTGCCAATTAGATTAGTGATAAAAAGAGGAGAGAGAAGTGGAAGACACAGAGAATGGTAAACACGAGAAAATGATTAGATGGAGGAGTGTCACTAAAGAACAAAATAGGAGGGGAGTTTGGGGTGGTGAGAGGATGTAATTTAGTAACTGAAATTTTTTCAGAGTATTTCACTATTTTAGGCATGTTCATATATGAAATCGATTTTAATCACGATTTCAACGCACAATAAAAGTAACATGAAGTTAGAATCACGATTTTAACGACTATTAATTTTCCATTTTATATATGAAACATGTCTCATATATGAACTGATTTTTGTTTTACAGGATTCTTTCTCTAACTACTTTGTCGATGAATAAGGATAACTATCAAATTTTAACAACAAAAAAACACCTACATTTCCAAATGGTGCTTGACTCAGTGATCTTTTGTTAGAAGCCCAATGTTTAGATTTGAGGGAATTCAGAACACTGAGCCTCCACCCCCAATGCATAATGCTATAGGACTCAACTCTGCCATGCCCATCATAGTTGAAGGATTAAAAAATTGGAGTCAACTGTCCTTTCTTGTCAAAAAGATTCTTTACTTTTTCAATCAGTCAGTTTTCTGTTCGTCTGCCTCTCTAGAATATTCTTTTTTAGGTGCTGGATATTTCTTGATGGATAAAGCATACTAACAAACATTTATGCTATTGGGCCGTGCTCCTGGTTCAGAAATCACTGACTAAATTTAAAGAAACGAGGCTAATGGATAATTTAACAGTTTTATTATGCTATAAACTGGTTTAGATGATTGTTTTTACTTTCTTTTTTACTCAAAGGTTCTATAATTTACTCATGCAATGAAATGATATGTTTGAGGAAGCTTGTGAACCATTGTTAAAAATGCAGATAACTGGATGTACAATGACGATTTACTGTACGTTTGTCCTAGTTTTCGTTTGTTACCAGTTAATGTTAATTAGCAATCTTTTGGCAGGCCAATATTTTGAAGCAGTTTCACTATGAAGGGTGATGCTAAAAATGATTGGCAGTTAATATTTTGCTAGTAAATTTGTTATGATCTAAAAATGAATAGACTACCATTCTTGTTTGTCCCAACTTGATTTAATGCTTGGACATTTTCAACTGTGATATTTTTTTAGTCAGTAACAATTTACTGGTTGTGATAGGGGCCATCCGCCTTCAAAACAAGAAGTCGAGGAGCTCGAGAGACATTGCAGTGGCATTCCTCTAAGTTCTGTAATGTTAATCATGGACGTGTCGGTTTCTTCTCAATTAATAGACTAGAGCTTCCTATACTTGCATGATTTTATGTGTAAATATACAAAATTTTTGCTATGGATAAGAAAGGTTATGTTCTATGCCAAAAAACAACAGGAAGATAAAAGGCTCTTTTGGTTAACTGAAAGAAGGGTAGAAAATTTCTGAATTACATTTGAGTTTATGTTTTTGGAAGTCAATAACTTAGGATCCCTTGAATCTGGAAACCTTTTTCTTGTTGATTATGGATGTGATGGTTTTATTATTATTATTATTTTGGAATTCTTCCTGCCGTCTGATTTGCAGGTTGTATGTACCCCATGCAAGTATTGTAGGAGTGGAGATTGTATTATAGTTATGTGTGTTTAGTTGTGATTTGTAACTTATAAATGATGCTGCAGATATTTTTGATCAAATGGAAAGAAAGCAACAAAAAAGAGAACTTTTTTTTGCTTCAATTATTTTAATGTGAAAGCATTTGATTTGCTATGTCCGACTGAAAGCTGCTCATATGTCATATCTAACACCCAAGCACACCATTCAGCCGACTCGAATGAGCTGGGTTGGCAAGCCCTCAACCCTGAGCCCTGAAAAACTTTACGAGTCCTAGAATTACAAACAATTTGAGATAAAGATAATGCTCAGTATATTTGTAGCAGTAAAGAAATAAAGTTTGGCAAAGAAAGAATGAATACCAAGAAAAATGTTCTAGTCTTGACATATATTTTGAAAAAAATAAAGAAAAAAATATCATAATTTTGGTAGTTAATCAAATGGCACAAAATATTTTAATCGCCGGTTGGATATAAATATTTTTTGAATTATCGGTTCTGATTTCTTGAAGAGATAACGATAGTTGTATATAAATATTTTTTGAATTATCGATTCCGATTTCTTGAAGAGATGAATCGTTATCGAACTGCCTTATATGACTACGGTTCATGGTTCCTAATCGACACTTTTCTGTTTTGGTTCAGGCTATTTTTAGGTTGAACCGAAACCATGCCCTTGTATATGCTAAACATTATTAATGTTAGAGTATTTATCTAGAGAGGTACATCAAAAGAGACATTAAGGAGTTTATAAATAGATAGAGCCTAATTTTAATCCATTGGTTATCGACTTTCTCTTAAAAAAATTTAATTTGAGATTTCTCTTTTACATTTTGGATGTGAGATTTAACAAATACAGTGTCTCAATTGTGACTCAAACACCATTCAAAATCATATTATACCACTTATGAACCTACATTTTTTAAATCCCTTTCAAATTTGCACTAGTACCTCTCACAAGCTAACTCATACCTTATCAAAGAAATCTCATTCCAACCCTGCACATACATGATACATGTCTTCTCTATGTATATACCCCCTCCTCATTCTAAGTTCCAGTAGAGGAATCAGCATTAAAGTTTAAACTAAGGGGTTTTAAATCATTTCCTATAGTTCTTCAAATTCTCTTTTTTTTTTTGATTTGAAAGTTTAATCCGTACACTAGCCAGGAACCCTAACATTACATTTATTGGCCTAATCTACATTATCCAATAACATTAATTTCCATGAGACTAAATTTAGTTGGGGTTTAGGTTGGCAATAAAATGGGACACGGAATCTTTTGTCCAAAATTTTGTCTGTCTATTCTGTCATAATTAAAACTACGTTCGTATAGGATTCACTAATCTCTTGGTTAGGGTTTAATAATTTTAAAGTAATTTTAATGATATTTATGCATTTAGTCCATACTTTTAATGAAACTACGTACTTTTAAACGTTAAACAGAATATGACTGGATAAATATTAGACAAAGAATCTGCACTCATAAAATGGAGCATATGCGTGATTTTTTTGAAGCCAAAGAGTGCGCAATAAGGACAAAAAGCTCCCTAAATGAAAAATCCGGTCTGAGGTGGGATGAGATTCTCATCCTAAAATATAAATATCTACGTATAAAGCCTAAATGCATGCACATGCAATCCGGACAAAATCCTAATCAAAATGGTTCACGGAAGTGAGCAGGGTTTGTCCACATCTTTATTTTAAAACTAGAATATTGATCAAACAAACTGTTGGACAGGGCCAATCTTAATTTTTGTTTCAGTATTTTTTTTTAAAAAAATTTCCTGGACATTTTTCTAGCCATCAAATTGATCAAACCTTTGCTTATATATTGTCCATATTTGGCCAGTCTGTCGGCATCATATAATTTTCTTTTTTTTTTTTTTTTTTTTTGGAGGAAGAAGAATATTATACAGTGGCAAACTAGCAATCACTGATCGATGAGACGTACGTAGTTAGAAACTATAAAATCCAAACCAATGTGGGCTTACGTTTACGTACACAAAAACACAACTGATAATAATATTTGTAGACTTTTGTAGAACATTATCCAATTCCTCAAAACAAACTGAAAATTTTAACGTTGGATGTAAACAGCAGAAATCACTAGCGTGATTGACCAAAAGATGTATGCCGACATCACCAGTGATGACTACTCCTTCAAATCAATGACAGTCAGTACGAATGACTTCTTTTCTTTAATTGGAATGCGACAGATGCATTGTACTGATCAGCAAATTATAAGATCCAAGAAGTTAGCTTCTTCTTTTCTATCTTAATTTAAACATATTGATCTTCTAGGTTATCCATGCATGTTTCTCTTTGATGTCAATGATAAATAATTCAAGAAAATGATAGTTTTACATTGAAATTAATAGTTTTTCTCTCTCATCTGAATATCTTTGTACCCTAAAGTTAGTTTACAAATAATATTAGGATGAACAAAGACAGAGTTAGCATACAAGTTTGCCATCCCCTCAAACATGACTTACATCTTATTTACTAGGTTGCTAGGGTTCTGATACCTGACTTTGATACCATGTTAAATAAGTTTTATACATCCAACCAACAACCAATTGGCTATGGGTGGAGTAGCTCAAGGATCTTATTAATTAGTTTAATTTCTTTTATTTAACCGATTTGGGATATTATCCCTTAACAGAATTAAACGTGCCAAATTTGATGTAATATATATATATATATATATATATATTGTAGATTAGAGCTGACTTAGTCGTATAGAGTTTGTTATATAGATTCTTACTAATCAGAGTATGTAGTTATCAATCCTATTTATGTGGATATTCATATCAATAGTTGTGTATATATATCATTCACATCAGATTAATAAAGATATACTTTTCTCTTCAACTATTCAGAACTATCTATATTCTATAATTCAACATGGTATCAGAGCAAATTCAGATTGAAGGCATTCCTCCTTCGTCCTCATCACCAACATCCTCAACCAATCCATGTCCTCGGAACAACATCCAAGACCTGTCCCTCCTATCAATCACATCGCACAAACTCACAGACCATAATTACTTGCAATGGTCCATCTCTGTGCTTATGTTCATCCGAGGGAAAGGAAAAGAAGACCACCTTGCTGATGATATAACTCTCATAGACAAGCCAACTGAACAGATTAAAGCATGGAAGGCTGATGACTCCATGATCATGGCATGGCTGATCAACTCTATGACTCCAGACATCAGCGAGAATTTTCTTCTGTTTCAAACAGCCAAAGAAATATGGGAGGCTGTCCAAGAAACTTTTTCCTGCAGGGACAACACAGCTGAGTTGTTCGAAATCGAAGGCCTACTTCATGATCTGCGACAAGGTGAAAGCTCAGTCACCTCATACTTCATCAATCTCACTCGTTATTGGCAGAAGATTGATCTCTTAGAGTCACATGACTGGAAGTGTCCAACCGATGGAGAAAATCACAGGAAAATAGTCGAAACCAAACGTGTGTTCAAATTCTTGTTTGGACTTGACAAGTCCCTGGATGAAGTGAGGGGAAGGATTCTCTCAATAAAACCCTTGCCCAATATTCGCGAGGCTGTTTCAGAAGTAAGGCGTGAGGAAAGCCGTCGCAAGGTCATGCTCGGAAAGATCTCCTCAAGTTCTCTTGACAGCAGTGCTTTTTTGTCAAGTGACATACCTCCATGGAATACTGGCCAATTGGCATCCCAGACACATCAAGACAACAAGAATCGCCGAGGACGCCCATGGTGTGATCATTGTCGTCGTTCAGGACATAATCGGGAGACATGTTGGAAGATCCACGGAAAACCAGCTGACTGGAAACCACGTGGAAATATTGCAGCCTCATCACAGTTCAACCCAGATCAAATGAACATTCTGCATTCTCTCATCAGTCAGGTTCAGGGAACATCAACATCATTAGCACCTCCACAAACAAGTACTGTACATGTTGCTCAATAAGGTAACCTGTCCACTGCATTATGTGTAAACAGCTCCACACCATGGGTAGTCGACTCTGGTGCATCTGATCACATGACGGGTAATTCTTGTTCACTTCATATGCACCATGCACCATAGACATCTATGTCACTATTGCTGATGGTTCAAAATCACGAGTAGTCTCCATTCGGTGTTCTTTGTGCCTAAATTGGATTGCAATCTTTTGTCTGTCAGAAAACTCAATATGGATCAAAACTGTGTTACCAAATTCACCTCTGACTCTTGTGTTTTTCAGAACCTGAATTCTGGGAGAATGATTGGCAGGGCTGAGCTTTGTGGAGGACTCTATCTTCTCAAATCATCAATTCCATCACCTTCTGGAATAACACACCAGTCTACATTCCCTTGTTTTAAATCCTTGTTAGTAGCTAATAATAACGAGGATATTATGATGTTGCATTACAGACTTGGACACCCTAATTTTGTGTACCTCAAACGCATGTTTCCATTACTGTTCAATAAAGATGTCAAATATTTTTGTGATTATTGCCAGCTTTCAAAACATTCTCGTAGTACATATGCTCCAAAACCGTATAAACCAACACAACCTTTTTCCATGATACATAGTGATATATGGGGGGCATCTAAAGTAGCAAATATATCTGGGGCTCGATGGTTCTTACTCTTTGTTGATGATCATACATGGTTTTCATGGGTGTTTTTAATGAAACATAAATCAGAAGCAAGCCAATTGTTTAAAGAATTTCACCGTATGATTCAAACACAATTCAGTGCACAATTTCAAGTTTTTCATTCAGATAATGCAAGTGAGTTTTTTAACTCAACACTTGGAAATTATTTCTCTTCTCAGGGAATTGTCCATACCAGTTCCTGCACAAACACGCCACAACAAAACGGCATTGCCGAGCGTAAGAATAGACATCTTTTAGAAGTTGCACGTTCCCTCATGTTTACATCTAAAGTGCCTAAACATTTTTGGGGAGAAGCCGTGTTAACAGCCACATATCTTATAAACCATATGCCCTCTCGAACATTGCAATTCCAAACACCATGTCAATCCCTTCTTCACACATATCCTACTACACATCTCATTAATACTATCACACCCAAACTCTTTGGTTGCACAGTGTTTGTCCATCAATATCATCAATCCAAGCTTGATCCCAAGGCTATTAGATGCATATTTATAGGTTACTCTCCTAGACAAAAGGGGTACAAATGTTACTCTCCTACTCTAAGGAAGATATTTACCTCCATGGATGTTACCTTCCATGAATCACAACCATTTTACACCTTCCCTGCGATTGAGGGGGAGTCATCATCATCATCATCATCATCACAATCACAGGTCTGGGAACCTAGCAAAGACTTTCAAAACATTCAAATCACACAGCCATGTCATCACAGTGATACAACATACACACCATCATCATCACAACCTACCACACTCAATGAACCATCTATGTCAAACACTCACTCTCAAACTCAATCATGTCCAGAAGATGTACAAACTCAGCAAAGCCATGAAAGCTCTTCAGCAGAGGTGATTGAAAACACTGAACAAGGTAACAGTTATGAACCTTTAATATCTGAACCTTTAGTATCTGACAGTAATTTGCCGATTGCTTTGCGCAAACAGCCTCGAATACGAAACTCTAATGAAATAGATGACTTTGTATGCTACGGAAAGCTATCAGCAAAATTCCGAGCATTCTTGTCTAAGGTGGATGAAGTTCAGGTACCAAACTCAGTATATGAAGCCCTCAAGGATCCAGCATGGCGAGAAGCCACGTATAAAGAATTTCAAGCCCTTGAGCAAAGTAGTACGTGGGAGATAACTGACCTTCCACCCGGAAAACGAACAGTAGGATGTCGATGGCTATTCTCTGTGAAACACCATGCAGATGGGACTGTTGAAAGACTAAAAGCGAGGCTGGTCGCTAAAGGGTACACACAATCATATGGGATTGATTATCAAGCTCCCGTAGCCAAGCTCAACACAATTCAAATTTTGATATCCCTAGTAGTGAATCTAGATTGGCCATTGCTACAACTGGATGTGAAGAATGCATTTTTGAACGGAATGTTAGAAGAAGAAGTGTACATGGACATCCCCGAAGGATTCAGAGACAGTACAATTCAGAACAAAGTCTGTAAATTGAAAAGATCATTGTATGGCCTTAAACAGTCCCCTAGGGCATGGTTTGAGCGATTCTCAAAAGTGCTCAAAGTACATGGCTACAAGCAGTGCCAAACAGATCACACTCTATTCGTGAAACATGCTTTGGAGGGGAAGTGTGCGATACTGAGTGTATACGTAGATGATATCATTATCACAGGAGATGATAAGAAGGAAATCAGTAGACTGAAGCAGATCTTGGCTAAGGAATTTGAGATTAAAGATCTGGGTCACATGAAGTATTTTTTGGGTATGGAAGTAGGGAGAACACAGGACAAGATTGCAGTGTCACAAAGAAAATATGTCATAGACCTACTCAAGGACACAGGGATGATGGGGTGCAAGCCAAGTGAAATTCCCATGGACTCAAATGTGAAACTCATTCCACGGAGCAATGAAGCTTCATGTGACAAAGGACAGTACCAACGCCTTGTGGGCAGATTGATCTATCTCTCCCATACGCGTCCAGATATTGGGTTCGCAGTCAGTGTAGTGAGTAGGTTTATGAATAATCCATCTGATACTCATATGAAGGCTGTGTTTAGAATCCTACGCTACTTGAAGGGGAGTCCTGGCAAAGGAATTATATTCAGGAAAGGAACAAGTCGGAGTGTAGAGGTGTACACTGATGCTGATTGGGCAGGTGATGTATCAGATTGGCGATCCACATCTGGTTATTGCTCATATGTCTGGGGCAATCTCATGTCATGGCGTAGTAAGAAGCAGCATGTAGTGTCAAGGAGCAGTGTTGAGGCCGAATTCAGAGCTCTCGCTCTTGGAGTTTGCGAGGGGATGTGGCACAAGCGAGTACTTGAGGAGCTCAAGGTTGATCATGACAAATCTATAAGCATTCTTTGTGATAATCAATCTGCTTTGAGTATTGCTAAAAACCCAGTACAACATGATCGAACAAAGCATATAGAAATCGACAGGCATTTCATAAGTGAAAAAATCGATGATGAAACAATCAGCTTGAGCTATGTTCTTACACGCCACCAAGTAGCTGATATTCTAACCAAGGCACTACCTCGGCCAAATTTCCAGGAGTTATGTAGCAAGCTTGATCTCCGAAGTATCTACGATCAATCTTGAGGGGGAGTGTAGATTAGAGCTGACTTAGTCGTATAGAGTTTGTTATATAGATTCCTACTAATCAGAGTATGTAGTTATCAATCCTATTTATGTGGATATTCATATCAATATCTGCATATATATCATTCACATCAGATTAATAAAGATATACTTTTCTCTTCAACTATTCATAACTATCTATATTCTATAATTCAACATATATTAAGTTGTTAAAAATAGTAATAAAGACAGAGGTAACATAACAGATTTTATTTACTCATTTGTAGGCATGTATGTGTGAATTAGTTCGTCTTTGATGGTTATGGTATATAAAAATTGCTGTATTTCCTTTTTTTTTTTGTGCAGTTCTAGATTAGAGCCCAAGAAAGGCCAAAGTACATCTTAATTACATCAGTGATGACGACCTTGTTCCACTTCGTGTCACTTATGAGAATTAATATAGATAATATGTATTCATACAAAACAAAAAAAAAAAAAACCCGTCAAATGATATAAAATATCTATAGCCACCCTCCGAATCGCCTACTACAACCAAATCAATGAAATGAAAATATTGTGTAAGCATGTCTTGGGAAATTTTTGAATGAGAAATTCACAGGGGTTGTAGTAACTGTTTAGACTAGATTTTACTATCTGTCTAGATGAGACGAGAGACGAGAGACGAGATTTTATGTTTAACATTATTCTTTTTACTTGAAGATTAAGGTACGTACCTAACAAAAAGCAATATATAAACGTTATTTTCCTATCCAATAGATTGCCATTGGACATGTTTTAATTACAGAACTTTAATTAATTTCATAGTCAGATCGATCAAACATTCTGTGTACATACTAATAATCAATTGGAATTTTCGTTGAGAACTAATTAAGACGACATGTTTGCCATGCATTGGCAGCTACTGTGGAGGATTAGGAATCCCTCTCTCCAGTTATATATAGTTGTAGCAGAGATGGAAACAATGAGGATGCATGCGGTGCGGGCACATAAACACCAAAGCTTTTGTGCATGAGTTGTTTGAAAAAGCTGAAAATCTGCAGCGTAACATCTTCTTATTGAATAGTTCATTGATTGATCTAAACTGAACTTTTTTGTTGTCATTTTCGTAGATAATTTCATGATGATAAAATTTAATTTTGCTAGTATGTGACTAGCCAAATTTGATGTATATAGTTAATTTTCTGTTATGGGGAATGGAATTGGCCATTTCCCTTTATCAGTGTGGCTGATTCAGGCGGCATGTAATGACATATTGCCAGACTTATATATGGCCAAATGTGGCTCCACATGCACGGGCGGATCATTGAGGGTGCACAGAGGGTGCGGCCATCCTGAGATTTGAAAAATTATGCTATGTTTTTGTAAAATTTTAAAAAATTTAATTAAATTCTTAAGAAAATTAAAATTTTGCACTCTTAAAATTAAAATATAACTTTTATTATGTAATTTTTACTCTCCAAACCTTTATTTCTGAATCGCCAATACATGCAAGTTTTGCTTTTCCTAACTTGTTCTTATTTAAGGCTTAGGTCATTTGCACTTTTTGTTTAGAACTTCCCAAACTTCCATTTCATACCATTCTAAAAAATGAAGGATAAAGTATGTGGCTGCACTAGAGATAAGTTTGCATGTGCCGCGTACGCCACATGCATGAAAGTGATGGTGTCGATATGCATACACATGCACCGGTCACCGGTGATAAGTTTGCATGTGTCTTGGATATATTTGCGCATGAAAATGATGGTGACAGGGCATATAGATATATACATGCATGGTGCTTATTTTTTTTTAGTTTAGCCAATACAGATATGGATAGCTTTTGCCTTTTTGGCCTTTTGGATTAGAATGTCATGCTTCAACGTGCTCTCTCCTTTAACCATTTTTGGAAAAACTAAACCTTTTAATGAAACATATGTATGTAATGATTTATATTTTTTCGATTTTAGTTTGTTACATTAATAGAAATAATGTTTACATAGTATAAAGTATAACGTAAAAATTCTTGTGAGACCGTCTCATATATGACATGTGATTTATGAATTATATTTATATGCTAATACACTAATTTTTTTATATGTGTTGTTTGCTAATATTTGATATTTTATACGCTAATACGCTAATTTTTTTTATACTTTATACACCAATTTTTGATATTTTGTGTGTTAATTTTTAATACTTTATATGTTAAAATGAAATTCATACGCAAGCTTGGACCAAAGTATAAATATACAAATCTTTTACCTGTCTTTCATCTTTATCAACCATAATGATGACGTGGTACATAAAATTTTGATTTCCTATTAAATATAGGATTCATCCTATACAAAAAGATAGGTATGCACATTTTTTGTTAAATAAAAAATTACATTGTAAAAAAGCATTTTGGTTAATCAACACATTAGTTTATCGTGCTCCAAACATAAAGATAGGTATGCACATTTTTTGTTAAATAAAAAATTACATTGTAAAAAAGCATTTTGGTTAATCAACACATTAGTTTATCGTGCTCCAAACATTAATTTGGATATGACCATTGATCACGTTAAGAAAAATTCAATTAAATAATAACAATTACAATTAACTTGACATTGCATATACAAACTTGCTTCACAAGAATTAATTGGTTAAAATTGTGATTAACTTTACATTGCATATCTTAACCTATTCCACATAACCAACTGCATTATCTTTTAAAACAATATCCACGGTCAATCAAAACTAGTTTCTAAAAAGTTATTCCGTGTTCTAAGTGGCTTAGGGTATAGGGTCCATGTGTATGTTTGTTTTATATATCTTTATTACAACTAATGCCAAAAAAAATGGAGGACCGTTACATCCAATTATATAAACAAAATAGGTGACAAATATACCCAAAATCATTATTAAATGAGTTAAAGCATTTAAATTAGGAGTACTATTCTTTTACATAGGTTGATCGAGGAGAATTTTCTCCTAACCCACTCGGATCGAGTATCCAAAGTTTGAGAATAATATGGATGACCCCAAAGCCGCAACAATATTAGGTCAAACTTTCGTTTCCGGAAGCAAAACACTTAAGGCTCGGTTTGGATGAGGTATTTTTGGATTTTATTATAAATTTTTTTTCTTGGGATTTATTATGAGAAAAGAATATTTTGGGAGTGTTTGGAATGAATGATTTTGTTTTGTTGGGATTTGTATTGAAGATTTTTTTATTAATAAAAGTTTGAAATTTAAATTTGAATTAATATTTTATTAATTTATTTTGGTGGGAATTGTGTTAGAAAGAATTATTTATTATTAAAATTTAAAATTTAAATTCAAATTTAATATTTTATTTATATTAACTGTAGCATTGTTTTTGTTTTTAAAAATTTTAATAGAAAAATTGAACAAAACAAACAACTCATTTTGCATTTGTGAAATTATTTTACATTTGTAAAATAAATCATACATAGCATTACTGGTAAGGTGAACAATGTACACAAGTATATACTATAGACTAAATATGTTTTACTATGCAGACAAAGCCGTTCAAAGGGAATGTGAAAAGAAGACTTGAGAGCTAGAATTTTACATCTCATCATGGTACTGATCAAAACAAAACGTTTACTTATATCATTGGTGTTGGATATTCTTTTGACTCAAAAAAGAAAAAACAAAATTTAGGTAGGTTGAGAACAATATGAATACAAGCTAAATACAGAAATCATCAATATGTACACGTTGATTTTTGGATAAATATATTAATTCATTTAAGGCGTGTTGATGAATTTAACAAGACTGATCGAGTAATATTTAAACAACAAAATGTAAACAATGATCACATCTAGCAATTAAATTCGTTGTGTCCCGATTTGTGGTGTTGTATGGTAGTTGTGCCATACTTGAGATTTTGTGATTGTAATCCTCTCCTTCTAAATATATTTTTGCTTATTGTGATTTGATTATTTCGATCCTTCAAATTGGTATCAGAGCAAGATTATTATCTGTTAGTCATGACAGAAATGGATTTAATTTGTTTTGTTCCTAAACTTAGGGAAAAACAAAATTATTATTATTGGAAGGTTATGATGGAAACCCATCTTAAAGCTTTTGGCTTGTTCCAATATATTCAAACTGAAGATGATGATGAAGATGCAAAGATGGAAGAAAGATTGGCATTATCCCAAATTCACCAGAGAGTTGATATGTCAATTTTTGGGAAAATCTCAATGGCTAAAACATCAAAACATGCATGGGATATTTTGGAGAAAACATACATGGGTATCAACCAAGTTCAACAAAATAATCCCTTGATGTTAAAAAGGAGATTCGAACTTAGCATCATGGAGAATAATTTGTTGATGTTACAAAGAAGGTTTGAGATTTGCACAATGGAGAAGACAGAATTGTTATGACTGCAGGTGCATTGAAAGACACGTGTATAAAGAAGTGTGTGTTGTGATTTTGTTACGCTTGTATAAAATAGCACTAAAAGGGAATTCTGGAGATCATTTTTTGATGTTGAGAATATAATTCATTCTTACTCTACTATTTTCTTCTCTCTCATTATTCTCTCTTAATTTCCCTCATTTCTAAACTCCTCTTAAGGTAGATTTCTGGTATTGAATCCTCACATTTGGTATCAGAGACAGCGATCCTCTCATTCAATTCATCATGGCAGAAGGCACTAGAATGAAGACTTTTGAGGAACAAATGAAGAGATCTGATATGCGACTTACGCAAGTTCTTGAATCTCAATTGGTTGATAATCAGCACATAGAAGACCGAGTGGATGAATTAGGTAATAAATTGGATGGTTTTATGACTTCTATTTCTGCCCAAATTGCTGAATTATCTAAATTGATGCATATGGGTAAAGGCATTTTGGAAACACCACAAAATTCAACTGATAGAACCAATTTCAATTTGGTAAACAAGAATTTGGAGAAGGGCGACGGGTTTGAAAGAAATAGAAATCCACAAGGATTGCCCAAAATTGATTTTCCTATTTTTGAGGGTGACCATCCTAGAAATTGGACTCGTAAGTGTGAGAAGTATTTCTCTGTGTTCTAGATTCATGAGAATCAACAAGTTGAATTAGCAGAATTACATTTACAAGGCAAGGTTGACAATTGGTTTCAAAGTTATAAATTCGGAAAGGGGCATATTCAATGGGCAGATTTTGTAGAGGATTTGTGTAGACGATTTGGTGAAGTGGGACAAACTGATATAGTTGAACAATTTACCAAGTTGCATCAAACCTCAACTGTCACAGCCTATCAGGAACAATTTGAAGAACTTAAAACCATGATTCTTGTGAAACTACCAGGGCGCACAGAATCATATTTCATTTCAGGTAAAGCCACTCAGCAAGTAGAATTTTCTGTGAATGCTCTTTCAGGTGACTTGTTGCAAAGTACCATTAAATTGAAAGGAGTAGCTCAAGGGAATGATATTTCAATTTTAATGGATGGAGGTAGCACTCACTGTTTCATCAAAACCAAGTTTGCAGAAATTTTTTCCAACCATGTTCAAGAATTACAACCCTTTAAAGTTCGAGTAGCAAGTGGAAAATTCCTCCAATGTAGTAAGATGATTTCCAATTTTACCTGGGAGATGCAAGGATATAAATTCCAGCATGATTTGTTTGTCTTAGACATTGAACCCTATGATGTCATACTTGGAGTTGATTGGATGAGGAAGTTTAGTCCGATTACTTTTGATTTTCAGCAGTTGCAACTATCTTTTGATAAAGAAGGTAAGAGAATTCTACTTCAGGGGAATGAGAACATGACTCAGACACGATTGCAACAAGGGCATGACACTGACAAATGGCTCAAGAGATTATACCATAAGGCCTCCTCCACTCCTAAGGCCATTCAGACAGCAGAAGCACAACTATCCAAAGTGCATATTGATTAGGTATCCTCTTCTTTCAATGAGAACTTAACTGCCTTATTGAATGAGTTTAAAGATGTGTTTAGAGAGCCAAAATTTTTACCTCCACATAGGACTCTTGATCACCAAATTCCCTTGAAAGCTGGAGCTCAACCTTTTAAATTGGCATCCTACAGATATCCCCATGTTCAGAAGGATGAAATTGAAAAACAAGTGCATGAAATGCTTGCAAATCATATCATTCAACCTAGCCATAGTCCATTTGCCTCCCCTGTACTTCTAGTGAAAAAAAAAGATGGGTCATGGAGATTTTGCATTGATTATCGAAAACTCAATGACCTGACCATTAAAGATAAATTCCCTATCCCTATAATCGATGAGCTTTTAGATGAATTGTATGGAGCAAAATATTTCACTAAGATTGATCTCAGGTCCGGATATCACCAGGTCAGAATGCATGAAAACGATATTTCAAAAACAGCCTTCAAAACTCACCTAGGATTATATGAATTTCTGGTTATGCCATTTGGTTTGTCAAATGCTCCAGCCACATTTCAGGCATTAATGAATGAAGTTTTTGCTCCATTTTTTCGAAAATTTGTCCTTGTTTTCTTTGATGACATACTTATATACAGTTCTGATCCTAATGAACACTTAAAACACCTTAAACAAGTCTTACTTACCCTGAGAAATCATTCACTGTGTGCCAAGCTCTCTAAATGCTCTTTTGGACAAATTCAAATAGAGTATTTAGGTTATATCATCAATGGAAGTGGAATAAGTGTTGATCCTGCTAAGGTTTCTAGTATGATTTCTTGGCCTACTCCCACAGACTTGAAATCTTTGAGAGGTTTTCTTGGCTTAACTGGATATTATAGACGTTTTGTTAGAGGTTATGGACTCATTGCTAAACCTTTAACTGAATTATTGAAAAAAGATGCATTTCACTGGACTGGGGATGCTCATTCAGCTTTTGCAGCCCTTAAAGAAGCCATGTGCTCAGCACCAGTTCTTGCTTTGCCAGATTTTTCAAAACCGTTTGTATTGGAAACTGATGCTAGTTCTAAAGCTATTGGAGCGGTGCTTATGCAAGAAGGCAAAACCTTTAGCATATCTGAGCCAAGGATTGGGGACTAAAAATCAAGGATTGTCCATTTATGAAAAGGAGTTGCTTTCCTTAATCACGGCTGTTTCTAAATGGAAGCATTACTTGATTGGTACTCATTTCATTATTAAAACCGATCATGAAAGCCTCAAATATTTACTTGATCAGAAAATTTCCACTCCTTTACAGCAGAGATGGATGACTAAATTGATGGGTCTTGACTATGAAATTCAGTACAAAAAAGGGAAGGATAACGTGGTGGCTGATGCTTTGTCTAGATGTATACACTCCACCGAGAGTCTTGAGCAAAGTATCGACATAGCTGCAGTACATGCATTAACAGTTGTCAAACCAGCTTGGTTGGAGGACATTGCTAAAACTTATGAAGGAAATAATGAACTGCAGGGTTGGATAACCACTTTGGCAGTCACACCAACAGCATTGCCCAACTATTCATACCAACAAGGTATTCTCAGATTCCAAGGTAGAGTCTATGTAGGGGCTGCAACTGACCTCAGGACCAAACTAATTGCTGCTATGCATGACTCATGTGTGGGGGGACATTGTGGTATTCTGGGCACTTATCAGAGACTAAAACATTATTTTTTATGGCCTGGCATGAAAAAGACAGTGGAGCAATATGTTCAAGATTGTGAAATTGCAAAATAAACAAAAGTGAACAATGCAAATATCCTGGCAAACTGCAGCCTTTGCCAATTCCTGAACAAGCTTGGCAACAAATTTCTATGGATTTCATTGAAGAATTACCTCCATCCGACGGTTATGAGGTAATTTTGGTGATTGTAGACAGATTTACCAAGTTCTCTCATTTTTTACCCTTAAAGAAACATTTTACAGCTAAATCAGTGGCTCAATTGTGTTTTGATCATGTTTTTAAGATTCATGGATTTCCTATAAGCATTGTCACAGATAGGGACAAAATTTTTACAAGTATTTTTTGGCAAGAGCTGTTTTCTAAACTGGGAACTCAGTTAGCTTTCTCATCTGCCTATCATCCTCAATCTGATGGACAGACTGAGAGAGTCAATAGATGTTTGGAAACTTTTCTGAGGTGTATCTGTTTCCAACAACCTCGAAAATGGAAGTTCCACCTTTCATCGGCCGAATGGTGGTATAATACAAATTTTCACTCCTCTTTGCTCATCACACCATTTCAAGCCCTCTTTGGTTTTCCACCACCTCAGTTTAGTCTTTCTGGTACAAGTTCTAATGTACATGCTGTGGAGGACTGGTTACAAGACCGAGATAAGTGGAATGTCTTATTGAGAGAGAATCTCTTAAGAGCTCAGAACCGCATGAAACATTTTGCTGATTTGCATCGAAGTGATAGAAACTATGAAGTGGGGGATTTTGTTTATTTGAAACTACAGCCATATCGACAGAACTCTGTGGCATTGCGTAACAGTCTCAAGCTCACTTCTAAGTACTATGGTCCCTTCAAAATTATTGAGAAAGTTGGTCCTGTTGCATATAAACTGGAACTTCCTATTGGCTCTTTAATTCATCCAGTTTTTCACGTTTCGTTGTTGAAATCTTCTGCTAAAGGCACAAGACCAAGTATTGTTTTACCTACATTAGCTGGAGATGGACAATTTCGAGTTGCTCCTAAGGCCATCCTTGACAGAAAATTGGTTAACTGTCATAATGCTCCATTTGTTCAGGTTTTGGTACACTGGGAAAATATGTCTGAAGATGATGCAACATGGGAAGACTAGCCCTCCTTCCATGCTCAGTTTCCTGATTTTACTTAGTTGTTTTCATTCACCCTAGGGACTAGAATGATCTTAAGGGGAAGGTATTGTTATGACTGTAGGTGCATTGAAAGACACGTGTATAAAGAAGTGTGTGTTGTGATTTTGTTACGCTTGTATAAAACAGCACTAAAAGGGAATTCTGGAGATCATTTTTTGATGTTGAGAATATAATTCATTCTTACTCTACTATTTTCTTCTCTCTTAATTTCCCTCATTTCTAAACTCCTCTTAAGGTAGATTTCTGGTATTGAATCCTCATATGAATCCATTGAGTTATATTTTTCTCGTTTGTCAGCAATCAAAGAAGAGATAAAATTAAATGGGCGTCATTTGACAGATGAGATTTTTGTTGATAAAGCTCTTAACACTTTATCCGTGAAGTTTGATCAGATTGTGGCCTTGATACAAGAGACCAAAGATTTGTCCACCTCGACAATTAAAGAATTACAAGGTTCATTAATTCTACATGAACAAAGAATTAATGAAAAATTGGATACAGAAAAGGTGATTGTGAACAAAGACGTCACCGGTGACGAACAGAAAGATTGGGATTGGTCTTCTAAAGAGCCAACAATATTAGTTGGTCAACTGCGAATGCCTTCCTATATTGAGGAAGAAAACAATATACAAAAAATTGAACAAGTTCAACAACCAATTGTTGATTATTTATCTTCAAGTATTGAATCCACTGTAAAAATTGAAAATCTCAAGGAAGGAGATTGTATTGATCATCGTGATAATGTTGTGGTGCAACTTCATGTTTGTGAAGAAGTGGATGAATTTGTTGTTCTTATGAATAAAGAAGAAAAGAAGATTGATGACTTCTCTGATAAAAAGAAGGTAGAAATCATCAATTTTGAAGAGGAAAAAGAAATCATATACATGGTTGAAGGTGAAGAAAATATCACTGTTGAAAGTGACAATGTTGAGATAAAAGATATTAAAAATATTGTTCAAATTGAGAAATATGATTTCTTAACTCTTGGAAATTACATTAGTCATTTTTTGATAGAAAAGAATGTTGGTATATGGGAGTTTTGTGATAAAGGAAGAGAAATAGAAAACATGTTTGAAGACTTCAGGATCCGGAACTACAAAATTCGTCTCAAGTTACTTGTGAAGACAAAGATGAAGATTAAGAAGAAGATCAAATACAAGATCCAAACTGCAAATAAAATTTCAAAAGAAATTCAAGCACATGAACTTGAAGGTATTAATCATATATGGAAAGTTTAGTTTAAAGGGGGATTTGTTGGAAAATTAACCTAAACTTTTATTAATTAGTAGTTTCCTAATATATTTTGTTTCTTAAGTTTAAAGTTGTTTCCTAGTAGTATTTGTTTCTTAATTAGTTATTAGTAGGAATTAGGAAAGTGTGGAATTAAGAAACCTCTAGCACTATAAATAGAGAGTGTTAGAAATCTTTGTGAAGATAGGAATTGGAAGTGAGAAACCTCAAAGACGTGTTGTGAAGAAAAAGCCATACGGCGGCTTAGAGAAATTCCGTGGACTAACGGGTTGTGGTGTTGTATGGTAGTTGTGTCATACTTGAGATTTTGTGATTGTAATCCTCTCCTCCCAAATATATTTTTGCTTATTGTGATTTGATTATTTCAATCCTTCACGATTTTATCTACTACTAGTCGAGTCAGCATGCAACAGACCATACGAAAATTAATGTTAATGTTTGAGAATAAAATTAATTCTAGGATGTAATCATTGTCAATCATAACTAAGAACAAAAACAAGTTCGTCAATTTCGCTGACTACCTCGATTTTGACTTGAAAATGCTATATTAATTTATAAGTCAAATATAAGGGGCCCTAAATAAAATTTTACTAGAAATCAATTAAGCAAATTTGATATTTTCCGGATATTTTGTAATATATAGTGTTTTATTTTCAATTTCATTTTAAAGACATAAGTTATTAATATTTAGCTAAAACTCTACCGAGTGAATTTCATGAAATAAATTATGAAATAAGTGTTGAACACGTAAGGAAATATGAGTCCAGATCCTCTGTCCAATATTTATCCAGTCTTATTCTGTCTGACGTTTAAAACCACTTAGTTTCATTAAAATTAGGGACTAAATGCATAAATATTATTAAAATTACTATACAATTATTAGACCGTAACCAAGAGATTAGTGAACCCTACGACGTAGTTTTAACTAACACAGAATAAAACAGACAAAATCTTATACAGAAGATCAGCAGATACTCCATTATATTATATAATGCTCAACAAAATATAGAATATCGAATTGCTCAATAACAACCTCAACAAATGCTCATCAAAATCCTCCATTATATTATACAAAACGAAATTCTGCAACTCAATCATCCAACATAATCTAATCCCTCCTATTAATCTATAGAATATTGAACTTCTTTCTTTCATGATCATAATTCATAACTATTTAAGATAAACACATAATATATTTTTAATCTTTTCATCATCATTTTAATTAATTAAGTCTACCTTTTAATATGAGCTATGAAAGAATCGAATTCCGTCTTTGTAGCACCACCCTCAACCATTGATATCCGAACAGCTGCCCCCATCTCTGCTGCCCTTTCCCTCGTATACTGTCCTACTTCCTCCGCCATTAACATTCTCACAGCTCTCTCCACCATTGAGGAAGTCACAAGCTCATCCTTATGGGCCCAATCTTTCACCACCACGCCAACTTTCAATACTTCAGTAATCAACACAGCATTCCTCGGTTGGTCTGAATGCATAGGCCATGTTGCAATGGGAACCCCCATAGTTATACTTTCCATGCATGAATTCCATCCGCAGTGACTCATAAAACCACCAGTTGATGCATGTTCCAAAATCTCCAACTGGGGTGCCCAATTTCTCACCATCAATCCCATTCCCTTCCTTTCAACTCTCTCTTCGAACCCTTTTGGAAGCTCCATTGATCTCGTCGTTTCTTGATTAAATACGTCTCCTTTATCCGCATCCCTCAAAACCCATACGAACTTTTGCTCGCTTTTTTCCAAACCAATCGCCAGTTCTTTAATTTGTTCATCAGAAAATGAAGTTGTAGTACCGAAAGAAACAAATATGACTTCATCAGGACTTTGTTTGTCAAGCCATTCCAGACATGTATGTCGTTTACTTGGTTGCTTTTGCACTGTCACAGGATTGAATGGTCCAAGAGCCCATTGATTCTTAACATTTTCACTAATCTCTTGTTTCGAAAGCAAATCAAGAAATGTACTTTCTATAACTTTGCATGAGTTGTAAATTCGCCCAGAAGCGTGCTTAGCATAGTCTTTATGGCTTGTTATGAACTGTATAAATTCTGGAGTGAAACAACCATCCAAATCTGGAAGCCCTTTTAGAATTTCTTCATCAATTGAAAAGGGCGGCTTTCCCATGTTCTCCCACCTAAAAAAGAAACTTGTAAAAGCAGACACGCTATGGAAAGTATAGGATTCAGCATTTGACAAACAAACAAAATCTTGTACGACTGATCCCATTAAAGAATCATTTATGATAACAACCCTTCTATTCACGGCCGAGAGCGTACGCAGTAGGGATGTAACTGGACGGCGAAGATCTTGCGAGGCATCAAATGAAGGTTGAAGATGAGCTGGGAATTTGATTGAGGCATTGGGATTCGGAGGGGGATTGAGAAAAGTTGTATTTGGGAATTCATGGAAATGGATGTTGGATATTGAAAGAGGATCCCAACCATGAACTCGAAGCTTGGCTTGGCGGTTATGGGTGGCTGTGCCGACATAGTGGATAGGTATGTTATAGGAGGAGATGTGACGGGAGAGCTGTAGAAGTTGGTTGAGATGGCCTTGTGCTGGAAATGGTACCATAACCACCACCACTTGGCCATTTTGGCTAAAGCTTTGAATATTGTAGTTAATAGGGGCCATATCACCATGAATACATATGGTAGTTTTGTTGGGATTTTATAGGGGAAGCAGTATCTGTCGCTACCGGGAATCAACTCAATCAAGGGGCCATGTTTGTCCCAACTTTTGACTGATACAGGTCAATTAATATGTACAATTACAAATGAGTAATTTTCTGAGCATATTAACGTGTGAATGCATTATTTGGAGTCATACATGTTTTATTGCATTACTATTTATTGTACGGTAGTGTACACATGGATATGCTGAGGTTTTCATTTTTTTTAATCACTTGAATTTGATTTATACCTTGGCGAACCTGATCCAACAAGGTGATGCATTTTATTCAAATGATAAAAAATTATCAAAATGGTGTCCTATGAAGTAAACGGTTTATATAGATAGTTAATTGCAATTTTAACACATGATAAAAGCGATAGAAAATTAGAATCACAATTATGATAGAGTATTAATCGCGATTTCAAAGAGTAATAAAAGTGACAGAAAACTAAAGTTACGATTTCAATGAACGATTGGTCTTACTTGAGTTTTTGTGAAAAGTTGTTTATCACCTTGAGGCTTTGGTGATGCATATATATATTTAGGAGAGAAGTAATGCATAATGCAAAATTTTTAGGAGAGAAGTAGGGGTGGATGGTAATGACACGTATATATTGACTATTTTTAGTCAATTACAAGTTGTACTTCACTACTCATACTATGATGTGATACACATACTTCTTTCTATGTGTAAATGAAGAAGCCAGCCAGCGATGATAATTAAGCACCAACAAAACATTACAGCTCAAAATTTTATTGGTATTTTTTGCATTTGTAATAGCATTTCTTTTTTGACTTTTAACCTACCATCATCAATGGACAATGCAACTATGCAAGTGCTTTCTTGTCAAATGCCAGGGAAATTAAGATCGCCCCCAAATGATTATCAATTAGAAAGGGTGCTCTTGGTGCTAAATTAGCCATACATGTTTGTTTTACAGTACTTGTCTCTTGTACTTCTCTACGTTTCTGATTGGAAAGGATTCGTTTTCTTTTGTACTTCTCTTGTACTTCTCTCTGGCTTTTCTGCTTGGAAACGATTCATTTTTCTTTGTTTTACTGTTTGGAAAATGGCAATATATGTAGATCTTTTTCCTGAGTCGGGAGAACAAATGAAACAGAAACTAAATATAGGAATTTAAAGGATAAAGTACTTGAGACACATGCATCTTGAACGACCCGGTAATCAATTTCAATTAAAAGGGGAAAAAAAACCCATTATTAATTACTTTTTACGCCATGGAGAATATGATTAAGTTTCTATAATAACAGTAGACATTGTTTTGACATGGCAAAAATTGTAGTATGCCAAGTTTAGAACCAAAAAGATTAAAAATGAGGCACACTAAGCTAAGTTCATGACACACACAAACACACACATATATATATGCTCTACCATTGAGGCAAAGGAATCAACAACAAATCCTTAACCCTCATTAAAGTACTGCCATGGCTGAATGGAGGGCCAAAGAAGGGCATATAACAATCACTTCTGAGATATTTTTTTTTTTTGGAGCTTATCAACATTTGCCAAATGTAAAGAAAGTTAAACTACATGCATGACTGTGTATTATACGGCTGGTCATGCATATATATCCAACAATCTTCATGACGATAAGGTCGGCCTGGGAATGATATTTTCTTTGTGTTATATTATCCTATTGTGATTGTGATGAAAACGCCTCTGTCGACTACACACCTGGTTAAAATGATCTGGAAAACAACGCATTATGGGAACTTAATATTCAATAAAATCGGCCATTACATACATCAGGAGAAGAAACATTAATGCTGTTGTCCCATTCACTTCATGTATATGGAACAATGCATTGTCACTTAAAGATGTCCTTTTTCAGATTGATAAAGGGAAGGCTGCCAATAGGCCTTAATTATAAGTTATTTAAATTTAGTGTACATGGATCATTTAAATGCCTTTGCTGCTTAGAACCATCCATTAATTAATGAATCCATAAACCATTTGTTCTCATTCAGCAACATGGCACAGGGAGTGTTGATTTTTTTTGGAATGAATATTGTGGGCCATTTGTTCTCATTCAGCAATATGGCACAGGGAGTGTTGAATTTTTTTGGAATGAATATTGTGGGATTCGGATTATAAACTCTCCAGCTCTGTGTGATGTCAATAAATGGTGGCAGGTAAAGATCAAGAACAGTCTTAAGATTTGTCATGAAGCTACTTCCATGATTTTATTTGTTGGTTTTTGTGGAAAGCAATGATATGATCAGCATGGTTTAACAATTAATCTCCAACAATATTTTTGATGAACTAAAAATAATTGTGAATAATAAATTCCCTTCATCCATATTTTTCAAAGTCTAACGGCCGGGACAGATTTTTGAATCTCTATAGCTAGTATCGGTTCGAGTTTGCAGGCAGAAACTAAGCACTTATCCAAGGAATTCATCTATATTTGTTTCAGAAAAGGTATATCACATTTTTTTTTGTGTAGAAATAGATTCCCTTATTTTGATACTAAAAGGCAAAAAGAACATCCCATGGAAGATCAGAAGAGAGATACAAGAGATTCAACAACTAATGGCAAATATCAATGTTGAAAACTATTTTAGGGAAACAAACATCCAACATATCACTTTGCAAACTTGGGAGAGCAAAATGCTCATTAGCGAATGATAATCATGTACTTTGAAGAATTCATTGTTGGATTGAATGTGTTTTAAATTTTTATATTAAAAAAATTAGGGCTGATATCCCTCTAAAAAAATACAATAATACACTAATGCAAAAGAAAAATAAAAAGAAAAGATAGGCATTTTCGAGAATGGCTTGGATGAGAATGGCCGTTTTTGTATTATTTTTGACACAATCATATTTGTGAACGTGCATTATAATGAATTGTGTAAAAAAAGTGAAATTAATATTTATCACAAAATCTCCATTTTTTGTGGGCTATAGCACACATATTATTGCCAAAAATTACAATGTCTAAAAACGTGCCAATTTTGGCCATTTTTGTGCTATTTTTTGCATACATCTCACTTGTGAACTGCATTATTATAAATGGAGTCAAAGAAAGTAAAATCATATTTATCACCAAACATCCATTTTTTGTGGGTTATAACACACGTATTTTGGCAAAAAATAACAATGTCCAAAAACGTGCCAACTTTGGCCATTTTCATACTATTTTTTTTCACTCACCTAAATTGTGAACATGCATTCTTGTGAATAGTGTTAAAAAAGTGAAATTCATAGTTATCACCGAACCTGCATTTTTTGTTGCCTGTATAGCACACGTATTTGGATGAGAATGACAATGCCAAAAAATATGCTGATTTTGGCCATTTTCGTACTATTTTTTTCGCCCACCTCAATTGTGAATGTGCATTCTAGTGACGTATGTAAAAAACGTAAAACTAATATTTATCACCAAACCTCCATTTTTTGTGGGCTATATAGCACACGTATTTTGACTGAAAAGGACAATGCCCAAAAAGTGTCGAATTTGGCCATTTTCGTACTACTTTTTGAACCCACCTCAATTGTTAACGTGCATTCTAGTGAACAGTGTCAAAAATAGTGAAACTCATATTTATCACCAAACCTTAATTTTTTGTGAGTTATAACACATGTATTTTGATTGAAAAAGACAATATAAAAAACGTGTCAATTTTGGCAATTTCTATATTGTTTTTACACCCATCTTAATTGTGAACGTACATTCTAGTGAATTGTGTCAAAAATAAGTGAAACTCGTATTTATCACCAAACCTCCAGTTTTTGTGGGCTATAGTAGACATATTATTGCAGAAAATGACAATGTCTAAAAAGTGTCGATTTTGGCTATTTCTGTAATATTTTTACACACATCTTAATTGTGAACGTGCATTCTAGTTAATTGTGTAAAAAATAAGTGAAACTCATATTTGTCACTAAACCTCCATTTTTTGTTGGCTAAGCATATGTATTATTGCCAAAAATGACAATGTCAAAAAATGTGTCGATTTTGGTAATTTTCGTGCTATTTTTTACACCTACCTCAATTGTGACTTGCATTCTAGTAAACGGGGTCAAAAAAAGTGAAACTCATATTTATAACCAAATCTCCATTTTTTGTGGGTTATAACACACGTATTTTGGTTGAAGATGACAATGTCCAAAAAACGTTACGATTTTGAAAATTTTTGTACTATTTTTTGCTCCCACTTAAATTGTGAATGCTCATTCTAGTGAATAGTATAAAAAAACACGAGACTCATATTTATCACAAAACTTCCATATTTTGTGGATTATAAAACATGTATTTTGACCGAAAATGACAATATCCAAAAACGTTCCGATTTTGATCGTTTCTGCATTGTATTTTAAACCCATTTAAATTGTGAACTTGCATTTTCACAAGGCCTTCATTGTTTTCGGGTTGTAACATACGTATGTTAATCGAAAATGGAAAAATAAAAAAACGCGTTAATTTTGAATTTTTTGTACTATTTTATGCGCCCACCCCGATTGTGAAAATTATTCTAGTGAATATTGTCAAAAAAGTAAAATTTAATATTTTTACCAAACCTCCATTTTTCATGGGTTATAACACACGTATTTTAACTGAAAATGGAAAATAAAAAAACTCGTTAATTTTGACTTTTTTCGTACCATTTTTTACACTTATACCGATTGTGAACTTGTATTCTAGTGAATATTATCAAAAAAGTGAAATTTAAAATTTCAGCAAAACTTTATTTTTCATGGGTTATAACATGTATTTTAACCAAAAATGGCAAAATCTAAAAATGCAATTTTTTGGACTTTTGTTTACTGTTTTTTGCACCCACCCCGATTAGGAAGATGAATTCTAGTGAATATTGTCTTTTTTTTGTTTGGCTAATCATTCCATTTGCGAGGGGGCGCCACTCCCAATTTTATTGATGAAGATTAAAGTACATGTGGCGGATTTACCCACACCATTAGTACATATGGAAGCCGAAGAAACAAGGAAGACTCCTCCTTTACAATTCACAACTTATCTAAAGTTTTTGAAATGAAATAAGGAGTACTTCCTCTTTTACAAAATGTGGTGACTCCAACTGTTAAATCTATAAGACAATCAAGTCTTTATAGAAATCCAGCCTCTCGCCACTACTTTTACATGAAAAGGAAATTCGTTTTGTACAAAAAACTTTATACAATATATCATGAACCATCAAAAGTGAGAGTTAGGCAAAACACAATTATTACACTATGCATTAAAAATAACTGTAAAGATTATATGTAATTTATGTTGCAGCCCAACTATCCATAGACTACAAAAACTGCCCTGTATTACAACCAAAATGCCCCTTTTGATAACATTGACTAAACTTGCCTAACATCAGCAGCAAGTGGTCTTTGGGTATGACTTATGATTTGGAAAACATTTTTAGAAATTGGCCAGTAAGAGGTCTTAATCAGTTTAATTTAAAGCATGTATGCAAGTAGACTAAACTTACCTAACTTCTGCAACAAGCGGTCTTTAATTCTACTAAGATATTTCGTTAAAATGTGGCAAAATGGCCAAACATCAATAGCCATTGGCCATTAATAACTAAGATCTTCCTTACCATTATGAAGGGCATCAGATCCTCCACAAATTTAGATCTTGAATTCATCATTTGTTCTTGCCACATACTATTGATCTCTCGATGTATGGAGTTACCAGCCTTTCTACACGTATGGTGTTTTGCACTTTTCGTTAATATTGTCAAAGAAAGTGAACTTTTAAATTTTCACCAAACCTCAATTTTTCATGGTTTACAACATACATATTTTAACCAAAAATGGCAAAATCCAAAAACGCGCTAATTTTGACATTTTCATTTTATTTTTTGCATCCACCACGATTGTGAACATACATTCTAATGAATATTGTCAAAAAAGTGAAATTATAATTTTTCACCAAACTTTCATTTTTAATGATCGCACACGTATTTTAACTTAAAATGGCAAAATTAAAAAACAAGTTGATTTTGACTTTTTTGTACCTTTTTTGCACTCACCTCGATTGTATACTTGTATTTTAGTAAATATTGTAAAAATGGTAAAATTTAAACTTTTGACTAAATCTACATTTTTCATGGGTTATAACACACATATTCTAACTGAAAATGGCAAAATCCAAAAACGCATTGATTTTGACTTTTTCGTACTGTTTTTTGCTCCCACCCGGATTGTGAACATGTATTCTAATGAAAATTGTCAAAAAATTAAAATTTAAAATTTTCACCAAATCTCCATTTTTGATGGGTTATAACATAAGTATATTAACCGAAAATGGCAAAATCTAAAAACGCATTTTTTTACTTTTTTCGTACCTTTTTTTCACCACCCCAATTATGGACATGCATTCTAGTGAATTTTCTCAAAAAAGGTGATACGAAATCAGGATCGATTCGCTCCAAACCCTGGCTAGTATGTCATGGAAGCAATTTGCAGGACCTTTGAATAAAATTGATGAACAAGCATAACCCAACAACTCGTGAGTTGGAAATTAAAGAACCAAGAAATTAGTCCGCTTCGCACAAACTAACTGTTCTCAATTGATGTAAACAAGCAAACCCTTCGAAGGAATACAAATTCACACGTAAGAAATCAATCGCTGAAATCTTATTAAAAATATCTCTTAAACGTTCTCTAAAAATTACAACTGAAAGAAACACCTATTTATAGGCCTAAAACAAACACTAGACGAATTATTCCATAAAAGGAAAGTTTAATTAACTTAAATCCTAAATTACTAAAAATAGAAAATAAATTAATGCCTAAATTTCCTGCACGTCGCGACGTGGGGATAGCCCGACGTCGGGAACAAACCCTAAAAAAAAAAACTACTCGCGCTGTGGACGTTGCGACGTGCGACAATGGACATTGCGACGTGTAGGGACGTCGCGACGTGTGACTCTAGACGTCACGACATGCGTCGCGACGTGAATTGCTGCACAGGTCCTTGAACTCTTATTCGTATCAGTCCCTCCGTCGTGAAAAAGATTTGCCCTCAAATCTGTGACATTACTTGGAAAGACACCAACAGTTGTGCTTATCAATGTATGTTTGGTCATATCCTTGTGGTCGGCTCCGGTTCCCTCAACGGACTGCATATCTTGGGCAATCTTACACTGATCCTTGTACACCTCCGACGGATAAAGTGACGTTAATACCATTTTTTGGCCATCCTGTTCGAAAGAATACACATTATCTAGCCCAAAATGTTTCTCTCCGCGATCATACATCCATGGCCTTTCTAGAAGAACATGACTAACTGTCATTGGAACCACATCACATAATATTTCATCCTGATAAGCTCCAATCGACAATGAAATCAGAGCTTGTTTAGTAACCTTTCTCGAAGATTCTTGTTGCATCCATTATAAGCTATAGGGATTAGGGTGATCTTCCACATGTAGCTGCAACTTATTCACCATCAAGGTACTAACAAGATTAGTACAACTTCCATTGTCCACGAGCACATTTCAAGTCATACCATTAATTGTACCTCGGGTATGGAAAAGTTGTGTACGCTTATAATCTTCAGTCTCCAGCATCGGTTGTGAGGTTAAAACCTGTCGAAGCACTAATAGTTCACCATTTTCTGGCTCACAAGTCACTTCATAGGCCTCTTCAAGAGCTGGCATATCTGGGTCAAAATTCTTTTCTTTCACCACAATTCCATTTGGACGGATGACGAATGCACTTTTGCTAGGACATTCAGCTGCGACATGTCCAAACCCTTGACATCTATAACACTGACGAGGCTTTGCCGGCGTCTTGGCGCTTGACTTCCAAGAAGCTTCCACTTTCTCTTGCGCCCTAACCTTAGGATTGTTAACCGGCGGTGATTCTGCTATAATTGTCTTCCAACGGAAAGTAGAAGTAGATCTCGATGTCCTCTCAAGCATTAACTGCTTCTCCACTTCCATAGCCTTATGGACCAAATCATCAAGGTCATAATAATGGTAAAGGACAATAACCTTAGCAATTTCACGATTCAAACCATTAATGAATCTAGCAATAGTTGCATCATTATCTTCATGAACCTTCGCTCGACTCATCACCATCTGTATGCCCTTATAATACAGCTCAACACTTCGATCCCCTTGAGTCATATTTTGTAACTTCAACCACTGGTTCCTGTAGTAGTGGACTGGAATAAACCTCTTACGCATAATGGACTTAACATCCTCCCAAGTTCGAATTGGCCTTTCTCCTATCCTCTCTCGATGGGCACGTAGGTCATCCCACCATGCGCTAGCATAACCTGAAAACTCCATAATTGCGAGACGGATTCGCATCTTCTCGGAATATTGATAAAGGTAAAAAATGTGGTCAGTCTTACGAACCCATTGCAGAAATTACTCAGGATCCTAGCTGCCCGTAAATGTCGGCACCCTTATCTTTTCCTCTTTTTCAATGGCAGTAGTTTTTGGTGTAAACCGACGAGAACTATCTTCATATTCAGATCCCACTTCATCAATATCCTCCAAAAGAGGCTTTCGCGCAGGTTTAGGAGCTGGGGAACTCATTTGATCTACCTGCCGTTGCAACCGCTGATAATCAACAGACATTTTGCTGAGCTGTTCTAACACAGCAGCCATTTGCATCTCCATATTCTGATTAATGCTACATTCACTTTGTTTGCTCATATTATCAAATCCAGGAATTCCAACAAACAATTCAACCTAATAATAATAACGGTATAACGAATCCAACAAAGAGCCACATGATATGAATAATAAAGATCCAAATTTTCTTTAACTTTTTCAGCAAAAAATCAAAACCAACACAATAAAAGATATAACTGCTTGACACCAATCACAAAACAATATTTAAGACAGGCTTGCGAATATCAAACAATTTGAATTCAATTTTATAAGGAAAAATTGAAAACCTGATTTTTGTTTGAAGAACCGTGCTTTGATACCACTTGATATTTAATCTGGATCGATTCGCTCCAAACCTTGGCTTGTATGTCACGAAAGCAATTCGCAGGACCTTCGAGTAAAATTGATGAACAAGAACAACCCAACAACTCGTGAGTTGGAAATTAAAGAACCAACAAATTAGTCCGCTTTGCACAAACTAACCATTCTCAATTGATGTAAACAAGCAAACCCTTCGCAGGAATACAAATTCACACGTAAGAAATCAATCGCTGAAATCTTATTAAAAATATCTCTTAAACGTTCTCTAAAAATTACAACTGAAAGAAACGCCTATTTATAGGCCTAAAACAAACCCTAGACGAATTATTCCATAAAAGGAAAGTTTAATTAACTTAAATCCTAAATTACTAAAAATAGAAAATAAATTAACGCCTAAATTTCCTGCACGTCGCGACGTGGGGACAGCCCGAAGTCGCGACGTCGAGAACAAACCTTAAAAAAAAACTACTAGTGCTGTGGACGTCGCGAAGCGCGACGATGGACGTCGCGACGCTCGAGGATAGACGTCGCGACATGTAGTGACGTCGCGACGTGTGACTCTGGACGTCGCGACGTGAATTGCTGCACGTCCTTGAACTCTTATTGGCATCAAAAGGTGAAATTTAAAGTTTTCACAAAAGCTTTATTTTTCATGTGCAATAACACACACATTTTAACTGCAATTGGAAAAATCTAAAAATATGTTGATTTTGAGTTTTTTTCGTACTGTTTTTGGCACCCACCCAAATTGTGAACATGCATTTTAGTGAATATTGTAAAGAACAAGTGAAAATTTAAAATTTTCACCAAACCTCCATTTTTCATGAGTTATAACACACTTATTTCAAACCAAAAAATGGGAAATATCTAAAAACGCATTTATTTTGACTTTTTTTATATTTTTTTTGCACCCACATTGATTGTGAACATACATTCTAGTGAATATTGTCAAAAAAGAGAAATTTAAATTTTTTACCAAACCTCAATTTTTAATAGGTTATAACGTACGTATTTTAACCGAAAATGGAAAAATTCGAAGAGCACATTGATTTTGACTTTTTCGGTACTGCTTTTTGCAGTCACACCAATTGTGAACATGCATTCTAGTGAATATTGTCAAAAAAGTAAATTTATAATTTTTACCAAACCTCCATTTTTCAGGGGTGATAACACGTATATTAGCCAAAATGGAAAAATTCAAAAATGTATTGCTTTTTACTTTTTTGTTTCATTTTTTACACCCACTAAAGTGTAAGCATGCATTCTAGTGAATATTGTAAAAAAAAGTGAAATTAAAAATTTTCATGAAACCTCCATTTTTCAGGGTTATAACACACGTATTTTAACCAAAAAAAGAAAAATTCAAAAACGAGTTGATTTTGACTTTTTTCATAACTCTTTTTGTACCCAACCTGATTGTGAACATGAGTTCTGGCGAATAATGTAAAAAAAGTGAAATTTAAAATTTTCAACGAACCTACAATTTTCATGAGTTATAACACGTATTTTAATCGAAAATTGCAAAATAAAAAAACGCGTTGATTTGGAATTTTTTATGTTTTGTTTTTTGCGTCAAACCCGATTGTGAACATGCATTCTAGTGGATATTGTCAAAAAATTAAAATTTAAAAATTCACCAAGCCTCCATTTTTCATGGTTTATAACACACGTATTTTAATCGAAAATGGTAATATTCAAAAAATTCGTTGATTTTTACTTTTTTTGTTTTGTTTTTTGCACCCACCCTGATTGTGAGCATGCATTCTAGTGAATATTGTATAAAAAAGTGAAATTTAAAATTTTCAACAAATCTCTATTTTTCATAGTTTATAATACACGTATTTTAACCGAAAAGGACAAAATAAAAAAACGAGCGGATTTTTACTTTTTCGTACTGGTTTTTTCTCCCATCCCCAATTGTGAATATGCATTGTATTGAATATTGTCAAAAAAGTGAAATTTAAAATTTTTTAACAAACCTCCATTTTTCATGAGTTCTAAACACAAGTATTTTAATCGAAAATGGCAAAATCATAAGCGCAGTAATTTGGATTTTTTCGTACTAATTTTTGCACCCACCTCAATTGTTGAAAATACATTCTACTGAATTTTGTCAAAAAAAGTGAAATGTAAAATTTTCAACAGACCTCATTTTTTCATGAGTTATAACACACATATTTTAACCAAAAATGGCAAAATACAGAAACAAATGGATTTTCTATTTTTTGCACCCACCTCAATTGTGAACATGCATTCTAGTGAATATTTTCAATAAAAAAATTTAAAATTTTCACCAAACCTCTATTTTCGTGGGTTTTTTTTTTGGCTAACCTCTTTACGAGGGTGGTCGCCACTCCAAGTTTATTTAATAAATTATTGGATGATGGACATACCCTAATATCATCCTTACAAAAATATGACTTCTTGCAAAAGGATACATGTACATGCCTATGGCCTAATGGAGCCAATCGCAAGAAGGTTTTAGAAATTAAATTTGGAGTACTTCCTCCATTTACATGCAAAAGTCGAAAAAACCTAATAAGCAAAAGACTCCTATGATCACAATGAGTGACACAAAGTCCCTTTTTGAATGGACAATTATGAACATTTGCCACTAATTCTCTAAACACAAACTTGCTATTGGGAATTCTGCTTTGTTAAACATTTCTTGGTATATTGAGTACCTCATGCATTCCAGTTTCTTCAGTCAAAAGGAAGGGTATCAGCCTCGTTGTAACAGATCCCCAGTCAAAGTATACTATATCACAGCCCGTTCCCGTGTGATGGACCCACAGATACACTAGATTTTCATGTCGCAGCTGCAGTAGTAGTTCGCATCTTTGTAACTTGACTTTATCATAAAGAGCAAATACCCCAGGCAGAAGGTTCAGCAATATTATCCATACTTCAGCAACACTAGCAGTGGCATTTATTATTTCCATCCATTTGCAGGTGCAGTTCCCATTATCATAGGGGGCGGGTCTTCCATTACAGCTGTAGTATCTTCTTCTCGTGGCATAGACATTTTCCAGGGAGACCAATCCAAGAACAAACAGAATGTATATTGATGGCAAAACAGCCCTAACATCAGCAGGCTGTGGCCCATAGAGATTTACTAGGCAAACCAACCCTAACATCAGCAGGCTGGGGCCTGAATTTTCAGAAATGAAAAGAGAAAAAACATACCATACCTTCTTCATTATAATACCGATGTTTGCTCCCTGTCAGAACTGAGGAGTGATGGGAGGGCCACTCTTTTAAAGACAGGAAGTCCCAATTTATCTTGTTTCAGTGCATTGTTGCAGCATAAGGTAAGGGCTGTTGGGTTTGTATGAACATGTTGAGCTAAACATCTGGCAGCCCTGTTTTCTTCTTTAGAGATCTTTCTCACATGCTTCAACTATTTTCGTGGGTTTATCACACATATTTTAACCAAAAATGGTAAAATCCAAAAACAAGTGGATTTTGACTTTTTTTCGTACTGTTTTTTGCACCCACCTCGATTGTGAACACGCATTCAAGTGAATATTGCAAACAAAAAGTTAAATTTCAAATTTTCACCAAACCTCCATTTTTCATGCGTTATAACACGTATTTTAAATATAAAAAAATCCAAAAATGAGTTGATTTTGACTTTTTTCGTACCGTATTTTGTACCTTCCCCGATTGTGAACATGCATTATAGTGAATATTGTAAAAAAAGGTGAAATTTAAAATTTTTACCAAACCTCCATTTTTCATAGGTGATAACGCACGTATTTTAACAGAAAATGGCAAAATTAAAAAACGAGTGGATTTTGACTTTTTTGTACTGTTTTTTGTAACCACTTTAATTGTGAACATGCATCTAGTGAATATTGTAAAAAAGAATGAAATTTAAAATTTTCACCAAACCTCCATTTTTCATGGGTTATAACACACATATGTTAACCTAAAATGGTAAAATAAAAAAACAAGTAGATTAACTTTTTTGTACTTTTTTCTACACCTACCTCGATTGTGAAAATGTATTCTACATAATATCGTCAAAAAAGTGAAATTTAAAATTTTCACTAAACCTCCATTTTTCATGGGTTATAACACATGTATTTTAACAAAAAAAAAAAGAGAAAATCTAAAAATGCGTTGATTTTGAATTTTTTCGTACCGTTTTTGCATCCAACCCGATTGTAAACATGCATTCAAGGGGATATTATCAAAAAAATTGAAATTTAAAAATTCACCAAACCTTCATTTATCATGGGTTATAACACACGTATTTTAACCTAAATTGGCAAAATCCAAAATCGCATGGATTTGAACTTTTTTTGTACTATTTTTTGCACCTACCCCGATTGTTGAACATGTATTCTAGCGAATATGGTAAAAAAAGAGCGATATTTAAAATTTCAACAAACCTTTATTTTTTGTGGGTAATAACAAACGTATTTTAATCGAAAAGTGAAAAATCCAAAATGAGTGGATTTTAACTTTTTTCGTATTGTTTTTTGCAACTACCTCAATTGTGAACATGCATTCTAATAAATATTGTCAAAAAAGTGAAATTTAAAATTTTTGCCAAACCTTTATTTTTCATGGGTTATAAACACGCTAATTTTAACCAAACCTCGATTTTTCATAGGTTATAAACAAACGCATTTTAGCCGAAAATGTCAAAATTTAAAAACGCGTTGATTTTGATTTTTTTTATACCATTTTTTGCACCCACCCAGATTGTGAACATGCATTCTAGTGAATATTGTAAAAAGAATTGAAATTTAAAATTTTCACAAAACTACAATTTTCATGGGTTATAACATACGAATTTTAACTAGATATGGCAAAATCCAAAAATGCATGGATTTTGACTTTTTTCGTAACGTTTTTGGTACCCACCCCGATTGTGAACATGTATTCTAGTGAATATTGTAAAAAATTTGAAAATTTAAATTTTCAAAAAACCTCTATTTTTCATGGGTTATAACACATGTATTTTAACCGAAAATAGCAAAATTCAAAAACGTGTTTATTTTGAATATTTTCATACCATTTTTTTCATCCAACCCGATTGTGAACATGCATTCTAGTGGAAATTGTCAAAAAAATTGAAATTTAAAAATTCACCAAACCTCCATTTTTCATTTGTTATAACACATATATTTTAACTGAAAATGGCAAAATTCAAAAGCACGTTGATTTTTGACTTTTTTGTACCGTTTTATTCACCACCCCGATTGTAAACATGCATTCCAGTGAAAATTTAAAAAAAAATTGAAAATTTCGCCAACTTCTTTTTTCATGGGTTATAACACGTATATTACCAAAAAATGGCAAAATCAAAAAATGCGTGGATTTGGACTTCTTTTAATTTGTACTTTTTTTGCACCCACCCTGATTGTGAACTTGCATTCTAGTGAATATTGTAAAAAAAGTGTGAAATTTAAAATTTTCGACAAACCATTATTTTTCATGGGTAATAACAGTTGTATTTTAACAGAAAATGGAAAAATTCAAAGAATGAGTGGATTTTTACTTTTTCGTACTTTTTTTGCACCCATCTCGATTGTGAACTTGCATTCTATTGCATATTGTCAAAAGAGTGAAATTTAAATTTTTTACTAAACCTCCATTTTTTATGGGTTATAATACACGAATTTTGATAAAAAATGACCAAATCCAAAAATATGTTGATTTTGACTTTTCATACCATTTTTTGCCCCCATACCATTTTTAACTGAAAATGGCAAAATAAAAAAACAAGTTGATTTTGAATTTTTTTGTACAATGTTTTGCACCCACCGTGATTATGAACATATATTCTAGTGAATATTGTTAAAAAAATTGAAATTTTAAAATTTTTACCAAACCTCCATTTTTCATGTGTTTAAGTATTTTAACCAAAAGGGCAAAATCCAAAAACTAGTGGATTTTGACTTTTTCGTACTATTTTTTTGGGCCGAGCCCTATTGTGAACATGTATTCTAGTGAATATTATAAAAAAAATTAAATTTAAAATTTTCAACAAACCTCTGTTTTTCTTGTGTTATAATACACGTATTTTAACCGAAAATAGAAAAATTCAAAAACGCGTTGATATTGACTTTTTTGTACTATTTTTTTCACCCATCCCCAATTGTGAGCATGTATTCTTGTGAATCTCGTCAGTGAAATTTAAAATTTTTCCCAACCTCTATTTTTCATGGGTTATAACACAAGTATTTTAACTGAAAATGACAAAATAGAAAAACGTGTGGATTTGGACTTTTATTGTACTATTTTTTGTACACACCCTAATTGTGAACATGCATTCTAGTGAATATTGTAAAAAAGAGTGAAATTTAAAGTTTGCAACAAACCTTTGTTTTTCATAAGTAATAACACACGTATTTGAACCGAAAATGAAAAAAATTAAAAAATGAATGGATTTTTACTTTTTTTCGTACTTTTTTTTGCACTCACTTCGATTGTGAATATGCATTTTACTAATTATTGTCAAAAAAAGTCAAATTTAAAATTTTCACTAAACCACCATTTTTCATGGGTTATAACACACGTTTTTTAGTCGAAACTGCCAAAATCCAAAAATGAGTTGATTTTGACTTGTTTCGTATCATTTTTTGCACCCAACCAGATTGTGAATATGCATTCTACTGAATATTGTAAAAAAGTGAAATTTAAAATTTTCACCAAACCCCTTGATAAGTCGGTATTTCACCGACTTATTTGCTTGACTTTCTTAATCTTTTGCTATGGAATTTATGTGAAAATGGTGCTTGGTGTGTAGATGGTATGCAAGAATGTGCATGCTTTGGAACTTGTTGAGAAATGGCTAAGTGTGTAAAACAATGTGATAGTGCTGTGATATTCGAATGCAGTCATGCACATCACTGACCTGCAAGATTTCATGAAGGTCCATAACTATTCCTACAACACAACACAACACAAGTACACAGCACACAACACAACACTCAAACAACACACTTAGCACTAACACCTCACACACGCGCACAACACATACGCGGTCGCATGGTGCCACAGCCACACACACGGTGCGCCCGCCTCACACACGCACACACACAACACGGCGGGCGCACCATGCGACCGCCACTCACACGGCGGGCGCACCATGCACCCGTCACACTCACCTCACACACTTTGCACAGTTTGTTCTTCCATGCATTTTTCCTTTGTTATATTTTTAGTTAGGAATTTTCTCATGCATTTCGTATACACTACACTTCACATTTGGTCCAAGCGCACTTAGCAAACACAGCTTACAATCTGTTTGATATTTTGCCTTGCCACTCTTATTTGTTGAGTACACGTGTCTTCACTCAATTCTTGGCTTATATCCACAGGGACACGTGTCAACATCCAGGCATGAAAAGGGAAACTTCCAGGAAGCGCACTTGGCCAAGTCATCTAGGAGAAACTATAAAAGCTGGAGGAAACGGGCAAAGGAAAAAGAGAGGAGAGACTTCCGAGAGAGATCGATCAGAAGAGGAATTAGGGTTTCAAACGAAAAAGGAGATCAGAGTGGAGATCATTCCATTTTATCTTTCTGTAGTAGCTATGTTTGATCAGGCTTTGTCAAACTTGTTTTCAAAGCCGATCAACATGATCGGCTAAACATTAGGTAGTTGCTTTGAGGGATTAAGTGTGATGACTTTAAAAAACCAATTTGAGACATTCGTATTGCTCATTATGTGTTTGATTTTGGTTCATATCGTTTGATGTTTCATTTCAATGTTTACACACACACACGATTATGCCCTTTATGTGATTTGCGGTACCCACTGAAATCAATTTAGAGCTGATAAAGGAAATTGAAACAACATCACTCGAATATGGAACAAACTTGTATGAGTCCTAATATCTGTGCCTTGTTGTGACTTCAATCGTGCGGTACCCACTGACAATTGAAGTCAATCCAGTGAAAGAGAGTTAGGATTATTTGGGTATTAACACTTGAACCTTTAGCTTGGGATTTAATACCAAATAGGGATCTGGAATTAGGAAGCTGGGCCTGAATCTTGCCCTACCAAGGGAAGACACGGGAGTATTGTGAATTAGGGTTGTGAGATCTACCAAGAAGATCAGTCCTAAGTTCACTAGAGGTCAATCCCCTCATATATGCTTTTACACAAGTCGATGATGATTGGGAAAAATCATTATCACTGGTCTCCCTCAAGGCAACACCGTTTCACCTCCTGATTGATTTGAGTAATTGCTTTGCATTTGTTCTTCACTTATTCGTAATTTCCAATTCTATCACTTGCACAATTCTTGATTCAATCCTCTCCATGTTGGATACGATCCCACTTACCACTTCTGCATTCTTTAGTGTTATTGGGTAAAATTGCAAGGTACGACGACGCCTTGCCAATTTTTGGCGCTGCTTCCGGGGAGAGGCACAGTGTTGAGAGTTGTTTGTGATAGTTTTACTTTGTTGTTACTATACGAATTCTTATTTGAAATTGTTGATTTGTTTGTTTTGTTGAAATCTTAATTCATTACTTGTCTCTGTTGATTTTGTTCTACTGATATCGGGTTCTAGTGCTGTTTCTTTTTCTTGTGAGAATTCCCAGTTTATGCAACCTAGAGCAAGGCTACGTGGTGAAGCTCCTGAATTTGCACTTGACTTAGAATTGCAAAGGACTTTAAGGCAAAGGAGAAGGGCATTGGAAATGGCCGAACAGAATGAGGAGAGACCTTAGCCCCGACCACCTCGGTTTGGGGACCATTTCGCTGTAAACTTCGAGAGAAGGAACAATCACCAGTGAATAGACTTCGAGAGCTATCAAATCCCGACACAAATCGTGTCCATGATCACTCAAGGGCAGATCTTTCAGGGCTTGAGCAACGAAGACCCTAACCAGCATTTGGACTGGTTTTTGGGACTCTGTAACACCTTCAAGCTGCAAAGAGTCACTCCGGATGATGTGAGAAGAGTTCTATTCCCGCTGTCTCTAATAGGGAAGGCGAAACATTGGTTCAACTCGATCGGGAGACCAGCCATAGCAACTTTTGAGGAACTTGAGCAGAAGTTTTTAGCCAAGTATTTTCCTCCAGCCAAATTGGAGCGGATAAGGATGGAGATCCGCAGCTTCCAGCAGCAAGATGGCGAGACATTCAAGGAATCATATGATCGTTTTAATGACTTACTCCGCCAATGTCCAAACAATGACCTCGGGGAGGTCAAGGAGCTCAACACATTCTTTAAAGGTCTATCTCCGGAATCTTCGCTAATGGTTAAAGCTTGTGCTAATGGGGCTTTAAAAAACAAGAGCGTGCCCGAGGTCAGGGAGCTCTTTGACTCAATTGCGGATAACGAATATCTGTTTCCAGAAGCTAGGAAGACTCCTATAATGAAGCAACGAGGTGTGTTGGACTTAGACGAGGAGACTTCCTTGGAAGCAAAAATTAAGGCTCTCACAAGACAAGTTCAGAATCTAAAGGCCGCCAAGGTCGCTACTGTGTTGATGTGCGGATTGTGTAAGGGAGAGCACCACACGGACGAGTGCGAGCTCACCCAGGAATTAGTGCAGTATGTGACTAACTACAACAACCGTCAACAATACGGAGGCTATCGAAATCAGTCAAGCCAAGGCAATTGGGGACAGAATAGTCAGGGAACTCAGCAAAGACAGTACTACCAGAGTGGGGAGTCAAGCAACAGGGAACAAAGGAAGACCACCGAAGATTTGCTCCATGAAATTCTGAGAAAAATGGACATGTATGAGAAGAGGACCTCCATACTCGAAACTCAAGTGAAGAACGTGGAGGCTTCCATCAAGAATATTGATATGCAGATGGGACAGTTGGCTAAGGCAAGCCATCAAAGACCTCAGGGCACCATCCCAAGCGATACAGAGCCGAATCCAAAGGGAAAGGAGGTGTGCAATGTTATAACGTTGAGGTGTGGAAAGGAGCTTAGTGGAAACAAGAGAAAAGAGTAAGAGAAAGCCTCAGAGGAAGAATTCATAGAGGAAACTACACTAGTGGGAGATGAAGCCCAAGACAAGGACGGGAGTGTGAAGGCTCAAGAGAGTAAAAGGAAGAAGGGGGCTCCAAGCCCATGCGATGACTCTCCATATGCACCACCCCCTTCTTTTTCCCAACGACTTCGACCTCCACCTAAGAAGGGGGTTCAATTCACAAGGTTCCTGGACATGGTGAAAAATGTAAACGTGAATGTACCTTTGCTGGATTTGGTTACAGCGGTACCGAGGTATGCAAAATTTTTGAAGGACTTGATTGCCAACAAAGAACAGATTCTACAATGTGAAGTACCGATTCCGCTCACCAAGGAATGCCAAGCATGGATCAATAATGAATTGCCTCCCAAGCTCAAGGACCCTGGTAGCTGTACGGTGCCATGCTCAATTGGTGGAAGATTTTTTAGCAAAGCCCTGTGTGACCTTGGGGCTGAAATAAACCTCATGCCTCTATCCATTGCCGAGAGTATAGAATTGGGAAAATGGATTAAACCTGTGGAAGTTATGCTCCAGTTGGCAGATAGATCATTGGTTCAGCCCACGGGGATGGTAGAAGATGTTCTGGTCTCTGTGGATAAATTCATACTGCCAGTGGACTTCATAGTGTTAGATATGGAGGAAGACCCAGAAGTCCCTCTCATTTTTGGGAGGCCATTCTTGGCTACGGGGGACGCTCTCATTGGGGTCAAGGGAAAGACCATAACATTCAGAGTCAATGGTGAGGAGGTCGTATTCAATGTGGACTATGCTATGAAACACCCTTATTCCATAGAACAATGTTGTTTGGCAAGCTTGGTGGAAGGTAATCTCCAACCTTTAAGCTTTGAACATACACGTAAGTCCTCCTTTGATTTATATGATTCTTGTGATAATGACATGTGTGAAAAATTTGAGACTGTTAATTGTTGAAGAAACTGATATACTCCATGAATTGAACTCTTGGGATGAAAAACTTGAAATTGATGCGTCTGTGAAAGAAATGGACTCTGCATGTGAGATTGATGAAAGTTGTGGAAATAGTGAGAATTTAAGTGAAATGAAAAATGTGCATGAAAATCGTGAGATGTATGATCACAGTGGAAAAATGGAGTTGAAAATGGAAACTGAAAAAAATGATGAAAAAATTACATGTTGTGAAAACTTGACAAATGCCTTTGTTGATACTGATGATATGGTGAAAGTGGTGTCCACCGAGGTGAGGTCCGGAAATGTTGATGACAGGGACAATGCCCTAGAACCTCAGCATAAAAAGCAACTCAAGAAGAAACAGCCACCTCTACTCAGATATCTCAAATGGGTGGTTTGGCGAGAAAAAAAGAAAACCTCAGAAGATCCACTACCCAGAAAGGTGCGACTAGGGACCTCAGACGCAAGGTGGAGAGACAAGGGGGCTAAGGTGAAGATCACCCAGTCAACTTGGAAAAACACGGGACACACACAGTTTCTCGACATTCCACCACGTTGAGAGAAACACTGCTGTGTCTGGCTGAGGACAATAAACCAAGCGCTGTGTTGGGAGGCAACCCAACCTTTTCAATTTCTGTCGTTGTTGTCTCGTTTCTAGTAGTAAGTAGTTCCAATAAATGATTGAAACTCATCTCTTGAACGCAGATAGTCGGGATTCCACGCAAGCAGCTGGGATATACATATCCAGATGTCACGAGATGTAACAGGTAAACAGTGAAGAATATTCTCTGCACGAGAATAAAATCCGGGATATACACCTCAAGCTAATGTGAGAATATTTGATTCCACCAAACGCTTTCAAGTCGAATCTTGCTTTGTACTTGCAACTTCCAAGATAATCTGACATGTTAACTGAGTATTGAAGGGGAAGACCAAATCGTGGTTCAAAAAAAAAAAAAAAATAAAAATAAAATAATAATAATGGTAGAACCTAACGGATCATGACAAGATGGATGCATGAGTGAAGAGAATTGTGCATGTCATGGTGGGAAATCGGTTGAGGCAAGCAATGAATTGGAAAAATGATGACAAGGTGATGAGATGTGGGACCACCAAATTGTTTGGTAGTAAAAGTATGCATATGGCCGAAAAATGCAAGGAAAAGTTGTTTGGATTGGTCAAGCTCTTGTTTGCATTCATTTTGTACTTTAACAATTTGTTTTTAGTGCATTCACATGTCTATTGCTTTGCTTGGATCATGAAATGGCCGAATCTCACCATGGCATTTGACAAGACTAGACAAATTTTGTTTGAATGCAATTTTTTGTGGGTAAATGATTTGTCCTTTAGCAAGTTACATGCATTTATTCTCTAGCTTGTCAAGTAGCCGAGTCATGCATAAATTTTTGTCTATAAAAGTCATGAGTCATGCATTTAACATTCAGCACTCAAGTTACATACATTATCAATAAATCGATCGAGAGGAATTGAATCCAGAGGAGCCGCTCGTCGACTCTTGAGTTGGGGCGGCACAAACTTTGTTATAATTGCCTTTAGCTTTGCTAAACTCCAACCAAGTGCCTCAATATGCCACCAAAGAAGACGACCCCCGCAACCACTTCAAAGGCACAATCATCAAAAGGAAAATCCAGGGTCATTGAATATGAGACATCTGATGACTCGGGGTCGGACGAAGAATATTTCCCGGGAGACGAGGAAGTGTATGACACCAACCAAAAGAAACGGAAAATCCCTCACCAGATTGTCCTTCAGCGCTTTTGCAACGCCGACGCACAGGAAAAATTCTGTGATTTTGCCATTAGACGCATTCACGTCGAGCGAGCATTTGGTGTCACGGAGAGACCCTATGTTGACATCATCAAATATTACAACTCGCAGAAATTGACAGAAGCACCAGGAAGTTGCAATGTAGCTATTGTAAAGGAGTTCTACGCCAATGCCGCGGGAGCCGAGGCCAAAAAAGTGAATTCAAAAGGTGTCTTCATAAGGGGAAAATATCTAAAACTCACGACTCAGCTGGTAAATAATCACTATGGGCTCAAGGATTATGCACATGACGAGATTACTGACTTGAGGAAGGCCGGAGACCAGACACGATCCTGCACGCACTGAGCCTTCCTAGGACCGATTGGGTAAGAACTCACCATGGAGACCCAAGATTTGTCAACCTCAAGGATTTGACAGCGAAAGTGAAAATGTGGCTACTCTTCATAAATTCCCGCATGATGCCCACCACCCACAACACACGAATCTCGAAGAACAGGCTCTACTTGGTCTATGCCATTAAGAACCGACTCACGGTGGATGTAGAAAAATTCATAATAACCTACATCAACAACGCCTTAGCTGAGGACCATCAATCCATGTATTTCCCCCACTTCCTTTACGAACAAGCTGTGAAACTGGGCGTGAAAGTGTCCGCAGGAGATGAGAGCTGAACCCCAGCACTTCCTGTAAAGAATGGTCAAATTAAGCTATATCAAGCTACCGAAAAGACAGACAGAGAGCAGCGGGAAGAAGAGGCAAGGGAAAGAGAAAGGGCAGAGCAAGAACAAGTAATGGATGATATCGATGAAGATGAGCCCCAAGCCGAATCAGCCCAACCTCAGCGTAACCAACAACCATCTCAGGCACTCGAAAACTTCCACCACATGCAGCACGCATTGGAGGGGCTGCAAACTTAAATTCAAAATCAACAAAACTCCCTCATGCAGCATATGGAAGAAATGGAGGGGCGTTGGACTGGGTTGCAGGATTGCATGGGGATTATTGGAACGAGGCTAGATACCATGGTACAGGAACAGACCACTCAATGGACTGTAATAGATAATAAGATCTCTTAATGCCAGACGGAAGTCCATAACCTCAACTTGATGATGGTGCACCACCACCAAACCCGAGGACCAGATTCATACTTTCCCCCATTAGAAGAAATGGACAGTCATGCACGTATAATCGTAGACACTTCAAGTAGCAGACGAGTGGTCATGCAACAAGGAATAAGTTCCAGTGCGGGACCGCATGCACAAAATTTCAGACCTACACAACCTCCTTTCCCGGGGTTCTCTCATTTCGCCGGGCAACCTCCACCAACATAGACTGGGTAGACTCTTTCCTTTTTCTACAATGGGGACCATTGCATGATTTAAGTGTGGGGGGGGGGAGAATTTTGGGCGATGATGCTATTGGTAGATGATTGTGTGAAATTGATCTGTCTTGATGGTTGACGCTTGTGTTTATGAGGCTTAGGGCCTTTGCTGATTTTCTTAATTGTTATGCTGTGTGTGCTTATGTGTTGCTGGGATCGGAGGTGGTGTGATATTATATTAGTAGTAGGGGGTGTATCTCTTTTTATTTTCATTTTCCTTGTGTTGTTGTGGGAATGAAGAACAAGGTAGTGACTAGCACTGACCTTGTAGTGTGCTTTCCATTCAAAGTTGTGATGCAGTGTGCTTTGATTTCTAGTTGTATGAATATAAGAGTTTGATGTGGTGTTGTGCAAAGATTGTCACTGTCCAGCTAACACACTTGCACATCCATTACATTCGCACTTCCAATTTCATCAACGAATCCATAAACTGTTCAAAGTATGCGAAAATTTTTATAAGTTTTACGGTATTCATTTGATTCATATAAATTGCTGGGTAAAGTGCGATGTCAAAGTAAGATAGAAACACCAGCAACAAATTTGACACAGGAGAGAGCTTATGTTTCTTTGCTTGTATGTGCTTTCTACTCGTAAACACTTGTTCTTGCATTTGTTATATATAGTCTCTTGAAGACACACACGAATATGGATTGCTATGAATAAAGGGAAAAAATAGCCACAAAACCCAGGCAGCCAAGCACCAAAGTGCGGCATGAGTTTCGCAAATAAAATAATAAGCACCAATGTGCATTGAATGAAGGGGAAATCCCCAGTAAGCTTAGTGAAGTTTTTGTCTTTCATTTTAGTGTGAAGTGTTTGTGTGTGTGGACAAAAGACTGTAGTGCAAGAATTCTTAATTAAAGTGCCTACTTGAGTACTCTGCATAGATAGAATAAGGAGGCATAGGCATCCCTCAGCACACACTTGCACGCTGACGGTTTGGTCTTTATTCGTTGCACCTTACTCGACAATTTGTGTAAGTTAGATGAACTGTGAACTCGCCACTCATATGTTTCCTCTTGCATGCGAAAAGTTTTTAAGGGATAGCTGATGATGTTGAGAGTGTTGAATGTGAGGTGGACAGTTGGTTTTACTTTGCTCGGGACTAGCAAAGATTTAAGTGTGGGGGGATGATAAGTCGGTATTTCACCGACTTATTCGCTTGACTTTCTTAATCTTTTGCTATGGAATCTATGTGAAAATGGTGCTTGGTGTGTAGATGGTATGCAAGAATATGCATGCTTTGGAACTTGTTGAGAAATGGCTAAGTGTGTAAAACAATGTGATAGTGCTGTGATCTTCGAATGCAGTCATGCACATCACTGACCTCCAAGTTTTCATGAAGGTCCATAACTATTCCTACAACACAACACAACACAAGCACACAGCACACAACACAACACTCACACAACACACTTAGCACTAACACCTCACACACGCGCACAACACATGGCGGTCGCATGGTGCGACCGCCACACACATGGCAGGGCACTATGCGCCCGTCTCACATACGCACACACACAACACGGCGGGCGCACTATGTGACCGCCACTCACACTGCGGGAGCACCACGCACCCGCAACACTCACCTCACACACTTTGCACAGTTTGTTCTTCCATGCATTTTTCCTTTGTTATATTTTTAGTTAGGAATTTTCTCATGCATTTCGTATACACTACACTTCACATTTGGTCCAAGTGCACTTAGCAAACACAGCCTCCAATCTGTTTGATATTTTGCCTCGTCACTCTTATTCGTTGAGTACACGTGTCTTCACTAAATTCTTGGCTTATATCCACAGGGACACGTGTCAACATCCAGGCATGAAAAGGGAAACTTCCAGGAAGCGCACTTGGCCAAGTCATCTAGGAGAAACTATAAAAGCTGGAGGAAACGGGCAAAGGAAAAAGAGAGGAGAGACTTCCGATAGAGATCGATCAGAAGAGGAATTAGGGTTTCAAACAAAAAAGGAGATCAGATTGGAGATCATTCCATTTTATCTTTCTGTAGTAGCTATGTTTGATCAGGCTTTGTCAAACTTGTTTTCAAAGCCGATCAACATGATCGGCTAAACATTAGGTAGTTGCTTTGAGGGATTAAGTGTGATGACTTTAAAAAACCAATTTGAGACAATCGTATTGCTCATTATGTGTTTGATTTTGGTTCATATCGTTTGATGTTTCATTTCAATGTTTACACACACACGATTATGCCCTTTATGTGATTTGCGGTACCCACTGAAATCAATTTAGAGCTGATAAATGAAATTGAAACAACATCACTCGAATATGGAACAAACTTGTATGAGTCCTAATATCTGTGCCTTGTTGTGACTTCAATCGTGCGGTACCTACTGACAATTGAAGTCAATCCAGTAAAAGAGAGTTAGGATTATTTGGGTATTAACACTTGAACCTTTAGCTAGGGATTTAATACCAAATAGGGATCTGGAATTAGGAAGCTGGGCCTGAATCTTGCCCTACCAAGGGAAGACAAGGGAGTATTGTGAATTAGGGTTGTGAGATCTACCAAGAAGATCAGTCCTAAGTTCACTAGAGGTCAATCCCCTCATACATGCTTTTACACAAGTCGATGATAATTGGGAAAATTCATTATCACTGGTCTCCCTCAAGACAGCACCGTTTCACCTCCTGATTGATTTGAGTAATTGCTTTGCATTTGTTCTTTGCTTATTCGTAATTTCCAATTCTATCACTTGCAGAATTCTTGATTCAATCCTCTCCCTATTGGATACGATCCAACTTACCACTTCTACATTCTTTAGTGTTATTGGGTAAAATTGCAAGTTACGACGACGCCTTGCCACCCCTATTTTTCATGGGTTATTGCACACGTATTTTAACCGAAAATGACAAAATCAAAAAATGTGTTGATTTTGACATTTTTGTACTGTTTTTTGCACCCACTTCAATTGTTAAAATGCATTCTAATGAATATTGTAAAAAAAAAGGTGAAATTTTAAATTTTCAACATACCTTTATTTTTAATGGGTAATATCACACGTATTTTAACCGAAAATGGTAAAATCCTAAAATGAGTGGATTTTTATTGTTTTTGTACTTTTTTTTGCACCCACCCCGATTGTGAACATGCATTCTACTAAATATTGTCAAAAAAATTAAAATTTAAAATGTTTACCAAACTTTCATTTTTTATGGGTTACACATATGTTAACTGAAAATGGCAAAATCCAAAAACGAGTGGATTTTGACTTTTTTCGTATCGTTTTTTGCGCCCACCCTATTTTTGAACATATATTCTAATGAATATTTTCAAGAAAATATGAAATTCAAAATTTTCGCCAAACCTCCATTTTTCATGGGTTATAACACACAAATTTTAACCGAAAGTGACAAAATCCAAAAACAAGTTGATTTTAACTTTTTCGTACTACTTTTTGCACCCACAGCAATTCTGAACTTGCATTCTACTAAATATTGTCAAAAAAAGTGAAATTTAAATTTTGCACCAAACCTCCTTTTTTTCCTGAATTATAACACACGCATTTTAACCAAAAATGGCAAAATTCAAAAATGCATGGATTTTGACTTTTTCGTAACATTATTTGCACCCACCCTAATTGTGAACATGCATTCTAGTGAATACTGTAAAAAAAGTGAAATATAAAATTTTCACTAAAACTGCATTTTTCGTGGGTTATAACACACGTATTTTAATCGAAAATAGAAAAATTCCAAAACGCATTGATTTGTACATGCATTCTAATGAATATTGTCAAAAAATAAAATTTGAAAATTTTACCAATCCTCCATTTTTAATGGGTTATAACACGTATTTTTAATAAAAAATGGCAAAATTCAAAAATGCTTTGATTTTTACTTTTTTCGTACCTTTTTTTGCACCCACCCCAATTGTGAACATGCAATCTACTGAAAATTGTCAAATAAATTGAAATTTGAAATTTTAGCCAAATCTCCATTTTTCATATGTTACAACACACGTATTTTAACCGAAAATGACAAAATCCAAAAATGAGTGGATTTTGACTTTTTTTCATACCATTTTTTGCACCCATGCCGATTGTGAACATGTATTCTACTGAATATTGTCAAAAAAAAAGTGAAGCTTAAAATTTTCACAAAAACTTCATTTTTCATGGGTTATAACACACATATTTTAACCACAAATAGAAAAATCAAAAAATGTGTTGAGTTTGACTTTTTTTGTACTGTTTTTTGCACTCAGCATGATTGTGGACATCCATTTTAGTGAATATTGTAAAAAAAAGTGAAATTTAAAATTTTCTCAAAACCTTCATTTTCATGGATTATAACACACGTATTTTAGCAAAAAATAACAATGTCCAAAAATGTTCGGATTTTAGAAATTTTCATGCTATTTTTTTCACCTACCTAAATTGTGAACGTGCATTCAAGTGAACAGTGTAAAAACACCTAAAACTCATATTTTTCACAAAATCACTATATTTTGTGGGATATAACACAAGTATTTTAACCGAAAATGACAATATCCAAAACCATGCAAATTTTGGCCGTTTTGGCATTGTATTTTAAACCCATCTCAGTTTTGAATATGCATTTTAGTGACTTGTGCAAAAAAAAAATGAAATTCATATTTTTCATTAAACCTCAATTTTTTGTGAGCTATATAGCAGAAATATTTTGGCCGAATATGACAACACCAAAAAAGTGACAATTTTCTCTATTTTTGTGTTATTTTTTCACCCACCTCAATTCCGAATGTGCATTCTAATGAATTGTGTTAAAAAAGTGAAACTTATATTTATCACGAAATCTCAATTTTTTCGGGCTATAGGACACATTTTTTGAACAAAAATGACAATGTCCAAAAACGTGTTGAATTTGGCCATTTTCATAATTTTTTTCACACACCTCAATTTTGAATGTGCATTCTAGTGAACGGTGTAAAAAAAGTGAAACTCATATTTATCACCAAAGCTCCATTTTTGTGGGTTATAATACATGTATTTTGACCAAAAAATGACAATATATAAAAACGTGCCGATTTTGGCCATTTTTGTGTTGTTTTTAACACCAATCATATTTGTAAACAAGCATTATAGTGAATTGTGCCAAAAAAAGCGAAGCTCATATTTATTACAAAACTCTATCTTTTGTGGGCTATAGAACAAGTATTATTGCCGAAATGACAATTTGAAAAAACGTGTCAATTTTGTGTTATTTTTGTACTACTTTATGCACACATCTCAATTGTGAACTGCATTCAAGTTAACGGTGTCAAAAAAAAATCTAAAACTCAAAATTATCACCGAAACTCCTTTTTTGTGGGTTATAACACAAGTATTTTGGCCGAAAATGACAATGTCAAAAAATGTGCCGATTTTTGCAATTTTCGTGCTATTTTTTTGCATTCACCTAATTGTGAACTTTCATTATTCTGAACGATGTAAAAAAAGTGAAATTGATATTTATCACAAAACCTCCATTTTTTGTTGCCTATATAGCATACGTATTTTGGCCAAAAAGGGCAATGCCGAAAAATGAGATGATTTTGGCCATTTTCATGTTATTTTCTTCACCCATCTTAATTGTGAACATGCATTCTAGTGAAGTGTGTAAAAAATGTAAAACTCATATTTATCATCAAACCATCCTTTTTTGGCAGCTATAGCACACAAATTTTGGCCAAAAATGACAATGTTCAAAAAATGTGTTGATTTTTACTATTTTCGAGCTATTTTTGCACCCATCTCAATTGTCAATATGCATTCTAGTGAACGGTGTCAAAAAAAGTGAAACTCATATTTATCACCAAACCTCAATTTTTTGTGAGTTATGACACATGTATTTTGACTGAAAACGACCATATAAAAAATGGTGCTAATTTGGCCGTTTCTGTCTTGTTTTCTTCACCTATCTCAATTGTGAATGCCTATTCTACTTATTTTTTTTAAAAAAAAGTGCAACTCGTATTTATCATCAGACCTCCATTTTCGTGGGCAACATCACACGTATTTTGGCCGAAAATGACAATGTCAAAAAACGTGCCGATTTTGGCAATTATCTTGCTTTTTTTGCACCAATCTAAATTGTAAAAATGCATTCTAATAAACGGTGTCAAAAAAGTGAAACTCACCAAAAACGTGCCGTTTTGACCCGTTTCTGTATTACATTTTTTAAACATGTCTTAATTGTTATTGTGTATTCTAATGAATTGTGTCAAAAAAAGTAAAACTCATATTTATCGTCAAAACCACATTTGTTTGGGCTATAACAAACACATTTTCACCCAAAATGACAATGTCCAAAAAGTGTTGATTTTGCCAATTTTGTGCTATTTTTTGCACCCACTTCAATTGTTAACGTGCATTTTAATGAAAAATGTCGAAAAAAGTAAAACTCATATTTATCACCAAACCTCAATTTTTTTTGGTTTATAACACGTGTATTTTGACCAAAAATGAAAAAATTAAAAAACGTGTCGATTTTGGCTGTTTTGCATTATATTTTAAACTTATCTGAATTGTGAACTTGTATTTTAGTGAATTGTGTCCAAAAAAGTAAAATTCATTTTTATCACCAAACCTTCATTTCTTTTGGCTATATAGCACACGTATTTTGGCTGTAAAGGACAATGCCCAAAAAGTGATATATTTGTCCATCTTTTTACTATTTTTTTTTCTCCCACATCAATTCTGAACGTGCATTCTAGTGAATTGTGTCAGAAAAAGTAAAACTCATATTTATCACCAAACCTCATTTTTTTGTGAGCTATATAGCACACAAAGTTTGAACGAAAATGACAATGTCCAAAAAGTGACAAATTTGGCCATTTTTGTACTTTTTTTGCACCCACCTTATGATTGTGCATTCTAATGAACGCTATCAAGAAAGTGAAATCTATATTTATCATAGAACCTCCATTTTTTATGGGTTATAACACACGTATTTTTTGCCGAAAAGGACAATGCCAAAATATGTGCGATTTTGGCCATTTTCGTGCTATTTGTTTTACTCACCTCAATAGTAAATGTGCATTCTAGTGAAGTGTGTAAAAAAAGGTGAAACTCATAATTTTTTCACCAAACATATATTTTTTGTGAGCTATAGCACACGTATTTTGAACGAAAACGACAATGTACAAAAATGTGACGAATTTGGCCATTTTGTTGCTTTTTTGCACCCATATCAAAATTGAATGTGCATTCTAGTTAACGGTGTCAAAAAATGTGAAACCCATTTTTATCACCAGCCCTCCATTTTTTATGGGTTGTAACAGAGATATTTTAACCAAAACGACAATAACCAAAAACTTGCCAATTTTTGAAATTTCCATATTATATTTTACACCCATCATATTTGTGAAAATGCATTATAGTGAATTGTGTTAAAAAAAATTTAAACTCACATTTATCACAAAACCTCGATTTTTGTGGGCTATAGCATATGCATTATTGCCAAAAATGATAATGTCTAAAAATGTGACGATTTTGGCTATTTTTGTGCTATTTTTTACACATACCTCAATTGAACCTCCATTTTTTTGTGAGTTATAACACAAGCATTTTGGCCGAATATGAAAATGTCCAAAAATGTGCTGATTTTTGCCATTTTCGTACTATTTTTTGCACTCACCTAAATTGTAAATATGTATTCTTGTAAACGGTGTCAAAAAAGTGAAATAAATAATTTTCCCCTATATAGCACACGTATTTTGGGCCAAAAAATGTTTTGAGATGGGTGTAAAAAGGATAATGCCAAAAAATGTTTCGATTTTGGCTATTTTTGTGCTATTTTTTTTCACCCACCTCAATTGTGAACGTGCATTCTAGTGAAATATATTTTTTTGTTCGGCTAATCATCCTATTTACGGGAGGCGCCACTCCCTATTTTATTGATAGAATTAAAGGTAAACAAAATGCAATGGCGGATTTACCCACACCATTAGTACATTTATGGCAAAAGAGACAAAGAAAACAGGGAGGACTCCTCACTTACATTTTAATACTTGAAAAGAAATAAGGAGTACTTCATTCTTTACAATATCAAGCTAGATTTACAGTTAATTTTAGTGAAATGTGTAAAAAAAGTGAAATTCATATTTATCACCAAACCTCCATTTTTTGTGGGCTATACCACACGAATTTTGGCTGAAAATAACAATATAAAAAAGTGCTGATTTTGGCTGTTTTCATTCTTTTTTTGCACATATCTAAATTGTCAATCTGCATTCTACCAAACGGTGTCAAAAAAAGTGAAACTCATACTTATCACTAAACCTCCATTTTTAAGTTATAACACATGTATTTTGACTAAAAGCGACAATATTAAAAAACGTGCTAATTTTTGTTGTTTCTATCTTTTTTTCTACACCCATCTCAATTTGAACGTCTATTTTAGTGAATTTTGTCAAAAAAAGTTAATCTCATATTTATCACAAAACCTCCATTTTTTTGGGGTTATAACACACGCATTTTGGCCGCAAATGTCAATGTCCAAAAATATACAAGTTTTGGAATTTTAATGCTATTTTTAGCACTCTCCTAAATTGTGAACAAGCATGCGAGTAAATGGTATAAAAAAATGTGAAATTCATATTTATCACCATCACTCCATTTTTTGTGGGTTATAACACATGTATTTTAACTGAAAATGAGAATATCCAAAAACGTGTTGATTATTGTCGTTTCTTTATTAGTTTTTTTACACCCGTCTAATTTGTGAACGTGTCTTCTAGTGAATTGTGTAAAAAAAAGTTAAGCTTATAATTATCACCAAAACTCTATTTTTGTGGGTTATAACACATGTATTTTTTTCGAAAATGACAATGTCCAAAATGTGTCGATTTTGGCTGTTTTTGTGCTAGTTTTTTGCACCCATCTCTATTGTTAACATGCATTCTAGTGAACATTATAAAAAAAAGTAAAAATCATATTTACCACCATTTTTGTGGGTTATAACACATGTATTTTCACTAAAAACAACAATATCTAACAACGTGTCAATTTTGGCCATTTCTGTCTTTTTTTCGCCCATCTAAATTGTGAACGTGCAGTCTAGTGAATTGTATCAAAATAAGAGAAACTTATATTTATCACCAAACCTTCATTTTTATGGGTTATAACACACATATTATTTTTGAAAAAAATAATGTCTAAAAATATGCTGATTTTGGTCATTTTCGTGCTATTTTTTGCACACACATCAATTTTGAATTGCATTCTAGTAAACTGAGTCAAAAAATATAACTCATATTTATCTATTTTTGCGGGTTATAACACACGTATTTTGGCCAAAAATGACAATGTTCAAAAGCGTGCTGATTCTGGCCATTTTCGTACTATTTTTTGCACTCACCTAAATTTTGAACATGCATTATTTTGAACGTTGTAAAAAAATGTGAAATTCATATTTATCACAAAACCCTCTTTTTTCTGCCTACATAGCACAAGTATTTTGACCAAAAATGACAATATCTAAAAAACGCGCCGATTTTAGCCGTTTCTGCATTGTATTTAAAACCTATCTTAATTGTGAACATGTATTTTAGTGAATTGTGTCAAAAAATGAAATTCATTTTATCACAAAATCTTCATTTTTTATGAGTTATATAGCACATGTATTGTAGCTGAAAATGGCAATGCCCAAAAAGTGATGATTTTGTCCATTTTTGTGCTATTTTTTATTCCACCAAAATTCTTAACGTGCATTCTCGTGAATTGTGTAAAAAAAAGTGAAACTCATATTTATCATCAATTCTTAATTTTTTGTGGGCTATAGCATACGTGTTTTGAACAACAGCGACAATGTCCAAAAACGTGTCGAATTTGGCCATTTTTTGTACCTTTTTTGCACCCACCTCAATTCTAAATGTGCATTATGGTGAACAGTGTCAAAAAAAGTAAAACTCATATTTATCACAAAACCTACATTTCTTGTGGGTAATAACACATATTTTGAGCGAAAACGACAATGTACAAAAACGTGCTGAAATTTGCCATTTTTGCACATTTTTTGCACCCACCTCATTTATGAATGTGCATTCTAGTTAATGGTATAAAAAAAAGTGAAACCCATATTTATCACCAAAAATTCATTTTTTGTGGGTTATAACACATGTATTTTGACCGAAAACAACAATATCCAAAAATTTTCCAATTTTGGCCATTTTTATTGTCTTTTACACGTATCACATTTGTGAACGTGCATTAGACTGAATTGTGTCAAAAAAAGGTAACTCATATTTATTATAAAATCTCTATTTTTTGTGGGTTATAGCATATATATTATTTACGAAAATGACAATGTCCAAAAACGTGCTGATTTTGGCCATTTTGGTGCTATTTTTTGCACACACCTGAATTGTGAACTTCATTCTAGTAAACGAAATCAAAAAAATTTAAAACTCATATTTATCGCCGAGCCTCCATATTTTGTGGGTTATAGAACACATGTTTTAGCCGAAAATGACAATATAAAAAAATGCGTCAATTTTGGCCATTTTTGTGCTATTTGTTGCACTTACCTAAATTGTTAACGTGAATTCTTGTAAACGGTGTCAAAAAAGTGAAATTCATATTTATCACCAAACCTCCATTTGTTTGCCTATATAGTACATGTATTTTTTCTGAAAAGGATGATAAGTCGGGTTTGTACCGACTTATTTGCTTCACTTGTTTGATCTTTTGTATAAACTTTTCATGAAAATGATGACAGATGAACAAGTATGTGGTTGAAATGTTTACATCCGGTGAAATGTGGGAATTGGCTAAGAGTTGTGTTTTTGTGAAGAAAGTAATCATTTTTGAGTTATGTAACACTCTTGGTCATGCACCACATTAAGTCCCGCACACCCACACACACACACACACCTGTGCTGGCGCATATGCGCTAGCACAGGACACACACACACACACCTGTGCTGGCACCTATGCGCCAGCACAGGCCACACACACGCACACTGTGCGGGCGCAAGCACTCACGCACGCACACACAAGGGTGCCTGTGCGCCCGCACCCTCACTCGCACACATGCATATTTCATTTACACTTTCTCACCCGCGCACTTGTACATATTTCTTATTCTTGCATCTACGCACCTAGTACCACGCTCATGCTCCCACCACACTCGCACAGGCATATTTAAACCAAGCATGCACAAACTGTTTGAGTGCACCAACTGTTTGATTAATTACGCACTAAAACATTTATTAGTTGACATCACTGCTTTGGTTGAGCGTCATTTGGCAGAATACGTGGCACTCACCTCGCCTAAGGAGGAAACTTTCAGGAAGCTTAAGCAGACACGTGGCATTCTCCCCGTGAAGAAAGGAAATTTCTAGGAAGCATCATGGCACCTCCACGGGGAGAAAAGTATAAAAGACAGAGGAATATCAGAAAAGAGGTAGACTTTTCGGAAGAGCGAGCAGGGAGGCGGCCGCACACAACACAACATAGCATTCTTAGATTAGGGTTCATAGTTTAGATTAGGTTCTTTTCTCTCTTTTCCCTTTCATACATTTTACTGTCTTGAGGATCAATTGAATGGATCTTTAGCTTATTTGAGACATTCGGATTGCTCATTATGTGTTTGATATTGTTTCATATATCTATTTGATGTTTTATTTCAATGCTTACTCACTCACGCTTAGGCCCTTCATGTGATTTGCGGTGCCCACTGAAGTCAATCTAGTGCTATTAATGGAAATTGAAATAACATCACTAGAATAGGGAACAACTTGGATGAGTCCTATGATCTGTGTATGGTTGCGACTTCAATTGTGCGGTGCCCACTGACAATTGAAGTCAATATAATGGAAAAGACTTAGGATTATTTGAACATTAGAACTTGAACTTTGGATGACTGTCTTGTCTGCGGGAGTTAGGGTTCTAGTGTCAGATAGGGATCGAAAATTAAGAAGTCGAGCCTAGGTCTTGCCCTACCAAGGGAAGACGGAGGAGTATGGTGAATTAGGGTTGTGAGACCTACCAAGGAGATCGACCCTAAGCTCACTAGAAGGTCGATCCCCTCATTCATGCTGTTACACAAGTCGATGATAATAGGCTGAGGTCCATACCAATTGGTTCATCCTCAAGGCAGTGCTTGCATACTAACCTTGCATTCATTCTCATTTTTGCATTCATATTGTTTTGCATTCGTCCCATTTGCTTTGGTTTCTTGAACAAGTGATCTCTTAACATCCAAACCTTCCCTGTGGATACGATCCCACTTGCCACTTCTACATTAGTTGAGTAAGTTTGGGTATTTGATGAGGTCGAGCGACCGCATCCGCTCAAAATGGCGCCGTTGCCGGGAAAGGCACGGTTGTTGGAGATTATCTGTTCTCTTGACTTGTTGAGTCTTTGTGTTTTTGTCATTCTGTTTTTGTGTGATTTTCTCCTTTTTGTGTGTTATTCTTTTGTGTTGGTTCTTTTCTTTCATTCTCGGTTCAAATTTGTTGTGTTCAGCTGTGGTAAATGCAGGGAAATTTTAGATTTCATTGAGATTGAATTGTGCACACCACAATAGACCAAATATGTCTAGGTGGTTTGGGGACTCTGTTGAGACTCATTATGATTATCCACCAGATTGGATGGATGACACCCGACCAACACCTGGAGTATTTGGCAACTTCTCTCCACCCAGATATTATGAATCATGGCAGGACCAACAACAAAGCAACGAGTCCTATTTTGGAGAAGATGAAAAAGTGAGAAACATGTTGTTCCAGATTTTGGACAGACTGGATAGAGAGGGAACAAGGATGGCTAAATTGGTAGAGAAAGCTCAAGAGCCACAACAGGGATGTGAAGGCCAATCAGAAGGTATATATCTCATTTCTAAAACACCAACTCTCGGGGAAATTTTTTTTAATATGAATGCCAACATTGATTGCGGTTTAAACTGTCCAAATGAGTTGGAGTTTACAAATATTAGAGATTTCATACGTGAGTGATCTATGGATGAATCTATTGTGCATGAACATTCGAGTCCTTCTGATGCGAATGATGTCTCCAGTTATGAGCTTACATATGATGAATTTAGGGCCTTTTTGGTTTCTTACTATCAAATTGGGGGTTTGTCTAATGGAAGGTCTTATGTTGAATCCATGGAGTCCCATGAGAACATTGATGATGTTAGACTTTCTTTAGACACATTTTCTTCACTTGAACGCCCTATAGCATGTACAGAGACAGGTACAGAGACAACTCTCATTAAACCATGTGTGAGCATGAATGAAATTAATTTTGCACTGGTTAATAAAAATGACAACATGATCATTGAGCACTTTGTTGAGCCACCAAATCTTGAAATTATACATGAATCTGTAGTTGTGAATGGTGATCAACAAATAGAGGACATTGAGATGCCTTTGTTAAGTGTGCATAGTGAATTGAATTTCGTTAACAAAGGAATGACTCCAATTGATCCATATGTTGGCTTGTGTGATGAAGATTTAATGCTGTGTAAAGGAATTGCTAGCATAGTGGAGAATTGCTTTGTTGAATCATCCATTTTTGAAATTACTGATGAATCTTTTGAGACTATGGATGCATAATCTGTGGTTGAGCCTTGCAGGGTTTCAGAGCCAAGCTTGGTGGGAGAAGTGAAAGAGGTGTTTCCTATGGGAGAACATACATGGTTTAAAATAGAGTTTATTGAGATTGTTCCCCATGTGCATGAGCTCCAACACCTCTTTCTGAAAAACATTTGTCCAGTTCCATACTGGAGAAAAAAGAGTGCTCATGAAAGAGCATTCTTCTGGTACAAAGATGGATACTCTGAATCTTGAAGAAGAAGGTTCATGAATAAAGTCTAGCTGGAGACTGAAGAAACCCAGAACTACTTAATCCACTTTCTTGGATAAATTGTTGGTTGAATTCTTAACTTGCTTTTGCTTTTGTTTTGTTTATGTAGCTAGTTGTCTCTTGCGTGCAGGAGCCTCAAGCAATGGCTCTCAAATGCTAAGTGTGGAGGAGTGTCCTCGAAGTGCTGGCATATTATACACCACCATGACCCAAGGTCATGGTATGGCACTCACTTGCACACCACACACATTTTCTAATTTCTCTTGCACATCACAAGTCACAATCTCACACACACGCACATTAAGTTATGTAGCACCACCACTCTAACACAAGGTTTCTAACAAGTCACCATTTACTCATAGTTGTACAATATAAGGTATGAGCTCATTCCCTTGTGCTTTCTTGAATTCTATTAGTTGGGAAAAATACCTTCTTGAACGTTCATGATATTATTTGAGGTGAATGTTGTCTAGTTGGTTGGGTTTCCATGCATATCATAGAAACTGAGAAGTGGTATCCATGTATGAAATTTTAACATGGCATGAACACAATGCACTATTGGGACGCCTTTATTGTATTATGTTCTACTTTAGGATGAAAAACATTGTGAGTGTGCTACATGAATATATGAGTTATCTATATAGTGAATTGTGTTCTTTTGGTGCAAGGATTCATAAGTCCAAGTGTGGAGGTCTACAAGTGCAAAGGTTCCACCAAAGAAGAGCCAAAAGCTGTTGAGCATGGAGCTTAAAGGACCAAAGTCATGAATGAAAGGTTGAGGATAAAAGGCACTCAAACCAGCAATGCCATAGTCTACAAACATAGGGGAGCTCCTGAACCCTATTCTTTTATCTTACATTAAGTGTGGGGGAGGGAATATTTGCTATGGTTTGTGCCTTTGAGGATTCACATGCTTAGTCTCCTTCATGAAATTTTTTTTTGATGTTTTTACATGATGCATACTGTGTTTGAGAGGCCTAGTGCCTTTGATCTGAATTTCATTATGTGTGCTGCTTTGTGTGTTAAGAGAACTGGTCGTGGTGGAGTTTAGAGTATTATTCATGTAGGTAGCATGTTTTATGTGTTTTGTGTCTAGTATGGAATAAAATATAGTGACTAGCACTAGTCTTGTTATGTGCTTTATGTTTTAGTTGCATGCAATAAATGTGGAAGTGTGTTGTTTTGTCTTTGTGTTGAGCAAAAGCCGAGCTAGTCCATTTTCAACAACAGCAATTACAATGCCATCGTCCAATCTATCCGCAATTTTCATCCATTTTGCATGCGAAATGTTGTGTTAGCTGGTTTCAGAACTCATTCGATAAATACTGGTTGTTGGTCAAGGCATAGTGTCAAGGTAAGATAGAGATGCCAACAAATCTTTTGACATAGGAGAGAATTTATGTGTTATTTGATCTTGTTTGTGCACTCTACTCGTAAACATTTGTTCTTGCATTTAAGTATATAGTCTATTGAAGACACACATGGACACAAGGTGTTGGAGAAAAGATGTGGGAAAAAGAAAAAGCCTGTGGCAAATAAAGGGAAAAAAGAGCCATAAAACCCTGGCAGCCAAGCACCAAAGTGCGGCAAGTTTGAAATAATAAAATGCACCAATGTGCACTAAAGAAAAGAGGGAAAACCTCAAAGAGTTATGTGAATAAATACCATTGATCTCTATGTGCTGAGTGTTAGTGTGTGTGGACAACAGACTGTAGTGCAGGAATTTCTAATAAAGTGTTTGCTTGAGTACTTTGCATAAATAGAGAAGATGACCATGAAATCTCTCAGCACACACATCACGTTGGCAACTTGGTCTTTATTCATTGTCCCTTGATTGAAAATTAGTATGAACTTGGGTGGAAGTCTGGAACTGGAAAAATGAAAAAGGTTGGTGCATGCGAAAACTTTTAAGATTGGACAGGATAGTGATATTACCTGTGTTGTGTGTTGAAAATGGTAGAAAGGTCTATAATGCTTTACTTTGCTCGGGACTAGCAAAGATTTAAGTGTGGGGGGATGATAAGTCGGGTTTGTACCAACTTATTTGCTTCACTTGTTTGATCTTTTGTATAAACTTTTCATGAAAATGATGACAGATGAACAAGTATGTGGTTGAAATGTTTACATCCGGTGAAATGTGGGAATTGGCTAAGAGTTGTGTTTTTGTGAAGAAAGTAATGATTTTTGAGTTATGTAACACTCTTGGTCATGCACCATATTAAGTCCCGCACACCCACACACACACACACCTGTGCTGGCACCTATGCGCCAGCACAGGCCACACACACGCACATTGGCGCCCGCACAGCACACTCATGCACGCACACACGCGGGTGCCTATGCGCCAGCAACCTCACTCGCACACATGCACATTTCATTTACACTTTCTCACCCGCGCACTTGTACATATTTCTTATCCTTGCATCTACGCACCTAGTACCACGCTCATGCTCCCACCACACTCGCACAGGCATATTTAAACCAAGCATGCACAAACTGTTTGAGTGCACCAACTGTTTGATTAATTGCGCACTAAAACATTTATCAGTTGACCTCACTGCTTTGGTTGACCGTCATTTGGCAGAATACGTGGCACTCACCTCGCCTAAGGAGGAAACTTCCAGGAAGCTTAAGCAGACACGTGGCATTCTCCCCGTGAAAAAAGGAAATTTTTAGGAAGCATCATGGCACCTCAAAGGGGAGAAAAGTATAAAAGGCAGAGGAATATCAGAAAAGAGGAAGACTTTTCGGAAGAACGAGCTGGGAGGCGGCCGCACACAACACAAAATAGCATTCTTAGATTAGGGTTCATAGTTTAGATTAGGTTCTTTTCTCTCTTTTCCCTTTCATACATTTTACTGTCTTGAGGATCAATTGAATGGATCTTTAACTTATTTGAGACATTCGGATTGCTCATTACGTGTTTGATATTGTTTCATATATCTATTTGATGTTTTATTTCAATGCTTACTCACTCACGCTTAGGCCCTTCATGTGATTTGCGGTGCCCACTGAAGTCAATCTAGTGCTATTAATGGAAATTGAAATAACATCACTAGAATAGGGAACAACTTGGATGAGTCCTATGATCTGTGTATGGTTGCGACTTCAATTGTGCGGTGCCCACTGACAATTGAAGTTAATATAATGGAAAAGACTTAGGATTATTTGAACATTAGAACTTGAACTTTGGATAACTGTCTTGTCTGGGGGAGTTAGGGTTCTAGTGTCAGATAGGGATCGAAAATTAGGAAGCCGAGCCTAAGTCTTGCCCTACCAAGGGAAGACGGAGGAGTATGGTGAATTAGGGTAGTGAGACCTACCAAGGAAATCGACCCTAAGCTCACTAGATGGTCGATCCCCTCATTCATGCTGTTACACAAGTCGATAATAATAGGCTGAGGTCCATATCAATTGGTTCATCCTCAAGGCAGTGCTTGCATACTAACCTTGCATTCATTCTCATTTTTGCATTCATATTGTTTTGCATTTGTCCCATTTGCTTTGGTTTCTTGAACAAGTGATCTCTTGACATCCAAACCTTCCCTGTGGATACGATCCCACTTGCCACTTCTACATTAGTTGAGTAAGTTTGGGTATTTGACGAGGTTGAGCGACCGACCTCCGCTCAAAGGATAATTCCCAAAAATATGCCTATTTTGGCCATTTTCGTGCGATTTTTTTCGTCCAACTTAATTTTGAACGTGTATTCTAGTAAAGTGTGTAAAAAAAGTGAGACTAGTATTTACCACCAAACCTCCATTTTTTGTGGGCTATAGCACACTGATTTTAGCCATTTTTGTGCTATTTTTTGTACCCATCCCAATTGTGAACATGCATTTTAGTGAACTGTGCAAAAAAAGTGAAACTCAAACTTATCATCAAACCTCTATTTTTTGTGATTTATAACACATGTATTTTGACCGTAAACTACAATATCTAAAAACATGCTGATTTTGGCTGGTTCTGTCTTGTTTTCTACACCCATCTCAATTGTGAATGTCTATTCTAATGAATTTTGTAAAAAAAAGTGAAACATATATTTATCACCAAACCTCCATTTTTTGTGGGCTATATCACAAGTATTTTAGCCAAAAATGACAATATCCAAAAATGTGCCGATTAAGGCAATTTCCATGCTATTTTTTGCAGCCACCTAAATTGTGAATATACATTCTTGTAAACGGTGTCAAAAAAAAGTGAAACTCATATTTATCACCAAACCTCCATTTTGTGGGTTACAACACATGTATTTTAGTTGAAAATGACAATTTAAAAAAATATGTCAATTTTGGCCGTTTCTAGATCAATTTTTTTAGACCCGTCTTAATTGTGAATGTGCCTTCCAGTGAATTGTGTCAAAAAAAAGTGAAACTCATATTTATCACAAAAACTCCATTTTTATGGGCTATAGCTCACGTATTTTGGTCGAAAATGACAATGTCCCAAAAGTGTCGACTTCGACCGTTTTCGTGCTATTTTTTACAGTTACCTTAATTTTTAACATGCATTCTAGTGAATAGTGTCAAAAAAGTAAAACTTATATTTATCACCGAACCTCAATTTTTTGAAGGGTTATAACACATGTATTTTAACCGAAAACGACAATATTAAAAAATGTGTCCATTTTGTCCATTCTGTAATGTTTTTTACACCCATCTTAATTGTGAACATGCATTCTAGTGAATTGTGTCAAAAATAAGTGAAAATCATATTTATTACCAAATCTCAATTTTTTGTGGGTTATAGCACATGTATTATTTATGAAAACGACAATGTTCAAAAACATGTTAATTTTGGCAATTTTTGTGCTATTTTTTGCACACACGTCAATTATGATCTGCATTCTAGTATACGGAGTCAAAAAAATTATAACTCAAATTTATAACCAAACATCTATTTTTTGTGGGTTATAACACACGTATTTTAGCCGAAAATGACAATGTTAAAAAAAATGTGCCAATTTTTGCCATTTTCATTTTGTTTTTTGCACTTTCCTAAAAGTGAAACTCATATTTGTCACCAAATATCCAATTTTATGGGTTATAACACATTTATTTTGATAAAAAAAATGATAATATCCAAAAACGTGTCGATTTTAGCTGATTCCGTATTTTGATCGAAAAAAATAATATATAAAAACATGTCGATTTTGAACATTTTTGCATTTATTTTACACTCATCCCAATTGTTAATGTGCATTCTAGTAAATTGTGTCAAAAAATTGAAACTAATATTTATCACCAAACCTCTATTTTTTGTGGGCAAAAGCACACGTATTTTTGTAAAAATAACAATCTCCAAAAACATGTAGATTTTAGCTATTTTTTTGCTATTTTTTGCACCCACTTCAATTGAGAAAGTGCATTCTAGTGAATGATGCCAAAAAAAGTTAAACTCATATTTATACCAAACCTCCATTTTTGTGGGCTATAGCATACGTATTTTGGCCAAAAATGACAATGCCTAAAAAACGTGCCGATTTTGGCAATTTTCATGCTGCATTTTGCACGTACTCCAATTATGAACGTGCATTCTAGTAAGTGGTGCCAATAAAAGTGAAATTCATATTTGTCCCCAAACCTCCATTTTTTGTAGGTTACAACACACGTATTTTGGCCGAAAAAGACAATATTCAGAAATGTGCTGATTTGTTTTATTTCTGTGTTGTTTTCTACACCCATCTCACTTATTGTGAACGTCTATTCTAGTAAATTATGTCAAAAAATGAAACTCATATTTATCACCACACCTCCATTTTTTTTTGCTATAGCACACGAATTTTGGCCGAAAATGATAATGTCCAAAAATGTGTTGATTTTGGTCATTTTCACGCTTTCTTTGCATCCACCTTAATTGCGAACGTTCATTCTAGTGAAATGTGTCAAAAGAAGTGAAACTCATATTTATCACAAAACCTCCATTTTTTTTGGGTTATAACACATATTTTAGCCGAAAACGACAATATCCAAAAACATGTTGATTTCGGCCGTTTCTATATTATTTTTACACCCATTTCAATTTTGAACATGCATTATAATGAATGGTGTCAAAAAAACGTGAAACTCATAGTTATCACCAAACCTCAATTTTTTGTGGGTTATAACACATGTATTTTGACCAAAAATGATAATATCCAAAAACATATCGATTTTAGCCGTTTCTATATTGTTTTTTACAACCATCTTACTAGTGAACATGCATTCTAGTGAATTGTGTCAAAAAAAAGTGAAACTCTTATTTATCACCAAACCTCCATTTGTTGTGGGTTATAATAACACATGTATTTTGACAAAAAAAGACAACATCTAAGAACGTTTCGATTTTGGCCGTTTCTATTTTGTTATTTTACATCCATCTTAATTGTGAACGGGCATTCTAGTGAATTATGTCAAAAAAAGTGAAACTCTTATTTATCACCAAACCTCTAATTTTTTGTGGGCTATAGCATACGTATTTTGGCCAAAAATGATAATGGCAAAAAACGCGCCGATTTTGGCTATTTTCATGCTACTTTTTGCACAAACTTCAATTGTGAATGTGCATTCTAGTGACCGATGTCAAAAAAAGTGAAACTCATATTTATTACCAAATCTCTATTTTTTGTGAGTTATAACACATGTACTTTGACCGAAAATGACAATATTAAAAAACGTGCCTATTTTGGCCGTTTCGCATTTTTTTAAACCCATTTTAATTGTGAATATGCATCCTAGTGAATTGTGTCAAAAAAAGTGAAACTCATATTTATGATCAAACTTCCATTTTTTTGTGGGCTATAACACACGTATTTTGGCCAAAAATGACAATGTCCTAAAATGTGTCCATTTTGGCCATTTTCATGCTTTCTTTGCACCCACCTTAATTATGAGTGTGCATTCTAGTGAAATGTGTCAAAAAAGTGAAACACATATTTATTATCAAGCCTCTATTTTTTGGGTTATAACACATATTTTAGCCGAAAACGACAATATCCAAAAACATGTCAATTTTTGCTGATTCTATTTTGTTTTTACACCCATTTAAATTTTGAACGTGTATTCTAGTAAATTGTGTAAAAAAAAAGTAAAACTCATATTTATCACCAAGCCTCAATTTTTTCTGGGTTATAACACATGTTTTTTGACCGAAAACGACAATATCTAAAAACGCGCTGATTTTAGTCATTTTTGTGTTTTTTTTAAACCCATCTTACTAGTGAACGTGCATTCTAGTGACTTGAGTCGAAAAAAAGTGAAACTCCTATTTATCTTCAAACCTCCATTTTTTGTTGGTTATAACACATGTATTTTTACCGAAAACGACAATATCCAAGAACGTTCCAATTTTGAGTGTTTTTATTACGTTTTTTTACATCAATTTTAATTGTGAACGGGCATTCTAGTGAATTGTGGTAAAAAAAAGTGAAACTCGTATTTATAACCAAACCTTCATTTTTTGTAGGTTATAGCACACGAATTTTGGACAAAAATGACAATGTCAAAAAATGTGCTTATTTTGGCCTTTTTCATGCAATTTTTTACAACCACCTTAATTGTGAATGTGCATTCTAGTGAACAGTGTCAAAAAAAGTGAAACTCATATTTATTACCAAACCTCCATTTTTTGGTTATAACACACGTATTTTGGCTAAAAACGACAACATCTAGAAACGTGCCAATTTTTTCTGTTTCGGTGTTATTTTTTCCACCATCTCACTTGTGAACGTCTGTTCTAGTGAATTGTGTCAAAAAAAGTGAAACTCAAATTTCACCAAACCTCCATTTTTGTGGGCTATAATACACGTATTTTGGCCGAAAATGACGATGCCCAAAAATATGTCAATTTTGGCCATTTTCATGCTTTTTTTGCACTCACCTTAATTGTGAACGTGCATTCTAGTGTATTGTGTAAAAACAAGTGAAACCTATATTTATAACCAAACCTTCATTTTTTGGGTTATAACACATATTTTAGCCAAAAATGACAATATCCAAAAACACGTCAATTTTGGCTGTTTCTATATTGTTTTTACACCCATTTCAATTTTGAACGTCCATTCTAGTGAACGGAGTAAAAAAAATTGAAACTCATATTTATTACCAAACCTCAATTTTTGTAGGTTATAACACATGTATTTTGACCGAAAATGAAAATATCCAAAAAAGTGCCGATTTTAGCCATTTCGGTATTTGTTTTTGCACTCATCTTGATAGTGAACGTGTATTCTAGTAAATTGTGTAAAAAATGTGAAACTCTTATATATTACCAAACCACCATTTTTTGTGGGTTATAGCATTTTGACCAAAAACGACAATATTCAAGAATGTTCCAATTTTGATTATTTCTGTTTTGTTTTTTAACATCCACCATAATTGTGAATGGGCATTCTAGTGAATTGTGTCAAAAAAATTGAAACTCATATTTATCACCAAACCTCCATTTTTTGTGGGCTATAGTACACGTATTTTGGTTGAAAATGAAAATGTCCAAAAACATGCCGATTTTAACTATTCCTGTACTACTTGTTGCACACACCTCAATTGTAAATGTGCATTCTAGTTAACATTGTCAAAAAAAGGGAAACTCATATTTATAAGCAAACCTCTATTTTTTGTGGGTTATAACACATGTATTTTGATCGAAAAGAACAATATCCAAATTGGCTATTTCTATATTGTATTTTACACCCATCGTACTAGTGAACATGCATTCTAGAGAATTGTGTAAAAAAAGGTAAACTCCTATTTATCACCAAACCTCCATTTTTTGTGGACTATAACACATGTATTTAATCGAAAACGAAGATATCCAAAAAAAAATGGAGATTTTGGCCATTTCTACATTGTTTTTTACACCCAGCTAAATTGTGAACGTGTATTCTAGTGAATTGTGTCAACAAAAGTGAAACTCATATTTATCACAAAACCTCTATTTTTTGTGGGCTATATAGCACACATATTTTAGCCAAAAATGACAATGTCTAAAAACGTGCCGATTTTTGCAATTTTAGTTCTATTTTTTTTCACCCAACTTAATTGTGAATATATATTCTTGTTAATTGTGTCAAAAAGAGTGAAACTCATATTTATCACCAAACCTCCATTTTTGTAGGCTACATAGCACACGTATTTTGGCCTAAAATGACAATGTCTAAAAACGTGCCAAGTTTTGCTATTTTTGTTCTATTTGTTTCACCCAACTCATATTTATCACCAAACCTCAATTTTTTGTGGGTTATAGCATACGTATTTTGGTAAAAAATGACTATGTCAAAAAACCGTGTCTATTTTGGCCATTTTCGTACTATTTTTTGCACCCACCTCAATTGTGAACATACATCCTAGTGAACGGTATCAAAAAATGTGAAACTCATATTTATATCCAAACCTCCATATTTTGTGGGTTATAACACACGTATTTTGGCCGAAAACGACAACATCCATAAATGTGCCAATTTTTGCCATTTTTATGTTATTTTTAAACCTATCTCAATTGTGAACGTGCATTCTAGTGAACTGTGTTAATAAAAGTGAAACTCATATTTATCACCAAACCTCTATTTTGTGGGTTATATAGCACACATATTTTGGCCGAAAATAACAATAAAAAAATCCGTGCTAATTTTGACCATTTTGGGCTATTTTTTGCACCCACCTTAATTGTGAACGTGCATTCCATTAAACGGTTTCAAAAAAAAGTAAAATCCATATTTATCAGTAAACCTCCATTTTTTGTGTGTTAAAATATATGTATTTTAACCGAAAATGGTAATAGCAAAAACATGCCGTATTTCGCCGTTTTTGTATTATTTTTTACACTCATCTCAAATTGTGAACGTGCATTCTAATGAATTGTGTTAAAAAAAGCTAAACTCATATTTGTCACCAAACCTCTATTTTTTGTGGGCTATAGTGCAAGTATTTTGGCCGAAAATGACACTGTCTAAAAACGTACTGATTTTGGCCATTTTCATACTATTTTTTTCACCTACCTCAGTTGTGAACGTGCATTCTTGTGAATTTTGTCAAAAAAAAGTGAAACTCATATTTATCACTACACCTCCATTTTTTGTGGACTATAGTACACGTATTTTGGATGAAAATGACTATGTCCAAAAATGTGCCGATTTTGGCTATTTTTTCGTGCTATTTTTTGCATTTACCTCAATTGTGAATGTGCATTCTAGTGAATGGTTTCCAAAAAAGTTAAACTCATATTTATCACCAAACCTTCATTTTTTGTGGATTATTACACACGTATTTTGGTAAAAAACGATGATATAAAAAATTGTGTTGATAAAGTGAAAGATGTTCACTTTATATATGCTAATTTCACTTATACTTTGCACCGTCTTTGTTTCTATTTAATGTGGTTTTAGTGTTTTTTGTAGGTTATTGAGCATGGAGACCAAAATGAGAAGAAAATATTCAGAAAGATCAAGAAAGATGTGATTTAGGCCAAAAAGGTGCCATTCATCACATTGAAGCTGGTTCCGTGTTTCACAAGATGTTCAAGGTGTTAATTTCAATTGTTGAAGATCAATCCTATATATTAAGACCTTGGATAGAATGGCAAAGAATCCCAAGTTGATCCCATGGAGGCTCCTCGGGACTCCAATAAGGGTTAACATCGCGAAACACGTCTAAAGGCAATGAAGAACAAATGCTAAGAAAATCTGCCAGGCTTTGGTATTTGGATCATATCTCTCTCACATGACGTCCACATTGGGTGACTCAAACGACATTAGCTAACCAAGAGATAGAGCTACAACTTTAATGTTTTGGTTTTTTCTCAATTCATCCGGGATTATAGAGAAACATGGCCAAACTCTTGACGTTGCGACATGGAAATGCTCCACTTTGCTACGCAGCTCACTGTCTCGAATTTTTTCCAAATATTTCATGGACGTCGCAATGTGGAGGGCTGCACATCGCGACGTCGAGAGTGAAAACAGCGTCGAAAATTTCCTTTTTTGGGTTTTAAGGTTTTTAAGATGTCTTTTTGTTATGGGTTGTTTTCTAACTTGTTCCTTACATGTTAGGGCCCAAAAATGTGTCATCTTATCAATGTTTCATAAGGTTTCACGTTGTTCCCTATATAAGGCCATCTATTATGTAATTTTCAAATGGGGAAGATCATAGGAGATAATAGGGGAGTTCATAGTTAAGAATAGAGGAGTTCATAGTTTAGAATAGATTAGGTTTTCTTTGTTTCTTAGGGTTTCGTATATCTTTAGGGGGTGACAATTTTGAGAGCATTAAGCAAGGGTTTCTCTTTGTAATAGCTAGGGTTTTCATCTTTGACTATTGTACGGGGAATTGCGACTGTACAAAATTGAAACAACATTTGTTATTGAATTTATTCGTTTTCAGATAAAGATATTTTCTGAGGATTTCCAATTCGAGGTTTTATCTTTCTTTTCAAGATTATACTTTCAATAATGAGCTTTATTGTTAAATCTATGATGTACGATTTAGCCATGCTCGGCTAAATCTATTGTGCTCCCGAGGTTATGAATAAGGGTTTTTGTGCTTAATTTACAGGTGTATGTTCTATTTAATGGTCTTGGTTAAATGAGTTTTGTTGTGTTCTTCATAATTATGCATGATGTTTCGCGAGTGTTGTGTATGATGAATATACTCGTATAGTGCAGTAAATTACTTAGAGATAACTTGCTTTAATCTTGCCTCTTACCACATAGAAGGATTAGAGTGGGTTGTTTGGAATCTCTTGTGTGTTGGTTATGAATTTGTTAGGCTAATTTTACCTTAGCTCTTGCCTCTTACCGCATAGGAGGAGTTTGGGGGATTAAGTTAACATTGGCGTGACTTGGTTCGCCGTTGCCTCTTACCACATAAGAGCGGTTGGATTTGAGGGTTTGTTTGTTAGTAGTTACATTAGATTCTAGATTAATTAAGGAAGTAAACTTTGCCTCTTATTATAATAATTATAACCAAATTAAAGACCTTTTCATAAATAAGTAAAGTTAGAGGGGTTATTTTGCAAAATTATTAAAATTGGTCTTAAGACCCAACGTTTACAGCCTTGGGTTGCCATTCTTTTCTTCATATTTTCCCCTCTTTTCTCTCTTAATTAGGGCAAGAAGAAAGGGTTGATTAAAGGAGAAAAAGGAAGCAATTTCCATTCAAATTTCACTCAAATTAAGGTAAGGAAACTCTCTAGTTTACTTATCCATATTAATATCTTTATTTAGTGTTCTAGATTAGTAAAAGTTTTAAACTTTGGTTGTGATAAGATATGGGTTTTAATCCTATAAGTTCAAGAACATTTATCTAAGGATTTTAGCATTTATTTGATTAGGTATAGAACATGGATTGATGGGTTTAAGTCAATTTGTGATGATATTTTGTTGAAGAAAGTTTATGAGAGTAATATATAAGTGGGTTTAGGGAAAAATAGGTTGTTCAATATATTAGACATGTAAGAAATTATCAAATGGATTTCAAGTGTAGGAAATTATATAAATGGGTTTTAGACTTGTAAGAAAATGAAATGTTCTTAAATTTAGAATGGTTTGTCTAAATTATTTTTGTAGTAATTAGAGAGCATTAATAAGACTAAGAATGGTGTCTAGAAATTATTAGGCTCTATTTAATTATTCTTTTGTCATATGTGTATGTTTTATAGGAAAGTGAATTAAATACGTGGTGAAAATCTTAGATCAAGTAAGTGGTTATGATATTCCTTTATGTTTTATACGCATTTGATGAAACATATTATTGAGAGTTTGGTTATGTTATATTATATTAAAGTGGTTTGAGCATGAATAAGATTCTGATTTTGATGACTATGAAATGTATGCAGTGGCTTTTGTGAAAGTAAAGTATTTTATGGAATGATTTAAATGAATTTTAATTGTTATGAGCTCTTGAATGCTTCAGTGAACTATTGGTAGGAACATGTTCCAACCTAAATGTAATGGCCTACTTAGCGGGATAAATAGCTAGGAACCTAATGTAATGGCCTACCTGACGGGATAAATAGTCAGGACTGGATCCAGTAAAGTTACCAAGAGTGACTTGAGTTATTCAGGAGCTAAATGATAACAAGTACCCAATGTATTTGTGAATATTGATAAATGATGGTGCCACTTGCTATTTATGTATGTGTGTGTGTTTTGATGTGAAATATTTTCTAATGTTGATTTCATGTGTTGAATAATGTTTTGAGAAAATATATTATGTATATAACGTGCTCAATCCAATAAAGGAATATCTCAATTACTTACTGGGCATAGTTTTGCTCATACCACGAATATTATTATCTTTGCAGATCCTAAGGTTTCACGTGCAGATTATGTGGATGACTGGAAGTAGAGAAAGTTATTTTGTGGATATTGTAGTTACGTAGAGATAATAGGAAATTGTGTTAGCCTGGTTAATATTGGAGCATTCTTGTTCCTTCTTTTAGATGTAGTAAAAGATTTTTTATTGTGATGATATTTATAGTTGTGTGGATAAAGTAAATGAATTGTAATAGATGTTTTGTGTTGAACGATGTTGGTGCATATAGTTCAAGATAGTTTGAGAGGAAATGTATGTTTGTGATTGTAAGTGAAATCTTTAGTTATAAGTTGTATATACTATCCTTGTTGGAGAAATATGTGTCATATTACAAAGATGTAGGTTTGAATGTGATGTTTTGGAAAAGGTGGATTTGAGATTGATAATAATGTATATTATGTAATGTGTAATGTATATATATAGATATTGTTGGGATAGTAATCTTTGATAACAGGAGGTTTCGCACTTTTGGAGTTAGTTTCTAAGAGTGTGGCCGTGCCATGTCCGATTTCGGGGCGTGACATTTAGTGGTATCAGAGAATGGGCCAGACCTCACCCACGGAGTGTTGGAACTAAGTGCTACGTCGACCTAAGGGCGGGAGCCGCCTCTAGAATCCTTCATCACCGAGGTGGGTCTGGTAGGGATCCTACTTGGGCCTAGCGAAAACGCTAAGGCTTTAAGGCGGGGAGAATGTAATACTCCTATCCCACATCGGATAGGAGTGTGATTGATGCTATGTATATGTATGTGAGCCTAGCTTCCAGTTCAACTTCAGGATATCCATTTTGGCATAGCGAGGACGAGCCAAGCGAAGTTGGGTTTGGGTGCGTCAGGCTGCAGTCGTGTCATGGCCACGCGGGCACGTGTGGGCCTACGGGTTCACTGTGCTCGCGGGTTCTGGGCGTGACACTTATCACATAGGAGGGTTTAGCAAATTAGTTAATATCTAAGTAGGTAAATGCCTAAATCATTCCTAGCCTCTTATCACACAGGTTGCGTGAATTATGTCATTTATCCTTGTTTTGCATGATTACAGATAGGATATGCTTGTGCTATTTAATAACCCTAAAATAGAATCTTGGGAGTACAATTGCTTAATTGATATTTTAAATCAAAGTCATCATATTATTTATTGTATTTTGTCTTTTAAATTAGTGTCTTTAGTTTGATAATTATAAAAATTCAAAAACATTTTCTTAAAGTTTCAACATTGTCCTTTCTCTGTGGGAACGAACTTCCTATACTTACACTATTAAGGGGTTGTTTAGCATTATTTTTTATTAGGGCTAGATAGCAACCACGGACATATTTTGTAAGTAAATTCATGTGCCGATTTTGGCCATTTTTATATTATCTTTTTCACCCATCTCAATTATGAATGTGAATTCTAGTGAATTGTGTCAAAAAAATATATGAAACTCATATTTATCACAAAACCTCTATTTTTTGTGGGCTATACTACACGTATTTTGGCCAAAAATGACAATGTAAAAAACGTGCTGATTTGGCTATTTTCGTACTATTTTTTTCACCTACCTCAATTATGAACATGAATTCTAGTGACTTGTGTAAAAAAAAAGTGAAACTCATGTTTATCAATAAACCTCCATATTTTGTGAGCTATAGAATACGTATTTTGGACGAAAATGACAATGTCTAAAAACATGCTTATTTTGGCCTTCTCATGTTATTTTTTGCAACTACCTCAATTGTGAACATTCATTCTAGTGAACGGTGTCAAAAAAAGTGAAACCTATCTTTATCACCAAACCTACATTTTTTGTGAGTTATAACATACGTATTTTTGCAAAAAACGACAATATCCAAAAATGTGCCGATTTCTATCGTTTTTGCATTATTTTTACACCCTTATCAATTGTGAACATATATTCTAATGAATTGTGTCAAAAAAAAGTGAAACTCATATTTGTCACCAAACCTCCAGTTTTTTGTGGGTCGTAGCACACATATTTTGGCCGAAAATGACAATATCCAAAAACGTGTCGATTTTGGCCATTTTACTTTTTTTTTTGCACCTACATCAATAGTGAATATACATTCTAGTAAAAATCGGAGTCACCAGCAATGAAGATTAAAGATTGGGAAGTATTGAATCAAAGTCCAATCTGTCCATCTAAAGCTTTGAATTAATACTTCATTTGTTTGCAATTTCTGGTCAATCTTTGAAAAGTTTTAATTTTTCCAAAGCCAGCGCTTATAACTACTTACCTAGTTTCTTTTACTAGGATAAAGATTAAAGATCATGCCACAAGTACAAACGTAAATACATAATTTACCAAGGAGTGGGAAATATGATGTAAAACTGAGATCCGTCTTAGTTTTTACTAAAGTGATTCCACCTTTAGTTATTGTTATCTTGATTGATTCCAACTATAAGTAAAATCATTATATTTTGTGATTGATTTTCACGTAGTCAGCTATTGTGCAAGAATCAGTACAGCGAGTTTGATCTTTGATGCAACTTTAACATTCTCAATATAAATTCAACGGACCCTCCATTGACTACAGACTACCGACAGCCCTTTATCCATGCACATAGTATGAAAATTACAGTTGACAACAAACCAACAAAAGGATCCTACATTTAATCTTACGTTATAAAAGGAAAGCAATTTTAAGCAGCTTTGGAACTTGGAAGTAGAAGACTTTCTGCAAAATTTTCCCAAGTGTTTTCCAGTGATGGCCACTCTTGATTACAGTACAAGTGTGGAAAACCAAAACCAAAACCAAAACAATGGCCAACGTAATAGTCAAGAAACTGAACAAGTAACAGTGGTCATGGTTCCTCTTCCATCGCAAGGCCATCTCAACCAGCTCCTCCATCTCTCCCACATAATCTCATCCTATAATATACCCGTCCACTAATTGTGTACCCCAACTCACACCCGCCAGCCAAAGGTTCCCGTACTGATGGATCACACATTTGCATGGGAGTACACGAGAAGGGCTATTGGAGGTATTAGATTTTCGTATGCAGAAACCGAAGAGTTGGACGAACCGAAATAAAAACATACACTTAAAAAAGAGATCAAACTTAAAAAGTTTGTGAATGTTTTTGGTCAATTTAATAATTGGATGATTCAAAGACGAGACAGATTTGAGAAAAGTTTACCAACATATTTAGTATTTTGCTCTTTAAATTTCTTATATATGATTTTATGGCTAACTTAGCAACTAATTATACAAATTTTATGGGTAATTCTACTACTTGTTGGCAACTACTTATACAAATTTGGTTTGATGGGATAAATTTAAGAAAGAATGATTGATTCCATCGAGTAGCTGTAGCCTGTAGGAAGTTGGGAAATCCATTTCGATAAGTCATTTTCACGAGAGAGAAATTATGCATGTCTAATTATGGGACGTTTGGGCAGTAATGTCTCGACTGTGCATTTTGTTGGTTGCAACGAATAATATAAATGCATTTTCATCTGTCATTTTCCCTTCTTTCCTAGATCCCATCTTCATGCTTTCGAATCCACAAGAATGGTGAATAAAACTTGTTCATCATCAGCTTCTATTCTAATAGTTTTGCAAGCAATTTAGTGCTTAAAATGGATACAAAATTTCCCTTTTTCCACTTTTGAGATCAGGCCAGAAGATGAAAAAGTTTAAGAACGAGTTACAAGTCTCCACAACCTTTTCAATGTCATATTTAGACCTTTTCTTGCTCACATGAATTGGGCATTCAACCAAATTTTTTTTTGTCATAATTGGACTCAAAGATGTTTGTAAAGTCAGCATGTCACATTCCAATAAAATACAACATGACACATGAAACGTACATTTGTGCTACTTAAATTTTGACAAATTCACCATTGAATATGTAATTTCAAAAATTTCTCACATTCATAGTTAGATTCTATTAGTATTGGCAAAACCCATTAAACAAGTTCATAACAAAAGTCCCTATAACATTATATATCACTACACAACCTGCAGAGATGTTTAGTAATAAATTAATTACGCCTTTGGATTCTCAATAACATTTTTAGTGTAATATTGTCTGTAAATGCGTTACTTGTCTTTCTAATTAGTTATTTAAATTTTAAATTAAAATTCTATCGAGTAATTAATAAAAGTGATTATATACATGATAAAATCCGAAGAATATTACACGAAGTGCTAAGCAAAAAAGTGTTAAAAAAAAATCTAATGATACAAATTACTCATAAGCAGTTAATGATTCATAAATTATTATGTACATAACTACATCATCTTCACGTTCCTGTAAATTAAATAAGAAGCCATTTAATGTTTAGTCTCACAAATACATCCATTCCCATTTCCCAACATAAATCAAAAAATTATGCTCAAAGATTTAAATATATGATTATTACATTCCAATATTCCATTCCCAACATAAATCAACAATTCTCTTATTTTCATCCTCTACATGCATAGAAGTTGAATCGAACAATAAATTAAGTTGAATATACATTTCTTGGATCACAAACAAACATGTTGAGGTCCGAAAGATAAGAAAAGGGGAAAGATTGGCAAGTTGGTGGAATTCGGATTGGAGCCCATAGAACGAAGTTTCATGAAATCAAACTTTGCTCAACCCCTGTTGGTCTGAGTAGGGTTTGGACGTCTAATGGCTGCTTCAAACCCAAATTATTTTCAAACCAACGGGTGATAATCAAAATACACGAACCCATTATCAGCCCGCAATATAACTTGTCCTAAGTAAAATTTTGATCATTGGCACCAAGTATTGAATTTTCCAAATCTCTATTTTTCACGGGTTATAATATATGTATTTTAATCGAAAATAGCAAAGATATATTGATTTTGGCTTTCCAGTTTTTCTAAATTTCTATTGTTTATGGGTTATAACATACGTATTTTAGTTCAAAATGGCAAAATTAAAAAATACATTGATTTTAAATTTTTTTTATGATATTTTTTATACTGAAATCGATTATAAGCATGCATTCTTGTAAACATTGTAAAAAAAGTAAAATTTAATGAACTTTCTATACCTAAACATGATAATAGTTTCATATACTTGTTCGGCTTTGAAGGAGAGTCAACTTTGAGGGGGGTTCTGTCTTCTTCTTTCTTCTTTCTATTCCTCCGTCTTGGAGACAGATGTTGACGGGGAGTGGAGTAGTGGAGTAGTGGACTTGGTGATCATCAAAAAGTGACAAAATTATGTTGTTATTTTTCTGCTGCAAAGTAAGCATGGCCAAGGTTCCGGAACCGAACAGCCAAGGGGCAGTTTCAATTTCGGTTCCGGTTCCATCTCGGTTCTGGTTCCGATTTTGTTCCAATTCCGATTTTTTTTTTCGATTTTTAGTTTCGAATTTTGATTGTAATCCCACTTTTAAATTTGATTTCTATTGAAATAATGATTAAACTATTAATTGAAACTCAAATAATACAACATAATAACATAATTAGAATAATAATAATTACAATTGAACTTAATTAATATATAGTTTTTAGATAATAGAACTAGGAAGAATTATTATTATTTTTTTTCTTGGCTAATTAATTAGGGGCGCCACTCCCAAATATTATTAATAGGAAAATAAAGTTACAAAAGCCATAAGGGAACAAATTATAATTACATATTCTTTCTACGCACCCGAAAATTTGGGACCATTAATCTATCCATATTGATGCATCCCATTACCCGCCAAGGTAGAGCACCAAATGAAGTAAATTCCAAGTCCAGTTGCCGACGGCATCCCTCCTTAGCAAGACCATCTGCAGGCTGATTAGCCTCTCTAAAAATATGATGCAGCGACAGAACACACGAGAATTGTTTCATTCTGTCCACAATGGTCCGAAGCTTCCACGAGACATGTCCCTCTCCCGACATAATCGACACCAAAACCTTAGAATCTGATTCTACCAAAACATTATCACAACCCCAGCGGTCACAAAGCTCCAGCCCAACTAATAAAGCCAGTGCCTCAGCCTCCAGACTCGTCAAAAATTCAAAACCCATAGCTCTGGCTACAAGCAACTTACCAAAACAATCCCGAATCAACGCCCCCCACCCCCCCCCCGGGTCCAGGGTTCCCAAGGGAGCAACCATCCACATTCAACTTAACAAAACCTTGAGGGGGCCGTAACCAACAGACTCGAGTAACCGAAACTGGAGTTAACATCCCCACCACCCCATCAACCATATTATGCTAATCCCCCGATATAACATTCTCAGGAAACCTCAAATTCCACATCATAGTTAAATCTTTCACCACAAGCCCACAGACACGAACCCATGGAGCCCCCTGGCCCTCAAAAAACTCTGAATTCCGTCTTTTCCATAAATACCAAAATATAATAGCCAGAAGCCATCGGAACAACACTTTACAGTATTCATTCCCTTTCAAATTCCACCACAGCAAGCAATGGTCCCTCCAAGATCTAGGCATCTGTCGAACACCAACCGCGTTACCAAAGTATCCCCAAACCTTAGTAGCAAAACTACCCCATCCAAACACGTGATCCAACGTTTCCTCCATTAGTGAACCACAGCATAAACAAGGGAAAGGGCCATGCACGCCTATCTTACCTAACCAATGAGCTAGGGGAACCCGTCCATAATACAATTGGAGCAGAAGAAAGGAAGCCTTGGGCGGTATTTCCGGCATCCAAATACGATTAAAAAACACAGACGGAGGCCCTTTAGAGAGAATAAGATTATATGCCGAAGCAACCGAAAAGAAACCATTTGCATCACATATCCACACCGAATGGGCTTTCCTGGTCGATAGAGATAATTCCGATACCTTATTAAAAATGTCACCTGGGAGAGAAAGATCATCAAGGTGCCACACACAATTAATATAGAAATCTTTAAGGCATGTATATCCGTTCCCAAGTGCCAGGTAGGACAGCGCACCCAATTTCCTCCAATTATCATGAAATACGTCCAGTGCACCATCACCCACAAACCAACCAACAAATTCCTCACAGGCCGATCGAATACCAAGCATTCGCCTCCATACATGGGAGTTATTCCACCTTGGTTGAACAACTGCCGGATGTTCTGAGTGGCAATATCTTGCAACCATATACTGAGCCCAGAAGGATTGTTGGGAGCGGAAACACCACCATAGTTTCACAGCAAAAGCGTCTGCAATATTCTCAAACTTACGAAAGCCAACACCGCCTTCATTTGGAGGACGACAGAGTGTACCCCAAGCGATCCAAAGTTGCTTCCGGTCCAAGAAAGGCCCATCCCAAAAAAATCTAGCACAGATTTGAATGACCTGATGTAGTATACTCCGCGGGGCAAGGAGACCGCCAGTATATGTAAGTGAAGAGATGCGAGCACATGCTTAATTAGTACAATCCGACCACCAAAGGATAAAAACTTATGCTGCCATCCTAGTAATATCCGCTGGATCGAGGACACCATATCTTGAAAAAATGTAGCTCTCTTTCTCCCAATATATATCGGACATCCCAAATACTTAGATGGAAATTCTGCTTGGACAAAACCTGTGATTCGAGCAACCCTTCGACGAACCACAAGGGTCGATTTAGGATCAATAAAGAAACTGCTCTTCGAGGCATTAATTTTTTGCCCAGAAAGTTCCTCATATTCCGCAATAACCTTACCAATAGCCACAAGAGAAGCCCGATCACTGGATGAGAAAATCAACACATCGTCTGCATAGGCAAGGTGAGTAATTGGAATAGCATTTCTTGGACCCCTAAAAGGAGAAAAATCCCCCCTCTCCAAAAGACCATTCAACCGTCGAGACAGAAATTCAGCCACCAAAATAAATAAAGAAGGGGATAATGGGTCACCTTGTCGCAATCCCCTGGAAGACCGAAAGAAACCAGAAGGACAGCCATTAATCATAACTGAAAATCAACAGTTAGAAACACATCTCCACACCACGTCGATCCACCTTTCTCCAAACCCTAATTGACGCAAGATACCACAGAGAAAAACCCACGAGATCCTATCATAAGCTTTCATCATGTCAAGCTTAAGAATCACCTTACCATGCCGGGTTTTAGACACCATCGAATACGCCATCTCTTGAGCCAACAATACATTATCCGAAAGAGCCCGGTTTTTGACAAAAGCACTCTGCTGCGGAGAAATTAACCGTGGAAGAAATCCACGAAGCCGATTCGCAAGAATCTTAGTAATAATCTTATTCAAGACATTGCACAAGCTAATCTGACGGAATTCCATAAAACTCTGGGGGTTTTCACATTTAGGAATTAACACAAGGGTTGTAGCCGTAACCCCACGCGGAAGCTCACCACCACAAAAAAACTCCATCACAGCCTCATACAAATCATCCTTACTGATCTCCAACGCCACTTTAAAAAAACAACTAGAAAAACCATCAGCACCAGGAGCACTCGACTCATCAATATTATCCAAAGCTTCTCGGATTTCCTCTATAGTCGGATCCGCTTCCAATACATAATTATCATGCTCATCCAACAAACGGGGAATCACCCCCAACTTTGCATAATCCACCGCAGGAGAATCACCAGTCAGCAAATTCCTAAAGAAGTCCTCCGCAGCAGTCCGAATTCCCATTTCATCATGAATCGATTCCCCATCTTCTCCTCGGATCATCTGAATCCCCATTATCGCCTTACGAGTTTTGACAGATTTATGGAAAAATTCCGTATTCTTATCACCACAATCTAGCCATTTCACATTAGACTTCTATCGCCAGAAATATTCCTCATCCCTCAATACCAACTGTAACGTCGACCGAGCTCTACTAAGGGTAACTCTAGCCTCGGCACTATCATGTACCTCCATCTCCATTTCTGCGTTTTGCACCTCCTCCTCAGCAATCTTTACCCTATTAAAAACATTCCCAACCTTATTCCGATTCCATTCAATCAAAGACTTTTTAAGAGTTTGCATTTTCTTACAAAACCGAACCAAAGGCCTAGCTGCAATTGGGACACACCACATCTCCCGCACCACTTGTAAGAAATCATTCCGTAGGGCCCAGAAATTCTGAAATCGAAACGACTTATGATAGTCCAATACCTTAGAACGCAAAGAGAAAAGTAAAGGGGCATGATCAGACCCCGTTCTACTGAGATGTTGGACCGATGAAATAAAAAGATCCGACCATACTTCATTAAATAAAGCACGATCCAAACGCTTCCAAATCCGAGGAGGCCTACTCCAGTTATTACACCAAGTATAACGAGACCCCAGAAAGCCAGCATCCAATAATTCGTTTCCCTCTATAAATTGAATAAAGTCCTGCGCCTCCCTATGATGAAACCTTGTACCCCCCTTCTTCTCTACCGAGGATATAATTGAATTAAAATCGCCCCATACAAGCCAACCCCGTGTCCTAATTTGCAAACTAGATAATTCTTTCCAAAGATCACATCTCCCCGACATAGATGAAAGGCCATGCACACACGAGATGACAACATTATCAAGTAGACCCGGGCAAGAAATCAATACCGAAAGATGTTGGAATCCTTGTTCAAAAATGGAAATCTTAAGGGAATCCGAATAAAACAACCACAACCTGTTTGCATCACTAACCATAACACAGTCGAACTTTAGTTTTCGGCGTATAGAATCAGCCTCCAAATCCGGCAGCTTTGGTTCAGCTATACACAACAACATGATGCGACGTTCCTTTTTAATTCGACGTATTCTTCTAATTGTATCAATATTTCCTATTCCCCGAGCATTCCAAAAAAGGGACTTCATAATGATACAGGACGGAAGGGGTCGTTATTGGATGCACGAAGCATAAAGCGAAGTATCCGATCAGACATACCATATTTCAGTTTCTTATTATCCTCCAAAGGGGACATCCGAAAAGATTGATGAACAACCATTTGACCTCTTCCTGGAATTAAATTCCCACTGTCCAGATTACCCTCTAACTCCTCCTTCCATTCGCAAGATTTTTCAGAGGCTACAGATTTTGGCACAATTCGCGACATTAAATTCTGTCATGCATCCTTTAGAGCCGAGCTCCCTCGTTCACTATCAGTCCCTATTTCATCAATTAAACAAACTCCGTTAACATCCAACACATTGATTTCAGAATCCTGTTTCAATCAATTCCCCCTGTCCGTCCAGATTTTCATTTCCAGAATCAATCAAAACCTCATCAACAATCTCATCCACATTTAATCTATTCTCACATGAAGGCAACATATCATAAATAAGAGGAACATGGATCTCACGTGAAGACGACATATCAGAAATAATAGGAACATGAACTTGTTTAATAATATTCAATTGACCTTTATCACCAACATTATTAGATGAAGAAATCCCAGACACAACTTTAAAAATATATTCCCAATCATTTAACATTTGATCACTAATCTCCTGTGTCCTAGGCTCTTCCACAGGTAGCAAAGTGTTAGACGGTAAAATAATCACATCATCCTTCTCCTAATCCAATTGTTGGCGACTTGTTGAAGACGATGGCACATCAACTGCAGGCTTACCCTTTCCTTCCTCAACCAAACCTTCGCCAATCGGAGTCAATACAGTTCCCAAGCCAGGATCAATAGCCGCCGTATCCGTCGCATCAGTGACACGCTTCAGAATATTAACAAGCTTCTCCACTCCCAAGCTCGGCTCCTTCGTTATTCCCCTTCTCCGTCAGTGGTAGCCGAGTAATATTCTCTTTGTCAGAAGCCTTCGTTTTCCATTGTTTCTGCATGCGATTCTCATTCATATTACATCCACCTTGTGAGTGGCCTTGACGAAAACATGTGGAGCAATATGCAGGCAGATTCTCAGGGACAATACGCTGCCAGAATCCTTCTCCTTCATCACCATGCTCAATTCAAATTCTTGAGGGTATATCACGAAGTAGATCAATTTCGACGTTAACTCTTGCTACACTAGGTCTAGCCAGATTGAGGGTCGCAGAATCCACAGAAATCGGGACACCCACCGCTTTTATTATTGAGAAAAGGACATTTTTATCAAACAAATGGCATGGCAATCCTGGTAATTCGAACCAAATTGGTGCAACTGAAGATTCTTTAAAAGTTTGGAAAGATGGAGACCACTTAAAAACACGCATTGGAAACTTTCCGATCTGCCAAATACCCCTAGTTAAGACGCGATGAAAATCTGCCTCAGAATGAAATCGTAGAAGCACGTGCCTGTAGTCGATCAGTCCCACTTCCAGAGCCCCCTTGAAATCCAGTTTAGTGAAAGCTCTCCTTGTTTCCTCAAGCGACGGCCTCCCATGAGAAAATTTCCCGACCAGTGCATGCTTGAAAGGAGCCACCAGTTTGTCTATAGCCGAAGACGAAATCTTGATAGCAACCTCTCCCTTATGCAAGGAGAGAGGAAATTCCATCAGTGGTTGAGCATCCTTGGAGAAAATATCAGCAAAAGACTTTTTGGAGAAGTCCGGTAGCGGTGGCCGCTTGGCCGGCAGCCCTTCAGCCCTAGGCTGAAGGGCCTCCATGAAGCCCTAACTAGCACCTTCTATAAACGGAAAGAAAAAAATGAGAGAGAAAAGAGAGCACTTTTCATATAGATTGAAACACACACTTTTCAGAACTAGGAAGAATTAGATAAATGAGATTCAAGGATATAAAAATAATAAGAATATTTGAATATTTGAATTATTAATTACAATTCAACTAGTATAATATAATAACATAATTAGAATAGTAGTTAAAATTAAACTAATATATGAATTTTGTAGAATAATAGAATTATGAATATTAGATAAGTGAGAAAGAAAGATATATAAAGAATAAGAGTATTTTATAAAAATTTTCAAGTTAAAAATTTTAAATCATAAATTTACAAGTTAGAAATTAATAAATGAAGAAACTACTAAATTTTATTCATTGGATAGAAAAATTTACAAGTTAGAAATTAATAAATGAAGAAACTACTAAATTTTATTCATTTGATAGAAAACTTTACAAGTTAAGATTTTAATTCATAAATTTACAAGTTAGAAATTAATAAATGAAGAACCTACTAAATTTTATTCATTGGATAGAAAAATTTACAAGTTAAAATTTTAATTCATAAATTTACAAGTTAGAAATTAATAAATGAAGAAACTACTAAATTTTATTCATTTGATAGAAAAATTTACAAATTAAGATTTTAAATCATAAATTTACAAGTTATAAATTAATAAATGATGAAACTACTAAATTTTATTCATAATTGATAGTTTAAACTTTAAATTTGAATAGTACAATAATACAATTGCAAAATATATTATGATATACAATAATACAACTATAGTGTATATAAATAAAACTATGACATCAGTTTATATAAACAAATATATAGATATGGAAATTATAATATTTGAAAAAACATAATAAATTATTTCAAATTTTCAATAATGTAAAAATGTACAATATGATATTTTTCTTCATTTTAATAAACTAATAGTAGCGTCGTCGTCGTCATTATTGGCTCTATTGGCATCGGTGATAGGTGAATTAGTTGTACAAGTAGAGCTACCATCGGTGGTAGCATCTAAATCTAAATCAAAAGCTTGAATCTCCAAGGACATGAGGCTCAAACGCGATCGGGTCTCGTCCAAAATGTTGCCACCCTGACTAAAAGCTTGTTCCACGGCTACGGTTGATGTCGGGGCCGTCAAAATCTCTTTGGCTTTCGAAACGATAATGGGGCACATCGTTGTCTTGTTCTTCCACCATTGCAATATTTTGAAGTTCTCAATACTATCACATTCATACTTGTTATCACTAAAATCAAAAGAAGTGGTTAAATATACCTCAAGTTCCGTACTAGTAGTACCATTGTGTTTTTTTAACGATTGAAACATTTCTAAACCAGGAATGATAAAGGAAGACGAAGATCCAATATTTGAAGTTGAAAAACTATGGTGACTAGTGTGAGTGTTAATGGTACTACTGGTAGGAACTTGAGGTTGAAAATTAGAAGAATAGTCTTCATATAATGCATTTAACATATCTTTAGTCTCATTTATGTATCTACTTACATTTAATTGTAATTGCATAATGTTTGGATCTAATGGAAAACATTCTTTTAACGTATTATAATAAAACTTCAAATATTGGTCTAAATCTTGAAATTTAAAACGAGGATCAAGAACAATAGCAACTAAATATAAAATTGAAATTTCTTTATAATAATTAAGCCATTTTTCTAACATGTGAATAATACTTTGCGTCAAAGTTTCATCATTTATGTGCATTTTTAACACACCAACTATATTACATGCTTCAACTAAAAATAAATGAGAAGTTGGATAATACACACGTGAAAATATACAAATAGCATCCTTAAAAACTTTTAAAACTTCTAACAATTTTAAACAAGAAGTCCAATGATTAGGATATAATACAATTAATTCCAAGACAAGAGTTATCAATGTAAAAATTACATAACAATGAACTATATTTAGTAGAATCACAAAGTAAATCATAAGTTAAATTCCAACGATTTGAAACATCCTTTTTAAATCTCTTAGGTTTTTGTCCATGTTGTATACAATATTTTGCCCATGTTTTCATTAAACTTGGATGTCCAGTCAAATATTTAATTGCATCTTTAATTAGTTTAATATGAATTTCTAATGCACTTAAACCATTTTGAACGGATAAATTTAAAATATGGCATACACATCTAATATGAAAAAATTTCCCACATAAAATTGGTGCGCACATATTTTTTAATTCTACAATATATGCATTATTAGCCGATACATTATCAAAACCAATTGAAAAAATTTTATCATTCAAATTATATTCTTCTAAAATAATACTAGTTAATCTAGATATATTTATGGCCGTATGAGAATCATTAAAAATTCTAAATGCAATTATTCTTTTTTGTAAAAACCAATTTGAATCTACCCAATGACAAGTTATACCCATATAACTATTCATTTGCCAATGATCACTCCAAATATCGGAATATATTGAAACATAAGAATCTAATTTTAAAAAATATTCCGATAAGCTATTTTTTTATTTTTTATAAACTTTTTTAATATCACGTGTTAAAGTTGTTCTAAGAACAAGTTTAACTTGTAGATTTGCATTTTCTTGTACTAATATCACAAAATTTGGTTTTTCACCAAATGAAAATGGTAAATGTTGTGCACAAACAAATCTAGCTACACCATCTCTCCATTTTGAATCACTAAATTTAAATTACTAGAAGAAGAAGAACCTTGTTGAGCAAAACCGGTTAATTGCGCTTGTGACTTTTGAAGGCCGATTTCTTGAGGATGCATTTCCTTCAAATGCTTGTTTAGTGTATCATATCAGCTCCATATTTTGAAGGCGTATGATTTCTCGTAAAAATTGCATTGTGCTCTAATAAGAACTCCATCGGCATCAAAAAGTTTTGTGAAATATTTCACAAACATTTCGGATTTTGGATTCGTTGGTGGACGACGACTTAATTGTGATGCATCACCAATATTAATTGGTTGAGATGAAGAACCAAAACTATCCAATTTATAAAAAAAAAATCAAAAGGATTAAAAAAAATGAGAAATTGAAATAATAATATATTAAAAATAATAATAAATAATTTAACTAATAATTATAATAGAAACAATATATAGAATTGAATTTTATAGAATTTTGATGCTTGAGAAAATTGAGATTAAGAGAATTAGAATGACAAATTGAAATAATAATATATTAAAAATAATAATAAATAATTTAACTAATAATTATAATAGAAACAATAAATAGAATTGAATTTTATAGAATTTTGATGCTTGAGAAAATTGAAATGAAGAGAATTAGAATATTGAGAAAGAGGAGTAGAAATTGTGTGGGAAAAATGAAAAATTAAGGGGTATTTATATATTAGAAATTGTAAAAAAAATAAAAAAAATAAAAAAAGGAATTGAGGACAGTTATTTTATTTTGGACCATTGCCATGTTGGCATCTGTCAGCAAAATACTGCAACGGTCATTTCACACGCGCCTGTAAATTTATTTTTTTTAGGCATGTGCACGTGAAGTCAGCACAATGCTGACGTGGCATATATATATATATATTTATTCACAGTTTGGAATCAGAACCGGCCGGTTCCGGTTCCAAACCTAAAAAATGGGAATAGGCAGTTCAATTACGGTTTCAGTTGGAAGGACCCACGATTCCCGAACCGAACGGTTCCTGTTCCAAACCTAAAAAATGGGAATAGACAGTTCAATTACGGTTTCAGTTGGAAGGACCCACGATTCCCGAACCGAAACCAGAACCGGCGGTTCCGGAACCGTCGGTTTGGCCATCTCTACCGCAAAGTGCAACCCCCGTGACTAGTTTTCTTCTTTTCTTTACAAATGAAAACGGCTTGCAAAATACCCCCACATCATATCACAGCAGGCTGCAAATTTGTGCCAAAAGTATTCGTCTCAATGTGTGTTATAGAATCTTACTCCCTCCCTAGGCGGCCACCTTGATGATTCTCGGCACTGACTTGCTGTGCCCCACTCTCCCTCCCTAGCACTTATCCATATTTTCAGGTTCAGCAGCATCCAAATTCACTACAACCAATCAGAAGTCACTGCCCTACACTTCTTAACCCTCACCTTCACCAAATTAGGACATCCGCTTGCTAATGCTCCAAGACGAAGACAATTTTAAGCAGCTTTGAGAAGCAGTAAGTCTTCACCAAAAGTTCCCCTAAGTGTTTGCAGTGATGGCCACTCTGCCCACTCATGATTACAGTTCAAGTGTGGAAAACCAAAACCAAAACCATGGCCAAAATAGTAGTCAAGAAACTGAACTAGTAACTGTGGTCATGGTTCCTCTTCCAATGCAAGGCCATCTCAACCAGCTCCTCCATCTCTCCCGCATAATCTCATCCTATAATATTCCCGTCCACTACGCCTGTACCCCGACTCACACCCGCCAGGCAAAGGTTCGCGTTCAGGGTTGGGATCCACTGTCCATTTCCAACATCCATTTCCACGAATTCTCAGTTCCTTCTTATCAATCGCCTCCTCCCAACCCAAATGCTCCCACCAAATACCCCCAACATATCCTGCCTGCAATTTTTGCATCAATTCATCTTCGCGACCCAATTTGCTCACTTTTGAAAAGGCTCTCTGCCACAACAAAGAGATTAGTAGTTGTTCATGATTCCATAATGCCATACGTTATCCAGGACAGGCTTTCCATTCCTAATTCTGAATCCTACGCCTTCCACAGCATCTCGGCATTCCATATTTACATGATTGTTTGGAAACGACAAGGAAAACCAGAAGTGCCTGAGTTCGAATTATTCGAAGATCTCCCTCAAGATACGTTGCCTGAAGAGGTGATAGAATTTCTAAAGTTAAATTTGATGTCAAATTAACCAACTCAGGGAATCTCTATAATACCTGTAGAGTGATAGAGGGTCCATATCTTGATCGCCTTGCAAACTCTAAATTTTCTGACACGGAGAATAATTGGGTTATTGGTCCATTCAATCCTGTGGTGACAAATGAACAGAGAAACTCAAAGAGAAGACATTATTGTCTCGATTGGCTTGACAAACAGGCTCCAAAGTCAGTGATTTTCATATCATTTGGTTCCACTGTTTCAGTAACAGATGAACAAGTCAAAGAGATGGCGATTGGTTTAGAAAAAAGCGAGCAAATGTTCATATGGGTACTCAGGGATGCGGATAAAGGGGATGTGTTTGAAGGAGGAGAAGTTAGAAAAATCCAATTGCCAGAAGGATTTGAAAGTAGGATTGAAGGGAGAGGAATAATTGTGAGGGATTGGGCTCCTCAGTTGGAAATCCTTGGACATTCTTCAACAGGTGGATTCTTGAGTCATTGTGGATGGAATTCATGCATAGAAAGCATTAGCTACGGAGTGCCAATTGCTGCATGGCCTATGCATTCGGATCAGTACACAAATGCTGTGCTAATATCAAAGGTGCTCAATGTTGGTGTACTAGTGAGGGATTTGTCACTTGGAGATGAAATTGTGCCATCAAAAACTGTTGAAAGTGCTGTGAGAAGATTGATGGATTCGGCGGAAGGAGAGGAGATAAGGCAAAGGGTACAAGAACTAAGCAAAGAAGTGATAGAGTCAGTCATGGAAGGGGGCGTAAGTCGGTTGGAAATGGATTCTTTTATTGCTCATATTCGCAGGTAGATTTTGTTACTTTTTTCCTTTTTCCAGTTTCAATCTTTTGTTAGTAAATGGTATGACTTTCTGAATAATGTGAATTAGAAAATATTTCAGTTGCATGATCAATTGCAAACAATTTGTGAATAGAAAATGTTTCAATGATCAATTGCGAACAATGCGTCTCAATTGATCTGTCGAAGAAGACCTCTATCTTCAGGAGAAAACCTCTAAAAACTGTTGGGGGATGCGCCAACCAACTCCTGTCTTCCCATTGGCAGTGTTATGTATACTAGAGCTTTCTTGTAAAAATAGAAATTTGCCTTCTCTTTTTGGTTGCTCTGTTTTAATTTTTTTTTTAACAAAATACACCTAACTTTCTTTTGATCCATCTCACATTTACTGTCTATAATTTTAATTACAACAATCAATCTTTTTATCCTTTTAAATTAGAAAAATTAGTCTTAAACTAACTACTCATCTAACAAAAGTAACATATATGCTAACGGGCATTTCGCCAGATTTAATCTCTCTTATTTTTGGGTTAAATGCGGATTTTGTTTATTTTTTAGGGTGAAATTGAGTTCCAAAATAAGGGTAATTGATATATTTTAGATGTATGGCTGAGACTAGTTATCGAGATGGGATCCTTTGTTTAATACTCTTTGTCTAATATTATTCTGTTTTATTATGTCCAATTTTAAAGATGATATCGTTTCACTAAAATCGGAGTTAAAATCAAGTTGTAGAGATCACTCGTAACTAAATTAAGGCTTAATAATTGTAACTTTAATTTTAGTGATATTTATATTTTTAATCCCTATTTTCGTGAAACGACCTCGTTTTAATCATTGGACATAATAAAACATGATAATGTGAGACAGAGTATTTGATCTCGTTTTTATGGAACAAAAACGTACTCCCAAATTTATACTTAAAAGAGAGATAATGACTAAATTTTCACACCTAAAAGCAACTTATAAATTCATGCAAACATCAAAATTCCGACGAAGCAAGGTCTAATAAGTGGAAGTAGAGCATGCAAGTGAAGAAACTTGGACTAACGTATATAATACCGAAAATCATTGATTTCCAGGGAAAACACAATCTGTAGAGTGACAAGTGAAGTATCTAATTTTTTTGAAGGGCGAATTCCCTTTTACACCCTGTGGTTAGGCATAATCACTCTCTCACTAGCTCGTGGTTTCAAAATACCCACATAACCCTCTCGTATTTTGAACTAATGTGAAAAAACGACGGAATCCGTCTAAACTGACGGGAGTGGTTTACACGCGCAGTAATCTGCGAGTATTACTTAAAATTTGGACTTGAAATTCCAAAATTACCCTTTCCTAAATAGTTTATTAACACGTTTTGAAATTCCACAATTGATCCTTTCTTTTCTCTTTCCTTTCCTTTCTCACAGCTCCAACGTCATTCCCGGCCACTGGCTTCCCTTTCGTCTAATCAAACCCAACTGGAATCCCAAATTTTTTCATCATCTCAATCTCATCCTCATCCATCATCTCACCTAGGGCACCAATTCCTAAGCTCAAGTCAGCCATTAATGGCGGATCCTTTTCTTCCTTGTCCGCCCCTAAGAAAACCAAAGGCCGCGGCTTTCGCGAGGTGGCTACTGCCGCTGAGGCTGGACTCCGAAGACGGCCCTGGCCCTGAACGATCAATTGAGGGATGGATTATTCTAGTTACTGGAGTTCATGAGGAGGCACAAGATGATGATCTGGAGAATGCATTTGGTGAGTTTGGATCTTGAATCTTGATCGTCGAACTGGATTTGTGAAGGGTTATGCATTTATTGAATACGAGAACTTTGAAGATGCACAGAGAGTTATAAGTGCAATGGATGGAGCTGAATTGCATATCCAGTCTACACATGTTGATTGGGCATTCAGTAGAGGCCCATTTAAATCATATGTAAGCGATGATTTTGCACATCGTACATGCGTTGAGCTGATGCTGGTTTGCTAATTATGTGTATGATTACAACTAAGGATTCTGTAATTTTCCTTTATTCCTTTCCATCATCCCCGAAACATAAGCTTCTGAGATTCTAGTGATTGAGCTGAAATTTTATTTGGTGACTTGTGGATGTTATAGAAATGATTTTCTTACAGCCATGTACGTGAACAATTAGTCACTTCTATTAATCATGCGGATGCCAATTGATAAGCACGAAATAGTGCTATTTTTATATATGATTTTATGTGCTTTGTGGGGTAGAAGTTGATGCTTAATATTGTTATTCTTGCAGATTTTGGATATTTGTTGAAGATGGGAGGTTCGTGAGAAAGAGTGAAGAGATTGGAGTATTTTGGAAGGTTTAAAGGAAGAAGATGGCGACTATAAGGAATCTGGGCAATTACCAAATTCATGCTGAAGTTGACTAGGAAGCTGCCTTATTTGATAGCAATTATAGCCGCATGTGGCTTAGGTGAATTTGGAAACAATGAAGATTTATAATTTAAGTTGGTTTAGGAAGTTATTGTTTTTCTCTCCTATATAAGGGGGTAGATTAATTAGGTTAAGACACCTTTTTTCTCTTTACAGTTTTCAGCTTTTATTTTGGAGTTTTTCTGCGCAGCTTTATTGCTGGGTTTGCAGAATTCCAGTTTCCATAAATCAGAGTCCGCCGTATGGTCGAACGACGGACGTTCTGATTTGCTACTTTCAGTATTAATTTAATTTTCTTTTAATTATTATTTTGATTGTTTTTAATTATGTTTAGTGAGTAGTTCTTTATCTGGCTGTAGGTAATGAAGCACTAATCGTTGCATGAATTTTGAGACCTAATTGTTCTTAATTAAACTTTCTCGTATTTAATTCCAAGAGTTTTCTGAGCCTAAAGTTTATTATCTAATTTAATTAAAGCTTGATCACCTTTAATCGAATTAGGTAGAGCAAATTAATCTCTTGTTAAGTCACTGGATTTAATAAGTAAGATTAATTAGTGGCCAAGCTACTGTTTCGGTAGATGGAAATAATTGGTTAACAAGTTGTTGCATGCTGATCATGATATGATTTGTTAGAGTTAGGTTCTTCACTTCTTAATGCTTTTATAACATTAAATCTGGTGTTCGGCTGATTCCGGCCGGGTTGTGTTATGAATAGAGAATTAATTAATTAAGCAGATACTTTTCAATTAACGAATAATTAAGGGAGAATTAGGTTATGTCAGAGCCGATTCTCGGTAACCTATAACTAACTGATTAAATAGAGATTGTTATCCTTGTGTCAATGAACAATAACAATTGATTAGTGTGGATTTACTTATTGCCGGATCTTTCTTCTTGATTAATTAATTTCTGAATTTTGTTATTTAGTTATTTATTGGTTTCGTAATTGAATTCTTTTAATTCACTTCTTTAATCATTAATTAAACTCTGGTTATTACTTGCAAATTAATTGAATTAGAGAATAGAGTTGTTTCTCGTGGGATCGACCTTACTCGCATTATACTTAAATTATCTTTTGAGAGTAAGTAAATTAATTTGGTACAAAACGACACACCAAATTTTGGCGCCGTTACCAGGGAACGGCATTATTTTCTTTTTAATTAATTTGTTTTTGTTCTTTGGTGGATGTCCAGATCGTCTAACCCAGATTTACTTTTTGATTCAGAAATCGAAAAGACAGCACGTCGATTGAAGAAAGAGACGAAAAAACAGCGCAAAGAACCAATTCTGGTTCAGCAGTAGACTCGTCGTTTGCCCAAACGACGACCAGCAGAATTGAAGACCCAGTTGAATCAGATTCTCTGTTTGACGAAACTTCAATGGCCAATTGATAAGTATAATTTTTAGGTTTTATTATTTAATATCTTAAGTTATTTTATTAGCAATAATAAGCGTATTTTGTGCAGGTTTTATGGAGATTATCAGGAAAAAACATTTACTGTGGTAAATGATGAAAATCTGGAGTAGAAGTTGCTGATAAGAACCTGTGAAGTAGTCAAGTCAAATTTGTTGAGACGAGTGAAGCTTTTCAGGGATTATCAAATTTGTTCCCTGAAATATTGGACGATTTGATTTTGGAGTTTAAGCAGGAATACGATTGAAGATTTTTAGGATTTTTGGTTTGTGTTTTTGCCTATAAATAGAAGGGATAGATTAGTTTGAAATTTACCCCATCCCGATTCCATCTTTTGAATTCTGTCAATTTTATTTCAAGTTTAGTTTTTAAATTAGTTCGAATTTAAGTTTGAAGTTTTTATGCTTTGAAGTTTGTTTTAATTCAGTATTTGATTCTAATAGAATTCGTTTCCATTTACATTGAATTATTTTCGGTTAAATCCATTAAGGAATTATTCAATTTTGAGTTTAATCTCATATTCAGATTTATTTAAGCACTGTATATTTGAAGTATTTTTATTTTTAAGAACTCAGACGTGCAAGTTCCGTATATTAATGAAATGATCAAATTGAATTTGTGAATGTTAAGTTACTGGATTAATACTATTGAATTTTTGTCCAGAGCCTAGAAGTTATTATCATTAAAAGTTTTCTTTTTGAGGTTTAATCATTGTCTTAAAGTTTCTTAAGAAGTCCGAGTCAAAATCTTAAGTAGATAATGTTCCATAATTTCGTTTCCTTGCCGAATGCATTTTCTACAATGTTAAGTCATGTTTCCATTTTAATTCATTAGTCGTTTAGTGTTTCAATAAATCATTTTTCTTAAGTTAAGTATATCTTATTAAATAAGATACCAATCCAGTTCATAATTAAGGGAGCAATCTGTTGTGGATTAACATTGGAAAAGGGTGGAGTCCATCTTGGAGTTCAACCAGTATCCAATTACATCAACTGGTTCTCATCCATCCAAAGCAATAAGTTTTCTTCTACCTTCTCTCTTTTATTTTACTTTAATTTTATATTCAGTAATTAGTTTAATTGTTTCTTTAATTATGGTGATAGCTTAAGTTTATTTTCCGGCATTAATAATGAAGTGCTAATTAAAATATGATCGTGAGACCAAAATGCTTTTATTAAATTAACTTGGATAAATTCTGGAAATTCCCTGTGTTTAATGAATATGTTGAGATTAAATTAATCTTGATCACGTTTCTTTAATCAACGCAATGCCAAATTAATTTCCTATTAATTATCTGTAATTAATTGGTTAATTAATTAAGTGGTAAAACTACCATCAGGTAGGAGGGAATTAAAAGTTAGTAAATTATGACATACTGTTGATGATTATAATTTACTAAAATTGGGTTTTTCTAATTACTAATGCAATTAAATCTTTAAATTTAGTGTTGGCTGATTCCAGCTAAATTAAGATATTATTAGGGGTAATTAATTTATAGCTGATTCTTGTTAATTACCTATTAATTAAGGAAAAATTGGATTATGTCAGAGCTGATTCTCGGTAATCTATAACCAATTGGTTTGTAAAAGTTAATTTATCTGTGAGTCTAGGATCGATCTAAAGTTGATTAGTATGGATTTATTAATTGCCGGATTTTTCTTATTTGCCAGATTATAATTTTTGTAATTTTCTTTTAATTGTTTTAATGAATTTTTAAGTTTATTTAAGTTGACACTCTGAAATTAAATTGTGACATTGTTGAATTAACTAAAATCGATTGTATTCCCGTTCCTCGAGGGATCGACCCTACTTCCATGTGCTAATTATATTCTTTGAAGTAGGAATTTAATTTGGTACAAAACGACGTACCAATTTTTGGCGCCGCTGCCGGGGAACGGCGTTATACTTTTCATTTTAGTTAATTCTTTTTATCTCTTGGTGTATGACCCGTTCGTCTAACCATAATCTCTTATTTGATACAGAGATCGAGAAGACAGCAAGAAGATTAAGGAAAGAGACGAGGGAAAGACGCCAAAGGCGTTTTTCTGATTCTGTTCCAGAACCTCCGTTTGCCCAAACGGAAGATACTTCAGCAACAGAATCGGATCAAGACACATTCTTTGATAACTTTGACATGGCAGAAAATCAGAATGGAAATAACCAGGGTGGAGGACAACAAGCACCTGCTCGAGAAAGAACATTAAGGGAGTTAACTAGTCCCTTGATAAATTATCAGCCCTCTTGCATTGTATTGCCTGCTATAACTGTTGATTTTGAACTCAAACCGTCATACCTTAATTTGTTGCCTAAATTTAACGGTTTAGTTGGAGAGGACCCGCATAACTTCTTGCATGAATTTTTAAGAGTGTGTGGAACATTGAACAATCGGGGAGTAAATCAAGAATACATTAAATTAGCGAGTTTTCCGTTTACCCAAACAGGAGAAGCTAATTTATGGTTTAGTAGTCTAACTCCAAATTCTATACGTTCATGGCAAGAATTACAAGGAATCTTTTTACATAATTTTTTCCCTGCATCAAGAATTGCATCAGTAAGAAAAGAAATTTGTGGAATCAAACAAGATATTGATGAATCTTTGCATGCATATTGGTTAAGATTTAAAAGACTTTGTAATAGTTGTCCTCAACATCAAATTTCTGAAGAGTTACTAATCCAATATTTTTATGAAGGTATGCTACCGAAAGAAAGGAGGACGGTTGATGCTTCAAGTGGTGGTGCATTTATGGATAAAACTCCGGCGCAAGCTAGAGCTTTGATTACACAAATGTGTGAGTCCCGACAACAATATCATGTTTCCCGTTCGGCCAAACCAGTAAATGCGGCGAACATGTCATTTTTTGAGACTCGACTTGATGCATTGACCACTTCAGTGGAACGTTTAGTGGCAACATTGGATCATACCCAACAGATTTGTGGAGTGTGTAATAATCCAGGACACCCAAATGATTTGTGCCCATCAGTTCAAGATGACCAAACAGCTTCGGTAAATGCAGCAAATCAGCAATATGATCCCCATTCTAATACATTCAATCCGGGGTGGAAAGATCATCCAAATTTGAGATATGGGAATAGACAACAGCCAGTTCCTGGAGTTTTATATCCTCCACAATTTAGGCCACAACAGCAAGTAATGGCTCCGGTTGTCCAACAACCTTTCATACCCACTTCAAGAGGAGGTGTGCCTTTAGAGGATTTGATTACTCAATTAGCCACCACCACTCAAAGTATGCAGCAAGGATTTATTAAGTCTCAAGTGGAGATGCAAAAATTTCAGCAGGAAACTCGTGCAAGTATAACAGGGTTGAGTAATCAAATTACTCAGTTATCCACTGCCGTAAATGCTTTAGAAGGAACTCAAGGGAAGCTGCCTTCACAGGTTTTACCAAATCCAAAGGAAAATGTTAGTCAAATAACATTAAGGAGTGGGAAACAGTTAGAGGAACCTACGTCGAAAATCAAGGAAAAGCAAACAGGAGAAAGGGTTCCGTTAGACCAAACGGATGACAGTCAGAAATCTGAGGTAAAAGTTGATTTAAATAAGAATATTTCCGACATTAAAATACCTCCTCCTTTTCCTGGCAGGTTAAATCGAGATGTGAAGGATGACGATATGAGTGATATTCTCACCATATTCAGCAAGATTGAAATTAATATGCCTTTTCTTGAAGCAATCAGGAAAATGCCAAAATGTGCAAAGTTTCTAAAAGATTTTTTGGCCAGAAAAATTAACAAGTCAAAGGATGAGAAAGTGGTGGTAGGTGAAAATGTTTCAGCAATAATTCAGAAAAAATTACCACCAAATGCAAGGACCCAGGTATGTTTGCCATTCCATGTATAATTGGGAATAAAATGGTAGAAAGTGCTATGTTTGACTTAGGAGCATCAATAAATGTTATGCCTTTGTCTACATATGATGAATCTAGCATGGGACCCCTTTCTGAAACACGAGTTGTAATTCAATTGGCAGACAGATCATTGGCATATCCACTTGGTGTTCTTGAAAATGTGCTAGTTAAGGTGAATGAATTCATATATCCTGCAGATTTTTATGTTCTTGACACAGGAAAAAATTATGATAAAAAATCTGCAGTTTTATTGTTGGGAAGACCATTTTTAAAGACTGTGAAAGCCCAAATTAATATGGATAAAGGAACCTTAACTTGTGAATTCAATGGGGAAGTTTTTGACCTTTAATATTTATGATGCTATGAAACACTCCCATGATATTGAAAATTGTAATGTCGTTGATATTTTTCAACCAATTGTCCAAGATCATCTTGAGACGAATTTTATGCAGGATAAATTAGAGCAAGTCGTCACAACAACTTTTGAGGCAAAAGAAAAGCATGACGATGAGATAAAGAATGCAATAAAATCATTGCATTCACTGGATAAATTTTTTATTAAAACAGATTCGTCTCAATCGCCCAAACGGAAGCCGCCTGATAAATTGCTGCATTCTAGTATGGAGCTTCCGATGTTGGACAATGGTTGAAATCATCTTATGCAACGCATTTAGTCTAGCCAAAGACTTTAAACAAAAGCGCTGATTGGGAGGCAACCCAATGATTATTATTTTTTTAGTTATTTTCATTGTTTTGAATTTTTAGTTTTATTTTTCTAATTTTATTTTTTTTTCTTGTTTCAGAGTACAAGTGTTTAATTGCTGAATAAAGGTTCCATTTACCCAAACGGAAGTCAGGGATAGTCAAAACCATATCCAAATCTATCCTCCAATTGTTCCAAATCTGAAATCCAAAAGAAGTCACTACTATGTCATGCTTCAATTTCTGCAACACTATTTTCATCGAGGACAAAAGTCATAAAAAGGGCAGTATTTGTTTCATTCCCTTGCTAGAGTTTTTGTTGTTTTAGTTTTGTGGGTTACGTGTTGAAACCTTGTTCATACGTTTACTTTTGCTTGGGACAAGCAAAGTTTAAGTGTGGGGAGGTGGATTATATGTGTTTATGTGTTTTATTAAATGTTTTAATTGTGAGTTTTTTTTTTTAAATAATAATAATAAATTTTTTTTTCCTTGATTTATGTGTTTTGACAAGAATCTAGTTTTAAATATTAATCATGATAATCGAGTATGGTTGAAAGATGAGGAATCCTTGTATTTGGAGTTCAAATATATCCTTGTATGTTTCAAAAAATGATAAAATGCAAGAATGAATTTTACTTACCTACCTAAAGTGAGGATTGAGCCTAAGCATGCAAAACCACTTTTTGGTGCTTGAATGATTTTTTTTATTGTTGAGTGAAAAGAATGTACATTGATGATCTTACAAATTTTGCATTGTTGTGCACATGGAATCATTGATGTTGGAATTATTATTACATGAAAATGATAAAGGCATTTAGGTTAACCAATTTTGGCTTTAGTTTCTTTCCTACCTTACAGTCAATCTTTAGTTAACCCTTTTGAAGCTTGAAACTTTTTCTTTGATATGTTAACCCATTTACAATACACCTCAACCTTTTAACTTTCTATTTTCCTTTTTCTTCAAGGTGCTTATAGCAAAATGAATAATGTTTGAAATAATCCTTTTATGTTGGTATAGAAGAAATCAAATACAATTTGAAAGTGTGAAGAACTAAGTGTTCTTATGTTGAAAAGAGAAAAAGAAAGAAAGAGAAGAAAAAGAAAAAATGTTCTGTTTGATCAAACAAGAACATAAAGAAGAAAAATAAAGAAGAATAAGAGAAAAAGGAATATATATTTGCTTGTTTGAAGTTGATGCAAAAGACCTAGTGTGGGGATTATTTGCTTCTTCGTGATTGAAAGCACCTTAAGTTTATTTTTAGCCATTTCATTCTTCTTTTCTATCCTACCTGTTTACCTTAGCCCCAATACAACCAATAAAAGTCCTTTTGATTCATGTATTTGATTTTGGCAAGATATGGTTGAAATGTGATATATTTGCAAAATTATGGTAAGAAGTCTTGTATAATTCTGTTTGAGTGGATTACCTAAATGAGAGATCTTGAGTGCTTAGTCGAAGCCTAACTGATATTTATGAGAGTATTCATTCTTGTAATTTTTAATTTTGAAGAAAAGGATATTTTGTGTCTTTAATACAAGGATTGGGATTGTGGAATGAAGGTATAACTCGATTTGAATGAGAGATATTTAATTTTTGGATTTCTTGTGAATAAAGTGTCTTGAATAAGCTTGAGGACAAGCATAGTTCTAGTGTGGGGAAATTGATAAGTATAATTTTTAGGTTTTATTATTTAATATCTTAAGTTATTTTATTAGCAATAATAAGCGTATTTTGTGCAGGTTTTATGGAGATTATCAGGAAAAAACATTTACTGTGGTAAATGATGAAAATCTGGAGTAGAAGTTGCTGATAAGAACCTGTGAAGTAGTCAAGTCAAATTTGTTGAGACGAGTGAAGCTTTTCAGGGATTATCAAATTTGTTCCCTGAAATATTGGACGATTTGATTTTGGAGTTTAAGCAGGAATACGATTGAAGATTTTTAGGATTTTTGGTTTGTGTTTTTGCCTATAAATAGAAGGGATAGATTAGTTTGAAATTTACCCCATCCCGATTCCATCTTTTGAATTCTGTCAATTTTATTTCAAGTTTAGTTTTTAAATTAGTTCGAATTTAAGTTTGAAGTTTTTATGCTTTGAAGTTTGTTTTAATTCAGTATTTGATTCTAATAGAATTCTTTTCCATTTACATTGAATTATTTTCGGTTAAATCCATTAAGGAATTGTTCAATTTTGAGTTTAATCTCATATTCAGATTTATTTAAGCACTGCATATTTGAAGTATTTTTATTTTTAAGAACTCAGACGTGCAAGTTCCGTATATTAATGAAATGATTAGATTGAATTTGTGAATGTTAAGTTACTGGATTAATACCATTGAATTTTTGTCCAGAGCCTAGAAGTTATTATCATTAAAAGTCTTCTTTTTGAGGTTTAATCATTGTTTTAAAGTTTCTTAAGAAGTCCGAGTCAAAATCTTAAGTAGATAATGTTCCATAATTTCGTTTCCTTGCCGAATGCATTTTCTACAATGTTAAGTCATGTTTCCATTTTAATTCATTAGTCGTTTAGTGTTTCAATAAATCATTTTTCTTAAGTTAAGTATATCTTATTAAATAAGATACCAATCCAGTTCATAATTAAGGGAGCAATCTGTTGTGGATTAACATTGGAAAAGGGTGGAGTCCATCTTGGAGTTCAACCAGTATCCAGTTACATCAACTGGTTCTCATCCATCCAAAGCAATAAGTTTTCTTCTACCTTCTCTCTTTTATTTTACTTTAATTTTATATTCAGTAATTAGTTTAATTGTTTCTTTAATTATGGTGATAGCTTAAGTTTATTTTCCGGCATTAATAATGAAGTGCTAATTAAAATATGATCGTGAGACCAAAATGCTTTTATTAAATTAACTTGGATAAATTCTGGAAATTCCCTGTGTTTAATGAATATGTTGAGATTAAATTAATCTTGATCACGTTTCTTTAATCAACGCAATGCCAAATTAATTTCCTATTAATTATCTGTAATTAATTGGTTAATTAATTAAGTGGTAAAACTACCATCAGGTAGGAGGGAATTAAAAGTTAGTAAATTATGACATACTGTTGATGATTATAATTTACTAAAATTGGGTTTTTCTAATTACTAATGCAATTAAATCTTTAAATTTAGTGTTGGCTGATTCCAGCTAAATTAAGATATTATTAGGGGTAATTAATTTATAGCTGATTCTTGTTAATTACCTATTAATTAAGGAAAAATTGGATTATGTCAGAGCTGATTCTCGGTAATCTATAACCAATTGGTTTGTAAAAGTTAATTTATCTGTGAGTCTAGGATCGATCTAAAGTTGATTAGTATGGATTTATTAATTGCCGGATTTTTCTTATTTGCCAGATTATAATTTTTGTAATTTTCTTTTAATTGTTTTAATGAATTTTTAAGTTTATTTAAGTTGACACTCTGAAATTAAATTGTGACATTGTTGAATTAACTAAAATCGATTGTATTCCCGTTCCTCGAGGGATCGACCCTACTTCCATGTGCTAATTATATTCTTTGAAGTAGGAATTTAATTTGGTACAAAACGACGTACCACCAATCTTCCACCTGTGAACCAGCAACCTGTAGGTAACGAGCAACCCCCTGGAAGAAACCAGCAGCCACAAGGATATGTGATTAATCCAGAAGTTCAGATTTCAGTTCCACTTCCTATGAAAGATCGGCCTCTAAGGGAGTCTACTAACCCAATTGTCAATTACAGACCTTCTTGCATTGTCTTGCCTGAACTTGCAACTGACTATGAGCTGAAAGCATCCTTTTTGAATTTATTACCTAAATTTAATGGAGATGTTGGTAAAGACCCACATAGTTTTTTGCATGATTTTATTAAGGTTTGTGAAACAGTAAACAATCGAGGAGTCACACAAGAATACATAAAACTAGCTAGTTTTTCATGGTCTTTAACGGGACAAGCTAGTGCTTGGTTCAAAACTATCACTCCTAGATCAATTACATCTTGGGAAGGTATGCAAAGAACATTTTTGATGAATTATTTTCCAGCTTCTAAGATTGCATTTGGTAGGAAGGAAATTGTAGGTATTAAACAAGAATATGATGAATTCTTAACTACCTATTGGAATCGATTTAAAAGACTGTGTGAGAGTTGTCCTCAACATCAGATTTCTGACGAACTCTTAATTCAATACTTTTATGAAGGTTTGCAGCCAGAGGAGAAAAGAACTCTTGATTGCTAGAACTTGATTGCTAGAACATGTGAATCACGTCACCAGTACCAACCGTTACGTTGATCAACTAAACAAGTTGGTGAAATTTCCAACTCTTCAATTGAAAGTAAACTGGAAGCTTTGACAGCAAGTGTTGAGAAATTGATCAATGGAAGGGGTGTAGCTCATATGGAAAATATTTGTGAAATTTGCAAAAGTTCTAAACATTCTGCAGATGTATGTCAAGTGACTTAGGAAGAGTTAGATGCCCAAGTAAATGCCATGGGAGGATATCCACAAAAGCGCTACGATCCTTACGCTAATACCTTCAATCCAGGTTGGCAAGATCATCCGAATTTAAGCTACAGACTTCGGGCACCTCAACAAAATGTTCCACAACAGCCAGCACAACAACAAGTTCAATAGCAAAACCAACTTCGGCCAATGCCACCAGTAGCCTAACTAAATCCTAGCTTTGTAGCTACCTCAAGGTCAGGAATTACTCTTGAAGATATGCTTGTTAATTTAGCTACTTCTGTAAATTTGATGCAGAACACGCAAGCCCAGAATCAAGGTGAATTTCACAAATTTCAGCAAGAGACAAAGGCAGCCATAAGTGGGTTGAGTACCCAAATGACCCAAATGGCAAAACACTTTAATGAGGTACAGGGTTCTCAAGGGAAATTACCCTATCAAGTGCAGAATAATCCAAGTGAAAACATTAATCAAATTACATTGAGGAGTGGTAAACAGCTTGAAGAACCAGCTGCAAGGGTGAAGGCTGAAGAACCAAAAAATCAGACCGCGTCGTTCGACCATACGACGACTTGGAAAAAATCAGAGATAAGTCAAAAATTGCATTTTTCCACTTCTGAAGTTAAAATTCCTCCACCTTTTCCCAACAGGTTGAAAAAGAATGCCAAGAATAAGGATTTGGATGACATATTGACGATTTTTAGCAAGATCGAGATCAACATTCCGTTCCTTGATGCTATTAAGAAAATGCCCAAGTGTGCGAAATTTTTGAAAGATTTTCTTTCAAGAAAGAATCCTTACGCAGCAAAGGACAAAGTTGTGGTCGGAGAAAATGTTTCAGCTGTTATACAACAAAAGCTACCACCTAAATGTAAGGACCCAGGTATGTTCTCTATCCCTTGTGTTATTGGAGAGAAAAAAAATTGAAAGATGCATGCTGGATTTAGGAGCTTCTATTAATGTAATGCCTCTTTCTACATACCAAGGTTTGAACATAGGGCCTTTAGCTGAAACAAGAGTGGTTATCCAACTTGCTGATAGGTCACTAGTTTACCCAATGGGAATTCTTGAAAATGTGTTGGTCAAGGTTAACAATTTTATCTACCCAGTTGATTTCTATGTGCTTGATTCAGGCAGTCGTCATGATTCTAATTCTGTGGTTTTATTGTTAGGAAGACCATTCTTGAAAACAGCTAAATCAAATATTGATGTAGATAAATGAACATTGACTTGTGAATTCAATGGAGAATATTATACGTTTAATATTTTCGAGGCTATTGATCACCCCCTTGATGTGGAAAATGTTTATTCGCTTGATTTAATTGATTCTTTAGTCCAAGAACATCTTGAGACTGAGTTTGTACAGGATAAACTTGAGCTGGTGGTTACCAGAAGCTGGAGTGAATTAGATGTTAATCGTCACACTAAGGATGAGATTGCAGCTGCAATTATGTCCCTTCACTCACTTGAAGAACAGGCAACCAAATTTGATACTCACTATTTGCCCAAACAGGAGTCAAATGATAAACTTTTTCCTTCTATTTTTAAGGTTCCAGTTCTTGAATTGAAACCTTTGCCTGATAATCTTAAGTATGTCTATTTAGGTGCTGATGAAACGTTGCCAGTAATCATTAACAAACACATTACCCAAGGCCAAGAAGAGAAATTGTTGCGGGTTCTTCGTGAGCGGAGGGAAGCTACTGGCTGGACACTTGCTAATATAAAGGCCATTAGCCCCACAATCTTCATGCATCAGATCCTACTTGAAGCTGATTCCAAACCTGTTCGTGATCAGCAAAGGAAACTCAATCCGAATATGAAGGAGGTGGTTCTCAAATAAATCCTCAAATTATTGGAGCTTGGCATCATATTTCCTATTTCGAACAGCAAATGGGTCAGCCCAGTTCATGTCGTACCCAAGAAATCAGGTTTCCAAGTGGTGAAAAACGAGAAGAATGAATTAGTACCAATGCGTCTTCAAACAGGTTGGCGTATGTGTATTGATTTTCGTAAATTGAATGCAGCCACTAGGAAAGATCATTTCCCTTTGCCCTTCATTAATCAAATGTTAGAAAGGTTGGCTAGCAAAATGTTTTTCTGTTTTCTTGATGGCTATAGTGGCTATTTTCAGATTTATGTGTCTAAGAAAGATCAAGAAAAAATCACTCTTACATGCCCCATTTGGTACATTTACATATAGACGCATGCCTTTCGGTTTATGCAATGCCCCCAGTACTTTCCAACGATGCATGATGAGCATTTTTTCTGACATGATTGAGAAGTGTATAGAAATATTTATGGATGATTTTACTGTTTACGGTGATTCATTTGATGAATATCTTAACCACCTCAATAATGTGTTACTTCGTTGTATTGAAAAGAACTTGGTTTTAAATTATAAAAAGTGTCATTTTATGGTTAGGGAGGGCATTGTACTTGGTCATATTGTTTCAGAGAAAAGCATTCAGGTAGATAAGGCAAAAGTCGATTTGATTTCACAATTACCTTATCTTACTAATGTGCGTGAAGTGCGTGGTTTTTTAGGTCATGCAGGGTTTTATTGCCGATTCATCCATGATTTTGCAAAAATTGCACAACCTTTGACACGACTCCTGCAGCAAGATGTACAGTTTGGCATGACCACTACGTGCAAAAATGCTCTTGACGAGTTGAAAAACAGACTAGTTTCAGCTCCCATAGTTCAGCCTCCTTAATGGGACCTTCCTTTTGAGTTAATGTGCGATGCCAGCGATTACGCCAGGGGAGCAGTAATTGGTCAGAAATTTGGCAAAGAGAGCCACGTGATATATTATGCATCAAAGACTTTAAACATCACTCAGTGCAACTACACGACTACAGAGAAGGAGCTTTTAGCAATTGTCTTTGCTTTTGAAAAATTCAGATCCTATTTGTTAGGCTCTAAGATAGTTGTCTACACTGATCACGCTGCGTTAAAATATTTGTTTTCTAAAAAGGAATCTAAGCCATATCTTATTCGTTGGATCCTTCTTTTGCAGGAATTTGACTGGGAGATTAAAGATAAGAAGGGTGCTGAGAATCGCGTGGCTGATCACTTAAGCAGATTAATTTCAGAAGATGACCGTTTGCCCATACGAGAAATGTTCTCAGACGAAGAACTGTATACTGTAATAGGTAATTCAGTAAAGATCCTTGGTTTGCGAGTTAACTACCTAGTCAGTAAGGAACTTCCTAAGAATCTCACACATGCACAAAAATTAAAAATTCAAAGTGATGCAAAATATTACTTATGGGATGCACCATATTTGTGGAATATTGGAATTGATCAAATTTTAAGAAGGTGCATTCCAGAGAATGAAGTTAATGATGTTTTGCAACAATGTCATTCATTTGCTTGTGGAGGTCACTTTGGTCCTAAACGTACAGCTAGGAAGATTCTTGATAGTGGATTTTATTGAAAATCTATTTTTCGTGATTCATATTTTTTGTAAGAGCTGTCCACGTTGTCAACAGTTAGGATATATTACCCAACGTGATGAAATGCCTCAATTGCCTATAATTGTATGTGAAATATTTGATGTTTGGGGTATGAATTTCATAGGTCCTTTTCCTAGTTCTTGTTCCAATATATACATACTTTTAGCTGCTGACTATGTTTCGAAGTGGGTGGAAGCCAAAGCCACCCACACTAATGATTCTAAAGTGGTTGCAGGATTTCTAAAGTCTACTATTTTTAGCCGTTATGGAATTCCTCGTGCTGTAATCAGTGATAACGGAACTCATTTCTGCAACCGCACCATTGAAGCTCTCATGACCAAGTACGGTGTACATCATCGCCTCACCACTCCTTACTATCCACAATCTAACAGACAGGCGGAGGTCTCAAATCGAGAAATAAAACAAATTCTGGAGAAAACAGTGAACCCCTCTCGGAAAGATTGGAGTCTTCGTCTTGATGATGCTTTATGGGCTTATAGAACCGCATTCAAGACTCCTATTGGAATGTCCCCTTATCGCCTTATTTTTGGGAAGCTCTGTCGTCTTCCTGTACAAGTTGAACACAAGGCATATTGGGCCATTAAATAGTTCAATATGGATGAAAGTAAGTGTGGGGAGGAACGGCAACTTCAGTTGAAGGAGTTAGAGGAAATTCGGTTGGACTCCTATGATGATGCTATGTGGTACAAGGATCGAACTAAATTGCACCACGATCGTCTTTTGAGGAAGAAAGAATTCCATGTCGGCCACAAAGTCCTTTTGTTCCAGTCTAAGCTCCGACTCATAGGTGGTAAATTGAAATCTAAGTGGATTGGACCGTTTGAGGTGATCTCTGTTTGCCCAAACGGCACTATAGAAATAAAAGGTCTTGAGACTGGGAAAGTTTTTAAGGTTAATGGACAGAGGCTTAAACCTTTTTACGAAGCGGTTCCAGTGGAAGTCGTAGAAGAATTGCAATTATTTCCCAACATTCCTTGAGCTGTCAGAGTTTGTCTAGTCTAAGACGTTAAATAATGACGCTTGTGGGAGGCCACCCACGTTTATATTTTCGCACGTTTGTTTACTCTTTTTTTTAGTTTGTAGTTTATTACTGTTTTCCCATTTAATAAGTTGTCTTCTTGTTCCAGATTTTGTTTGATTTCGTGACTAAAAACGTGGAATGAATTTAGTTGCAGACATGGAGTTAGTGGACCAAGGATGTAGGCGTACAGACAAATCCTTTTCCATGGGATTCGGGCCAGTACCAACATTCCCTTAATTTTATTACTTTGGCCCATTATGCTTTATTTGTCAAACAAATCCTAGTGGTCCCAACAACCCATATTCTAATTGTCTTTTTCACCTCACCCTAGCCGTCATTCCCTTGTTCCCTCAATTCCCACACCTCACCGTGTACCATCCACGCTCCGCCAAATCCTGCCTTCTTCGTCGCCGTTAGCCCATACGGGATAGTGAATGTGAAGTTTGCATCTCCCCCACTGGAGCCCACTCCATCTCCGGAAGCATCCTCCCATCCTACGCCATCCTCACCTACCGTCGCTTCCACTATGGGCGCAGCAGCCTCGCCCACTCCACCGCGGACGAAACGTCGCAAACAAGCGGCGGTCAAGCATGCCATGCCGCACGTCAACACTTTCGGTTCAGGGAGTTCGCCAGCCGACACCAATTCTGATTCCGACGTGCACCCGGATTCCGATTCTCCGAAGACTATCTCTCTTTCTGACATTGAGAGGCCGCCGATCCAGGTTCCCTTCACGCCGTCCACTACTGGCCGGCGTCAATCTCGATGACTCGCTGCTCAGACTTTTGCTCGTTCTGTCCCACCACCTTTCTCAACTCCTGCCCCTCGACGTGCAACTGCTTCTGAAAAGGGCAAAGCTTCGGCTTCCTCATCCAGTCCATTAACAGAAGACGTTGGAGGAGCCATTTATCCAATCTTTAAGCCGTTCACCAACAAACACCATATCAGGCGGTACGAGGTAGTTCAAAAACTCTCTGCAGTTCATTATAAAGTTTTTTATTTTCCCAATTTATCCGTGCTGAATGTGGAACCAAAATTCGTGAGTATTTTGCTAATATGGGTTGGACTTGGTTGTTGAATATACCTGACTTGAAAATTCCTGTAAGATTTTTGCGGGGGTTTTATGCTTCTTTTTCGTCTGAGATTAGTGAGTCTTCTGCTCGTCTAACTATCCCTGCTATGACATTTCGTTTGTTGAATGTGCCCTACCACTTATCATTGCATGATTTGGCCGAACAGGTGGATCTTGTAGAATTAGATGATGAGGGTGAAATCACTGATGATTATTTTACTGCTAGAACTGGAATTCCCTCGAATGTTCCTTTAGCTGACTTTTGGAAAGAGATTGCACCGTCTGACCCCAACTCTTATAAACCCTCTCGTTCCAAGGCACACTTGATAGCTGACCCTGCTTTATTGTTATCACATCGGTTCATAGCTTACACATTGTTTGGTCGTAATGATCAAACAACAGTCGTCTCCTCTCATGAATTAATCATCTTGTGGGCTATGAAATCTGCAGTCAAACAGAGTCTTCCTTATTGGTTTACATTTGTGTGGCATAGAGCATCCAAAAATGATAAACGGAATCTGGTTTTATGTCATATCGTCGCCATTTTGTTACATCGTGACCCCGTTTCTGTGCAATTTCGTCATATTTGGCCTAATGACTGTCTTTCTTCTGCGATTGACATTCCCTTTTTGAGGACTGCTGGTTTGTTAGTTGAAAAAATGGCCACTTATGTTTTAATGAGCCGAGGGACCCTTCGAGCAATTTTCCCTCTACAGGTATTGCAGCCTTACGATAGGATGTGCAAGTTTTTATGGCTGCTGATTTCTCCCATAGCTGCTGGGTATGCTGACACTGATGCGCGCCTCACTCTCTTAACGACCGTTGTCGCGGATATCCGCAATGCTCAAGCTGAAATTTTTCGGATTTTGCAAGGTCGTTTGCCACCACCACCGCCACCCCCGTCCTAACAGGCTGTCCCTACTCTTTACTTATTTATTTATTTTCTGTTTTTCGTGTAGTTCTTGTGTTTTGTTTATTTTTCTGTCTCACATGAGGACATGTAAATGTTTAAGTGTGGAGAGGATTTTCGATGTTATGTCTTACTTAAAGTCTGTTATAATTATTAAAAAAATCAAAAAATCTTTGAAAAACAGTTAGTTTACAGTTTTGCATTTTTTTTTTGTTTTAGGTTGTTATTGTTGAACTATTTTCCCTTTATAAGCATTCTTTAGCCAAATTGTTTTTGAAAAGAAAGGTTAGTTATGGTTTAATTTATGGTAATGGCTTGTGAAGAGTTGTGCATGATTCCAAGTAGGATGGCTACTGATTCTGAGTATTTTTGCCTACTTTAAAGTGAGGATTTTGAGCCAAGCATTGAATGACCACTTTGTTCATGCTTATATGAATTATTCTTTGAATTGAGTGCAAATCGCGCATAGTTGATTTCTTAAACTTGCTTTGTTGTACATGGATGTCATGTGTTGGAATTGAATTTGAACGTGATAAAGGCAATTAGGACTTCACCCTTTTTGACTTTACTTTTCATTTCTACCTTTACATTTACCCTTAGTTAACCGTCTTGAGCCTTAACCTTTTCTTCTTGTCTTAACCACTAAACATTTTTAACCAAGAACCTTTTAGCTTTCTTTTTGTCACTGAGGTGTAAGTAACTTAAGTATACTTTGTGTTCCCCTGGATTGAGCAGAAGAAAGTTGCATAGTTTTGGTCTCAGTGAGAAAGTATTTCAGTATGATTTGTTAAGTTGAGATTCTGTAGTCCTTTATTTGCCCGAACAACACTTGGACAGGAAGGAAGAAAGTGAAAAAGTTGCATTATTTGTATGTGTTGTTGGCCTAAACTGTGGCAAGAAAAAGACAAGAGCAGCAGCAAAATTAAATAAAAAGAAAGAAATATCTGCTGGCTGATGTAAACAAAGAAAAAGAAAAGAGATAAAATGATGAGAAGAATGCAGAAAAGGAAAGAATATGTTTTGCTGAATTGCGTTGAGGAATTAGTAGTTTTGAGACTTGGTGCAAAGTAAGTGTGGGGATGTTCTTACAAGTGTTGCTTACACCTTTGTTGTTTTATTTTTAAGCCTTTTAGACTATCTTAAACCATACCTTGTTAAAACCCTAGCCCCATCACAACCCCTATAAAGACCTTTTGATTCATGTTCGATTTAAATGTTATGATTGTCTGATGACAGAATTGCAAGTTTGTTGAAGTTTTCCTTGTGCGATTTTATTGAGTGGCTGAACCCATTTCTATGTATCTTTGGAGTGCTTGGAGTGATCTTAGAGAGTTACTCAGAATTGTGTAGTTTGACTTGGAGGACTTGATGATGCACGAGTTTGTTACTTGAATTAAACCTAACTTTTTGGAAAAGTACATTGTTTGGCTGGAGTGATGCTTATTTAGTAAAGCTGGTTAGTTGTTTGTTTGTTTGTTTTCGATTTTTGTTAGAATGCTTAGGGACAAGCATGATTTAAGTGTGGGGATCTTGATAAGCACAAAATAGTGCTATTTTTATATATGATTTTACGTGCTTTGTGGGGTAGAAGTTGATGCTTAATATTGTTATTCTTGCAGATTTTGGAGATTTGTTGAAGATGGGAGGTTCGTGAGAAAGAGTGAAGAGATTGGAGTATTTTGGAAGGTTTAAAGGAATAAGATGGCGACTATAAAGAATCTGGGCAATTACCAAATTCATGCTGAAGTTGACTAGGAAGCTGCCTTATTTGATAGCAATTATAGCCGCATGTGGCTTAGGTGAATTTGGAAACAATGAAGATTTATAATTTAAGTTGGTTTGGGAAGTTATTGTTTTTCTCTCCTATATAAGGGGGTAGATTAATTAGGTTGAGACACCTTTTTTCTCTTTACAGTTTTCAGCTTTATTTTGGAGTTTTTCTGCGCAGCTTTATTGCTGGGTTTGCAGAATTCCAGTTTCTAGAAATCAGAGTCCGCTGTATGGTTGAACGACGGACGTTCTGATTTGCTACTTTCAGTATTAATTTAATTTTCTTTTAATTATTATTTTGATTATTTTTAATTATGTTTAGTGAGTAGTTCTTTATCTGGCTGTAAGTAATGAAGCACTAATCGTTGCATGAATTGTGAGACCTAATTGTTCTTAATTAAACTTTCTCTTATTCAATTCCAAGAGTTTTCTGAGCCTAAAGTTTATTATCTAATTTAATTAAAGCTTGATCACCTTTAATCGAATTAGGTAGAGCCAATTAATCTCTTGTTAAGTCACTGGATTTAATAAGTAAGATTAATTAGTGGCGAAGCTACTGTCTTGGTAGACGGAAATAATTGGTTAACAAGTTGTTGCATGCTGATCATGATATAATTTGTTAGAGTTAGGTTCTTCACTTCTTAATGCTTTTATAACATTAAATCTGGTGTTCGGCTGATTCTGGCCGGGTTGTGTTATGAATAGGGAATTAATTGATTAAGCAGATACTTGTCAATTAACGAATAATTAAGGGAGTATTGGGTTATGTCAGAGCCGATTCTTGGTAACCTATAACTAACTGATTAAATAGAGATTGTTATCCTTGCGTCAATTAACAATAACAATTGATTAGTGTGGATTTACTTATTGCCGGATCTTTCTTCTTGATTAATTAATTTTTGAATTTTGTTATTTAGTTATTTATTGGTTTCGTAATTGAATTCTTTTAATTCACTTCTTTAATCATTAATTAAACTCTGGTTATTACTTGCAAATTAATTGAATTAGAGAATAGAGTTGTTCCTCGTGGGATCGACCTTACTCGCATTATACTTAAATTATCTTTTGAGAGTAAGTAAATTAATTTGGTACAAAACGACACACCACCAATCAAAGAGGTCTTGGATTTTACAAAAAAAAATTCTCATTATCAGCATTATTGTTCATTGACCCAGAAGACGCTCCACAAGCAGCGCGACACCGCTGACGAGATGGCAAGCCTTCTCGAGAAAATAGAAAATGGGAAAACGAAAACAAGGATCCTCATTAAAACCCAAATCTCAAATTTGCAATGTCACCTATTACAGGAATAATTGATGATTTTGTTGATATCAGTAGGCATTGCAGACTTTAGAGAGAAAAATAGAGAGAAGTGATGGTTATGATGGAAAAATAATGGTTATGGTAGGTGATTGAAGTGGGTTAACGATGTTGTAGTGGGTGGAGAAATGATGGTTCTGGTGAGTTTTTCTATTGAAGTTAGAGAAATTATAATGGTTATGGTGGGAGGAGAGAGAAGATGATGGTGGTCATGGTGGGAGGAGAGAGGAGAGAGGAGATGGTGTTGTAGATAAAGATGAAAGAGAGATAAGATAAAGAAAAAAAACTGTGATTGTAAAAACGTGAGAAAATGAAAGAAATAGAAAAACGAGAAGATAAAGTAAGTGAGAAGAAATATAATTAAATAATATGATTTGTTTTACTTTTATGTAAGGGTTAAATAGTAATTTTATACCTTTCTGTCAGTTTGGACGGTTTTCGTCCTCTTTCCACTTGACTCCAAAGCAGAAGGGGGTTATATGGGTATTTTGAAACCACGAGGTAGTGAAAGGGTGATTTGCTATAACCACAAGGGGGTAAAATGGAATTCTCCCTTTTTTGAATTTAATGCTACAGCGTATATTTAATCATAGATGAAGAGAAAAATGCTTTGTAACCTGAAAAGATAAAATGAAAGCAAAGGCAAAAAGGTTTTGCAACATTCAAATGGCAACAAGAACGTTAAAAATGCAGTTTATTTGGTGTTGGAATTTAGTCTATATATGGTGTTTTGGTTGATATATATCAGCTGTGTAAAGCTATGTAATACTACGTACATATGGACATGGAGTGGTGGAATGGAGGATCAAAATCGCTGTCCTTTTCTATTGGTGAAAATAAATAGGAATGAATTATAAGAAGTAGATCATTAGGAGAGGGAAAAAAAGGGCAACACCTCGGATCCCTAAAATCTTTCAGGGCAAAATACTACTCCATTCTTACCCGTTTTCGCTCCATCTCTTCCGGTGTTTTTCATTTTCCACGAAAATAATGCACATAGTTAAATTGTAGTATTATACTATCATTGTTATATATTGCATTCGTTTTCTTAATTAATACACAAGAATTCTTGTGAAATAGTATTATATATAAGACCATCAAAATTTCATTTTTCGGTTTCTTTTCTTATGTTTTTTTACTACACACCTTCTCTTGTATTTCTATAGAATCGAAGTCTAGAAATTGAGGTTGTGATACTAACTCAGTAATCATTTATCTAATCTCAATGGTTGCATTTTTCAGTTTTTAACTTTTAAATTACACAATATGGGATTGGAGGCTTTAAGAGGAGACCAAACAACTAAAACAGAGATGCACGTAGTAGAATCGATCGATCATTGAACTTAAAACAACATGATAGGCTCCGTTTGGATGAGCTATTTTTAGATTATATCATGAAATTTTTTTTATTGGGATTTTTTATGAGAAAAAAATATTTTGAGAGTGTTTGGAATAAATGATTTTATTTTGTTGGGATTTGTATTGAAGATTTTTTTATTAATAAAAATTTGAAATTTAAATTTAAATTAGTATTTTATTAGTTTATTTTGGTGGGAAGTGTGTTAGGAAGAATTGTTTATTATTAAAATTTAAAATTCAAATTCAAATTCAATATTTTATTTATAAAAATTACTGTAGCAAAAATAATTACTGTAGCATTGTTTTGTGTTTTAAAAATTTTGATGAAAAAGTTGAACAAAAAAAACACCTCATTTTGTAATTGTGAAATAAATCATAAATTTGCATCCATCCAAACATACTAAATACTTGTCAAACAAGGCTTTAATTAGGAATCACACATCTTCCACTCCTGACTCACAAACGAGTTACATTCTGACCGCACACGAGCCTTGGATTTTCTATACCTAAATATAATATTAATCTCATATACTTGCTTGGCAAGGGATGAGAAGTCTATCTTGGTGGACATTTTATATATTGGGCGACGTGGAATTGTACATCATGTTCAATTCGTAATCAAAGGGACAAAATTATATATGTTGGTATTTTTCTTCTGCTCTAGATGAGTTTAATTTCTTCTTAATTTTTCCTTAGGAATACTCAAAACGACTTCCGATTCGATACACCCTTTAAATTGGCCCGCCGCCTCTTAAGTGTATAAATTCTAGAACGTCGTCACTCAATTGAATATTTACAGGTTAAAATATAAATGGTGCCAAATTAAATTTTACGATTCAAAATAAATCTAGCAAATTTACTAGATCATCAGTTTCGAATTCAGGACTATCCAGCACTGAAAACTACGCACTCACTAGTGTCTTTTTTTTACTAGGGACCCGAGGAGGTAAACCACGAGATGTGCAGCCTAAGCTGGGTACCAAATGATGCTCCTTCGAGGAATTCCGACCCCATACGGCCTCACTCCTGAGCACATGTTTTCCATTGCGTATGTACCCCGGGGAATTTAGAGCATCTCACAAATACTCATTCTCCACCCATTTATCCATAAATTGGTAGAAATTTGCTCCAAGTGGGATTCAAACCATGATTGCTGTTAGACCCTTGGCATTGAGGATAGCTTTCGGCATGCCGAAGTGCACAATTGGCATGCCGAGTTAATCGATTTAGTGGAACTGAAGTGCTGAGATCTGCTGTGCCGAGCTTGCTATGTGTTGTATGTTGTTGGCGCTGAGTGTGCTGCGATGCTGAGCTAAACTAGCGTGATGTGCACACGGCAGGTCAGCATGCCGAGTGGGAAGGTCGGCATGCTGAGCCGAAGTGGTCTGGGACCGAAGGCAAAGTTGCGGGCAAGAAGGCTATGGAGCTTAAGTCGGTTTGGGCACGTGTTGGGCATGTGTGTGCAAGTCGGTTGTGGGAATTAATTGCTGAAAGGCCAAGTCTAAAGCTGTGGGCATGTTGGTTCGATTGGGTCTTGATTTTGGTTAAGCCTTGACTCAAATTGGCTAAGTCCTTAGAAGGCTGGACTTGTGGGAAACGTGGCTGAGCTGGCAGCCACATTCTGAAGGCAGTTGCTAACTCCTTGCTCCTGATTGACTGTTGCTGTAACTTATGTTAGTGGCTGGACATGTCAGCCACAATTTAGCCTATTATAGTTTTGGCTAGGCAGATTTGCTCATTAGTTACGTTTTTGTCTTTCTATTGAGTTCTACAACCATTGTAATAGGTTCTTTGTAATCTTCATTGTGGCAATAAGATTAAAGGTTGGTCTTTGGCCTGTAAACTTGCTGTGTGCTTGCTATTTTCGTTTGGTTGCTTGCTTATACTGTTTTGCTTGTTGCTAACGGGTTGTGTGATCCTAAACAAGAGTGAACGGTAAGAGTTACCAACAGAGGGCTGTTGGCTAACCGAGGGAACTTGCCGGAGGTGTAAATCCAGTGGAAGACACCAAAGGCGTGACATTTTGGTATCAGAGCCAGGTTTCGTGCATACTTGGTGCTGTGTGCTATAAAAGATAACGGAATCGGGTAATACGTTGAAGAAACGAGTTAGTAGGCTGGAAGCCTCCATTGAGGGTATTGTCTCCATTTTGGGAACTCAAGATGAGACCCAAAACTTACTCCAGATGATAACCGAACTCCGAAGTTCTGTGGGCGAATTGAGGGCTAGGGTGGACGAAATTGAAAAAAGGTCCACTGTAACCGCTGGATCTGCTGGTCCTTCTTCATCTTCTAGGTCTACTGATCTAGACTCTCATAGACAGATGCTTGATGAACAGAGGCAAATGATTGATGCTTTGAGGGACAATGTTGGTTTACTGAAGAGGGCTCTTCGGGATGGACCTGTCATGAACGAAGATCGGTCATTGGCAAAAGTGAAGGTACCTGAACCTAAAACCTTCTGTGGGGTAAGAAGTTCCAAAGAACTTGAGAATTTCTTGTGGGATATGGAGAATTATTTCCAGACGGCTAAAGTTCCTACTGAACAACAAGTGTCCATTGCGACCATGTACCTTGCGGGAGATGCGAAATTGTGGTGGCGAACTAGATCGGTTGATGAAAATGCTGGAACAATTGTGTCTTGGACAGAATTGAAGAATGAGTTGAAAACTCAGTTCTTACCAACTAATTCCTCTTGGTTGGAAAGAGAAGCCTTGAGAAAGCTGAAACAATCGGGATCGGTTCGTGATTATGCTAAGGATTTTAGTTCCCTAATGTTAGACATTCGTGAGATGTCTGAACAAGACAAGTTGTTTAACTTCATGTCAAGGTTGCAAAATTGGACTCAGGCTGAGTTGAACAGGCAGGGTGTCCAGACTTTGCCTCAAGCTGTGGCTGCTGCTGAGAAACTTATAGACTTTAGGGCAAGTTTACAATCGGCCAACAAGAAAAAGGGCAAAGAAAAGGGAAAAGAGAAGGCCAAACCTTTCCAAAAGGCTAAGAACAAAGTATCTTCTGAAACCACAAGTAAGGCTGCTAATTCTAAGGATGGTGGCAAGAAGGGTGGGTGTTTCACTTGTGGAGGACCCCATTTTGCAAGAGATTGTCCTAAGAAAGAAAAAGTGAATGTTGTTGTGGCTTGTGGAGAGGATTCAGGAAGTGATACTCCTGTTCGGGTGAACCCTTTACAATTGTTATATGCAATGGCATCAATAAAGGTACATGCTTCTCAGAATACTTTGATGTTTGTATTGCTGAGAGTGAATGGGGCAACTGCGAATGCCTTAGTTGATTCGGGTGCGAGTCACAATTTTATGGTTGAGCGGGAAGCTCATAGATTGAAAATGTCCATAAAGGATCATAATAGTCGCATTAGGACTGTGAACTCAGAAGAGGCAGTCCTTGGTCTTTCAAATGCAACTGTTGGAATCGATTCATGGGAAGGAACTTGTAACTTCATGGTTGTCAAGAAGCTGGGCGATTATGAAGTTATTCTGGGAAAAGAATTCATGTTCTTGAACAAGGCTTATCCCATACCACACTTGAATAGGATAATGATTGCTGATGAAAGTAAGCCTGTGTTTGTTCCTTGTACTAAGGTGGTGGGTGATAAAAAGGACCTCAAACAGAAGGGTATGCTGTCGGCTATACAACTTGAGAAAGGCTTGAAGCAAAGTGAGATGACTTACTTAGCTGCTCTTGTAGAGATCAAACCTGATGTCTTTCAAAAGGTGCCCGATGAAGTGGCTGAAGTGCTTGATGAGTTTGCTGACTTGATGCCTAATGAGTTGCCTAAGAAATTTCCACCCAAAAGAGCTATTGATCATAAGATTGAGCTAGTTCCTGGAACTAAACCACCTGCACAAGCTCCATACCGCATGTCTCCTGCGGAATTGACTAAGCTTAGACGCCAGCTAGATGAGTTGTTGGAGGGTGGACTATTGAGACCATCCAAAGCTCCATACGGTCCTCCAGTTTTGTTTCAAAAAAGGCTGATGGTTCCTTGCGGTTTTGTGTTGATTATCGGGCTCTTAACAAAGTTACTATCAAGAACAAGTACCCTATGCCAAACACTTATGATCTCTTTGATAGGTTGGTGAAGGGCAGATACTACACTAAGATCGATCTAAGAGCTGGGTATTGGCAAGTTCGAATTGCTGAGGGAGATGAGGAGAAAATGACTGTGGTCACGAGGTATGGTTCATATGAATTCTTGGTTATGCCATTCAGTTTGACGAATGCCCCTGCTACCTTTTGTAACGATGTGTTGTATGAATTTCTGGATAAATTTGTTATTGTTTATCTAGACGATATTGTGATCTATTCTGAAACTCTAAATGATCATGTGATGCATTTGAGGGCTGTATTTCAGAAGTTGAGGGAATTTGAGTTATATGTCAAGAAAGAAAAGTGTGAATTCTATAGGCAAGAAATAACTTTTCTAGGTCACATCTTGGCTAATGGCATGATTAGTATGGACAGAAAGAAAGTTGTAGTTGTCATAGATTGGCCGGCTCCAACTAAGGTCCCTGAGTTAAGATATTTTCTGGGTTTGGCAAATTATTATCGCAGGTTCATAAAAGGGTATTCTAAGCTTGTGGCACCCTTGACTGATTTGCTAAAGAAAGATAAACCGTGGGATTGGAATTCTGACTGTGATGAAGCCTTCATTGCTGTGAAGGAAGCTATTGCATCTGAGCCAGTCTTATGCTTGCCAGATTTCGGGTTACCATTCAAAGTTCACACGGATGCTTCTGATAGGGCTATTGGTGGAGTTTTTGTTCAGAATAAGCATCCAGTTGCTTTTGAGAGCAGAAAGATGAAGGAGTGTGAACAAAGGTATAGCACTCATGAAAAGGAAATGACTGCGGTGGTACATTGTTTGGAAATCTGAAAATACTATTTGCTGGGAACAAAGTTTACAGTTATAACGGATAATGTGGCCAAAACTTATTTCAAAACTCAGAGGAAGCTTACTCCTAAACAAGCTAGATGGCAGGGGTACTTGGCTGAATTCGATTTTGAATGGGAACATAGGCCAGGACGGGAAAATGCTGTGGCTGATGCTCTGAGTAGAAAGACGGTGGAAGAGTTTGTGAACTCAATTACAACTGTAACAACGGATTTCTTGGAACGAATCAAGGATGAGTCCCTAACGGATCCTGTTTTTCTGAAGCTGAAAGAACAGGTGGAAAAAGGCACCGTGAGACGGTACTGGTTAGAAGATGGTCTATTGTTTGCAAAAGGTGGTAGAGCCTTTGTGCCTTCTTCTGGGAAGTTGAGACGGGAACTATTGAGGGAAACGCATGATACACAGTGGGTTTGACATCCTGGAGTTGAAATGATGCATGCATTGTTGTCTCGCAGCTTCATATGGTCAAAGATGGAAGAGGATATTAAAGCTTATGTGAAATCTTGCTTGGTTTGTCAATTGGACAAAACTGAAAGGAAGAAAGAAGCAGGGTTGTTGCAACCACTTCCAGTCCCTGAAAGGCCGTGGCAATCGGTTTCTATGGATTTCATCAGTGGGTTTCCTAAAGTGGATGGTTTGTCTACTGTTCTTGTTGTTGTAGACCGATTTTCTAAGTATGCTTGTTTTATTGGGGCACCTTCTGCGTATCCAGCTGATGTTGCTGCTGACTTATTCTTCAAAAATGTGGTGAAATATTTTGGGTTGCCAGAAGACATTATCAGTGATCGAGATGCAAGGTTTACTGGTAGGTTCTGGACTCAACTGTTCAATTCTTTGGGTTAAGAATTGAAATTCTCTACTGCGAATCACCCACAGACGGATGGTCAGACGGAAAGGATTAATGCATTACTCGAGGAGTATTTGAGGCATTATGTTACGGCAAATCAGCGAAACTGGACTAAGTTGTTGGATGTTGTTTAGTTTTGCTATAACTTGCACAAGAGTTTAGCAACCAGTCTAAGTCTATTTGAGCTGGCAAATAGACAGCAACCTCTTACTCCATATGAGGTAGCTTTGCAGTCTTCTGGAGGCAATTGTCCCGCTGCTTATAGGTTTGCTAGGGGCAAACAAGAGTTGGTTGATCGAGCTAAGAATAGCCTTGCTGTAGCTCAACAACGAATGAAGAAGTATGCTGATAAGCATAAGAGGGATGTGCAATTTCAGGTTGGGGAGTTGGTGCTTCTCAAGTTAACTCCCCAAATTAGGAAAAAGATAAGCAGCAAAGCAGTACACCGGGGGTTGGTACAGAAATATGATGGTCCATTTGAAGTGTTGGCAAAGGTTGGGAATGTGGCGTATAAGTTGAAGCTGCCTGACAGGTTCAAAGTGCATCCAACTTTTCATGTGAGTTATCTGAAGCCTTATCATTCTGATTTGGAAGATGACTCCAGAGTTCAACCGAAACGAGCTCCGCCAGTGATCAGAACTCAATTCGACAAGGAAATTCTGAAAATTTTAAGGCACGAGGTGTTTGGGCAGAGCAAGAAAAATAGACGGACCAAGTATTTGATTCAGTGGGTTGGAGAAGAGGAAATCAATGCCTAGTGGATTGATGGAGTTGATCTAGGCAGTTTGAAGAACAGATCCAAGTTGTTGGAAACAAGAAGGAGCCCAAATTTTAACGAGGGCGTTAAATCCTCCAAGTGGGGGAGGTTTTTTAGACCCTTGGCATTGAGGATAGCTTTCGGCATGCCGAAGTGCACAATTGGCATGCCGAGTTAATCGGTTTGGTGGAACCGAAGTGCTGAGGTCTGCTGTGTCGAGCTTGCTATGTGTTGTATGCTGTAGGCGCTGAGTTTGCTGCGATGCTGAGCTAAACTAGCGTGCTGTGCGCACGGCAGGTCGGCATGCCGAGTGGGAAGGTCGGCATGCCGAGCCGAAGTGGTTTGGGACCGAAGGTAAAGTTTCGGCCAAGAAGGCTATGGAGCTTAAGTCGGTTTGGGCACGTGCTGAGCATGTGTGTGCAAGTCGGTTGTGGGAATTAATTGCTGAAAGCCCAAGTCTAAAGCTGTGGGCATGTTAGTTCGATTGGGTCTTGATTTTGGTTGAGCCTTGAATCAAATTGGCTAAATCCTTGGAAGGCTGGACTTGTGGGAAACGTGGCTGAGCTGGCAGCCACATTCTGAAGGCAGTTGCTAACTCCTTGCTCCTGATTGGCTGTTGCTGTAACTTATGTTAGTGGCTGGACATGTCAGCCACAATTTAGCCTATTATAGTTTTGGCTAGGCAGATTTGCTCATTAGTTACGTTTTTTACTTTCTATTTAGTTCTGCAACCATTGTAATAGATTCCTTGTAAACTTGTTGGGCTTTGGCAATAAGATTAAATGTTGGGCTTTGGCCTGTAAACTTGTTGTGTGCTTGCTATTTTCATTTGGTTGCTTGCTTATACTGTTTTGCTTGTTGCTAACGGGTTGTGTGATCCTAAACAAGAGTGAACGGTAAGAGTTACCAACAGAGGGCTGTTGGCTAATCGAGGGAACTTGCCGGCAGTGTAAATCCGGTGGAAGACGCCAAAGGCGTGACAATTGCCATGATGGAATCCACTTGTGATACCAATTGAGAGAAGCTCTCTTGGTTACACCCTCACTAGTGTTGCTTCGACCATCCGTTGTATGCAATATCGTTTGTCATTATTTCTCTCATATGCAAAAGACAAATAGGCAGATTGACATATTTTCATCTGGCCACTTCCAGAATGTTTAAGATTTTCAAGAAAAACCCATCACGTCAATACGTCATAATAATATACTAATTAATCCGTAGACTAACTACTTATACAGTTTTTCTACCTGACAAAAAAGAATCATGTCCATTTCTACAATGGTCAAACAGGTCATTCGATTGCAATTTCCATGGCATGGCATGGCATGGCATGCAAAATCATCAAAAAATAATTTTTTTTCCTTATGTTTTTTCTTTTTGACTGTTCAAAGTTATGATTTTTCATGTTCAATGAATCTCAGCAACACTTGTGTGTCATCGGTCAAAGAATTAGAAATACTCTATCCGGATCAACCTTAATTCACTGATGAATTGTTGATGCCCCAGCCCAAGTGCATTCAGGAGCAACATTCTTATGATATGTTTACTGGGATAGTGAGATCTAGCCTTGTCCGAGATGCAAACCTTACCATTCTCAATGTAAAATTCAACATATCCTTGATTTTTTTAATAAAAAAAATTGTTGGAAATTAAACTAAGTTTTATTAATTAGAAATTATATTTCTAATAGGATTTACTTATTAGATTGTTTTCCTTTACGAATTAGAATTTGTGAGGTATACACTCCCCAAATCCTTGTGTGTTTTAGATTTATTATTACTCTATAAATAGAGGGTAATAGAGGTCTTTGTGAGTGTGGAAGAGAGAGGTAGAGGAGTAGAATTAGATACCTCAAAGAAGTATGGAGAAAGTCCTTTCAGGTTTGGAGAAATTTTGCGGATCAGCAGATTGTGTTGTTGTGTGGCGGTTGTGCCATACACGTGATATTGTGGTTATATTCCTCTTCTCTCAAACATATATAATTATGATAAATAAATAAAAGCGCTTACGCATATTAGCATGCTGGTATAAGAACTATTTCTAGTTCTTAAATTGAATATCGGAGATTTTTATCTTCAATAGTGGTATCAGAGTTAGGTCAATTGATATTGGATTGTGTATCAGATCCAAATCAAGATCCTGGGTGTTTCTCAAATCTAGGTTATTATCTGTTAGTCATGACAGGGTTGGATTTAATTTGTTTTGTTCCTAAACTTAGGGAAAAACAAAATTATTTTTATTGGAATGTTATGATGAAAACCCATCTTGAAGCTTTTGGCTTATTCCAATATATTCAACAAGAAATAACAGAAGATGCTGATGAAGATGCAAAGATAGAAGAAAGATTGGCGATATCCCAAATTCACCAGGCGGTTGATATGTCAATTTTTGAGAAAATCTCAATGGCTAAAACATCAAAACATGCATGGAATATTTTGGAGAAAACATACATAGGCATTAACCAAGTTCAACAAAATAATCCCTTGATGTTGAAAAGGAGATTCGAACTTTGCATCATGGAGAATAATTTTTAGATGTTACAAAGAAGGGAGAAGACTGAATCCATTAAGGATTTTGGGTTGTTTGATTTATTTCGTGAAATTGAAGTGATTGAAACTGTAAATCAAGATGAAGAAGAAATTAGTGATTTGACTAATAAAGAGATAGAAAAAATCATCAATTTTGATGAGGAGAAGAAAACCATATACATGGTTGAAGAGTATAAAAAGGAAATTATATACATGGTTGAAAAACATAAAAATATTACTGAAGATAGTAATATTGTTGTATTGAGTGATTATTCAAAGATTATTAAAATTGAGGATTTAATTGATAATTATGTTGGCCATTGTCCGTTCCATACAATGGAGTTTTTCGATCAAGAAAAGGAAGCCGAAAACATGTTCGCAAACTTGAAGATCTGGAGCTACAAAATTCGTCTCAAATTACATGTGAAGACGAAGATAAAGACAAAGACCAAATACAAGATTCAAACTGCAATAGAGATTGCAAAAGGAATTCAAGCACGTGATCTTGAAGGTATTGATCATATATGGAAAGCTTAGTTTAAAGGGGGATTTGCTGGAAATTAAACTAAGCTTTATTAATTAGAAATTATATTTCTAATAGAATTTACTTATTAGATTGTTTTCCTTTACGAATTAGAATTTGTGAGGGATACACTCCCCAAATCCTTGTGTGTTTTAGATTTATTATTACTCTATAAATAGAGGGTGATAGAGGTCTTTGTGAGTGTGGAAGAGAGAGGTAGAGGAGTAGAATTTGAGGTATAGATACCTCAAAGAGGTGTGGAGAAAGTCCTTTCGGGTTTAGAGAAATTCCGCGGATCAGCGGATTGTATTGTTGTGTGGCGGTTGTGCCATACACGTGATATTGTGGTTATATTCCTCTTCTCTCAAACATATATAATTGTGATAAATAAATAAAAGCGCTTACGCATATTAGAGTATTGGTATAAGAACTATTTTTTGTTCTTAAATTGAATATCGGAGATTTTTATCTCCAACAGAAATAATTATCAATGAGCGATCAATCTCAAGTCTCAACCCACCCTGCCTTTTCCATCTTGACAGCCAACCGCATATGCATGTATCTATCAACTTTCAGTAGTAAATGACAAAACTGCTTTTAATTGGTTATACTTTTTACTGAATTTTTTTGGTTATAAATGGAACACATGGAATCTCATGCATATCAACGACAAATCCGTCTCATCTTTCTCAAGAAAATATTGTAAAACGTGATAAATCAACATGCCACAATTGACACATTCGAGGACATTTCAAGAAGGATAGATTGCCTACGCTACTGACACGTTTGTTCCATATTTGCAAAAGCAAATTCGTAGCATATTCCCATTGGTAGTGTTATGTATATTGTTTTAGCCTTTTAGGAGCTTTCTTTTAAATAGAAATTAGCCTTCTCTTTTTGATTGCTCTGTTTTTTTTTTTCAAAATACATTTAACTTTCCTATATTAGTGCTTGTACCACTTTTAGTGTATGTAGTTTTAATGACAACAATCAATCTTTTTATCCTTTTAAATTATAAAATTAGTCTTAAATTAACCACTCATCTAACAAAAGTAACATATATATTAATAGACATTTTGCCATATTTAACATCTACATATCTCTTATTTTTCGGTTAAATGGATATTTTGTTTATGTGTTGGGGTGAAATTGAGTTCCAAAATAATGGTAATTGATATAGTTTAAATGTATGGCTGAGACTGTTTATCGAAATTGGATTATCTATCTAATATTATCTTGTTTTATTATGTCCAATGCAGATGATAATGTCGTTTGAAAATTAAAATCAAGTTATACAGTTCACTCATACTTGAATTAAAAACGTAGAGTGATATCTATACTTTTATTCCCCATTTTTGTCAAACGGTCACGTTTTAATCATTGGACATAATTAAATATGATAATGTTAGACAGAGGATTTGATCTCATTTTTGAGTGATATCTATACTTTTATTCCCTATTTTTGTCAAACGATCACGTTGTAATCATTGGACATAATAAAATATGATAATGTTACACAGAGGATTCGATCTCGTTTTTATAGAACAAAAATGTACTCCCAAATTTATACTTAAAAAGAGTGATAATGACTCCATTTTTGCATCTAAAAGCAATTTATAAAATTCATGTAAACATCAAAATTCCGACAAAGCAAGTTCTAATCAGTGGAAGTAGAGCATGCAAGTGAAGAAACATGGACTAACATATATACCGAAAGTCATTGATTTCAAGGGAAAACACAATCTGTAGAGTGACAAGTGAAGTGTTTAATTTTTTTTGAATTTAATGCTACAACATATATTTAATCTTAGATGAAGAGAAAAATGCTTTGTAACTTGAAAACATAAAAGGAAAGCAAAGGCAAAAAGGTTTTGCAACATTCAAATGGCAACAAGAACGTTAAAAATGCAATTTATTTGGTGTAAGAATTTAGTCTATATATGGTGTTTTGGTTGATGTATATCAGCCAGGGACGGATCCAGGCGGGGGCTGGAGGAGGCTGAAGTCCCCGCCATGATCGCCGGAAAAAATTGAGAGGTATGCTCGCCGCCCTGACTGTGGTGCTCAGCCCCCGCTGAAATATAAAAGAATGGAAGACGATGATGCTTTTAGTTTATTTCTTATTTTGAAGTTTTTTTTTTTCAAAATCACTTAACAAAACGACGTCGTTTTGTTAAGTGATTTTGAAAAAAAAAAAACTTCAAATGAATCAAAGCCCAACAGCCAGTCAGCCAAAAAAAAAAAAACTTCAAATGAATCAAAGCCCAACAGCCAGTCAGCCACGACCCATGAGATTTAATATCTGAATTAATCTCAAACTCTCAGGCTCCAAAGCATCAAAAGTATTAACAAGAATTTTGTGATTTTCTTCATTTTCAAAAACCTCCACTGCTCCACTTCCACTGCTCCACAGATGCAGACACGTAGAATACAATTGCCTCCTCTTCTTCACATGACGAAAGCTAGTTCATCAAGTGTCAACCAATAGTAAAATTATGTGTATTTATACATTTTTATCATTTTTATTATTGTTTTTAGAAGTTTAAATGTTAAACACATTTATTTAATCGCAAAAAAATTTTTAAGTAAGCCCCCGCTAAAATTTCTTTCTGGATCCGTCCCTGATATCAGCTATGTAATACTACGTACATATGGACATGGAGTGGTGAAATGGAGGATCAAAATCGCTGTCCTTTTCTAATGGTGAGAATAAATAAGAATGAATTATAAGAAGTAGACCATTAGGAGAGGGAAAAAAAAGGGCAACGCCTCGGATCCCTAAAATCTTTTAGGGCAAAATACTACTGCATTCTTACCCGTTTTCACTCCATCTCTTCTGGTGTTTTTCGTTTTCCACGAAAATAATGCACATAGTTAAATCGTAGTATTGTACTATCATTGGTTATATATTGCATTTGTTTACTTAATTAATACACAAGAATTCTTGTGAACCATTTTTATATATAAGACATTGATCATATATAAAACGAAAAACTAAATAGCCATAAAAATTGCATTTTTCGATTTCTTTTCTTATGTTTTTTTACTACACACCTTCCCATGTATTTTCATGGAATCGAAAGTTTAGACATTGAGGTTGTGATACTAACTTCCTAACCACTGATCTAATCTCAATGGCTGCATTTTTTGGTTTTTAACTTTTAAATTACACAATATGGGATGGGAGGCTTTAAGAGGAGACCAAGCAACTAAAACAGAGACGCATGTAGTTTAATCGATCGATCATTGAACTCAAAACAACTAAAATACTTAGGAATCTCACATCTTCCACTCCTGACTCACAAACGAGTTACATTCTCAGAACTATTCCTCAAACTAATAAATATGATTTACCGAAGCCACGTACAAGTTATGGCACTTAAGTCTACATTGTCATGCGGGTTAAGTGCGCCTTGTTGATGTGCTTAAGACCAAAAAAATGGATAACCATGGTTTTGTAGCTAATATGATCTTATAAAATGAGTAAAAGTTATCGAAATATGTAGGTTAGACAAACCTATTTAACAGCATTTCCTCTTACTATTTTTTAAGCTAACACTTTGATAGGTTCTAACTTTTTAATGTTGTTTCCTTTCCTGCATTAGCTATTTGGAATTCTTACATTCCTGTTGTTCCAAATTTAGCTCCTCTAAATACATTTTCTATATTATATGAAATATTGTTATTAAGAATAATTAGATTGCCCACATTTCATATCTCTTAACTATTACAAGACCTGCAATATAAGATAAAATTATACACTAGCCTTCGCGTATTAAAAGATGTGCCATTTTATATATATGTTGTGTGCCAAAAGCTGTAGACAAAATGTCTTCAGTCTGAATTGAATGCATTCAATCATTATGGTTAAATATATAGCCGACAAAAACATATTCCCAATATATTGACTATTTTATTTACCTGCCTAGGCATGATTACTATTAAGTGGGTTAAAAAGGCCTAAAAAAGTTTAATTACTTGATTGTGAAGAAATTTTGTTCAAGAAAGTTAATTGATTCTATTCAAATTATTAAAAACATTATAATACTAACTTCTAATTATATACAAAAAACGTTTGAATACTAAATAGTATTCAAATGCCAAGGCTTCAGTTTAGCTAATCAGCTTATATACCATAAGCTTATCATATATAATTATTCCATTTTCTTCTTATTAGCCCTTAAAGAGTCAATTCTGCATTTATATAAAACCTTTAAATAGTACATCTATCCATTCTAAGCCATGAGATTTATAAAACCAATCTTAAGGCTAACATGTGTGCATTATCACATAAAAAAGAAACAAGCTTTATTTGTTTGCTGCTTTTGATCTTCTTCATTTCCAACTGACTACAGCTTTCAAACGATCCTGTTCTTTGCGATATATACTTCTTCAATTTCGCTTCTTCTTTTGTAAGCCATTTATTTCTCTAGCTTCTAATCCTGCTTGCATGCATATATATATATATATATATATATTTATATATATATTTATAACAGAGAGTCATCATATATAATTTTTAATTGCACTTTATAAGGTTTTCTTGATGCTTACAAATTAATAATATACCTTATCTAATATTGAGCTTATAAACTGTCAGAGAACCTATACAACTTTGTGCCAATGTGATTCCTTTATTCTGTACATATATCTGCAAAAAAATATGATTAACAAGTAACCTGTTATATTTGAAATTACACTAATACATGTAGATAAATCGATATATAGCAATAAGTATACTTATATATCAGCCTAAATATATATCCATATATGTGATTACAAGAATATTATTAATTAGTATCCTATTTTCAAATTTTAAACTGTACTTGTTCACTAACATACTAACTGATCATAAACACATAAATCACTACATCTCTTTTTTTTAGAAAATGAGAGATTTTGCTAGTTACAACTTTCGTAATAGTAACCTATAATACTTTTTTTTATACTCAATAGCCTACCAAATTAGATATAGATTTTGCCAAGGAAACACAATTGAAATGGATGCAAAAAGTGGAACGAAAAAAATTCAGAATCTACTTGTTTTTGAATTTTACACTTTGAGTTTAAAATACGTGAGTTATAACCCATGAAAAATTGAGATTTGGTGAAAATCTTAAATATCACTTTTTTTTGAAGATATTCACTATTATGCATGTTCACAATAGGAATGGGAGCAAAAAACGAAGCGAAAAAGGTCAAAATACACGGGTTTTGAGATTTTTGCCATTTTCGGTTAAAATTTGTGTGTTATAACCCATGAAAAATTTATTTTTGGTGAAAATATTAAGTATCACATTTTTCGACAATATTAACTAGAATGCATGTTCACAATTAAAATAGGTGCAAAAAGTGGCACGAAAAAAATTCATAATCTACTTGTTTTTTGAATTTACCCCTTTTCACCCATGAAAAAATGAGATTTGGTGAAAATTTTAAATATCACTTTTTTTGAAGATATTCACTATTATGCATGTTCACAATATGAAGGGGTTGCAAAAAATAGAGCGAAAAAGGTCAAAATACATGCGTTTTGAGATTTTTGCCATTTTCGGTTAAAATTAGTGTGTTATAACCCTTAAAAAATTAAGGTTTGATGAAAATTTTAAATATCACTTTTTTCGATAATATTCACTAGAATGCATGTTAACAATTAAAATGGGTGCAAAAAGTGGCACGAAAAAATTCATAATCTACTTGTTTTTGAATTTTACCGCTTTTCGTTTAAAATACGTGAGTTATAACCTATGAAAAATTAAGATTTGGTGAAAATTTTAAATATCACTTTTTTTTGAAGATATTCACTATTATGCATTTTCACAATAGGAATGGGTGCAAAACAACGGAGCGAAAAAGGTCAAAATACACGAGTTCTGAAATTTTTGCCATTTTCGGTTAAAATTCGTGTGTTATAACCCATGAAAAATTCAGGTTTGGTGAAAATTTGAAGTATCACATTTTTCAACAATATTAACTAGAATGCATGTTCACAATTAAAATGGGTGCAAAAAGTTGCACGAAAAAATATAATTATGCTGAGGATCGTCGAGATGAACGATCCAAAGCTCATGAATATAAAACAAAAAAAGAAAGAAACAGAAAGGGCTCCACCACAGCCTATTAATAAATACCAGGTTACAACTAAGCTGGATCGAAGTACCACACAACAGCTATTATTAAGAGCTGCTACCTCAACTGATCATGCTTTATCTTCGAAGCAACTACCTCAACCTGAAGAACTACACATAACTATTAATAAATCATGCTCAGGGAATGAAGTTATTTAGCTGCTTTGAGTTTTTAAATTATTGATTATACAATTTAATTGCTATATCAATACTCTGTTTTATTCATGTATGTTTTGTTAATAAATATAGAATACCAGATATCAGGGAGTATAGGTGATATTCTACAAACCACATTTGCAGAGCCTCAAATCCTGCCCAAAACAGCTGCTTATACATTCTGTCATGCTACAAAAATTTATTTAGAGCCTCCCAAATTCTGTTGTTCAGGTGGTGAGATTAGATTATTACAAAGTGAAGTGGCAGAACAGCTAAGAATGTTATATCTTGAGAATTCAGAAGATGCAACTAATTTTAGAAATAATGTCCGCAGTTATAATAATATGTTTGCCTTTACATCATTAGGTGCCCATTCTGATAAAGCACTAGCTAGACGAACAAGCAGTATCTATATATACCGAGTTCAAGGCCAGCTATATCATTTTATATCTCAACTGACACATACAGAACAACAAAAGCCAAACAATTTACAACTATATTTTTTTGATCAAGAGCATGAGCTTGATAACCGGCTCTCTATTTCTAAAAAGTTTAGCCCAACTTTGCTAACTAAAATAGCTACGTTATTGTCAACAAATCCTTATTCTATCTTTTTTAGAAACCTGTCTCAGCTAGCTGATTTAGATAGCTATAAGATTATTTTAAAAGCATATCCAGAGTTAGATCAGCGAATATTTAATAAGTCAGGTGTATCAGAAGTTGCAGCAATATGGTCTGAGTCACAGAATACTGTAGAATATACAACTCAACGTATACAAGTTTACTCAAAGTATGGCCCTACTCAGATTGTTAAACATTACTTTGGGTGTTATGACCCAATGAAATACCCATTGATTTTTACAAATGCGGAGCCTGGTTGGCACCCTAAAATAGAAAGATTAATGTCAACAGTAGACAAACAGAACCTTTCAAACCCATGCAAAAGAGAAAGAGATTTTGATGCCAAGAACTTTCCAAATGCAGAGCTTTCTATAGAGGCTGAAAAGTAAGGTATTCAACTAGAAACCCTTTCCCATCTCGAAATGCAACTATATAAATTTAGTGATTTATGTTTTATAATGCCTCTTTTTTTTATTAATCATTTTGCAGGGCTATTAACCAAAAAAAGGAAGAAAAACACTTTATCATGCCGAGAATATTATTGTTACAGGTTACAAATAAGACCTGAAGATACGTCATTTCTTTTACATACAGGTAGGCTTTTACAACAATTTGTTATTGATATGTATATTAACATAGAAACATCAAGACTCGAATTTTTAAAATTACTAGATATACAGAATCAATTAAGAACAAAAATTTATAAAAGTGTAGTGGATAACATCATAAAAGAACATGATACAGGCCGTGATATTGGTAAAAGAATTGTATTACCTACTTCTTTTATTGGTGGGCCTAGGGATATGCATAAAAGATATATGGATGCCATGAGTTTAGTACAACAGTATGGAAAATCAGATATATTTCTTACAATGACTGCTAATCCCAGCTGGCCTGAAATTTATACTTAAAGCTACCTTCTGATGAAGTACACAACAGACCAGATTTAATAGCAAGAATATTTAGAGCCAAACTTGAACTTCTCAAAAAAAAATTATTTAAAAATAATATCTTTGGGAAGGTTATTACATATACATATGTAATTGAATTTAAAAAAAGAGAATTACCATATGCTTATTTTTTAATTATTCTTGATTCTAAATCAAAGCTTTATTCACCTGAAGCTTATGACAGAATTGTAAGTGCAGAATTACCTAATTTTAAAAAGCAACCATACCTTCATACTTTAGTTGCAAAGCATATGATGCATGGCCCTTGTGGTAGCCTTGATCAAACATGTTCATGTATGAAAAAAAATTCTGGTTTTAAGTATCAATATCCAAAAATATTTTCAAACATGACAATGCATAGAGAAAATACATATCCTGTTTATCGGCGTACAAATAATCAAGCTTCAGTTAAAGTTCGAGGCCATTACTTAGACAATCGGTAGGTAGTTCCTTATAATCCTTATTTATTGGCAAAATTTAATTGTCATATGAATGTTGAAATTTGCTCAACAATTAGAGCAATTAAATACATTTTCAAATACATTTACAAAGACCATTATAAAATTTCATACAATATAGCATTAGAACAGCCAGATGAGATAATTGATGAAATAAAAAACTTCCAAATAGTGAGGTGGATTTCTCCACCTGAAGCCGTTTGGAGAATATTTGGTTTTGATTTGCATGAAATATACCCTGCAATAATCAGTCTCCCAATTCATTTAGAATATGAACAAAATATCTTATTTAGACCATCAGAAGCTCTTTATAATATTGCTAATAATCCAGCTTGTAAAAAAACTATGCTAACTCAATTTTTTCCATGAACAGGTCAGATTCATATGCTCAAAAACTGAATTGTTTATATATTGAATTCCCAGAATATTTTATTTGGAATGGACAATCAAGAGAATGGCAGCACCGTAAACAAAGGCATGTCATTGGAAGAGTACATAGTATACATCCATCACAAGGTGAAAAGTATTATTTGCGATTACTTTTGTTACATCGACGTGGGATTACTTGATTTACAGATTTAAGAACAATCAATTGTCAAACTGCAAATACATACAAGGAAGCTGTTCAACTATTGGGTTTGCTTCAAGATAATAACATTGCATACCTCTGTATACAATAAGGGATCAGCTATATGATTCCAGCTGCTTTAAGGCAATTATTCACAACACTTCTTATCTATTCAAATCCTAAAGATGCCAAACAATTATGGACAGATTTTGAACAATATCTTTCTGAAGATTTTGCTCGAGAAAAAGCAATAAGCAAAAGATTGGTCAGAGAAAAGACGTTACATGCAATAGATATCTGCTTATACTCTATGAACAGAGCATTACAAGACTTTGTTATTATTGAAGATCCAAGAGAATCACAACAGATTGATAATCTAACCAAAGAATTGGAAGCATAGTCCAATATTATTGTCTCAACAGCAGAGTTACAAGCAATATCCCAATTAAATGAGGATCAGAAAAGGGCTTATGATATGATAATCTCTCATATAAATTAGGGTTTACCAAAGGCATTTTTCATAGATGGCCCAGCAGGAACTGGCAAAATATTTCTTTATAAGTGTTTATTGGCGACTATTAGATCAAATGGTGATATAGCACTTGCCACAGCCAATTCAGGAGTAGCGGCCTCAATTCTTCCAAGAGAAAGAACAGCACATTCAAGATTTAAGATTCCAATTGATGAAGATACAAATAGTTCATGCAACATAAGTAAACAAAGCATATTAGCTTATTACTAAAAGTTGCAAAACTAATTATTTGGGATGAAACTACAATGATAAAGAGAACAATCATTGAACATTTTGATGAGGCCTTAAGAGACCTAACAGATATTGATCAACTGTTTGGTGGTAAAGTTATAGTTCTCGGTGGTGATTTTAGACAAACTTTACCAGTCATTCCTAAAGGTTCAAAGAAGATATTATAAACGCAAGCATTGTTATGTCACCACTTTGGAGCAAGTTCGAAAAGCTACAATTACACCAGAACATGAGAGTGCAAAAGGATCCTATATTTTGTGAATATTTGCTTCGGGTTGGAAATGGCCTTGAAGAAATGAATGAAGAGAATCAAATTCAGATTCCAAGCAGTATGAATATTCCTTTTATTGATGAAGAGATATCTTCACATACTCTCATTGATGCAGTCTTCCCTTATCTAAATCTTTTTAGCACCAACAAATAGATGGTTATTAACAGGGCTATTCTTACAATAAGAAATGATTTTGTTCATGAAATGAATAGCATGTTGATAGCCAGGTTTTCAGGCGAAGAAACTATCTATTATAGTAATGATGAGGCAATCAATTTTTTAGATCAAGTGAACCAACAAGATTTGTTACATTCATTAACTCCTCAAGGTTTTCCACCTCATGAACTTATTTTGAAAATCAATTCTCCTATTATGCTATTGTGTAACATCAATCCAGGTAAGGGTCTATCTAACGGGACTCGACTCATTTGCAAAGCATTTAACCCAAATATTATTCAGGCTGAAATTTCAAGTGGTTCATATATTGGCACATCTGTTTTTATTCCACGAATTAAAGTTGAATGTTCAAAATCTGATTTTATTTCTATACCTTACAAAAGAACACAATTCCCATTACGATTATGCTTTGCAATGACTATTAACAAGGCACAAGGGCAGACTCTAGATTTTGTAGGTATCTATCTTAAAGAGCCTGTTTTTTCACATGGCCAATTATATGTTGCTTTGTCACGTGCAAAAAGTGCAGCTCACGTGAAAATTCTTATACGACCTTTAACTACAATTGATAGCTGCAGCAATTTAACCAAAAATGAAGTCTATACTGGAGTGTTATCAACAATTATTACAATAGAATTACCCAAAATAATATCTAACTTATGTATGTATAATAATTACTAATATTTCTCTTCAGACTTTTATATTGCCTTATTTAAGATTACTGAGCTAAATTAGTATAATATATTTAATTGATAAGCATTACTTGAGCAGTTGTACATCCTGATAAGAGTTGCCTATATTTACTAATATGTTTTTAGATTGTGAAATATAATTCAGCTTATATGTTGATTTGTTTCATTCTATAAGGTAACTACTGATCTTTATAATTTTAAAAATTTGAACTTATTCTATAATATGAGTTATTATTCTAATTGTTTCTTGCCTCTCAAGTTAAAATTATTCTTATATATTTTTATAGGAGCATGGAAAACAGGTGTGTTGACACTTCAGCATTAACAGATACGACTAAGGATTGGGTCTCAAAGCTAATCTTAACAGAAAAAACTCCAATTCGCATTAGCAAAGAAAGAGGAGTTGCGTATCAAAGATTTGTCTTTAGTGACGGTCAGGTATTAATAAATAACTATACAAAGTTATTATTTTCCAACTGACAATATGTCAACTTATATAATCATATTTTGTTTTTGTAGAAAAATAGCATACAAGCTATTGCTTACAGTGAAGATGTGCATCAACTTGATAGAGTTCTACAACTATATAAAGCATTCTACATTGGCAATGCGATGATAAGACCAATACTGGGCACATTTCCGCGATATGCCTCTTCTTGTTATCAACTGATACTAAAAAATAGTGCTTTTATCAGACAAACGAGACAAGCAGAAGAATTGGCATTAAGTGATTATTACAGCCTTACCAGATTTATGGATTTTGATACTAAAATGGACAATCCTGACCTGAAAATTAGTTATGTATTCTTTCCTTTTTCTTTTTCTGAATTCATACTAATTGACAGCTTTAGAATGTCTATTTTAAACTTATACTATTTGCAATATTTTGCCTACTAATTCTAACTATTTTGGGTGTTCTATTATAGACATTTTATGTGCTGTAATACATGTTCTTCCACTAAGAACTATCCCAATAAAAGGAAAAAGTGTACCCATCCAAGAATTTATCATCCTTAATGAAGAGTAATAATTATTATTGCTTTATATGTTTACATATTATACCCCAATAGAAATCCAATCCTAAGACTAATTCATTCTCATTTTGCAGGTGCAGACCATTAATATTAACTTTTTGGGAAGATTTCCTACACACAAAAGCCCCATATATTGTTAACAATGTTCATCAAATGCCAATCATATTGGGGACACGATTAGGAATCACATCATTTCATGGTAATGCTTATTTAAAAATGGAATTTAATTCATAAAAAAATATTAATGCCAAAAGTTTGCTATATTGCAGGAATCTCTGTACAGACTCTGTCAAACAGCATTATTCTGTTCGATCCACCTTTGTTAGAAGCGACAGAACTCAAAAAATGGTAAGTCTAACTCTAAATATGTCAATATATTTACATATTTATAAATATTCTCTTTTTAACAATTTTGAGAGGCTAATCTAATATTTACATAGGTTAGAGGCAAACACAAAATATGTTGAAAGAATTGTGGCTGAAAAGCTGTATGAAAAACAGCACCAAATTATCAGTACTCTTGCAGACACTCATGTTCGCAAGATAAGTCAACTACTAAGCCTAACTGAAACAGTAATTCCTTCTTTCTCCATGCTTGACCTTTTTTTGTAGCTAAACTATTATATGTACATATATACACATATATATATATTTACACATACTCAAATCTATTCAAAAACTTAAAATTAATACTGACTTACTTGTAGATCAAATCATGCTGGATAAAAGCCGAAGTTAGAATTGATAATCCAGCCCAAAAATTCTACTATCTTATTTGCCCAAATTGTGCAAAACCTACTGGTGCAGGGCTTGACATGGTATTCACTTGTCTATATTGTGCTGCTACATCTCCAACACCTCAGCCACAGTAAGTTGCATAAAAAAATAAATTAGATAAACTAATCAATTTAATATGCAATTCAAATATATTTAATCGAACATTTGACAGGCTTCGAATCCAGGTTGAATTATCAGATGGTTCAGCAAATTTGCAAGCATCAATAGATAAAAAAAATGCTAAATTATTACTTGGATTAATAATTGATCAAGTCATAGATATAGAAAAGAAGGTCAGCATAAGCATTATACTTATATACCATTCATTCATTTTATATTATAGAAGCACAAATTACAGATTCAATATTTTGATATGCATCATGAAGAGGTGGACTATACTGTTTTTAATGCCAAGTTTGAAGGCCTTAAATTACTTTTTCACTTAAGGATTAACAGCTTTATGACAAGAACATGACAAGTTACACGGTATAATATAGTAACATATCTACCAACAGAAGACAAATCTGCGAAAGCATTGCAAAGCATAGAAGCAGGAACATCTACAAACATACCAAAAATTCACAGATTACAAAGCACCATTGCTGAAGATATTCCGACTATAGCTTCAGAAAAGCAGCAATAGCCAAGTTCTACTTTGGAACCAAATATCACACACACACCACCTCATGAAACCATATCTGAACAAAAAAAGGCAGAACCAGCCATTACTATTGCAGGTAAGACAGCAAAGAGAGGCTTAGAACAACTTTTAAACAGAGCAAGCAAGCAAGGTAAGGGCAATAAATAAACATTTACATGATTACCAATTGCTTTGAACTTCAGCCTCTTTTTTGTACTGTATCATATAGCTGTTTGTATTTTATACACTACCTATTTCATCTTGAACAACATATAGGTGGCCGTCTGTATCTTGCTATGCTGTTTTTCTAAACGTCAGAAAATCTATTACCAGATACATACAACTATCATCCTGATTAATTTTGTACTCTTATTAGTACGTGGCGTTGTTATACCAAGTCTACGGAGATAAAATATCCTTTTCTTCTGATAGACATGGTTTCCAACCGATATACTAATCTGCTCATAAAACAACGGGTTAAAATTCATCCCGCAAATTAGCAGATCTGCAAAATCTATATACAAAAGATTAGTACGTGGCGTTATTATACCAAGTCTACGGAGATAAAATCTCCTTTTCTTCTGACAGACATGGTTTCTAGCCGATATACTAATCTTCTCACGAAACAATGGGTTATACACCTACTTCCCCCTCTCCGCTCTTGGTATATATATACCCTCTCAACCCTAACACAGATACTCTTGGATTTAAACAACACGCCTCATATATTGTCATTCTTCATTTTGCTATTATAAATCCAAACACCTTCATGATAATCGTTTCTCCTGCCAAAAAATTTAATAAATATTCAAAACCAGTTTTATCACAAATATACCAAAATAAAAAACGAATTCCCTAAAGGTATCTGATATTAGCAATCGAAAATCTATTAAAAAAATAGAACAAAGGGTTTTCAAAACATAAACCTTACAGAAATTGACAGATAACGAAGAAAACTTAATAAGATCCAATAGAAATTAAAGACAAACCTTCATCTAGAAAAGACGCCATCGACAACTGCCACAAGAATTCTGAATCCTAAACTTGTTAACAAATCGACCAAAAAATGAAACCCGACCAATATTCAAGCCCATCGCCTCTAAAATTGGGCATAGTAATCTGGTAATAACATAGCTGCAGAGCATAAGCAATTTTAGGTTGGAACAGCCTAAAAGTTCCTGCGGCCGTGATATGGTAAAAAAACACTAAATATGGCAACTAAGATTTAGTAAAACTTGGAATGCCCTAACACAAATCTAACTCACTTATTTTTAAAAACCATTTATAAAATAGCCTATACAATTAAAAACTACAAAAGCCCAACAAGATTAAACCAAGCCCAAAATATACTTCTGGGCTACCACACTTTGTGTGGCTTCCCAGTAACTAGTATTTCTTTAATTCACAGACAAACATGTTCAGGTCTGGAGATAAGAAAAGGGGAAGGATTGGCAAGTTGGTGGAATTCGAATTGTAGCCCATAGAACGAAGTTTAATGAAATCAAACCTAGCCCAACCCTTGTTGGTCTTAGTAGGTTTGGACGTCTAATGCCTGCTTTTAAACCCAAATTATTTTCAAACCTATGGGTGATAATCAAAATACTCGAACCCTGTTATCAGCCTGCAATATAAGTTGTTCAAACCGGTAAAATTTTGCGTATAAATATTATCGAATAGGGTAATAATGGATATGAGTAATATGTACGAGTTCCTTATGGACACAATGTCGCCAATATTTTGTTTTTTAACTGATCATTGTCACCAAGGCTTCAATTTTCACCAAATCTCCATTTTTCACGAGTCATAACACATATATTTTGGTCGAAAATAGCAAAGACGTATTAATTTTGTCTTTCCCCTACTGTTTCTCTAAATTTCTATTTTTTATAGGTTATAATACACGTATTTTAGTTAAAAATAGCAAAATTAAAAAATGCATTGATTTTGAATTTTTTTTCTATGATATTTTTTGTGCCCACGTAGATGATAAACATGCGTGAATATTATAAGAAAAAAAAGTAAAATTTAATGAATTATATATACCTAAACATGATAATAGTTTCATGTACTTGTGTGGCTTTGAAGGAGAGTCAACTTTGAGGGGCGTTCTGTCTTCTTCTTTCTCTTTCTTTTCCTCCGTCTTGGAGAGAGATGTTTGTGGGACAGGAAGTGGAGTAGTGGATCTGGTAACCATCAAGTGACAAAATCATGTTTGTATTTTTCTGCTGCAAAGCGCAACCCACATGACAAGTTTTCTTTCTTTTCTTAACAAATGAAAACGACTTCCAAAATACCCCACATAATATCACAGCAGGCTGCAAATTTGTGCCACTTTAGTATTCGTTTCAATGTGTGTGTCTAAAATTATTTGGGCTTTTGACGATTGAAAGATTGGATTTGGAGAGTATAGAATCTTACTCCCTCCCTAGGCGGCCACCTTGATGATTCTCGGCATTGACTTGCTGTGCCCCACTCTCCCTAGCACTTGCATCCATATATTCTGGTTCGGCAGCATCCAAATTCACTACAACCAATCCCGCACCCTCTGAAGTCACTACTGCCCTACACTTCTTAACCTTCACCTTCCCCAAATTAGGACATCCGCCTGCTAATGCTCCAAGACGAAAACAATTTTAAGCAGCTTTGAGAAGCAGAAAGTCTTCACCAAAAGTTCCCCAAGTGTGTGCAGTGATGGCCACTCATGATTACAGTTCAAGTGTGGAAAACCAAAACCAAAACCAAAACCATGGCCAAAATAGTAGTCAAGAAACTGAACAAGTAACTGTGGTATTGGTTCCTCTTCCAATGCAAAGCCATCTCAACCAGCTCCTCCATCTCTCCCGCATAATCTCATCCTATAATATACCCGTCCACTACGTGTGTACCCCAACTCACACCCGCCAGGCAAAGGTTCGCGTACAGGGTTGGGATCCACTGTCCATTTCCAACATCCATTTCCACGAATTCTCAGTTCCTTCTTATCAATCGCCTCCTCCCAACCCAAATGCTCCCACCAAATACCCCCAACATATCGTGCCTGCACTTTTTGCATCAATTCATCTTCGCGACCCAATTTGCTCACTTTTGAAAAGGCTCTCTGCCACAACAAAGAGATTAGTAGTTGTTCATGACTCCATAATGCCATACGTTATCCAGGACAGGCTTTCCATTCCAAATTCTGAATCCTACGCCTTCCACAGCATCTCAGCATTCAGTCTTTACATGATGAGTTGGAAACAACAAGGAAAACCGGAAGTGCCCGAGTTCGGATTATTCGAAGATCTTCCTCAAGATACCGTGCCTGAAGAGGTGATAGAATTTGTAAAGTTACAATTTGATGTCAAGTTAACCAACTCAGGGAATCTCTATAATACCTGTAGAGTGATAGAGGGTCCATATCTTGATCGCCTTGCAAACTCTAAATTTTCTGACACGGAGAATAATTGGGTTATTGGTCCATTCAATCCTGTGGTGACAAATGAACAGAGAAACTCAAAGAGAAGACATTATTGTCTCGATTGGCTTGACAAACAGGCTCCAAAGTCAGTGATTTTCATATCATTTGGTTCCACTGTTTCAGTAACAGATGAACAAGTCAAAGAGATGGCGATTGGTTTAGAAAAAAGCGAGCAAATGTTCATATGGGTACTCAGGGATGCGGATAAAGGGGATGTGTTTGAAGGAGGAGAAGTTAGAAAAATCCAATTGCCAGAAGGATTTGAAAGTAGGATTGAAGGGAGAGGAATAATTGTGAGGGATTGGGCTCCTCAGTTGGAAATCCTTGGACATTCTTCAACAGGTGGATTCTTGAGTCATTGTGGATGGAATTCATGCTTAGAAAGCATTAGCTACGGAGTGCCAATTGCTGCATGGCCTATGCATTCGGATCAGTACACAACTGCTATGCTAATATCAAAGGTGCTCAATGTTGGTGTACTAGTGAGGGATTTGTCACTTGGAGATGAAATTGTGCCATCAAAAACTGTTGAAAGTGCTGTGAGAAGATTGATGGATTCGGCGGAAGGAGAGGAGATGAGGCAAAGGGTACAAGAACTAAGCAAAGCAGTGAGAGAGTCAGTCATGGAAGGGGGCGCAAGTCGGTTGGAAATGGATTCTTTTATTGCTCATATTCGCAGATAGATTTTGATGCTTTTTTTCTTTTTTCCAGTTTCAATCTTAAGTTAGTAAATGGTAAGACTTTCTGAATAATGTGAGTTGAATGATGAATTGCAAACAATTTGCGTCTCAATTGATCTCTCGAAGAAGACCTCTCTCTTGAGGAGAAAACCTCTAAACTGTTGGGGAGGCGCCAACCCAACTCCTGTCTTCGGATTGGGAGTGTTGTGTATATTGTTTTGGCCTTTTAGTCAGTGTTTTAAAACTCGGATCGGATTGCGAACCGATATAGCTACTGGGTTAGGGTTGAACCGGTGTCAAGAACCGGATGCCGTCATAAATATATTTAATATAAATATAAATGTTAACATATCTCACATTTTATGTCAAAATAAAATGACCAAATTATAAAAAAATAATATTCAATTAAGTTATTAGTTTTTCATCAATAAAAAATTCATAGATCATATTATTTAATAATGCTAATAATTATTTTGTTTATAATTTAAAAAGATTTTATTAAAATACTCGAGATATAATAAAGTATTAATTAATTTAATATCAAATCGATCATATTAAAATAAGTTAGAAAATGTAGTTCTCAATAAACAATTTATTTATTTCAAAACTTAAACTTGTGAATTAAAAAAATTAATGACATATCACGCTTTGAATTTAATTTTGTGTGCTATAAAATAATAATTAAATAAAAAAAACAATAAATATTATATAATAAAATTTAAAATTGATATTTATTTAAATTGTATGAATGTGATTGATTGAAAATATTGATGAAAAACATAATTTCTATATTCATTCAAAATCATGTAATATGGTAATTTGGAAGTATTTATAACAATTATAATTTATTAAAAATCTTAAAATATGGTAAATTGAAAGATATTAAAAATCTTGAATATATTAAATTAAAGTATTTATGACGATTAAATGTATTCAAATTTTAAAATATTGAAATATGGTAAATTGGAATCATTAATGATAATTAAAAATCTTGAATATGGTAAATTAAAGTATTTATGACAATTGTGTGTATTAAAATATTTAATGACAATTGGGGTGTATTAATTGAAAAGTATTAAATGTAGTATTAGTAGTAGGGGTAGTACTGTCCATAATTGATGGTGTTGTCTTTTCGCATTGATTTCGGATCTTCTTACATTTGTTGATGATGATATTGTTGCCTTTGATGTAGATGCATTGGAGTTTGTGCAGAGCCGATGATGTTTATGTTTTGGTTTTGAATTTGGCTCTCTGGTTTCATTTTGTCTTTGGAAATGTAAAAAAAAAAATGGAGAAAACCTAAAACTTGGTTCTAACCGGTTTCCGGTTTTCCCGATTGAACCCGATTTTTGACAGGGTTTGACCAATTTTTAAGTTCCCGGTTTTTTATACCAACTACGACCGGACCTATTTCCGGTTTCCGGTCCAACCGGTCGAACCGGCCGGTCCGATCCGAGTTTGACAACACTGCTTTTAGGAGCTTTCTTTTAAATAGAAATTAGCCTTCTCTTTTTATTGCTCTGTTTTTTTTTTTTTCCAAAATACTAAACTTTCCTGTAATATTTTTTCATCACACATTTACTGTATATAGTTTTAATGACAACAATCAATCTTTTTATCCTTTTAAATTATAAAAATTTCATCCAACAAAAGTAATATATATATTAACGGACATTTCGCCATATTTAACATCTACGTATCTCTTATTTTTCGGTTAAATGGATATTTTGTTTATTTGTTGGGGTGAAATTGAGTTAGACATGACCACGGTTCACGAACCGCCGGTTACAGTTCGTGAACCTCCAGTTCACAGTTCCACGAAGTGTGGAACCTGAACTGGCCATTGGCCTCACGGTTACGGTTAGGTTCGTGAACCACTGGTTCACAGTTCCGTCACGGTTCCGATTCCGATTTGTTAACGGTTTTTTACAGTTCGAATTTTTTAATATTAAATTCGAAAAAAATAAATACAATATATACAAATTTGGTATAATTGAAAAGTAACTTAAATTAACATGTAGATGTAATGATGTATAAACAAAATTTAATAAAATGAAAAATACTCTATATTTGTTAGTAATTAAATATTCATTACCATTAACATGCTACTAATGGTTGTACCATAATGAATATGGATAATAATTGATATTATTTGAATATTAAACTATGAGTTTAATCATGTATTTATATGAATTTATTCATTCATTATACAAGAACACGTGATAATTCAAGTTAATATGGTTAATCATAAGTAATCTTTTATTTTAATATACTTATAGTTTAATAATCATCCATTAATAATATTGGATAATGAGAAAGTTTAATAATTCAATTTATTAGTTAATCACTTTTTTCATTCAGAAGAAAATCAATATACATGATTCAATGTAAAACACACCACAAGTGATTAAATTCAAAAATCTTATTTCTAAACTAACAATAACAATTAACAAAATAAACAACTAACAATGAGAATTAAATAACAAAGTGAATGAAATGAAATATATTAAAGTAAAAAATTGAATAAAATGAAATAATTTTTGAAGTAATAGGAGATTATGAGGAAATATGTAAGAAAATTCAAGAAATTATTGTGAAATAATAAAATATAATATATTTGTAAAAGCAAAATAATTTTTTTTAAAATTTTTTTTTGGAACCGGCGGTTCTGACGGTTCAAAAAATGGTGAACCTGAACTGGCCCGCCATGGCCGGTTCCGATTCACGGTTTGGGCCCGGCAGGCCCCAGTTCCGATTTCGGTTCCGAGCCAGGCCCGCCGGGCCGGTTCCAGTTTTAACTGAAATCGTGCCCATGTCTAAATTGAGTTACAAAATAAGGGTAATTGATATAGTTTAGATTTATGGCTGAGACTGTTTATCGAAATGGGATTCTCTATCTAATATTATCATGTTTTATTATGTACAATGCTGATGATAATGTCGTTTCAAAATTAAAATCAAGTTATAGAGTTTACTCATACCTGACTTAAAAGTGTAGAAGTGATATCTATATTTTTATTCCCTATTTTTGTTAAACGATCACGTTTTAATCATTGAACATAATAAAACATGATAATGTTATACATAGGATTTGATATTGTTTTTATGGAACAAAGACGTACTCCCAAATTTATACTTGAAAAGAGTGATAATGACTAAATTTTCGTATCTAAAAGTAACTTATAAAATTCATGTAAACATCAAATTTCCGACAAAGCAAGTTCTAATAAGTGGAAGTAGAGCATGCTAGTGAAGAAACTTGGACTAACGTATACACCGAAAATCATTGATTGCAAGGGAAAACACGAATCTGTAGAGTGACAAGTGAAGTGTCTAATTTTTTTGAACTTAATGCTACAACATATATTTAATCATGGATGAAGAGAAAAATGCTTTGTAACCTGAAAAGATAAAAGGAAAGCAAAGGCAAAAAGGTTTTGCAACATTCAAATGGCAACAAGAACGTTAAAAATGCAATTTATTTGGTGTTGAAATTTAGTCTATATATGGTGTTTTGGTTGATATATATCAGCTATGTAATACTACGTACATATGGACATAGAGTAGTGAGGGTCAAAATCGCTGTCCTTTTCTAATGGTGAAAATAAATAGGAATGAATTATAAGAAGTAGATCATTAGGAGAGGGAAAAAAAAGGTCAACGCCTCGGATCCCTAAAATCTTTTAGGGCAAAATACTACTCCATTCTTACCCGTTTTCGCTCCATCTCTTCCGGTGTTTTTCATTTTCCACGAAAATAATGCACATAGTTAAATCGTAGTATTATACTATCATTGGTTATATATTGCATTCGTTTTCGTAATTAATATACCAAAATTCTTGTTAAACAGTATTATATATAAGACCATTAAAATTGCATTTTTCGGTTTCTTTTCTTATGTTTTTTTACTACACACTTCTCATGTATTCTCGTGGAATCGAAGTCTAGAAATTGAGGTTGTGATACTAACTCAGCAACCACTTATCTAATCTCAATGGTTGCATTTTTCGGTTTTTAACTTTTAAATTACACAATATGGGATTGGAGGCTTTAAGAGGAGACCAAGCAACTAAAACAGAGACGCACGTAGTATAATCGGTCGATCATTGAACTTAAAACAACTAAAATACTTGTCAAACAAGGCTTTAATTAGGAATCACACATCTTCCACTCCTGACTAGGGGTGTAAAACGAGCGAGCTGCTCGCGAGCAGCTCGGTCAACTACTCGACTCGAGCTCAGTTTTCAAAGGGAGCTACTCGATCCCATATATATATATTTTTTAATTTTTTTATATTTATTTTTTAGTCCCTAACATTTGATAAATTATATTTTAAGCAACTTATATTTATATTTTAGACCTTAATTTTATACTAAATTATCATTTTACCTTACTAAATTTTAAAAAATTACAATTATATCCTACAATTTTAAAAAAATAATATTTTAAAAAAAATTAAAAAATTAAAAAAAATTAAAAAAAAATAAAAATCGAGCTCGAGCTCGGTACTCGAAGTCGAGCTCGAGCTCGAGCTCGAAAATTGCCTACTCGATCAAGCTCGAGTACCACCATTTCAGAGCTCGAGTAGCTCGATTATGGAGGTACTCGAGCTCACTATCTACTCGTTTACAGGCCTACTCCTGACTCACAAACGAGTTACATTCTGACCGCACACGAGCCTTGAATTTTCTATACCTAAATATAATATTAATCTCAGATACTTGCTTGGCAAGGGATGAGAAGTCTATCTTGGTGGCCATTTTATATTCTTCAATATCATAATTGAGGCACTTGGAGGTGTACATCATGGTCAATTCGTAATCAAAGGGACAAAATTATATATGTTGGTATTTTTCTTCTGCTCTAGATGAGTTTAATTTCTTCTTAATTTTCCCTTAGGAATACTGAAAACGACTTCCCATTCGATACATCCTTTAAATTGGCCCGCCGCCTCTTAAGTATATAAAATACTAGAACGATGGTTGTCACTCAATTGAATTTACAGGTTAAAATATAAATGGTGCCAAATTAAATTGTACTATTCAAACTAAATCTAGCAAATTTAGTAGATCATCAGTTTTGAATTCAGGACCATCCAGCATTGAAAACTACACCCTCACTAGTGTTACTCCGATCATCCGTTGTATGCAATTTTGTTGCTCATTATTTCTCTGCAGATGCAGAAGACAAATAGGCAGATTGACAATTTTTCATCCGGCCACTTCTAGAATGTTTAAGATTTTCAAAAAAAACCCATCACGTCATATTTATATACTAATTAATCCGTAGACTAACTACTAATACAGTTTTTCTACTGACAAAAAGAATCATGTCCATTTCTACAATGGTCAAACAGGTCATTCGATTGCAATTTCCATGGCATGCAAAATCATCAAAAAATGAATTTTTTTTTCCTTCTGTTTTTTTCTTTTTGACTGTTCAAAGTTATGATTTTTAATTTTCAATGAATATCAGCAATACTTGTGTGCCCACTGTCAAAGAATTAGAAATACTCTATCCGGATCAACCTTAATTCACTGATGAATTGTTGATGCCCCAACCCAAGTGCATTCAGGAGCAACATTCTTATGATATGTTTACTGGGATAGTGAGATCTAGCCTTGTCCGAGATGCAAACCTTACCATTCTCAATGTAACATTCAACATATCCTTGATTGATTAATAAAAGAAATAATGATCAATGAGCGACCAATCTCAAGTCTCAATCCACCCTGCCATTTCCATCTTGACCGCCAACCGCATATGCATGTATCTATCAACTTTCAGTAGTAAATGACAAAACTGCTTTAAAAAAAAATATATGACAAAACTGCTTTTAATTGATTATTGTTTTTACTGAATTTTTTTGGTTATAAATGGAACACATGGAATCTCATGCATATCAACGACAAATCCGTCTCATCTTTCTCAAGAAATTATTGTACAAAGTGATAAATCACCATGCCACAATCGACACATTCGAGGACATTTCAAGAAGGATATATTGCCTACGCTACTGGACTTGTTTGTTCCGTATTAGCAAAAGTAAATTCGTAGCATATTCCCATAGAAGCAATTTTAAGCAGCTTTGCGAGAGTTCCCCCAAGTATTTCCGCCGGCGATGGCTATTCAAGATTTCACAGGAGTGGAAAACCAAAACCATGGCCAAGATACTAGTCAAGAAACTGAACAAGTAACCGTGGTGATGGTTCCTCTTCCAGCGCAAGGCCATCTCAACCAGCTCCTCCATCTCTCCCGCATAATCTCATCCTATAATATACCCGTCCACTACGTCTGTACCCCAACTCATACCCGCCAGGCAAAGGTTCGCGTTCAGGGTTGGGATCCTCTGTCCATTTCCAACATCCATTTCCACGAATTCTCAGTCCCTTCTTATCAAACACCTACCCCCGATCCAAATCATCCCATGAAATACCCTGAACATATCGTACCAGCATTTTTTGCATCAATTCATCTTCGCGAACCAATTTGCTCACTGTTGAAAATGCTCTCGCCCACAACAAAGAGATTGGTAGTCATTAATGACTCCCTAATGCCGTACGTTATCCAGGACACGCGTTCCATTCCAAATTCTGAATCTTACACCTTCCACAGCGTTTCAGCATTCACTCTTAACACTTTGGTTTGGACAGGACAAGGAAAACCGAAAGTGCCTGATTTCGAGCTTCTGGAGCGTCTGCCTCAAGATATCTTCCCTGAAATAATGGAAGATTTTTGGAAATTACAAATTGACGCCAAGGTAATTAACTCTGGTAACCTCTACAATACCTGTAGAGCAATAGAGGGTCCCTATCTTGATCTCCTTGCAAAGTCTAAATTTTCAGAGACAGACAAGAATTGGGCTATTGGTCCATTCCATCCTGTGGTGATAAATGAACAAAAAAACTCGAAGAAAAGACATTATTGTCTTGATTGGCTTGACAAACAAGCTCCAAAGTCAGTGATTTTCGTGTCATTTGGTTCCACTTGTTCAGTAACAGATGAAGAAGTGAGAGAGATCGCGATTGGGCTGGAAAAGAGTGAGCAAAAGTTCATATGGGTGATCAGGGATGCGGACAAAGGGGATGTGTTTAAAGGAGCAGAAGTTAGGAAACTCCAATTGCCAGAAGGATTTGAAAGTAGGATTGAAGGGAGAGGAATAATTGTGAGGGATTGGGCTCCTCAGTTGGAAATCCTCGGACATTCTTCAACAGGTGGATTCTTGAGTCATTGTGGATGGAATTCATGCATGGAAAGCATTAGCCACGGAGTGCCAATTGCTGCATGGCCTATGCATTCGGACCAGCCCGGAAATTCTTTGCTAATATCAGAGGTGCTCAAAATCGGTCTGCTCGTCAGGGATTGGACACTTGGAGATGAAATTGTGCCATCGAAAACTGTTGAAAATGCTGTAAGAAAATTGATGAATTCCGCTGAAGGAGAGGAGATGAGGCAAAGGGTACAAGAACTAAGCAAAGCTGTGAAAGGGTCAGTCATGGAAGGGGGTGCTAGTCGTTTGGAAATGAATTCTTTTGTTGCTCACATTCGCAGGTAGATTTTATTTTATTTAATTTTATTTCTTTCCAGTTTCTATTTGTTAAACGATCGAGAGATGTGTTGCTGAATAATGTGAATGTAAAATTTTCGGTTGAATGATCAATTGAAATCAATTCCAGAAGGGCATTGTGGTTGGATGTTGTATATGGAACTTTTTGCCTTTTGCTTAGCATTACTCATTTGTTAGTTTTCAAGCAATCCTTCCAACTGTTCAAAAGACAAATATCTGAATACGTAATTCCCATAATTTTGTTGAATGTATCCACTTGCAAAGTATTTTGCTTTAATGAACCACTTCACTAGCCAATTATTTAGGAAACTGTATGATACAAAACATTAATTAGAGGCTTTGGAACAAACAATTGAATTGTTTTAAACTTTAATTGATGTTGAAGTTTAGGCATGGAAGTCCAATCGTTTTTATTATGAATTTTATTTTTTAAATGGGATGATTGCGATCTTTTTCCTGTACTAACAACACACTTGCACAATTGCTGGTCGGGTATTAGGACAGAGAACTAAAGCCATATCCAGTGGCACTTGTTTGGATTAGGTATTTTCGGTTGGAAAATGTATTAATTTTGGTTAGCAAGTGTTATTGTCGTACTAGGATTTGTCCTCTATGGCGATCTAGCTTTGTTTGATAAACATTTTCTTGTCCTAATTTCGTTAACTGATCATTATTATACTCTGACTGTGTTTTAGTTGCTTGGTCTCCTCGATGGTGTGTAATTTAATTGATATAATAAAAAAGAAAGATAATAAGAGTGAAAATTTTCAATGAAAACATAGAACTAAAGTGTAAATTAATTACATACGATAAATATGAGATAGCAATGAGTGGGTAGTTATTACTCAAAAGAACTAGAACATGTAGTTTAAGTTTGTCTTATATTATTCCTCCTTTTTTTTTAAATTATCTGAATTTAATCCATGGCATCTTGATGCTAGAACTCACGACCACATAGCATACATAGATTCCAAAACTTTCCAATATCCTTGATTATTTTACTATTAATTTTCCCATGGAAAATAAAGAAACAATTAATAAATTCATCACGCCCTAAATTTAATTCATGCCATCTAGATTTGCCATCAATATTTTGAAAATCGGAATCAAGTATGAAACGAAACGAGTTAAGGATAAACGTAACAAATTCATCAAGCTCTGAATTTTCGAAAAAGATGTTATTGCCTGGAGAAATTCTTAGTCAAATCATGATATATGTTCAATTTAGGAAAGAAAAAAACATAGTCTATTCATTGATGAAAGAAATTTTACTGAGCAAATTGATGAGATTTAAGAAACAAGTTCAAACATTTTGGTATACCATTTCAAACATGTCAACTTGAAGTTAACAAAATTAATCTACCTAGTAATATGAGCAATAAAAGTATCCATCTCGGTGCTTGTGTTATCATCACCACTACCCCTTGTCACTGATTTCTTAATGCCATCCCTCAGTTCTGCTGCTTTCTTCCTCATCTCATGTCCTTCAGCCGAATCCATCAATGTTTTCACAGCCTTTTCAATCACGTCCGCTTTAACCAACTCACCTTCGTGTCCCCAATCCCCCACCATGAGGCCAATTTTAAGAACCTTAGTCACCAGAATTGCATTTCTTGGCTGGTCAGAATGCATGGGCCATGTTGCCATTGGCACCCCCAAACTAATACTCTCAATGCAAGAATTCCATCCACAGTGACTCATAAATCCACCTGTTGATGGATGTCCCAAGATTTCCAATTGGGGTGCCCAATCCCTCACAATAATTCCCCTTCCTTCGCTCGTTGATCTCTCTTCATACCCTTCTGGCAATTTGGCTCTCCTACTTTCCCCCACAAAAACATCTCCCCTATCCGCATCCCTTAAGACCCAAATGAAATTCTGCCCGCTATTTTCCAATCCGATTGCAATCTCCTCAACTTGTTCATCCGGTAACGAAGTTAACGATCCAAACGAAACAAAAACAACTGAGTGAGTAGCTTGTTTGTCGAGCCACTCTAAGCATCTGTGGCGTTTTTCAGATTCTTTGTCCTGGTTTATTTCCAGAGGATTAAATGGACCAATTGCCCAATGATTTTCCGTGAAATCTAGCTTTTGTTGAGCAATTAAGCTGAGATATTCACCATCTATCAATCTACAGGAGTTGTAAATGCTTCCCCAAGTACGTTTTCTTGATTCTTTTTGAATATGCAGAAAATGTGCCATTTCTTTGGGTATGTTGGTTCCTGGACCACCACTCAAAAGCTCATTTATTGGGATCCCATCAGCCAAGACAGGTTTTCCTGCCATTTCCCACTGGTAAGTGTACATTGTAAAAGCTGCGATGCTGTGGAAACCGTACGACTCAGCGTTTCCTATGGAATGAACATCCTGGATTACATAGCACATGAGATAGTCATGAATGACAATCACTCTTCTTGATGCAATGGAGAGATTTTGTACAAGTGCATAAACTGGCTGGCGGAGATGGAATGTTGCGACCAAGGAAGGGACACAATGTGTGGGGAATTTGTTGGTAGCGTTCGGGTTTGGAGGTGGGGTTGGAAAAGAAGGCACAGGGTAGTCGTGGAAATGGAGTTTTGAAGTTATCTTAGGATCCCATCCATGAACACGGACCTGAGCTTGGCGGTTGTGGGTAGGGGTGCCCACGAAGTGTACGGGGATACTGTAGGATGAGATGAGGTGGGAGAGGTGGAGCAGCTGGTTGAGATGGCCTTGTGCTGGTAATGGCACCATAACCACAGCAACATCATTCATTTTCTCATCAACATTAATGTTGGCCATTGGAAGGAACTTTTTTAAGTTCTTGTTTGTTAGTTTTATGACTAGTACTGAACTAGTTAATAGGTATGAACAAATTGGCTTTCTAATTCTATACGCAACTAATTTATAGGGAGTTGCATGCATGTCTCCCACAAATTTTGCTCCGCACGCATCTTGTACAACGTTTTACAATAAAACTGATTTCTGTTTGGGGATCAACGTATATTGAACTGGCGTCCTGGTTTAGAACTACTCTAATTAAAATCAAATTTATTTCTTATTAAGATATCATTTGTTGAGTTTTCATTATTATCAGATTAAAAATGCTTGTCTCATGTGTGCACGACTCACGCAGAATTAGGTGCTCTGATCATCATTCCACCAATAGTTATCTTTTTATTCAGTTAGTGATAAGTAAACAAGTGGATATAGAGTTACAAATGACAGGCATAATAACCAGTTTAATCAAATGAAGATTTTATTTGTATAAAAGGAAAAAAAAAATCATGCATGAAGAAAAGAAAAGTAAAAATTTCACACATGTGGTTTAATTCGATGCAAAGAGAAGAACCTTACCAAGTCAAGCATGCTGGGAACTCTCTTGAAAGAGAGGGGTGTCTTCAGGAATGCACACACAATTAGTGCATGGCTGTCGTTAACTTGTACTGCAAGGTGTTGGGTTAATTCTCTCAACGAGCACAACTCTCGTGTTTAGTTGCCATTGTCGGATGATAAGTGTGTATGGTGGCCTTTGACTGTTGGGTCATCCACAGTTCTGTCTCAGCTTGGAGTGCCCTAATGGCAATGAAAGGCCTGGACTTTCACGGGTTACCAGTGGCGGATCTAGGCGAGGGCTGGAGGAGGCTGAAGCCCTCGCCATGGTCGCCGGAAAATATGTATATGTAGTAGTAGATTTGTTGTTGGTGCTGCTGCCGCTGCAAAAAAAAAAAATCAGTCATTGAAGTCAGGGGTTGAAGTCAGTGAAGTCGTAAAGAGTGATTTCAAAAAAAAATATTTTTTTTGTTCACCACTGGCTGAAGTCCGCCGACCGCCGCTGCTCCTGCCTCCTGCGCTGAAGAGTGAAGGGTGAAGAGGAGAAGAAGACTTAACAAAATTCGCTGAAGACTTAAAAAAAATTCACTTAACAAAATGACGTCATTTTGTTAAGTGATTTCAAAAAATAAAAAAGATGCATTATAGAATCGGGGGCAATATAGAATCTGGAGCATTACAGAACATACCTCATTTCCTTTCAAAATTCCTTTCCAAAAATTTCCTTTCCAAATTCCAAACCCTTTCCATCTCCCTCAAATTCTCAAATCTTATTTCCAAATCTAAACCCTTTCAATTTAGCTATCTCCCAAATATCCAAATTCAAGTTTCAAATTCACTAGTAAAGAAACTTTTTTTTTGTTCCCTCATTGTCTCTTTTTCTTTATCTCTATGTTTTGTATTCAAGATTCAAAAAATGTTAGTTTTACTTCTTCTTTTTTTATTTAGAGTTTTGTTATTTAAATGTTGTTAATTGTAAGTTAATTTTAATTATTAAGTTAATTTGGGTAATTTTATTAAGAATTTTATGGACTAAATATTTAGTGATTTGGAATTTAGATTAGGGTTTTTGAATATGAACTAATATTAGGAATTTTGAATTTAGACAAGATATTTTAGATATAAATCATAGTTTAGAAACTCTAGTTTGTTAGTTTTACTTCTTCTTTTTTTATTTAGAGTTTTGTTATTTAAAGGTTGTTAATTGTAGTTAATTTTAATTATTAAGTTAATTTGGGTAATTTTATTAAGAATTTTATGGACTAAATATTTAGTGATTTGGAATTTAGATTAGGCTAATATTAGGAATTTTGAATTTAGACAAGATATTTTAGATATAAATCATAATTTAGAAACTCTAGTTTGTTTAATTAATTTTCTTTATAGATTAATAGTGAATTGTGATTGAATTATAAATTAATTGTGATTGAATTAATGATTGTAATGAATTTATTTTCAATTGTTTATTTATGTAGATTATGGAGAGGTTTTTTAAACCTAAACGAATTCGTAGTGGTGCATCTTCTAATGAGCCTAATGTTAGTGAAAATGTGGAAAATCAATCTCGTGTAGAATTAAATTTGGATAATATTATTATTGTTAGTTGTTATTTATCATTTTTATTATTTTTTTTAGAAATTTAATTGTTAAATACATTTATTTAATTGCAAAAAAAAATTAAGTAAGCCCCCGTTAAAATTCTTTTTTGGATCCGCTCCTACTGGTTACTAAACAGAAGTACTGGTAGTTACATTGTCCATTTCCCCATCATGTTGGAATTGGAAACACGAACACATTTTCCTTTTTGAAGGATCATAGTATGAAGTTTGTTCTCCGGGACTGAAATCACAATGCTAACGAGAATGTAAGCTTGAATAACAATGGGAATATTCTTCCTTCATGTTGGATGGATGTGAGATGGATTAACAAAGTCAAAGCCAACCATTGAGATTTTAAGAGTATATAGAGGCCAGAGTAATACCATCACGGATACCGAATTTGCCGCTATGTTCCACCATTAATGGGAAAACCCATTTGCAGCTACCAGGCTAGAATACTTAGCAAGCCAAACCATTGATGAATTTCACTGAAAGTCGTTAAATTTGTGATTTATTTCACAATTGCAAAATGAGGTGTTTGTTTTGTTCAACTTTTTCATCAAAATTTTTAAAACACAAAACAATGGTACAGTAATTATTTTTGCTACTGTAATTTCTATAAATAAAATATTGAATTTGAATTTAAATTTTAAATTTTAATAATAAACAATTCTTCTTAATACAATTCCCACCAAAATAAACTAATAAAATACTAATTCAAATTTAAATTTCAAACTTTTATTAATAAAAAAATCTTCAATACAAATCCCAACAAAACAAAATCATTCATTCCAAACACTCCCAAAATATTCTTTTCTCATAACAAATCCCAACAAAAAAAAATTCATGATATAATCCAAAAATACCTTATCAATAAATTTGGCTACGAAAAAAATACTACTACTTTTTTTTTTTTGGCAGAACCTCTATCGAGGAGGGGCGCCACTCCCTGTTTATTAGATAATTTTATGAGTAGTGTAAAACCGCTCTTACATCAAAAGATATACTTGATCCCGATCCCATTTACATGCATAAAGCCTAATGGGGAAGAGATCAAGAGGAGTTCAAAAATTAAATGTGGAGTACTCATCCATTTACATATTGTTTTTTACCCTACTACTTATTAGCCTAATTTTTCAAGTTGCATGCAAGCTAGCTAGCTCATTTTCTACGTGGTTGGAAGTCAAATTCGTTGTCGAATTTAGATTAAAAAGTTAGGTAAACAACCCAGCTCAATAATAATAATAATAATAATAAAAAAACCCAGCTCAATCATCCAAAACTAGATTTCCACATGTTTCTTTTAGCAAACATTATCAGAATATTTTTCCATTCTGTAGCAATTATATTATGCATGTTTTTGGTCATTCCTAAGGGTAACTTGCTCATTTGCAATCATCCCAAACTCCAAGAATAATCCGAGAAAAAAGAGAACTTATAGGTATAGTGACGTGGGGACGGGCTAAGAATGCCTAAGATCAGAATATGAAAAAATTTAAATAACGCAATTTACTTTAAACGGAATATCGTTTCAAATATTGACTCGATGGTGTAGGCATTACATTTCACATAAATTTGTTTAAAATATTGCATGATTATCTCTGATTGTATCATTATACTACATATAGAGGATTTGCTAACTCGGTGATTTATGAACAAAAAACTGTTAACATTCTTAAGATCGTGCAGAACATCAGACACATTATTGCTAGTGGAAGAAAAATAAAAATTTATTGTGAGAATTAAGAATTAATAAGTTTAACATTTTTTAAGAAATATAATTGCATAAATCTTGCTAAAATTTAGAGGACCTTGCAATTTATTTTGTTGATGATTGTAAACTTGTATAGAATAAATACACAATATTATTTTATACAATTTTGTTTTAATATAAGATTTAAAATTTCATTTATGCTATATATATAATAAACTAATTAATCTTGTATTGGTTAAGCAAAGGGCATGCAAGTCTTCAATATAACTAGAAGGATAAATCCTACACCTCAATCTGTACTATATATATACTCTACAAGAAAGGAATTAATTCAGTCTAAATTAAATTATTCACACAGTACTTACGTAGTAAAATCATCCAACTCTGGTTTGGTTTATATAGGAATGATATATATATATATATATATTCGTGTAAGGTTTTTGACAAACTGTTCGAGGGGATCGATGAAGAACTTAGAATAACTCTACTTAATTATGAGTAAAACAAAATCCAATATATAAACATGGCTTCATGATCACATCATGAACGAGGTCGAATTGGCAGCATGCAGATGGTCAAGGAAGGAGTGCGCAGAATTCATTTGATATGGGTTCTAGAACCCATCTGATAGAGATATATAATATAGAAATGATTCTCTACAAGAAAAATGCATGCAGGAGAAAGAAATCAAGAACTAACAAACAAATCAACATTCTAAACATTTGAGAATTTTTATAATGGCAAAAATTAAATGCGTATATGTCAATTTTTCTAATCGCAACCCGCAAGTTATGGAATCAACTTTGTCGTGTCCATTGGATCATACAGCATTTTGGTCGTTGTACTGTAATTATATATATATATATATATATATAATTCTTATCTTGATTGATTTTATTGGAAAACAAAAAATTACATATGTCTCGTTCCGTATCAATGATAAAATAGCGCCAATCTTTTTGAATCTTTTTTTATGTGCTTTATCAGATCATATATATCCATTGCACTAAAGCACCCAATAAATCTTGAGATTTATTAATTGTTTTCACTGTCTGCATGTTTTCCTTTGATTTTTGGTATCCCTTCCAACTTCCAATTTATAAACTTAGTCCATTTGGCTTTGTGATTCAGATGAGCTTAGAGAGGCCGTCCATTCAACCTTGAAAACTGATATGGGATTTTCTAATCAAGATTGTGTTATCTGTTTAAAATTAAAACTATGTAGTAGACTTTACTTATTTCTTAGTTAAAATCTAATAATTGTAAAGTTATTTTAGTGATATTTGTACTTTTAGTCCCTCATTTTAGTTAAACTGCATTATTTTGAACATTGGACATAGTAGAAAATAGATAATCTTGAACATAGGATATGATCTTTTGAAATTCATCATTGCGGTAAATATAGATATTTCCATTACTTTGTAATTATAAATTGCCTTAGGGTGTTGTTTTCTCAATTTTTTTGAAGTTCTTGGACTTCTAATTCTCACAGGATTGAGATTCTTCACAATTAATTTTTTTCGTTTTTCTTTTTTAAATATTATAGAAATTAATTTTCAACTTTAGAATTTCTTGAGGTTTTAATTACTTCAATGTTGCTTTGAAATGCAAATAACAAACCAAAATGGAATCCATGGAAGTCAAATAGTCATACTCAGCTTCTCCAGTTTCTCATGATAAACGAACCTAACAGTACTGCTGTATATATATTTGATTGAAATAAAAATAAATATGGATCAGTTTCTTAGATTAAATTTGGATTTTGGATCAATGACTTTCTATTTATGTTTTTCTTTCGTTTTTGCTTCTTTTTTAGAAAATTATCAACGAGACAATGACCCTCAATGTTTTAGCACAATTTGGCAAGCATTGAATTCAGAAAGAAAATTTTACTTATTGGGCTTCTAAAAATAACTCTACAAAGGAGCAAAAACATTCATGGAATCAGCGAATGTGTGTTCTTCTTGCAATTTATGGCCAATGCGCAGATTTCTCCAACATCCTCGAATTTCTATAGAGGAAATGCATTCGCTTTGGATTTTTACTCCTTATCTTTTTTTAAATGACTTTTTTATTCAATGCACACTAAGAAAACAAATATATTGTCTTATTTAATCCTACTTTTTTATTGTAAAATAAATAACAACAATTAATGTCAAGGATAATGTCATCATGGTTGAATGATAAAATTAGACTTTTAATTCTTTTTGTATTGATAAGTGTAGAACAACATTTATTTAAAAACACAAAATTTTGCCTCAAACGACACTTAAATACTATGAGAGGGAGTACTTAATTAGTTGTGTCTAGGACGGTCTAAAACTGTTCATAGGTAACTTCAAAACTGAAATATAGACAGGAGAATGAGAAACTGGAGAAGTTATGAAAGTCAATGGCTCTTTTGTATCACAAAAAGTGTCTCACTTCATGTATCACTCTATAAGACAGTATATAATCACTTATTACTTAGCGTTCACTGATCACTTAATAGGGCTTTAGTTTTATCTAAAAGAACACATGTTACATTTATAAAGAGTTATAGATACACCAAATAATACAGAAGATCCAAATCCGCTATCAAATTTAATTTGCCGCAATTTTAAAATTTCTAAAGAGATAGGAAATGCATTCATTTTGCATTTACTAATTAATTAGCCGTGTCTAGAGTGTATATAGGAGCCGCTATCAAATGGAATTTGGTGCAATTTTTAAATTTCTAAAGAGATAGGAAATGCATTCATTCTGCATTTACTAATTAATTAGCCGTGTCTAGAGTGTATATAGGTGGCCTCAAAATTGAATAGAGATTGGAGAGAATGAGAAACCATAATTACTAGCCATCCAATAATGATGTTAGATTATTTGCCAACTTACAGAGAGGACTTAATTGGGAGAGAATGGTGAATCTTCTAAATATATTTGTTGAACTTCTTGCACATAAACAATTCCATATAGATCGATGTTTAATTAGAGAAATTGTCTCACTTGTTTATCTCCAAATCTTTGTCACAAGCAAGCGAAAAGGTCAAACAGGGACTATTTTGGATTATTTGTTGAGTCACATTAATTTAAACAAACAATAATTGAAATGAAAGCATTATATCCAATTCATTTGATCGTTCCCGGAGACGACAGAATCAGCCTGTTTAACTTTTTCCAAAATTTTTTTGTTTGGAGGAGCATATTTGTTTGACATAATCATAAAGATCCATTAATTATAGTTAAATATTTGCAATCCGTATTTGCTAGGATCATAACTCTGAGATAGGATATCCTATCCAAATTATCAAGTGTTATTTTATATAATGTTCAAAATAATGTAATTTTATTAAAAATTTTGATTAAAAAGTGAAATTATTTTGCAATTATTAGACCTTAATCGAGTTAATTTTTAGTCCCAATTTGCTATAATCATAACTTTGAGATCGGATCTCCTGTCCAAATTATCAAGTGTTATTCTGTCTAATGTTCAAAACGACGTAGTTTTTACTAAAAGTATGGACTAAAAAGTAAAATTACTTTGTAATTATTAAATTCTAACCAAGTTAATTTTAATATGGAATAGAATAACAAAATAATTTTGAATAAAAGATATATATATATATATCTTTATATATATATATATATAAATATATATATCGTTGTTGGTCAAAGGGTTCAGCTCCTTATGTATTGGAGGCCTAGTAAAAGGAAGAAGAACATCTTTTCTAAGATTTTGTGGCAAAATGCCAATAAAAATGATACATTTACCGTTGCGTTTAACTTTAACATCAGTAAGCTTGTAAGAAATATTGAGTTTAGACCCATTTGGTGATCGTAGTCCTTTGGATTTTTCAAAGAATTTTGATGGGATAATCCTTTCATCAATGCAACTGATATCAGCTCATGTGTACCATAATGATGATGTTTCTAGAATAGAATATCTTTATTTTAATATGGAATAGAATAACAAAATAATTTTGAATAAAAAAGATATATATATATATCTATCTTTATATATATATATATATATTGAGCTCTATATATAGAGAGAGAGATAAAGAGTCTCCATTAAACTCAGCAACAACGAAAACTTTTAATTAAAAGTTCTGCAATGGCAAACAAGGTTGATGAAAAAAATGATGTGGCTGTGGTTATGGTGCCATTTCCAGCACAAGGCCATCTCAACCAGCTGCTCCACCTCTCCCACATCATCATCTCATCCTACGGTATTCCCGTCCACTTCGCCGGTTCTGCAACCCACAACCGCCAAGCTCAGGTTCGAGTTCATGGATGGGATCCTGAGGCCACTTCAAAAATCCATTTCCACGAGTATTCCATACCTTCTTTTCCAACCCCACCTCCAAACCCTAACAGTAGCAACAAATTCCCGACTCAACTTCTCCCTTCCTTTGACGCAACATTGCATCTCCGCGAGCCGGTTCGTGCACTTGTGCAAGAACTCTCCATAACATCAAGAAGAGTGATTGTCATTCATGACTCTCTGATGCTCTATGTAATCCAGGATGTTCATTCCATACCAAATGCTGAGTCGTATTGTTTCCAAAGCGTGGCGGCTTTTACAATGTACACTTACCTTTGGGAAATGGTAGGAAAACCTGTCCTGCAGGCTGATGGTGTCCCAATAAATGAGCTTTTGAGCGTTGGTCCTGGAGCCCGTTTGCCTGAAGAATTTGTTGATTTTCTGCAGCGTCAACAAGAATCAAGAAAATGTAACTGGGGAAATATTTACAACACTTGTAGATTGATCGAAGGTGAATATCTCAACTTAATTGCTCAAGAAAAGCTAGATTCCACTGAAAATCATTGGGCAATTGGTCCATTTAATCCTCTGGAAATAAACCAGGACAAAGAATCTGAAAAACGCCACAGATGCTTGGAGTGGCTCGACAAACAAGCTACTCACTCAGTTGTTTTTGTTTCGTTTGGGTCGACAACTTCGTTATCGGATGAACAAGTTGAGGAGATTGCAATAGGATTGGAAGCTAGCGGGCAAAAGTTCATTTGGGTCTTAAGGGAAGCGGATAGGGGAGATGTTTCTGTGGGGGAAAGTAGGAGGGCCAAATTGCCAGAAGGGTATGAAGAGAGATCAATGAGTGAAGGGAGGGGAATGGTTGTGAGGGATTGGGCACCCCAATTGGAAATCTTGGGACATCCATCAACAGGTGGATTTATGAGTCACTGCGGATGGAATTCTTGCATTGAGAGCATTAGTTTGGGGGTGCCAATGGCAACATGGCCCATGCATTCTGACCAGCCAAGAAATGCAATTCTGGTGAATAAGGTTCTTGAAACTGGCCTCATGGTAGGGGAATGGGGACATGAAGGTGAGTTGGTCAAAGCGGACGTAATTGAAAAGGCTGTGAAAAGATTGATGGATTCGGACGAAGGACATGAGATGAGGAAGAAAGCAGCAGAACTGAGCGATGCCATTAAGAAATCAGTGACAAGGAGGGATGGTGGTGATGATAACACAAGCACTGAGATGGATACTTTTATTGCTCATATTACTAGGTAGATTAATTTGTTTAATTTCAAGTCTCTCAATGACATGGTTGAAATGCTATACCAAAATGTTTGAACTTGTTTCTTTATAAATCTCATCAATTTGCTCAGTAAAATTTCTTTGATCACCAATGACTAGACTATAGACCCGTTTGGTTCGCATTCTTCAATCAAAATGTTAATGGAATAACTAACCCTACTATCACTACATGTTTATATCATTAACCCCACCATGTTTGATTGGAAAATGAAATGCGTTTCATTTCTATCATAATTGTTTGATTTACTTTTATTTGTTAATGGGTTTCAAATTTTCATTGTCAAAGTATTTAAAATAAAAAATCAATATTCATAATATATAAAAGATAATAATATTTTCACACACAATACACACATTTTACACACACTATAAGTATTTCAAATGGGTTTTAAATTTTTATTTTTAAAATATTTAAAATAAAAACTCAATATTCATAATATGAAAAAGGTAATACTATTTTCACACATTACACATATTTTATGCACACTAGGGTTTCGGTCCCGATTTGTTCACGATTTTTTACGATTCGAATATTTTAACATTAAATTTGAAAAATAAATAAATACAATATATACAAATTTGATATAATTGAAAAGTAACTTGAATTACCATGTAGATGTAATGATGTATATACAAAATATAATAAAATGAAAAATACTTTATATTTGTTAGTAATTAAATATTCTATTTTTTTTAATCAAAAGCGATAGTTTCATTAATAACAATATATATTTACACATATATATACAAGTAAGCTAAATAGCTGAAAAATCAATTACACTATCAAAGGTATATCACCTAATAGTGTATTACAAGCATCAAAAGTATCTAACTCAGATTAAACTTGAGTTGGATAAGCAACTCACAAACATTCAATTTCCAAAGAATCACTCTATTTTTTCTTTTCCTTTTCTCCTTTTTTTTTTTTGCTTGTCTTTTTTCTCTGAAAGGGCTCTATCAGCCTTCTTGCTGATTAGAATCGCAGTCAAACCCTCCAAAAAATCGTAATCAAAGCTACATGCTACCTGCAATCAAAAACCCAAAATCCTTTGCAAAACTCACCAAAAGAACTAAGCAAAAACTTGGTGGAAATAAAGCATGAAACCCAGAGCCTCTAGCCGTATGTATCCACTTTATTCCCATCTTTTCATTTTCATCTCTGCTACAACACCACACTAAATCAACCACCACTCAAAAGCGCTGAAAAAACTATGTGATTATTTTCTACTAAAGATCTAAAAAAATGATGAAAATTTTAGCCATTAAATTTTTGGTGAGAAGTTAACAAAAATTCTCACTGCGAGAAACAATATACAGATATAGTGATTGAGATGGAGAAACTATGGATGGAAATTTTGGATTTCAAAGATTTGATTTTGGATATTGGGAAATTTGTTTTGAGAAATTTTGAAAACTCCCACTCAGGAGACTTTACTCCCACAAATAGAGACATTTACTCCAAAAGGTGTAAATTCCGGACACCCAAATCGGGCCACGCTAAAGAGAGACATTTACTCACCTCTAGAGAGAGAAGCTCTCATCTAGACAGGGAGACTTTTCCTCCAGATTGGAGGAGAAAAATTTTTCAAAAATTTTTAGATTTGAAGGTGTTCTCTCATCTAGAGAGAGAAACTGATGTTAGTAATTAAATATTCATTCCCATTAACATGTTACTAATGAAATGATTGTACCATAATGAATATAAATAATAATTGATACTATTTGAATATTAAACTATGAGTTTAATAATGTATTTATATGAATTTATTCATTTATTATACAAGAACATGTGGTAATTCAAGTTAATATAGTTAATGATAAGTAATCTTTTATTTTAAGATACTTATAGTTTAATAATCAACCATTAATACTATTAGATAATGAGAAAGTTTAATAATTCAATTTATTAGTTAATCACCTTTTTCATTCACAAGAAAATCAATATACTTGATTCAATGTAAAACACACCATAATTGTTTAAATTCAAGAATCTTGCTTCTAAACTAACAATAACAATTAACAAAAAAACAACTAACAATGAGAATTAAATAACAAAGTGAATAAAATGAAATATATTAAAGTAAATAATTGAATAAAATGAAATAATTTTAAAAGTAACAGGAAATTAAAAATTCAAGAAATTTGTGTGAAATAATGAAATATAATATATTAAAATAAAATAAAAAAAATTTTGGAACCGGCAGTTCTAAATAGCCGGTTCACAATTTGGGCCTGGCAGGCCCCAATTCCGATTTTAACCGAAACCGTGGCCATGTGGCCCATGTCTACCTTAGTACACATTTCAGTTACTCCAAAAAGAAGTGATTCTTCTTCAATCCTTATGGGCTATGCCTCACACATTAACCAAAAAACACCTGCAGAAGAGGTTAACTTTATAACTTGCTCGTCCATGGCAACAATTTTTCATGAATGATTTCCTAATTTAAAAGGAATAATTCATGATTAAACTTCACTGTCAACAACAAATTAAGGAAAACAAATATCAGTTTTTGTATGCTAAAGGGAGTATGACAAACTAAATTATGAGATGGTTCATTCGTTTTCTAAAGTTTCATCTACAAATCAGGGGCTGACGAACTAGGATCTTGAAAATGTCCTCCGCTATTGTTTTGTTTGATGACAAATCAGGGACTGCACAAGTTCTTAAGATCCTCTTCCTGGGCATACCAACTGGGTATTATCTTTGAAAGATGGGGATGGAGATCCTTGTAGGAATTTCTGATTGTCCCTTCTGCAACTCCGGTTGCAACCGAAACATCTGCAATAATATCTCGTTTACACACTACACATATGGATACAAATAGCTAGGTAAAATATCAAGAACAAATCAGAATATCTTTGATGCAGAAATGAAATCTTTATCAATAAATTTGGATCTTCCAGGTCAAAACAGCAGGTTATAGTTCTTCAAATTTCTACACTTTTATGCAAAAGCTATTAACAAATTTAAAGAGGTAATTGGCGGAAAATGATACGTCAGAATTTCCCACGTGGATCCATCCAATCTATTCATTTAGGTGGTCTGCTTTCATTTTCCTTAAACAATGTGATTCCAAATCATTTACCCTACGAGTTACAAAGAGTTCTTGCATGCTTCTAAACTCCACATTTGCTTTATTTAAATTGAAAGAAAAGCTAATTCCAGAAAACACAGCTTTAAAAGGGCTTCTAAAAATTGGCTTCAAAAGGGGCTTTTAAAACTTTTTGAGCAACGTATAAAGGCGAAAGTAAATTGGACATGCTATACTCGTAACTTCTACTGAGTTGAAGTTCCTAATTGCAGGTCCTGTTTCCACAATCTCCTTCCCCCCAACCCCCCAAGTCTAAATAAAATGAATGATCTGGAACCCAAAATTTACCTTTAAGGGGTTTTTTATCATCAGAAAGCTGAGTGACTATGTAAATGACAGCAGCAGCAATAGATATGGGACTCCTCCTGAGAAGGTAGCAAAGCAAAGGGAATCATTAGCAGCAATAGAAATTAAGAGAAAAGCAAAGCACCAAAATACATGATCAATCTTGCATTTGGGAGTTCTGAAGAAGGTTAAGTAAAATATTCTAATTCAATTAGATGGCAAAACAACCCAAGGTGCCAAAAGAATAGATAGGCATCCAAAAATATGCTCAATATATAGATATCTTCAGTGTAACTGAACCAGAAAATAACAATAGCGGTTTAAAACTGCACCCTGGATGCTTAGCCTAGCACTTGAACAAAGTTATTTTCTAATCCATGCCTTGACTAACAAACTACCCAATCCCATGTTACCTTGTTTATCCAAACCATAAATTTCAAGATTATCAAAACTGAATGAAGCACGTACGAGATCTTTAGATGCCCCAATACGGTGTGTAAAAAATAAAGAATTATTAACTCGAATTAAAAAAGGAAGAGGAAGACCAAAAAAGAATTGAAAAGAAACTAAGAAAAGATGTACACTTAAATATAAATGAGAAAATGAGTTTAGATCGAACACGATGGTGAAGTGTGATCAATATAGCCGATCCCACTTAGTGGGATAAAGACTTAGTTGTTGTTGTTGTATCCAAAATGAATGAATAAACAACATAAAAGTATCAAAGGATCCTCTCAAGATAACCATGTCATGATGTTCAAGCCCATAGATTTTTATTCATCAGCATCTTAACCACTTTTTCCAGCTAAACAATCATCCAATACTATCTGTCAGTCATTCGAACAAAGAATGCTCAGTTGAATAAATCTTAGGTGAGAAAATGTTATTTTAAATTCCCTCCTGCATTTGGTGAATGTATTTGTTTAGAGCCATCCAATCATGTAAGGTACAAAGAAAACAAGGTTGAACACCAAAAGGAAAAAGAACAAATAATAGTATAGAACTGAAACCAAGGTTTCCTAAGTCCCTTCAAGGACATACAATTATCCTTCTTGAACATAAAGCTCTATCATATTAACTTTATTCTCTAAAGCCCACATTTTAAACAAGAAAGACAGTCAAGTTCATTGTGTAAGCTAAGGTCAAAAGATAATGCATCACCTTTTACAGACACAAGAGTCTACTTATTTTACCATATCTGTCCAAACTGACATCCTGCATAGTTCACAGCTTTATTGACCAGTCACCTCTTGCTTTATCATTTTTATCACCAGTTTCTAGTCCTCTCACTGACCCTAAGAACAATTAGGGAGGGATAAGGGGAACCACAGCCCCACTTATTGTTTGGGATTCACATTTTTCTAAGTGCAAAACCTGAATGAGCATCATTGAAGCAGAGCCAGGAACCACATAAGCAGTAAATTTGACAGTTAATGGTATGTTTATTTTTCTGAACTTTTCCAAATCGCTTCCAAGTTTCAACCCTACCACTGGCATTCACACTAGCCGTTTATTTACTAAAAAACTGCCATTTCCATAGAGAGCAACAGGGGACAAGTAGAGGTTTTTTGAATTGCACACACATCTAGATCCGGCATACTTGATCAATATTCATTTTTTTTGTACATCCAAACATGGTCCAGATCAAACCAAATTATACCTTATGTCAAACTCCTCTGATTTTTGAACTGCTTCTTGGGCAGCTTTAACTGCTTGATTTGTCATCCCAAGGTGAGAACAAAACCGCCTCTGAAAGGATAAAATATTTGGTCAGCCGAAAAGAGCAAAAATAGCACAAGGGAGGGGACACATGATGCAAACCTAAAAATCTTACCATGAAATCCCCAGCATGTATTGTCCCCATCTCCACAGACTGGCCCATCTCAAGCTCTAGTTGTTTCACAATGTATTCTTTTGCACGGCCAATTTCCTTCTTTGTTGCACCATTTGCAACAGAGCAAATTTCTATTCATAGGATCAAGAAAGCTCAATCACATTACAAGATAAACCAGTAAGCACCAAACTTCAAAAGTTTTAAGCAATTTGTACCCTTTACAGTTCGCGGCTTATCTTCTTGTCTACAAGCAATATACAGGCAGGCAGCCAATATGGCATCCTGATTTCTCCCTCTACTAGACTTTTGGTCTTCTACCTTCTTGTATATCTCATTAGCCCGATCCTTCCAACCATAGAAAAAGTACATCAAGTAGAAGCAGAGTAACCAAAGAAATCCAAGTCAGAGGAGGCTCTAAACAAAAAGGGGGGAGGAGGTGGGAGGAAAACAAAGGACAATGCTAATTCAGATATTAGTAGTATATAAGAATGTGCCTGCTTTTGAGCCACACATATGTCATGATAGAAGCAAATTTTAAGTGACATCAATAAAAAGGCCGTTGCAATGGAGAAATAGATTGTAGAATAATGCCATAGGACATATAGTTTAGGCATTTTATTAGATTAACCATCGTATACAAATGAGGAGTTAGGCATTGAGCTTCTTGCATCGTAAAATAGAAATGCCTTTCTTCAAATCTGTTTTTCAGAAATAATAACAAATATCTTCCATAAAAATGCTGAATCTAAGTTCTTTGACAAAATCTATCTATACCTAAATAAACAAGATATTGTTAGGAGTCATCAAACACAATTGTCCCAATAGTACATCAATAAAATGCCATCCAGATGTGTTTGCTATATTTTACATTAACAATAACATGTTTTCATCCAAGGAAGAAAGTAAGTGGAGACATAATAACTTACAAGATAAGTGACACCCTCATATATTGCGCAGTTACAAGAGAAGTGATACCCTTACATACACCACAGAGCAGTTGTAAGAAGGCATAATAACTTGACACATACCAAAGAACATTGTTCTAAAAGAGGCTAAATTTTCAAAATGGTCCCCTTTAATTCCAAATTTATTAAAAAATAACATGCTAAATATGAGAGTGAGTAGGATACCTTAATTGTTGCAACAAGGCCCAACCTGCAAATCAAATTAAACAGATTAGTATTTGTATATAATGTAAGTAGGATAAAAAAGAAAACAGTCAAGAGATACTAAGAGACGCAAAACAAAGTATCCAAGAAAAGCATCAGCCTCTAGTAAAATAACAAGCAATAATTTTGCAAGTCAACACTGAAACACATTAACAAAATCTTCAACTTGGGAAGGAAAAACTTAATAGCCACGTAGATAATAGGAAGATACTTCAGATTAAATAGACCAATAACTTCAGCAACCTAATTCAACCTACCGCCCAAACTGCAAGAACTTAAAGAGGGACATACATCAAATTGGAATTTTGGCAATATGGACTAATTCACTGCTGTTACCCCACCCCACTCTCACCATAGTACCCCATTGCTCCTACATGAAAAACTTTCTAAGAAGATCAACAGTGAAGTATGACAGAGTACAGATAAGAGACAAACAAAAATCATAAAAAATCAACATCGGCCAATTGATGTCATTACGGTGCATTAAGCATGCCAATTTCGCAAAAGACAACTTAATTGCACTGTCTGTGGTACTGACACTGGGTTTGTCAATAACAAACATAGCTAAGACATTGGATTTTTACTGTCCAAAGGTCTCCAAACCATACACAATACAATGGCTTTTGGTTAAAAATCTTTCTTTTACAAAAAACATGGCTTTTTGGTTAATGCCATATCCTTCATCTCATAATGCCATTATTGTAACAATGGCTCATGTAAATATGAACTGTACCACTTGACACAAAAGTTCATAACCATAATGCATGAATGCTAAGATACAGATGGCTAAGTGGAATACTATAATCTAATCCCACAACTTTGCTCTAATAATACCATCATTGAGAAAGGAAATAAAACACAGGAAACCAATAGTACAGACCTACTGATATAAAGATGTGCATCCATCCATTAACAAATGAACCTATTTAAGTTTCTTTGTGAAGACAATGAATTTTATTTTCACCAGAATCTAAATTTAATAAACATTTGCCTCAAAGTCGCAGTTTTAACATATCTAAAAACTCGTATCTCCCAAAGTTCATCAATAATGAAACTGTAGATTGATAATCTCCACTAGTTATAAAACGATTCAAGCAATGATACCAAAAAAATGACATTCGCTTCCACAAAGAATACCTACCTTCTCACGTTGGAGGGAGAGAAGATGAAGCTATTTTCCCAATATATATTTAGATTTGCTGTAATTTTAAGTTCCAAATTAGTCCAAAAGACAAAATATGGCACTATGCTTTCACTGAACATCATCTCTCTTCAAAATTTCTGCGCTAAAATGTATATTACAATTCAACAGCATCAATCCTCAAATTCAGAGGAATCCCAAATTGCAATTGAATTAGCCCCTCTACAGAATTGGTTACAAGAAACAACTACATACAAATCAAAATTGTAAATTTCACTCACAAGCAAGGCATACCAAACGAAACTCATCTGAATTTCACTTTTATAAAGCACCCCACACGAGAAAAGGCAATTCCCCTCAAAAACCCCCAACTGAATTCCAACATTCTCTCAAAAACCAATCCCAAACACTCAAATCCCATATCCCATCACATTCCATACATTTTTTCAAAAACAGTAAGGCATACCGAAAGTACAAGCATTTCAACCCAAAAAAAAATATGTTTTTTTTTTTTTTTTCCAAACCTGTCAGACATGGTGGCGATGGTTTTAAAGGCCAAGATAAGAGACCGATCAGGATTCGACCCACGATTCTGCCACCGCCCCAGTGAAGAAGTTAAGAAATCACTGGTAGTCCCATTGGGCTTGGAGATCACGGTTGATAAACCGCCGTCGGTGAGCAAAGGATTACTGGGTCCACCGACACGAACCGGGTCATTATCCCCTGACTCATTAGCAAAAGTTCTCCACTCAGAAGTCTCATCAATGGAATGGGATTCCAAAACCAACCCACACTCGGAACAAACAGTGTCCCCCGCCGAATGATCGAACACCACCTCCGTACTCTTCTTACAGTCAGAACAATATGCATCCGCCATTAGAGAGAAAGAGGGCTCTTCTCAATTTTGATTGAAGAAAGGAAGAAAAAAAACGGTGGGATTTTTACGTATGCGGCTATTTATTAGCTCTCTTAACAAAGTTTCTAATTCACTTTAAATTTATTGTTTGTTGGATTAGTTTGTTTATTAGAGTGAGTGAAGGTTTCCATTTGGGAAGAATCAGTTACTATTTTTTAGTTAATTATGGTTTATTTATTTATAATAAGACACACACTATTGTAATATTACTACTAAACAAAATTTATTTCAACATTATTTAATTAAGTTAATGAATTTATGTTATTTTAAATTTTACAGAAACTAAATAATTATATATATCAATTTTGCGTTTGTTTATAAGAAATTTGTCTATTTATAAATAGTTATTTTTAAACTCGGAAAAAAAAGAAGGATTGAATCGGTTAAGAATGACTCAGGTAACTCACGTCATGTACATACTTGATATAAAAGTTTAATTGTTGTTATAAATAATTATATAGGCCAAGATTGATTGCTGATGAAATTTTTTTTTTCTAATTTTAAAAAATAAACTAAAAAAGAAAAAGAAGGAAAGATACAAGTATACAACAGATCAAGGCACTTTACTGATGATGATACAGACCAATAGAAGAGAAAATAGATATGGGAGGTTAGGAAACTCATGTGGATTTCATGAATGGATGATTAGTTGGATTAAACTTTAAAAGTGTTTTTTTTTTCTCTATTTTTTTAGTATATTATGGAAAATTTTACTGATTATGACATGGCGGATAAATCAGTGGAGTTTTTTGTTTTTTGGAGAAGGTTTTTGTTGTTTTAGGTTAGGACTTACCTTGCATATGCATGCAAAGAAATCTATGTTTTTGTTCATTTATGGATTAATCTGAATTTAATCAAAAGGTTCTTCTCATTTTTGTGAAGGATTTTTGTACATTTTAAATTTTTTGGACACAGTTTGATTGTCTTTAACTTGTCCTGGTCAAGGCATTAATAAGGGTTTGAAGGATGCTATTAAGAGATGAGAGTTATTTTATTCTACGTGATAGGATTCACTCATTTCTTGGTTAAAGTCTAATAATTATAAAGTGATTTTAGTGATATTTATACTTTTTAATCCTAAAACTTGCCGTTTTGAATATTAGACAGGATAATATTAGATAGAAAATCTAGTATCTGTTATGAAGATAATAGGAAAGTATACCCACAGATTTAATCTCCAAAAAGAGAGGAAAGTTACGGGAGGATAGCATAATAAATTTCATGTAAAGGTTATAACGCACGTTAAATGAGCAAATGAGATTGGATCGAGCATGGCAAAAATATGATTAATAACCGACCACATTAGTGGATATAAAGGCTTAATTGTTGTTTTTTTTTTTACTCACGTTCTTTAGTGTATTATGTCCTTAGCCCTTATGAGTCCTGCTCAAAATGGCACTCATTTGGTTTGTACCACATGAGTCCTGCTCAAAATGGCACTCAATTGGTTTGTAGTTTGTACCACATAGTGGCATGCATACTGCATGGTTTTCAAAATAAATCTTGTTCACTTCTTACTTCTTACTTCAAGGAAATGGTCCATTAAGAAATATGAACTGAATCTTTAAAGCCAAACACAAAGAGATCCTATAGAACAATTGCAAAAATCATGAATTGGGTCAGGTGGAAATTTGCAAGTAATGTTGGCTGTTGCTGATGAGATGACATTATCAAAAACTGAGACAAGTTGTGAAAAAATTTGGAAGAAAGACAGGTTATGATCCTTTGACATGTTACAAACGTTGTTGAACCCTTCATGTTAACCTTGCTCATTGTCTAAAAAGCGAAATTTACAGTTAAAAACCCGAGGAATTACCAGTAGTAATCATTCATAAAACCTTAATAAGGTTGAAATAATTTAGCACAATACTAATCAATTATAATCACAAACTAATAGCCTATGTGGAAATTTCCAAATGTACACTCAGATTTATCCAAAATTGATTGATTTTGCAATTTTTTATCTATAAGAATACAGGGGGCAAAGGTATATAAAAAGTATTAAGTGGATAAGTGTTTCACTCCACAAGACACCAAGAGCCGCAACAATTAAAGCCAAATTAGCAGCAACTCTTTTCTCTTAAGCTTTTGGATTAGAAAGGCTCTTAAGGTCCTTTCCTTTGGCAAACCACTCTGGTAGTATCTTTGAAGCATGGGGAAAGAGATCCTTATATGCATTCTTGATCGTCCCTTCGGCAACCGTAGTAGCAACCGATATTTCTGCATGCACAATTTCAATCACACACACACACATCCAATGAAGAAACAGAAATATTTACAGCTACCCAGGTCCTGAATTTGACTCATAAAACCCAGAAGATCAGACAATTTTCCGCTCAACAAGGTGTATAGTATTTATAGCAAGCAGACACATACATTCATTCATATTTTTAGCAGGAGAGAAATTTAGAAGTGATCCAATTAGAGGGGAGATTTGATCTATACTTCAACAAGTCTATAGAGTTTGGAATTCTTGAGGTGTCAGGAATTCCCCCAAACTATATAAATTAGATGGCAAATGCTCAAACCTCGCAAAGACGGTTTCTTTGAATTGGAGAGCTGATTTATCATGAAAATTATTGCCGCAGCAATGGATATGGGGCTTCTCCTGCAGTAGGAGAAAATGACAAGATATTAGACTGATTGTTAATATTTACAACACAATCAAACCGCATAGTGGGAAAAGGCTTAGTAGTTGTTGTTGTGGTAATCTCCAATCAAATCACATGACTCAACATCCTATTGTATTTTAATAGATAGAATATCAATGTCCAGTGAGATGTGCAAATGAGTTTTCAGTCATAAATTGGTGTGGAATGACATAGTAATGATCAACCTAAAATGATGTCTGCAACCAATATACTCGATATACTGAAATAGTAGTCAAGATAAGGCATATCAATCCAGCAGAACCAAAACCTTCCTGAACCGAAAGATTAAATACATTCACTAATTTGAGATTCAATGTATTTAAGCTTCCCATTTTCATAAAACAGAAAACAAAACCGAAAAGCACGTGAGACCAAACATTTGCAGCTGGAGGGTGTTAAGAACTTATGTCTTTCCATGCTCATGACCCTGCAAGATATCTAGGTATTGTATCATATGTTGTATCCAGCAGTGGTGAAAAGAGAGAGAAACAAAAGTATGCTCTGAAAAAAGTTAGATGTAGACAAGCTAAATGCAAACATATACTCTTTCAGAGAGGGACAAGTACTCAGTATTCACTTTTAATGAAGATCTGAGATAAGTACAAGAAGATATGAGAAGCAAATAAAGATTTTTACCTTATATCAAATTCTTCCGACTTCTGAACTGTTTCTTGGACAGCTTTAACCTCTTCATTGCTCATAACAAGATTAGAACAAAAACGTCTCTGAAGCATACATACAAATATCAGGCAAGGTAAAGAATAACAACTAGAATATATGCACAAATACAGCCCAAAGCACTAAGGAGCCTTTCCCTTAATTCTGCGCCACCAAGTAAAGAGCTTCTTACAATTGATTTAAAATTTCAGAAAAACTCACCAGATAGTCCCCTGCATGTATTGTTCCCATCTCCATACTTTCACCCATTTCAACCTTCAATTGCTTGACAATGAACTCTTTTGCTCGCCCAATTTCCTTCTTTGTGGCTCCATTGGCAATAGTGCATATTTCTAGTTTAAAGCCAGAGTCTCAGAGGAGTTCGAACACAGGAAAGGAAAACCAGAATACATTAGGTGTATGAAATACTTTAGGAGACACCTTTTACAGTGCGTGGCTTGCCTTCTTGCCTACAAGCAATATAAATGCATGCAGCTACTAATGCGTCCAAATTTCTTCCTCTGGTACACTTCTGATCTTCCAATCTTTTATATATCTCACTCGCGCGATCCTACATATTAAGCATAACATGAAATCTCAGGTTAAATAAAAAACAATACTACAAATTTTCCTAACAAAAGGAACACAAACAGTATAAATACCAATCATTAAGCATTACGCCCACTTAAACACAGAGTGAGAAAAGGAAACTGTGGAGTCAAACTTCAATTTTCTCCAAAACATTTTAGCTAGCAAAATGGACCAAATTTGGATGAATACTAACTCTGCCTAATAATGTGATGCAGAGATGTGCTTAACGTGCCCTGGACACATTCAATCGTGTCAAGCAGCAAACAAGAACAAGCTGTTTTCAACAAACTTTTTCCAAGAAGATAGATTACCACCTCTTTTTCAAATAAGAAGACAACCAAAACATTGAGCAGCAAACTAGGATCATTATTCATAGGAAAAATGATAGGCTGCCAACAGTGAGGTCTATAAAACGTGTGGCAGCATGGTCCCAAAAGCACAAACTTAAATTTTGCATGTCAGGAAATAAGGAGTCTGTTGGGAGTTGGAATAGGCAGGGTTTTCGGTCTTTCTGGATTTTCACTAGTAAATCAGATTTAGGTAATTTTATTATTCCACAGGAATTTTAGATTATTGTATTTAATATTCCCATTCGTTGCCTGACAGCATTGGCTGATCAAACCATTACCACTGCCTCTCCTGCGTTACTACCTAATCCACAATGCTGCTAGTATTTGGTCTTCTAGTGAAGAGGAATCCTTTTATGATTTGGATGTAGTATCAGTATTAATAAGGAATGAATAATCTTATCCTTGGACAGAGTAGGAGATAGCTCCCAGTGAGTAGAAATTAATATATCTACCTTATAAGAGAGAAAGATTTCAGTTTAAAAAAATTTCCTTTTGAGTTTTGATATCTTTTTGAGGGCAGTATTATGCAACCTTTCCCTGTACGAGACCTAAAGATTTATAGGAGTGATTCTCAGACTTTCCTTATTCATTTCTCCTTCACAATCATTTACAACTATTTTATTATACTTTCAGTCTTTGATAATTCATAAACTTCTGTTTCCTCCACATATCCGTAAGAATTTATTAAAGAAATCTGTTGGCCAACCAACAGCTAGGTTCTACACCTATTCTCCAAAACTCCATAATAGGCCCATTAGTGCACCATAACTGCAAGTATGCAATAATATTGCAGCACATGACATTTGTAGGTTGCGTTGTCAAATGACAAATTAGTGGTATATGTAAAATCAGCATGTGCAGCCGTGTCATTTAGTTGTAGGTGGCAAAAATTCAGTGGAGAAATGAACCTCAAAGGAGGAACTGCAATCAATCAAGAAATTTTTTACAGCTAGAAATACAACCTAGCATGCTGTTGCAATCAGACAAACACAACCGATGCACTCCCCCTTTCCCCAACAACCCGAGAGATGGTGCACCAAAACTTAATGAAAAGAGTTGAGGGGAAAATGGTTCAACCATTAAAAATGCATATTTTTTCAAAAATCCAGGAAAAAAATGAGGAGAACATGGATATGTAAATCGGTTTCTACAAAAGCCTTCATGTAAACCAAAAAAGGAAATACCTTTATGGTCGCCACAAGGCTCAACCTGAAAGAAGAATCATTCATTCTGTTAGTCTAGCTATACTGACTTCCTTCAAGCATCTATACAGAAGTGTAAACAAAACTACAACACGTAGATGAGTTGATCAATACTGACCCTTGCAAAAGCAAAATTTTCTTAACCAACTAGTCAGGCCAAATGAGTTAACTATAATTCAATTCATGCAAATTGAAAGCTGAATTTTAACATTTCTTTCCATCAAAATAAGCCACTGAAAATGGAACACATTGATATCTTCATGAGCAATGACAATTAATATTCAAAAATTCAGGCACAGGCCTGCTCCTTATAGGAAAGCATTTTCTTTTAATAATTCATAATGTAAGTTCAGAACTTCCAACTTCCCAACCCTTGTAACTTAAACTTCCAACTTCCAAACCCAAACTGGAACTCTTCTATACCAAACAAAAGACAAATCCAAAAACCAAACAACATGAGAACCTTAGCAATTAAAGTGGACAAAACTAAACCAAATAAAACAATGATCAAATATAATTTCATTGTGAATTCAAGAGTTCAGAAAAGTACATTAAATGTAAAAAAAATGAGAAGCTTGAAAAGCACAAGAAAAAACATCATTTCCATAAAAGAACAAAATTAAATTGTAACAATCAACTCCCATTACTCCTGCACCTATTACAATGATTTTTTTCCCTCCAATCATCACTATACAACACGAGCTGCAGCCTTACAAAGTTCGTTTTCTCATTCTCGCATTAACCTAACCTACATAAACCAAGCTTTCTTCCGAAATTACGATCTCTCTTTCAAAAACTTACAGTAATAATATCATGCAAATCAATTCGCACAACTCCTCCTCTAAATTTTAATACTACATTGATTCATTCTTCTTCAAAATAGCATCCTCCACAAAACAATGCCCTCCAAAGATTCAGCTCAAGTATTAAACAAGTCAACAACACAAAGCAGCAAGAAACAACCAAAACCCCCCAAAACACCCACCCAAATTAAAAAACCCAACAATAATGCCAATCAACCCTCTCTAAGTTAAACAAAACCCTTGAAGGGTTTTTCCTAAAGCTCCCAAAATTCATCATTACAAAGTAAACTTCCAAAAAAAACCCGCAACAAATTATCTTGTTAATAAAAAAAGAACACGGACCTATCGGCCATATTAGTAATGGCCTTAAAGGCCAAAACAATAGCACGATCAGGATCACCACCACGACTTTGCAATCGAGAGAAATCAGCATTGGAACCATTAGGAGCCTTAGAAATGACAGTGGAAAGACTAGAGTCACCAAGAAGAGGGTTGACTGGACCTCCAACACGAACCGGGTCATGGTCACCGGAATCATCAGCAAAAGTTCTCCACTCAGAAGTCTCATCAATGGACCTCGACTCCAACACCAACCCACACTCAGAACACACCGTATCTCCCGCCGAGTGGTCGAATACAACCTCCGTATTCCTCTTGCAATCCGAACAATACGTATCCCCCATCAAATGGAGTATTTCTTTTCTTTCTTTCTTTTTTAAATTCCACAAAAAAAAAAACTACAACTTCTTGGATTTGATTTGTAATTTTTTTTTTCTGGGTTTTTCTTGAGCTCTTTCCTCTTCCCTTTTTTTATGACTTTTTTTTTTAACAATTTTTTCCCTCTCCAAACGAATAAAAGAATGTGCGTTTTCTCTCTGGGGTTTGGAGAGGAGCGGTGGGGAGGACGGAGAAATGAGGTCAAAGGGGGTATATATAGAGGAACAGAGCCTGTTAAGGTCGGCCTTGGAGGCCGGCTGTGTGGGGCCCACTTTAATTTGATTTCTTTTTCCTTTTTTCTAAGAAATTATTGGGTAAATTATAAGAAATCCCTTTCTGGTTTTGGAAAATTTTCCAGTAACATCCTTTTAGTTTTAAAAACTTACATTTTATTTTCTTGTAAATAAAAAATAAAAAACTAAAAGTACAAAAAAATATAGATTTTAAATATTTATTTTTGTAAATTTATCTAGTTTAGTATATAGGAATAACCTTATATCATTGATTTGAAATAAATTGTACTTTGTATTTTTCTAAAATTATCAATTTTTTTAACATTTTTCAAAAAGACCAAATCACAATAAAGTAATTAGAAAGGTAACTTAAAAATTTCTAAAATCATAAAAGAGTTTTTAGTACTTTATTCTAAATTAATTAATTTCTTTTTTCTTGAAAATTAGTAGTACAACTATTTTTTTTTCATTTTCCGGATTTCTGAATTTGAAAGAGGAAGGGAGCATCTCAATTTTGTATTTACAGTTCAACGCTATTTTTTATATTCTTTATAATTGTGTTGATCTCACAAAGAAAAAATTCATTAATAATGATCAACAAAAGTGGTTATTCCATGCACAATTTTATTGATGCGAGCAAAACTCACTCAAAAAGTTTAAACATACAAAATATTCACGTTGTATAAAATATATAAATATTTTAAAGTTCTTTTATCGGACACAATTATTGACTGTTATGTAAATCTTTTTTTTATATTTCACCTTAATAATAAGAGCTAAGTGTCAATTTGGTCACCAAACTAGTACTTTTAGTTATCGAACTATTTTTTCAGCCAAAAAAGTCATTCAACTATTAAATTTTTGCGAAAAAAATCATTCCGTCTATTTTGATCACCTAAACAAACGGAAAGACAATTATGTGACTTGCATGCCTATATTTTTAAGGGTAAATTTGTCAAAACAATATCAATTGAGGACTAAAATATATAATAAAAAATTATCCATCAACTTTACACAATAAAGTAAAGTAAAGGGCTTAATAGAAAATTTTCATCTTCTTCCCCGTCAACTTCCCCATTCACGTAAGTATCTAACAATTAGTCTCTGTTTCTCCACACCCGCTTTGACCAATATTCATCATATTAATTTTTGTCACTTTCATATTTTGATTACATAATCTAGAATAGAGAGAAAATCTCTTACAATCATAAACATCCTAAAGGGATGGGCCTCTTCTTTTGCTGCTGCAACACCATGAAAATACTCAGTAACCTCTTTCAATGAGGATAAACCCTTGTTTCTTCTTTTGCTGCTTTGTTCGATTTTGATTGAACTGACAAAGATTACTATAGCAGAAAATTGCAATTGCTTGTCAATTTTAGATCAAGAGTTTGTTTCTTTCTACTGCAACATCTGCAAGATTGCACTAGTTAGTTTGATTGATGACTCCAACTTTTGTTAAGCATGCTTTGAATGCCTGAATTACCTTCAGGTACGTTGATTACATAAAGCAAAAATGACCATAAATTGATAAATTAAGATTTTTAATTCATTTATTTCTTTTTAGGGTACACATTAAAATTGTTTGTGGTAATGGGTTTTGTTGTATCTCCTCTTTCACATGATGGGCAATGAAACACTACAGTTTATTGCAGCAAACTGATTGCAAATAGTGACAAAATTAATGCATTTAGATTTGAACAATTTTATCAGAGAAGGATGGGGATAATACAATCTCTATTTTCTGTATTTTGGATCTGTCAGCACCCACCTATAATTATCCAAAACTCTTTTGTATTTTTTGTTTTGGTATTTAAGATTTTTGGATTGGGAAGAAGATTGAAGAAATAGTAACCATGCGTGGGAGAAGGAAAGATTATGATGACTTTGAAATTTGATGGCTGCAGTAGTAGATGTGGTATTTGTGGTGCTTGCTACGTTGGAGAAGAAGATGCAATGTAGTTTTAACCTCTCAAAGAGTGAATTGACAATTTTGTCCTTCAAATTTATTTCCGTCATAGGTTTAACGATTAAAATGGACGGAAGGACTTTTTTCGCCAAAAAAATTTACTTGAGTGACCTTTTCGACTGAAAAATAGTTCGATGACTAAAAGTACTAGTTTGGTACAGTTTGGTGACCAAATTGGCAATTTGTTCTAATAATAATATATTTTATTTATATCATACAATTAACTAAAACCCTTAAAACACTAAATATACATGTCAATATCTTTGATCTTTTTTTCAAACCTTAATAAGCCGAGAATTCTTCTACTTTTCCAAGTTCATCAAAATCATTTTAGTCTCACTAGATTTTTTCTTTCTTTCTTTTTACTTCATCCATTTGAGTCAACGCTAAAACAAGAGGGACAAAAGGTAAATCAAAATCAAGATATGCAACACATAATATGTCATTGATGACGTGTGAGAAATTAAGTTGAAATTTGAAAGTTTGAAACCATTGAAGCTACAAGGTTTTGAAGTAATATTTTCCCATTAATAAATTAATGCACTTGTTATTTTAATTACTTTTTTAAAAAAAATTTAAGGAGAAATTTATTTAATTTTTTTTATGGATTAAGAAATTGTAGTTTTTGGTAAATATTTTAATGTTATTCTACATAGGTTTTGGATTTCTTAAAGTTAGATTTATATGAAACTTCTTACTAATGTACTAGAGTATTATTATAATTATATATAATTTACAAGATGCAGAGAAGCTCGATGATTATTAATCCAATTTTCAAGTTCAGTCAACATTTGGATTTAACACTGCGGAACAGTTAAATAACTTAGATCATTTAAAATTATTTTTTTTAAAAAGGGTCATTCTTCGGTGAGACCTTCTCACATATGAGACTTGCGTATGAATTTTATTTTAGAGTATAAAATATAAAAAATTAGTGTATAAAATTAGATTAAATGCAGCTTACCTCCCTCAACTTGTAAATGAGGTGCAGTTTGCCCCCTCAATGAAATAAATAATCAGTTTACCCCATTTAATTTAAATTAACTAAATATAAAATGAATACAATATAATTCTTTAGTATAATGTTATAAATGCCCTTTTTAATAGTAGTTGATTTTCTTTGTTATCATTTAGAATTCCATTAAATATTTGTATAATTCTAAATCTTTCAAGAATTTTATTTTAACAAGTTCTTTAAAAGACTCTAGACATAGTTATACATTAATTTTTTGTAATATTTACCAATATGAGATATTTGACAATGATGAAAAATTGTAACTAAGTGAATACAGAGGTTTTTTTCTCTTGTTTATATTTAATAATAATTAATTATAATTTTTATTATTATTATTATTGAGAACAATGTGTTTTCAAATCTATAAATTCTAAAATATATAAACAAGAAAATTATCCTTTTACTAAATTATTTATATGGTGAAATAGTTTGTTAAAAAAATTCTACACATGATCAACATCATTTATACAAAATATAGAAAGCATATGTTTGTGAAATTCATGAATGTATAAATAGAAGTTAAATAAATACTCCAAATATAGCAAAAGTATTTATCACACTTGTTTTTTATAAATAAAAGATGAAAATTTTTAAAAATATCAAAAGAACTATCACACTATTTATATTTTTTATAAATAAAATATTAAAAGAATAACATGCTTAGAATCTTTTAAAGAAGTTGGTAAAAGAAAATTCTTATAAGATTTAAAATTATACCAATGTTTAATGAAATTCTAAATGATAACAAAGAAAATCAACTACCGATAAAAATAGCATTTATGACATTATACTAAAGAATTATATTATATTAATTTATATTTATTTATTTTAAATCAAATGGGGTAAATTGCTTATTTATTTCATTGAGGGGGCAAATTGCACCTTTTATACAAGTTGAAGGGGGTAAATTGCATTTAAACCTATAAATATTAAAGATTAGTGTATAACGTATAAAAAATTAGCGTATTAATATATAAAACATAATTCACGTATCACGTCTCATATGAGACGGTATCACAAGAGTTTGCATTTTTTAAATAAAGATAATTTTTTTTGGCTATTTTAAAAGTGTGATACATATGATATTTATAATAAATTCTACAAAAAAAAAGAACGGTAATAATATAACCAATATAGTATATTTACATTAAATTATTATATTTTTCTTATTTTTAAATCAATTACTTTACATATGTGTGTGTAGACACCAATAATATGACTGGAGATATAAATAGGAAAGTGTATTATTATCGTTTTTTTTATGCATCAAATTACATTTGACTTAATTTTAATTTGTGTAAATTATTATGATGGATACTAAATTTATTCAATTGTATATTTGTATATTTTGATTAGTAAATTCCTTTTATCTCAATTAAGCCAACAATCTAACAAAATGAATACTAGCATGGTACCCAAACCTCCATTAACTTCAATTTTTTTTTAAAATCACGTCTAAGGATAAATTTTTAGTCATTAATTACCTTCATTTGTATATCTGAATTGTTAATTTGCCTATATTTTATGATGCTCTGCAACTCAAATGCTTAAAGAAACAGTAATTTCTTGAACTGAATAAAAAAATTAGCCTTGTTCGTTTATTAACCTATTTGTATAACATTAGTAATTATGTAGAAAATATGACATAAACTTGTTAGTATATGGTAGGTAGCTTATGAAATGCATCATAACAGTAATAAAAATTTTAAAATATTGCCATTCATGAATTTTAATGTTAAATGCACTAAATCATCTTCAATTTTCATTTCTATTGATCATCCCTCCCCTCCCCTACTCTCAAACAAAATTAATAAACACTTAGGAGTAGCATTCTCAAAAATCAAAATATTAAAAAATTCTATATTGTCCATGTTCAATAATGTAATCTCATAGTAGTCTAATTAATAGTGGTCTTGGAGTTAGATCAAATGCAAATGCCTAACCGAATCAAATACATTTAAACCCTAATCCTCACGACATTTAAAGTACATCAAGACAGAGAGTTCCTTTTGGATTTCCTTCTTGATCAATCCCCTCCCTTCTTCCACTCCGTCCCGAAGAGTAATTAGGACCAATTTAGTTACGTTTCATTGAATCATGTGATGAAGAGATTCTACTTGTCTCAATCCAATTAAGTCCGTAGCGTCTACCAATTTCGCCCGATTAGACTATATTAGTAACAAGTAAACCATTTATGGGTATCATTATCAATATGATTTATCCCCAATTAGGTGGTAAAACCTTCTCGTAAAAGTATTTTAACAATTTTGTAGCTAGAGGAAGTAGGGATCGTTCCCACGGAGAGGGGATGAGTCTATGGAATTAGTGTGAACGTGTGTGAAGTAGTGAGAATTAAAACAAGTAATGAAATGACTTCAAATACAAACTAGACAAAATAGAAAGCAAGGAATAAAAGCATCAAGGATAAGGAATCATTCAATGAAGTGTACCCTTGGAGTATTGGTTTTACTTAACGATAGTGTTTTATGTGGTTTACAAGAATGGGTTAACGAACTAAGAGTGTGACAACATCAATCAAGTTTCACCTTTATGGCGGAACTAGAACCTAATTACGTTGACACCTACGAGAAATTGACTTCATAACTAATCTCCTCTTTATGGCGGAGGCAAGGATTTGCCAATTTAGGTCAGCCAAGATCCCTATGTTCCCCCAAACTTACCGCACTCTAATTCGGCTCTTCCTTTATGGCGGAGGCATGAGAGCCAAACCTAGTCACTCTTTCGAATATCACTCCCTAATCAATTCCTTCCTTTATGGCGGATGCAAGGTCTAAATTAGTTCGTGCTACCCGAATTTACCAACCCTAACACCGGTATCTCAATGTCCTAACCATTTCCTCCTTTATGGTGGAGGCAAGAAAAGGCTAACACATCTCCACTAATCTACTACCCACATACTAATCTACCTTAAGCATTATTAGTATGGAATGTTAGATTAGCTTGTAGTTCCTAATTCTTGATTACCCAAAACATAAAAGCACAACAATTCAACAATCAATAACCAATCTCCAAGGGCACTAGCAATTTAGCACATCAAGACTAATAAGAACATCAAATAATTAATTAAAGCAAGGAATTAAACAAAGAAATGCAAAGAGTAGTACTCCTCTTTGATGTTTCAAGCCCAAGCTCCAAGCTTTCTTTACAAAACAAGTCCTTAGAGCCAAGATCTTACATGAGTTCCTCTCCAAAAGATGCTATTTACACCAAGAACACACACTCAATATGTGTTCTTGTAAAATCTAATCTAATCTAACTACTATAATCTACTCCTATCTAGGTTATTGAAGGGTCTCGTCTCTATCTTCCTCCCCTTTTTCTCTTCTTGTGTCTAGATTTCACCATATGAGGGAAAGAAATAAGGTTGGCCTTGTGTGCTTAAAAAGTTCCCAAAATGACCTTGAAGACTCCAAAAGTAAGTGCAAAGTTGACTTGGAAAATCAGCCCCGCGATGCTTAAAGTCGCGATGTTTGTTGTGAACGTGGCGACATTCATCTTGTTGTTGAACTCCAGTGGCGCGACGGAGAACTCTCTTCGGTGCGACGGAGCATTCTGATTGAAACTTATTTTGCTCTTTCTTGAACGTCGCGACGTTTGTGTTCAACGTCGCGACATTGCTAAAATTCACTCCAACGTCGCGACGTTCGTGAGGAACGTCATGAGGTTCAGTTGCCTGGCTTGAAAAATAGCTCTTTTCACTCTTTCTTCATTCCATTGCTCATAATTGGCCACAATGTCTTACAAAACACATTAAAAATATGTAAAAATGCTACAAGGATAATCAAAGGATAAATGAAACGAATCCAATAAGGTGAAAATCATCACCTTATCACTAATATATGCATACAGTTTCCAAAAACAAAAAATAATTAATAATAATGTAATTAGGATGAAGTGAATTTTACTGATTTGTATTAATGATTTTTTTTTAAAGATGCTAATCTATTGTATCAAATCTTATTTAACAATCAATCTTATACTATGTTGCACTTGACACTACATTGCCCTGGACCTTTACTCGAACATTAATAATAACTGCTACGAGCGAAATCTTATAATAGATATAGAGTTTTGAGTGACGGAAGGTAGAGATGGCCATTGTTCTGGTTCCGATTTCGGAACCGAAATCGGAGCCCCACAAAATTGGAATCGACGTCTAACCGTCCGTAGACAGTTCGGTTCTGGTTTCTAATTTTGTGGAACCGGAACCGGCCAAATATATATATATATATAATTCTATAAATATTTCTATATCATTTCATTTTCATCACATAATTTCTTTGTTTTCTAATCTTTATATTGTAAGTTTTAGTGTTTATAGTTTAGGGTTTAGGTTTAGCCGTTTAGGGTATCAATTTTTTTAATTAATTATTCTAATTATATTATTATATTGTTCAATCATTCTTTCAATACTCTTATCATTTATATATTTTTCTTTATCACTTATCTAATCTTTTATAATTCTATTTTTCTAAAACTTTCATATATTAGTTCAATTTCAACTATTAATCCAATTATATTATGTATCAACTTAATTTTCTAATTTACTTTATCCTAATTCTATTATTATAGTATGCTAATATACTATTTGAATTCTAATTAATAGTTCGATCATTCTCTCAATACTCTTATTCTTTCTATATATTTCTTTCTCACTTATCTAATATTCACTATTATATTATTCTAAAAAATTTATATATTAGTTTAATTTTAACTACTATTCTAATTCTGTTATTAAATTATAATAGTTGAATTCTAATTAATAATTCAACTATTCAAATATTCTTTCAATATTCTTATTATTTTTATATCTTTGAATCTCACTTATCTAATTCTTCCTAGTTCTATTATCTAAAATCTATATATTAATTAACTTCAATTGTAACTATTATTATTCTAATTACAGTATTATGTTGTATTATTTGAGTTTCAATTAATAGTTTAATCATTATTTCAATAGAAATCAAATTTAAAAGTGGGATTACAATTGAAATTCGAAACTAAAAATTGAAAAAATCAGAATTGAAACAAATCAGAATTGAAATCGAAATCGGAACCGGAACCGAAACCAGCGGTTTCGGAATCAAGGCCACCTCTAACGGAAGGCGATACACTAAACCCATATTAAGGATTGGAGGATATGGTTTGACTAATGCACGGTTACAAGACGTGTACTCTTAAGCCCATATCGGTCCAAAATGGCCCATTATTGGGTCAAACTTATGGGCCAGGGGCCACAAAACAGTCCAACTTAATATGATTCCAATTTATCAACCTACTCGATTGTGTAAGTAATTCTTTTATAGGAACTTTAGTTTTATTATTTCAATTCACATTGATGAATAGTTTTAAATGAAATTTTCAATTAGAACAGTAAATGTATATCGCTAATGACAAAAAAAAATTAAAAAATTAGAAGAGTAAATAGATCAATTTTAAGGATAATGTACAATGTCTTAAAAGCCCAAATTAGTGTGCAATTATTGTCTTTAAAAATCTAAAATTAATTGCTTTAAAAACCTAAAAAGAAATGCATTGTGTATTTTATGAATTCAATTAAATTCATAACTCATAATACATTCAATACTATATTTCCAATAAATAACATTGTTTAGAGTTCAATTTTGAATCCTTCGAATAGGGTTTAACTCTCTTTCCTTTCTCTCTCTCCTTTTTCTTTTCTTGTATAAAATATTGTTAATTACACTTTGTCCTTACGAACTAAAGTTAAATCATAAATGACACTTTATCCCCCTCAAGTTTCATTTACACTTTCCCTTTTTTTTGACTAAAAGTCAACCTTTGTCTTAAACTCTATCAAATTTTTTGAGTGAAAAATACTATAATGTCTACAAAAAGCTTTTACTTTTCCCATAAGCTTCGTTTAATTTTTAATTTCTCCTTTAAACTTAAATACTAAGTAAATTTATCCCTTTAATTGTTTTAACTAAAATATATTATTACATAAAACTTACTTATTCAATTGTAAAATTTTAGTAATTTATAAATTAGTGTAGTCACCTAAATTCTAAATCATATATGAGTAGATAATTTAGAAAGAAAAAAAAACCGGGATACAAAATAAATACAAAAAATATTTGCAATCTCAAAAATAATAAAAGAAAAAAAAAGAGATTTTGAATTTATATTTCTTATATATATATTTGTAAATTCAAAATTCAATAAAAGGTTAAAGTTTGTCAAATAATAATACCAACAAGATAAAATATTAAAAGTAAAAGTTATTTCTTAATGTTTTATAATTTATAATTACTTTTTTAGTTGTTTATTTCCTTTTTAAATAAGTGGTCTAAGTTCTAAAAACTAATAAATTCCTATTTTATTCTTATCACTTAAAAAGATTATATTAATATTATATGGATAAATATTAGTGCAAGCTATTTTCTATTGGTCTCGAATTTTTATATGAAATGAGAGTTTATTTGGCAAAAAAAAAAAAAAGAAATGGAAATTAAAATTGGCCAACAGTTTGAGACTTTTATAAGAAGCCTTTGAACAGCGCGTAGGCTGACCTGAACTGCCAAATCAAAGAAAGCGCGCCAGATTACAGTACATATTGGGTGTCTAAATCAATTTTAATACGTCTTAAAAACACGCTTTTTAATTTTTCCTTAATTGCAAAATTGACTGTGAATTCAGTCATTCACCGCCAAGCCATCCATCCATCCATCCATGCTTTGGACTTTTTCCTCTTCTTAGGCAAGCCAAGCCTCCTTCCTTGTAATCCACACCTCTCCCTCCCTTTCTTTTTTCAAGAACAAGAATATATACTTAGCCAAACCAACAAAAGTTGCAAAACCCCAGCCAGCTTCCACCCTTCCCCATACCCTCCATTTTCTTCTCTTTTTCTGACAAATTTCATTGTTTTTCCACCAACCCTTTTCAGTTTTCATTCATTTCTTGTTTGGGTTTCTTGCAAGAATTGAAGGGAAGAAGAATATGGTGAAAAATCAGAGGTATTATCAATGGAGAAAAGGTGAAGTTCTGCATGTGATTAATCAGGATGAAGATCATGATCAAGACTGTTCAAATGATCCGCTTGGTTTAACTTGTGGAATATCTGGTCATAATAACAAGAGATCAAAATCCAAACTTTTGTATTTTCTTTTTCTTTCTTTGCTTTCTTGTTGCTTGATCGTGGCACCCCAGTTGCTTCCCTCTAGCTCTTCCACTTTTTCTCTTCTACGTAAGCTTCAATTCTCTCTTTTTTTCGTTGATCACTTATTTACTTAATTTCTCGATTTTTTTTTTCTTTTTTGTTCTTTGTCTTTAATTTCTTTCTTGACTAATGAATGTTGCAGACTCCTGGCGGTTTGAAGATGACCAAAGACTCGTTTCTGAAGCTGATGCAATCAATGAACCCCTTTGCTCAGCTCTTGTTCCTAATGGTTAGTTTACATGAAGTTTCTCTTTTTCTCTATTTTTAGTATGTGTCTGGTTCAGCTTTTTTTTTTCCTCCAATCATGATTCATGAGAGTCATGATGATTGGAGTTAAACATCAAAGATGAATACTCTGTTTCGTTCATGCTCTTCTCACAATCTTTTCATGAAAAAAAAAAAATTTATGGTTTGCATGTATTAGTGGGAATTTAGCTTAACTTTCTTCATTTTGTATTTTAATTCATGGGATTGGTGCTTTTTTAATTAGATTTTGGAATTTCATCAGTTTATATTCGAGTGACACACAAACTTGAATGAAGTTTCTTTGCTTTCAAAGAACTTGTTTAGAAGTGTTCTATAGTTTCCTTTGTCAGTCCTTAAATTTTTTTTTTTGGTTAACTTATTTTGGCATGAATTTCTACCTTAATAACAAGTTTTTGAACATGGTTTGGTTTGGCCTAATTGATGCAGGAACAATATGTTGCGACAGAAGTAGCATTCGATCGGATATTTGTACAATGAAAGGGGATATTAGGACAGATTCTGTTTCTTCATCAATCTTCCTCTATACAAACAGTGGATTTAATGATTATATATCATCCATATCTGATGATGGTCACGGCAATGAGATACTGCAACATGAAAAGATCAAGCCTTATACTCGAAAATGGGAAGCAAATGCAATGAAAAACGTTGCAGAATTAGACCTCATTGTTAAGAAAGAAAATTTGACTAGCACAAATCAACCAAAGTGTGATGTTAAGCATGATGTTCCTGCTGTTTTCTTCTCAACTGGAGGCTATACTGGCAATGTTTATCATGACATCAATGATGGGATTTTGCCTTTGTACATTACTTCTCAGCATTTTAAAAGGAAAGTTGTGTTTGTCGTTCTTGACTATCATGATTGGTGGTTTACAAAGTATGCTGATGTTCTTTCGAAGCTGTCGGATTATCCAGTGATTGACTTTAATGGAGAAAAGAGAACCCATTGCTTTCCTGAAGCGATAGTTGGATTAAGAATCCACGATGAGCTAGCAATCGATCCTTCAATGGTGGAAGGAAAAAAGACAATTGTAGATTTTCACAATGTTCTGAACAGAGCTTATTGGCCTCGAATCAAGGGCTTAATTCAGGCTGAAGAAGAAGGCAAAACGACCAAAGAGAAGCAGCAGCACAGCTTGACGAAACCAAGACTGGCAATCATATCAAGAAAAGGGTCAAGAGAAATAACAAATGAGAATTCGCTGGTGAAGATGGCTGAGGAAATTGGATATTCAGTGACAGTTTTGAGGCCTGATAGAACTACAGAGCTTGCAAAGATTTACAAAGTTTTGAATTCGAGTGATGTTTTGGTTGGAGTTCATGGTGCTGCAATGACTTATTTTCTGTTTATGAAGCCGGGTTCTGTTTTCATACAAATCATCCCTCTTGGAACAGATTGGGCAGCAGAGAATTACTATGGAGAACCATCAATGAAACTTGGATTAAAGCACATTGGATACAAAGTTTTGCCAAGAGAGAGTTCTTTGTATGATAAGTATGACAAGAATGATCCTATTCTAACTGATCCAGACAGTGCAACAAGCAAGAAATGGGAATTGACAAAGAAAATTTATCTTGACCATCAAAATGTGAGGTTGAATCTTCCCAGATTTCGCAAAAGATTGGTTCGTGCGTATTACTACACCATTAATGCTAAGAGGAATAAGCTGTGATTTTTTTTTGGTTTGTGGACATTCACCATTCTTTTGAACTTTGTAAATTACAAGTATATGAGAAACAAATATGGGAAAATACCGGGAAATAAGTTGTTTTTGTCTTTTGTACATGAAATAGCAAAATAACAAAGCTTCATGCAATTTGTACAAATATTTTGTAAAAGAATCCAATGCAATCCTTGTCTAAAGAATATCTGTTTATACTTAATCACGTTTTATAAGGTCTTAATTTATTCAAAGTTTATGGAGGTTGCAATAGGCTAGCATCTTGTGTAAAAATTTTGTCAAACCATTTGAAATATGTGTAATGTTATAATGCTTCCCACTTTATTGAATACGTCTAAAGTTTAGATTGAGTATGGTAGCGAAATGTAAATGTAATTCATATAACCCACTTTCATTTAATGGGATAAGGGCTTAGATTGAGTATATTAGCTAGATACTATCCATATAACTGACAACATTTAACAGGATTAAGGCCTAATTTGAGTACAGTAGCAACAGTGGCGGAACTAGAACATATTTTGAGGGGGCTCAACAGTCAACACTCAGCAGTCAGCAGCAGGGGGAGAAGAGAGCCAGGCGGGAGGCGGCAGTGGTGAGGGCTTGAGAGAGTATTGAATTGAGGATTCATTCCTTCAGATCAGATTTGTACCTTTTTTTTTTTTTCCAGTCTTACTTAGTTTTTTTTTTTTAACTCTTAAGTAAAACAACGTTTAAGATTTAAAAAAAATAAATTCATCTTCTTCTTCAGAACAGCAGCAGCGACCAAGTGCAGTGGCGGAACTCCAAGCAGCGGCGCCCTAACAAACTCAGCAAAGGGGGGGGGGGGGGGCGTAAAGGCAAAAATAAGAGACTCTACCTTCTTCTCCAAAATGAAGGGGGGCGGCCGCACTGGCTCGCCCCCTAGTTCCGCTATTGAGTAGCGATATGTGATCCATATAGTCTATCTCATGTATCGGGATAAAGATTTAGTTGTTGTGGTTATCATTTTGGCTTTTTAGGTTGATGAAGCTTTCAGTTTATAATGTCTAAAAAATGTTTGTTTATACTTAATCATGTTTTATAAGGTCTTAATTTATTCAAAGTTTAGGTTCATGAAGCTTTCAATTTTGGAAAATTGATTAGTTCAAAGTTGATTTGCCAAAAGACAGTTTGGATTAGGTCATTCTATGGCTGGAAAATATGTACACGCTTTTAGTTGGAGATGCTTTCACGCTTACTCCTTATTTAATATGAAGTTGAAAATATGGCTAAGGAAAAGATTTAATTGGACTTTTACAATATAAAATTGACATCAAAATTCCTATTGATTCATTATTATGCAGAGAGACTAATCCAATGACAACATCACAGCTTCTTAAACTTTTATTTTTCTTGTGATTTGTGACCCCAAAAAAAAAATTAATGGTTGACATCCAATATTTAGTCATGAATAGTGCTGCTGATTATATGGACATTCAATTAAATTTTAATAAACAATTAATTTTTGAGTACAAGTGTCCAACATAAAATAGAGACCACCAAATTTTACCATCATGGGGCAGTAGGACCTTAATACTTTAATAGTCAAAACTAATCCATTTGAGAGCTACATTTTAGTAAATACGATACTCATTTTTATTCCAAGCCTTATCTATAATTTGAATATTAAGAGTGCAAATTTGCATATATTTTAGGGTCAATTATAAAATACCATCCTAAACTATAGTTGAATTGTAATATATATATATATATATATATATATATATCAAATTTTTAATTTCAACACTTTATCTCTTTAAACAATTTTAACTTTTACATGAATATGCTTAATTTAATGACTTCAAGTGAAAATTAAAATGTAAAAGACAATAAACTTTTTCTACAAGCTTGCGGTCATTGATAATTCTTTTCAAAGTTTTCTTTATTCAATAATAAATACTAATCTTTTCAATATGTCTCTAGAGAAGTAGCCCTCTGTGTTATTTATTTAGTTTTACTAAATCTTCATAAATAAAATACTTCCTAATTCTATTACTTGGAAGATATTTTGTTTTTTCAATTTATAGGGGGATAAATTATAAATTTCTTAAGATTTTCATAATTTTTTTTTTAGAACTAAAAGATTACTAGTAGTCATTTTCAAATTGTCTTTTTCTCTACAAAAATGAGTACAATGGTTTCCAGCTAGGATATGAGTAAATAGATGAGTATATTGTTGACCATTTCCATTGTCATTCAAATGTGTATGCAAGTGTAATTCTTTTCCCAAAAGAAACTTTTCTTTTTGCCTCCTTTGCTCTAATCAAACCTCAATTATGAATTATTTATTGCACATGTTACATGACACGGTATTTTCTGTCCAAAATTTTGTCTGCTTTATTCTGTCTTAATTAAAACTACGTCGGGTTCACTAATCTCTTGGTTAGGGTCTAATAATTGTAAAGTAATTTTAGTGATATTTATGCATTTAGTCCCTACTTTTAATAAAACTACGTCGTTTTGAACGTTAAACAAAATAAGAATTAAATTCTTCGTGTTTTTCTTGACATCTTTCTAGCATTAAACTACTACCAGTGTACTGTTGCATAAAGAAGAACAAATGGGTTTGGGTTTGGAGACAATACAAAATCAAGAACAGAACCAATGGCAGTAGTAATGATACCTCGATCGTTTCAATGCTTTCCAAATCTGAGCTCTATCCATAGCAAAAGCTCCCCACCTCCTCATCGTCAAACTGGGCCAAATCGCAACTGCTCTTCTTACTGAATAATGGGCAAAATTCTTGCCTTGCCAGTGTATCACTGAATTCCCACGACGAAACATTTGAGCGAGTTCCAAAGGAATGATGAATCATGAATGAAATGAAATCCACCAAACGGGGCAGTGCTGCTGATACCCTTAAACTAGTGGTGGCCACGGTTCTGGAACCGGCGGTTCTCAGGTGGAACCGGAACTGAATCGCCCCTCGGCGGTTCCGGTTCCGATTTTGTTCCAATTCCGATTTTTTTTTTAATTTTTAGTTTCGAATTTCGATTGTAATACCACTTTTAAATTTGATTTCTATTGAAATAATGATTAAACTATTAATTGAAACTCAAATAATACAACATAATAATATAATTAGAATAATAATAGTTACAATTGAACTTAATTAATATATAGTTTTTAGATAATAGAACTAGGAAAAATTAGATAATTGAGATTCAAGGATATAAAAACAATAAGAATATTGAAAGAATATTTGAATATTTGAATTATTAATTAGAATTCAACTAGTATAATATAATAACATAATTAGAATAGTAGTTAAAATTAAACTAATATATGAATTTTTTAGAATAATAGAATTATGAATATTAGATAAGTGAGAAAGAAAGATATAGAAAGAATAAGAGTATTGAGAGAATGATCGAACTATTAATTGGAATTCAAATAATATATTAATATAATATAAAAATAGAATTAGGATAATATAAATTAGAAAATTAAGTTGATACATAATATAATTAGATTAATAGTTGAAACTGAACTAATATATGGAGGTTTTAGAAAAATAGAATTATGAAGGATTAGATAAGTGAGAAAGAAAAATATATAAATGATAAGAGTATTGAAACTTGAAAGAATGATTGAACAATATAATAATATAATTAGAATAATTAATTAAAAAAATTGATACCCTAAACCCTAAACTATAAACGTTAAAACTTACAATATAAAGATTAGAAAACTAAGAAATTATGTGATGAAAATGAAGTGGTATAGAAATATTTATAGAATTACAATTTTTTTTTGGCCGGTTCTGGCGGTTCCAGAATCGCCGATTCCGGTTTCACAAAATCAGGAACCGGAACCGAACCGTCCATGGACGATTCGAATCCAGTTCCGATTTTGTGGGGCCACGGTTCCGGTTGCGGAACCAGAACCGGCGGCTCCGGTTCCGGAACCGTGAATGTGGCGACCTCTACCTTGAACCACGATGTTTCTAACTTCCACATCTTTTGTAATAGAGTTGAATTTTTTTGAATAAATAGGAAAATTTAAGCATGTCCATGAATTATGTACAAAACTTATTATGTATGCATACTTATAAATCCATTAACTTAACAATTGCCCAAAAATGATATTCTATTCTAATGTCATAAATACTGTAATAATTGCATTCCCTATTTTGATTGTGTTTTAATTTATAAATACATGATACCATATTATTTAAAATTTGAATTTAGCTAAAATTAAAATTTATAAATTTTAATTCTAAGAATTGGAGGTGTAAAATATTTAATATCCATTTGAATATGTGTTTTGATTTGAAAATTAAAAAAAAACAAGATTTCGAGTTGCATTTTACCATAAGAATATTTTGCTTTTGAGATTTGAGTGTTTGAATAAATAAGTTTTACTAATATTGATTTTTGTGTAAAAGAATTAATTTATTAAATAAAGTATAAAATAAAAAAATATATTTTCTATAAATTATTTGGGTTGATCGTCGGAACAGATAAAATAAATTAAAATATTTAAAAGAATAACAGATTAAGATGCCTTTGTTTTTTATTCGGAAAAGTTGAAAATTTTTGTTTGAAATATTGGAGATAAACAAACAAGGTATCTTAGTAAGAGGAGATAAATGGGTCAAAATGATATATCCGAACACAGCATTAAATTCTCTTGTTTCGCAACAAAATTGAATTATAATTTCAAATTCGTTGAGAAATTTACGCATTATATAGAATTAGAATTCATTTGTAAATAAAATTGACAAAATAATTTGTCTTTTCAATATATATACATTTTCTCTTTGGTGACTGTAAAATTGTTTCCATAAGAGAAACATTAAGCAAACAAGCAATATACAAAACATTTGGTCTAATTTAAGAAGCGTTAAATTAAGGGGGTGTTTAGTTAAATTCTTCAACGGCAATCACAATTGATTTGATTGAGGGATTAACGACAATGAAAATAATAATTGCATTGTAAACACCAAATCTTCCCGAACTACTAAATTTCATCACCAGCAGCAGCATTTCCAAATCTTCCAGAACTACCAAGTTTCATCACCAGCAGTATTTACTATTTGACAGGAAGACATTCAGAACTAAGGGATCCAGTCAGTCCCTACAATCCTTTTCTCATCGATTAAAGTTATGCTCAGGGATTTGAAAGTTCTCACTCATTTCAAACGCATTCATTAAACATATGTACCAAATTAAAGTCATGCTCTGTCCATGTCAGAGAACATTTCAAGGTGTTTTGATTGGATTAGTAAGAATAGAAATGTCCATGGTACATACCCCTCATACTTCATATATTGATGATGCATTTCTCATTACTCAGATTAGTTGATGATGCATAGAAAAAGGAATGGGAGTTTCTGCTCTTACACCAAACATCATAGTAATAGTGTAAATTGTGTCCATACCTATCCCTTAATCAATCTACAACATCAAAACAATTCATTAAGCCATTGTAGAAATTTCACTAATTCAATTTGAAATGCTATGAATGATTTTCACTTAATAGTATAACCCCTTTTTAGTAAGTTTATTTCCCAGGAACATGTACAACTGCATACCATGAGTAGCTAAAGCCTCTTCAAACCACTGCTCAATACTATATTTGATTGCTATAAACTAAAATGTGACTTGCACGAACATTTCTATACATACGATGCAAAAATTATATGAAAAAGTTTCATCTCTATCTCAAAGAATTTCATATATGAGTAATAATATAATTGATGGCAAACATTCTAAGTGATTTTGAAGTAAATCAAAAGCAACCCCTCAATGGAATCTAAGGCACTAAATGCTATTATGAACAGCGTGATGATTTGTAAAACCACAAAACTAGAGGTTAACTAAACTCTTTTTAGAAGAAAATCTTAGAGCTTCAAAACCAATGCTGTAGAGTTAATTTTTGAGCCTTTTCATCCTTTGATAGACCTTTCCCTACCTGTGAACCCCAAAAAGCTCATCTTGATTAACCAATAATGCTCTTCTTTTTTGAATGACTGATATGCCTAATCGCTATATTGTACTTTGGTAGCTTTCATATATGGTACATAGAAGTATCAAGATAAGGACAAGAATAAGAAAATAAAACCAAAAGTTAACAAATATATATTTCTAACATTCTACTCACACGGCCTGAAAGCTATTCATTGAACCTAGTATTCAAGTAACCCAGACAAACCGAAGTTACCTAAATTCCTGCAAATATCATTTTCCATTACATTATGAACATTATAATGTGTTGTCAATTGAAGAACAAAGAGAGAGATAATCAAATAAATATGACTGATCGAAAAACCAACATTCAATGGAAACGGAGAGTTTTGTCTGCTATGATCAAAAAGTTCTCTACTCGCACTGGTTGAAAAAGGTATAAAACCACTAGAAAGAAGATAAAAAAATTCATGACATCCAATATTACTAAATGACAGTAATTTGCTTAAAACAAGAAAAAAAAAATCATAAGTACGCAACTAGAAAAAGTTCAGCTAAAACTCTCAAGCACTTAGAACCAAGCAACAAACACTCCAATTTTTTCTAAACAAAATAAAATTTAATTTCAGCACAGAGTTTAACAGTATTAAAAAGATTATTTTCTTAGAGATGAAGCAAAAGACAAAATAGAGAGATGAAACTTGCCCAATTGAATGTGCATGAAAATTCATTAAAGATAATGTTCACATATCGATCAGAAATAGCAACTTCGAGTTTCTCTGCTAACAAATCACATTCAACGATCCATTTATTTCAAAAGCGACTATTATCTCTATTTCAAAAAGAGAATGGAATATTATAACAAAGAGCGCCAATACCCTTGTACAGACTGCACAGGAACTAAAATACTATTTTGGTGATAAAAGTGATTGATCAAGGGATAGAAGAGATAATGAAATAGGCGAATCACATAATGAAAACAGCTGGTCGAGTCAATTTGTCAGAATATGCAGAGTTAACGATGGAGGTTTGTAACTTTGTTACTTCAAGCCATAATTGGAATGCATGCTAACTTACTAACAAAATTTGGCTAACTTATGTCACAGAACAAAGAAACAGCTGTGGTAATTAGCAGTTTCAATCAAATTAATGAACCTTCGAGCAGCTGAGAAAAAGATTGATCTCTAAATTTTTGTTATGTTAATCCTAATAATTTCACTATGACATACTATTATTTTGTTTTTCTACACGAACAGAATGATAACAAAGTTTCAAGTGATTTCATGATAAACATTTCTATTAACCCAAACAAAATTCTCTACCCTATTCACACATATACTAAAGCCCCAAAATCCACCAGATACTAATAGCCGGCAGCCAAATAGATCACCTGAAAGAAAACTCCTGAAATCGGAAAAAGAAATAAGATACATCAACGAATGACCAGGGAGACAATCTGTAATGGATTGAAGATAATACCTCAATCTTTGTTAAGTGTTCTGGATTACGAGCTGCAAACTGACAACTACTGAAAGCTAGAAAGATAAGCATTGAAACATGCTTCTAAGTTGATATCATGCGCCTCTCTACAGATAGTGTTATTCAGACCTATATGACTACGTGGTCTCCTGAGCTCCAGAGATTTGCAATTCACAAAAATGTTGCTCTTTATCCTCCATTTGGGACTTTCACCTTTGGCTGTCCGGTTCAAACTTCTGAATTATCTTCAGAAGAGAAATATGACTTTCTTTTGCTGGGACCAAATCTAGTAGACTGGAAAAAATATATGAATCAAGTGAAAATCCCCTCCTAGCCATTTCCTCAAGAAACATCTCTACTTCATCATATTCACCTGACCTAAGTAGTCCTTGGACAATAACACTGAAAGTGATGTGATCAGCCAAACAACCATTCTCTTCCATTATCAAGAAAAGCTCTTTAGCTTCCTTTAGCAAACCAGCAGCAGAGACGCTAGTTATCATCGTGTTATATGTTACAACATCTGGATTTAATCCTTTAACAGAGAGACTATTGAAATGTCCTCGAGCAACATCAAGTTTCCCAGTTTTGCATAATCCGTCAAGTATAATATTGTACATAGCTATATGAAGATTTGCAGCTTCAATCTTATGCAGTAATTCCAGGGCTTCATCAACATGCCCACTCTTGCATAAGCCATCCAACAACACGCAGTACGTATGGAAATCAGGGCTTAGGCCAGCAGCTTGCATCTCATTGAAAACTTCTCTTGCGATAATAACTTTACCCATCCTAAATAACCCTTTCAAAACAATGGTATAAGTACATCTATCAGATGTCAATCCTTTGCGCGGTAACTCACGAAAGAGATTCATGGCCTCATCCATTTTCATTTTCCCAAAGTATCCATTGATCAAAATACTAAAATGGAGAACACAGGGGACAAGGCCTTTGGCAATCATACTATCAAAAAGCTTTCTTGCTTCATCTATTTGGCCCTGCAAGCAGTACCCATCCATCAATGCACCATACGTTACTAGATTAGGATTCTCACCTCTCTGAACCATGAACTCGAACACGTCTTCTGCATCTTTAATTAAACCTTCCTTGCAAAATGAATCTATCATGATATTGTAAGTAACTATATCGGGAGCAATAGCATAACCAATCATCTCATTCCATAAGTTTTTGACCTCTTTCCATCTGCCTAAATTACAAAGGCCATGAATCAAACAACTGTAAGTGACAACATTTGGGTGAATGCCCTTTCGAATCATCTCATGTAAAAGGGAAAGAGCTTTATCCACTACTTTATCCTTGCACAGACTGTCAATAATAGTGTTGTAGATAACAGTGTTGGGTTCCCAATTTTTAATTTCCATGAGTCTCAGGAATTCAATGGCTTTACCAGTGTTCCCCGCCTTACAAAGACCATCTATTACAGTTCCATACGTAACTAGATTCGGTTGACAGAGTTTTTCATAATGAATCTTGAGGAACAACTCCTGCGCCTGAGAAATCCTACCAACTAGAAAGAGCCCTTTAAGTATGGTACTAAATGTGGTTACATCAGGCACAAAACCAAGCTTGAAGAAGGACCCCAAAACAGAAAACCCAAAATCAACTCGACCAACAAGGCAGTAACAGTTAATGACTATATTCATGGTACAGACGCTAGTTGGGGTGCCCCTTACGAGCATATCTCTGTAAATGGAGATGGCAGGTGAATAATGGTTCATCTTAAGTCTTAACTAGGCGGCCAAGCAGTTGGTTGAATTGGATTACATTAGGCAGAGGCCTCAAACGGATCATGTGAGTGTACAAATCCACAGCATCATCAAGATTCTTGATTTCAACAATATAATTCCTCAAACCAGCAGCATTCCTACTCAAACTAACACTAGTACTAGTGTACGTGGCATAATGAAGAACAAATGGGTTTGTATTTGGATTTGGAGACAATAGAAAATGAAGATTAGTACCTAGTTTCAGTGCTTTCAAAATCTGAGCTCTAGCCATAGCAAAAGCTCCCCTTCTCGTCTTCGTGAAGGCTGGGGCTAATCACAATTGCTCTTTCTTCCTTGGGAAAATTCTTGCCATTTTATCACTGAATCCCACTACGAAACTTTAAAGCGACGAGTTCCCAAAGATTAGAGCCTTAGATGAATGATGAAATCAAACCCACCAAACGAGGCAGTGCTGATATCCTTAAACGACGTGGTTCTAACTTCCACTTCTTTGTAATAAACTTGATTTTCTTGTTTTTTTAATTTGTTTAAGAATAACCCAAAAAATTAAAATTTAAGAATGTACGAGAATTATGTACAAAAACTTATATATTGATTAACTTTACAATTATCCCAAAACAAAAATTAATTTAAATATGTACAAAAATATGTATGATGATGAGTTAGTATTTAATAATGGTCGTGATTCTAATTTTCTGTCATTTTTTATTATTGTGGGTTGAAATTGTGATTAACTCAATTTTTATATATGAAATTGCTTCAAATGGGACAACTAAATCATACTAAAATAGTTATGATCATGAGAGATTAATTATGGAAATAACTCATCGATTATAATCATTGATGTGGCATGGTTGGAATTGGAATGAAAATACTATAATCATGCACCTATTTTGACTAATTATTCCTCTCATCAATCAAACCCCACAATCTTTTTTCAAAAAACTCTCACATCTCTCCCTTGTATACTATACATATTGACACATATTACACTAAAAATATTACACTATACTAGATAATACAAGAAGATGGAGACTACCACTTCTGAAATCACTTTTCCCGGAATACATCATACAAAGCATCCTTACAATTCATCTACCACAGACGGAGAAGAAAGATGCAGTATATTGGTCAATGGAGGAGAACAAAATATACACGGTAAAATCAGGATACCATCTGACATGTTTGAACAATATTGGGTCAGAGTTAAGTTCCACTTCGACGATATCTAAGGATAATGTGGTTTTTTGGAAGAAATTGTGAAACATGAATATACCACCAAAGTTGCATTTTTTCTTGTGGAGATTGTTCAATAATGCATGTACTCTAAACCAAGCTTTATCAAGAATAAGCATTATTCCTCATTAAGGATGTCTAAGGTGTGGGCAAAAGGAGGAAATAGTTTCCTATCTCTTCTTGGAATGTGCCATTTCAAAAATTGCTTGGCATATTTCCTCATTGGGATTTAATTTTGATATGGGACAACCAGTGAATTTTAATGAGTGGATAAAGGGTTGGTTCAAAAAAGCCCGAGAAGAGTAAATAATAACATATTTCATATATATTTTGTGGAGTATTTGGCTAACTAGAAACTCATTTGTCTGGGAAGGAGTTGGTTTCAACACAACAATTGTCATAAACATGGCAAACCAACTCAATTCAGTTGTAAATTGTAAGAATTTTTCCGAAGAAGAATGCCCAACACAAAAAAACTCACATCCTACCCCAATATGCAAGAGTTGGAATCGACAAGCACCTCAAGTCATCTGGGACTACACAACAGTACCAAAGATCACACCGTTCCGCTACATAAAAGTGGATGCGGTATTCAAAACTGGACAACTAGTGAGTATGATTGCCTGGATCACATTCGATTCGGAGGATGTGGAGATAGAACAACAACTACATCGGGTTATAGCGACATCATCACTTCAAGCTGAAGCTTTAGCATGTCTATATGCCTTACGAAGCGCGATAAAAAAGGGTCTCAATCATATTTACATCTTCACAGATTGTAGCAACCTCCTCAAGCAAGTTGAAAATGATAAAGTTTGTAGTGTAGAAATTAAAACATCATAATAGATATAATAGCTTGGGCCTTACGCGGTCAACAGGTTTACTTTGTAAAAGGGTCTTGGAGAATAGTTCAGCAAGCTCATATATTAGCCACATCTGAGTTGGCAAAATTTAGATCTCCCCACTCCCTTCCAATGTTATGTTAAGATGTACCATGTATTACCAACATTATCAATGAAAGTGTGTTCATTTTAAAAAAAAAGACACATATTACACCCTTTTTTCACATGTACATATCTTAAACGTCACACTTATATTTCGCATATATTTTGCATATACTACATGATGAAGCTCAAAAATGTACCTCGGGCAAATTGAGATTGACCGAGCTGAGGACACCGAGCTCCACGCAATAATCTTCAATTATCTGTAAAATAAACAATGTTAGAGAGAAATCCCGAGGTGATCCCCGGGGATTTCACTCCGATGATTAAGTCAGTAATTGTATGAATCAATCAATCCCTCTCCGTCTAATCAGATTCCTCTATATATGAAACATATTACCTATTGTTATTGTTGAACTATATCCGGGATTTTCTCCTGGATTATCGGTCTGCTATGATCTTGTTTATCTTATCCCTTTTTATTAGGAAGTATTTGAATTATGTTATATCAATACCTCCTCAAGTCGGTATATATATTTATATCCCGACGTGACGATAACATTTCAATACCTCCGAGCTCATCGTCTTACTTTGTGAAGTAATTCTGATGCTTCGAAATTATCAAAAACAACGCTTAACTGCTAAAAATAAACGTACGCCTCGGTACCAACAAAGGATAAATGATAACCATTAATTCTCGCACGCGTTTTTATTCAAACGCAATTATTACCTCTCACCGTATACGTTATCCGAAACGGTTCGAATTAATTCAAATTCACTATAATCTTCAATTGTGAATAATTTTCCCACGCAACCTGCAACTTTCTGGCAAACCTTCATCAGCAACTTCATTATTCACCTCCTGCAAAGCTAAACATTCCCTTGGGTTTTCCTCCATCATTTCCAGAATTTCCCTTTATTCAATTTCAGGTATGTCTTTCGAAGATCATTCTAACTCATAAGAACATGTTAAATCTGCATCTTATGTTGAACCTTCCCCTTCTAAGGATATCAGTACAGAATCTGTTGGTAATCTCAATCCTTCATCTTCTGTCCACAGTATTCCACCTCCAGTGAGCGGTGAATCACCAATTTCTTCCAAAACGACAACTCCTCTTAGAAAATCACTTAGACAATCTCTTAAGGCTAACCTTTCAAGTAGTCTTAAAATGGAGATTGTTAAAAAGGAAACTACTAAAACAGTTAGTGATATTAAAATATCTGAACAAAGTAGCGAAACAGGAGTTCCTGAGCTGAGGGTACTGAGGTAGAAGATATTACAGAAGGGATCTTTGCTAGCTCCATCTCTTCTACCTTAAGCAGAAAAAATATTGATCAGATTTTGTCAAAATATTTTATTCCAAATAATTTGCCAGTTAAAGCTCCTTCCAAAGTCGACCGAGCTAACAATCCTCCTCAGGGTTTTATAACCCTTTATGAACATCAGCTACAAGCCGGTCTTAGAATTCCCCTTAGCAGCTTACTGTCTAGCGTCTTAGACCATTACAGAATAAACTTGAGTCAGCTTACCCCAAATTCCATTAGAACAATTATAGGGTTTGAACTGCTCTGCGCACATCACAAAATAATTTACAATCTGTCCCTCTTCAGACGCTTTTTTTCTTTGAAAACTGTTCCCAATGAATTGGGGTGGTTTTATTTTAACCGACGCCCGAGCACAATTCAACTTCTGGAAAAATTTCCAACTTCCATTCATAACTGGAAGAAAAGATTCTTCTTCCTTAATTCAGAATTTCTCAAGAAAAACCATCCTTGGAGAATCGTTAATAGTATAACCGATAAACAACCCCAGAAATCTTATAATGTAAGTGGGGAAGAGACACTCGAGTCTTTAAAAGTTACCCTTGATGTATCCCGCCTTCCTGAGAGAATTTTGGTTCAGGGTAAATTGAGCTCTGCCATTCTTGATTCTAAGTACAAAGGCTCCAAGGATAGACTCGGTGTTGAATGTAAGTATTTCTTTTCCACTGGTTATCTTTGGGAATTCCATTCTAATATGCTCCTCTTCTGATGTTTTTTGTTATTACAGTGATGAATATCGCACAACTACTTAAAGCAGGCAGAGCTGCCAAGAATGCTTCCTCCTCGGGCAAAACCAGCCCAGGAGATTCTACCACTATTACAGCTTCTGCTGAAGGAGTCGTACCTCCTTTGAAGGATCTAATCTCCACTGACGAGCCAAAGGCTGTCAGCTCGGGTTTGCCTCCATTGCCCGAGGACAAAGGAAAAGAGAAGAAAAGAAAGAATTACAAAAGAAAAACACCGAGCTCAATAACTGAAGTTGCTCCTCCGAGCAAGAAAACTGAAAGAATGTTGACCTCAGATGTTGACGCTGCTCCTTCAGCTCAAGAAATTTCGACCACGGTAGCTGATATTAATTCACCGAGCAGAGGAATAGCTGAACCCATCCCTTCAGCTCCACCTACCGAGGAAACTAGTCAAAACATACCCCCTATCACAATAACATCCATCCCAACTCCTCCTTTTTCTAGCATTCCTTCCAATTTTTCTCAGGATTCTGCTTTCGGCTTCCTATCCCAAACTAATCCTTCTCAAGTTCCCATTTCATACATTAACATCACGCACCCCGGAGACTTCTTTTGCCCGGGCTGGGGTTTCAACCGCAATTCCAGAATTTTAACCACAGCCTTGGCTCAACAATGGTTAAGTGAGAGCATCCTGCCTCGGGACCAGGATTCTCTTAAACAATTAAGCAATGAAGAATTGCTTAATATTTTATATTTACACTCTGCTCAGGTATTTCGCATTTGAGAATTTACTCTGTGCTTCCTTCTATTAGTTACCTGAGTTCACCTTCATCTTATAATTTCTCTTTTACTTATACAGGGTGCGGCGTTATCCAATCGAGCTGCAGAAATCATTCATGGTGCATCCGACCTCCGCTCCATGTTTGACAATGAACAAAAGAAAGTGGCCGAACTGGAGGAAGAGAATAAAAGACTTACCGACCTCCACTCTAAATCTGAGACAGAGTTGGAAACAGGAAAGAAGAAAATGTCCGAGCTGGAGGAAGAGAACAAGAGACTTTCCGATCTCCAATCTAACTTTGAAACAGAATTGGAGACTGAAAAGAAATCAACTGCCGACCTGCGCTCATCTTTAGAGACCGAGCAGAAAAATTCCGAGGTCCTTCGCTCCCAGGTCGGTCAAGTCACCTCTAACTTTGAGGTCGAGAAGGAAAAAACTAAAGTCCTCCAGTTTACAATCCAAAGGCTTATTTCTCATGCGGAAAAGGAACAGAAGAAGTACGATGACATCCGCTCCGAGAATGGAAGGCTCTGCTCTACCGTTCTAATGTACGAAAGACATTTGAAGGCTAAGCAGGTTCAATATAATCGTCTCAAAGAGCAATACGATCATCTCAAAGAGACCGGCTCCAAGCAAATAATAGGGAATTTTTTGAAATCCCAAGACTTTGCTGAACTCGTTTCCAAGATCAACCTACCAGTTGTACAAATTGGATACAATGAAGCGGTTGAAGCAATTCAACGAGATCATCTGCCCGATAAGAATTTGAAGGAATTGGGCTTTGAAGATGATGCCGAAGATAAAGTCAACGCCGCTTTTAAGGAGATAACTGGAGCTGAGCTTAATTTCTCTGTAAGGCAATTTGTTCCTTCCACTCCTATCCATGAAAACCCATAAGTGAATCTGCCTGAGTTAGAGAACCAAGAGAGAAATGAAAAGCCTTGAAGGCTTTTGATGTACTGGAGACAATTTAATCCTTTTTTTTTTAATCTTATATTTTGGGTTTTTATCCCTGTTATTTAACAAGAATTTCTATTATCTTTTTCCGGAATATTGATAATCTTCCAGAGTTTTTATGAATTATATAACTTTCTCGAGATTTATTTTTACCCAAAGCTTCAGCTCGGGTTTTTCCTTGTGATTACTTTCTATTCACAAAGTCTTATGAAAATAATTGACATTCCAGATAACTTGCTTCCAGAAATTTATTCATTCATGAATTAAGTTACCCCAGAGCTTCAGCTCGGGTTTTTCTTAGCCATTCTTTAATAACTTTAAAGAAGGAAACAAACAAATACTTCCCAGAGTGTATCTCCAGAATCGTCATCCAGGAAACAAGTTACCCCAGAGCTTCAGCTCGGGTCTTTCTTAACCATTCTTTAATAACTTTAAAGAAGGAAACAAACGAATACTTCCCAGAGTATATCTCCGGAATCGTATTCAAACGAATATTTAATGAAAACAAATTCGCTTTTATTACATTATCAAAAGTTCATTCAGCAACACAAGAAACAGATGTAACGAGCTAAAACTGTCTCTCAAGAGAAAATCAGAACTGAAAACTAATAACAACCAACCCGACATCAGTGATATTTTCTCAAATTCTGAAAGTTCCATGTTCTAGGAATAATGGTCCCATTCAACCGAGATAATCTACAGTACCCAGTTGGATATGCTTCTACCACTTGATAAGGTCCTTCCCATGTAGGATCAAGTTTACCAGTTTTTCCAACTCGGCTTGCTTCCACCTTCCTTAACACTAAATCTCCAATCCTGAAATTTTTATTCTTCACCCTTTTGTTATAAAATCGAGCTATGCCTTTTTGTATTTAGCATCCCTTAACTGAGCTCGTATCCTCTTTTCTTCAAGCAGATCAAGGTTCACCTGAAGTTCATCCTGGTTACTCTCTTCTCGGAAGAGTAGAATCCTAGGACTGGGTAGCCATATTTCAGGTGGAAGAACTGCTTCAGTACCATATGCCAGACTGTAAGGTGTTTCCCCAGTCGCTGTTCTTGGTGTAGTGCGGTATGACCATAACACCATTGGTAAATGTTCAACCCAATCACCACTGGAGCGTCCCAAACGTGTCTTCAATCCTTGCAAAATTATTCGATTAGATACCTCAGCTTGACCATTAGTCTGGGGATGCGCTACAGATGTGAATTTCTGACAAATTCCAAGTGATTGGCACCAAGATTTGAAGGGTTCCTCAGCAAACTGACGACCATTATCTGAAACAATTACTCCAGGAATTCCATAGCGACAAAGAATATTTTTCCAGAAAAAATTTATAACATTTCTTCCAGAAATATGAGCCAAAGGTTCTGCCTCTACCCATTTTGTAAAATAATCAACAGCCACGATAAGGTGTTTACACCGACCTCGAGCTTCAGGAAAAGGCCCGAGAAGGTCTACGCCCCATTGATAAAATGGCCAAATGGAGTCTGATGATTGCAGAGGAACCTGAGGATGATGTGTTTTTAATGCGTATTTTTGACACTTCTCACAAGCCTTTACCAATTGAGCAGCATCTTCAAACATTGTTGGCCAAAAATAACCGAGCAGAAGAGCTTTTTTTGCTAACATTCGAGAACCAACATGTGATCCACATATTCCTTCATGGATTTCATAAAGTATATATCGAGCTTGATCAGAAGTTACACATCTCAATAACGGCTTCAAATACCCCTTCTTATACAAAATATCATCTTCTATAACATACCGAGCTGCCCTTATGCGAATTCGCCGAGCTGCAGCTTTATCATCTGGTAGACTCCCCGACCTCAGAAAGTTATAAATCGGAGTCATCCAATTCTCAGAACTTTCAATGTCCATGACTTCTTTAACGACAATACTGCGTTCAGGAAGTGTTTCAACCCATACCTGTTTATTCAAATGAGATGAAGTAGAAGAAGCCAGCTTACTTAGTGCATCAGCTCTACGATTCTGAGCTCGGGAAATTTTCTCCATGTTGAAGCCCTCGAATCTTTTGGTCAGACTTTGTACTACGTTCAAGTACTTCTTCATCATTATATCTTTGGTTGCATACCTTCCAGTTAGTTGTTCGACAACCAACTGAGAATCACTATGAGCTCTTACATACCGAGCTCCTACTGATAATGCTAGCTTCAGCCCAGTAATGAGTGCCTCGTACTCTGATTCATTGTTAGATGCAACAAATTCAAACTTCAAAGCATACGCTAATTCATTACCTTCTGGGCTTACCAACACTAAACCAGCACCTGCTCCTTCTCCAGCTGACGCCCCATCAACAAACAACTGCCACTCCTCCTTGGCTTCTGGCGATATTAGACCGACCTCCTGTGATTCTTCCTCCTCCTTCTTTCTCGGCATCTCGGCAATAAAGTCAGCTAAAGCCTGACCCTTTATCGCCATTCTGGGCTTAAAAGTGATGTCATACTCTCCGAGCTCAATGACCCATTTAGTCAGCCTCCCGGAAGCTTCTGGTCGATACAATATTTGTCTAATGGGCTGGTCTGTCAAAAAGCAGATCGGGTGACCTTGAAAATACGGCCTCAATCTACGAGCTGCGAAGACTAACGACATTACCAACTTCTCAATCTCTGGATACCTCTGCTCCGCTCCGTGCAAAGCTTTACTCACAAAATACACCTGTTTCTGCACTCCTTCCTCTTCCCGCACAAGAACTGCGCTGATAGTTAACTCAGATACTGCCAGATACAGAAATATGAGTTCACCTGATGTTGGAACAGACAAAGTGGGCAACTGCTTCAAATGTTCTTTCAATTCCTCAAAGTACTTTTGACATTCCTCATTCCATTCAAAAATTTTGGCAGACTTCAAAAGCTTAAAGAAGGGTAATCCCTTCTCAGCTGCTCTTGATAAGAACCTATTCAGCGCTGCCATACAGCCAGTTAGCTTTTGTACTTCCTTTATATTCTTGGGGGCCTCCATAGCAATTATTGCTTCTAGCTTCTTAGGATTAGCCTCAATTCCTCTCTTTGACACAATGAATCCCAAAAATTTTCCCGAGCTGACCCCAAATACACATTTCTCAGGATTTAATTTCAAACCGACCTGGCGTAGGGTGTCAAAAGTCTCCTTCAAATCAGTCAGCATATCCTCTTCTACCTTACTCTTAACTACCATATCATCGATGTAAGCTTCCAGATTTCGACCTATCTGCTTATGAAAAATCTGGTTCACCAGGCGTTGATAAGTAGCGCCGGCGTTTTTTAACCCAAATGGCATTTTCCTGTAATAGAAAGTGCCCTGGTCAGTTACAAACGCAGTCTTTTCAGCATCTGCCGGGTTCATCAAGATCTGATGATATCCCTTATAGGCATCCAGAAAACTTAAAACTTCGAAACCAATTATAGCATTTATGATCTGATCAATGGAAGGTAAAGGATAGCAGTCCTTCGGGCAAGCTCTATTTAAATCTGTAAAATCGATGCACATTCTCCATCCGCCATCAGCCTTTCTAACCATGACTGGATTTGCGATCCAAGTCGGGTATTTAACTTCTCCTAAAATGCCGACCTCCAGCAGCTTTTTCACCTCCTGTTGGATAACTTGCTTCCGCTCAGGTGCAAAACTCCTCTTCTTCTGCTGCACAGGTTTCACATCTTCATGAATATTTAAAGAGTGAGTTATCAGCTCAGGAGATACACCCCCCATCTCTCTTGAACTCCAAGCGAATATATCCTTATATTCCTTAAGGAGTTTAAGCAAACCTTTCTGAGCTCGGTCTGACATATTTCTACCTACCTGGATTGTCTTATCCGGGCTTGCGCAATCTATTGATATTTTTAATATCTCCTCATCATTGAATTCAAAATCCACACTTTTAACGGGATGTTGTTCCCGTACTTTCGCTGGGCCCTTTATTCCCACTTCTCCCTGTACGCAATTTACTCGGACATCTCGACCAAGCTGGTGTTTTCCTCTCATAGCTACCATGTAACACCTCCTGGCTGCTTCTTGATCCCCCCTTACTGTAGCTACTCCTGAATCAGTGGGGAATTTCATTACTAAATGATAGGGCGACCATATGGCCTTAAGCTTCACCATTGTAGGTCGGCCTATGATCACGTTGTAAGGAGATGGTGAATTCAGCACAGCAAAATCTGTGTATACTGTTCTGCTCTTCGGGTACTCGCCTATTGTAACAGGTAGCGTGACAATTCCCATTGGCTGAACTGCCTCCCCCGAAAAGCCAACCAACGGAGTTGGGCTCCGCCAGAGATATTTTGGGTCTACTTCCAACTGTTCAAATGCACTGATGTACAGGATATCTACCGAGCTGCCATCATCCACATACACCCGGTGCACCAGCTTATTCGCAATATTGGCTTTAATTATAAGGGCATCTGAGTGAGGGAACTTCGTCGGTACAGCATATTCCTCAGAGAAAGTGATCGTCTCCGATGGTTTGAACCTTTTCCCTATGGGCTCCTGCTCGGGTATTCGCCTACATCGGTTTTTCCTAACCGAATTGCTTTCTCCTCCCTCTAAACCTCCAAGGATGGCATGAACTTCACCTGTGACATCCCGAGCAGGTGGATAATTATTAGGTCGATGACGCTTATCTTCATTTTGGCCACCTCTTCCAGGTTGAGGTCGGTAAGGAGAGCGCCTTTCTGAATACGGAGGTCTTCGCGACACCTTATAGGTTGTCTTGACAAACTCCTGTAGATACCCCTCACGCACGCAATCCTCAATTTCTTTCTTTAAGTCGGTACAATCTTCAGTATCATGTCCGTGCTGCTGATGAAAATTACAAAAGAGGTCCCTGTTCCTTTTATGGTTGGGCGCATTCATCTTAGCTGGGGCTTTCAAGATACCCTGTCTACCAGCGATGGCTAAAATCTCTGTCCGAGTTCTGTTGAGGGGGGTTGTTATTCTGTCTCTTACGGATGATTCCATAATGCGACGTGAAGGATTGAGCCGATCAAAAACTCTAGACCGCCTCTCTGGGGCTACATTCTTTTTCCCTTCGTCCCGGGCTCTTACCCATCGCTTGTCATTGTCTTTCTTCCTCTGATCATCTTCTTCTCCCTTGGCATACTTCTCAGCCCGGTCCATCAACTCCTCCATGTCGGCCGGTGGTTCAGTGGCCATTTTAGTGTAAAAATGCCCAGGTCGTAAACCATTTAAGAATGCTCCAACCAAAACGTCCTCAGAACAATTTTTAACCTGCAGGCTTTCATCATTAAACCTGCCCATATAACTCCGAAGGGATTCGGTATCTCCCTGGCGGAGGTTCAACAATTCTGCCGTGGACTTGTCAAATTTCTTTCGCTGCAAAAATCGATTGAAGAAAAGGTCACACAGTTGAGAAAACGACTCCACACTCCTTAGCCTTAATCCTTCATACCAGAGGCGGGCTTTCCCCTCTAGGGTAGTAGGGAATGCTTGACACTTTGTTTCCTCTGGTGCCTTCAAGAAATTCATCGTGGACTCAAACCTATGGATATGATCATTGGGGTCTGAGTCTCCAGAGTAGGCCTGCAACTGCGGCAATTTAAAACGATGGGGTAAGGGAAAATCTGCGATCTCTTTAGACAAGGGACTTTCCCTTCGTGGCCTTCCTTTTTCGGGATTGTTGCCTGCTTCCCGGTTAGCGTTTTCCGCTCCTCCAATCCAAGGGAAAGGCAGAGTCTCAGATCTCCCATCATTCTCGCCATTAGACTCTTCACTAATCACAAAGGGTCCTTTTCCTCGATCTTTCCGTTGATCATCTTTCTTCTTTCGAGCCTCCTTTAAGACAGCTTCCATCTCATCATAATGTTCTGCGAATATCTTCATTAATTCAGGGGTGATACGATTGTTCCCCTGTTGAGATCCTTCACCACCTTGTTGAGATTTCTCCCCACCTTGATCATGAGGTGGTGAGGGAGGTTTCCGTCCTTCCTGTCGACTAGTTTGGCCCGCTCCTCCCATCGATCTTGTATTTGCCATCAAAACACCACTTTCTGGTGAGAACCTTTTGTCAGTTTCCCACAGACGGCGCCAATTGATGAAGCTCAAAAATGTACCTCGGGCAAATTGAGATTGACCGAGCTGAGGACACCGAGCTCCACGCAATAATCTTCAATTATCTGTAAAATAAACAATGTTAGAGAGAAATCCCGAGGTGATCCCCGGGGATTTCACTCCGATGATTAAGTCAGTAATTGTATGAATCAATCAATCCCTCTCCGTCTAATCAGATTCCTCTATATATGAAACATATTACCTATTGTTATTGTTGAACTATATCCGGGATTTTCTCCTGGATTATCGGTCTGCTATGATCTTGTTTATCTTATCCCTTTTTATTAGGAAGTATTTGAATTATGTTATATCACTACACATATTTTCACACTAAACATATTTATAAATCAAAAGTCCAAAAATATCAACTTTTACCAAATTTGGATTTTATCATCCAATTATTAAATTGGCCAAATGCCGTCACTAAATTTTTTAAATGGATATATTTAACTCTTTTCATTATTCAACTGTCTTATTTTCTCTAAAATTGTTAAATTAGATGCTATATATATTTTTTTTTAAATATAAATTTAAAGAGTATTTATGTAAAGACACAACCAGCAACTCCTGCAATCTTCAACCCATTTTTTTATATCAATAAAGTTATTTTTCAATTAGAAATTGCAGTAGACGCTACCTAGATAGTAAAGAAAAGAGCAAGAAGCTCTGGCCAATAGTAAACGCTACCTAGATAGTAAATTGCAGTCGATGAAATTTCATAAGCAGCTCACAACCAATATTCTCAAGTGTGGCAAGGACAAGAAGCTCTGGCTTGAAACCAATGAAGTCAATGAAATTCTTCATAGTCAATTCTCAGCAAAACATAAGAGGATGGTTTCATTATCAGGAAATCAACTAAGATTCACTCACAAGTCACAATCTTGTGCTAGCAGAATGAAAGAAATAACTATTATATGCTCCAACCCAAGCAGAATCGGGATCAAAGAAATCCAAGAAGTAAATCACTACTATATGATTGGAGGGAAGTATTTGTTGCGCTATATTGCCTTTAAATCCTTGCCGATGCTGCATTTTATTGTTATATGCTGCATAATGTTGTTTTATTGTTCTTTTTTGTACTGACTTGCTTACTGATATTTGGATGAACAACAATGGCAACTAAGCATTAATTCCTGTAAGTGATGTCGATTGTATGGATTACTTTTCGTCACAGTGTTTTACACGATTTATAATGTGATATTATATCAACAGCTAGTTTCTCGCAACCTTTCTTCTTTTTCGCCCTTCAAATCAACCATTTTAAACAGACAAATTGCTTATATCTAGACAGAGTTAGCAATATTGAGATGAACTAAACAAAAAAGAAAATAGTTGAACCATTCTCAAAGAGCCACCAAACATATTTGATGGGAAAAAGGAATTCACAGAAGTTGTGATATGTGATGCTAGAATCTTTCATTTGGACAAGCTATTTTTAGATTATATCATGAAATTTTTTTTCTTAGGATTTGTTATGAGAAAACAATATTTTGAGAGTGTTTGGAATGAATGATTTTATTTTGTTGGGATTTGTATTGAAGATTTTTTTATTAATAAAACTTTGAAATTTAAATTTGAATTAGTATTTTATTAGTTTATTTTGGTGGGAAGTGTGTTAGGAAGAATTGTTTATTATTAAAATTTAAAATTCAAATTCAAGTTCAATATTTTATTTATAAAAATTACTGTAGCAAAAATAATTACTGTAGCACTGTTTTGTGTTTTAAAAATTTTGATGAAAAAGTTGAACAAAACAAACACCTCATTTTGCAATTGTGAAATAAATCACAAATTTACATGTTTCCAAACAGACCTATTAATTTTTTCGCTTATATGTCAAAATAGATTTTGGAAATCTGGATTTGCGAGAAATAATTGAATGGAATGATTCGGCCATCCACTACGGATATCAATAATCTCTCAATTCATCATCTTTCTCTCACATCACCATCATCATCCATTTCCTTCAAATAAGTTAAAACTAGACAAGCAATCATAAATTTTATAATATAGAATTTAACTAAAAAAATTTAATTTTTCATTTAAAAAAAAAGCAACTCCGAGTTTCTCTGCTAACAAATCACATTCAAAGATACATTTCTTTCAAAACACTACTACAGAATATATAATTTAAAACGGTCTATTTAAAACGGTTATTAATAACCCGTTTTAGATAATTGGGGCGGTGGCATTTTTGTAATAAGAATTAGAAAAACGCAAACTTTCTAAAACGGTTACAATATAACCGTGTTAGAAAGTTTCTTAATGTCAATTTCTAAAATGGTTCGGGAGACAACCGTTTTAGAAACTGTTATCATCTCCGTTTTAAGAACGGTTTCTAACTAACCGTTTTAGAAAATTTTAGTTTTCTAACACGGTTAAGAGTTTAACCGTTCTAGAAAACTGAAATTTTAAATTATTTAGTACGGTTAGCGTGTAACCGTGTTAGAAAACTGAAATTTTTTTCTCCTCTTTATCTTCACACTTTTCTCTGCCGCTCTCCTTCCCCTTTCTCTGCCGACTCTCTCCACTGAGAATGTCGAGTTTTATTTTTTTTAACACCATATTTTGTTCTTTTTCTTTCCCTCGTCAAAGCCACAATCTTTGTATTGTCTCAGTTTTTGCGGTATTTTTGGGCTCAAGACGAAGAGAGCTCTGATCTTCGCCGACTTATTTTTTGCTCCGATTGCTCCAAAGGTTATATCTTTAAACGCATCACCAGTGTAAACTCCTTAATTTTGAGTTTATATTGTTCCATTCATCTATCATTAATCTTCATGAACACTTATGCTAAACGCATCACCAGTGAAATCGGAGGACTGTTTCTGGAGCTTGGAGGATCAGAAGACGGTTTCGATTTTGTTGACGAAGCAGGACAGGATGAATTGGTGGAAGAGTTTGTTGAAAGGCAGTCCAGAAATTGATACGCATAAGGTGGAGATCGAAACTTTCTGATTTGGATTTTGAGACTAGATCGGCGGTGGAGAAGATGATGTTTGATCAGAGGCAGAAATCGATTAATATTTCTGTCTTTTGGTGCAGTTTAATTTTGTAGGAAGGTTTGGGTTTGGTTGATATGAATATATAATATTCTTGTTTGATTTTCATAATAATATTCCCGTAAATTCTTCTTCCATTCTTTCTCTGCAATTCGCATCTTGCTAACATAGTTTGGATGAGTTTGAAGAGTTTTTTTGTTATTGTTTCTTTCAAGTTTAAGCGAATGAGTTTGAAAAGTTAAAGATTACTAAACTGATTGAAATAATGTTCAAGAACATGCATGAAATCTTTATGTTGGTTGGTGGGAGTGTAAAAAATGCAGTTGTCTTGGAGCTTACCAGATTGGTATGGCAGAACTGATTCCGTGTACCATTGGACATGGGTGTGCAGAAATTTGGGTGTGCAGAAATTTGGGTGTGTTAAAAAACAGACTTTTAAGAACGGTTCTTAACCGTGTTAAAAAATGTAGGACTTTCTAGTCCGCCCATATCTAAAACGGTTTGGAAAATCTAAAACCTGTTTTAAATAACTACTTTTAACCGTTTTAGAAAGCGAATTCTGTAGTAGTGAAAGCAAATATATACTAGTATGAAAGTTAATTAAGAAGAGCATCAATACCCTGAATGGATATTGAATCTTGCTCAAAAGGAAGTTGAGTCATTTGACTGCCTGTAAATATATTTTGTCAGATATTTCACCCTGAATGGATATTGAATCTTGCTCAAAAGGAAGTTGAGTCATTTGACTGCCTGTAAATATATTTTGTCAGTAATGAAATATCGCTATGGTTTAAAAAAAAAAAAGTTAATTAAGAAGAGCATCAACACCCTCCTCCCTTGCACTGACTGTACAAAACCTAAAATCCTTGCACTGACTCCACAAGAACTAAAATGAAATTTTGGTGAGAAAAGTGAGTGATGATGAGAATAACTGGTCAAGTCAATTTGTTTGAGAATGTAGAGATAATGATGGAAACTTTGTAACTTCAAGTCACAATTGGAATGCATGCCTTTTCTTCATTCTTTCAAAATTTACTGTTTATATTTGGCAAACTTATGTCACATAACAAAGAAACAGCTGTGGTAAATATCAGTTTGAATTAAATAAATGAACACCTCATAGTCATAGCAGTAGAAGAAAAGATTGATCTCTATATTTTGTAACCGCTTAACCTTACATCATAAAATTGTAAACATTATGTAGCTGTTGTTTTATTTCTTGATGGCAACAAATTTTTATAAATTTGGCTGACAAAACTTACACTCCAAAACAGTAAAAAGTAGGAAGAATCACCAGCAAAAATTACTGTCCTTGCGGGGCTTAAAACTCCAATGAATTCGAATCTTCAAGGATATCACAACCATGATATTATTATTGAACACCCTTTGTCCATTTAACACTAGAGCAGCTACAATGCCTCTCTTTACTTCTATGGTTAACCCAAGCTTTTGTTGTATTATTGACCTAACTAAATTTTCATTACACACTAGTAATTAGTAAACCAAAACCAAAAGGAATTAATGTGCAACAACGAATGGTTTAAGCCCAAAACAAAATGAATCACAGTCCTTGGAGAGCATAAAGAAGAAAGCCTCGCTCTATATAGTTTCTTTCTATACCGCGTGCCATCCATTTATGCAAAAGAACAGAAAGAAAGTCCACACATAAATTATTTATATTCCAACCTTCAAGATATCAGGAAATATATCTTCTACACAAACCACAATTTCAGATGTTAAAGAACAAATCTTATGAGTGTCAAAAACAAGATTAAACAATTTAATAATGGCAAACCACACATTAGCAGAGCCATGTGATCCAACTCTACCATCCCTTTTCTATTTTAAAAAGAAAAACTCCGAGGCTTCAAATTGGATTCTACCAACATGGAAATAATTTCTCAAAAAACAATCAAACTAATAAAGCATTAACAAAATAATATTTAAAGGAAATCAGCACGCAATATTTGTAAATTGGGAAGAAATCTATTCCATAAAATATTTCTCATCATTTTATTGATTTTTTTTTTCCAAAATAACTTGTCTTTTTAAAAATTATTATCAAAATGGCACACTTTCAATCTGTGTTCCCTAAATAATACTTTTTAAACTACGTAAACTCGAAATGTCCAATGTGAAAGAAAAACTATTATCTTCAATTAGGAGAATTAGATTGACCGGATTAATAAGTTTTTTTTTTTTTAAATTTTAAATTACCCCCTTTATTTTCAACATCATTAATGTTAGAACTAGATTTTAGAGTAAGTTTGATTAACACTCTTTTAACTTGAATTTTTTTTTTATTAATTTCGTTACATTATATGTACACTCTAAATCTTAAACATCCGACGTGAATATTCTCATATATTTTTTTACTTGTGATTTTGATTTATAGGAAAGTAAAGATAAAAACATGAACTCGAGAAGCTGCCTTTGCAATCAAATTACTCTTCATTTCTTTTTACTTTTGGAAAACAGATTTGAGTATGATTTTTTCAATAATCAATTATAATACAAAATTAAAAAAAAAAAAAAAAAAAGGTCACAAAATCAAGAAGCGGAATTTGGTGAATTAATTGGATGGTGATGATGAGTGGAAAATGCAAGTGGAAGAGTAACACGTGAATTTGTTATCTGGATTTGTGGGGAGTGCACGTGACATCGATTTGGCACCATATGCCCGGGAATCCAAATTATTCTCAACGGCTAGCGGAGCACCCACTGTATAGTGTATATTATCCAAAGGAAAATCGCCTCTTGTTGGCCTTCAAGTCTTCATTAAGACATTTTGGGAGATTTATAAATGCGTTTTTTTTTTCACTCATTTATTTTGCTAAGTTCGTTCATTTATATAACCACAAGTTAGTTATCATTTTAATTCACATGAAATTAAAATTCGATTTCAATTGCGATTAATTATCTGTTTTATATATATATACCATTTTTTGTAATGAATATATTTCACAGGAAAAAAAAACTTATTTCATATCAATAATGATAGAAGTACACGTTACTAGAGTTATAAGTTTTAGTAATAACATTTTATCCTTACTAAAAATGAATAACTTTACTAACGTGAAATTTTGTTGTTATTTAGGTAATTTATTTATTTATTGAATAATAATAAGATGAGCATTAATAAAGTTACCAAATTATATATAACTTATCTAAGAAAAGAATTTGATCTGTGACAATTATTAATGCGTATGAATGTGACATCAATATCAATTTTTTGGAGTCATTTTCGTAGTCATATTGATATTACTACCTATTTACTACCGAACAAATTAAGGATAAATTATCTAACCACTCAGGTTAATCCAATAGTTAGGGATTTAACTTCTCGACATATAGGTCTAAAGAAGATGCATGTGATGGTGTGTGTTTAAAAAAAGAAAATTATGCATTTTTCTTGAGGGTGTGTATTTTAAAAAAGAAAATTATGCATTTTGCATGAACTACGACGTTAATCATGGAAGGAAAACAATACACACATTAGTAAAATCCGACCATATTTGCCATGTAGGGGATGACCTAGAAATTCGTATAATCAGCTAAAAAAATACCATTCTTTATCCATTTTGTAATAGCCATTTTTGCTGATTTTTCAAACCAAAATCCACAAGCATGCAATTCTTTGTTTTCAGCTGATGATGTTCTTATGTATATGTTCTTAAAGAATGCCTTGAACACCAATAATAATAATAATTACTCACATGCTTGTTAATGCTAAATCAATAACAGAATCAGCATCAAGAACATTACGTATATAAACCCTTTTGATGTTATAAATTCTCAAAGACCCCTTTCATTTTGTAGCTAACAATCACAACTTTGCTGAATGGCCACTTTGTAGTGAATTTTCTCATCAAATTAATTCTACCAAAAATATTAATATTTTTATGAGACAACCAATGAAGATTTTAGTGATAAGGTAGATTTTGAATTTGAAACTAAATTCTACTTAATTTGTTAGATTTATCCTTACTTTAAATCCAGATCAACAATGTAGTGAGGTTTTCTCTATAAACTATGTGAGAAATGCTTCCTTTAATTCAATTTAATTGACTTTAATATGTTTTGTTTTATTTTAATATAAATTATCGTAAGTCACTCCGGATCTTTTGTTCCTACAATCCTTGTTGTAGTTTATAAATACACGCCACGTATATTTATTTAAAACATGGATTGCAAAAGGAAATGCAATCGAAGATCCTCGAGGTGTTTTAGTTTAATATGCAATGTAGTTATACTTTTGCTCAACTTAAATAAGATGAGAAGAAAATTTTAATTGGTTTAAACGTATTCGAACAAAAGTTTGTTACTGTTTAATTCTCCAATATTAATACAAAAGTTTGTTAGTGTTTATTAATAATGCTTAAACATTCATGAGAAATATTTTACTCATGTTTTAATATTCTTAAATAAGTGTGAAAAAAATTCAAAAGACACTTATTATTGTGAATCGGAGGGAGTAATATAGATTGTTCCCATGAAAGACAAATGTATGGTCAATTAAGGCGTGATTAAAACTTAAAAGAAGACAAAAAAAAAGAAGTTGAAAACCCTTTGGGTTTGAGCAAATTTCGTATCCATTCTTCTCTTTTGTTTCTGAAAAGAATCTCCAACGCAGAATGAGGAAGTATGAATGGTATGTTGTTTGTCCTGTTTTGCTCAATTCGTCAAAACTCAAAACTTTTGGCTGTAAATTAGTAAAGCATTAACAAACTTTTATAGTCATTGGGTTTTGTAAAATAATCAGCACCTCTCCCTCTCTCTCTCTCTCTCTCACACACACACACACACACTAAACTCTGTTTTCAAGAATAAACACTGGAAAAGGTGCAAAGTAGTAGACACTATACAGTATTAGTGTAGTAGTACCCCAGTAAAGACTTTCCCATAAACCAACTAGACAACACCACATGTTCCTCCTCCTCCTTCTCTAGTCCTCTCCTTCATTTCATAGCTCAAACCTCAAAAGCTCTCTTTCTCTTCTCTTTTTTTTTGCATTCTTCATCATACTATCAATCTCTCCTCTCTTTTGTTGTTGTGGGATGCATGAAAAAATGGTGAAAAATTACAAATATCAGAACCACCATTGGAGAAAGGGTGAAGTTTATAAAGTTGTTGGAGATGAAGAATCACATTGTCTTAGTTTAGTGTGTGGAAACTCTGTTTATAACAAAAGAACAACAAGACCCAAGCTTTTATACTTCATGCTTCTCACTTTTCTCTATTGCTGTTTAATATTAGCACCCCAGCACTTCACTTCTCCATCCACTTTTTCACTGCTTTGTAAGCTCCTTTTCTTTTTTTTTTTTTACTTAAATGCTTGGTTTTTTTCTTCTTCTTGTTCTTTTAATATCATGTTGAAAACCTTATTTTTTTTTGTGGTGGTGAGTCTGCAGATTCATTTGGTGTTGAAGATGGAAGATCTTTTCATGAAGCTAAAACAAATGCTTTCCTCTGTTCATATGTTCCTAATGGTGAGTTTCCTGCTGTTTTCCTTTGATTTTACAAAGAGATTTGGATTTTTCTTTTCAGGGTGGTGGGGGTGCAGGAGGGAAAGTTTGATTCTTGTTGCTAAGTGCAAGTTTAAAATGGTTTATTTTTTTCTCTCTTTTTTTGAATAATGGAGGCCCCTTTTCCTTTCTTCTTTTTTGCTTTCTTTTCTTTGGTAGGCCTAATCATGCTTGTCGTTTCTTTTCTGGAAAATACCTTTTTCTAGCATCAATTTCCAGTGGATTGATGAAATGTGATCCTGGAGGGATATTAGCCCATTATATACACACCCTTTTTGATTTCAAGTTTTGAAAGTTCTTGTAGGCTTTGCCTGGTATAAATTCTTTCAACAAAGAAAGATGTTGACTGAAATTTACTGTTTGCAAGTTGATTTTATATTTCCCCTTTGCTTTTAAGTTCTTCATGGATGTTTTGTGTAAATGTAGGGACAATTTGCTGTGATAGAAATAGCATTCGCACTGATATATGCATCATGAAAGGGGATGTAAGAACAGACTCAACAACCTCTTCAGTTTTTCTCTATAGAGGGAATGGTTTCGGTGATTACGGATTGGGGCAGTCCGATGATGATGCTGTTAGTAATCAGGTTCTCCAGCATGAAAAGATCAGGCCATATACTCGAAAATGGGAACCGAATGTTATGGCTACTGTTGGACAACTAGACCTTTTTGTCATGAAAGGATATTCTGGAAATGCTCAACACTGTGATGTGGAACATAATGTCACTGCTGTTTTCTTCTCGACGGCAGGCTATACTGGCAATCTCTATCATGAATTCAATGATGGGATTGTCCCTCTATACATTACTACTCAGCATTTGAATAAACAGGTTGTTTTCGTGATTGTTGATTATCATAATTGGTGGATTATGAAGTATGGCGACGTAGTTGCTGAGCTCTCAGATTATCCTGTTATCGATTTTAGTGGAGATAATAGAACACATTGTTTCCCTGAAGCCATTGTTGGATTAAGAATTCACGATGATCTCACTATTGATCCTTCATTGATGGAAGGCAATAAGACCATTGGAGACTTCAGAAAGCTTCTAGACCGTGCTTATTGGCCTCGAATTAAGGGTCTAATCGAGGATGAAGAGCGAGAAGCTCAATTACTGGCATCATCACCTTTGCCTGCAGCTCCAGGGAAGGCACTCAACGAGAATCAGGATCCAAAGAGACCAAAACTGGTGATAATAGCTCGAAATGGTTCGAGAGAAATAACTAATCAAGGTGCATTGGTAAAAATGGCAGAGGAGATTGGGTTTTCAGTGGAAATATTAATACCTGTTAAAACTTCAGAGCTTGCGCAGAATTATCGGGTTCTTAATGCAAGTGATGTTTTGGTTGGAGTCCATGGTGCTGCATTGACTCATTTCCTCTTTATGAGGCCTGACTCTGTTTTTATCCAAATCATAGCTCTTGGAACGGACTGGGCATCAGAGCAATATTTTGGTGAAACATCAGGGAGATTTGGCTTAAAATATGTTGGCTACAAGATCCTTCCTGTAGAGAGTTCATTGTATGATAGTTATGAGAAAGATGATCCTGTTTTGATCAACCCTGATATTGTGAACAAGAGAGGTTGGGAAATCACAAAACAAGTGTATCTTGATAACCAGAATGTGAGATTGAATCTTAGGAGATTTGGGAAGGTTTTACTTCGTGCATATTACTATACTGTTGCTAAGAAGAAAGGCCATCTTCGTCTTCAATCACGATAACATTCGCTCTTTCTTGAACTGTGAACATGGAGGTTTTCTCATGACCATTGTAAATGAGGAAGTGGATGAAGTAAACAAGTTCATTTGAGGGAGATTGGTAACAGTGCCTTTTTGTACATTTAAGTAGGAACTATCTTCTTTGAATCTTTTTGGTACATAACAAGAGTACTTGAAAGCAAATGCATTTATTTAATTCTCTTCCTTTAGTACTTGATTTCTTTGTAGTTAATGTGAGTTCTTGCTGCATTTATGCATCTCCAAATTTATCTTTCTTTCTTTCTTTCTTTTTAAAGTTGAGGAATCAAAACCAAAACTTACCTCTTCTTGTTTATTTCTTGCAAGAGAAATTGATCAAGATTTCGGTTGGTTTTTTCTACCTTCAATCATTCATAGTTTAGTCTTCTTTCCATTAGATTATTTTGTCAACTGTGAGATGGTATCTTTGAGTCCTCGTCGAAGTGTCTGTCTACCAACGACAGCCACCCACACTAAAGTCATTGAGCCATGCATGACTTTAAAGGTTATTAAAGGAGTTACAACGATTAAAGGAAAAATTCATGTGAGTCGGGACAATTGGTGGACCGATTGTGTTGTGAAATTGAAAGTGAAGTTTGATTGCGATTTGAGGTTGATGTTCACTTGTTTCAAACTTTTTAGAATCTTAAAGATACATTTTCAACATTTTTGTACCAAAAAAAAAAGAAGAAAATGTCAGTATCATAAGCGTGTGGATGTGGGATTTTGATCCCTTTTGCTCTATTCCTAGATAAGACCTGCTTCTTCACGGAAACAGATTAACAATTTTTTTTGGGAATAGGAAACATATTAGCTTTGTTTATAACATTAAACTTATCAAAATTGTTGAGCTTAATAAAAAATATTCATTGCACATGTCTGCATGGCAATGACAATTCGGTTTTTAGGCATTTTTTTAAGCAGCATTCTCCCTTTTTTTTATCTGCATCACATGCATTTGTCTCATATGTAGACATTAGCCAGCCACATGCAGTTTTTTTCTTCCTTTTATTCTTTACTTTTCTCCAGATCCTGTCAAAGTCTCCTAGATCACACATCTAAATCATTTGACTTTACTTGGGATTTTGCTAAAATTTTGCCTGCCAAGGATGAACTTCCATATCTGGACTCAGCCCACCAAAAATAGCAGATTATCTTATTTCCTTTCACATACAATTTTTGATCAGCTGATGATGCTATTCATTTCATCGGTCATGAACAAACTATCAGGAGAGTCAAGTGAAAAAAAACTGTAATTTGATGATGACTATGTTTGATGCAACCTATTTTAATCAAGTTACTAAAAAGAAAGCAAAATGGTGATAGAGAAATGGGATCCTGACATTGCCATGATTACAAGATTACACTGAAAACTCTTGACAGATGGATGTGCATTTGAGTTTTCATTTTGCTTTCAACCCAAGTGGAAATGATAGAGCTGATGGCTTTGCTAATATTGTGTACAACTGCAAAGGACTAACGACGCATTGTGGGCCGGCATACCAATCGTTTGTATCATATATATTCACATCAATTAATTTGCAAAAAAGAAATAATGGTTACATCAATGGAACATTATCATTCTACAGAACTCCAGTTCAACTAGTCAGTCAGATAATCTTGTATAGTATCACCGAAACTGTTATATTACTACTGTTCCTAATCTCCAGCAGCCGGTTCTGTCACTAAAATTCTGCCAAATTTCCCCACTGTTTTAATATGTTTCTTGTTACTATAATGCTTGGAGCCAAATCACAGTCTTTTTTGGCAGAGATCGATCTTGCCCCTTCCAAGCTCAATCTACGTGATCTTGTCTGCATCTGAATGCATGCATGCATGCATGCATGGGGATGGGGTTTTCTCTTGAACATCGTAAATGAGAGGAAGTGGATGAAGTAAACAAGTTGGTTTGAGGGGGATTGGTAACAATTAGGGTTCGTTTGGTTGGCGGGAAAGTAAAGTGTTTTGGGAATATGATTTCTTGGATTTTGATTCTGAGAAAAATGAATCACCAACTTTTCTTTCCTATGTTTGGATAGATCACTGAATGTTAAGAGAAAAATTAATTAAAATTCATGTTTTAGTGTTTCATTTAAATTAATCAACCGAAAATGCAATGCATTTTTGGTTCAATTATAAAAAAAAAGTATATATTTGTGATATATACATGGTTATATAACAAAATTATTGTATAATTATTCTTTAAAAATTTTCATTTATGTGTAATAAATAATTATTATCCAGCAAAATATAAAATGCTTGTAAAATTATAATGTCGAAAATAAGTATTATTAAATAATTTATGTGTTATAACAAACAAATAAATAAAAATAATTTAAATTGCTAAAAAATGTAAACTATATATTTAACGCTATATTGTCATTATTATATAAATCACATATAATTTTATAAATTTTTTTAAAATTAATGTTGTCTATTTTTATTTCTTAAAAGTGATTTATTTCCCTAATAATTTTTTTTAAATTAATGGTATTTGTTTATTTAAATTTTTTATATTTGAAGAGTGGGTTAGTTTTACAATGAAAGTTTGAGGAACAAATATATAAAATTATAACTAGCAAGAACTAAGTTTATAGTAAAAATTATTATGTTATTTAATTAAAGTTCAATAAGGTTGAATTATTTATTTATGTGGATTGTATCATAAGGGATAAGATTGTATTAATAAATATTTAATGACAGATTACTCACTTTCCTGAAGTAAGTAATCAGAATACCAACTTGGAACAAGGATTAAGAATCCAGAAATTTTATACTAACTTTCCTGGAGTACAGGATTCTTTTTACTTTCCCAAAAGTTAAAAAATGAACCAAACACTGAAATCTAAAAATCAGGAAAAAGATTAATTTCCAGCCCCAGATTCCTACCAACCAAACGAGCCCTTAATGTCTTTTTGTACATGTACGTAGGAACTAACTTGTTTTTGGTACATACTCATATAACAAGAGATACTTGAAAGCAAGTGCAATTATTTAATTCTCTTCCTTTAGTATTTGATTTGTTTGTAGTTAATGTGAGTTGTTGCTACAATATTTATGCACCTCCAAATTTATCTTTCTTTCTTTCTTTCTTTTCTTTGTTTTTCCAATTGAGGAATCAAAACCAAAACATTCCTCTCCTTCAAATGTTTCAGCTGATTTTTGTGCAATTCAAAGTGAACTTTGATTGCGATTTGAGGTTGATGTTCACTTGTTTTAAAATAGGTTGCAACATATGTTACATATTTATTGAAAGCAACCATTAAGCACAAGAGGTATGCAAGAAATCATTTATGGAAGACTTTCCATGCTTGCTTAATGGTTGCTTTTAATAAATATGTAACATATGTTGCAACCTCAATTGTGTGTTTGAGTTCCAGATCCATGAAAAAAAGCTATCAAGTGCATCATTTTGCTTGGACATTTAGGCACTTTGTAGCACTTAATGTGATATGAAGTAGGGATTTCTTTCCTTAAAACAAACGACATATGAGGTAGAGGTATTAGTTCCCTAATCCCTACCCCATTAAACCCTACTTCAATCCTAGGAAATGTGCAAACGACATACCGGTTTAATTCCCTAATCCCTACCCCATTAAACCCTACTTCAATCCTAGGAAATGTGCAAACGACATACCGGTTTAATTCCCTAATCCCTACCCCATTAAACCCTTTAAACTAAGTAAAATTACTAGTTGGTAAGATCCATAATCCTTGTTTGCACATTTCCTAGGATTGCGTTCAACTCCCTGAGCTCTAGCTTAGTCTCTAGCAGTCAAGCGAGTGACCTGATCTCTTAATTCAGTCGTCTGCTGGGTCAGCTTAGCTATTCAGGTTTTCCTTTGGTTGATTTCAAAGATATTACCCAGCACATGGTTTTCATCCAAGTAGTGGACCTGCTCCAGCAGAGTAGGGAAGAGCCTAGTTTTCCCTTGGTCCCCGACCCGACTTAAGAGGAATGTTAGCCTATCTTTCTGGAAATATTCCGTCAAGGTCTTGAAATCTGCCTCCCTGTTCTCTGGTACACCTAGACAAACACACACATGTACGTGCATCGTGACCCATAAACTTTACACGCTCTGTAACGTGTCATTTTCACTCACTAGAAGGGAAGGGTTTTTCTTTTCTTTTTTTTTTCTAAGAGGTTGGGTGGGAGTGAAGGGGGAAGAGGAATGATTAGGGCTTTTATAGGGCAACGATGATCAAGGGTTTTAGGCTCGGAGAAGGCTTGTCGATCAGTCGCCATGATGAGTTTGAGTTTGTTATTCAGGCAGGATTGAGTAGTAGTGAGTACTGGGCCTACTGGCTACTGGCTAAGGAGCTTAATTTGTAAGCCGACGATGGATGGGACCATTAGAATTCGTGATTTCTATTTTTTATTTGGAAAAATTGCAAAAAAGTCCTCACATTTACTTGGAAAACTTTTTTCGTTCTTAACATTTCAAATGATGCAAATTCATCAATCATTTGCTTGAAAAAACATTTTCATCTTAGGCATTTTAAATGATGCAAATTTGTCCCCATATTAAAATAGTGTATCAAATTGGTCTTTCTATTCATTCACGTATATATTTTTTTTAAAATAAAAGAGGGCACATGCTTGTCTTGTGACAAATTTTCACACACTACACATACTACACATTTTCACACACTAAACATATTTTACACATAGTACATATATTTTCACACACTACACATTCTACACATATTTTCACACACTAAACATATTTTACACATAGTACACATTTTCATACACTACACATATTTTACACACAGTACATATATTTTCTTACACTATATATATTTTACACATAGTTCACACATTTTCACACACTACACATATTTTACACAGTACACATTTTCACACACTACACTATGTGTACAATATGTGTAATGTGTGAAAATATGTGTAGTCAGTGGCAAAACCAGAACAATTTTTTAAGGGGGCTCAATTGTACAAGAATTTTTTTTGGGTTAATTACCAAGAACCTCCATGTAATTTACCGATTTTCCCTATCAACCCTATGCTTTATAAAAATATACTACTAACCCCCACGTGTTTTGGTGTAAAGTGGAATTTGACGGAAATTTGATTCCGTAACGTTAATATTTAAATTTTCATAAATACCCTTATTAATATAATAGTCTACCATTCTAATTTGTTTCCCTTCCTCTCTCTTCTTTCTTCGTTTTCAATTGTTACTTCATTTCTTCTCCGCAACCTTTCTTCTATTTCTTTCTCTCTTCTCTTTCTTCTCAAAGTTTTCCTTTTCTTTCTCTTTCTTCTTCTTTTCTTTTCTTTTCTCCTCTCTATTTTTCTTGCGATTTTCTACTCTTTCTTCTCTTTTGCAATTTTATTTTTTACTTTAAAAACCAATATGGTTTTTGATTTTTTTGTGGGTTTTGTTTATACATATATGAGATTATTTTTTGTGGGTTTTGTTTTTCATATATGTGGCTATTTGTTGGTCATACAGATTTGGAATTGATTTTTTGTGGGTTTTATTCTTATATGCACATGAATGATTTTTTTTTTGAATTTTGTTGTTCATACATATTTGAGATTGAATTTGTTTGTACATGCATGTGATTGATTTATTTGGGTTTTTTTGTTCATACAGATTTGAGATTGAATTTTTTGTAGATTTTTTGTTCTTGTATGCATGGTAATTGATTATTTGATAAATTAGTGAATTTTTGTGGAAAGAATGCAAAGATGAACAGGGAAAAAAGTTTTGATTTTGATTTAATTTGCTCAAAACATGGGAATGGTTTACTGAACTTGAAGAAAGATTTGATGTGAGTGGAACATTGATAGAAGTTGCTATAGTTTTTTTTTGTGGGTTGGGGAGTATTAAGCTTTTTGGGGATTTCGAAATGAAAAGTAACATGATGATCCAATTGGATTGTGCAATCGAAAAAGAATTTAATTAGAATTATGAACTGAACTAGATTTTTGTTATTTGTATTAGTTGCAGTGGGGTAAAAATTGAAAAGAAAAATGTTTAAAATTGTTTGATTTGTGTATTTATATTAATTTAAAATACTCAATTGAAAAGAAAAATGTTTAAAATTGTTTGATTTGTGTATTTATATTAATTTAAAATACTCAATAATTAAAGAAAAATAATTTTAGAAAAGAGATTGATTTGCCTTAAGTATCTAACATTTCAAGATATGAAATGATAATGTTTAAAAATTCAATAATTGAAATAAAAAAGGAATAAAAATGAGGAAGAAAGACTTGATATGCACAAAAAATGAAGGATGAGACAAAAATGAGAAAAAAAATGAGACAAATGGAAAGAGAAATAAAATGGAGAAAAAAAACTGGAAAAAAAGAAAACGAGAAAAATCGAATTGGAAAAAGAATGAAAAAGGAAGAAATGAAAGAGAAAAAAAGGAAAAAGAAAAACTAGAAAAAAAAGAAAAAATAGAAAAAAAGGGAAAAATAATAAGAAAAAGAAAATAAATTAGGATAAAAAATGGAAGAAAGGAAAGAGAAATAAAAGGAAAAAGAAAAATCGGAAATAAGAAAAAATAAGAAGAAAGAGAAAAAAGGAAAAAAGAAAAAAAGGAAAAAAGAAAATAAAATAGGATAGAAAAGGCGGCTTTAGTATTAGAATAGTAGGGTTTTGAGGAAAAGATAAATTTAACTCAATAAGTATGCTATCCAATGTAAAAAAAGGGTAATTTAGGAAATTTACAATTATTAAATGAGTTTTAGTATATCACACTTGCATAATTGGCCACGTGTGACTCCATTTCCGTCAGTGGACATGTTTTCCGTCCAAATCCATTTCACACCAAAACATGTGGGGGTTAATGGTATATTTTTATAAAACATGGGGGTTATAGGGAAATTCGGCAAAACACAAGGGGTTCTTAGTAATTAGCCCCCCTTTTTTTATAAAACAAGTATATGTAATTACTAAAACATCAAAATGATAATATTAGAAATTACACGAAAAAATGCATCAAATTGATAATATTAAAATATACACAAAAAATATAAGTATGACTAATATTAGAAAAAAACAAAAAAAAAAAAGAACGATAAGAGACAACATTGGCAACGATGAAATGGCCTTTAGCATACTAGAATAATTTATCTAAATAGTAGTGGAGGAAGAAGTCGACGGAGGTGATGTCACGAGGGAAGAGTAGGCCACAGACATTAGGGTAGGAGCAAGAGAGAAATTCACGTTTATAATTAAGGAATTAGGGTGGGGAGAGAAATTCACGTTTAGAGTTTGGGAATTAGGGTGAGAATGAAATTTTAGTAATTAGAATTTAAAAATTCATGTTTAGAATTTTTTTTACTCTTAAGTAAAACGACGTCATTTTACTTAAGAGTTTTTTTTTACTCAGAGTAAAACAACGTTGTTTTACTATCGAGTAAAACAAAAAAAATAAGGCAATGAATCGCCTTCGTCTTCATCGCTGGAATGTTTTTGCCGTCTATTGGGTAGTGCCACCGCGCCCTGATGGAATCACAGAGAGGAGGTGCTGAAATGGTGGAGGAGGAGTACTATTCCCCTCCCGTCCAAGAACAAGGGGGGGGGGGGAGGGCGTCAGCACCAGCTCAAGTCCCCTTGGTTTCGTCAGTGTGTAGTATGTGTAGTGTGTGAAAATTTGTGTAGTATATGTAAAATATGTGTAATATGTAAAAATATGTGTACTATGTCTACAATATGTGTAGTATGTGTAAAATATGTGTAGTGTGTGAAAATGTGTGTAGTATGCATAAAATATGCGCAGTGTGTGAAAATGTGTGTAGTATGTGTAAAATATGTGGTGTGTGAAAATGTGTGTAATATGTGTAAAATATGTGTAGTGTGTGAAAATGTGTGTACTATGTGTAAAATATGTGTAGTGTGTGAAAATATGAGTAGTGTGTGAAAATGTGTGTAGTATGTGTAAAATATGTGTAATTTGTAAAAATATAGGTAAAATGTTGGACCCATGAGTCAATGGTCATGTCACCCTTAATACCCATATTACTCTATAAGAGTACTATAGGTACCCACAACTACCCATACATTACTAAATTAAGGTACTCGCAAATTTATCATTACTCGCCTAAACCCGCCCGTCAACAAAATTGAGCATAGATGGGTAGTTGCCTATTTTTCGAAACCCGTTTACTACTCGTCCAAACTCACCCGTTTGCCAGATAAGGGCAAGCCAGTGTATTATTATTATTTTTTCTTTTTAAGTTCATCAATACATTTACTTGTGCATTTTATAGGAGAAATACTTGAGCAGCATCCTCCCTTCTTGCATTTGTCTCATATGTAGACAATAGCCACGTGCTGTTTTTCTTCATTTTCTTCTTTACTTTTCTCCTTCTCCTAGATCACACTTCTGCCAAGTAATGAACTTCCTTCATTATCTGGACTCAGCCCACCAAAATTAGCAGATCATCTTATTTCCTTTCTGATGCCATTTTATAATTTTTTATCACCTGATGATGATGGATGCTATTCATTTCATCGGTCCTGAACAACTATCAAGAGAGTCAAGTGAAAAAAACTTATAATTTGATGATGACCATGTTTGATGCAACCTATTTTAAGTTACTAAAAAGAAAGCAAAATGGTGATAGATAAATGGGATCCTGACATTGCCATGGTTACAAGATTTCACTGAAAACTCTTGACAGATGATTAACGTATTTGAGTTTCATTTTGCTTTCAACCCAAGTGGAAATTTATGATCAAGAAGAGCTGATGGCTTGCTAATATTGTGTATAAACGATGCATTGCGGGCTTACCAAAAAGAAATAGGGCTTACATCAATGGAACATTATCCTTTATCAGGTTTACAAGTATACAGAGCGCCAGTTCTACAAGTCTGATAATCTGTATAGTATCACCTAAACTGTTATTACTACTTTTCCTAATCTCCAGCAGCCGTTCTGTCATTAAAATTCTGCCCAAAACTCCCCACCGTCTTAATGTTTCTTGTTAGTATAATTCTTCGAGCCAAAGCATTATGCTCGAATGAGAATATTACAGCCACCTCTTTGTCAAATTAGTTGAAGCACGGACAGGAGGTGGAGTCCTGGAATTCTTCTTGTCATCTACAATTGCAAGAAAAAGTATTCTTGAGTCAGCTCCTGGTGGAAAAGTAAGAAGAAGAATCTTTCTAGTTGAACTGTAAAAAAAAAATGAAGAAAGCATTGGTTTTACATACTGGAGTCAGTTGGAGGAATAGGATTTCCTCCAAGAGAAGACCTCCTTGATCTGTCTGGTGGTTGAAGACCAGTCAATGACTGTCTCCTTTGTGCTCTTGAGTTGGATGGAATTGGTGACTTTTCCTCAAATATGTTGCTTGAGCCATTCAAAGGTGACAGTGGAACTGGCTCTGGTAACTTCTGTTGATTCCTGTTACTTTGCATGGAATTATGAGAAGGAATTGAATTAGGCAGCAGCTTACACAAATAATGCAGTATAAAAACGATCACAGTAATGTAGGTTGCAGTTCCCAAACAACATAGCTTCATGTATCAGTGATCGATGGATATCAAATATGCCATTAGGAAATGGCCAGCTACCTTTTCTCGGATCCGTTGATAAGTTTTCCAATAGATCGAAGTGATTTCCTTATTTGAGATCCCTTTCCATGTGAAACGCTAGTCAAGCTAGGTATAATGATTTCTGAAGGGACACCAGCATGCTCATTCTTTGTTCCCTTCTGGCTTGCAGCAACCCCAGATGTTAATACTTTCTCAGGTGTTTTGGGCTGTTGAAGACGCGGAATTCTTGTTCTATTATCTATTTTCACCACAGGACTTTTAGAAGTTGGCTTTGTTGGACTTTTTGGAACATTTGGGCGATTCAATTCAGCTACTGAATCACCACTACCTGTATCTTCAAGCTTGGTAGGTTTTGTTAGATATGTGCCTTCCAATTGCACAGGCTTGCTCATAGAGTCTATTAACTTAATCTGCTCAGGATCTTTTTTGGCAGATCTTGCCCCTTCCAAGCTCAATCTACGTGATCTTGCCTGCATGCATGGGGTTTTAGGTCCCTTTCTATCATCCAAGTTCACTTTCTCCACTTTTATGGTGTTGCAGTTTTCAATGCTCAACCTTCTGCTCCGCGGAAGGGATTGTTCAGTCAATGGTGTTCTTGCAGATTCTTTTGGTTTGTTTCTTTGAGGGGTATATGCTTCCTTGCTAGCCAATGTCTTCTTCAGGCTCTCAATCTGCAACATTGAATAAATAGATTTAGTGATCAAGGTGCAGAGAGCAAGAAGTGTATGCACTTTTGTTTTTCAAACGTATTATGATTGTGTTACTTTGTCTGCATGATTGCATTTTGATTTCAAGGTATTCTAAATGGAGAAAAGAAGCCAACGCACAGTTCCGAGACAACAATAATTTGAAGAAGCACTTACCTGTGCTTTAAGCTCTAAAACCTCATTGCTTTCTTTATTTGCACAGGCTGCACCAAGCTCCACGGTTGAGACCCTTTGAGCAAACTTCAATGTACTGATTGTTTCTCCAAAAGAATCTCCCTCTGGGCTCACATGAGCAATCATCAATGTTTTTGCATGTCCTCCTGCTCCATTTCAGAATTATCATTAAACTTCTGCTACAAATTCTTCTTTAGTGTAAAACAACTTCATCGTGATGAGCTTGATGGATTTTCATTTCAGCAATCACAACTAACAATAATTAAACAGAGATGCTTCCATTGAGAAACACTTGGAAAAGAAAGAAACCATAGATGTTTTTCATGTTTCAAAGCTCTGATGTTTACATTGAAATTTTACCATGCATGTGTGCAGTATCATTGATTGGAGAAATGTCAGAACAGGATAAACATGTTTAAGTTGATTGCAAAACACTACCTAGAGCCTTCTGCAAGAGTAATGTGAGTTTGCTGTTTCTATAAGGGATGTGAGAATTCTTCTGGGCCAAAGCCATGATGACATCCCCCAAACTTGAGAGAGATCTGTTAATATACTGCGCCTCTTTGAGCCCTTCTCCAGTAACTTCTGACTTGTCAATTCGTTCGCTACCTGCAAGATCTACCAAATGGAGGCAACTGTGAAGACTGCTTCCAGATACATCGTCACCTTTCACGTGAATGGTTAACACACTGCACAAAAGTTAATAGCTCCATAAGTACAACTTGAATATATTATGCTTGGTGTTTTGACCAAGAATATCATAACAAACAACAAACAATGAAGGTAATCTATTTCACCTGTGAGAACGACTACTTCGGTTGTTGATGGCAGTGGAACCAACAGCACGGTTCATTTCTCCGAATTTCATCAAATTAATTACATCTGAAGTCGACATCACAGGATGCATTGAAGCATCTGGAAGAGCTATGTCGTTATCACTCAAACAACTTCGAATCTCTAACGTATTGGTGGTTAAGTCCTCCAAATTATGGACAAAATATCACATGAAAAAGCTAAAAGATATTGCTGATGAAAATGTCGAGAGGCCGTAAACTGAGAATACAACAACAACAAAGCCTATATCCCACTAAGTGGGGTTGGCTAGACCACAAACTTAGAATGCGAAAGGATATTTTGTGACTGATGAATCTTCTGTAAGAAGATCACGTACTTGTTCATTATAAATCTCAACCATTTGGACTTGCATATCATACTTCATGATGTCCTTTCTTTTGGCTGATATTTGGAAGAGCTCGTTGAGAGCTAAATAATTAATCCCACGCTTATCAGTTGTACCACCAGAAGGGCCATACTGTCAACAAAAGCATTAGTTGAAAAATGTCTAAAAATTTCAAGAATCTTCATAATCCTTTTCCGGGATGAATGTTTACACCTCACAAGAAAATAGCAATGCAGTTGCAGAATAAAATGAGGAACTAAAAAGAGTAAAATCTTTAGAAACTGTGCAAGGCCTTACCATAGTGTGTGTTTTTCCTGATCCAGTTTGACCATAAGCGAAAATGCACACATTATAGCCATCCATGACTGATCTAATGAGTGGTCGAGTATCTGCAAATACATCCTCTGGAAAATGGAATTATATTACATTGTTATCCAATAAATATCATCATATCAGACGATTTCAAATATCCACAGGCAATAGTGATAATACCTTGAGTAGCAGTTGGACCAAATACACGATTGAATTCAAAAACTTTTCTTCCATCTTTTTGTTGTTTCAATGGATCTTCAACAACCAAAGAACCGTCTTCTCCAATAAAATCTATGACACTTTTTGTTTCAGTTCTGAACAGAGGCCTGATTCTGCAATATACTCGGATATTTCCTACAAAATGTTTCAACCATAAGAATGAATATATGCACTTCCAGCCTTGTCACAAAAAGGTCTTATTTAAGGAACATGTTTCCTGGTGAGAGGAGGGATGTGAAACTACATCTTAGTTAACTGGCTTAGCTGAACTATGTTTTAATTCAGCTGGCATTTGTCCATTTATTTAATTTTAAAACTTTTTCTGTTTCGGTTTCCTTAAGGTGCATTATTCTCTCTCCAAAACCTTCAAAATCTTCCCTAATAGGAACTATGGCTCTTTGAATTGTTCAATTTTTCCATTCTGTTAAAAACCAACGAAGGAAAGAAATACAATGTAGTTAACAATAGGAAAGAGGTTAAAATCCCTTTACTAGTATACCTTTTAAATCTTGAACAATGTTATAGAGATTCCTGTTCTCTTCGACAACCTTATAGTACTTTTGAGCAGCAAAAGACATCTCCTGCACCTGTCCTTCTGAAATCATGTAAATACAGCACATTACAATTCTTTATCGTTATTAAGATTTTCTGAACACATCCTTAATGTCCCATTAGATTACGGATGGCACTAGACCAACTCTTGTAAAGCGATTCGGAGCACCAAGCCTATAATCCATACTTAAATTCTTACAGAGTATCCTATTTAATTCAAGCTAAGCAGAAAAACAATATTTCTAAAACAACATACCAAGTTGTTTCAAATCACACTGTAACTGAGTTTGCAGTTGCTCAAACTCTTTCTTTGTACTTGATAGTATCATCTTGAGATTCTGCAAGAAAAACATGTGAACAGTCTATTCAGAAAGATGCTTCATCCTATGCTAGTTGCCACCAACAAAATTCTGCTTGCTGACAACTTTCTATTAATAATAGAATCAATGGCAATAAGAAATTCAAAAATATGAAACTTCTACACAGGTAAAACTGATATACATTTGCACGAAAACTTACCAAGAGTTCCTTTTCTTGCATCTGAACCAAATTCCAGTGGTCACAAAAACCCTTTCTCAAACATGCTTTGCACCACTGTATATAACAACAAAATGTCACATGTAATTAATCATTTCACCAAATATGCAAATGCTGTTGAGACATTTACTCAGAGATAAATAGATTACAATGCTAAATACACCTTTCCATCTTTAGGAGAGGATGAATTCTGAGGGGTTGTGGATATTCCAGCTCCAGTTGAGCTGCTTCTCACCTTTTTAGGATTTAGAGTTTCTGATTTCAACTGGAGGTGATACATAGAAAGTTATATTGTTAGTTTTATAACATCTTTTGCATGAACAGACCACGAGTCTCTTCAAGAAAGGACTAAAATTAAAGGAGGGGCAGAAATTTAACACTGAACATGTCATGGCATTTATATGGACACAAATGACACTGTTGCACCTAAGACAAACTTTATTTTCCCTCTCTTGATGAAGATGATAGGGCCATATATATGTAAAGATCCGCTTGTCATTTCTGAAGTTACCAGACATCCACTATGGTTACATCAACTTCAGGACTAAGAACTCAATTGAAAATTCTGTCATACTCAAAGCATCCTATATACCAGTGGAAGACAAGGATATGTAAACTAATGCTAAAATTCTGTCATACTTATACTCAAAGCATCCCATCTCTTCCACTGTTTCACCCTAGTTCTAGAAACTTAATCATGAATTATTTGTGAATATTATCATATCTGAACATGCTATGAGAGTAATGCTTCATTAGCTAGAGTAATTTGAACTCATGTAAATAAAATGTTTGAAGACAAAGAACTCACCTCAGGAAACTTCGAATGGAGTTGTTCCTCCAAGCAAGAAGACAAGATCTCTCCGAACATCTTGACTGGATCCTGTTACAAAAACACTTGAAATTCAGATCTGTTTTGGACTTGTCTATTTGTGAAGACTTTTAAGAATGAACCAAGAACTCTTAGGCCAAAAAATACCAGGTTGCCATTACGGTAAGAAGCAAGAAGGTCATTGTCTATGTTCTCCTTCGCGTCAACCATTCGATCAGCCAGAGCCTTGATGATGAGATCTGAAATGTTGATAAAATAGCAGCTCAGAAATTGGTTGCGAGAAAATAGCAAAAAACTGAACAAGCTTAGGATTCCTAGAAGCAATTAGTGCTTCTACTTTTTCTTCCAATGTAACAAGTGACATAAGGCAACAGTTACAAACAGAACCGGCTTAGAATTAGGTTGTATCTAGAGTGAAAAATTTAAATTCATCCAGATAAAGAATCTCAAATAGATGCACTTTAGCATCCAAAATTTTTTCTGCATGGATAATATTGTTATAAAGTCCTCATATTATGATTCTAATTATGAACTTTGTACTGAAAGGTTAATTTGAAAGTCCTCATAAATTTATTGTAATTTGTTATCAGACAAAAACAAAAGTCTCTAACGAACTAGTTGTGATGACAAGTGCTGTCAATTCATTAATCATTAAGGAAACCATGGATATTACGCGACTAATAAAAGATAAATTATGATCCATCCAACTGCAGACAATTTATGAGCTCATAATGGAACTCATAAATGCAATGTAGGCTTTTAATGCATTTTCATAAGGGTTTATCAAGAAGAGCATTCCAAACATCCCTGCCTTAACAAGCATGCATGTAAACACATAATAAAAAGCAACCGAAAGAACCTCGAAACTTCGGATTTTCATTTGCAGCTGGTGTTTGTCTATCATGGCTTGGAGACATGTCCAGTCGCCTGCAACTATCAGAGTTTATTGCCCCTTTTGGTCGTGTGTTAGGCCTACATGATGAATGGACGACAAAAGGGGATCTTGGAGGCTTATGGAATCCATTGTTACCAGGCATTTGCTTCCACTCCTGGAATGCTTTAAGTCCCAAAATACAATCAACAACCTTTGTTGATGATCCCTCCTCTACATTATCCTAAAAAGTGCATAACATGAACTAATTCAGATTATTTCCCAGTTACAAAATTCTCTCTGCCTATTCAAATATGTTGAAAAACAGCGTAAATGTTACCCTCTCAAGAATTGATGCCTCAAATGCTGGAAGTTTTAATTCTTCTACAGCAACCAAAAAGTTCCGAACATTCTCAAAATATTGATAGGCAGGCAATGGCTGAGAATCCCAAATTGGTGAATGCAAAGATGATTGCTTCTCCACAACCTATCAATCAATTCCATAATCCAACTAAATGATAAGAAAACTAAAATTGACCTTTGAACATATAATTTCAAACAGGGGGAAGCAATTCACCTTTGGAACAGAAGCTGGTTGAATCTTGTTAATTAAATTGCAGAGAATCAAACCATTTCTCAAGCATGAAATGAACTCCTTCTCTGAAGGTTGGCTCGATATCCCGAGTGGCCCCATTACACATTCCAGCCAATGCGTAGCTTGAAACCTCCTCAGGGCTGTAAATTAAGCATGATTCCTCCAATAAATTTCACTAATCCAGAATTCGTTTTTACTTGGATACAAATAACGCAAAATTCACTAAGCTGAAGCCCATAATGAAAAAGAGAAAAACATAAGGACACAAAATTCTTCACAAATACTGAAAAGGGTTCTAAAGATAATAAAAGCCCTAATTTACAATGTGGATTTTCTCCTTCATTATCTAAGAAAAATTACACTCTGAATGATAAGAAGAAAAAAAGATTTTTTTTGGGTTGCAGAACCCTTGAAATGCACTACTCCAATGATCCCTAATACTCCAATTTGATTTAGCAAATAAAGAAAACCCCAAAAAACAAAAACCCAAACTTGTTCAGTTCTAAAGAGACAGGAATTTAAACGAGCACAAAAAAGAAATTAAAAATCAGGAAAAAAAAACAGTGAGAATATTGAAAAGAACATTGAATGCAAAGATTAATCATGAAAATGAACCTGCTTCTTCAGCCTTTCTTGAAGCCAAATTTAATTCATGCCCTCTTCCTCTTCTTCTCGGATCCTCCATTAATAACCCAATATCTTCTCCAGTCTCCACACTTCCCTATCATTCAATAAAAAATCAGATTTTTAAAACACCCCAAATCATTAAAAATGTAAACAAACACTACATAGATATGATTCAGATATTCAAGAACTTACTTCTCTTCAATGAAATCTTTTTCAAAAATCCAATCTTTTTTCGAGAAAACAAAATCTTTTCAAAAAACACAAAATCTGTCGAGTAGATATGTACAGATACTTGTAAAAGATACACATCATATATATAAGCAAAACAAGAACAAGGGTCAAACATGAAAATTAAACATACCTTAAAAGAATTATTTGAAGTTCTGAGAAAGAACCCAGAAAAAGAAAAGAATTAATTGAGTTTGTTTTGCATTAAAGTTGGAATCTTTTTCAGTTGATGAAACAGTATGAGTTGTTTTTAGAGGTTATTGTGGTTAATTAATACCAGTGTTTTACAAATGTTTTGTTACTTTTTAAGGTTTAGAAGAAAAATAAGTGGGAATCAGCTTTGGAACCAAGCCTGGGGCTCCGTAATTCGTACCGTTAGTTTTGCCAAATTTTGAATTCAAATATGTGGGGTCTTAGATCTCCACCGTTGATATTGAAGGAAGAAGGTGATCTTGCCCGTTAAAAAACTTTAACGTTGGAATTTGCACTGGGCTCGAAGTTTGGGTTGGGCTTTGCTTTTTGTGATCTACGGAAATCGATGAGAAGGAAAAGGCTACCAAAATCAATGTGAGGAAGACTTTTGTTTAATTGTTTTCCTAATTGGAAATGGAAAGTTGGTATAAGAATTGAAATTGGATTTATTTGGCTTTTTATGGAAAATATTTGATTTGCAAAATTTCTGACTTTGATAGATTTAACGTTTCTTTGGATTTAATACATATTCATAGTATATGGTGTAAAATATTAACCCTCAAGCTATGTAAAGATTATCTTTATGAAATTTCCCTTTATAATGTAGTTTAAATAAGAGTCCTTCAACTTTACAATATGCAATAACTTATACACTTGTGAGGTCGTCTCATATATGAGACTTATATGAGACGTGATACATGATACGTGAATTATACTTTATACACTAATACACTAATTTTTATACATTATATGCTAATATTGATACTTTATAAGTTAATACGCTAATTTTTTTATACTTTATACGCTAATCTTTGATACTTTTTTCGCTAATTTTTTATACTTTATGCGCTAATATTTGATACTTTATAAGCAAATTTTTTATACTTTATGCGTTAATATTTGATACTTTATAAGCAAATTTTTTATACTTTATACGCTAAAGTGAAATTCATATACAAGTCTCGTATATGAGACGATCTCATAGGAGAATGGCCCTAATAAAAACCATTGTAATGTAATTGAAATAGTTGTACAAACACTCACTATCTTAATGCATTATCAATTCTCATCTTTATGTCACATGATTTTTTTTAAATTTATATTATATCTTTTTTATTTATTTTTTCAATTCATTTTAGGCTTTCCCTTATTCCCTTTTAATTTGGATAAAAAAATTCTATATTTTATACGTGGTGTTGTATAGGACATCTATAGGTTACAGGAAAAAAAAATTAATTTGTACTTTTTAAATTGTATAAGTGAAAGTAATTCATTTATAATAGTTTGTCATAGTTATAAGCATTTCTATAGAACTTTTTTAGAATCCTCTTACTATACCCTAGGCATGACTACGATCTTGGAATTGACATTTGCGGTTCCATGAAAAGAAGGAACTAGAATCGGAATGGGGATGGATGGTTCTTGTTCTAATTCCAGAATTGGTAGTTTCAATTTCGATCTGGTTCCTGATTTGGTTTCAATTTTGATTCCTCTTCTTATTTAGGTTGTGATTTTTTTTCAATTTTAATTTTAATTTTTAATTTATTTTTTTAAAATTTTAAGCTCGAACTTGATTCGAGACCAGTCAAACCGAACTCTAGTTGAGTAGTTGAGCGAACTACTCATTGATGGTATCTTGTTATATATATATAACAATTACAGAAAGGAAATAAAAATTACAGAAAGGAGAGTTAGGCCCCGAGGGAGAAAATAAAAATTACAGAAAGGAAAGTGGGTCGCAGTAGGACCGCCACTGAATTAGATCAGTTATAAGTTAGATTGCAGAAATTAAATTGCAAAAAGTAAATAACATAAAAGTAAAGAACATAAATTAAAAATTAGAAGTTAGATCTAGATCTATATAGCAAATGATATGAACAATATGAAAATCATATTATAAAACATTAATAAAGTAAATTACAAGTTCATATAATTAAGGATCTTACTCCTTAATTACTCCAAAGGTTTTAAGCTAAAGATCCAAGCAAAGGTATCCAAGTTTAGGAAGTGTTCAAAAATACAAAGGAAAGAGAAGAAGAATGGAAGAAAATGAAAAGAAAAGAAAGGAAAGTAAGAAACTTGAGAGCAAATTTGCTTCGGGAGAGAATTTCTAAGCTTTGAATAGTATGGTCTTCAAAGTCCGCTCTTGCTGCTGAAAGTGGGAGTACTTATAGCAATTCCCCCCCCCCCCCCCCCCTTTTTTTTTAGTTGACTTAAACTATTACAGTCAGAGTCCTTATAGTCAAAGTCTTCCTTTTATGGTATTTGAGAAAATATACCATAACAGTCATCTTTATTTTGATCTTGGTCAAATAACAAGTCTTCTTCGTCTGTTCTCGAGATTGGGCCTTGTTGTGTTGGGCCAGTGCTTGAAGTACTAGGCTCATTTTTTGTGGAACTGCTAGCTTGTTTCAATTGGGCCAGCAAATTTTCAAGTTGTTTAATATAATCGTCTTTGTTGGAAATTGCTGCCAATTTAGAAGCCGTGAGTGACTTCTGTTAAAGAAATTGGCATATCTTCAGATCTGCTGATGGAAGAAATTGCGGATTTCTCTGAAACCATGTCTCTATTTGTTGAGGATGTACATACTCAACTCGAAACTCTTTCCACCACTTTGTATAACTTTGTCTAATTAATAGTGGGGGAAATTTGTCATCCTGCTCAAGAAATTCGAATTTCCAAGCATAAATCCATGATAAAGAAAGGATAGAAAAGAAATGCAACAAGATTAGGACATGCATTTCTGTGGTTGTAAATTTTTGTGAAAAAACTTGTAATCCCAACTGAACTTCTACTGGCATAATTTGTGGATTTGGTCCCATAATGTTTCACCATTGGATGAACCATGTTGGAAAATTGTATTTGTTTCCTCTTTTGAAATAGAAAAACTAAGAGTGTTTGTTTACTTGGTTTTGTTTTGAAAAAGTATTAAACCAGGCTTATTTGTAATCCCAATATGTATAACCTGAGGGAGAAAATGGTTGAGAAAATTTTTTGGGTATGTTCAAATTGGTTCCCTAATCTGTAGGTCTAAGAATTTTGAGGATTTGGGCTGTTTAATGAGTAACCAATGTTCTATCTTTTGTGTCAACGTATTGTTTGAGAGCAACAGAACCAATATCTACAAGAATAAACTCATAGAATTTTTGAGTTTTGTCTGGTGTTTGTTGGATAAACTTTGAAAATTTTGGAAGGATATTTTGTGCTACTTTGTTTGGGTCATTGATAAAGAAATCAGGTTTTGTTTGACAAACCAAAACATAATTTTGATTTCTAAAATATTCTTGTTTTGAAACTGTTTTTTGCAAAAAATTTGAAATCTGTCTTGTATTTGTGGAGCTGGATGCCACCACGTTTGAATAATTAGTAGGGTTTGCAACCACTACTGAAGTTTGAGAATTTTTCAAATTAGTAGGGCTAGAAATCACTACTGAAGTTTGAGGGGATTTCACCAGTTGAAATCCAGCTGATGCAGCCCATTTTTGGATAGTTTCCAATTCGGCCTTTTCATCTTCTTCCACTATTTCGGCCCAAACTTTTGGGTTAGTAATTGAAATGGGTAAATTTGCAGTTTCTGTTTTTATAGCTTCAAGTTAGGAAGAACTCAAAGCATAGTCTCTGGATGTTTTTTTGGTGGATGATTGTTTGTTTGAAGTTGGAGCTTCAATCTGTTTGGTTTGAAGTGTTGGAACAATGCGTTTAGGCATTGGGGGTGGTTCCTCCTCTTTCTTCTTTCTTGGTGGCATATTATCTACCCTACAAGAATTCATGAGTCAAAAAGTCAGGCAAAGAATTTGTTCTTCTTTAATATATTCAATATCAAAATCAAAAACAGATAATATAGCCTGCTATCTAGCAAAAATCTGTTTAGAAGCAAAATTTTTAACATCCTTTTGCAAAACGTCTTTTGCAGATTTACAATCTACTCTAACAAGAAATTTTTGATTAAGTAAATCAGATTGAAATTTTGAAAAACACAAAACAATAGCTAAAATTTCTTTATTAATTGTGGAATAGTTCTACTGAGCACTATTCCAATGTTTAGAAGTAAAGGCAACAATTCTTTCTTTGTTGTCTTGTACTTGCTTAAGTATTCCACCATAACCCAAATCGGATTCATCTGTTTCAATGATCTTTGGAAGACTTGGGTTTGGTAGATTTAGCCAAGGCAAAGCCTTGACTTGGGTTTTAACCCATCTTACCGCCTCGGTATGGATATCCGTCCAAGGTGGAGGTATTTTCTTTAACCTGTCATACAAAGGTTTAATGATATTAGCCAATTCAGGAATAAAATCAACTACATAATTTAAACATCCTAGAAACCTTTGCAACTGTTGTTTTTCTAGAATTTGGTCAGGGAATCTATCTGCAAATTGGATAGATCGTTCTATTGGGATAATTGTTCCTAAATGGATATAGTGTCCTAAAAACCTAATCCTAGTTTGGAACAAACTAATCTTTTTCTTTGAAACAACTAAATCATTTTCCTTAACAACCTGCAAAAAGATGTTAAGATGTTTGAAAAGTTGGTCTATGTTGTTTGAAAAAATCAAGACATCATCTATATAGACAATAGTAAAGCTTGAATAAGGATTAAAAATATCATTCATAATCCTTTGAAATTCTAAAGGAGCGTTTTTTAGACCAAAAGGCATAACGTTCCATTCATAGTGACCAAAAGGTACTGTAAAAGCCGTTTTGTACCTGTCAGATGGATTAATTTGAATTTGCCAAAATCCAGATTTCATGTCAAATTTAGAGAATACCTTTGTTGTGTTAAGTCTTTGCAAAAGATCTCGTTTATTTGGAATTGGATACCTGATCCATTGAAGAGCTTTATTTAATGCCTTATAATTTATCACCAATTTGGGCACTCCTCTTTCGATTTCTGAACTTTTGTTCACATAGAATGCCGGGCAACTCCATAAAGATTGGCTTGGTCTGATGATCTGATTTTTTAGAAGATCATTGATTTCTTTTTTGCAATGTTCCAGAAGCTCCTGGTTCATTTGAATTGGTCTGGCTTTAGTTGGAATGTCTACTTCCTTAAAATCCTTTTCATAAGAAAGATAAACAGTGTGCTGCTTTCTTTTCCAGAAGGCAGTTGGCACTTCAGCACAAACTTGCTGCTCCAATTTTCTCTGTAACCCCTTGATTCTGTTTTGAACCATCGGCTGAGCCAATTGTGTTTCAATCATTTTGTACTCAATTTCTTCTTTCAAGAAATTAATCTGTTTGATCTTGTTAGTCAACGGGTTCAATTCCTTATGTACAGGAGGCCTGGTAAAAGGAAGAAGAACATCTTTTCCAAGATTTTGTGGTAAAATCCCTTCGAATGTTGTCATATAAGGCATCAATTGAATAATAAAATCTGTACCCAAAATAACTGAATGAGTAAGATTTTTGGCCAAAAGAAATGATACCTAACAGTCACTGAGGAAAACTTAACCCAACATTGGTCAGTTTGCAAGAAATGTTGAGTTTAGACCTATTGACTGAACGAAGTCCTTCTTTGGTTTTCTCAAAGAATTTTGATGGAATAATTCCTTCGTCAATGCAGCTAAGATCAGCACCTGTATCCCATAATGCTGCTGCATCTAGTACAAAATTATTTTGTACCACCAATATGATTTGAACATCATGTCTTCTGAAGGTAATAGCTGACATAATATTTGGAGTTTCAACAACTGTAGAATTTATGAGTTCTAGGAATTGTTCAGTTTCTTCGTTATCCTTGGATTTTCCCTTTTTTGCTATCTATTCAGTCAGACTTTGCAAAACCAATTGATCAAGCTCCTGTCTAGCTCGGATTTCTCTGATCTCCATTTTCAGTTTTGAAACCTCGGTTTCCAGGTCCTGTATAGTTACTTGTTTGGAAGTCTTCTGGGGAAATCTGTTTAGGATAATTGTGAGATTCTAAATGTTTAGGACTCTAGGATGGTTTGTAGGATGATCGTTTCTAAATTTAGAAATGGATGATTGGCTACTAGATGCGTTCTTGAACTGACTGAGATAATATTTCTTTTGATCTGGATCTTCCAAGTTGTCAATCATTTCAAGAATTAAATCCTGTTCTTTGGTTAGAACATTGATACCTGGTTCCTCAGAATCATGACTGGATGAAGAACTGGCCATATCATCATCCTCCATTTGATTGATATGATTGTCCTCACTATATCCAGACTCCTCATCTTCTGATTCAGCAAGAAAGTTTGAGATTTGATTCAGGATATCATCATCTATTTTCAAAGCTTGAATTTTTCTTCTAAGACGACAATATTTGGCAATGTGTCCTGGTTTGTGACATTTATGTCAAATAATGTTTGGTAAGGTTGGTCTTGGAGGCTAATAAGCTTGTCGTGGCTGTTGATATGTTTGTGGATTAGATGGTTGTGGTAATAGTTTTGGTTGTCTGTATGAAATTCTCCGTTTAGGGAATTGTTTAGTATGCCTAGGTTTGGGGTCTTGTCAATGACTTCTGGTTTTATAGGTTTTGCTACAGCTAGGAAGACCAAACTGCTCACAGAAGGAACCAAGATCTTTGCTTCTTTGGGCCCTGTCTTTTGCCAGTTGTCGGAGCATTTTGTCTTGCCTGCAGATTCGCAAGGCAACCTGTTGGATCTGGGTTGTCAATTGACCATATGTAATTTGTTCATATGGTACTACTCCATTGTATTTGCTTCTGAGTTCTTTCTGAACCATGTCTCTGAGAGATTTTGGAAGTCTATCCAGAAACTTTTCTTTCCAATATGTTTGGTTGCCATCAGGTCTGGCATAGATACGACTGAAGAATGTATCTTTGTACCATTGAAAGTCCGATAGGTTTTTGCACTTCAAATTATTAAAAAGTTCAGATGACCGATCTCTGAAAATTCCTAGATCACCAATGAAAGTTTTAGCAATGGTGAATATCAAAGTTCATACTGCATCAAAAATAGTACCACCGTCTTGCAGAATTGGTTCTCCCTGGTCATCTATTTTGACTGAGTGCATAATACCCTGTCTTTCTTCTTCAGTGAGATGCTCATCCCACCATCCTTTTAATTGCACTGTGAAACCAGCAATTAAGATATGAGCTGCCAACTGGTCTGTGCAGGCATGTGATGTTTTGTATGCCGTTGCCACCATTGTCATTTGTTGAAGAATAGTCATCATACTATACTCGGTCTGCCCATCTATGTTCCACTCATAGATATTATTGGCATTATAACTGTTTTGAAGAATATTGGGTTTTTCTTCCAATACCATATCTGGATAAGTTGCTCTAAGATAGTACAACTTTTGAGGCCTTTTCCAGTTTGATAACTGTCTGTCACCAAATGAACTTCGATGTCTAAGTTTGGCATCTCGACTACTGGAGTTTCAGGTTGTGACTGTTCTTCTTCTGTCATTCCTCCTTTGTCCAAGACACACATGGCTTGATTTACAGAGGATGAGCCTAAGGCTGGTTCACTTGACTTTTGCTTAGATTTTGGGGTAGTAAAGGTTTCTTCAATCTTTGTTATTCTTTTTTCTAACTCCGTTAGAGGTTTTTGTGCCAATTGATTAGATAATTTGGATAGTATTTCATGTGGTTTGAAAAGTGGTTTATCTAAGAAAGTGTTTGAGACTTGTGTAGATGTAGTTTGGGCAGGTCTGGTAAGGAGATGTTCTCCAAGAACTTGTAGATATTTGTTTGTATAATTATTCTGCTCATAAATGCTTTGAATATCTCTTGCATTTACTAGAGCTGCATCTTTTGCTTCCTTATGTTTGAAAGGAATTGCCTTAATTTCAACTGACTTGTACGAGGTTGTAAATGATGACGATGGTGGAAGTTCTGATCTTATTGTTTCACCATCAATAACCTGCCAAGTCTTTGTGACACAAATCTCTTTTTCAATTGAAAAAGGATATTCTACACAATTGTTAGTTGCATAATGTTCAAACCATGTAAAAAATACTAAATGCAACTCATGTATATTCAAGAAATTATAATACTTTTCTTGTATTATTTTTCTATTTTCATTTTTGTAGTTTTCAAAAAACCAGTTTCTCTTTTCTTAATTTTCTTTACTAAAAAACTCTTTTCTAAGTCTTTCTTTATCAATGATAAATTCTTTCTTAAGCATCCTAAGTTCTCCTAATTTTTCTTCTATGTTATCAGTCATAGTAGAATATGTTGGCGATCTAGGGAGGCTATTACTTTCATTTTGTTCAGGAGAGTCTGTTTGAGTCTCTACTGTATATCTAGCTTGTGGTATCCTAGATGTATTATCTAAACCATGGATACGTGTGTCAACAGAGGAGACTGAAGATCTTGGTGGTTGTCTAGAAGACTGGGCTTCAAAAAACCTCCTACCTGTCTGACTATTCACACTATTTGAAATCCTGAGACTTTGGGTCCTATCAAAGGTGATTTGGACTCCTCCACTAGGAAATTGTCTAACGTTTGATACCGCTGTATTTTGGACTGGTACCGGTGGATTTGCTTCTGGCAAAAACCAATTTTCATGCAAAGTTACCTGACTCCATTTTATACTTCTAGGAATAGACAACCTAAATTTAGCCAAATCTGTTTGAAATATGACCATTTCACCTTTTTTAGAGGCACTGACTGCTCCTGTATTGAAAGCTGAATTCATAGCTTTGTATTGGATTCTAAATAAGATTGTAACAGGAAGTGTTCCAGTTTTTGCTTTAAAGTTTGCAACTTTAACATTTAGTGTCAAAGCATCAAGTATGTTTCTATCCTATAAAGAAACAGTGAAGTTTGGAAAACAATCAAAATAAACCGGTCCTTCACATAGACTAGTTTCAATCATGTCTAACAAAGAGTCTTCAAAATTCGAGAATCTACAATCTCTAAGACAAAGAAGTAAAGATGTATCTAAGCCTTCTCTGTTTAGAGGTTTAGCAGCAATTTGAACAAGTCCAAAATGCAAATTATTGTATTTTTGTTTATGTTTTTCAATTGTCTTTTTAGACAATAGTTTAATGTTTTCCTAATCATTATTCAGATTAATAGCTTGTTCAACTGTTTTAACAGTATAATCAGATACCAAGTTCCATTTATCTTTATAAACTTCACTTGATGGTTTTTTTGAAATTTTCCAATTGTCAATTGATTGCTCAATATTTTCAAGATTTATTTCTTCTTTAAGAAGAACATTATTTGAAGAAGCGTTTTAAGAAGAACTTAAAGAACCTTTTGAAAAAGTTCTAAAAATGGACATATTGAAAACAGATAAAACAAGTAATCAAATAGAAAGACAAATAAACTAATAGATCGGAAAATAAACAGATAATACAAGCGTTTAACAAATAAGTTGTAAAATCCCTCTGTTTGGCACATCACTGTCGGGATCCATGAGATCTAACCTGGTGTTTCATGATTTCTGGACAGAGATTATGTAGATATGGTAATTTGCAGTGTAAATTCCATACTTTAACTTGTTACCATACCATATCAGATCTGGTACCCTCAACACGATCCTTTTCGCCTTTCAATCTCAACACGGCTTCGGATCCGTGTTGGTGAACAACAGGCACCAAGTTTAAATTCAAATTCACCCTGCAAGTTAGCAGATCTGCAAGATCTAAATACAGAAAATTAGTACGTGGCGTTGTTTACACCAAGTCTACGGAGATTTTTGCAAATCTCCTTCTCTTCTGACAGACATGGTTTCCAGCCGATATACTAATTTTGGTCATGAAACAACAAGTTACAGCCCACTTCCCCCTCTGGCTCTGATACCAAATATAGAGAATAGAAATGGTCCAAGAGAAAGTTTGGCATTAAAAAGAAAGCAAATTAGAGATTATGAGCTTTGCTGTCTTTCGTATTAATGAAAAGGGTAGTAGAGGTATCCGGCCTAATAACCTTGCCTAATAACATGATTAAATGACTAATTCCTTTGTAATGGCCCATTAGTCCAAATTCAAATTGTAAACATTGGGCTTCGGAAGTGGTATAAAGTGGCACTGCAAATGTATTATTGGAAAGTTAACATGGTTCATAAAAGCTTGTTGCTAGAAATCTTAAGATTAATTAACTTGGGTTAGACAAGTTGACCACCAATATAAGACTAAAATCTTATTTAGATAGGGTCTGCGTGAAAAAATTCAGAAGTTGTTTTATACACTTTTCTAATATGTGAGGTGTGTTCTCTCACTCCAACCCTCATTGAACAATTGGGTCAATCCTAGATATATTTAATAAATTAGGAGTAGATTAGAATATATCCCTAATGGAAAAAAATAGAAATCATGAGATTTTTTTTTAAAAAAATAAAAGGAGAATTTGTATTAAGGGCGTGTCTCATGCTCTTATTATTAAATGGAGTATAACTTTAATGTATTTATTATTAAGAACGTCAAAATAACTTTAATGTATTATATACTTAATAAAAGTCTTTAGTACCCTTCTTATCAATTATAAGAAACATTACGTTAAATACCTAACTTTCTATCTTTTACTATCCAATCTTTTATAAGTTATTTTTAATAATTTCTTGTGGATAAAATTTGATAGTAACTTAGCTCATTATCAAACCATCTCAAATAATAAAATATAGGGTTATCTTCAATTTACCCCTATGAAAGATGGCCTTTAATCATTTTGCCCCCATAAAAAAAATTTATTAACACTTTGCACCGTTGACTATCAATTAAAGATGCTAATTGATAACATCATTAATTATTAATTTTAAATGACAATTTTATCCATCAATAAGAAATAAATTAAATTATATTTGCCCCTCTTATATTTAAACATTAGTTTCAATTTATCTACTCCATAATTTTGTGTTAATACTTAAATATTATTAGTTTGAGTCATAAAATATTTGAACAATTGTTTTTAACAAATTAAGATACTTTTTTATTTTTTTCATCTTTTTTTATTTTCCTTTTATTTCATCTTCTTTTATATAAAAAAAATTTTATGTCATGTTTCTTGTAATTTATGATTTTTTTTACTCATTTTAGTTTGTTGCGTCTCTATAATATGATTATTTATCTTATTTGTATTATTGAAAATTTAAAGCATTGATTTAATATCTTAAATTTTTTTATTATATTATTATATATATTAAAGTAATCTAATCAACATAATAAAATTATTTAATGACAAAATAAATAAATAAAATAATTATTTTCTTATTAGTTTTAAGGTGTTTATTTATTATAAATATATATTTTTCTAATAGAGATATTTTTTTATACTTAGTAAATTTAATAAAAAATTAATTAACTCTAAATTAAAAATCCATAGATATCAGAGTGGTAAAATAAAATGTTTCATTAATTTTTTATTAAAGAATTAAAAACATTTGGAAAAAGTATGTATTATTTTATTACCTTCAAAAAAAATTAAATAATTCATGTGAGGTTTTTGTTGACCAAGTACATTAAAAATAGTTAACAAATTATAAAAAATAGTAAACCGTATCCAAAATTTAATTTTTTTAAAAAAATAGAAAAAGTATGTATTATTTTATTACCTTAAAAAAATAAATAATTCATATGAAGTTTTTATTGACCAAGTACATTAAAAATAGTTAATAAATTATAAAAATAGTAAACCGTATCAAAAATCTATTTTTTTTAGTAAGATTATATATATTATTCTATTATTTAAAATAATAATAATAAATTTAATTTGTTAAAGTATATATGAAGCATAAAGAAAACAAAATGATGATAAAGTAGGACAAGATTTTGAGAATTAAATTTAAGGGTAAAATAGTCTAAAATATAAAAAAATAAAAAAGAATAATTTTTTGAGGAAAAATTTAATTTTTTTAATTAAATATAGTAACAGAATATCCTTATCGGTGCAAAGTGCTAAAAAAAATCTTTTATGAGGGCAAAGTGATTAAAGATCATCTTTCATGGGGGTAAATTGAAGATAACCCTAAAATATACTTATCATCAAACTCTTTTAATTTTTAAGATTTTTTGTAATGTCTTAAATAACAAAATATAATCATTGTCAAAAATTTTCAAAATGTAAATTTTTCTTGTCATGAATATATTTATTATTAAATTATCTTAAATCATAAATATTTTTTCATGAATATATTTAAAATTAAAAAAATGATTAAATAACACAACACCGAAAAATACAACTACTTTAAAATTAAAAATTAATAATAAATAACTGTACGTGCTTACATGTTTATCGAATAATTATACCAATAGAGGCAGGTTTATTAAAAATATACCAAAAATTTTAAAATTCATTAACATTAATTATGATTTGTGATATTAGTTTGACGAATTCTTGTGTATTTTTTTAAAACTTAATTTGACTGTATAACATAGTTTAATAATGATTTAAATTTACATGAAAGTTTATATAGATAACAATTAAGTAAAATTAATATTAAAATTTATTGATAACACTTATGAAACAGTAAATGATAAAATAGTTTATAATTAGATTAATGTGTTTCAGTAATAAAAGAATAAAATAAGTAACTTAGTATGAAAATTTATTGATAACAATTATAAAATAGTAAATGATAAAGAGTTTTAAGATATAGTTAATGATTAGATCGATATATTTTAGTAATAAGAAGATAAAGAAAATAAGTGTTTTGATTGTGATGAATTGTTTAATTGATGAAAAGGATAATAAAGTCATTGGTTAATTATTTAAACTAATATAGATATTTTAACGTCCTCAATAATAAATATATTAAAGTTGCGTCTCATCTAATAATAAAGACATGAGTCGCGCCCTTAATACAAATTCTCCTTAAAATAAAAGTTGTTACATTGTAAGAGCATTGAATTTTTTTTATCTAAACATTAGTTTATCATTTCATATCTCATTCTTTTGATTAGTCAACGTGTAATTTTGGGAAAGAAAATACAAGATCTATTTTGGAGTGAAAATCAACATTATTCTTTTATTAGAAAAAATTACAGTAAACTGTTATCTTGTCTCCAATTAATCCACTGTCGTTCTAATTGTAACATTTGACCTCTTTTAACTTTTTAATTTGAGATAAATTAGTTTATTTTTTAATTTTCATCAAATAATTAAATGAAGTAAGAGATCTATTTTTCATTTAAAAACTAATTTTTATACAATTCTGGAGTATGATGTTCCAATCGAATTAATCTATTTATTCATTCAATTATTTGATTGAATTGACTAATCTCAAATTAAAAAGTCGAGGGAGTAAAACGTCACAATTGGAATATTAGAGGATCAATGCAAGATATGACAATAGTTTAAAGGAATTTGCTATATTTTACCCTTTTTTTTTTTAAATTTAAGTGTATACAAATCCATATTTTCTTAATTTTTGAGAGAAAAATTTAGAAGGATAAAATTAAAAGCATTGGTGGAACACTATACGTACAGTGAATGACAGTAAAGTATAGAAGAGATACTGCGTATTTATTTATATTACCAATATATGTATTGGTGTGAATTTTTGGCTCTTTCCTAAACATTTTAGGAAGATATAAAATGGTTGATGACATGCAATATATATGTAACGTAAATGAAATTAAACTTTGATATAAGTTTGGATATATATATATAAAGCATATAATTATGTGGTAAATGACCCAAAAATAGTTTCTTACTTTAATTCAACTTACTATAAGTTTGGATAATATATATCTATAAGCAGAAGCACAAATACACGTCCAGATTCAGACCTTGAGCTATATCAATATCATGGTGTCTAATTGAAAGTTTTGGAATGAAAAAAAAAAGAAAAAATTATTGATTCTTTATTTTACTCTTTCCTTAAACTGTAATGTGAAATTTATATATCCCTCAACTTAAGAACTTCCCATATTCGAAAGAAAGAAAACAAATATGCAAAAAAACAATGGAAAGAAAAGCCAAAAAAATAAAATAAAATAAAATTGATGTATTTAACTGAGAAAGTAAAATTTTCACTTAGTAATAATAACAATAATTAAATTTTTATCCCACAAAATAACGTTAGCTATATAGATCATATTTTATCACCGTACTCTATGTAATTTAATTTGCTCATCTATATTTTTATATTATAACATGTCTTTTTTCCAAATAGTTTCTTTGTAATTCTTTTTTGATCTTTTTTTCCTCCTATTAATTTGAACTAATAATTATCTATTTTTTACACGCCTCATTAACGTATATATATCTCTTCTATGATCATGTTCAAACTATTTTAAACGTATTTATCTCTTTTTTTTTTTGGAAAAAAAAACCACCAATAGAAAGAAATATGACGGCCATAAGACACTAGTTTTGGCAATCTCCATCTTAATTTATTTTCTCCCATTTGAACAATTTTTTTCTAGTTTTTGGCCAAACCCACTTTTGCAAATGTTTAATCAAATTGTTAATGCTGTACATATAATAAGCAATAAATTCCATCTATTTACCTCAATAGAAATGTACAATATAATGCACGTTTCATTCCATTTTTAACTCCTAAAATAAACATCTCTCACTCACTCCATAGTCCATATCACAATTCACACACACAGTCACACAGTGAGAGGCAAATGCAAAAATTAATACACGTTTTTGCGTAGTATCCTTGTTATGCTACAAAACGTACCAATTTTCATTTCATTGATAACGATCCCCCAAAAATGGTAAAGAACCCCACCAAAAGGTAAATGGAAAATACCAAATTGGGGTATTTGCTTGATTTAGTAAACTCATTATTTCCTTTCTATATTTTCTTCTAAATTTAGTTACACTTTCCACCATTGGACCCTTGGAATTGAAACCTACCAAAGTAAGCCATTTACATAAACCTTCACTACTCTCTTCTCTCTTTCTTTGAAAGCTAATTATATATTGCACCATTTATATCCAAACTCCTTCTTCTTGATATCATCATCATCATCATCAAATTAAGGAAGAAAAAAAAAAAAGAATGGGGAGAGGAAAGATTGAGATCAAAAAGATTGAGAACATCAACAGCAGGCAAGTCACCTTCTCTAAACGACGGGCTGGTTTGTTGAAGAAGGCTAGAGAATTGGCTATTTTGTGTGATGCTGAGGTTGGCGTTATAGTTTTTTCCAGCACTGGAAAGCTTTATGAATTCGCCAGTACACGGTATGTGTCTTCTTCGATATATATCATCATGGTCGATCATCCCTTCTTCTTGCATTGATTGATATGATTGTTGTCTTTTTCTTTTTTTTTTTGTCAATAGAGATTTTGATTTTTGGGTTTTGATGATTAATCCTTTTTAGAATATATATGTAGATTAGATTGATCTTTAATTGAAATTCAATGGATCGATATAGGAAGAACCATAACCTCCAATGGAAACGAAAACAGAAAAGCAAGCCAAAGGTGAAACGGTTTGTTTTTGTTTGTTTTTTTTTTTTTAATTTCAAAATGTAAATTTTTCAAAATTAAAATAATTCACCATCTTTTTATCATTACAAATCCAATGTTTCACAGAGAGAAAGACATAATTAATTGATACATGAGACTACAAAAGAATACAAGTTTTATGTGTCAATTAATACGTTTTTTTTCATAAACTCATAAACAAATAATAATTTTTGGAAATGGCCAATGGAAGTTTTCTTGAGATATAAACCTTGGTGCTCAAGTAAACTTGTTAAATTCATATTCATTCATCTTTCCTAAGTTATGAATTGACTTAATTGATTTTGATTTTGATTTTGATTTTTTTGCTTGTTACTAGTATTTTGTAGAATGAAGGAGGGCTATGTAGCAATTTTGTTAATTTTTTATTCTCATGGAATATAGCTATATATGGATTAATGACTTCTAAAAGATTAGGCCTCTTCAAAATTGTATTATGAAAAAAGAAATGGGCAAGTAAAATAATTTTTCGAGACTAAAATGGCAATAATGTAGGATTCATTTCAAGTTGTTATAAATGCTTTTATAGAAAACAAAAGATAAATGTTTATATTGTGTCAATTTTTTTAAAAAAAAATCAATTGGTGCTTAAATATGTTGTATTTTGAAAATTTTCTGTTTCTAGGCATACAATAGCCTCGATATCCAAACAGTCAACCTTATCCTAAAAGAGTCTGAAATTTTTAATTCCCATCTCTAAAAGAGTCTTAAGGTAAAGAAAACCAAAAAAATAAAAATAAATTATGAAACTGATTTGGGCTGGATTCTTCCATTGACTACAAAACAACATTTTAATAGAGCACTGAGCCCAAAGATTTAATAGTTGAAAATGGCCCATGATTGTTCTTTACCCAATGTTTGAAGTGGCTACTACTTTCTCCCATGGGCCTTTCCTACATTGAAGGGATATCAAGGAATTACATTTTTTTTTAAGATTTCTTTTGATTAATTTTCTTGAGCATTTATGAACATTTTTGGTTAATATCTAACCCAAACATCTGAAAGAAGGGGATAAAAATTTAGAATCAACTAATAATGGAAAAATAAAATCATAATGTTTTTTTTGACTGAAGTACGGAGATTGTACCTTTTAATAGAAGTAATTTTTATAGGGTAATAAATTTTCCAGCAATATAATTTTTGTAATGTTATGAATAACAATGTTTTAACTTAATAGAAAAATGTTATGAATAACAATGTTTTAACTTAATCTTTCTATTACTTGGACAATCAGGGAAATATAACTGATATTGATTAGAATTTTAGGAATAGAAATTTCTTATCATTTATTAGAGTTATAGTTTTCAAAATTTCTTAGAATATATTCTTGTTGCCGTCTTTCATCTCATGAAAAACTACAACGGAATCAATATAGAAAAACTACAACTAAATCTCCAAAGAAAAACCACCAGATCTCAAAATCTCCATTTGTATGAATTTTTAGCTAATATTTCCATCCTTTTATCGAATTTGTTTGCATTTTAAATATCTTTAACCATTTTTATCTTTCTTTCATGAAGCATGGAACACATTCTCGCAAGGTACAACACAAGTCCAGAGTGTTCCAAGCTTGTTCCAAGTGAGGCTGAAACAGAGGTAGTATAGACAGCTGCGTATTGTATATTTCTTTATTTTAGACTAGAATGACTACAAAATATGCGACAAATACTTGAGAAATGAAGAGGAGCAAATGTACACTTAGAATGGTAAGTCAACTTGTGGTTTTAGGAGTAGAAAAGCCTTGAATTGTTCTAAGCACATTAATCCACATTATGTATATTGACTTATTCAACCTATTTAATTGATGATTTATATACCAAGGAGATTATGACACTTATTTTTATATTCATAACTCCAACTAATTAAGTAGCTAGTAGTTATTTGGATATTTTCTACTAAAAATTTCCAGAAATTTTCTTAAATGGCTCTAAATATAGTAGTAGTTCTCAAACAATAAAAAATCTTTACAATTTAATTGGAAAATTTTACAAATTATGCGTGTTTGTGAGTACCTTCAATTTCTCTGTTGTAATTCCTAGCTAACATATACGTTTTTTTTTTTTTTGGTAATATTAATTAATTAAAGCATGAGTCGCAGCCTCAGTTAAATGCTTTGAAATCCGAAGTTGCAAAGCTACAGTTGGTTCAGCGGTAAGTCTCTTCTTGAAAAATTCATATATACAAGAGAAAATTGGATGCTAATTAATTCTGATTTGTTTGAATATTGAAAGACAAATGACGGGAAAGGAACTTGGAGGCCTGAATTTGCAGGAGTTGCAGCATCTGGAGCATCAACTACATGAGGGGATATTGGCTGTTAAGGATAGGAAGGTACGTTTTGTGAAAGTCATTAGTTATAAATATTAATTAATTAATTTGGGTTAAGTGCATGCATATATATATATATATATATATATATAGAAAAAAAAAACATTTGTCTATTCTAAAATTTTTCTGAGGCTAACCGTAATATTAATTTAGTATCATCATCGACATTAATTAATGTTCATGTGGACCTGATCAAGTTTTTTTTTGGCAATATTCCAGGAGCAAGTACTGTTGGAGCAGCTTGAAAAATCAAAATTGCAGGTACACACTTTTTGGTTAATCTCTGAAGTTATTGTATTGATGATGAATGATGATCAGAGATCCTTTACGGGTTGTACGTTGAAGAACACGATCAAAAACCCCTTTGAATTAATTTCATGCAACTGGGATTTTGTGTAAAAGCTTAAAAAATGTTGCTAATTAATAAATCATTGGTTTAAATTTTTCCTATTTTTTCATGCAACTGGGATTTTGTGTAAAAGCTTAAAAAAAATTGCTAATTAATGAATCATTGGTTTATAAATTTTTCCAATTTTTTTGCTTGGTAGGAACAGAAGGTTGTAGTAGAAAATGAAGCTCTTCGAGAACAGGTAATGATAAAAAGAAATTTATATATATGATTATATTCTTGATAGTAAACATATTATTATATATATGCAAGATTGATTTAATATTTTGCTTAATTTTGCAAAAACTGTGCAGATTGAGGAATACCGGTCCAGATTATATCGGGAAAATGGATTGCTTGGAAGGAAGAATTCTGGTGCAAGTTCAAGCACAATCTGTGATTGCAGATCATCAGAGAGGGATGGAAATAATTCAGACACTTCTTTGCGTTTGGGGTACGTAAATATAATATAATATATATCATCGTTCGTACGTTATATTAATTTCTCTGGATTTTTCATGTCAAAATCTCAAGACATAATTAAACAACAAAAACAGAGAAATTAAACATGTTATATATGTTGTATTGTATTTGGTTTTATCATTACTAATGTAATTTTTGTTTGTTGACATTGTTGTTGCTAAGTAAACATCAATTTGATTCTATTCCTTAATTTGGTCATTCATTTTTTATTAATTTTTTTTTTTTTTTGCAGGCTATCAGTCGATATCTGTCACAAGAGGAAAAAACCAAAGACTGAATCCACATCCAATGATTCTCAGAGTCTAATGGTGTTAGAGTAATATTATATCTTAATTACTTGCTGTTGTGAATTGAATTATCGATTCCTTTTTTAATTGAATTAAGAACCCTTTTTGTATTTTGATACAATTAATTTCTATGTCAAAGTTGCATGATATCATGAAATTAAGCAAATTTGACGAGTGTTTAAAAAATATAATCCATGTCTTTTTTATATGACTTCATTTATAGATTATTAGAAAGGCATGAGTTTGAAATTAATACTTTTTGCTCTTTCGAGCAAATGAATGAATACTATTTATATGTTTTTTTTTTTTTTTACTTTAATATATATGTTCCTTGATGATATATTTTATATACGAAAGACCTCTTCTAAACTTCGAATGGTCAGTTAGAATTTTAGTAGAATATGGTTCGCAGTTTTTAACCACGTCTAGAAGGCACATTGACAATCAATTTCTTCTATCAAACACTTTTGAGAATTAATAACCATTTCAAGATCTATCATTTTAAACTGATTCTGCAATATTGAAGTTTTTTCACTAGATAGAAGTTGTAGTTTAACTTCTGCTATTTGTTATATCCCACCTTTTATATATATATATATTTACATTGTTGGATTGTTATACTTGTACTCTTACTCCTATAAAAGAAAAAGATTTTTTTTTCTTTTCCTTTTAATAGCAAGAGTGAGGTTTGTCTCAAGGATTTCAGGAGTAGCTTATATTGTCTCACTTCTACGGATTTTCAATATATACAAGAAAATCGCTTTGTAGGTTTCGAGAGCATTCCGTCAATTTTTGGCGAGCGGTTAATGGGGACGGACTGTAAATTCGTAAGAAAATCGCTTTGTAGGTTTCGAGAGCATTCCGCCAATTTTTGGCGAGCGGTTAATGGGGACGGACTGTAAATTCGTTGGCAACATGCCTACACTGGTTTAAATCCAGTTCAGCCTAACAGTTCGTCAATCTATCACGAGAGGTTATAACCCCCTTGCCCTTTATAAATACTCGATACGAAGAGAAAAAAGAATAAAATTCGCCCCTAGGCCCTTATTTCATTGAAATTGTAGTTCAATTGATCAGAGCTAACCATTTCTTCTGACTTTTTTTCAATATTATAAGTTCTTAAGAAAATTTAGTGAACCATTCTTTGAGATTCATCAACAACAAAAACTTCTAAGAATTTGTGAATACGATCGACAATGCTTATAAGTTTGACAAAATTTTATGCTAACTGATGTTAATGCAATCTTCTTATTTTTTTCAAATTTGACACTGATTACTTTTAAATAGATAGATTATTTACTTATAAGTTTGCGGAATTTATTCTTTGAAATTATTAAAAAGAAATTAACCAATTAGATTACTTATAAGTATACCGAGTTATTCTTTGAAATTATTAACAAGAAATTAACCAAATAGATTACTTATAAGTATACCGAGTTATTCTTTGAAATTATTAATAAGAAATCAATTACATCAATGGATAGAGACAGGGACTAAAAAAACTAATAAGGTCCACACAAGGACGCATCATGATATTTTTCATCCTCCACACGAATATCAATGAGGATTTTTTTTTAAAAAAAACATTGAGGATATATTGCACTAAAATCTCTTAATTTTAGCAAAAATAAAAAGTTTAGCCTATACTGAATTTCAAGGGGTTTCACAATATTAATTTTAAAGCATCATTTTCAATAACGAATTATTCACCATCTACTACTGTTTGTTGCATAAATTAATTTTTTTTTCCTTTTGATATTAAAATCATTTTCAATTTCCACTATGGTCGACACATGCAATTATATTCAATTGATCATAGCTAAAAAATCTAATATTTCATTTGCTGTTGACAACCATTTGAAAATTTGACAATAATTAAACATGAACAAAAATAATTGCCCAACAAAAAATGAATATTAAAGTTCAATGTATCTTTATCCAGTGTTTTATCATCTTTTTCATTTTATAGATACACACCATGTGCATTTAACATGTATTCTTATGATTCACTAATCATTTATTAGGGTTTAAGTTAAATACACTCGGCGTGAATCCACAAAATAAAACAATGGATGTAACATAAAATCGAAAATAGTAATAAAGTCGGGTTGGATATCCACTCAACCCACAACACGTGCAAGCAAACTATAGCATAATGAGCTAAATTTGTGAGTTCCTTGGTTGCAAATTTTCCTAATCCAACCAATAATAAATAAACTTTTATTCCATTAATTGCGATAACAAGTGCAAGTAAACTATAGCATAATGAGCTAAATTTGTGAGTTCCTTGGTTGCAAATTTTCCTAATCCAACCAATAATAAATAAACTTTTATTCCATTAATTGCGATAACACGTGCAAGCAAACTATAGCATAATGAGCTAAATTTGTGAGTTCCTTGGTTGCAAATTTTCCTAATCCAACCAATAATAAATAAACTTTTATTCCATTAATTGCGATAACACGTGCAAGCAAACTATAGCATAATGAGCTAAATTTGTGAGTTCCTTGGTTGCAAATTTTCCTAATCCAACCAATAATAAATAAACTTTTATTCCATTAATTGCGATATGATATATGCATCAATTTTTGCTATTTTACACAGTCAAAAATATTTTACTTTTTACATGATTTTTAATGTGATTCATATTATAAGATGTGAGCAAATTTTACACCGTGGTTGAAGTCAGTCGTAATCTTCCTTATTTTCTGCATTTAGCATAGTCTATTTATAATCAGACAGGCAGCAAACAACACTTGAACAAATCTAAGCTAACTATTCATAAAAATTACAATTGATCCACATCGTTTTCTTAATGTGATGTGCTTGATCTAAATCGTCAATTTTTATTAATTACCACGACATTTTGTATTCTTAATTGTCTTTCAATTTTCAGCAGCGTCATGGAAACGTGAGCAAGAAAGTTAAGTGTCCTTTAACGTGTACGATGATGGTAACATCTTAATTAAGACAACATCAAAAGCCAGAACCACAAAATGTATACTAATGTTGTTTGTTATATATGTGTACATATAAATAAAGTCATGGCTGTGCTAACATTCAATAACAAACGCAAAAATTCTTGTGAAATCATTTTATATATGAGACGTGATATGACGTGATACGTGAATTATATTTTATATGTTAATATTCTAATTTGTTTATATGTTATACGCTAATATTTGATATCTTATACGTTAATTTTTTTATACTTTATACGCTAATTTTTTATACTTTATATGCTAATTTTTAATATTTTATATGCTAATTTTTATACTTTATATACTAAAATGAAATTCATATACTCAAGTCTCATATTCAAGACATCATTATTTCAGTATACAATGTGAAGTTTTTAATTTGGAGTTCACACCCAACTCAGAGAAACGAAATCTTTTTCAACCCTGCATTGGCCCGAGTCCTAGGAATCTTGATTTGCCGGTTAATTAAGGAAAATCCAAAATTACTGGATTTATATTTTGTGATTGCCTGGGGATGATCGTTGCTACTTGACAAGTAGCTAGAATGAAATGATTTTGGCAAATTATATATTTCTATAAGGGAATTTATGTGTGAACGAAAGATATTGTTGATTGTTTTTTTTAGGTAAAAACGGTGGCGCTGGCACTATCAAATATATACCTTAATTGAATTCCTTTCTAAGGCAAAAAAAAAATTAAATCACTCTAATGTCAAAATCAATCCTTCATCTTTTCATTTTTTTTCTTCTGATTATTAGAAGATTCCATTTTTTAAATCAAAATCGGAACTAATTAAATCACGGTATGGTGCCAGAGAATTTTACCATTTGATAATTATATTTGAGACACTTTATATTATTTTTAATATCAAAGAATGAAACAATTGTTTAAAAAAATTTTAATTTAGAAACTTGTGATGTCAGAACCTATAGTTCGAGATAAAATGTTTTAATAATTTAGTCATGCAATAATAATTATATTTTGCATAGGAATTGAATACATTGTTTTTAGTTATATATATATATATATATATATATATATATATATATACTTTATGTACAAGAAATTCAAAGTAAGAATTTCATTAATTGTTGTGATTTAAGTCCTCTGTGCATGTATACAATCAGTTAGAAATCAAACTAGCGAAGAAACTACACGCTATGGTTGCTCGATAGAGGTGTTGGCTTGACATACTTTATAATCTTTAAAGAAATTCAATAATTAGAGGATTTATCTTTCTTAATCGTTACCTAAACGAGAGCTATATAAAGGCTTAAGATTAAGTTGAAATGTTTTTTTGTTTTTTGGTAGCGATTTTTATGCATTAAAAATACGAGAATTGGAGTAATTGAAATTACCCTTTATTTAAATGAGAAAATATTGTGTGATTAATAACCTTGAAGCAAAAATACCTATTAAGAAGTTAATAGAAGCAAAAACCTTGACAAATAGTGTCCTCTTTACAATACAAATATATATAAATTAAAAAAAAGTTGGCATTTGTGAAGCGAGTACACATATGCAATAACGATTTCAATGTGCAATAAAAGCATAAAAAAAATTTAAATTACGATTTTAGCGACGATTAATTATCCGTTTCATATATGACTTACGTATCAGTTTTAGGTGAGTTTTTGTGTTAAAAAAAAATAATGTCATAGGCTCTCATAGCATATAAAATTAAGTTGTTGCCATAACTTTTGTTTTTTTTTTTTTTTAATATTTTGGGCGTTGAATTAATCCATTAGTATGCATGGTCAAATCAAAAAATCAATCATGCACCCAATCAACATTGAATCTCGCAAGTCTAAAACCATAAAATTTAATTCCATTTCTATACATTTTCAAGATAATGCTAATTAAACTTCTTATTCATTGCTTCAAAGGATAATTTAATTAAGTTGGATGATCAGAATCTCGTTATAAAATAGACTAATTACTGTGATGCTAATGCAATCTACGTATGATAAAACAATAATAATAATAATATAAAATCAGTGAAAAAGAAATTTTAGTGTCTTCTTATGGTTAAACAAGTGATCACGTGTCAAATTGTAGCCGTCAAAGATGGTTAGGCCAACAATTAATCTGATTGGGGGTATAATTTACAAAGCAATATGATTTGTTTGGAACCGTCCTAAGTTAATTAATTAATTTGATATAATAAAAGGATTAATAATAATGTTTGTCAAGTTTCCAATGGCTGTTGTGTACCATTTTCAAACGTATTGGGACAAAAAATGGCCTCTCAACCAATATTATTATTATTATTTATTTATTTATTTATTTATTTTTGCGTTGACATTGATTATCATCATCCTCCATAATTAACCTTTGTCACTTTCAAGAATACTTCCCACCATTTGGGATTTCTCTCTTAGACTTTGCATGTACATTTTATAGTGCTTTTGTTCATAAATTCGAACTAGCTAGTATTAATTTGCTAATTTCCTTTTTAATGATGCGAGGTTTCAAATGTGTCACTTAAAGTACTAATTTCCTATAAAAAGAACTTTTAATTTACATTTGTGTTTACCTTAATAAATAAATAAATCACCATAATGAATTCAAGTTTTAATGAACTCTTCATCAGTTCTAGTAACTTTAACATTTTTAAAAAGAGCAAAAAGTTAAAAAGATCGCTAAACTTTTTTCAAAAATTATTGGATAGTTTTTTCCCCTAAAACTTGTTATTTCTGTCTAATTAAATCGAGGAAATCAACGAATAATTTAAATATATACACTTAGAAAACTCAGTGACATTTTTTACAAATTTAATAGTTCGATTATCAAAAGTCAATTTTATAAAAATTATAGTGACTTTTTTTTGCTCTTTATAAATTACTATTTTAAAGATGTTCTTGACATACTTCAATAGAAAAGTGTAGTATTTATCATGATATGCATACAACTTATTATTATTATTTTTCATGATATGTGTATAACTTGAAAAAACATTGTGTGCTATAAAAGGAAGAGAGAGGAAGCCGTCCAAGTGCCTATTCATTAATATTTTCCTGATGTAAGTATAAGTATTTAAATCAACTTAATTCTGTGTAGCCGTTTTTTAATTTGATAGTTGGACTAAAACAAACAATTAAGAACTTATATATATATATATATATTGTATTTTTGAGAGAATATGCGTATGTTATCTTTGTTCAACCTCATTTATTTTTCATTCTTGAACTAGACTGGATAACAGGCTAATTACCTTGATAGTACTAGAACTTTAATCATATGTTTTTATTTATTGTACAAATAATTTAAAACTTTTAAAGATAATATGAATCCAAGATATCACAAATTAGAGTTTTAAAACATAGTGTGTTCCTTTGTATGTATATAGAATGCAATTTGGACATAATCGTGGCGGAAAATTCAAAGATATGCTAGTAATATCTTTGTAACTCATTTAAAACCTTAATTAAGTGAATTTTGCTTGTAGTTTTATGATTATTAATTTAGACTTATTATACTTTATTAATTGCACATACTGCTATTCCTTTCGAGTATATTATTGTTGTCATACATTGGCCATAAAATTTTTGAAAACATAACTAATGTTTGTGTGAAAGTCATGGGTCAAATAGTTATTAATTATATATTCACTAAAAGTAGTTATTTATTTTGTCAAAAAATTTGAAGGACTAAATTGAATCAACAATTAAAAGGAAGGAATATGTTAAAAAAATTAAAATTAAAATTAAAGAACCAAATCAGACTTTTGTAAAGTTCAAGGATTTCAAAGGTTAATATGCGGAAAAAAAACTTAGTTTATGGAAAATGAGAAAACAACAGCTTTTTTTTTATATAAAATTTATCAAAATGTATATTTTAAAAAATTCCACCTAAAAAAATGAGGCCATAAGGACAAAATTAAACCTTCGTAAGAGATCGATGTAACTCCTTAATTTCTTAGTTATATATATATATTCATCCAAGAAATTAATCAAAGTACACATTCGTACTCACATGCATTATTAATCCATCTCGAAAATAGCAATTTAATTCGTTTTGCTATGCTAAACATATGCAATTCATGAAGAGTTGATTCATTGATGAATTAATGTTCAACTAATCCCATTGGAGAAAATATATATTTGTGTTTTTAATGAATTCAGTGCATTTCCAAGACGAAGAAGTAGAAATCAACTATATATGAATCTCTCAATTGTCAATTACAATTGTTTATGACAATTGGGCATATTTTAATTATTTTAAGCATTATCTTTCTTTAATTTTACTATATGTTTTTCCATCCAAATATGACATAATCTCAACTTAATTAAGCTGTGTAATATTGATATGCAGCAAACAACTAAACAAAGGTCAAGATCTGATGGAGTATCGATCATTTTCTATATCGATCTGTACCAATTTTAAGTCTCAATCGTGCTTCAACTACCACGAGGCAGCACAAATTCTTAATCCTACAGTAGTCAACATGCTGTTGCATGAAAAGTTATAATAAATAAACAAAAATATAGAGCAAACGAATACTAAAGTTTTAGCACCATGACCTTTGTAGGGGAATGAACTAGAGATCAGGCATGTGGGGTGCCCTTTAATTAATCATGTATACATAGTCTCATGGTCTATTAATTGGTCTCAATAAGATGATCAACAAGTCTTTGTGGATCAGAAGGTTAATATTTTTTAGAGCACACCAATCCTATATATACTTGGAAAAGGAAAAAGAAAAAAAAAAAAGAATTCAATGCAAGAGAGGCAATTAGTGACTAGCTAGAATCTTACATACCTACTAATCAAGTATAATAAAACTAAAGGGTTAGAATTCAGACTTCGGATATTCGATACATGACACTTCATGTTTCACTTTCTATAACGTTTTATATAGATGCACAACGTATTTTTCATTAATTCTAATAGTAATAATTAATTAACCGTTCAATGGAAAGATATGCGATACGTTTATATAAAATGTTACAAGAATTGAAACACATGAAGTTACACATAACATCCATTGGACACAATTCGTTGTCTTAGGACCAAAATATTCAGCTAATATTCTAAGTAAAACTTGTAAAATTAATGCATGTTTTTTGGATTATTTTGTGTTCCATTTCATTAAACTCTCAGTTTGTACCATCCTATATATAGTATATATGCATGAAATTAATGAAAAAATTTGATTAGCTTATATTCCAAGTAGGTTTGATTACTCTGCACCAGTAGTAGTAGTGACCATAGAATTGAATTAGATATATAATTAGTTGGTTAAAACTTTCCGTTTTGGTTTCATCATTGAAGAGACTGCACGTGTAAGTCTAATAATGGTTAGAATGTCCATCTTATTCATAAATTAATCAATTCTACTTAATTTGTGTGTTTGTGTGTGTAGAAAAAGTAGTATAAATACCAAGCATGAGTCTGTATGAAATGATCATCAATTCATCATCATCATCATCATCATCATCATCATCATCATCAACACCACAACCCTCCACAGTTCCCCTTTATATTTCCCACCTCTTAACACTATCATCACTCTGTCGGCCTCTTTCTTTTTCCCTTCCCTTTTCATTTTTCCTCTCCCTCTTTCAGTCTTTTCTCTCCCTCACACACACACACACACACACACACACAAAATACACACAAAAGAGAAAGAAAAAGAACACTCTCCCACAAACTCCCTATTTGCTTTGTGTTCACACCAAAACTTTCTTTAACCTCAAAACCATCCTTTTCAAAAAAGAAAACATGAAAAATAGACAAGTAATGGCTGCCACACTACCAAGAAGCAGCAGTTGCAGAAGTACGCAAGACATTATTCCCACAAACTACCTACGATCCTCAAGTAATACGTTTGTTCCCGACCCTTCTGAGGAATTCGCCGATCGTTCCCTCGTCCGAAAAGGCGGCTCGCCGATCTCATTCCAACACTTTAACAGAACCCGTTACGGATTGTCATCTCTCCTCAAGTCATTTCTCAATATCATTTCCTTCCCGGCCATCCTCCCTACTTGCAAATGGCTAAACATAACCACCCAATTATCAATCACGCCTTCATTAGGCCGAAAAGTAACCGGAACGCTTTTCGGCAACCGGAGAGGCCATGTCAGCTTTGCCGTTCAAGAGAATCCCAGGTCAGAACCCGTTTCTGTGATTGAACTCGCCGTTACGACGGCGACTTTAGTTAAGGAGATGTCGTCCGGGCTAGTGAGGATTGCGCTGGAATGTGAAAAGAGCGTGCCTTCGCGTGGCAGAGCAGCTATCAAGTTGGTTAACGAACCAATGTGGACTATGTATTGTAATGGGAAAAAGTGTGGTTATGCACTTTCACGCTCGTGTTCTGAGTCAGACTGGCACGTGCTTAGCATGATAAAGAGCGTATCCGTCGGTGCCGGAGTCATCCCGGTGGTGGAGGATGGCCGGAAAAGCAGTGTTTCAGAGGGGGAGTTGTTGTATATGAGGGCTAAATTTGAACGAGTTGTTGGCAGCCGTGATTCTGAAGCTTTCTATATGATGAACCCTGATGGCAATGGAGGTCCTGAATTGAGCATATTCTTGCTTAGGATATGAAAAAATGAACCAAAAAAAAAAAAATAGTTTTGTGTATTGTGAGTATAAAGGGAAAGTGTTTTTTTTTTTTTTTTTTGTTGTTGTTTAAATGGGTTTTCGATAAATTAATTGGATCTTCACTTTGTATTGTGTATCAATAATTAGTACTGTTAATTTACTGTACTTTATGATGAATATTAGTAATATATGGTGTTTAATTAATTTTGATCCATCCCTTGTTAATTTCTTGATTATGGATGAAAATTTTTTTGTCAGTCACAATCAACATGAAATTAAATATTGTTTAGTCTTTTAATGTTGTTTTGGTAGTTGAGAAAACGTTTTCGCATGTAGGATTAGATTTCACAATAGATTGAGATGTTTGTCACTAAATTAATTAGTGATGATGCAATATTTGCTTTGTTTATTTGAGTAGTTTTCTTGTTGTATTAGTGAAAGTGCCAAATATTCTATCTTCTTATTGCGTAGATTGCATTGGCTGCTTAGCCTGCTCTTAATAGTTTATAGTTGTCCTGCAAATGTTTGGTCTTACTTTATAGTTGCAATCAATTAGTCCAACAAACGAAAACAAAACAAAAAAAGACAATAATAACTGAGTTCCAAAGACCAATGAACAATTTTTGTTCTTTCTTTTTTTTTTTGACAAAACGGGAAATGGAAAGAAGGAAAAGGTCTATGATGGATGACATATTGAGAATTATTGACTTGATGAATATGGTTGTGATGTATTTCTGGCATGCTCTTGCTTATTAATGAAATGATAAATAATTGAATATATTGAACTTTACTTTGAAGAAAATAGTTTGGATGGATAATTCTTTGATGCCTTTTTCTAGTGAATTTTGAGACAATTGCCATATTGGAGAGTTGCCGATTGTATATTCTGTTTTACAAGGTGTTGCCCTGCCAACCGGCCAAAGAGTGACAATAAGTAAAAACCAATACTCTTGATTGCGATAATTTTTCTTTTCTTCTTCTTTTTTTAAAATACATCTTTTAATTTTATTGGATTATGATTAACTTTTCGGCAATTAAATTTTTACATGGAAAGAAAGTTGTGCATTTGATTTGAGGACTCATTTCTAAGATGGGACATATTAATGACAAACAACAATATGTGCAAAAAAACACAAATTTTTTAGAAAATTTGAAACATGTGTATTGAATAATTATGAAGTCAATAATAATGAAAATAAAGACCTCTATCCGATCCACAATAATTAGTTTCTCTGTGATTGTAAGATTTGTTATGAAACATTAAATTGGATGTCCATTAATTCAACACATTAGATGCCAAAGATAAGGATTAATTCTTCCTCCATTTATGTTATGAATTAAAGTCATAACTTACCTATTTACTTATCTATAAATAGGCAAATTCACTTGTAAACTTTAGACAACGGATGAGTTTGAAGAAAACAAAGAATTCTTATGTGAATGAAAGTATACCTTCACATATTTATTATCTATATATTACTCTTCTTCACAACATATGTATTAGTTTCTTTTCTTGAAGATATATCTTTCACTATATTGAATACTATTAGTGTTAGTGTTAGTATTAGTATTAGTTTTATAACACGTTATCAGCACGAAACTCTACCGACTAAGAGAGATTCGACTATCAGAGCAGTTAACTACAAGTCCAAATATTGGAGTAATATTACACATGTGCTTACATATTTTTTGTGTGAACTTTTGAGGTAATATTTTTTTTATTTTTATTTTCTCAATCCAGAGGTAATATTTCTCTTTTGCTTAATTCATTTTATTTGTATTCTGACTAACCTTACAATATAAGAATTTATATTATTTTAAATTTCTTACTTATATTATTATTGTATTATTTCTTCATGAAGAAGAAATTAATATGTTCTTCCTAAAGAAGAATTAATACATGTGAATCTTCCTGACGAAAAAATGAATGCCAAATACTTGGGATCACATAATGGTGATGACGATATTTGTCTTATTGACAGTGCTACTACGCACACTATACTTAAAGATAAAAAGTATTTTTCCTACCTGAAGATGGGAAAAACTAATGTTCATACAATATGTGGTAGTGCTGAATTAATTGAAGGCTCTGGAAGAGCTACAATATTTCTCCCTGAAGGAACAAAATTTGTTATAAATAATGCACTTCTATCTACAAAGTCTCGAAGAAATTTATTGAGTTTTAAAGATATTCGTCGAAGTGGATATCATATTGAGACTATGAATGAGATAAATAGTGAATTTTTATTAATTACAAATACCATTTCTGGAAGAAAATGTGTATTATAAAAATCACCATCTTATTCATCTGGTTTATATTATACAAAAATAAGTGCAATTGAAAGTCATCACTTAGTAGACCAGAAGTCTACAAATCCCGATAATTTTATAATATGGCATGATCGTCTGGGACATCCTGGTTCCATTATGATGAGACGGATCATTGAAAATTCAAATGGCCATTCATTGAAAAATCAAAGAGTATTGAACTCTAATGATTTTTCTTGTGTTGCTTGTTCCCAAGGAAAATTAATAATTAGACCATCATCTCTTAAAGTGGGAATTGAATCCCCTGCATTTCTAGAACGAATTCATGGTGATATATGTGGGCCTGTAGATCCACCATATGGACCATTTAAGTATTTTATGGTGTTGATCGACGCATCAACAAGATGGTCACATGTATGCTTATTATCATCTCGAAACCTAGCATTTGCGAGATTGCTTGCTCAGATAATTAAGCTACGAGCACAATTTCCAGATCACCCAATTAAGAAAATTCGTCTAGATAATGCTGCTGAATATTCATCACATGCTTTCGATGATTATTGCATGTCCGTTGGAATAAGTGTTGAACATCCTGTAGCTTATGTTCACACACAAAATGGTCTTGCTGAATCATTTATTAAACGGTTGTAATTAATTGCTAGACCGTTACTTATGAGGTCTAAACTTACTTTATCTGCTTGGGGACATGCTATATCACATGCAGCAACACTTGTAAGAATAAGACCGACGAGTTATCATACTTATTCCCCCCTGCAATTAGCATTTGGTTATGAGCCTAATATTTCTCATTTGAGAATTTTTGGTTATGCGGTTTATGTCCCAATTACACCACCACAACGTACTAAAATGGGACCCCAAAGAAGATTGGGAATATATGTCGGGTATGAATCACCTTCTATTATTAAATATGTTGAACCATTAACAGGTGATTTATTTACTGCTAGATTTGTTGATTGTCATTTTGACGAATCACATTTCCCGACATTAGGGGGAGAAAAAGATCAACCGAAAAAAGAAATCACATGGAAAATATCATTGAATTTCCTTGATCCTCGTACAAAAGAAAGTGAACTGGAAGTTCAAAGAATTATACATTTGCAAAGAATTGCAAATCAATTACCGGATGCATTTAATGACTCCAGAAGAATTACTAAATCACATATTTTCGCTGAAAATACTCCAGTGAAAATTGATATTCCTGAAGGGAAAATTACAAGTGCTAATGAGTCTCATGCACGTTTGAAGCGTGGAAGACCTCTCGGTTCCAAAGATAAAATCCTCGAAAGAAAAGATGATTAAATAATGGTAAGAGTCAAGAACTCCAAAATATTGCTAGTGACAAAATTCAACCTCCTGGAGAGGTTGCTCCTGAAGAGCTCGCTCCTGAAGAGCTTACTCCTGACGAGAATAAGATTATAGAAAATTCAATAAATTTTGTCACTACAGGAAAAAGTTTGAATCGAAAAGATATAATTATAGATAATGCTTTTGCATATAATGTAGCACTTGATATTATGGAAGAAGACGAGGATCATGAGCCTAGATCGGTTGATGAATGTCGTCGAAGAAATGATTGGTCAAAATGGAAAGATGCAATCCAATCTGAATTGGATTCACTGGCAAAACGAAAAGTATTTGGACCTGTAGTTCAAACACCAGAAGGTGTAAAGCCAGTGGGATATAAATGGGTGTTCGTGCGAAAAAGAAATGAGAAAAATGAAATTGTGAGATATAAAGCACGGCTTGTAGCCCAAGGATTTACACAAAGGCCTGGATTTGATTATGATGAGACATATTCACCTGTAGTGGATGGAATTACATTTAGATATCTTGTGAGCTTAACAGTGCATGAAAAGCTTGATATGTGTCTAATGGATGTAGTCTTATTTATATGGAACACTGGACAATGATATTTATATGAAAATCCCTGAAGGATTTAGCATGCCTGAAGCATATAAATCAAATCCTAGAGGAGTTTATTCCATAAAATTACAAAGGTCTTTGTATGGACTTAAACAATCTGGACGTATGTGGTATAACCGTCTTAGTGAATGTTTAATTAAAGAAGGTTATATAAATGACACAATATGTCCATGTGTTTTTATTAAGAAATATGAGTCAAATTTTATTATCATTGCCATATATGTTGATGATCTCAACTTAATTGGAACTCATGAAGAGTTCCAAAAGGCAGTTGAATATTTAAAGAAAGAATTTGAGATCAAGGATTTTGTGAAGACCAAATTTTGCCTTGGTTTGCAGATTGAACATTTGCAAGATGGGATTTTTGTTCATCAAACTACATATACCCAGAAGGTATTAAAACGATTTTATATGGATAAAGCACATCCATTGAGTACTCCGATGATCGTTCGGTCACTTGATCCTATTAAGGATCCTTTTAGACCAAAAGAGGAAAATGAAGAGACTCTTGGTCCTGAAGTACCATATCTTAGTGCTATTGGTGCACTAATGTATCTTGCTAATTGTACAAGACCAGATATATCATTTGCAGTGAATTTGTTAGCAAGATTAACCATTGATTTTGGATTATATTATTCATATGATTCTCGACCAGAATTGTTAGGTTATGCAGATACTGGGTATTTATCTGACCCGCATAAAGCAAAGTCGCAGACTGGATATTTGTTTACATGTGGTGGTACAGCTATTTCATGGCGATCCACAAAACAAACAATAACTGCTACTTCTTCAAATAATGCTGAAATTATAGCAATTCATGAGGCCAGTCGAGAATGTGTTTGGCTAAGATCAATGACCCAATATATCCGGAAGAATTGTGGGTTATCTCCAGAAGAAGAAAATCCTCCAACAATATTATATGAAGACAATGCAGCTTGTATAGCTCAATTAAAAGGAGGATATATCAAAGGAGATAGGACGAAACATATTTCACCAAAATTCTTCTTTACTCACGAACTGCAGAAGAATGGTGAAATTGATGTGCAACAAATTCGGTCAAGTGATAATTTGGCGGATTTATTTACCAAGGCATTACCAACAATAACTTTTGAGAAATTAGTAAAGAATATTGGAATGCGTCGGTTGAAGGATCTCAAATGATTTTTGAATCAGGGGGAGAAATTAATACACAAGAATAGTGTACTCTTTTTCCTTCACTATGATTTTTTCCCACTGGGTTTTTTCCTAGTAAGGTTTTAACGAGGCATATTCTTCGTGTAATGGACATCCAAGGGGGAGTGTTATGAAACATTAAATTGGATGTCCATTAATTCAACACATTAGATGCCAAAGATAAGGATTAATTCTTCCTCTATTTATGTTATGAATTAAAGTCATAACTTACCTATTTACTTATCTATAAATAGGCAAATTCACTTGTAAACTTTAGACAACGGATGAGTTTGAAGAAAACAAAGAATTCTTATGTGAATGAAAGTATACCTTCACATATTTATTATCTATATATTACTCTTCTTCACAACATATGTATTAGTTTATTTTCTTGAAGATATATCTTTCACTATATTGAATACTATTAGTGTTAGTATTAGTATTAGTTTTATAACAAGATTCAATTAATTGAACAAATTCAAGCATAGATTTATATATGCACATGTTACTAACACTTCACAAGTGGTAGAATCAATGATGGTTGATCATTACCTTAAGCAATTTTTCAATTTCCTCATTCTTTTTATAGCCCTTCAAAGTCTTTGGAACACCGTGTTTTTCAAGTGAGTTGACATCACTATACTATACGACTTAAAGTGATCTATATGGCTTAAGATATTTGTTTTAATTAATTTGATTAAAAAAGATTGATTTGTTTGGTTGTTTGTGCTAACTCCATCGCCATAGGTAATTAATGTGCTGATTAAAATTCTACTATTTTTTTGCTACTTATCATTAACACTTTTACGTACTTGTCCAAAAGAAAAAACACGAGAACTGGCTCATTATAATATGTAACTTTATCATTATGAAGAAGAAAATGGTTGACATCAAGAACTTTTTCATGTGAACATTACTGCTAATATTGGAGGATCATCGATCAGCCAAGAAATTCATATATAAGTTTATGTTGCAATAAAAAAACAGTGAATTTGGCAAGAATTAGACCATTCAAAAGTCTTTTAGCTAGCCAGTTGATCATCATAATAATTATGCCTCATAAAAAGAGTGAAAAGTTAGTGGCTTATGGCTAGTCCAAACTGATTAAAGGAACAATAACTTTAATTCCAATCTTATTGCAAGATCCCAGTTTCTAAGCCCTCAGAAACACTTTTTACCATGCAATTTTCCTTATAATCTGATGTAAAAAAGTTGCATTTTCCCCCTCAAAGTGTGACCTATAGGCCCACATACAACAGCTTTAGTTAATTAGTTCTTTGCCTTTATATAGTCTTAATTTGCTTATATGTTAATATAATAATATTTGTCTTAGTAGTCTTAGTCCCATCATCGACAAAATTAGAATGATACAGAGAAGATTAATATAACCCTGAGAAAGGATGATACGCGGATTATACGCACAAATCGAGAAATGTCTTAGCAGTCTTATACTAACTGGACTAAATAACCCATTGATCATCAACCTTTGGAATTAATTTCTTGTTTCAAAATGAGCCTCAATTGCATTTTCTTGCAAGCCCTTTTATCCTCTTGTACTGTTTATGTCTTTCTCATCTCCTTCAGAAAGAAAAAGATTAATTTGAACAAATCAGAATATATATTAATCTGTAAAGTTTGCTTATAAGTGAAGAATCATGACATACATGCTTACTTCATTATACTACTACTAATATGCATTAATCAAAGAAGAAGAAATCAATCAATCCGTACTCTTATACTATTAATTCATCTGAAATATAATCTACATTGTTTTTGAGAAAAGCAAAAGATTTATGTGTACTTAACTATTCCATGGAAAGAATCCCCAAACAAATTCGTACACAAAGTACCTATATGATTATCCAATTGATCAAACAGTTTTAAAGATTACTTAATGGCCATGGATGGTGCATGGCTCAATTAGTTCCAGGATCAGGAGTACTTTGGATGGAGATCATCAGATCATGGCCATGGCTAATCAATCTCGTATCCCAACTTGATGGAACAATGGAGGAAATGAAAACTACTTTGCATAAATGAGACAAAAAAAATTAACAAATATTGTATACAATATTAATCTTACAATCTGCAGACCACATTTGAAGTTTGTCTTTGTCCTCTACACATTATCGAATTATGATCAATCCAATTCAAAACCAATATATATAGTCAATTGGCGTATTAATATTAAGTGATGTTTCCTCAATGAACTCCAACGACTAGAAGCTGGCCGCACCAATCCGGAAAAAAAAAAACACTGCAAACTAGACAAAAGAAAGAAACTGCAATAATGAAGAATCGTGCAGAAATAGTCTGGAAATTTTAATTAATGTATGGCATACTCATAAGATAATATTGAATTAAACTTTACTTTTTCCATCCATTTGTGTTGAGGACAATGAAGAGCCGATGGTGATTCTAAGTTCTTAAAATGTATAACATCAAGACAAATGCAAGAGCTATGGTATGCATGTTTTCTTGTGCTCGACTGTTTTTGTATGCATGCAGGAATAGAATTGTCATGAAGTTGGCTGGCCATTTAAGCCCCAATAATGGTGTAGTGACAACGGTGGGAAAGAAGTCAGAGGGCATGACAACAGCACCTGAAAATAACATTTTGTTATACTCAAACAACTTATCATCTTGCATGGATAATTAAAGGAAAGTTGTAAACAAATGTGTAAAAATCAAGAACACAAAGTGTAGGCAGAGATCGATGGGAGTTGAAAGGATTCTATCCAGCAGTGTTTGATGATGATCATATATAGGATACAATTATGCCAAGGACAGATATTTTTAGATACTAATACAAATATCAGCCAACTAACTTCAAACCCATAATATATATACTAAGATATGCTTTCAAGATAATTTAGATATATGGACATGATCATATTATCACTTTGAGAATTGTATCTCTATGTGTGCAACAGATGCATGAATAAATATCTTTATGCATTACGTTTATCGTGTAATTAGGAAGAGATATTGATGAGCATTATTAATTCATGTGGATCAATCTTTGACAAAATGGCCATTCAACAGTCCCAAGTTAATTTGAGTTTACTTATTCCTTGATTGTGTAGCTTAATTACTAAATTAAAATTTGAGTTATATACTTATAAGTAACCTATCTCTTTATGAGTAGGCGGTTCTAAAATCGAGAAAAGAAAGATAGTTGCGACAAGTTGACAGTCGACCTTAGTATTTTTTCAAACCATACAAAATACAATACAAATTATATAAGAGCAAATGAGTTTAGATTGAGGTCCATAGAAAAATATGATCCATATAATCGACTTCATTTAGTGGAATAAAAGGTTAATTATTGTTCAACTCCTAAGAAATCAACTTTTCAATTCTTGAACTCCCAAATTATAATTGAGTCAATTGATGAGCCCTTTAAATTAACCTAACTATTTCCATTTTGCTCTATCAAATTTCAAAATTTAAATGTTGCTTGTCTAATTTACAAGAGAGTATCTATTATGCCTCTGCTTGTATATAGAGATCGCACTTAGAGAGGCAAACATGTGCCAGTGTTCAATTAGTAAAAGTATTAATTTTTCAAATGCCAATCATATTACATATTCATGCTCGATTGCAAGCAGATCGAGGATGGCAATTTATCATTTTTTTCCCTTCATTAATTTTTTTTTTCCCTTGTTATTTTATTTTGACTCTTGGTCCAAATTCCAATACCATAATGTTAGGCAGGGGTTTTGCCACATTGCTAGTGAAACATGCATACAAGAATCTGCCGTTCTGTCATTCATACACATTATTAAACTCTAGTTTATGCAATAAACTTTGTTTGTATATATGCAATGAAGTCACTTTGTGGTTTTCGTTTTTGACAGCATTGAAGTTCCATTAAAAAATTAAGATGAAATAAACCAGCGAAGATGACAAATTCACCTTAAATAGCTATAGCCAAGAATTTACATGCAGAATTTGCACATGCATATTCTTAAGCTCTTCCAACTTTTAGGCTGGCAATGGTGCACTACCAAAGAGGAATAGTGTTATTAATATTGTAACCTTGAAAACCAACACTTTCCCCTTTTACCTTGGAATAAACAAAACCAAAAAAAGATATTCTTTCAAGAAAAAGCAAAAACAAAACCCCCAAAAAGCTCAAACTTAACTTCAATTAAAAGAATTCCATTCTCCCATTTAGCAACATATATATAACGAATTAATTAGGACTATATATGACAGTAAGCAATTCTAGCAAGTGGCCGATGTACAATTTGTTATGTATACCAAAAGGGCCATACAATTTCCTTTGGAAAAATCCCATAAACTTACGAATAATTTTACCAAATTAATGTAGGAGATAGGAAGTTTTTTGATATCCAAATATAGTTGAAGATATACATAAGTGGAAAGATGTGCAAATTATTTGAGATAATCATAGCTAAGATTAAATACTCAATGGATCTTTTGTAACACCTTCTATTTTAACAATTATAACAATTTATATAGACGTGTGTCACGTGTCTTTTCATTAACCATTAATGATTATCACTAAAATTAATGAAATTTGTCACGTGTTGTAAACAATTAATAATTATCATTAGTATCAATAAAAAGACACGTAATTTATATATATAAAATATTATATGAAGTGAATATGGAGTGTAAACATACTCTCACATTTAATCATTATGAACAGTTAAGATCAGTCTTCTCAAGGTTATGAATACAAAAATTTTGTCCCACATTTCAACAAAAGATTTGTACATCTTCCAATTTTATTTGAAAATGCTGCAATCCCAACCCACCGTCCTATTTTTTTTAAAAATGAACTCACCTAAATTTTAGGGCACAATAATAGCCATGCAAGATAAGAACAGAAATTTTGTACTTGCAAGGAAAAATGGATGGATTATATTAAAAACAACAGAAGAGTTAGTGAGTGATTACGTAGTTAATTAGTGAGCTTATATAACAGGGCAAGAATCAGAAATGCACATGGAAATACAAAAATTAGTGTTTGAACCAACAGGGATGTCGGGCATAAATGGTGTCCATATATGTTATTCAAATTGGATCAAATATCTTAGAAGATATGCCAAAAATAAATGTAACAAAAATGTCTCAAATACAAAACGTGTCATTGTGAAAGTCGTGTGCCTTTCTTGGTGACCCAAAAATTAATTTTATTTGCATTAGATTCTTTATGAGAAGATCATTAGTAGTGTTTGGAGTTGTCTAAGCAGTTTAAGTCAAAATAAAAATATCTTCCTGGCAATGGACATCAATCAAACTAAGAAGTGCACTTTTTGGTTGGGAGATATTTGTAGGACGTGGCTCAGCGTAGATCAGTTTCATTCAACATTAAACAAAGATTATATATGTAGGGTTTGTCTTTGTTTGTCTTAATATATAATGGTTCTTGATCAAGAATATATTTCAAACTAAAAATGTATCTCGAAAGGTAAATTTCGTTTCACAGAGCATGAAAACTTGCTGATATATATGAAGAAGAAAGTTGTTGATTTGAGAAATTAACTTAATTTCCATTTGAATATTAATTCGAAGATATATTAGCCAAGAAATTGGTAAGCTTAATCAGAAAAAATATACAACTTGACCGAATTCTGACTCCAAGTGATATATTGTATCGAGCAAGATCACAAACACTCGTGAAGACTTTCATGGGATCGATTTTTCTCGAAAAGACTCTTATGATTAAGTTTTCACTGATAATTAACTTGCCAAAAAGTCCCTTATCATTAACACTCATCTGATTAAAGGTAGAATTAATAATAGTTAATATATTGTAATTAGCAGTAATTTTATTTAGAATTAGACTCCAATGGATCTTCTATAATTAATCCTTCTCATTACAATGACTCATTGTAGTATTTTACATAAATGTCTCACGTGTCTTTTAATTAAACATATAAATAGTTAATGATTATCATTAGAATTAATGAAAAGACACGTTGTGCGTTATAGAAATTGGAAAAGGAAGTATCACAGAAGTGGAATTAGACCGTCAAAAGCTTCAAGCTAGCTAGTTGATGACAGTAAAGGTTCATCATAATTATGGGCCTAACAAACAGAGAGAAAAAGTGAGTGGCTATTGATCCAAGCTTAAGGAACAATACTTAAAGATTTCAGTCTTATAATTTGCAAGATCCCACTTTCTATGCCCAAAGCAACACTTTTTACCATGCAATTTCCCTTAAAATCTGATATAAAAGAGTTGCATTTTCCCCCTTAAAGTGTGACCTATAGACCTACATAAACTAGCCTCATATAGTTCGTACCCTTAATTTATATTAATTCTTAATAACTTGTATATATTTTGACTTATAATAGCCTTAAACTGGTTAGTAAATAACCTATATATAATTGATTAGCCATTGATAGTAATTTCTTGTTTCAAAATGAGCATAACATATTCTTCCAATCCCTATATGCCCTCTCCTGGTTATGTTTCCCCTCTCATTCACAAAGAAGAAGAAACCAATCCATACTTTTATAATTCTTCTTAATTAAGTCTACTATGTGTAGTTGGTAATCAGTTATAATTAATCACCCAAACATCATTGCTTTTGAGAAAAGCACGATTTTTAATCTCTTATCACAATTTGATATACAACATGGAAGGACAAAAAATAAAATAAAATTAGAGAGGCCATAATTGCATAAATGAGACAAACTTTATATACAACATTAACCTTGCCAAAAAAATTTAATTTTTTTTTAAAGAACTAGTTGATAAAAAATTTTAATTTTCAACAAAGGAAAAATAAAAATTTTAAAATCTTAAGCCACTTCTGCACCCCTTACTTGAACCAATGGATTTGCCAATGCTTGTAATTACCATCTCTTGGGGTTACATTAATTTGGACCTTAATTATAGAAATTAAACTTTAATTAGGATTCCATTTATGTGGATCGAGGACGGCAATTATCAATTAAGTTCTTAACAATGTATATATAGACCATCAAGACAAACGTAAAAGAGCATGCAAGTATGTATATATATATATATGCATGTTTTGGTGCGTGATTATTTAATTTTGTATGTATATATGCATCTCTATCCATAGTTGTCATGAAATTGATGATTAATTAGGCATTGAAATCCCAATAATGCATGCAATGATACACAGTGGCAATAACAGTACTGGGCAAGAAGTCATGAAGAGGATCACATGTAAACAACCCTTGAATATAACATTTGTTACCCTCAAATGTACAACTTAAATTAATCTTGAATGCATCAATAATTAAGGGGAAAGCCATAAACAAATCATGTAGAATCAATCAAGAACACAATATTTATATATATATATATATATATATATATATAATAGTAGTTTGGACTTCAAAGATTGAATCATCCCGACACTGATATTTTCAGATAGTTATGCAAATATCAGCCAGCTAATCTTCAACTTATAATACTAAGATTTGCATATATTCAAGATAATTTTTATATATAGATACGAAAATTATTAGTAAATCATCATGACACTAATAAGACTAAACTCTATTAATTACCTAAAGATAAAAAAAAATCATAGGACTAGAACGCTTGTTGTTCGGAAATAATAATGAGAAATGTAGGTCAACTAATCTTGGAGAATATTAATGGTTATTCAACAATCCGAATTCAGTTCGAGTTTAGTACTTAATCAATTAGCTATATATGTTGCTTAATTAATTACTAAATTAAAATTTGATTATATATATATGTGTGTGTGTGTGTGTGTGTGTGTATGTGTGTAAATCAACTCCTATAAAAATAAGATTTTCAAATTTGAATCTCCAAATTATATAAATAATGTACTGTCATTTAATAGAGCCTATAATTAAACATAAATACTTCATTTTGCTAAGTAATTTCAATGTCACTTGTCTAATTAATTTATGAGAGTGCCTATTTGCTATTGTTCAAACGGGCCAATTATTAGAAAAGTTATTAATGTTCAAGAATCATAATTGATGCTATTTAGTTTTACTAAATGTAACAAAAAGAAAAGAAGAGATAATATACGTAGTATAATTTTTTTAAAACTGAAATTACATAATATTGAAGTATTTTTTTAATGAAATTACATAGTATTGAAATATTGGACAAAATAAGACACCGAATAAGATAAGAAAGATTAGACAGACAATTCAATAGAACACAAGGATTAGAGATAGGGAGGCTCCAATCAAAGGCATCAATTATTCACATACCAATCCCTCTAATATATTCATGCCAACATTTTTTTTTTGTCTTTCTGTTCTTTATATATGCATGTTTGGCTCTATAGGTTCCAAATTCCAATACAACGTATATTGTCTTATGCGGGGTTTTGACACATTAATTGCTAGGAAAACATGCAAGAATCTGCCCTTCTGTCATTCATGTAAACTTCTTAACTCTATTTAATTTATGCGATAACTTTGTTTACGTGCAATATTGAAGTTCATCATCACTTTGTGGCCTTTAATTTGTTTATATAGAAAGAAATTAAGATGAACTAGTGAAGATGACAAACTTTTGTCTCCTCAATATTATATATATATATGAACATGAAAATTTTTGTCTCACATTTCAAGAAATGATTTATACATCTTCCAAAGTTAATTTATCTTGGTAGGTTACACCATTCAAAAGAATATATGATTTTTTTTTGCATCTTAATTGATCGTATTATACATTTTAATAAGTTACCACTTGCAATATTTTCGTCCCTACTTAACATAAAATATAAAACCCAAACCAAACTCCTAACTTGATCACCTTTATTATTTTTTTTCTTTAAACAAAAAAAAAAAAAACAGAAAAAGAACCTATATTGAAGAGAAGAGCACTAATTTGAAGTTGGATCAAATTAATATCTTAGAAGATATGGCAACATAATTGGAACAAAGATTATCTGAAATAGAAAACGTGTCAGTGTGCAAGTCGTGCGCATTTGTAGTTGAACCAAAATTAATTAATTAATTTTTATTCATTAGATTCTAAAAGAATGTATTAATTAACCTCAAGATTCAAGAAGATAACATAGTATTTTATTGAGTCATTCTCTAAGTAGTTAATTAAGTCAAAATATAAATATCTTCATGGCATGCATTAATGGACATGATCAAACTAGCTAAGAACACTTTTGGTTGGGAGATATTTGTAAGACAGTTGCACTTTATCAATATTAAAGAAAGATTATGTAAGGTTTGTCTTGTTCGTCTTAATATTATAGCCAATATATTAATAAAGCTGTTTAATTAAGCTATACTAATTAATTCTTCAAGGATATTTTGAAAACTAAAAATGTATCTCTAATTAATTTTTTCAAAATTAAGCTGAAATTCGTTTCACAAAGCATGTATGGAAACTAGCTCATATGAAAGAGAAAGAAGCTGCGTGAACATTATTTTGATTGGAGGATAAGCCAAGAAATTAATTTTGGTAAGTTTACATTGCAATTAGCAGTAAATTTGGCAAGAATTAGAGAATTGAAAAGCTTCAAAGCTTGCCATGCATGATGATAGTAAAGGCTCATGATTACGGAATTAGAATCTTATATCCAAAATTATCTCTATTATATTATGTCCACAATTAAACTATGTAGTAGGGTTCATTCATTTCTTTGTTAGGGTCTAATAATTGTAAAGTGATTTTAGTGATATTTATTCTTTTAGTCCCTAGTTTTAGTTAGACTACGTCGTTTTAGACATTGGACAGAATATGACAGAAATAATGTTAGACAGAGTATCTGATCTCATGATTATGAGCCACAAAAAGAAGAATACTTTTCATTCCGTCTAATTAATTATTTGCAAGATCCCAGTTTAATCTTAAGCCCAGATGATCGAGATCAGATCCCCTGTCCAAAATTATCTTGTCCTATTATATTTAATATTTAAAACGCCATAGTTTAATTAAAACTAGGCACTAAAAGCATAAATATCACTAAAATCATTTTACAATTATTAGACTCTAACCAAGAAATGAGTGAACCCTTATAATTTTAATCTTAGACATGATAAGACAGAATACTTTTAGACAGAGAATCTCATCTCCAGATGATCAGCAATGCTTTTTAACATGCAATTTCCCTTATAATATGATGTGAACAAAGTTGCATCTTTCCCTTTAAATGAGCATTGCATTAATTCTTTCAATTAATCCCTGTATCCTCTCCTGCTTATGTCTTTAATTTCCCCTATCCTTAAGAAAAAAACTTAAACAAATCATTATGAGAATATTAATCACTTTTGCTTAGAAATTGAATCATGACAACATGCATGTTTATTTATTTATTTTTTTTTGGTTGGCATAACCTCTTTTGAGGTGGATCGTCATTCCTTATTTTATTAATTAATTGTTGGGTAATGAACATACTTTAAAACCAGCGTTACACAAAAAGAGCCCCTTTAACTTAACCCCATATACATGCATGTTTAATTACTTCTCATTATAGTGCTAGCATGCATTAAAGAATTGAGGAAATTAAACGAATCCGTACTCTTATAATTCATCTCAAAGTCTATTATTTGTACTTGGCATTACTTATAGTCATGAAGGAAATCATTGTTTTTTTGAGGAAACCAAAGATTTGTGTGTACTTTTTTTTTTCTTAAAAAAAAGGTTATTTGTAAATTGTGTGTATACTTTAATTATTGCATGGAACGAACAAGTTAATTAATTCGTACACAAGAACATATATGATTGTATATTAATTAACAGATGTTCTAAACTTTTAAAGATTAAAAGTAAATAGGAGATAATTAACTTAATTTTAGCTCAATTAGTCCCACTTTGTAGAGAGGCCATTGTGGATTAATTAATCACGTATATATCCCAACTTGATGGAACATGGAGGTTTATATGAAAAAAGAAAAAAAAAAGAAAGGGAATATAGTTCATACTTGCATAAATGAGACAAACTTAATTTGTAATATACAATATCAATCTCACCAAATATACATATACTAATTAATTAATTATGATCAATCTTATCCTCAACAAAAAAAACATACATAGTTAAGATTTCACATCGTTAGTCAGATAAAATTTGAGCTCAAGACTTTGTGTTCTTGCCAATTTTATGCAAAGATATTACCAGATGAGCATCATTATTTTGGCATATATATTTTCTTTCATATATAACTAAATAAATGTTCCCTCATTAATTTACTCCAAACGACAAAGTACTAGGCCAGCTTTCTATGGCTGGCGTCCAATCGGGAGAATTAAAGAAATACCAGCGAATTAGACAAAGTATCTGAAAAAATGATGAAAAATAGAAATAGCATTGAAATTACAGCTGGTCTCTTGTAAAATAATTTCATGTATGCAACATCGAGTTAATCGCGATTTCTGCTGGATATTTTCAATAATTGAAAGTATAAAAACAATCAAGAATCTGAAATTGTTTAAAGCAAAATTTCCCCAACGTCGCGACGTTGAGAATCTTTTCTAATGTCTCGACGTTCAAATATGAACGTCGCGACGTTGCTCCGACGTCGCGACGTAGAATGCTCTGGACGTCGCGACGTAACTCTGTGGAATAAAAATTCTAATTTTTAGAATTGGAACGTCGCGACGTTGAAAATTGAACGTCGCGACGTTGAGCAGAATTTTGGGAAATTTGTTTTACGCTTTATTGAACGTCGCGACGTTGAGTAAAAACCTGGAAAATTGAGATAAACTCAATTGGTTGGTTTTGGAAGTTTTCAGATTTATTACATAAGGTAGTCACTTTATGTGTCTTAAAGTGGTTATGTTAATTGGATTGTGTCTGAAAAAAGGATACAACAAGTGGATAGATTTGATCTAACTAGAACTAACAACAACTTTGAGGGATTAAGGCTAAAAAGAATGATGTCTTAAAATAGGATCATATTCTTCAAGAAAAAGACTGCAGAATTTTTCTTTGAATAACTACATCTTTTGCAAACACATAAGTGTCTTAAGGGTAGAAGTATTGTTAGTGCAAACAAAAACTTCTTTTCTTCATCTTATCCTAAAGAATTATTTGCTAGATCTTTTGCACAACAAAGAGCAAATAAAACTCTAAAGGAAAGTGCATTTTGCACAATTTGAAGTTTGTTCCTACTTTGTAATAGTTAGTCTTTTTCCTACAATTGTAATAGTTAGTCATTGTTGTATTCAAGAAGAAATAATACCAACAATTTCAACATATGATAAAGCGATAAAAAATAAAAATTTTAATTTTAACGATGATTAATTATTCATTTCATATATAAAGCACGTCTTATATATATATGAATCGAATCCGGTTTTACACGTTTTATATATGAATTCGTACCACTTTTACAGGAGTTTTTATGTTGGAAATTAATATATGCAGTTCCAACATATTATCATTTTTATTGTCTAAAAATTGGACCTTAATTCTTGAACTAAACTTCATCTATTCACATTTATGTTGAGGACAACTAAGAGCTAGCCAATACAGTAATTCAAGTTCTAAACAATGAACGTATAACATGAGAACAAACCTTAACAGCTAAAGTATGGATAGATGTTTTGTATGTATGTATATATGCACGTGAAATATCATTTGTGTCATCCTCAAAGAAACTTCTAGCTTGCATGCATAATTAATAAGGGATTAATGCAGTAAACAAATATGTAAAAATCAAGAACATATATATATATATGATTGGCTGCATGCATGCATGGGACAGCTTAATTCAAAGATTAATTGGATCGAGAGATATTTTTATAGGATACTTTATATATGCCCGACAGTAATCATGCATGATATTTTCAGATAACTTATACAAATATCATCACCAAACTATATATATAATTAATTAATCACAAATAAATTAAACTAAGATCTGTTTTTGAAGATAATTTAGATATATATATTACATAGACAATTTGAGACATAGATATTATCTGTATGTGTAACAAACGCTTGTAAAAATATCTTGAAAGGCATAATTATTGCAATGATAAAAGTGCATATAATTAATTCAAAATTGTGTAAACTTATAATTAGCTGTAGAAAAAGGACAAGAAGGAATTGGATATATATATATATATATATATATATATATATATATAGGGAGTATAAACTATAAATTAAACATTAATTAATTATTCATATGCTCTAGCATCCATGCATATTCATGCTTGATTACTTTTCATTTTTTTTTCTTCTCTTATATTCTTAATTTATTTTTAGCTCATGTTCCAAATTCCAATACCCAAGTCTTAGATGGATCCAAGAATCTCCCGTTCTGTCATTCATACAGAAATAATTTATGAACTCACTTTAATTGTAGTTTTTTTTTTTTTTTTGACAGCAATTTCAAGAAATGATTTGCATCTTTGAAACTTTTCTTGGTTATACCCTAATTAACTAAATGACAATTTCAATTTGCATCTTAATTAATTGAATATAGGGAATATTACATACAAATTGCAAAGTTATACTTTAACAGAAAATGCAATTCCCCAACCACCCTCCTAACTCAACTAATTAAATTTCTTCTTCTTTTTTTTTAAAACAAAAAAAAAAACCCAGAAAAGAACAAACAAGCCTATATAGAAGAAAAGAGCAGAAATTAATAGTAATTGCATGAAAAATAAATTCGAGGGATCGATTATATATATGAGTAAGTGGGTATGCAGTCAGTGAGCTTAATGGGGTAGGAATCAAGAAATGCACATGGAAAAATACAAAAATTAGTCATTGAACTAATAGGGATGTCGGGCATATATAAATTAATGGTTTACATATTTGTTAATATTCAAATAATTGGATCAAATTTATATCTTAGAAGATATGGCAAAAATAAATGCAACAAAAATATCTCAAATACAAAACGTGTCAGTGTGCAAGTCGCGTGCATTTCTTGGTGAGACAAAAATTAATTTTATTTGCATTAATTAGATTCTTTATAAGAAGATATTAATTAAGCTGAAGAAGATGCACAATTAATTAATTTTGGAGTTTTCTAAGTAGTTAATTAAAGTCAAAATAAACAATATATATATATATATATATATATATATATATTCTTGGCAAAACACATCAAACTAAGAACATTATTGGTTGGGACTTGGGAGAGATATTTGTGAGACGTGGCCCAGCGTAAATCAGTTGCATTCTACATTAAACAAAGATAATGTAGGGTTTAATTTGTCTTTGTTTGTCTCAATATATTAAGGTTCTCCAAGAATTCGTTTAATTTACAAAGAATGTTAAAGGAAAATTGGGTTTTTTTTTTTCAGTTTAGAATAAGCAAAAATAAGAAGCCAAAAAAGTAAATAAAGAAATGATTTTAAGTACATATACGTAATGGTTAGTTAATAGCGATTTGAGTGCGATAAAAGTACTCACTGAAAATTAAAATCACATATTCAATAATGATTAATTATCCGTTTCATACAGGAATCATGTTTTATATATGAATCAATTTTATATAAATGCAAAGGTTGTAATCTTTGATCTTCTGAATGTAATAATAATTCTAATTAAAATTCCATAGATCAATTCATGTTCATATATTTTAGGGTTATACCATATATTGGCTGCAACATTATCATGATGATTTAATTTGCTCCTTAATTCCTGCTAGGCTGCAATCATGACAGAATGGAAAAAAAATTAAACTCTTAGAATAATTAGTTAGAGCTACCATGCACGACCCTTGGCATTTGTTCATTTCCTTATGCACAAAGATAAAAATAGTGGCTCCATTTGTTCCCCACTGATTATTCCTTCATCCTCTATTGGGATGAGAATAATTGGTTTCAAATTTGTATTCCAAATCCCCAATGTTAAAAAACATAATTATTAAAACTTTTAAAAACATAATCTTAAACATGAGGGAGGGTGTTGGTGTAAGACTTTTTAATTTTGTCTTTATCAAAAAAAATACCCCCACCCCACTACTTTTCTTCTAAATTTGCAACTAACACATTAATCATGATAGTTCCTATAATTTCCTCTATAGTCTTTTTATCATTAATTCTTCTTTTTAAAATTTTTTCTTGTAAGGGGAGGGTGTACCTTTCTTGCTAGTTAGAATAAGGCTATTATGTACCTAATAATTAATTATTATTTATTTTTCTCAAGTAATACCTATGATATTCGCTACCAAACAACATTTATTAGTATTGACGATGATGACAACAACAACAACAAACAAGTCTTTCTTCCACTAAATAGATCACATTTTGCGATTGTGTTCGATTTACGCTACATCGTCAGTGTTAGAAAAATTAGTGATTTTTTATCCTAAATTTCGACTTGCTTTTACGAGCATACGAGCCTGTGAGCTTATGAGTGACTTTCCTTCACTCCAAAAATTTATCTTAACAAATATATTAGCATATGAATTGCCTTCATCCCAATTCTGATTTATTTTATACCCCTTCTCAAAAAGATCTCGATGTTTTCCAAATCAAAATAATGTGAACATTATTCGAAGTGCAACTTACTAAAACTAAAGCCCACAAAAACTGATACAATACTCCACTCAAGGCCCATAAATCGTGGATTATTTTCTTCATAATCCATGGACCAGGAGTGCATGACTATGGATTCCAGTGTACTTATGTTCATTATTGCATTATACACTCATCTAGGCCCAATGAAAATGGACTGACCTTTCCCTTGTTTCATTCTCGATAGTCCAAAGTTCGATGTTTTGGGCTCAAAGTTCCATAATAATTTTACGAAAAAATAAATAAATGAATCAACGACCAACTGCCAAATTGAAAATCCCGACTGTAGTGTGGAGGAGAGGGTTTAACAGCAACATTTTCTTGTTAAACCCACACATACACTGTCGTAGCGAGCGATTCAGGGTTTAAGCCAAGGCTACTTCTGTGTGTGTGTGTGAGAGAGAGAGAGAGAGAGAGAGAGAGAGATGGGAGTAGTGAGGGATGGAATAGTGAAGAAAGGGAAGGGAGTATTGTTAGGAGAAATGGGATTCGCCAAAGGAGGTGGAAACATCAACTGGTTCCCGGGACATATGGCAGCCGCCACTAAAGCCATTCGTGACCGCCTTAAACTCTCCAGCCTCGTCATCGATGTCCGAGATGCTCGTGTAACTGCCTTTTTCTGTTTTTTTTTTCAGTTAATTTTGGATTTGGGTTTTTTTAATATTAATTATGAACTTATGATGTGCAAAAATAGATGCCATTGTCTTCAGCAAATCAAGATTTGCAGCCTATGATTGCAGGGAAAAGGAGGGTCATTGCTCTTAACAAGAAAGATTTGGCCAACCCCAACATCATGCCTGTATTTTCTTTTTCTTTCTTTCTCTTAAATTACTATTCTTGTTGATGTGAATATTGTTTTTGAAATTTTCTGTTTGGAAGATGCTATCTGAATCACTCAGTGGTTTTGTGGTGTGTACATTTTGTACATTGTGCAAATAAATATTGCCGCCCACATGTCATTTTATTGGATTGACATAATTTTAAGCACCCTCTAATTCTACCCCTGAAAAATGATGCAATTTTTTCTTTGAATGAATTGGATTCGTTAAGACAAATTCAGTATGGAATTGTTCTATAAAGGTTTGGAACTTAAGAAAACATGTATAGGATGGTTTGAATTTTCGATAGAAAATTGTGATTTCAAAAATAACTATGCACGGATACATTTAACTATCAATTTTTTGTTCTTGATTCAACGTGAAATATCTAAATGGATAGATTATGGCAAAAGATTGAATGTTAAAATTTTTAAAAATGTCAACTTTCCTGTGTTATGGCTTGTACAAAGATGAAGAAATTATGTAAATTAGCCTTAATTTCATTGTTTTTGGTATTTTGGTTGTCCCAACAAAATGCTGACATAACTAGGATATGAGTGGAAAGTGATTTCTCTTTCTATTTTGGATGATGGGTTCGTTTAATATATGAATGTGTCATTTTATTGGTTTTGGCTGTTGAAATGACCGGAATGGTGATCTGACTGGTTTAATTTCTTGCAGAAATGGGTTCGCTATTTTGATTCCTGTAAACAAGATTGCCTTCCAATAAATGCACATAGCCAGAGTTGCGTTCAAAAGGTTTGTATTTTCTTTTACAAACTTTTCTAGAATTTTTGTTATTCATTACAATGCATTTTGTTTTACATTTGCTTTTATTTTTGGGCCCAAAGAAAGCTCTTGTTGCAATCAAGAATTCGATTTTTATGCTTGTTCTCATTGGCTAATTGAGAACATTTACACAGTCTGTAATGTTATGATGTAAGCGCCCACCATATCCCATGGAAACAATGAACATTCTCTAGCTTTAAGAGCCAGTTTTCTTTGTGCAAAGAACCATATTATTATGAGGATGATTCAATTCGTATAAAAAGAAATCTTGAAGAACGAGTATCAAATAAAAACATATTGTCAATTCATTGATAAATTCAAACTTGGTTATTGAAATATGCCAGTGATAATTTGCATATGCGTGATGTATTTCAATTAGTTTACAGTGTTAGACGGGGAAACTTGGTTCTACTTAATTGTTGCTAAGAAAATAACTTTAAATATCATTTACATAAACAATCTAGGCTCTTACTGTTGAAACTTGCTCAGGTTTTAAAAATGAAACTTATTAACTGGAGGTTTGGGATTGTGGGGATATTATGATTCAGTAAATTGAGTGGAAAATTTTCTTATGAGGGAGGAGAAGGAAGGATGTGGTAGCATTTAAGGAGAAATGAGAAGATTTGTGTTTTTCCCCTTTCAGATTTGAACTCATGTAATATGCCAATGTCCTGCTCTGATGCTTCCTTTCTTGATAGGCATTGTTATTCTGTAGACATATCTTGTTGTGAATGTAAATGCCTTCCAATGTATTGTTCTAATTTGTAATTGTTTTGTGAAGCTTCTTGATCTTGTGGAGTTCAAATTGAAGGAAGTAATCTCAAGGGAGCCTACTTTACTTGTAATGGTGGTTGGTGTCCCCAATGTTGGCAAGTCAGCCTTGATCAATTCCATCCATCGAATTGCTTCATTTCGCTTTCCAGGTGTGGTTAATGGTCCTTATGTTTTTTGGTTTCTTGGTGTCGATAAAACACTGTTATTTCTAGTCTTCAAGTCTTTTAAAGTAATGATAGTTTCAAACCAATCTTAGTGCAGGAGAAGTTCAAGCGAGCTAGGGTGGGTCCATTACCTGGTGTTACTCAAGATATTGCAGGATTCAAGGTAGAGAAAATCTTTAAAAATATTTTGTGTTGTTTTTGTTTGATAAGTAATTGTAGTATTAATCACATAATGGTATTCCCTGCTATAAGAGGTATTCACTGCATATGAAGTCCAGAGCCAAATTTCATCCAAGATTCTATACTGTAGGAATGCTCTCCTACTCCAAGAGAACATATATTTTGTGTTGTTTCAGATCAGAACAGAGATTCTGATTAATTAGCAAATTTTAGTAATCTGCATGCTGTATAATGAATGGCTCAATTTCTTTCCCTTACTTTTTGTACTGATATGGTTGCACAGATTGCACATCAACCTAGCATATATGTTTTGGACACACCTGGAGTGTTGGTACCAAGTATTGCAGACATAGAAACTGGGTTGAAGCTAGCCCTTGCAGGTTAAGCTTCTTTCTGTATGGAACTTCTCCTTTCCTTTTGATTAGAACTCCAAGAAGGTAGTCCAAAGTTAGGAACTTTTGAGAAAAGGAAAGAAATTGATGACAGATAAGTATGTGATTGAAAATGATTTAAGTCCTTGTGCAAATTTCTCATTCAAGTTTGATTGGCCAAATAAGACTGATGGTCATTTTATTTGTTTTTCTTGTTTTTATATACATTCATGAGCAACTTCAGTGAAACTTGTGCTGTATAAAAAACGGGCGAAGTTGTACTTTTGGTCGCCTCCATCTTTGCATAGGGAATGTTTCTCATTTTTGTTGTGCTTATCGAGTATTTAAATATGCTCACACAGGTTCTGTGAAAGATTCCGTAGTTGGTGAAGAACGAATTGCTCAATACTTGCTTGCAGTTCTAAATACTCGAGGTACTCCATTTCATTGGAAGCACATGTTATCTAGAGAAACTGAGGACCTTCAGTTTGATGCGGGTGACAAACCAGAATATAATCTCAAGCATCTTCGTCCAAAGAAAAGCAAATGCCCGAACAAATCCGATGTGATTTACATTGAGGTACGTATTGTTTACTGCTTTTTGAACTGAGTGTCTGAAGCTATTTTCAATTGGAAAAACAGACATGATTGTCACATCCGAAATCCCAGATTGCCAGGAGGGCAGTAATTTGAACCCAATTTTATTGTTCTGAGTGGCAAAAAAAATCAACCTTATGGGCTCAATTGACAGTTGTGAAACTTCTGCAAAGCTGTTTGGAGTTGACACTATAGTGCCACTGAAGTGGCTTTAATATTGTTGCATAATTAATAGTTTTGTGTTTTGAGACATTAGGATTGCATGGTCTTATATTAGGATTTGCAGTTTGATTGCTTTAACCACTTTACCTGTTTGATAAAGCGATAGGTACCTTGTTCGTTTACCCTTAATTTGGAACTGTCAATAGCATAATACCAACAATTATGGTAATATTACAAGTATTGTTCAATCACTCTGTGAATGTGTTCTTCGCAGGATTACGCTACTCGTGTGAAACGTGTATTATATACGAGTCTCTCAGAATTTAGTGGTAGTTTAGAGAGTGAAGATGACTTGGAGATCCTCATAGACCATCAATTTGAAATGCTTCAGAAGGAACTAAAGATACCTCAGAAAGCATCCGAGGCCCGCATTATGGTATCTAAGAAATTCCTTGCTTTGTTTAGAGTGGGAAAACTTGGTCCTTTCATCCTTGATGATGTTCCTGATACTGCTGATTCTGTATCTTGAAAACATGTAGCACTAGTAAATTATGGTTCCCCTATAGCAATGGGTATGTAAATAATCAATTTTGTTAGGCAGACATTAAACAAACCTTTTCTTGTATAATTAACATGTTTATGTGGATTCTTCTATGAATTTGCATTTGTTATACCTAGTTTCCTATAGAATCTAGCTGTCAAAATTTAAGATTGCAGGTGTAAATTTGTAAAATAAGAAACCTAGATGTTCTAAGTTTCTTCCTGTTTGAACAGGGTTATTGCAAGTTTGTGTAGCAAAAACAACTTTGTTCTTTGAGGGACTTCTTGTTTTCATTTTTTTAAAGGGTAGCCATTCATTTCTTCAGAAAAAAAATACACACGGGTTTATTCTGCATGCTAAAGCCAGAAATCTTTCAACTATGACATTTGATTTCTGATGTACAAAAAATGACAAGTTTCATCAACTGCTGTAAAGCTTTCAGATGTTCGAATTAAGCATCTACAACTATTTTCCCCCTCATAGACACACGGTTTTAATACGGTTTAACATAATGGGATTTGTCAAAATTGAATTGCCAAAATGATTCACCACGAAGTCCAGCGTTGGGAACTAAGGAATCAGAAGGTGAACTCATTTGTTTGCTTCAATGAATTCTCTGTACTCTTTCTTCATTTTGACACCTGGAATGGTCCTGCAGGTTCAAATATGCTTTGTTACTTCAAACTTGTGCATTAGATTTGTGCAAGACTATGAATGACGGTAAGAAAATAGCTTGTTGCTTCAAAATTGTGCATTAGATTGTGCAAGACTATGACAGTAAGCACATTTTATTCTCAGAATGAAGCGTTATGGGACAAAAGTAAAGAGTCAACATAAGTGATGCCAAAAAAATGAAGATGTTGGAATGGGTGGCATCAAGAGATAGGAAACATGAATGATTAGATATAAAGTAGGAGAAAGATAAATACAGGTTGGTCATAGAATACATAGACCAAGCAAAAGACATAAAGGGATTCCATGCCAAGATTCACCCTTCAGTGTTAAGGAAGGAAGTATACCAAGCAATGAGTACAGAATGGGAGGTGGTTCTAAAATTGAGCGGTCAACAAAAGGTTCCGTTTTGAAAATGCAGCTTATTTGGCTTATGTTTTCGGGCACAGGAGTTAAATAAATCTGGTATTTAGCTTTTGCCAAAGGATTAAGGAACACAAAAGGTGAAATGGCCACATTAAATGTGAAAGATTTGAATAGTATGGTGCATGACAGATAAGGCACGTTCTTTGAGAAAGCATGTGGAGTTCTAGTTTAACCGACCTAAGCAATTCCTTGTTCTTGAAAAACTGTACACATGGTGTTCCCATGATTCCAGCTGCCTCGGCAATCTCTTGCTCTTCCTCAATGTCGATTTCAACAAAATGGACATTCTGGTTAAATTCTTCTACCACCTGCCATCCAATTTCAGAGAGGGTGAGCATATGCAGGATTTCTCATCTTTCAACAGAAAGAAGGAAAAAAAAAAGGAGACGCACTCGTGTAAATCAATACCAATGGAAAAAAGCACAGAGACGACCAAGGAGCAAGCATAAGAACAATAAAATAGTTTCTACTATTTCATTTCACTCAAATTCCTCTGTTTTTAAAGTGCCCATCATAATCAGCCTGAACTATAATAAGTTTTCAATATTTGAATGCACTCAACATTTTCTACCATACAGCTTTTTGTTGCATGCTACATTCCAAGTAAATCAGCTCACATTGTCAGATTCAGACATAGACAACAGGTCAAGTACCTCCTAAGTTCAAGAAGATATACCTCCATTAGTGCAAAGTTTGTCTGATTATATTAAAAAACTCAATTACTTGAAGATATAAAGTGATATAAATAGAGTTGGAAAAGCGTTGGATAATTGCATCAGGGTTAATTAAAGGGGACAAACAAGTTTAATACAGTTAAATTTCCATGCAAGGAAGGCTGCTGTTACCTAACAAGGAATTAAAATAATTAGTAAGATAACATAGTTGGGACATAAAGAGTCTATTATTAATAATTTAGTTGCATCAAAGCTTAAGATTCTACGTGTATCAACAGTTAATATTCACGATATTTTACAACTTTCCTACTGCTACAAATTGCTTCTCATTTTCAATGACAAAGACATGGTGTATTGCGTTCGGCAAAAATGCGTGAAATAACATAAGAAAAAAATCAGGAACCAAACTTCTTTCTCTGTTAGGATGGGGTGTACCTTGTTGAGAATTGGTTTCAAAGTTCGGCAGGGACCACATGTTGGTGCGGTATAAAGCACACATACAACTCTTGAGCTTTCATGATACAATTTTCTTAGAGCATACTGAGATGAAAAGAAGCAGCAAATAAATTTGTGCATAGAGATAATATGTATCATAATGAGAACTATGCTTTTAAGTCAAAGCCAAGGAAAGAAAAAAATAAAGGACAGAAATTATTCTCCCAATTTCGTTTTAGAGGATAGTTTACCTGGCCTTTGTGTTTTGTAAGCGTAATATCGAAACCTTCTTGTACATCTCTATCTGTAAGCTCCTTTTTAACCTCTTCAGTTTGAGGCTGCAAAAAGGGAAAAGTAGAGACAGACTAAAAGCTATCACTTCCATTTCATACAATTGGCAGAGTTCTTCCCTTCATTTGTTTCCTTTTTATTTTTAATCTTTTCTGCTTTCTGATTTGGTTTACTTCTTCCTTTATTTTATTTCATTTATTTCTTCTTTTGTTTATTGGAGTTAGGAACATCATAGTTATTGCAGTACCTATTCAAGAAATGAAATTAAAATAAATGTAGTATTGGAAATTATGGGAAGTTAATATAGCTATGTAATTGGCGTGGGTATAACACACATGTACTATCTACCACCATGTATTGCCCCACCACACCAGTTACGTGGGTAGAAATTGTTTTGTTTTTTTCGTAACAACATATAAAGTGAGAGACTGCAGGTGAAAGGGTCTCACGCTTTATATATTGTACAGATTATGGAAAATAGTTTTCTGAGAAGCATTGTTGAAACTATTAGTATACAGAAAAATTGCAGACTGCATTGCCCAATATAGTGTAGAACTGAAGAGCTGCATAGATTTTGAAACATCAACATATGCAGCATACTATGAGCAAGCAAATGAAATGTAGCTCTTACTAAATAGGAGTAAAAAACATGGAAGAACCAACTTAGAGACAAAGTATCACCAATAAAAGGGAAAACTGAAAAAGCAAGCTTAGATTAAAATCAAGAGCTATTAAGATGTCAAATACCTGGTGAAATTCCACGACAAGATTTTTGCTTGTAAGATATCTTTCCACAGATAGAGCAGCAATGCATCCTGATCCAGCTGCAGTTATAGCTTGCCGCCATTCATGATCCTGCTCATGGATGGAAAAACAAGATTCTAATACCACAGAGACCTATATTAATTTGCATAGAACAAGTACATACAAAAACTATACTTTCTTTCAGAAGGTTAAATTAGTATGTCCAAAAAGGAAGGATTTAAAGTGGTGTTGATGATAGTTTTCGAGCAATTATTAGCACGATAAATGGATAATTCTATATGTGCAGTTATTGAAGAAACTATGATACTTCTAAGGTTCAAGTCAGCTAAATAATGTAGTGGAACGTGGAATTGTACTGGCTACGGCAGTATGACTCCCTAACTGTTTATAATTACCTTATGTGACTCACAATCCATCCATTTCTTCTTGGGCTATGAATTAGGTACAAAAATAACCTCATTTCAGTGAAAGACATCATTCATGCATTTGCACTTGATTAATTTGGTTCAGAAAATGTATATGCATTTGGAACATAATTCAGCACACAAATAAATTGTAACTGTTGAACCAATTATAAAATTAAGTTTTTGTGCAATTACCTGTACATCTCCAGCAGCAAATACACCTTCCACAGATGTTTTTGCACTACTCTCCTCAACCAGTATGTAACCTGCACTATCAAGTTCAACTTGGCCTTCCAACAACCGGCTATTTGGCAAATGACCGATGCCATAAAATAAGCCTTTTGCTTCGAGCACAGAATCTTCTTGAGTATCAACTTTTCTGACTAGAATGCCAGACATTTGCCCTTTGTTGTTGCTGACAACATCCACTGTTTCTGTATTGAAGTGCACGGTGACGTTTGGATTGTTGAAAACTCTGAAACATTCGCCATAATCAACCTGTTAAACAAACATTCAGGAAGTAAAAACTTAAATAGATCACTTATTAGTTACCAATCCACCAGAGAAGGCAGTCAAAAGAATTGACAGAATTTTATTACACAAGGCACTCACAATGGAAGCAACCAAGTGAAAACACCAATCAGCACAGACTATCCCCATGGTTAGCAGTGAGCTAATTAGCACATCTGCTGTAAAATTTCGCAGGTATTTTCCAGAAATTTATAGATCATTTTCTCTCAAGCATTTTTTCACCCTTTAGTAAATTTAAAATAGACCTTGAGTTTGTTGAAGGATGAGAACATCTTCAAACACTTTTTGCTAAAGTGGTGAGAGTATGACTATTATACCAAAGAGAAGACTAGCACGCATCAGAAAAATGGTCGCAATACACCCATAAGCTTTCCATGAAGGCTATCACTTTTCAATTTTCTCTTTCATTTCCTTCCATATTTTCTTCAGTGTACCATTAATGACTAAAGGACAATTCATTTCATTTATTATGATCAATATCTTATCAACAGTTCCTCAATCATGTCAAAGTTGTGAAATTTCCAATAACTATAGATTGACAACATTTATGAGGTGAGACATATTCAACAAAGAAAATTATAGTAAGGAAAAGGGGAATTAAGAAAACCATAAACACTGATGGAAGAATTACACAGGAAGCGCATGGTGGACTTCACTTCAACAACAACCATGCAGTGAAAAAAAGGGGGAAAAGGAAGTACTTTTGAAGAAAAAATCAACTAAGATACCTGGAAAAGGAAAAAGAACAGAAGAGTATGAAGGGTTTTTATGCAGCAGGAATTTTGAAAAAAAAAATTGAAATAAAGCAATATCAGGTGATCACTCATTTACGCTACATAACTTGGCAAAGACCAAAAAAAAAAATGAAACAGAAATTAGGCATTTGTCCACACCTATCTTGCATTGCTTTTGATGCTCTTAGTTGATCCCTACGAACAAGTAAATGAACATGTCGAGCATATTTAGTCAAGTATAATGCTTCCTCCGTAGCCGTATCACCTCCACCAACCACAGCAAGCACTTGACCCTTGAACAGTGGCGATGCTCCATCACATATTGCGCAGGCACTAATTCCTCTACTCCAAAATTCATCTTCACGGGGTAGACTCAACCTTTTTGCAGTGGCTCCTGTCGCCACAATGAGGCTATGGCACTTAACCTGAAAAGAAGCATATAGCTACTATGTAAGCAGAAAAATAGTGCTTGAAAGTCAATTTTAAGGACTATAGTTCCAGCACTCGTAAATCAAAAGTTAAATGTCTCCAAAGGAGTATTGCACCCAAAGGTGGGTCAGCTGGTAAGAGAGACTTGCTTCCCTGACAACAATGCAGGTTCGTTACCCCCCCTGGGGGCCTATGGTGAGGTGGACATATGTTCCCCAAGGCCCCCTTAAGGTGGGTATTGGGCACAACACCCTGCCAGGTATAGGGTTCAACCCCTCGTATTCATTTTATGTATCCAAAAAAGAAAAAAGTTTAGTATCTGTAAGTGGCAGGAGAAAAATCACATCTATTATACAGAAAATGTATTTAAAAAAGTTACAACAAACATCATCTAAAGCTTATAGTGGAACATCGAAACAAAAACTTCAATAGGGACAGTTACAAATATTTCGTACAGATAACGAAAGCCAAATTAAGCACTCGCATTAGCAGTATAGATTGTCATCCATTTATTTAATCATGGGAAGGACCACCAAATATAATCAGTGATAAATATTTGCCTCTTTCTCAGCCCTTAGAAACTCAATTTAAAGCCCACTGTGTTGTAATTTAACTCCTTTTTCTTAAACTCTTCTACTTTCTTTTGGTAGGATGGATGAATATCTTTCTTTCATTAAAACTTGTAATATAAGAAACCCAAGCACTGGTTCACAAAACCAAAACCTCATAATTAATATTTTCAAGCCTAACCTAAAGAGAAAGAGCGTTATCTTTCAAAAGAAAAAACAAGCACGTACTTGATCAAGAAAATTATAGAAAAAATTTGGAAAAACCTAAGAACACCCTATCTCAGGAACAGAATCCAACCCAACCAACAACTTGGAATTTAGGTTCAATGAAACTGCAATTAAGTTAAGAAAATTGAGTCTGCATAACCAACTCTTTTCTGCATAAACTAATGTAGCATCAGTAAAAAATTTCAGTTTCATTTGGCAGGAAAGGAATTGTACACTCTTAGGTGATGGTAACACAACACTACGACTTTACCAGGACAAAACTTTCATTGTTCTAATAGCAAGTTAAGTGGGAGTGAAAGGAATGCTATTGCCCACTGTAAAAATGAAGAATCAGATATTTCCAAACAAAACTTGTCTGGCAGATAGCTTCCAAAGATTTTTCTCAAGTTTCACGTCACAAAGTTCCATCAAAGTAATGTCATACCTCATTCTGTTAGAAGGTAAAATAGCAGAAAACATGAAAAAAAATGAAGCTACTGGAAGCATCACCTTACGTTCACTACTTCGCACAGTGAAAGGTCGAGTCTTCACATCAATAAACTCCACATCTTCTTGGAATAGTTCTGATCCCCAGCGTTCAGCTTGCCGTCGCATCCTAATAAACAAAATCATATCACCGCCGTTATCTTCTTTCAATCCCAAGCACAGAAACTTTGGGCAATGATAGATGTGAAAAGATAGAGAAGGAAAATATAATATACTTATCCATTAGGTCTGGACCAGTTATTCCATCTGGAAACCCAGGGAAGTTTTCAACTTCTGTTGTGGTCATTAATTGTCCCCCTGGAACACCACCTACTTGGTATCCTTCAAACACAACAGGCTTCAAATTGGCTCGAGCAGCATAAATTGCTGCTGTATATCCAGCAGGACCCGAACCTATGATTACAAGATTTTCAATAATCCCATCTGCATGAATAAAAAAGTAAATTTGTTAGTGACGTTCAAAAACTGACAAAAGAGAGCTATAAAGTACCATCACAATAGAATGAAGCTTAATTTGCAATGCAGGGATTTCCTTCTCCTTTTAAAAGATTTCTCTTTCCATACGTGGAAGGGTAAGTTTGGAATGGCTAATCACAACAAGAGCAAAATGACAGCCCTAAAGCATGGCACTAACAGGGTAAGAAACATGCATGCATCACATACTACACGCTTCTTTGACAATTGGTAGTTAGACATCAAATCAACGAATATCAACCAAAAGATCCTCTGACCTAGGTAGTAACGTCACTTTACATTCATCTTCTACCTCATTATTTAAATCAACCATTTCTGCTTTCTAATTCCAGCATAAAGCAAACTAAACGATATTTTCATAGTTGTAGAAGTTTATTTCCTTGGCTAAGTAACAGTAAGTTGGCCATTGAGTTAACTCGATTAGTCGTTTCGATTTCTAATTCTACTCCCATCCTTCCTAGAGCCCTTTTTTTGTTACCATAAGTGTAAACAAACTGCTAGAATTAGGAAGCAGATACTATTATCTAGGAGTTGAAGTTGCTTAGTTTCAAATTCCACTACTGCTCAAAAGAGACAGGGAATTTGTTTTCATTGTTAAGGTGTCAAGTTTCTTCCTTACTAGAAGATCGCTTAACTGTATTTTCTACCACTTTTATTGCATCAGCTCATAAAAGTTTGGTCCATTCTATTTGATTCACATCCTTGAGGATTCTATTCCTCACTTTTCTTCACAGAGACAAAAGGTCATCGAAAGCACTAATAAACCACGCAGCTCATTCTCAAAACACTTCCAGTTTCCAGTTGCAAATCCACAGTATAGTTGGAATTTGGGAGCGGGAGCCATTGAGAAATCAGCATCACTAAACTTACTTGTTCCAGTTAAAGCACTTCCGGAGACAAACAAAATGCACCATATTTCTTCTACTATTTTCTTACAGAAGTAAAACATTATATAGTTGTACTCTTTAGTAACCATTTATTAATTCCAACTTTTCCAACCTCCATTGAGGTTCCTTTTACCTCCACCTTTTATCAATGTTCGGAACAATTTTATGCTTCTCTATATAAACTCTGAACATGACAGACAAACTCTGCTGTTTTCATACAATTTGGATGTAATATAGACAAAGTGAGCGCATGCATCCACAAATCATTATTTCCAAGGTTAAACATTTCCAGACATCTTCATCAACTATTTTCATTCGTCCAAGCAAACAATAATAACCTACCTTCATCGTCATTATATCTCTTTCACAAAATCCCCCACATAAGAATTCCTTGCTCTAAACTTCTCAAGCTTGATCCAACAATTGGATTCAGAACTGAGTTTATCTGATATTACTCCTTTTTCCTAACTAAATAATTCTCCACATCTTTGTTAAATTACTCAAATCACAAATATTATGTTAACTCTTACTGCAGTAACATTCTCTGGCGTAACTTTTATTGAAATTCTTATCCCACATATAGAAACTATCTTGAGCAAAACCAAATTTACTAGTTATTCATTTCAATCAATCAACTATACAAAGCAAAGCCTACATTCCCATAAAGTTACAAGCTTTATTTTTCACTTTTTATCTGAATTTCCAATTAGAGAACTCTTTAGGATTTTCCAAAATCTATTCAACCCGAAAGCCCCAAATTCATTGCAAATAACCTGCCCAAACCATTGAAATTTCCTCTCTAGATAATTTAGCAATTTCTCACCCTCTACACAAAATAAGTGAAGCACACACTGAATTATTCCACATTTACATAATTTAACAATTTATTTCTCACGCTCCAACAAAAAATAACAAGTCCACATTAAATTTTCACTTAATTCACGGCAAAGTAAAACACCTGGAGAACTGGAAGGTTGGTCCTCGGAGGATGCAGAAGCTAAAACTCGAAACGACGACGACAAACAAGAATGTTGTCGAATCAAACGTCTAGTAGTAGTCGAGTCAACCGGAGCAACTCCTTGCTTAAACTTCCTGGAAGCATTTCCAATCAAACAAAGGCTGTGAGTTCGAGAAGGAAGAAGGCTGCCATTACAGAGCATACAAGGAGCGGCGACGGCAGGACGGGGTAAATCAGTGCCGGTAGCGATTCTCATAGCTGCGGTGGTTTTGATAAACTTGGGGCGAGAAGCCGTAATAGTAGTAGGAGAAGTGGCCATTGGTTTCGGACCATACAATGAGAGTAGTAGACCAGTAGCAGTACCGCTGTACAAAACCAGCTGACGATATTGTTGCTGTAATGCTGTCCTTCTTTTACTTTCCTTTGCTTGTTTTTCTTTTCTCTCTCACACACTCACACACTGAAAATATTATTAATATTTACAATTTTTTTTTTTGCATATAGATTATAGAAGAAGGGAAACTGGAAGAATTATAAGGATTCTTTTTTTCTTCTTTATTCGGCTGCTCAAATTATTTCTAAGTGGCTGCTCTTGTTGAGTTGAACCATTAGTCTTATACTCCTATCCACATTCCATATCCTCTTTTGAGTTGCTGAATATTTGACAAGTGCCTACCTTTTTTTGTTCTTATGCTTCCACTTTTAAGCATAACACTTGAGAAATTGGAATGGTATTTGATATACTTCAAAATGAAATGATTTTTCATAACCCAAATGTTCCAAACGTTTTCAATCCAGACAATATTGTAAAAATGCAACCGCATGTTAATCGTCATTTTAAAACACAATAAAAGCTACACATGAAAGGAAAGTAGAATCACTATTTTAACGGTAATCAAATTTTCAGCAAATCTTCATTTTTTAGGGTTATAACACATGTATTTCACTAAAAATGACTAAGTCAAAAAAACGTATTGATTTTGGCTTTTTTCCTATTGTTTTTTCACTCACCTCAATTGCATCATTGTGAACAATGTCAAAAAATGTGAAATTTTGATTTTTTTTTAATTAAATTTTCATTTTTCATGAATCATAATACATGTATTTTAGCTGGCAAACTTCAAAAACGCGTTGATTTTGACTTTTTGTATTTTTTTTGGAACCCACTCTGATTGTAAGCATGAATTCTAATAAATATTGTCTTCTTTTTTGGATAATCATCTCAAATTCAAGGCGCCATTCCCAATTTTATTAATAAAAAATTATGTTGTAAAACTAATGGCGAAAATATCCACACCATTAGTACAATTGAAAAGTCATAAAAAGGGAGGACTCCCCCCTTATATTTCCGCCCTTATCTAAAGTTCAAGTAATTTAAATTAGGATTACTTCCTCCTTTATAAATGTGATAGTTGCAAAAGGTTGAGAATTATATGAAGGCCGTCTGAAAACTAATAACCTTTATATAAACTCAACCTCTTGCTTCCATTGTTTTAGACCAAAAGGATTTTTCCTATACAAAAAACTCCCTATGATTAAATCTTGATTCACCAAGAGTGATATTGATGTCTAATAAATATTGTCAAAAAATATGTAAATTAAAAATTTCACCAAACATCCATTTTTCATGGGTTATAACACACGTATTTTGGTCAAAATTGGCAAAGTAAAAAAACGTGTTGATTTTGACTTTTTCCCTACTATTTTTTAAATACATTTCAATTGTGAATATGCATTATAATGAACGGTGTCAAAAAAAAATAAACTTTAGATTTTACACACGTATTTCAGCCAAAAATGACAAAATTCATAAACAGGTTTATTTTGATTTTTTTTAAATATTTTTTACACCCACCTAGATTGTGAACATGCACTCTAGTGAATGTTGCCAATAAAAAAGTGAAATTTAAAATTTCACACAACCTACATTTTTTACGGGTTATAACACACGTATTTTAGTTAAAACAAGTTTTGATTTTGGCTTTTTCCCTACTATTTTTTCATCCCCTCAATTTTAAACATGCATTCCTATGATCAGTGTAAAAAATGTGAATTTTTTATTTTTTACCAAATTTTTATTTTTCATGGCATATAACACATGTATTTTAGCCAAAAGTGGCAAAATTCAAAAATGCGTTGATTTTGACTTTTTCTCTACCATTTTTGCATCCATCTGGATTGTGAACATGCATTCTAGTGAATATTGTCAAAAAATGTAAAAACTAAAATTTTTCCCAAACCTCCATTTTTCTTTGGTTATAACACACGTATTTTTGTCAAAATTGGTAAAGTAAAAAAAACATGTTGATTTTGACTTTTTCCCTACTATTTTTTGCATATATTTCAATTTTAAACATGCATTCTAATGAACAGTGTCAAAAAAGCAAAATTTAGATTTTGCACACGTATTTCAGTCAAAAATGACAAAATTCAAAAACGTTTTGATTTTGATTTTGATTTTTTTAGATGTTTTTTACACTCACCTAGATTTTGAATATGGATTCTAGTGAATGTTGCAAAAAAAATAATATTTAAATTTTCACCAAACCTACATTTTTCTCGGGTTATAATACACTTATTTTGGTAAAAAATGGCAAAGTAAAAAAACGTGTTGATTTTGTCTTTTTTCCTATTATTTTTTTACTCACATTAATTTTGAACATGTACCCTTGTGAACAGTGTAAAAAATATGAAATTTTAATTTTTTTTTACCAAATTTTCATTTTTCATGGGTTATAACACAGGTATTTTAGCCACAAGTGACAAAATCCAAAAACACGCTGATTTTGACTATTTTTTACCGTTTTTGAAATCACCCTATTGCCAACATGCATTTTAGTGAATATTTTCAAAAAATGTGAAAATTAAAATTTTCATCAAACCTCTATTTTTATGGGTTATAATACAAGTATTTTTGTCAAAAATGGCAAAGTAAAAAAACGTACTGATTTTAGTTTTTTCCCAACTGTTTTTTCACCTACCTCAATTTTGAATATGCATCCTTGCGAACAGTGTCAAAAAATGTAAAATTTAGATTTTTTTTTACCAAATTTTCATTTTTCATGAGTTATAACACACTTACGTTAGCCAAAAGTGGCAAAATCTAAAAACGAGTTAATTTTGACTTTTTTTATATCATTTTTGCACCCATCCGATTGTAAACATGCATTATAGTGAATATTGTCAAAAAATGTGAAAAATTAAAATTTTCACCAAACCTCCATTTTTCATGGGTTATAACACACGTATTTTGGTTAAAATTGGCAAAGTCAAAAAAAGGTGTTGATTTTGATTTTCCCTACTATTTGATACGAAACCCGGATTGATTCGCTCCAAACCCCTGCTTGTATGTCAAGGAAGCAATTGCAGGACCTTCGAATAAAAACCAATGAACAAGAACAATCTAACAAGTAGATTGGAATTTACACGCCAATTGATAAAGCCGCTTCGCGCAAACTAATCAATTCTCAGATTTGTTAGCTTGAAAACCCTTCGCAGGAAATCAAATTCACAAAGATTAAAACATTCACTGTTTTATTTCTCAAATCAAAGTTCTTCCTCCCTATTACAACTGAAAGAAAACATCTATTTATAGACCTACAATAAACCCTAGACGAATTACACTATACAAGGAAAGTTTAAAATAACTTAAACCCTAAATTACAAAAACAGAAATTAATTAACATCAAATAACCCCGCACGTCGCGACGTGGAGAGAGCCCGACGTCGCGACGTCGGGAAACAAAACCTAAAAATAAAAATACGCCGCTGCTGGACGTCGCGACGCGCGACGATGGACGTCGCGACGTCGGAGGACCTCCACGTCGCGACGATGGACGTCGCGACGTCGGAGGACCTCCACGTCGCGACGTGACGTACTGTCCACGTCGTTTCTTCAATTCCAGGTCTCCAAATGAATGACTCGTCTTCTACAACTGGATTGAGTACTTTGGATTCCTTGGACTTAACATATGATCTTGATTTCGTATCACTATTGTTTGTATATATTCAATTATAAACATGCATTCTTATGAACGGTATAAGAAAAAGTAAAATTGAGATTTTACACACATATTTCAGTCAAAAATTACAAAATCCAAAAACACGTTAATTTTGACTTTTTTTAGATGTTTTTGCACCCAATTCGATTGTGAACATATATTCTAGTGAATGTTGCCAAAAAAAATTAAATTTAAATTTTCACCAAACTTATATTTTTCATAAGTTATAACACACGTATTTTAGTCAAAAATAGCAAAGTAAAAAAAGTATTGATTTTGGCACTTGCTCTGCTATTTTTTCAACCACATCAATTTTGAACATGTATATTTGTGAATGGTGTCAAAAAATGTGAAATTTAGATTTTTTTTACCAAATTTTTATTTTTAATAGGCTATTTTTTACACACATTTCAATTGTGAACATGCATTCTAATAAATGCTGTTAAAAAAGTGAAATTTAGATTTTACATACGTATTTCAGCCAAAAATGGTAAAATATAAAAACGTGTTGATTTTGACTTTTTTTTAGATGTTTTTTACACCACATCGATTGTGAACATACATTCGAGTGGTTGTTTCCAAAAATAAGAGAAATTTAAATTTTAACCAAACCTACATTTTTCACGGGTTATAACAGGCGTATCTTGGTAAAAAAATGACAAAGTAAAAAAATGTATTGATTTTGTTTTTTTACTTGCTGTTTTTTCACTCAACTCAATTTTGAACATGCATCCTTGTGAACGGTGTAAAAAAATATGAAATTTAGATTTTTTTTACCAAATTTCCATATTTAATGGGCTATAACACACGTATCTTAGCCAAAAGTGACAAAATCCAAAAAATGTGTTATTTTTACTTTTTTTTTGTATCTTTTTTGCACCCATCTCGATTGTGAACATGTTTTCTAGTGAATATTGTCAAAAAAATGTGAAAATAAAATTTTCACCAAACCTCCTTTTTCATGGGTTATAACACACGTATTTTGGTCAAAATTAGCAAAGTAAAAAAAATGTGTTGATTTTTGTTTTTCCCTTACTATTTTTTATATACATTTCAATTGTGAACATGCATTCTAATGAACGGTGTCAAAAAAAGTGAAATTTAGATTTTACACACATATTTAAGCTAAAAATTAACGGCAAAATTCAAAAACACATTAATTTTGACTTTTTTGAGATGTTTTTTACACCCACCTCGATTGATGCATTCCAGTGAATGTTGCAAAAAAGAAGTGAATTTTAAATTTTTACCAAACCTACGTTTTTCACGGGTTATAACTCAAGTATTTTAGTAAAAAAATATCATAGTAAAGAAACATATTTATTTTGGCTTCTTTTCTGCTTTTTTTTTTTCACCCACATCAATTTTGAACACGTATAATTATGATAGGTGTTGAAAATTTGAACCTTATGACCTATTTTTCTTTCTAAAATTAACGTCAATGAATTATATATGAAAAGGTAGAGTAGAAGTGATTTTGTTATACTCCCTCTTATTCATTATAAGTGACGTTTTAGATTTATATTCATGTTGCAAATTAAATGTCATTTTATCTCATTTTTACTTTTTTACCCTTATTTATCATTATTACTATATTAAATAAGATGAGAGAGAAAAGTTTTACTCTCTATGCACAAAATTCAATCATCAATATTGAGAAGTTTTTTTAGTCATTTTAGTGATTCCTTAATAAGTGTGCAAATCCCTTAAATGATACTTATTTAGAATCAGATGGAGTAATTGTTAAATGATAAACTTTATATTGATATCCTAAAATCAAATATCAAATATGAGACTCATTCCAATTCTTGATTCTAATACCCTCAAATTAATACATAGTAAATTTCAAAAGTTTGAACCTGAAAAAAAAAGATTGAACTTTTATTTTATTTTTATATATTTCATTGGGTTGGAGATAAATTTCAAAGAAAAATACTAAAGTGTGCATATTGCCATGTAATTAAAACTTAAAAAGGCGTTTGGTAAAGAATATTCTATACTTTACTATAAGTTATATTAATTTAAAAACTTATAAATCTTGTTTGGTTAAGTTTCTATTGTTATCCACCAATTTAACTACTATCAAATTTGATTACTTAATTAATCAACTAATTGATTAAATGAAACTCATTCCATACCTTAAACCAAAGGGTAAATGAAACAAACTCATAGTCGATTTTATCATTTTTGTTCCCATTTCCATTCCACAATATAAACCAAACTGCTGGTTATTGTTGTATTAAGGGTTACGATTACAAAGCCCAAGTTTGTTCACTTAATTAGATTTAATCAACTAAGGCCCTTATTTTTCTTAAGAAATGAAATACCTAAAGAAAGAGTCCATAGAGCCCAATGTCAATAATCCATCTTTGATAATAATTTCTTTTTTTAATTATTTTTTCGGTAAAAAAAAAAGAAGAAGAAGAAAGAGCGATGCATGATTGAGCAATGTTTGTACGAGAATCATAAATGAGCATTTTGTAACATGATGCAACACTTTGATACAATGGAGGATATCTAAGGTGGTCTCCCTCCGATATTTTAAAATTTGTAACATTTTCTTTTTAAAAATTAAAAAATTTAAGAAAAATTAAAATTTTACTCCCCATAAATTTAAAAATAAAATTTTACTAGTAATTAATACTATGCAATTTTGCCCTCCAAACTATACCTCATGAATTTGCCATTGCTTTCATATAGCTCTTAGTAGTCTCCTTCTTCATCTTTTTCACCGAATTTTCTTGCAGAAGGTTTTCTTAATGGCATGAACACTTGCATGGGTGATAAAGCAAGACACAATAATACAATATACACATTTTCATGTTTACCCACGTTTGATTAATTTCATATGCAGATCATTCTATATAACAGTGGAGATAGAGAACATTTAACGTTAATTCTTCTCATGATCGAGCTGAGATTGTTAGCACGAAATGGAACTTAACCACTATATAGATGATGATCAAAGAAAGAGTTTCAAGAATGATCATGTATAAACTTTTGAACCCAAGAAAAAGAAAGAAAAAAAAAAAAAGAATACACCGTACAAGATTTGGATTTTGAAATTTTGATGCATGCAGCCGTTCTTAAGATCTAGAAACGAGCAGCCTTTTCAGTTTTCACACAACTTTTCCATGCAATTGAAGTATTCAAATGGGAATACAAAAGGAGGGTTGGTGAAATTGTATTGAGATGGGGACCAAACCAGCATCCAGATAAAGAAACAAAGAGATCCATAAAGAGAATTGGAATGCAAATGTCGTGGAAACAAAAAAGAAAAGAAAGAATTTTAGACGTTTAAGGGTCAAGAAAGCTCAGCGCTCCTCCATATCTCTGCGCCAACCATATTCAGAACCTTCTAATATATAAACGTCTAAGAAACGACGAGCCTGATTTCTTGATTATTTTCACGATCTCATGCATGCGCCCATGCTGTGTCGTTAAAAAAAAAAGCATTCGCATGGCCGGAAAATTTATGCTCTTTGAATTCTACATGCATGTCCACGCTCCTCCATGAAAGCCACCAAAGCATGTGAAACTAAAACACTTCCATCTTCTTGGAGATGTTTAAAACTTTTTACAGTTGGATGGATTTGTTCGTATGACTTAACAAAATAAGATCAAAATATTTATCAGTTGTTGTCTCAAACTGAATTAATGCCAAATTATATATCAAGTGTGAATACGTGGAAGATCCAATACAACATCTCTTAGTCATAGAGTAAAACAAAAATGAGAAGGAATGTTCATAGAAACTATTCTATATCTCATTTCGCAGTTGGTGGTGGTTTTGGTATAGTGGTTTTAAAATTCATTCGGATCTTATGTTATATTTCACCATTTCATTATCTATTTCATTTCATGATGTGCGGAACATGTATTTAGCTAAAACCATATCAAATAATTGATAAACCATAAGAAATAAGTGGTAAATACATAGAGAGGCGGAACCAGGGGGTGCGAGCTCCCCTTTTTCCGCCCTTCTTTCTCCAGTTCTGCCCCTCCTCTCTACGTCTCTTCATGGTACGCCGGGAAAGACCAATCCTGCAAAAGCACTCAACAAAGGAGAAGACGACAATTCAATTTTTTTTTTACTCTTTTAGTAAACTCATTTTACTCAAAAGTAAAAACTCTTAAGTAAAACGACGTTGTTTTGTTTAAAAGTAAAAAAAAAACCCTAAGTAATACGACGCTATTTTGGTTACGAGTAATTTTTTTTCTACATGCTAATTTTTAAGCTCTAGTTATTAAAATTTAATTCACACCCTAATTATTAAACTCTAAACTTAAATTTCTCTGTCTTACTCCCACTGTGACGTCTACAACCTACTCCTCCCTTGCGACTTCACAAAAGGGTCTCCGCTCGACTTCTTTCTCCATTGCTATTTAGTTGAATTAATCTACTATGATAGACCTTATTCTGTCATTGTCAACACCGTCTGAGTTTTATATATATATATATATATATATATATATATATTTATAATATTACTAATGTTATTTTTTTGTCCTTTCTAATATTATTAATTTGATACTTTAGTAGTTACATATATTTATTTTAATATTATCAATTTGATACTTTAGTAATTACATAGATTTATTTTACGAAAAAATCTTGTACAGTTGAGCCCCTTAAACAAACTCTTCTGGTTCCACCAGTAAATACATGTATGACGTGTATTCATAGAATAAAATAGAGAATGAAATACGGAATGTAATAGAAAATTCATTGAGTTTAAATTCGGGTAAAATGTACTAAAATCTTTTAAACTATTAATTTGTTTCACATAGTTTTAATTGTAAAATTTAAATTATCTTGATTTTTCAATTTGAAATAAATTAGTCAATTTTATTGCTTCTCACCAAGTAATTGAGTAAATCAATATATTTGATGGCAACATCGTACTAGCTAGGGAATTGCGTAAAAACTAGTTTTTATATGGAAATCGAATTTAATGCTTCATTCAATTATTTGATGAGAATTAACCAAATAAACTAATTTATCGCAAATTAAAAACTTAAAGAGTTACGTTAAATATTAAAATTCCATAAATCAATGCGAGACAAAACAACAGTTTAACTTAATTATGTGGTGAACAAAAGAAAAAGAACAAAATTAAATATATTGAATCAACGACGGCATGCACAAAGAAAAATATATGCTAATCCATTTAATCCCAAGTATCATAGGTTTTTTCTTTTTAAAAAAAATAGAATTCAAATTCTACTCCATTGGATTCCATGATCTTATATATTAATTTTACTATATATGACAAACTTCACCATGAAGGTAAGTAGGTTAACATCAAATCACACGCGCCAGATGGATGAGTTGGTAAGAAGAATTCTCAGAAATGAGCCATTGAGACAAGACAAGAGAACGAAGAGCACAAAGTCAATAAAGCCATTTCTTCCCAAGAAAAATCCACAGCATCTAGATAATGATAGCAACAGAATTAAGAATTGCTAGGAATTCATGAACACAAACAACAACAACAACAAAAGCAGCAGAAGCAAAATGATCATAGGATTATAATAATTAACAATTATAAATACCAAAGAAAGTTGTGATTAGAAGAATTTGCACGTAAAAAACTTTCCTACAATAAACAAATGCATGTATATGTAGCTCACAAAGAAAACACCAGCACACCTACGTGCACTATTATCTTATCTTTTTTTGGTTGGTAAGCACACTTGCACATATGAAACTTTTACTTATAATACTATACAAACATTCATTGATTTTCTTGGAATTATATATATATATATATATATATATATATATATATATAAAACGGGTTTATATATAACACAAAATTAATTATTCATTTTTTATATAATTCACATTTTATATATAAATCATATTTCATAGGAGCTTTTATGTTATTTTTAACACTTACTATATATATATATATATATATATATATATATATTAAAACGGGTTTATATATAAAACACAATTAATTATTCATTTTTTATATAAATCAGAATAATATTTTATATGAGTTTTTATGTTATTTTTAACACGTACTAGTTAATTACTTACATGCAATTCTTGTCATCATGGTTATCACGAATTGACAATATCCTCAACTTGTAATGTAAGGTTTGATTGTTTTATATTTGGAAGTAGTACTCTTGTATCGAACTATATGCATGCAGTTTCTATACTATTGACTGGTCAAACTCATCCAAATTAAGCCCAAGTCATAAAATTGACTACATATAAATTAAATTTCAATTGAATTTTTGTCGGTTTTTTTCCTACCCTCTTGCATAAGCATTTAGAAAAAACCAAAATTTCAAGTCTTCTCAAAATTGCCATTTTTTTTGGTGGATTAAAACGATTGAAAAAGAAATACGAGTTAAGGTTACAAATAGATAAATAACAAAAACAAAGCCTTGTTTTTCATTAAGTAGAGTATAATATATGAATCACATTTTTTTCATCGTGTTCTATATACAACATATCTTTTTTTTATATATAGTTTTTTTAATTCTTTTTTGAATATTTATGGTCACAAATATCGCAAAAAAAAAAAATGTTTTACGTAGACAAAATATCTTATGAAAAATTGATATCAACCAAAGATGCGTAAGAAGGAGACTTAAATTTGTATTTTGAAAGTATTTCTAATTAATTACAACTTAGATGTTCATGTTCAGGATACAATCAATTATAATTATTTTTGTTCATGCTACAATTTATTAATATGTTTCTTAAATTTGCCTTTAAAGAGAAGAATATAAAAAAAAAATTAAAGACAACAACATGCATTCATGATTATGATTTAGTTGATACAATAACAACTAAACTTTTATCCTACTAATTAAGTGAGTTCGGATATTATCATTTATGGACATTTGCAAATTTAGCCCCACACCCAAGTTCTCATGGATTATAATTTAGTTGATAAGGAAAATTAATCATGTAGATCAGATAGTAATTAATTCACATCCTACAAAATTAAGGCATAACCTGATTAGGAATATTTCATGATCCATTGAGCATTCTTTTAAACAATTAAGCTAAGCTAAGATCTAGAATGTGTACAAGTACAAGTAAATCAATCTCTACTTAATTAAAGATTAATTAATTATACACATTAATTTAGACGCATATTTTGACAAATTGATACACGTGTAATGGAGTCCAATATTGGCAATGGTATATATATATATATATATATATATATATTTCTTAATTATTATTTTTTTGGGGATATTTATGCCAAATTAAATAAGTTCGTCCTCTGACTATATAAAGAAGTAGTAAGCATACGTTTCAACAATTTTTTTAGTTATAGAACAACAAAGACAAGGCAGCAAAACTCTTGCATTTCTCATGAACTGCGGAGTCGTATTGGGTTTCTATTGTTGGGGTTGGGAGTTCTTAACTGCCCTTCTTCTCTTCTCGGCTTCTTCATCAACTTGATTTAGTTTCTTTAATTTCTTTCCATCTATAGTTTAGAACTTTTAATTTTGATAGAAAATTGATAATAAACTAACAGCCAAACCAAAAAAAAAAAACCCTTTTCTTCTTCCTCTCTATTAATCTTCTTGAGACGAAAAAAATTATATATTATTATTATGATGATGATGATGGAGGCAGCTGGTGAATGCGAGAAGAGTTTGCTTGAATATGTGAGGAAATCTTCACCTCCACCCTTCTTGTTGAAAACTTACATGCTCGTGGAGGATCCGACCACCGACGAAATCATTTCTTGGAACGAAGACGGGACGGCTTTCGTGGTGTGGCAGCCGGCGGAGTTTGCCAGAGATTTGCTCCCAACACTTTTCAAACACAGCAACTTCTCCAGCTTTGTCAGGCAGCTCAATACATATGTATGTTCATCAGTATTATTTTCCAATTAATCTTCAATTAATCTTCTTCCCTTTAAAAAAAAAAAAAACCCAACACACATAAAGATTTTCCTCATATGAAAATAATATTCCGCATTTGTTGATTTAAATTTATGTTAAATGCCAAATTCGAGTTTGATTTGTCATGCAAAGAATTTGTCGATTTGTTTATAAATCCTTGAATTCTGCATGGTCGTTGAATGAACATGCCGGTCAGTTTCAATATATGACTTTTGTGACTAATAAATTATTTTGGTCTTCGTTGAACTTAATTGAGTCACAATGTTGAACATATTTGAATAGTTGAACCATTGCTTAGAAATTCTTTACTTGCCAACCCCACGATAGAAGAAAAATATTCAGACATTCTTTTCAAATTTAGTACAGTAAAAGTCTATTATTTGTTTTGTGATGGTTTAATATTTGTGGTGGTTGTATATGTAACAATAATATCAATGTTGAAAATCAAAGGTGGAATGTGACCTGAATTGGGTGGTCAACCAATATTTGGAGTAAAAGTTCCAGAAAATTATAAAGTTTAGCAAAGTATTACTACTTTACAATTTACAATTAATTACCCTTGAAAATAAATAAAATGAAATATTTATGAAAAATAATTAATTTCAATATCAAGGCATATTTGTATATATAGCTTCTTCTTATTCAAGAATCAACATTCATGTATATATTTTTACAAATCACTGTTTCTTAAACTGCAACGAATTGAAACAATATAGTTTGAAATGCTAAGTTGGAATTGTTTTATTTATGATGGCTTCCAAGAATAATTAAAAAAAAACCATAAAATTTCATAATGGTTGGAAGATAATTTAAGAAAAAAATTATGCTTTCTTCAACAAGATATTCTTAATTATTTGAAACATAAATTCTTTCAATTCCTTAGCAAATAAAAAAAAAAAGAAAAAACCGAGAGAACTAAGAAAGGAAAAAGAATTAACTAGATGGTTTTGCATGCATTTGTATTAAAACACTAACATTGCTATTTCAATTATTGTAATTAATAACTCATTAATTCTTGTTGTTATTTCCATGAATTAATCATAAAGGGTTTTCGCAAAGTAGCAACGAGTCGTTGGGAGTTCAGCAATGATATGTTTGGGAAAGGCAAAAAGGATCTTCTATGCGAAATTCGTCGAAGAAAAGCATGGACAAACAAATCCCAGAACAAGCAAAGTGGTGATCAAGCTCATGCTAAAGATGCAGTACTGCTAAAGGATCATCAATTCGATGAAGAGCAGAGCCAAAGATCATCATCAACTTCATCATTATCATCAGAGTACACTGTCCTCATTGATGAAAATAAAAGACTCAAAAAGGAAAACGGAGTCTTGAGTTCTGAGCTTTCAACCATGAAAAACAAATGCAAAGATTTGCTGGCTTTGGTGGCCGTTTATGCCAACCCTAATACTAATGCTAATGGTGATGATCGTAATATTGCATTAATGGAGAAAGATGATCATGATCATGAGGTTGATGAGAGGCCAAAGCTTTTTGGTGTGAGGTTGGAAGTTCATGGAGGAGGAGAGATAGGGAGGAAGAGAAAGTTTGATCATCAGAATGTTTGTCAAAATGCTGCTGCTGCTAATGTTTTTCTGTTTCAGTCATGCAATTAATTAGTTAAATAAATTATGTGTCATTAATGTTAATTTGTTGGGAAAAAAACTGTTCTTAATTATTAATAATTAAACTTGTGCTGCATGCATGTTTTTATAGATTAATAATAATGAGTCTATGAATGAACTGTGAAGATGGTTCAAACACAAATTAAATTGTAAATTAGATACTATTTATATAGTTTCTTTCTTGTATAACTATTAATGGAAGTGATCGAGTTTCTATTATTCTATTTTGAGTTCTATATATAGTTCAATTCAAATCATTTTTGCATTGCATGCACCTTTATTAATGCTTATGCATGTATATAATGATGAGAAAATAGATTTTCTTTTATATATTAGTTATATTTAATTAACTTTGCCTAGTTATATGCAATTTGTTATAAAATAAAAAAAATAAAAAAGGTTGCGACCTTTAGTATAAAATTTTTGCTACATCTTATGATATAGATCACATTATAAATCATGTAATTTTGACTGAGTACAGTTAAATATAATCTATAAAGTCATTACCCTCTTAATTAGATAAATGATTAGTTGTTGTTATTGTATTAGTTATACTTAATTATATATAATCATGAAATTTAAATTCCACAACCACAAGCAAACGCGTTGTATGAAAGAGTAACATACATAATTAATATAATGTAAGTTGTGTAACTTAAAATCATATTGAGTTAGTAGTAAAATTAATTAATAAGTGATGTTTTTGCTAAATTTGCAACCTCCGCTTGACTAGATAATTTTGCCATGAGTAATCACTTTGAAACTAAATCATGAGAATTTAAGCTAATAATATAATTAGTGCTCAAGTGGGGTGACATGATTACCAAGAGATTATAGACAGTAATTTGGAATTAAACAAGTTGATTGAGATTTTTAACATGTAATCCAGCAATGAGATGAACTAAAATGACACCCGATTAGACAATGTTGTCAACCCTACTGTTAACTTTTGATTTTTTTAACTCTTTGACTTTCAATTTTGAGACTAAAATAAATAAAACCAAAATAATTTATCTTGTCCCATTCTTTAAATCAATCAACACAACAACCTAAACAGTTAACACATAAATGGAAAAACAACAATTTTTAAAAAGACACAAATTCAAAAATTATGAAAATAGTATTGAATAATATCAAAGTCGTAAAAATGAAATAAAAGTCTACAAGCATTTATATAGTTATAGAAAACCCTAAATTGAAATAGAAAAATAATTAGAAAATAACTAAGATAAAAATATAATTGGATCTAAAAATGACTGAAATAAATGAATTTTGGTTAAAAAATAGCATACTTCGTGGAGCATTATTCAACGTGTTATATATATATATTGTTAGATGTTTTGAAACGCTATATTACAAATATATGTATAAAGTGTTATTGCCAATATTTTCTCAGATTAACCAAAAAAACAGCACGAAGATAACTTCTAGACGGAAGTTAATTTTTCAAGAATTTACATTCCAATTGAACGTTCACATTCCAAAAATCCATGTTTACTTACACTAGTACTACACATTCTTGACTTTTTTTTTTGTTTGGCTAAGGATCAAGTGGTGCAATCAATTTCAAAAATCACCTACAAATTGGGGTTGAAATATTGAAGTGAAAGATTGGACTAAGTCATGCTAAGATTTGAATATGCTGAAAGACTGACCTCTAATTAACGTCATTATGACTTCAGTTTCTTTTGCTTAATTTTTTGTTTTTGTTGGCCATTTGTTTTGTCTATTACCATCATGGGGTGACTTGATCATTTCTTTGTTTTTGATTAATTAATGAAAAATTTAGCATCAAATAAAGACTAAGACAAAGTTGAGAAATTAGGTAAAACAAATATCTTTTTTTGTTTGAATGTTGTCAATTATATATGCACCCTTATTGTCATTCATTAAAGTCTATATAATGTTAGCTTATTTTCTAAAGATATTTTTACTTTAATCTACCACTAAAAACAAACCCCAATATCCCTATCACAAGTACATATAGTTGAAAGTAAGTGTAACTCAGGTCAAATCTGTAGCTAATTAATATTTATAATCAATTTGTTGGTATATCAATATTATTTTTAATTTCCTATCTAAAAAGTATTTTTAAAATCAAGATATATAACATTAAAATTATAAAATAAGTGATGATAATATATATATATATATATATATATATATATATACTTGTGTGAACAGATTTTACTATCTTTGACTGACTATATCTATATATGTTTGTTAAGAGTGTGAATGTAGAAAATGTTTAATTAGGGTATACCTATGCATACACATAATTCAAAGCCCAAACTAAAAATTTTTGACTCTTGTGTGCATGTATTTTTGGGAAATGTAAAAAATCCTATTGACTAATTGAAGATGAGTAAGGATTGACAAAGCATCTAATTAAAATCACTCTTTGGTTAAATAATGAATATTAAAATTGAAATCTTATTTATACTTATTGCAATATCTAATTTATGGTTAGGTTTTGGTTCATTGGGATGAAGATGGTCAATCCTTATTCCCTATTCCAGAAAAATGGTTCTAGTTTTGCTTCATATATATAACTGCTTATTATTCATTTCTTAGCCCTCTTTTTTTTTTTTTCTGGCATAGTTCATGTTATATAGTGATCAATTTTATTTTATTAAGCAAATGAAAATTACACAGAAGAAATGGAAAAATGCTTTTCAAATCAATTTTTCGCATGCATGTTTTACTTTTATGATAGACAGAAAGTTCCATTAAAATTTCTTATCAAAAAATGGATTGTTGGCTGGACTTTTATTTCACTTTTTTATGACAATATTCACTCGAATGTATGTTCATAATTGATGCGGGTAAACAAAACATCACAAAGAAGTCAAAATCAACGAATTTTTGAATTTTTCCATTTTTAGCTAAAATACGAGTGTATAATCCATGGAAAAATAAAACATTTGGTGAAAAATCTAAATTTCACTTTTTTTGACACCGTTCATTAGAATGCATGTTCACAATTGAGGTGTATGTAAAAAACAGTAGAAGAAAACCAAAATCAACACGTTTTTATACCTTGCCATTTTTGACCAAAATACATGTAACCCATGAAAAATAGAGGTTTTGTGAAAAATTTAATTTTCACTTTTTTTAACAATATTCACTAAAAGGCATGTTCACATTAAGGATTGGTGCAAAAAATGGTACAAAAAAGTCAAATCAACGCGTTTTTAAATTTTACTATTTTTGGCTAAATTTTTTTTTTTTGGCAAATCAAAAGGGGCGCCACACCCTATTATTATTAATAGTAGCCAGAATTACATTATTGGGAGGACAGTACCCAACCAGTACCAATTACACTTTTTTCCTACGTACCCGAAAATTTGGGACCCGTAATCTATCCGTATTAATACACCCCCGGACTTGCCACGGAAGCTCACCAAACTGCGAAAACTCCAAATCCCTTTGTCGAATGCAACCCTCCTTAGCAAGACCATCCGTCGGCTGATTGACCTCTCTATAAATGTGATGCAACGAGAGAAAACACAAAAATTGATGCAATCTATCTACAATAGCCCGAAGCTTCCATGGAATCCTCTCCCCACCCGACATCAAAGACACCAACATCATAGAATCTGATTCTACAAGAACATTGGTACAACTAAAACGTTCACACAACTCCAGTCCTACCAATAAGGCAATCGTCTCTGCCTCAAGACTTGTAACAAAATCAAAACCCATCGCCCTAGCAGCAACCAACTTGCCAGAAGAATCCCTGATCAGAGCACCCCCCAGTCCCTGGATTCCCCAACGAGCATCCATCAACATTTAACTTTACGAAACCCTGGGGGGGACACGTCCAGCACACATGAGTAAAAGAAACCGGCACTTCCATTTCCTCCACCACATCCACAATGGTATTCCAATCCCCAGCAATACCCCTCTCTGGAAACCGCAACTTCCACATCAGCAGCAAATCTCTCCAAAACCAACCCACAAACTTGTTCCCAAGCCATCCCGTGACCATCAAAACATTCAGAATTCCGTCTCTTCCATAAATGCCAAGAAATGAGACCAGGAAGCCAACGAAATATCACTCTACTGTATGCATTCCCTTTTAACTTCCACCATAAAATACAATTCTCCCTCCATGACCGGGAACCTTGCTGAACACCCACAGCCTTGGAAAAAAATCCCCAAACCTGTGAGGCAAACTCACCCCAACCAAACACATGATCAAGTGATTCCTCCAGTGGTGACACACAACATAAACATGGAAAAGGACCATTCACCCCCAACTTACCCAACCAATGAGACAAAGGTACACGGCCGTACCACAGGCGTAGAAGAAGAAAAGAAACCTTATACGAGATCCCTGGCTGCCAAATACATTTGAAACCAAAGGTCTGGGACCCCTTTGATCGAATAAGGTTATAAGCCGATGCCACAGAGAACCTCCCAGTGGCATCACACATCCAGATCGGATAAGTCCTCGTAGCCGATAAGGACAGACTCGACACCATATGTGAAATATCCAGTGGAAGGGAGAGACCGGCAATATCCCACCCCCCATCAATATAGAACTCCTTAAGACATGTATAACCAGTCCCAGGAGCGTGAACCGACAGCGCCCCCACCTTTCGCCAATTATCATGAAATATATCAAGATCACCATCACCCACAAACCAACCAATAAACTCCTCGCAAATAGATCTCATATCAAGCATCCGACGCCAAATGTGAGAAGCATTCCATGATACCCGAACCACTGCCGGGTGTTCTGAGTGACAATAACGCGCTTGCATATACTGAGCCCATAGGGATTTCTGAGACCGAAAATTCCACCATAATTTTGCAGCACAAGACTCCGCAATATCCTCAAACTTACGAAAACCTACCCCCCTTCATCCTGGGGAAGACATAGCGAGTCCCATGCAATCCAGTGCTGCTTCCGGCCCAAAAATGGGCCATCCCAAAAAAATCGAGCACAAATTTGCGTCACCTGATGAAGGACACTCCGAGGAGGCAAAGAAACTGCCAGAATATGCGAATGTAAAGAGGCAAGAACATGCTTAACCAGAACAATCCTCCCACCAAAGGACAAAAACTTATGTTGCCACCCCAAAAGACGCCTCTGCAGCGAAGACACCATATCTTGGAAAAATACTGTGCACTTCCGCCCAATATATATTTGGCAACCCAGATACTTAAACGGAAATTCAGCATGAACAAATCCCGTCATTCTAGCAACCCGTCGACGTACCAAAAGCGACGATTTAGAGTCAAGAAAGAAGTTACTTTTTGAAACATTGACTTTTTGCCCCGACATCTCCTCATATTCGTTGATAACTTGACAAACCATATTGAGAGAAGCCCGATCTCCTGAGGAAAAAACCAGAATATCATCCGCATATGCCAGATGAGTAATTGGAATAGCCTTACGAGGACCACGAAAAGGAGAGAAATCCCCTATATCCAGGAGACCATTCAACCGGCGTGATAGAAAATCTGCCACCAAAATAAATAGGGAGGGAGAAAGAGGGTCCCCTTGTCGCAAACCTCTGGTAGACCGGAAAAAACCAGAAGGGCATCCATTCACCATAACTGAAAACCAGCAGTTCGATATACAACGCCACACCATATCGATCCATCTTTCGCCAAAACCAAATCGACGCAAAATACCACATAAAAATACCCATGAAACTCTATCATAAGCTTTCATCATGTCAAGCTTAAGGATCACCTTTCCGTGACGAGACTTTGACCCCATTGAACTCGCCATCTCCTGTGCCAACAAGACATTATCCGAGAGTACCCGTCCCTTCACAAAGGCACTCTGCTGCGGTGAGATAAGCCGAGGAAGATATACATTTAGCCGATTAGCCAGTGTAACGCCCCACCATAATTTACATTTAAAACTATATAAGGTAATATACATATTACCGTATCATCCAAAAATGGATAAATAAAAAAAATTCACAATACATAAATTGCCTCATTACCATAATCTTTATCCGAATCAAGATAATTAAAAATCCTGAACTTCTATTCACCATCTCTTCCTTTAAGTATATAAACCAAGATCCTGTCCACCGCCTAATCCATCTTGAATCACTGAAAAGTATAATTTACAAAAAGGGTGAGCTTAAAATAGCTCAGTGGGTGGGGATAGTGGCTTCATTATTGAAAAATTAATGTTCAACAAAATATAGTTCCAAGAAAGAGTTCCAATGCATAAACCATGTACCAACAAATTCACCATGGATGCCAATTAAACGTTGGCCATATATTTGGTATTTGTACCGATATACAATTTTTAATACACATAATCATGTATCGCAAAACTTTAACATGGATATCATATTAAACATTAAACATATAATCAGTACCTGTATCGATCGGCCATGCCGACCTTTACCAATCTTATCTCCCCTGACAATTCATTGTTGCGTGCACGACTTGAGAAGCTACCTTATCCTTCCTCGTGGTCAGTGACCACTACGGCCTCGCAGGCCTAACGTGGCATCCGGATTTGCCACTCCGACTCCCGTCAACAGAATTAAAAACTCCTTAATCCTGTGACGGGGCTCACCGGTGTGGTCTTGGCGTAATCGTCGGCCCGATGCCGTCTCGATTACTCTCCAAGCCAACACCTACTAGGGCCCAAACAATTCATTACAATACATGTATCACATACAATCAATGCAAGTTGGCAAATAATTAGGGAAATTCATCCACTTGTGCCAAACTTCAACGATTCACAATGTCAAAGCACTAGAGTAAACAAAGCTCATGTGGATTCTAGAGGTGGCTCGTACGGATTCTAGAGGTGGCTCATGCCTTTAAATTTACATAGCACTTAGTTCCGCACAACACTTAGTTCCACAGTACATAAATCCAATATTCAAATTATACCACAAATATTCGATACCATCAATTCAAAATCAAACTGGCACAAAATTAGGAAATTCAATCATCACATAGCTCCCTTGCGACTTGCAAGTTTAGATCGATTATAATCCAGGAAATCATCCCAATGACACCAACATAAACATATTACCATTTTTTATAATTCAATAACATTCATATTTTACAGAGTTTCAAATTCAATATGAAACTCATACAGGGATAACCAATTGGTAAAACTAAACAGGAACATGCCAAGTACCAATTTCAGCTTTAGCACCATTCTTTCGAACCCTTGTATCTTATTTTCTATAAGTCAGAAAAATACACCATTTATTCCATATGAAAATATGTTAAAAATACAAAAACTTTCATGATTTGCGGATCTCCAAATTCTATCCATAAAGCTGTATATAAACTGTTCAAAGTAGCTACAATAGTTGAAAATCCTTAGCCAACTTCCAGTTCTATCAAGGTGAAATCAACTGATAATAACTTCATGCTCAATTATCCAAATAATGCAAAACTGAAGCTGTATAAAAATATATTCAAAATGTTATAACTTTCGTGTTGTGTAACACGCTGAATTCAAATTACAAATTAGTGTAAAAACAGTTCAAAGTTTCTTCAAATATCGAAACTCTATGACCAGACTTTTGGTTCTGTCATAGTAGCTTTAAATGGCTATAACTTTACGACTACATACCCAAATAACACCAAAACAAAATGCTATAACACTTGGCTTAAAATACAGAAATTCTTCTATTATACAGGTTTCGAAATTCCTCACATAAATAGAAAAATAAAACAACCCAAAATGGCAAAAGGTCTTAACATCCCGTAACCAAATTCTGTCCTGGCAGGGCTGTTTGAAATGGCCATAACTTGGCAGTCAAAAGTCCAAAAAAGGTAAAATCAAAACCATTCAAAACTAGACTCGAAGTACTACAATTATTGTTTCACATGAATTCCCAAATTCTATGTGCCAATATGTCAAAAATTGACATCAACTTTCAGCATTCAGAAATTCCAAGAATCAAGAAAAGCTAAACATGTAATTGAAAGAAGATTACATATGTCCTGTGCTTTTAAGAAGGCATAGTTGAACAAATAATAATTTTTCATAGTTTAAGCATGCTTGAAAACATATTTTTCTACAAAACTTTAAACATCAAAGTTCTCATTTATATGAACAAGAAATAATAGAGAACATTTCTTTGAAAGAAAAAAAACAAGGGTCGTTTGAAAGAAACATTTTCTCAAGGTGTAAGCTCTAATCCATAGGATAATTGAGAGCATAGCTCACCAAACTGAAGTTCATGGTCAAAAGAACATCAGAAAAATGTAGTTTCCAAATGATCTATGTAGCTTCCATTATCAATAGAGTGAAAAGCGCAAAGTCGATTTACAAAGGATTTTGGTCAACAAGTTTTAAAGAAATCTATCTATACGCAAAAACACCAAAAATTTAAAAAGGTATGCAGAAGCACATAATATAGGAAAATCCATCAACAAATTTACACGATGCACTTACAAAAAGGGACCAAGATAGGATTGAGCATCCAATCATTTAAACAATAATCAATAGCAGAAATTTCATAATAATTCCGGCAAGTTCGTACTCAATTAATAGACACATCAATTTTCGAAGCAATTAAACAATCAAGTTTTTTTTTCGCATCAAGTCGTAAAGCAAATACAAAGGAAGAACATCAACTTAATTCCTTTTTTTTTCCAATAATTCAAATGAAATTCTGAAACCCAGTTTAACCCACCTGTCAAAAGCTTTAAAAACTTCATTGGATTGATTAAGTTGTTGCTCCTTTTCTTTTCCTCTTCTTGATCTATCAATCGTCGTTCTCTTCTCTTACTTTAGCCGGTTTGTTGCTTCCTTTTTTTTTCAAGGCTTTGCACAGAATCTTGCTCCCGTTCTTGTTATTTCCCTTAAAGGAGTGAAAGGCTTGCAAACGCCTTCCCCACAATTTTCTAGGCGGTGGCGGCTTGTAAGCCTTAAGGGCTTTACAAGTTTGCCATCTTTTTTTTTTTTTTTTTTGTAATTTTGTTTTTCTTATTTGCAACTTGGCTCTTGCATTTTATAAGAACCAACAAGTGCCAAAATTTATTTAAATTATACAATTAAATCTCTTATAATCTTATAGAATTTATAATTAAAATTCTAAAATTATCAATTAACTAAAATTCTTAGTCATATGATTTTAATTTTCGTACAACTCTTACCAAATATGTGGTATTTTAATTTTAAAATTAAAATGACTTGCATATATTTAATATTAATAATATTATTAATATGTTAAAATTTTGGGGTCTCATAGCCAGTACCTTAGTGATAATCTTGTTAAGGATATTACAGAGACTAATAGGACGAAACTCCATAAAACTCTGGGGATTATCACATTTAGGAAGTAATATAAGCGTCGTTGCTGTGACCCCCCGGGGGAGCTCACCACCACAAAAGAATTCCAACACAGCTTCAAAAAGATCATCCTTTATTATCTCCCATGCCACTTTAAAAAGCAACTAGAAAAACCATCCGCACCAGGGGCACTCGAATCATCAATACCAAATAAGGCCTCCCGAATCTCCTCCAACGTTGGATCGGCCTCGAGGACACTATTATCATGAACACTTAACAAATAAGGAATTACTCCTAACTTCGTTTCATCCACCTGAGGAGACATACCCGTCAAAAGATTAGAGAAGAAATCCACCGCAGCATTCTGAATATCACTCGCTCCATGGATCCATTCCCCATCCATCCCTTGAATAGCCGTAATCCCCGATCGTGCCGTTCGAGCTATAACAGAAGCATGGAAAAATTTAGTATTCTTATCCCCAACCTCTAACCATTTCACGTGGGATTTTTGCCCCCAGAAAAGTTCCTCATCCCTCAAGGCAAGCTGAAGAATGGACTGATCCAGACTTAAAGCAACCCGAGCACCCACCGTATCATGTGCTTCCAATTCCATCTCCCTCTGTTGCACATTCTCCTCCGCAGTCTTGACCCGATCAAATACGTTCCCAACAATATTAATATTCCATCCAATCAAACCCTTCTTCAAATGTTGTAATTTTTTACAAAAACGTACAAGTGGTCGCGCTGTAATCTGAACACACCACAGGTCCCTCACAACCGGCAAAAAATCAGCCCTTAATGCCCAAAAATTCTGAAAACAAAATGCTTTATGGACTACCACCTCCTTCGTTCTCAGGGAAAGAAGCAAAGGGGCATGATCCGACCCCGTTCGACTGAGATGTTGCACTGATGAAATAAAACGATCTGATCATACTTCATTGACCAAAGCACGATCCAAACGCTTCCAAATCCGAGGAGGCCGACTCCAGTTATTACACCAAGTATAATGAGAACCTATAAATCCAGTATCCAACAACTCATTATCCTCGATAAATTCGGCAAAATCTTGCGCCTCCCGATGATTAAATCTTCTACCTCCCTTTTTCTCCTCAGATGAAATAATCGAATTGAAATCACACTATACAAGCCATCCCCTCGACCCCGACACCCTCCTCACCTCTGACAGATCTCTCCAAAGATCACATCTCACCAAAGAAGACGAAAGACCATGTACACAAGAGAGAATCACATTGTCTAAAAAACCATTGCACGAAACTGAAACTGTAAGATGTTGTACTCCTTGAGCAATCACCGAAATCTGAAAACAGTCCACAAAAAACAAACACAACCTATTAGCATCATTAACAAGCACCCCATCGAACTTTAATTTCCGCCGAATGGAGTCAGCTTCCTGGCTCGGCAATTTAGGTTCCGCAATACACATTAACACAATCCGATGTTCCCTTTTAATTCTCCGAAGTCTCCTGATAGTATCCCTATTCCTAATACCCCGTGCATTCCAGAAGAGGGTCTTCATAAGGAAACTGGATGATGGTCAATTTTAGATGCATGAAGCATAGAACGCAAAACTCGATCCGAGATACCATATTTCAGTTTCCTATGCTCCTCCAAATGATCCCGCTGGATATGTTGATACCCCCGCCCAAAACCCTCTGAATCCGCTACATCATCACCATCCCCAATCTCGGCTGTAGATTGCGGCAATATCCGCGACAATCCCACCAAATTAGTCCAGGCATTCGTCAATTCAGAAACCCGGCCCTCTTTTCCGTGACTGACTACATCAACATTCACAGCCGGGTCCCCCTCTTGTACTTCCATAATTTTTGTTTCAAAATCTAGTGCCTTCCCTTCAGTGGTCCCCGTTAGATCAACATTACTCACCACATTTTCAAGATCAGGAGGATGCAATACAGTCATGTTTGAATGTTCAACAGTATTCAAATTACCACTCCCATCCCCAATACAAATAGGCGATGAAAAATCAGAAACAGAATTCACAACATTTGCACAAACGGAAATAGTATGAGAATCACAACCATTAGGACGAGTTGCCTGTTCCAAGACTGGAGGAACTGAGATCAGCAACTCGACCCCAGTTGGATTCGAACTCACCTTTGGATCATCCGTCGCGATCGGGCCACCTTCCATTGCTACAGTAGCAGCCGGGGCTTCCAGGTTTATCCCCAATTTCCCCCCATAGCCCATCAACTCTGATGTGGCATTCTTCACCGCACCAATTATCACATCACCCAATTGATTTGTAACCCGCATCTGAGCCGCCATAGCAGGTTCCACGCTCGGGCCAAGATCCCTGACAACAACATTACGTTTCAGGATTGACACAGGTTTGGTCATCACTCCCGAGCTGTCCTCTTTTTCCGGCAAGGTTACCTGCAATGGAGCAGGAGGTTTCTTTTTCTATTGTTTCTGCGCCCTATTGTCATTATTATTACACCCTTCCTGTGCATGTCCTTGCCGAAAACATGTTCTACAGTACACTGGCATATTTTCTGGTACAATTCTTTGCCAGAAACCATCACCATCATCACCATGTTCAATCCAAATCCTGGAGGGTAGGTCTCGCAGCAGGTCAATTTCCACGTTCACTCGAGCCACACTTGGCCGTGAAAGATTAAGAGTTGCAGCATCAACTGAGATAGGAACACCTACAGATTTCATGATTGAAAAAAGGACACCTTTGTCGAAGAGATGACACGGCAGATTTGGTAACTCAAACCAAACCGGGACAATAGATGTTTCTCTAGACGTTTGGAACGATGTAGACTACTTGAAAACCCTCATAGGGAATTTACCCAACTGCCAAATCCCTCTGGTCCATACTCGATGAAAATCACCATCATTATTAAAGCGCAAAAGTACATGACGGTAATCGATCAACCCTACTTCAATCGAGCCTTTCAGGTCCAGCTTTGCGAAAAATTTCGGGGTCTCCTCCAGTGATGGCCGACCATGAGAAAACTTACCAACCAATGCATGTCGGAACGTGATTGCCAATTTTTCAATATCCGAAGAAGATAGCTTTATCGCGACCTCCCCCTGTGCATCGTGAGCGGGAAATCCAGTAGAGGTTGAGCCTCCTTAGAGAAGACCTGAGCAAAAGACTTCTTGGCGAAGTCCGGTGGTGGTGGCCGCTGCGACTGCCGCTGCAGCAGCCCTTCAGCCGTCGGCTGAAGGGCTTCCATAAACCCTAACTTACAGATACTATAAAAGGAAAGAAACTATAAAAGGAAAGAAACAAAAGCGAGAGCCATTCTCACTTTTTTTACAATATTTTTGGCTAAAATGCGAGTTGCTATAAACCCATAAAAAATGAAAATTTGGTAAAAAATTTAAATTTCACTTTTTTGACACCGTTCACAACAATGCATGTTCACAATTGAGGTGAGTGAAAAAATAGTAGGGAAAATGCCAAAATCAATATGTTTTTTGACTTTGCCATTTTTAACAAAAATACGTGTGTTATAACTCGTGAAAATGAAGGTTTGATGAAAATTTGTAAATTTCACTTTTTGCTAACAATATTCACTGGAATGCATGTCCATAATCCAAGCATGTGTAAAAAAATATTAAAAAAATCAAAATCAACCTATATTTTTTTGGCTAAAATACGTGTGTTATGACTCATGAAAAATGAAAATTTTGTCAAAACACTAAATTTCATTTTTTACACCGTTAATTAGAATGCATTTACACAATTAAGGTGTGTGTAAGAAAACGTAGGGAAAAAGCAAAAAATTGACACATTTTTTTTACTTTCCCATTTTTGACCAAAATACGTGTGTCAGACCAATGAAAAATGGAGGTTTTGTGAAAATTTTAATTTTCACTTTTTTGACAATATTCACTAGAATACATGTTCACAATCGGGATTGAAGCAAAAAGTGATATAAAAAAGTCAAAATCAACACATTTTTAGATTTTGCCATTTTTGGCTAAAATGCGTGTGATATAACCCATGAAATATAGAAATTTGATAAAAAAAAATCTAAATTTCACTTTTCTTGACATTGTTCACAAGGATACATGTTCGCAATTGAGGTGCGTAAAAAAACAGTAGGGAAAATGCCAAAATTAATACATATTTTTTACTTTGCCATTTGTTTTTCAAAAATACTTTTGTTATAACCCGTGAAAAATAAAGGTTTGGTGAAAATTTTTAGATTTCACTTTTTTCATAATAATATTCACTGGAATGCATGTGTACACTCGATGAAGGTGTAAAAAATATCACAAAAAAGTCTAAATCAACACGTTTTTTATTTTGCCATTTTGGCTAAATTACGTGTGTTATAATCCATCAAAAATAAATTTTTTATGAAAAATTAAAATTTCACTTTTTTTGATACTGTTGATTGGAATGCATTTTTACAATTAATGTGTGTATAAAAAATAGCAGGGAAAAAGCTAAAAATCAACACATTTTTTTTACTTTTCAATTTTTGACCAAAATACATGTGTTATAACTCATGAAAAATGGAGGTCTTGTGAAAATTTTAATTTTCACTTTTTTTGACAATATTCACTAGAATGCATGTTCACATTTGCATTGGGTACAAAAATAGTACAAAAATGTCAAAATCAACGCGTTTTTAAAATTTTCCATTTTGGCTAAAATGTGTGCTATAACCCAAGAAAAACTAAAATTTGGTAAAATATCTAAATTTCACTTTTTTACATCGTTCACAATGATGCATGTTTACAATTGAGGTGCTTGAAAAAATATCGGGAAAAATGTCAAAATTAACACGTTTTTTGACTTGGCATTTTTTTACAAAAATATGTGTGTTATAACCTGTGAAAAATGGAGGTTTTGTGGAAATTTTTGAATTTCACTTTTTCCGAACAACATTCACTAGAATTCAAGTCTAAAATCGAGGTGAGTGTTAAAAATATAAAAAGAAGTCATAATTAACGCATTTTTTTTACCACATATGTGTGTTATAACCCGTGAAAAATGAAAATTGGGTAAAAAAACTAAATGTCACTTTTTTTGACACCGTTCATTAAAATGCATGTTCTCACTTAAGGTGTGTGTAAAAAATAGTGGGAAAAAAGTAAAAAATCAGCACATTTTTTTATTTTCCCATTTTGACAAAAATACGTGTGTTATAATTCATAAAAATGGAGGTTTTGTAAAAATTTTAATTAATTTTCACTTTTTTTTACAATATTTACTAGAATGCATATTCAAAATCGGGATGGGGGCAAAAAACAGTACAAAAAGTCAAAATCAATGCATTTTTAGATTTTGCCATTTTTGGCTAAAATGTTTATTCTATAACCCATGAAATATGGAAATTTGGTAACTTTTTTTTATACCGAAATTGAGGTGGGTGAAAAAAGTAGAAAAAAAATGCAAAAAACAACATGTTTTTTTACTTTGCCATATTTTTCAAAAATACTTGTGTTATAACCCTTGAAAAATGGAGGTTTGGTGAAAAAACTAAATTTAACTTTTTTTGACACAGGTCATCATAATGCAATTTCAAAATTAAGGTGTGTGTAAAAAATAGTAGGGAAAAGCAAAAAGTCACCGCATTTTTTTACTTTACCATTTTTGACAAAAATACATGCGTTATAATCCATGAAAAATGGAGGTTTAGTGAAAATTTTAATTTTCACATTTTTTTGATAGTATTAACTAGAATGCATGTCCACAATCGGGCTGGGTGCAAAAAATGGTACAAAAAAGTCCAAATCATTGCTTTTTAGATTTTGCCATTTTTGGCTAAAATACAGGTGCTATAACCCATAAAAATGGAAATTTGGTAAAAAATCTAAATTTTAATTTTTTTACACTTTTCACAAGGATGCGTGTTCACAATTGAGATGAGTGAAAAAATAATAGAGAAAATACAAAAATTAATATGTTTTTATACGTTTGTTATAACAGGTGAAAAATGGAGGTTTGGTAAATATTTTTCAATTTTACTTTTTCCTAACAATATTCACTGGAATTCATGTCTACAATTGAAGTAGGTGTAAAAAATATCACAAAAAATTCAAAATAACGCATTTATTTATTTTGCCATTGTGGCTAAAATACGTGTGCTATAGCCCACGAAAAATGAAAAATTTGCGAAAAAAACCAATTTCACTTTTTTTAACACTGCTCATTAGAATACATTTTAAAAATTAAGGTGTGTGTAAAATAAAATACGTAAAAGAAAAAAATTAGCACAGTTTTTTACTTTCCCATTTTGACCAAAATATGTGTGTCATAACCTATGAAAAATGGAAGTTTTGTGAAAATTTTAATTTTCAATTTTTTTAAATAATATTCACTATAATTTATGTTCACAATTGGCATGGGTGCAAAAAACAGTACAAAAAAGTCAAAATAAATGCGTTTTTAGATTTTTCTGTTTTTGACTAAATTGTGTGTGCTATAACCAATGAAAAATTGAAATTTGGTAAAAAATTTAAATTTAAATTTGTTTACACCGTCTAAAAGGATGTATGTTCACAATTGAGGTGAGTGAAAAAAATGGTAGGGAAAATGCCAAAATTAACATGTTTTTTTACTTTGCCTTTTTTACAAAAATACATTTGTCATAACCCGTGAAAAATGGAGGTTTGGTGAATATTTTTAAATTTCACTTTTTCCTAACAATATTCATTAGAATGCATGTCTACAATCAAGTTAGGTGTGAAAAATATCACAAAAAAGTCAAAACTGTGTTATCTTTATTTTGCCCATATGGCTAAAATATGTGTGTTAAAACCGATTAAAAATGAAAATTTTGTGAAAAACTAAATTTCACTATTTTTCACACCATTCATTAGAATGCATGTTTACAATTAAAGTGTGTGTAAAAAGTAATAGGGAAAATAAAAAAATAAACATATTTCTTTTACTTTCCCATTTTTTACCAAAATACGTGTGTTATAACCCATGAAAAATGGAGGTTTTGTGAAAATTTTAATTTTTACATTTTTTGACAATATTCACTAGAATGCATGTTCACAATCGGGATGGATGTAAATAACGGTAAAAAAGGTCAAAATAAACACATTTTTAGAGTTTGCCATTTTTGGCTAAAATGCGTGTGCTATAACCTATTAAAAATGAAAAATTGGTAGAAAATCTAAATTTCAATTTTATTACACCATTCACAAGGATGCATGTTCACAATTGAGGTGGGTGAAAAAATAGTAGGAAAAATTGATTAGTCGGGTTTGTACCGACTTATTTGCTTTGCTTACTTGATCTTTTGTATGATACTCTAGTGGAAATTGTGCTTTGATGAATGACTTTTATGCAAAAATGTTCATGATCTGGAAATTGTGAGAATTGACTAAGTGTTGTGAAAATGCTATGCAAAGTGATATGCTTGTGCATGAATGAGAAACAAGCACACACTTAGCCATTTTGGCCTCACATATCTCAAGCATTACACGAGAGTCCAAGCACACAAACACAAATTCACACTCAACACTCTAACACATCAATGCACACAAGCACCACATGCACGCACAACACATGGTGGGCGCCTCACAGTGCCCTCTACACACACGCACTACGCGAGGCGCCGCACCACACACACACGCACACACGGCGGGCGCCTCACGGCACTGGTGCGCTCGCTATGCGTGCACACTCACCTGCACTCACTAAATTTTCATGCACATCTACATGCATTGCACTCCACATCTGCATTTGCACTTAGCATACATGGTAGTACAATCCACACGAGCTTTAGAACACACAAGCAAGTATTAACACAGTATGCATAGGTTCACCAAGTGTTTGAGGATTTGCACTCTCGATTCTTAATGCTTAAGTTATATACCGGACACGTGACCTCACTACTTTTGATTGATTGGCATTTGTAGGTTATGTGGAGGCATCACACACCAAGAGAAGGGCTCAGCCAACATGATCACGCCACGACAAGGAAGGGAAGGTATAAATAGGAAGCGGAGATCAACAAGCAAATGATCGGAACATGGATCAAAAAGATTGAGGGTGATAGAACGAAGCGGCCGCACACAATAGAATAGTCAATAGATTAAAGTTCTTAGTTTAGGTTAGGATTTTCTCTCTCCTTTCCCTTTCACACATTCTAGTGTCTTGAGGGTTCAATTGTACAGATCTTTACGGGTTGAGACAATTGCATGATATTTTATCTGAGTTTGATTATGTTCCATGTTTATTAATTGTGAATTTCAATGGGCTGATGTACAATTTCTAGATTTAGAATCAATTTGCGGCACATACTAAAATTGCTCTGGATCCACTTACGATGAATTGAAGTTTACATGATTTGAATATAGAAACACACCGTGCATGAGTTCTAAGGTCTGGTTTCATTGATGTTTTCATATGTGCGGTGCCCACTGACATAGGGATATCTGTAGAAGAAACTTAGAATTATTCTTGTAGAACACTTTGAACACATGAATAGATTAGCTGCCCTACCAAGGGAGATAGTCAATTCATGGGTTAGAATTGTCTTACAGAGTAGGGATCTGGGAAATTCATTTATGCCAAGAACCTGCCCTACCAAGGGAAGTTTGAGGAGTCAGTGAAGTGGGATTGAGAGAACCACCAGGTTAATTGATTCCATGACACTAGCAGTAGTCCCCTCATGCATCTACACAAGTCAATGATACTAACCAGAGATCGGTACATGTTGAAATCCCTCAAGGCAGTGCTTGCATACTTAACAATAACATTTTGTATCCATTCTCACGTTACATTCATTCATATTAGCTTGCATCTATTTTTGCTTCCTTCCTTACATTTCATGCATCTATAGTGTCAAGTGAACAAATGGTCTCTGGACAACCAACCCTTCTCTGTGGGAATGATCCCTCTCACTGCTACTACAGTAGTGTTAGGGTATTTGTTGAGGTTATGCGACTAGCTTACCAACAAAAATGCCAAAATGAATACGTTTTTTTTTACCTTTTCTAATTTTTTTTTACAAAAATACGATTGTTATAACCTGTGAAAAATTGAGGTTTGGTGAATATTTTTAAATTTCACTTTTTCCTAACAATATTTACAGGAATGCATGCCTACAATCGAGGCTGGTTTAAAAATATTCACAAAAAAGTCAAAACAATGCGTTTTTTTATTTTCCCATTATGGCTAACATATGTGTGTTATAACTCATAAAAAAATGAAAATTTGGTGAAAAAACTAAATTTAACATTTTTTGACACCGTTCATTAGAATGCATTTTCAAAATTAAAGTGTGTATAAAAAATAGTAGGGAATAACAAAAAATCAACACATTTTTTAACTTTACTATTTTTGACAAAAATACGTGTGTTATATATAACTCATAAAAAATGGAATTTTTGTGAAAATTTTAATTTTTACTTTTTTTACAATATTTACTAGAATGCATGTTTATAATCGGGATTGATGCAAAAAACAGTACAAAAAAGTCAAAATTAACGCGTTTATAGATTTTGCTATTATTGGCTAAAATGCGTGTGTTATAAGTTATGAAAAATGGAAAAAATGGTTAAATATCTAAAATTCACTTTTTTACACTATTCACAGTGATGCATGTTCACAATTGAGGTACTTGAAAAAACAACTGTGAAAATGCAAAAATCAACACATTTTTTACTTTGCCACTTTTTACAAAAATACGTGTTATAACTCGTGAAACATGAAGGTTTGGTGAAAATATTTAAATTTCACTTTTTCCAAACAATATTCACTAGAATGCATCTCTACAATCGACGCGGGTGTAAAAATATCACAAAAAGTCAAAATTAGCGCATTTGTTTTGCTTTTTTTGACTAAAATATGTGTGTTATAACCCATGAAAAATAAAAATTTGGTGAAAAAAACTATATTTCACTTTTTTTAACACCGTTCATTGAAAGCAAGTTTACAATTAAGGTGTGTGTAAAAAATATTAGGAAAAAAGCCAAAAATCAAAACATTTTTTAGTTTCCCATTTTTGACCAAAATATGTGTATTATAATCCTTGAAAAATGGAGGTTTTGTGAAAATTTTAATTAAGTTTCAATTTTTTTACAATATTCACTAGAATGCATATTCACAATTAGGATGGTGCAAAAAATGGTACAAAAATTCAAAATCAATATTTTTTTTTTTAATTTTGCCATTTTTGGCTAAAATGTTTATGCTATAACCCCATAAAATATGAAAATTTGGTAAAAACAAAATCTAAATTTCACTACTTTTTGATACCGTTCATAATGATGCATGTTTAGAAATAAGGTGGGTGAAAAAACAGTAGAAAAAATGCCAAAATCAACCCGGGTTTTGACTTTGCCAAATTTTACAAAAATACGTGTTATAACCCTTTCAAAATGAGGTTTTGTGAAAAAAAATTTAAATTTTACTTTTTTCTAACAATATTCACTGGAATTCTTGTATACAATCGAGTTATGTGTAAAAAATATCACAAAAAAGTCAAAATCAACTAGTTTTTTTGATTTTGTCATTATGGCTAAAATATGTGTTATAACCAATGAAAAATAAAAATTTGGTGAAAAAACTAAATTTAACTTTCTTGACACCGTTCACTAAAATGCATTTTCAAAAATTAAGGTGCGTGTAAAAATTAGTAGGGAAAAGTAAATAATTAACACATTTTTTAATTTTACCATTTTGACCAAAATACGTGTGTTATAACCCATGAAAAATTGAGGTTTTGTGAAAATTTTAATTTTAATTTTTTTGACAATATTTATTAGAATGTATTTTCAGAATCGAGGTTGGTGCAAAAAAGGTACAAAAAGTCAAAATCAACGTGTTTTTAGATTTTGTCATTTTTGGCTAAAATGTGTTCGCTATAACCCATGAAAAATAGAAATTTGGTAAAAAAAATCTAATTTTCAATTTTTTTACACCGTTTACAAGGATGCGTGTTCACAATTGAGGTTAGTGAAAAAATAATAGGGAAAATACCAAAATTAATACGTTTCTTTACTTTGCCATTTTTTTTACCAAAACACGTTTGTTATAACTCGTGAAAAATGGAGGTTTGGTGAATATTTTTAAATTCCACTTTTTCTTAACAATATTCACTACTGGAGTGCATGTCTATAATCGAGACAAGTGTAAAAAATATCACAAAAAATTCAAAACAATGTTTTTTTGGATTTTGCCATTATGGCTAAAATACGTATAATATAACCCATGAAAAATAAAAGTTTCGTAAAAAAAACTAAATTTCACTTTTTTTGACACCATTCATTAGAATGCATGTTCACAATTAAGGTGTGTGTAAAAAATAGTGGGGGAAAGCAAAAAATCAACACATTTATTTTACTTTCCCATTTTGACAAAAATACGTTTGTTATAACTCATAAAAAATGGAGGTTTTTTGAAAATTTTAATTTTTAATTTTTAATTTTTAATTTTTTTGACAATATTCAATTGAATGCATTATTTTCTTCCATTTTGTAACCTTATTTTCAATCTATAAAATAGGGCACCACCCCGAGTTTGGGATGATTAGCCAAATAAAAAAAAGATAGTATTTGCTAGAATGTATGTTCACAATTGAGATAAGTGCAAAAAACGGGACAAAAAAGTCAAAATCAACGTGTTTTTAGATTTTTTTTCATTTTTGTCTAAAATGCATATGCATAACCCATGAAAAATGACAATTTGGTAAAAAATATCTAAATTTCATTTTTTACAACTTTCACAAGTATGCATATTCACAATTGAGGTGGGTGAAAAAATAATAGGGAAAATGCCAAAATTAATACGTTTTTTTTACTTTGCCATTTTTTTACAAAAATACGTTTGTCATAATCCGTGAAAAATAGAGTTATGGTGAATATTTTTAAATTTCTATTTTCCTAACAATATTCACTGGAATGGATGTCTACAATCGAGACATGTGTAAAAAATATCACAAAAAGTCAAAATCAATGCGTTTTTTATTTTGTCATTAAGGCTAAAATACATGTATAATAATCCATAAAAAATGAAAACTTGGTGAAAAAACTAAATTTCACTTTGTTGAAACTGCTCATTAGTATGAATTTTCAAAATTAAGGTGTGTGTAAAAAATAGTAGGGGAAAAAACACATTTTTTCACTTTCCCATTTTTACCAATATAAGTGTGTTATAACCCATGAAAAATAGAGGTTTTGTGAAAATTTTATTTTTCACTTTTTTAAACAAGATTCACTAGAATGCATGTTTACAATTAGATTGGGTACAAAAAAGTCAAAATCAATGTTTTTTTAGATTTTGCTATATTTGGCTAAAATGTGTGTCTTGTAAACCATGAAAAATGGAAATTTTCTAAAAAAAAAATCTAAATTTCCATTTTTTACACCGTTAAAAAGGATGCATGTTCACAATTGAGGTGGGTTAAAAAACAGTTGCGAAAATGCCAAATCTAATATATTTTTTACTTTGCTATGTTTTACAAAAATGGGTTTGTTAGAAGCCGTGAAAAATGAAGGCTTGCTGAATATTTTTAAATTTCACTTTTCCTAGCAATATTCAATTGAATGCATGCTACAATCGAGGCAGATGTGAAAAATATAAAAAAAAGTCAAAACAACAAGTTTTTTTATTTTGCCCATATGTCTAAAATATGTGTGTTATAACCCACGAAAAATGAAAATTTGGTTAAAAAACTAGATTTACATTTTTTGACACTGTTCATTAGAATACATATTCACAATTAAGGTGTGTAAAAAACAGTAGAGAAAAGCAAAAAATCAACATATTTCTTTCACTTTCCCATTTTTGACCAAAATAAGTGTGTTATAACCCTTGAAAAATGGAGGTTTCGTGAAAATTTTTATTTTCACTTTTTTTGCCAGCATTCACTAGAATGCATGTTCACAATCGGGATAGGTGCAAAAAGCGGTACAAAAAAGTCAACATCAATGCGTTTTTAAAATTTTTCATTTTTGGCTAAAATATGGGTGCCATAACCCATGAAAATTAGAAATTTGGTAAAAAAAATCTAAATTTCAATTTTTTTACACCAATTACAAGGATGCATGTTCACAATTGATGTGAATGAAAAAATAGTAGGAAAAATGCCAAAATTAATATTTTTTTTACTTTGCCATTTTTTCAAAAATATGTTTGATATAACCCGTGAGAAATGGAGGTTTGGTGAATATTTTTAAATTTAACTTTTTCCTAATAATAATCATTGGAATTCATGTCTACAATCAAGGCAGGTTTAAAAAATATCACAAAAAGTAAAAAAAAAATGCGTTTTTTTATTTTGCCATTATGGCTAAAATACATGTGCTATAACCCATGAAAAATGAAAATTTTGTGAAAAAACTAAATTTAACTTTTTTTGACCTTGTTCACTAGAATGCATTTTCAAAATTAAGGTGTGTGTAAAAAACAGTTGGTAAAAACAAAAAATCAACACATTTTTTTTACTTTACCATTATTGACCAAAATACATGTGTTATAACCCATGAAAAATGAAGGTTTTGTGAAAATTTTAATTTTCATTTTTTTGAAAATATTCTCTAGAATGCATGTTCAAAATCGGGATGGGTGCAAAACAAGGTACAAAAAAAAATCAAAATCAACGCGTTTTTAGATTTTTCCATTTTTAGCTAAAATGTGTGTGGTATAACCTATGAAAAATGGAAATTTGGTAAAAAAAATCTAAATTTCAATTTTTTATACTGTTCACAATGATGCATGTTCACATTTGAGGTTGGTGAAAAATAGTAAGGAAATTTCCAAAACTAACACAATTTTTTATTTTGCTAGTTTTTTACAAAATTACACTTCTCATTACCCATGAAAAATGGTTGTTTGGTGAAAATGTTTAAATTTCACTTTTTCCTAACTATATTCACTAGAATGCATGTCCAAAATTGAGGCAGGTGTAAAAGTAAATCACAAAAACGTCAAAATTAACGCATTTTTATATGTTGCCATTATGGCTAAAATATGTGTGTTATAACCCATGAATAATGAAAATTTTGTGAAAGAACTAAATGTCACTGTGTTTACACTTTGAATTAGAATTCATTTTCACAATTAAGTTGTGCGTAAAAAATAATTGAGAAAGCCAAAAATCAACCTATTTTTCACAAAAATACATGTGTTGTAACCAATGAAAAATAGAGGTTTTACGAAAATTTTAATTTTCAATTTTTTGACAATATTCGCTAGAATGCTTGTTCATAATCGGGATGGGTGCAATAAACAGTACAAAAAATTCAAAATCAACGCATTTTTTTGAAATTTTTTTTTCTAATATGCGTGTGCTATAACCTAAGAAATATTGAAATTGGGTTAAAAAAAATCTAAATTTCACATTTTTTTGACAATGTTCACAAGGATGTATGTTCACAATTAAAATGGATAAAAAATAGTAGGGAAAATGCCAAAATTTACACATTCTTTGACTTTACCATTTTTTTACAAAAATACGTGTGTTGTAACTCTTGAAAAATGGTGGTTTGGTGAAACTTTTTAAATTTCACATTTTCCTAACACTATTCACTGGAATGCATGTCTACAATCGATACAGGTGTAAAAAATATTGCAAAAAATTCAAAATCAATGTACTTTTTATTTTGTCATTTTTGGCTAAAACACGTGTGTTATGACCAATCAAAAAGAAAAATTTGGTGAAAAACTAGATTTCACTTTTTTTGACACCATTCATTAGATTGCATTTTCAAAATTAAGATGTGTGTTAATAACAATAGAGAAAAATCTAAAAATCAACACATTTTGTTTATTTTCCTATTTTGAACCAAAATACATGTGTTCTAGCCCATGAAAAATGGAGATTTTGTAAAAATTTTAATTTTCACTTTTTTGACAATATTCACTAGACATGGCCACGGTTCACGGTTCCACAAAGGGTGGAACTTGAACCGGCCCTTGGCCTCACAGTTACAGTTATGGTTCGTGAACTGCCGGTTCACGGTTTCGGTTTTGATTTGTTCACGGTTTTTTACGGTTCGAATTTTTAGCATTAAATATTAAAAAATAAATACAATTTATACAAATTTGATATAATTGAAAAGTAACTTGAATTACGATGTATATATAATGATGTATATTCAAAATATAATAAAATAAAAAATACTCAATATTTGTTAGTAATTAAATATTCATTACCATTAACATGTTACTAATGGTTGTACCATAATAAATATGGATAATAATTGGTACTATTTGAATATTAAACTATGAGTTTAATCATGTATTTATATGAATTTATTCATTCATTATACAAGAACACATGATAATTCAAGTTGATATGGTTAATCATAAGTAATCTTTTATTTTAATAATTATAGTTTAATAATCAACCATTAATACTATTAGATAATGAGAAAGTTTAATAATTCAATTTATTAAATAATCACATTTTTCATTCATAAGAAAATCAATAAACATTATTCAATGTAAAACACACCATAAGTGATTAAATTCAAGAATCTTACTTCTAAACTAATAACAATAATTAACAAAACAAACAACTAACAATGAGAATTAGATAACAAAGTGAATGAAATGAAATATATTAAAGTAAATAATTGAATAAAATGAAATAATTTTAGAAGTAACAGGAGATTATGAGACAATATGTGAGAAAATTCAAGAAAGTTTTGTGAAATAATAAAATATAATATATTTGTAAAAGTAAAATAAATTTTTTTTTTTTTTAGAACCTGCAGTTCGGAACCGCCGGTTCACGGTTCGGGCCCAGCAGGCCTCGCTTCCGGTTTCAGACCCAACCCACCGGGCTGGTTTCAGTTAAAATTGGAACTGTGGCCATGTCTAATGTTCACAATCGCAATGGGTGCAAAACACAATAAAAAAGTTTAAAATCAACGTGTTTTAAGATTTTGCAATTTTTGACTGAAATACGTTTAATATAACCCATAAAAATCGGAAAATTGGTAAAACATATAAATTTCACTTTTTTACACCGTCCACAATAATGCATGTTGAAAATTGAGGTGGGTGAAAAAATAGTAGGAAAAATAACAAATCAACACATTTTTTTCCTTTGCCTTTTTTACAAAAATACGTGTGTTATAACCCGTAAAATAGAGGCTGATGAGGTGAATTTATTCACCATTTATCTATTGTGTTATACTTGATTCTTTTGTTGTTCTTGTTCTTTTTGATTCGTTTTAGTGTTTTACGTGTAGGTTTGTCGACCATGGTATATACTTCGAAGGGAAAAATCATACAAAAGTCGAATCAGGTCCAAAATGAGAGGAAAAGATTGAGAAAGATCAAGAAGCAGGTCCCGTGTTTCACAGGATATTTAAGGTGTTAATTCTAATTTTTCATGATCTATCCTACATATTTACACCTTGGATAGAGTGGCAAATAAGTTCCAAGTTGATCCCATGGAGGCTCGAGACTCCAAGAAGGGGTAATTTAGCAAAACACGTGGAAAGGCAATGAAGAACAAATGCTGAAGAAATCTGCCAGGCTTTGGTAGTTTGATCATATCTCTCTCTATTTATATCCAAATCGAGTGATTCAAGTGCCATTGGAAAGCTAATAAATAGAGCTACAACTTTCATGTTTTGAGTTTTTTCAAATTCGGTGTGGATCATAGAGAAATATGGCCTAGAAGATTGACGTCGCGATGTAAGACCCTCCACGTCGCGACGTCGGTAAAAAGAATTAAATTGGATTTTTTGGAAGAATTTTGGAAATTGGCAGAGAGTTACGTCGCGACGTGGGGAAAATGTCGGGAAAACGTCGGGATCGCGACTGAAATTTGGAAATTTGTGATTTTGGCCCAATTTGAGTTTCCTTTTCCAACAAGACTTTCGTGAAGGACTTATTAGCAAATATCTTCATAGAATTACTATAAATAAGGCTAGGGTTTACAGATTTTAGGTGTGACAACTTTGAGAGAATTTAAGCAAGAGATTTCTCCTTTGTAATAGCTAGGGGTTTCTACTTCGGTTATTGCTTGGAGAATTGCAGCTGTACGGATTGGGAACATCTTCTACTATTGAACTCATTCTTTTACGAGTAAAGACTACATTCAAGGATTTATTATTCAAGGTGTTTTCTTTCCTTTTAATGATGTTTTCAATATTGTGCTTAATTATTAATATCATGATGTTTGATTTAGCCATGCTAGGCTAGATTAATTGTGCTCCCGAGATTATGAATAAGGGTTTTTGTGCTTAATTTACATGCTAAGTTCTATCATATGGTCTTTGTAGAATAAGTTTTGCTGTGTTCTTCATAATTATGCATGATTTAAGGCCTTAATTATGTATGATGAATATTTTATTAAAGTGCAGTAAATTACTTAGAGATAACTTGCTTTAATCTTACCTTTAGCCTAATAGGAGGATTAAGTGGGTTGTTTGGGATCTATTGTGGGTTGGTTGTGAATTTGTTAGATTAATTCTTACCTTTAGCCTAATAGGAGGAGTTAAGGGGATTGGTTTAACATTAGCGTGACTGGTTCGGGCGTTGCCTTAGCCTAATGGAGTGGTTGAACTTGAGGATTTGGTTGAGTTGGTTAGTTGCATTAGATTCCGGGTTAATTAAGGAAGTAAACTTTGCCTTTCGCCATATAGGAGGGTTTAACGAATTAGTTAATATCTAAGTAGGTAAGTGCTTAAATAATTCCTTGCCTTTAGCCTAATAGGAGGGCGTGAGTTATAGTATTTACTCTTGTTTTGCATGACCATAGATAAGATGTATGTATGTGCTTTTTATGTAACCCTAAAATATAATCTCGAGAGTACTCTTGCATAACTTGAGTTTTAATTAAATCACAGTCTTGTTTTAGTTATTTGTTATTTGCTTTCTTATTTTTAGTTTAATAAACATTAAAAAACCAAAAATATTTTGATGAGAATGAGCCGTGTCCATGTTCGTGGTGTTAAAGTCACTTGGTCATCCTGAAAGTTTCTGTCACGTTTTCATGTTCGTGGTGTTAAAGTCACTTGGTCATCCTGAAAGTTTCTGTCACGTTTTGGTATTCTGGACATAACTCTTTCGATATAACTTGGAATTGCATGATTCAAGAAGCTCTGGAACGATAAGAGATAGAGCTACAACTTTCATGTTTTATGTTTTCCAAGATTCTGACGGTATCATCGTGGAATATGGCTGCCAAAATGAGTGAGGGGATTCTGGCAGATTTCCATCTCGAATTTCATGGACTATATTGAAGACCAAGATGGCGTGCTTGGGCTTTGCCAACTTTGGATCACGCCATTGTTTAATTTTAATGTTTCAATTGGGTTTATTTTTTTAGTTGTAATAATTAAGTCCATTAAACATTTAATTATGGGCTTAAGTCTTTGTGTTTTTAATTATGGGCTAAGTAATTACTTGATCCAATTATCTTGTATGATAATGGCAAGTAAAACAAATCCTTTTTGGACAAGGATTTGGTAGTTAGTTGTAGTTTCCTTTTCCAATTTGGAAAGTTGATTAGTTTACAACTTGAATTAGTTAGTTAGCTAAAGTCCATTGAATGTTAATTAATGGGCTTATTTACTTTTTAAGTTAAGTAGTTATTGTTATTCGTTTAGGAAAGTAGTTCCCTAAATTATAGGTTACTATTCACGTCACTATTCACGTGAATAGTACTGGTTAGTTTGTTAGTTAAGTTAGCAATCAATCCCACATTGGAATTGATCTAGGTTTTTGGCCAAAGTATTTCCTATATAAAGGAAAGGCCTTGTAACGTTTTTAAAATAAGTTGGTGAATAAAATTGAGTTTTTAGCTTTGCTAAAATTCGTGAATTAACTCCTTGAGTTGTTCAAAGCCTTTAAGAGTTATTTAACTGTTCATTGTAGTTAATCCCCTTTAGCGTGACCTATAGGAGATTACACCAATTGTTCTTTATTTAAAGAGCAGGCCTAATTAACTTGTTTAACTGATTGAATTTTCATAGGTTAAATTAAGTTCATTAGTAATAAAACGTGAAGTTTTGATTTACTCAATTCCTAGCGTTTTTCCTTTGATTTCGTTCCATCCAATTTTGTGTTCTTGTTGTGGATTATCTTGGTAAGAGCAACACGGTCCTATAGCTTGTGTGGGAGATTCGAATTTGGTCCAGGAGTTGGAGCCTCGGCCATACAACATTCGCATCAATTGGTATCAGAGCACAAGTTGTTGCCCAAGAAAATTCAGGTTAATCCGTTCTAATCTTTCCGCGAAAATTCTGTTTTGTTCGTGTCTTTTCTGCCCGTATTTTTGCGTCTATTTTCTGCAGTTTTTCGTCCATCTTTCTTGCTGTTATTTGGTGTCCTTCTTGCTGTCCTAGGTCGTCATTATCTAGTCTCTAAATTTCGTCAAAATCGCATGAACATTGCATACTCAAATCTGCCCGAAATTGTGTCTCTTGCGTTTTGTGTTTTTGTGATCTTTTTGTGTTGTTTCTTGTTGCGTTTTCTTGCTGTTCTTCGTGTCTAAATTCTGCACTCTTTTGTCATAATCATAGTGTAGGATTCTTGAAGTTTTCTTTGCTGTTTTCACGTCATAACATTGTTAGGGTTTCGTGTGTCAAACTAGGGTTTCATAACTAGGGTTTCTAGGTCAAGTTTTCATAACTTTCTTGATTCTTATCCGTTTCTTGATTTTCTTTTTGCGTTTGATTCTTTATCTTGTCCACCATATATTGAGTTTTGATCAAACTTTTACTCCACTCGAAAAAGATAAGTTCTTGATAACTTTCTTGAACTTCTTGATTTTCTTGAAAACTCAAAGTGGTCAAAATTGAATTCTTGAGTTGGATTCTTGATCTTTGTCTTGAATCTTGATATTCTTGTTAAAGTGGCACATCCGAATTCATTGTCCTTGGTGAGTTAATAAAGTTTGAAGTTTTTAAGGTTGTTAAGACAAGAAGACAAAACATTCTTAAACCTAAATCCTAGGTTGTTGTCTTCAAACCTTAATTTTTGTGGTGTTTAAGGTTCTTGTCCGAACCTAGTATTTTGATTGGTCCAAGGTTTATGTTCAAACCTTAAAAGTGTAATTTTGTCTTATATTGTCCGAACAACAAAAAAAAAATAAAAAAAAATAAAAGAGTCACGGTCAAAAAAAAAAAAAAAAAAAAAGTGACCGAATAAAAAAAAAAAAAAAAAGAGAAAAGAACAAAAAAAAATATATAAATTCGGACTTCAATTTATTTTATTGTTATTATTTTCTGTTATTTAATTATTTAATTTATTTTTGAAAAGAACACATTGTTCTTAACTTGTTTCTTGAAAACCACCTTGGATTAAAAGTGCCATAACTTTTTCAATACAACTCGGAATTAGTTGATTCAAAAACCAATCTCTTTGTTTTGAAATCTAGTTTCTGAATTTCTTAGTTTCTGGTGGTAAATCAAATTATAACTTTCACGTGTTCTAAACACTCTTGACGTGATTTCTTGTTACATCTCTTGATTTGATTTGTGAAAATTTGTGTGTGGAACTTGCTGATTGAGATCTTGCTATTAAAGTAATTGAACTTTGGTGAATCTTAATAACCCCACATATTCATTAATTGAGAGTAGTAGCTAGGTTAAACAAGAGAGAACACTACCCAAAAAGAGAGGAGAGTACCTACTACCCCAAAGTGAGGAACCCGTGAGGATCATATACATATTCTTGCGCTTTTTTCTTCACTAACTTGCAGGTACAAATGGAGGACGAACAAAGTAAGTCCCAAACCGAACAACAACAAAAGAGGACCGATCCGTCACTTGCCCAAATTTTGCAAGATATCAACCTTCGCCTTCAATTCTTAGAGTCGGTAACACCACCTCCAAAATCAAAGAAATCCCGAAAACTAGAGTCCCAAGAAGATAGTGAATCTAGTGAGGAAAAAGAGGAGGAATACTCGAGCTCTTCTAAAGGTGATAAGTCTAAAGTTTCCATTGAATCTGTTAAACTCACCATCTCTACCTTTCATGGCAAATCAGATCCCGAAGCTTTCTTTGATTGGGTTCGAGATTTGGAGCACTATTTTGAAGGTAATGATGTCCCCGAGAAAAGGCAATATCGAATTGCTTTTATGCATCTTAAAGACTATGCTAGTCTTTGGTGGGATCAAGTTGTTCGTTCTAGGAGACAAGATGGTGAAAGGCCAGTTAAGTCTTGGACTCAAATGAAGGCAATCATGAGAAAGAAGTATGTTCCTTCACACTTTAATAGAGAGCTCAACCGAAAATTGCATACTCTTGTGCAAGGTAGCCGAACAGTTGAAGATTACTATCATGAGATGGAATCTTTGATGATTAAAGCCAATATTCAAGAAGACCCCGACACAACCATTGAGAGATTTCTTAGAGGTATGAATCCCGAATTGGCTTATCAAGTTGATCTTCAAAGTTACATTGATATTAATGAACTTGTTCACAAAGCTATCAAAATTGAGAAGCATATGAAGGGTAAAGGGCGAAATTTTCAACAACCATTGCCGCCTTGGAGGAGAGATCAAAAGCCGACTTTTACACCTCCACCAAAACCGAAAGTTTTCAACCAAAATCAGCCTTCAAACACTTCAAGTAATGCTCCCAAAACAGTCCGCAACCTTGCTGAATCTTCAACTAAGGTGACGCCTAAACCAAATGAAAGATTGAGGGACATTAGATGTTACAAGTGTCAAGGTTATGGCCATTATCAAAGTGACTGCCCAACCAAAAAGTTGATGATAATTCGTGATAATGGAGAGGTTGACAGTGATGAAGAATGTGCCGACATGCCACCACTTGAAGAGAAGTACCAAAGTGATGAAGATAGTGAAGATCTTATTTACAATGTTGGTGATTTCTCATTGGTTACTCGCCGAGTCTTGAATGCACAACCACGAGTTGAAGATGATTTGTCTCAAAGGGAAAACATCTTTCACGCTAGATGCATGGTTCAAGGTAAGACTTGTAGCTTGATTATTGATAGTGGAAGTTGTACCAATGTGGCAAGCACATTAATTGTTAAGAAGCTTAACTTGACTTGCATGAAACATCCAAATCCATATAAGCTTCAATGGCTTAATAGCACTGCCGAGAGTAAGGTGACTAAACAAGTTAAATTTTCTATGTCCATTGGAAAGTATGTTGATGATATTGTTTGTGATGTTGTACCAATGGAAGCTAGTCACATATTACTTGGTCGTCCATGGCAATTTGACCGAGATGTTACATATCATGCAAGGAAGAATTATTATTCTTTTGATTATCATGGCCGAAAGTACAATCTAAGGGCTTTGAGTCCGAGCCAAGCTTTTGAAGATCAATCAAGGATTGTGCAATCTTGCCGTGAAATGGAAGAAAAAGAGAAAGAGAAGAAAGTTCAAGAGAAGAGCAATGTAATAGCTAGTGCATCTTGTAATAGCCGAGATTTAAGTGTTATCAAATCTTGTAATTTTGCTTCTTCTAGTGAGTTTAAGAAAGCATTAGTAGCTAGGCAAACAATGTACTTACTTGATAATAGTGATCACCATTTGAATTGTTTGCTGCCTAGTTCTTTTGTTTTGCAGGTTTATGGAGTTCCTAGACAACTAATGGAGTTGCAAACAACTCATTATCAATTGGAAGGGATCCAATCTGCCTTAGCTTGTTTTCCACAAGGTAAGCAAGGTAAGTTAGGTAAGTTTTCACTTGATTTTGATCTTAAAAATGTTAAGAACTTTGTTATTATCAATTCGGTTGAGTTTCAAAGTTTTCAAACTGTTTTTAGTCAATTTCAAAAGCTTCCCTATACTTTAACACAAATAGTTTGGAATTTTGTTAAGTGTGTTTTAGAGTCTAACACCTTCTGTTTTGATAAGCAAATCGATTTACATAATTCTTCAATAGTTACATCAATATATTTTGAATTGAATGAATTTATGTATAGCATGATAGTGTGTTATGTTGCTTATCTAATACATGAATTATATTTTGAGCTTAATGATTATATTTTCGAACTACATCAAACCTTTGTATGCAATCATTCAAGTGTTAACTATATTGACTCTACTTGCTGGATTATTGGTTCTTTTGATTCTTTAAAACGTGATTTTGATCACATCCATCAAGTTCAAAGAAGTCCTTGGATAATTCCGCACTTGATTGGTAGGTTATCTAAGTTCCAAATTTCTTTTGAATTCCGAGAGGTAAAATTTTCTGTTTACATAGATTGTTTACATTCTAGTCTTTGGAATTATACTCTCATATTTGATAACTTTCGCATGTTTTTCAAGGTATTAGTTCGTCCATGTGATTTCCAATTTTGTCAAGGTGCATTTAGGGATAGCTATTATGATACATTACATGCACTATCCACACTTGTGAATTATTTTGACATTGATGCAACTTCCTCTTATATAAGAACATATATTCGTCCATATCAATTTATGTTTATTATTCATAACTTTGTTCTTTGGACTAATAGATTTCTTTTGTTCTTTGGGGAAATAAAGCGTGATTGCTCGCGAGGTGTTGCATTCCGAAACAACTTGATTCTTGTGAAGTTCGTGATTTTGGTGTTTGATCCAGGAACTCAACTTCTAAGATTCGAGGACGAATCCTTTCGAGGAGGGAGGGAATGATGAGAATGAGCCGTGTCCATGTTCGTGGTGTTAAAGTCACTTGGTCATCCTGAAAGTTTCTGTCACGTTTTCATGTTCGTGGTGTTAAAGTCACTTGGTCATCCTGAAAGTTTCTGTCACGTTTTGGTATTCTGGACATAACTCTTTCGATATAACTTGGAATTGCATGATTCAAGAAGCTCTGGAACGATAAGAGATAGAGCTACAACTTTCATGTTTTATGTTTTCCAAGATTCTGACGGTATCATCGTGGAATATGGCTGCCAAAATGAGTGAGGGGATTCTGGCAGATTTCCATCTCGAATTTCATGGACTATATTGAAGACCAAGATGGCGTGCTTGGGCTTTGCCAACTTTGGATCACGCCATTGTTTAATTTTAATGTTTCAATTGGGTTTATTTTTTTAGTTGTAATAATTAAGTCCATTAAACATTTAATTATGGGCTTAAGTCTTTGTGTTTTTAATTATGGGCTAAGTAATTACTTGATCCAATTATCTTGTATGATAATGGCAAGTAAAACAAATCCTTTTTGGACAAGGATTTGGTAGTTAGTTGTAGTTTCCTTTTCCAATTTGGAAAGTTGATTAGTTTACAACTTGAATTAGTTAGTTAGCTAAAGTCCATTGAATGTTAATTAATGGGCTTATTTACTTTTTAAGTTAAGTAGTTATTGTTATTCGTTTAGGAAAGTAGTTCCCTAAATTATAGGTTACTATTCACGTCACTATTCACGTGAATAGTATTGGTTAGTTTGTTAGTTAAGTTAGCAATCAATCCCACATTGGAATTGATCTAGGTTTTTGGCCAAAGTATTTCCTATATAAAGGAAAGGCCTTGTAACGTTTTTAAAATAAGTTGGTGAATAAAATTGAGTTTTTAGCTTTGCTAAAATTCGTGAATTAACTCCTTGAGTTGTTCAAAGCCTTTAAGAGTTATTTAACTGTTCATTGTAGTTAATCCCCTTTAGCGTGACCTATAGGAGATTACACCAATTGTTCTTTATTTAAAGAGCAGGCCTAATTAACTTGTTTAACTGATTGAATTTTCATAGGTTAAATTAAGTTCATTAGTAATAAAACGTGAAGTTTTGATTTACTCAATTCCTAGCGTTTTTCCTTTGATTTCGTTCCATCCAATTTTGTGTTCTTGTTGTGGATTATCTTGGTAAGAGCAACACGGTCCTATAGCTTGTGTGGGAGATTCGAATTTGGTCCAGGAGTTGGAGCCTCGGCCATACAACATTCGCATCAATTGGTATCAGAGCACAAGTTGTTGCCCAAGAAAATTCAGGTTAATCCGTTCTAATCTTTCCGCGAAAATTCTGTTTTGTTCGTGTCTTTTCTGCCCGTATTTTTGCGTCTATTTTCTGCAGTTTTTCGTCCATCTTTCTTGCTGTTATTTGGTGTCCTTCTTGCTGTCCTAGGTCGTCATTATCTAGTCTCTAAATTTCGTCAAAATCGCATGAACATTGCATACTCAAATCTGCCCGAAATTGTGTCTCTTGCGTTTTGTGTTTTTGTGATCTTTTTGTGTTGTTTCTTGTTGCGTTTTCTTGCTGTTCTTCGTGTCTAAATTCTGCACTCTTTTGTCATAATCATAGTGTAGGATTCTTGAAGTTTTCTTTGCTGTTTTCACGTCATAACATTGTTAGGGTTTCGTGTGTCAAACTAGGGTTTCATAACTAGGGTTTCTAGGTCAAGTTTTCATAACTTTCTTGATTCTTATCCGTTTCTTGATTTTCTTTTTGCGTTTGATTCTTTATCTTGTCCACCATATATTGAGTTTTGATCAAACTTTTACTCCACTCGAAAAAGATAAGTTCTTGATAACTTTCTTGAACTTCTTGATTTTCTTGAAAACTCAAAGTGGTCAAAATTGAATTCTTGAGTTGGATTCTTGATCTTTGTCTTGAATCTTGATATTCTTGTTAAAGTGGCACATCCGAATTCATTGTCCTTGGTGAGTTAATAAAGTTTGAAGTTTTTAAGGTTGTTAAGACAAGAAGACAAAACATTCTTAAACCTAAATCCTAGGTTGTTGTCTTCAAACCTTAATTTTTGTGGTGTTTAAGGTTCTTGTCCGAACCTAGTATTTTGATTGGTCCAAGGTTTATGTTCAAACCTTAAAAGTGTAATTTTGTCTTATATTGTCCGAACAACAAAAAAAAAAATAAAAAAAAATAAAAGAGTCACGGTCAAAAAAAAAAAAAAAAAAAAAAGTGACCGAATAAAAAAAAAAAAAAAGAGAAAAGAACAAAAAAAAATATATAAATTCGGACTTCAATTTATTTTATTGTTATTATTTTCTGTTATTTAATTATTTAATTTATTTTTGAAAAGAACACATTGTTCTTAACTTGTTTCTTGAAAACCACCTTGGATTAAAAGTGCCATAACTTTTTCAATACAACTCGGAATTAGTTGATTCAAAAACCAATCTCTTTGTTTTGAAATCTAGTTTCTGAATTTCTTAGTTTCTGGTGGTAAATCAAATTATAACTTTCACGTGTTCTAAACACTCTTGACGTGATTTCTTGTTACATCTCTTGATTTGATTTGTGAAAATTTGTGTGTGGAACTTGCTGATTGAGATCTTGCTATTAAAGTAATTGAACTTTGGTGAATCTTAATAACCCCACATATTCATTAATTGAGAGTAGTAGCTAGGTTAAACAAGAGAGAACACTACCCAAAAAGAGAGGAGAGTACCTACTACCCCAAAGTGAGGAACCCGTGAGGATCATATACATATTCTTGCGCTTTTTTCTTCACTAACTTGCAGGTACAAATGGAGGACGAACAAAGTAAGTCCCAAACCGAACAACAACAAAAGAGGACCGATCCGTCACTTGCCCAAATTTTGCAAGATATCAACCTTCGCCTTCAATTCTTAGAGTCGGTAACACCACCTCCAAAATCAAAGAAATCCCGAAAACTAGAGTCCCAAGAAGATAGTGAATCTAGTGAGGAAAAAGAGGAGGAATACTCGAGCTCTTCTAAAGGTGATAAGTCTAAAGTTTCCATTGAATCTGTTAAACTCACCATCTCTACCTTTCATGGCAAATCAGATCCCGAAGCTTTCTTTGATTGGGTTCGAGATTTGGAGCACTATTTTGAAGGTAATGATGTCCCCGAGAAAAGGCAATATCGAATTGCTTTTATGCATCTTAAAGACTATGCTAGTCTTTGGTGGGATCAAGTTGTTCGTTCTAGGAGACAAGATGGTGAAAGGCCAGTTAAGTCTTGGACTCAAATGAAGGCAATCATGAGAAAGAAGTATGTTCCTTCACACTTTAATAGAGAGCTCAACCGAAAATTGCATACTCTTGTGCAAGGTAGCCGAACAGTTGAAGATTACTATCATGAGATGGAATCTTTGATGATTAAAGCCAATATTCAAGAAGACCCCGACACAACCATTGAGAGATTTCTTAGAGGTATGAATCCCGAATTGGCTTATCAAGTTGATCTTCAAAGTTACATTGATATTAATGAACTTGTTCACAAAGCTATCAAAATTGAGAAGCATATGAAGGGTAAAGGGCGAAATTTTCAACAACCATTGCCGCCTTGGAGGAGAGATCAAAAGCCGACTTTTACACCTCCACCAAAACCGAAAGTTTTCAACCAAAATCAGCCTTCAAACACTTCAAGTAATGCTCCCAAAACAGTCCGCAACCTTGCTGAATCTTCAACTAAGGTGACGCCTAAACCAAATGAAAGATTGAGGGACATTAGATGTTACAAGTGTCAAGGTTATGGCCATTATCAAAGTGACTGCCCAACCAAAAAGTTGATGATAATTCGTGATAATGGAGAGGTTGACAGTGATGAAGAATGTGCCGACATGCCACCACTTGAAGAGAAGTACCAAAGTGATGAAGATAGTGAAGATCTTATTTACAATGTTGGTGATTTCTCATTGGTTACTCGCCGAGTCTTGAATGCACAACCACGAGTTGAAGATGATTTGTCTCAAAGGGAAAACATCTTTCACGCTAGATGCATGGTTCAAGGTAAGACTTGTAGCTTGATTATTGATAGTGGAAGTTGTACCAATGTGGCAAGCACATTAATTGTTAAGAAGCTTAACTTGACTTGCATGAAACATCCAAATCCATATAAGCTTCAATGGCTTAATAGCACTGCCGAGAGTAAGGTGACTAAACAAGTTAAATTTTCTATGTCCATTGGAAAGTATGTTGATGATATTGTTTGTGATGTTGTACCAATGGAAGCTAGTCACATATTACTTGGTCGTCCATGGCAATTTGACCGAGATGTTACATATCATGCAAGGAAGAATTATTATTCTTTTGATTATCATGGCCGAAAGTACAATCTAAGGGCTTTGAGTCCGAGCCAAGCTTTTGAAGATCAATCAAGGATTGTGCAATCTTGCCGTGAAATGGAAGAAAAAGAGAAAGAGAAGAAAGTTCAAGAGAAGAGCAATGTAATAGCTAGTGCATCTTGTAATAGCCGAGATTTAAGTGTTATCAAATCTTGTAATTTTGCTTCTTCTAGTGAGTTTAAGAAAGCATTAGTAGCTAGGCAAACAATGTACTTACTTGATAATAGTGATCACCATTTGAATTGTTTGCTGCCTAGTTCTTTTGTTTTGCAGGTTTATGGAGTTCCTAGACAACTAATGGAGTTGCAAACAACTCATTATCAATTGGAAGGGATCCAATCTGCCTTAGCTTGTTTTCCACAAGGTAAGCAAGGTAAGTTAGGTAAGTTTTCACTTGATTTTGATCTTAAAAATGTTAAGAACTTTGTTATTATCAATTCGGTTGAGTTTCAAAGTTTTCAAACTGTTTTTAGTCAATTTCAAAAGCTTCCCTATACTTTAACACAAATAGTTTGGAATTTTGTTAAGTGTGTTTTAGAGTCTAACACCTTCTGTTTTGATAAGCAAATCGATTTACATAATTCTTCAATAGTTACATCAATATATTTTGAATTGAATGAATTTATGTATAGCATGATAGTGTGTTATGTTGCTTATCTAATACATGAATTATATTTTGAGCTTAATGATTATATTTTCGAACTACATCAAACCTTTGTATGCAATCATTCAAGTGTTAACTATATTGACTCTACTTGCTGGATTATTGGTTCTTTTGATTCTTTAAAACGTGATTTTGATCACATCCATCAAGTTCAAAGAAGTCCTTGGATAATTCCGCACTTGATTGGTAGGTTATCTAAGTTCCAAATTTCTTTTGAATTCCGAGAGGTAAAATTTTCTGTTTACATAGATTGTTTACATTCTAGTCTTTGGAATTATACTCTCATATTTGATAACTTTCGCATGTTTTTCAAGGTATTAGTTCGTCCATGTGATTTCCAATTTTGTCAAGGTGCATTTAGGGATAGCTATTATGATACATTACATGCACTATCCACACTTGTGAATTATTTTGACATTGATGCAACTTCCTCTTATATAAGAACATATATTCGTCCATATCAATTTATGTTTATTATTCATAACTTTGTTCTTTGGACTAATAGATTTCTTTTGTTCTTTGGGGAAATAAAGCGTGATTGCTCGCGAGGTGTTGCATTCCGAAACAACTTGATTCTTGTGAAGTTCGTGATTTTGGTGTTTGATCCAGGAACTCAACTTCTAAGATTCGAGGACGAATCCTTTCGAGGAGGGAGGGAATGATGAGAATGAGCCGTGTCCATGTTCGTGGTGTTAAAGTCACTTGGTCATCCTGAAAGTTTCTGTCACGTTTTCATGTTCGTGGTGTTAAAGTCACTTGGTCATCCTGAAAGTTTCTGTCACGTTTTGGTATTCTGGACATAACTCTTTCGATATAACTTGGAATTGCATGATTCAAGAAGCTCTGGAACGATAAGAGATAGAGCTACAACTTTCATGTTTTATGTTTTCCAAGATTCTGACGGTATCATCGTGGAATATGGCTGCCAAAATGAGTGAGGGGATTCTGGCAGATTTCCATCTCGAATTTCATGGACTATATTGAAGACCAAGATGGCGTGCTTGGGCTTTGCCAACTTTGGATCACGCCATTGTTTAATTTTAATGTTTCAATTGGGTTTATTTTTTTAGTTGTAATAATTAAGTCCATTAAACATTTAATTATGGGCTTAAGTCTTTGTGTTTTTAATTATGGGCTAAGTAATTACTTGATCCAATTATCTTGTATGATAATGGCAAGTAAAACAAATCCTTTTTGGACAAGGATTTGGTAGTTAGTTGTAGTTTCCTTTTCCAATTTGGAAAGTTGATTAGTTTACAACTTGAATTAGTTAGTTAGCTAAAGTCCATTGAATGTTAATTAATGGGCTTATTTACTTTTTAAGTTAAGTAGTTATTGTTATTCGTTTAGGAAAGTAGTTCCCTAAATTATAGGTTACTATTCACGTCACTATTCACGTGAATAGTACTGGTTAGTTTGTTAGTTAAGTTAGCAATCAATCCCACATTGGAATTGATCTAGGTTTTTGGCCAAAGTATTTCCTATATAAAGGAAAGGCCTTGTAACGTTTTTAAAATAAGTTGGTGAATAAAATTGAGTTTTTAGCTTTGCTAAAATTCGTGAATTAACTCCTTGAGTTGTTCAAAGCCTTGAAGAGTTATTTAACTGTTCATTGTAGTTAATCCCCTTTAGCGTGACCTATAGGAGATTACACCAATTGTTCTTTATTTAAAGAGCAGGCCTAATTAACTTGTTTAACTGATTGAATTTTCATAGGTTAAATTAAGTTCATTAGTAATAAAACGTGAAGTTTTGATTTACTCAATTCCTAGCGTTTTTCCTTTGATTTCGTTCCATCCAATTTTGTGTTCTTGTTGTGGATTATCTTGGTAAGAGCAACACGGTCCTATAGCTTGTGTGGGAGATTCGAATTTGGTCCAGGAGTTGGAGCCTCGGCCATACAACATTCGCATCATATTTTCTTAAAGTTTCAACACAGTCCTTTCTTCGTGGGAACGAACTTGCTATACTATCACCTTCACGGGGTTGTTTAGCATTATTTTTGAGAAGGGGTAAATAGCAACCACGATAGCAATTTCACACACATATTTGCTCCACATAAGAGGTTTGATAAAAAATTTTAAATTCGCTTTTTCCTAAAAATATTCATTAGAATTCATGTCTATAATCGAGGCAAGTGTAAAAAGTATCACAAAAAGTCAAAATTAATGCGTTTGTTTGCCATTTTCGCTAAAATACGTCTTTTATAACCAAAGAAAAATAAAAATTTAATGAAAAAAACTAAATTCCCTTTTTTTGACACCGTTCTTTAGAATGTATTTTCACTATTAATGTGTGTGTAAATAACATTAGGGCAAATGCCAAAAACCAACAGATTTTTTACTTTCCCATTTTTGACAAAAAAAACGTGTGTTATAACCCATGTAAAATGGAGGTTTTGTGAAAATTTAATTTTAATTTCTTTTACAATAATCACTAGGATGCCTGTTCAAAAACGGAATGGGTGAGAAAAATGGTACAAAAAAGTCAAAATTGTTACGTTTGTAAATGTTTTCATTTTTGGTTAAAACGCGTGTGCTATAACTCATGAAAAATGGAAATTTGGAAAAAAAATTCTAAAATTCTATTTTTTATACCATTTACAATGATTCATGTGCACAATTGAAGTGAGTGAAAAAAAGTAGGAAAAAGGACAAATTTATTATGTTTTTTTATTTTGCCATTTGTTTCAAAAATACGTTTGTTATAACCTATGAAAAATAGGGGTTGGTGAATATTTTTAAATTTCATTTTTCCCAACAATATTTACTGGAATGAATGTCTACAATCAAAGAAGGTGTGAAAAATATCACAAAAAAGTCAAAACAACTTGTTTTTTTTATCTTGGCCATATGGCTAAAATACGTGTGTTATAACCCATGAAAAATAAAAATTTTGTGAAAAAACTAAATTTACTTTTTTTTGACACCTTTCGTTAGAATGCATATTCACAATTAAGGTGTTTGAAAGAAACAAAAGGGAAAAATGAAAAATCAACACATTTCTTTTACTTTCCCATTTTTTACCAAAATACGTGTGTTATAACCCATGAAAAATGAAAGTTTTGTGAAAATTTTAATTTTCTCTTTTTTTTACAATATCCACTAGAATACATGTTCACAATCTGGAGGGGTGCAAAAAATGGTACAAAAAATCAAAATCGATGCGTCTTTAGATTTTGTCATTTTTGGCTAAAATGCATGTTCTTTAACCCATGAAAAATAGAAATTTGGTAAAAAAAAATCTAAATTTCTATTTTTTTATATCGTTCATAAGAATGCATGTTAACAATTGAGGTGGGTGAAAAATACTAGAAAATTTTCCAAAACTAATATGTTTTTTTTATGTTGTCACTTTTTACAAAAATAAGTTTTTTATAATCCGAGAGAAATGGTGGTTTGGTGAATAATTTTAAATTTCTCTTTTTCAAAAGAATATTTATTGGAATGCATGACTACAATCGAGACATGTTTAAAAAATATTACAAAAAAGTCAAAACAACGCATTTTTTATTTTGCCATTATGGTTAAAATACGTGTGCTATAACCCATGAAAAAATGAAAGTTTTGTGAAAATACTAAATTTCACTTTTTTGACACTGCTCATTAGAATAAATTTTCAAAATTAAGGTGTCGGTAAAAAATAGTAGGGAAAAGTAAAAAATCAACACATTTTTTTACTTTCTCATTTTTGTCGAAATATGTGCGTTATAACACATAAAAATGGAAGTTTTGTGAAAATTTTAATTTACATTTTTTTGACAAAATTCACTAAAATGCATGTTGACAATCAGAATGGGTGCAAAAAAGGTACGCAGAAGTCAAAATCAATGCGTTTTTAGATTTAAACATTGTGTGCTAAAATGAGTGTGCTATAACACATGAAAAATGGAAATTTTGTAAAAATCTATATTTCAATTTTTTACACTGTTTAAAAGGATTCATGTTCACAATTAAGTTAGGTGAAAAACAGTAGAAAAAATGCCAAAATTAATACATTTTTTTTAGTTTGCCATTTTTTTTTGCAAAAATACGTTTGTTATAACTCGTGAAAAATAGAGGTTTGAAGAATATTTTTAAATTTAACTTATTCCTAACCATATTCACTGGAAAGCATGTCTACCATTAATGCAGGTTTAAAAAATATGACAAAAAAGTAAAAAAAAAAGTGTGTTTCTTTTGCCTTTATGGCTAAAATACGTGTTATAATCCTTGAAAAATGAAAATTTGGTGAAAAAAATTAAATTTCACTTTTTTTGACACCATTCAGTATAATGTATTTTCAAAATTAAGGTGGGTAAAAAATAGTTGTGAAAATAAAAAATTCAACACATTTTTTTTACTTTTTGATTTTGGACCAAAATACTTGTGTTGTAACCCATTAAAAATAGAGGTTTTGTGAAAATTTTAAATTTCACTTTTTTTTGATAATATTCACTAGAATGCATGTTCACAATCGAGATGAGTGCAAAAAATGGTACAAAAAACTAAAAATCAATGCATTTTCAAATTTTTCAATTTTGGCTAAAATGCGTGTGCTATAACCCATAAAGAATAGAAATTTGGTAAAAAGAATAAATTTCAATATTTTTTCACTATTCACCAATATGCGTGTTCACAATTTTGGTGGGTGAAAAACAATAGAAAAAATGCCAAAATCTGCACGTTTTTCTACTTTGCCATATTTTACAAAAATATGTGCGTTATAACCCATGAAAAATGGAGGTTTGGTAAAAATTTAAAATTTCAATGTTTCCTAACAATATTCACTGGAATGAATGTCTACAATCGAGGCAAGTTAAAAAATATCTTAAAAATGAAAAAGTCAACGTGCTTTTTATTTTGCTATTATGGCTAAAATACGTGTGTTATAACCCATGAAAAATGAAAATTTTGTGAAAAAAAATAAATTTCACTTTTTTTACATTGTTCATTAGAATGAATTTTCAAAATTAAGGTGTTTGTAAAAAATAGTAGGGAAAAGAAAAAAACCAGCACATTTTTTTACTTTCCCATTTTTACCAAAATAATTGTTTTATAACCCATTAAAAAGGGAAGTTTTGTGAAAATTTTAATTTATATTTTTTTGACAAAATTCACTAGAATGCCAAGAATTGGAAGGAGCAAATTCAGAATCTATATGCCAACAATCTCCAAAGAAAGCAATCCAGAATTCTATTTTTTGGATAGTTCTCCTGAAACTTCTATTAGTTCAAGTCAGAGCGTTGAATTGGAAGTAGCGAGCTCAGATTTTGCAATTGAGAGTCAACAATCTAAGGTAAATACGCAAAGACGAAAAAATAGGAATAAAACAAAATAAATAGGCTAAGCAAGAAGGAAAAAAAAGTAAACCTTCATAGGGTGCTGGAGCCGTGGAACTTTACTAATGGCTGCAAAAGCTGTCCTGCGTAGAAATTTTTTTGGATTGACTAAAACAGACTTGATCTTATACGTAAGGTGGCTGGTTTTATTTTGGGTGGTTCAGGAAAACTAAAACCTGAATTATGTCTGGTTGTAGATGAGGTAGTGAAGAAAGTGACTGCTTAGGATGATTTGGTTTGCAGCATCAGATTTGGTGATTGAAGCTAAGATGTTTGGTGGCTCTATTGCTGAGCTCTAATTCATGTTGTGATGAGGTATGTTATGCCTTAATTTGGGCTGCTTAGGATGATTTGGTTTGCAGGTTGCATCAGTTTTGGTGATTGAAGCTAAGATGTTTGGTGGCTCTATTACTGAGCTCTAATTCCTATTGTGATGAGAAGGTGAACAATGGCTTGAGGATGGAGTTAAATGATGTTGAATGATTCTTGTTTGGGTAAGTTGAGTATTTCCCCTATGATTTAGAACTTCTGGATAGAAAATAAATAAACTGTGGTTGCTGTTTTACTTGCTTGCATTAAAGAGAATTAATCCGCTGTAGTGTTGTGATCATTATGAAAGCAAGCAACTCTATCACTTCAGTGGTTAGCTGTTTCATTTTGGTTTGAAGGTTTTGGTCCTTGTTATATATTATGGAATTTGTGATGACGGGGCTGGTAATGATATGTGATGTGCGATGGAATTTTTGGTGATGGGCTAGTGATTGTATCTGGCATGTGATCTCATTGTTAAGTATGCAAAAGTGCAGAAAACATATAAATGCATGAATTAATGGTGAAGGTAAATTACATGACTTGGATTTGGTTCTGGCAAGGATTTCTGATATGTGAAGACAACTTGATACATAAAAAGATAGATTTGGAGTAAATGTGTCCTAAGTTAACTTGCTAATTTAGCTCCTTGGTGAGCGACTTATTTTTTGTCTATAACTCGAAAACATAGCACAAGATTAGGGAGTTTTTTTGGATATGAGAATTGGGAGGTTGATATAATCTTTCCAAACCCCTAACGATGGAATTTCTCCTCATTTATTTTGTTCGAAGAACTTTTGTAAAGGAGTAGTACTCCTAATGTAGATGCTTAGACTCCTAATGTAGATGCTTAGACTCCTAATTTTAGATGCTTAGACTCATGTAATGGTGGCTTTAGATATGTCCGCCACCTCCTTTTGATTCTAATAAATACATTTGTGTATTTAAAAAAATAGACAAAATTCACTAGAATGCATGTTTACAATCTGAATTGTGCAAAAAATGGTTCAAAAAATCAAAATTAATGCGCTTTTAGATTTTTCCATTGTTGGCTAAAATTCGTGTGCTATAACTGGTGGGAGTTGTCGTATACTCTCCAATTTTACCCTAAAACTACTGTAGTAGCAGTGAGAGAGATAGTTCCACAGAGAAGGGTTGGTTGTCAAGAGTCTGTTTGTTCAATTGGCTATTAATGCATGAAATGCAAGAAAGAAAACACATGCTTGCTAGTAAGAATGAATGCAAAATATTAGTGTTCACACAAGAGTGGGGGTACTGCTTTGAGGGGTTCCAACTTGTATAGATCTTCACTTGGTATCATTGACTAGTGTAAGTACATGAGGGGATTGTCTACTAGTTTCATGAGATTGATTAGTCGGGTGACTCTCTCAATTTCAATTCACTTACTCCACAAACCTCCTCGGGTGGGGCAAGTTGTTGGCACAAATAAAAATCCCAGATCCCTACCATGTATTACAGTTCTAGCCCACTACTTGGTTATCTCCCTTAGTAGGGTAGCTAACCAATTCATGTGTTCAAAAAGTTCTACGAGAGTAATTCTAAGTCTTCTCTACATATTTGTCTTCAGATGTCAGTGGGTACCGCACATATGAAAGCAACAATTTTATCAGATCTTAGAACTCATGCACAGTAGGTTCTCATATTCAAATCATGTCAAATTCAATTCACCTTGAGTAGATCTAGAGTAATCTCAGTGGGTATTGCAAATTAATTCTACATCTGGAAGTTGCAATTCAACCCATTGAAATTCACAATCAATAAATAGAGAACACAATAAAACACAGATAAAATATAATTCAATTGTCTCAACCAGTCAAGATATATACCAATTGAATCCTCAAGACAGTAAGAGTTTAGAGAAAGAGAAGAGAGAGAAAATGGGAAAAATCCTAAATTAGCCTAAAAACCTAAGTCCCGTCTCTGTGTGTTGTTCTCTGTTCTGTGCCCTCTTCCCCTCCCTCCTCCTTTTATGTTGACTTCCTTTTTGCTTTTATATTGTTCCTTTCTTTCTTGTGCTGATGTGGTATGATCTCCGTCGTTGTGTGCTTTTCTTCCCTTATAATCCTCACCACGTGTCTTACAAGTTCAACCAATAAAATAGGTGAGGCCATCATATTCCAAGTTATCAACGCTGGATAATTAATGATTAAGAAAACACACATCAAACATTTGTAGTAGTAAAAATCAGGGTACGCGTGATACTAGCTAAGTGTAAACTTGGCTTGTGAAGAATGTATATGGGTGTCATGCCGTGTGCAAATGTTTAGATGTGAGGCACATTAGAGTAGTGCTATGTGTAGTTCAAGTGCTTGAGTGTAGTGAAGTGTTGTGCTTGGCGTACTGGTAAGTGCTAGTGTGTTAGTGCACTAGTGCATGCATAGTGTAGTGAGTGCAAGTGTGTTAGTATAGTGAGTGCAAATGCAAGTGCAAGAGAGTGCAAATGATGAGTGCAAAGAGTGCTAGTGTGTGAGGGTGCAAGTGTGTGAGAGTGTATGTGCACAGTGTGTGTGAGGACGGTGAGGTGAGTGTTATCGTGTGCCCGCCCAACTGAACATCTTTCATCTTCCTCCATCCTTTCGCCCCTGATTCAAGTCGTGTCTGAGAAACTATAAAACATAAACAGTGTAGATGAGACTCTTAGCTAAACATATCACTTTGAATCACTCAATTTGGAGTTAAGATGCAAACGTTATGACCATTTTACTAAACTGTGGCAATGCTGAAGATCAGTGCTAGTGGGGTGCGTCCGCCCAAGTGAATTGGGAGACAATCAAAACATAAGAAATGAAGTACACTCAAAGAGCTTTCCAAAACATCCTAGGTCGCATCATTTGGGTGCGTATTGAGAGAGATATACTCATTTGACATTTGTTTTCCATTTTGCCGAATGAGAAATCAGCGCACCTCATGTGTCAAGTGTGTGTGCTAGTGTTGTAGTGTGCTTTGTGATGTATTTGTTGTGTCTGGGACTTTTCTTGTGTGCTTGTGAGTTGTGAGAATAGTTGTGTCAAAATGTGCATTCAATCAAATACGTGCATGCTTCATATCATTTATGCAACAATTTCAACACTTCTTCACAATTTCTACAAATATCAGTTCTTATTTATCACATAATTCACACAAACAAGTAAGATTTGTACACTATATCCACACAAAAGCTCAAGGATTTATAACATATAAGTCAGTATAGAACTGACTTATCAATAACCCATGAAAAATGAAAATTTGGTAAAAAAATCTAAATTTCAATTTTTTACACCGTTTAAAGGGTGCATGTTCACAATTGTGGTGGGTGAAAAATCAGTAGGGAAAATGCCAAACTTAATACATTTTTTTACTTTGCCATTTTTTACCAAAATACGTTTGTTATAACTCAAGGAAAAATGAGGTTTGATGAATATTTTTAATTTCACTTTTTCCTAACAATATTCACTGGAATGCATGTCTACAATCGATGCAGGTTTAAAAAATATCACAAAAAAGTCAAAACAACGCATTTTTTTTATTTTGCCATTATGGCTAAAATACTTGTGTTATAACCTACAAAAAATAAAATATTGGTGAAAAAATAAATTTTACTTTTTTTGACACCGTTCATTAGAATGCATTTTCAAAATTAAGGAGTGTGTAAAAAAATAGTAGGGAAAAGCAAAAAATAAACATATTTTTTTACTTTACCATTTAACCAAAATACGTGTGTTATAACCCATGAAAAATGGATGTTTTGTGAAAAATTTTATTTTTACTTTTTTTGACAATATTAACTAGAATGCATGTTCACAATTGGGATGAGTGCAAAAAATAGTACAAAAAATTCAAAATCAATGTGTTTTTAATTTTTTCCATTTTTGGCTAAAATGCATGTGCTATAACCCATGAAAAATGAAAATTTGGTAAAAATCTAAATTTTATTTTTTTGACACCGTTCACAAGAATGCGTGTTCAAAATTGAGGTGGATAAAAAAATAATAGAAAGAAAATACCAAAATCAACACGTTTTTTTACTTTGCCATATTTTACAAAAATACGTGTGTTATAACTCTTGAAAATGGTGGTTTGGTAAAATTTTTAAATTTCACTTTTTTCCTAATAATATTCATTGGAATTCATGTCTATAATCAAGACAAGTTAAAAAATATTGCAAAAAAATCAAAATCAACGCATTTTTTATTTTGCCATTATAGATAAAATGCATGTGTTATAACCCATGAAAAATGAAAATTTGGTTAAAAAACTAAATTTCACTTTTTTGACACTGTTCATTAGAACGATATTTCAAAATTAAGTTGTCTGTAAATAACAGTAGGGAAACCAAAAAAATAAACACATTTTTTTACATTCCCATTTTTACCAAAATACGTGTGTTATAACCCATGAAAAATGAGGGTTTTTTGAAAATTTTAATTTACATTAATTTTGACAAAATTCACTAGAATGCATGTTTACAATCGGAATAGGTGCAAAAAATGGTACAAAAAATTCAAAATCAACGCGCTTTTAGATTTTGCCATTGTTGGCTAAAATGATTGAGCTATAACCCATAAAAAATGAAAATTTGATATAAAAAAATTAAATTTCAATGTTTTTTATCATTTAAAAGGCTGTATGTTCACAATCGAGGTGGGTGGAAAAAAGTAGGGAAAATGCCAAAATTATTACTTTTTTCTTACTTTTCCATTTTTTTTACTAAACTACATTTGTTATAGCTCGTGAAAATGGAGGTTTGATGAATAATTTGAAATTTCACTTTTTCCTAACAATATTCACTAGAATGCATGTCTACAATCGACGCAGGTTCAAAAAATATCACCAAAAAGTCAAAACAACACATTTATTTATTTTGCCATTATGGCTAAAATACGTGTTTTATAACCCATAAAAAATTAAAATTTGGTGAAAAACTAAATTTTACTTTTTTTGACACCATTCATTAGAATACATTTTGAAAATTAACATACGTGTAAAAAATAGAAGGGAAAAACCAAAAAATTAACACATTTTTTTTACTTTACCATTTTAACCAAAATACTTGTATTATAAATCATGAAAAATGGAGATTTTGTGAAATTCTTAATTATACTTTTTTTGCAAATATTCACTAGAATGCATATTAACAATCGGGATGGATGCAAAAAATGGTACAAAAAAATCAAAATCAATAAGTTTTTAGATTTTGCCATATTTGGCTAAAATGCGTGTGCTATAACCCATGAAAAATGAAAATTTGGTAAAAAATATAAATTTTAATTTTTTACATCGTTCACAAAGATGCGTGTTCATAATTGAGACGGGCGAAAAAACAAAAGGGAAAATGCCAAATTTAATATGTTTTTTTACTTTGCAATTTTTTACAAAAATATGTTTGTCAGAACCCGTGAAAAATAAAGGTTTAGTGAAAGTTTTTAAATTTTACTTTTTCCTAACAATATTCACTAGGATGCATGTCTACAATTGAGGCAGGTGTTAAAAATATTACAAAAAAGTCAAAGCACCGCATTTTTTTATGTTGCCCATATGGCTAAAATACGTGTGTTATAATCCATGAAAAATGATTTTTTTAAAAACCTAAATTTACTTTTTTTTTTGAAAACCGTTAATTAGAATGCATGTTCACATTTAAGGTATGTGTAAAAAATAGTAGGGAAAAGAAAAAAAATCAAGACATTTCTTTTACTTTCCCATTTTGACCAAAATACGTGTGTTATATCCCATGAAAAATGTAGGTTTTGTGAAAATTGTAATTTTCACTTTTTTGATAACATTCACAAGAATGCATGTTCACAATTGGGATGGGTGCAAAAAACGGTATAAAAGTGTCAAAATTAATGCGTTTTTTAATTTTGTAATTTTTGGCTAAAACGTGTGTGCTATAACCCCTGAAAAATAGAAATTTTGCAAATAAATCTAAACTTCTATTTTTTTTACACCGTTCATAAGGATGCATGTTCATAATTGATGTAGGGTGAAAAAATAGTAGGGAAAATGCCAAAATTAATACATTTTTTTACTTTGCCATTTTTTACAAAAATACGTTTGTTATAACTCGTGAGAAAGGGAGGGTTGGTGAATATTTTTAAATTTCTTTTTTCCTAACAGTATTCATTGGAATGCATGTCTACAATTGAGACAGGTTTAAAAAATATCACAATAAAGTCAAAACAAAGAGTTTTTTTATTTTTCCATTATGGCTAAAATACGTGTGTTACATCCCATAAAAATAAAAATTTGGTGAAAAAACTAAATTTCTTTTTTTACACTGTTCATTACAATGCATGTTCACAATTAAGGTGTGTGTGAAAAACAGTAGGGAAAAAGCTTAAAATCAACACATTTTTTATCTTCCCAACTCATGAAAATGGAGGTTTTGCGAGAATTTAATTTTTACTTTTTTTTACAATATTCACTAGAATGCATGTTCACAATTTGGATAGGTGCTAAAAACGGTACAAAAATGTCAAAATCAACACGTTTTTAGATTTTTCTATTTTTTTGCTAAAATGCATGTGCTATAACCCAAAAACTGGAAATCTGATAAAAATTTAAATTTCATTTTTTTACATTATTTACAAGGATGAAAATTCACAATTGAGGTAGGTGAAAAAGTATGGGAAAATTTGTGTTAAGGGCGCGCTTCAAAGTCTTATTATTAAAGAGGGCGTAACTTTAACCTATTTATTGTTAAGGGCATAGAAATAAATTAATTAGTTTATATAATTTGTAAAAGATTTATTATCCATGGATAAACTCAAATAACAAATAACAATTATCCAATTAATTCACTTCTTATAGTTTTCCATCACTCATTCAAACCGTTATTCAATCAATTCAATTTTAATCTTCTTTTAAATTCATAAAATCTTCTCCTTCTCTAAAACTGTCTAGTTTTCATTGTCAATGATTGATTCAATTTTAATCTTAATTTTTTTCTTTAAATCTAAAATGCATTGGTCATTAGTTTAAACACAATATATATTAACGAATGATTTAATCATTATCAGTTCATAAATTATAAAAGGAATTACATTAGTATAAGAAAATAAAAAAGAATCTTGATATTTGAATATAATAGATAGAAATAATTAATTTTGTATTCACTTTAAAGGAAAAATAAATAAGAATATTATGCACTCACTTTTAATATTTTTACCCTTTGCAAAAAAAAAAAGTTAAGAAAAACTAAACTTCAAATTCTCTTCATTTTTATTTATCTTTCTTAGTTTTTTTAGATTTGAGGTAGAGAATTAGGAAATGGCATCTCCTAAGAAAGATAAATAAAAATGAAGAGAATTAGAAAAAAATTAAAAAAAAAGAAAGATAAATAAATTATTTATCACATTAATGTTAGAACTTTACCTCAAATCTAAAATAGTAAACGAACAAAATTGTAACAAAAAAAAAATTAAACTGAAAATCAAGAAAATAAAATAAAAATGAATTACATCTCAAATTGAAATATATTAGTGACATAATTATTCATTCAATCTAAAACAAAAAAATGTGAAATTTGGACAAGAAAAAAGAAAAATAATTATAAGTAAAATTCAAAAAAATAAATAAATGAAATGTAAATTTTGTCTCAAGCTGAAATCATATGATTGTCAAAATTTTATATTCAATCTAAAACAAACAAGCAAGAAAAAAAATAAATTATAACTAATTTAGAAAAAAATATGAATTATATCTCAAATTAAATCATATTATTGCCAATAATGGGCAACTTAAATCCTCTAGTTCAAGTTTTTTTTAACTTTTTTTTTTATTTTTTCACAAAGGGTAAAAGTATTGGAAGAGAGTGCATAATATTTTTATTTATTTTTCCTTCAAAGTGAATACGGAATTAATTATTTCTATCTATTATATTCAAATATCAAAATTCTTTTTTTATTTTCTTATACTAACATAATTCATTTTATAATTTTATGACTGGTATGATTAAATCATTAGTTAATATATATTGTGTTTAAAATAATGGACAATGTATTTTAGATTTAAAGAAAAAAATTAAGATTAAAATTGAATCAATCATTGACAATGAAAACTAGACAATTTTAGTGAAGGAGAAAATTTGATGAATTTAAAAGAAGATTAAAATTGAATTGATTGAATGGCGTGATTTGAATGAGTGATTGAAAATTATTAGAAGTGAATTAATTAGATAATTGTTATTTGATGTTTGGTTTATCCATGGATAATAAAGTCATTTACTAATTATATAAACTAATTAAATTATTTTCATGCCCTTAACAATAAATAGGTTAAAGTTACGCCCTCTTTAATAATAAGGCTTCGGAACGCTCCGTTAATACAAATTTTCCCAAAAAGTATTAGGGAAAATGCCAAAATAAACATGTATTTTTACTTTGTCATTTTTTACAAAAATACACATGTTATAACTCGTGAAAAATGGAGGTTTGGTGAAAATTTTCAAATTTTACTTTTTCCTAACAATATTCACTAGAATTCATGTCTACAATCGTGTCTGTTGTAAAAAATATATAAAAAAACTCAAACTCAATGTGTTTTTTATTTGTCCATTTTTGGCTAAAATACATGTGTTATAACCCATGAAAAATGAAAATTTGGTGAAAAAACTAAATTTAACTTTTTTTACACCGTTCATTAGAATGCGTGTTCAAAATTAGGTGAGTGTAAGAAACAGTAGGGCAAAAGCCAAAAATCAACATATTTGTTTTACCTTCTTATTTTTGACAAAAATTTGTGTGTCATAACCCCATGAAAAATGGAGATTTTGTGATAGTCAAAATTTTCACTTTTTTATAATATTCACTAGAATGCATGTTCACAATCTAGATGGGTACAGAAAATTAAAAATCAACGCGTTTTTAGATTTTCCCTATTTTGGCTAAATATGTTTGCTATAACTCACAAAAAATGGAAATTTGGTAAAAAAAAATCTAAATTTCACTTTTTTTTACACCCATAACAAGGATGTGTGTTCACAATTGAGGCGTGTAAAAAAACAGTTAGAAAAATGCCAATATCAACTTGTTTTTTTTACTTTGCCATTGTTTTACAAAACTACGTGTGTTATAACACGTGAAAAATGGAGGTTTGGTTAAAAATTTTATATTTCGCTTTTCCTAACAATTTTCACTAGAATTCATGTTTACAATCGATGTAGGTGTAAAAAATATCACAAAAAATTCCAAATCAAAGTATTTTTTTATTTGTTCATTTTGTCTAAAATATGTGTGTTATAACCCATAAAAAATGAAAAATTGATGAAAAATAAAATTTTGGTGAAAAAACTAAATTTCACTTTTTTTTGCATCGTTCATTAGAATCCATGTTCACAACTAGGTAGGGAAAAAGGTGGTACTCGAGCTTGACTCGAGCTCGATCGAGTACCCATTTTTGAGCTCGAGCTCGACTTCGAGTACTGAGCTCGAGCTCGAGCTCGATTTTTTTTATTTTTAAAAAAAATTGTAGGATATAATTGTAATTTTTTAAAATTTAGTATGGTAAAATAATAATTTACTATAAAATTAAGGATTAAAATATAAATATAAGTTGCCTAAAATATAATTTATTAAATGTTAGGGACTAAAAAATAAATATAAAAAATATGTAATCGAGTAGCTCGCGAGCTACTCGATCCTTTGAAAGTTGAGCTCGAGCTCAACTCAATTACGAGCTCGAGCTACTCGAGTCGAGTAGCTACTCGATTACGAGCTCGAGCTCGCTCGTTTTACACCGCTAGTTATAACCCATGAAAAATGAAGGTTTTGTTAGAGTCATAAGTTTCACTTTTTTTAAAATATTTAATAGAATGCATGTTCAGTATCTGGATGGGTACTAAAAATGGTAAAAAAAAGTCAAAATCAACTCTTTTTTAGATTTTCCCTATTTTGGCAAAAATATGTGTGCCATAACCAATGAAAAATGGAATTTTGGTAAAAAAAAATAAAGTTCACTTTTTTGACAACTGTAACAAGGATGCATTTTCACAATTGAGATGAGTGAAAAAACAGTAGGGAAAATGCCAATATCAACTTGTTTTTTTTAGTTTGCCATTTTTTTACAAAAATACGTGTGTTATAACATGTGAAAAATGGAGGTTTGGTGAAAATTTCTAAATTTCACTTTTTTTAACAATATTCACTAGAATTCATGTCTATAATCGAGGCAAGTGTCAAAATATCACAAAAAATTCAAAATCAAAGTGTTTTTATTTTTTTTCAATTTTGGCTAAAATACGTGTGTTATTAACTGATACGGATGGAGTAGCTTTTGAGTTCTAATCCACACGTTTTTCCACAACCTTTGGATCGTTGTTTCTCAATTAATCCGAACAAGCAACAAACAACACAAAGCGGAACGAAACAATGAAATGAAAACAAGATATTGAACGAGACGGATTGGAAGAAATCAACCAAACCCCAACGTTAACACGAATAGATTCAGCCCAACTAATGTAAATCAAAAGTTAAACTTCCTCAGTTCGGCGTGTTCTATAAATCTAGAACGGGTTATTGCAAATTTCCATTTTTCATGGGTTATTGCACACCCATTTTAGCCAACCATGGCAAAATCTAAAAACGTGTTCTTTTTTACTGTTTTGTACTAATTTTAGTACCTATCATGATTGTGAACATGCATTCTAGTTAATATTGAAAACAAAAGTGAAAAATTAAAATTCTCACAAAATCTTCGATTTTCGAACACACGTATTTTTGTAAAAAATAGGACGGTAAAAAAATGTCTTGTTTTTTGGCTTTTTTCCGACTATTTTTTACACACACCTTAATTTTGAAAATGCATTCTAATGAATGGTGTAAAAAAGTTAAATTTAGTTTTTCCACCAAATTTTCATTTTTCATGGGTGATGACACACGTATTTTAGCAAAAAATGGCAAAATAATAAAGCGCATTGATTTTGAATTTTTTGTGATATTTTTTATACCTACCTCGATTTTAGACTCAATTCCAGTGAATATTGTTAGGAAAAATTAAAATTTAAAAATTTTCACCTAACTTGCATATTTTACGAGTTATAACACGTATTTTTGTAAAAAAATAGCAAAGTACAAAACATGTTGATTTTGGCATTTTACCTGATATTTTTTCACCCACCTTAAGTTTGAACATGCGTCCTTATGAATAGTGTCAAAAAAGTGAAATTTAATTTTTTTTATCATATTTCCATTTTTCATGGGTTATAACACACGCATTTTATTCAAAAATGGAAAAATTTAAAAATGGGTTGATTTTGACTTTTTTGTACAGTTTTTTGCACCAATCCAGATTATGAACATGCATTCTAGTGAATATTGCAAAAAATGTGAAAATTAATATTTTTACAAAACCTCCATTTTTCATGGGTTATAATTCACATATTTTTGTAAAAAATTGGAAGGTTAAAAAAATGTGTTAAGTTTTGGCTTTTTCCCTACCATTTTTTGCACACACCTTAATTATGAACTTGCATTCTAATAAACAATGTATAAAAACAAAATTTAGTTTTTTCACATAATTTTTATTTTTCACAAAATTTTCATTTTTCTTGGGTTATAACACACGTATTTTAGCCAAAAATATCAATAAAAAACGAGTTGAATTTGACTTTTTAATGATATTTTTTACACCTGGATCGATTGTAGACATGCATTCCAGTGAATATTGTTAGGAAAAAGTGGCATTAAAAAATTTTCACTAAACCTCCATTTTTCATGTGTTATAACACACGTAATTTTGTAAAAAAACATGTTGATTTTGGAATTTTCCATGATATTTTTTCACTCACCTCAATTTTGAACATGCATCCTTGTGAATGGTGTAAAAAAGTGTTAATTTAAATTTTTACAAAATTTTCATTTTTCATGAGTTATAGCACACGCATTTTAGCCAAAAATGACAAAATCTCAAAATGCGTTGATTTTGACTTTTTTGTACCATTTTTATCACCCACCAGATTGTGAACATTTATTGTAGTGAATATTTTTTTTTAAAAAAATGAAAGTTAAAATTCTCAGAAAATCTCCATTTTTCATGGGTTATTACACACGTATTTTGATAAAAAATGGAAAGGTAAAAAAATGTGTTAATTTTTAGATTTTTCCCTACTGTTTTTTACACACACCATAATTGTGAAAAGGCATTCTGATGAACGGTGTAAAATAAAAGTGAAATTTAGTTTTTCCACAAAATTTTTATTTTTCATAAGTTATAACACACGTATTTTTGTAAAAAAATGGCAAAGTTAAAAAATATGTTGATTTTGGCATTTTCCTTGATTTTTTTCACCCCCCCTAAATTTTGAACATTCAACCTTGTGAAACGTGCAAAAAAAAGTAAAAATTATATTTCTATCAAATTTTCATTTTTTTTGGGTTATTGCACACACATTTTAGCCAAAAATGACAAAATCTAATGACTTGTTGATTTTGTCTTTTTTGTATTGTTTTTAGCACCCAAAAAATCTAAAAACACGTGTTGATTTTTGGCTTTTTCTCTAATGTTCTTTACACACACCATAATTGTGAACATGCATCCTAATGAACAGTGAAAAAAAGTGAAAACTTGTTTTTTCACCAAATTTTTATTTTTCACCAAATTTTTATTTTTCATGGGTTATAACACACGTATTTTAGCAAAATATGGTAAAATAAAAAAATGCATTGATTTTGACTTTTTGGTTATATTTTTTACACCTCCCTCAATTGTAAACATGCATTCCAGAAAATATTGTTAGAAAAAAGTGAACATAAATTTTTTTATCAAAACCACCATTTTTCATGGGTTATAAAACATATTTTTTAAAAACTGGAAAAGTAAGAAAATAAGTTGATTTTGCATTTTTCCCTGATGTTTTTTAGCCCACCTCAATTGTGAACATGCATCCTTGTGAACGATGTAAAAAAGTGAAATATAATTTTTTTTACAAAATTTTCATTTTTTTGGGTTATAACACACGCATTTGAGTAAAAAACAGCAAAATTTAAAAAAAGCATTGATTTTGACTTTTTTGTACCATTTTTTGCACCAATCCAGACTGTGAGCAAGCATTATAGTGAATATTTTAAAAAAAGTGAAATTTAAAATTCTCACAAAACTTCTATTTTTCATGGGTTATAATACATGTAATTTGGTCATAAATGAGATGGTAAAAAAAATTGTTGATTTTTTTTTTTATTTTTCCCTACTAATTTTTTTACAAACCTTAATGCTGAACTTGCATTCTAATGAACATTGTCAAAAAAAGTGAAATTTAGTTTTTTTTCACCAAATTTTCAGTTTTCGTAGGTTATAACACACGTATTTAAGCAAAATATGTTAAATAATAAAACACTTTGATTTTGACTTTTTTGTGATATTTTTTACTTCTGCCTCTATTGTAGACACACTCAGAGTAAATATTGTCAGGAAAAAGTGAAATTTAAAATTTTTCACCAAATCTTCATTTTGTACGTGTTATAACACGTGTATTTTTGTAAAAAAATGGCAAAGTAAAATAACGTGTTGATTTTAGAATTTTCCTTGATTTTTTTCGCCCACCTCAATTGTGAACATACATCCTTATGAACGGTATAAAAAAAGTGAAATTTAGATTTTTTTTTCCAAATTTCCATTTTTAATGACACACGCATTTTAGCCAAAAATGGCAAAATCTAAAATTGGGTTGGTTTTGACTTTTTTGTACCGTTTGTAGCACCATCCAGATTGTGAACATGCATTCTGATGAATATTGTAAAAAGTGAAAATTAAAATTCTTACAAAACCTCTATTTTTCATGGGATATAACACATGTATTTTGGTAAAAAATGAGAAGGTAAAAAATATTTGTTAATTTTTGGCTTTTTGCCTAATTGTTTTTACACACACCATAATTGTGAACATTCATCCTAATGAACAGTGTAAAAAAAGTGAAATTTAATTTTTTCACCAAATTTTTATTTTTCACCAAATTTTTATTTTCTAAGGGTTATAACACAAGTATTTTAGCAAAATATGGAAAAATTAAAAAACACATTGATTTTGACTTTTTTGTGATATTTTTACACCGCACTCAATTGTAAACTCTCATTCCAAAGAATATTATTCTGAAAAAGTGAAATTTTAAATTTTTTTTAACAAAACATCCATTTTTCACGGGTTATAACATGCATTTTTTTAAAAACTGACGAAGTAAAAAAAATAAGTTGATTTTGGCATTTTACTTGATGTTTTTTTACCCACCTCAGTTGTGAATATGCATCATTGTCAATGGTGTCAAAAAAAGTGAAATTTAGATTTTTTTTTACCAAATTTCTATTTTTCATCAGTTATAGCACACGCATTTGAGCCAAAAATGGCAAAATATAAAAACATGTTGATTTTGATTTTTTTTGTCCCGTTTTCTGCATCAATCCAGACTGTAAACATGCATTCTATGGGAAGGTAAAAAAATGTGTTGATTTTGGCTTTTTCCCTACAATTTTTTATGTACACCTTAATTGTAAACATGCATTCTAATGAATGGTGTAAAAAAAAAGTGAACTTTAGTTTTTTCACCAAATTTTTATTTTTTTGCAAATTTTAAATTTTCATGGGTTATAACACACGTATTTTAGCCAAATAGGGCGAAATAAGAAAACACGTTGATTTTGAATTTTTTGTGATAGTTTTTACACCTACCTCGATTGTAGACATGCATTCCAGTGAATATTGTTAGGAAAAAGTGAAATTTAAAAATTTTCACCAAACCTCCATTTTTCACAGGTTATAGCACACGTATTTTTGTAAAAAAAAAACAGTAAAAAAACAAGTTGATTTTGAATTTTTCTGATGTTTTTTCACTCGCCCTAATTGTGCACATGCATAATTTTGAATGATGTCTTTTTTTTGTGAATGGTGTAAAAAAAGTAAAATTTATATTTTTACAAAATTTATATTTTTCATGGGTAATAGCACACGCATTTTAGCAAAAAATAGAAAAATCTAACAAAAATAGAAAAATTTAAAAATGTGTTGATTTTAACTTTTTTGCAATGTTTTTAGCTCCCCCATCCATATTATGAACTTGCATTCTAGTGAATATTGTAAAAAAAAAGTGAAATTTAAAATTCTCACAAAACTTCTATTTTTAAAGGGTTATAACACACTTAATTTTGTCATAAATGGGAAGGTAAAAATTTTTTTGTTGATTTTTAGATTTTTCCCTACTGTTTTTGTTTTTACAAACCTTAATTGTGAACTTGAATTCTAGTGAATGGTGTCAAAAAAAAGTGAAATTTTATTTTTTCACTAAATTTTTATTTTTCATGAGTTATAACACACGTATTTTAGTGAAAAATAGCAAATTATAAAACACTTTGATTTTGACTTTTCTGTGATATTTTTTACACCTATGTTCATTGTAGACATGCATTAGAGTAAATATTGTTAGGAAAAAGTGAAATTTTAAAATTTTCACCAAACCTCCATTTTTCACAGGTAATAACAGGCGTACTTTTGTAAAAAATGGTAAAGTAAAAAAACTTGTTGAGTTTAGAATTTTCCCTGATATTTTTTCAACCACCTCAATTGTGAACGATGCCAAAAAGGTGAAATTTAGATTATTATCAAATTTTTATTTAATGGGTTGTAGCACACACATTCAAGCTAAAAACGGCAAAATTTAAAATCACGTTGATTGTCACTTTTTTGTAACGTTTTAGCACCCATCCAAATTGTGAATATGTAAAAAAAAGAAAATTAAAATTCTCAACAAAACCTCCATTTTTCATGGGTTATAAGACATGTTTTTTGATGTTTTTTTTTTTCAGATTTTGCCATCTTTGGCTAAATTGCGTGTGCTATAACCCATGAAAAAAGTGAAATTTAGTTTAATTGTGAACATGCATTCTAATGAACAGTGTAAAAAAGGGAAATTTAGTTTTTTCACCAAACTTTCATTTTTCATAGGCTATAACATACGTATTTTTGCAAAAAAATGACAAAATAAAAAACGGGTTGATTTTGAATTTTTCTTATATTTTTTACACCTGCCTTGATTTTAGACAAGCATTAGAGTAAATATTGTTAGAAAAAATTGAAATTTATAAATTTTCACCAAAATCTATTTTTCACAGGTTATAATACACGTAACTTTGTGAAAAATGGCAAAGTAAAAAAATGTTTTGATTTTGGCATTTTCCCTGATGTTCTTTCACCACCTCAATTGTGAACATGCATCATTGTGAACGGTGTCCAAAAAGGTGAAATTTAGTTTTTTACCGAATTTCCATTTTTCATAGGTTATAGCACTCGCATTTTAGCCAAAATTGGCAAACTCTTAAAATGCGTGTATTTTAACTTTTTTATACCATTTTTAGAACTCATCTAGATTGTGAGCATGCATTTTATTGAATATTGTAAAAAAGTAAAAATTAAAATTCTCACAAAACCTTCATTTTTCATTAGTTTACACACACGTAATTTTGTCAAAATTAGGAAGGTAAAATTTTTTTGTTGATTTTTGGCTCTTTCCATACTATTTTTTACACACGCCTTAATTAAGAACATGCATCATAATAAAGGGTGTAAGAAAAGTAAAATTTAGTTTTTTTTCCAAATTTTCAATTTTCTTGGATTATAACACACATATTTTAGCCAGACATGGCAAAATAAAAAAACGCGTTGATTTTGACTTTTTTGTGATATTTTTTATACCTGCCTCGATTGTAGACATGCATTCAACTACATATATTTAGGAAAAAGTAAAATTTAAAAATTTTCACCAAACTTCTATTTTTCCACTTGCTATAACACATGTATTTTTGTAAAACAAGTTGAATTTTAGATTCTTTTTTTTACCAAATTTCCATTTTACATGGGGTTATAGCACACCCATTTTAGCCAAAAATGACAAAATCTAAAAACGCGTTGATTTTAACTTTTTTGTACTGTTTTTTGCACCAACCAGATTGTGAACATGCATTCTATTGAATTTTGTAAAAAAACGTGAAAATTAAAATTTTCACAAAACCTCCATTTTTCGTTGGTTATAACACACATATTTTGGTAAAAATGGTAAGGTAAAATAAGTGTTGATTTTTGGGGTTTTCCTTGCTATTTTTTACACACACCATAATTATGAACATGCATTCTAATGAACGGTGCAAAAAAAGTGAAATTTAATTTTTTTTTTACCAAATTTTCATTTTTTTCATGGGTTATAACACACATAATTTAGTCAAATAAGGCAACATAAAAAAACACGTTGATTTTGATTTTTTTGTGATATTTTTTTACACTTGCCTCAATTGTAGATATACATTCCATTTAATAATGTTAGGAAAAACTGAAAATTAATTTTTTTTTCACAAAACCTCTATTTTTCGTAGTTATAACACACGTATTATTGTCAAAATTGGCAAGGTAAAACACAAGTTCATTTTGGCATTTTTCTTGATGTTTTTTTACCCACCTCAATTGCGAACATGCATCTTTGTGAACAGTGTCTAAAAAGTGAAATTTAGATTTCTTTTTAACCAAATTTTCATTTTTCATGGGTTATAGCGCACGCATTTTAGCCAAAAATGGCAAAATCTAAAAGCACATTGATTTTGACTTTTTTACCTTTTTTAGTAATCCAGTTCATTAACATGGATTCTAGTGAATATTGTAAAGCAACATTTATTTTTCATGGGTTACAACACGCAATTTTGTCAAAAATAGGAAGGTAAAAAAATGTTTTGATTTTTGGCTCTTTCCCTACTGTTTTTTACACACACCATAATTTTGAACATGCATTCTAATGAACGGTGTAAGAAAAAGTGAAATTTAGTTTTTTCATCAAATTTTTATTTTTCACCAAATTTTCATTTTTCATAGGTTAACACACCTATTTTTTTCAGGGTTTAATTTCTGTAATTTATTCTCTTTAAGGCTGTAATTTAGAAGCTGCATCACAATCAGAATTCAAACCCTGAAAGCTGGTATCTATACAAAAGCAAGCCGAAGAGGAATCTTGCCAAGTCCGAGGTGACGCAAACGGCGGTGGTTTGAAGCCACGATCTTGAAACCCTTGGGGCGGACTGAAATTCCTAACCGGAGAGACCAACAGCTTCTCCGATCTAACAGATCTCAAAAGGTAGCATCATTTCAGATTAAACGAGCCGCTTCAGTCACTGAAGAGGAAGGATCCACGACTGCTTCAAAGTTTCAGCTTTGCCAACAATAACCTGAGCTTCAAGAAGACTTCAAAGCTTCAAGGCAGCTACTGACGACTTCAGCTTCACTCCCTGCCGACAGCATCCAACAGATCAAGTACTTCACCTAGATCGGACCTAGATCGGATCCCTCACACCTAGATCGGACCTTTCACAGCTCGGCTACTATCCCAGCCTTTTGCTTTCCCAATGACTTCGGCTGCTGCTCATAGATCTGTCAAGCTGACTACGGCGGCTGCGCATAGCTCCGAGTCTCAATCGGTTAGCAGCTTCAATATTTCAGCAGAGGCTCACACTCCAATGACTAAACCGAGCTCGGAGGTAAGTATTTAGTGTGTTTTGTGGACGGATTGTGGACTTTCTGGAGTTAGAACTTGAAATGAGGGATATGTTCATCCTTCAATTGAGAAGCAAAACTTTGGTGGTTGATTACCCCTGATTGTGATGAATCCATAAAATCGATTCATTGGTGATTTGGTGGCTTGGCTTTGTCGTTTGCATTGTTTGATTGTGTGGTTTAATTATGTTATCGCTTGCTTTGCTTTGGAGGTTTTAAATGATCACTGGAGATTAGCTAACTGAATTTGACAATGACAAAGGCTCCAGTGTTGGAATGAAATGAGTTCCATTCAACTTGCTTGGTCATTCACTCATATACTTGATAAATGATTCCTGGACTTGATGAGCCATGTGTTGTGGTTACATATTTTGATTAGTAGAACTGGTCTCATTCATGTACTCCCGAATTGGTTTGACTGTGGTGCTTTGGTGAAATGTGTGCAAATATTTGAGGAGAATTCCTAGCTAATCTGTCTATGGAATCTAAAAATAGACGGCATTGGATTAAGAATTGTCAAGTACTTTCTTCCTTGGGTTTGGATTACATGCTTTGGGAAGATTTGATTGAAGCATTGTCATCTTCTTTGGGCGGATTGTTGAGTTTCGATTGCTTAATGAATGGGGAATCTCTGTCGAAATGAGTGGAAAACATTTTTGGAGAGACCCAATTGTCATCAGGTGGTTTGTGGGACAAGTTGTCTTGCCGATTTGTGGTTTTGTTTCATGTGCTTACATTGCATATATTTAGTTTCCTTTGCTTACATTTCTTTATTTGGGGGAAGAATTCTACTACTTTGGTATTTACCAAAGTAATTGTATTCTTCCCCAATGACACTTCCAAGGGTTGTTATTGTCATGTTTTGAATATTGAAATACATGTAATCGAATATAATAGTAAAGTTATTGCATTTACTTCGAATCACATGTAATGGAGTAGTACTCCAAATTTTTGCCCATATATATATATATATATTAATATTTTCCAAAATAAAAAAACACGTATTTTAGTCAAATATGGCAATATAAAAAATGCGATGATTATGAATTTTTTGTGACATTTTTTATACCTACGTCAATTGTAGACATGTATTCCAGTGAATATTGTTTGGGAAAAGTGAAATTTTAAAATATTCACCAAATCTCTATTTTTCCACTTTTATAACACATATATTTTTGTAAAAAAAATTGGCAAAGTAAAAAAAATAAATTAATTTTGGAATTTTCCCAACTTTTTTTCACCCACCTCAATTTTGAACATGTATAGTTGTGAACCGTGTCAAAAATATTGAAATTTAGATTTTTTTTAAAACCAAATTTTCATTTTTCATGGGTTATAGCACACGCATTTTAGCCAAAAATGGCAAAATCTAAACATTCGATGATTCTGACTTTTTTGTACTATTTTTTGCACCTATCCAGATTGTGAACATGTATTTTAGTAAATATTGTATAAATAAGTGAAAATTTTACCTCCATTTTTAATGGATTATAACACACGTATTTTGGTAAAAAATGAGAAGATAAAAAAATGTGTTGATTTTTGAATTTTTTCCATACTATTTTTTAAACATACTTTAATTATGAACATGCATTCTAATTAAATGTGTAAAAAAAGGGAAAATTAGTTTTCTTACCAAATTTTTATTTTTTTATAGGTTATAACACACATATTTTAGCCAAAAATGGCAAAATAAAAAATGTTAATTTTGACTTTTTTTTAATATTTTCTACACCTCCCTCCATTGTAGACATGCATTAGAGTAAATATTGTTCGGAAAAAGTGAAATTTAAAAATTTTTACCAAACCTCTATTTTTCACGGGTTATGACACCGGTATTTTTTTAAAAAGAGAAAGTAATAAAACATGTTGATTTTGGGCATTTTTCCTAATGTTTTTTCACACACCTTAATTGTGAACGTGCATCCTTTTGAACGGTGTCAAAAAATGTTAAATTTAGATTTTTACCAAATTTTCATTCGCTATGGGTTATAGCAGACACATTTTAGCAAAAAATGACAAAATCAAAAAACGCGTTGATTTTGACTTTTTTGTACTATTTTTTGAACCAATAAAGATTATGAACATCCATTCTATTGAATATTGTAAAAAAATTGAAAATTAAAATTTTCACAAAACATCCATTTTCATGGGTAGAACACACGTATTTTAGTGAAAAATGGGAAGGTAAAAAAATGTGTTGATTTTTGGCTTTTTCCCTACTGTTTTTTAAACACACCTTAATTGTGAACATGCATTATATTGAATGGTAAAAAAAAAATAGTTTTTTCATAGAAAACATTTTCAAGGGTTATAACGCACGTTTTTTAGCCAAATATGGCAAAATAAAAAACACGTTGATTTTGAATTTTTTGTGATAGTTTTTACACCTACCTCGATTGTAGATAAGCATTCTAGTGAATATTGTTAGGAATAAGTTTATTTTCCACGGTTTAAAACGCACGTATTTCTGTAAAAAAATAGAAAAGTAAAAAAACAAGTTTATTTTGGAATTTTTCCTTATGTTTTTTTCACCCACCCCAATTTTGAACATGCATAATTGTGGATGGTGTCAAAAAAAGTAAAATTTAGATTTTTACCAAATTTCCATTTTTCATGAGTTATATAGCACACGCATTTTAGTAAAAAATGGTAAAATCTAAAAATGCGTTGATTTTGACTTTTTTGTACCAGTTTTAACACCCTATCCATATTATGAACATGCATTCTAGTGAATATTATAAAAAAGGGCAAATTCCATTTTACCCCCATGTGGTTAGGCATAATCACCCTATCACTACCTCATGGTTTCAAAATACCCACATAACCCCCTCGTGCTTCGGACTAATGTGGAAAACCGACGGAATCCGTCTAAACTGACAGAGGTGTGGTACACGCGCCAGAATATGCGCGTGGAAAAATAAAGCCCAATTAAAATACAATTTTTGTTACAAAATTACCCTTATTCACGCTGTCCTTCTTCTTCTTCTTCTTTTTTCTTTCTTTTTTCCCTCTTTCCCTTCGTCTTCCCCGTCAAAATTTCTTTCATCAACACACCATTTCTTTTATTGATTGAGAATCCAACAAAATTTCTTTCATCAACACACCATTTCTTTCATTGATTGAGAATCCAACAAAATTTCTTTCATCAACATACATCTTGACGGGTTCCCATCAAAAATGATCCACAAGAAGCTTGAGGAGGGGCGGCAGCTTGTGAATTCAACCCAAAATTCCCGGTAGCAATTTGCCCAATCTGTCCGGCGGCTCACCATTTTTCGGCGCCCTCTTGTTCGCTTTTTTATGCACTTTAAATAATTCTGCACAAGAATCTTGAGGAGGGGCGGCAGCTTGTGAATTCAACCTGAAATTCCCGATAGCAATTTGCCCAATCTGTCCGGCGGCTCCAGATTTTCCAGCGCCTTTTCCTGAATTTTTTCCATCAACTTTTGTCGCAATATCTCCAGAAATGTGCCCAGAAATTCCAGCCCCATTCTGCCTGGCTTGATCAATTTTTCCGGCAGATGACAGCCCCACAATTCCAATTCACCCAAAATTTTTGAAATAAATTAGACAAAATAAATTTGGTATCCCATGACCAGGATAACACGCAACTTGCAGGCATTGAAGCAACAGTTTGCTGGGATTCTCTGATATTGGAGTATACATAGGAAGCACTTCTGAAAGACCATCTCCCAAATAGAGCTTTGTTCATGAAATTTTTTGGGACTATTCCTCACTCAGAGAGGAGCAGCTGGCCTTTGTCTTCAGCAGGTGAGTGTATTGTGGGTTCACCAAAGTGGGGTCCCAATTTTGAATGACGAAATATTCCGGCGGAGATTATCCATCAGCCTTTGTCTTCAGAAGTTTTCCACCATTTCTTTCTTAGAGAAGAGATTTTCTGCGTAGATCTTAGTGGGATTCAGCGATTTCCGGCGGCTTTAGCTTGGGTTCCTCTTCTCTCGGTCCGCTGGCCTTACTCACCAAGTGGGATCGACCACCACTTCAGTTGACTTTTCTCAATCAGATGAAGCTCCCGTTTAAGATCGTGACTTTGAAGCTCCGGTTTGTGACCGTGATTAAGCTCCCGATCTGAACCGATTGAGAGTTCAGTTAGTAGATCCGATTGTAGATGAGCTTGAACTAAGTGTCTACAGTTGTTATTCAGTTGGGCGATAGAATTTTTTTTTCCGATCCACATACAAACACATTATCTGGATTTGAATTAAACTGTACATTGTTCTTGTTCAGTCGATTGGTAACTTAATTGATTCTGGTAGCTAGCTTGAGAATATGTATAGATTAATTAATGGTGGATGTTATGGGTTTTGTGATTGAGATGAGTGGAATGTAGTGGGTTTGTAATTAAAGTGAGTGAAAAATAATAGTTATGGTAGGTGATTGAAGTGGGTTAATCATGGTTGTGGTGAGTTTATGATTGAAGTTAGAGAAATTATACTGGTTATGGTGGGAGAAGAGAAAGGACGATGGTGGGAGGAGAGAGGAGATGGTGTTGGAATAAATGATGATGTCTGAAATCATGTATGTTTGACTATATAATTAAGTAAGGGTGTTATTGTAATTTCACACACCTCTGTCAGTTTAGACGGATTCCGTCGGTTTTCCACATTAGTCCGAAGCACGAGGGGGTTATGTGGATATTTTGAAACCACGAGGTAGCGATAGGGTGATTATGCCTAACCACAGGGGGGTAAAAGGGAATTCGCCCTATAAAAAAAAGTGAAATTTAAATTTTTCACAAAACCTCCATTTTTCATGAGTTATAACACACGTAATTTACTAAAAAATGACAAGGTAAACAAAATTTGTTGATTTTTAGATTTTTCCCTACTGTTTTTTACACACACCTTAATAGTGAACATGCATTCTAATGAACTGTGTCAAAAAAAGGGAAATTTAGTTTTATTACCAAATTTTTATTTTTCATGGGTTATAACACATGTATTTTTTAAAAAATGGCAAATAAAAACTACGTTGATTTTAACTTTTTTTCTTATATGTTTTAAACCTGCCTCCAATTTAGACATGTATTAGAGTAAATATTGTTAGGAAAAAGTGAAATTTAAAAATTTTCACCAAACCTTTATTTTCACGGGTTATAACACGTGTATTTTTGTAAAAAATTGCAAAGTAAAAAAACATGTTAATTTTGGCATTTTCCCAGTTGTTTTTTCTCCCACCTTAATTGTGAACATGCAACCTTGTACACGGTGTCAAAAATGGTGAAATTTAGAGTTTTACCAAATTTCAATTTTTTCATGGGTTATAGCACACGCAGTTTAGCCAAAAATGTCAAAATCTAGAAACCCATTGATTTTGATTTTTTTGTACCATTTTTAGCATCCATCCATATTGTAAACATGCATTGTAACAAATATTTAAAAAAATGAAATTTGAAATTCTCACAAAACATCTATTTTTCATGGGTTATAACACACGTAATTTGGTCAAATGGGAAGGTAAATAAAAAGTGTTGATTTTTGGATTTTTCCTTACTATTTTTTGCACACCCTCGGTTGTAGACATGCATTAGAGTAAATATTATTAGGAAAAAGTGAAATTTAAAAATTTTCACCAAATCTCCATTTTTCACGGTTTATAACATGTGTACTTTTGTAAAAAATGGAAAAGTAAAAAAAAGGTGTTAATTTTGAAATTTTCTCTGGTTTTTTTTCACCCACCTCAATTGTAAACATGCATCCTTGTTAACGGAGTCAAAAATAGGTGAAATTTAGATTTTTACCAAATTTTCATTTTTCATGGGTTATAGCATACGCATTTTAGCCAAAACTGGCGAAATCAAAAAACGCGTAGATTTTGACTTTTTGTTCCGTTTTAAGCACTCATCCAGATTGTGAATAATGTATAAGAAAGTGAAAATTAAAATTCTCACAAAACCTCAATTTTTGGTAAAAAAATGGGAAGTTAAAAAATATGTGTTGATTTTTGGCTTTTTCCCTACTTTTTTTACACACCATAATTGTGAAAAAGCATCCTAAAGAACGGTGTAAAAAAAGAAATTTAGTTTTTTCACCAAATTTCATTTTTCCCCAAATTTTCATTTTTCATGGGTTATAACACACGTATTTTAGCCAAATATGGCAAAATAAAAAAAAATCGTTGACTTTGACTTTTTTGTGATATGTTTAAACCTACTTTGACTTTCCAAATTACCATGCAAGGCAATTGGACAAGTACTGGACTTATTAATCAACGAAAGTAAAGCCCAATTAATTAATGTTAATGGACTTATTATTACAACCCAAAATAAACCCAATTAAAACATTAAAAGTGGCGTGAACAATTAATGAAGCCCAATACGCCATTACTTGGTCTTCAATGTAGTCCATGGATTCGCGACGGTAATTTGCCAGAATCACGTCACTTATCTTGGTAGGCACTTTTGACGATGCTAACTTCAGAATCTCAAACAATGTAAAACATAAAAGTTGTAGCCCTATCTCTTATCCTTCCAGGGCTTCTTGAATCACGTAATTCGGAGTTATATCGAGTGACATACATCCAGAATACCAAACTGTGGCAGAATCCTTCAGGATGAATAATTGACTTTATCACCATGGACGTGGACACGGCCTCATTCTCATCATTCCCTCCCTCCTCGAAAGGATTCGTCCTCGAATCTTGAAATTGAGCTCCAGGGTCAAACACCAATATGACGAACTCATCAAGACCCAAGTAACATTGGAATGATTCAAATCTCGGGCAGCAAACATTTATATCCTGCAAGAACAAAACAAATGTATAAGGCAAAGAAAATTTAAATAATCTAGAATAAGATTTTAAATAATTTCCTTGTACCAAAAGAATGGGACCGGCAGAATATGTATGCAAAATTGAAATACATATAGCATGATTAATCTTAACAAATTTTGCGTGAGTCATAATGTTGAAGTCAATGAATTCAAAACAACTATGCAAATAACTATCATATAGTTTATGTAAATCAGAAAATCGAATGTTCTGAATTAGAGAACTAATCAAAACAAATTCACTATCAACATTCATGAACACTTTTTTTACGTTATTAACATGTAATGTAAGCAAAGGACGTAAACATATATGAATAGAATCATAAGGACAAGAATATTCATAACAAGAAAACATATATGCATCCTTGACAAAGTGCAAATCACAATAACGTATGAATACCTTTAAAGACATGCGAAAGTTATCAAATATGAGAGTGTAATTCCAAAGATTAGAATGTAAACAATCTATTGAATAGTTGTAAACAGAAAATTTTACCTCTTGGAATTCAAAAGAAAGTTGGAACCGAGATAACTTACCATACAAGTGTTGAGTTACAAGATTACCTGTTTGAACTTCATGAAATCGAGTATGGAATCCAGTGACAATAACAAGTGTAAACTCTCGATCCCCATAATGAAAAGAAAAGTTAGTCGAACAAGTATATGCACTACAAACAACACTTTTATTCACAAGGATTTTGTGAAGCTCGAAATGGCCAACATTAAGCTCAAAATATAATTCATGTATGAGATAAGCAACATAGCATGTGAAGAAACTATACATAAATTCATTCAAAACGAAATAGTTAGATTTCATAATTGAAGAATTATGTGACATAATTTGCTTTTCAAAACATAAACCATCGAATTTTAAAACACATGGGAAATATTTTCGAACTAATGTTTCAAAGGTAGGTGAAAGACATTGAAATTGATTCAAAACAGGATTTAAACTTTGAAAATCAATATGAATGACGTTATCAAAGTTCTTGTCATGTAAACCATTGAAATCAATCAAAAAGCTTTCATACTTACCTAACTTACCTTGCTTACCTTGTGGAAAACAAGCTAAGGCAGATTGGACTCTTTCCAATTGATCATGAGTTGTTTGCAACTCCATTAGATGTCTAGGAACTCCATAAAACTGCAAAACAAAAGAACTAGGCAACAAACAATACAAATCGTGATCACTAGAATTCATAAGTACAAGATGTGGTTGTTTACCTTCCAATGAACTCTTATGCTCACTCTTTCTATTACACTTATTTTGTTTGCAGCCTATGCTAACTAAATCACTCTTTTGACTTTCTTTTTCATTTTTTTATTTCAATTCTTTTTCCCTCATTTGCTTTTCCAATTCACACTTTTCTTTCTCTTTTTCTTCTCTTAAATCATTACAAGCTTTAGCAATTCTAGCTTGATCTTCAGAAACTTCACAGGGCGTTAAAGCACGAAGATTAAACTTTTTACTATTCTTCACGAATGAATAGCAATTTTTGATATCATTATAAACACCCTTGCAAGCAAGTTGCCATGGTTTCCCCAATAAAAGATGGGCTGTTTGCATGGGAAATATGTCACATAGTACCTCATCTTTGTAATTGCCCACGAAGAATGCAACCTTGACTTGCATTGACACCCATACTTCACCACAATTATCACTCCATTGCAACAAGTAAGGATTTGGATGTGGAGTGGTTTGCAAATTCAACTTTTCTACCACTAGCTCACTAGCAAAGTTAGAGCTTCTTTCACAATCAATCTCCACAGCACACACTTTATCTTGGATTTTGCACCTTGTTTGAAACACCTTTTCACATGACGTAGAAGTGGTTTTAGACTCCTCCATTTATACCTGCAAGGTTAGTAAAGAAAACAAGAAGAAAACAGTATATAATCCTCTCGGGTTCTCACTATTTGGGTGAGTAGATGCTCTCCTCTCTAGTGTAAAGGCTTTTCTCGTGTATACCCTAACTAATCTCTCAACAATGTTTCTCTCAGACTAATTGAAACTTACCGTTCAACAATTTATATAACAAATCTCAACCAATTAGTTCAACAAGTCAATTCACACAAGTTAAACCAAAGAAGTTTGAAAAGAAACACGTCACAAGAGTATTTCAAAGATCACGTATGGGGTATAACTTGGTTTATTTCAGAAAACTACGAAAGTAGTAACTAGGCAAGAAAGCAAGATGAATGATTTTGATTTCACCCAAGCAAGATTTGTCACGATCAATATTGGTGATTTTCAAACTCAACTTAAGAACACTTAGTTCTTTCAAATGGAAATTAAAACAGCCAATAAAGACAAGTCAGAAAATATATATATATTTTTTATTTTTTTTATTTTTTTGATTTTTTTTTTCTCTTCCGAGTTTCGGACGCTAGTTTCGGACGACTACCTTAGTTTCGGACGGCCAAAACTTAAAATTCCTGGGACGACGACTTTTCTGTTGAGTTTCGGACGCCTGTCTGAGTTTCGGACCGCCGAAACTGTCGCAACTGGGTGAAAAATTCTGATTTTTTTGACGAATTTTTTTTGGAAACTTTTGATGAAACCCTAGCAATTTTTTTTTGATGTGCGACTCAATCAACGAAAACACAAAGAATTCAACACTATGAAGACAATTCAAAAGTGTAGAATGTAGACACCAAAAGAACACAAAAAAAAACAGCAAGAAAAACAACACAAGAAGCACAAAATAGCAAGAACGTAAACGGATTACCTTTAATTTGGAAACAACCCCTTTGCTTTGATACCACTTGATACGGATGGAGTAGCTTTTGAGTTCTAATCCACACGTTTTTCCACAACCTTTGGATCGTTTTTTCTCAATTAATCCGAACAAGCAACAAACAACACAAAGCGGAACGAAACAATGAAACGAAAACAAGATATTGAACGAGAAGGATTGGAAGAAATCAACCAAACCCCAACGTTAACACGAATAGATTCAGCCCAACTAATGTAAATCAAAAGTTAAACTTCCTCAGTTCGGCGTGTTCTATAAATCTAGAACGGGTAAGCTCAACCTAAAGCTCCTCACTTAAGGTTTTCGCGGGTCTTATGATTGTTCAACTAAACTTAGAAGAACTCTCACGTTTTCTCTCAACTTGTCACAGCTGGAAGAAGGTTTTAGCAAAGCTAAACTTTATCAAATTTCATGTATGTGAAAAACGTTACAATGGCCACCCTTAAATAGGGAAGATTTCGGCCATACCCAAACAGGAAAAGGCAACAAGAAGCAAATTACGATTTGACTTCTTGTTTCCTAAAAGACTACTTTCCAAATTACCATGCAAGGCAATTGGACAAGTACTGGACTTATTAATTAACGAAAGTAAAGCCCAATTAATTAATGTTAATGGACTTATTATTACAACCCAAATTAAACCCAATTAAAACATTAAAAGTGGCGTGAACAATTAATGAAGCCCAATATGCCATTACTTGGTCTTCAATGTAGTCCATGGATTCGCGACGGTAATTTGCCAGAATCACGTCACTCATCTTGGTAGGCACTTTTGACGATGCTAACTTCTGAATCTCGAAAAGTGTAAAACATAAAAGTTGTAGCCCTATCTCTTATCCTTCCAGGGCTTCTTGAATCACATAATTCGGAGTTATATCGAGTGAGATACGTCCAGAATACCAAACTATAGCAGAATCCTTCAGGATGAATAATTGACTTTATCACCATGGACGTGGACACGGCCTCATTCTCATCAATTTCACTTTTCCTTAAAATATTTACTTGAATGTATGTCTACAATCAAGCCAGGTGTAAAAAATATAACAAAAATGTCAAAAAAAATGCTTTTTTTTGTTTTGCTATTTTTTGGCTAAAATACGTGTATTTTAACCCATGAAAAATAAAAATTTTGTGAAAAATAAAATTTTGATGAAAAAACTAAATTTCACTTTTATTTTACACCGTTCATTAGAATGCATGTTCATAATTAAGTTATGTGTAAAAACAGTAGGTAAAAACCCAAAAATCAACACATTTTTTACCTTCTCATTTTTTACAAAAATACGTGTGTTATAACCCATGAAAAATGGAGGTTTTGTGAAAATTAAAATTTTTACTTTTTTATAACATTCACTAGAATGCGTATTCACAATTTGGATTGGTGCAAAAAAACAGAACAAAACAGTCAAAATCAATGCGTATTTAGTTTTTGCCATTTTTTATTATAATGTGTGTGCTATAACCCATGAAAATAGAAATTTTGTAAAAAATCTAAATTTCCGTTTTTTTACACTGTTCACAATGATGCATGTTCAAAATTTAGGTGGGTGAAAAAACAGCATGGAAAAATGCAAAAATCAATTTGTTTTTTTACATTCCTTTTTTTCCAAAAATACGTTTATTAAATTTCTTTTTCCTAACAATATTCACTAGAATTCATGTCTACAATTGATTCAAGTGTAAAAAATATCAAAAAATGTCAAAATCAACGTACTTTTTGGTGTAAAAATTTTGTGAAATTTAAAATTTTGGTGAAAAAACTAAATTTAATTATATTTAACACCATTTATTAGAATGCATATTCACAATTAAGATGTAAGTAAAAAAAGTAGGGAGAAAGCCAAAAATCAACACATTTTTTTACCTTCCTATTTTTTTATCGAAATACGTGTGTTAGAATTCATGAAAAATTGAGGTTTTGTAAAACTTTTAATTTTCACTTTTTTACAATATTCACTAGAATACGAGTTCACAATCTAGATGGATGCAAAAAATAGTACAAAAAGTCAAAATCAACGCTTTTTTAGATTTTGCCATCTTTGGCTAAAATGTGTGTGTTATAACCCATTAAAATAGAAAATTGGTAAAAAAAAATCTACATTTCACTTTTTTTACGCCATTCACAATGATGCATGTTCACAATTGAGGTAGGTGAAAAAATATCAGAAAAATACCAAAATCAACATGTTTTTTAATTTTTCATTTTTTACAAAAATACGTGTGTTATACACGTGAAAAATGGAGGTTTGGTAAAAAAAATTAAATTTTACTTTTTCCTAAAAATATTCACTGAAATGCATGTCTACAATCGAGGCAAGTATAAAAAATATTACAAAAAAGTCAAAATCAACACGTTTTTTTATTTTGCCATTTTTGGATCAAATACATGTGTTATAACCCATGAAAAGGGAAAATTGGGTGAAAAATTAAAATTTGGTGAAAAGACTAAATTTCACATTCTTTTTACACTATTCATTAGAATGCATGTTCACAATTAAGGTGTGTCAACAAGGAAAAATTAAAAAATTTACACATTTGTTTACCTTCCTATTTTTTACCAAAATACGTGAGTTAGAACCCATGAAAAATAAAGGTTTTGTGAAACTTTTAATTTTTACTTTTTTTTTACAATATTCATTAGAATGCGTGTTCATAATCTAGATTGGTGCAAAAAACAGTACAAAAAAGTCAAAATCAATAAGTTTTTAGATTTTTTCATTTTTTGGCTAAAGTGTATGTGCTATAACCCATTAAAAATGGATATTTGGTAAAAAAAATTCACCTTTTTTAACACCGTTCACAAGGATGCATATTCAATATTGAGCTTGGTGAAAAACTTCAAGGAAAATGTCAAATTCAACTTGTTTCTTTACTTTGCCATTTTTTACAAAAATAAGTGGAATATAACAAGTGAAAAATGGAGGTTTGGTAAAAAAATTTAAATTTTAATTTTTCGTAACAATATTCACAAGAATTCAGGTCTACAATCGAGGCTGGTGTAAAAAATATCACAAAAAAACAAAATTATCATGTTTTCTAATGTTGCCATTTTTTGCTAAAATACGTGTATTATAACCTATGAAAAGGTAAAATTGGTGAAAAATAAAAATTTGATGAAAAAAACTAAATTTCACTTTTTTTAAAACGTTCATTAGAATACATGTTCACAATTAAGGTGTATGTAAAAAACAATAGGGAAAAAGTAACAAATCAACACATTTTTTTATCTTCCTATTTTTTAAAAAACTACGTGTGCTATAACCCATGAAAAATGGAGGTTTTTGTGAAAATTTTAATTTTCAGTTTTTTTTACAATATTCACTAGAATGCATGTTCACAATCTCGATGGATGCTAAAAATGGTAACAAAAGTCAAAATCAACGCATTTTTAGATTTTGCCATTTTTGCAAAAATGTGTGTGCTATAACCCATTAAAAATAGAAATTTCATAAAAAAATCTAAATTTTACTTTTTTGATCCCGTTCAAAAGGATACCCAACCTTTTTTTCTCTCCCTTCTCTCTACACTGTTCATCATCTTCTTCAGCTTTCATTGGAAAAAAAAACATTCAGAAGCAAAAACTCCATCCCTCCAATGACGGAGGTACGACCTCCAGATTTACAGGCTGCTTCCTACAAAGAAGCCGCAGCAAAATTGATCCCAAACTCTCTGAATCAAACTACCAATTCCAATAATATTTCCACGATTTTCTCCGACCAAGTCAGGAAAAACGCCTTTCACAAAGGATTGGGAACTTATAAAGGAGAGCCTGCCCTGAATCTGTCCAACGAAGAGGATGAAGAACTCTCGGAGCCCTTCAAATACTCCCTCATCGGCAAATTCTCTTGGGGTCGCCCCGCCATGTCCACCATCAAACAGGAAATCCTAGACACTGGATTCAAAGGTACTTGTTTTATTGGATTACTAGACGCCAGACATGTTATCTTTAGATTTGAGTTAGAGGATGATTATCACAGAATGTGGTTCAAGCAATCTTGGTCTTTCAAAGGCTTTAATGCAAGAATATTTAAATGGTCCTCTACTTTTAATCCTGAAGTTGAACCATCGATAGCTCCAGTTTGGGTCAGCTTTCCTATGCTTCCACTGAATTTGTTTAACAAAAAATCACTATTCTCCCTAGCTAGTATAATTGGTAAACCCCTAAGAACAGATTCTGCCACTGCTGCGGCATTAAGGGTAGTGAGACCAAGTGTGGCCAGAGTATGCATCGAAGTTGATGTTTTGGAAAAAATTCCAGAACGTATTTGGATCACTCAGGGAAATTCTGGAAGATGGCAACAAGTTTATGTAGAGGATAAACCTCATTACTGCACTATCTGTAGTAAAATGGGACACCAGACATCACAATGCAATGATCAAGAGTCTACAGAACAGTAGTTACCAAAGGGTTCGGAGAAAGTTCTAAAACAGGCATGGATTCAAAAAGGAAAAAGCTCAGCTCAAAATCTGCCAAAGAACAAAGCTACACCGATTATGAATGCTAAAGGAAAGGAAAAAATACAAACTCCCATCCTCAATCACACCACTCCCCAATTGATCAATGTTACTATTCCATCCACTTCCTCTCATCAAGTCGTAGCAATGCCTACCAAAGATCCATCAAATGCGAAGAAACCCTCCTCAAGTCCCAGTACCAATGACAACTCCAAAATTGCAAACAAAGACACATCTTCCAATTGTTCCAGAGACTCAGAGAAGCAAATAGAGAAAACTGAGAGTCCCGGCATAAAATAAAACTCATCAGGCCTCCACATCAATGACACCTCAGATCAGCTCACATCTGCCACAACAAATCAGGAAGTCAATGAATTAGTTAATTTACATGCATCTTGCAATGAAACTTCTCATTCACAACATTGTTTATGTATTACCAGGACAAATTCAGAACCATGCATCAAAGATTCTACAACAGAGCTTTCAGATGATGAAGTAGATGCTCACAGTACTAAGTCAATTGACAAAGAGTTCACTAAACTGCAGCAAGTGTCACACTTGGAAATCATGGACAAACCGGCCTCTGATGTGGAATATGAAGAAGAGCCTGAATCTCCACCGAAGGAAAAAGGCATAAGAGCTAAGTTTCCCTCTAACCGTTCTTTGAGACCGAGAAATAATAAATCAGTGAATTATAATGAGAATTTAGATATTAATGATGCATAATTTTCTATTTTGGAATATTAGAAGTGTGTCTAAATCTCCTAACCTTAAGAGATTAAAAAGCATTATAAAGAGCAACAAAGTTGAATTACTAGTCATATGTGAACCAAAGACTCTGATATGTAAGTTAAAGTCTTTCATGCTAAAACTAAAATTTGATCATTGTCTTGCTAACACTGAGGGAACAATATGGATGTTTTACAATGATCCAATTACATGTTCCATCATTAGTGAAAATAAACAACAATTATCTGTGCATTTACAATATTCTAATTTCCCTAGCCCTATAATACTTTCATCGGTACATGCTGCTTGCAATGAAGTCTCTAGGTGTTGTATGTGGAAAGCCCTGTCTGATCTCAAGCATCAGAACATTCCATGGTGGATTTTGGGAGACTTTAACTGCACTCTTAGAGAAATGGAAAAAAAAGGTGGAAGATCTTTTAGACTAGATGATACCAAGGAGCTATTGCAATTCACCAACCTTCATGGTCTAGAAGATGTCGACTTTATAGGATCACATTTCACTTGGTGTAACAACAGAAAAGGTAAACATAGGATATGGAAGCGATTAGATCGTATGCTAGTCAACAGTTCTGCCCTAAACTTAGGATACCAGTATGTGGTTAAGCATTTGCCAAAAGACCCATCAGATCATTCGCCTATTTTAGTCAACATTTCCAAAATAGAGCAACATAGGAAAACTGGATTCAAATTCCAAAATTTTTGGACCAAAAACCAGAACTTTTTAGAAATAGTAAAAAAAGATTGGAGCATATATGTGGAAGGAAATCCCATTAGGAAAATCACACTCAAACTTCAACATACAAAACAGATCCTTAAAGAGTGGAATAAACTGCAGTTTGGAAATTTATTCTCCACACTCAAGGATGCAGAATTAAATCTCCAAAAGTTAGAACTAAAAGATGAAGAAACTAGTGCAGGCATCCCTAATGAGGAGTTAAACTTAGCCAGAGCTAAACTTAGGAAAATCACAGCCAACATAGAAGATTATTGGGCCCAAAAAGCGAACTTAAAATGGTTAAAAGACGGAGATAGAAATTCAAAACTATTTCACTCTTATGTTAACCAAAAAAGAAGGAGATTTCACATACAATCCATTCATGATGAAAATGATAAAATCTTAGAAAATCCTCAACAAATAGGGGAAGTTGCTATATCACACTTCCAAAAAGCCTTTACCAAAACCCAGACTAGTCCTTATCCTCAAAATAGTTACATTCCTAAGTTAGTACTAAATCAAGATAACATTTTGCTAGAATCCATTCCCACTCTTGAAGAAATATCATAATGTGTTTTTGCAATGGATCCTAATAGTGCTCCAGGTCCAGATGGTTTTAATGCTATCTTTTTCACAACTACCTGGGAGATTGTCAAATATGACATATTAGAAGCCATTCAATATTTTTTCAATGGAGGGACTCTCCCTCAAGCTATTACAGCCACCCACATTATTCTTATCCCAAAAATTCTAAACCCCAAGAAATTTAGTCAATTCAGACCAATTAGTCTCTGTAACTTCCTAAACAAGGTAATCTCCAAGATTTTAGCCTCTAGATTATCTCACTTGCTTCCTAGATTAATTAGTGCAAATCAAAGTGGTTATGTAAAAGGAAGACAATTAATGTATAATTTCCTATTAGCTAGTGAACTAGTTCAATGCTTGCCTAAAAAACATAAATTCAGCAATGTGATTCTTAAATTAGATATGGAGAAAGCATATGATCGAGTAGACTAGATGTTTCTCCTTCAAGTTCTTCGTAGTTTTGGGTTCAGTGAAATCATTATTGACACAATTTGGAGACTTATCTCCAATGTCCATTTCTCCATCCTCATTAATGGATCACCAGTTGGATTTTTCACATCTTCCCGAGGTATAAGACAAGGGGATCCATTATCTCCTTATTTATTCATTCTAGGGGCAGAATATATTTCAAGAGCTTTAAACATCCAAGCTGCCCAAAATCCTACTTTCAACTTTCCAAAGAATTGCCCACACATATCACACCTTGCATATGCAGATGATTTAATTATCTTTACATCTTCGCATCACAATTCACTTAAGCACATTATGGGAACTCTTAAGCACTATGAAGAAGTCTCTGGACAGAAAATCAACACGCAAAAAAGTTCCTTCTTAGTTCATCATTCATGTGATAGAAATAAAAAACACATTATTTCGAAAATCACCAAATTCCATTCAGAAAAAATTCCTGTTAAGTATCTAGGTCTCCCCTTGTACTATGGAAAAAACAAATTCAAGTACTATGAGCCACTAATTCAAAATACTCTTTTGAAAATAAACTCATGGAGCTCCAAGTTTCTCTCCAGTAGAGGAAGAATTACCCTCATAAAATCAGTTCTTTCGGCTATGCCTATTCATTTTCTTCTTGGAGCTAATCCCCCAAAGAAAATCCTACAAAAACTTGAATCAATTTTTGCCAATTTTCTTTGGGGTACATTAAATCATAAACCAAAGCATCACTGGATTGCTTGGAACAAGCTATGTGTACCTTATCAAGCCGGAGGCATTGGTATCAGATCTCTCTTTGACATTCAAAAAGCCTTCTCGTACAAGCTGTGGTGGAGGTTTAGGGAACAGGAATCCCTTTGGGCTAAATTCTTAATGAACAGATACTGTCATCCCATGCAAAATGCTCCAAAGAACATGTCTAGAACATGGGATAGAATGAAAGCAATCGCTCCTCACATAGATCCATTCATTTTATCACAACCCCTTGTTGAAAATGAAAATCAAAATCCTAACATTTGGACTTTAACCACTTCTGGGTTATTTACATTTAAATCAGCTTTTCAATTAGCTACACACAACCCCCAAATCCAGTGGTTCTTAGGAAAATTCCTATGGAATTCTAGCATTGCAACAAAACAATCTTTCTTCATGTTACGTCTTCTTAAATCACAACTTCCAATAGGAGAAATTTTGTATAGATTTAACATTCATGGTCCCTTTAAATGTGTGTGCTGTCAATCTGGTTTAGACACAATAGACCATATTTTTCTGAATTGCGATAATGCATCAAAACTGTGAATATCATATGGTAGTGAACTAGGGATCTACATTTCACCTAATTCTCAACGATTAATTCCATTTTTGCATCATTGGTGGAATCATTCAGCGAAAAATAGTACATGTAAACTAATCATCCAAGTTATTCCAATCATTATTTGTTGGGAACTATGGAAAGCTAGAAACAAATGGATATACGAGGAAGAAGAATGGAATATAGGTAATATGATAAAATCTTCCTTTGAAGAATTAAAGTCCATATTGTCTAACTACTTCCATGATATAAAATGGACAACTCTCAAATGGAATGAATTTTGGGACTCAACGCTTCATACTTCAAACAGAATTCACACCTTATACATAAAATGGCATCCCCCCAAGGATAAACACTTCAAACTGAATATTCATGGATTCGTCAATAGAAATAGTGAAGGACTTGGTGGTGGAATTGTAAGAGACAATCAGGGCAAAATGATTTTAGCCTTTTACTTCAAATCAGATTCTACTAATCTTAATTTACAAGAGCAGGTTTTGATTGAGGTAGCGCTGGTGGGCATCAAAAGCTGTCACCAAAGAGGTTTCCTGTTTAATCTAAGCGTTGAATCAAGCTCAAAAAATCTGATTTCATGGCTACAGAAAAAGAAAAGCTTCCCTGGAGAATAAAGGAACCATTTCAAAGGTTAATAGAGTTACAACCTCAACCTCGATGGGAACTAACGCCTAAACAAACAAACTCAGCTGCGATACTGCTAGCCAAATGTGCTGAGATACATCCCCACATGGAAATCTACTCAGAAAGCCTACTGCATCAAAAAATTCAGCAAGCTGTAAGAGGAGAATGACTTGGTCTTCCATACATCATTACATCCAAGGTAAACTAAAAGCTCTTTTTGTAACAGGCATAGGCTGCAGATGTTAGGCCTTTGTTTCCAAATGTAAGGGTCATAGGCTGCTGTTGTTAGGCCTATTAACCAGCAATAATGTTGATGTCCATTTTCACATCCTCTCATCCTGCAATCAGTTATATGCATATCTAGCTATATCATATACACTCTGTCGTGTATGTTGTTTACTTTGGCCAATAAGGCAATATTTTTATAAGAATTATCAACTTCGATTAGAAAAAGTGGAAACTAGAAGTTGATTATTATATAAAGGTTATTAGTCTTAGACAGCCTTTGTATTATTCTCAACAGTTTGCAATCACTTACCAAGTAATGGAGGAAGTACTCCAAATTTCAATTCTCAAACTTTAGATAGATCCTAAATTGTAAGGGAGGAGTCCTTCCCTTTTATAGCTTTCACATGTACTAATGGTGTGGATATATCCGCCATTGCTTTTGTAATCTGATTTTCAATCAATAAACTGGGAGTGGCGCCCCCCCGAGTTTGGGATGATTAGCCAAAATAAAAAAAAATAAAAAAAAATCCCGTTCAAAAGGATGTATGTTCACAATTTAGATGGGTGAAAAAAAATCTGGAAAAATTCCAAAATCAACATGTTTTTTTACTTTTCTATTTTTTACAAAAATACTTGCGTTATAACCCGTGAAAATTTGAGGTTTGGATAAAACATTTAAATTTTACTTTTTCCTAACAATATTCACTGGAATGCATGTCTACAATCAAGGAAGGTTCAATAAATATTACAAAAACATCAAAATCAACGCATTTTTTTGTTGTGCAATTTTTTTGGCTAAAATAAGTGTGTTATAACCCATGAAAAATAAAAATTTAGTGAGAAATAAGAAATTGGTAAAAAAAACTAAATTTCACTTTTATTTTACACCGATCATTAGAATGCATGTTCACAATTAAGTTGTATGTAAAAAATAGTAGGAAAAAAGTCAAAAATCAACACATTTTTTCCCTTCCAATTTTTTACCAAAATACGTGTGTTATAATCAATGAAAAATAGAGATCTTGTGAAAATTTTAATTTTCACTTTTTTTTACAATATTTACTAGAATGCATGTTGTTAGCTCTAAGGCAACCTAAGAGGGGGGTGAATTAGGTTTCTAAAAATTAAGTATACTAATAAATTCAAATTCAACAACAATGAGTGAGTTGTGTGAATTACAACAAGTGTAATATCCAACAATATTGAACCAGAAACACAATGAATCAATACTCTCCAATTCAATTGCAGTTATATAAAAGCATGAACAAGATGAAATAAGAGTAAAAACTGAAAGTAGTAAAGAGCAATGGCACAATCGATTTATAGTGGTTCAAGTCTCCCCCTTGGAGCACTCTACATCCACTACCCAAGTTTCCCAACTTAGGATTTCAACCTCTTCACTATGAACTGATCTCCTTTCAGTGGTGAGATCAAAAGAACCACTTTTACAACCAACTAAGGCTCAACCTTCTCACTAGCTATCCCAAGCTATGAGTTCAAGGTTTTTACTCTCACTTGAGAAATCTTTTACAATTACTCACAATGTTTGTTTGAGAATGAAACAACAACCCACAGTTTGGGTGAATAAGATAAGTTGAAGCTCACAGTATGATTCCTATAATGAAAATTACAACTCAAACTATATAGCTCAATTATGAAATGAAGAACTCAAAGAAGGCTCAAGAACTTTTAATCTTTTGTTTCTTGTAAAATCAAAGTGAAGTGCAAGAGTTGTAGAGAGTATTTTTTCAGATTGGAAGCTCAGGGAATCAAGTGTAGTGTCTCGCTAACGTTCATGTTTGAGCTTGTATTTAAACTATCTCAAAAGATGACAAAAAAACGTATATATTTGACAGTTCAAAAACTAGCCGTTATGATGAGAGAGACAGTTTCGGAAGGGTATTTCGGACCCATAGGTCGTCCGAACCTATTTTTCAGCAAGCATATAAAAACCTGTCACGACAGTTTCGGACGGCTGAAACTCCAAGGAGGCGTCCGAACCTAAGTTTCGGACGGCCGAAACTACCTTGCACCATCCGTACCTAAACTTCAGAGTTGCTTCATTTTTCACCAAAATTTCGGACGATCATTTAAAACAAGGGGGCGTCCGAACCTATCTTTCGGACGGCCGAAAGTCTACTTAGGTCGTCCGATCCTATCCCTTTTGAACTTGTTTTCAATTTTCGTTTTCCAAATCATTTGTGCAACTATGTATAACTTTGTGCAAGTGTGTTACTCACTTTTACTACTTCTTTTGAAGTTCATTTGAAGACTAAAAAACATTTTGAAATCATTTTTACTTGAGCCTTAAAAGAGTAAATCAACTTCTTGAGCTATGTACACAAATTAGGGTTTAGGGTTGGGAATTGACCTAATTTACCATACTTCCATATCTTTTGCACTTCTAATTCTTTCTTCATATGATAGAGCTCCATGCTTGGCTTCTTGGTACATCTATCACATTGAAACACTTTTCGAACCATTAGTATAAACATAATTGTTTGTTAAACATCAAAATAAGTGAGGTTAAGACCCTAGGTCTCACACATGTTCACAATCTAGATTGATCAAAAAAAGTACAAAAAAGTCAAAATCAATCTAATCTTAGATTTTCTATTTTTTGCTAAAAACCGTTCGCTATAACCCATGAAAAATGAAAATTTTGTAAAAAAAAATCTAAATTTCATTTTTTTTGACACCGTTCACAAAGATGCATGTTTAAAATTGATGTGGGTGAAGAAACATGAAGGAAAATTCCAAAATCAACATGTTTTTTTAGTTTGCCATTTTAAAAAAAAAAAATTTGTTATAACAAGTGAAAAATTGAGGTTTGGTGAAAAAATTTAAATTTTACTTTATCCTAACAATATTCACTAGAATGCATGTCTGCTATCAAGACGGGTATAAAAAATATCACAAAAAAATCAAAATTAATGCATTTTTTATTTTGCCATTTTTTGCTAAAATATGCGTGTTATAACCCATGAAAAGGGAAAATTTGGTGAAAAATAAAAAATTGGTGTAAAAACTAAATTTTACTTTTTTACACCGTTCATTAGAATAGATGTTCGCAATTAAGGTGTATGTAAAAATCAGTAGGCAAAAAGTCAAAAATCAACACATTTTTTTTATCTTCCCATTTTTTTACAAAAATACGTGTGTCGTAACCCATGAAAAATGAAGGTTTTGTAAAAATTTTAATTTTTAATTTTTTTTACAATAATCGTTGGAATGCATGTTCACAATCTGAATAGGTGCTAAAAACGATAAAAAAAGTAAAAATCAATGCGGTTTTAGATTTTGTCATTTTGGCTAAAATGCGTGTGCTATAACCCATTAAAAATAGAAATTTTGTATAAAAAATGTTTAAATTTTACTTTTTGACCTCGTTCACAATGATGCATGTTCACAATTGAGGTGGGTGAAAAAACATCAAGAAAAATTCCAAAATCAATATGTTTATTTACTTTTTCATTTTTTACAAAAATACCTCCGTTATAACCCGTAAAAAATTGAGGTTTGGATAAAACTTTTAAATTTTCTTTTTTTCTAACAATATTCACTAGAATACATGTCTACAATCAAGACAAGTGTAAAAAATATTAAAATCAACGCATTTTTTATGTTGCCATTTCTTTGGCTAAAAACGTGTCTTATAACCCATGAAAAATAAAAATTTAGTGAGAATTAAAATTTTGGTTAAAAACTAAATTTCACTTTTATTTTCCACTGTTCATTAGAATGCATGTTTACACTTAAGGTGTGTGCAAAAAATAGTAAGGAAAAAGCCAAAAATCAACATATTTTTTTTACCTTCCCATTTTTTACCCAAATGCGTGTGTTATAATTCATGAAAAATGAAGGTTTTGTGACAGTTTTAATTTCACTGTTTTTTTACAATTAGTGCAAAAAATAGTATAAAAAAGTCAAAATCAACTTGTTCTTAGATTTTGCCATTTTTTGCTAAAAAGCGTGTGCTATAACCCACGAAAAATGTAAATTTCGTAAAAAAATCTAAATTTCCCTTTTTTTTACACCATTCACAAGGATGCATGTTCAAAATTGAGATGGGTGAATAAACATCAAGGAAAATGCCAAAATCAACATGTGTTTTTAGTTTGCCATTTTTTTCAAAAATACGTGCGTTATAATTCATGAAAAATGGAGGTAGGTGTAAAAAATATCACAAAAATGTCAAAATCTTTGCATTTTTTTATTTTTACATTTTCTTCCTAAAATACGTGCATAATAAAACCCATGAAAAATGACAATTTGGTGAACAAACAAAATTTCACTTTTACTTTACACCGTTCATTAGAATGCATATTTACAATTAAGGTATGTGTAAAAAACAGTAGAGAAAAAGCCAATAATCAACACATTTTTTTACCTTCATGTTTTTTTACCAAAATACATGTATTATAACCCCTGAAAAATGAAAGTTTTGTGAAAATATTAATTTTCACTTTTTTAGATAATATTCACTAGAATACATGTTCACAATCTAGATTGGTGAAAACAATGGAACAAAAAAATCAAAATGAACGAGTTTTTAATTTTTGCCATTTTTTGCTAAAATGCGTGTGCTATAACCCATGAAAATAGAAATTTTGTATTAAATCTAAATTTTGTTATTTTTATACCTTTCATAATTATGCATTTTCACAATTGAAGTGGGTAAAAAAAATGCAAGGAAAATACAAAAAATCAATTTCTTTTTTTACTGTTCCATATTTTACAAAAAATACATTTGTTATAACCTGTGAAAAATTGAGGTTTGGTGAAAATTCTTAAATTTCACTTTTTCCTAACAATATTCACTTCAATGCAAATCTACAATCGAGGCAGGTGTAAAAAATATTAAAAAAAAAGTCAATATAAATGCCTTTTTTTATTTTGTCTTATTTGGCTAAAATATGTGTGTTATAACCCATAAAAAATGAAAATTTGGTGAAAATTAAAAATTTTGGTGAAAAAACTAAATTTTACTTTTTTTTACACCGTTCATTAGAATGAATGTTCACAATTAAGGTGTGTGTAAAAAAACAGTAGGTTTGCCAAAAATCAACACATTTTATTTACCTTCCCAAAATTTTGCAAAAATACCCATGAAAAATTAAGGTTTTGTAAAATGTTAATTTTTACTTTTTTTTACAATATTTACTAAAATTCATGTTCACAATCTGGATTGGTGCAAAAACATGAGAAAAAAAGTCAAAATCAAAGTGTTTTAAAATTTTTCCATTTTTTGCTAAATACGTGTGCTATAACCCATTAAAAATGGAAATTTGGTAAAAATATCTAATTTTCTCTTTTTTTGACACCACTCACAAGGATGCATGTTCAACATTGAAGTGGATGAAAAAAAAATCAGAGCAAATTCCAAAATCAGCATGTTTTTTTACATTGCCATTTTTTAAAAAAAAAATACATGTGTTATAACATGTAAAAAATGGAGGTTTGATGAAAAATTTTAATTTTCAATTCTTCCTAACAATATTCACTGGAATGCATGTCTACAATCGAGGCAAGTGTAAAAAATATGGAAAAATGTCAAAATCAACGCGTATTTTTTATTTTTCCCATTTTTGGCTAAAATACGTGTGTTATAACCCATTAAAAAGGAAAATTTGGTGAAAAATAAAAATTTTGTTAATAAAACTAAATTTCACTATTTTGACACCGTTCATTAGAATGTATATTCACAATTACGGTGTGTAAAAATTAGTAGGGAAAAGCCAAAAATCAACAAATTTTTTTAACCTTCCCATTGTTTTTACCAAAATACGTATGTTAAAACTCATGAAAAATGGAGGTTTTGTGAAAATTTTAATTTTCACTTTTTTTACAATATTCACTAAAATGCGTATTCACAATCTGGATTGGTGCAAAAAACATGAATAAAAAACCAAAATCAACGCTTTCTTAGTCAAATTCAACGCATTAAAAATGGAAATTTGGTAAAAATTTAAATTTCTCTTTTTTAACACCGTTCACAATAATGCATGTTCAACATTGAGGTGGATAAAAAAATCAGGGAAAATGCCAAAATCAGCATGTTTTTTTGCTTTGCCATTTTTTTTACAACAATACGTGTTATAAAACGTAAAAAATAGAGGTTTGGTGAAAATTTTAAATTTTAAATTTTTTCTAACAATATTCACTTGAATGCATGCCTAAAATCAAGGCAAGTGTAAAAAATAACACAAAAATGTCAAAATCAACGCGTTTTTTTTATTTTACCATTTTTGGCTAAAATAAGTGTATTATAACCCATTTAAACGAAAAATTTGGTGAAAAATAAAAATTTGGTCAAAAAACTAAATTTCACTATTTTTTTACACCGTTCATTAGAATGCATGTTCAAAATTACGATGTGTGTAAAAATTCGTAGGGAAAAAGCCAAAAATCAACACATTTTTTTTAACCTTTCCATTTTTTTACCAAAATACGTGTATTATAACTCATGAAAAATGGAGTTTTTGTGAAACTTTTAATTTTCACTTTTTTAACAATATTCACTAGAATGTGTATTTACAATTTGGATTGGTGCAAAAAAACTTGAGAAAAAAATCAAACTCAACGCGTTTTTAGATATTTCCATTTTTGGCTAAAATGTGTGTGCTAAAACCCATTAAAATGGAAATTTTGTAAAAAAATCTATATTTCACCTTTTTTTAAACCGTTCACAAGGATGCATGTTCAAAAATAAGGTGGGTGAAAAAACAGTAGGAAAAATGCCAAAATCAACATGTTTTTTTCTTTTCTATTTTTTACAAAAATACGTTTGTTATAACCCATGAAAAATTGAGGTTTGGTGAAAATTTTTAAATTTCACTTTTACCTAACAATATTCACTGGAATGCATGTCTACAATCTAGGCATGTGTAAAAAAATATAAGAAAAAGTCAAAATCAACGTCTTTTTTTATTTTGCCATATTTGGCTAAAATACGTTAGTTATAGCCCATGAAAAATGAAAATTTTGTGAAAAACAACATTGGTGAAAAAACTAAATTTCACTTTTTTTACACCATTCATTAGAATTCATATTCACAATTAAGTTGTGTGTAAAAAATAGTAGGAAAAAGCCAAATATCAACACATTTTTTTAACCTTCCTATTTTTTACCAATATACGTGTATTATAACCCATGAAAAAGGGAAGTTTTGTGAAAATTTTAATTTTCATTTTTTTTATAATATTCACTAGAATGTATGTTCACAATCTGGATTGGTGCAAAAAATAATACAAAAAAAAAATAAAATCAACCTGTTCTTAGATTTTGCCATTTTTGGCTAAAATACGTATACTATAATCCATGAAAAGTGAAAATTTGGTTAAAAAAAAATCTAAATTTAACTTTTTTTTGCACCATTCACGATGATGCATATTCAAAATTGAGATGGGTGAAGAATCATCATGGAAAATGCCAAAATCAACATATTTTTTAGTTTGCCATTTTTTACAAAAATACCTGTGTTATAACTTCTGAAAAATTGAAGGTATGTGAAAATTTCTTATTTTTGAATTTTTCCTAACAATATTCACTGGCGTGCATGTCTACAATCCAGGTAGGCGTAAAAAATATTACAAAAAAGTCAAAATCAACGCGCTTCTTTATTTTGCCATTTTTTGATAAAATACGTCTGTTACTCATAAAAAATGAAAATTTGGCAAAATTAAAATATTTTGTGAAAAATCTAAATTGAACTTTTTTATACCGTTCATTAGAATGAATATTCACAATTAAAATGTGTGCAAAAAGTAGGGAAAAAGCCAAAAATCAACACATTTTTTTACTTTCCCATTTCTTACCAAAATACGTATGTTAGAACCCATAAAAAATGAAGGTTTTGTGAAACTTTTAATTTTCACTTTTTTTATGATATTCACTAGAATACTTGCTCACAATCCGGATTGGTGCAAAAAACAATACAAAAAAGTCAAAATCAACCTTTTCTTAAATTTTTTGTGGGAGCTGTTGTAGGCTCACCAATTTAACCCTAACACTACTGTAGTAGTGGTGAGAGGGATCGTATCCACGGAGAAGGGTTGGTTGTTCAGGGACTATTTGTTCACTTGACACTACAAATGCATGAAACGAAAGGCAAAAATAGACGCAAGTTAATATGAATGAATGCAACGTGAGAATGGATGCAGACACTGCCTTGAGGAATTTCAACATGTACCGATCTCTCCTAGTATCATCGACTTGTGTAAATGCATGAGTGAGGGGACTATGCTGCTAGTGTCCTAGAACTGATTAACTTGGCAGTTCTCACAATTCCAGTCCACAAATCTCCTCAAACTTCCCTTGGCAGGGCAAGTTCTTGGCACAAGTTTAAAGCCTATGTCCCTACACTTCCAGAACAACTCTAATTCAATCCTTGACTATCTCCCTTGGCAGGGCAGCTACCCAATTCATGTATTCGATTTGTTTTACAAGAATAATCTTAAGTCTTTCCTGAGGGTTGATTTCAACTATCAGTGGGCACCGCACAATTAGAATCACAATGCATGCAGACCTTAAGACTCATACAAGTATGTCCACAATTCGATTCACGTCAAGTTCAATTGCCTTCGGTAGATCCACACTAATCTCAGTGGGCACCGCAGATTTGATATGGATTTCAGCAATTCATGCAAAACATTGAATCCAAATATGTAAAGAACAACGAACAATAATAGCACAGATAATTCCAATATAGTTGTCTCAAATAGGTTAAGAGCTATACAGATGAACCCTCAAGACAATATAATGTGAGAAGGGGAAAAGAGAGAGAAAATCCTAATCTAAACTAAGGACCACGAACCCTAATCTATTATGTTGTGTGGCCGCCCTCCTGCTGATCTCTTTCTTTCCTTTTATACCTTCTCCTCGCTGAGGTGTCTTTGTTGGGTTCCTGGAAGTTTTCTTTCTTTGCGGTGAGGATGCCACGTGTCCTGCAATACATCAATTACAAGCTGAAATGAGGCCACGTGACCAGTACATAACTTAATGACTAAGGATTGACAGTGCAAATCTTCGAACACTTGGTGCACGTATGAACGCTGTATCACATGCTTGCTTGTGAGCTCCAAAGCTTGTGCGGGTTTGCTATTATAAGTGCTAAGTGTAAGTGTGGATGCGGAGAACAGTGCATGAGGCTAGTGCAGGTGTGCAAATGCGTATGCATGAAAATATACAAGATTGTGCAAGTGAAATGCATGAAAGTGTATATGAGTGAGTAAGTGTGTGAGGGAGCGCGCGAGTGTGCACACGCAGTGTGATGTGCGCGTGCCCGCCGTGCCTTCGGTGCGTATGTGTGGCGGGCGCCTCATGTGTGTGTGTTGTGTATGGTAGTGCAAGAGTGGGGCGGGCACTGTGCGAGTGTTGTGAGTGCGGGCGAGTGAGAATGTGCTTATGCTTGTGCGTGCATGCGGGCGCCTGTGCTTGTGTGCTGAAATGTGATTGTGTGTGATGTGTTTTGCTGTGAGACTTTGTGTGTGCTTGCTTGAGAGTTGTGAGAGGAATTGTGTCAAAACGTGTACTCACTCAATGCATGCAAATATGACATAATTTGTACAACATTTTCATACTTCCTCACAAACTTCTCACAAATTCGTTCATGAACATTTTTACACATAAGTCATGCCTCAAGTAAGATTGTCATTACAAATCCATACAAAAGTTCAAGGAATCGCAACATATAAGTCGGTATAAACCCGACTTATCAATTTTGCCATTTTTGGCTAAAATGTGTGTGCTATAACCCCTGAAAAATGAATATTTTGTAAAAAAAAATCTAAATTTCACTTTTTTTAAAATGTTCACAGTGGTACATCTTAAAAAATGATATGGGTGAAAAACAAATCGGGGAAAATGCCAAAATCAACATGTCTTTTTACTTTGCCATTTTTTACAAAAATACGTATGTTACAACCCTTGAAAAATGGAGGTTAGGTGAAAAAAGTTTAAATTTCAATTTTTCCTAACACTATTCACTAGAATGCATGTCTACAATCGTGACAGGTGTAAAAAATATCACAAAAAGTCAAAATCAATACTCTTTTTTATATTGGCATTTTTGGCTAAAATACATGTGTTATAATAGCCCATGAAAAATGAAAATTTGCAGAAATTTAAAATTTTCCTGAAAAATCTAAATTTAACTCTTTTTATTTTACACCGGTCATTAGACTGCATATTAACAAATAAGGTGTATGTAAAAAAAAGTAGGGGAAAAGCAAAAAATCAACACATTTTTTTTTACTTTCCCATTTTTGACCAAATTACGTATGTTATAACCCATGAAAAAATGAGGTTTTGTGAAAAACTTTTAATTTCACTTTTTTAATAATATTCACCAGAATGTGCATTCATAATCTGGATTGGTGCAAAAAACAAGACAAAAAAGTCAAAATTAACGCATTTTTAGATTTTGCCATTTTTTGCTAAAATCTGTGTGCTATAAACCATTGAAAATAGAAATTTGGTAAAAAAAATCTATATTTCACTTTTTTTACATCATTCACAATGATGCATTTTCAAAATTGATGTGGGCGAAAAAAACATTAGAGAAAATGTCAAAATTAGCATTTTTTTACCGTCATTTTTTTAAAAAATACGTGTCTTATAAAACGTAAAAATGGAGGTAAGGTGAAAATTTTTAAATTTAAATTTTTCCTAACAATATTCATTGGAATGCATGTCTACAATTAATGCAGGTGTAAAAAGTATCACAAAAATGTCAAAATCAACGTGTTTTTTTATTTTGCCATTTTTGGCTAAAATACGTGTGTTATAACCCATTAAAAAGGAAAATTTGGTGAAAAAACTAAATTTCACTTTTTTTTACTCTGTTAATTAGAATGCATGTTCACAATTACGATGTGTGTAAAAAAGAGAAGGGAAAAAGCCAAAAATCAACACTTTTTTTAACATTCTCATTTTTTACCAAAATACGTGTTTTATACCCATGAAAAATGGAGGTTTTGTGAAAATTTTAATTTTCACTTTTTTTACAATGTTCGCTAAAATGCATATTTACAATCTGGATTGGTGCAAAAAACATGACAAAAAAAGTCAAAATCAATGCATTCTTACAATTTGCCATTTTTAGCTAAAATACGTGTGCTATAACTCATGAAAACTGGAAATTTGGTAAAAAAAAAACCTAAATTTCACTTTTTTTACATCGTTCACAAGGATGCATATTCACAATTTAGGTGGGTAAAAAAAGATCAGGAAAAATGCTAAAATCAACATGTTTTTTTACTTTTCCATTTTATACAAAAATACGTGTTATAACACGTGAAAAATGGAGGTTTGGTGACAATTTTTAAATTTCACTTTTTCCTAACAATATTTACTGGAATGCATGCTTACAATCGAGGCAGGTGTAAAAAATATCACAAAAATATCAAAATCAAAGCATTTTATTTTCCTATTTTTTTATAAAATACGTGTTTTATAACCTATGAAAAAGGAAAATTTTGTGGAAATAAGAATTTTGTGAAAAAACTAAATCTTACTTTTTTTTACACCATTCATGAGAATGCATGTTCACAATTATCGTGTGTGTAAAAAACAGTTGATGAGAATGAGCCCGTGTTCACGTCCATGGTGTTAAGTCAATTTTTCATCCTGAAACTTTCTGTCACGTTTTGGTATTATTGGCATAACTCTTTCGATATAACTCTAAATTGCACCATTCAAGAAGCTCTGGAACGATAAGAGATAGAGCTACAACTTTCGTGCTTTAAGTTTTCCAAGATTCTGACTTTATCACCGTCGAAAATGCCTCCAAAGTTGATGACGGGTTTCTGGCCGAATTTTCATCTCGAATTTCATGGACTACATTGAAGATCAAGATTGCGTGATTGGGCTTTGCCATTAATGGACGCCATTGATTAATCATTAGGATTTATTTTGTAATAATTAAGGTCCATTAACATTAATTAATTGGGCTTTAAGTCTTGGTTTAATTTCGATTTTTAATAAGTTACTTGGCCCAATTATCTTGCATGATAATTGCAAGTAATGGATTTAGGAAACTAAATTTGTTTAGGAAAGTAATCTCCTACTTTTTAGGAGATGTAATTCTTTTAGGAAATTAAGTTAGTTATTAGTTTCCTATTCCAATTTGGAAAGTTTCCTAAAGTTGGAGTTGGTTAGGGAAGTCCAATCCAATTCGGAATTGACTTCTTGTTAGGGTTTGTTTTAGTTTCCTTTTGGCCAAATTATTTCCTATAAAAGGAGGGCCATTGTAAAAACGTTTTCAAAAAAATTGATGAATGAGAATTTCGAGATTTTTAGCTTGCTAAAAATTGTGATTAACACTTTGTGTTGTCCAAGCCTTGGAAAATTATTTAATTGTCCATTGTAGAAGCTTTGCCTTTAGCGTGACCTTTAGGTGACTTCACCATTGTTCTTTATTTAAAGAGCAGGCCAAATTAACTTGTTTAACTGATTGAATTTTCATAGGTTAAATTGAGTTCGTTTGTAATAAAACGTTGGGTTTGATTTACTCAATTCTTGGCGTTTTTCCTTTGATTGCTTTTCCGCCCGGTTTGTTTTGTGTTGCTTGTTCGTGATTTTGGTTCAACAACGATCCGAAGTTGTGGTGATTGTTTGGTCCAGGAGATAGAGCCTCGATCATTCATATCAATTGGTATCAGAGCATAGGTTGTTGCCATCAAATTTCAGGTTAATCCGTTCTAATCTCTTCCGCGTTCTTGCTGTTTTTGGTGTCGTCTTTTGCTACTGTTTTTGCGTTAATTTCTGCTGTGTTTTTGCGTCTCTTTTGCTGCTTTTTTTGAGTCCTTCTTGCTGTCTAAATTCGTATTAGGTTCAGTCATTAATTATGTCAAAAATCGCATGCACACTTGTTGCTAAATTCTGCCCGAAATTGTCCTAGTCTAGCTTTAGCGTTTTAGCGTCTTTGTGTTGTTTTCCTTGCTGATTTCTTTGCGTTTTGTTGCTGTTCTTCGTGTCAATATTCTGCACTCTCTTGTTTGTCTTCATAGTGTTGAATTCTTGGTGTTTTATTGCTGTCCAACACGTCCAATTTGTTAGAGAAAATTTCGTCTAAACTAGGGTTTCAAAATTAGGGTTTCTTTGGTCAAAATTTCATAACTTTGTTGATTCTTGTCCGAATTAAGTTCTTTCTTTTGCGTTTGATTCTTTATCTTGTCAACCATATCTTGCATTTTCATCAAACTTTTACCACAAGTCAAAAAGACAAGTTCTTGAACACTTTCTTGAACTTCTTGATTTTCTTGAAAATCCGAAGTGGTCAAAATTGAATTCTTGAGTTAGATTCTTGTTCCTTATCTTGAATCTTGAACTTTTTGTGAAAGTGGCATCTTGAAATTCCTTATATTTGGTGAGTTATTTGAAATTCTTGTTGGCTGAAATTTTTGAAGAAATTAAGGTTTGAACAACATAAGACAAGACAACAACCTCAAACCTAAGTACTTGTACTAGGTTCTTGTCTTAAAACCTTAAAGTTTTGATTTGTACAAGGTTGTCCGAACAAAAAAAAAAAAAAAAGAGGCCGTGCATTAAAAAAAAAAAAAAAAGAAGGCCCAATTAAAAAAAAAAAGATTCGGACCATTTATAAAAAAAAAAAAAAAAAACAGCCCAAGAAAAGAACTAATTTTCGTTCTTGTTTGTTCTTGAAAATCGCCAATATTGAAAGTGCCATATCTTGCTCAATACTTATCGGAATTAAGTGATTCAAATTGCATTCTCTTCATCTTAGAGTCTATTTTCTGAATATCTTAGCTTCTGGTAGTAAATCAATTATAACCCACACGTGTTCTTAAACCTCTTGTGACGTGTTTTCTTTGCTTAATTCTCTTGATTTCACTTGTGAAAGTTCTTGTGTGGAACTTGTTGATTGAGACTTGCTATCTAAATAATTGAACTTGGAGAGTCTTAATAGTCGCAACACATTCATTAATTGAGAGTATTAGCTAGGATAAACAAGAGAGAACACTACCTAAATAGAGTGGAGAGTACCTACTATCCAATAGTGAGGAACCCGAGAGGTATATACACATATATTTCTTGTGTTTTCACTAACATTGCAGGTTTATTAATCAATGGGGAGAAAAAGTAATAATACTCTTAAGTTGGAGATTGATGAATTAATGCAAACATTCCAAAAGTTGATACAACCACATGATGAAACTCAGGAGGCTACAACTACATCTTCAGCATGTGTACAAAAGTTTTATACAAGGTGCAATGTTCAAAGTACAGTATGTGCTACAGTGATTGACAGTGAGAAAAGCTCTAACTTTGCTAATGAGCTCATGGTAGAAAGGTTGAATTTACAAACCACTCCACATCCAAATCCTTACTTGCTGCAATGGAGTGATAATTGTGGTGAAGTATGGGTGACAATGCAAGTCAAGATTGCACTCTCAATTGGAAGGTACAAAGATGAGGTACTATGTGATATATGTCCTATGCAAACATCTTGTCTTTTATTGGGAAAACCGTGGCAGCTTGATTGCAAGGGTGCTTACAATGATCTCAAAAGTTGCTATTCACTCATGAAAGATGGTAAGAAGTTTAATATCCGAGCTTCAACACCTTGTGAAGTTTCTGAAGATCAAACTAGAATTTCTAAAGCTTGTAAAGAGATGAATGCCGCCAAGGAGAAGAAAGTTCAAGAGAAACAAAATGTAATAGCTAGAGCATCTTGTAATAGCCGAGCCTTAAGTGTTTCCAAATCTTGTAATTTTGCTTCTTCTAGCGAGTTTAAGAAAGCATTAGTAGCTAGGCAATCAATGTATTTACTTGATGATAGTGATCACCATTTGAATTGTTTGTTGCCTAGTTCTTTTGTTTTGCAGGTTTTTGGAGTTCCTAAGCATTTAATGGAGTTGCAAACAACTCATTATCAATTGGAAGGAGTCCAATCTGCCTTAGCTTATTTTCCACAAGGTAAGCAAGGTAAGTTAGGTAAGTATGAAAGTTTATTGGTTGATTTTAATGGTTTGAATGTTAAGAACTTTGTTAATTTCGATGCTATTGATTTTCAAAGTTTGAATTCTGTTTTGAATCAATTTCAATGTCTTTCACCTACCTTTGAAGCTTTAGTTCGAAAATTTATACCATGTGTTTTAAAGTTTGATGATTTGTGTTTTGGTAAGCAAATTATTTCACATAATTATTCAATTATGAAATCCCACTATTTTATATTGAATGAGTTTATGTATAGTTTCTTCACATGCTATGTTGCTTATCTCTTACATGAATTATATTTTGAGCTTAATGTTGTTAATTTCGAACTACATCAAACCTTTGTATGCCCTCATTCAAGTGTTAATTATATTGATTCTACTTGCTGGATTAATGATTCTTTTGATTATTTATTTCGTGACTTTGCTCACATTCATCAAGTTCAAAGAAGTCCATGGGTAACTCAACACTTGTATGGTAAGTTATCTCCGTTCCAAATTTCTTTTGAATTCCAAGAGGTAAAATTTTATGTTTACAACTATTCAATAGATTGTTTACATTTTAGTCTTTGGAATTACACTCTTACATTTGATAACTTTTGCATGTTGTTAAGGGTTTTAATACGTTCATGTGATTTACACTTTCTCAAGGATGCATATATGTATTCTTGTTATGAATATTCTTGTCCTTATGATTCTATTCATATATGTTTACATCCTTTGCTTACATTACATGTTAATAACGTAAATAGTGTGTTCATGAATGTTGCTAGTGAATTCATCTTTATTAGTTCTCTAATTAAGAACATTCGATTTTCTGATTTGCATAAACTACTTGATAGTTATTTGCATAATTGTTTTGAATTCATTGACTTCAACATTATGACTCATGCAAAATTTGTTAAGACTAATCATGATATATGTATTTCGATTTTGCATACATATTCTTCCCCTTCTATTCTTTTGGTGAAAGGAAATTATTCTAAGTCTTGTTTTAGATTATGTTACTTTCTTTTACCTTATACATTTGTCTTGTTTTGGCAGGATATCAATTCTTGTTGCTCGAGATGTGCATCTTCCCAATTTTATTTGGCTCGAGTTTGCATTGAGTTCATCATATTGGTGTTTGATCCAGGAACTCAAATTCAAGATTCGAGGACGAATCCTTTCAAGGAGGGAGGGAATGATGAGAATGAGCCCGTGTTCACGTCCATGGTGTTAAGTCAATTTTTCATCCTGAAACTTTCTGTCACGTTTTGGTATTATTGGCATAACTCTTTCGATATAACTCTGAATTGCACCATTCAAGAAGCTCTGGAACGATAAGAGATAGAGCTACAACTTTCGTGCTTTAAGTTTTCCAAGATTCTGACTTTATCACCGTCGAAAATGCCTCCAAAGTTGATGACGGGTTTCTGGCCGAATTTTCATCTCGAATTTCATGGACTACATTGAAGATCAAGATTGCGTGATTGGGCTTTGCCATTAATGGACGCCATTGATTAATCATTAGGATTTATTTTGTAATAATTAAGGTCCATTAACATTAATTAATTGGGCTTTAAGTCTTGGTTTAATTTCGATTTTTAATAAGTTACTTGGCCCAATTATCTTGCATGATAATTGCAAGTAATGGATTTAGGAAACTAAATTTGTTTAGGAAAGTAATCTCCTACTTTTTAGGAGATGTAATTCTTTTAGGAAATTAAGTTAGTTATTAGTTTCCTATTCCAATTTGGAAAGTTTCCTAAAGTTGGAGTTGGTTAGGGAAGTCCAATCCAATTCGGAATTGACTTCTTGTTAGGGTTTGTTTTAGTTTCCTTTTGGCCAAATTATTTCCTATAAAGGGAGGGCCATTGTAAAAACGTTTTCAAAAAAATTGATGAATGAGAATTTCGAGATTTTTAGCTTGCTAAAAATTGTGATTAACACTTTGTGTTGTCCAAGCCTTGGAAAATTATTTAATTGTCCATTGTAGAAGCTTTGCCTTTAGCGTGACCTTTAGGTGACTTCACCATTGTTCTTTATTTAAAGAGCAGGCCAAATTAACTTGTTTAACTGATTGAATTTTCATAGGTTAAATTGAGTTCGTTTGTAATAAAACGTTGGGTTTGATTTACTCAATTCTTGGCGTTTTTCCTTTGATTGCTTTTCCGCCCGGTTTGTTTTGTGTTGCTTGTTCGTGATTTTGGTTCAACAACGATCCGAAGTTGTGGTGATTGTTTGGTCCAGGAGATAGAGCCTCGATCATTCATATCAACAGTAGGGAAAAAGCCAAAAATCAACACATTTTTTTAACCTTCCAATTTTTTACCAAAATGTGTGTTAAAACCCATGAAAAATTGAAGTTTTGTGAAAATTTTAATTTTAAGTTTTTTTTAATAATATTCACTAGAAAGCATGTTCACAATCTTGATTGGTGCAAAAAACTCAAAATCAACCCCTTCTTATATTTTGCGATTTTTGGCTAAAATGCTTGTGCTATAATCCAAGAAAAATGAAAATTTGGTAAAAACAAATATCTAAATTTCACTTTTTTTACACCGTTCACAACGATGCATGTTCAAATTTTAGGTGGGTGAAGAAATATCATGGAAAATACCAAAATCAAAATGTTTTTTCACTTTGCCATTTTTTACAAAAATCCGTTTATTATAACCCGTGAAAAATGGAGGTTTGGCGAAAATTTTTAAATTTCACTTTTTCCTAACAATATTCGCTATAATGCATGTCTACAATTGAGTCAGGTGTAAAAAATATCACAAAAAAGTCAAAATCAACGCGTTTTCTTATTTTGCCATATTTGGCTAACATACGTGTGTTAACCCATGAAAAATGAAAATTTTGTGAAAAATAAAAATTTGTTAAAAAAACTAAATTTCACTTTTTTTAAATCATTCATAGAATGCATGTTCACAATTAAGGTGTGTGTAAAAAACATTAAGGAAAAAGCCAAAAATCAACACATTTTTTTTACCTTGCCATTTTTTACAAAAATACAAGTGTTATAACCCAGTAAAAATGGAGGTTTTGTGAAAATTTTAATTTTATTTTTTTTTACAATATTCACAAGAATGCATGTTCATAATCTGTATTGGTGCAAAAAGGGTACAAAAAAGTCAAAATCATTTCATTCTTAGATTTTGCCATTTTTTGCTAAAATGCGTGTGCTACAACCCATAAAAAACAAAAAGTTGGTAAAAATAAATTTAAACTTTACTTTGTTTGATAGCGTTCACAAATATGCATGTTCAAAATTGAAGTGGGTGATAAAAGATCAGGGAAAATGCCCAAATCAACATTTTTTTTACTTTGCCAATTTTTTACAAAAATACATGTGTTATAACCCGTTAAAAATGGAGGTTAGGTGAAAAAGTTTTAAATTTAAATTTTTCATAACAATATTCACTAGAATGCATGTCTACAATCAAGGCATGTGTAAACAATATCACAAAAAATTCAAAATCAATAAGCTTTTTTGTTCTTCCATTTTTGGCTAAAATACATCTGTTATAACCCATGAAAATTTGGTGAAATTTAAAATTTTGGTGAAAAAACTAAATTTAACTTTTTTTTACACTGTTCATTAGGATGCATGTTCACAATTAAGGTGTGTGTAAAAAAAGAAGGGAAAAAGCGAAAAATCAACACATTTTTTTTACCTTCCCATTTTTTACCAAATTACGTGTGTTATAACCCATGAAAAATGGAGACTTTGTGAAAGTTTTAATTTACATTTTTTTACCATATTCACAAGGATGCGTATTCACAATCAGAATTGGTGCAAAAAAACATAACAAAAAAGTTAAAATCAACGCATTTTTAGAATTTGCCATTTTTGGCTAAAATGAGTGTGCTATCACCCATCAAAATTGGAAATTTGGTAAAAGTATAAATTTCACTTTTTTACTTGGTTCACAATTATGCATGTTCACAATTGAGGTGGGCGAAAAAACATTAAGGAAAATGCCAAAATCAACATGTTTTTTTACTTTGCCATTTTCTACAAATATACGCGTTTTATAACACGTAAAAAATGGAGGTTTGGTAAAAAAATTAAATTTCACTTTTTCCTAAGAATATTAACTGGAAATCTTGTCTACAATCGAGACAGGTATAAAAAATACCACAAAAATGTCAAAATTAATGCATTTTTTTTTGCCATTGTTGGCTAAAATACGTGTGTTATAACCCATGAAAAATGAAAATTTTGTGAAAAATAAAAATTTGTTGAAAAACTAAATTTTACTTTGTTTACACCGTTCATTAGAATGCATGTTCACAATTAATGTGTATCTAAAAAATAGTAGGGAAAAGACCAAAAATCAACACATTTTTTTAACCTTCCCATTTTTTAAAAAAATACATGTGTTATACCCCATAAAAAATGAAGGTTTTTTTAAAATTTAATTTTCATTTTTTTTACAATATTCACTAAAATGTGTATTCACAATCTGGATTGGTGCAAAAAAAACATGACAAAAGAAGTCAAAATCAACCCGTTCTTAGATTTTGCCATTTTTGGCTAAAATACGTGTGCTATAACCATGAAAAATGAAAATTTGGTAAAAAAAAATCTAAATTTAACCTTTTTTTGACACCATTCACAAGGATGCATGTTCAAAATTGAGGTGGGTGAAGAAACATCATGGAAAATGCCAAAATCAACATGTTTTTTTAGTTTGCCATTTTTACAAAAATACGTCTATTATAACACGTGAAAAATAGTGGGTAGGTGAAAATTTTTAATTTTTAATTTTTCCTAACAATATTCACTCGAATGCATGCCTAAAATTGAGACAGGTGTAAAAACTATCACAAAAAAGTCAAACTCAACGCGCTTTTTTGTTTTGCTATTTTTTGCTAAAATACGTGTGTTATAACCCATGAAAAATAAAAAAAAAATTGGTGAAATTTAAAAATTTGGTAAACAATCTATATTGAACTTTTTTTACACCAGTCATTAGAATGCATATTCACAATTAAGGTGTGTGTGTAAAAAATGTAGGGAAAAAGCCAAAAATCAACACATTTTTTTTACCTTCCCATTTTTTACCAAATTACGTGTAATATATCCCATGAAAAATTGAGGTTTTGTGAAACTTTTAATTTTCACTTATTTTTACAATATTCACAAGAATGCGTATTCACAATCTAGATTGGTGCAAAAAACATGACAAAAAATTCAAAATCAAAGAAATTTTAGATTTTGCCATTTTTTACTAAAATGTGTGTGTTATAACCCATTAAAAATGGAAATTTGGAAAAAAAATCTACATTTTAATTTTTTTTACACCGTTCACAATGATGCATGTTAAAAATTGAGATGGGTGAAAAAACATCAGGAAATATACCAAAATCAACATGTTTTTTTACTTTGCCATTTTTTACATAAATACTTGTATTATAACATGTGAGAAATGGAGGTTTAGTGAAAATTTTAAATGTCACCTTTTCCTAACAATATTCACTAGAATGCATGTCTACAATCGAGCTAGGTGTAAAAAATATCATAAAATATCAAAATCAATGCGTTTTTTATTTTGGAATTTTTGGCTAAAATTCGTGTGTTATAACCCACGAAAAATGAAAATTTGGTGAAAGAACTAGATTTCACGTTTTTTTACACCGTTCATTAGAATACACGTTCACAATTAAGGTTTGTGTAAAAATGGTAGGAAAAAAGTCAAAAATCAACACAGTTTTTTTACCTTCCCATTTTTTTACAAAAATACATGTGTTATAACCTACAAAAATGGAGGTTTAGTGAAAATTTTAATTTTCACTTTTTTTTACTATATACACTAGAATGCGTGCTCACAATCTGGATTGGTGCAAAAAATGGTACAAAAAAGTCAAAATCAACGCATTCTTAGATTTTGCCATTTTTTGCTAAAATGTGTGTGCTATAACCCAAGAAAAATTGAAATTTGGTAAAAAAAAATATCTAAATTTCACTTTTTTTACACAGTTCACAAGGATGCATGTTCAAAATTGAGGTGGGTGAAAAAAAATCTGGGAAAATTCCAAAATCAACATGTTTTTTTTACTTTGCTATTTTTTACAAAAATACGTGTGTTATAACACGTGAAAAATGGAGGTTTAGTGAAAAATTTTAAATGTCACTTTTTCCTCACAATATTCACTGGAATGCATGTCTACAATCGAGCCAGGCGTAAAAAATATCATAAAAAAGTCAAAATCAACACATTTTTTTATTTTACCATTTTTGGCTAAAATTCGTGTGTTATAACCCATGAAAAATGAAAATTTGGTGAAAGAACTAGGTTTCGCTTTTTTTTACACTTTCATTAGAATGCATGTCTACAATTAAGGTCTGTGTAAAAATAGTAGGAAAAAAGCCAAAAATCAATACATTGTTTTTACCAAAATATGTATGTTATAACCCATGAAAATTGGTGGTTCTGTGAGAATTTTAATTTTTCACTTTTTTTTACAATATTCACTAGAATGCATGGTCACAATATCGATGGGTGCTAAAAGTAGTACCAAAAAATCAAAATCAACGTGTTTTTACATTTTACCATTTTTGGCTAAAATGGGTGTGCTACCCATGTAAAATGGAAATTTGGTAAAAATTTAAATTTCACTTTTTTTACACCGTTCACAAGGATGCATGTTCACAATTGATGTGGGTGAAAAAACATCAAGGAAAATGCCAAAATCAACATGTTTTTTTACTTTTCCATTTTTTACAAAAATATGTGTGTTGTAACTTGTGAAAAATGGGGGTTTGGATAAAACTTTTAAATTTCACTTTTCCTAACAATATTCACTGTAATGCATGTCTACAATCGAGGTAGGTGTAAAAAATGTCACAAAAATGTCAAAATCAACGTGTTTTTTTATTTTGCTATTTTTGGCTAAAATACTTGTTATAACCCTTGAAAAATGAAAATTTGGTGAAAAATAAAAATTTGGTGAAAAAAACGTAATTTCACTTTTATTTTATACCGTTCATTAGAATGCATGTTCACAATTAATGTGTGTGTGTAAAAAATAGTAGGGAAAAAGCCAAAAATCAACCCTTGTTTTTTACCTTCCCATTTTTTTTACCAATGTTATAACCCATGAAAAATGGAGGTTTTGTGAGAATTTTAATTTTTTTTTATAATATTCACTAGAATGCATGTTCACAATTTGGGTGGGTGCTAAAAATGGTACAAAAAAAAGTCAAAATCAACGCATTTTTAGATTTTGTCATTTTTGGCTAAAATGAGTGTGCTTTAACCCATGAAAAATAAAAATTTGGTAAAAATTTAAATTTCACTTTTTTTACGCCGTTCACAATGATGCATGTTCACAATTGAGGTTGGTGAAAAAATATTATGGAAAATGCCAAAGTCAACATGTTTTTTTACTTTGCCATTTTTATAAAAAATACATGTGTTATAACCCATGAAAAATAGAGGTTTGGAAAAAAATTTAAATTTCACTTTTTCCCAACAATATTCACTGGAATGCATGTCTACAATTGAGGCAGGTGTAAAAACTTTCACAAAAAAATCAAAATCAACGTGTTTTTTTTATTTTGTCATTTTTGGCTAAAATACGTGTATTATAACCCATGAAAAATGGAGGTTTTGTGAAAATTTTAATTTTTACTTTTTTTACAATATTCACTACAATGCATGTTCACAATCTGGATGGGTGCAAAAAAGGGTATGAAAAAGTCAAAATCAATGCATTTTTAGATTTTACCATTTTTGGATAAAATACGTGTGTTATAACCCATGAAAAATAGAAATTTGATAAAAAAAAATATCAATTTCACTTTTTTTACACCGTTCACAAGTATGCATATTCACAATTGAGGTAGGTGGATAAAATAGTATGAAAAATGCCTTGACTTTGCCTTTTTTTTTTACCAAAATGTGTGTTATAACTCATGCCAAATGGGGGTTTAGTGAAAAATTTTAGCCACTTAATTTACTCACTTAATATTGTCATGATGATTCATTAATAATCTTTTCTTTTTGTTAATTTGTTTAACAAAGCAGTCAATGGAACCTTTTAAATTGGCTTAAAGTTTCACTTCTTTTCGTTTTGACGGATTCTTGCAAAAACTTAAGATTAATTAATTAGGAATTCATGGACAGATGAAACCTTATAATGAAGTGTTTAAGGATACAACTTTTGTTTATCAAAGAATTATTACAAGAGAATCGAATTCTAGAAGTACATACAAAGAAGTAGTAAACCATAAATAAACGTGTTGAATTCTTCATATCCCAAAAGTCATTCTTTTTTTTTTTTTTTGATAAAAAACTACATTGGATGGTTTAGATGGAAGTTTGAAACTAAGATAGGAAAAAAAAATGATTCTCCAATTTAGGAAAAGGAAAATTAACTAAAGTCCTACTCTTCTTTTTTTTTTTTTCCTTGCATTATTATTGTGACCTCATATCTTGAATATGCCTGGCCAAATTGTCTATTAATTACTTGAATATTTGTGAGAGAATTTTACAAAAAGCTATAAATGCTTTATAATAGTATACATTCTTTATTCCCATACTTAATAAGAAATATGTAAAAGGGTAGAATGATCAAAAATTTTATAAAAAAATCTCAAATTTTGCGAATTACAACCTTCAGGAAAAAATTATATATATTTTTTATTCTGCCTTTTGTTTGTGTGGTTAATATCGTACGATCAAGGCTTACCACTCATAAATAAGTTCAGAAGATTATTAATATATGTCATATGTGGTTTTAGATTTTTCCATTTCATCTATTTTACACCAAAAGAGAGTTTTTTTTTTTTTTTTTTTTTTGTAGACTAAATATATTTGGTCAAATACCCGTTTATCAGAGTAAGAAATCCAAACCAAAATGAGGAACAAGAATAAAAGGGGAAAAAAATGAAGAAGAAATCATTGGAACCTTTTGTATATGCCCATTACTCAGGGAATACAACAACAAAATGGGTAATGCTATATTCTTGGTATAATAAGAATGCTGCCATAATCAGTACTATCAAAACTTTTTTCTTTTTACAATGTAAGTGGGATTTCATTGTTTGCACAAAACTTTACAATATTGGTGTAAATAAATTCCCTCATTATCAAGAAAAAAAAAAAGAAATACAGAAGAAATACAGAAGCTGTACTCACGAGTTAGCAGCAAAATGGTTAAAGATCGTTTCTAGTGTCGATTGACTGATGCTGTACTCAGCGATTCCCAGTAAACACCTGCAGTAATGTGTTAATAGATGATTAATACTTGCAAATGTACGAAAATCATCGACGATGAAATCGAGCAGAGTACCTGTTTCGTTCTATGTGACCGAAAGCATCAGCAAGTGAGAGGTCTTCTCCATAAGGCAGCTGCAACAGTTTGAAGATAAAATGAATTGCTAATCAAAGATTCACAAGCAGGTGTATAATACCAATCAGTATGAGCTCAAAGGTTGATGCATGAAGCTCGCGTTTCAATATTAATCAGTCTTCTAACGCGCAAAACAATCAATCTGACAAACATTTCACACTTTCTCATGGAGATAAACAAGAACTAATTCCCCTCACCTTTACTGATCTAACTGTTAAATGTAAAAGGAACGCACGAAGATTTGTATAGTCAAAAGCATGTATTTGTTCCTATCTGTTACCAACCGTCAGCAGAGGCTATTTTCCAGTTGAGCAACGGCATTACATACTCGTTCAGCAAATGAAAGTAGGAAATTTGATCCAAGGTGACTGATTAACATAGTTTGGAAACATCAAACAAGGACCTATATACAGAAGGTTTTTTTACAGGTCATACCTGATATTTAGCACTCAATCCATTGCAACCTTGAAATGTTGCGCCAGGAAATGATGACTGGATAAACGAATCAATAGTGGAGAACTTTTCCTTAGTTAACCACCACTCCGAAAATATAGGCAATGGAATACCACCTATAGTCATGAATGCCAACAGCTTTGCTATTTAGTACAGCAAGACAGACGAATAATTTACCCAAAAGTTATTAATCCATCCATAAACGAGGAATAAAATATTTACAGTCAATAAAGAGAGAACAGATAATGAACACTACTGCTAATACCAAATTCTTTAAGTGATCAGAATGTTAAAACAGGAGGAAAAAGAGAAGCACTTTTTTGTGCAGGAAAATTTCCAAAGATGGTTAAGCGCCATGGAATGGAAACTTAAAACAGTTAGAAAAGGAAATAAAGCTTGCCCTATTTTCGACATCAGTCGATTTATAACAATGGTGGTTCTAACAATCATGAGCTTTTAACAATTCCATGAAATGAATTGCCAAAAAAACGAGGAAAACAATATTAAATCAAAATTGTGAAGTTATCTATAGACATCCAGCTCACCCTTTGCCTGGTAAAGAAAAAGGAATTATAATCTATAGTGTACTCACTATCAAATTATTTAAATAGCACAACCATTGCTCTTCAAAGAATACAGCACTTAAATTAAAGTCTTTGAGGTAGAGATCATAAGTTACGTGTGAATCAAGTAATTCTTTTACTGCAACCTGTTTTGCTCTTGAACGAGAATTACTTTATCCCTTTCCTTGCTCTAGTAGTACAATGCTCACAAAATCAAAAGTACCAAAAATTTACTAACTATTCTGAGTGAATGTATCTAGTTATTATCCAGTGTCTGAGCCACACAGAGAAACATGAAACCATTAAAAATTAGCAAGCAAGAGGAGCTATTGCATTTCCAAAATAGAACCTCGTTGATTTAATTTAGTAGGCACAAACTTAACCACATAATAAGTGTAAACTCTGAAAGCATCGACTAAGATGTCAAGATTCATATAGGCCAAGAATCACAATGACCTACCTGTGGTTGAAAATTATTGCCACTTTTTTGGTAAGCAAAACGCAGAATCTAAGAGACGGTCATGATATCATGATATTCGTTAAGGCATAGAACTAAAACATTGATGATGAGTGGACATACCATCCCGGACCAACTGTTCACTTAGCTGCTCACCAATAGCTCCAGAATAAGCACTAGTTGTACTTGCATATACAAGAGCTCGTACTCTCTCTTCATTTCCAAGCCATTGTCCAATTGCAATAATGATTTCCACAGATAAGCTAATCTCTGCCACAGATGTGTTTTCCGATGCTACTGAGTCCATTCCTCCAATGCAAACCTCTAATTCACTAAGTAGACTTCTACGGTGGGAGGGAATATCAAAGAGCTTTTCTTGTATCATTTGACACAGACTTTCCATGTCCATCGTGCTTACTTCTGTTGGTTTGACCTGCCAGTGAAAATCAAGCATCTTTAGCTAACACGTAGAAAATAAACAAAGAACTTAACAGAAGCAGATACCTCTAGCTCAAGATGATTGCCAAATCGAGTTTTCAGATGCTGGGGACTTCCAATGCATCTAAGTCTGCCTCCAACCTTGAAATTTGGTTTGTATAAAGACGAGATTAGTGGGAAAGTTTGCAGTAAGCACTATTAGCATTCCAATAAAAACATATTAGAATCAAGGGAAATGCTACAGAAAGTACCATAATTCCTATCCTTGTGCACAGAGCTTGTGCTTCATTCATGCTGTGAGTCGTTAGAATGACTGCTGTTTTTCCTCGTCGAGTTGATAGACGGGAGATAACCTCCCACATGAATCTTTTGGCAATAGGATCCATACCTAAAATATTGCAACATTATCTTTTGCACATGTACAGTGGAAATTTCGTACTGACTTCTTTAAGCTACAAGTTTCCAGAGTTAAAATGATAAAGAAGGTACAAGAAATATTGAAGAATATAGGGGTAACAAATTACCAGTTGATGGCTCATCAAGAATGACAATAGGAGGATCTCCAACCATTGCAATTGCAACGGATAACTTACGCTTGTTTCCCCCACTCAAGGCAAATGATGGCTTATTGGCATGCCTCAACAAATCAAACTCCACTAACTTTTCTCTAACAACCTGTCCAAAATTGTTACCAACACTGATCATTCACACGGTAGAACTACAACAACTAAGCATTTATCCCACTATGTGAGGTCAGCTATATGGATCATATTTTGCTATAATATTCTATCTATACACGTGTTCTCATTTATATCTAAATATATCATGTCTTTGTTAATAGTTTGTTTCCAATTTTTTAGATCTTTCCTTCCCCTTTTAAGTTGAATTGATGACATGCAAAGGTCTCTTGCGAACAAGTCCAAACCATCTTAAGTGTGATTCCTTATTTTCTCATATATTGGAGTTACCTCCACTTTCTCTCTAATACATTCATTTCTTATTCTATCTAACCTAGTGTGACCATATATCGAACTCAACATTTTCATTTATGCTACCCTCATTTTTTGTTCATTTTCATATTTTGTGGCCCGATACTTTGATCCATAAAGTACCACCAATCTTGCGACTTTTATAAAAATTTTCCTTCAATGTGAGTTGTACTTTACTTTGATCCTAGGACACTACTTTTCTAATTTAGTAAGTTAAAATCATATCAAATCACGTCATAATCAAATCAGATCAATTTTCTTGACAAAAACAAAATGTAAAAAGCTATCAAATCATGCAACGGTTTTCTAATTGTCGAGTGAATATGTGGAAGATGACAATAAGTGGGCAGTAATCTGGCCATCCTCAGCAGTTATGTCATCCCATTTTTTTTTTTTTTGAGGGAGAGAGACGCGCTGAAGTTGGTTTAGACATGTACATAGAAAACCTTTACATGCCCCAATGAGGCATGTAGACAATAGAGAATTATTAATTCAAATTAAAAGGGGAAGAGGAAGACCAAAAAAATTGGAAAGAAACTAAGAAAATATATGCTATATATAAATATAAATGAAAAAATAAATTTAGACTGAACACGGTGGCAAAGTGTAATCCATATAACTGACCAAACTTAGTGGGATAAGGGCTTAGTAGATGTTCTTTTTTTTTTTTTTTTTTTTTTGAGGGAAGGGTTGGAAATTGGAAGGAGGGATGGGAGAGTGTCTTGGAAGCATTTCAATGAAAGAAAGCTGATGACATAAACTTTTTTGGATAAACTGTCCAGCTGTTAAATGCGCAATGTCAAAGCAGATCCAGCCTCTAGGATATATAGCTGTATCACTGCAAATGGACAGTTTTTAATACCTAGTATCTAAATAATTAAGTAAACCCATATCAGATAATGAGAATGAAGAATGTCCATGACCTTAGTTACATGAAAGTTCACTGATGACATGTACATATATTATTCGAAAGTAAAAGAAAGACATACATCGTCTAAGTCAGCGTCTGAAACTCCTTTAATTCTAGCATAGAGCTCAAGATGCTCCTTGGCAGTGAGAAACTCTAGTAGAGCATCAAATTGAGGGCAATAACCAATCTGACACATCAAGAACAAAACTATAAGATTCAACAGGAAAAAGTTGGAGTAACCAATTAACAGATTACAATCAGAAAAGGTGTAACGAAGATATCAAGACTTACATGTTGACGAGCAGCTTTTGGGTTTGAACTTATATCTTTACCAAATATAAATGCTGTCCCACCGCTCGGATGTTCTTCTCCTGCATCAACAATTCATAGATCAAAAGAAATTCATGAATTTCCCAGAAAAGAAGAAGCACACAAATGCAGAAGGATACAAGAAGGCATCTAGATACTGCAATGTTAATAATAATAAGAAGTTCAGGATCCTAAAATAATTTGTTCAAATCTTGTGAAATGCACATGCCTCTGCAAGACCAGACATGCTAACATAATAAAAACATATCTTTAATATCCCTCCACGAGCATCTATTTAAAATAATAACACCATAATGACAAACTTAATACTATAAGAAATGTTAAGACTTCAATAATTTGTTATCAAAACCTACATAAGCTGGTGACAATTTCGTGTAAATTATGGTAATCCAAGTGTTCACCCACCTGTTGTGGCTTTTTAATGATCAAGCATACACTTGAGTATGCATGCTAGAACAGAAAATAAGTAAATCACTTTCCTTACAGCTTGAGCATCTAAATGAGCTGATGACTCCACATATTATTAGAACAGTAGACAAATACCATGTATTCAATTATAAACAGACACAGCTTGATGCTTGCACATGCTTAGCTATCAAAGAAAGTCCAGGCTCTTATGTTGGCAGTCTAACTGTGCTTAAATGATATATTTACATTTTTAACCTCTCTGACAGCTTCAGCTTTCAAATGAGGGGGGTAAGTAAGCAAGGTTAGAAAGTAGGAAAAGTTTTAGGGTTCCATTGCCACCCTCAACCATTTCAAAGAACTGAAGTTTTGGGATACCAGTGTGCCCAATGAAAAGAGCCCAAACCACAAGTAGGACGGCATATTAGATTGTGCTATAAATATATTTCTCTAGATCTGATAGCTGAAGCTTTCTATAAGAGGTCATCATTCAAGATTATTCATCACAATAAACAAGAGAAAAATCATTGCTGACTGAAAAATTACCTTGGTACTAAAACATCTAAATGCATGGCCTATTGATAATAATGACAGATGCTGCTGAAGAGTAGTTTTACCAGATAGCATGGAAAGTGTGGTTGTCTTTCCTGCTCCATTGGTTCCCAAAAAACCAAAACATTCTCCTTCTTGAACAGCGAAAGTCAGTGAATGAACTGCAGTTTTTACTCCATGAGTTCCACCTGGATAAACCTGAAATTGGAGATATATTCCTAAAAACTTAAAGAGAGAGATAAAACCTAATTTTCAAACTTTTATGTTTTAGAAGAAGTTAGGAAATACAATGGGTTGGGGGTTGAAAGGAAGAAACAGAAGGAAAGGAAATGTAAGAATTAAATGCTTTTCTATGGATGAGGACAAAGACCCTACACCACTGAGCTGTATTCATTTCTCTGAAAGACGTAGATCGCCAAATATTCAAGAGAAGAATGTGTAGAATACCTTCCGCAGATTACGCAGATAGATAATTGCATTATCAGTTGAACCTGAGAGTACCCTATTTCTCTCTGCTAGGACATCAATGTCTTCGTCAAGTTCAAGAACAACATCACCTGAGGATGATTTCAGTAGGGGCTCTGACAAACTACCCGAAGTTGCACATGAAAGCTTAATACTCATCCACCACTCATAAGCTGTTGCTAAATTCATCTTGTGAGGAGGCAAGAGTTCAAGCCCAAGTGTTAGAAGGAAATAAACGACAGCCTGTAAAAATTAAGATTTAGCGTTACAACTAAGAAAAGGATGCAACTTAATATTCTAAATAATTTTCAGTAAAACTATGTCTAACTTTCTGACTTGTTTTGCCATTATATCATCTACAGAAATTTCCAAAATCACAGGCCACTAACCAACGTGCTTAAAACATTGAAATTCAACTACTGCCTTAATCCACTTCTAAGTTGACTTTAACCTCAACTTTTACTCTAAAAAAGTGATTTTCAGATTCAACTTTAGACCGAAATATTCGATTAAACTACAATTTCTCAAGCTTCAAGAGATTACAATGCACCTCATAGAACAACAACAACTAAGCCTTTATCTCAGTAGATGGGTTCAGCCATATGGATTACGCTTTGTCACCATATTCGGTCTAAAGCTTATTTTCTCATTTATATTTAATATATAACATATCTTTCTGATGGTTTCTTTCCAATTCTTTTTTGGTCTTCCTCTTCCTTTTTTTATTTAATTATAATTATTTATTTTCTACACACCTCACTGGCCATCTAAAGGTCACTATGTACATGTCCAAACCATCTTAAGCATGTTTATCTCATTTTCTCATCTATTGGAGCTAGCCCTACTTTCTTTCAAATGCGTTCATTACTTAGTTTATCTAATCTAGTGTATCCACACATAGACGATGCACTTCATACGTCTATGAAAAAGCAATCTCCAGCTATGAACCATACATAATGTGCTACCAGCAGAGCACCAAATTAAACAGTTCAGAGGTAGGTTAAACATGCAGTGGAAACACCTAAATGAAAAAATAGAGAAGTAACTACCTAGTTACCTTCTGTATCTAGTGAGTAGGCTATTTTTCTATCTGCCCACAGGAGTAAGAAATTTGAGATTGATTTTTTCTATCTGCCTTCTTCCATCATAGGCACTTTAATTATATTAAAGGCTAACCAGACAGGCTCACATTGTGACATAAAGGTCAAATCCTTGCTCTAACACTCTGAAGACCATCAACTGTTCAAGAATCTAGAAAATTCATGCTCAAAAGCTTCTAAACTGGGGGTTCTACTAAGCATCTATTGTTTCAAGAATTTTTGAGTTATTAGCAACAAGGATAGTGCAGCAGCTAACTTCAGATAGGAAGCAGTAAACCAGAAAACCAAGTCAAACAATTACAAATTTAGGATGTTAGCTTCTGGAACTAAAGTCGTGCAGATTCAATAATCAAAAAAAATAGCAAAACAAGAAGGATTCTGATAAGCATAAGAAAGAGAACTCAGTGATCCAAGATGAGAAGAAAAAGACAACATTGCCACTTTGTCAACCCCTCCAGAGCCAACATGATTTCTTGCTCGCAAAAGACATCTGACTAATGAGAAATTACTTTTAGTTTATATTAGCCCTAAGTAGAACCAAAATAATGCTAGGTCAGCACATGATCAGAAAAGCACCTCTGCAGCCAAATAACAAATGGAAGCCCCCGTAACATTCCAATCAAGTACGCTAGAACCAGATCCATTCTTCATTCCTTGTCGTAGAAGAGCTAATGAAGCTAGTCCATCAGCAAAACAAAATCCAGGTGAAAGCCTGAAGAAATTCTGGAGGAAATGAACTTCATGGTTAGGAACGTGAGCATGTAAGACAGAGTGAAAGCTATGAAACTCATATTTTTATTGATTAGAAACCATAAAGTTAGCTAGAAGTTTTAAGCAGAGCTATATGTCCCAAAGAAGAACAAAGTCCTACGACTCTCTGTTTGCAAAAATCACAGGGCATAATAATAACTATGATCAAAGTTTTTCAAAAAGGATTGTTGATTCAACAGATGGTGAAGCAAATGATGCCCTTGAATAGGAAATAACAACTAAAAGACCTAGCTAAACTCTCATGTCTATAAAGTATCATAGATAGGTTTGACACCAGCTTAAAACAAAAGTTCATGCTGAACTTATGGGATTGTTGAGAACTTTGTACAATAGGCAAAAGACAAGTGCAGCAATTACTCATCAAATGCATAATTGTTAGCTATACCCTTTAACAAATCTAAACAAGCTTAATAACTTAAATTTTATTTTCAAACAAAGCCAAGTAAGACTATCATCAGTATATCACTTTCAGAATGTCAAATCCTAATATTAGGGCACATTCAATTTATGGTGCTGATACAATGAAACAAATACTTCTTTATGAATTCGAACCTTGAGAATAGAATTGGCATGTGTCGTAGACTTTATAAGCCCCATGATGAATGATATAACCATGAGGATAAGCCCACAGAAAAAATGGACCAAAAGAACTATATTCTGCATTAGAAACCCTATATTAGTATAGAAACTAAAGAAAATGCTGAAATTATGAAACATCTAATGTAAAGATAGAGACCTGTGCAATGCTGTGCTCAGTAAAGAAAAAGGTAAGGCAGTAGGTTGATGATGCAACTGCAAGTCCATATTCCAATAGCATAACTACCGTGGGGAAGAATGAATCCCTTCCAATAAATTGATCAAGACCTAGAAAACAAAGAAACTACGTTGTCAACAGCAAAGAACATGAATATGATAAAAGCAACTAGAGGGGCCGAGAAAAGTACTACAAAATTAAGGGCACAATCAAAAAACAAAAATCAAATATCTCTAATCTTAAATATGAATTAAAAAAGAAATTCTTGAAGAAGCTTTTAATAAGTTGAACTGCTAATTCAATTCTGAAAGTTTTGAAAAGCAAACTTGTTCTGTAAATGCACATCCAGGCAGCTTCTCAAATCAGCTTTTTCAGGTTAAAATAGGGTTAGAGCATGAGTGAAAAGAAATAATAAAAAAACAAAACAAAACTACATACACCAATATCAACTATTCATCTGTCGTTTTTTACAGTAATGCAGACTGTATTATATATAAGGTCATGAGAGGTATGATGTTTAACCATCTCAAGCAGTGATCCAGTAAATTTGGTCTAGTTTGTTGAGTTACTATCTTAATCACTGAGAAACCAAAGAAAGAAGAGGACCAAATATCCATGAGGATACACTGTGGGTTAATCATTACCAACTTAATGCTATTAAGTAATTCCCTATAGTTTTAGTTCCTTAATGGTGATTTTAGAGTCCTTTTTCCTAAATTCTCCTTATCTAAAACAAGTTCTGCATTTTTTTACACAATCTGTAACAGGTTTGATCTCGCAGGAAGAGATCCCTAATTATGAAAATTTTCTGATCTCACAACCCTGATCCGAACTCTTTATCTCCAAAGAAGAAGACATAGTAATCATGCTTATCATTGTTGGAATAGCAACAAGGGAAAGTCGTCATAAATGATTTCTGGTATACCTCTGTGCTTAATGGTTACTTTCAAGAAATATGTAACATATGTTGCAACCTCAATTGTGTTTGAGTTCCAGATCCATGAAAAAAAGCTATCAAATTGACTGCATGCTTTTGCTTGGACATTTAGGCACTTTGCAGCACTTAATGACAAATGAAATAGAGGTTTCTTACCTTAAAATAAATGACATTAGAAGTAGAGATTTCTTACCTTAAAACAAATGACATATGAGGTAGAGGTTTCTTAACTTAAAATAACTACCAAATATCGTGTGCAATAGGACGAAAATATTTTAGTTTCTACAAACAAGGATACTAATTAAAAAAACACAACAGTAACCCATATGTCAAAAAACTACTAATATTATGCATGTTCATGATCAGATCTTCAAGGATGTAAAAAAAAACACAAATTTTAAAGTAACATAATATGCATCATAGGATACAAACAGTTCTTTAGACAACTGGGGCTAACTGAAGAACATCAATGAAGTGTTTAATACATTTGATCATTAGGTAGTTGACTAATACTCGTGAATCCATTCATGGCTCAAAGACATTTGAAAAGTAACAGAACACCACAACAATACACAAACAAGAAACGACACTCAACAAATAAAAGGCACTTAGATGATTAGGCAAGGAATTGTTACTCAAATTCATATGTGAATCAATTTTACAGCAAAATAAAATGACATACCAAATATTGAAAAGAGTATGATGGCAATTGATGAAGGAAATAAGAAGCTGATGAAGTCCCAAACATATGTTGAAGCCCAATAAGAAAGTATAGACACCTGAGTGTGCAATAACTGTGAGACAAATAACATAGTGGCAAGGAGTACTATTGAATCAAGGAAATGAAGATACCCCACTAATTAGTTGCTGATGCTTAGCTTTTACTTCATGTTCCTGCATCAAAGAGGATTAACCTCAGAGGTCTGAACCACCAGAAAATCATGATAGAGGTTATATTCTTAACTTAGAAATGAAACTCCCAAATTTCTTGATATCTAGTTACTTCATTGAGCAAGCAATAATAATAAGTTTGAGGGGTCATTAATTAAGAATCCTTGCTGATTTCGAAACAACAACAACTAAGCCTTTATCCCACTATGTGGGGTCGGCTACATGGATCATATTTCGCCATCGTATTCTATCATTACACATAATTTCATTTATATTTAAGTATATCATATCTTTTTTAATCGTTTCTTTCCAATTCTTTTTAGGCCTCCCCCTTCCCCTTTTAATAAATGGCATTGCTCAAAGAACAGCTAAAATAGGAAACTGATAGCGCCATTTTTTAAAATCAATCTGAAAACCATAATGGCATCAGGCACTAAATTACGTGCTTTGGCATCAACATTTCCCTCTAATATTGAAAAGTTTATGTTCTTAGAGGAAAAGGAAGATTTTCTCTTACACTTGCGTTTCACTTTCCAAAATATTCCTCAAAATGAAACATTTTTCACAGTGCTGAAACAGCAACACATCCAAAACAGAAAGATGTGCTTGCCAGAAACAGATACTATTGTTCGATTAGATTACTCAAACAACTCCCCACATTGTGTAATCATCCTCTAAGTACATCTATCAATTTCCATTAGTCGTCAGTTCGAGAAAGAGCTAAGAGAAATTACCTTCACAATAGCCACTGCAAATGATGCAGGTACAAATGAAAATGCAATATTAACAATAACTGCAGCTGAGAAGGCATCCAGATCCTACAACACACAATATTCCTAAATGAAAAGAATATGAGGGCAAATAAAATATAGGGAATCAAAAAGAAGATCAGAATCACAATTATATGCAGATGTAAGGAACCTTGGTGCAATAACTAATAACCCATGAATTGCTTTAATGTGAATACAAGCCATCAGCTTACAAAATAATTTGAGTGACCAAATGAACAAGAACCCTGGTGAAACTACCCAGGAACAGAATAATATAAGTTCTGCACCTGTGTTTCCAGCAAAAGAATCCAGCAGAAAAGTTCTTTATGAAGCAAATAAATATATAATGGCCTGAAATTACCTGAACATGCAACTTAAAATTCCAAACTAGGAAGGTATGATTTGCGACATCTAAAATGATAGAAACTACCTAGAAGACTAAATGTATGTAAAATACCTAAGACAGTCAGGACTTATAATCAACCTAGTAATTAGAATTCCAAGAAAAAGGTATAAGAAATAGAAACAATATAGTGAATATCAATATAAGATCGTTGCTTTAGATAGCTACTACACTATTTGGGATGATATTAAATGTTTGGATATTAAGCAAATCATACATGACGTTGCTGGTGCTGGCTTTCTGTCAATGCCAGAGGATGGTTACGTGTCCTTATTGTCATATTCTCATTGAGAGTAGCAAGCCTGAGTATTGCTGAGTTCATCAAATTGATATAGGTTGGAGCAGCATGCTGGCAACTACTATTATGAAGAATAGTGTATCCTATCCTCCCTTCATCATCCTTATTATCCATAACTACTGCTCCATACCTGCATTCTTTTGAGAAGGTTAATTAGTTCATAAATAAGGCACCAAGTGGGTGCATATGAATTACATTGTGCTGACTATCATGTTACACAGCGAGATGCTCCATACCTGCATCTCGTGCCCTCAAAATTGAAATGTAAGTTCAGAAAAACAATATTTAGAAGTTTTCAACATGACATAATACATATTAGACAAGCTTAACATTACTCTGAATAAGCTCACAGTGAAAACCTAGTCCTCTTTTCAAACAAAAAGTTGTACTTTCCTTTTAGTCCTTTCCAGTGATATCTACTACTACCAAATGGAAGGTTTTGCCCTTAAAGAACAAGTTGTTCTGAAATGTTCATTAAGGGCATTTCTCATGGCCACACATGTTCCTCTTCTGCCCCCACATATTTTCACTCCAAGGTGATGTGTTCTATTTTTAAAACTCAAACATCTAATTCTGTACTGAGTCAAACTATTCAATTCAACTTCAAAGAAATGCTGTACACAGTAGGATAGCTATGGCAATCTACAGAAAACAGAACGTGAGAAACATTATAAATTAGCTAACAGGATATTCCTAGACAAACTAATTCCATAGCAGGTCCTGTACAATGTATTGCATTGTTTGTTTTTTTCTTTTTCTTTTTTGATTTCGATAGAACCTTGGAGAAATCATAATTGATAATTCTGAAACAATTATATGAGAGCGCACAGTAAAAGCCTTTTCTGCAACGTAAGGCAATCAAATTTGCAAAAATTTTAACTGTCATGTCAGATTCACATGCTTATCCATGATCCATTAAGTGTTACTTATGGCATATGGGCCCCATGCATGACCTGTTACTGTTGCAGTTACACATGTCCCCAATTTTAACATCCTTGAGTACTCTTGATCATCAAGAGCAAAACACAAAGGAGGTGGAAGGAGGTTCAATTCAAAGGATGAGAATAATGCTTGAATACATAGAAGGATGAAACTGAAACATAAGAAATATGAATCTTCTAAAGGTAAAACAGAAGGTAATAAATTGCAATAAATGTATTTCTGAATAAGGAAAATACATAGTAAAACTACAAATATAGTTAATTCAGGACTTGAGAAGGAAAAATTAATAAATCCACATAAGAAGTAAGAAAGTGCATAATATTCCATGTTTTGCAAAAGTGAAAGGAAACAAGTCATATCTCTAACAATACATAAGAAATGCAACCAAAGAAGAGATGAAAAGTCAGACATGACAGTTGAGATGTTAAAAGAGGTCATCCACAAAGGCTAAATACAGGTAAACAATAAGTCGATAAAACGCACCTTGACTCATAAGATTCATTGAAGCTAGACATTAGATATTCACTCATTTGAAGTAGGATTGGTCCCAAAGTGGGTCCTGCAGCCTGAATAGCATTGTTCAATGCCTTATCTGAATCAGGGAACTTATACTGGCTTTTTTTAACCCTCTGAATCCAGCCACCATGCATATGCTCAGCAACCTGCAAAACAGAAGGAAGGTGGGAGAACTTTATTCACAAGTAGGAGTTGATGGGGCATGTGAGATTGTGAACTATTTACTAACCTCTTCCGAAATTGGCCATGACAGATCAAAAGGTACTGGACCTCCACCACCACCACCACTTAATAGAGGATTAAAGTAGGAAGTAGTGAAGGTTATTGACTGCTGATCCGGATGTGGCTTAAGCTTCATAGAGAGAAGACCAATGAATAAAAAGACAGCCGGAATTAACAACTGGAAGACAATGGTTTTCCTATCTCTCTGAGCTGATTTTGCTCTCTTAATAAGTAAGGCTTTCAAATGCTTCCAAAATGTTGACCTTGAAAGCATTAAACAGCAGCAGCACTGCATACCTAAGAACTTGAAGATACTTAAAGCATTTGAGAGAAATAGACTACATGCCCTACAGATGATGGTAACGAGAAAGCCAGCAAATTTAAGAAAAGTTCCACATTGTTTGAAACCGAATACATGTGAAGCATATTTTGGACAAGATTCAGAAATATTAGAATCAGGTGAAGCTGCAGAGTTTTTCTCCTCAAGGCACTCAGTTTCATCAAAGTCACCACCAGCCACTCTCAGGAAAACTTCCTCTAAAGTAGTTACAGATATGCCATAACTCTCAATGCCAATACGTTGGCCATCCTCATGACCACTACCTTCGGTAATGGGGTTTGGTCTTCTCATGCAATGCTCTATTTCTCGAAACATGCTTTCAAATGAAGATGAGGACGAAAGTGGAAGCTTGAAGGAAATTTCAGTTCCAACCTGTAAGGAGAAAGAAAAGCCATAGCAGTTATTTGAGCAGAAACAATACATCCATCATCAAATACCAACCTCACATGTTTTGAGTAGAAGGATTATTAACATTTGCCAAACTCATATCTAAGCCAAAAGAAATTACTTGAAAAAAAGTAAAATTATACATTAGCCATTGCGGAAGAAGTTGCTGCAGTAAAAGACGATTTGTCAGTTCACCAAAAAGCCAAGATGTACTCAGAATTACCTCACTGACACATGTTGCAGATGGAATATGATGATAAACAATATCGGCAGCAACAGAAGCACACGGTGCAGTCTGAAAAGAAAGTCATCAATGAGGCTAATGAAAAGGAAACAAGGACCTCCACATGAAAATATAGAGGCCAATCAGAGATTAATAATCTGAATTGAGCCAGACTGCACCTTAACCAAGGTAAGAGTATAGCCAACCCCGTATTGATGCTTCAAGAAAAGCGAACTGCAAAATCATGAAAATTCAAGCTAAGAAAATGATGCGAAGGGATTTCTGGAATATTAACATTTCCCTTCGAGTGTTTGATGCTAGGATTTCCCTGTGCTTGTACAGCCAAATAGTACAACAACTAAACCTTGTCCCACTGTGGGGATGACTATACGGATCATATTTTGCCATCGTATTCTTTCAAAACACATAATTTCATTTATATTCAAGTATAAAAAAATCGTTTTTAATCGTTTCATTCCAATTCTTTTTAGGTCCCCCTCCCTTTTTAATTCGAGTTAATGTGTCTCTATTTTATATATCATGTAATAGGGCATCTAAATGTCTCCAACACACATGTCCAAACCATCTTATACGTCCTCTCATTTTCTCATCTATTAGAATTACCCTAACTTTCTTTCTAATACATTTATTACTTATTCTATGTAATCTAGTATGTCCACGTATCCATCTCAACATTCTCATTTCTACTACCCTCATTTTTTGTTCATACTCATATTTAGTTCGGCCCAACATTCTGATCCATAAAGCATTGCTGGTCTTATGGCTGATTTAGAAAAATTTTCCTTCAATTTCAACGGTACTTTACAATCACAAAGTATAAAGGACGCACTTCTCCATTTGTTCCAACCTACTTGAATCCTATAGATAACGTCTTTATCAATTCCCCTATTCTCTTTAATGATAGATCCTAAATATTTAAAACTTTTACAGCCAAACAGTAAGATACTTTTTTTTCCCTTATCTCATATTGGCATATCTTAATTTTTTTTGTTGAAAATATGTAGAGAGGAGATGGTTCAATCCATGATCTTGCCTCCACTTTTAATTACACCCTAAACAGTGTATATTAACTTGACCATTGGCATGTGTGGACTTCGTTTTAACTCTCTCCACCTAATACTAGAATTATGCCCATGTTCCTTGTCAAACAACTAGTCTACAGTATAAATACATATTTTAGTCGTTCAACACTTGGAAGCATCTCCAATTCACCAGAAAAACCAAAATTTAGAAAACTTACCTTTTCAAACTTCAATACAGTGTAGATCAAATGCAGTAGAAAAACAGAAAATTTGCGAAAAAGAAACAATCAGTAAAAACAGTGGTTGAGAAGCTATAAACTTCAAGTAAGGGAGAACTGAAATAATATTGGATCAAGGGAAAGTACCTTCCACAACATTTTAAGGAGCCATTAGCCATGATAGCAATGCGATCACCCAGCACATCAGCTTCATCCATGGAGTGAGTTGTTAATAGTATTATTCTTCCTTTCTTAATCTTTTTTATTAATTGCCAAGTCAATCGCATTGAATACGGATCCATTCCACTTGTAGGTTCATCAAGAATAACTACCTGTAAAAGTTTAAACTGAAATTATAGCAAATTTTAACAGAGAATAAATAAGATTAATCTGAAACTCGCAGTCACCTTACTATTACCGATCAGTGCAATCCCAAGGGACAATTTTCTCTTCATACCTCCAGAAAGAGCCCTCACAGCAGTACCAATTTTATCTGCCAATCCTACCTAATAAAATTTTGTCATTTAAAAGCATGAGACAACAGATACGAGAAAACCTATTTCAAGCTTGTCCACGTCAACATAAGATACTATATCAAAGGCGATCATGAAAGGAAAATTCCATATTCTTACTGTATTGCTACACTAAGCTAGATTATTCAGGGATCATGTAGAATTACTAAATCAGAGCCCATGAACTCAAATATTTCTGTAGTAAACCCCTGTGAATCTCATCTCAATGGTTAACTCTGGGCAGGATTCATGACTGACATGGTAATAGAGCAAGATTCTCAAGGTTCGTCCATAACGCCCTACAGCTATTATTTTCTAGTTGCATGCTTTGATGGCATAATGCACTCTATTGACTATTCCTAGATCATGGAAAATGGCTCAGTTAAAAATAGCAATTAGAAAGCATCTCATAGAAAATCAGGCAGAAAAGTCAGCAGCAATCTAGGTACTTACTTCATCTACCATTTCAGTCACAATACTATGGAGAGATTCTTCATCCACACCCTTTATACTGGCAAATATTTCCAAATGCTCCTTCACCTGCAGACAACCTTTTACCATGTAAACTGCAGTACGATAAGAAAGCCAAGACATTCTTAAGCTTTCTGCTAATGGAACTCAACTACATAGTCAATAAACAGTCTATTGACAACCTGACATCGAGAAATCAAACAATATTATTCACCAGCGTTAACATCAACTCAAGGTTCCCCAGTATCATGCTTAAGCATACTCAAACAAAATGAAGATAAAGATACTGTTCACTTATCAAAACTACAGAAAACTTGAAGGAAAAATTATATGAACTTCGTTGGGCAATGTTTTATTTTATACAGTCTCAGATCAGTTAAGGAAAAAATTTTCATACCATAGCCACAAATAACTTCTTTTCTTTCATGGATGCCAGTTATGTAGTTACCCTTTATATTTTGAAGCTTATGTTCTTACTAGTATTATCTAAGAACCTCATAGGCTCATAATGCAGAGATCCGCTAGGAAGAATTACTGATTGCAGGTAATGTTACAGGACCTAAACACTTTTCAACTGACCACCCTGCTTACATATCTTCCATGGTCATACAATAGCTGAGAGGGTAGCACGTCAGATTCAATGCCTCTCCAAAGTTATTACCCCATTTGTACTTTGGTATATTCCAACTCAATCAGATTCCTCTGGTTCTCCTCAAAAACCAACTAATTTAGCAGGTTACCAGTTGGAACCTCCATTACAATCGACCTCTCTAACAGAATTTAGGTAAATTCCCATGACATAATATGTGACTATCAATACCAGAATGCTACCTATTATCGGTCAAGTGCCACCAAAATATACTGAATGCTATCAACAGTATGACTTAAAACCAGCCAGAAACAAGGAGATGAGCTTTTCAATGAAAGACACGTTCGTGTAAGGTTTACTCAATCCTTCAAAAACTTATACGTTTCCCCCTGTTGCAACTAGCCTCAATCGGGATATAATTATGAGGGATCCCCAACTTAAAGATGTGTGCGGCAGGTCCAATGCAAACCAAATCTTCTTCTACTAATCTTTACTAAAATCTCTTTGTTATTTTTTAGGCTTTCAACTAATACTAGGATACTATTTGATTTGCCATTCACAATCTGTACTCTCATATAAAAGCACAAAATTGGGTAATTCAGTTATGGATAAAAGATTTGCAATTGGAACATAATGAAAAAGCTTTCTGAGAAGTTTTCTTTTTGTAGCCACATTATAGCCGCTACTTCAATTATCTATTACAATTCAGGCAATAGTTTCTCACAGTCAGCTCCGGGAAGAGAATGTCATATTGTGGACAGACGCCCAAATATTTCCGTATCTCATCCTGCAAAAAAAATAAAATTGTAACAACATTAATGACTTATGAAAACTCTCATACAACTCAGGAAGACAGCCAATTATATCATCAAATGAGTTAGCCATTACAATCGGCCAATAATCTCTTTTTTAAAAAAAAAAAAACAGACTTCTCAGCATTCATCTGTTGTCTAGACATTTATAAGAAGAAAGGAAAAAGCATCTCAATTAACTCAAATGAGATGCAAACAGATGTCTAAGGAAACCACGAAAATCAGATATCCACCAGTACCAAACTAAACAGAAAGTTAAAAAACTCATATGCATACCATTGTCGATAGTTAAAAAACTCATAAATATACCATTGTCTAACAAGAAAGGTTCTCAAGAAAAAGAATAAGAAAGAAAATCCACCTAACAGATGAGAGCCTGGAGAAAGCTTTTTAAAAATTTAAGTTTATCAAAGGTCAGTCATCTTGATGCTCACTTTTAACTTTCTAAAGTTTTGTTTCACAGGTAGACATAATAGATATAACTCTCATTTCTCTCGTTGAATAGTCTATACAAAGTGTTATTCTTGGATCCTAAATACACAAAGTGTACCAAAGTCACTTCAATACTTTCACACAGATTAAAAAAAAATCTTGTATACCATGTCAGATAAGATGTTCTTTCCGAATATCAATGCATCCCCAGAAGTGGGAGGAAGTAAACCAACAAGCATCGATATTGTCGTGCTCTTGCCAGCTCCATTATGTCCTTCAAGATTAGAAAGAAAAATCGAATGAAAAACCAAACAATCTAGCTAAAAATGAAGTAAAAACAAATGACAAAAAACACCAAAAGCTTCACCCTTCAAGGGTGCAACAGATGTAGGGAAATACCAAGAAGGGCAAGAATCTGATTCTCATACAAATTGAGCTGCAAAGAATTAACAGCACAACCGGACCCCTTTTTTGTAGTAAACACCTTGTGCAAATTCCTAATCTGAATGCATCTGCAAAAATGAAATACAGGTTACATAAAAACATAAAGGCATGTGAAATGGATTTTCTATTCATGCATATGTGCATTTGATATAGAGCCAGAGGCAAACTGAATTTCGCAAATTTACCTGTTGTCGAGCTCTTGTTGTTTCATTTCTAAGCTGATTGCTTCAATAGCTGGATTACGTACATGTTCTTCAACAATGTTGGCCTTTTCTTTTGCATGTTCGTCATTTAACTTTTCTAATGTCCAGGAAGGATCACTGGAATATCTCTTGCTCCAAAAGCATTTCTTGAACAAGAAATTCCATGGATAACGCACACCATTCTCCTTTGGAAGGACCTGATCACATTGATAACTGTCAGTATTAATATTATATGACAACTTCATCAAGGAAACTCTTCAATCAGCAAACTGAAAAGATAGAATGGTCCAAAACCATGGACATTTGCTATACAAATTTATACTATTAGAGGCCCTGATTCAAAAGAACCATGTAGAGCAACTGCCAGCATTTATGGTTATTTTGAGTGCACAAAACCCAGGCAAAATCTGAAACAAGATAACTAAAGTTTACAGAACATACCTTATCTAGGTAAAGCCCAACTGCACAGTACAATACCGTGTCGAGAAAAATCATCAGAATACAAACCAAAAACGAAACTCCAGATGACTCCTGGGAGAACAAAAAAATTTTAAAGAGTACGAAATAAAAGCTTGAACAACTAGGGCAAAGTAAAGATCATACCCTCCAGATGTTGCTCCAACGAAGTCCAACATGAGCGCGTTCATAGTCAGCAAAGTTTACGGATCCCAAAGCGAAGGCTGTTGGCGAAAGAAAAGAAGCTATAACCTTCAGTGCCCTACAAGTATACATACAAGAATTAACTTGCTAGAAGGATTTACTTGTTTGTTGGATAGAACAAATTGTTAATTGATCACAGCAGCAATACTAACATTGAAACAGCTTCATCATTGACAGTATAATAGGGGAAGAAGGCCCCAAGGAAAGAAAGGGTCCCAACTGCCACAGCCGTTTTTGCCCGCGAAAAGAAAGTCGAGATTAGAAATGACAGCATTATTGCACTGAGTCCGAAGGAAAAGAAGTATACAAAGACCAGTGACTTGTCACTGTACTTGAAAAGACTATTCATTGTGCAAAGAGTTATGATGCCGGATGAAATGGCAAACTGCAAGACAACAAAATGAAGTTCAAAAGAGGGAAAAAGCTTCAGAAAATTTCTTTCATGCCTCTAAAAAGAATTTGCTCTAATCAAAGCCACTGATATTACACAATACATAGCATACTTTAAAAATGGAGATCATAGACCGCCCATGTAAACTTGTCCAAAAAAAAATCCACCCAGTAAATTTCACAGACAAATGGCAGATGACGTTCATGATTCCTAAAATTAGTGTAGTGGATGGTGTCTACTACATTCCAAACACTTGTTAGAACACCAAAACTGGTAGCACAAGATTTCAACATGTTAACTATTAATCACACCATACATTATAAAAAAGATTCCATCATTCATCATGCTACCCGATTCAAACAGAATGCAGCAAGAAAACGAATAACAGAATTTCAATAACACACCAGGAGAAAAGTGCTCTTCAACAGGAAAGACAGCATTAGCCACATATATTAAGTTAAGAATAGAATGTCAAGTGATGAAAAAAATTTGTAACTAGTCAAAAATATGGTGAAGAACAGTCTTCATGTTTATCAATACCCTTACTAATCACAAACTATGTAACTAGGGATCATTCTGTGCTGTAGTTTAAACAGTATTTTACTGAGTAGAAACTATTTAAGTGGAGCAGCAGATAGGAAATTGATGTCCATTACCTATCACAAGACTACAATAAACTGAAAGAAACAAAAATTTAAATAAAAACCAGAGATAAATGTTTACTGTAATATGGAATCACAGGAGGTACTGACCAACATCGTTTTCTGACTATTACACTCTGGAAAAAGCACATGAAGCCTACGTGATAAAACCTTACTTCTTAGTGTGACAGTTTGGTATCAGAAAAAATTCTGGCGTGAATTACAACAAAACTCTAATGATGATTCTGATGTCAAAACTAATCCAGTTAGGCTAGAGAGATTATTGAGGCTTCAATACTTAAAAGAATGGTCCAATATCCTTTTTCTGCAAGAAATACACTAACAATTGAAGACTCCAGATGCCTTTTCAAGTTTGATCTGCTTAATACTGCTCCTAGTACTGCTATATTTGTAATAGGGCCCCCTCATGCCCTCTTAGGTTCAGGAGACACTAAACTTATTAATTTCCTGGTTCTGCTAAAGAGAGTTTTTTGTATGCCTGTTTTGTCCCAGCATGTGGAAAAGTTTCATAACTCATTTGTGATCCTACTCTCTCTCTCTCTATTTTTTCTAATTCGGCAGTACCTTGGGGTGGGGATGCCAGCCCCGTATTTTATAGATCAAAAGCCAAAACTTACAGGCAATTCCAAATCCGAATTGTTTAGGGTCTTCCTTTCATTCCTTGTTTCCCCAACTTTTGAGTAACTTATTAAAAATTGCTTCTCGCCTTTATAGTTTCAAGACACAGAATTGACAGACTGTTGGGAGTTAGAGTTGGTATACACAAACTACATGCAAATTGCCTCTCACAGGAACGAGTTACTGCAAGTTTAGCGCTTCAGGTAAATACCAGTCCAATGTCCAACTTTAAAATTTAGCCACATCAAAATTATCATAAAATGGCAAGATGAAATTCTTATATAACAAAAGTCTCCTGTGATGCACATAGTGAAGTTAACATTATCAAATTACTATTTTTAAACAGCCTACAATAAAATGAAAAATCTCATGCAAAAGTAGAAGTAGACATCCAAAGTGCAGTATGTACCTGCGAAGCATATGTTATTAACCAAGAGAGATAAAATATCTCATCTTTCAACCCCATCATGTAGAGACCTTCTTTTATTTTGTGCTCCTGAAGTATTAGCATTTAAAATTAACTTCATATCAAATACTTGTTAAACAACAAGATTTAACTTTTCTGTATCTTTCCATAACTATGCAGTTCAAAGGAATTTCAATATCTGAGAGAAACAACGCATCGGATTTGATTAACCTTTTCAAAGACAGTGTAGCTTATTAAACGAGATATTGGGTAGAGAAACCCCAGCAGGTACCTGATCAGTAAAAGATAGTCAAATAGAGTTTTCAAGAGAAAAGATTAAGAACAAGCCTAAAATCTTGCACAACTAGCAGAAAACTCAAATAAATAATCTAGATAGAGCAAGAGGTTTAAATATACATACAGTATTCCCATTACTTTCTTGATTATGGACTGGAATTCATCATCAGTATATTGACGAGTTGGAAACGGCACTAGGTTTATGTTGGAAGGACTAAACTGAGTCCAAGGTATTGTAAGGCCAGTTCTTATGCTGGCAGATTGCTCAGGCAAGCCAAGATCTTTAGTGGATGAGTTAGCTATTTTTTGTTGGGAAACAAATATAATAAAAGAGTCCAGGACTTGTTGGAGCTGCAAGAAAAAAATGTGAAAATAAAAACAATGGTCAAGTACTCAGCAGATCCTAGGTACAAAACCAGACAGAAAATTCTAATGACTTCAAAACAATCATATGAGATAGTAATGCAATATAAAGATGAGAATTCCACAATGAAACAAGTAGAGTGAATTGAAAATGTTGAAATAATCAAGCAGAAGTACAAAGTAAAGCCGACAATATCTAAATTTGCATCATCTGCTTATGCCTCATCCATTGGTCAAAGTTCCAAGAAGAGGTACCCCAACAATCAATTAATAGACATTCCCTTGTCTAGATGCTTACTTACGAATGTTGCAGGTAAAGAGTCCAAAGTTCTTGAATCTCAAATACCTCAGAAAGGACTACTTTTGCAAAAATCTAAGTTGCAGTTACTAACATTCACCTAGTACATCCCTGACTGATCAAAAACTTCGAAAAGAAAAAGGATCTGAGGCAATCTAAAATCTAGTGTAAAGCTTCCATAATCAAACCAATCTGATTTTCAAGCCAGGAAAACTAGATTCCAACACAGCATTTGCATATGTTGCATCATGAAACAAGCATTAAAGTCTGTAATAAAACCTCTTAGCTTCTTGCCAGGCCAATATTGGCAAAAGAAAAGTTAAAACACAAAACACTCTTTCTGAAAAGTCGATACATCATGTTCACTTAAGGTGTGACCCCTGTATACAGCCTGACATGATAAATTGAGGTAAACTGCATATTAAGAATGTATTGTGCATTTCTTGAAAATATCAATAACAGTAACAGATAGAAAATTGTTTTAAGTATGTTTAACGAACAATTAATATTAGAAAAATAGTGTAGCAGAAACGTACTGTTAAAAATCCACTGAAGCCATATTGCAAAATTGGAATTGTATTGACCCCCAATTGCAAGTCATTGAGATAAGGACCATTCACATCCATGATTGTCCTAACATTTGGAAATCCTGAGAAAGCCCATGTATGGTTCAACCTTATGCTGTAATCAAATAACTCGGGGCCTTGACTATGAAACACAATTGCTCCTTTAATTTTTGGATTTGTAAAGTTCCTACATTCACAAAAAATGAAAAGGGAACTAAGTTTTTCAGTAAGACAAGAGCCCTAGAACTAGGATTTCCATAAAAAACTAGGATTGCTGCATCAATTAACTTCCTCAAAGTAATTTATGAAATTCGGTGAAAGAAGAAAAAATAAACGAGAAGAAAAGAGAAAAACATACTCAATAAAAAGTGATTGATCCTCTACAATATTAATGATGATCAATCATGCCTCAAAAGAAGTCCAAGCATTTGTAAATCAGTCAGTCAATAAGCAGGTAAATATGGTTTTCCCTAAACCCTTTTTTTTATACCCCCCCCCCCTCTTTCCCACCCACCCTTACATCGCATGCAGATCCCAGGTCTTGAACACCAGACCTGGGGGTCGGGAGAGAGTTTTCCCTAAACTATAAACAAACTTACCACCTCACACAAGACCCAAGCAAGTATAAAACTTGGATTATGTAAATGTGAAATGTAATTTGGTATTTTTGCCACTCGTAGTAGTGAAAACATTTTCCAATTCTTGGACACCAAACATGCCATACAGAATACAATGGACAGAAAATGGCTTACTTTTCTTTATCATAGGCACCATAATGTTCTGAGCGAATGTAGGTGTCAACCTCTTCTTCATCCTTGTAAACTCTTGCAACCATCTATACAACCATGAAATTTACAATCACTACGGAAGCACAAGAATATAAAAACATCAAGCAATCAACACATCACAATTCTAATTTCTGCCCAACAACCAAAAACATGACAAAGTGCAAGGTCTGACAACTCATTTCAAGTGTTGACTCTGGGACAATCATTGATAAGGCTCCAAATTAGCTCAAGGAACTCAGAAATGCTGTAGGATCATCTCAAAATTAACACTTTCAAGTTTGCTTAGGCCAAAACAGGGACTGCAAAAGGATCCCAGCTAGTATTTCTCCAAGCAAACAACAAAAAGTCGTATAAACTGCAGTGTCCAAACATCAAAGGAAGGAATATTGCAGACCAAAGTATACAATGATGGAAGAAAACACATAAAAAAAGTTATATGATGGTCAACTCGGTCAACAACCTCCACCACCAGCCCTAAGAAAATGAAATGAAAAATAGCATATTAAGAAGGGCATTATCTGGTTTCTTACTTAACAGAAAGGAAAAGCATCATTAGAATAAACTGATGGTAGCACGAAAAGATTTTATACTATTCACCAAAGATACCTTCAGCAGAGGAAATTTTAAAGATAAAATATTGATCATCATTCTGGTGTCACTTGTATCAGGTGCAAAAGCCAAATGCTCGCCTTCAGCCAACAGATATTGGAGAACTTGATCAAAAGGCTGAGATATATCACTTTTCCCCACTTGCACGAACATATCTTTTCGAATATACCTACATAGTGTTTCCTACTAGGTTAAATTATAAAATAAAAAATAAAAAAGATAAAAGACGAGAGGAACTTCCCATGCCTATTAAGAAACAATACAACCACCTAGGTCGACGTTTTTGTCCTTCATAAGTTTTCATTTTTTTTTTTTTTGTTTTTTACTTCAACCTCTTCTATTTTACTTCAATTTTTCTGTACCTTATTCTGCCAAGGTGGCTGCTAAGCATTGCCCAGAAATTAACTCAAGAGAGAAGAAAAATACAAAAAGCACACCTTTGATTTGAAAAGTAACAATGAAAATCCTTTTCCATCAACCATTCCACCAATTATCCTAAATATTTATCTTTTTTTTCCATTCCATATCCAGAAAGGTAAGGAGTATCTTCCTACTTACATTTCCTCTTCCAGATACATAGAATGACAGAACCATACACCAGACATATGTCCAGATCATTGACTTATATTTGGATCTTAAAGATACAATAAACAACAATCACTACAGGTCATCTAAGTACAAATTCATACCGAGTCTATATCAGAAAACAAAGGCTTGTGTGTAAATAAAATTAAAGAGCAGTGGGTTCGTTAGTATTTGAACAAGCTCAACTAGTGTTTATATGATAAATTGACCGCTTCGGGCAAAATACAAGTGGCTTCTAAGAAATTTGGTAGCTGCTTTCTACTGCAGGGAAGTGAGAGATCAGAGATCTCCATACAGGGAAATAAGAAATTCTTTTGCATTCATAATCATTAATGCCAGATAATAGGATGCACTCAATGCACCCTGAGAGAGTGGAGTCATGCTTTGGATTTAACTATTTTGTAAATAGCAGTGAAAGAGAATTAAAAGGGAAGAGTTGAAGTTGGTAGCTTTTAACACACTCCATCAGTGATAGAAGCCAAATTAAGCTGCTATATCAGTTGCTGAATGCACATTTTCAAGTACTATAGATAAGTGTCTATAAACACTAAAAGATAAGTTTGTGGAACCATACTGCTCAGCTGGATGTATTTGCGAATCAGTTCGAGACCTCACAGCTATCAGCAATAGCATCACCGTCGTAGGAAGCAAAATCTGCAAACAGAAGGCCAAATATAATTGGTTAGCTTCAGTTCCTACATTAGCACATGCATGATGCAAACAACCCCAAATTCAAAATCATACTCAGTAATATCTGAGGAACCACACTTCCTCCAACAATAGAACAGAGATAAGGTTTCAAAATTGCAAAGAAAGTTCATCCTCTAAAACCGGACACGAAAATAAAGAGGGTGAGAAAGACAGACTATTTGAAAAATACGAACATGAGACCTTCATTTATAAACAATGTAGCATTTCATCGACGATAAAACTACGTCAACATCATCTTTCCATCATCAGAAGAAAAGGCAAAAAAAATTATTTTACTCATTAATGTCACCCACAAGAAGAGGGAATCAACTGCCTATCAAAATCTTGAAGTAAAACAAAAAAAATGAAAAATCAGCAACAAAAATAGAAACAAATTCAAGAACTATTTTCCGTAAAAAGTTAAAACCCACCCTAAACACCGTCATAATTTAGTAAATCACAAACTTTGAGGATTGACGCAATAAAAACCTAAAAAATGAAAGAAACCCAATTCTTCAATCCAACCGAACTAATCAAATTCACATAAAATAGGTCATTATTCATTCAAGAAAATCTTGAAAATTATCTGAACCTCAAAACCTTGAAACTATGGCATTTAAACAAACCAACTGATCATGAACAATTCAACAAAGGGCCACAGCGCTGATCATAGTCTTAGACACAGTGAGTGCGTGTGACACTTCCAAAAAAATAAAAATTCAAAGGGCTGACCTCCATAAGAGTAACAAAAGGGTGTCGAATTTTTAACAGCCAATTCTTGCGAAGCATAGCTTTCAATTGTTTCCTTGAAGCCCTCTTCATATCTTCGTCCTTCCCTTTGTTTCTCTCTTTCTTATTAGAACTATTACTGGGATGACTCTTCATAACCCCTTTTTGTCCCATTTTCTATAGATCAATCTTTCATACACAACCTCAAACTTCAAGAAGTACAACAAAACATTAGCATCACTAATTATGGAAGTTTTTATAATCTTTACAATCTTTCTATGAATGCATGGTGATTTCTTACAAGGTCTAAAATGAGAATTAATCAAAAGAAAAAAGGAAAAAGATGATGGGTTTAACGCAGGTGGTGCAATGGATGAAGGTTGAGCGAAGACATGTTGTTTGGAATGGTCGCTCCACTCAACTGAAACGGTGGACTTTGCAATATGTGTGTTTAACGTTTTAACTAAATTGAAATGTTTCTTTCTTTTGAAGTATTCATTTTTTTTTTCATCCCTTCTATTTTGCTTGCTTTGTTCTTACTCCCTCTTACTTTTGTATTGTTGATTCTTTGGGATTAGAAAACTTTTGCCAATTTTTCTTTCCAACAATAAATTCTTTTAATTATAATTAGTGGATCCTAAAGCCGACAAAAGTAGAAATATTGCGAAAGGTTGATAACTGAAATAAAATTTTATCGATATAAATTATATTAAAAATCGTGTAAAATATGTTTCTAATAAGCACAATGACAAAATGTAATCTATAATATCGACAAATCTCAATTTATACCAACCCCACACGGCCTTGGTGCCCCGAAAAACTTGAAATTCTACAAATATTCTGAACTCCTGACTCCCCTAAGAATTTAATGCCTAGGTGATGACCATTGAGCCAAAGACTTATGTCACTGTTGTTATATATTTTGATACAACAATATGTGAAAAGAATTATGTAAACTTGTTGAATATTGAAATCGTTGAATAGTTTAGAGAATTTTGATTTCCATTTTACCATAAATTTAGATTTGATTATTTTCAAAGGGTAAGTTGAACTCTAACAAAATATTAAAGAGTTTAAAAAAAGCAAACATGTTAGGTGTTGTTGAGTTAATGTAGCCATTGCTTGTTATAATTAAAGTTTATATAGTTAACTAGAAGTAACAAAAAGTTTCATTATTTGATTAATTATTACCAACAACATATACTAAACATATTTTGGTTTAATATGCTAAAAATGATCATATCATTGTTCTCTTATCTCCTTAAAATGTCATCAACTTTTCTTGTTTTGACAGTTTGTTATCATAATTCTTCTAAAAAATAAAACATTAATCTTAATTTGAGATTATTTGTAATTAATGTAAACATAAGAAATTGTTTGGTATAAAGCGTTGCTATCAAATGTTGATAATATGCTGCATTGTGGAGAATATGCTATACTTGAAATTGGAATAAGGAAAAAGATATGGGGCCAAATTTACACTCTGTCAAAGATAGACGTGACAGCTTCCACATGTCACTTGAGAAAATCTTGATGAAATTAACTAATCATATAAATATTTGTTTATTTAAATTGAAAATGTTTTTGTGTTGTTTATTTAACAAAATCAAAGGCTATGAGAAGTACAACAAAAGATATTGTTATAATAATTATTATTATTATACCAAAACTGGTCCAGCCATCTTTCTTTGATTTTTTTTTATTTTTATTTTTTGCAATAATCCACAGTCAAGATCGTGCATTATGCCATCAAATTTCGTTTCAATCCGCCACGGCATTCAAGTCCCACTCATTTTTATTTGTTTGTCTCCATCGGTTTGGTCTTTGGTGCATGCTTTGGCTATTGTCCCATGAATCCAACAATAATGAAACCTCCACTCTTTCATTGAATTTTGCATTTGGCTGCCGCAGCCCACCACCGACCGCCGCCACATGCACCTGGATATGGATATACTCAACAACTCAACCACTTGATAATATAAATTTAAAGAACTGGGGATTTTTGTACACAAATATTACCTTTTTTATGAAAACAAAAAAAAAATGAAAGGTGCGAATGAATGCACTTGACAAAAGATTGTTAGGTGTTGCGAATACACAAATATTACATTTTTTATGAAAGGGTCGTCCTCAGACCATAATACTTGCATATAAGTTTTATTTAATTATATAAAATATCAAAAATTAATATATAAAATATAAAAAATTAGCGTATTACTACATAAAATATCAAATATTAGAGTATAATGTATAAAAAAAAATTAGTCTATTAGCGTATAAAGTATAATTCACCTGTCACCAGTCTCACGAGAGTTTTTACATTTATAAAATGTGGTAAAATATTACTTCCGACTATCGCAATTTTGCTCATTTTTTGAATTTAATATCGACTACTTATAGACAAAATTACTTTAAATTTTTGAGAATCATGAGTTTATTTATGCAATTGAGAGTTACTTTTTTACGAAAATGTTATGAAATGCATGTTTTTAATTCAATTTTTTCCTAATTCAATTAAAAATATTTAAACTAATAGGTTATGACAAAAATAAAGTATAAAATTTGGAAAAATCATAATCTTTATAATTTTGAGTTTTAGGAAGAAAATAATGATTTCTAAAAATTCTATTTAGTGTGCTTTAACTAGGGGTGATATCGAGCCGAGCCCGAGCTTTAGGGTGTTCAGGCCCGGCTCGTTTATTAATCGAGCCTAAAAATCTGTTCGTGTTCGTTTATTTATTAAATGAACGAGCTCGAGCCGAGCTTTACGCGAACCGAGACGAGCCCGAGCTTTGTTTGTGAACACTTCCCGACTTGAATAAAAATGCATAATTTAGTTAAATTAATATATTTTGTCTCTTTACATAAATGTACAAATTTAACTCAAACTCATATATAATGATTTGTGTGCTTATATGTATAAAAAATCGATTTGTTCTATTATTTAAGAGTTTTACTTAGGGTATATATTATTTATATTGTATAATTTGTACTTTAACTAAATTCTTAACAAGTTGTTGACCAAGCTAAACGAATCTTTCACTTTCTTGTTGATTTATTATTCATTTATTAACCCAACATAAAGTTTTGTTTGTGTTCAATTGTTTATTAAGTAGACGAGATTCAGTGAAACTTTAACCGAGCCGATCTCAGTCTTGTTCATAAAGGTTTATGTTCGTTCTCACCAGTGTATAGTGTGATTTATGTGTCAATAAATATATATATATATATATATAAACCCAATTATATATTTCTATTGTTTAATAGTTTTATTTCGTGTATAAGTTCAATATTTATTATATAATTAATATTTTAACCGAGCTTTTAACGAGCTTTAACCGAGTTATGAACGAGCTTTTTAACGATCTGTTCATGAACGTAAACGAGCTTTCACACATGTGTTCATTTATTGTTCATTTATTAATCGAGCCTAAAATCTTGTTCGTGTTCGTTCATTTATTAAATGAACGAGCTCGAGCCGAGCTTTTATCGAGTCGAGCCCGAGCTTGTTCGTGAACGTTCGTGTTCGTTCTCAGCCCTAGCTTTAACTACCGCATTTCGTTATGACTCCACCGAAAATATGTAAATTAGAATATGAAATTAAAAATATAAAAGTAAAAAGTTCATAAAATCACCATTTTCATCACCGTTTTCTAGATCATAGACTTGGATTTTTTTTTTTTTAAGTTTCAGTCTCTAAAAAAAGGTTAAAAAAAAAGAAAGATGTGCACATGCTTTTATTCATTTATTTATTTTTGTTCTTGACTCATAGGAAACTTATAAACTACTATATTACTAAAAATAATGAAAAATTTAAAATTTAAAAATTCTCAATTTTAATAGACTATAGCCTTAGATTTTTAGGAAAGAATTACAATTTTTTGAAAACTATTCATGTTCGATTTTAACTGTTTTTTTTCAACTCAATAAGAAATATATAACCTAATAGATTATGGGAAAAAAAATGAAAAAGTAAAATTTAAAAATAACTTGTGTCACATGAAATTGGTTCGTATATGAAACGATGAATTAATAAAGATGTTAACGAGTTAATCATAATTTTAAATAAAAACGACATAACATTATAACAATAACTTTAACAACGATTAATTATCCGTTTCGTTTTATATATAAAACACGATTTATACAGTGGACCCGCCCGATTAAATCTACCTGTGAATTCAGCATTAGAAATGGATCTCAACCCAAATATTTCAATCCATTTCAAAAGCCCCAAAACAAAACCTTTGCTGTTTTACAGTCTAACACTGCCGCCATCATTGGATTTCTCTTAAACCCTTAAAACCCTCCAATCCTCTATCAACCTCTCCACCAAATCCATGTCCAAATAATGATTACGATACCCTTTTCCCAATTCATCACATCCCTATTCCCAAATTATGAAATCCCTTTTTCTTTCCACTCGCATTCTCCGCTCAATCTCTTGCAGAAAACGACCCCAACCCCACCATATCTACCGCCGAACACTCTTTGCTTCGTCTTCTTGCGAACTGGCGGTTGTAAACGAGGCAATCAGCATTGTTGAACATGCTAATCCATTGGAGCCGGCTCTTGAAAAGGTTGCCTCTTTCTTAACTCCTGAAATTGTTGCTCAAGTTCTTGAAGAAATAAAGAAGAATCGTGAATTGGGTTTCCGGTTTTACATTTGGGCTATGAAAAGAAAGCATTTTCGCAGCTGGGTTTCCCATAATTTAGTTGTTGATATGCTTGTTAGAGAGAGCAATGATAAAAGTTGTAATCTTGAGGGGTTTGATTTATATTGGAAAATTCTTGATGAGGTTAGGAAACGTGATAATGTTGTCGATTCGGCTCCATTTACCGTGTTGATTACAGGGTATTGGAAGATTAAGAAGGCTGAAATGGCCGTGGAAGCCTTTGGTAGAATGAGGGAGTTTGATTGTGAGCCGGATGTGTATGCTTATAATACGATATTGCATGTGGTAGTTAAGAAAGCTGCCATTTTGTTGGCATTGGCTGTGTATAATATGATGTTGAAGTCAAATTGTCAGCCTAATTGCTCTACGTATAACATTTTGATTCATGGGTTATGCAAGGGTGGAAAGACTCAGGATGCGTTGAATTTGTTTGATGAGATGAATGGGAGAGGGATATTACCGAATAGGACAACCTACACAGTGATTCTCTCGGGTTTGTGTCTAGCAAAGAGAACGGATGATGCGCATAGGCTTTTTAATTTGATGAAAAGCAGAGGCTGCGTACCAGATAATGTTACTTATAATGCTTTGCTCAATGGGTTTTGTAAGTTGGGTAGGATTGATGAGGCTTTTGCGCTGTTGAACTCTTTTAAGAATGATGGTTTTCGAGGGACATTACGGAGCTATAGTTGTTTGGTCGATGGTTTGGTTAGAGCAAAAAGGATTGATGAAGCACATGAATTGTTTCAGAAGGTCTTTGAGTCTCACATGTCACTTGATCTTGTCTTGTATACGACTATGATGAAAGGGCTATCTCAAGCTGGCAGGGTAAAGGATGCGATGAATTTGTTGACGGATATGACGGAAAGGGGTGTAGTCCCTGATACTCACTGTTACAATACCCTAATTAAGGGTTTTTGCGACGTAGGTCTCTTAGATCAAGCTCGGTCTCTTCAGCTAGAAATTTCAAGGCATGATCTCTTCCCTGACACTTGTACTTATAGTATCTTGATCTGTGGTATGTGCAGGAATGGCCTGGTGGGTGAAGCCTGGAATATTTTTAATGAGATGGAGAAGCTTGGGTGCTTTCCCTCTGTTGTGACCTTTAATTCTCTTATTGATGGGCTTTGTAAGGCTGGTGAGCTTGAGGAAGCTCGACTTATGCTTTACAAAATGGAGATAGGAAGAAATCCTTCATTGTTCCTCCGGCTTTCTCAGGGTGCTGATCGGGTCCTTGACAGCGCAAGCCTCCAAACAATGGTGGAAAAATTATGCGAATCTGGGTTGATATTAAAAGCTTACAAACTTCTCATGCAGCTGGCTGATAGTGGTGTTGTACCAAACATCATAACGTACAACATTCTGATAAACGGCTTATGTAAAGCTGGAAATATTGATGGTGCTTTCAAGCTTGTTGAAGAGCTCCAACTTAAGGGGCATTCTCCCGATAAAATCACATATGGTACTATCATAGATGGGCTTCAGAGGGCTGGTCGTGAAGAGGACTCCTTTAAGGTCTTTGACCAGATGAGTAAGAGTGGTTGTACACCTGGTGCAGAGGTTTACAAGTCACTCATGACTTGGTCTTGTAGAAAGATGAAGATATCCTTGGCTTATGAGCTTTGGTTGAAATATTTGAAGGATATTCGTGCTGAGGAAGATGAAACAATCAAATCAGTTGAAAAACATTTTAAGGAGGGAAACTTGGAAATGGCTATTCGAGAGTTACTTGAAATTGATCTTCAGTCTCTAAGCTTTGATTCTGCACCTTATAATATTTGGCTCAATGGATTGTGTCAGACACAAAGAACACAGGAGGCTTTGAAGCTCTTCTCCATTCTTGAGGAGCTTGATATAAATGTTTCTGGTCCTAGTTGTGTAATGTTGATTCATAGTCTGTGCTGTGATGGAAATCTGGATCAGGCAATTAATATATTTCTCTATACTGTGGAGAAAGGATTCCGACTAATGCCACGGATTTGCAACAATTTACTCACGTGCCTGCTGCAATCTGAAGAGAAAGCAGAGAATGCATTTTATCTTCTTAAAGAAATGAAGTCTATGGGATACAATCTAGACACCCATCTTAATGGTAGTACAAAATCCCTTTTAAGTCGACACTGCAAAATAAGGCAATGGGAAGATGTGTCACTTGGATAAGTCTTTCTTATTTGGATGATTTTAGTCAAAGACGGGGCTTTTTGCGTGCCTCTCACCAGTTCCCATCTGGAGAGTTGCTGTTAGGAGCTGAAGCAGCTTCTTTCAATTTCTAATACTGTTAATCTTGGCATATTAAACTGCAAAATCATATTGCCAGTCTAATGTTGGGTAATATTGGCGGCTTACATGGGTAATTTGGGTTGGCTTGTGGTTTTTCTGGCCTGTTTTTATTTTCAGGTCTATACTCGGCTACTTCACTTTTATTTCCTCCTTTGACAACTACACTCCAAAAGCTATACTGAAGTCAATTATCTTCTGAAGAGAAATCTCATTTCTCAAGTTTGAAGTCTTGACAAGTGAGTGGTTTGTGCATGTGTTGGCACTGAGTCGACAGTGGATTGGACTCAGCCTATCCCGTGAGCCTCTTTTTCCTGTCTTTCTCATCTTATCTGACATTTTTGTTCAAGAAATGCGAAAACCTCATTTTTCTTTTCTTGCTTAACATCCATTTGGTAAAAGAGAATAAATCAAGCTTTGTTAATACTGTTGCAGGGATCCCTTTCTTAACTGATTAAAAAGATGAATATTGGTGCTGTTTCTTTCAATACGCAAGCAGCAAGCATATAAAAGGCATAAACATGAAACTATTATCCCCAGTGGGGTTGGTCCTAGCATGGACTAACAGTTCAATGCAACCCGAGATGGTTGAAAAAGGCCATATTCTGTAGTTCAGTGTGCCACAAGTTTGTTTGATCTTCATTGCTAGTGGTTGAAAAGGTAATTACTTATTTTTCATCTTATAATTTCAAGAATTGCTGGCCTTGCTAGGCTTATTTCCTAAAGAGCAATATCTGAGGGTAAATTTTTTTTCAGAAATTATTCGATATTTGTTATATACGCAATGGTGAAAAGTTCTTTTTCTTTTTTATCCAATCTGGTTCCATGCAGCCATATATCTTTTTTGGGTTGATTCATGTTATTGTAGGTTTACGAGTCAATGTACTAATTTTAATATTATACTTGCTTTTCGTGAAACTTTTGTTGTTGACTTGTTGCAGAATTTTGTTCTCTGGTTTGCATATGTTTTTGGAGTTTATTCACCATTGGCAATTTGTGATGATGCCTCTGGTATGCAAGGAAGCATGAAGAGAGGCCTGTAGACCTGCTATTATGGAATTGTGTTGTGTGAGCTATGGAAGAAAGGCATGGATTAGAGCTGTAACAGAGCTGTGGAACCACCTCACAAATCAAAAACTAAATGGTATTGTGCATTGAAGATTCTTAGGCCCCATACAAAGAAAATGCATAGATAGTGATAGCTGCTTCTTATTTTTATTGAAGAGTTCTGAAAAGATATTTAGAACAGGTTGCTTGTGGCCTATTTTGATTGCCCAGCCCCAGCTCTGTGTTAAATACATTTTTTCTTTTGGGGTGTGAGAGCTTCTTGTTTTCACCTTGGAATCTTAAAAGGACAGCATTTGAATAGTGATCAAATAGATTCTCTTGGCAGGTTGTAAACCTTGCAATTTGATCATTTATGGACAAAGTATCCATAATTACTTTATTCAGTAACTAGGCTGAAACTGCTCAATATTTGGCAGGGAAAATATACAGTTCCTTTGTTCAATATCAGAGACATTCTTAGTATTCTTTACCATTTTCCAGTGTTTATTCTTCAGTTCATAATTTATTTTGAATTACGGTTAGAATCATGAATACGATCGAGACAATTATCAAAAAAAATTGCAGCAACATATACAACGTACCAGGTAATAGCACCCCAAAGATTTCAAACTCATCAAATGTGTAAATCGACTCACAGAATCAATCAAAATTGAATTGCACAAAACCAAACCAGTTTAGACAGATCCCATCAACAACAATTAAGCCTTTTGCCACTATGTGGGTTCAACTATCATTTCACCTTTATATTCTGTCTAAATCATTTACAGTTAAGTTCCAGGTCACATCTAATGAAGGTATAAATTCAATTGAACACAGTAACTTCCAGCAACCATCAACTGACTGGTCAGAAAAATATCAGATGAAGCAAGAGCAGCACCGACGTGTTATGGACAGCAAACTAACCCGTGTTTAGGTGCGATGATCCCTCCCGAGTCCCAGGTCAGGTGTTTGGGACCTGGGGTATATGTCTAGGGGGTCGGGAAGGGGGTTAAAAGAACAAGGGGAAAAATGGGGGCATGAACTGCACCCAGCTTCTATTCTTCAAGCAGATGAAGTTTTCAGTAGATCCATAATAGGTCCCTGTTCAGCAGCAACTCCATGATTCTTTTCCTCAAATTTTCATCCACCTATCAATGCTTTGGTTGGCAGAGGGGATTCATATATCTTGTTCGTTGAGGATTTATTTACACTTTCCCATTTCATGGATTCTGCAAAGGAAACAATTCTTTACATTTAAATGGCATGGACACAAAAAAAAAAAAAAAAATGTTGGCGTTACACCATGAAGGCGTATTGATGGAAGATAGAAAACGTGTCTCAAAACATAACATACAAGGTTATTCTGATCTTTAGTTATGCCCAAAATTACAGTTCAACAATTTACAGATTTCTATACATCAAAAGTTGGAATTATTGAACCTAAAGGGAACTGCAATTTGTAAAACGGGTTTAGCTTACTAAGTATACAGGGTTCCCTGCCTAAGGAAGTTCACTGACTAAATAGATAAAAAACCATAGTAGTGGTGGCTAGCCTGAATTTAATCAGTCAATACATTCCTGGGGAGTAAATCAAGTCACTGATACCACTGACTTCCAAGATATTCTACAATTCAGTCTAAACTAGTGGCAATTTGAGTACAAAAACCTTTCCATTTTCCAACTCAAGAATTATAGAAAGATAAGTAACAAAAGTAGCTCAGATGCCATTCCTCAGAGCTGCATAATCGTGACATGATTCAGACCTAGTGTGGACTAATTGGGAAACATTGCATGTTAGGAATCCTCTCTCAGGAACCCTTTGATTACATTTTATCATCTTTAATTTAAAGAGCTGTCAGAAGCAATTTTCTAGAAATATTCCTTAATATACAGCACGGCAATAAACTAAAGTACACACAGAATATCATACTGCCATTTCCTCCAGTAACTTACCAACGCATTCTTTAATTACAGCACCATATTCAGTTCCAGCGCTTTTCTGAGCAAAGGATAGTATGTCGTGGTACATTGTCATTGTGGGTTGAATTCCTCCTTCCTTCATCCATTGCATTACCTGCATCAGAATTGAGCTCAATTTATCATATAAAAATCTTTCAAAGAGTGAGAGTAATCAAGCCAAATCTCCATGGTATTCATTATAGGTTGTTTTCAGTTAACTTGTAAGACAGAAAGAAGGAATGAGGGTAATCAAGCCGAATTTTCAAATTATCCACTATAGGTCAGTTCATTCAAATATACACAAAATAAATGGATGTGTTACATCATATGATTGCAATGATGAAATAATATGCATGTCAATTGCATCCCGTGAGAAGCAGGACTTGGTATTTTGAAGTTCAAGCTTCCAGGCTCTTGTCCCAATTCAGCAAATAGAACATCCAACAGGGAGAAGAGGGGAAAGTAAAAAGAGACCAAATGTATATCTTCTCTTTCTAAACGTTTATACATACGTTCTCCTATAAACAACATTCATTGATTACTTTATTTCAGTAAACATAATTAACTAGAAATATCATAAACTAATTCCAACATGAGCATTGGCCAAGACAACATCTAAATGTAGCGACCTTATAATAACTTGTTTGCAAGTTAAACTCAAGCAGTAAATGGACTAACAAGTACAAATCAAATGCAGAGCTGTAATCTTCTCGAGTTCATATAAATTCACATCCCACACACACACACATATAGGGATGCATATATACACATGCAAATAAGGTAAATGCCCAAGGCCTTTTAGGGATTTTACCTCCACATATTTCCTCCAATTTCCAACTGCCAAAAGATTCTTTAATAGAATTGAATAAGTTGAAAAGTTTATTTCTCCACCTAATGCCACAAGCTTGTAGAATAACTGTACATGATATGAAAGGATAAGAAAAGTGTGGCACATCAAACTCAATGAAATGGAAAATAGCAGCTTCTTTGAATGAGGAAATCCTCTTGCATTTATTCTAGAAATCAGAAAATTAAGACTGAGAAGCTTCCAATTACCTTCATCATGGTCTCAACCTTCCCAGACTTCCCAACAGAATGCAAAAGTTGATTAAGAGTTCCAACAGATATAACAGCTAATGAAGTCTCCATCATTTTAATTATTTCAGTAGCTGTTTTCCAGTCCCGCAATCTACATCCAAATACATACAAATTTAGAGACTGGTGAAAGGTGATTCCCAAAAAAATTTATTAAGCAGGTAAGCAAGCAGTCACGTCCAGCACCAAGCATATAAGCCTAATAAATAAGACAAAAATGTCCTTTGCATTTTTAAGAATCAGGGAAAATGAGCATCAGTCTTATTGCTGAATATTTTGCAAGGTTTGGCTAGGTTCTGTATAGAGAGAAAATCTAATCATCCAAAAATTTTAAGTACCTAAAGTTTGAAAACAAACCAACAAGATTAGGTGTTACATATTTAACAAACCCAAACCATAACATGGCTTGGCCAGATATCTTTCTGCATCAGATTCTTGACTCATTGTTTTTTAGTTTTCTCCCCCCAGTGGGTGGCTGTAATTAATCTTCTAAAATTAGATACGATATCGTAGCGAAGGAAATTAAGTTCAATCCAAGCCAAGAAAGAAAAATTCCCTAGACGTCTCATTTAACGTTAAACTAAATTCAACAGAAAAGAACAATTTGTGCAGCAAATTAAGCAATCCCAGGAAAGATGGATGAAGAAAATCCAGAAATCAATGTATCCAAGGCTTTAGATGTCTCCTTTTAAAGCTTACAAACTATAGATTACACGTGAACTATGAAGAGGCCTACTATAAGTACCAAAAAGTGACCAACTATACAGTCAGTAAAAATGTAGGCCTTGATTTATCAATTCGGTGCCCATTATATAAGACCTGATCTAATTAAGCTGATTAAACCTAATCACTGAGAAAAATAATCAAATCAAACTCCATAAAGCTCTCATTTGTTTTTAATATTTCTGTCTCTTGTATATCCACACCTGCAGGCATCCATCCAGATTTAACACATCTAATAACATACCAAATAAGGTAGTCATCAGATTTTGGTTCTACAGCATGTCATCATTGTGCTTCAATTAGAGGTTATTCATTGGGTTGAGAGACACCTTAAATAAAGCTTAATACTTTTTGAGTATGTTAGGACATTACAAAATAACATTGTTCATTTATACTATTTGTTTTTTCTTATGATCTTCACATGCTTATCTAAATAAGATACATTAATACACTTACATATGAGATATTACATGCAAACAAAACCTTATACACTGCATGAAGGTAGAGGCATTTGCTTTCAATCTTTTACTCTAATTTAAGGTTATCCTTTCTAGTAAATGGGTTTGAGTTTGGAAAGAAAATACCCATCTAGGTTGGGATCCAAGTAAAACCCTGATACCCTTGCCAGTTTGTGACCAATTACCTCCCTAGATTAGCAGTTCTAACCAATTTGTAGATGTTAGTGAGTAAAATGATGTGTTTTAAGAATTTATTGGTATGTAATGATAGATAAATATTTATGACACCAAGTCCCAGAAACAACAGAAGATGTATGAGGGATCAATAAAACAATTGTAGTCAGTTCCCAATTGCTTAAAGTAAACTGACTCTAAACATGTTTACCTTTATTGTTTTTTTAAGCTAATAGCTGCCACGTGATGCTAAAAGTTTTAAAAGTGCATTTTGCTATCTTACTAACTAGATACTTCTTGTATGGTGAAATACAAGCAATGTCAACCAACATTTCAAATAACCACCAGTAAGTGAGCATGAAAAAACGCAGTTGTATGGGCATCCAAACAAAGTAAAGAAATTGGATCAGAACACAAAATACACTCACATACTACATGCTGAGATAATTTCAAAGAAAACAGCATCTGTGAAGGGAATGCTCTTGTCTTTCATAAACTCTGCAGCGAGAACAACTTTTTCTGGTTGGCATCCTCTGTTAAAAGCTCTCATGAGAGTAGTACAGGCTACAGAATCAGGCTGGATACCATCCAATTCCATTTCTTGGAATATCTTAAAAGCTTTCTCCCAATCATCTGCAATACAAGTTTCCTCAACACATTCAGTTTAAACGTCCAACTTCATCATTTTATAGCCAACATCAACAAAAAATGGACCAAAACGGACACCTGCAGCACTATATGCATGAAGCATAGCAGTATATGCGATGACATCAGGATGAAAACCAGCCATCTTCATCATGGAGAACATTGATTCTGCTCCAGAAAGTTGCCCCTGAGAGAAGAGAGAGAGAGAGAGAGAGAGAGCAATAACATTAGATTCTATGGGTTTCGGAAGTGTCTAAAATAAATAGTTTGCAAACATCGATGGTACATGCCTGTTTGCTGTAGGCACATATGGCGGATGAGCACACCTCCTGCGACAATGGAATTTTCAGATGCATCATTTCATTTAGAAAATCAAGTGCGTCAGAAAACTTGGATATCTTACAGGAGCCACTTATCAACACATTGTATGAGACAGAATCGGGTTTAACTTTCTTTTTCTTCATTAATCTGAATAATGTTATTGCCTTATCATATTCCCCAAAAGTCATGTAACTTCCAATTGCAGCATTGTATGCAATCGTGTTCAATTCAATATGTCGGGACTCAGCAGCTGTCAATATGGATTCAATCTTCACTCTTTGACCACAGCGGCCACAGGCTACCAATAAGGTACTAATCGAAACAACATTTGGTAGGACACCATTGTTCTCCATTTCATGCAGCACTTCAATGGCTTTGGTTAAAAGCCCATTAGACCCATAGGCATCAATCAGTGCATTATAGCTCACTAGACTTGGTTTGCAATTATTCCGTTTCATCATCTCAAATATTTTTCTGGCCTTCTCTGGTTGCTGTGATCTTCCATAAGCATTGAGCAAAGATGTAAAAGAGACAACATCTGGCCGGAGTCCCTTCTCTTTCATCTCTTGAAAAATTGAAAATGCTTCAGTACTCATCCCACAGGAAGCATGTGCACCAAGTAATGCATTATATGAAACAATATTCGGCTTCAAACCTTCCACAAGCATTAAGTTAAAAACAGCCTTGCAGTTTTCAACCTGCCCCAAAATTGAATACATATGCATGATACTAGTGAATGTTACAACATCAGGGTGACATTCTGCTCTTTTGTCTCTCATTGAATTGAAAAGTTCAGCAGCTTTCTCATACTGCCCAAGCTTTATTTGACAATGCAGGACAATATTCAGGGTGGTAGTGTCAGGACGAATCATTGTTCCTTTCATCAGTTCAAAGTACGATAGAGCTCTAGAATATTCAGCACCATTTTTATATGCAGATAGCACAATATTGTGCGTCACCAGATCAGGCCCCACTCCATTTTCTGTCATGTTCTTGCAGACTTTGAGAGCTTCTTTCCAGTTCCCAGTAGATCCACATGCATTGATCAAGTTGTTGTAGGTCGACCTACTTGGCGGTATCTGCATCAATTAGCCTCTTAAATCGGGATATCTCCAGAAAATGAAATTATGAGTTTACACTTCCATTATAGCTGGTACAAGAACAGACATAGTAGTGGTGATTAAAACTGTTGAAGAAATGCATTTAGCTAATGAATTTTATTCTCTAATTCAATATTATTCAGTTGTCATGCAGTAAGTTTTTGTGTGTCTTAAATCTTCTTGAGTTAAATTACTCGCCTGCCAAGTCCTCTCTTATGCATTCAGAAAATCATCAATAATCCCTCCATCTTTTCGTGATCCTTTCTAAAGAAATTTGCTAAAATTTGACAATTCTGCATCAGATATTCAATAAGCACTCTCCTACTCAGACTTCCAGATAAGTCATATTACAAGTAAAAACATTAAATTCTAGCACTCTTCTCTAGTTCAGAAATGTGCAATGAGGTAATTCAAAAAAAAATTCAATTTGACTCAAGTGATGTATAAAATTAATTGGTCCTCCGGTGAACAAACATCCTTTCCAAACGTTTATGGAATCATCTCATTCAACATTCACGAATAAAGGATCAACCAATTATAGCGAAAAAGGAGTGTTTGGATACATGTACACGGAAGTCAAATATTTCTATCAGAACCTAGAAAAAAATTAAAAATAAGAAGGAAGCTCACATCAAACTGCAAAAAGATTGATTAGGAAGGAGAAGTACAAATACACACAGCTGCATGAAGCATGTCTTCCATGATATTCATGGCCCAACGCCATTGACCATTTCGACCGTGCACATTAATGAGAGCATTGTAGGTTTCAACATCTGGCTTGCATCTAAAAGTAAACGATAAGCCATGAGGGAAGAAGAACATAGAAGCATCAGATTCATTCGACGTGTTTAATCCAAAGAAAGGGCATACCTCCACTTTTGCATTTCGAAAAATAAGCCACGTGCTTGATCCACCTGATTATGTCTAGCATGTAATCTAATCATCATATTATAGATATCAGTTCGTGCACAATAACTCTTCTGATTTTTTATCCAAGAGAACACTTGCATGCTATGTTCAATTGAACCTGTTTGAGTTATTTCCTACAGCAGAAAATACGAGAAACTAAACATCATTGTAAAGCATATTCACCGTAACAAAACAAGAAACATTAACAAGGCAAAAGGCTGATAAAGAATGCAAAATAAAACTCCCAAAGGCAAGGCACTAAAGGAAAAATGAATGCCATTAACAGCAAATCTTGACCACACTTCAAGTACTCCAACACACCTTCAAATTCTGTGAACTACTTGTAAGCTTATCCCATACATGATACAGCCCTTCCACATCTGATCAAACAAGATCTTCACTACAGCTTAAAGGACTAATAGCAACACCTTCAGACCCGTTAAAACTCTAAATAAAAGTGCTAAATAAATTACCTATCATTTACCGCAATCTCAATACATCAACAAAAGGATATTTCACAAAATTTTCAGAAGAATTTGATTGCAGTAAAGAGCAACAATTTTGTAATTATCCAAAACAAGTCACATCATCAATTTTAACCAACCACTACTACAAGTTTTTTTTCCTGCCATTTTTCTTTAACACGAGAAACAACACTAATAGGAAACTGACAAAGTAAACTGGAAACGTCTTTGCAAACTCTTATCGATGTCATAGCTAAGTAATTACTACTGTAACAAACACATGAGATGATACTTGGGAGAGCAAGACTAAATGAGGTGTATACTTAAGGAGACAATATTGTTCCCAGCATTTTTTTTTCAGGGGGACGAAATCCAACTCCTATAGGGATATAGCTAAAACTTTTAAAATCTTTAAGAGGCTATAGTGCAATTTTCCAACTATTGGGGGAAGGTGGAGGCAGCAGCAGCCTCCACCCGGCTAACCTATGTCTGCGGTGATTACTGTAAAAGTATAATTACCCCATTTTCTCTTATAATTTCAAGTTTGCTCCTTTTGGAAGAAATAGTTCCCCATTGCAGTTAATTTTTGCAAGATGCAATCAAAAAACTTCCTCAAATTCTTCAGACCTCAAATGCATTTCGATATTTCGTCAAAAATCTCTTAAAAATTTATGCTATATCCGAGAAAATGCAACAATGTTATTCATTCATTTTCTTTTTCTTCCTTTTTTTTCCAATTTGATAAAAATTCAAAATATTAGAGATCCTAATGGTAACATTTCAAGGAAATACTTCCCCTTTCAAAGAAAAACACGGACAAAAATCTCAACTTTCACTCTTTTAATTTTTTTTTTTCAATAACCCATAGAATAGAAATACAATGAAAATGCTTAAACCTAAAAAATCAAATAAAAAGTTGAGAATTTAGAAAATTACCCTAATAAGAACCGGGAAATTCTTGCGGGCGAACCGGCCAGCCCATCGGTTCAAAACACCATCAATATCTTCATAGCGGTTGAGCGCCATTATCTTCTCTACTACTTCCGAAATGGTCCAATCCTTCTGGAACCGGTCGGTTTCGACCCGCAACCGATGCCTCTTGGGTAAGTCGGACTTGCGGAGCCCACTAATCTGCACAGAGACATGATGGGTCCCATTATCGTAGTCTACATGGGTTCTCTTCTCCTCCTTGAATGCTTGCTCATTCTTGGTTTTATTGCAATGGATTAAAAGGGTTCTGGGGCAAGTTCTTCTGCCGGGTTTGGACTTGGAATTGGGTTCGGGCTGGTTATATACGTTGAAGTAGTGTGGATGGTTGAACGTTGCCATGAAAGGTAAACAAAGGAAGGTTTTGGTTGGGGTTTTGGGGGATTTCGGGGTTAAGCCCTGCTTTATCCGTTTGGGGGGTTTAAGCCCTTCTTTGGGAATTCAAGATGAGTGACCATAAACTTTTTGTTGAACAAGCATTTTCCCGGACGCATATATGCCACTTTCATATCAAATTCAAAAATTCCCCAATAAAATAGAATTTTGACTTTAGTATATAGATATAAAAAATTATGATATAAAATATAAAAATTTAATGTATAAAGTATAAAAAATTTGCGTATTAACTTAAGGGCAAAGTGCCAATTTGATTTCCAAAATGTAACGAATTAGGAGTTTTAGTCACTAAACTATTTTTTCAGCAAAAAAGGTTATTCAACTATTATTTTTTTGCGAAAGAAATCCGTACATTTTACCTGTTTGACCAAACGAAAATACGATCACATGCAATGCACATGCTTATTCTCAAGGTTATTATTATCTAACAAATAGAAAGACACTTAATACATGACTCATTTTCTTTATTTATTTATTGTCCTTTCCTTTCCTTTTTTTTAAAAATCAAAATCAAGAGTAAGTGGAAGGTTTTTTTTTCTTTTCTTTCCTTTCTGTTCAAGGTTGTTTTTTCCATTTTTTTTCTTTATTTCCTATTTTTTCTCCCTCCATTTTTCCCTCTCTTTTTCCCAAATCTCAACCCACCTTCACTAATAGCACCACCACCTTCACTACCTTCACCACCGGCACCACCAACACCACCAAACATCACCAACAACACCAACAATAAATAATACGAAAGATATAATAAACTATTGATGAATTCAAAACTTCAATTGTTAAATGGAATCTAATATTCTTCTTCCCCCTTTCCTAGACTTTCTTTCTTTATTTCATTTACCATTTGAACACATGTTGCCCACAAAATTTCGTCAGTAGATAATATTAATTCAAAAAATAATTAATTAAAACTTGACCACATGAAGCAAATTAAGAAATAAAGCTCACGTAGGGGGCAACCCCAGTTGAGTTGGTTGGACAGTTGGTCTGGTAACCGTGAGGTTCCAGATTCAGTAATGGCTGCGAGCTTTCCCGTAAAACAAAGAAATAAAGGTCACGTAAGTATATCAATTTTCTTACTTATCAATTTCATTAGCAATCAATTTACTTTCTTTTTTTCTAAACCCATCACCAATCACCACTGCCTTACCTCTTCCTTTTTCTACTTAAATTGTCAATATCAATTTTTCTATATTGTCAAGGCGGGGGAGAGGAATTCGCAGCCGTCACTAAAGAAGAGCAACATTCACGCCAAAGTGCAAACCGCAGCTACAATTTCGTTGGTAGGGTCTTCTTTGAATCCCCAAATCTTATCTCAAAATACATCCAACAAAAACACCTTGAAGATTCCATTGTTTGCTGCTCGATGGTCATCTCCTTCCACCACCACCGTTGTTGATTTGGTTCTCTTTTCTTCAACGAGGCAAGTGAGAGAGAGTTTGCAAAAGGATTGAACTGAGTTGTTGGGTGAAGATGAAATTCTAAAATTTAGAAATTACAATAAAGGTGGAAAGGATAACATCGTGTCGTTCTGAGAAATTTTGTTGGACAATTATAACCCTAAAAATACGCATGTGCACTACATGTGATCGTATTTCCGTTTACTCAAACAGATTAAATAGACGGAATGATTTCTTTCGCAAAAAAAAATAATAGTTGAATGACCTTTTTCGCTGAAAAAATAGTTTAGTGACTAAAATTTCTAATTTGTTACAGTTTACTGACCAAATTGGCACTTTGTTCTTAATTTTAACTTTAGTATATAAATATAAAAAATTAGCATATTACGCATAATGTATAAAAAATTAATTTATAACATATAAAAAATTACTATATCAACTATACCAACATCAGCGTAATAAAAAAAAATATTTGCGTATCAAGTATAAAAAAATTCGCGTATCAAATATGGCAGATTCGTGTATTATGTCGCATATATGTGACTGTCGCACATGAATTTTTGCGTTTGTTGAATAGTTAATTAAACTCAACTTCCCCTTTAGAAATATATACTTATAATTTAACCCATTTATATTTAGTGAAAAATATATAAATTAGTAAATTATGTTAAAACTGATAGGAATCCGCCCGAGTCCATATTGCCTAGGCCGACATCACATGATCCATTGGAGAATCTTGATGGTCCAATGACAAGATCAAGGAGCAAAAGAATGAAGGAAGCTTTACAAGCTTTGTTGGCGTCACATAATGAAGCCTTGGAGGAATCTTTGACATCTTCACCAACATCATCTCAACATGGAGTTTTATGGTATGTTTCTTCAATAACAATTTATGAAGATGTTTCCAAGAGTTCATCATTGGAGCTTAAGGAAATTCCACCCGGAAGAAGCATAAGGCCGAGAGAATACCAAGGCAAGGCGTGCTTGGGCTTTGTGATTTGATTCACGCCTACTTGGATTAATTTTAGGGTTTATTTTGAGTTGTAATAATTAGTCCATTAACATTAATTATTTGGGCTTTAATTTCGTTATTAGTGAGTCCATTACTTCCAATTATCTTGCATGATAATTAGGAAAGTAATCTCCTATCTTTTAGGAAAGTTTAGGAAAGTAGAACTCCTACATTTTAGGAGTCCTTTAGGTGTCTTTTTGCAAGAGGAAATCCGTGTGCTTCTTGCTTGTTTGACAAGTTAGGGTTTCATGTTTTTGTAGCCTATTTAAAGATAAGTTTTTCACATGAAATCAATAAGACGAATTTTGATAATTTAGCTTTGATAAAAACCTTCTTCCAGCCGTGACAAGTTGAGAGAAAAACGTGAGTATTCTTCTAAGTTTAGTTGAATAATCATAAGACCCGCGAAGCCTATAGTGAGGAGCTTTAGGTGAGCTTACCCGTTCTAGATTTATAGAACATGCCAAATTGATAAAGTTTAACTTTTGATTTACATTAGTTGAGCTGAATATATTTGTTTTAACGTTGGGGTGTTGGTTGCTTCATCCAATTCCTTTTCGTTCCATTGTTTCCGCATTGTGTTGATTCTTGTTCGTGTGTTTGGTGTAACAATGGTCCTAAGTGTGTGGTGAATCGTGTGATCAAGGATCTCTCCTAGGTCATATCGTATCAATTGGTATCATAGAAAAGGGTTGTTCATCAAAAATTCAGGTTTCATCTTCACGTTTTATCGATTTTCTTGTTTTGCATTTTCGTGCTGTTTTGTTTCGTCCGTTTTGCTGCTGTTTGTTGTCGTTCTTGCTGCAGTAAATTCGTGTCATTCTATTCTTAATTCATTCATACATTGTTGAGTAAAATTTCGTTAGAGTCTTGCTGCAAATTTTCGTCAAAATCGTGCTAGGGTTTGCCTTTTTGTTTTGCCAAATTTTGTGTTGTTTTGAGTCATTGGTTGCTGCCGTCCTTTTGCGTCATTCTTGCTGTTGTCTAGAGTTTAAATTCTGCATTGTTTGGTCATCATCATAATGCTGAATTCTTGTGTTTTCATTGTTGTTATCACGTTAAAAAAATTAGGGTTTGCTAAACTAGAGTTTGTCCAAAATTAGGGTTTCGGTTCTAATTCTCTAGATTCCTTGTTTCTTATCCGATTTTTTATCTTTGTTTTGTGTTATTTTCTTTGTTCTATTCTTGTTGAAGTGTGTTTTGATCAAACTTTTACCACAAGTCAAAAAGATTAGTTCTTGCACACTTTCTTGAAAATCTTGAATTTCTTGAAATTCCGAAAGTGCTAAACATTGATTCTTGAGCTTGATTCTTGTTCTTTACCTTGAATCTTGAATATCTTGTTAAAGTGGCATCTTGAAATTCATTATATTTGGTGAGTTATTTACACTTCTTGTTGGCTGAAGTTTTTGGAGAAAATAAGGTTAAGACATAAGACAAAACATCCTTAAACCTAAGTACTTTTACTAGGTTCTTGTCTTGAAACCTTAAACCTAGTACTATCCTAGGTTCTTGTCCGAACAAAAAAAAAAAAGAGGCCAAAATATAAAAAAAAAGAGGACCAATTCAAAAAAAAAAAAAAGATTCGGACCATACAAAAAAAAAAAAAAAAAACAGCCCAAGAAAAGAACTACATTCTTGTTTGCTCTTTGAAAATCACCAATATTGAAAGTGCCATATCTTGCTCATTTTTAATCGGAATTGAGTGATTCAAAAACCTATATTCTTCTTTTTTGGTCTATTTTCTGATTTCGTAGCTTTCTGAAGTTAATCAAGTTATACCCCATACGTGATCTTTAAAATACTCTTGTGACGTGAATTCTTTTCAAACTTCTTTGGTTTTACTTGTGTGGATTAAATTGTTTGAACTAGTCGGTTAGGACTTGTTCTCAAAATCAACGAACAGTAAGCCTCAATTAGAAAGAGAGATTCATTGTTGAGAGATAGTTAGGGTATACAAGAGAAAAGCCTTTATACTAGAGAGGGGAGTACCTACTTACCATATAGTGAGATCCCGTGAGGAAATCTAGTATTTTCTTGTTGTTTCTTTACTAATCTTGCAGGTACCATGGACGGTGATAAAACTGTATCTCAAGGAGAACGAAAATCAGAAATGGAGGTACTTTTTGATATGATTCAAAAACTACAAGTGCAAATGGATAGTTTTGTTTCCAATCCAAAACGCCATTCTAAGAGTTCCACCTCACGACATATCAATTTTGATGAAGTTGTATCCGATGATGAGGAGGAGGAGGAGGAGTTTGTTGGTTCTACAAAGTCTGGTAAAAAGTCTGATATTGCTATTGGTTCTGTCAAATTAATATTGCCTACTTTCCATGGTAAAGCAGATCCCAAAGCATACTTTGATTGGGTTCGAGAATTCGAACACTTTTTTGAAGGCAATAGTTATCCCGAGGAGAAAAGGTACCACCTAGCCTTCATGCATCTCAAAGATTATGCTAGTTTATGGTGGGATGAGGTAATGAAAAATAGACGCCAAGATGGCGAAACTCCAGTCAAGACATGGAACCAAATGAAAGCTCTCATGAGGAAGAAATATGTTCCATCACATTATCATCGAGAACTCAACAGAAAATTACCCTCTCTTGTGCAAGGGAGTAGAACTGTGGAGGAATATTACCACGAGATGGAAGCTCTAATGATTAAAGCCAATGTTCAAGAGGATCCCGACTCAACCATTGAGAGGTTCCTTCGAGGTATGAATTCCGAATTGGCTTACCATGTTGATCTTCAAAGTTATGTTAATATTAATGAACTTATTCATAAGGCTATTAAGATTGAAAGGCACATGAAGGGTAAAAATCGGTTCTCACAAGTCACAACCAAATCCACATTGGCAAAGAAATTCAAAACCGAATGTGGCTCCCTTCACTCCATCAACCAAGCCACGCTAATTCACTTTAAATCCGCCTTCAAGTGCAACTTCAAACGTCCCAAAATCAGTCCCAAAGGTTGCTGAAACAGTCTCCAAATCGGCGACCCAACCTACCAAAATGATGAGGGATATCAAGTGCTTTAAGTGTCAAGGATATGGACATATTCAATCCCACTGTCTAACACGGAAATTGATGTTCGTGAATGATAAAAGAGAGGTTGAAAGTGATGAGGAATGTGCTAACATGCCAGCCCTTGAGGAGAAGTACCAAAGTGAAGAAAGTGAAGATCTTGAAACATATGAGGTTGGTGCTTATTCTTTAGTTGCTTGGCGAGTTCTTAATGTGCAATCACAATTCAATGATGATTTGATACAAAGAGAAAATATTTTTCACACTAGATGCATGGTTCTAAATAAGATATGTAGTGTGATTATTGATAGTGGAAGTTGTACCAATGTGGCTAGCACCTTACTTGTTAATAAGCTGAATTTGTCTTGCATGAAACATCCCAAGCCGTATTGACTTCAATGGCTAAATAATTCAGCAGAAACTCGTGTTACTAAACAAGTAAAGTTTACTCTAACCATTGGGAAATATGTTGATCAAGTTGTATGTGATGTTGTTCCAATAGAAGCTAGTCATATTTTACTTGGTAGACCTTGGCAATTTGACCGTGATATACTTTATCATGCGAAGAAGAATTACTACAACTTTGATTTTGAGGGTAAAAGGTATAATCTTTGAGCCTTAACTCCATTCCAAGTCTTTGAAGACCAAGCAAAGATTGTTCAAGCTTGTAGAGATATGAATGCCGTCAAGGAGAAGAAAGAACAAGAGAAACAAAATGTAATAGCTAGCTTAGGCCGTGATAATGATCCCACATCTTATAATAGCCGAGAGTTAGATGTTACTAAATCTTGTTATTTTGCTTCTTCTAACGAGATTAAGAGAGCATTACTAGATAGGCATCCTTTGTACTTAATGTTCCGCAAGGACTTTGTACTTATTGTTGATAGTGATAACCTTGCTTCTTTGCCTAGTGCTGTTTACTCTCTTTTGCAAGAATATAGTGATGTGTTTCCCGAGGACTTACCAATAGGTTTACCACCTATTCGAGGTATTAAGCACCAAATCGATTTCATCCCAAGAGCTCAAATCCCGAACCGCCCAACTTATAGAGCAAATCCGGAGGAAACGAAAGAGATTCAACGTCAAGTGGATGAACTCCTTGACAAAGATATTGTACGTAAGTCTCTTAGTCCTTGTTCAATTCCAGTTATTTTGGTTCCTAAAAAGGACGAGTCTTGGAGAATGTGTGTTGATTGCCGTGTTATTAATAAGATAACCATTAAGTATAGACATCCAATTCCTAGATTAGATGATATGCTTGATGAATTGCATGGTTCTTCTATTTTTACCAAGATTGATTTGAAAAGTGGCTACTATCAAATTCGCATGAAAGAAGGTGATGAATGGAAAACTGCCTTTAAAACAAAGTATGGTTTGTATGAATGGTTAGTGATGCCTTTTGGCTTATCTAATGCACCTAGTACTTTTATAAGGCTTATGAATCATGTTTTTCGTCACTTCATTGGGAAATTTGTTGTAGTATATTTTGATGACATCCTTGTTTATAGCAAATCACTTGATGAACATGTTGAACATCTTAAGTTCGTGTTTGCTGTTTTACGTGAGAACAAATTGTATGCAAATCTCAAAAAGTATTTTTTTTGCATGGAATCTATTATCTTTTTGGGTTATATTGTTAGTTCTCAAGGTATTTCTGTTGATGAGTCAAAAGTAAAGGCAATCATGGATTGGCCTAGACCTAAAAATGCTAGTGATGTTAGAAGTTTTCATGGATTAGCAAGTTTTTATAGAAGGTTTGTTAAGGACTTTAGTTCTATTGCTGCACCTTTAAATGAACTTGTTAAAAAGAATGTCACCTTTGCATGGAATAAGGAACATGAAAACGCATTTAACACATTGAAGCACAAGTTGACTCACACCCCCTTGCTTGCTTTGCCGAATTTTTATAAAGCTTTTGAGATACACTGTGATTCCTTCGGGATTGGTATTGGTGCCGTTTTGATGGAGGAATCAAGGCCCGTGGCTTACTTTAGTGAAAAGCTTAATGGGGCAGCTTTGAAGTATGCAACTTATGACAAGAAGTTGTATGCTTTGGTAAGATCATTACAGGTTTGGCAACATTATTTATGACCAAAAGAATTCATAATCCATTCTGATCATGAAAAGCTTAATGGGGCAGCTTTGAAGTATGCAACTTATGACAAGGAGTTGTATGCTTTGGTAAGGTCATTACAGGTTTGGCAACATTATTTATGACCAAAAGAATTCATAATCCATTCTAATCATGAAAGTCTTAAATTCGTAAAGACTCAAGGTAAGTTGAATAAGAGGCATGCTAAATGGTTAGAATTCATTGAATCTTTTCCATATGTGATTAAATACAAATCTGGTCATGAGAATGTTGTAGCTGATGCATTATCTAGGAGATATAGATTATTTACCTATTTGCATGCTAAGTTACTTGGTTTTAATTTGATTAAAGATTTGTATGTGAATGATAGTGGTTTTGCCGCTACCTTTGATCTTTGTGTGACGAAACCGAATGGTGAATTCTATGTGCATGATGGATTCTTATTTCGAAAAGATAAATTGTGCATTCCCCAATGTTCCATTCGTGATTTACTTGTTAAGAAAACCCATGGGGGAGGGTTAATGGGACACTTTGGTATTGCTAAAACACTTGCTGTTTTGAATGAGCACTTTTATTGGCCTAATATGATTAAAGATGTTAAAAGTGTTTGTGATAAATGCATTGTGTGTAAACAATCAAAATCTAAAGTGATGCCTCATGGTTTGTATCAATCTTTGCCTGTTCCTAGTCATCCTTGGATTGATATTTCTATAGATTTTGTACTTGGATTGTGATACGATCCTAGACTCGTAAGACTCTAAGAACGCAAATCCAAGATCAATTGAGAAATTTAATGAACGAATTGAATAAGATCAAATAGTAACAAAAAGGAAGCAGCCCCAAATTCAATAATGAATTGAAACGTACCTATCAATTAAGTAATGAACACCCTAAGAAAACCTGCTTCTTAGAACTTTCACTATCCAAGAATCCAATCAATCAAACACTTGATGGAATGGAATTGTTGTTCTTCACAAAGAACCCAAGAAAGTTTTGTAAAAACTCACAAAATTCAAATGTCAAAAGTATGCAGCTAACATACATAAATTGGCCTTTTATAGGATCCCAAAAACCCTAACAAAATTCAACAGAAAAATTCAAAATTAACGTTCAGCGACACTTTCGAAAGAGGGTTTCGGACGGCCGAAAGTCTAGCAGATGCGTCCGAAACTCTCCAGAGAAATTCATTTTTCTCCAACACTTCCGGACGACAGTTTCGGACGTCCGAAAGTCTGGCTGATGCGTCCGAAACTCTCCAGAGAGCACTTCATTTCTTCAACAGTTTTCTCTTCTTCATTCCAATGCTATTGAACTCCAATCTAGACACTTCCAAACAAGAAATGATAGTTGCGTCCTCCTCACAAGCTTCACGAACAAGTTCTTGCTCAAATATGTCTTCAATCAATGAATGTATATATATGGCCACTCTTATCCCTTTGGTTCTCCAATGCCTCAATTCATGATGACATTCTCCTACATTCTCCTACATTCTCCTTGAGGTTACCCATATTCTCATCATTCCTCCCCTCCTCAAGAAGATTCGACCTCGAATCTTGTGCCTTCTTGAAGATACCTGGATAAAAAACCTCTACTTTGAACTCCATCTTGGCAAGACTTAATTGCATTGGAAATTGTAACATCTTAGACCAACAAATTTTCATACCCTGCAAAGCAAAACAAAAGACTATACCCAAGGAAACGTTATGTGTGTTATGCAACAATAAATTGTAAGTCACTATAACAAATTTATTCACAAAATTTCCATGTCGGGCAGCTTTATCAACTATTCCACAAAAATCAAATCCTATAAGTAAATCATCAAGATATGTGTTATTCATGCCATAGAACATATAAGAAAGCAAAAACAATCTTCTTGTATCAATGCTAATTGAACAATTGTAAGTAAAAGTAGCATGCTTATGAACAAAACAATTGTATATGTAAGCATCATCTATTAAACTCAAGTGAAAACATTGAAGGTTTGCTATAACAACTGTTTCACATGAATGATTTTCGCTCCACGCCAAAACATCAAGTAGTAATGTAGACTGTACAAAGCGAATAGAATCTCTTAAACTACCACATGTGAAAATAGATTGCAGACTAAATCTTTCAACTGAAGAATATTCAACCAAGTATTCCAACAAATTACAATCAAAATTTGTTAAGATTTGTGAAGAATCACTTATCATTTCATATTGCCCAATTGGTAGAACATTACCTCTATTATAGAAATTCAATGCAAGACCTTTATAGAATAATCTGTCCATTGAAGAAATCATCCCTTGAGAAGGGTTGTTGTTTGGAGCACCTCTACAAATCTGCAAACGTGAATTTACAAATACACAAGGAAACACATTATGAAGAGTGTTTGAGAAATTCACACAATCAAGGTCATTCAAATTTTCTTCCTCATCTCTTTCTCTTGCATAAACACTCATTTTCTTTTTATCAAAATCACATTCTTTTTCTTTTTCTTCACTACTCTCTTTTTGAATGTCATTAGCTTTTGTACAACTACACTCTTGCTTCTCCCCTTTTTTCAATGAATTTTCTTTTGACTCTCTACTTTTCTCACAACTTTTCTCACTTTCAATACTCTCCTTTTGCTATTCCCTCTAACTAACTTCATTGGAAACAAATCTTCTTTGTGAATTTCATGACTTGCCAACAAAACATCTCTTTGAAATTCTCCCATTGAGTTAATGGAATTTTCTTTGAACTCTCCAACTGAATGGTAAGTCGATGTGTACTTGAGTTGGTCTATCATCTTGGAGAAAGCTTTAGAAAGCTCTTCATACTCCTTTTTAACAATCTCCAATTCAGCTCTATTGGTTATTCGAGTAATAGAACTCATCTTGAATGTCTGCAACAAATAGGTTAGTGATAAAACAAATTTGACATATCCTCACCACTCCCTTAGTGTTTACACTCACACTCATGTATCTCTCAAAATATTGAAACACTCACACTCGTGTATCACTCAAAATATTGAAACTCTCCAACTTCCTTTATGAGTTCTTTGAGTTGAACAAACCACTCACACACCAACCAAGAATCCAATTGAATAAGAAGATTTAAAGACAACAGAAAACTCTAAGGAACAAGAATGATTATAAGACTATTGAGCAATGGAATGAAAATTAGGCAACAAGAACAAGAATGTTACCCAATACTAACAATAAAGACTCACAAACTTTAAGAAAAGGTAATAAGACAATGGTTCACAATGATATGACACAAAGTTGGCTTTGAATCACAACAATTTCAACAAAGAACCAAACAAATGCAACACTACTCAAGATTGCGAGACACAATTGATTTCCCAAAACAACATAAACTCACTAATGTCCACAATTAGTGCAGCAACTTTTAAGCATTAATCAAAAAGGAAAATTTCTGCACAATTTGCAATTCAACAATTTCAATAAGGTTTCTACGAAATCAAGGTGAAGAGGTTACCTTGAATGTTACCAAAACTGAAACTCAAGAACCAAAACTCAAATTGGCCTTCTTTTCTTTTTTTTTTTAAATTCTGCACTTTTTTTTATACGTTCTGCACTTTTTTTTTCTGCAATTTTTTTTTTTTTTAATTTTCTTCTTGGCCACAAATCACAAACGATGATAAGAAGATCACAATACCAAACAAGAACAACAATATAGAAAATTCAAACACAAACAATCAAAGATGCAATTCTTTGATGAAATTTTTCCCAATTTAGCTCTGATACCAATCTTGGTATCTGATATGATCCTAGACTCGTAAGACTCTAAGAACGCAAACCCAAGATCAATTGAGAAATTTAATGAACGAATTGAACAAGATCAAATAGTAACAAAAAGGAAGTAGCCCCAAATTCAATAATGAATTGAAACGTACCTATCAATTAAGTAATGAACACCCTAAGAAAACCTGCTTCTTAGAACCTTCACTATCCAAGAATCCAATCAATCAAACACTTGATGGAATGGAATTGTTGTTCTTCACAAAGAACCCAAGAAAGTTTTGTAAAAACTCACAAAATTCAAATGTCAAAAGTCTGCAGCTAACGTACATAAATTGGCCTTTTATAGGCTTCCAAAAACCCTAACAAAAGTCAACAGAAAAATTCAAAATTAACGTTCAGCGACACTTTCGGACGAGGGTTTCGGACGGCTGAAAGTCTGGTAGATGCGTCCGAAACTCTCCAGAGAAATTCATTTTTCTTCAACACTTTCGGACGACAGTTTTGGACATCCGAAAGTCTGGCTGATGCGTCCGAAACTCTCCAGAGAGCACTTCATTTCTTCAACAGTTTTCTCTTCTTCATTCCAATGCTATTGAACTCCAATCTAGACACTTCCAAACAAGAAATGATGGTTGCGTCCTCCTCACAAGCTTCACGACCAAGTTCTTGCTCAAATATGTCTTCAATCAATGAATGTATATGTATGGCCACTCTTATCCCTTTGGTTCTCCAATGCCTCAATTCATGATGACATTCTCCTACATTCTTCTTGAGGTTACCTATATTCTCATCAGATTGCCTAGATCACGCAATGGTCATGACAACATATTTGTTGTAGTTGATAGATTTAGCAAAATGTCACATTTTATTGCTTGCTCTAAATCTAATGACGCTACTAAAATTGCTGACTTGTTCTTTAAGGAAATTGTAAGGTTGCATGGAATTTCTAGAAGTATTGTTAGTGATAGGGATGTAAAGTTCTTATCTCATTTTTGGCATACTCTATAGAATAAGTTAGGCACTAAATTACTATTTTCTACTGTTGCACATCCACAAACTGATGGACAAACAGAAGTGGTTAACCGTACTTTGTCTACTTTACTTCGTGCTCTTATACAGAAAAACTTAAAGAATTGGGAGGGTTGTTTGCCACATATTGAATTTGCTTATAATCGAACTGTCCATAGTTCAACTAATTGTTCGCCTCTTAAGATTGTTTATGGTTTCAATCCTTTTACTCCTCTTGATATTTTGCCTTTGCCTATTAATGAGTTTGTTAATGTTGAAGGTAAAAAGAAAGCTGATTTTGTTAGGGAGTTACATGAAAGAGTTCGAAATAACATTCAAAGGCGTAATGAGCAATATGCCAAACAAGCTAATAGAGGAAGGAAACAAGTGATTTTCGAACCTGGTGATTGGGTTTGGATTCACTTAAGGAAAGAGAGGTTTCCCGACAAAAGGAAATCTAAACTTCATCCAAGAGGAGATGGTCCTTTTCGTGTTTTGGAAAGGATTGGAGATAATGCTTACAAGATTGAACTTCCAAATGAGTATGGCAATGTCTCATCTACATTTAATGTTACTGATTTATCTTTATTTGATGTAGGTGATTCGAGGACGAATCCTTTCGAGGAGGGAGAGAATGATAGGAATCCGCCCGAGTCCATGTGCCTAGGCCGACATCACATGATCCATTGGAGAATCTTGATGGTCCAATGACAAGATCAAGGAGCAAAAGAATGAAGGAAGCTTTACAAGCTTTGTTGGCGTCACATAATGAAGCCTTGGAGGAATCTTTGGCGTCTTCACCAACATCATCTCAACATTGAGTTTTATGGCATGTTTCTTCAATAACAATTCATGAAGATGTTTCCAAGAGTTCATCATTGGAGCTTAAGAAAATTCCACCCGGAAGAAGCATAAGGCTGAGAGAAGACCAAGGCAAGGCGTGCTTGGGCTTTGTGATTTGATTCACGCCTACTTGGATTAATTTTAGGGTTTATTTTGAGTTGTAATAATTAGTCCATTAACATTAATTATTTAGGCTTTAATTTTGTTATTAGTGAGTCCATTACTTGGCTAATTATCTTGCATGATAATTAGGAAAGTAATCTCCTATCTTTTAGGAAAGTTTAGGAAAGTAGAACTCCTACATTTTAGGAGTTCTTTAGGCGTCTTTTTGCAAGAGGAAATCCGTGTGCTTCTTGCTTGTTTGATAAGTTAGGGTTTCATGTTTTTGTAACCTATTTAAAGGTGAGTTTTTCACATGAAATCAATAAGACGAATTTTGATAATTTAGCTTTGCTAAAAACCTTCTTCCAGCCGTGAAACGTTGAGAGAAAAACGTGAGTATTCTTCTAAGTTTAGTTGAATAATCATAAGACCCGCGAAGCCTATAGTGAGGAGCTTTAGGTGAGCTTACCCGTTCTAGATTTATAGAACACGCCAAACTGATAAAGTTTAACTTTTGATTTACATTAGTTGAGCTGAATCTATTTGTTTTAACGTTGAGGTGTTAGTTGCTTCATCCAATTCCTTTTCATTCCATTGTTTCCGCATTGTGTTGATTCTTATTCGTGTGTTTGGTGTAACAACGGTCCTAAGTGTGTGGTGAATCGTGTGATCAAGGATCTCTCCTAGGTCATATCGTATCAAAAACTTTTTAATTTGTACAAAAGGAATTAGTTTTATTTATTTTTAATTTTGCATATCTAACATGTTCTAATTTTTAAATTTCAAAAAAATGCAACATGTACTGATTTCTAAACTCGACAAAAGTAAAGAGTTGGATAAGGTGAGAGACATTATAAAACTTTGTCAAACTTATGGATCACATTAGAAATTGGGTCACATGCAATTTTTTAAAAGACTATATTAGTATAGAAATTAGAACTAGTGAGTAAGTAAATTTGATTAATGAAGATGAGTTATAGAATGAAAAACTTAAAATCAGCATATCAATATTAAACTCTGTAAGGTAAGAGATGTAACTCCGCAGATAATTTTAGAACTCTTTTTTTTCCCTCCAAATTGAGCGATAAAACTTAGAACTATTTTTTTTCTCCAAATTGAGAAATAAAACTCTCTGACTTTTGGCATAGGGTACAGTGTTGTATCTAACGCGTAGCGGAGTGGCCATACTCACAATTTTGTGTCAAAATTTCCAGCAATGAAATGTGTAGAGATAAAAAAACATCAATTGTGTATTAGAACAATTGTGTATCAAATTTTCAGTGAAGTAAAGAAATATGTAGAGATCGAAAAGAACAATTGTGTATCAAATTATCCGTGGAGAAATGAAATGTGTAGAGATCGAAAAGAACAATTTTGTAATTTCCATGAAATTTCCAGTATAGTAAAATGGGTAGAGTGTATATAGTAAAATGCTTAGCGCAGGGTTGCAGCTACAGCGTTAAGTGTTGCGCAAGAATGAAACTCAAAGGAATTATCGGAGGCTTTGCACAATTGGTGGAGCATGTGATTTAATTTGATGCAAAACGAACAAGTTTGGTTTTTGGTTTTTGATTTTTTGATTTGAGAGGGGATTTAATTATATAGACGCTGGTTTACTTGACTTGGTGAAGAAGAAAGCGAGCGAGGAATTGGAATTGGAAATGGAAATGGAATGGGATAAAGGAGGAGATGCTCGTAACTGCATGGTAATGGAATGGTTTTGTTGCTGCTGACATGCTGTGTTGTAACCACTAACCACCTGAGCTGAGTTGGGTTGAGTAGCTAATAGCTTCATGCATGTTGCTACACATGGGGATGGATATGGCCGTCCTTTACCCGGTTAAATTCGTTTTTGAGAAAATGTCAGCTGGATTGGATTGGTAAGTTGCTTTTGAGTCCCCGATCGGCTTGAATGGACAACTGTGACCTCGGGTAAGGAGCACATGGGGTTAATTATTTTTCAGTGTTTGTTTTTCATTTATTATGTAATAATAATGTTTAAATCAGTATAATGCTGCCAATTAATCGGATAACATTTCGAAAAACGCAAAATTAACTATCCAGTATCCACCCACATGTGGGTAGTGGGTTTGTTCCACCATGAAACAGAAGCAGCGTAAACAATTTTTCTACCATTTTGACATTTCTTTTCTCTTCTCGAGATGAATTTCTTTTGTTTTTTCAAATGTCTATATTCATATTGTTGGGATTAGGGGTGGTAAACGACCGAGCTACTCGCGATCGGTCAACTACTCGACTCGAACTCGATTTGACCGAGTTCGAGTCGAGCTCGAGCTCGGAATACACATACTCGAGTAGAGTATATAAATATTTTTTATTTTTAATATTTATATTTATGTTTTAGTCCCTGTAGTTTAATAAATTATAATTTAATCTATTTATAATTATGTTTTAGTCCTTAATTTATAGTAAATTATAATTTAACTTCATTAAATTTTAAAAAATTACAAATACATCATATAATTTTTATTAAAAAATTAAAAAAATAATAAAATACTCGAGCTCGATTGGGATCGTTTGGAGCTCGAGCTCTATCACTCTTAGTCGAGCTTGAGTTCGAGCTCGATTAATGAAGCTCGATCGAGCTCGAGTATACTGTTTTTTAAAATCGAGCTACTCGAATAGGGGTATACTCGAGCTCGACTCGATTACACCCTTGAGATGACATTTCTTTTGTTTTTTCAAATGTCTATATTCATATTGTTTGAATTCTTGTTCATTCATGATTCGTCTAGAGCTCGAGTATACTGTTTTTTAAAATCTAGCTACTCGAATAGGGGTGTACTCGAGCTCGACTCGATTACACCCCTGGGATGACATTTCTTTTGTTTTTTCAAATGTCTATATTCATATTGTTTGAATTCTTGTTCATTCATGATTCGTCTAAGTAATGCATGGGATTTTGATCAAATTAGAAACGTTAATCCAAAGTATAAGCATTTAATTTATTTATTTATTGGTTTGGTTTGAGATAAAAATGGAAGAATCTTGCTCTCAGATTGACAAAGAATGCATGGAGGTAAAACATTTGTTGCCTCATCCTGTCTTGTATAATCTGTTTTTCTTAGATTAGACTGCTGCTATTTGACAACATCATAACACACCACCTCTTAAAAACCAAATATCATTAAAGGGGCTAATAAATGTTTAAACAAGTAGCGAATGTCACTATCAGTCGCCTTGAGGCTTGATCTCATCACACATAGACATAGCCGAATAATTGAATTTGAATCCAAATATGGTTGTTAATACGCACAGCGGCACAGGCACAGCTGTGAAAACATACATTGTTCCTTTGCTCTCAAGCTTTTCAATTCATGTAAATACAATCTCAGAAATATCGCAATCATGTCTGTATCAGCTTCAATCTCAGAAATATCGCAATCATGTCTATATCATCCAGCTGATACAGAGTCTTCTCCTGATTTCTACTCCACTTCTGCACTAAATATCATTCACACAAGAAAAGGCCTACAAGCTCAGACAGACTCCAGCTTCACAATTTTTTTCTTGCAACTCTTACACATGGTGCTTTAGTGCCTGGCAAGGTTTCAATTAATATCATTCACAGAATAAAATAGAAATGTAAAATTTGTAGTCATTTAATAAAGAAAAGAAAAGAAAAGAAAAGAAAAGAAAAGAAAAACAAGGAGAATACTAATTGCTGCCACTCATGAAGTGAAAACGTGATTACATAAAATGAGTGCATGACAAAAGCAAAGGTTGGAGGCTTTAAATTCCAACTTCCAAACACACAAAACAAATGAAAATATATTTGCAACAGTTCATCACGCTCTTTTGCATATAAGAGGAGCTCCTCCTCAAACCAGTTGTGACCAAAGGAGTTTCAATTGTTACCTAGAACCAAATCAGGTTTCATACTCAGACCAATCTTTCGAAATAAGAACCATTCTTCATCAGTTATGGTTTCCAAATCAGTAGGTGGTTTGTTAGGTTTCAGCTTTTCCTGCACTTTCCATAAAGCCTTCTCAGCCTTTGTTTTCTTCCCTTTTGCCTAAACTATAAAAAAGTTAAAAATAGAATCATCAACAATTCATGAGGGTTCAAATAGTTTCCATGTTCCAACCTAAATGCTTAATAATACATTACAACTTACAATAGCAAGCTTATTTTCAAGAAACTTAACCAGAGAAGTGTGCCTTGCTACAGCTGAATCTCTCGTCATTTTCTCTAAATCTTCAAGGCTTGGCTGGTTGGCCCAGCATTAGGATGCTGCCTTCATCTCAGAAACCGTTCCTGCAACTAAAGGTCCTCGAGCAATTTTAGTATTTGAATCAATCAGCGCCAGCGCTCTCTGACAAGTTTTTTCTTCCTCATCCTGTCGAAGGCATTTTGTTTCTTTGCTTTCATCAATGCTCGTGCAACAACAGATGGCAAAAAGTCATTTCCCTGTCAAATACGACATATTCCTTGTTTCTTGACAATAGTGTTCCTCCAGTCAATACCTACATGAATGATATCATAATGTCGTTAGGAAGAAAGATTCCATCAACAGATAATATCGTGTATGCCAAAAAAGAAAGACCAGGTCAGATAATTATTAAAAGTTCTAAACACCTGAAAGGCGAGCACCATTAAGAGTAAATTTCCAAACAATCAAATTTGAACTTTTCTTTTTATTTTTTCTAAGCTCAAAATATTCTCTAAAATTCAGATATGAGAGTTGAGTGCAACAAAATAAACAAAACTGAAAATTATCAACATGAAAAGGCAATCATTCAAACGCTTCAAAATACACATACGTAAACATACCTTACTGTATGTATAAACATGAATGTAGGGCCTCATTTATCCAACCTTGAGTTTTTCTGCCATTCTTTCATTGCAAGTATTCAGGAACACCACGTTTAATGGCTATCTTTGCTATAGCACTTTTCTCCCACAGCTTTGTCATAGCCAGACCTTGCAGCTCTCTATTTGAGTAAATCTATGATTTCCTCTTGTTCCCCAGTGAGTAGCATGTCAGGCTTCCCTTTCCGGGTGTCCTGTCCTGTTCAATCCGTTTTTACCCGTGCCTACTTCACCGCAGCTACCATGATCATAGCTGGCGGAGGTGTGGGAAAGGTATTTTAAAGCTGCTAGTTCTGCTTCCGGCTAAGTGCATCAGATACTTGATTGGTTCGACCCAAGACGAAGATGTATAAGCAGGAGGTACCCTCAGACCCTAATGAAGATAGAGTTTCAACTCTTTTTCCAGGGGGTTTAAAAAGCTTCCCTTGTTAGGGTTGAACGAACATACTCATTGATATGCCTTCATGTTGAGAGTTCACTCCCTCTCTCGGCTAAGGAAACAGAGAGATAATTCATGTACTTCACTGATTCCTTAATCGTTAGGAAAATATAAGCACTGTTCTGCATGCTTGAAATAAGCCAAGTGCTCAAATACAGTTGGTACATACTAAGGGCAAAATGTGGAGGCAACATTCTACTAGTCCTATGTAGATATGTCATTTCCTTGTTACATAAACCCCGCCTTGTCCCAAAAGGTAGAAGTCTAAATGGTGGTCTATATCCGGGAACAACAAAAGGTAACAAGTCTACATCAACACAAAGCAGTTCATGCCCCGACCACTCTTTAAATCATGGACCAAGTTCATCCAGAAGTAGATTGAGCTCAGTTAGGTCCTTGAGTTCTTTGCCAGATAGGTTGTTCAAGTACTTTAAAGATCCAGTTCTGGATGTTTCATCAACTCCAGTAGAGTTGTTGGACCCAATCCTTTGAGTAACATTGTTTGCCAAAGCTCCTGAAGATTCAAATTCTTTTACATTTTCTTCAGCTTCTTTAGTATACGACTGTCGACAATCGAGTTTGTATATCATTCCTCTGTACAACACAATTGAGCAGCCCGATCTCTAAATAACAAAACCCCCTGTTCTACTCTGACAGCGTGTATAGTTCAGTATAATAAGTATCAGAGATGCTCGACTCCATACAACTTTCAAAGAGAATCCTAAAGAGGAATTCCTACACTAAATCCAAGTTCAAGACGTGAAGCAAATTCAAATTTTATAACCACCGGATAAGATGATCAGAAGCAAATCTCCACCAACATACTACAACAACAACAACAACTAAGCCTTTATCCCACTAACCAATTCATCGTGAAGACTGATGAAAGAGAATTTCCATAAATGTGATATTGAGAACATTGAAAGCCAAAAGAATCTAAAATTGAAGAAACACTAACCTCTAGAATCTCATGTTCATTGAAGTTGGGCGTTCAAATTTCAACTTCACCACCTCATCTCCCTACCACTACTCATGAATAGAGTCCAGCAATGCCTGCATTACACCAGTTGCTCCAACCTTTATTCTCTCCACCATCCTCAAAGCAACATTTCTAAGTATCTTCAATTGAGGCTCCAATATCAATTTCTCTGCCACCTCAGTATTTCCCTCTCTTAACCTTTTTCCTTCATCAAAACGTCTATCATTCTCACTCACCCATGGCAAACTCACAGAATTACTAGCATTCTTTGAACCCTTTCATGCAGAAAATGTCAGAAAATTTTCAACCCCATTATTATCAGTTTCCTCGCCTTCATCAGCTTCAATAAACGAAATCTCATCCTTCTTTGATAACCCAATTGGGGTATCATCATCCTTCACACCCTTTTCTCCACTTTCCTCATCAAGATTAAGTCTTCCCTCCAAATCCTTTAACATCTTCAGCAACAGCACCGGTAATAATATTCACAGAATGCTCATGAAATCCACTGAGATTTCCTGTATTTTGAATAGTCTTTTTTGAGTTTCTAGCTCCATAATCAAGCTGATATTTTTTCCTGTGCTTATTTCCATGTTCCCAAGGAGGTAAAATTACCTTTTCCGGCAAACCAGAACTCATTGGTTGACTCTGCTGATCTCTTTTCACTACTTACTTGCTGACTCAATCAAATTGAAATATGGTACATTTTGCACTTCAACTTATTGAAAATTTGTTTCACAATCCTCTACTTCTTTTGCTTGTTGCTGTTCCCGTGGGAGTTTATCTAATCAAGAGAGTGATTTTACGTAACCATTTTTCTTTCAAGAAAGCTTAGCCTGGGGTTCATCCTTTTCTTCGTGGGGCTATTTTGTTGAGTACCAATTTCAATTATTTTAACAGAACAACAAAGTTTTAATGTGGGACTTCTGAAACTGTTTAAATGAAGGGTTCGTGAATATGGAACCAAATAAAGATGGTGTGTAGAAGAATAGTATGGAAATGGAGGTTGTGCAAGAAAAGAACCACATACTCCTATAGTCCTATAATAATGGTAGTTCAGTGTAAGTAATGGAGTGGCCATACTGAGAAAGTCAGAATGATTCGACGATAGAAGGTCTTTTGGAAGAATGTCTTCGGCTTATTATCCCGTGCAGCGAGAAAAATAGAGCCCAACATAAAGGCCCAATTCTTTAACAAAATCGACTCGTTTAACTTGTCTGAATATTACATGGACTAAGAGCAACAAAAATGAGCACTTCTTGCAATCATCTACAAGACCGACCATTCATGATCCAATCCTCAGGTTATTCTTCTTTTATTTGCTAAATTACTATGCAATAATATTACGGTCCATGGAAGCTGGAGTATGGTAGGGGGTGGGTGAAATGCATAAAGGCAGTAGTGGAGTGGCCGTACACACAATTGTGAGTCGAAATTTCCGGTGGAGCAATAAAATGCGGAGGAAATTTCTGATGGAGTACCAATGTCGTATCTAAAGCAATTTTCATCAAAACGAAGAACCTTATCAGGGAAAAGTGAATGGCTTGACATGTCACTAACCCTCTTGAAAAGAGAGGGGTGCACTATGCAATAATATTACAAGCTACTAATAACTTATTGGATGGAAATAAAATTAGGCATACAAAATAAAATCATAAAAGAAAAGAAAAAAAGTGCATGAAGAAAAGCTAAGCTCATGGAGTACAAAGGCAATCCAATTAAGAAGTAATCACCAAAAAGAAAACAACAGAAGTGAGTTTGGGCAGCTAACTGCGTTGGCAATTCTAAACCTGAATACTTTCACAACTAGCACAAAATAGAGAAAAAAATTTTGTTTCGAAAAACGTCTCTGTTTCCCTCAAGATTTTGAGGCGGCACTGTCTAAAGCTTACTATATGCTATCAGGAATCCAAGCATCCTTACTTCCTTCCCACATTCCCGAACTCCCATTCTTAGTTCCTTTCCACTTTCCCCATCGCCATCTAACCAGTGGACAACGGGACATACACCTCAAAATAAGTGCGAGCCTGATATTTAAAGCAACATCACCGTGGATATATAGCTTCATATCCGATAAGTTAGAGCAGTTATCTAGGATGTAAAAAATGAATGGCAGTGTAGCATCAAAGTCAGGAATCTCTAAATATGCAGTAATTTGTTTTATCCCCTTCATCTGATTCCTAACTTGAACATCTTCAGGGTAAAGTTTATACATCTCTATTTCTGACCAAGCCCAAGGAGTCAAAGTAAGAGAGTTAACATTTGGGAAAAAGCAAAACAACAACTTGAACCCAAATTTAGCTAAACTAATTGGTTTAAGAAATTTTCTTGAGGCCAGAGTGAGGTCCTTGATAGATCCACCACCAAAGGGTAATGAGCAGAGTAGCTGAGGAAGGAGGGGGGATTCAAGATGAAGGGTTGTCAACTTAACAAACTCTTGCACTTTGAAGTTGTTTGCCACATCAAGAGCAAAATAGAAATCAGTCAATAAGGCAGTCTCAATAACAAGATCTGTTAGCCTCTCGCAATAGAGCTTCAGTTTGACAAGACTTGGAGCAATTATAGTAACAGAATATGCAGAATCAAACACATTCCACTGACAGCTTTTAAGGTGCAACAGATGAATTTTGGGTTTCTTAAGTCCTCTAAGGTTGATCAAATTGAGAACTTGCAGGGCAGGGAAGCACTCATTCAACTTGTTTAGCTCCTTGTCATGTAATAGACCAATGTCCTCGAGTGTCAACTTGGAGAGCTTAGGCATCAACCTCAAACCACGCACTGACAACAAAGCATCCCTGATATGTAGCTCGACTAAACTTTGACCTCCTTATACAAAAATAAAACCGTCTAAATACAATAAAGAGGAACATGAGAATTCCCAAAAGCAATCGCAACGATTAACTCCCAGACATAAAAGAAACAAATTTGCCATCTGAACTAGTGCAGATGGAACATAAGTATAGTGACATTGATAAACAAAGATAATCCAGGCGAAATATTGAATAAAAATTTATCCTTTTCACCTTCATACAGTCAGAATTATTAATTAAGGAAATCATAACATTACATTGATAATTAAACAAGCTATCCCTAAAGCATGTTCACATGTTTCATCCATTCTACTGTTCTATCAATTTTGTCACTTTGACAAAAAACAATTTTTCTTTTTTTTCCTTGTTTTATACGAGCATTGGAAAATGAAAGATTTATAAACTCCTCACAAATATGAATTTCTCCAGAACTAAATAATCATTGAGCCAAACATAAGTCAAGACGAATCAAAAAAAATTGTTGTGATAAACTCACAATGAGAAGAGATGAAAGAGAGAACACGCGATTCTCGCCAGCATGACTGGAGCCGAAAATTCAAAATTGATAAGCATCTCAATCCATCACAAACATTCGGCAACCATTCCTTCAAAAAATTCACATCCGTCAGGTACAAATCATCCTTCCTGTCATCTAAATCTGGAATCTGGACCGATATGCAAGCACGGAGCGGCTTCTCCACGCCAATTGAAACGGATTCCACAATTCTCAGCTCGGAAATCAAGTTTTTCAAAATCGTTTTAAACGGCGTCACCGATGATTGCGTCGGAGGACGGCGAGATTTAATGTAACGGTTGGTAGAGCAGCGCAGGTTGATGAATCGGACTTCTCGAGAGCGAGTTGAAAGTACTGCATACAACTCGGCAGCGAGCGAGATCCGCTGAGTCGTCTAGACAACTCAGGATGTCGAGGACTAAATGCGGAGGAAGGTCGTCCATCATAGCGAAGGAATTAGATTTTTTTATTCTAAAGAAAAAAAATTTGGTTAAGAGAAAAAGATTTATTATTTAACAACATATAAATAACTTTGAAAAACTTTATTATTCTTAGTAATGAGGATTGAATTTTACGACAAGTATAACACCTCATTAAGTAACTTAAAATACAACTATTCCTCAACTCACAGCATTTCAACCCCTTCTCAACTATTAAAGCTATTTCATCTATACTATAAGAGTTACAATTTTAATACAACTCTTATATTTCAGAAAACTCTTCTTCAAGGTACAATAATTCGAGTTTCAATACAACTCTAACTCATGTATATATTCTATAGATTCCACACATTCAATATGCAATAATCCGGACGACCAGGACGTGAGATTTTTGAGACTTGGCCACGGTTCCAATTCCGCCCCGGTTCCGGTTCCGGTTCCGGTTCCGTCCCGGTTCCGGTTCCGATTTTGTTCCATTTTCGATTTTTTTTTTATTTTTAGTTTCGAATTTCGATTATAATCCCACTTTTAAATTTGATTTCTATTGAAATAATGATTAAACTATTAATTGAAACTCAAATAATACAACATAATAATATACTTAGAATAATAATAGTTACAATTGAACTAAATTAATATATAGTTTTTAGATAATAGAACTAGGAAGAATTAGATAAGTGAGATTCAAGGATATAAAAATAATAAGAATATTAAAAGAATATTTGAATTATTAATTAGAATTCAACTAGTATAATATAATAACATAATTAGAATAGTAGTTAAAATTAAACTAATATATGAATTTTTTAAATAATAGAATTATGAATATTAGATAAGTGAGAAAGAAAGATATAGAAAGAATAAGAGTATTGAGAGAATGATCGAACTATTAATTGGAATTCAAATAGTATATTAGCATAATATAATAATAGAATTAGGATAATATAAATTAGAAAATTAAGTTGATACATAATATAATTGAATTAGGGTTTAGGGTTTAGATTAGAGTATAATATAATTGGATTAGGGATTAGGGTTTAGTGTTTAGGGTTTAGATTAGAGTATAATATAATTGGATTAGGGATTAGGGATTAGGGTTTAGGGTTTAGGGTTTAGGGTTTAGATTAGAAAATTAAGTTGATATATAATATAATATATAAATGATATGACTCATAAGAGATTAAGAGTATTGAAAGAATGATTGAACAATATAATTAGAATAATTAATTAAAAAAATTGATACCCTAAACCGTAAACTATAAACGTTAAAACTTACAATATAAAGATTAGAAAACTAAGAAATTATGTGATAAAAATGAAGTGGTATAGAAAACTAAGAAATTAAAGCATGGCCACGGTTTATAGAAATATTGAAAGAATAATATATTAAAAACAATAATAAATAATTTAACTAATAATTATAATAGAAATAATAAATTGAATTGAATTTTATAGAATTTTGATGCTTGAGAAAGTGAGATTAAGAGAATTAGAATATTGAAAAAGAGGAGTAGAAATTGTGTGGGAAAAATGAAAAATTAAGGGGTATTTATAGATTAGAAATTGTAAAAAAAAAATCACGGTTTGGAACCGGAACCGGAACCGCCGGTTCCGGTTCCAAAACTCAAAAATAGGAACTGTAACCGAACCGCCCATAGGCGGTTCGGTTACGGTACCGGTTTGGGGGGCCCACGGTTCCGGAACCGGAACAGTGGGTTTGGCCATCTCTACTCTATCACTTACCGAATCCCAATTTAATACATTCACTTTTAATCATAGTTCTTTTTCCTTTATTTTTAAAATCCTAATTCTTTATTTTTCAATATTTCTTAATAATTAATTTAATATCAAACTCTAATTCTTTATCCCTCCATAATCATTTTAACTTCTAATTTTTTATCACTCAACGATTTACAAATAAACATATTTGACCATAAATTAATCCCAAACTCTTGTAGTGAAAAACTAATAACTAATTTAAGCTCAATTTTTTTATTTTAATTTCAAACACTAATTCATTATTGGTCAACAATTTACAAATAAACATATTTGGCCATAAAAAATCTATTTAATCTCAAACTCTTGTATTGTAAAACTAATAACTAATTTAATCTCAATTTTTTTTATTTTAATTTCAAATCTAATTCATTATTAGTCAACCATTTTTCAACATGTAGAAAATCTATTTAATTTCCTTATAATGTAAAGATATTCACAAAGTTTTGAATTTCAGGACGTCTCCTTCCTAAAAAGTTAAAGAGTTCAATGGGAGGCGTCTCTTATCTAAAGAGAAAGAATAGTATGAAATATAAATAAAAAAATAGTGAAACGACTTTAGAAGTCCTTCACATTTCACGTTTTAATTTAGTTGGTACCTCAAATGTAAAACGAGTCAAAATAGTCATTCATATTTCAAAAGTACAAATTATTTTTAGTCCTCCGTTACGATTCTGTTAAAAAATCTGTTAGATAGAGTCACGTGAACAACACGTGACAGTCTTTTCAAAGTGAAAATAAAAATTACGGTCCTTAACTTCTTCCTAACCAAAATCACCTTCCCCACTCCACCATAACACCACTTTGCAGTTTGCACCACCACGACTCAATTCACTCCTTAGTCTTGCTCTTCACCTCTCTCTCTCTCTCCCCCTGCATTCCTCTCTTACACTTCCAAAAAACGAGTAAAATTTATCACAAATTTTATTTAGGGCTTCAAGCTATTTCATGAATATATCACGGGAAGCAACACAGTCCATGTAAATTAGGAGTGAATTAAATAGACAACAAATTCCTTAGATTTTTTTTTTAAAAAAATTGTCTTTCATCTAAACCTTATAAAAAATCTTCTTTTCAAACAAGTGTATCTTCTTTTCAAACAAGTGTGTAGATGGATGAAGGTAAAAGAGTCTGTATGAATTTTGCAAGGAAATCATTCATTGCATTATAGATTATTGTAAAAAATCAATCAAATCAATGAGAGTTACTCAATGAAAAAAAATTTAAAGAAAGAAAGAATGTTGTATTCAATGGAACAAAAAATATTGCACTGATTGTTGTATATCAAGGTTTAAAATTTACAATAAATCAAGCAAAATAAAGAATCAAATTCTATTTCGATTTATAATATAACTAATAAGTGTCATCCATTATGAATATGAATCATCAATCGAGAATAATTGTTGCAAAACAGGGCACACCGTCCAATTCCAAAAGAGCACGCCTTTCCTGATGTTCTTCTTGAGGCTTCTTGGTATGTGATAATGAAGGGAATGACCAACTTACATTGTTGCCTTTATTCCACTTCTCACCGTCATCAATACTTGAACTCGAAGAGGCAAAAAATTCTGAAGACGAAGATGGAAATCCTACACTTTTAGATCAAGATCAATAGCCCAAGAAAGGGCATCAAAAGAACTGAGTAGAGACATGGCCATAGCGATTGTTTATGTTCTCTTGATTGATTTTTTCCTCAACTTCTCCTTATATACTTATAATTTAACCCATTTATATTTAGTGAAAATATATAAATTAGTAAATTATGTTTAAACTTTTTAATTTTTGCAAAAGAAATTAGTTTTATTTATTTTTAATTTTGCCTACCTAACATGTTCTAATTTCTAAATTCACATGTTCTAATTCTCTAAACTCGAAAAAAGGTAAAGAGTTTGATAAGATAAGAAACATCATAAAACTTTGTCAAACTTATGGAACATATTAGAAATCGTGTTAATAGCCTGCAATTTTTTAAAAGACTATATTAGAATAGAAATTAGAACATGTTAGGTAGTGAAAAAGTAAATTTGATTAATGAAGATGAGTTATAGAAGGAAAAATTGAAAATCATCATAATAATATTTAACTTTGTCCTCTTCTCAGAGGCTAAGCAGACCCAAAGCTGCTCAAGGAAAAGTATATTTAAATTGTGGAAAGCAAAGGTTTTACATGGGGTAAGATGAACCCAGAGTCATGTCTGATTTACGACTTTACATGTACATTCTGTTGTATGATCCACAAACACTAATGGAAGTTATGGGCACGGTTCCGAAACCGCCAGTTCCCGATTACGTGGCCATTGGAACTGGAATCGAACCGTTCCTCGGCGGTTCCGATTACGGTTTTGATTACGATTCTGATTCCAATTTTGTTTTGGTTTCGATTACAGTTTTGTTCCAATTCCAATTTTTATTTCGATTTTTAGTTTCGATTTCGATTTTAATCCCACTTTTAAATTTAATTTTTATTGAAATAATGATTAAACTATTAATTAAAACTCAAATAATACAACATAATAATATAATTAGAAAAATAATACTTACAATTGAACTTAATATATAGTTTTTAGATAATAGAACTAGGAAGAATTAGATAAGTGAGATTCAAAGATATAAAAATGATAAGAATATTGAAAAAATAATTGAATATTTGAATTATTAATTAGAATTCAACTAGTATAATATAATAACATAATTAGAGTAGTAGTTAAAATTAAACTAATATATAGATTTTTTAGAATAATAGCATTATGAAGATTAGATAAGTGAGAAAGAAAAATATATAAATGATAAAAATATTGAAAGAATGATTTAACTATTAATTGAAATTCAAATAGTATATTAGTATAATATAATAATATAATTAGAATAATTAATTAAAAAAAGAGTAATGATAGGGGGAGTGAAAAATTAGAGTGAAAACGTAAAGTGACTGACGTGACAGGTATAAAAAGACAAAATTGAGTATGTTATACAACTTTCATGTAGCACTTCATAAAAAATTAACAGTTGTCACTTTAATTAGTTTTCTCATTTTTAAAAAGAGTAATAATAGGGGGAGTGAAAAAGAGTGAAAACGTAAAGTTACTGACGTGGCAGTTATAAAAAGACAGAATTGGGTATGTTGTATAACTTTCATGTAGCACTTTATAAAAAAATTGACACGTGTTATTTTAGTTAGTTTTCTCATTTTTAAAAATAAACTAATACCTTAACCAAATGATAAGTGAACCATAATGGATAAGTGATCGTACACGTGTCAATTTTTTATAAGTTGGTACATAATTTTGTATTTTTATACATAATGGATAATTTTGTCTTTTTATAATTGCCACGTCAGTTACTTTACATTTTCACTCTAATTTTTTCACTCTATATCATTACTCTTTTAAAAATAAACTAATACCCTAACCAAGATAAGTGAACTCTAAGGGATAAGTGATTGAACACGTGTCAGTTTTTTATAAGTTGGTATATAATTTTGTATTTTTATACATAATGGATAATTTTGTCTTTTTATAGCTGCCATGACACTCACTATTGGTTTTTACTAATATTTTTCACTATATCATTACTCTTAAAAAAATTGATACCCTAAACCTAATCCTAATCCTAATCCTATCCTAAACCTAAACCTAAACCTAAACCTAAAATCTTAAACTATAAACTATAAACACTAAAACCTAGAATATAAAAATTAGAAAAATAAGAAATAATATTAGAAAAAGAATTATTTGTTGAAAATACAAGGCATAAAAATAAAAAAAAATTATGTTTTTTTTTTTTGCCGATTCCGGTTCCAAAATTCCAGGAACCGTAACCGAACCATCAATAGACGATTCAGCCACGGTTCCGGTTCGGTGGGCCCCTCGATTCTGGTTCGAGATGGCCATCTCTAGTCTATGGTATAGGAGAATGTTTTAGTTGAACACTTGAACTTCAACAAAACTTGAAAATACAGAATTTACTATTTCGAATGAATTTTGTTACAAATATTAGTACCCATTTGAGTCTTCCGACCACAGCTTGCTGCAACTTCTTCTCCTGGATGATTGAATGGCTATAACCAAAACACAAGGCCTCAAGGCTCAAGGCCTGAGTGATTCTGCAACTTTGTTTTGGATATGTTGCAACTTCTCCATACATCAAACAATGTGGCTGTCGTTAGGTGTCTTCTCCAAAAGGTTCTCACCTTTTATCCTTCCTGATATTTTTTGAAATCTCCCGCAAAACTTTTGCATGCAACTCTCATTTCTCAATTCTCAATCTTTTCTTCCCCCTTCTTTTAAGCTTGGCTAACTTGGCAGCAGGTTTATCACTGCCACCTTTATCTTTCTTGGTAGCTTCTGCCCAATCCATCTTTCTCTTTCCCCCTGATTGAGCCTCCGAAACACTTCCCCTTTTATCCCTTACTCGCCACCGTGACTTCTGTCCATCATTATAGGCATCTCCCCTTCTATTCACTAACTTCCGTGAATTAATGTCATCAGAAGATTTATAGGGCTCTTTAGCACTATGTATGAAGCCTTTTTGTCTCTTCTCCCTTGGCCTCTTCCTAGATCCCTTTGAACCTTCTTCCTTGGGTGACATTGTAGATTCCTCATGCTTCCTACTCTGCCACCTGAAAGAAGCGCAGGCTTAAGAGTTTGTACAAAGTTTAACTACAGGAAAAAATGTAAAACGTAAAAGTCAAAAGGGAATTGGAAAAAAACCAAAACGGTTTCCAAAGGATCATACCCTCTTTGGGATAAATCTGAAGGTTTTGATTCAGTCTCACTAGTGCCAGACTTCTTAGAGCTTGTCTTTCCACGACGATTCTGCATTAGTGAAAAGAGTAAATGCATGAATAAGTAAAAAGTGCGTTGACATTTCCTAGTAGTAGTCAATCGCTTGTCAACCGTAGTAGCTCAAGGCTTAAGTTTAACAAGTTAAAGAACCGCAGCGAAGTTTCCAAGTCTGTTATAAGTAGGTAACCACCAATCTTGAACCAGTTCCAACTTAGCAAGACTGGCCAAAGGACATGTTGCTTGCTTTAATCTACAGCTTTTGAACCTTGGTGAAATTATTTGACTTTAGGCTTCACAATCTTTTCTTGACAGAAGCAAGATATCAATTCCAAAATATGGGGATCCAAAGGTGTGATGTTCAACAACTGAAAGCTAGTAAACTGGAAAAAAAGAATGATACCTCCAAGACACTCTGTAGGAAGTCCCTATTCTTCTGGGGTACAAGTGTCTGGATCAATGCAACTCCACACTTTCTCACCATGATCTCCACGATGATAGTGATCTGTTATTTATTGCCACAAGCATTTTAATAGCAAATCTCCAGGAAAGAAATGCAACCATATTTGATGATAAAACCATAAATAGTAGCAAAATGCAAATAAAAGAAAAGAAACCAATAAAAGAATGGCTGTTTAAGGATGATCTGTTATTTCATTGCCACAAGCATTTTAATAGCAAATCTCAAGTAAAGAAACGTAACCATATTTGGTGATAAAATCATAAATAGTAGCAAATGCAAATAAAAGAAAAGAAACCAATAAAAGAATGGCTGTTTAAGGACCAATTCCAGATCCAATTTCATTCCCCCATCTCACTTCATTGAAGCGCACTTAGAAGCATTTCTGTTTATTTCAACTTTTTGGCAGTAAATCACAATGGGTAATGCATACACAAATATGAACACAGTGAAAAGGGGTGTGCAGGCATTCAAAAAGTTAAAGATCAATTGAATAATAAGATGGATCACAGAACTGACACCCGTTCTTGTCAGAGCATTTTCACTTATTATGCGTCATACATACTTTCCTCTGGTAGTATAAGAAATCAAACTATTACATACCTTTGATCTGAAATGATGGCGAGACGTGGATGACCAAGGTAAAATCCCATTGACAATGTCAGGGAGAAAAATCTGCAGATCCTTCGCTTGAAGACTTGATACCAGTACTTTCACAAAGCCCAGAACAGCCTGAACAAGTTTTGTCCAGATAACTCTTAAGCATGAAAACAAAATTTACAAGTGATGCAGGAATAAAACTCTATTTCTTTAGCTACAAGATATCTTAAATGGACCTAATAGGGTACGGTACAGTACTAAACTAAACAAAGTCTTAAATGGATAAAACTCTTCGAAGCCTATTAAAATATTCAAAAATAATACAGATCTGATATTAACCATCAAAGAAAACTCACTTTTATAACTTCAACCGCTTTACTTTGCAGCATGGCTAGAACAGATGGAATCAGTTCAGCTATTGAAAGGCAAATATTGCTGTCATTGTAAACGAGCACAGACAATGCAGAAACTGCTCCACTCTTTATGTGGGGGGAAGAACCCGTAAGATAACCCATAACCTGATTATACAAACAATACATTCAAGCAAGACAAAATCACCTATTAAAAGCAGCTAAAAGTACAGCTCATACAAAATCAGGAAAGGAAATGGATAATAGCCGTAAATGTTCCCTGCAACAAAGGAAATAAGGATTCAAGGAAAAACAGCTGCTAGACATCAAGCTAGAAACTTCACTTTTGAATTTCCATCATGAAATCCAGGAGAAGATAACAATGACTTTTATTCAGGAGAGGAAGAATATAACCCTACAGAAATCAGCTAGAACAAAAATAGTACAATCTTCAATAGAATTTACTATGGAGTCTGAAGCAAAAGTAGAGGGGGATGTGTTTTGACAACAATCAGGTATTAGTAACTTATCATGAACTTCCAGGGGGGTTAACAAGAGTCAAATCTCTATCTAATAGAACCACAAGAAGTGTTAGCAGTTCTACACATCTTTATGAAAAAACAGAATGAGATGACAAAATTTAAACATCTCAAACAAATTTTCCATCAACCAAATTATACATTTCAATTATGAGTTTTACCGCCCTTTTCTACTATAGGTAGTTTAGAGGTTCCACACTTGCTAGAAGCAAACAAAAGTACTTTCATAGCCAGAAAACAGACTTCTGGTCATACCCATTTACATTTCCTCCCAACACTTGGATACACAGTTTAATTGCAATAGATACATGGCTAAATGATTAAGATGATGAGGCCTTTACCATATTGATGAGCTTCTGATAAGGCTCTTCAGAAGTGGCACATGAAGTGCTTCGCAAGCTCTCATTGATCTCAGTAAGGAAGTCATAAGCTGCTTTTCTACCTTCTTCCTTAGACTGAAATCACAAATGCCAACTCATCAACAGTAAAATAAAACCGTATTAAAGACGCTACTAAAAGAAAAAAAAAATCAAACAGAACCAAAAAAATGAGCATGCAGAGAAAGAGCTGTCGGTTGCCACAAAGAAATTTCTTCAGGACTGCTTTCACAATGAAGTGCCAATTTTTCCAAACCTACTTGCTCTCTAAATAAGACTTGTTCAGAAACTGATAATCATTTCAAAGGTGCTTACTCAAGGTGTTCATTTTTAAAGAATGCTAAGAAATTTTGATCAATGTGCACCTACTCACCAGTGCTAGTATGTTTGTTATTCCTCTAAGCAATAAGTTCACCTGATCAAATCACTCAACCCCTTTTTCTACTGGCTTAATTATATTTACCACCCCTCTATCTTGTCTAAATAACCAATACACCCCCCGAGGTTTGACAAAAAAATTCAACCCTTTGACCTGACAAATTTTAAATGCCAAAAGCAGACTCAAAGAAGAATCAAGTGCCTTGTTTATCACACTTGGTCAAGTGTTTTTACCAGGACACCATCCACCGCTCCCACGAACACTGCCAACAAATTTTAAACGCCAAAAGCAGACTCGAAGAAGAACCAAGTGTCTTGTTTACCACAATTGATTAAGTATTTTTTCCAGGACACCATCCACTTCCCCCATGAAGACTGCCATTATGAGAGAAAAAGAATCCTTTGCTGCTGTTTCCTCATCTTCACTATTGCAGGTTTCTTTTAGGCATTTGTTTCTCCTTTTCTTTTTACTTTATTTTGGAAGACTATACAAAATTGCATTAGAAAGTGGACATTTCAGTCATATCACAGTTCTTACATCTTTCAGTGCAAGGATAATCTCGTTCAGTATCAGAAACACCTTTGTGTTTTCGTCATCCAAATTTTCCTGCAGAAAAGAAAAAAGGTTAACTAACATTCAAAACAATATAAAGAATAACATGGATATGCGGTGAACTTTACAGGTCATAAGAAAGCAGGGTTATTTTTCCTGGGAAATTATTATTTACTGACTACAAAAGCAAGAACTTCTACATATAAAGTGCACCTTTACTGCATGAATCAACAAGGTGCGGAGACAGGCAAAGCGACTTTTAAGCAAAGTAATATCTGTTGGAGACTTCAGATTCAGTAATAAGTCCATCACTGTGACAAATTGTGAAGAGCAAAAGGAAGCATGTTTCTGCAGACAAAATCATACGAAGATCAATGATTCAAATGCAACAAACGGTTTAAATATTCCACAATAAACGCAACCAAAAGCATACCTCTAATACCCTGCTCAGAGTCTGATACGCTTCAGGCAGACCAACTCCTTCCATCACCTAAGAACTTAAAGTTTTATGTCCGCCCAACATCCCAATCATCAAATTATGCACAAAATTGATCACTAAAGGTCTCATTGTTAGCATACCTCTAAAGCATGGCACGTAACCTTAAATAGTAGATTAACCAAATCCTCACCAGCTCCATCAACAAAACATGATGCTAGGTTCAACACTAGGCACCTGAAAAGAATATCCAAGAAAAGCTTTGAAATGGGAATTTATGAAGTATACAAAGCCCAAAAAAAAGGAAAAAGCTACTGTAAAGTCCTAAATTCAGATGAGCATACTATTCAAATGTAGGACTTTTTTCAGTGTCTAGATGCAGCCACTTGGCCAGAAGCTTTAGTTAAAACTCTTCTCTCACCAAGTGTACAGCTTAATAGTTAATCACCACTTGCATCCTTCTAATCTCAGTCCAACATGGATTCATAGAAGGAAAGGTACCATATTGAACATATTAACAATCCAACAAATTGAACAAGTAAAAAAAAGAAACCAAGTAGAAGAACAAAAATGCAGAAAATCAGTTTAGTCTGGTCGCTATGGATGAATCAGTTCTGCCCCTCTATGAAGAAAATTGAAAGTTTTAGATTTAGCAGCTTGACCTTGTATTTCTACATCATATTTCCAATAGTTGACATCAAAGACATCTAACTTACAGACGTGACTTGGTTAATTTTGGATTCAAAATCAATGTTCCATATCTTCTTCGGACCCTTTTCTCATTCTTTCCTTTTTTTTAAAAAAAGGGGGAAAATAACTTCTTCAGAATCTTAATGGGAGAATTTCTCTGTACTCCCTTTGCCTATAAACCTTTTGGTATCATCACTGATATTTCTCAAATTTTTTGTACAAAACATTTCAAGCCCTAAAATGCTAAAACTGCATTTGAATGTGTTAACTGTCAAGGGAATAATTACACATTCCGGAGAAATAACAGGTGGCAATACTGCAAACTCATGTTTCACAATTTCTGCTCAATCAGGGAGACTTGATGCAAGCATACAATTAGAACTGGGTTTATTTGCAATGTATAAGCTTGTTTTCTTTAAATCCTATAGAAAGTTAATCTGGATCATTGGTTGATTTACTCTTTTGTATCCAGTTATATGCTAAAGTAAGGATCTAACATTCAAATCTCATATTCATCAGATATCTTAGAAGCCAGGTTTCAGGTTATCAAGTTAAAGGCTCGTTACGAGTCATAACATGTGAAATGAAACTTCTCCATATTCTTTCTTATATGTATCTTTGATATTTATCTTGCTTTATATTTGCATGAATATTTACATCTTATCATTCTTTTTTATTTGGTCAATAAGTTGACAATAGAACCAAGCTTATAAAATGCAAAATAATATCCTAGCTTCATCTTCTTGCCAGCAGCAGCTTCAGCATTGTTGTCATTTTTCTAAGTGACATCACCACCACAAAATATGAAATCATACAACACAATCAAGAATACACAAATATATTAATCTCATCACTGAAATAATTTAACGATAATTTTTATGAAGTCCAAAAATGTCTCAGAAAGAGAAATGACTTGAGAAGCAGGACCACCAAAGTTTCTAAGGATAAAAGCTGGTGACTCCATTCTCAAGCCCCCAGTCCATTCCCAGAGGATCTGGCCCCAAGAGCTCCCTTCGCATGATCTGAGAACCTTGACCACCCAAGAGACCAGTGCACTCTCCTAAGGGTTACATTGTTTCTAAGGATAAAAGCTAGTGGATCCATTCTCAAGTCCAGAATCTCCAATTCTGGAGGACCGGGCCCTTAGAGTTTAGTCTCCCTTCGCATGATTTCCATAATCCTAATTAATCAAACATAAGTAGTACAGGAGGGATCCCATCATGACCCACCACTACAGGGACATTTGTTTTCTCAAAAGGACTAGAGGACCAGACTGCCATCCAGATGACGAACATGAGAAATATCCCCAACACTCATCCCTACACTTCCACCTTATAATTTCATATCCATGGTTCGTCCAGCAAAAACCAACACAGATACAGCATAAAATGTGTCCCATTTCAGGAGTGAAACGTTTTTTGGTTAATCAGCCTCCCAAAAAGAATTAATAATGTTACCAATTAATATCTGTATGCTTATGTTCCATTTGATATAACTGGAAAATGTTGCAAAAATCACTATCACCAAGAGATATTTCTGGGCATTTGATTAGACACTATCACCAACATAGAACAAATGCCAATGAGAAAATGAATCATTAGATAAAGATGAGGAATGGTGGTTGGTAGACGTCAGGACCTCTTACAAAGATTAGTTAGAATGAGTTTGCAGTATAGAAGACATTTTTATTTTCTTTAATGTGAGATTATAATGACAAGAAAATGACGTATGAATGGAAAGAGATATGAACGATCAAGCAATATTATTATACTTCAGAGTTGACTTTTACCTCTTAGCATCTTTTTCCTCGGAGGTTCCATTTGTTTCCTTCTTGTCACCAGAACTGTTGGCATGAAACTCTTGTTCTCCACAGTCACCAAAGTCTTTGATGAGCTGAAGCCTCTCGAGCGAGGAAATAAAGATGCTTTTGATCATTGAAGAATCAGAAATGGATGCCAAGCATCCTATTGCATCCTGGAAGTTAAAAACATCAAACATAGAAACAGTTCCAAAATTAAATAATAGTGAACAGAACATCAAAGTTTTACAAACAATTTAGTGAGTCATCACATCTTGAGACCACATTTGGTTCTCAATATTTTCAAGTCAATCAAAAGAATTTGATAAACAGCCATTTTTTTTAGTCCAAAAAGGAAACTATGTGCACTCATTCTAGAAAAGAAAAAGACGAGAAAAAAAGGACAAGCTGGATAAGGATACTAGTAGTACAAATTAGAAGATAAAGTTAACGCATAAAGAAACCTTATTCAGAACCTATAGAATAGCAACCACGGAAAAGATAACCTTCAAACTTTCATGTCTATCAGAAGGCAACACCATGAAGACATCTATCAATGCCTGAAGCAATTCTTTGCAGCATGATGCCAAAGCACTGATGTTCTTGTTTGCAAGCTTTTTGGAGTAAGACTTTTTACTCCAAAGATCTTGCGGAATATTTTCCATCTTTGGTAATTTTGATCCAGTAAGGTCATCAGATGCAAGTACCTGTTTGTTTTGATTCACTAGTATCTACATGAAACAACAGAGTAGAAGGAAGGTCAGAAAGAAGATCACCTGAAACAAACATCTGGCGGAACAACATTACAGACAAGAAGCTTAGGGAACAAAGTCGTTAAACTAGACCTGCAAGGAAACTGCAATACTTTCAAGCATAGATGAGTCTTTGATAAAAGGAACCAAAAGTTTGGCCAGAGATCCAAAATTCTGGTACGTGTCAGTTGGAAGGCGACAGAAGGCAGGTAACAATTCCCAACAGTTGTCAGCACAAGCCTCCAGATCTCGGCCAGTTTCTGACTTTTTTTCAACTGGCAAGAAGAACATTTTTAAATCCATATAAGGGTAGTAATATAAGGTGTATCATTATTAGGGTGCATGGACATAAAGCAATAAAGATAACAAAGAAGCCACTGCAACTAATGAACAGAAAATAGCTCGGCCTTATCTTTTAATCAGTTGAAAAAGTAAATCCAAAAGATCGAAAACATTTAAAATATTCATTGCATCCAGACTGAAAAACAATTGAAGTTATTACACAAGTTGTGCCCTTGGTGTACTAAGGAATTTTGCATCCTCCTAATACAAATTTTCTCAAAATAATTCCTTTCTATACTCACATAGTGGCAAATGAAAGGTAATGAAAAACTACGGTCACTGACAATTTTTTTACTTTTCCAGAGTGCAGATGATAGGACAAATCATGTGTTATTGGCAACTGCTATAATGTACAAGAGGGAATAGAAAATACAGTTGACCTTTAATCAGCTTAAGGAGCACAAAAATAGCCAACTCCAACATTATAAACACCTTTTAAGTACAATCCCTACAGGAGGAGGGAAAAAAATTCTTGTAAATACTAGAGTCCCCTATTCCAGATTCTATCCATCTCTTGTTCAACTGACCCGAATTGTACGCAGACGTGAACCATCGACTGTAGTTCTTTCGGTCCTACAATTACCCAGAAGGTTTCTACCTAACATAAATGTAAAAAGTCTGCCAATGGATTATGCCTCTCCAAAAGCTAATGAGAGCAAACTCAATTCAAAGCAGAAAACATAGTACATCAAATACAATGTACAAACAAAACTAGTTTATTCTATAGCCCAAAATATGATAAGTAATCTCCTAAACTCAACTTGAGCAGAAGCTTTACAAGGATAATCACTATTGCAACAGAACAACATCATCACTAACAAGAAATCACCAAATTTGCAGTATTTTTCCTCGTACCTTTACGGGATTCCCGTATCAAGGAATCTGAAAGTGTCACAAAATATTCCATAAAGAATTCTAGAGATGATCCCACTGTGTACTCCTTCAGAATGGCTATCAGCCAAGTATTTGAACAGGAAAGATCTGTGTAATTAAGGGAGATAGGTAGCAAAGCAAGTAACTTTTTTGGCCCCATAGCAACAACTGCAGATCCAATACACTTTTGTAGCTGCAAAGACCAAGAAAGCAAATGTTGTCTCAAAGCCGCCTAAGAGCACAATAATGTCATCAGCACGAACTTAGAATCCATGCAGATAACTAACTGGAAGAAAAGATCAAGTAACAATTAACTACTCTCAATTCTAAGCCATGCAGATAACTGGAAGAAAAGATCAAATAGTGGCTAATTGGTCTGTATTTCCAAGTGTCCTAAGGTATGAGGTTAAATACTTGAAAACATATTTGAAGAAAAAATAGGCGTGAAATTCATCAGGACGTGAAAACTATGAATCGTAAAAGAGCAGCTATTTAATTACCAGTTATAAAAGAAGAAAACTGCCACAATGAATTCTTTCAATAACCGAATCTAAAGTTGGACTTTATTTCATTAAGATCCTGGACAAAAATTTCCATTAAAACTTTTCATGCTTATATCAAGGCTGATTTGAATATTTTCAGATTTTAGCTTGTATATATAGTTCTGTACCGTAGTTTCAATTAGGCCTACAACAATACTTTCATATAGCCAACTCCACATAGTGGGATAAAGGCTTAGCTTGTTGTTATTGTTGTTGTATATTTTAGGAATTGCAAATTAATTTAAAACTTTTAGAAGCCTTCTCCAATATTCAACCTCTAGTTCAAGAATTTGTCAAACTAATCCACCTCTAAGGCAAATTCAACATTAAAATAGCATAGCAGAATCTTGGTGCCAGAGACCTAAATCACATTCCAACTTGAATTCAATGAGATACTCCTAATCTCATGCAGCCAAATGCCTTGTCAGTCCCCTTACAAAACTCTAAGTAACCTCTGATTTTCGGGACTCTATTGCAGGTAAAACAACCGCACAATCAAAGATGGTTAACACTGTCCATCTTATCACCCAGTCATATCAGTTCGACATTTGACTTAATTTTATATTTAGGTGGGCTACCAACAAACTAAGAGGAAAAAAATCCATCGACAAGCAATCCATTCACTTGATTGATATACAAGAAGGGGCAAATGAATATATATTTTTCTAAAATATCCGTTCAGCTATATAGACTTTTGACAAGCTTCAAAAGGAAAGTAGAGTATAACAAAACACAAGAAAGCTCCTAAGCTCTCCCGTTGTGTGCTGTATGAACTTTTCTATTCTGCTAAATGCTCTTCTATTCCTCTCAAATCAAAGATTCCAAAAGATGCACAGATGGCTCTGTCCAAGACCTATAGTCCAAATTTACGCGTTACAATGTAGCCAAGTATCATCAGTAGTTCACCATTCCTGTGCAAAAAGCTACTTGTAAGAACTTGGAACTGTCTCCCTCTTCAAATTTGTTACCAAGATGTCAGAAAGTACGATATTTATTGACACCCAAATGCCTAACAGAAGCCATAAAATGAATCCACAAAGTAAGTGGAACAGTGGTCATCTTCCAAATTCCTACCATTCCACTCCTTCCAAACAAATGAAAAAATTCCAAATATAACAAATTGACAAAAAAATTATAGATGAACTCTAGCGAAAACAATAAATGCCTTCCCATTGTAATACTTGCAAACCCTATTTTTTCTCGACCAAAACTTCCTAGCTATCTAAGAATTAAGATATAGTCACATAAAGCAGTTGACTTCATGACAAACAGAAGACCATTCACCATTTAATGGACCCAACAATACTATTCCGATAACCTACTGATAATTAAGAGGTATCAATTAAGTTAAATTTCAAAGCATTATGTACCATTCCCAAAACGAAGCAGCCAAAAGAAAAGGGAAAGGAAACAAGCTACCAATGAGGAAATGCTTTAGAATCAAACAAGTCAGACCTAATTGCTGACCACTACCAACCAGACTGAAATATTTTCTCAGATATAGAAATCTCAGCAGTGATATCTTCTAGAAGATGAACAAAGGATACAGTAGTTTTAGAATTGTAAAAACTAAATATATAAGAATCCCATTTAAAAAAGAAAAGAAAAACCACATAAGAAGACTCAGTTTTTCCTATTCCAACTTACATTTTCTGTGTCAGAAGCACCAATAGATGAAAAGTTCATCACTTCAGCGAGTTTGAATACTATGCTCTTCATATAAATGCCTGACACTTCACCTAGAATTATGAACAGAAAGATGAGCTAATCATAGAGAACAATAATGCACACCAGAGAGAAAAGTCACAAGGGTACTCAATGTCAATGAGTATGTTTCACTTAGTACGAGCTTGAGGTCGCTTTACATAAGCCTCATTAATAACATGTGAAAGAGAATGAAGCAAAATAAAGTAAGTTACACCAGGTAACAATAAGGTTAAAACATAAAATGGATTTTCCATAAGTATGGAGTTATATGCCAAACCGTAAACAGAAACATCATTTCTTCAAAACATGTCAATAATCAAGAGGAGAACACGTTAAAAGAAACTTTAACTAAATAAGTCATATGATGCAAAATTTTCACCTGATCTAAGCCATTTCAGTGAGAATTGAGACAAGAATTCACTAGGTGGCAACTCAAGATCCACAGGCAAAAAGCAAAACTTAACCATTCGGAATTTAGACTCAGAAACAAATGAAAAACTTCAAGATTTAAGGACAATGTAATGAATATTTCTATACAAAACAAGACAGGTAGGACCAAACTGTGAGGTTACAAAGAAGCCAGGAAGTTAAAGTGGACAGCATATTATGATTTGGTGTTTAGTCTCCGAAGGAATCACTAATGTCAACTTACCAAGAGTTAAGAACAAAACAGAGATGACTGCAAAAAGATGCACATTTGGAACAACTCGGGCTTTCAACAGGTTGTCAAAAACTTCACATACAGATTTTACTGCTCTTAGCTTAGGGCTAGAGATAGCCTTATCATCTTCCACCTGATCTTTAGTTGCCAATACAAACTTTTCATCGATATGGCGGTTGATCAATTCTTTCAAAATAATTGATGCCTGCAAAGCAGCACTAGCCTCAGAACTACGGAGAAGACCTAAGCAGAAAAACAAGTGAGTTAGTATTAGCAATTTCTAAGGAAAAAAAACAACTAAAAAAAGAGTTGCGCCAAACTTATTTTTATAGTAGCGGCAACCATGAGGCATTCATTCAGGGAGAAGACTATCCATCTTAAGTTCAAAGTGTAACCAATTAAAGCTAACATTCAGGCCACTAGTGTCACCACAATGACAGAGGCTATTTCAAGCTCATATGCACATACAGCAGAGAACAAAGGTCAAATAATTGTCCAAATGTATAAACAAGTTCTATAGAACACCCAAAATAATTCCTTTACAACATAGGTAATAATATTGAAAAAAAGAGTAAGAAATCATACCTGCCACCGAGCCAATTACTAATGGTAGAAGGCTGATCCACTCATTCATCTCAATAGCATGAAGTTTGTCAATAGCATGTTTTAATAAAGTAGCAGCATAGAGTACCGAGTCCAAGGGATTCTTCTCTTTCAAGGCTATGTATGAGACAAGATATTTAATAATGTTTTCAGCATCATGAGAAATAACTTCAGCTCTTGAAGTTTCAAACATAACTTGGATAATTTCAAAAATATGCATTGACACTGCTGAAGATTCCGAGGTTAAAAGCTTCACCAACTGAGATAGCACTTTTGTAGAGGCTTTGACAGAGAGATGGGGAACAATAATTTTCAACACATTCAACATATAGGCAAATTCTTGGTGTTCAGGTGTAGACATGACATCAACTTTGGATCCATCTGCAGCTTTTAAAGCACTCGTTTTTAAAGCCACGGGCATCTGACCCTTAAGCAATGATTCAACCGATTTGCTTGCCTTCTTAATCACAGCAGAAGATTTGAATGACTTGAAAAGAGACAGAAGACAATCTTGAGCACATTTCCTTACCTGAATGGATAAGTGAAGGAATGAGAGGTAGGTTCACACAAAATTAAATTGAATATCTTGAATCACGTACTTTATAATTTCAAACATAACAATCCCAGATAATGACAAGGAAAAATGACAACTCGTTTTCTGATATTCAAATATTAGAACCAACACCAGGAATAGGTTGACAATCTAAATTAATTTTCTTACTCAATCTTTTCTGCTGAGTATCTCAACAATGCAGAAACTCCGAACAGAGTTGAGCAATGCATTATCATTCTAACAAACCACACCACAAAAGAGGGACTACATATTGATATCACAAGGCAAAGGTAAAACAGCCCTGTGTGATCATAACAAGGCATAATCTTAAAGCATAAGTTTTTCCATCAACAACCCACAGTATCATTCACCTATTGAATTCAATGCTAACAAACACACCCCACAAGTATGCACGCACACACAAAAAAACATGCACGCGCACACAGTTGAATATACCGTTAAGAGAGAAAAATAAAGAATGACCTTCGGTCGCTTATCAATGGAGAAGTTAAGAAGTGCATTAAACCCCAATTTAACAGAATCCCAATCCTCCAAATCACAAAACCCTAACAGAACCCCTAAAGACTTCACCAAAGCCCTCATACTAGCATTCTCCAAAAGAGCATCGCTATTTATTTTCTCCACCACAACTTCCACGGCCTCATTTGCTTTTTCCGGCGCAATAGCAGCTTCCGGTACCAAAGGAAGCACAATTGATAGAAAAGAAGAAATTGCCGCGATGGCTTTAGGGTCTAATTGGCGTGTTTGGTCGGAGAGAGTGGAGATGGTAGAGGCGAAGTACGACAAGGGAGTGAGGGGCAAGGATTCTGATTGGATTATGGAACGGGTGGCGGCAGCAGTGGCGCAGAGGTGGCGGTGTTGTGGAGCGGCGGAATTGCCATAACGGTCGAGGAGTTGTTGACATATGTCGGAGGTGTTTGAGAAGGTTTCCATTTGAACCGAGCCGGGATGGCGGTGGCGGGAGGACGGAGGTTTACGGAGGGTTTAAAGTCTTAAGCCGGATTGTTTTTTAAGGGTTTTAAAATTTTAAAAAATATATATATAAATTACTTAAATCATCCCTCAATTTAAGGTTCATTTTCCTTTTGTCTCTATTTGTTTAAAACTTTTATTTTTGTCCCTTATGAGTTATGTTATAATTTAAATTTCAAATCATATTCGTTTATTATTTTTTATTTAAAATCAATTTGAACAACAATTTAATACACTTATGACAAATATAAGAATATAAAAATTAATAGATTTAGACATATGCATATCAAATAATGATTGAAATTAGATTTTTGTTGCATAAAAAATAAATAAATAAATTATTAAAAATTATAATTATAATGTGAGAGATAAAAATAAAATTTTTTAAAAGATAGATACAAAATTGAAATAAATGTCCTAACTAATGAATGATTGAAATAATTTATCTTTTAAAAACTAAATCTATCTAAAGCATGTATTTTTTTTTTTTTTTCACGCTTATAAGTTAGTTTTCTTGTATGGACCTAGAGACTAGAGAGGTGTGTCCAATTGGATTTGTTGAGCTATGGCCCAAAATTTAATATTGGGCCAAAATGATTTCCTAGTTCTTAGTTCACCCAGCCATTTCATTGGTAATTTCAAATCTGTGGAGTTGCCAGTTATGTATGTGGGAAATTTTCATAAGGATCCATCTAGAACCAATTCTAGTACTAATCTCGTCCAAACACGCTTAATATGAAGTTTTTTTATGGAATTAAGTACATTAATGCTAGTATGATCGCATTTGATACCTAGAAAATTGAAGTAACTTTTGTAATTACTACCCGCGAACATCATTTATTTTGAATTTGAGAGAGTAATACATTGAGAGTTGGAAAGAAGGTTATGAAACCTTGAGGAATATTAAAGATGCCTAGTTGATTGTTAAGATGTTAACCATCTAAAGAAGAATTGTCTTAAAAGTAAAAAATGTACTATTCAAAGTTTATCCCCCTAATAATAAGAGCATTATAGCCCCAAAAAGACTCACTAGGATATAAACGCGTGACCACTAACAACATAGTTGTAAGAGCCAAATATTTATTTTTCTCGGTGAAGTCAAAGTCACATTTCACCGTCGTATTTGAGGCTAAAAATACCCAACCAAAAGAAAAAAAAAAAAAAAAAAAAGAAGAAGAAGAAGAAGAAGAAAGGGCAACCTGTGGCATTTCTAACATAGAGCTTGTCACGAGGAGGGTTAAGGGTTCAAATCCCCTTAGTTGTTAATGAACCGCAGGTCCATATTTGTTGCTAGGTATGGGAAATTACTGCTGCATGCTATTCATTGTTAGGTCCAACTGCATATGGCATGTCACCAATGAATGCCTTACTTTTTTAATTTTGGAATGAGATCCATAATGGCATCTCATCCCTACATACAATACATACCATCCTAATCTTGTTGCTTCCAAGATTCACTTAAATTAAATCATTTTGGTAATTATATAGCATTGTTTATCCTCCATTTTGGTAGTGGGATTGAATTGAATTGAATCCAAGACCAAGTCTTAATTAGGAAGAACTCCACTTTCCTTGATGAAAAATGGTCATTCTGTTTGCTTTTGAATTGATCATAACTAAATTAGTGGCATAGGAACAACCCAACTAGGGATAGTTTTAGAGTTTGTCATGCAGTACTATGACCAGTTGGAAGACCTCATATACAATATTTTATTACTTCTGTTTCTTTATTATTAATATTAAGTAGGATCTATTTCTTAATCAGCTTCAAGATTAATGTAATATGAACAGCTTAAAGCCTCACTTTTTGCTCTTTTTATAGGTCAATGGGGAATCTTTTTGTCTCCTTTTTACTAACCTTAGCTTAAAACAACTTTTGTTTTCTATTTTATTTTTGTTGGATGAGTTCCTTGGAATTAGAGATGGCCAAAATCCGATTCCCGAATCAGAACCGTGGCCCTCACAAAACCGGAACCGGCGCCGAACTGTCTATAGACAGTTCGGTTCTGGTTCCTGATTTTGTGGAACCGGCCAAAAAAAAATTATATAAATATTTTTATACCACTTCATTTTCATCACATAATTTCTTAGTTTTCTAATCTTTATATTGTAAGTTTTAACGTTTATAGTTTACAGTTTAGGGTATCAATTTTTTTAATTAATTATTTTAATTATATTATTATATTGTTCAATCATTCTTTCAATACTCTTATCATTTATATATTTTTCTTTCTCGCTTATCTAATCCTTCATAATTCTATTTTTCTAAAACCTCCATATATTAGCTCAATTTCAACTATTAATCCAATTATATTATGTATCAACTTAATTTTCTAATTTATATTATCCTAATTCTATTATTATATTATGCTAATCTCCTATTTAAATTCCAATTAATAGTTCGATCATTCTCTCAATACTCTTATTCTTTCTATATCTTTCTTTCTCACTTATCTAATATTCATAATTCAATTATTCTAAAAAATTCATATATTAGTTTAATTTTAATTACTATTCTAATTATGTTATTATATTATACTAGTTGAATTCTAATTAATAATTCAAATATTCTTATTATTTTTATATCCTTAAATCTCACTTATCTAATTCTTCTTCCTAGTTTTATTATCTAAAAACTATATATTAATTAAGTTCAATTGTAACTATTATTATTCTAATTATATTATTATGTTGTATTATTTGAGTTTCAATTAATAGTTTAATCATTATTTCAATAGAAATCAAATTTAAAAATGGGATTACAATCGAAATTCGAAACTGAAATCGAAAAAAAACCGGAATTGGAACAAAATCGAAACCGGGACGGAATCGAAACCAGAATCGGAACTGGGACGGAACAGGAACAGGGACAGAACCGTAACCGGAACCGCCCTCTGCGGTTTCGTTTCCGGTTCCACCTTAGGCGAAACTGGAACTGAACCGGGGATGGAATAGGAACCGAGACGGAACCGTAACCGGAACCACCCTCTGAGATTTCGGCTCCGATTCCACCTTAGGCAAAACTGGAACCGTCGATTCCGAAACCGTGGTCACCCCTCCTTGGAATTGCTATTATTAATCTCAAAATGAATTGGACAGAATAAACTGAAAATGTATGTTTACATAATTTAATGACTTTTTTGACCATTTTGAAAGTTAGTTGATCAAAAGACACAACCAAAAAGAATTTCGTGACTATTTTGACACTTTACTCAAACTTATATAAAGACTAGAACTTCTAAACCCTACATGGCTACATGATTTCAGTTATCCCACAAGAAATATATATTTTCCCTCATAAACCTTTGAAAAGTTTCTTCATTATATAGATGTGATCGATGAGCAAGAAGAACCAAAATTAATAAAGACATTTGCAGGAGCAAAGGCCAAGGCATTCATTGACCTCAATTCAAGGCAGTTGGATCAGAAATGGTCAGTCAAAAAAGGCTACTAAATGTGCATTGAGAGTTGCCAATTAATATACCTATATAGGTAAGTAACATCGTCTTTTCTTTTCCAACTGAAAAACTCACTAGTATATATATAATTCAAACGCATGGTTTCATGGGAAGTTCGGCTGTGCGCTGCCTACCTAAAGTCCACAAAAAACAACCACCCCAGCATTGAGAAACCCTACTTGGGTTGGGAGTTGGGACCAACAACAGCTTAAACTTGAAAGGACTATAAAAATAAAATGACAATATTCAATTATTCATGCATGCACACATGACAGATGACACAACATCTTCTCATCTACAACTCTTTAATTTTTTGTCCATCATCCACCATACATATTGCTGTTATGGTTAATTTTATGTTCAATCATTTTTAAGCCAAAGACATTCAATATGTTTCTTTGTTAATTACCACTATGTGATTGAAGTTAGACACTGGTTAGCAAAAAATTTAGAAATTGTTCGGATAGAATCGAATTTAATTTGGTTATTTGAAATCAATTTTTTTATTACAAATTTAACCAAATTTAATTAATTTTTTTTAATCCAATTTTATTTTTTGAATTCGAGTAATCAAACAAACCGAATTTACGACCGAACAACTATGGTCAATTTCATGTTTGCCTTCTTTTGTTCACGAATTTCATAATTTGTTTATTAGATGTATTCATACATTGGATACAAAATAAACCCATATAGAAAAAGAAGAAAAAAAAAATGAAACCATGTCTACTTTCTTGATTCATGAGACAAGGAAATATATGAAACTCTAATCTAATTTCTTAATTTGTTGGGATGCATTTCTACGGAGTATGTGAGAAGTGGTTCCATAAAAACACTTTGAAGATCACTTCAAGTTTACAACAAATTTGTAATTGTATTTTTATGTCATTTTATTCTATCTTATTCATCAACTTGTGATAATTAGTTTTACTTTGAAAATTTATCAATGTGTATAAATTCATTCATTTATAATTGGATTTGTGCAACTTTCTTTATCTTCTATTTTTATATATGCTAAAGACTGCATAATGAGATTTTGAGAACTTTTTTATTTAAATTAAAGTGCTAACTCCTAAATTTTTTTGGAGGTGGAATAAATTAAATTCTATTTGTATTAGGAAAAAAATTACTCTTGTACTTGATTAATTCGGATTTTAATATTTGATTTAGTAGTTTATTACTTATTAGACAACTTCCATGAGTTTTTCACAGCTGTTTTTTATGTTTAAAAAAAATAGAAAAAAAAAGCAGTCCAAATCCCAAAACGAATAAAAATGAATTAGAATTCGATTATTCAGTTTTGATCAAAAGTAGGAAATGTACCATTTCCCTTTGTAGAATGACTTATTTCCCTTCTAAATTTTACTTTTATAGGTTAAAAACTTTGTACCTCTTCTACAGTTTTGGAGAAAAAAAAAATCCAACTAGTGAAGCTGTTGTGTCGGCACATGTTTAATTAATTTGCATCATAAAATTTACGTACATTAATTACTCTTTTTTCGCAAGTGTTATTCTAATAACTTGGGATTTTACTCAAATTAGCTGAATTGATTTTTTTTTATTATTATTAACTCTGGCTTTTTATACGCAACTTGTTTGTTTATATGTAATCCGTCTCAAACTCAATATATATATATATATATATATATTATATTGTTATTGTGATAGTCGTTAGTTACGGTAAAACTTTGTGACATTTTTTTCATGACGGATGATACTAGTTGTTGATTTATCAAAGTGCAATCTATACCATCAACAGAAAAAGAAAATAAGTTTAGATTGAATAAGATAATTGATTGAATGTGATTCATAAAAAGAAAATGAGTTTAAATTGAATACGATAATTGAACTAGATTCATAGAGCAAGCGTTTTAATTGTTATAATTGTTGTAATTGTGGTTGGTGTCATCTATATCCTCCAAAATCCAAGCACCGACGCTGACTAACCAATTGGTTAATAGTTTCTGATTTTAATAGGCCCCCTTCATGCAGACTCTGCAAATTTGAATGAACTGCAGGGAGAAAGACTGCTTACTACACCTGTACTTGCATGCAATTCTGATGAATGAATAATTTTATGTACTCCTCCTCAACGGTCCCACTCCAGTATGTTTCTTTAAGGTAATTCTTATTTTAAATCTTAATATATTAAAATTTTGTACAATATTATTACAATTTTCTTAATCTATATCTTAACCTGAAACAATTATGATCCGAGATTTAATCTTTATAATTTATGTAGGGCTTGGCTCAATGATCATCACCTAGGCATTAATTGCATAAGGAAATTGGAGCTCAAGAGTTCAATTCACGTCTTCAACAAAAAAATCCCCTTCTATTTTAGGATGGAGGAATATTTGTGGAACATCAAGTACCCCGAAGCACGTAGTCAAGTAGATAAAGGCTTATAGTACTTACGAGTGAAGTTGTGTGGGGCCGGTATTCGGTAGACGAGCATCGTCTAACACTTTGGAGGCAGCTTGAATCGATACTGTGAGAATAGTATCCATCTGCGTACACATCTTGCGATTTATATCCTCAGTATACCTAGAAAACGATTGACTTAGAGTTTAGTATAGTACAATATAAATTTGAATCTGGGTAAAAAAAAAAAAACAAGGCTAAAACTTTCAAAAACAAAAAAGTACTACTGCTACTGCTGCTCACTTCTTAGAAGAATAATCTTTCTTCCTTAATAAAAGCAGCACTACACTGATCACTGATTGCCATCATCATCAAAAGAAGTAAAACTTAAACCCCACTGATGTAAAAATCAATTTCGAGGTGAAAACTTTTCCATTCTTTACAACTTTAACCTTTTTCCTACCCTCTCTTGAGTCTCCTCCTCAACCATCCTTTTAAAAAAGTGTTTCATTCATTCTCCTACAACTAGATCAGTCCCCTTTCGTTATAGTATTAATATATACTATAAATCACTTCTTAACTTCAAATGTCTCTCTTTAGACTTAATTATCAACAAACTATTAATTAATTAAACAGGTCATTAATTACTTAAACTAAACTCATCTCTTTTTCGAAAGAAATAAAAGATTCAGTCAATTTGTTCATTTCACATTCACACCTTCATCTTCATGCACTGCAAAGCTTACTCTTAAACCTACTATGTATTTAATAATGAGAAATTTTTTTCATTCATATATGAGACGGAATTAATCATAATTTTAACACACAGTAAAAATGGCAGGAAATTAGAATCTCAATCTTAATAGTCATTAATTGTCCTTCTCATATATAAAACGCGTACGAACCCATTTCATATAAATTTTTCTCTTTAATAATTAAAGGATTAGAGAATACTCATATGCGCCCTCTAAGAGGAATGGAACAAAACCTCTTTCAAAACCAATATTTAAGACACAACTCATATATATATGAAACAAATAATCAGAGACGGATGGAGGGGGGTGCGGCCGCCCCCGAGATTTAAAAAATTATACTAGATCCCTGTAAAAGTTTTAAAAAATTCAATTGAATCCTTAAGAAAATTAAAATTTTGCACCCCAAAATTCAAATATAACTTCTATTATGTAATTTTGCACCCCCAAACTATGATTTCTGGATCCGCCACTGCAAATAATTAATAACTATTAAAATCGTAATTTTAATTACTTACTTTTTTTATTTTATTTTGCTTTAAAATCATAATTAATACTAATACATGCACCAAACCATAAAATAATACTAACATATTCTAATCTCATCTCAACTAAAAGAATAAATTAAGAGGGTCATTTAATTTATTTGATCTCCTAACTAGTACAGTCAAATTTTGTTTGTGTATTAAACTAAGAATATTAATTAAATTAATTAAGAATTATATCCTGGGTAGAATTTTATTTATATAGTTAGTCTAATGTTAAGATTTTTTTTTTGTCTAGTTTAGGAATTAGAGTTTATGAGGATTTAATTTTCCAAATTCTTTTATGTTTCAAATTTGTGATTGTGTCCATAAACAGAGGAAGTTAAGTTAGGACAAAAGAATGAACACAATTTAAGGTTAACAAGTTAAGCATATTAGAGTTGAATTAGAGTTGTGCATGTGCATCTCCATTAACTAAAACCAACATTCAGTGCTTTTACAGCAAACATAAACACACACAGTCACACAGTGGTTTAGAGAGAGAGAAGCACGCATATAAAGCTATAGATATATACTACGTGTGAAAAGAAAGAGATAGGAAAGACAGTGATATGTAGAAAGAGGAAGACAAACTTCCCAAGTAAGAAGAAATTTATTAGCTCTACTGAATAATGGGATTCACCGGAAAAGCCAACACCAATACTACTACTGATCATCATCAAAATTGGGGTATGGGCTTCCTCTTCGTTTTCTTCCCAGAAGAACAACAAGAAAACAAGAAAAAGAATCACAGCAATAATCCTCCATTTTCATCCTCCAAGCTTACAACAAACTCAACTCATCTTCTCTCTAGAGCTCAATCTACTATTTCTATTTGTGCACTTCTCATCTTTATTACTCTTCTTTTATTCACTCTCTCCACTTTTGAACCTTCCTCCATTAACAACTCTTCTTCCCATTTTATTTCTAGAAGACAATTATCCCAATTCTCTTCTTCCAATTCCCACAATGGTAATAGTAATAGTAAGTATAAGAAATTTACAAGTTCTTCAATCTCATCCCATGCATTGCAAGGCATGGGAAGTTTGTATAGAAGGGGCACAAAATCCATGAATGACCTCATTGTAGCGCATGTTTTGGAGTCTCTCAGTTTGCATGAATTCAAATTGTTTCTCAGGCTGTTTTTTATGTCTTCTCTCAATTCAAGAGCGGACCTTTTGTTTATATTTCCGACAAAATCGGCTTCTTTTGATGAAGTTATTCGGGAAGAGAATGACTCGTTCTTCAAACTCGTTGCTGAGTATAAAACATTGAGCTCAATGCAAAATTCTATGAACTCAACAAGGAAGTTAGAGGTACCCCATTTCCTGAAATGGAGTAAGAAAGATAAAGGGAGTGGAGAACCAATCTGGGGTGGAAAAATTCGGAGCAATTTCAGCGGCGGAAACCAGACTGAGTCGACTCGGTTGAGTTACGGCTCGGTGGTCGGGTTTGATGTTGATGAGCTTGACCCCGAAAACTCGTTGGCCGGATTTCTAGAGCATACTGTTCCAATGAATTTGAGAAGATGGGCTTGTTATCCGATGCTACTCGGACGAGTTAGGAGAAATTTCAAGCATATAATACTCGTTGACGTGAAGGAATTATTGTTAGTTGGTGACCCGCTGAGCCGAGTCAGGAGCTGGAGTCCGGAGTTAGTGCACTTATCGACCGTGACTCAGTCAGCTACGACTCGTCACGGTAAAAAGAATTTGGAGAGAACTCAATCGACTCGCCCGAAATCGGTGAACCCAGGGATGATAAAAGGTGGGGCAAGAGGGGTTCGGAGATTATCTCACGCAATGTTGAATGAAATTGTTAGAGGAGCAGTACAAAAGAAGAAGAAGAACTCGGTTACTGAGTTCGGACTCTTTAATCAACTCGTTGGAAATGAGTTCTTGCTGAAGAATGTGAAATTGATCACGTCGCCTGACTCAATCCCGGAACTGAGTTCAGTCGCTGGGTCGAACTCGAAACCGGGTTCCTCTTCCCCGTCTATATCAAATTTTACTGTGGTAAGACGCGGTAATAGTAATTTCGATGTAAATTCTACTGTTTTGAAACATATACTCTGTTCTTCACAACTACAAAATTCAGTTTATAGCAATTGTTTGTAGCCAAGAAAAAAAAAAGGACGTAGGACTATTAGGGAAAAAAAAAAGTAAAATGTTTGGAATTTTTTGTTTTTTTTCTTTTAAAAAAAAAAATAGTATATGGTCACTTATTAATTATTTGTGGAATAAAATTTTGATTATTTCATGTTGATATCATTCTTTGTTTTGATTTTTCTTTTCAATTGTGATTCTAATTAAGTAATAATTATTGTTTGTAATTGCTCAAAAAAATTTAGTTTGTAGCTAATTAAATTACAAAATATTATTAGGAAAGGAAACTTATAAGTATTTGCAATTTTTGGTTTTTTCTAAACAGTTTATGTTCACATAATGATCTGTTGAATGAAATATTGATTTTTTTTCTTTCATATTCAAATAATCTTTTTTTAAGACGGAAACTTTTGTATAATTAAGTTTGTCCATGTGTTATATATGGAATCATCCTCGGTTAATTACAAAAAATGATTCCCTTCAACATGAAAGGGGGTAATTTGTTTTTACAGTATAGTTTGAGGATGGAACTTTTATTATCCCAATTTTTTTCTCATTTGTTTGTTTATAAATAAACTAATTGCTTATAAATAATTGATTTTAAATATTAAAAAAAAAAGAGAAGAGTTCTGATCAATTTATATATAGCTTGTATGTCTAAATATCGAATTTATCTATAAGTATATCAATTATATTTTAAGTAGATAAAAACAAAATGAATACTATTAGTTGTAATCGCTAAATAATAAAATAAACGTAAAAATTTTTGTGAAATTGATTCATATATAAAATCTATTTTACATATGAAACGAATAATTAATCATTGCTAAAATTATAATTTTAATTTCATATTATTTTTATTGTACGTAAAAATATCGATTAATTTCCATTTTAGATAGATGAATTTGTTTAAAAAATTATAAATCAAGTGATTAAAGAAAACGCGTGATTGTTAATAATGTGTAGAATAAATGCCAAACAAGTCATCTCAGAATGGGGCAGAAATTGATAAGTAAATGCTAGAACTGTTCATGTGCCGACTGTGATCTTCCAATTTAGTGCATTAATTGTGCACCTCTGTCCAAATTGTCTATCACTCTCTAATTTAATTCCATTAGTTTTAGACTTCAGAGTTAAAACATTAACATCATCACTCTGCCTCTCTCACCTCTCAACACTATCCTTTTGGTCAATCATAGCCCAACAATTTATTTAGAGTGATTTTGTTTTGATACTGTTCACATGATCCAATAATCTTTCCACACCTTTGTTGCTCCATTTATAGGATGGATTTTCTCAAACTTTTTACTATTGTTTTTCATTTTTGTTTTTGACATGAACAATTTATAATTTTACATTATAATTTTACATTAAAGCAGTCAGTTCCAAGTTCGGAAAAAATAAAAATGATTGCGACGAGCTGTTCTAAATTCCAAAAAAAAAAAAAAAAGAAAGATTACAATGAGATGATCTCTAACATAAAATTTTGTTACACTTCATGATAACGTTCGGAAAATGTTAGTATTAATAGTTTGGTAACTCAACACTACTAGCCAATTTAACTTCAAAATAATAATAAAACTAATTAAATAGCCATGTGTTTTCCAATGATACAATGCAAGTCAAATGGACCACACCAGTATTTTGAAGACAATTCTATGAGTTGTCTTTTTATATTATATCATTTTTCTTCTTCATGAAAATGGCTAATGTGTGTTTATTGTTGTACATTTATTTACCTACTATTATTACTATTGTTTTATTTGCATTTTGTATGCTTTTTTTTGTCCATTCTACTGATTCTTTGGAGAATACCATACTCATTTTAATAATCTGCCAATGGAATTTTTATGATCTTCTTGATTAATAATTACTAGGGCACATGTCCATTGCACACCCTAAAATTAATTTCGGCTAAATATTTTTGAAAAACCATTTTCAAGATTCAGTCAACAAACAATTATATATATTACATTATTTGTAATTGTATAATAATATTCTTTTAGATTCTTTTGCAATATCAAAAGTTTCAATAATACATTTATTTTAACCTTCTTATACTTGATAGCGTCTATACCATATTCACATATCGAAACTCCAACACTCGACTTGAAATTCAGAAGAAAACTAAATAAATTCTATACGAACGTTAAAATTATAAGGTTAAAGAATTAAGGAGAATTAAGCTCCTAATTAAGGGCATTGGATTGGAAAATTACTATTTATTTTCATATGTAAAAGACTCTAGCATATATTCTTTCTCTTCCCAAATTTTTTTTAAAAAAAATAAATATAAAAATGCTTGAGAGGTGTACATGTAAAAAGATCTAGAAAAAGTCATGGAGGGAATGTGAGGCAACTACTCCCGGACCCTTGGGAAGTCGTAGAGAGCATTGATTGAATCCATGTGACTTTTGGTGCCTTTGCCACCGCGTTTTGTTTTATTTATCCTCTCTTTTAAAAGTGGAGCATAAAAAACGTGGACGCTTTTTATTTTTTACCTTTGCCAATTGCCAACCAAACATGTATAGTATTTTCTATAATTCATTAGGTTTTAAATTAGTTACTTCATTTCTAAGCAATAGAATTCATCAAAAGAAAGGAAAATCTTCTAAAAAGACGAGCTTTCACAAGTAAATTGATAAATATTAATGCATGACTTTAAAATTATTTATTTATTTTTTAAATGATATATTAATTCATGTACATAATGTACATTTTTATGACCTTCAAATTAATTCACTTCTCAATAGCGTTTTATTTATAAAATTTCTTCCTTTTAACAAGGAAAATAACGAAATTTGAAAAAATATATAAAGTAAATAATAGTATCTTGTTAGATGTATTAAAAAAACTAAGGAAATATATGAATTTGAAAGTGGGAAATTAAGTTCACTTTGCAACTCCTTAATTTGTATATTAGGGTTTGAAATTGTACATATATTGTTACTAAATATGTATTTTTTTTTGGATGAAATGGGATAAATTATAATTTTATTAAGAATTTAATGAAAACTATTTTTTTAAACCAAAGAAAAATAAAAGTTCGGAAATCTTATAGGTTAGGGTTTGCTACTTTGCTTCCCCTCCCGGTCATTGCATTCAAGCCAATATTAATTCATATGCTTAATTAATACAATATAATTGGAGAAATAGTAATAATAAAGATTCATTAATTAAGTTTTTTTAATCATGTCATTTTTGTTTTCTCTTCTATGTTTTCCCAAAAACAAAAAAGTAAGAAGTACAACCCAAATTGTCTCTTGTATGTTTCCTCGAAGGAACAAAGTCACATTCATATACCATATTGAATTGTCTCTTGTATGTTTACTCAATTCTTTTGGGAAATTAAAGCCAACCCTTTATGTATAGAAAATTCTACAAGGAGAATTTATGGCAAATTGGTAGGATCTTTACTCGAGAGATGAGAATTTTTGTAAGTTTTTGTAAACTATGGAAGTAATGCAATAATTGTTTCAAGGCCATTTTTCATACTCATGTACTCATATGCATATATGCTAATTCCATACCCTTTTTGAAGTTTAATTTGGACACAAATTTCTCACTTTCTTCACACACTCATAATTAAAATAGCAAAATGTAGTTTTCTTCTTGGACCACAAGAGACCATACATGGTCACTATTTTTATTCTCTTTGCATTTCAATTCATTTATCCCTTAGATTTTTTTCCCAAAAAATTTCAACCCTTCAAAGATAGATTTGATAAAGAAAACAAAAACAAAAACTAAAAACCAAAAGAATAGTTGTAAGCACATTTAATTATTTACAATTCTCTCTCTCTCTCTCTCTCTCCGATTTTGTCTTGGGGTTTGGAAATGCTCTTATATTAAGTAATATTTTTCATGAACTGCATTTATTTAATTATTAGAATTTGGATAATATAAGAATGGATATATGGTCTTATAATATATTGGGAGAAATCAAAGAATATTCTTTAATATGCAAAATGTACATATATTTCTATTTTAGACTTCCTAAATATATGTCCAAAATAGAATTAATTGTTATAAACTTCAATATCAAAGCATGCACCAAAAGACAAATGATATATAGAAAGGCATTCCATCCCCACACAGTTGTGGACACTATTCCAAAATTGTCTACTTGCCATAAGAACAAAAAACTCAACATGAATTTTAACCTAATTCATTTGAACTGATACTGACTGCCCTTCATGCACTTCCAAACTTCAATTTGAATAATTAAAAAAAAAAAAAAATCTTCTGTGTGGGCTAAAATTTTTAATTAAACTAATCTAATTCATCTCAAACAACTGGACCTCCACACAATTATGGTGATAGATTTTTGTGGGACAAAAGATATTGGAATGTATATATATTCTGTTTATGTTTTTGTTCATTTAATTTCAGTGGTTGTTGCATATGTTTCACTGTTCCAACTGTTTATGTACAACTCCAATAATACATTTCAAAAGATCCACTTATCACAAAGAACTATCTTGAGAAGAAAAAAAAAAATCCCCTTATCGTGTCTGTCGGCATCCTCTCAAGATTTGAAAATTTTGTATTTTTTCTTACGTAAAATTAAGATTTTTAATTAGATTCTTAAGAAAATTAAAAAATTTCTCTCGTTCTACAAAATATTAAAATATAACTCTACTACTTACTTCTACACCATTTTGCTATTTTCAAAGTCGATCCATTTTCTGAATCTGTCACTGAATTCTTAAAAAAAAAAAAGCAAGGCATAAGCTCTAATGTGCATGCATGATTCCATGCAAAACCTAAACCTAGTAAATTAATATATAGTTAACATAGGATGCAAAAAATGGGAGTTTCATGATAATGAACGGATTGAAATAGTTGATGTTTATGGTTATGAATTGAAAATAAAATTAATGTATGAAGGGCATCACTTGATGGTGGCCAACAACCATGCATGTTTTGAAGTTTGAACTCATCCATTAATTAGTTGTATATCAAAGGTTTGGAATATTTTCTCCAGAAAGGGAAGGCGTGATGTTGATGATATATTTGACAAAATTCGTCATTTGGAGCCTTTACAAAATGCTTGTGTACTGAAATGGCACGATAATTTGGACAAAAATGGAGGATAATTAAAGAAACCCATATTGGCAAAGCTTTTAAAAAAACCTTGGATGCTCTCTCAAATGCTTCGTTATCTTCTTGTACTATCCATTCAGTGCATGGTTTCTTCATCTATATTCATCCATGGTGGAAACTAAAGGCACCGACACTAGTAGGGATATGCGCCATTTGTCGATAGTTGATTTGTCTATGAAAGTTGTGGTCTATCTTTCAATTTTTGTTTTCTTAGGTTTATGAAAATCAACAATGTTGTTTGGGTTTAATTAATAATCCTACATATTTACACAAACATTTTTAGAGTATTAGTGAATAACTTTTCTCTTTTGTAAGTTGGGCATTTTCAAGAAAACGTATATAATTGTGAGGATTATGATTAAGTTCATTTGCTAAATGCAAGAACGTTTGGATTGTTTGTAAGGATTCATATGTTGAAAAAGAAGATTGAGAGAAAGAGCTCCACATATATATGCTTGCACAAAATGATTGCATCCAAAGGCATTTGAATAAATTATACATGAGAAATTTGGCATGGGAAGAAGAAAAGAGAGAAAAAGTGAGCTGATTTAGAAAAATTTGTTCACAAGTTTGTATTTTCGGAGAGGGAAAATTGCAATTTTGTTACTCATATTAAAAATTCGCACTAGATCAGTCTTTTTATTTAATTTTATCTATTTTTTTAACGGAAAAATATACACGTGTTATTCTTGAGTGATATACACACATGTATACTTGAACAAAACTGCATGAAATAATAAATTTGGTACATTTATTTAATACAAGTAGCAAGATTGTACTATTTTAGATGTGAACGATGAAAAAAGTTTTTCAACAATTATGAAAGATGAATTTTGCTATTATCCCTTTTTGGAGAAGTCAACAAAATCCGAATTCCAAATTTGCTTGTATGGCCATTGGCCTTAGATGCGTTTGATTGATGAAGACTTGAGAAGCCTCCAAAGTTAAATGATTGAGCCATTCACTGGTGTAGCATTTTTGTAGGGTATCCTTTGAAAATTCTTATGTACTTGAACAGAAATCAATACTTTGGCTCATCTACTTTTCTTGAACATATATGCATGCAATAAAAAACATGGGCCTATATATAGAATTCTTGACTGTAAAAATAATAATAATAATAAAATAAAATAAAATAAATCAACAAAGACAAGTTTAAAAAGATCATGATATTCATCATGCATTTTCAATAGAATCAGCAAGAAAAAAAATTGTCAGAATTGAGAGAACTCCAGAATCAAGCATGATTGAATCCTTCCTGAAAGTTTCAGAAACTTATATAATCTTGAATAAATAATGAAGATTAAATTTAGTATCTGTCAAATCTTCAATATATTGTGCTAATGTTGTATAGGTCATCAATCATAATATTAATAATTCTATATAAATTTAAAAATTAATATTCTTGGACTACTTTGAGCAGACACACGTAATTGAATTCAATTTCTTTTGTGGGGAATATTTTTGTGGCAATAAATTATAATATTTTCAAGAGGGTTCTAAACTGCAACTGTTTGGATGTATTTTGTTGGCCAAATTATACAAGATAACGTGCATTTGTGCAGAGCAACATCAAGACAAACCAATAGTATTTCGCCATGATTTTAATTATTAATATTTTTAGGATTAATCAAAGTTGGCTATGTAATTGTTAATTCTTGAGAAGAAAAGTTATGAAGTGGAGTAGACAGATAAGAGGGATGAGATATCACTAGATGAGACAAATTGAGAATCTTGGATGATGATCTTGAATTATTAATTTAATCCTAGGACTAGGAGTATTTTTTTTTTTCACTGACTTGATAAATTTATTTTTTCGAATCTAATTATTATTTAATTGAATAATAAAAAAACTTCACATAAATTGAGCTATCAAGTCGTAAAAAAAAATCGTATTCACTATCATTACTCGATTTATTAGTTAGAATAACTTAATCAAAGTTTGTACATTTGATTTATGTAGTTTATTTTGTTGATACATGAATATTTTGCTTACTTTTTTATAATGGTTCTCGAATCTTCAATGATTAGATAAGTTAAAATAAAGCATGTCATAGTCATAATCATAATCTTGAATCATTTTATTTTGGAGGGTTTCTTATGCTGCCAAATTAGCAGAACACTTTGAGCTGATTCTTCCAATGTTGAAGTGAAAATGATAATTATGACATTACACAGCACGATTTTGCTTGTTTATTAGAGTGTGATAGACTAATAATTTGTCTGGATTTACTTGCTTGGCAGTGAGCTCTGCCAATTTAGTATAATATCCTTCCCTCGTCATGAGTATCTTTATTTGTTTAGCACGAGAACTCTTTTTGAAACCGTTCGTACATAATACGTACTTCATATGTAAAATGGATAATTAATTGCCTATAATTTTTTTTTTCATTTTACTGTGTGTTGAAATCGCGATTAACTTGCTTTTGCATATATGAACCATTCGCAGCAAACTACTAGTTGTTTATTTAATAAGAATTAATAAAAGATTGATTAATATTTTAGTCCAATCACCATTAATTGGCATATCCCTACAAGTGAAAGAAACAATTATGCGAGTTTTAGAAAAATAGTGTTTATACTAAAGTGATGAATGAATGACAATAATTAATGATGGAAAAAGATGGAAAGGTTTTGTCACTTTGTGGACACAAACACATCTTCTATTGCCAACAAAAAAGGAAGCATTGATAACCCTAATGTTGTACGAAATTAAATTTAGTGATGAGATCAGGACTAACAAATGTCATTTCAAGCAATGGTTGGTTATGGATAATTGTTTGTAATTTTTATAAATTCTTTGATGACACATCCTTGTATTAAAGTTTATGCACGAACAACAGAAATGTGACTAAAAGTGTTTTTTATTTTTTTTAGGGTAAAGATTAGTATTGTATAAGGACTTGTAAGATGGCCTTAAATTTAGTTTGCAAATAAATGCTTCTTTAGGCTGCTCTTATCAAAGAAATTTTAATTAGAGTTTTAACAAGTTTAGTGAAGACAAAAAAAGAATAAAAAAGAAACTATTAAAAAAAACATATTATATTTAAATAAAAATGAGAAAATATGTTTCTATCAAGCACGATCTGCTATTTATATAGCCAACCTCATTTTATTAGGATAAAGGCTTAGGCTCCGTTGGATAATATATTTTTAGATTTTGTGATGAAATCTTTTTTTTTTATTTGGATTTGTTATAAGAAATAAATATTTTGATAGGATTTGACTGATGATTTTATTTTATTGGAATTTGTATTAGAAAATCTTTTATTAATAAAAGTTCGAAATTTAAATTTTGAATTAATATTTTATTATGGTGAGAATTGTGTTGAAAAAAAATTATTTATTATTAAATCAAATTTAAATTTAATATTTTATTTATAAAAAATACTGTAACAAAAATAATTATTGTAAGAATATTTTTTTGTTTGAACAAGTTATTTTGCATTTGTAAAATAAATCATAAAAATTGATACTTCCAAACAGAGCCGTAGTTGTTATTATTGTTGTTGTTTTAACTTTTAACAAGATCACTCCAAAAGAACAAACATTAGTTTTAGTTTTCTCAAAGTGAATATTGTTAGGTTTAGAAAAAAGTTGTGCAATCATCATATGCCAAATGACTAGGACTTGAGCCCCATTTGTCATGCTTCATACTTAAAAGATTTCCAATCTTAAAAGATCTTTTCCATCATTTTCCATCTATTCCTTTATGGGGTCCAAAAGAACTCTAAAATTCTGCCCCAACAAATGAAAGTTGAAACAATACAAGTGTTCAAAAACCAATAAATTTCACCACATTAAGATTTAAGATCATTGATGACTCTTTTTTTTTTTTTTTTTTTTTGGGAGGGGGGGGGGGGGGGGAGGATGGTATGGGATTTGCTTGATTGATTGTAATCATTAAATCCATCTTACATGTTGTTAGCATTTCCTAAATCTGCGCCTGAATCCAGGAAAGGAAGAAGACAACCAGATTAGCATGTGGAGTTTAACACTTTTTTCCATACTAAAGGGCATGTGGAGTAATCCTCCCTTCTTTCCTTAGAGGAAATAAATGTCAAAGTTACAATTGAAAAAGGCATCCTAGATTCAAAAGGGAAAACATGGCCTGTTCATGCAATCATTATGATCCCATTTGACTTCAAATCTGAGAAGAAGTACAAGCTCAACAAGGGAATTGATATAACTGGGTGTAAAAACAAACCATTGTGTAATAATCATATTTTAGTTTCAACAAGCATCCTTAGGGGACTTGCAATTCTCAATCTGAGGGATAAAAGAGTTATCAAGAACTTTTATGCAATGCATAAAGTATGAAATGTGAATGATTTTGCTACTGTTTCAGTCAATTATAAAACAAAAAGGAGAATTTCATAGCAACTAGCAATCTATCCATTAATTTTACTCTTTGATCCCAGTTCAACAAATATACAACATTTGCAATCAAAAAAAGGAAAAAAATTGTTGCAGAAAACATAAAAGGGAAAGAAAACGAAAAGCAAGAGAGACCTTTCAATGAATCACAAACTAATACATACCAACCAAATCAAAGAATATGACACTCTTGATGTTTTTTTTAAGCTACGATCTCTGGGGAAGTGACAAATCCAACCGCGCCACTAGAGGAGGGGAGAGAAAAAAATCACACTTCAAGCTGGCACCATATATTCGAAAGCCCATACTAACAACAGCTGCTGTCATTGTAATGCAGAAAAATACATGCTAGAAGTGCAAACCAGGCATGAGATACCTATAAAAGCAGGCTGTGCTCTGGCATAGAAAAAGTCAAAACCGAAGATTGCAAATATAGATGAAAGAAAGAGTGGATGAGTCACTTGTTTGTTTGATTCTTGTTTCTAGAAGAGATCAGCTTTCTTTTTGTTCATATCTTGCTTCCACTTTGGCAATTTGTAGAATGCTTCTTTTGCCATCCCCATTACATCCTGGAATTCTTCCTCAGAGAGATAAGCCTGGAATTCAAGGAAACGACATGTTATCACTTGCTTACCAAAAAACAGTAACAACCAATATACTACAGACAATAGAAATCCATGTAAAACATAATAATAAGATATGTGATATTCTAAAGTCGTATTTATAATAATAAATGGACCAACCTCTCTCCGTTTAAAATCAATGCCCGTGACTGGGTTTTCAGATTTAGCCCTCAGCTGTTCGTAACTGAATGTACTTTGAATACTTTCACCACCACCATTCTCATCCTGCTCAGCATCTGGTTTTGGTTCTGAATCTTCTCCATTGGTCTCAACTGCAGGCTCAACTATCTCACTGCTGACTTCTGAATCTTCTTTAGAATCTTCAAGATCAGGAGAATTTGCACTCTTGAATCCAGCTGCAGACATGGTTTAATTAGATTAAATATTAAAAATTTTCAGATCAAAGGCGAATAAGAGAACCATCATTTAACAAAATATAGCACACCGCAACTCCTTAGAGTTACAATTATGTTTGAAACCGTCCAGTCACACAAGAATGGTTTCCAGGTATAGGAATTAATAGACAGAAAGGACATAAAAAACTAAAAGTAGACCCAACATGAATAGAATCTTTTCCAAGAACGTAAACAGCGCTGAATTTGTGGCAGATGTTTCTCCAAAAGTTTATCTTGAGTAAACAACTGACCAGAATTTTCTCTCATCTTATCTTAGGCGAAGAAAGAAATTTAAATCAAGGTAAAAGCAATAATATGCCCCCAGTGGTAGCGATTGTAATTGGAAAAATGGAACACCAAAAAAGAGGGGGACAAGAATCATTCATCTACTTACCAGGACTGCCAGTTTCTGACAATGGACTTCGACTAGGTCGAGCTGGAGAAGAATCAGGTGACCGCTTCTTTTCAGCGGTAAGCACAGATGATAAAGCAGCAACAGCAGCCGCTCGTTGTGATCCCTGGCCAAATCCCCCGGCCCTTGCAGCCGAAGTAGCTTTTGGGGAAGAACTTGAACTAAATGCAGAGTTTAACGCAGCTAAGGCAGAAGCTCTTTGAGTTGGCCCTCCTTGATTTGTTCCATTGGACCGATCCTGGAAACAAGGAAAGCCAAAAAGGACATGCCAAAACAACCTCTCTTTCAAAATTTCAGAGAAACAAAGATAAGCTTTAATTTAAACCAAGAAAATATCCCAAAATTTATCAGCTTTCTCATTCAATCACAAATGTTTTAAATCTCAAAATTGACAACCTCACTTCCTCTTCTTATATTACACTGAAAAAGATTTAAGAAACAGAATGTTGCTTCATTATTTTTCAAATAATAGAAATAATTCTCATAAACAAAAGCAACTCTGAGGGGATATGAATGAAACAACCAAGATGGCTGAGAGAGAGCAGGAAGAGGATAAAGCAAATTAACAAGTGGACAAGAACATGGGCCAATGCAAGCCAAGAAACTATGGAGATGCCATGTATACCTAATGTCTTATTAATCCAAAAAGGTGGAACGTGGAGCACATAAAATATTACAAATATACAGCTTGGGAATCCGAGAAAGCATCCTGCCATGTAATGGTGCAAAAGGAAAAGAGAAATAGATGCTCCCAGTAATGACCTTGGAAGATACAAATCAGATTTCACTATGCAAGAGACGCAAAACACACAGATGTCATAACAACTTTCAACAGGTTTTCCATCAGATGTTTTACCCTTTTTACTCGAATTGTTAGATCAGTTCACAACAAGAGCAACACAAAAAATAATCACAAACAAATAAAATAGATGTAATCTAACTGATCGGCAACTTAAGCATTCAAAAGCAGTAAAAAATTCTTCGAGATAGAAAGCTATCAACTCATTCTTATGCTTACCTCTGTGGCATGACCTGCACCAAACAGCAGCAAAACCTTCTTTTGGAATGAGTTTCCATGTGCCTATTGTATTAAAAATTATTAGTAATATGCCAGCACATAACAGTATTAATTGCTGAAAAAAGGTCAGAGAATTGGTAGCAAAAGAGAGAGAGAGAGAGAGAGAAGAGACAAATAAAAGAACATCCATGTGGCCAATCACATTACAACAAAAAAATTGCCAATGAAATTCAAGTCCTTCATTTGAGAAATGAAAATGGCTGTAATCGTTCTCGAAGTATCAGTATTTTGCCTCATCCACAGACATAATAGGTAGATAACGTAAGATGAGAGCAATAATACAAGTCCTTGTCTAAAATTCTTGAAAATGCTTAAGACTACATAGCCCTCCAAAATAGCACCAAAGCAATTATCAACATCAAGTAAATAAACTGTCACAGCAGTTTCCACATATGCAATGATAAAAGTGGAATCTCTATATAAATAACTTAAGCACTACAAGATGAGATTGTGTAAGTCATGCCCTTGGAACATGTAGTGAGCTCTGCAACCAAACATATAAATAGACAAAGGGAGGTCCTCTTCCCAGGGATCAATTGCCATATAATTTCAGATGCTTCCGATTTTCATAGATTTTCACTGGTAATGTGTTTCCTTAATGACAGGTATATTGGCCTGATCAGGCAAAGTAGCCTATGCATTGCCCAGATGTCAAAACTTTAAATTCTTCAAAAAGGGTAAAATGTTTGCTATTTATTGGCCTAAAATTATATCTATAAACACCAATAGATCTTAGAGGATCATTCAATTCATCTCCCCCTACAAACTGACACAGTTACAGGATACGAAGTTGCAACACCAAAGGAAACTTCAGCATTACTAAGCACTACATGGACACTTCCTAAAAGTATGTTCATCAAGTACTCTGCTTTAGCCCTTCTTGAATATCTCGTGCTCTCTTTCCCGATTAGTAAACAATTCTTATTGACAAAGCACCAAAATAGTGAAACCCACAATCAAGATCTCACCTCAGCCTTCATAACTAAGAAAAAAGAATCTGCAACTATCATTTTCACAAATTAAAACAAAGAAAATCAAGGAAAAATGTTACAAAATGACACAAAATCAGTAAAGCAAATCACTGGGATCATACACCACATTCTGTTCATTTGCCCAATATTAAATATTCCATCTTATCAATAGCAAACCCAAACAATCATATTTTGTTTAACAAGATGCCAGATTGTTTCACAAAATTCCACCACAAAACACATAATGCTTCTACCCAGGGAGAAATATCAAGGGTCTAAACAACAAGGAGATATTTTTGTTGGCATACCATAGCTTTTGCAGGATCCCATGAAAAATATGTTGTAAAGAAGCAGGGCTCATTTCCTTCAGTCACTTTGTACAAAGGAACCTTTGGAGACAGTCCTTCCAAAGATGCTGCCAACTCGATATATTTCTGAAATGAACTTAGTGGTTACTACAGCAAAAAATAAAACGTAATGGTTAAAAATTTAAATGCCAACGGCAACTCAAGTTATACCTCCCCACTTTCAAATGCAGTTTGCTTTTCTTTTGCGTCTACTGACTGACCAACCCAAATAAAAGTTTCAGCATGTGTGTCAAGAATCAAGATATCCTCAGTCAACAAGTCATCTTGGGAAAAGTTGTATACTTCTTCAACCTATTATTAAGATTCAGAACATGTTAATTAAATAACTGCTATATCAGGATTTGCAACCAATTTTGAGGTTAAGTACATACCTCAAATTTTCCTGAAAATCCACGTGACAGAAAGAATCATCAAAGGAATGGTTAGATGTCTTCAAAATTTTAGAGAGATATCCATAGCAAAGGATGTGGAGCTAAATGATAGGATAAAAGAAGAAACCTTTAATAAATGAAAATGTGAACAAGTGGGGGTCTCTGAGGACCTCTGAAGCTACTTTCTTGCTGGTATAACTTTGTTTTCCTCCAAGAGCAAACCAGAAAGCCGAGCTCTCAGTTCCTTCTTTGGTATGCTTCATAGATAATCCAGGCTGAATTTTCAAAGAGAGGGGAACTCAATATGTTAGAATATTTCAGCTTGGAAAACAAGATATGCTCTTCAGATTTGAAAGGGGAGAAAAATATATGGATTCTTAGACAAAGATTGAAAATTCTCTCTTGCACAACTTTTCTCCAGCCTAAAAATTCCCCCTCAAACTTCTATTTGACTCGAAAGAAATATTCTACCCTTTAGAAGTAAATCTTTTATTTTTCACTATTGAAATGTTCAGTGTTTATATCTGCATACATACCCTCAAACACATATATCTCTACATATGTATACTTCATAAGTGCATATTTTTAAATCCTTTCTCATTGGGAGGATTGTGCTTTTTCTTAGACAGAAACCGAGCTTCCGATGTAGGTTTGACTGACACTGTACAAATTTGAAATGTTAAGTATGAAATTGCATTAGTTAAAACCTTAGGAACTAAATTGAGATTTTGTGAATACCTTAGGAACAGCTACGATTTTACCCTCTTACGTATTATATTCAAGCTAATTAAATTCATATGAAAGTACTAAAAGAGTTATGTCCTTCAGTTTCGCGATTTTTTACCAAAATGTTGTATTATTTTCTAGCACTTCTATTTAACCACTAAGTTACCATCACTGGTAAGGCATATATATCTAGATGTAGTACAATCTTGGTAAAGCTACACTGAGTTCACAGTAAACTCTGTGTCAAGGTCCTAATGTATGTATTTAAAGGGAAATGTAATTGACTCCAACAACCAAAAGTATTGCCTCTGCCACTAAGCAAAAGTCATGATCCTTAGCAGTTCAATATCTCTACAGAGTGATGTCCGGATTTTTTTGATGGATTTTGGGTGTGTGATATGATGGTAATCTGTTTTTACCACATTTTGAAATTATCTGAAAGATTTTCAGAAACTCTTATGCAAAAGCATACCTTCAAAAATTCTGCAACATGAGCAGCTAGCTGCTGCTGCTCGAATGTACTCTGACTGCCATGCCAACTGAATAATGCAGATGCAGATTGTAGAAGGAAGCACTCGTTAGTGTTCAGTGACGTTGCAGCCTGAAAAGACAACAAAAAGCATGTTAATGTACACAAGGCTACAATTGCAATTTAACAATCAGAATAAAAAGGAAAAACTGCAATAAAAAAATAATGAAATGATTGAACAATAAAACCCATATAGATACCAGCTAATCAAAGTAGCTCGAAGCAAGTAATAAGATCTGCAGAGAGCAAATAGAAAATGGACTCTAAATGCAAATAATGGAAAGTCACCAATTCCTCTAGTAAGAATATGTACATAGTGAGGTCCTAGAGCAGTAGAGCTACCTGGAATCCAAATCAGAGTGGCTTCCTAATTATCAAGTTCATTACGGATATGCACCAATTACTGAAATATGTACCTAGTGAGGTCCTAGAGCTGCCAAATCCAAATCAGAATAGCTTCCTAATTATCAAGCTCGTCTATGTATATACCTGGCTGTCTATCCTTTTATAGCATGATCGCCAAAAAAAATAAAACAAACACCCTCAAAAGGAAGTTCACATTGGCTTCAGCTTTTTCATAGCTGATGAAGAAAAGTGATTATTGACAATGATGTTTAAAATTTTAAATACAAAAATTGGGCATTTAAAATTTTTTAGTTGTTTTAAAAGCACATCCGGAGCAGCTCTGGTAATTAATTTGTGCAGCCTAAAATAAGCCAAAAGCAAACCAAAAATCTGAAAAAATAAAATTTTCAAAAAAAAAACTATGACCAGCTGATTTTAAATAGCTGATAAACCTAAGTCAAAGTAAAACCAAACAAGAGACATACAAAATCTTGACAAGAAGTATGTTATTTCACCGAAAGATGGGAATTAACCAAGTGAAATGCACCAAAAAACCAAGAAATCCTTGCTTGAAAAGATAGACAAGAAAATAAATTGTAACAAGAACCAAAACACATTCATAATAATTATAGATCTTAAAAAATCTCAGGAAGAATAACGACTTCTGAGAAGCTTGAGCACAAGAAGGTCAAGCATACCGCATCAACTTGAACAACTATGTTGTTGTGCACTGAGGTTCCGGATATCCGAATAAGTGCAACAGACTCAGAAGTGTAAGTTTCATCATTCAATCCTTTGTCAGCTATGTAATTTTTGTACCCAGAGCTTACTCCACCCTGTAATGTTGCAGAAAATTTATTAGTAACTAAATCAGTACCTTAAACTTTTCAGGCAACAAAAGAATTGCATATGCCAAAGCAAGGGTACCTTAAAAATCACCATAGGCTGAAAAATAGCAACAAACTGTGGCGGCTCTTTTCCTTGAAATATCCGACCCTGTACAATATACATGTCATAACCTGATCACAAAATGTAATTTTTAATACTGGAAAAGGAACCCGGAAAAGATATAGTGATGACAATACCAATACAGGTCTTCCCTTCAATGAGTTGCACATGGTAGTAGCTAGTTTAGCAGCCATGTTTTGGTCCTCCTATAAAACCAAAACATGTATTTATTATAAATGCTTGAGCAACACAGAACATATATGTACAATATAAAGTAAATGACATACAATTAAAGAAATTTTATTATTAGTGCAATTGGACCCATGAAAATTTGGGCATGCGAATACAGGCAGGTTGATTTGAAAACCGATCAAAATGGAAAAGGTATTTAAAGGGCCCAAGTGTTGGAAAAATGCTTCCCCTGGCCGCAATCCATTCAAAGCACAGGAGTCTTATTTAAAAAATTAGCCTAGCTCAAAGTCTAATAGCCAATATGGCAACACATTGGAAGTCGCATTTCTCAAACATTATGGTATTAGCTGCATCAGTATCCATGGCTCCACAATAACGGATATGACTCTGGTTGACAACTTGGTTAAGGAACATTTTTCCTCTTCCTCTCAAGGAAAGTTTAGAGATGCAACAGCTGTCTTTGACATGGATTTGAAATGAGGTAAAGAAAGAAATACAGAAACGCGGTAAAAAGAAGCTAAAAGAAGCTAAAAGAAAACCAAAGAAGTATCAAGTTAATTCTTTACTCAAAATGTTAAAAGTGACAATATATTTACCTCCACACTATCCTTCCCAACCCAATAGCACAAGTAATAATCTTCTTTCTTATCATGAGAATGGTAGGTGTAGAGAACAATATAGCAATCTCCGCTAAATAATTTACCGATGTCTTCTTTGGGAACTGGAGTTTTTTCATTGCCATTAATGCACCAAACCTGGAAATGATGTGGAAAATATTATAAACAATACAATGAAGCCTGAAATGTGGACCATGAATGTTACTAAATTTTATTAGGAGAAATACCTCAATTTTTCCACCAACTTCAAGCAATGGTGGGACCTCCTCATTTACAGGAGCACTTTTATTTGCTCCCTTGACACCAACACCTTGTTGCTTCAGCAACGCTGTCAAGAATTGAAAAGGTTCCACAATAAGAAAACAGTACCTAGCAGGCTAATTGGTCTCTTTCTAGATAGAAACTGACCTACCTGCTACTTTCCCTCTTCCCTCCTCAGCAACAGGCGCTGATCCTGATGGCCAAGAATCAAAGTTGGTCTTAAATGAATGTGTCTCATAACCTTGAATTAGCCGGGTTACATGTGTTGACTTTGGTCTATTTTGGCTAGCAATGAACTCCTGACAATGTGAGAGACACATGAGAGTCTGTGCCACATGGGGAAGGAGAGCACATAATGTCTAAATTTGTTACCTCAGCAACATGAATGGCAGCCTTCCTCTCATCAACTTGAGTTACCCGGCCAACCCAAACAAATATCTCAGAACCACAATCCAACAAATAGCATTTGTTATTCTCCAAAAGAGATTTTGAGAGTTGATCATCTACAGGCTTAACCTGACCATCCATAACACTACAAAGAGCAACACATCTCATGTGAACAACTGACATGAAACATCAAATCACAATGTGAAACTGACTAGAGAGAGTATTTTCTCCAAAATATAATTCCAAAAGGGAAAATCATTTGCACATAGTTCCAACAACCATATAAAGGACAAAAAATACGTACTGGGTAGAAGGCATCCTAGAAAGCAACAGCAAACTAGGCATACTACACAACTTGCACAACTGTGCTATCATCAATCTTGATTGCAAGTTGAATACCACTAAATGTTTATTAGATATGGATGTCAACATAATTTATAAGTCGTGGATAAAAAACACAAATGTCCTGTATAATTGAGGCCTTCTATCATATTTCTTTAAAATAAGTTTAGAGAGGAAGCTCACTGGTCACATGTAAAATCACAAGAATCAAAAAGTAAAAACCAATAAATTCAGAATGACTTCCCATTTATTATCATTTCCGATATTAAAAAAGTAACAAACATCATAAACATGAACAAAAGAAGAGAGTAATCAAATGGCATCGAATCTATGTTGTTCCATCAACATAAAGTTTTATGAATACCAAAATCTTCACACTGATATCAGAAGAGTGATGAATACCATGCCAGTAGTATTCATCATTTTATTCATGCTGTAGCATTTACTGCAAATTATTGGAACACATCTACATCATCTTTATCAGCAGGAATATTTACTCATCAGTGGCAAACTTGTATGGATGAAGGCAATGAAGATCAAATGACAAATCAAACAAACCAACTCCTTATTATCCAGTCTCCAAAATTTCTCTCAATAACCACAGCTTCAAGGACACATTTAGGCAAATTTCAGAACCTAAACCATCAAATGCATTATTCACTAACTTCTCTTGCATGCCACGACCACAAAGAGTTAAACCATAAAATTCAAGCAAACTCCAAAGTAACACAAATGTAACTGTCCTCACAACCATAACCTAGTAAAATGCAATAGATTCTCTAAATCCAGCCTGATGCAGATTGGCTTCTATTCTGAGCACTCTTTTTATTCATCAAACCTGACATTTCATATCAACAATAAAAACGTGATATATCTACATTGAAGAGCACAAAATATCTTTTCTTGAGACGCAATTTTCATTTCCAAAATAACTTAGGACAACCATTAAGATAATTTTCATATCGTTAACCTTTACCAACAACAATAACAACTAAGCATTTTTCCCACTAAGGGGGAGTCAGCTATATGGATCACACTTCACCACCGTGATTGGTCTAAACTCATTCCTCGTTTATATTTAATTATAACACATCTTTTTCTTATGATTTCTTTCCAATTCTTTTTTGGTCAACTTCTGCCCCTTTTAATTTGAATTAATAATTCTCTATTTTCTACACACCTTATTGGGACATCTAAAGGTCTCCCATATACAAATCCAAAGCATCTTAAATGTGTTTCTCTCATTTGTTTTCATCTATTGGAGCTACCCCTACTTTTTTTTTCTAATGCACTCATTACTTATTCTATCTAGTTTAGTGTCCCATCCAACTCAACATTAGCATTTCTCCTACCCTCATTTTTTGTTCATATTCATATTTTGTCATCCAACACTCTAAACCGTTAAGCATCCCAGGTCTTATGGCTGTTTTATAAAATTTTCTCTTCAATTTCAGCGATATTTTACGATCACAGAGTTTAACCTTTCCAATACAACAACAAACAACAACTAAGCCTTTATCCCGCTAAGTGGGATCGGCTTTATGGATTTCGCCACTTTGCTCGATCTAAAGCTTATTTATATTTAAATATAACATATATTTTCTTATAGTTTCTTTATAATTCTTTTTGGTCTTCCTTTTCCCCTTTTAATTTGAACTAATAATTTTCTATTTTCTACGGGACATCTAAAGGTTTTCTATGTACATGTCCAAACCTTTCCAATACAAAGAAAAAAAATAATGTCAAATGCAGAAGGCACAGAAGAAGACAACAGATGGAACATCACCTGTAGAGTTTAGCAGGAGTCTTCTCTGGAATAATATCATCTTCACTAGCAACCTTTTTTCCAATTGGTGCAAAACCACCAAAAAGGACCCAGAATGCACCAGAATCGGACTCCGTTTGCAATTTTCCATCATCTAACACAGAAATAAATGTCAATATACAGAACAAAAATGATGGCTTAGCGTGCATAGTCTAATAGTGTTTGAGAAACCTAAGTAACTGAAAGAACAGGATGAGAACAGAGAAGCCAAAATGTGCATACCAACAATTGCAACATCACAAGTCCCCTCATGATACTTGTCCTTCAGAAACTGAATTACTTCTAGTGCTTTTGCCCTCTCCTGTATATTGGAGTTTGCACCATTGAACTGGAATATTTTGTCTTCGGTATCCAAAATAAACACATCGTCATGATTTAGAGAGGAACGAGAAAATGGGACCTAGAAAAAGGAGAATAAACTTAGGTCACCAAGAAAAGAGCTCAACCAGAGTAAAAAAACAACCAGAAGCTCTAATACTGTCAATATCTATATTCTTCTGTACCTGCTTCAACTTGACAACACGTTTTCCTTTACACACGTATAAGCGTGTTTCAAATTCTTCCTCCTCAGGTTTCTTAAATCCAGATGCCACACCCCCTTCCAGTGGAATAATACAAGGTTTAAAGTATGAGAGAAATTTGTTAGACTCGTGGCCTTGGAGTTCCCTATGTTGTACGGCACGACCTCCAAGAATTGCATCAAGTTCAACAGTTTTTATAGCTGCTGTTCCAGCTTCATCCTGCAACAGAGTACGAGAATGAAAGTCAAATTTGACATAAGAAAATGCAAATCACAACATGACAAGAAAAAGAAGGTAAAAGATACCTGGCTAGTGTCCTTTCCAAGCCAGAAATGTATGTCAAATAAATATGCACCTCCCTTGCCAGGTGATGTCTATAAGTGTACAAAGAAAATAGAAGAATGGTATGAGTATTTAATGCTTTAGCAGAACCCAATCTGAAACCATAAAAGGAAATCAAGACTCTTCCTTCTGTAGTTAAACAATTCAAATTTGTGTATGTAAAGCCCCAATAACAGGAACAAACGGAATATAAAATTGGAAGTCAAATGCACCTGCAAGAGAACGTATGAATCGCCCGAGTAGAATTTACCATAATCAGATTTCGGTAAAGGAACTGGTTGGAAGTTCTCAATTCTCCAAATCTCAGTCCCTCTAAAGTTAAAGTTAAGTTCAAACAAAATTGGGATCATCGAATGGGAAAAAAAATTCCAGCACAAAACGAAACAGCATAAATACTTTTGCAAAAACCACCTCCCTGTAATATATCTAACTTCTCCTTTTCCGAAATACATGGAATTTAATCAAAAAGCATCAACCAAATAAATATAATCATCTAGTGCAGTTCTCCAAAAAGGATACATTTTCTGACCCGCTCCCTGGAATGCAGGCTCTAAAGCCTTCACAGAGTTGGACATCTTTTCAAATGCTGCTTATAGCCAACTGTTCCAAGATATATTGCGAACAAGAGTTATAAAGATTAAAACTTCAGCTAATGTTCTGATGATAACTGCAGAAACAAGAGAAATGTTCTAATGATAACTGAAGAAACGATGTAAGGGAGAAGGACAAATTTCTCATTATGAGTTCTACATCATGAAGTGGTACAAAAATGCAAAGCAGATTGACTAGTTAGGAATAGATATCAACAATTATAAATGATGTAAACAGGGTTGCACATCAAAATATCGGAAACTTAATAACTTGAGAAACTAAACCCCATGAGGAAAAACTGGGAAAAGAAAACTAGTTGGAAACAAAATGTCAGACAAAAGTTCCCATCTTTTACAGGAAATAAGTATTTTTGTATGTATCCTCAACATAAAAATACAATTTACAAGAACGTAATTCAAGGTCACTCGAGCTTCTTAAATTAATACTAATCCATGAAATCTGCAGTATAACTTGCTACCATCAATTAATATCTTTGGAAGCACAAACCATATCAAATGCTTCTATATCGAAAACCTTGATTTTCATATCCTTATTCAATAACAGCAAATTCATCATTGAATGACAACACATCCAAACTGGACATAAGTTAGCCGGCCTCTAATCAGTAACACATAGCACATATGAATTTGCAATAATGCAAATTCAAAAACATTCAGGCGAACTGGTGAGCAGTAGGTTCCTCTTATTAAGTTCAGTAGTACTGATTCCTTTTAAAATATGCGCTCTTTCAAATGTAAACCAAAAGCTGATACAATTTCAGATATTGCCAATCAAAAGCATACAAAATTGCAGTAGATTATCTAGACTTGTTAGGTTCTAATGTTTGAGTCAGTATTTAGCTCCTAACCATGACAAGCACTAGACAGTCTTAATGATGATAGATCCTCCATTTCTTTCTTTGATGAGTAAAGGACAAACTCTCTTCCCTTCCAAATGTTGCATTCCCGCTAAGAGACCAATGGTTGGCAAAATTCATCTTGTACCTCAATATAACGGGCATCAGCCTATGAATCCCATAATCTTAACCAAACAGTGCTTGGCATTTCATTGCAGAGAATCACCGTTAAAGCAGGAATGTAACATCTCTATCCACTAATACTGTAACTTTCAAAGTTCCGATGTTTCTGAAGGTAAAGGATTAGTTTTGAAGTTCTGATGTTTCTGAAGATCTCGGTATTCCTTGGCATCATTTAAAACTTCACCTTCTTTCTCTTACCACTCTTTGTTTAAAACAAATGCTCCAAACAACGTTAACTAATCACAAAGGATCAACTTTGGGCTTTCAAGAAATACAATACTTTGACGAACTTTCAACATTCTGTGGATCAGCAACGATCAAATAAAAGCATTCTCTGCATGTTCCTCGAAAAACAGCATTCGGCCCTTTTCCATCTTCAACTCGCTTTCTTCTAAACTGAGCTAAAAAAGCAATATCGATTATACGTCATCTTCTTAATTGGGTTACCTTTCAGCTCCTAGAAGAATTCCATCAAAGGGGAATCCTTGCATGAAGCCAGCCAAGCTCTACTCACCCTGAATGACTTGCAGTTCACAATAAGACAATCGAACAATTGGCATTACATCACCCACAAGACTATCATGACACGGCTGATCAAAGCAAACCCACCTCAGCAGATGCTATGATAAAACCTCCAAGAACTTCATAAACCTCAACAACCCATTTCAAAATACGCACAAATTTGATTAAAAAGAGAAAGCTGGAATTACAACACACAGAGGGTACATCGTTATTACATCCCGTTACAAAATAAACAGATCAAACTAATTAAAACATGAAAGTTCAGCATGCAAACAAATTAAATCAAATCAAACTCACAAAAACACAAAACACCAATGCTGAGAAAACAAGATCATTTCTCGATTAAAACCCAATTACAACACAGAATTAGCATTAATTAACCCAAACCAATCATGATTAAACCTGCTAACCTCAGATCAACACAATAAAAAAAATCCAGGAAAGAAAATGCCACTTCTCAAAATCCCATAAAAAAGAACGGATCTTTACACAAACACGCCAAAAAACCATAATCAAAAAGCAAAGAATTCAAAGACAAACCTGAGAAAATTGCAACCAATCTATCTGGGATTCTCTCTCTGAACAATATTATTGGAGAAAAAAATGGAGTGAATATTATGAAGACAGTTGTGAAGGTGGGTTTAGAAAGAGAAAGAAAAAGGAGCAAAAAAAAAAGGGACCTATGGAAAGAAAAGAGAAGAGTATGCAGAGCTGGCAAATAATTTATTACATTTATAGATTAAAAAAAAAACATAAATATGTTTGAATGATATGTAAATGAAAGAATAAAGAAAGGGAGGAGAGAGAGAGAGAGAGAGAGAGAGAGAAATGGGAAATAATTGTTCTCTTTTTCTTGAGGTTGAATAAGAATTCTCTCTCCAACTTTTCAAGAATGCTTTTTTGGGCTTTATGAGATTTGTTGCAGAAATATTGATAATTCTTTTGCAGACAGTATATTCAGAAATCCAAAAGATTTTTTTTATAAACAAAAAAAAAAGAAAGAAAAGTAAAAACTATACAGAAAACATGCACTGTGCATCCATATGGTATGGTGACGATGCTTTTTATAGAGAGAGAAGAAAGAGGGAGAAAAAGGCGATGAAATGATGATTGGAAAAACAGAGAGATTGGAGAAGAAGAAGGTGGTGATGACTGGTGAGTTTTTTTGCTTTGTTTTTTGCTACGCTTTGAGTGGCGTAATGACTCTGATGAGTTGGACACAAACAGATAAAAACACACACTCACACACTCATTTGATTGATTTTGATCAACGGTTTACGTTAGTAATTTTTTGGGTTGAATTTTAGTTTTGAGTCCACAACTTTTGAAGTTATTCACACTTTAGTCCTTGTATCTTTTTAACTTTAACACATTTAGTTCATTATTTTTTTTGAGAAAACTTCCAAAATAGGCAGTAATGTTACACAAAAAAAATTATTTTGTCAACATTAAAAATGGTGTATTTTAGTGACTAACATTTAAAAAATGTATCAAATTAGTCACTCAACTAAATTCTGTTAGTTTTTTTAACAGATAAAATGCATGTTCACGTTACGAATCATTCAATGAAATAGTAAAAGTGAAAAATTAATTTATGTGTAAACAAAATCATTCATTAAAAATATATTTATTCATCATCTGTCGTTAGTGAACACTTTCTCCATTAAGAACGGAGTATGAATAAATCGTGAAGGATTTTGTTTGAAAAATAAATCGGTTTCATATTTACTTGTTTATTAAGTGGTACATAATGCGAACATGCATTTTTTTTCTATTAAAAAAGCTAACAAAGTTTAATTGACACTAATTTGGTGTATTTTCTAAATGTCAGTAATTAAAAAATATATTATTTATAATGTGGATGACAAAATAAATTTTTTTTATAATGTTAATGACTATTTGACAATTTTCCCTATTTTTTTATCTACTTGTATTATTTTACTCCCATAATTTTTGGATTTGACATGTCACTCCTCATTGTTAATTTTTTATATTTATTGTTTGGTATATTATAGGACACATCATTTGCAAAAAGGGCATGTCAAAATTTGGTCCGTTTGAATATGACATTTTTTCATTTCATAATAGAATTTTTATATAAGAAAATAATATTTTGAAGGTATTTGAATTGAGAATTGAGGATTTTGAGATCGACATATGTGTAAAAAAACTTTTAAATGCCCATGTCCTAATATACGTCTAAAAATAGATAAATATTAATTCAAACTAAAAAAATGAAAAAGGAGATATAAAAAAATTAGAAAGAAATGATAAAAAATATATGATATATTTAAATATAAATAAAAATATTTTGTGCAGATAAGATATGATGGCTAGGAATGATCTATGTACGGTGAGATAAATATTTAGTTGTTGTTGTATTTGAATTGATAAGTTTGTTTTTACTAGAGAATTTGTATTAGAGAATATTTTCATTAATAAAAAAATAAAAATTATAAAAGTTACTATAACAAAAATAATTACTTTAACATTATTTTTTAGTTTAAAAATATTTGTGGAAAACATAACCAAACAAACAAGTCAAATTACATTTGTGAAAATTTGTTTAATAACTTTAACATAACTAACAAGTAACTCAGGATAAATTGTTCAACATAAAAAGGTCAAGTACATTTTATATTTGTAACTCAATTCTTGCAAATTTTATGTTTCAACATGTAGTCATGTACAGTTTATAACTTACTAATCTTAAATAGCATTACTTTATATATACAGTTAAAAAAGTATCAAATATATAGAATGACCAAAAAAAAAACACGAGATATTGCATTTACTATAAGTGAGACATAAAGGGCCAATGACTTGAAAATAGAATACTAATGATGGACTAAAAGTGAAAATTTTAAATTAAAATTTAAGGCAAAAATCCTTCAACCGTTAGGTTGGCTCTGTTTTATCTCACTCCATTTTAGTTTTTCACCAACAAAATCATTTGCTCATATAACAATGTTTACATTAATTAATCCAATATTAAATATTCAAAGAAATACTATTATTCAAAAAAAAAAAAGAAAATGACATAAAATACTATATTTCTCACAAAAAGAAAAATGATATACTATAAAAATCCCATGGTGAATCAACCTACAATAAAGAAAAAATGACGAGAGAATTAATATAATCTAAAAAAATAGTCACGTTCGTCAAAACGAAAAAAAAAACAATTTACAAAATTAATTCTCAAAAGAAATGGTATGTGTACATAGAAGTAAAATAACTTTAAAAAAAAAACATAGTGAAATTTCGTTGTATCTCAGAAATAAATAAAAGGATTTCACAGTTAAAATGGGCATTGAATTTTGCTCATCTTCAAATCTATTAAATTATTTTCTTCAAATTGTAATTAATTGTCTAAAAACCAAAACAAGCGACTTTTAATGGCACACATATATATATAACTACTTTGGTTTAAATTGGAGAATTGATCATTTAAAGAAATTCAGCTCATCTTTTGCAGGACATCATTGCCTCCTTTTTACTTCATTTGGCGGATATGTTAGATACGAGCTTTAATGTCCAATATTTTGTCTGTCTTAATTAAAACTACGTCGTAGAATTCACTAATATGTCTAATAATTGTAAAGTAATTTTAGTGATATTTATGCATTTAGTCCCTAGTTTTAATAAAACTACGTCGTTTTGAATGTTAGACAGAATAAGACATGATAAATATTGGACAGAGAATCTGGTCTCGATATGTTACTCTTTATCCACTTACCATAACTTTCAATGTAAATATTTATACATACTTTGGTCTAGAAATTATGTTGATCTCAATTTAAATGTGTGTAAATTATTCTTTGAAAAAAAGAATAAATTGACAATAAAAAAAAACTTGGGCATTAGTGCGATTTAATTGAGTTTTGAACCTAACAAAGAAAACATTTTAACTATACATTTTGGCTGCTATAATTAATGTCAAGTTGAGCAAGGCATCCTTAATTAGTAGTCTCTTAGCCACCTCTATTCACTCTTCTTCAATCAATCGCTTCTCAAAACAATGCACACCAAATGTGACTAAACAAAACTACATAAAACTAAATTAGTATGGTCTAACCAAAGTTTAAGGATTTGATCTTCTTTTCTTTCCATTTTCTTTTTAATATTGTCAATGTCAATGTGTGTTAGTTTTCTTCTTCTTCTTTTTTTTATATTTTGTTAAGAGTAACGATAAACAATAACATTTTTTTTCGAGATATAGTAACTTCAATAGTATGAAATCCTATTAGTATTCGATAAATGAACATTTGTTATGAATAGATAAATAAATGAATAATACGATAAGATTCCAAATATGTAGAGTTATAAAAAAAAATTGCATTTGATATTTGTTAAAGTAAAGCAACAAAAAGATAACATGTAAAAGGGAGTGGAAGGAATGTCAGATAAAAAGGGTCCCAAAAATTTGAAATTTTATGTTTTTGCCTTATGAAAAATTAATTTTTTTAGTTAAATCCTTTAAAATATTTAGAATTTTGCCCCCTCAAACATTAAAATTTAGTTTTTATTAATAATTTTATACAATTTCACCTTCCTAAATTCGACTGTTTAGATCCACTGCTACTGATTATAGGGGTCAAAAACTCAAAATGAATATTCTTCTAAGCTCGACTTTCTAGATCTGCCACTAATTATAGGGTTCAAAAACTCAAAATAAACGTCCTCTTAAACTCGACTTTTTGGATCCGTCAGTATAAGGGACAAAAACTCAAAATGAAGTAATATGAAGAGTTTCTTGATTTATTTATTTATTTATTTTTTTTGTGAAGATACTCATGCTCTATTAGACAGTATGGCATATGCTTTTCTTGGTTACTGTCCAAATATAAATTGGCAGAAACAGACCATTTCATACAAAGTACCTTAACTGTAAATGTTGATGTGCATTGTTGGCTGAGAAAGTCGGTTCTTTTTTTCAACAATTGATACATGCATGCTCTTGTGACTTAATTAATTAATTAATTGTCTTCCAAAGCTGTTAGAAAAAAACACTTATAGGACCACATTTTGTTTTAGATTTAGCCAACCATATATATGATTAGACGAAGAATATGCATAAAAATTAATAACAGACCTTTTTTTTTTTTTTTTAATTCTCCTTTTTGATTTGTTTTGTGTGGAAGCCCTCCTTGGATCTTTGCCTGTCATTCTCAAAATTTAATAATTAATCTAACAACTTGAATTTCTGCATCATTTACGCCGCAATTTTTTTCCATTGTAGCACAAGTTTTTTCATATTAATTTTCATTTTATAATGAATGAAATGAAAATGTAAGAGGAGAATCCTTGATCCAAATGGAGACGGAAAATAAATTTTTTTATTAAAAGTTTTTTTCTTTCTCTATTGAAATTAGGGGTGGATTTAAGAGGGAGTGTAAAAATTTTATTTTTTAACCAATGAAAAATTGATATTTTTTTAATTATTTTTTTTAAAAAAAAGTTAAAATGTAACCTTTAAAAATTGAAATATAAATTTTATTAATAATGCTATATAATTTTATTGGTTCAAACCATACTTCTTGGATCATTGAAAGTAACAACATACTAATATATACACACACACACGTCTACTTGCACCAAAATCCAAAAAAGAACTATGCATTTTTTTGTTCTTTTCAACAATTCTTTCATGTCTTACATTGAATATATGACTACTGAACAAAAATTTTGAAACTTCTACGTTTTGTTTTGTTGGTTGAAGAGACCCGACTTCAGATAGACCCATCGATTATTTTTGTTTTTGCATTTTTCCTCTTTTGGACGGAAGTTGATAATTAACCATTGAAAATTAAAACATCTCGTTTGCATTTTTGACAGGGCATTACCTTTTTTTTTCTCCTTTTTTAGGCAAAAAATAGTATAACAATTTTGTCACCGATTTGCTCGTGGAGAATGTCGTAACGTTTACATAGTTTTTAATGTGATCCATATTATTGAGTATGGTAAAAATTTTACGTCGGCAATCAGATTATGTCAATCTTTTTTTGTTTTCTCCGCGTTAGAATTAGCTAATTGTAGGAAATGATTTATAATTAGACAAAAATAGTAGTTAAGTGAATTTAAAAGTTTGTATATTATATTATATCAACTGCAAAAATTATAAATGACATTGACTCAACAGTCTACAAAACTGTTGTGGGTTTTATTTATTTATTTATTTAAATTCTTTTACTTTTTCCGGGTACAGGGGCTTGGGGTGGCCAAGGGCGGTGGAGAAGGGAGGCAATGGTGGGGCAACGGCCAACCAATTTGCATCCCACATTGCCACATTCCCACTATTGGACGCAAGTTTGTTTAATTGGTTAAGCTATATTTGCCCAAAGGGAAAGGGAGAAAAAATAAAAAGGAAAATCAAATATTTTTCTATTCTTTATTATTTCACGTGCAGCTTGCTAACAATTCCTTGAATATTCTTCCAAATTTGAATTTGTTCCAATCAATGAAAAAATCGTAATTTAGTTCTTATAGCCGTCCTAACACAAAGAAAAATAAAAAAATAAGTTTGTATCGAATACCATGAACAGGTAACCATCATAGTGTAAAACTTGCATAGTTCAATGTTTAGTCTCTTAAAAAGATTTACTAAATTTTCCAAGTTGTTCTAAAAGATTAAAAAAGTGACGTTCCGTTTGAACGAGATATTTTTATATTATATCATGATTTTTTTTGTTGGGATTTGTTATGAGAAAATAATATTTTGAGAGTGTTTAGAATGAATGATTTTATTTTGTTGGGATTTGTATTGAATATTTTTTTATTAATAAAAGTTTGAAATTTAATTTTGAATTAGTATTTTATTAGTTTATTTTGGTGGGAATTGTGTTAGGAATAATTGTTTATTATTAAAATTTAAAATTCAAATTCAAATTCAATATTTTATTTATAAAAAATACTGTATCAAAAATAATTGATGTAGCATTGTTTTGTGTCTTAAAAATTTTGATGAAAAAATTGAAACAAACAAATAACTCATTTTGCAATTGTGAAATAAATCAAAAAAATAATGTCATCCAAATATTAACGGTCTATTGACCTCAGACAGTCAAACACATCATAAGCTAATCCAGTACTTACGAATAGTTGTGTAATCTACATAACTGGGGTCTGTTTGGATGGATATCAATTTGTGATTTATTTCACAATTGCAAAATGATGTGTTTGTTTTGTTCAACTTTGTCATCAAAATTTTTAAAACACAAAACAATGCTAAATTAATTATTTTTGCTACAGTAATTTTTATAAATAAAATATTGAATTTTAAATTTTAATAATAAACAATTCTTCCTAACACACTTCCCACCAAAATAAACTAATAAAATACTAATTCAAATTTAAATTTCAAACTTTTATTAATAAAAAAATCTTCAGTACAAATCCCAACAAAATAAAATCATTCATTCCAAACACTCAAAATATTCTTTTCTCATAACAAATAATAAAAAAAAATTTCATAATATAATCAAAAAATAGCTCATCCAAACGGAGCTAAATCCATTTAGAGGGATCCTAGTGTGCAATTGATTATGTTTGAGCTTTTGAAAATTTTTTTTTTTTTTGCCTAATTCTTGTGTGCATGTTGTTTCAAGATGAGAAAAAAAAATGTGCCATGCATTTGCATAGTCCTGCTGAGCACGTCCCTTATTTTTTTGTTTTATTTATTTATTGTTTTTTTTTTTTTAGAATGAAGAACCCCTGTTAATTAATTATTGTTTAAACCTTTACATTAGCAGCAACAATTGAAAAAATTATAATAAGCACGTTTTTTTTTTTTAAACCAAAAAGAGCGCACGACTCCACTATTTTAACATATTGAGGAATAAATTAGTGCTTCATTTCATTTTTTTTACATTTTTTTCATATGCGAAAATTTTGTCCATACACAAATGTCCGACTAATTAATATGGAAATTACACAATAATAAATGAATGTATCCTGCATGAATAAAGTTTAGATTCAGCTCTTAAAATTCTTTCATTTTTCTTTTTTTTTCTATTAAAAAAAGTGTGCATAAAACATATTATGTGATATTAGTTCCTACCAAATTTATATGTATATATTTTTAAATAGATGCTCAAGAAACAATAACATTAATTATTGGTGTCTATTTCAAATTTCAATCAGTCAAAAAGAAAATTAAAAATTATTGGCTAAGAGTTGATGGTGGGCCTCTCTGAAACACTCAAAAGGAAAAAGAAAAATAGAGAAATGCTTGGTGGTGGGGTGATTCTTTGAACCCTTTTTAGTTTATCCTAAATAAACCTTTGAGGATTTGAAGATTGAATTTGATTGACAATTGTTTGTGGCCAAAGGAAACAAAAAAAAAAAAAAAAAAAAAATTATATTGAGGTTTGTTGCATCCTCGAAGCAATAGAGATGGAGACAGGAGGGAGAGGTAGAGATTGAATTGTCTGATTCAAAGACGGTGGAGATACATGAATATAAAACAACCGCCATGAAACATTGAGGGGAAGTTCAAGAATTGTTTTGTCAACATCAACCAATAAGATATGAAAACTTAAAAAGAGTAGTACTAACTTTGCTTTGAGGCAAAATGAAGATTTACATCCCGTCTTGTGGGATCGTCTTATATATAAAACATAATAGTAAATTATACTTTATATGTTAATACGTTAATTTTTTATGCATTGTATGCTAATATTTGATATTTTATATGCTAATACGTTAATTTTTTTATACTTTATATACTAAAGTGAAATTTATACAAAAGTTTTATATATAATATAGTCTCACAATACAATGACCTTAAAAGATTAATTCATTCTTCATATGTACACGTAAATTGTTTAGCAAGTAATGTTTTTCCTTTGTAACTTTATTCAAATAAAGTCCACCAAGAATGTATGTGAAAACAAAATATTTTCCTCAAGTTAAAATAATCTTAATTAAGATGGGGTGATTGTGACTTGAGTCACGTAAATAAATTAGGGTTGGTGTTCATCTCAAGGAAGGGTTGTGAAAAAAGCATTTAAGAAGAAGCCATGCAATAGTAATGCAAATTCTATTTTCTAAATTCGCCACTAATCGATCTTGCATACTTAGTTGGTTGGAAATTTGAACTTACAAGTTCCTAGAAATGAAAGGACCAAAAAAAGTGAAAAAATTATGATCATTGCATGCTTTGCAATAAGATGCTAAATCTCTATCTTGGCAATGACCATTGAAAAATGAAAAAAATAATTGAAATCCCATTATTTTTTTAAGTTTCTTTCGTTTAATTCTACCAAACTGTTTCTAACAGAAAACGCATACATTCACACACTCACACTCACGCAGTCACTGAAGAAGAGTTAAAAACATGCATTTAAATTCTGAAAATGGTTAATGTAGTTTCAATAGCCCAAACAGTGGTCCATCATGTCAAATATGTGCCGCGGTACCAAATGAGCAAAGCTCAAATGGTATCACAAGTGGGATTTTATTGTGGCAACTCTTTACCCATTTATTGATAAATTAGTGGAGAAGGAGTATTTGTGAGATACTCCAAATTCTCCTGGGGTACATACGCAATGGAGAACAATTATGGTGGCTGTGCGCAGGAGTGAGGCCGTGTGGGGTCGGAATTTGTCGGAGGAGCATCGTCAACACTTTGGGCTGGGAGTTGTGTGACTTGGTGACCAATGATTGAAGACTGACCCTGGTACCTAGTTTGGGCTACTACCGTAAGGTTAGTACCCATTGCCTGCACATCCTGCGGTTACATCCTCAGTTGGCTAGAGGACGATTGGCTTGAGGCACAGGATTAGTCTGACTCAACAGCAGTGAAGTGGTGGCGGGAAGACATAGATTTGTAGAGTTAGGAACATGATACATTAAAAAATATATATATATACTCCCTCCGTTCTCTAATAAGTGTCGTTTTAGCTCACATTTTTTGTTCTCAAATAAGTGTCATTTTACAAATATCAATGTAAAAAGTTTAAAAGGTTCCAAATTTACCCTTCATCCCATTTATCTATGTAAGACTATGTAAAAGAAGAGAGAGAAAGTTGTAGTAATAAATATGATTAAATAAGATAATTTATCACTTTTCTTAATTAGTGTGTATATTTTTAAACCGACACTTATTAGAGAACGTAGGGAGTATTTGCCGCGTTATGTTAGGTTATATAACTCATAAATTTGGCCAGGAAGGATGTTATAAATGTTTTTCCAGATTTATATTTGGATGTACAAATTTCAGGGGCCCTTCTTCATCCTAAAATCTTGGGGCAAGAGAAAGCAATAGAATCAATCTGGGTTCTGCACTGAGCTTCTCCTGACACATTTATAACTAACTAAAATGACAATTAAAAGGCTCAGTTTTTTAGGTTGAAAACCTACATCATCAAGTACAATGGAATGGAATTTCATGTTTAAATGTGAAATGTTTTATCAAGCCCCAAAAAGCATTGGACCGGAAAGTGAAACCTCCACAATCATCTTGGTAAATTATTGTTAATTAGATACAATTCCCAGTCAAGATTCATTTCTTCCTTTCCAAATAAAGATTATGCATAAACTTAATTGTCTTGTAATTGAGATCATTAGTTGTTGTACAATTAAGGCGCTAACACAAAACTTCCAATGGAACCTAACGACAAATATGTAAGACGCGGCTTATATATGAAATGGACAATTAATAGACGTTGAAATCGTAATTTTAATTTCATACAATTTTTACCGGGTGTTGTAATCGTGAGCAACTCACTATTACATACATAAATCTGGTTCACAAGTGAGCAGCTCTAAGACTAATTAGATTAGTACAAAGCATTCACTTTTCACCAAAAGCAACAACTAATAAACATTTGTTCTATTACCTGGGTTGTTTATAAACTAACTACTTATAGAGAAACAAGTTGTTTATAAACTAGAGAGAGTTACTTTTCACGAGAAAAACCTTATAAAAACAGGAATGAAATCTAGTAAGTACAATCTAAATCATAATTATAACAAATGGATTTGAATAAAATGGGAAATTTCCAGAGAGGACTGACTGTGCTTCTTTTACACATTCTCCATTTCACCATTTGTCCACTCATTTACAAGTAGCAACTCTTCCTCATAAAGTATGGCCGTATGGGGTAAAAAGAACAATGATAATTTGTTGTACATTAGTTTAGAGGGGGCAACAATGTTAGCAGAAAACGAAGGTTCCCATTGATCACCAGAGTGATGGATGGCAGTGGAAAAAGCTTTATCATAAAGGATGTGAGAACCCACAACAAGCTGCTTGATAAGTGCAATACAGGCATCCCCGTCTCGCCAATACAAATTCTGCCAATCATTCACACAACACAACCATATCCGCATTAATCCGACACGGTATGACAGAAGCCAAAAGGATAAAGTTATAACTTTGACATCAAAAGGGTACTGATACATTCTGATGATGAGATGGTTATCCAAGCATAAAATGGAAGTTACATGAGTGATTGAAGATAAAGCTTCTTGAATCCAGAATTAAGATGGAAAAGTTTTAATAGTTCACTAAGGTCAGAAGCCTAAAGTGGGAAATCTTTCCCACAAAATGTAATTCAATCTTTGGAACTAAAACTGACATTGAGAAAGGCAGGTAAAAAATGAATTAATCTAAGATACTTTCTAGCAAATTCTAACAAATGGACCAATCAAATCAAAATAACTGCGAACTGCATCTTTTTGTATTCATGAAGTCCGTATGAGTTCACCCAAAGACTGCATCTGGATATCTACCTGCTGAGCATTTCTGAATAATTGTGGCAAAATGGATTGATCATCTTCTACCAATACCTTCAAATCCCATCACTAAAATCTTTTTAACAGTTCATTTCATAGCAACGGATGCAGCCAAGATGAAGCATTACAACACAAACGTGAAATCAGCTTCAAATCCTTGAAACTGTAAATGCCAATAATCAACTATTTTCAACCCACATCCGCTTTAGATTTCTTGTGAAACTTTGGTCTTGGTTTCGTTGGCTTCAAGTGAGAAGCCTGGAATTTAACCATTGTACTCAAAACTCCAATTAATCTTGATTCTATCTCAATTCCATTAGGCTCAAGAAGCTGTAAACACCGTGCAACTGCCTCCATCGTACTCATACAACCACTAAAGGGTTCTTTCCTGAGAGTCAAACCCGATTCAAATATTGTTCCACCCTCGATCCTATCATCGTATTCTAAGCAAGCCTGATTAGCAAACTTGGACAAAAACAATAAACTTGCATGCAACATCTCCTTGGCATGCTTCCATGTTCCATCAAATACAATCAGAACACGATACCTTATGCCAATATCATCATCTGATGCCTTTCTTTGTTGGGTCTCCTCCATTAATGGTAATGCATCTTTTCCTGAAAAGTCACATACATTTGAGTAACATTCAGTGCTATAAAAGTGAAACCTTTACAACACAATGTGCAAGTTACAAACTTAGCGTAAAAAATAATTTGGGCAACATTGGTAGTATAAAAGTGAAACCTTTACAGCATAGAAGTGAAACTTGGAGCAAGGTACAACCTTTACAGCACAAGGTACAATTTTTATAGATATAGTAATTACATATTGAAAAAAAGACACCAAAAACAGCACTAAATAGATGGAGGCAGTTCCATTTCCATCACTGCTACAGTTCAAAGGTGCAATCTTTACAGCACAAGGTACAACAATCCACAAAGAATTTTATATTTTGACATACCCGGGAAAAGATAAATTGCGCGGGAGGACAAATTAGGGTTTTGAACCGCAATATCATGTAGAGAATCGAGAACCCCGGAGTCGCCGTAGCGTAACTTTCTTCCGACTATGATTTCGCAGTTTTCCAGGCACTTCTTTAGGACGGGGACGGTGGCGAGCTTGTGGCGTTGCTCGTGAGGGTGTTGCAAAATTACGATTTTAGTGAAGGTCGGAATGGGGATTTTGGGAATCGCGTCGCAAAGGCAAACGTTTATTGGTCTCTCGCATCCTTCTTCGCATAATCTCCGCCGTGCCTGGTGGGCCGTGGTGGCGCAATCCTCCGAGTTCATTGAAGGAATCCGTTTCGCTTCTGAAGGCGTGATTTCTTCGCTGTCATAATCGTGCTGGAGCTCGGCAGAGCAGAGTGGTGCTACAAGCCTACAACTTGGCGTACCTTTCCTTATTATCTCAGGCGAGCACCGAAACCACGCCTTCACGGATAGTGGGACAAATGAAGACGTAAAAACAAGCAGTGTTAAGATTCACGCCTCTGAAAGACATAGAAAGATGGAAATGACGTCATAATCAACTTCTTCTTCTTCTTCCACTGCACTGATACTTAAGTTTTTGCAGCCTTGAGAAAGAGAGAGTTCAGGCGCACACTCTTCAAAACAAAACCCAAAAAGAAAAGGAAAAAAATGACGACTTTCAAATTGGACGCACCCTCATCATCATCAGCAGCTGCAGAATCTTCAATCACAGCGTCATTGGAAGCTTCTAACTTTCATCACACCCCTAACTACTGGTTCTCTCCCTCTCTTTTGTGTGTGTTTTTATTGGGATTATAAAGCTGTTTAAGAACAAAAGAGCCGTTTATGTTATGGGTGGGGAACCCTTTTGTTATTCTGCTTAATTGTAAGTATATGTAGGCGGTGATCTCTATTATATGCTCTTCTTGATCTGGGTTTTCCTTTTAATGAGATTGAAGGATCATCCCCTACAGTAATATCGTTGTTTTATTGGGGTATATGTTAGTGAATTTAAGGTTTTGGTTGGAAAGTTATGTACTTTATTGAACAATTGTTCTGGTCTGATTGATTTCTGTGTTCGAGAGCCTCGTATCTCACAGAATCAGCTAAATATTTCTTGAATTTCTTGGAGTTACAGTGAACCTGACTTCAATTCTATTTACGGGTTCTTAGAATTGAAATCTTGTGGGAAATAATGTAATGGTATAACCAGTTTCTTCCCATTTCAAAGACTGAATTTCTAGTTTCCAAATGCATCAAAAAATTATGTGCAGAAAATTATCCCTAACTTTCATGTTGTAGAGAACTTAAAAATGCTACATTCCATTGCAGGAAATTCATGTTTTGGAAACTTTTCTGTGCACATGTTGTCATATTAAATTCAAACTCAAATGGTATATGTTGCTGATCAATGTAATTCTCTTTGTGAATATGTTTTGATGTGTTAATCCCATAGTTCTTTCTCGTTTGTGAAAGCAAAGACCGATATCATTTTTGCCTTTACCTGAGTTGTTTTGTTTTTCTACTTAAATGGTTATCAAAGAGAATTACAAGTTGACTGTACTAAGATTGAAGCTTTCTGGGATAAGAATCTTCGAAACAAGGTTAATTTGTCAATGTGTTGTGTTTTATATTTCTTTTGTTAGATACGAACCATGTTTGTTATTTAGAGTTCATTTGATGATTTGGGAGTAAACGAGTTTCTGTTGCTGCATGCTTTTACAGTGAGGAGAACGTATACTTGCTATGCAAAAAGCTATGCTCAAGTGGGATTGCTGATTCTGGTGGTTCAGATTTGTTTGTTGTTTTCATTTCCAATGAGAAGAAGCAGGCATGTATTTTCTTAGTCATATCATAATGCATTCTAGATTTTCTTCCTGAAGTTTATATCATATATATCGCCAACTTCACATATGAGGAATTTTTGTTGTGACAGAATCTTTCCTGTATGCTTTACCTTTTATTTATTAGCCAAGGACAAATATCTTTCTTCTAGCTATAGGAAGAAGATGAATTACAAAATTTATCGTACGGTAGCTGATTACTTTAAAAAGAACTTTGGAAAATGATGTGAAGTTTGAACTCTCAATTGAATTTTTCCTGTTTATTACTAATTCCAAAGAAGTTTGAGATACTAAGTGATCAGAACATTACTATTGTGTAAGGAACATCTTAAATTCTTATGTATGTGTGAAACTTATATTGGATACCTGTGGATTTAGATTATATTGGCATTGCTAAGTCTCTGTGAGCTATTTTATACCGTGGCATAATATTTGAATAATGCTTATGTTAAAATGGTACTGAACATGATCTTATCTCATGAGTGCTTTTGACATAAAATATTTGCTTGATAGGTCTAAGAGCAGACTGGCTCATCTGATGATTCTTTTGCAGATTCCACTTTGGCATCAAAAGGCAAGCCAAAGAGCAGATGGGGTTGTTCTCTGGGATTATCATGTTATTTGCATACAGGTGAATCAATGATATTGCATTATCGCTCTATTGGTTGGATCATTCTAGTCATGGTGAATAGAATACTAAATCTGGTCAAAAGAATAAATAATTTGGACTTAATTATGGTGTGACACCAGACTCCTACGAATTGAAATTTCATATTATGTTGTCTGTTACAGAAACAAAAAGATGCCAGCTCAGCTCCTATGGTGTGGGATTTAGATTCAACTCTTCCATTTCCATCTCCTTTGGCCTCCTATGTTGCCGAAACAATCCGTCCATCTTTCAAACTATTCTCAGAGTTCCAGAGGTATAAAGTATCACTCTTGCCACTGTATTCAACTTATAATGCTGGGATGAATTGGTTAAATTTTTATTTTTAAAGGGTTCATTGGGCAATAAGCTATTTGTATGCTTCATACTCATACCTCAACTGCAAAAGACCTTTTGATACTAGTCAACACACCAGTGCTCATGTAAAGTGGTAATTTTTTCTCATGTACTCAAAGGAGTATTTGAGGCATGGTTTATAGTTTTATTCATGATTTCAAAGTTCTTGATTTTCTCCATACCTTTCAACCATTGTGCTTCTTTGTGACATGGAAATAATGCATTTTATAGCTACTAACTGAATAAGAAGTGGTCTTCATACTTTCATTCTCTAACCACCCACAAGCCAGAAGGATGGTGAGCATAAATTTTGGAGGCACTTCTCTTTCTTTGGTTGACTCAAACTTATGCCAAATTTCAAGTCTAAAAATATTTGTGAAAGTCATAAAGCATATGCAATTTCAGGTGTTTCCGCATTGTACATGCACCAATATTCCAGCGATGTTTTGCATCAGATAGAAGACACATGAAAGATTCTGCTGGAAACTGGGTTGCTCAGCCGCCTTCTTACCAACCCATTGTAGCAGAAGGTAATGTTGGCCAAAGCATTAAATATTTCCATATTCAATAAACAGAGAAGTGGACGCCAAAGTATCTAACTCAATGATGCAGGATGCTTTTTGAGCGCATTTTACATATTAATGATGGTTGTTACCTAATTATCCAACCTGTTCTTTTGGTCGTGCAGATGGGACCGTCCATAACCTGAATGAGTACATAGAGTTTTCATCTGGTGAAGTATTGCAAAATGTTGAAGCTGGATCCATTGATTCTGTTTTTTCTCAGAGTTTTGGTGTCATGGTCAGTGAAAGCCGACTGGAGGAATTTTTTTCACAGATATCGTGATGGTTTTGTTGAAATCATTTTTATCTTCAGTGTGCAATGAGTTGTGTATATTTGTAGAAAAATCAGTCTCTTATACCTTATGCATTAGTTTTTATGCATGTGGAAGGACTGAAATGTTATTTTTGTTTGGCTAGTTGGAGTCATTTTGTCTAAACATGTTTGGGTTCTCGCATCTGTTTTGAGCTCCTTTACTGATGCTTAGAGATGACGGTTATCATTCCTCTGTAAGAATACGAGGATTATGGGTGAAGTGCAAAATTGACAAACTGGCATTCTGCTAAAGACAATGCTAATTACTCACTCTCACACTACGTACACAAGTTTACTCCAATAAGTATGCGCAAAACAGGTCCAATAAGTATGCGTAAAAACAGGTAAATGGTTAGTGTGGCATTTGCAAAAGATTGATTATTTCTCATTCTCTGAAAGGGTTAGCCAATCAGTGCATATGCCCAGCTTTAGTACAAAGATGCAGTATAACACAAGGTGCCTCCAGTTTTTGTTTTTATTCATTGATAACATCTCTGGTTACAGAATGGTTTACGGTTCAAAATTGAATGCATAGGCCACCTCAAAAAGTAAGAAATTTTGATTGAAGGTATCACGTTTTGATGATCAGGACTTAGAGATAAGAAATCAATCCCAACTCCAGCTTCATGTCACCTTCTCTTCAGGAATCGAAAGACATTCACAGCATAAAGCATGCTAGCATGATCAAACATGTCTATTGCAACTCATTGACCTAGTAGACACCATTGTATCAGGTGCCATCCTCAGTGTCTGAGAGTAGACAATCTTGTATTTGCTCCCTGGCAATAAAGGATTTTGTGAAAAGATAATAGAGGTAAAGACAGTTACAAAGACACAACTCTTGTAACAGGAATACATAACTAAAAACCAGCAGAACAACAGGGCAGATTCATAGAGAAGACAATTTTCCCTAAGTTGCAAAGAAAAGCACAATATAGTCCACTATTAAACACCCCTCGCCAACTGTAAGAACAGGAAAATAGACAAATGGAGAGCATATTGTGTGTATGTCATCTTTTTAGACTACCTAGCCATTCTTTTACAGAGAGCATCATAAGTTTATCTCCTATTGAGCACTCAAAAAAAAAATCTAGGTCTATGAAGTGTTGAAAATTGAAACTAAGTTTGCAGAAAGGCCCAGCACATTAGGCAATTTTTCCTTCAGAGGCAAAATTTTCTGGTCCATGTTCCTTCAAAATTAAAACAGACAAAAGGATGCAAAACAAACATATGTCTCTAGGATCAAGAACCAGTATTTAAGACAAAATTTCAGGAAAAGATAATGGTCAATAGTTAATCTAGCATATACTTTTAAGGCTACATATTTCATTCAATGAAAGCATATAATTTTTCACCTTAGTGTTAGCAACCTATCTTCAGTAGAGCTGCTATACTCAGCTCGGACAACCATTGCTTGTGGTAGAAGTGAGTAAAAATGCTCCACGTCTGAAATATCCTTTGGAAGAATTTGATACAGGCAACTTGGGCAGCATGCACTGCTAATAACCTCTGCTGACAGTTTTCCATTCTCTAAATTGCAACTTTTGACATCAGACGTCTTGAGAGGACTATTGCAAATTTGACAGAACGATTCTGGAGGAAGAGATTCATTAGGTTTTAAATTGTATTTTTTCTGCCGCCTTTGAGATGCCAATTGATCATTGCAGTCATCTGTTTCTGGCATTCTATTGAAATGGAAAGGAGTAAGCTTTCCAGCTGTTCTGACAATTGTGCTTTCTCGAGAAGGATTTTCTTCCTGAAAAAACAAAATCTAATTCAGGATAAAAGTAGATCAAACACTATAAGCCACTCATAGTTCCCATGGGCAAAATTAGTCCCAGTGATTGGGTGGCGCATAAGTGTTGTCTTGGACATTAGAGAGTGAAAATCAAGCTCTCATGGACATTAGTTCATTCAATTTGAAGTCATTTTATGTTGAAGAAAAAGTTCAAAATTAAACTGAATGACATGCACAAACAATCAGCATTTACCTGCAGTAGTTTGACAAACGAGGCAATCAAGGCATTGATGCCAGAATGATGACCATTAAATACCTCTATAGTCTTCAAGCTGCTCTGCAAAGTTAAGATCAGTACCATCATGGAATAATTTCAAATTCAAAGAAAGCAAAAAATGGTTTAAAAAAATATGATATGAAGTTTGATTATATGCGTATGGCTGGATAACAACATGCACAAAAGATAAGTTCTCTTACCAACAAAAAAGAGAATGAACGAGAAACAGGGAATAGGGAGAAACAATCCAGTATGTGTGCAACAAACCTGTCAAGACTGCACAGCATATTCAGCTCTTGGGAGAGACAATCACGCAGGGGAACTATCACAGGTATCTTCCACCTTGCATCAGCAAATTGGATATCTGCAGCCAAAGAGTAACCCTGGCCCTGAAGAGAAAAGAAAGGACATTAAAGCACAGTGATCCCAGAAATCCATTCTTTACTTGCAAGTTCAACATTAAATCCTGTCTGTCTCACAACAACTAGATACTAGGAAGAGAAAATCGTCTAATTGGCAAGATGAAAAGAGTTCAGATGTACCCTTTACTATTTTTATTTTTATTTTGTGGTCACTTTTATCATTAGGGACCATGAAAACACACCTTGACAGCTGCTTCAAGCACATGACAGGCTATCCTAGATGTGCATGTTCCTAGCACAACCTTACTATATCCATTCTCGAGAGCAACCTGCATAATGATTCAAACATCTATTATAAGTCCACTTTCATTTGAAAGAAGCTCAAAAGTCATGATACTACAAACACAGCTAAACCTTTTGCAAGGATAACATTCGTAGATACCCTAGAAGATCTTCTTTTCCAGTGACGTCACGAACAGTATTCAATAACTCTTTCAATCTATCTCTCCCACCAATGGAATCTGATGAATAAATATTTTCAGTGGGAACAATATGGAATCGCTTCACTGGGGGAGCTAAATTTGAGACAATTAGCTTCATTTCTCTGATTGCTTCGTCAATTTCATTAGTAAGCACAGGAAGACTAGCACTTTCATCAATGAAAGCAACCCCAACACCAAAGACAGGTAATGATCTATCTCTACTCGCATCAAAGTTCTTTTGTGCTTTCAGTTGCATCTCATGAACAAATTGAAGAGCCACCCTATATGATACATAAAATAAGTCAGAGGAAAAAGCTCGATAATTCTAAGTTACAAAACAGACTCAAAATCAAGAACATCAAGATTGAAAAAACCATAATTAATAGGTAATGAGTTGTACTGTCCTTTGTGCTGTTTCAACCTCATAAATATACCATCTTAGTCGTGTTGAGACTTACTTATAACAGCAAAGTTTGCGCCTTTTTGTATAAACAAAACAAGTAACAAAACTTTGAAAGGTAAACATTGAAGTAAAAACATAAAGTTCCTTCCTTTCAAGACCAATAATGAAAAAAAAAATCAAAACTAAACTTGGAGACAAAAGATATTAATCATTCATAAAATAAGTCAATCTTGAATATTTTCATTCATTAAAACTTTTGCTGAAATCTATATCCCAGACAATCCAAGTCCAATACATAGAACCTATTTACTTGCTCAATCTTGGGTCACTTATTACATTAACAAATTCATAATCTTTTCACTTATATCATCCCAAACTCTAAACTTAGAACAAGAATCACAGTAACCATAAAGATTAAACAAATTCAACTAAATCGAATCGAATTTTAACCAAAACTACTTATTAAGTAGCATATAAACAATAATATATGAGCTCCTCTGCCTACAAAAAGCACAAAAACAAATAAAAAGGCAAACCTAGAAGAAGGGCCACCAGAGAAGGCGACGAGGACATTGTCGGAACGTGAAATCAAACCATTGGAAGTCACGGAAAACCTAAACTTGCCATAAAGATTGCTCCGGAAACAATCCCCACAGAACCGACAGCCATCGCCGCCGAAGCGGGTAAATTCAGGTGAGGGGGCTGCGGCTGCGGCTGACATGGATTCATTGAGCTTACACTTGACACAGAGAAAGACAGAATTATCTGGGTGATGGTTGTCGCCACCTGGAGAGACGCCATTGGAAGTCAGTATACGAGGGGACTGATCCTCTGCGTCAGTGATGGTGGCGTCTTTATAGCAACCGGACTGGCTACAGCTTTGTGAGCTGCAGGCCATCGTAAGCGGCCGTCCAAAGCACAGCCGTTAAAAAGTGCTAAATAAACCCCAATGCTGCTGCTAATAGTGTGTGTGTGTGTGTTTTTTTTTTCCTTCCCTGTTTTACAAACAGAATGGGAAAGTAAATTAATAAATTTAAATATTAATACAAAATTATAAATAAAAGAAGTAAATTGAAACTAATATTTTAATGCAAGATGAGCTATTTTTGAATTATATCATGAATTTTTTTTTTGGAATTTGTTATGAGAAAAGAATATTTTGATAGTGTTTGAAATGAATGATTTTATTTTGTTGGGATTTGTATTGAAGATTTTTTTATTAATAAAAGTTTGAAATTTAAATTTGAATTAGTATTTTATTAGTTTATTTTTATGAGAACTGTATTAGTAAGAATTGTTTATTATTAAAATTTAAAATTCAAGTTCAAATTTAATATTTTATTTATAAAAATTACTGTAGCAAAAATAATTATTGTAGCATTGTTTTGTGTTTTAAAAATTTTGATGAAAACATTTTACAATTGTGAAATAAATCACAAATTTTTGTGGTTCCAAACAAACCCTAAATGTTTATTCTTTTTTAAGTCTCTTTCTAATCAAATTTTTTGTGTTCTCAAATTTACATATTTTAATATAAAAAATTTAAAAAAGTTTCAATTTTATTCTTTAACTTTTAAAATAAAGAATTGAGACTAAATAAGAGAATAACGATGGAGTATTTAATAATAATGACTTGAAACATTTATTATTTTTTTCAAATTTTTTCTATAAATAATAAAATTATTTTAACATTGTTAATGATAAATATATTAAAGTTACACAATGTTTAACAACAATAGCTCGAGAGACACCTTTTTAAACCTTTTCTTATTTAAAAGTAAAGCATAAGTTGTGGTAATGAATTCATTTCTGTATTACGTATCATTTTATAAAATTTTTGTATATTATTTTTGTATAAATTTTTTTACCGTACAGTGAAAAACTAAATGTGATATATAAAGAAGATACAAATTAACCCAAATTAACCAAATGATATATAAAGAATAATAGGTAATTAACCCAAATTAAAATTCCGACCTCGCACAACTTTTCTCTTGTCTCTCTTCTCACACTAGTCACATCTCATTCCTCTCTTCTCTCGTTTCTCATCGCCGCCGTGTCCGTCCGTCGTCTCCTCCTCCGGCGCTGCTCCTTCAGGGCTCAGAAAGTAAATATTTCCTCCACGTTCATTCTGGTTTTATTGTTGAATTGAGGCAGCAATGGTTCATCTGGTTTTGTTATAATTTGCATAATTACTGATTTTGGTTTGTGTGCTTCATATGTTTTTTTTGCCCCCTAATTGTTTGTTTCGGCTTTACTGATGGATGCTAATATGTAAATGGTTTTCTGAGATTTTCTTGGAATGAATTGAGTGCTTATCGTGTTGTTGACAAGGTTTGTAAATTAGAAAGTATGGTAAAAGATTTTAACTTTGAATGTAGAGTTGTCCATAGTTGAGTTATTTGTAGCAAGTAGTGATCTTTCTTTTTTATTATGTTAAAATTCAGGCTTTTAAAGTCAATCCTTGCTCCTGCTCTGGCTTGAGAAGTGGATAGTCGTAAAGTCCTTTGAAAAGCTCACAAAGCTTTTTGGGAGAGAATTTTTTTTTATGCATCACAGTATGGAAAACCCTTCTCCTATGGATATGGAGGGAGGCCGTCCATCCTTTTTTGTCAGAGTAGGTTCCAGGAGTATGATTTTGACATGATCATTTATCATCTTTGAGATAATATTGATTTTGATCAGTTACATTTCACTCCTCTTTTATGAGGGAATGGTATGGTGTTTCTGATGCCTTGTAGCTTCTTAGTCTGTACTAAAGTATTCATGGAATTCTTGAAAGATTTTGTGATTCCAATAATTTACTGCTACAAGTTCGTAGCACATTTCCTATCAAACTTAAACACGATAGTAAAAGGTCAAACCGCGCATCATTCTGCTATGAACTTAGTTTATTGAGCTAACGTTAGTCGGGTGTCAAAAAAGACACCATTCTGCTCAGAACAAAGTTTATTGAGCTAACAACAATTCCGAGTATACTACGCCTAGCTCTTACCTAATAAAACTTCTACTGTTTTTAAAACATTTGAAAATTAAGATTTACCTGCCAATGTAAGCAATCAAATCAATATTACTGACTCTCATTTCTGGCTTCAATTTCACGAGGAATTTAACCCTCTGTCAGATAATTAGAAAAGACCAATGTCAAGTTTAGTTACTGATTTTCCATGCTCATTACTGGTTCAAACTTCCCTTGTAGAAATGCTACTACAAATCAGGTTTGTAATCGCCTTAATATCTTCACTCAAATTTGGCCATCTTTGTTCTGGTTCTTGTATCAACTTCTAATGACTTTGCTGCTGTTAAAAGGGTTAGAAGTGAAAATTCTGTAAACATTCCAACACATTATATTGAAAGACACAGGGTCTTCAGTTGTGCGAATGATCCCACTTTGTGCTTGGATCTTGAGAAGAACCCCTAGGGAGGAACCACTAGCTGTTTCCAAAAGTTTTCTAAGTATACGAGAAGTGATCCATGCCATTGTGGGGGATGTGGGAGGAGTTGTGTTTCTTAATCATTTGTTGTGATGGGAGATGTGTAAGTATTCAAAAGGATCTTCACCATTGTGGTTCTTGTTTTGAAGAGGGTCCTGGCCAAAATAGGTGTTCCTTTGCAATGTGTAATCATGGTTAATCGTAGTTTTTTGTTCCCTTGAATCTTTTTAATAAAATTCACAGAGTAATAGAGCTGTACTTGTCGTATTCATCAGTAAGTTTTTGTGGATTTACTTTTTATGCTTAAGAATTTGCAAGATTTTTGGTTCGTTGTTTTTGAATCATTAAGATGATCAAATTCCTATTTTTGGCTCAAATTGTCAAAAGTTCTCATGGTCTATTTATTTCTGAAGTTTGAAAAGGTTAACAAACAAATGGTTGTGTATTGAGCTGCTAGCTAGCCAGGCAATGGAATTTAGTATTGAGCTGCTAGCTGCCTTGCATAAGAATTTCATTTTCCTGGGGATGAAAATTCTTTGTGATAAATTATAGTGCTGTAGAAACTTCATCCTTCCCAGGATGCTTGGCCATTGGAACAACATCATTACTTCCCTGAGCAATTAAAATGTAGCCTAAGTGTCAAAAGTATGTTTGAACTTCGTAGTTAGGTGGAGTTTTGCCAACACTATGTGCATGAGTTATTTCTTACTCGGGATTTCAGTTTTAATTGTCGATTAAGATGAAGGATCTTTTTGACAGTTATAATGAAGCATATTTTGAAGATTCTGGCATTGTTGGTGGCTATATCTGCCTTCTGGATTGGACTATTGCAAGCATCAGTAATTCCGGAGAGCTATACTTGGCTGGTGAGCTTCTTCTTTTCAATACAATTACTTCTTTACATATCTCTCTTCCTTGAATTATGGAATTAGCTTAGTAAATTTTGTATCTTTGGTCCCAGTTGCCTCTCTATCTCATTGTCTCTCTCGGGTGCTATGGCCTGTTAATGGTTGGAGTTGGTCTCATGCAGTTTCCAACATGTCCTCAAGAGGCACTTCTGTTAAAACAGGTACATTTACATATATTTTCGTCAGACAAGTTGCACATCATGCTGGTTGTGCAGATATAATTGGCATGTTAGCAAACTAAACACAAATCCGCCAGCCACAACCCCAATAATATACCAAAACTTTGGAGTTTGGGCTGCAAGAAATGAAAATTTGGAGCCAGATGGTCATTGAAAGAACTTGTGTCCTGTATGTTTGATTCTCTTTGGTGTTTGCTTGTGTAGGACATTGTTGAAGCCAAGGACTTCCTAAAGAAGAAAGGGATCGATGTTGGTTCTGATTGATTGATTATTCTAAATAGAGAAGTAATTAACAGAAGGTATATTTTGGAAAAAGAGGCAGAGCTCTTGACTAATTGGTTCAGGCTGTAAAAGTTTTTGACATGTCTTCAATGTATAGCTTTATGATAAATAGATTTCAGCAGCAAATCGTTTTGGATGGATATTTTTATACGTTCCAATGGCACATTGCCCTCATTTCCTTGTCTTGATTCTGACATAAAAATTTAGTAGAACTGTGGTCTGACAAATTTTTGCTCTATATTGTGGTGACGAGAGAAAACGAGATTCTAATTTTTTGTCATTTTTATTGTGGTTTAAAATTGTGATTAACTTATGTTTTATGAAACTGTTTCACAAAAGTTTTTCTCTGACCGAGTTCAAATTTTTTCCTAAGTTTGAGCTGATAATAGACAATACTTTTTTCTTTTTCTCTCAGTTTTTTTTTTTTTTCTGTTTAATTTGAAGTATCTTTGTTTGGTTCAAAACATGCTACTTACAAACATTTTTGGCCATGATGTGCTGAAAGTGGGTTTTTTTTTTTAAAACTCGATCAATACCTCTTTTGAATTGGATGATATTGTTTTCTTTTATTTTATTTTTTTTCAATTTATAGGTATTCAAATAACAATATTTCTTGTTTATATCAAAATAAAAAAGCTTAAACATTTTTAGAATGAATAATTTGTTACAGAATTTATTAATAATGAAGACTGTGCAAGAATAGTGAATTATGATTGAAAGAGAAAGAGAAGAAGGAAATAAAAGAAAAAAAAAAGAGAGGAGAAAATATAGTTTAAATTAATCAAAAAAAGAAAAGAAATATTAACCTATTCTGATAATATTTTATATCAACAAACACATTCTGATTTCACAGCAAAATGCCCTCTTAATATATTTTTTTCTCATAATTTTGATTAAAATAATTCTGCCTTTTTTTTTTCTAGAAGTAAATTTATACTACCAATGCAAAAATAATTTTGAACACTTTTGTTTTGATTTTTTTTTTAAAAAAAACTTTAATATCTGTCTCCAATATTTATGCACAATATATTTATTTTTCTCATTCATTTCTTTGAATTATTACTAAAATGGTCAAAATTGTTTCCGCACACTTCAGATTCTTTTTCAGTCTGCCACCGTCAACGTAACATCGCCTCCCTGCCCTCCTCTCTCTGCCCACTGCCGGGCCGTTTCAACATCGTGGTTCGCCGCATTCAAGAACAGGTATCCCTTTTTCTCTTAGTGATTGAAACCTATGATTTTTCTGCATGGGGGGTTTGGTTTTAATGGAAAAAAAATGAAGCAAAAAATACAATGAGCAATTGAAAGAAGAACGACCCTTTGATAAATCAAGCTTTCTGGGCAACGAGAACTTTTTGGATTGCAACTATACTTACTATATGGCAATTCTTTAATGGTCTAACTGGGCTTGTTTTATTTGCTTTTCACGAAGATTTCATGGAAGCATTCATACTCTAAGCTCGAAATTTCTTTTAATCTTTGGTTAGACATGAACCAATGTATGATGGTATTATTCCTTTTAATTTTTATCTCTTTCAGAGCATAAAGTTTGAAACTTTACCATCATCTTGACTGAACTTAAGTTAACTTTCTTTAAAGATTGATTTTTTTTTCCTTCTAGTTTTAAGTTGTCTTCACTATGGCAACAGAATTTTTTTTTTCCATTTTTGTTGAATGGTGTGGGGTTGTTTTACTCTTGTTCATAAGGTAGTTGTGCCTTGCACGACATGAGAATATCGGTTATTCATGTTAGGTGATTTTCTTTCAGTTTGTGGTTAGAAAGGCCTTGGTATTATTTCATTCTTTTATTGGCAGTAGTGCCTGTATTTTTTACAATTATGGCAGTATGGACCTTGAATGTGCATATGAAAATGCTAATCGTTATCCAAATATGGACTATTAGTTTCATGGGGTAGTGTTGAGAGTTTCTGTATTGTAATTTGATTACCTCGCCCTCGAATATGCCTGCATCAGGGGCAACCAATCTAATATGATAGGACACAGCTCAACTAAAAGTATTTGGCAACAAAAATCTTGGGTGCGTTCACATGCAATTTCAACATGTTTTTTTATCATTGTACTTGTAGAATGGAAACGTGATCACAAATAATCTTGCATTGACATAACACTGCATGTTAAATTTAAAGATTCCCTTGTACAAGCAAGAAATTACGAGAATGACTTTATTGGATTTCTTATAATGTATGCAACCCATTCTAAAACTTTGAGCTTCGGCATTCACAATCATTATCCATTATTAGACATGTGACACGGATTAAGAAATTTTTTCGATGGACATCATTAGAGTATTGTTTTTCTGTCTTTAGATCTGTCCAAGTGTGTCATGAGCTTGTTATGCTTTAAACAAATTTTATGATTTTTTATTAGAAAAGTTGGTTGTAACTGATCTTATTCTTGTAAGATTGTTAATTTCTTCACTATTCTATTAATTGTTGTTCCCATATAATTGTGGTTCCATTACTGCTCTGAATTGTCATGCCTAAATTTGTTCTGCATGTAGTTTTTCTGCTACGTTTTTGGAGAAAAGCAATGGCAGTGCACTAACTTAACAGTAGATTTTTTTGATTTGCCTACTGCTTCTTAAGGACCGAGGCTCTCTCAGCTAAGAAGAAAGGTTAAAAAGAGGATGGCTGCTACTAAGGATTCTGATTTGTCTTCAGAAATGGAGGTGGATGCTTTTAGACGCCTTTTCCCCCTGCGTTTTCATGAACGCCATCTGCTGGAATCTATAAGACCTGATGGCAGGCAATTTGGAAAGGCTAGGGATACAACTATAGCCCTTGGTCTGTTCCAGGTTTCATTTACATAAAATTTTTTAGATTTTGCATCTATTGGGATTAAATTATTTCATCAGGCTTAATTGGTTTCAAATGTAGGAGCTGTTACATCGGCTAATGGATCTGCACTAACAAAGATAGGCTGTACAGTAAGTTTTTTTGTGATACACTGCCCATACTTTACTCTTCATAATTTTCATTGCAAACTAGTTTTTCGTGTATGACCTAACATAGATCCTTTTGATGATGCATAGACCATGTTGGCTGCTATAAAATTGGAAGTCATGGCACCTTCAGCGGAGTCCCCAGATGAGGGCTGCATAGGTGCTTCTTCTCGTCTCTTACACCATTAATTTATTTCGCTATCTATTTCATGTATGAAGACTTAAATTTTTGTATACAGCTATAGATTTTCATATGCCGCCAATATGTTCTCCCATCGTTCGGCCTGGCAGGCCAGCTGAGGCTGCTCCTGTTGTGGCAAAGCAATTATCTGATACTATCAAGAGGCAAGTGATGAAAACACCTATATTCCTACAATCTTCTTATTTTCTAATTGTGTCAATGGACAAAATAAAGCAAATTATCTTGCAGATCAGACCTTGTTCATTGTCGAACATTTTCTTCGTGATGTTGGAAACTTTTTAATTTTCTAGCTATTACATTTCACCGAACCTCTAACAGTTATCTTTCTTTCTTCATTTCTGTGTCTGATATGTACTTGAATGTCTTTTTCTGACTGATTATTTGAACCTTGTATAGTTCTGGCATGATCGATTTGAAAGACTTATCTCTGGTCAGTGGGAAAGCTGCTTGGATGGCCTATTTGGTACTGAATTTCGATATCCTACTTTTTCATGGGCTATTTTAATGGCTATGATTTCATGTTTTTTCAAACTGAGTTTAGTTTGGGAACTCAATGTGTCCTTAATGTGCCTTTCAAATGCCTGTTTTGGTCATGGATAGTTTTTTGCGCTCTTGGTTAAATATGTTACTGCTCACTTGTTCGTATGGGATGGGACAGGACATATACTGTTTAGATGCTGATGGTTCCCTATTTGATGCTGCATTACTTTCTGCAGTTGCTTCCTTTTCACATTGTAAGTTTACTAGCCTCTGCTGGTTATATCTTCTTATTGCCTATACTGATGATTTATGAAGCCTTCTCCGACATCTTTGTTTCTCTGAATAGAGAAGAATCGGAGTCCATAACTAAGAGATTAGTAGTTGAATTCTGCATAATGTGTTTGCACAACCCTTTTTTTTTGGCTCATCAATGTTAGTTGACAGAAAGAATAGGTTCTCCTCATTGCATCTACATTTGGTAGCAAATCCCGAAGTTCCTGATTTTTCTCCATAGACACCTGCAAACTGATAGAAATTCCATCTGTTGCAGTGCGAATCCCTGTAGTTTCTTTGAGCGATGAAGGAAGAATCATACTTGTTCCAGAGGACAATGGGGGAGGAAAATTGGAAAAGGAGCCAGTCAATAAAGAAAAAAGGAAGCTCAAGTTGTGTACTATACCAATCTCTTTAACATGCATACTTCACAAGAATTACATCCTGGCTGACCCCACGGCAGAGGAAGAGTCCATAATGGAGACACAATTAACTGTGGTTTTGGATTCATCTAGCTTACTGGTGTCTCTTTACAAACCGGGTGGACCAGTTCTTGGCAATACATCAGCTATACAGGTTAGAATACATGTTCAGTTTTTGGTTGAATGAACCGGCCATAAGGTTCCCTTTGTTGTTGTAGCTCGGAGGGATATTTCAGTTTACCGACCATGATTATGTTTTTATCCGTAAAATAATCTCTTCCCTTTCCTCATCCCCTGACAATTCATGCACTCTGGACCAATTCAAACGTTTTTTTCTCCAGTGCCTTAGTTTTAGAGAAGTTGAAGTTGGAGAGTTATGAGCTATAAATGTCTTGTTGGATGTTCGGACCAAAAATATACAGCAATGCACTTTTCTTTCCTTTATATGAGGATGCCAGTTTGCAATTCCGTCACACATTTATGTGATTTTACTAGTTTTCAGCTCACAGGAAATTTAACAAGCTAGATGGAAATTCACCCCCCTCCTACAGTCCCACTTCTCAAGTGGTAATCACAGTTAAATTTCAAAGGAATTTTTGTCACCACCAATTCTACCAAAAAAACTTACAAAATAGAATACTAACAAATTATGATTTCCACATATCTTACTTTCAATGCGTGTTCTACATACCATGTGTATTCTTCCTTCTTCTACAGAAATGCCACTGAGAATTGGTAAAAAAATTTGTTTGAAGGAAAAACATTCCAGTTTTATGCCGAAAAGCATTTAGTTTTTCAGCCTTCAACTGCATATGTTTGTATGTTGATCTCCAAGCTATGATATGATGCCAGCACTCTATGCTAACATACGATAGATTACTAAAGTTGTAGATTAAACACCCGACCCGTAGAAATAAAAGAAATTTAAAAAGAAGAAAGAGAAGTAGTAGAAAGGCTGTACCCAACAGCTGCTTACAAGTTTTGCTGTGATTGCAGGATTGCGTATCGTTAACGAGACAGAGACTGAAAGAAGTTCAAATGATCTTGAATGAAGCAATCTCTGATATGGAGGTGAACTAAAATCAGGAGTATTTGATAGTTTGGTTCTTAATGACATATTTCTTTTTCTTACCCCATTAGATTTCGTAGTATAACAATTGAAATTTAAAGGAAACTATTGCCCAGGATGGTGGTTTTAGCTAAATTTTGCCTGCAGGGACTGCAGCTTTTCATGTGTCAACTTTGTCTTTGAGGATAGCAATTTGATTTTGAGAATGTATAGAATCTTGAGATTAAAACCAAATCTTTGTCTTTTCTTGTTTCTTTTTAAGGGCTATTCACTAATTGTCTTCTTATGACTTATTAATGAATCTCTTTTCAAAAAACTGTTCAAGGACTTGTTCAAATAATTGTCTCTTGTATGAATTTCACTTTACCTATAAAATATTAGTGTATAATGTATAAAATATTAGTGTATAGTGTATAATGTATAAAAAAATAGCGTATTAACTGATTACTTATAAAAAAATTAGTACATTAATATATAAAATATAATTTACATATCACGTCTCATATAGGAGTTCGATGAGACAGTCGACGGTCGTCTTTCAAAAGAGTTTTTGCGGATTTTAAATGATTATCAATTTATCCATATTCACTTTCACAAGATTTAACAATCTTTGATTTATAAATCTACACAAGTTTATTAATTTTAGCATGAAGAAGTGCATATGGTGGAGCATGTAAATTCTCGATTTCAAAAAACGGATTTCTAAAGATGTGAATTGAGAGGTCATTATTTGGTAGGATTATGAAAGAAGGGCCATTTCATGATCAAAATTTATACCCAGATTCGATTCAACAAAGTCAAAAAATTAGAAAAACGAATCACAACTTGGCATGAACACTTCCTTAGTTGTTAGAATTCAAAGCTTTTCAATATTGCACCTTTCAATCATCATGTAAATATCTTTGTAAAATTATTATTATTTTTTAAAAAAAAATAACTATCCAAAGAAACTCCATCATCGTTTTCTTGCATATTTCATTAATTTCTTTGTAAGCAAGATAAACCAAAATGTTAATCACAAGAAATGCACAAAATGCTAATAGAATTTAAAAATAAAAAATAAAAAAATCCATCAATCATGTCCATTTGGCAATGGAAAAATTCAATCTATTTTAATTTTCAGTCGGCTGGATTTGGGTAGAAGTAGAACATTCCTAATTAACTTGCATGCAATATTATAATGTTTTTGACTGATGGAATGAGTACATTGGAGCAAATTTGTTCTATACTGTTGGAGTACTAATTCGACTAACTCTTCTATTATTATTATTAAATAAAAAAATGAAGCTTTAATTAAGATAGCAATTCTTTGAAGTTGCAACAGATTATTATTTGACACAAAATGCATTTAATAGAAAGAAAATTGTCTAAACCAAAACGAGCAAAATTTTATATTGATTATTAAACTAATATAATTCTTCTTTTTATTTCGGATTTGAGATCGGAAACTTTGAATATAAAGTAGAAGCAGAATTCACAATATGTATGTCATCAAGTTATGAATTATAATTTCTTATCTCGTTTTCTAGCCTATTTGTATCATATATATATGAGTATACCTACATGAATAACTTTTCAAATTCTACTTTAAATCAATTACTATATGCATGAAGTTATAAATTTAATATTATTGTTTCTCAAACTCGTAATTGGTGAACGAGACCGAGACCAGGATCGATATGTATTTTTTTTTTCTTCTTTAGTACGACGAGAACTACGTATTTATCTCAATAAATGAGATTGACAATATGAATCACATTGTATTCGATTTATATTCAATGCAGGTATAAATTAAACACAATCATCAACCTTAATGCAGAAAAAATATATATATATTACCGATGTTTAATCATCTTGAAATCAAATGTCCATTTGCAAGTAGTAAAATATAATGATATTTTCAAAAACTAAAAGTAATGAATTTATCTTTCTTCTTGTATGTATAATGTCTAGATATTTTTAAAGCAATAAAGAAAAAATGGGAACGTGAAAATTGAATTGGGCACCATTCAATTCTCCAAGAAATAAAAAAAAAAAAAAAAAAATTACGTAGTATTATTGGTCACTAAGGATTCAAAACAAGAGGTGTAGTTATATTGTCAATTACATTGAAACATTATATCTTTTGACAAGGAAAATTGGTAAAATCATCATTTGCGTTTGTTGAAAAAACCCTTTTTCATCATTCACTTCTAAAATTGTATAAAATTTATCTTTCTACAGTTTCATCTAATTTTTTAAAAATAAAACATATGCATATTCGTCATCGATCTGACTATTACACGTGTATATTTTTTTGTTAAAAAACGTAAATAAAATTAAATAGAAAAAACCAATTTAGTGAGTATCGTTAGTATGAATAACGAAATTACATCATTTTAACTGTCGTCAAAGAAAAAATAAAAAAAAATATGGAAGACAGTGTTTTGCATTTTACCCTTGGAGATATAGACATATTTCATATATTTATACACAGCAAGGAAGCAGTTTGTGCCGATCATTTGTCATGCACTTTTGGAATTTATCTTTGCGATTATAGCAATGAAGGAAACAATTAAATTTATTCCACTAAACAATAATTAATACAGTTCCTGAGTTTTATGTCATTGCTGTCTTGCCTGCTGCTTGATCAATGAAAATTATTTTTGACACATTTCAATATTAATTTACTCAATTTCCTGCATTGAAGCAGTTATTTAATGGGTTTGGACCAAATCTACATTCATTTTAGTTCCAACTTCTACACACTCTCAACAAATTTTCAAGATCCATTTGGTCCAAATTTGATCCAAAAAAAAAAAAAAGGAAAGAAAGAAAGGTGAACAATAATACAAAGCAATAAAATGACAAAAGCATCATGAAGCATTATGGAAAAAAAATTGTTGATGAGAGTTTTTTTAGTTTATCGTTTCAACTTCAAATTTTTTACTCAATAAAGTTGTAGTTAAGTGAATCATTGGCTTCTTTCTATTGGAAAGATTTAGGAACTCCGCACTTTCAAGGAATAAATATCAATGACAATTTTAGCAACATATGCATTGCAATGTACACTTAATTTGATGCTTCAACTTCATTAATATAAACAATGTACACTTAATTTGATGCTTCACCTTCATTAATATAAACAATGCACATCTTGAAAATATAAACAACAACAACTAAGCATTCGTCCACTTAAAAACTAAGCATTTGTGCACTTAAATGTGGTTACCTTTATGGATCATATTTCCACTACTATCATAACTATAAAACAGGTTCACATATGCAACAATAAGTTAATGGCGATTTTAACTAACGATATAATGGATAGAAAATTAAAATTACGATTTTAACGATAATTAATTTTCTATTTTATATATAAATTGATTTCATAGGAGATTTTGTACAATTTTTAACGTGATCCATATTATAAGGCAGTGGCAAAATTAAACTTTTAAGATCGGTTACTTATAAACAGACTAGCAGAATAAAAGTAGGCGGATTTATTCTTGACAAAAAAATCATAACATGGAAATGTAAATTGTTGGACATTAAAAGAACTCTGGCATCTCACTCAGTCCTCCTACTTTATATGTATGTCAGTATGTCATTCAAGTATATACTAATACTCTACAAATTAGCAAAACTACTAATTGAATATTTCCACCATAACCCTATTTGACAATGTAAATTAAAAAGGCTAAACTAAGCAATCTATGATTTACTTGATTGTGTTTTGGGGTTTTTCTTTCTTGTTTGTTACCATTCATGTGGCCTGAATGGCTGAATCGCATGAAAACTGCATGCATATTATTTCTTTATTGCAACAAAATATCAATTCCTTTTTCATGGATGGAAAACAAACTCAGAAATCATCAGAATCTTTTGAAAGAAAAAAGAGCCTTCTCTTTAGTTGCACTTGCCAAGTCTATAATTAATGGCACAAAAATCTTCCAATTTCTCTTTCCTCATCATATCATCATCCAAACTCTGCTTTCTCACCTGCCTATACTTCTCACTTGGAAATCCAAACTGACCAATAGGAAGCCAATGCAATTCATCAAAATAAATTCTGAGAAGATAGAGACAAAAAACTTAAACATAAAGTTGTAATAATAAACACACACTCACACACTCTCTCCTAAACTGTAAACACATTTCCACACTCTTTTCTTCCCCACACTAACAAAATCCAACAGAAACAAAACTCAGCCTCAGAATATACACACTCCCAACTGGCCTACATTGTTTTCCACGTGTCCCATTGTCTCGCCACTAACAGAAGAGACCATTTCATTGCATTTTGCTTAACGCACAAAAATATAAACTCAGAACTAAACTTCACAATTTTGTTCAGAAGAAACAGAGGAAAAGAAGCAGAAACAGCCCACAGAAACCATCATTCATCACTGAAACTTTTGACTCTGATTTTATACACACAAAGAGGGAAAGGTACATTTGTTGATTCCTGCCTCCACTCCATTGTCGTTCATTTATACACACACTTGGGTACTCTTTATCACTGTTTTTGATTTCTGGGCTTGTCCCTTTTCCTCTGTACATTCAAGAAGAAGGGAGTTTCAAGAATGGCTTCTTTGGTTTCTTCTCCATTTACAATACCCAACTCTAAAAAAGTTGACCAACTTTCTTCTATTTCACAAAAGCATTACTTTCTTCACTCATTTCTTCCCAAGAAATCGTACCAAACCAACTCAAAATCAGCTTTTAAGCTTAAATGTGCTGCAATTGGGAATGGATTATTCACGCAGACCACCCCTGAGGTTAGGAGAATTGTACCCGAGAACAAACAAGGCCTTCCCACTGTAAAAGTTGTCTATGTAGTTTTAGAAGCTCAGTATCAGTCATCCCTTACAGCTGCAGTTCAAACCCTGAACAAAAATGCCTGGTTTGCTTCTTTTGAAGTTGTGGGATACTTAGTTGAGGAGCTTAGAGATGAAAATACTTACAAAACTTTCTGTAAAGATCTTGAGGATGCAAATATCTTTATTGGGTCGTTGATTTTTGTGGAAGAATTGGCTTTGAAGGTCAAGTCTGCTGTGGAGAAAGAAAGGAACAGGCTTGATGCGGTTTTGGTGTTTCCGTCAATGCCTGAAGTAATGAGGCTAAACAAGTTGGGTTCTTTTAGTATGTCACAGCTCGGGCAATCGAAAAGTCCCTTTTTTCAGCTGTTTAAGAAGAAGAAGTCCTCTGCAGGGTTTGCTGATAGTATGTTGAAGCTTGTGAGGACTTTGCCTAAAGTTTTGAAGTACTTGCCTAGTGACAAGGCTCAGGATGCTAGGCTGTATATACTTAGTTTGCAGTTTTGGCTTGGAGGGTCCCCTGATAATTTGGTGAATTTCTTGAAAATGATTTCTGGCTCATATGTTCCTGCACTGAAAGGGATGAAAATTGAGTATTCTGATCCTGTTGTATACTTGGACAGTGGAATTTGGCACCCATTGGCTCCTTGTATGTATGATGATGTTAAGGAGTACTTGAATTGGTACGGTACTAGGAGGGATGCCAATGACAATCTTAAGAGTCCGAATGCGCCTGTCATTGGATTGGTTTTGCAGAGGAGTCATATTGTTACTGGTGATGATAGTCATTATGTGGCTGTGATTATGGAACTGGAAGCAAAAGGGGCCAAAGTGATACCAATATTCGCTGGTGGCCTTGATTTTTCAGGACCAGTCGAGAAGTTCTTCATTGATCCAATCACTAAGAAGCCTTTTGTGAATTCAGTCGTTTCTTTGACTGGTTTTGCTCTTGTTGGAGGACCTGCAAGGCAGGATCATCCAAGGGCAATTGAGGCGTTGACAAAGCTTGATGTGCCTTACATTGTTGCGCTGCCTTTGGTGTTCCAGACTACAGAGGAATGGTTGAACAGCACTTTGGGACTGCATCCAATCCAGGTTGCTCTGCAAGTTGCTCTTCCAGAAATAGATGGCGGCATGGAGCCAATAGTGTTCGCAGGCCGGGATCCCAGAACTGGCAAGTCATTTTCTCCTCTTTATCATTATATTCTGATTTCAGTTCAGTATCAACATCTTGGCATCTCAAATACTTTGTACAATAATTTATCTTACTGTATTAATTTGAGCATTGTTTCAATCATTTTAAGCTCCATGATTTTTAGGCTCTTTTTTGTTTACTTCAGAACTGTGTAGTCAGTAACAGTATGTATTAATCTGCTGACATTTATGTGGATTTGCTGCCCTATAATTGCAGGGAAATCACATGCTCTTCATAAGAGAGTTGAGCAGCTGTGCACCAGAGCAATCAACTGGGCACAACTTAAGAAGAAATCAAAGGTACTTGAACTGATCAAATTTTTTCTATTTGCCTTTTCTGTTGATAGTTTCATTTAAGTTTACTAAGTGCATCTATTCTGCTCATAAGATGTTTTCTTCGGTCCAAGATAGAATAAATAGAAATTTAACATTTTTCTCTTTCATTTTTCTTTGGAGGAAGTTAAGATGCTAAATTTGAACCTTCGGTTCCTTGTAATTAAACTGGTACTGTAATAATGCTGCTACATCCAAGTTGCTATTAGCTTTTGTTAATTTAGTTTTCCGCATTCTGAACTGTGGAAAGTTGAACTAACTGCTGGCTGAACTTCTATACTAAAAAAAATATGTGCAGACAGAGAAGAAACTAGCAATCACCGTTTTCAGCTTCCCTCCAGACAAAGGCAATGTTGGATCTGCTGCATACCTGAATGTTTTTGCATCCATTTATTCTGTCCTCAAAGATCTTCAAAAAGATGGTTACAATGTTGAGGGCCTCCCTGAGACTGCTGAAGCCTTGATTGAGGACGTAATTCATGATAAAGAGGCTCAATTTAACAGTCCAAATCTTAATATTGCTTACAAAATGAATGTGAGGGAGTACCAGGCACTAACTCCTTATGCCAATGCTCTGGAAGAAAACTGGGGAAAGCCACCTGGAAATCTGAACTCTGATGGAGAAAACCTTTTGGTTTATGGAAAGCAGTATGGAAACATCTTCATTGGGGTTCAACCAACATTTGGTTACGAGGGTGATCCAATGCGTCTTCTATTTTCCAGATCAGCAAGCCCACATCATGGTTTTGCAGCTTACTACTCCTTTGTTGAGAAAATATTCCAGGCTGATGCAGTTCTTCACTTTGGCACTCATGGCTCCCTTGAGTTCATGCCTGGAAAACAAGTTGGCATGAGTGATGTTTGTTATCCTGATAGTCTTATTGGGAACGTCCCCAATGTCTATTACTATGCAGCAAACAACCCATCTGAGGCCACCATTGCCAAACGTCGCAGTTATGCTAATACCATTAGTTACTTGACTCCTCCAGCAGAGAATGCAGGGCTCTACAAGGGACTCAAGCAGCTCAGTGAGCTAATTTCCTCTTACCAATCTCTAAAAGACACAGGTCGCGGCGCACAAATTGTAAGCTCCATTATCAGCACAGCTAGGCAATGTAATCTTGACAAGGATGTAGATCTTCCTGAAGAAGGGGAGGAGATATCAGCCAAAGAGCGTGATCTTGTGGTTGGAAAGGTATATTCCAAGATTATGGAGATTGAATCTCGGCTTTTACCCTGCGGGCTTCATGTCATTGGTGAGCCTCCATCTGCAATGGAGGCAGTCGCCACACTTGTTAATATTGCTGCACTGGACCGTCCTGAAGAGGGAATTTCCTCCCTTCCATCCATATTAGCTGATACAGTTAGAAGGGAAATTGAGGACGTGTATAGAGCAAGCGACAAGGGCATCTTGCGTGATGTGGAGCTTCTCCGGCAAATAACTGATGCATCGCGTGGAGCAATTACAGCATTTGTTGAACAAACTACTAACAACAAAGGTCAAATTGTTGATGTTGCTGGCAAGCTGAGCTCAATCCTTGGTTTCGGCATAAACGAACCATGGGTTCAATACCTATCAACTACCAAATTTTATAGAGCTGACAGAGATAAGCTTAGGGTCTTGTTCCAGTTCTTGGGAGAGTGCCTGAAGCTGGTTGTGGCTGATAATGAGTTGGGAAGTCTTAAACAGGCTCTGGAAGGTAAATATGTTGAACCAGGACCTGGTGGGGATCCAATTAGAAACCCGAAAGTTTTACCAACGGGAAAGAACATTCATGCTTTGGATCCACAATCTATCCCAACTATTGCCGCATTGCAAAGTGCAAAAGTTGTGGTGGATAGGTTGCTTGAGAGGCAGAAGGCTGATAATGGGGGAAGTTATCCTGAGACTGTTGCACTTGTACTGTGGGGAACAGATAACATCAAGACATATGGTGAGTCATTGGCTCAGGTTCTGTGGATGATTGGAGTTAGTCCGGTGGCTGACACCTTTGGGCGTGTCAATCGGGTGGAGCCAGTCAGCCTTGAAGAGCTTGGAAGGCCAAGGATTGATGTTGTTGTCAATTGCTCTGGAGTGTTCAGAGACCTCTTCATTAATCAGGTATTGGCTAGTCGCCTTAAACTTATTTCAACATGTATTTTGTTTTTTTCGTGACATTATACTGATAAACTCGGGAAGCTTGTTGCTTTCCTCATGCATTTTCTTGTCATTCATTTCCTTATTATTTCTTTATACAAGTGCTAATTCTCCCTATTGTCCATTTTCTTGACAGATGAACCTCCTTGACAGGGCAGTGAAGATGGTCGCCGAACTAGATGAACCGGAAGATCAAAACTATGTCAGGAAGCATGCATTAGAACAAGCAAAGGAACTTGGCGTTGACATTCGTGAAGCTGCAACACGCATCTTCTCAAATGCTTCAGGCTCTTATTCCTCTAATGTAAACCTTGCTGTGGAGAATTCCTCATGGAATGATGAGAAGCAACTTCAAGATATGTACTTGAGCCGAAAGTCATTTGCATTTGACTGTGATGCTCCTGGTGCAGGCATGACTGAGAAACGGAAAGTCTTTGAAATGGCTCTTAGTACAGCTGAAGCAACATTCCAAAATCTCGACTCTTCTGAAATTTCACTCACAGATGTCAGCCATTACTTTGATTCGGATCCTACCAACCTTGTACAGAATCTCAGGAAGGATGGGAAGAAGCCCAGTGCATACATTGCTGACACAACCACAGCTAATGCACAGGTATCATCATAACCTGTAACATTTGCTTACCTTTGTGAACAATAAAGTTGCATAATAATTGATTATATACTATACTAACAGCCCTTATTTGTATCTGCTCAGGTACGTACATTGTCTGAGACTGTTCGGCTTGATGCAAGAACCAAACTATTGAATCCCAAGTGGTATGAAGGCATGCTGTCCAGCGGATATGAAGGTGTTCGTGAAATCGAGAAACGCCTGACTAACACTGTTGGATGGAGTGCAACTTCAGGCCAAGTTGACAATTGGGTGTACGAAGAGGCTAATACTACTTTCATCCAAGATCAGGAAATGTTGAACAGACTGATGAATTCAAACCCGAATTCTTTCAGGAAGTTAGTGCAGACATTTTTGGAGGCCAATGGTCGTGGATACTGGGAAACTTCTGAAGAAAATATTGAGAAATTGAGACAATTGTACTCTGAAGTTGAAGACAAGATCGAGGGGATTGATAGGTAAAATATTCAAGCAACGAAATGGTTCTTGATTGCAAATAACTTTGTTAATTCTATACCCTCTCACTGCATATCTGCCATTGGCTCCCTGACTCCCCAAAGAAAGCGTTTATGGATCGTAGAGTACTTGGGAATATGAAATTTTTTTCACCAATACCCCATTGTAATTTCATAAATTTTGGGCATTTTGTTATCATTGTATTGTAAGTGATGAGATGCTGGTTTCCTATGCAAATGTTAACCCAAGCCATTGTTTCTTCTCTATGATCTTTATTGTTGAGTCTGACCAGCATGATCATATTTCATGTCTGCTAAAACTGAGCATGAAAAATATACCATCCCCATATCAACAAAAGACCAAGAAAGATTCAAAAACCAAGGTTAAATATATTCCTTCAAGCTTGGGTAAGACTTGACTGTAGAAAATTCTCCTGTTTGATTAATCATTTCTCAGCTTAATTGCGAACGGATCTTCAAAATATACTCGATGGTTTGCCAACTGGAAACAACCATTTTCATGTAGGAAGTACCCCAACAGGTTACTGAGTTCTTTTCTTGATGAATATAAAGTCCACAATTTACAGATAATGTTGTCAAGGAAAACTTGCTACTTCTACAAAGAAAACCAAGAAAGCAAAAAGAGGAGCATTGTTCTTTTCTATAACTTTGTTTTTTTTTTTCCCCTTTTCGGTGTCAGTAAATCTAATACACAGGTAAACAATAATACAGGAAAATCTACAAAAGAACCTTCCAAGTTCCAACCCCTCCCTCTCCAAAGAATGGTACAAAAAATTTGCAGAATTTGGTATTGACAACTTGATATGTATATCTACCTCTTACAAGGGTTGTATCAGTATCATCGAACTCCTTTTCCCATCCGATTACACTAACTCCATCAACAGTGGGTCACCAGCTGCCATAGTTCTTATTAGCTTGATGAACTCTTGCTCACTTGATATACTCCATGGATGAATTGCAGCTACTTCGCCAGAATACAGCATTGTCAAATTACTAGGTGGCTTTTGCTTATAGATCATCGAGTTAAATACAGGGTCAAAGTTTGTTTGTGAGTCTATTGCCATGAAAAACATAGGTATTGCAACCTTGTGATGGATATCTAGATCACCGACAAGATTAACGAGATCCACAAAGTCTGTAATAAAATGGCGAGTTATGTAGAATAACTCTGAATTGCATATTGTAAGACTCTGCTCACTCTTAACAGATTCCTTGTAATTGACTTGGAAATGAACTGGCATGGTGGCAACTACTTTCTTTACCAAGTCTGCTTGCTTTACAAACCAATCTGAGTTGCCAACAACTGAAACTGTGGTCCAAGACTCAGATACCTGTATGCAATAAATTTTTAGAAATGGAGAAATTGAGAAACCGGCTTTTACATCTAGTAATTAATACAAAACCTCACCGCTGAGAAATTGAGAAACCGGCTTTTACATCTAGTAATTAATACAAAACCTCACCGCTCTCTTGTCTAATGTATTGATCAGATCAGTCGGTAATACTCATGATGAGATATAGAATTGTGAAGGAGACAAAAGGCATCAATGGATTGAAGGATAAAAGAAGATTTCCACATTTAATTACCTTATTTGTAATCCAGAGCTTACTCTGGTCTGCTTGCAACAAGTTCCAATAATTAAGGATTGTATCATCCTGAAGGAATAAAAAGCCTTCTGCACTGGTGTATCTATCAAATAACTTGGGCAGATACCTGAGAGAAGGTCGAAATATTTACAAAAATAAGATTAAAATCTGAGTCACCTTAAACTTAATAATTTCCAAAGGACAAATTATCAAAAAGTACCAGGTGAGCTTTAAGATACAGACTTTGAAAAGTAAATGCTCAGGAGGAACTATAATTTAAAATGTAAAGGGGAAAAAAAGAAGAGGAAATGACAAACATTCACAGGGGTGCAAACTTGTGTATTCTCCATTTCTTTCTATTAAACAAAAAATTTTTCACAAAAGCCTATAAAATTTATGTCCACAAGTATGTGTTCTAAGTATACGATGGACTAAATAGAGAGATGATTCCACAAGGCAAATAAAACCAAGAGATAAACATCTTTCCTGCTAAATAGATTCAATTAGCTGTTCAGGACCAATCAATCATAACTTATTTTTTCTTTTTCTGCTAGGAACTATTTTATCCAAATTAATGTTAGTACCATTGTCTTCTGTTAAGATGCAACTTATCACGAATCTTGATATACCATTCGAACTCATTTGACTCTCTTCCTTCTTGCTTTCCCATCCATAATTTCATGAGAAGTGGCAGAAGGACTACATGACAAATCATTTTTCCCCTTTTTTGATAGTCACATTTCAGTAAGCTATCCTATATTTCACCACCAATGACATATATCTATATCATTCAATTTCAAAAGATCATATTTGTGGGCAATGATATTAAATCCTAATGATATAATTTCACATGAGCCTTTTAACATTAATTCACTTCTTGAAAAGGCATTTCCAACTTCTACTAATACAGAAGGGTAGATGTTAAAGTTTCAGAAGTTCTCTTATAAATCCGACAAATTCGGTCATAACAAACAGTTTGTATTAGTCGGTAGTAGACAATGTGCATTTACAAAATACTATGAAGTTGGAAATACTAATTTTGTCCAGTGAAACATGAGACATACATAAGAAATTAAGGTAACAGGAAACTTAGAATTGGAAGATAAATAAACTTACTTGTACATGTGGTCCAAATCGCATTGTTCAACAGCAAGGTCTACATTCTTCTTTTGTGACAATATAATAACTGTCTTAAATATCCTGCCATACAGCAATCTCCACTCCAAAGCAGTACGTTCAACAGGTCCACTGCAAAACATTATAAGCACGATATTCCCAAAATTCTTCCTCCACCGAATCAAATTCCCAATTTCAGAATTTACAGTCCCTATTTCCTCAACTCCAAGATGTACAGATGGTAACTTCCGAGGGACAAACTCCTTCCGATCACCGTGACCAATATTTGCCCTTGGCCGATCCAGTTCATGGGACATCAGCCTAGGTTGTTGGTACCCAACAGCAAGCAAATCCTGAAGCCATGCAGCAGTGAATTTTACATCTTTCTCAGTCCAAAATCCTTCCTCTGCCATTACGTAACTCAAATCCAAAATTTTCTCAAATAATCTGTGTTTATTAGATCTCCATGTCACCAAGAACTTAATCAACCGACCCACATTGACATGAAGATCTTTCTCCTCAGAAAAAGGATACGCTTCAACTCTATCATATCGATGAATTGTAGGAGGATACACCGCCACGTAGCCACCAATCTCCCACAAAAGCCTCTGAGCCCAATACCCCCTTAACACATCTGAAGCCATTGTACTAACTGAAACAGGAAGCATCAGTGCCCAAAATGCAGAAGAATGGAAAATCGTATTAAAAGAATTGATGGGAACCATCATCCCCTGTGGCAATGCCACTTTCGGAGCATGTTCATCAAACCTGATATCAAACGGTTCCAAACCCGTTTTCCTAGTAAAGTAAAAAACCGAATCCACATCTGGCAAACCATTACAAATCCCCTGCTGAATAAACTGCTTCCCACCAAATACCTCAGTGTAATACTCCTCATGGCCAATCTCACCTACATTTTCCAATGGCAGTCCCCTTGGCCAAACGGATCGCTGCCCGAAATGCACATAAGGGTTCACAACAGTCCTATTCACATTCTCGTGACTATATTGCAAAATCACATCCTGCCTAGCCTCTTCCCCAACTAATTCAACATCAAAGTGTTTCCCAATATCATTATCAATCACCTCCCCACGATCATCCACATCAAATATTTTCTTAGCACCATGCTGAATTGCAAATAAATATCCAACAGATTTTCTAACATACGAATCATAAGGCAAGTAATCAACAACACGAAAACCCAATTGAGCTTGCATTTCTAATGACAAATAGATTGTACCTTTAAGACTCCAATCTTTCGGAGTCTTCGAATTGCCCACCGCAAGAAGTTGCCAACCCTTACTCTTGCTCAATTTTCTAAGCGAATCGGAGGGATAATCGGATACTGAGACCACGATCCACTTCTCCGATCTAAAACTAGCAAAAGGGGTGGATTTATCAGTAATGGGATTGATTGAATTCCAGTGAATTTGAGGGAGTTGGGGATGGATGGCGTGGGATTGTGTGGACTGGATGCAGAGCAAGGCAGAGGTATCCCCGCCATAAGCGCCATTTCTGAGGAAGAAAAGGGCGGCGACAGTGGTGACCAGGATGAATATAATGATGATCCTGTACAGATTTTCACAAAGGCAAGTATAAAAGTTAAGATCTTTGGACTTGGGAAGTCTAGTTGAGGTTGGGAGAAGGTCGTCTTGGTGGGATTGGGAGGGTGGTTTTGGGGGTTTTGCATTTGGACGATCTTGGACCAACATTTGAAACTCTTCAGTGTGCGAAAAATTCGATCTTTAGTCAGCGATTGTACTAAAAATTAGGACACTGACATGAACAAAAACAAAACACAGAAGCACACACAGAATGACTGACAGTGTATAAGGGCACAGCTCAATTGGTTGTCTTGAAGAGTCAGACCCTTTTGGGTTTTGTTCAATGGGATATTGACTCCAGTGTGTGAGTGTGTGTTCTGGGGTCGGAGTGGGTGTTTGCCGACAGAGGAGAGTGATGTGGACTTGATAATTTTGACCCTTTTTTTGGGTGGTGGTATTTTTGTGTGGTTTTCTTAAGCTTGAATGTAACTTCAAGTAGGTGAGTTTGAACTTTTGATGGGGTCTTTTCTGGGCTGTGACTTGGGAGGTATATTTTCTTTTTAAGTTTGGTACAAATATAGAAAGAAATTAAAGGCTTTTTTGGTTTTGTAAAATTTTAAAAGTTTTGTTATGATTAAATTTATTGGATCTGGAATTTGGTGGGATTGGAACTTTGGATTTGGATTGATTAACTAAACTAGTGAATTCTTGATTGGAAGAATTAAGATCTGTAAATGAAGTGAAGTTGCAGTAAAAGAGTGGATGTATACCACAACCTGCAAATGAAAATGTGATCATTTCTGCCCCTACTGATGGAGACAATATATTATATCAAATATATATCCTATATTATTATGTTTAACTTATGTAATTTTATTAAAAATATGAATTAAATGCATAAATATCACGAAAATTATTTTACACCCTAACTAAGATATTAGTGAACTACGAAGTAGTTTTAATTAAGACATAATAAGACAGACAAAATTTTAGACAGAATATCTCATATCTAATAAATGATGCACAAAATCTTAATGGACTTATACTAATTTTTTTATTATTATAATAAAATTGTCATTAATTCCCATTTTATATATGACCTCCTGATTAGGGCTGAGAACGAACACGAACGTTCACGAACAAGCTCGGGCTCGACTCGATAAAAGCTCGTCTCGAGCTTGTTTATTTAATAAATGAACGAACATGAACAGAATTTTAGGCTCGATTAATAAATGAACACATGTGTGAAAGCTCGTTTAAGTTCATGAACAGCTCGTTAAAAAGCTAATTCATAACTCGATTAAAACTCGTTCAAATTTCGGTTAAAATATTAATTATATAATATATATTGAACTTATATAGAAATAAAAATATTAAATAATAGAAATATATAATTGGGTTTTTATATATATATTTATTGACACACAAATCACACTATACGGTGGTGACAACGAACATAAACCTTAACCTTTACGAACAAGACCGGGATCAGCTCGATTAAAGTTTCACTCAATTTCGTCTACTTAATAAACAAATGAACACGAACAAAACTTTAGATTCTATTAATAAATGAATAATAAATCAACAAGCAAGTGAAAGATTCGTTTAGATTGGTCAACAGCTCGTTAAGAATTTAGATAAAATATAAATTATATAATATAAATAATATATACCCTAAGTAAAACTCTTAAATAATAGAAAAATTCGTTTTTTATACATATAAGCACACAAATCATTATATATGAGTTTGAATTAAATTTGGACATTTATGTAAAGAGGCAAAATATATTAATTTAACTAAATTATACCATCTTATGCGAGCCGCCAAGTGTTCACGAACAAAGCTTGGGCTCGTCTCGGTTCGCGTAAAGCTCGGCTCGAGCTCATTCATTTAATAAATAAATGAATACGAACAGATTTTTAGGCTTGATTAATAAAAGAACAGAGTTTGAACACCCTAAAGCTCCGGCTCGACTCGATATCACCCCTACTCTTGATAATGATTTGATTTAGAAGCCAAGAGAATTTTGCTACTGTTGTGTTTACAATCTTTACTGTAAATTCCTTTTAGCCACTATGTGATGATAGAATATACACCAAATGGTATAAATCAAATGCTTGTTATATTTTGGAATTACATTTTTGCTACAAGTAAATTCCTCTTAAAATTTTGGGCTTATATCTTCAATAGAACAACTAAAAGTTTATAAATTACTTTTTGCCATTGTGCTCGATTTAAATTCAGCGTCTTATATGATATATATTATAAAATTTGATAGAAATTTTAAATCGGTTACCTACAGATCGATAACTTTATCACTACGTTCCTCCTTTTTGTGAATTTAGCACCTACTACTTAACATATAGGCTGCTTATAATAGGTCGGATTAGATTACATTCTCACTATACCATAAATTTTTATTTTTCCAAAGTGATAACTTGTATTAATAACAAAATAAATAATTTTTTGTAAATCACACTTTTCCCAAATAATCTTGTAAACAAAGCCCCTCAAACCCAAATAAATAAATGCACCAATATTTGTTACGTGGACAGAACGTTAATGAGTTGTAATGAAATGAAGTGAATGGAAATAAGGAATAAGAAACTTTGTTTAAAACTTGTTGTGATAGTATAATATATAAATGAGCAATGATAGGGGGAATGAAATTTTGGAGTGAAATTAGTGGCGGATCCAGAAATGATAGTTTGGGGGGGGGGGCAAAATTACATACTAGAAATTATATTTTAATTTTGGGGGTGCAAAATTATAATTTTGTTAAGGATTCAATTGAATTTTTTAAAAATTTTACAGGGCCCTAGTATAATTTTTCAAATCTCGGGGTGGCGGCCGCACCCGCACCCCCCTGCATTCGACTCTGAGTGAAATCCTGGAGTGAATGACGTGGCAGTGATAAAAAGACAAACTAATACCCTAACTAAATGATGAGTGAACCCTAATGGGTAAGGGATAAGTTTATCTTTTTATCACTACCACGTCATTCACTCCAGGATTTCACTCCAAAATTTCACTCCCCTATCATTTCTCTATATAAATATAATGCTACATTATGAGGCTTTGTTGTTGGGGTGTCAGTGGCAATTGTGGGGGATGGAGTGGTTATGAAGTCAACAAGTAACAACTGGCTGGTAGAATGTACTTAGACAATTACAGCGCCTTTAGCCTTCCATGTTCCACGCCTTTTGTTTCAGTTTTTCTTTAATAGCCATTCATTTTTATCTCACTATACATATTTCTATGATTAACACAATAGTTCACACGGAAGAATTTGATTAGAATTTGTACTTTTGGAAAAATATTCAACACTGCATTTCGTCAAAACAATTCTTCCCCAACTATTTTTTAATAAAATTACAAAACAAATCCAAACTTTTTCAATATTTTTCCTAAATTTGAAAGAAAAAAAAAATTAACATCCCGCCATTGTGTAACGGAAATCAACAAAAAGCATAAAATACAATAAATTTCCTAAACTATTGTTTTCTCTTAAATTGACCCATGTAGTTTTAATTTCAATATTTAACCTAATTTCTTTTTCAATTTGAATAAAATCAATTCATTCTTCCTATCAAATAAGTAGAGCCAATCAAACTCATTCAATTAGTTGATCTCCTATGAAATGGTTTCATATATGCAAAGTCGAGTTAATCGCGATTTTAACGCGTAATAAAAGTAACAAGAAATTATAATTACGATTTCAACAACGATCAATTGTCTGTTTCATATGTGAATCACGTCTTATATATGAACAAATTTCACAATAGTTTTTGTGATTATAATATGAACATCAGAACTCTAAGATGGGATCTTTTGTCAAGTATTATCCTATCTTATATCGTTTTAGATTAAAACTACGCTGTAGAGTTAAATCATACATTTGTTAGAGTCTAATCATTGTAACGTAATTTTAGCGATATTTATACTTTTAGTTCATAATTTTAGTAAAACTACATCGTTTTGAATATTAGATAGATGATCTGGTTTTCGAAACGTTGGAGTCGTATTTATCTGTTAGTGGCTAAATGAGCATATAATAGACATACATTTTTTCCCCTTTGGAATACAATATTCTTAGTTTTTACATTTCATGTAGTACTATTAGTTTAGTGGTATACTTTTTACATGATATTACATTTTTATTTTAATTATAATTTTATTTTAAAACAAATTTTTATTGAAAAATAAGAAAAGCTAACCTGTTATAAAATCTCAATTCGTTACATTGAAAAATCCAGTGGACAAAATTATCGGCCCAAAACAAAAACAACTTGGCCCAAATTCTTAGTAGTATAAAAACTCTAAAATCTACATAAATGAAAGAAAAACGAAGAAAATACACAAACAGTTAATCGGTTAATTAAGAGAGAGAAAAATAGATCAAAATACAAAAAAAACCAAAACTTTTCCGAAAAGTTTTCTCGAAAATTCAAAAAAAAAAAATCAACCTCCCGCCCTTTTTTCTTTAACGAAATAATCAAACAAAAAAATGGCGGCAGCATCAAATTCAAAATCGGCAGCAGTGAAAGAAGCATTTCCAAGTCCAGTTGAAGTTGACGTTGCATCATCACTTCTCCTTCTCTCCACCTTCACTATCACTCCTCCCCCACGGTAAATAAAATCTGAGAAGTAAAATAAAATTTAGAGTTTCATAATTTTTCATTTTCATATACATGAATTTAAAATTATTGAATCAGTGATGTGTGTGTGCGTGTATTTTTTGTTTTTGCTGTGTAGTGCGAAAGGTGAAATGGAGAAGAAGAGTATTAAGAAGAAGATCAAGTTGAAGCTGAAGTTGAAGAAGAAGAGTTCGCTTAAGTTTACGATTTCGAAGTCGCAGTTGAGCAGTCCGACTTCTTCGACGGTGACGACCGAGAATAATGCTGATCAACGGATGAAGGTCATTTCCGTGATGGCTAAGTTTCATGAGATGATGAAGCTCAAGGTCATTATTCTGTTTCTCATTATATTTGGTTGAAATTTCATTTTAATACTAATTCAGAATAATTCAAATTCTACAGAGCTTAAGAATATATTATACGTTTGATGCATTTATCAAATCTTAAATTTGATGGATTGTAGTAGTCGGAAGCTAAAACTTACACGAATTTCATTAGTTTGTGATTGTGTTCTCTGAATTGTGATGCGTTTTTAAAGTTTGTGATCATTTTGAACTTCAGTTGATTAGTTTGGTGTGATCAAATTCAAATGCACTGTTCTTCATTCTTCATTGAGTATATGAATTTGATTACAATTATAGTTAGTTGTAACACGATTTCGTTTTGCTTCTGATATTAGAAGTTTCAAAGCGCTTTTGAATATACAATTTAATCGCAGATTTTGAACTTCAAAAATGATCATGACTGTATTTTTGTTGTGTTTCGCTCTGTCTTCAAAATTGATCTTCTGAATCTGATTGTTTTATTTTTGTTCATCTGGATAGCTCGATTCAAATTCAGCTCTGTTTTTCCCTCCTTTCTTTTTTTTTTTAAAAAAAATTATTTATATACATTTGAATTCTGGTCATTAATCTACGCACAGGTTGTGCGAAAGAGACGATCGAAGAGCTTGAGCATCTCAAATTGCCGGAAAATTTGGAGTTCTGGGAAGCCCGAGCCGTCGTTGTGTCTGTCCAGTAGCTCCAGCAGCGCAATTTCCAGCGGCGGCATCGTGATCAACAGTAATACTCAACAGCAGCAGCGCGTGAGTCACCTATTCTTTGCTCCGCCTAAAAGGAGACCTGTTCTGGGCTCGGCTCACATGCGTCGCAGAGCCGAAGCCATCTTGAAGGTTCTGTCGTCTTGTGGCTGTGCTTCTGAAGTTAAGATTCGTGAGTTGCTCGGCGACAGCCCCAGCACCAGCAAAGCCTTGAGAATGTATGCGATCTCTCTCTCCCTCTCACACACACAAACACAAGAACATGCCACCTCCCTGAACTCTAATTCAGTGGTGATTCCCACAATCGTTGATGAAGAATTAATGTTGTACATCATGCTCCAGTGGCTGTACTTTTTCTATGAATTTGCCTGCTAGCTTTTTGATGACCGAGTTTGAAATTTTGCCCTTTTCTTTGTGTGGAATAAGAGAATGGTTAATTTTGATTAGTTTAGTAATAGTAATGATGATTTTAGATTCTTAATGACATTAGAAGAATCTGCTAATTAAGTTTAATTTGCAGATTGTTGAACTTAGAACAAGTAAAGAGGTCTGGAGCAGGAGGCCGTACTGATCCCTATATTTACATGGTAAATTTTGATTATCTTCCAAGTGCTCATTATCAGTTTGGACCTATAAAGAAATCCAATATCAATGTATTAAATTTTACTTTGAATTTAATTGCAGATAGCATGAAATCTTATTTGGTAAGAAAGCTCTGTAGATATATTGCTGGAAGAAATTCAAGATTGAAGGGCAATGTTAGCTTTGATAAACTGGTTTTAAGTATATATATATATGTGTGTGTGTGATAATGTGAATATATTTCTTCTCATCCAGATGCAGGACTGACTACACGAGGTAAAATGCATATATAGCCTAACAATTTTAACTCTTGATTTTTTTGTCTAAATGCTCTACAAAACTGTGTACAAACCAAAGGTTGATATCTTTATATCATTTGTCTTGAAACTTGTAAAGTTTTATGGTAATATAGTTGCAGTTATAATTGAAACCAAACTGGAGGTTTCTTATGCATTGGTTTGTTTGGTTTAGTTCAAATGTTGAAAACTGATAATTGCAGGCCTTCAAATAGATTTTGTTTTCTTGTTGTTAATGCATATGCATTGTTTCATATAATATAACTTGGGAGGAGTTTGCAAGTAATAAAAACTTGATGTTCGATTATGTTGCAAGGCATTCCATGTTTATTATTATTGGTATACCAAAGGGTAGAAGATTTTCTTAATGGTGTACCAAAGGATTATGGCTTTTAGAGATGCCATTAGTCAAAGTTAAATACAATTTTCTACTTTTCAAAAATTATAAGGGGTTAATATTTTATGGGCAAAAATCTTATGTGGAATGATATGCTTGTTCAGTTCATTGACTGGTTTGTTTTCATCAATTAAATTTATTTTTTGATTCAATTGTTTATGTTAATTTGTTTATTGTTTGAATAATTATAATGATATCATTATAAAATTTAGATGAAAAATTAGCATTAGATATTAGAACCTGGAAAATGAGAAAAAAAAGAAAAACATTCCAAACTTAAGAGGAAGAGAATACAATACAACTGTACAAGTTGTAAATGGGATGGGGAGTTTCGAGTTTCTTGGAAATTTGACGCCAAAAATAGGTTCTATTTGTTTGCTGTTTATGCAAACTGGACGGTAGAAAGAACTAGGAAACTATACGGTCAAATAAGAAAAAGTAGACATCCTTTCAAAGTTGGAATCATGGAATGTGGGCATAGAAAGTTATGATAGTAGTGGTTGCCATCTAAACACGGTCCTTTGACTGTTCGAGATGTTTCCCAATGAGAAAAAGAATTAAGAAAGGGTCCAAGTCAATTTGTTTACTAACCACATTTTACCTCATCAACCGTCCTCTCTGACTTTGGAAGAGTTGCAATTACAATTTACAAGTCAAATGGCTACAACTATACACAGTAGAGGCAAGAAAGTGAAAGGAAGGAGTCGCTGCACTGATTTCGTTGTGGGTTGTGATTATATATATAAAAGATGAACTCTTCCAGTTCTATTCTAAAGTACTGTGAAGTTCTCTAAAAGCCAAAGGGTCTCTCTCTCAACTCTTATTTATGTTCGTTTTTACATATTCAGAAAGTGATCAAACAAAGTTGTGAAACATTTTTCTTTTACAATTTTTGTATTCATTTCATTGGCATAAAGGGGGAAAAAGGGGCTTATGGAAAAGTATTCAGAGTTGTTGGTTGCAGGGGTGAGAATAATAGCAAGATTTCATTCTCACTGTCCTCAGACTGCTAGGTTGTACTATCATCCTCCTTCCAACTCCGACGACCACCACCACCACCATATTCATGGGGTCGACGGCGGCAGAAGAAGCAGCAGCAGCAGCAACATAGCGAGTCAAGATATAACCTCTGTGACCAGCTATGGCTTCGAGGGTTTCATGGATTTTGATACTGCTGATTTAAGTTATTCTTTGACCTAGACAGATACAGAGAAACTAACTTTGAAATTCTGCAATGAAATGCTAATGGTACTAATCATTTTTTGTTCTTGGACTGAGCTTTTAGTAGAAATGTCAAGCTCATAATTTAATATGTCAATGGTTTTTTCCAAATCTAAAATCGCTTCGGCAGGATGTGTTTGGCTCTAATTATAATCCGAATTGTGTTCATCATATTACCAAATTAGATTGCATGCGTTCCTTGCAAATGAAACTACGTGGTGGTTAAAAACGCTCAAACTGAAGATGCTGGTTACCACTGTTTGGTTGTTGCAATTTCATAATTTCATAATTTTAACAAAACGTTGAAATGGTATGTAAATTAAGTTTTGTGATTAAATCATGAAAAAAAGAATTCAAAACCTACTCGATCATGACACAAAATAAATAAATGGGAGGCACAATGAATCCCTGCACATAGAGAATGTCAAACAAGCCAATCATCATCATCATCAAGCATTTAATCGATGTTTAATATGCTATAATTCAGCAACTATTGGTACAAACACAATCCTATTCTAAATCATACTAGCTAGAAAGATCATTTGTTCATGAAAATTTCGGGTACTGAACTGATTCTCAATAAAATAATCAACTATCGAACATTATTGGTATACAAATTGTCGAGATGAATGAATCCCTTGTGTTCTTCATATCCGGACTGCTCAATCCATGATGCCCACATTTTGCATTGAGAAGCTCCATTTCGGTGGCATCTCATTTCTGGCTTGAACTCAGACTGGAAGATTCATTCTCATAATTTCACAAGACCAATGCCTCCTTTGAATGAACCGAAAAGAGGACGAGATCTTTTAAAGCAGAATATGTCCTCTATCTGAACAATATTTGGCTCAATCAACTCAGTTTTATCTTCATTGTACTCCGAAGAATGTGAGTTTGCATAAATTTGCACACTTAGTGACTTTTTCTGAGGGGCACCAACTTTAATGTGTTGATTGAAGAAATCAATCAGATCATCTTTGGTCAGTTGCTTCAAAGCTGCAACCTATTTCAAGAACAAGGACTGTAAATAGGGGGAATAAAACCTTTACTTGCTGTGGATGTATGTTCTGAAATTATTGAACCTTCACAGCAATATGTATCCCTCTTACTAGCAATGACTTCCCAGGGTCAACTTAAATGTGGAACATCAGAAAAATGAAAAAAGCAAGAAATTGAGGTACTATAACTTTGTACCTCACGTTCTCTCCTGTCAAATTTAAGGGTTCCATCAGAAATTTCCCTCCAAAAAAATCGAGATTCTTCTTGTAAATTCTTGTGTTTCTCAAGCTTCAAATCAACAAGTGAATTGACATTACTCTGCAACATAAGCACATTTAAGTTGCCTGTTAGTGACATCAACAAAGGAGAAGAAATCTCTAAGCAACCACATTTTGCAGTAAATCAATATATTAGTGCTACTGTTGGTCAACCAACTTCTGCATGGAGCAGTATTAAATAATTAGTTCAGAATCCAATTTTGTAAGAAAATGAGTGGCATAGCAAATCAGTTGATAAGAACTCTCTGCTAGCATGCAAACAAACATCATTCCAAGAAAGTAAACAAAAGCTACGAGGACTTGTATTTCACACAATTACCGAATAAAAAATTAGCTGTCTTTCACACAGCATTCATTTTCCCATAAAAAGGGTAGGTTTAGTTGCAAATACTGGATTTGAATTTCACGGTTCCCTGCTCCGAGTTCATATCCTAATAGGCCATGAAGTAGCCACTAATTGTGTTTCGTATAAGGTCGTATTACAATTATCAATGAGTAGATCTTTTGATAACTAAAACGCTCAATTTCTCGCTCATCCTTCCTAATTTAGTCTATGAACCAGAGTAGTCTGACAAGTTTGTCAAGCTTACCTTAAATTCTTCAGGGGTCATTTCATGGAGTTTACTTTCGAACATCTTGAGAAATGCCTCGACTCTGGAATTTATATGTTTAGGACCCTGTCAAAAGAGATTGTTGGAAGTGATAATTATGTCATATGAGAAACAATTAACAATGGTTCATCTTTGTTCAGTAAAAGGGACATATCGCATGAGTCTACAAAAAACCTTTACTGTAGATTGAACGATAAATTGTACTCCTCGGACACCAAAGTCATCCCTGGCACCAAAAAATATGTAATGTAAAAGTCTAATGCAATCCAATTATTCAAAACACAAGCAACATGTAGCATACCTTTGCATAAGCACAGTAATGTAACCAAGCTGCTCAACAGATCTAAGCTGATGGAAGGCTGGCTGTTTAGCTACCAGACCAAACAGCTGAAGTTTAACATTCAACATGAAATCATCTTGGTGCACCTACACTTGAGCAAATTCTTCCATTAGAACTTTAAGTCAGGTCGAAGAAGCAAAAAGCACATCTTAAAACTTTAGGGAATTGCTTTACAACACATCAAAACGTAGTTCTGATTGCCTATTTTCGTTTGCTTTCCTTCGAGAGCTTTTAGCTAAAAACTGTACATACATAAGTTCTTTAGGTTTATTGAACTTGACTCTTAAGCGCTATTAATCTGCTCAAGCATTTTTTTCGAATGTTTCCCCAGGGAAGCCTTAATATGCTCCACAACTAAATGAACTTTCAGAAAATCATGCCATCAAACCTAAAGACAAACTCAGCTTTAGCTACAGCAGTAATGGAGTCAGCCTGTCAATTCATTTTAACTCATAGACATCGGGGATAGTTATGTGAGATGTGGATGCCCGAGCTTCCTGGGCAATTCACAGTCAAATCTGCAGTTCCAACTTGCCAGAAGTAACAAGCTTTCGGTAGCGTGGCAAAAGTTAATCTGATACAACAAATGTATTCCTTGATTGGCTTTCATTCTATGGTTACTATGTAGAGGGAGACTACAAACAAAAGATAGGCTTAGACATGGGGGATTCAAACTGATGAGTTGCATGTTCTCTATAAGGAAGAATTGGAGTGCATGGACCATTTATTCTCTAAATGCTCTGTTTCTTCAGCAGTACAGTCAAAAGTGCCATCAGTGGTGTTTGGTGCATATAAGTGTGAAGGGCTGGAATGAGGAGATGCCATGGCTCATTGATTTCTGCAAGGAAATTCCCTTCCAAAAGTTGTTATACAAGACACATAGTGCTCCATTAGAGGATGAGATACCAGAAATGTATACCTTATCATCTTTAAGTTTATGTTGAAATTTAATTACCAAGATGTAGAGACACAGTTACAAGTTTAGATATGTTAATGCTATAATTATGATCACCATCTGAAGTTTTGACTTGGTTATCCATAGACTCATAAAAGAAAACACTTCGAACCAAAACTACCCATGAATGTGGTATAGATAACTACCCATTCTAAAAAACTTTACATAACACAAATCCATTATCTTAATTGAATAATCTAAAACCAATGTACACCAATATCAAATTCTTTTTAATAGCATACACATAGTGTGTGTCTTAAGAACAAGTTTCATCACTGGAGGTGGAAGATTAAGCTTCCCAACTTCGTGATATGGTACCATATGTTCTTCCCAAGTGTAAGCTCTTTCACTTGTCCAAAAGAAAAGGTTTACTTACCCAAAATTTCTAAATTCTTTACTCAGTAATGCATAGAAGAAAATAATTTATATCTAGTCGAATGAATTTGGGGTAAATTTTAGAAATTCAAATAGCATCAAAGAAAAGTACTCCATTCATTAATTTGCTAAAGCTTTCAAGACATGTACCTGAATATAATGCAAAAGGGCAGAATTTTCATCACTTGGATTAAGACCGTCCATTGTGTATAAGTAACTTACACCCCTTTCAAGCTTAACAACTCTAGTCGTCAAGTGCTGAGATGCAAATAAACCCAGAGATAAAGGTTGGGGACCCTTGTAAAAGAGATCTTCAATAAGCTGTACCATTGATTCTGCTTCCTTTGGTTCAATATTTCCTGAAAAGAAGTCAGAGTTTGGTACAATAAGCTGAAGGGCCAACTAATAAAATAAGATAAATCGACTGCCTAACAACAACCTGCTATATAGCATTCCAAAAAGGTCCTCGATAGCATCTGTGAATAGAATCTAAGAAGGTTGTCAGCTTCAAGCCGCGGAAGAACTTCAAGTTCCTCAGTCCAGGGCAATGTTTGGTCATGTAAAATCAATGAGCCGTAGTACATAGCTTGCTGATAAGGTTGTTGAAACTTGAAATTTTGATAATCCTTTGTCACCAATTCCTGCCAGAAAATAAACAGAATAACTGTGGTAATAAATCTGATATCAGTTGAACATCTCAATTCTTCAAGTCTCGACCTTTTGCCTACTATATTGCGACAACTTTTTGTTTATTCATGTTATTACACCCTCTTCTTGTCTGATGGATGTACTACTATCCAAATCAACAATTTTCAGGATATGTATACTATAACCTCATTGGTAGCAGTATTTTCTGAAACAAAGAAAGCCAATTTGCCAGCAACATGAAACTGGCCAAGTTTGATACAGTTTATGCAGGAGAGCCAACAGGTGACTCTGCCATAGTTTAGATAATGAAAGAATTTGACAGAAGTTTCAGGAACCAAGTTTATTCCACGGGTAACATGTCTAATACCAAAAACTCATAATATTTGAGAAACAAATCTCTTTCATCATTCGATTATGTATTTCCAATACATTTGTAAATATTCTGCTCTGGATACAATGCCTGTGTTTGAATTACCATAATAAGTGCCATTCCTGAAATTAAACTCATCTTCTCTGGTCTAATATGTTTCATTATGATAAATGTTAGTTCTTTCCTTTTCTTGTCCATAGTGACAACATTTCCCACTCTTTCAAATTTTCTTTTGCTTTAATTTTTCTTGAAACGAAGTTTATTCAAGAGTTTTTCATTAGCTTTAAATTTAGAATTTAATAGGTATGCTTTTTTGCAAAAGGAATCTTAGTCAATCAAGATAACAAATATAGAACTTGTTTACTGATAAAACTCGATTAATTGTTAAAACTAGTATTTAGGCCTACTATTTCCAATAGGATAGTAAAAATAAGACCTCTGATAACAAATACATTTTTTTTTTGTTTGCCATCACTACAACTTACTATAGAGCCAACTATACTAGTATTTTTTTATTTCAGACAAGGAGTTTGCTAATGATGAATTCCAAATTAAATAAGCTTGAAAAGTCTCACAAAAAAAGTGCAAGCTAATCAAAATTTTCATTTGTCATGTTCTATCAGGTATAATGATTGCACATTTGCACTGACAAGAAGAATACAAAAGACTTGAGCTTTCCTACAAAAAGTAAAGCAGATAATAAAAGAAAATTAAGCAGAACTAGAAACAGAATAGAAGATGGTGCTTACCTTGATCACAGAAAATCTGTCAGGTTTTACTTCAAATTTTGCAATTTTTTCAACAACTGTTTCGAGCAAAATCCTCAATTTGTGATTATATCCAACCACAGTCACCTGAAAAAATGAGCAACTTGTAGATGGAATAAAAAATTAACAAGACTCAAACCTAAATGATAAAAAATAGTTAGACAGGATGACAAGCCAATTGTCTTTAAAGTTATAACCATGAAACAAAAGCCACAAAATAAGGGGAGTTCTCAAATTAAACTTAATAATGTAACTCAACGGGCGAAAATAACATGGAGCATAATGCAGCAAATCTGTGAATTTTGATGGTAAGGTGAAAATATGTAATGCAAAGACCAAGAAGATAAATATTTCAAGAATGCCAAATATCAGAACCAAGTAACCTATTTTACGAGTTAGAAAGCAGAATTACTTTCTAGCTCACAAAACATGATTAGTACATCCCTGTTCTTGTTGGTGACAGTTATCTGCCAATAGAGGGAAGCTTTTCATAAAAGTTAGTTCAAGAATGCACAAGCACATAATTTAAGTTACATGCTTCTGTCAAATATGAGTGTACCAATAAAATATGAGTTTATGCATTCCCATCAATGGGTTTGTTCTTATTAAAATATTGTTAATATTACTACAACAGTTGTTGCTGCTGAAACTACTAAATACAACGATGGCTATAGTCAGTTGTTGCTCATCCTTTTCAGACTCGTATACCTAGGCGAATAATTTATCTAATAGAAATGTCTCAAATTTAACTACCCAATTGGTTGACAAATCATTTAATGCCAGTCACTGCGTAAAACAAACTCATACAAAAAATGCATTAGGATTATCAGATTTCAGGTCTGTAAAATTACAAACTCTTTGAATTAACATGACCCTTCCCATAACACATTGCAAGCCCTTCTCACATGTGCAAACAGTAGAATTCCAACAGACATCGTTATGGGCAAGCAAATCCCTGAATATGCAGTCAAACTTGACAATGTCTAGGCATGACAAGTACTGAAAAGAATTTAAAATCAGATTTAACAAGACAAAACAAATAACTTAATACCCGTTTCAGCTAACTGGCAGAGCAGTTAAACATTGTATAAAAAGGCAGCCACTTAGGGAGGAAAATACCTGAAAACCATTGTTTGTGCTACTGATTCCATAATAAAGACCTGCAACCTGTGCATCATAGGCTGAATGATGCAAAGTAGTATAAGATTTCTTCAAACTTTAACATGTGTGAAAGCAGAAATTCAAATGGGGGTAAGAAACATGACAATCTATGTAAAAAACTGGAGACACTGTAGAAAATATATAATAATTAAAAGTTCCCAGAAAAGCAGGACATCAAAGATCAAGGATTGTTATGCATTCAACATGGCAGAACTTATCTTTCACCATCAATACTGTGAGACCATACCATATTCATTCAAGTAATCCATCAACAAACGTGTAAAAATTTCAGTAAGAACTACTGCTTCAGGAGAATTCCCAGAGCAGGGACAACTGAAATCTATCTTAACATATGCCTTTGGAGTCAGAAAAACTGCATCACGCTTGTACCACAGCCTTGAATGTGATGATTTTCTCAAAAGTAGAGGATAATCTGTCTGTTTCAATGCAAAAGTACATCAGTAAGTTCAATAATTAAAAGTTTTACGATAAGGGTGTTAACTTTATTACCTTATCTAAGACATCCTTTATAGATAGATCACTTGGAATGAAAACATTGGGGGAAGGTAGATGTAGATGTTCATTAGGAGCTTTTTCAATCCATTGCTGCAACAGTACAGGTTAACCCTAGAATAAATTCTACAAATTCCAATGTTTAAGTGACCAAAAAGAAAGAGAAGTGACATCATATCCCAGATAACAGTGAACAAACCTGAATCATGGAACTAGCTATTTTCTCAACAGAATATGCCGTTCCGTACCAAGGCTCTTTCACGTCTGTATGCCCCTCGAACTTAGTTGACTCCCAAAAGATTCTGTTCAAATTATATCTGATTTTAGACACAAACAAACAGATTTTTGCAGAATTCACAATCATACTTTAAGGCATCATATGTAGACAGTTTGATCAAGCATATCAAAGCTATTAGATTGAAAAAAATAATCATTCTAGAGCCAACTTGAAATTGATTCTACAAGGTGGGTTCATAGGCAACTGTAATTGCCTTACAGTAGTAAGAGAAAGGAAATTTCAACAGATAGAAGATGGCATCTTGGATACTGATTCCAGGGGAAGGAATGTTGGCCACCCATGTTGAACCCATAATAGGGTCCATAAAGTCTCAGTTACTAAACAACCTTGCACCAACCATTTTTCTTAAATGAAGTATTTATATTCACAAAAATGCTGCTAGAGAAAAAGGCTGCCAATTGAAATTTATAAAGATAGGAAGTCATACTTATGGACTTGTTTAGTTACTTTTCTTTCATTTCAATTATCATGGAATTGCCAATAATAACATTTTTATGTGGTCAGGGAGGGATCACTTAGGTCCCTCTGGACCCCCAGAGCTAGAGGTTGAGATTTGGGTATGCATGTGATGTGTGTGTGAGTGTAAACAAGGAAAAGAAAAACATTTCTACAAGTTTTAGCTCATCTTTAAATTCTTTATTATGTAAGAATCATTTTGCAAGCTTGTTTACCTTACAGGTTCAGGGGTTCAGTTTCTCTTTAGCAATCAACAAAAATAATTGTGTCAGGGGACTTCTAATAGAGTAAACTACAACAACAACAACAACAACAACTAAGCCTTTATCCTGCTATGTTGGGTCGGCTACATGGACCATATTACGCCATCATATTCTATCTATACACATGTTTTCATTTATATTTATAATAGAGTAAACCAACTTGATGAAATATATCACATGAAACAGCAGCAGGACACACCTCACATTAGATGGAATTAGCTCATCTAAGATTGACTGGATAATGCCTGGGTTAAACTTGGAAGGTAAAGATGATCCCACTAGCCAATCTTCGGGAGGATACAGCTGAAATTTAACTCAGAGACACAATAGAGGAAAGTAATACATCAGTTCCAAGTCGAGTCTCAGAAATTACGGTCAAAGAATTCCTCTTCCTAGAAGTACCTATTTGACAACTTGTCATCATCAGATGGCAGTAACAAGCATCTACAATTCAAATTCAAACACCACGACAAGACACGGATAAACAGACAGTTTTAGTAGTAGCAGAGCTAACATGAGATAAACATGCTATCTCTGTACCACTAATATCCTTCTTTATCACTTTGAATTTAATTTTGGTAGAATAACGACGCACCAATGTCCTTATTATTCTAGGAAAATGGTGGTCATAGAGGACATTGCAACGATGGGGGTTTCTTCTAACGTACTAAAATCACCACTCCTTGATACATTGAGGGATAATCTGAATTGTTTGGTTTCTGGTCATGAAGGGAAATAAGGTAATGTCATTATTATTCATATTGATAGTCCAAAGGCACAAACTGTTGTCCAGCTGAAAGAAGGGGAATAGTTGTTGAAACCTGAGAGTGCTAGAGAGGCTAGGAGCATGGTTGGTATATAAGCTCTTAATCTAATTATGGAGGCACTACAAGAAAAATGGGCTTTGGAGACTTGATAACTTATTGTGCTAATGAAACTTAGCAAAAGTTTGGTTTATATATCAATCTTTTGACCATTTAAAAGATAGAACATGTCTCATTTTTATTATGGATGATCTTGCTCGACTGTCAACGACATATTACCGGCTAAAAAGAGGACTTACAACATCATCAACCGCCTCACGAAACGCCGAACGCGACTTGGGTGTCGACCCACAAGATCATACCATAAGAAATTTGAAACTGTTCATTCTTTTAAGAGTCATTAGATTTAACATATAAAATAAGTTTCAACTAAGAAACAACGCCTTATTGTTATCAATATGAATAGATCTAAAACTTCATATTGTGAAGTCAAACTGAATAGATCTACAACTTCTTGTTGTGAAACCATAAGTTCAGATCCAAAGTTACGTTACCATAACTGCTAGTAATCCCCCCCCCGAAAGGAGGCTTAGCCTTCCATGGCTCTGATACCAAATTTACACCAGGAATTAAACATTAAAATTAAATAAACAAAAATTAAATATTAAAAAATAAGACTTTAGAAGAAAAAGAACTTAATAAAATAGAAAACAATTTTGATCAAAATTCTCAATTAAATACTCTAATTACTTCTCAAAAATATTACATTTTTGCAACTCTTATAATAAATAAAGAATATAAAATTAAATCAATAGCAATGGTAGATTCAGGTGCAGATTTAAATTGTATTAGAGAAGGAATATATACTCCTTTTTTCCAATCAACCAAATCATCTTGATTACATTGTATAGTTATCAAAGTAATACACAGTTTTGCTAGGAAATTGCCTTGCTAAAATGTATCCAAAACATTCAATTGACGTGTCTTTACAAACCAGACAAATTGGATTTGAATTCAACATGCTCATTTGATAAATACTTGGACCTCTCAATTTATGTCTGTAGATCCTACATTTTCAGAAATCCCAAGTACTTGAATAAGAAACATAGAAGGTGAGAGATTAAGCCAATTTTAATCCAATGTTAAATTTTTCACAAAGAAAAACACATCAGCACATCAATCAATTATCCTACTTGCATAGACTCTCCATTTTTATGCTAAACCCACTCTCCTACCCAAGAACTAAAAAAAGCAATATTTGTTATAAATATCTGAAAAAGATTCCAAAACATTTAGGATTACAAGGTCTATGACAATTCAAATAAAAACATATTAATGCCACAAAAAATGTAGTGAAAAAAAATAGCCAAGGGCACAATCATCTATGGATCATCTCAATTACCTGCATATTTAGTGCAATATTCACAACATAGTCAATGGGACGAATTTTGTCTTTATAGTGGAATCCAGTCTCAGAGATTGCTGAAATCTTCATTAAAGAGAAGAGAAAACCTAAGCATTAGAAATTACAAAACACAGTTTCAAAATATCTTTGCGGTGATGTATCTGCACAAGAATTCCACTTTTTAAGAGAGCCAATCAGTGAAAAGGTCCAGATATTGATACCAACAACAATAATATGTTAAATAGCACGATTTCTATTGTCATGACCAATAATATGAATTATATTGTCGTAAAAATAGGTCCCAAAATGGCAAAGAGGGCCAATCCTAGAAGTTTAACCATCTCATAACAGGGCAACAAATTATTAAAATAAAATGCATATTGTAGTAAAAATAGGTCCCAAAGTGGCAGTGAATCATTATTTTCAGTTAACCCCCTCATAACAATACAAAAAACTATACGGATCTGTTCGCAGAATTCTAGAGTTATTTCTCTACACTGCATCATTACATGGCAGTATTTGCTCAAAAAAGGAAAAAAAAAATAATGGGAAGTAGAACCGATCTCCATTATCTAAAGGAAACATGACAATTAACGAAATGTGAACAGAATCGAACCAAACACTTTAAAATGTAGTTGACATCGTAAAAATCCAATATCTGAAGATTTGAATTTTTTCCAGTTTAATGGTGCTGAGTCATCACACCTACATTTGCCACAGTATTGAGCATCTGTGCTTACAAAGTGTGCTCAGTATTGAAGATGTACAAGTAAATCATGGATGTGCTGCTCTATTGGTCTTATGATGATCTCAATATTTCTACTATCGGTATCTGGGTGAGTCATAAACTAATCACTTGTAGCAAAGCAGCACTTTTTAACATATGATTAACAACCTGACATACATATACAAATAACACATGGAGTGAGATGGCGAGTACCTCATCAAATATCCATTTGCAGGCACCAGATTTTTGAAGAAGATGAATATATCTAAATAGCAGTGCCAAAATATCCTCAAAATGCTCTGCAATTAGGTTATGATAAAAATAATTAAATAAGAATTTTCACCAAGATTTCACCTGTTAAGTCGGACAACAGAAAAGAAATTTGAGCTTTTTTCATTGATGTTTATTTGTATGACATAAAAGTTCAACCACCTTCAATGACCCTAGTCAAACAAGAAGATAAGTAAAATAATAAACCAGAATCCCCTGCCTATTTCCTCCAACCGTTGCAGCACTCATGCCCTGCTCCACCACCCAACCCCCCACAAAGGAAAAAAAAAAGGTAATGGACTAGGAACACCAACCATGACCAGCATCTGTCAGTTCAATAATTACTTTGAAGAATGAGAACTCATTTGTGGAATCTGATTCACCAGCAGACAAACTTGTTGCCCACCCTGCAAAAGTTGTAAACTACTGCATCAAAAAACCCTCACTTCAAACAGAGAAGAGGGATAAGAAGTGCTCTCTAACATTGAAAAGGATCATATCATGTTGAACAACAATTGCGATACACAATACATCAGCAAAAGTTGGAAAATTCATAATAGTCATGCACAATAGTGTAACTCGAATTAGGTGTGCTACTCATTAAAATTCATATCTTTTTGTCCAAGTTGCATAAGATATTGCAGACCAAGAACATTGCCAGTATCCTCTTTTTTTCCCCTGTCAAATCCCTAGAACTACCTTTCTATACCCCATTCAACATACCTGTAAACAGACCTATGTCTCAACAAACAAGCAAAACAAACTTATTGAAGAACTTCATCCAAAAACAAGTGAAAAAAGCTAGTTTTTCATCTCCACCTGAAGCTTAAGATATCAGAACCATGCCTGGACTAAGTGCATCACCAAAATAAACCGGGAAAAAAAATTTCAAAATCTCATTCAATTACTCATGTCCAGAAATTATAATTTATGATATTAGATACACGCAGTTAATATCCAGAAAGATTTCTACTATTTTCTCAAAAAACATTAGACCTTTGCTTTCAGGTAAACATAAAACTTGTAATACAAGTAGAGTGGTTCAATCTTCGGCCAAATAATATGTAAAGAGAAGGCAAGAATCATATGTTAATCTACAAAGTATAAGGGGCAGAAGAAAGGAGGGAAAGGTTAAGGTCAAGAAACAGTTTCAAACTTTTCTACTGTTAGCTGAGAACCCACCCAATTTTTTCAAAACATAAAATAAAGATCCTTCTCCTTCATGTCCAATCAAGTGACCCAGGTACCTGCATGGTCCCTCCTTATAATGATGTATGCTAGGAGTTATTGGCCACATAATTCTCAGCTTGTGACCTTGTTTTATTGGAACAGCTTTGACAAGAATCTGAATAAAGCAACACAGGAGCAAACAAATGAACTATCTTAACAGTATCAAAGAAAAACCAATTACTTTTTTAAAAAATTGAAAAATGCATGCAGAACACAGACAGGTTGTGGAAAAGATTTCATGCAATTTCTTTTTGTTTTTTCACATAAATTCAGCTTTTTCAGTTTCAATATCTCATTCTTGATTTTAGAAAAATAGAAAAAAAATCATGGAAGAGAAATTAACTAATGGAGATAACCATATATCTAAATGAAACCTTAACCAATCTAGCAACACATGGGTTAACAAAATAGATTAAGCACCATTCTTTTTATTTTTCTGTCAAAGACAACGAATATGAAATATATATCATGTTAGCAAAATACCTTTTTAGTAATTTATTTTTATGCCTTTTTAGGTGGAAAAGGCCTTTTATTAATGCTGCATCAAAGTGAATAAGATTCAGACTGGAGTGAAGTTGGTGATACATTACATTTAAAGGACATGAAAGGCAAAACTTTCACTATGGAATCAATGTTTGCAAAACAAACCATACAAATTTTACTTCAGAAAAGAAACAAGCCATAAATTGCAGCATAAATTATAAAATTCCCAAACTTTTAGGGCATGATTTGTTTACGGAGAACTGTTTGAACCTTGTAAACTCAAAGTGTTCACCAAAAAAAGAGGTCTACAATGAAAGCACCCTTATAGAAGCTTCCAAACCCCAGCTCCCTTTCCCCTGATTCTCTTTCTCAGCACCAGTCTCCCTCTCCAAAGAAGATTATCATCAGTCGAGCTCCTCTTTGCATCCTTCTTCCAACATCAATTACTCTCATCAAATATGCCTCTTCTTTTCCTCCTTAATTTTCTTCTACCTCTTCTTCAATGCCAACCGAGATCAAATTTGCCTTTTAAACACTGGCATTCACACAAGTTAGGTAGGGCTAGGATTTGAGTCCATGTAACTAGGAGGGACATAGACAAAAAAACATTTGGCTCCCTGAACTCAACTCAAATTTTGGTGAAACTCTTGTACATCTTTCACTACATTAACCGATTGACTCTTTCAATGCTCAAAACAAAGAGGAGCTTTCAATGCTCAAAACAAAGAGGAGCTTCTTGGAGATTAGAGTAATAGTTCACATGAGATTATTAAGCTGGCATTCAGACTTGGTGAATTTCGACCAATCAAAACATATCAATTCATAGAATCGCTCGTGTCTGAAACTAATATGGTGCAACCAATTTTTGCACCTAATCTTAACGACTCAATTAATGACGCAGAGAGGTACTGAAGCTAAGACAAAGTGGCATGCTTTAATAGGTCAAGGTTTCCGAAGTGGGGTGCCGGATTGGTATCCAGTTTCCACAGTTATTCTATTCCTTTTAGGAACCTAGACAGAAGACAAATTCTGATCTATGACCTAAATTATTAAAGTGAGTTCTCTCTAATACAGAAATAAATATCAAGGGCCTATTTGATAAAATAAAATAACTTAAGAATCTCTATAAATATCTAACTCCTTTTAGAAAAATGTAGGGCATTTCTTAGATGACACATTACTGCAGAGCTTTGAAACATTTAGCCCCAAAGATGATCCAGTTCCTTGAGATAGAAAATCTTTTGGGAAATATAAGTGTGTTACAACCACCGAATAACATTCCTTATTGCCCTGTTAAGCTCTTATATAAAACACATCATAACCTTCTTTATTCAAACTTGATCAAAACATAAAAGGAACATTCAGCAAGCATGCAATAGAAATCGTTTGTTCTTGGCATCTAGACCAAATAGACCATGAAGTACAAAATTGCCAATTTATCCAAGTACCTGAAGATGTTCAGATGTGCAAGGCTGACCAGTAAACCTGGGAGAACTTCTATCAAAATTTCGAATTTCTTGAAACTTGTTCTGTATCATTGTTTGAGCTTTATCAAGACTATCTGAACATATCATAAGAACAAAATTCACTATAGTTCAAAGTCAAGTGTTTCAGAATCTAGCACGTGCAAATGATCCATTACCCTTTGCATAAACAACCAAATGCATGAGGTTTGCTGAATAATTTTCTTCATAAAATTTGAGGAGCTCCTGCCTCGTATCCACCCCCCTCGCTTTTGGTCGCACCTCCAAGGTCTCCCAGCTCCCTATGCATGTAATAAATCACTTGGATGAGCACCCAGACATCATGTGATACTCGAACAGTCACATAAAATTTCAAGAAGATGAAAAGAAATGACTGGTCCAGAAAGGTTCAGTCCAATGTTGTATTACATACCTGTGCTGAATTTATTGTATGAATGATCTTTTGCACTGAGATGTTTCTGAAGCTGCAGACAAAATGATTTACTGAGTTTCCAAACTACAGGAAGGAGGAAATACACACACACATATATATAACTAGTATTGAAGGCAGTGGGAGACTACTCTTTAAATACCCACTTGCTAAAGGGAAAATCGAGTGAAATGTGCAGACTTTTCTTTGTGGATAGGAGAAAATTTGGGAAATCGAATGCAATTTCCATACATGAATGGACCAAAAGCCCCGTGATTCTTATGGCTCTGGCCATAACTCATCTTACTAGCAACTTACTTCACAGATACCTCACAATGATCTAGATCCTAGAAAGTTGAAATTAAGCGTCCGGACATGTTTAGAATCAACTCAACATTTACAAAGTCTGACCAGGCATATACTTTCTGTTCTACAATTTTTATGATTATAGACCAACTCATGTCCAATATTTACCTTAAAAGGAGATAACTGACATTTTCCAGGGCCCAAATAGAAAAAAGAAAAAGTGAAAAAACATCTCATGTTAGACTTCACAAAGAAGTATAAACAGAGTATGTCAAAAATAGTCATTGCAAATGAATCATAACTTTAAGAATAAAAGAAGTTGTAATGTTAAAACAGTAGCCCATCTGAGAGTAGGAGAAGGAATAAATTACCTGGTTCATTCTCCAAACATCAGATAGTAAATTCTTCTGGTGCTCTACAAGAGAGAAAAATTCAGCAATCATCTAAATAGACTAAACTTATATCAACAAGCAAATATGAATGCTAACCAGAATCAACAGCTTTTATTTCCCGCGTTGTAGCATCAGATGACATCAATGGGTTGATAAAGAACTGCGCAAATCTGATAAAAAATAACAGACATGAAAATTTCCCTGACATAAAGTGAAATAGAAATCCATAAGGGGATAGCAAAAGCCTTACCTGTCCAAAGCTTCTTCAAAACAGTCCACATTAACTTCAAAATAGTAATTGGTTTGCTCAGGAGCAGTGAAAGCATTTGTACTTCCGCCGTGCTAAAATAACAGGAAAAAAAAGTAAGATATAATTACTTCAAGCAGAGAAAATAATACACACACCCAGAAAGAGTTTTAAAGGAACTCTTGGCAAACTTGTAAAGCCAAAGAAGAAAATAATGTCAACAAACTGGAGTAAGAAGAGAAAAGAGAGGGATTGATTCAACAATATCAACAAGCAGAAAGTTAACAACCTACAATATTAAGTATTAACCAAAATATACCTCTGTAATGTACTTCGAGTAACTATCCTCCAATGGATACTTTTCACTTGCGTAAAATAGCATATGCTCTGTAATCAACCACATAAACTATCATATAAAAACATTAACGAACTATAACAAAAACAAAATTTCAAGATAAGCATTCACTTCTGCTTAGTAAAATCATTTCATGTCCCCGCAAAAATGGAACACATATTCTTCCAGCATATATATATTTACTTTGAAATCTCTGCTTCCTTTTAAATCAAGACTTCAACTTTTCACCAAAGATAATATTTTTATACATTGTTCACCCTCCTTTCAAGTAAAACTGTGTTTGGTTATGCCCAAAAAGTACAAGTATAAGTATAAGCAGAGTAACATCCCATACAAGACAGGTGATATTCCTATAAAAACCATTCCAATTCCGGTTCTATTAAAACTAACCAAACACAGCCTTCAAGTCTAACTAAAACTGCGACCGAGCAATCAAAATGCACAAATGTATGCAGAAAATTATTCCTTTACCAAAACCTTTAGAAATTAAAGATGAAAAAAGAAATTCAAACAAAAATAATACCAAGAAAATGAGCGAGGCCTTCGAGATTCTGGGGATCGCTGAAAGAACCAACACCAACATTCATTGAAGCCGCACACTAAAACAAACTCCAACAGTAAAACATTACTATTATTAACATCCATTATAAACTAGTAACAGCTAAAATTACAAAAAAAAAAAAGAAAAAGAAAAAAGAAAGAAGAAAAAGTAAAACCGGATGAAATCGAGCCAAACCTTATCGGTTTCAGGATCGCAGACGAGCAAAACTTGGAGAGAGTTGGAGAGAACGATTCTTCGATACTCTCTGTTATCAGTGCGAGGCTTCACGATTTCAATCGATTCCTCGTCTTTCCTTGCTCCGACCGCCATTAGTGAGCGTGGGAGGTAGGAGTATGAGGCGCGACTCACTGAGTTGTTGAGGATTTAGCAGTGTGCTTAGTGAGAGAAACGCTGACGGAGAGTGGGGATGACGGATGCTGTAGATTGTAGTGTAGGTAAACTCAAAATAACGAAGAAGAGTTTTAACCAAGTGGGAGAGTTGAATCTTCAAACTCGTCGGTTTTGACTGCTTGCACCGTTGCACGCACCAAATTCAGTTTACTGTTATTTTTTTTGCACCTTAAAATAGTCAAGAAGTAGTTGGGTAGATACCCCTAATAGGCTAATAGTCCCTCAACTTGCTATTAAGTATCATTTTATTTCTCAATTTTAAAAAAAGTTATATTTAAAAAAAGTTATATTTTTTTTGCATAAGTAGTTTTCAACTAATTTTTCATTAATTTGTCATGTGCAACAAAACTACATCGTTTTGAATAATAAACCGTATCACAAGACTAATAACGTTCCTTGTCAAATAGATAAAAAATAATTTGAGAACTATTTGTGCAACAAAATATAATCTTTTTAAAATTAAGGACCGAAACGATACTTATTCCTAAATTAAGAGACTATTGTAGTCATTTATTTAATTTATTTATACCATATAGGAGTCATTACATAAATTTTGTTTGAAAAAATTACACTATATATATTATTTATATATTTTTTAAAACTTTTTTCATCTAGGAAATGATAAAATTGATACCGCTTTTTTATATGAGTGCCAAAATTTCATCGTTTTAAAATGTAAATAATGAAAAAGAAATTCCAAGGATACACAAAGAATAATGACAGAAACACTTGTGAACGGGCAATTAATAACCGTTAAAATGGTGATTCTAATTTGTTGACACTTTTATTATTTGTTGAAATTGTGATTAATTCAGATTTCAAATATGAATTCGCTTCACATGAGATGAGCGGAAAAATGAAAAAACTCCAATTTTGGTCCCCAATGTTATAAGCAGTTGCAAAATTAGTCCCCAATAAAATTTTTTAACTATAGAGGTCCCCAATGTTCCAAATTTTGCCTAATTTAAGACATTTGACAATTTTTTAAAATTTTTAACTGATTTAGTCACGCGAATCTCACATGTGTGTTAGTTTTTTATCAAATAAAAAAAATACAAAACATATTTTATCTTTTAATTAAGCAAAACCCTATCTTTTCCACCTCTAGCTCCCTCCTACCGCCACCAACACCATCTCAAGAATTTAATTTATGGATTCAACTCTTCCAAACGTTCCCCAAATAGAAACAATTTCTTTGAAACTTTGTTGAATATCAAAACAATATACCTTCAAACAATTCACTTTGATGGTGGTGAAGAAACCACCATTTTCATTATTGCACATGATATTCACTTACATTCTGTGAAGAAATATATAAACGTTTGATTTTCTCTTCTATCAATTTTCAGTCATACTTCAAACTAGACATGGTCACAGTTCAGATTGTAATCGAAACCTGCTCGGCGAGTTGGGCCTGAAACCGAAACCGGGGCTTTTCGGGCCTGAACCGTGAGCCAGAACCGGCCCAGGCAGACCGATTACAGTTCAACTTTTTTGGAACTGTGAACCGGTGGTTCCAAACCATCGATTCCAAAAAACAAAAAAATAATAATTATTTTGTCTTTCTAAATATCATTTCTTTCATTATATACAAACAATATTTTTCTTAATTTTAATAGTTTCAAATTTATCACATGCTCTATGATCTCATAATATCTTCAACTAAACTTTTAATTTCTCAATAATATTATCTATTTCATTTTTTTTCATTCTTTACCTAATTCCATGGTTGGTTATTTATTTTAATTCATATTATTAGTTATTATATTATTTCATTTATTTATATTTATTCAATTATTTTATTTTACTATTCCAACCAACTTGAATTCGCTAATGCAACGTATATGAATTTAATTTTATCACAAATCCAAATTGTCAAAGAGTTTTTATTGTTTAGCTAACACTATAGGACTATGGACCATAGTCATTACATTGACGAATTAAGGTTTACATGAAAAAAAAACTTTAATTTAGTATAAAACATATAACTTTACTTAATATTTTGTAAATATGTATATAACAAATTTGTTTTATTTTATTATGTTTTGTATGTATATGGTAATTTATATCTATACTAAAATTTTCTTTATCTTTATAAAAGAATTACTTTCCAATTATATAAATTTGTGTATATTATTTTTTTAAAATTTTATTTAAAAAATTTCGAACAGTAAAATCGAAACTAGAATCAGGACGAAATCGAAACCGGGACAAAATCATGAACTGGCGGTTTCGATCCGTAACCATAACTGGCCGCCCAAGGTCTGGTTCCGATTCCATCCTTTGTGGAATCATATAACCGACAGTTCGTGAACCGTGGTCTTGTCTACTTCAAACCAAACGAATTGCAGGATATACAGTGGTGGTAGAAGATATGGAGGTGGGAATGCTTAAGATAGGGTTTTGTTTAATTATTGAAAGACAAAAATATATTTTAATTTTTTTTTATTTGATAAAATAGAGATAAGGGTGAAACTTCCGTTAAAATAAAAAAAAAAAATCAGTCAAGTGTTTTAAATTAGGCAAAGTTTGGAACATTGGGAACACTTACAATAAAAAAATTTCATTGAGGACTAATTTTGCAATTACTTGTAATATTGGGGACCAAAATTGGAGTTTTCCCGCTGAAGAATAATGGTTGTAATTTTTCCTTTTTATTCTACCCATACGGAGAATGGCCGACTTGCAATAACTATTTACTGACTTCATCCAACATGCAACCGAAGTTAATTGGGCTATAAAGTTGTCAACATGCAAATTGGGCTTTTGACCTACTTCTCAGCACACTTTTAATGGGCTCTTAGTTTGTTGAAAACGCCCAACTCTCCTTGTTCTCTTTCGACCTGCATCCCCGATAAGCATTTCTATATATATATATATCCGCAGTCTCCCTAATGAGAAACTTTAAACCCTAGTAGTAGTGGAAGTAGCAGCGGTGGCCGGTCATCTTCGGCCACTGTGTCTTATCTGTGTTTCTATTGGTAGATTGATGAGTTTTTCTTCATATGGTTGTGCATCATTTGTACAGATTGATTGATTGATGAGTGTTTTTCTTTCTATGGTTGTGCATTTGTAGAAATCAAATTGATAGATGAGTGTTTTTGTGTTGATAATGTAATAAAAGAGAGGGAGATGGGGCGACGATGAAGGATGCTTGAAATTCTGACACCTCTTGTATGAGAAGATCGATCTTTGATCTTCTTTGAGCACATAAAGCAACACTCTGAGCCCCTTTCTTCAAATAGATTGATAGTGTGTGTGTGTGTGTGTTTTTGTTTTTTTTTGGGGATCCCAAATTCTGTTTTTAAGTTAACGAGTAGAAATTCAGGCAGCCTTCTTCTTTTGTTAATGGGAAGATAAGGTGTTGATCTACTCGTATAATAAACCAAAAACTTTTGCTCTTCAGACTTGCTGAGTGTTCTCTGAAGCTGGTCTAGTAAGCCTTAGTACATTGTTATATTCAATTCCTTGAAATTTAAACTGATGGGTTTTTGTTGGATTCTTAAAACAATCGATCAACTTTCATTTTTGACAAAGTTCTTGCAGCCCTTTTCTGTAAAGGGATGATTAGAATTTTTTGTTGTTGATATATCATTTGCAAATCCATTGAGCATAACGCTTACATTTTACATGAATATTGAACAACTCATGGTTATGCCTGTACATTGAGATGCAGATGTCAATTATACGATGATGTAGAAACATTCCTTAATTTGTTTCCACTCAAAAATGAATAAAGCCTAAGAAGATTCGAATTAAGGAAAAATGGGAATGGAAGTACTTTAGATAGTTAATCACTATTTGAGAGGAACCACTCTAACATCATCTAAGACAGGACCACAAAAGTGACCAAAATCTTGAAGTTTCGTATGGTAGAATGGACTGAAGAATGTTATCCTTGTTCTGTTTGAAACAGCTTGAAACTTGAGGCTCGCAGTCTTGAATCCACCAATCCCAGTTGAGTTAAATGCAACCTTTAGAGTTTGTTTAGCTGCAAAAGCTTCAATCATCATTGATCCATGACAACCATTCTTTGCATCACCAACAGTGAATGAAAGATCATAGAATTTGTCTGGTTGTGTTCTTATGACTTGAGCAATTGCAGTTTCTCTTCCTCCGACCAATTCAATCGCTGCAAGTCCTTGGGGTACAAAGAAATGCTTGGAGTCGATGTATTTAACTGGTTTGATGGATTCAACTATCCATCCAGGGAGGGATGTGTACAAGTCATTCCTTTTAGGAAGGAGGAGAACCCCAGTTGAGAAGTTCTTGAATACATGAGGGCCGGCTTCAAAATCACCATTTATTACCAAGTTACCTGCATAGTTTCGGCTAAAATGTTAGAAAAGTAGCCACTTTATATGAACATAATTTCCCACATGGATGACTTTCCATGGTTAGAAGAAATAAGTTGCCATGTTATGGTCTAATCATGAGATATTGCATAAGTCAACTGTCGAATGTTAAGATAAAAAAAATCCAGCCAACAATATAATTAGTCCATAAGTTTCGCTACTTGTTGACCACTTTTGTGATCAAACTTGAAACTTTTGAAGATTCATTTTCTGCATATTGTTTCACATTTTGAAATGTTCAAGTTTCTATATTGTAATCTGGGGATAAATTCTGATATTAATGTTGATTTACGTTTATAATTGCTTGGAAAATAAGTTCAGCATAGAGGGGAAAATGGCAAGTTAGTTGGAAGGAGTGAGCATATTTGAGAGAGGAGTTGGACTTACCCCTAGTGTACTTTACAGGTAGTATCTCCTTGATTGCAACAGCATCAATAAGAGGTCCACAGGTTGGATCTTCTTGAATTCCAGGATTATGAAATGTGGCCTTAACAACATCAGAATTTGCCTTAAAAGTCCAGGTGTAAGTATCACCACCATCACTGCTGTACAATGTCTGGATTGGAAGTTCACTTGATAAACCTGGAACTGATACCTTTATCCTCTCATCTTGGGCACAAGTCCTGGTTGCTCCAAATGTAAGAGAATAGATTGATCCAGTTTTCACACTAACATTCTGAGATATAGAAGCCTCATTTCCAAGCCTGACTGCATGAGCTCCACGAGGAATTGCAAAGTAAAATCCTCCAGGTTGTGGTCCACCTGAGACATACTCAACTATACCATGAATCTCCCATTTGGGCAAGGAGTATTTTCCTACAATCACTGTTTTTTTAAGATTTGATGCCTTTGGTCCTTCCTCAAAATTACCATTTTCAAGTAGCCCTGCAAAAAGTTTGGAGCAATATGATCATTAGAACAATCTGCATGCATAAATCTTCTTAGTTTTTGTTTCCTTCATTTTTTTAGAAGAATGACAAAAGATCAACCAAGAATAATTTTAGAATTGAAAAAAATGTAACTTTAGCAGCTCATTAGAGAAAATGTGAGAGGGATTGGAGCATACCATCAAGAATCGGCGCAATGGTTGCGAAAGAAACTCTTTTGTAAGTGAAAAACGTGAACAAAATGCAAATGTGGAGAAACGAAGCCATCTTTAGCTTATGAATCTACAAAAGTGAGAGTGAATGAAGGTACAACAAAACACAAGAGGAAGCAGTAGTGTTAGAAAAGCACATTAGAGACAGCACGTATATATAACAGATAGATAAAGTTTTTGTACTGAGGAAAGATAATGGAGGCATGTTATAGTGCCATAAAATCAGGCGTGAGGTGGGCGTGATTGTCCCAAAGCGCTTTTCTAGTCTTTAGCGAGCAGTGGGATTTCTACAAGAGTAGTCAGTTTTTCATTTTGTTGCCGTGATTTGCTCTGGGTGCTTTGAGATCTGGGATTTCAATGAAGCTTCCTTCCATTATTTCCAACCTGATGTACGCATGTACTTTCTCGTACAATTTATTCTTTGACATTAAAAATTGAAGTCCCTCCAAACATTCAAGAACTTGCTTGGCTCTTCACATTGGATTCAGGTTATTTCTTAAATTAATCCAAGATTTCCTTGGAACAAGTGTAATATTTGCCCCTGTTATTTATCCGAAATTAGATGGGCTCATCTGTCTTAATTTCATGATCCTTGTGGAACACTGATCAACAGGCTAGACAAGCTTGAGATAATCTGGCAATTTTTCATAAGCACCTTCAACATAATGCATGCAAATCAGTGCCATTACATTGGAAGTTCCATTCTTATAATCAGTTCCATTGCTTGTAAGGAAACTCCCTCGCACTTTTGAACTAACTCAGCTGCAATTTCATGAGATAAGGCTGCTCTATAATTTGGAATTCTTCAAAAGCTTTACTCAAGAACAAGAGTTGGTCTCATATAAAGCGGGTTTATGTATGAAACGGGAGTTAATATATATTTCAACGCACAATAAAAGTGACAGGAGATTAGAATCATAATTTCAATGACCATTAGTTGCCTGTTTCAAATAAAAATACGTTTCACATATGAATCTGTTTCATGGACAAAAAACAAAGACAAACAATTGTCATATGATAACCCTTTGACATAGTACATATAAGGATTCATTTTTTTCCCTTTCCCCTATAAATATATGGATGCTTTTGATAATTGATGTGGAATTAATTGGTTAGGGAGAATGGATAAGGAGAAAATATTAGCTGAACAAGACAAAAGGAGTACTAGTGAACACTAAACAAAACAGAGTTATTTGTCTTGTTGATTCAATATCATGCAAGATGTTCTCCAAATAAATATAAAAGATGAAAATGTACTCTATCTGTAATTATGATCTTCGACAGGTCAAAGCACCACTGCAAATTTCCTTAGTTTGTTCCCAGTCAAAAAAGTACAGCCTTTGAAAAATCAAAATTAAAGTTGCTTTTTGCTAATCACTATTTGAGAGGAACCACTCTAACATCATCTAAGACAGGACCACAAACATGACCATAATCTTGAATTTTTGTATGGTAGAATGGACTAAAGAAGGTTATCCTTGTTCTGTTTGAAACAGCTTGAAATTTGAGGCTTGCAGTCCTGAATTGAGCAGCCCCAGTTGAGGTAAATGCAACCTTTAGAGTTTGTTTAGCTGCGAAAGCTTGAACCATCATTGATCCATGGCAACTATTCTTTGCATCACCAACAGTGAACGTCAGAGTGTAGAATTTGTTTGTAACTGTTGTTATAATTTGAGCAATTGCAGTTTCTCTTCCTCCAACAAATTCAATCGCTGCAAGTCCTTGTGGCACAAAGAAATGCTTCGAGTCGATGTATTTAACCGGTTTGATGGATTCAACTATCCATCCAGGGAGGGATGTGTACAAGTCGGTCCTTTTAGGAAGGAGAAGAACCCCAGTTGAGAAATTCTTGAATACATGAGGGCCACTTTCAAAATCACCATTTTTTACCAAGTTACCTGCATAGTTTTTTAGACAAAACGTTATGCAAAACAAGAAAAAGAAAAGGGTTGCCATGTTATGGTCTAATCATGAGAATCATTTGTTCCAAACATTAGAGAATAACAATTCTTTTTGTCCTTAATTAGTTCCATAGTTCCAGCCATTTGATTAAGATCTTGAATCATACTACATCAGTTTCAAGTTTTATGTTGCAATCTTTGGGACAAATTTCAAAAATTTTCAAAAAATTGAACAAATCAAAATGAAAAATTGCCCATAAAATAAGTTCAGCATACAATGGGGAAAAAAAGTGACACAATGAGCATATTTTAGGGAGGACTTGAACTCACCCCTAGTGTACTTTACAGGGAGTACTTCCTTGATTGCAACAGCATCAAGAAGAGGTCCACAGGTTGGATCCTCTTGAATTCCAGGATTATGAAATGTGACCTTAACAACATCGGAATTTGACTTAAAAGTCCAGGCATAAGTATCACCACCATCACTGCTGTACAATGTTTGGATAGGAAGTTCACTTGACAAACCAGGGACTGATACCCTTAACTTCTCATCCTGGGCACAAGTCCTGGTGGCTCCAAATGTAAGAGAGTAAATTGCTCCAGGTTTCACCCTAACATTCTGAGATATGGAAGCTTCATTTCCAAGCCTGACTGCATGAGCCCCACGAGGAATTGCAAAGTAAAATCCTCCAGGTTGCGGCCCGCCTGAAACATACTCGACTATACCATGAATCTCCCATTTGGGCAAGGAGTATTTTCCTATAATCACTGTTTTCTTCAGATTTGATGCCTTTGGTCCTTCCTCAAAATTACCGTTTTCAAGTAGCCCTGCAAGATGTTTGGAGCAACATGATTATTAGAATAATTTGGAACTAATAAAATCTACTTAAAAGATTCAACCAATAATAGTTTTGGAATTGAAAAAAAATCGTTCCAACTTCAGAGCATACCATCAAGAATATGCACAATGGAGGCGAAAGAAACTCTTTGGTATGTAAAAACCAAGAATAAAATGCAAAGGGGAAGAAAGGAAGCCATTTTTAGTTTGTGAATTTATCAAACTGAGAGTGAATGAATGAAGGCACAGATTACAAGAGAAAGTACTGCACTGTTAGAAAAACACGCCAGAGAAAGCATGCATATATATAAAAGATGGATAAGAGAGGCATTGCATGTTATAATGCCATAAAATTTGGCGTAAAATGTGTCGGATTGTCTCAAAATTTTTTTTTTCTCAGGTGCATTGTTTGCTGTGATTTGCTCTAATTAGAGGATGGTTTTTAGATCTTGGATTTCATTGAAGCTTCCTTTTGATTACTTCCATTCCAACATGATGTAGTACTGTCTCATGCATGCAACTTATTTTTTTATATTGCAATTAAAGTGCATCAAAACATTGAATGTTTTGCTTGAATCTTCAACATTGGATTTAGATTTTCATAAATTAATCCAAAAATTGCATTGTAACATGTGTTATGGTTAATTTATCTAGGATTTGATTTCCAAGGGAACCTTCCAATGATCACAAACACTCTCATTAACATACTCTTAGGATGAAAAAAAGAGAGCCCACATATTGTTCTTTAATCTTTTTTGCTCCTCATGTTTAAAAAGTAAAAGAATTATCAATCACACTTTCAATGTGTAAGATTTAATCCCTCATTAAGTCTTCTGTTAAAAAACAACTGCGCAGCCATTCCCCAAAATCCCAAAACTATAAACAAATAACGTCTTCAACCTTCCGTACTTGTAGCCGCATGGAGAATTATTTATAACCACCATCAATGGCACATGAGGGAAGAGCAGTTTCAACTTTCAACAGCATCACCCATTGTCCATTGTCTTCCAAGATAATATTCAAGAGTTTTCAACAGCAGCACCCATTGTTCTTCCTGATAATATTTAGCAATTAGATGCAGCAATAGTTTCAATGCAGGATCACAGTTGCAGCACCCATTGTACGTACTTATTCCTATTGTACTTCCAAGATCATATCCATATCCAGAAGCAACAGTTTGAACAGGAGCAGAAACAGCAGGAGTTGCAGCAACAGTTTGAAGAGTTGCACCCACAGCAGCAGCAGGAGTTGCTTCAACAGTTTGAAGAGCAGCACCGACAGCAGCACCTTTTGTACCCATCGTATTTCCCATTGTACTGCCAAGATCATATCCATATTTAGCAGCAACAGTTTCAACAGGAGCAGTAGGATCATTGTCGTCAGCAGTTAATGCAGCAACAACAACAGTTTCAAGAGCAACACCAATCCCACTACACAGATCATCCCTTTCAACAGCAGCACCCATTCTATTTCTCAAATCATCCTCCTCAACCGTTAACGTTGTTGCAGCTACAGCATCATCAAGAACAAGAACAAGGCGTCAACAATTTTCCAAATAGAGTATTGTTGGTATTTAATGATAATTATGATTATATATCCTCGTGGTTACAAGTTTTGCCCAACTGGTGAAGAGTTAGTTTATGAATACTTGATCCAACCTATAAGCATGATCATGAACATTCGAGACAACGTCGCATACACATGATTCATGAAGTCGATATCTACAAGGAGAACCAATATTAAAGGAACAAAATTTAAAATTTTCAATAACTATTATATTAGAGAAACAATATTAAAGCAACTACATCACTTGACTTTTGTTGAATTGTACAATTTCTTGCCATTGTATTTTGTTGTCATTAAGTTTAGTTAATGAAATAATAAAACTTTATTTTAAAATCAACCAAAATTACCAAATTCTATAAATTAGTAAAAATAATACAGTGTTGTTTAAAAAAAAACATACTTTAAATAAAAACTATACGTGAATACTATAAATTAAATAGTAAATATAATGTTATATTGTTATATATGGAAGTTATAAGGATTAGCAATTTGGTAGCTTTTGCTTATTAAAATTATTAGTGGGGTGTAAAAATAATAAAATTACCATTTTTTTTGAAAAATTTGTATAAATCTTTCTTTAAATTTTAATTTGATGGAGCCACTGGGGCAATTCAATTCCGCCACTGCCTCCTCTCCGCCTTCTAATATTGAAAAACTTCAAAAAAAAAAAAAAAAAAAAAAGAGAGAAGAAAATCATGCATGATGGTCGTGGTGGTGTATACATATATGAAATAATTCATCAACTTTGTCAAAAAAAGTAATACTTTTTGGTCCTTATTTTTCAAGAATTATGCTTTTTGGTCTCCTATGCATGAATGCATGTTGTATTGGTTGCATGCATGTTCATGGCAATATCCATTGAGGCCAATGGATCTAACGTATCAATTTTGTATATCAATTCTTGTAATATTCTATAAGATTTTGACAATTGTATAATCAGTTACTAATTGATCCCTTGATAGGATTTTGATTTTATTTAAAAAGACACTTATCACATTTATAGAGAGTGTTATATAGAACGATACACCAAATGATACATAAGATCCAAAATCTCCATTGAATGACGTGGATTTTAACTTTTTTTGTACCATTTTTTGCAACTCACTTCCACTAATTGTTAGCATGTATTTTTGTGAATATTGTCAAAAAAAGTGAAAATTAAAATTTTCACAAAAACTTTATTTTTCATGGGTAACACACGTATTTTTGCAAAAAATGTAAAAATCTAAAAACGTATTGATTTTGACTTTTTTATATCGTTTTTTGCTCCCACCCCGATTTTTTAAATGCAATCTAGTGAATATTGTCAAAAAAGTGAAAATTAAATTTTTCACCAAACCTCCATTTTTCATAGGTTATAAACACACGTGTTTTAGCCAAAAATAGGCAAAATTAAAAAAACACATTAATTTTGACTTTTTTTTGCATCCACCCCGATTGTGATCAAGCATTTTACTGAATATTGTTAAAAAAAGTTAAAATTAAAATTTTCACTAAACCTCCATTTTTCATGGGTTATAACACACGTATTCTAACAAAAAAATGACAAAATTAAAAAATACATTCATTTTGACTTTTTTTACACCCACCTCGATTCTGAACATGCATTCTTGTGAATATTGTCAAAAAAAGTGAAAATTAAAATTTTTACCAAACCTCCATTTTCATGGGTTATAACACACATATTTTATCAAAAAATGACAAAGTAAAAAAATGTGTTGATTTTGACTTTTCCTCTGCTGTTATTTACACACACTTAAATTGTGCACATCCATTCTAATGAACGATGTAAAAAAAAAGTGAAATTTAGATTTTTTTTATCAAATTTCTATTTTTCATTGGTTATAACACATGTATTTTAGCCAAAACTAAAAATAAAAAAAATGCGTTGATTTTGACTTTTTTTCTACTGTTTTTTGCATCCACCATAATTGTGAACATGAATTCTAGTGAATATTGTAAAAAAAAGTCAAAACTAAATTTTTCACTAAACCTTCATTTTTCATAGGTTACACACGTATTTTAGCCAAAAATAGCAAAATCTAAAAAAGAGTTAATTTTGACTTTTTTTTGTACCGTTTTTTGCACCCATCCTAATTGTGAAAATTCATTCTAGTGAATATTGTCAAAGAAGTAAAAATTAAAATTTTGACCAAACCTCCATTTTCATGGGTTATAATACATATTTTAGTAAAAAATAGAAAAATCCAAAAATGCTTTTATTTTGACTTTTTTGTACTGTATTTTGCACCCACTTTGATTGTGAAAATGCATTGTAATGAATAGTGTCAAAAAAAATTTAAAATTAAAAATTTCACCAAATCTTCATTATTCATGGGCAACACACCTATTTTAGCCAAAAATGGCAAAATCCAAAAATACGTTGATTTTGACTTTTTTCGAACCATTTTTTGCACCCACCCCGATAGTGAACATGAATTCTAGTGAATATTGTTAAAAAAGTGAAAATTAAAATTTTTGCCAAACATTTATTTTTCATGGGTTAAAACTACGTATTTTTTCGAAAAATAAAAAATTCCAAAAATGCGTTGATTTTGACTTTTTTTGTAGCATTTTTTGCACCCACCCAGATTGTGAAAATACATTATAGTGAATATTGTATTTTGTTTTTAAGTATAAAGACAAAACACAGTAAACATGCTCAATAAATATTCATGCCATTGAAAATGGCACAAAATTCACTCAATAGGATTGAACCCTATTACAGAATTGCATAAACAAGTATTTATGCACAATATTTTGAGGTAAATGCATCACAAGGAAAGGAATAAAATGGATTGCATCATTCATCTTACAATCTACAAAATCATGATACATTTCTTTTTCCAATTTTCTAAGAACATGAATGTGCATTTTAGTGAATATTGTATTTTTTTTAGAAACAGCGCTATATATATATATATATATATATATATGATGTGCAAAATAAGGTGCTGGATATACCCAATTACACCGTTACAAAGTAAAAGCAGTAAATTTACTCCATGTTGGTATCTATATCCTATGTGACCGTGCATGTCATGTAAATGAAGAGTTGGAAGTTGGGACGAGGTCATTATCGATAGCTCGAACGAGAATCCTGATTGTCATCATCATTGAGAATGAGTTTGATTCCGCTGTCCTTGAGGGCATTTACAACAACCCAGACCTTTGTTTGATTCTTGAAACCTTTCTTCTCAACTTCTTTATTCACATAAACAAGGATTCCTGTTCCCTGTCCCTGTTCAAGACCCTCTACTCTTAATCTCATTGCCAACACTTCTCCCACCGTTGCTGCTGCCTTAGCATTGTAAGTTCTACCACATTCAAATGTTTTCTTGAGTGCATGTTCAACTGATGATGCTGAGGCAACGATATGTCCAAGGTTCCTGCCCACTACATTTGCAGTAGTGTACTTCAGTGATATGAACAATCTCAAAACATACCTGATCTTACGAACAGTCATCCTCCAACCAATGGAAACGTAGTTACCGTCGGCCGGATTCCTGCTGACGACCGGAGAAAATAGGTGAATTGCCACACGAAGCAGGACTACTAAATATTGCCGAAAAAAGTCAAAACTAAAATTTTCACCGAACCTCCATTTTTCATAAGTTATAACACAAGTATTTTAGCAAAAATTGCAAAGTTAATAAATGTGTTCATTTTGACTTTTTTTGTAGCGTTTTTTGCACCCACCTCAATTCTAAACATGCATTCTAGTAAATATTGTCAAAAAAAGTGAAAATTAAAATTTTCATCAAATTTCCATTTTTCATGAGTTATAACACACGTATTTTAGCCAAAAATGGAAAAAGTAAAAAATGTGTTGATTTTAACTATTCCCTTGTTATTTTTTACACACTTAAATTGTAAACAAGCATTTTAATGAACGATGTCAAAAAATGTGAAATTTAGATTTTTTTTACCAAATTTCCAATTTTCATGTGTTGTAACATATGTATTTTAGCTAAAAATGATAAATAAAAAATGCTTTAATTTTTACTTTTTTCTACTGTTTTTTGCACCCACCCCGATTGTGAACTTGGATTCTAGTTAAAATTGTCTTTTTTTTAAAACCGCTATATATATATATGCCCGGCAAAATACGGTACTGGATATACCCAGTCGCACCGTTACATAAGTAAATGTAGAAAATTTGGAGTACTACTCCATTACATGATTTCTAATTGAAATGATATGTGAAAGATAAGAAAAGAACTGCCCACAACTCGTGTAGTGCCTCTCTTATCTCCAATCCAAATAGAGTATCTGAGTAAAAGTTTTATCAAGAGTTTAACGGATTCAGCATAACGGATTCAGCATAACGGATTCATCAAGAGTTTACACAATGGTTGTTCATGAACCTCATTTCCTGATTATCCCAAGTCCTGCATCCATTAATGCCTACAGAAGCCAAACTCGTGCCCTCGAGCTCGGGAGCCTCTCAAGTCAAAAGCTACCTAGACAACTAGTTTCTCATATACCATTGTCCGCCTTTCCAAAAGATAAAGAGGAGAAAGTAACCACCTCTCGCTTCTGCCCTGAAAATGCCCAGGAACAATGACCTCCACTTTTCCTATGCCAAACAGCAATCCAGCTCCTCTCGTCATTCTGCCTAACAGTTTTTCGCCTTAACTAATAATGGGGGCTGAAGACAATTGCAACTAGAGCTATAGAGCATAGACTTTACAGCATCCAAAATCTGCCAAGTTTTATCTTCAGCTGTTAGTTCCAAGTTACACCACTATCCAGTTCTATCCCAAGGCAAAGCTTCATTGATAACAGTGAGACACATCGTTTTCGTCTATTTCCAAAAGCTGTCTTTATCAATCAAACGCTGCCCTAGTTTTTCCCTAGACTCTCATATGTCGTTCGGTGCAGCATTCCCAATCACTCTAGCCCAATAAATCCTTTTCCTCAAAATATTAGAAGATCAACAAAACTACAACTAACGCATATGAGATGTGGTTCTAACAGGCCAAACAAGCATATGGATAAAGCAGAGCCGAAAGAGCAAGGCTGTTATGGTTACGTGTGGCTTGAGCACTATAGATCATCGGCCTTCAAACATCAAGATTAAAGGTCCACAAGTCCAGTGTATTCTTAGTAGAACTAAGCAAACAGGAAAAACAACCTCCTATTCTCCTCAAAATCAGACAGCTACCAGCAAGTGAGAAGTGTTCGTCCATAAACATTCTCACCAAGCAGAGGAACAGGGGTATTTACCAAAGCGCAAGAAACGGCCAGATTAAATAGTCTCAACAAGCAAGCACATGGTATTTACCGAAGCATATGAAGCACAGGGTATTTATATACATTGTACCAACGACTCCACATTCGTTCAAAAAAAAATTAAAATTTTCTCCAAACCTCTATTTTTCAAGGGTTATAACACACATATTTTTCTGAAAAATGTAAAACATTAAAAATGCGTTAATTTTGATTTTTTTGTAGCGTTTTTTGCACCCACCTTGATTGTAGAAATGCATTCTAGTGAATATTGTAAAAAATAGTGAAAAATTAAATTTTCACCAAATCTCCATTTTTCATGGGTTATATAACTCATGTATTTTAGTAAAAAATGGAAAAATTAAAAAAATGTGTTGATTTTGACATTTATTGTACCATTTTTCGCACCCACCTCGATTGTGAACATGCATTCTAGTGAATATTGTCAAAAAAAGTGAAAATTAAATTCTTCGCCAAACCTCCATTTTCATGGTTTATAACACACGTCAAAAATTGTGTTCATTTTGACTTTTTGGCTCCCTTTTTTGACCTCCATTTTCATTTGTACTATTTTTTGCACTCACTCCGATTGTGAAAATGCGTCCTCTTGAATGGTGTCCAAAAAAAGTTGAAATTAAAATTTTTACCAAAACTTCATTTTTCATGAGTTATAACACACGTATTTTAGCCAAAAATTGCAAAATCTAAAAACGCGTTGATTTTGACTTTTTTGTACTATTTTTTGCACCCACCCCAATTGTGAATATGCATTATAGTGAATATTGTCAAACAAAGTGAAAATTAAAATTTTCAACAAACCTCCATTTTTCACACACGTGTTTTAGCAAAAAATTGCAAAATTCAAAAATGCATTGATTTTGACTTTTTTTGTACCGTTTTTTCCTCCCACCCTGATTATGAACATGCATTCTAGTGAATATTGTCAAAAAAGTGAAATTAAAATTTTCAGATAAACTCTATTTTCTATTGGTTATAACACACGTATTTTAGCCAAAAATAGAAAAATTCAAAAATACATTGATTTTAACTTTTTTGTACTGTTTTTTGCACCCCCTTCAACTGATCGTTAGCATGAATTCTTTTGAATATCGTCAAAATAAGTGAAAATTAAATTTTTTAAAAAAATCTCCATTTTTCATGTTTTATAACACACGTATTTTTGCAAAAAAATGTAAAAATTAAAAAAACGCGTTGATTTTAACTTTTTGGTACCATTTTTTGCACCCACCCCAATTGTGAATATGAATTTTAGTGAATATTGTCCAAAAAAACTGAAATTCAAAATTTTCACTAAACTCCCTTTTTAATGGGTTATAATACACGTTTTTAGCTAATGACAAAATTAAAAAATGTGTTGATTTTGACTTTTTGTACTATTTTTTGCACCCAACCCGGTTGTGCACATGCATTCTACTGAATATTGTCAAAAAAAGTTAAAACTAAAATTTTTACAAAACCTCTATTTTTCTTGGGTTATAACACACGTATTTTAGCAAAAAATGGCAAAATTAAGAAATGTGTTCATTTTGACTTTTTTGTACCGTTTCTTGCACCCACCTCGATTCTAAACATGCATTATAGTGAATATTATCAAAAAAAGTGAAAATTAAAATTTTCACCAAACCTCAATTTTTCATGGGTTATAACACAAGTATTTTAGCCAAAAATGGCAAAGTAAAAAATGTGTTGATTTTGACTTTTCCCCTATTATCTTTTGTACACACTTCAATTGTAAACATGCATTCTAGTGAACGATATCCAAAAAAAAGTGAAATTTAGATTTTTTACCAAATTTTTATTTTTCATAGGTTATAACACATGTATTTTAGTCAAAAATACAAAATCAAAAAACGTTGATTTTGACTTTTTTTTTCCTAACATTTTCTACACCCACCCAATTGTGAACATACATTTATTTTTATTAATAAAAGTTTCAAATTTAAATTTGAATTAATATTTTATTAGTTTATTTTGGTGGGAATTGTGTTAAGAATGTTGTTTATTATTAAAATTTAAATTTTTATTTATAATAATTATTATAACATTGTTTTTTATTTTAAAATTTTCGGTAAACTAAATAAATAAAACAAACAACTCATTTTGCATTTGTAAAATTAATCACTAAAATTTGAACAACCAAACAGAGCCTCAACTATTTATCCAACTCAACAACTGAAAACAGAAAGGAAAAAAAAAAGAACCAAACTAGAATATTATCATGTGAGGATTATTTCTCCTCTCTTCTTTTATTTTCTCTTATTTTGGAAAAATAATAACAACAGAAAATTTTCTGTTGAGATCTACTGATAATCTAAAGCATGCTTAAAAAACATCTTTTCTAATGATTAAATCAAATTAATTTGTCCTAACAATTTTCCTGGCATAGTTGAAAATACAATAATTAAAAAAAAAAAAGAGATCCTTTAAAAAAAATTCACAATCCAACTCCAAGAATGTGGCGGATACAACATATAAATGAGAAACAAGTGTTTTTAATTTCATATGATTTTCGACTTGTTTTCAATTTTTTTATAAATCTCATAATGGTTCTTTTTATAAAAAAAAAAAAATGCCATTGTGTATTTACTATTTACAAGCTTTAAGTTTGGTTTCTACTTTCTTGTTATTAATATATTAAGAAATTTGGGAGTATGATCATATTTTCATTTTTATAGAGAAATTATAAATAATTTTCTACTTTTTTGTCCTTTCTAGATCTTTCATTCCAAATAATTTATCTAATAATTTTGTTCTATGTTTATCTATTTGTTCTCGGAAATCGAAGAATGGTTTTAATATTATATCATAACGTTGAATTTAAAAGAATTTTGATTAATGAAAGTTGTGATTGTTCCAATAAAAAGGAAGTATAATTTGTTTCGAATTACAACTCTAGACAAAAGTCAATTATTTTCGGATGACAACTGGGCATTCACTTTCACCCCCACCCAATCCCAAAACTATAAATAAAATAACGTCCTTAACCTTCCGTGCTTGTGACCTCCATCAAAACATTATTCCCCTATTCATCAAGATAAAATAAATCATGGAGAATTATCACCACCATCATCAATGGCAGCTGAGGCAACAGCAGTTTCAACAACGTCATCCATTGTTTTCCTTCCAAGATAATATTCAAGAGTTGCAGCAACAGTTTCAACAGCAATTGGAGCTACAGTTTCAACAGCAACATCATAGTCAGCAGTTAATGCAACAACAACAGTTTCAACAGGAGCAGCAGCAGGATCATAGTCAGCAACAGTTTCAAGAGCAGCGCCCATTGTACCCATTGCAACAACAGTTTCAACAGGAGCAGCAGGATCATAGTCAGCAACAGTTTCAAGGGCAGCACCCATTGTACCCATCGTACTTCCAAGATCATATTCATATTCAGAAGGTGCAGCAACAGTTTCAACAGGAGGAAGAGCAGCAGCAGGATCATAGTCGTCACTTAATGCACCAACAGTTTCAACAGGAGCAGCAGGATCATAGTCGTCAGCTCTTAATGCAGCAAGAGTTTCAACAGAAGCAGCAGTTAATGCAGCAACAGTTTCAACAGAAGCAACAGGATCTCTTAGTGCGTGAGCAACACCAATCCTACTTCACAGATCATCCCTTTCAACAGCAGCACCCATTCTATTTCCCAAATCATCCTCCTCAACCGTTAACGTTGTTGCAGCCACAGGCGCATCATCAAGAACAAGGCGTCCTCAATAATTTTCCAAATAGAGTTTTGGTATTTAATGATTCTGCATATTATCCTCCTGGTTACAGGTTTTGCCCAACTGATGAAGAGTTAGTTTCTGAATACTTGATCAAATCTAAGCATGATCATGAACAACAACCATCATCTTCCAGACAACGTCGCATACACAGGATTCATGAAGTCGATATCTACAAGGAGAACCCTGAATCGCTTACAAGTTAGTACTACTCATCCATACATGGTTTAAGTTTACTAGTTAATTTATTAGGAACAAAATTTAAAAAAGAGAAAAAATATATATATTAAAGCAATTAATTATACATTACTTAGACTCCTTTTGTTGTATTTTGCTGTATTAAATTTAGTTAATAAAATAGTAAAACTTTATTTTAATTCTTATGTGCTACTATCAATTATTAAATATGCAGGTAAAAAATAACCTACTTTAAATATAAAAACTATATATATGTGAATGCCATAAATTAAATAGTAAATATAATGTAATATTATTATATATGGAAGTTATAAGGATTAGCAATTTGGTAGCTTTTGTTTATTAAAATTATTAGAGGAAGGTAAAAATAATAAATTAAATTACCATTTTTTTTAAAATTTATATAAGTCTTTCAATTCCGCCAAAATTCAATTTTTTTTTCATGCATGAGGGTCGTGAGATCAATTCTTATGTCCAACATTATTTTGTCATATTTTGTCCAACGTTCAAAACTACCTAGTTTCACTAAAATTAGGGACTAAAAACATAAATATCACTAAAATTACTTTAAAGTTACGGCTCACCAAATTATGAGTGAACCGTAGTTTTAATCTTTAGATAAAATAAGGCAGTTTTTAATCTTAGATAGGATAAGGCAGGATAATTTTGGATAGATTATCTCATCTCGATAGTCGTGGTGGTATATATGAATTAATTCTAATACTTTCTGGTCCTTATATTTTTCCAGAATTAAGCTTTTTCGTCTCTTATGAATATAAATTAATGTATTGGTTGCGTGCATGTTCATCAGGGCAATATCCATTGAGTGACGCGGATATGAAGGATAAATGGTATTTCTTAACTCCATTGGAGAGAAAGTACCCAAAAGGCAATCGTCCCTCTCGAAAATGCGTTGGTACAGGTCCTGAAGGATACTGGAAACCCACAGGAAAGGATACAGAGATTAAAGTTGGAGATGTTGTTGCGAAAAAGAAGTTTCTGGACTTTATGGAAGGGACGACACCAGCTGGTCGAAAGACTGATTGGAAGATGCACGAATATAGAATTGTAAATGATGATTCTACCCCAAAAAATGGTGATCAACACAAGGAAAAGGTAATATATATATATATATATATATATGCATATACACATTTTGTTGTTTCTTTTTTCTTTCAATTAATGCTCATTAGCAATACAATCTAAGAAATACATGCACCTCACCCGTCAAAAGAGTAGTAAGCAATACAATCTAAGAGAAACACCGAGACAAGACGATGGGATGATTTCAGTTCTGATTCCGATTATGATTTGATTGTAGTTTCGATTATAAATTTGTTTCAGATTCGGTTCTCGATTTCGGTTCCAATTCCGCTTTGGTTCCAATTAGAACTGGATAGTAAAGAAGCATGGAGAGTGGTTGTCACTCATATGAATTTAAAATCAGGATAAACTAAATAAATTAAATACTCGAGTTTTGAATCCAAACCAACGCAACATTATTAAAAGTTTAAAAGTTAAAAGCCTAAGTTGGTTATTCTATAAATTTTAAGTGCTAACAAAAGTTTGTTTTTCATTCTGACTACAGTTGCGGCTGGTTTTGTGTAGAATATATGTGAACACAAGAAAGAAGGATAAAGAAGATGAAGGATCATCGTCTAGAGATGACGATGAATCAATCTGATGATCATTTGATGATAACAGGGAAGAGATTAGTTTGGGATAGTGTGTTTTATGTAATATTTATTCTCTTTTTTGAGAGTTTCTCAATCAATGATTCAGAATCATAACAAAAACTTATATTAGGAATTCTTTTGAAATATTATTTTAAAAAATCTTTCAATCAAATTTTTAAGTTTCGTATGATTATCTCTTTGATTTAGCTGATTATCATAGGTACATATCTGTGAATTTTTGTCTTAAATTTTTTTTTTCGTTACTTACCTTCAAAATGATAATTTTATTACTCACATTAAAAATTTGCACTAGATTAGTCTTTTATCTGCTATTTTTTTCAATGAAAAATATACACATGTCATCATTAGACGATATACATGTATATACTTTCCGTTAAAAAATCAAATGAAATTAGATGAAAGGATAAATTTGGTAAAATATTTTTAATATGAGTGAGGAAATTACATTATTTTAAATATGACGGATGAAAAAAAAATTCAACAAATGTGAAGGAAGAATTTTGCAATTTTTCGTGTTTTTTTTGTCACAATATGTGATGCCATATGTAAAAACGTTAATTACTTATTTATTGTTGGAAATCTTTCAATTAAGTTTAAAATAAAGCAATAAGGGAAAATTGCAAAAAAAAACGTCTCTCACATTTGCTTGAAAAAATTTTTTAGTCACTGACATTTCAAATGATACAAATTCGTCACTGACATTAACTAGTGTATCAAATTGGTCCTTCTATCCATTCACATGTCGTTTTTTTAACATGAAGAGATCACGCGTTTGTCATGTGATAATTTTTTAGGGTCTGAAAAATGTAGCTACTTTAGGGGAATGAATTGTGATTCCAAATTTTTTTCGTGAAAAATTGTCACAAGACAAGCACATGCTATCTTTTTGTTAAAAAAGTATATGTGAATGGATGGAATGACTAATTTGATACATTATTTTAGTGTGAATGACGGATTTGCATTATTTGAAATGTCAGGGATGAAAAAAAATTTCAAATAAATGTGAGTGATGAATTTACATCATTTAAAATATTAGGGATAAAAAAAGTTTTTCAACCAAATGTGAGGGACGTCTTTTGCAATTTTTCCAAACAATAATAACTAATTGCTTGTCTGAAATATGTTGGAAAATTAAACTAAACTTTTATTAATTAGTAGTTTCCTAATATATTTTGTTTCTTAAGTTTAAAGTTGTTTCCTAGTAGTATTTGTTTCTTAATTAGTTATTAGTAGGAATTAGGAAAGTGTGGAATTAAGAAACTTCTAACACTATAAATAGAGGGTGTTAGAAATCTTTGTGAAGAGAGGAGTTGGAGAGAAAACCTCAAAGAGGTTTTGTTAGAAAAAGCCATACGGCGGCTTAGAGAAATTCCGTGGACTAACGGATGTTATTGTTGTGTGACGGTTGTGTCATACGTAAGATTTTGTTATTATAATTCCTCTCCTCCCAAATATATTTTTGTTTATTGTGATTTGGTTAATTTCGATCCTTCAAATTGGTATCAGAGCCAGGTTATATTGATTAACCATGATGGAAAATATAATTTGTGTTGTTCCCAAACTGAAGGGAAAACAAAATTATAATATTTGGAAAGATCAGATGGAAACCCATCTGGATGCTTTTGATTTGATCCAATACTTTCAAAACGAAGTACCTGAAGATTCTCCTGTGGAGAAAAAGAGGCAAGGAAAAATGGTGTTGTCTCAAATTCATCAATCAATTGATCAATCGGTTTATCTGAAAATCTCAACGGCCAAAACTGCAAAGAAGGCTTGGGATATTTTGGAAAAGACATATAGAGGTGTTGACACACTTCAACACAAAAATTTTTTGGTGTTGACAAAAAGGTTTGAACTTTACACCATGACAAATAATTTGTTGATGTTACAAAAAAGATTCGATCTTTGCACAATGGAGAAAACAGAATCCATTGAGTCATATTTTTCTCGTCTGTTGGTGATTAAAGACGACATGAAATTAAATGGTCATGTATTGCAAGATGAAATTTTTATTGCAAAGGTTCTCAATACACTGCCCTTGATGTTTGAGTATTTTGTAGCTTTGATGATAGAGACCAAGAATTTGGCAACATTAACAATTCAAGAATTGAAGGGTTTATTAATTCGATTTGAACAAAGAATTAATGAAAAATTGGATGGTCAGATAAAGGATACAGAAAAGGTAATTGTGATAAGAGATTTTATCTTGGATGAACAAAGAGTTTCAAATTGGTCTTCTAAAGAGTCAAAGGTATCAATTGGGCAAACACAAGTGTCTTTTTATATTGAGGAAGAAAACAATGATCACCAAAGTGAGCAAGTTCAACAACCAACTGTTGATACTTCATCTTCAAGTATTGAATCCACTTTAGAAATTGAAAATCTCAAGGAAGGAGATTGTGGTTATGATCATGTTATGGAAGTGGTGGATAAAAGAAGTGTTAATTCAAAAATTATTTGTTCGGTAGAGAAAGAACAAGAAATTCATGTTGTTGAATTTGAGGAGAAAAAAGAAATCAACAATGTTGGTGAAAAATATTCGTGTGATGATACATTGGTGGACATGAATGAATTATATAATGAAATTGAGAAGGTTGGAATTGGTGATTTTATTGACAAAGAGAAGGTAGTAATCATTAATTTTGAAAAGGGAAAAGAAACCATATACATGGTTGAAGGTGATAAAAATATCTTTGACGATGTTAATGACATTGTTGAGGTAAACAATATTGAAAAGATTATTCAAGTTGAACAATATGATTTCTTGATTTTTGGAAATTACATTGGTCATTCTCTATTAGAAGAGAATATTGAAATATTGAAGTTTTGTGCTAAAGGAAAAGAAACAGAAAACATGTTTGAAGATTTCAAGATCAGGAACTACAAAATTCGTCTCAAGTTACATATGAAGACGAAGATAAAAATAAAGAAGAAGATCAAATACAAGATCCAAACTGCAAAAGAAATTTCAAAAGAAATTCAAGCACGTGAACTTGAAGATATTAATCATATATGGAAAGTTTAGTTTAAAGGGGGATTTGTTGAAAAATTAAACTAAACTTTTATTAATTAGTAGTTTCCTAATATATTTTGTTTCTTAAGTTTAAAGTTGTTTCCTAGTAGTATTTGTTTCTTAATTAGTTATTAGTAGGAATTAGGAAAGTGTGGAATTAAGAAACCTCTAACACTATAAATAGAGGGTATTAGAAATCTTTCTGAAGAGAGGAGTTGGAGAGAAAAACCTCAAAGAGGTTTTGTTAGAAAAAGTCATACGGCAGCTTAGAGAAATTCCGTGGACTAACGGATGTTATTGTTGTTTGACGGTTGTGTCATACGTAAGATTTTGTTATTATAATTCCTCTCCTCCCAAATATATTTTTGTTTATTGTGATTTGGTTAATTTCGATCCTTCAAAATACCATTAGTTAATTTTGGTTGTTTTAATTAATTATTTGTTTTTTTACGCTCCTTTCGCATGCAATTTAAATTTCTGATAAATTTTTTATGATGAGTTTAGATGATTTGAGTGACCGTGTTAGTTTATAATTCCATAAAGGACTTAAACTTTTGCTTAATATATAATCAATTGCTTCAATCTTAACCTAGCTTTCAATTGGTATTTTTTTTTTCTCCATTTATAACAAGACATGCAAAAATGTTGTTTTGACGAGATTATTAAACTTTGATATCTCTTGGAATCAGATATTCTGGTGATTAATTAGAAATTAATAGATATTAGTCGAACGATTAACCATAGACTTATTTATTTCGCAAAAACTCTTGTGATATCGTCTTATATATGATACGTGCTACGTGAATTATATTTATACACTAATTTTTTATACATTGTACGCTAATATTTAATACTTTAAATGCTAATACGCTGATTTTTTATATTTTATATGCTAAAGTAAAATTCATAACCAACTCTCATATATGAGACAGTTTTACAGGAGAATGACCTCATTTATTTTTAGCACTCTTCATTGTAAAATTGTGTACTTGTGGTTGAGCATGGCCACGGTTTCGGAACTGGCAGTTTCGGTTCCAAAACCGGCAATTCCCGGTTCTGGAACCGAACCGTCCCTAGGCGGTTCCAGTTCCTGTTCCGAAACCGGCGGTTCCAGTTCCGGTAATAATGATTAAACAATTAATTGAAACTCAAATAATACAACATAATAATATAATTAGAATAATAATAGTTACAATTGAACTTAATTAATATATAGTTTTTAGATAATAGAACTAGGAAGAATTAAACAAGTGATATTCAAGGATATAAAAATTATAAGAATATTTGAATTATTAATTAGAATTCAACTAGTATAATATAATAACATAATTAGAATAGTAGTTAAAATTAAACTAATATATGAATTTTTTAGAATAATAGAAATATAAATATTAGATAAGTGAGAAAGAAAGATATAGAAAGAATAAGAGTATTGAGAGAATGATTGAACTACTAATTGGAATTTAAATAGTATATTAGCATAATAGAATAATAGAATTAGGATAATATAAATTAAAAAATTAAGTTGATACATAATATAATTAGATTAATAGTTGAAATTGAACTAATATATGGAGGTTTTAGAAAAATAGAATTATGAAGGATTAGATAAGTGAGAAAGAAAAATATATAAATGATAAGAGTATTGAAAAAATGATTGAACAATATAATAATATAATTAAAATAATTAATTAAAAAAATTGATAACCTAAACACTAATATATAAACGTTAAAACTTACAATATAAAAATTAGAAAACTAAGAAATTATGTGGTGAAAATGAAGTGATATAAAAATATTTATATAAAAAAAAAAATTGGCCTGTTCCGGTTCCGGTTTTGTGGGGTAACCGGAACCGGAATTTGGCCATCTCTACTTGTGGTACTTTAAACTTTAAAAACATGTAGTACCAGATTAAATCATTTATCTAATCTTCCATTTAGGATGTTTGAGTTTCTTAATTAATTAATGTGAATAAATGTAAAAATAGAATATAATAATTAATAATATAAAAAAAAATTGGGTGAAACTACATATTATTGAAGTATTGATAGAATAAAATAGAAAGACTAGTGTCCCTTGGTGGACTCGAACATATTCTAGAATAGTCCAAGTATTTCGAATTGTTTGTTGACATGGAAAAAATCAAGAAAAACCTATGAAAATTTTTCAATATTGAACTTGATACAATTTGCTAAATTAGTAATGCTCCTAGGAGAAGTGATTTCATTCACTATATAGAAAATAGGGTAAATTACAAAACACCTCCTTGTGGTTAGGCGATATTTTAAGTTACCTCCCTGACATTTAAAAACCTACTTTTTACCTCCTTGTGCTTTGGTTTTTTTTGAAAAATGGATGGAAATGAGCAGATGTGACGGAGTTAGTATAAAAAGGCAATATACCCCTCTAACAAAATTTTCCCCACCCACTTGTTCTTTGACCAATTAATCAAACTGAAGCAAACCTCTCCTTATTTCTTCCTCCATCCATGCAATTACTCGATTGCAACAACAATCCATCCATCCAAAACACAGAAATTAGAAATTTTGATGTGGATTACGATGATTTGTCAATGTTTATTCAACCAATTTGGGCTCCATGCTTGACTGCATTGAGAATCAAAATGATGCAGGGAATGTTCTGCAAGCCACACCGGTGTATAGCTGTAGTATACTGGAGGATGGGAGAAGTAGCAGTTAACAACAATCCATCCATCCAAAACACAGAAATTAGAGATTTTGATGTGGATTACGATGGTTTGACAATATTCATTCAACCAATTTGGGCTTCACGCTTAACTGCATTGAGAAGTTCCTTTTCAAAATGATGCAGGGAATGTTTTACAAGCCACACCAGTGTATAGCTGTAGTATACTGGAGGATGGGAGAAGTAGCAATTCTTTGACCACATGACTTATTTAGTAATCACCATCACAATAATTTGATTTACTCTAATCTAGCTCCTACTGCTACTCATACTGCCAACAAACACAGATCCTCCTCCTCCTCCTCCAATCGTCGGAAGAGAAGTCCTCCCAAAAAAGAATGAAATCAAGTCTAGAGTCACTCCCAGCCACCCAGGCCAAGGTCCACCCCCACCCCCACTCCAAACCCCTCTAGTGACAACAACAACAACAACAACAATAGTCTGGTGATGGGTCAGGTCAAGCTTTTGAAATGGGGTGAAACTCTGCCGCATCCCCTCAGCACTGCTCCTCCTCCTCCTGTTCTGTCATCTAAGTATGACAACAAGGTTGTTCCGATAATGAAGAAACAGTAACTGCAGAAAAGTAATCGTGTCCTCGGCGATAAGAAAAAGGTTGGTGCTTTTGTCACTTTGTCGTCTGCAGATGGGATGGGTCCACCGGAACCCGATTTGTAACCTAAACATATTCGTTTTGCGGATTGCTACGCCGGATCGGCGTTCGTATCATCGCTGTCACCGGGCTCTCTTCCTTTTCCGACTTTTTTTTAAGAAGTAAAATATCGTCTTTGGGGATGTTAATACCGGCAACGGTAATAAGGATAACGCAACGAATGATTTGCTAAGGCTTCTGAGGCTGGATCTGTCATGACTAGATTTAGAGTCTCTCTCCTTATGGAAAGTAATTAAGAATCAAGAATGAATGAAAGAAGATGAAGAAGTCGTTTATAAGAATCTTCTCATCTGTCTTTTTATTAATAGCATATCACATGGGGTATAATTATCTTTTTAGATATTATTTTTATTTTAAAAAAAATCATATTACTTCATACACGTTTTGTACGCGCATGTTTGTCAATACCCGTTAAGTGAGTGGATGTCCGTTCACTTTTCAAAAAAACTCAAAGCACAAGGAGGTAAAAAGTAGGTTTTTAAATGTCAAGGAGGTAACTTAAAATATCGCCTAACCACAGGGAGGTGTTTTGTAATTTACCCTAGAAAATAAGAAAATCTACCCTAACCCTTTCGGATGAATTCTATGGTGTCCTTGGTGCAAATTCAATCAAATCACGATGTGAAGCAATTCTTCATTTGTATGTAGTAGCACACGGCGATGAACAGAAAAGATGGGGTAAAAACGATTGAAGAAAGGTACTATTTTATTTGGACAAGGTATTCGATTGATTTTTTTTTATAAAGAAATCTTTGCATTTGGAGTTTGTTATAAGAAATAAATTTTTTTAATAATGTTTGAATTAAAGATTTTTTTTATAGAAATTTGCATTAGAAATTTTTTTATTAATAAAATTTGATATTAATATTTTATGAATTGTTTTAGTGGAGAATTATGTTAGAAGATTTGTTTATTATGAAACAATTCTTATATTTAAATTTAATATTTTATTTTATTAATAAGAAAGAAAAAAGTATAAAATATATTGTACCAAAAATAATTATTATAATATTATTTTCAATTTTAAAATTTATAAAAAAATAATAAAACAAGCAAGTCAAGTTGAATTTATATTAAAAAAAACATTGCCCACGAAGTTGTCTTTTACATTTTGTCCATGAGCATGAATGTATGATGGTAAGGAAATAAATACTAATTTTACTCTTTTTTTTTAAAATTCACTGGAATGCATGTTTATAATTGAGGCGGGCGTAAAAAATATTATAAAAAAAAAGTTAAAATTAATGAATTTTTTTATTTTGTCATTTTTTGCTAAAATACGTGTTGTAACCCATGAAAAATCTAAATTTCACTTTTTTTTGACACCGTTCATTAGAATGCATATTCACAATTGAGGTGTGTTTAAAAAATAGTAGGGATAAAGCTAAAATCAACACAATTTTTTTACTTTACCATTTCTAACCAAAATACGTGTGTTATAAGCCATGAAAAATGAATATTTGGTAAAAAAAATTTAATTTTCACTTTTTGTTCATATTCACTATAATGCATGTTCACAATTGGGGTGGGTACAAAAAACTGTACAAAAAAAAGTCAAAATCAATGCATTTTGGGATTCTGCTATTTTTGGCTAAAATACGCGTGTTATAAACCATGAAAAATAAAAATTTGATAAAAAAAATTAAATTTTACTTTTTTTTTTACACTGTTCACAATGATGCATGTTCAAAATTGAGGTAGATAAAAAAATAGTAGGAAAAAGTCAAAATCATCACATTTTTTGCCAAAATACATGTGTTATAACCAGTGAAAACTGGAGGTTAATTTGATAAAAATTTTAGGATCTATTTGGATGGGGCTTTTTAGCCCATTTCTTATGAGTTCATGTCCTCTTTCCAAAATTATCTTTGTCCGATGTTCAAAATGACATAGCTTAACTAAAACTAATGATTAAAAACATAAATATCACTCAAATCAGTTTACAATTATTAGACCCTAACTAAGGAACAAGTGAACTCTACGACATAGTTTAATCTTTGACATGATAAGATAGATATAATCTTGGACAGAAGATCCTAACTCATATCTTTTCTCATTCCAAAACAACGTGTTTGTTTATATTAAATTCTCAAAAAACAATTCCAACTTCTCTAACCACAAATGAGGGCATTTTAGTCATTTCAAGATCTTTTAATTTTTTATTTTGTTTGAATTGACCGGTGAAGGTCAAAAGTTGATTGTTGCCGATTAATCGCCGTTGACCCCCGTCAGCAATCCGGCTGACTGGTGGTGGCTACGGAAGTCAATGACGGTTAACCGACAACAGTCAATCCTTGACCGCTACAGTCAACTCAAATAATTTAATAAAAAAAAATTTATTTTAAACTTTATTTAATAAAATAATTCTTCTACATAAAAATCAATAGAAACAAAACTTATTAATCAAAACATTCAATTCTCAAAACCAAAATATTACTTTTGTAAAATGCAACATGATGCCTCGTTTTTCCTAATTCTCAAAATAAAACTGATATCCAAACAGAGCCTTAAATTTCACTTTTTTTTTCAGCATTCACTACAATGCATGTTCACAATCGAGGTGGGTGTAAAAAAAATCACAAAAAAGTCAAAATTAATGCGTTTTTAGATTTTACCATTTTTGGCTAAAATACATGTGTTATAACCCATGAAAAATAAAAATTTTGTAAAAAATTTAAATTCCATTTTTTGTACACCGTTCATTAGAATGCATGTTCACAATTAAAATGCGTGTAAAAATAATGGGGGGAAAGCAGAAATCAATACTTTTTTTACTTTGTCATTTTTTACAAAAATAAGTGTGTTATAACCTATGAAAAATGGAGGTTTTATGAAAATTTTAATTTTCACTTTTTTGACATTATTCACTATAAGGCATGTTCACAATCGGGGTGGGTGCAAAAAGCGATACAAAAAAAGTCAAAATCAATGCGTTTTGGGACTTTGCCAGTTTTTGCTAAAATACGTGTGTTATAGCCCATGAAAATTGGAAATTTCGTAAGAAATCTAATTTTAATTTTTGTAATTTTAGCCCATTTCTCATATCATTTCAAAACAACATGTTTGTTTAAATTCAATTTCTCTAACCACAAAATGACGACATTTTAGTTTTTTCAACATCTTTTAATTTTTTAATTTTTATTTTGTTTAAATTGATCGGTGACGGTCAAAAATTGATTGTCGCCAATTAACCGCCGGTGCCGTTGTCAGCAATTCGGCCGACCGGTAATGGTCGTGACAGTCAAGGGCGGTTGACCGAAAGCAGTCAATCTTTGACTGCCACATTTAATCCAAAACTTTATTTAATAAAAAAAATTCATATTTTAAACTTTATTTAATAAAATAATTCTTCTACACAAAAACCAATATAAACAAAACTTATCAATCCAAACATTAAATTTTCAAAACCAAAATATTTCTTTTATAAAAGTAGCCTGATTTCCTCAATTCTCAAAACAAAACAGATATCTAAACATAATCTTAAATTTCACTTTTTTGATAACATTTACTCGAATGCATGTTCACAATTAGATTGGTTGAAAAAAATAAACAAAAAAAGTCAAAATCAAAACATAACATTTTTTAATTTTGTCATTTTGGCTAAAATACGTGTGTTATAACCCATGAAAAATAAAAATTTTGTAAAAAATCTAAATTTTACTTTTTTGTACACCGTTTATTAGAATGCATATTCACAATTGATATGTGGGTAAAAAATAGTGGTGCAAAGCATAAATCAATACTTTTTTTACTTTGCCATTTTTTACCAAAATATGTGTGTTATAACTCATGAAAATTGGAGGTTTTTTTTTTACATTATTCACTAAATTGCATGTTCACAATGGAGACGGGTGTAAAAAACATCACAAAACAAAGTAAAAATCAATGTGTTTTTAGATTTTTGCTATTTTTTATTAAAATATGTGTCTTATAACTCATGAATAAAAATTTTGTAAAAAATATAAATTTTGCTTTTTTGTACACCGTTCATTAAAATGCATGTTCACAATTGAGATTTGTGTAAAACATAGTGGTGAAAAAGCAGAAATCAATACTTTTTTTTACTTTGCCATTTTTTACCAAGATACTTGTGTTATAACTCATGAAAAATAGAGGTTTTATGAAAAATTTAATTTTCAATTTTTTGACATTATTCACTAGAATGCATGTTCACAATTGGGGTGAGTGCAAAAAATGGTACAAAAAAAGTCAAAATTAACGCATTTTGAGATTTTGCCATTTTTGCTAAAATACGTGTGTTATAACCCATGAAAATTGAAAATTTGGTAAAAAATTTAAATTTTACGTTTTTTAACACTGTTCACAAGGATGCATGTTCACAATTAAGGTGGATAAAAAAAGCATTAAAAAAAATAAAAATCAATGTGTTTTTAGATTGTTCCACTTTTGACTGAATAACGTGTGTTATAATCTATGAAAAATGAAAATTTGGTAAAAAATCTAGGCTATGTTTGGATAGCCTATTTCTGCCAATTTCCTATCTCTTCCCAAAATTGCTTGTTTGTTTACACTCAATTCTCAAAATAAAATTTTTCAAATTTTCCCAAATAGAAATGAGGGCATTCTGGTCTTTTTTATTTTTTTAAAACTAATACATAAATGTTGACCGAAGGTTGGCCGACGCCGGTCAACAGCTGTTGACCACTACCGGCCAAACAGATTCCGGCCACTTTACTAGAATCCTGCCTGCTGGCAGTGGTCAACAATCGTTGACTGCCGCCAGTCAACCCACTTTTTTTAATAAAAATATATATATATATATTTAAAGCTTTAATTAATCAATTAATTTTTTAACACAAAAACCAATAAAAACTACACTTTATCAACCTAAACACTCAATTTTTAAAATAAAAATACTCCTTTCCTATAACGCAACTCGAAACCTCGTTTTTCCTAATTTTCAAAACAAAACACATATCCAAACGCACCCCTAAATTCACTTTTTTACACTGTTCATTAGAATGCATGTTCACAATTGAAATGTGTGTGAAAAATAATAGAAGAAAAGTCAAATTCAATACGTTTTTTTACTTTACCATTTTTTACCGAGATATGTGTGTTATCACCCATAAAAAATGGAGGTTTGGTGAAAATGTTAATTTTCACTTTTTTGACAATATTCACTAGAATGCATGTTCACAAATAGAGTGGGTGTAAAAAATGGTACAAAAATGTGAAAATCAACGCGGTTTTGGATGTTGCCATTTATTGCTAAAATACGTGTGTTATATAGCCCATGAAAAATGAAAATTTGGTAAAAAAAAAATCTAAATTTCACATTTTTTTGACATCGTTCACGAGAATGCAAGTTGACAATTGAAATGGGTTAAAAACTAGTAGGGAAAAAGCTAAAATCTACACGTTTTTTGACTTTGCTATTATTGACCAAAATACGTGTGTTATAATCCGTAAAAATGAAGGTTTGATGAAAATTTTAAAACTCCGTCCTTCTCCCAAAGAAGGGCTAAAAGCCTGCCCCTCAATCTAATAAAGCCCAATTAAACGCAATTTTAGCCTAAACATTACCACTAGTTCAGCCCGTATTCTGGCCCATCTTGGCTTCCCAAAGGTAAATCGGAACAGGCTGGTAGTTCAATAATTGAATTAATATACATATTCATTCATTTATTTATTTATTCAATTATAGCCAAGTCATATTTGATTGTTTTGGAAATTTAATATTCAACTCATCAAACTACTTAAAATGGAATTCAACTTATATATAGCACTAATTTACCATGCTAAAGGGACCAATAATAACAATAATAAAGACTTTGGGTATGCTTATATAATAATAATAATAAATATATATTAATTTTCAGTTGAATATACATGAACAACATCATATGAATCGTTAGGAATGTTGCATGTGAGATGCCACCCAATTTTACAAATGATTTTAAGGTTTCCTTACTAGTATGTGCATCGAGGTCGAACTTTACATGCTCAGTCTTCTAGTATAGGCGAACCCTCAATTCCTATAAACTTATTTGTCACCTCATGCAACATATAGAAATGATCATAGATTTTTTTTTTTTCCAATTGAAAATGTCTATTTTACTCTTATTTTAGTTTATAAGTTGCCCAATTAGGTCATCATGATTAGAAGAAGATAATTCATCTTACATATGAGAAGCTGATTGACAATCATATTTGCATTTCAACAAGTTTAAATTTTAAACCCGTGACTTACTCAATATAAAAGTTTTAACTTTGTATTTCAAAATGATCATAGGACTAAACCACATTTTTGTGGCTAGTTAATTAGAGATATGTTGCACACATTTATGGATTTATTACTACTAATTATATATACACAGCTGCTTAAGCCTCAACTTGAGACATTTTTTGTTTTCACCAAATCCACAACAAACTAATTAACAAAAGAAAACTAATTAATAGAATTGATCCCTTGATCTTGATGGCCTCGAGAGGCAATATTGACTCAAAAGTCTAGTAGTCCACAGATGAAGTTTGTGCGTCTGTGTGTCTCTGTGTGTGTGTGTGTGTGAGAGAGAGAGAGAGAGAGAGAGAGAGAGGGAGGGAGGGAGGGAGGGAGGGAGGGAGAGGGACCCTTAATGCATTAGATAGGTGAGACAATGCATGATACAAGGGTCATGATGCATGTCTACTAAAGAGAAGGCTCAGTTTCAATCACTAAAGATTCTTGATTTGAATCCATTAATTTCCCCTTTTCACTCTATTTCTTGAAATTTTCTTCCTCATCCATCTTTCATCAAAATCAACTCAACTGCCTTCCCCCACACTATCTCTATTGCACATGCATGCTATTGGAAGTTGTAAGAGCTTCTCATTCTTCTCCATTAATTAATAATCCTTAAAATATATATATATATATATATACAATAAATTCTTGCACCCAAAAAAATGGTATTAGATAATATTATTAGCATTTTATAAAACAATTTTCAAGTTAATTATCAAAGTTAACATACATACTATATATATCAAGTTAATTAATATATGCATGGTTGAAAACATAACTTTTTATGGTTACTAATTTTAACCCGTTTTGTTTAACTCAAAGCTAAAAATATTAGAAAATAGAGTGAATTATATAGGGTATTGGAACTAGAACTCAAATCCATCATTTTGTTACTTGAAAATTCTTCAAAATGTAAAAAGTGGAGATTTAATTTAATTAATTAGCAAGAAAGGAGAGAGACAATTGAGATGTATGGTGAAGAAAAAAGAAAAGAGAATTAGAAAGTTGGGGTAATGTAATCATGAGCCATGCTTCCTCTTGTGTAAATCAATTGATACAAATATAGATTTCAAAATTAGAAAAAAGTTGATGCAATCATGTAAATTCCAAATTCGTACAAGACTATAACAAAAATTATTGGGCTAGTATTTTTTTAATTTAAAAAAGTGGATTAATTAATCAATTAGATAATTAATTAGTGAGTCAAAAGTTCCGGCGATTGAAAGCTAAAAGATCATTTCACAAAATCATATATATAATATTAATGTTTAATTTATCCTATAAAGTGGAAATTTTACAACTCTTTGACAATATATATCATGTGTGAGATTGTGAGTTGAGTTTTTATTTTTCACTTCGGAATTGACAATTAATTTTGAGTTATTGATGTTATATTCTTTGTAACAATTGATCTATGAACTTGCAAAGCCAAGATCATTAATTAGGTTGATCCCTATTAATTATATTATAAGCATTTTAAGAAAATTAATTCTATCAACTTGACCAACATAAACATGAAACAACACATGGACAGAAAACCCCATATTAATAGAAACACAAAAGAAAGCCAAACAAAAGCAACAAAAAAAAATGTTTGATGAAATGATTAAAGCTTTTGATTATGGTAAAAGAAAGCAGCTGTAGTACTGCAAGCAATCATGCATGGCAATGCATACACTCTAATTAGTTTGTATGGCTTTTGTTTATTTTTTTTTCCCCTTTCTTTGTTGCTCCAACTCATGATTCCTTCATAAATCTCGCCTTGATTAAGATTCATATACGTACTAATTTATTACAAAATGCATGATCGTCCAAAAAAGTTGTGCTCAAACGGGTGTTAATATTATCTAGAAAACAATAACAAAAACAAATGGATGGAATATATCAATCATATTCCGATACCATGTTGTATCTATTCACGTGTTTTAATTTATATTATTACAGTATTTTAAATCCTAATTTTTCAACAAATTTTCACTTAGCATCTCAAAAGAACGTATTAGATATATTTTATATAACATTTCACCAACCAATCACAATGTGTGCATTGAAATCGCGGTACGAAATCAGAAGTGCGGACAGTGCACGATATAACTAATGTGACTATATAAACGACCAAAAAAAAAAAAAAGTGACTATATAAACGACCAAGAGTGGTTTGCCTTATTAAAGTGATCTTCACAAATAAATCTCACCTAATAAAAAATATTAAATGAAAATAATAAGATGTAAATAGGAATTTACATAGACGACAGTCGGAACTTGATAGAAACAAATACCCAACTCTCGACACTCGGCAAGAAACAAATACCCTACTCTCGACGTAAACGAATTCTTCCTTATTCAAATTCGGTTTTGAGTAGAGATGGTATATGATTGCCTTCATCAACTAGTTTTGGATAGAATTACATATGCTCCTAAGTTTCAATATTACCATTTTTGTTCTTCTTCTGCCCCTCCATTACAACAAAATTCAAGAACAAATAAAAAAAGTTGGGTTAATCAATGAACTCAATACATTGCATTTTTTCTTTCTTTTATTGGAGCAAACAATAATTTTGATTTGTATTGGTCATCATTAACACTCCATCACGAGTCATTACAACAGAACCAAAAAGGGTATCTGTTTTATGTGTTGTCTTTGCTCTTTTTTTAACAGTGAGAGGAATGAGTTTTTTTTTTTTCCTTATAAAAAGTTGAAACTTTTAATGAGTTTTTTTTTTTTCCTTATAAAAAGTTGAAACTTTTACTCCATTTTTGCTGTAAATTTTTTTTTTTAATATCTCATCTTACTAACACTACAACTCCGTGTCTTCCCGCCACTTCATTGTTGCTGCATTTCTTTCTTCAGACGGTGGAGATGAGCGATGAGAATAGGATTAGTGTATTTTTGACTTTTACCAAATCCCACGGACATGTCGAATCAAGGCCCTACTTGTCATGGAGATGCCACACCCCCACCCATACTGTGGGTCCAAAATTTCTTCTCTATACTCTTTAGCCTTTTAGGTTCCATCGCACCATCACCATGCACTCCACATCAATATGACAACAATTGGTTCGGATAATGATTCATAGATAAGAATCTCTCCATTGATCATGAACAAATGTATTTTAAAGCATCGGTTGGTCTAACTAGATGCGTATTCATATATGCAAAGAATGCAAGCGAAAAAAAAAGAGAAGTTAATTGTCATTTTAAAAACAATAAAAGAGTGGAATTATAATTTTAACAGTAATTAATTATTCATTTTATAAATTAACTAAGTAAATCAATTTTACATGAGTTCATATAAACTAAGTTTTGACAGAAATTTTCCCTTTGTGATAATCTTGGACAGTCCAATGGTAAGATTTGCAAAATTTTTTAGTGATGAATATGTCAGAAAAAGTATAGATCTCCTTCTATTTTTCACAAGATTTTAATATTATCATGCTGTTCATTGAGGCATGATTTGTTTCATTTCATACTGTATCTATCTATGTACACACACACACACTCTGTCTCTGCAAATACAAGAAGGGATTTGATTGAGTTGAGCATTGCTTTCTTGCAATTGGTATACTAGGAAGAGTTCAAGGAAGAAGTGACCGATAATTTATTAAATCATACACAAAGTTCCAAAAGCACCATGTTGGAAAATAATTATTGTACCTTTGTATGCTATGCTCCATTTGCAAGGAGAATTTTTCAATGCATGACAATTAAAAAAGCAGGCAACCCGGCAAAAGTAAAAAGGAAAAAACGATAGCCAAAGAAATTTTGCTGCATGCTACTTTTGATTGTGATTGAAACAAGGAGTATTTTCAGCTGTCAATACAAAGATCCAGTCTTCCAGAATTGGTTTTTTCAATTCAAGAATTATATGTATATTTATAACTTCAGTCACTTCATACTCTGTGGAGATCAATACTCCCAGCATTTTTTATTAAGGAAAATTCAATGCATTTGAATGGGTTTTCTCCAAATTTTCTTGTCGAAAAACCCTTTTGTGTTTGGACAATATACGTATATAAAAAGTCTTGTCTAAAGGTAAACATAATTAATTCTAAATTTAAGTATTTCCCACAAGGAATTTCTCGTGCATGCAGACTCTCTGTCAATTTAAAAAAATTATATATAGAAGTAGTGATGATTCAGTCAAGATGTTCAAATGATGATGATTCAGTCAAGATGTTCAAATTATATAAGTAATTAAAACTTGCTTATTTCGATTATCGCCACTTGGAGAAATGAAGCTGAACATTGCATATTTGCATGCATGCATGCATGCAGATGCCTGCCGAGTGCCGACCTCATTCAGTGATTTGTACTGTATTAAATGACAAAGAAATACTTTAACAATCATCTGAAGTGAGAAAAACAAATTAAGCACAAGATTTTGTTAAGAGAGAAAAGATTAACCCAATAAAAAACTCATTTGAAATCGGTTTATATACAATACATGTTTCATATATGAAATAAACAATTAATTGTCATTGAAATTATTATAATAATTTTTTTACATTTTTATTGTGCGTTAAAATCGCAATTAATTCGTTCTACAAAGGATACTAGCTCTTACCCAAAAAAGGGAAAAAAAAAAGGCAAGGTGTGACAAATTTTCACCATTCTTTTTTTATGCAAAAGGGCAATTAATTTCACAATAACAATAAGTAGAGTTAGAAGGGGGAATTTTGTCATCTTGGGTTTTTTTTTAAAAGAAAATTTTGGGGCCCTAGAGTTGGGTTAAATATTCAAATTTCGCCTCATATAGAAGAAAAGGGAATTCATCATCTTCATAAAAGTCCAAACACTTGAAACAGTTACAATTGTTGTTTCATCTTATCATATATATATATATATATATATATATTCAATTCTTAAAATGGATTAATTTACGGCCATTGCCTTCTCTCATTATATCAATACTTTTAATATGCGCAACTTATTAATAAAAAAAAAAAGCTCAAGACAAGCTAAGTATGCAAGGGTCACTTTCTTATACTAAAAAATGTTAATGTTTGGACTTATACAACATTAAACATTATATGTGTTGTTACTTTATTTGTGAATATTGTCGAATTCTTAGATGTGACTCGTTCCCTAAGGAGTGGGAGGTCGGAGTGATGATTTAAACTTTTTAGTGACTTGTAATAATTATGCTAAACAATTTGCATTTAATAATCAACTAATGGGAAGAATCATGATAACATTCAAGGAAACAATTAAGTGACAAAATTTGCTTTCCCAAGTGAGCATAAAATTTGCTTTAAGGACAAGAATATGTTGGAAATTAGAAATTGTAAACTTAACAGCATGAGTATACAAAATGCATCACCATTGCCAATCAAAAGAAGAAGAATTGGAATAAATTGTTCAAATGTTGATTTGATAATTGCAATCACAAAAGCCACACAATATGTCATTTTCAAATGTTGAAACAAAAACAATCCAACAAAAAATTTACCCCACAAGTACTAGTGTGTGAATTGTTCAAGCAATTTGCCATTTCCAACACATGCATTTGTGACATTTTCAATAGTATTTGTCTATTCTTTCTTTTTATTTTCTTTTGGGCTTTTCTTTGATCCCTTAAAATTTGGAGTTATGTTTATATGTTGCCTACCATTAAAGCATCATGAATGACATTTCAATGCATGTCAAGTAACAATAAGAACTTACTATTAATAATTTGATGGTCATTGTTCCTTCATTCCTTCTTTTATAACTATTTTTTATACATACAAAAAAAAAAAGATAGCAAATGATAGTAAATTTGATATAGATTTAAACTCATCCAATTTTAGTTGTATTCATGACAGTTTGATTGCTCCATTGTGTAAATTTTTTTATTTTTAACTACTTTGTTAAATACTCACTTTATTTGTAGACATAAACTCATGCATGAACATGAAATTTTATCTTTGTCTTTACTATAATATACAACACAATAAATTTTTTGGACGAGTTGGTCAAGTGTAATTCTCGTTTACTTAACAGTCTTAACTGAGTATATTTTTTATTCATTAAAAAATTTATCCCTGACAAAAAAAAAAAAAGAGAAACTATACATAAAAAAAATGAGGAATCAAAGCAATATTAATATAGAGTTTTTTCAATCAACAGTGTTTGAGCAGACCGGCAATTGCAGCCTCGTCCTGTGGTCCGTACAGTTCATTGATTCATCACTGCTCATTTCTCGTGAAGCTATCAAAATTTGCAGAACCATTTTTGCTCCCAAGAAAACAACACACTCACACACACACACAATCTCTCTCTTCTCTCTCTCTCTGAGTCTGAGAAGCTCTGACAGGAAAAAACACCTGACCCGTGAAAGCAGTTACCTAAACATTGTACAAACGCACACACCATTCTTCTTTCGTCATTCAACTCACTCGTCACAACCTTCATTCTTCTTTTCCTGCTGCACCTAAACTTCTCTTTCTCTCCCTTGCTTGACTTATCTGCGCATTCTTTGCTACCAAAAAGTTTGGCCCCTTCTTTCTTTACATTATTTACAGTCTTACAGAGAGAGAGTTTTTTTTAAAAAAAATTTTTTGGGCAAGTGTCGCTCTAAATGGTAAAGTTTCTTTCTTGAACTCAGGGGTTGCTGAAATTCTCAAATGGGTTATCTTTGAAAGTGATTTTTCATGTGGCTTTTAAAAGTTTTAAGTCTTTTTTGGCCTCACTCATTTGCTCTGGGTGCGGTGGGGTGGAGTGGAGAGTTTGGTTCGTATTAGAAATTTTTCTTGCAGAAAAGTTAGGAAACTGCAATTTCTTTTTTTCCTTCTCCTCCTGAATTGATGGTTCCTTGAATATTTGATTCATTTAAGGGAAAAAAGATGATTTCTTGACCGTTGCTCATTTCATTTTCTCTGTTTTGAGAGAAGAAAAGGACTCTTCTGTTGCTGCAGGCAGCCCAAAAATGGAATTTTTTGCTCTGTTTGCTGCTGTACTTTTTGGGTTGCTGACAAGTTCTCAACTTGTAATTGCTCAAGTTCTTGATGATCGGACCATATTGGCAGAAATTGGAAAAGAGCTTAGTTTGTCGTTCTGGGGCCTCAATGATTCAGATTACTGTTCTTGGCCTGGCATTGGTTGCAGCTTAAACCATTCAATGGTGGAGAGGCTTGATCTTTCTGGCAGAGGGTTGCAAGGTAATGTGACTCTAATTTCTGAGCTTAAAGCATTGAAGTGGCTTCATCTTTCTAGCAATAATTTCCGTGGATCAATTCCTCAAACATTTGGGAATTTATCTGAGCTTGAGGTTCTTGATTTGTCATTTAACAAGTTTGGAAGTTCAATTCCTGTAGAATTGGGAAGGCTCAAGAATCTTAGGTCATTGAACCTTTCTAACAACATCCTGTCAGGTATAATACCTGATGAGCTTGAGGGGCTTAAGAATTTACAAGAGTTTCAGATATATACCAATAGACTGAATGGTTCCATCCCACAGTGGGTGGGGAATTTAACCAATTTGAGAACTTTTGCAGCCTATGAAAATGAATTAAGTGGTAACATCCCAGATAATTTAGGCTCAAATTCTGAACTTCAGCTGCTGAATCTTCATTCTAACCAGCTTGAAGGTTCCATTCCCGAGAGCATTTTTGCTATGGAGAAGCTGGAAAGTTTGGTTTTGACACAGAATGAGCTTAATGGCATTATTCCTGCTTCAGTTGGGAATTGCAAAGGTCTTTCAAGTATTAGAATTGGGAATAACAAGTTAATTGGGAACATTCCAAAAGAAATTGGGAATGTTACTAGCCTTACATACTTTGAAGCAGATAACAATAATCTTTCTGGAGAGATTGTTTCTGAATTTTCTCAGTGCTCTAATCTCACTCTGCTTAATTTGGCCTCAAATGGTTTTAGTGGAATCATCCCTCCAGAATTGGGCCAACTCAACAATTTGCAGGAGTTGATTGTTTCTGGAAATAGTCTATTTGGCGCGATCCCAATACCTATTCTAAGTTGCAAGAATCTGAACAAGCTTGACTTAAGCAATAATAGACTGAATGGATCTATTCCTCAAGAGATCTGCGGCACTTCTAGGCTGCAATACTTGCTACTGAATCAGAACTCTATAAGAGGTGAGATACCTCATGAGATTGGCAATTGCACAAAACTTCTGGAATTGCAGGTGGCCGGTAACTATATAACTGGTAGCATTCCTCCTGAGATTGGTCACATGAAGAACTTGCAGATAGCCTTAAATTTGAGCTTCAATCATCTCCGTGGTCAATTGCCGCAAGAGTTAGGAAGACTTGACAAGCTGGTTGCTTTGGATCTTTCTAATAATCAGCTCACTGGGAACATTCCAACTGCACTGAAGGGCATGCTAAGTTTGATAGAGGTTAATTTTTCCAACAATCAATTCTCTGGTCCAATACCAACCTTTGTGCCATTCCAAAAGAGCCCAAATTCAAGCTTTTGGGGAAACAAAGGTCTCTGTGGCGAGCCATTGAGTTCTTCTTGTGGGAATTTAAATGGTTCTGGCCATTTTAGTTACCATCATAAGGTTTCTTACAGAGTCATATTGGCTGTTATTGGTTCTGGTTTGGCTGTTTTTGTATCTGTGACTGTTGTCGTGTTGCTGTTTATGATGAGGGAGAGGCAAGAGAAGGCTGCTGAAGATGCTGGAACTGCAGATGATGAAACTACCGGAAAACCGGTGATAATAGCAGGGAATGTATTCATTGAAAATCTCAGGCAAGCAATAGATTTTGATGCAGCAGTAAAGGCAACCATGAAAGATTCAAATCAGCTCAGCATTGGGACTTTTAGCACCGTGTACAGGGCAGACATGCCATCTGGAATGATATTATCTGTTAAGAAGCTAAGATCAATGGACAGAACGCTAATTCATCATCAGAACAAAATGATTAGAGAGCTTGAAAGGCTGAGTAAGCTCACTCATGCCAATCTGGTAAGGCCTATGGGGTTCATAATCTATGAAGATGTTGCACTTTTGCTACATCAATATTTCGCAAATGGGACATTAGCTCAGTTTCTCCATGAATCTACCAAGAAACCTGATTATAAACCTGACTGGCCAACAAGACTCTCCATTGCCATTGGAGTAGCAGAAGGATTGGCATTTCTGCATCACGTCGCCATCATTCACCTTGACATTTCTTCAGTTAATGTCCTCCTGGATGCAAATTTCAACCCTTTGGTTGGTGAAGTGGAAATATCAAAGCTCTTAGATCCATCAAGAGGGACAGCAAGTATCAGTGCTGTTGCAGGCTCATTTGGATATATTCCCCCAGGTATTACTCTTTTCTCCACTCTCTCTAATAGTTAAACTTCTGTGATCAAGTCATGCTCTTTTTATAATTTGAATGTTCTCTTGTGCCTTGTCATACAGAATATGCATACACGATGCAAGTTACTGCACCTGGAAATGTTTATAGTTATGGTGTAGTTTTGCTTGAGATCCTTACAACCCGTTTGCCAGTAGAAGAAGAGTTTGGCGAAGGAATGGATTTGGTGAAGTGGGTTCATGGTGCACCTGCAAGAGGTGAAACCCCAGAGCAGATACTTGATGCAAAGCTTAGCACTGTCTCATTTGCTTGGAGGAAAGAAATGCTTGTAGCATTAAAAGTTGCTTTGATCTGCTCAGACAGTACACCAGCAAAACGGCCAAAAATGAAGAAGGTGGTTGAAATGCTTCGAGAAATAACACAATAATTTGTCCCATCAAATGTGTTTGAAGTTGAAATCTCTTCCCTCGGGATTAAATCCTGCTGTCCATTCACAGAGACACCGAGCAAAACATCACTCTTTGCTTTGAAATTCGTTGCTGTTGGAGAAGGTGAAGATTCTGTATATTAGTTGAAGTATCTGCTGCCAGTGAAACTTCAGAGAAACTCAGCTTTGATCTTCCTCCAATTGAGAAAAGGAGCATAAGAATGGGATGGAGGGCAAGAGCAGAAGTTGTCCTCCAATAATGGTAGATTTGTGTGCAGTATTATTTGTCAAGTGTTCAATCACATGATCAAGATTTTTGTTAAAAATGCTGTAGTTGAAGGTGATGTTCTCAGTTCTGCCAAACCAATTTATATGTTTGCATATAATAACAATATCTATTAATCACTCTTCCCTTGCTGTTGCTACTATTGCTTTAGAATTTGAACCTTCCAAACTCCTGCTCGTATAGATATTATTCCTTCATAGAAATATTGTATGAGCAGTCTTATATCCTATAATCTCATCCTGCTGATGATGTCTTCAACGTCCAGCTGCTTCGTTGTTAAAAATGCAACTTGTTATACACTAAACATTTTATTGACCTTGTATTTAGTAAAAACCTTCCGCCATGCTGCTGACAGGAGAGAGTTTGTATCTTGTATTGGAGCTATTTTGTTTCAGAATAGCAGGCTTCTTCAAAATTCCGCCTGTTTAGAAGTAGTTGGTTTAAAATCGAGAAAATGAGGATTACATCAGGCTGGCAACCGGTGTTCAATTTTGTCACTCAAATGACACTAATCATATTAAAAATAGTTGTTGCTATAGCAGGCTTCTTCTTTTCTTGACTGTGTTTCTCAAACAAGAAACATCATCTAGTTATCCAAACATTATTGGTTGCATACTTCCCCATCAAATTTGATTCACGAAATCTTCTCTTCTTCGTCTTTTCTTCTTTAATTTTTTCTGCAAATTCACTCCAAATTAGTGTTATAGGTTGCGTAAGGATCATATTAACATCAAAACCACACAAATTCACCGTTTAACACACCAAAATTCTCCAAATTTTTAAATTTTTCTCAAAACTCACAAACTCAAAAATCCGAATTTCTAGTGAAATCCGTTAGAGGTAGGTGGTTCCAATTCGTTCTAGAAGACATTGGGAAGGTGTAGAGGGCTCTATATCATCACAAAACACAAGATTTTTGCATTTTGATTTTGTTCATCAAGATGTAAATTTCGAATTTTTCTCTTAATTTTGTTGTAATCTTGTGTTTAATTATGTTCTATTTACACTATTTGGTGAATTGTGATGATGAATGGATTCAAGGTTTGATTTGTTGAATTTTTGGAAGATTATAAACACGGTTTTAGACAATTTTTGCTTTCTTTGATTCGTGAGAATGCATAAGTGATGTATACTCATATTAGATTGATTCATCTTGATCGTGTTGTTATATTGTTGTGGTTATGTTGGGCAATTATATTGGATTGTTAGTTTTAACGAGATGAAAATATTAATGCATTCTAGGTGTTTGATAAAATGCTTCAATGATTCATTTTTTGAATTGTACACACCTAAGTATGCTTTAACGTAACATGCATGTTAATTGTTTGTTACAATGCTTATATGATATCCTTTTGACTTAACACCAACTATAGATTGTCTTAAGGTTGTAAAAATTGTGATCTTGAACTTATATGCATTATGGAGATTGAATTGTTGGTTTGTATTGTGTTATGTCTTAGATTTTTTGTGTTTCAATATAAGTTTGTTTTTGTTCTTGCATAAGTGTGGTAATAGTATATGCATTACATGGGTAGTATTGAGGATATGCTTTGTGGGGGAACATATTATTATACTGGTGTTGTTTAATTGTGAGAAGTTGTGTTTAGATATGTAATATCTTAATCTCACATTAACTTGTCAATTGGTTTTATGGTTTGTGGTTAATATTCTAATATTGACAGATATGGCACCAAAGAGATCACGCGGTAACCCACCACCACCACCTCCTCCACCACGGCCACAGCCCAATCCCGTTGGGTTCGATGACTTCCGCTTGTGCCTAGAAGCGGAGATGTTCTATAATGAGAAGCTTGCACTTAAAGCAATGGTAGAGGAGCGAGGTATAGAAGTCACAACTACGACGATTCCTTATCTGATTTGCAATTGGCGTAGCTGTGACTTCTATACCTCGCTCCTCTACCATTGCTTTAAGTGCAAGCTTCTCATTATAGAACATCTCCGCTTTTAGGCACATGAAGCGGAAGTCATTGAACCCGGCGGGATTGGGCTGTGGCGGTGGTGGAGGAGGTGGTGGTGGGTTACCGTGTGATCTCTTTGGTGTCATATCTGTCAATATTAGAATATTAACCACAAACCATAAAACCAATTGACAAGTTAATGTGAGATTAAGATATTACATATCTAAACACAACTTCTCACAATTAAACAACACCAGTATAATAATATGTTCCCCACACTTAATGCAAAGCATATCCTCAATACTAGCCATGTAATGCATATACTATTACCACACTTATGCAAGAACAAAAACAAACTTATATTGAAACACAAAAAATCTAAGACATAACACATTACAAACCAACAATTCAATCTCCACAATGCATATAAGTTCAAGATCACAATTTTTACAACCTTAAGACAATCTATAGTTGGTGTTAAGTCAAAAGGATATCATATAAGCATTGTAACAAACAATTAACATGCATGTTACTCTATAGTTGGTGTTAAGTCAAAAGGATATCATATAAGCATTGTAACAAACAATTAACATGCATGTTACGTTAAAGCATACTTAGGTGTGTACAATTCAAAAAATGAATCAGTGAAGCATTTTATCAAACACTTAGAATGCATTAATATTTTGATCTTGTTAAAACTAACAATCCAATATAATTGCCCAACATAACCACAACAATATAACAACTCGATCAAGATGAACCAATCTAATATGAGTATACATCACTTATGCATTCTCACAAATCAAAGAAAGCAAAAATTGTCTAAAATCGTGTTTATAATCTTCCAAAAATTCAACAAATCAAACCTTGAATCCATTCATCATCACAATTCACCAAATAGTGTAAATAGAACATATAGAACACAATTAAACACAAGATTACAACAAAATTAAGAGAAAAATTCGAAATTTACATCTTGATGAACAAAATCAAAATGCAAAAATCTTGTGTTTTGTGATGATATAGAGCCCTCTACACCTTCCCAATGTCTCCTAGAACGAATTGGAACCACCTAACTCTAACGGATTTCACTAGAAATTCGAATTTTTGAGTTTGTGAGTTTTGAGAAAAATTTAAAAATTTGGAGAATTTTGGTGTGTTAAACGGTGAATTTGTGTGGTTTTGATGTTAATATGATCATATCACTTTCTAATAAGTTAATTTGTGTCCATATTGAACTTGGGATATCTACACAAGTTCCTTCTTCTTTTGCCAAAAGTGACCATAAGTTTGCATTCCCAAACCCTTTTCAATGAATCTTTAAATTTTCAAACAAGGTTGAATTGAGTGTCATAAACATCTACTTGTTGAATCAAAACAATACCCATTTGGAAATATGGCTCCATTTCAAATATGCTTCATTCCCAAAATCTATAATTAATTAGAAACCTTGGAATAATAACTACACTTCAACTAATAAGCTCTTTTATAAGTGGCTCAACTGGGTTAAAAAGTCTCAAAGGGAGAAACTACACTATTTTATTAGTGGCCCAACTGGGTCAAAAGATTTGAAATGAGAGGACCTCACTTTACAAACTGAAAGAGTAATTTACATTAATCTGAATTTAATACCAGCAAAAATTGATCCTAAAACTTGATACCCAATCTTATGTTCAAGATTTTGTCTATCTTATTCTGTCTTAATTAAAACAATGTATGGTTCACTAATCTCTTAGTTAGGGTATAACAATTGTAAAGTAATTTTAGTGATATTTATGCATTTAATCCCTACTTTTAATGAAATTACGTCGTTTTGAACGTTAAACAAAATAAGAGGGGATAAATATTAGATACACGATCTGGTCTCTTAAAACCTATACTAACCAGAATCTATACTCAATAGTCAATGGGACTAAATTTCATTAGTCACCACTTAATATTTGGTAATTGCAAATAACACCCTTAAACTATAACTTGATTACAAAATACCCCATGAGCTTTTAATTTTAGTACTTTACCACCCTCAACGTTTAAGTTTTTTTCGCAATTACTACAAATTCGATTCCTGAGCACAAACCAAACGCCGTCTTAGTGATTGTTGAACACATAGTATTTTCCTTGGCCAAAAACAAAAATAATTTGTAAATTTAAAAAAAAAAAAAAAAATGAACCCTAAACCCATCACAACTTTCAGTTTCTCCAGTCTCCCACTGTAAAACCCCAGCAATTCGCTGGATTTGAAGAGTTGTGTCATCTGGGCCACTTTGTCCTCTGATCCTACGCTGCTATAACTTTACTAACCCTCCTTCCCGTTCACTTTAAACTCATTCAATCAAGGTGCGTTTTCATAAAATCTTTCCTCCGCGAAATGGGTTTCAGATCATGCTTTCATACGCACACATTTGCTTTTACACAATGGGATGAGTAATTCTTTCTTTTTAAATTGTTAAAAATATTGTAATTCAGAAATGGGATTTTATTAGATTAACAAAACAATCATGATTTTTCCGTTTCGAATTCCATTTGAATTGTTTGTATCATCGTGTAGCTGAGAAAAAAATCTAACATTATTGCTATTCTTTGCCCTCTGTAGTTTTACATTTCATTATATCAGCGGAATTTTTCTTTGTTTGGTTTCTTAGCCATCCCAGTTGATATGTGTATGCTTTTTGTTCACATAAGTGTTAAAGATGCATCTTTTTATATCTGGGTATGGTTTTGAAGTTCGAAGGTACAGGTACAGGTTTGGGTTTGGGTTTGTGTTTTTTTTAGCTAAGATCAAATGTTACATGGCATTTCAAGGTTTCCCTTGTTAAATTTAGTCTGGTTTAGTTTGCCCCTAATCATGAAGGTTAATATTATCAGCTTTTGTTTACGTATGTGAATCTATTGAGGTTATATGCAATGTTTTGAATCTTGATAATCACGTGTTTGATTATTTTCTTGAGTTTTTGAGTATACTAGATTGGGGAAATTCCTTTGTAATTTTGGGCTTGGGGGTTGCTTAAAATGATTGAATTCAATCTAAACTAAGATTGTTGCAATATCTAATATAATTATATTTAAAGGGGTTTATTTGTATGTCAATAGCAGAAGGTTGGTTGAGCCAAGAAAAAGTTAAAAGGGCAAGATGCCTCTTTATGACTGCATGCTTTTGTTGAAACCCCATGTAAAGAAGGAGGCGGTGGTGGATTTGGTTGCTAAAGTTGGGAAACATGTTTGTAGAAGAAATGGAGTTCTTACTGATGTAAAGTCTTTCGGACAAGTTCAGTTGGGGTATGGCATTAAGAAACTTGATGGGAGGTACTATCAGGTTGGTTTACTCTTGTTCTGTTTTTCTTCTTGTACCTTTTCTTCTTCTATATTCTGTGATTTGCATTTGAGTTTCTCTCGGAATTAGCTTTTAGTAGCTTCCAAGGGTTGTGCTTCAGTGTCGTTTCTCGCATTCATTGAATTCTGAATTGCAATTGAGTGCTTTCTATAAGGTTAACCAAATGATAAAGTTTTTCTCAGTTTTATAATTAAGTACATATAAATTGAAATCTCTTCATCAATTTACTGCAGCTTCTGTATATTTGCAATGGAGTAGCCATAGGGATTTTGCACACTGTAACATCTTGAGTTATTCCAGTAACGCTCGTGACTTCATGTTGTAAAATCCTTAGGAAAATACCCTATTATATCATGACAAGTTCCCCACATAGTGGGATAAAGGCTTAGTTGGTGTGTATCATGACCAGTTCCATGTGATGGAGTTATCTCTAACATAACTCAAGGGATGAAAATCATCTTACTTACAGAGAGAGTCCATTACATCCTTGAGCAAAACTTTTAATGGCCCTAAATGTATCATTATAGGTCTCAACCCCTTCTCACACTCCTCCAAAAAGAAATATCTTGATGCTCATCTGACATGCTCAACTTTCAGGAAGTATAAACTTTGGTTATCATGACCAATGATGTTTTTCTTACGGTGCCAGATATACTGCTGACTTGAATTCGTTTTCTTTTTTCCTTTGATAATCGACAAAATTCTAAACTACCTCAGATATTTATCATATAACATGTAAAATGAATGATGATGGTTCTTGATATTTATCAAACAAGAACCTGAACCTGATAAACTGCAGTACCCTAGATCTTAGGACTCCTTTCTTTACAAAATATGTGAATATTTTCGCCTATATGCTTCCTATCTTCAACAGTACAATATAACTTGGCTATTATAACGGAAGCTTAGTTCAAAGGCAATCACTCAGAAACACATTCTCTTCCCCCTCTATTTGGATGGTAAATATTAAGGACTTCATTTTACAGAGCTCAATCCAACTGACTTAATATCAAAATAAACCCTAGTATCTACGAGCAGGACTCGGTACCACTGGTAGATACAAGTGAAATAGTTGACTCTGTAGAATTTGAAGGAGAAAGATCAAAAGAACACAAGACAAACAGGTCAAATAGTAGGTACGTGTCTGGCATTATTCCTAATCTGGGTAGTTAGTTCTAAAACATAAGCATTTAACAGCAAAAACTTATGGTTGACTGTATGAGCTATCTCTAGTACATTTTATACTATGTAATATCTCATTGTCTATTTGATTCTCATAGTCTTGTTTCTACTGGGTTGGCAGGCTTGTTGAGATATATTACTTTCCATGAAGGAGAGAGTTCCCTTGTGCCAAACTGATGATATGCCGATTCTTTTCAGGGCCAATTGATGCAAATGACGATGATGACATCTCCCAGTTTTAACAATGAGCTGCATTACCTTAACAAGGAAGACCGTTTGCTCCGCTGGCTTCTGGTCAAGCACCGTGACATCAAATTTGGGCTGGACTTTCTGAATTTTAATGATGATGATGCTAGAGCTGACTGGCGAAAATTTGGAAGCACTTTGTCTGATGATGAGGACAGTGAGAGTAGCGAGGATGATGACTATGAGTATAATCTGGTAGACCAAGAAGATACAAAGGAAACATAAAGGGGTAATGCATCTCATTCCAGAAGTTCACGTGGCTGTTAGCTTTTGTATTTTATTATTTGAGGATTCTTTTTTCCTGGTGTTCATTAGATACTTTCTATTACATCAGAGTCCTGATGTATTAGTTCAAAATGAGATTGATGGAAGCAGTAAACTGTTCGAAAGTTCAAAGCACAAGTGTTTTCTATCTACTCGGAATAGCCTATTGCCTAGTTAACAGTAAAGCGGGTGTTTGCTTGTTTTACATGGTACATATGAGGCTCTTCCATTCTTTTGGTACTCAAGGAGAGCTCAGTATTTATAGCTTTTAGCTTTCCATCATATAATTAGTACTCCGCTGAGCACTTGTCCTCTTTGTTGTTCGTATAATCGTTGACAGACAGGAAATAAGTTTGTTCTGCTTATGGCAAGTTGATGAAGAATCTATAGGTCCCGCAGAATAAAACATTAGCCATGGTATTGCTAACGTATTTTCAAGTTCACCTGTTTCTGAAGGGCATCATCTATAAATTACAGGACATAGTGATCTGAATCTCCATAAAAAGGAGTTTAAAATTCTGACAGATTGCTGACAAATTTTTTTAAGAGCGCTGCACCTATTGTCTTGCCATATATGCGAACATTGTGCTCAAAGCCAAAGGTGAAGCAAAATATATCCTACTGGGTAGTGCCAACAATTTGTCCTAGTTCCCCTTTCCCACTTTTCTCGTTTATTTTTTAAGTTGCAATTGGCAAATGAAACAGAATCACAACAAAAACACAAGAATTGCTTCCATCCGGTTGTCCCATAGGTGGATATTGCACTCCAACTTCTTTTAATTCAAGGAAAAACTAATCTTTGGCAGTACCCTTTCAAAATATCAAATAGTTTATCCACCTAGCGTTACTCCAAAAGCTCAAAATTTCTGGTTTGCAAAGACATGCCTGTCACTGTATATGGGCATTTATGCATACACAAGCACCAATGTGAATTTGTATGTATATTAGTCCTCTTTTGTCCTTTGTGAAAGCAGTGGTGAGAACAATTGAAATATATATATAAGAAACAACCATCAAAGATAACTCACAGGTCGACCTATCAAGCAAATTAGCTATAAAGAGTAGGGAAATAAAGTTGTATACAATCATCACAACTAAAGGGCCTTGCCCAACAAACCACAGTTTTGGATCAACATTTATTAATAACATCTAATTGCATAACAAGCAAAAAATAAAAAGCATTGGTGAACAAACAACAAGTTTAAGCATGAAATAGTCAAGAGTAATACTTTCCCCATTTACATCCATGCTAATCATTACTTGAAAACTAAATATTGTGCTCTTTCATGGTCATTATAGAAGAGAAAAAAGATGCCAGTGTAGCTTCACTGATCAATACGACTCTTGACAATGTAATTTTGGCGGCTGATGGGGTTCATGACCACAGGGGGACCAGCAGTGCGAGGCCATGCCTGAAACTTTTTGTCAGTCTCATTCCACCACTCCTTGTTTGAAACAGTGTGTGGAGTAGTACCTGTCCAAAGTGCCAGAAATGTATAAGAAAACACCATAGAAGCAAAACCAAAGTGGTCAGGGAAAATAAGATGACTTGCCTCCGAAAATCTTTTGATCAGCAATCAAATTGTCAAAAACATATGCAATTACAGCGGATCCCACCAATGAAGAAACAATGTACTTAGTTGCCATCTTCAAACTTCAGCAACTAACAGAATAAACAAGACTCCCATTAGTTGTCAAAAAAATCAAACCAAGGCCTTAATTAATTTTATGTTACACTACTTTGCTGCAAAAATATCAAAAAACCAGTCTCAATAGGGATAGCGGCAGGAAAAGGGTCCCTCCCTTCCTAAATGAAGCAACCCAGCAATCCAAGTATGCGGAACAATACAAGGACAACGGGGCATACAATAAAAAGTGATTACATGAAGATCCCACAAACTTTGACAATAGAACGGCTCAATTGACAATAACATTATACAGATTGGCATTCACAAAAAGGATCTTGCTTATAAACATTAAGTGGTTTTTACATGTCAGAACATCAAGAATTTCAGTAGACCAGAAACTGCTGTGATCACTATCTCTAATTGCAAACGTAACACACTTCGTCCACAAGTATCAAGGATGCAAAGCAATGCAACTTGATATATTATTTAGAGCTAAAAAGTATACCAACTATATAATGCAAATCCATTCAAACACAATTAAAAAGTTACAATCCATTCACATATTCATCATTAAGGCTCAAAGACCCAGCAAAGATAAAATCTTTACAGCTCAACCAAACGAATTACCAAGGTAAATGAAAATGAGCTATAGCTAATTTATAGGCTTATAAAACCTAAACTAATTTTCTTTATCAAAAACTCATCACACCTCAAATTTTACAAGATCAAAGCAAAGCCCCTCAAGCCCTCTAACCCACTTGAGAAAACTGACCACATAATCAGTTTCTCAAAAATGAAAATATAAAGAAATCCAAAAATATAATTCCTTGGTTCCTCATTTCTATTCAAAAATCCAAAATTCTATACTCGTCAAAGGTACTAACATCTCTAAAACATCTGAATAAAATCCTTTAACACATTTCAACAGATCTTCATGGCATCTGAACAAAATTGAGAATGGGCATCCAAACCCTAAGATTTAATATTAAAAGAATCCAAATCAAGATTGAATACGTAAATAAACTGTTGGAAATGAAACCCTAAAACGTAAAATTACAGGAAAATATCACAAACCCATGACGAGATTCTTACAGAAATTATATAAACATGCATTAATGAATGAGTGCGTGACTGTGTGTGAATAATTGATAGACTAACTTACTCAGAGAGAACTTCAGAAGTCGATGAGAGACAAAGAGCCGTCGATGATATTTCCGTTGGCGCTTTTGTAGGCTTTAGAAATACTAGGGAAGTTGCTAGAAACGGTGTCGTTTTGGAATTGAATAGATTCGACGTCGTTTAGAATCGATAACTGGATATCCGACCCGAATGATGTGGGTGATGCTTATTTGGTACAGTATAGAATCCGACTGGGCTGCTTTGATGAAATTGATTTATCTATTTTGCATTTTTGCCCAGTGATATTTATTTATGAACTTTCAATTTTTACCTTTTGTTCTCCCAAAATTATGGAACTTTTATCCATAGCCTTGCAGCAATTAAAGATAGGATAGCAATAGGAAAATAACTTCAAAAGAGAGTTCTATTTGATATACGAATAATTGAGGGACTAACGGTGCAATTCTCCCCAAAAAAAGAAAGAAAAGTGTTTTTGGTTTTTAGGGAAAAGAAAAAAAGAAAATCTTGAATTGATAACTTTTATTTTTGTATAAAAAATAATATTTTAAAGCTAAATAGTTTTGTAGTCAATGGCATTGACGGTCATCGACTGACCAGTTTTTAACCAAATTCTCGTCGGCTAATAGTCGGCCAATATTATTGACCATCGATTAACAAGTGACGGTCAACAATTGAATTTTTTTTTGTACAAAGAAAATAATTGGACTCAAAAAGAGCAGTTGTCGAGCCTTATTTCAACTTTAGATTAAACTAGTAGAAATCTCCCAAAAGCCAAAACCATCAAGATTTAGCCTTCAAGTACATCTGTCTCAATTATACAATGATTACAAGGCCAAATTTGAAACAGATTGAACAATGTATGTTATCTCATATACAAATTTACTTTATCAAGATTTACAATTACAACTCCAAACCTCAAACTTAACAATGCTTTCTTTTAACACTATAATGGTTAGTCTTCAAATGTTGCTTCCTTTGTTAGACAAACACTGGATATCTTAGCTCCCCCATCCCCAGGCAATGTTTTTCAAGGACTATACATTATCTTACTCAACAGGGGAGAAAAAACAAAACAAAAGAATTTAATTGTCGAGGCAAGAAACAAGCTCAATCAACTCCAAGAGGGATGCTGCTGACTGCTTTGGTGCCGAATGCTGCGTATCAGATTCACAACTCAGAAGCAGGGATGGGGCATCACCATGAAAGCATGTTAGCATGCTATTCAGCCACGTTTTGGAGTAATGCCGACGACCTTATTTGGCTTCTGGCTTATAGAAAATGTGTATCATTGTATCATTGTATCAACATCCAGCAGCTTTCAGAAAATTATCAAATGGACTTGATGCTGGTAGAATGAAGGACTGAGGATGATGGTTGTATTCAGCTGCACACAACATGGGCACAGCTGGGGATGATTTGCTTGCAACTGTATCATGGTCCAAGAATGGATTGCTTCCAACCTGCATTCCCAAAACGATGAGTCTCTTCACTTTGTTTTATTTTCAAGTTAATGTAGGCTTGATGTATTCTTAGATAGTCTTGTCATCTCTTTCCCTCATTAGTTATCATCATTTAAATGGATATTTTATTGCCAATTAAAAAGATATGCATTTTCATACTGGATCTAAAGATACCATTGAAACATATGTTAAACCATCAAGATATGCTGCACTAGGAAACATGAAACAAAAAATTACCACTTGGAAACTTATATCTGCGTGTACTTGCGTAACTATTCTTTTATCATTTTCATCAGAATGCTGAGAAACTCTGATCAACAAACTTTCCTGTCTTTGTTGGTTGTGGGTGTTCATCAAATAGGACATCTTCTGCTGCTTTCCCATCAAGAACGCCTCACAATGGTGGGCCATTTCCTTATATGACACATCACATGCTGTGCTCACGGATATTCTTCCTGCTTGATGTGTTGATTCCAGCACCTGTGTGCATTTACGAGAAAAAGTTTTAAGTTTCTAGTTAAATGAAACAATAACCTAAATGATCTAAATTTTCAACAGGCTCTCCAAGCACGTTGAAAATTCGATGCTTCTGATACATCAAGGGAAAAGAAAGGAACTGAAATTGGGTTCAAATTTTGGAAGGAACTCAAACAAATACGTTCATTTACGTAGATACGGAAGAAGCACTAAAGTGACAACACATCTATCTTGTCCCACTTCAGGCTCTCAAACCAATTTGAGAAGATGCAGAATGAGACTCAAGATAGCTTAAGTTATGAAAAGGATTGTCTTACACATTTGTATTAATCACAAACTCAATTTGGATTTGACAATAATTAACTTTTATGCTTACTATATAAGGAAACTAAGCCAAAGCATTACAGATGTTTGTGAACAAATAGCACACTGAAAAAGCAGATTCCAGTCAAATAATCCACAAATTACAGAATGCATGGTTAGGCCGACGCAGCAGCATTCATAGCCCAGTTGTGTATTTCTAAGCATGCTGAAATAGTAGCTCTCAGCTAAATAACAAAGCCAAAAAACTTACAGATTCCAGAAGCTGATTGACACTCAATAGGTCAGGAATATTGATGGCCAATTGTGGATTTTGTTTTAAAGTGCTTTCAGTTGAAAGTGGAAGAGAATCATCATCTATAGAGAAAATTAGGCCAGCCTGCATGATTGGAAACAAAGATGTGTCAAAGCATTGACACGTGAATCATTTAGAATTCCACTGATTGAAATTACCTCTCCCAGAGTCTTATCATCTTTCTCATGAGACTCGTGTGCTTTTTCTGAAGTATCAAAGAACTGAGCCTCCATTGGACAAACACCATTGGGCAAAAATTGATTCAGCAATTGCTCTCTTACGCGGCTAGCTTCATTCTGCAAAGACAGGAAATATGGTAGAATTGCCTTTTCTATTAGGAAACAAACAAAATAATTAATTAAAAAGAAAGGTCAAATTGATGCTGTACATTTGATGCGTTTTCCAAACTCGTCATTATAAGAGAAACCATGTGTTCCCTAGTCTGATCCTTGGGAATTTCTATCTCTGAAAGGCATTTCAAAGCAGAATTATCATCCTCTTTCGATCCATAATCAACTTTCCCAGTTCTAGATTCACTGTCAACAGCCTGTAACTTGGAATCTTCAACTAATGATAGAAATGGATCAATCTGTGCAATGCATAAGAGAAACATTAAGGCATTGGCCACCTTTTGCACATCAACTTTGTAATTAATTGAAAAAAAATAAAACAAATGGAACCCAAAACTGCCATTCCCAATTATTCACATTTGAAGTCATTATCAACTGAATAAGCATGAGAACATGGGACTATTTTCAATGAGAAAGTTGATGACATGGAGCTTGCAAATCAAAAAATTAAATCACCTACCAATTTCTTCGAAAATGCAGTCTTCACACATGGAACAAGAGTAAGAATGCTGTACGCCTTTGCTGAAAAAATAATCATAGAAGTTGCCAAAACATAGAGGGATCTGCGACGTGATGGTGGCACCGGGCCTGAAAGTACAATGGATGAAGCATGTGCTCAAACAGGGATGTTCATTTTTGATGAGGCAAAAATATTAATGTGGAGAAAATAGGATCAAGCTACGCTTGGTAAAGTTTTGTTCTCTTATCTAAGTGGACTTATAGAAATGATTTCAACACCTAGAAATTCAAAGAAGCATCCAATCAATATCAGAAGATGGATTCGCTATATCCAAAACACACAAATAGCAACTTCGTTATGGTTACAATTGGATTTCCCAGTTCCTACCCCATCGGAAACTGGATGACATAAAAAACTGACCATCATACTTAACTGCCAAAATGCAAGTTATGATATCAACATTCCATTCGTCTCTGTTGACTATAATTAGTAATTCTACAATGTTATTTCTACCTTGACTTTTGCTTAGATCAGCTGAATGTGGAACTAAACATTTCTGCCCTAAAACATGTGAGCTTGCAACCAAATTCAGAAAAATCTTAACTTCTGCCCCACTGTGAGTAGTTATCTTCAAGTTTCAATATAGTCTGATTCAACAGGAATTACAATCAACGTGCAAAATACATTTTGCCATTGCTGTTTATTGCATTTCATCAAGGAAAGCAGCATTGTAATCTTCAAGGAAGGAAAAGAAACAATCTCAAGGAAATGGTTCAGAGAATCCAACCGTTTCCTTCTTGTCCCACAGATATATGGAAATATGGGTTTGCATGTTTACCTCCTTGTGTCAGAGAGAAGGCACGTAGTGAAAATGCCAGTTGAAAACTTTGAACTAGAACCTCACGAGAAGAATTCTGCAAGAATCAGCAACAGGAATAAGATACTAAAGCTACAGCATGAGGCTATAAACAGCAAAGCAATATGTTTCATTATTAATCAAACTGGCACTAACAGAAAATCATTGTGAATTGCTGAATTTTGTATAAATCAATAACATTGATTCACTGCAGGAAAAAAATAATTCTTAAAAGTTTGTGAATCTAAATATATAAGGTTGGATACAAGGATTCCCTTTTAAAATTAACATGGAATTTCATTTTTAATTAATCAAGAAGAAATATCATTCAAAAGCATTATTCCTGCTTCTCCAGAGAAAGTGATAGTATGTTTGTTAAAAAAAATAAAAATTAAAAAATCTTTGAACAGTGAAACTCGAAAAGTAGAATTTGAATACACCAGTAATAATAAAATGAATATGAAACAAACAACCAAAGCAAGAAAATACCTTGGCACGAGAGAACAACAAAACTAGACTGTAAGTGTGAGCAATAGCTTCATAGTTTTCAGGCATATTTTCAGGAGATATGGACTGTGCCCAAATTGATGAAAGCAACAGAGAAATCTGATGGCTACTCAACCGAAGAGAAATGGGATCCTGAAATTTAAGGGTGTATAGCAATTATAGAACTTGATACACAAAATAAAATGAACTCGACTGTGATACAAAGAAACATCACAATGGCAGCAAATTAAAACGTTCTAACTTGCTGGATGGAGAAAAATATCTGAGAAACCAACCTTTAATATATTGTTAGTTGAATCTGTATCTAATGCAGGTGGAGGAGGTTTAAAGCTATAGACTCTACTATAGGTTGATCTGATTCTACTAAGCATTCCATCATTGATGTTTCTTTGTTCCTCTTGACCAAGAGGCTTCTCCATGATGTCCTGGGCTGAAATTTCTGGTGGACTTTTCTTTTTCAGCTTTTCAAAAAGAGCGGCTGATGAAGAAAAAACAGAAACAGTTCTTGAAAGTGTTCGTTGAAGATCTGCAGGCTTCTTTGTGTCAGGCACAGCTGATCCTGTATATGGGCAAACTGAAGATGGCACAAGGACTACTGAGAATATGCGGTGAGCCCCAACTCGCGTTTCATGATCGGGATGAACCATGGCAGGCAGTAACTGATGAAACAGAGTCTCAGGAAATGCCTGAGGAAAAAAGAATATCAACAGTGAGATTGGTGTAAACAAAAACTCAGATAACTAACATGATTGGTAACAGTTTGTGCATTAAATTGTCCTTACTTTATTTTGATATGCCAAATTTGGCATTGCAGCGACAATTTGAGCTGTGCGAAAAACAGCACCAATAGTAGTTCTTGCAATAACGGTAATGTTGGAGATGTTCTCTAACATGACAGCCATAGCATCAAGGATAGGGCCTGCATCTCCAACCTGTTTATAGAATTAGAAAAATCAAACTTCTGAACATCCAGCTACATAATGAAACTCAGTTAAGATGTTTCTTTGAAGATTTGCAACTAGTGAGGAATTGAATTCTAGTTCAAAACTCTCAGGCATATAGTTATACGCATTGCACATTACAGATGTCCATTTAGAGAGAGAGAAAGAGATGAGTTTCATTAGGACATGCAGAAGCTAGAGTGATACTAATCATTTCATCGATATGATCTCACCTTGCATGATAACTCTACAAGGCACTCATCCACTGCCTCGCTGAAATCTCTGTTCCACTTAATTAAGTCGGCCCCCAGATTTGCATCATCAAGTGAATAATGTATGCTTTTTCTAAGGTGCCTCATTATATCAGTTACTGCTCCGATAATAGCCACTGAACCCAGAGTCTTTGTGTCCTTAGCAAGGGAAGTGATAACCTTAACAATATCAAGCTGTATATCAGGTTGCTTAAGAACATTTTTATGATCGAGATGCTTGACTAATATTGACAGTAGAAAGTGTGTATTCTGCCCTGCATTATTACACAAGAAAAAGTGCTCAGCAATGTGTCCTTAGCTGCAGGTAAGAAAACGCAGCAAGTAAGCAAAACATAACACATCACCATCAGTACCTGAACTATCCATTATTAGCTGTATGTCCTTCAAGACAGGAAAAGCAATCCCATAATCAGATTCCCACATATTTCCATTATCAAAATAACGAAATAGAGACTCAAGAACACGGCGCATGGTTGTTGCCTCCTTTCCTATCTTTGCCATGTTATGTAGGCACACCCTGGACCAAAAGCTGGGATCCCGAGCTTCATCCCTATGGAAAGGAAAAGGAAATGGAAAAGGGCGCATAAGAATATTGTCAGAAACAGAAATTTACTAGCAATACTTATCGTTGTCATTAGAAAAAGAGAGGAAGTTCAATCGAGGTACTCATGCAAAAGATTACATTGTCACATTTGCTTGGCCTTTGTCATTGACAATCATCCGCCAAGATGAAACCTTTCTCAAAACTTCTGGTGAAGGTGCAATTTGGCCATCACTCTTACGTACTTCTTGCACCCAACGATTCTGGCTGGAATCCAGAGACTCCTCCTTACTTGAATCTCTATAATTTTCCAAGACTACTGAAACAATCTGATAATTAAAAAGTAATTAATACTCACAATAAAGATCGGAAAGAATAACAAACATTAAATAAATTTCTAGCTCTAGTATGCCAAACAAAATTTACAAAGCCTTTTTTCACAGGCATCAGGTAGTAAATTATGCAATAAAGGTTAAAGAATTAGAAATGAATGAGATATTACCATGTCAAGGACCTAAAAAAGCATAACAAGAGAGGGGGAGGGGGGGTAAGGCATAGAGAGAATTGACATTCAACAGGTCAGAGAATCAGCTTACATTGTCAAATTCAGCTGAAATATGGCAATATTCGCCCATAAACCAAACCTGTAAAACAAAAAAAAGCTTTGATAAGGGAAGCAACGAAACTCTATATCAAACTTTAAGTTGCAAGTATCAGATGCTTCTTTTCATCTCAATTGATAATGTTTCATATATTCCGTAATTCAGTTGTCAGAATTTGGGACAACATCTGCTTTCCTATATGTGCATTTGTCCATTTTGGGACTCTGCAAGTTTTAAGTAACTTTTAAAGACAGTATTAGCATTCATGGTGCCATCAATTATTTCGAGGAAACATTTAATTTACTAGTAAACTAGCATAAAGTGGCCTATTGTAGTAAAAGTTTTTGAAACTTGGATCAACATGTTCATAATTTGTAATGCCCTGTTTGATAAAACTTCTCTTTTCCCTTTATAGCTTGACATGCATTTAAAATTTCCTTCGGTGCTTTACATAAATGAAGAGCAAGAATTCAGAATGAAACTATTGCCTGTGTCAGGTCAAACAGCCAAATAGATGTCATAGTATAAGCATATCTCAAAGGTTTTATGAAACATGAAGAAAGATATACTGAAATGTGTCATTAATTGTCCTGTTTTATAGCTTAATACATATTTGTCTCTTCAAATGAGTACCAAATATTGCAAATCATCCAAATTTCAAAATCCCTAGAACACTGTCAAATGTCTTTCAACTCCTGCTCAACTGTACTAAAAGGAAAAGGAAAACGCTTGATGTGGACCTGATAGACTGGCAGTTAATTTATTGAGGCAAGCAAATGATATTAATGCTGTTCATATTGATGTTAGTGGCCTTCTTCTAGAGTAACTCAGGATATTATACCAAGACATAAACTTTGTAGTTTGGTCAATTGTACAGAAATATACAATGTTCAAAATTCTCAAAATATGGAAACTGAAGTAGCAATATGATGAAATATGAATAGGATACCAGGGCAGCAAGTGACTGAAGCCCAGCTGCACGAAGATGCTTTGCTCTCTCATCATCTCCCACTTCTTGAGCAAATTGACAGAGTTTTGGAATGAATCCTTCTAAGTTGAACATGTAAGTCCCATCTTTCTGTGAAATAGAGAAAATAGTTTTCATCAGCCCAAAAGAAAAAATGTGTGAATCATCTAATAATCATCATGATATCTACTAAATAAAGCATCTCAAAAACAGTAACCTGGTTATTTACAAAATCGAAGAGAGACTCGCATCCTATTATGAGTACATCATCCTGGCGTGATTGATCCATCAGAGTTTGAATTATGCTTAATAAACTTGTTGCAAAGAGAGGCCTGCCATAAATTCACATATTACTTTATTCCAGTTTTACATTCAAATTCATAGAAACAAAACAGCATACAAAAGAGTTCTTTCCATATGACTTCTTAGCCCCCCAAGAAGTTCACTATAGAGTGATTCCTTGGGAATTCATTTGAAGACCTAGCATGACAAACATTTACGGAATCTACAAGCAAAATCCCACATTTTATAGGCTCAAGTTAACGCATTATGTTAAACATCCTTTTTAACTTAACAATGTGAACTTAAGTTCCAATGATAAGTAGAACTTTATGCCAAAAAAAGTATTACAACAAGATAACAGGTAAAAAACAACTCCAACTTTGAAAGGAACAACCCTTCATCTGACAATGACCGTTCATCAGTCTCTGCAGGCAGAAAACAATACTAAAGCACAATTAATTATATACAACATTATAATCATAACTCACATTTGCTCCTTGCAGGAAACTGACAACTTCCTGTAAATACACATAACAACTTTTGCAGATCGAAAGTTCTCATTTCTTATTTCCTTGTAACACCTTTGCTCGAGTGAAGTTGTTATCTGGACATAAAACCACAACATGCATAGCATAAATATCAATAGTTGTACTTTGAAAACGGTTATTAAATTGCATAAAGGAATTCTTAATAACAAAGAAAGGTAAAGAACAATATGAACATTAAACGATCCAAATTTATGAATAGTTTAGTGATGGATCTTGACATGATCTGATTCCCCCCTCCATGAGATAAAAAGATAGTGGGTACAACACAAAATCTTTTTTACAATTACTTTTCTCATGTTTCTGCTTCTAACATCATACTGAGATAAATGAAACAAGTGTCCAATGTTGTATTCGCTTTGAATTCATAATCTTACTGGAACTTTCTGTTCACTTCAATCTCCAAAAGAAACTATGTGTATTCCACCAAATTTGTTCAACAACCTTTAAAAGAGTACACAAAGTCCAATTTGCATCCTCATGTTGTTGCCTTTTGTCCTTCTTTCTCATTGATACTGTAGAATGTGAAGTTTTGCACAACAAGAATCACCAATTTCCAGAATAGGAACTGAAGTGACTGACATGATTTGCTCGTTTCATAATTCTGCTAGCATTTAAATTTATTTTTCTGCTAAACTACTGCAGTCAAGTGGCAAAATTAGATGTTTCCCATAGAGCTATCTTTACAAACCATAGAAGCCTCAGAAAGTTGGTACCGATGATATCCCTGATCAGCAATCTAATCAATCAAGATGCCCGGTGCAATATGGTCATGAAGCTAGCTAGAATACCAATGCACTTATTTAATATACCAAAATTTCATATGTCAGTCAACTCCCAACATAAAACAAACCCTACCTTTGGGATGCGCAATGGATTTTTTGCTGCATATTCACATAATTTGCCAATCTTCCTGTCATTTGGTTCTTCTTCCTGAAAAGGAACGAGAAATAAAGTTCATATGCTAACTTAAGTAGTCTAACTAATATGACAAAGTTATGATCACAAAGTTAACTAAGCCATGCAAAGACAGAATTTAGCAGTTCTACATAAAGTTTGTCAAAAGATTTATGTATTAAGTCGAACTTGTGCACATAAAATGCAACTGGTATTCAATACGATCACAATGCTAAACCATCCATCTCCGATACAGCAATATAACAATCTTCTAAGAAATTAGGCACGGATATAAGGAAATATCCTTATCTCGAAAATAAGATGCTGTAAAACTATATGTTGTAAGACATAATCCATAAAACTAACCTGGGACCGAGGGAAGATATCCGAGATCAACTTCTTGTACCTTTTGACAGGCTGCCTAGACCTCGCCCTCATCGCAGGGCAAAAGAAACATAGGTTGCCACATGCTGGCATTACTTGCCTTGAGATTACTCCCGAAACAACACTCATGGTGAGATCCTAATTGTTGTCCTTCCAGATCAAGAAAAATAATTGGGTTCGAAAATTCCAATTTCACCACAATGTAATGCTTTCTTTCCCTTCTTTTATCTTGAAATCCCCAAAAAATCCAGAAGGGAAAGTAAAGCAAAGCTTTCTCAGCAAGAAGGTGGGTACTTTATTAAATTCTGGTCCCAGCCTACATGATCAACAATGGTAAGGACAAACATACATCAAAACCTCGACAAAAATGACACAAACAAACAATTTAAACAAAAGGGTTCCTTCCAGATTATCCAAAAAAAAAACAAATAACCTCTCAGAATTCTTGAAGAAACTGAGAGATGCAAATTACATAAACGAATAAATTCTAAATTAAATGATGATGATGATGATGATAAAGCTCTTGAAAATTGATAAAAGGGTTCCAAAATTTTACCTTCAGATCAATTCCTGTAAAGGGAAGACCAGAAGGCTGGTGGCAGATTAAAGATTTTGAACAATGTACCGAATCTCCAGCATTCATCCAGTCCCCCTATAACCCGAAACTTTTGACATTCTCTTTCTATAACTGCCCTTAACTTTTTCTTCCTATATTTTACTTCTTTTTTTTTCTGTATTTACATTAAACTAAATAATCTCTGCGCGATTTAGTGAGATCCCTCTATGTATTTTGTTATTACTTATATATAAAAAACATCCGGCCGGACAATTAAGTATTGAAAAATTTGGTTAGGAGAAATGTTTAAGAATGCGTACATGTCTGCCAAACGTGGGATGCCTAAACGTCGAATCAAACATTGGTTAATTTGGACGATGAAACGGATATTTACCGTTGTAGCATTGGATTGTTGAAAATTAGAGCCGTTGATGACTCCATTACTAATGAAACAGCTGGATAATTTGGACGATGAAACGAAACGAGGAGAGAAGCGTTATGGTACTGTACTACTATTGACTTGATGACAACCTTCGCTTGGGAAAGTTTTTTGACCGTTGCTCTTAACGAACTTTCTAAATATAGTAATGGTTTTTGTGTTTTTTTTTTGGCTGCTCTTTTTTTTCGTTTTTCTTTTTTTGATATATAAAAATTATTTCATTATGGGGCAATTTTTTTTAATAGAAAACGAAAAATAGCAATTAAAACCATCAAACATCAAGAACATGATACCTTCAATTTTAAATAAATCAAGAAAATGATACATTCCTTCTTTTAAACAAATCACTCCCGTTTGGAAAGGGTATTTTTCGGTTTTATAATCAAATCTTTTTTTTTTTTCAAATTTATCCTAAGAAATGAATACTTTAAACATAGGATTTATTGGAATTAATATTTTATGAGTTTTTCTGTTAGAAATTGTTTTAGGTAGCTAGAATTGTTTACTATTAGAAATTTAAAATTCAAATTCAATTTTTTTTTTACATTTTTTTAGCAATGAAGTGATGTCTCCTCTTATAAGAAGTTTCTCTTAAATATTTTTAAATTCTAAAACATTAAAATATAAACCTTAAACGATAATCCCTCAATCAATAATGATAACTTGTTGAGTTGTTGTGCATTTTTTAAGTGCATAGTTTGTTTACGAGTAAAATGCCATTATTAAGAACATGATACCTCCATTTTATATTTCAAAAATACTCTCATGGAATCAATACATATGAAATCAATTCATATATAATACGTGATTTATATATGAAATGAATTTACTGTTTAATTCATGATTCTATTTTTTTTTAACTTTTATCCCGTGTTAAAATTGTAATTAATTCGGTATTATATACATATATATATATTTTATAGAAACCAGCGATATATATTTAAATATAAGAAAAATTGAAAGTTAAATATAAGTGGAGATTTTAATTTATATAATATTACATAGTGAAGACGAACCACATAAACTAATGTAAAAAATTAATGATACAATTTAAAGCTATATATATAAAATAGAAAGAAAACTACCTTAAATGTCATAAAGTTTTTATTAATTTTGTTATTGCTGATTAACGTAGAGCAAGAGCGATCAAGAGAATTGAAGCTTCGGTTTCAACTATTTGGCCGTATTTAGATTTTGTTTTGATTTATTTGTATCGAGATGTTGTAGTTAATCTAACCGACTAAAACTATGCATTTAGTCCAAATTAAGTTGGCCAAATTGCATAATAATTCCAGGAATATGCTTTTCAGAGAATAAGAACCAAAATATAACGAGTGAAAATTACTTTTGCAAAATGAAAATTTAAAAAAAAAATGTTTAGATACAATTTTTTAGACAATTTAGAATTCTTTTATTATTTAATTAGATTTGATTTTGTTACAATTATATAAATCTTTTGTAGAGTTTTATTTTCATTATTACTAAAGGATATCAAAATTAAACTAGCCAATTCATGAGAATTATGTTTAAATAGAGTATAATCTATCATTGGTAATTTCTTGCTTTTTAAACTGAGATTCATGCACCCATTAAACATAAGATTTCAAGTTTGTCATTAGTGGAAGAATAAGAATTACAAAATCATTTCTCTTGTTCTGCTGATCCCTTTTTTGTTTTTTCGGAAAAAGGGGGAAAATCTTTTTTTTTTTTTTATTTAACTTCTTGTCTCTGCTGTCAGCCATTTTCAGTTTGACTCCATTCCAATGGCCGGTGTGAATCTATAAATGAGGATGAAGGATTATAGAACCAGTGCCCAAATAAAATGTAAATGAGAGTCCATTAAGGTCCAAGTTAAAGAACCAAACAAGAAAATGACACAAGATTTATAATTGGAAAAATTGCAACAAAAAAAAAGTCTTTCACATTTTAATGAAAAATGTGTTTTTATCACCCATATTTAAAACGATATAATGTCATTGTTCACACTAAAAATTCACACTAAACTGATCCTTTAATCTAATTATATCTACTTTTTCAACGAAAAATAAACATGTATCATCGTTAGCGAATGTACATGTCTATACATATTCTCTGTTAAAAAATAAATGAAATTGAATAGAAAAATAAATTTGTTATAATATTTTAATATGAGTGAAAAAAACTACATCATGTTAGATGTGGGTGATGGAAAAAAAACTTTTTGACAAATATAGACTATGTTTTTGCAATTTTTCCTTGAGAGAATTTGTATTAAGAGCGTTGACGTAATTTTAATATATTTATTATTAAAGATGTCAAAATAACTTTATTATGGTTACATATGAAATATTCTGAATGCAATTTTTTTTTAACTCTATGTATTGAAAGTTGTTTTGTATTACTATTTTCACATCAAAATGTTTTAGCTAACAATACGATGAACAATGGTAGTACTAAAAAAGTTGCAAAGATGATAAGATGCCTAAAAAGAGTAGCTGAATTGTACGTATAAAAAGAAACTTCCTAGTTCACTATTTTAGTGTGATTTTTAATGGAGCAACGTCTACGCTGTTTGAGCTTTGATTTTCCATCCATCTCAAACATAACTTGCCGGGCTCTCTCGGGAGTCTCCAATTTCAGTTAAATGATTCAAAGCAATGATCGATGCTGATTCTTTATGTTGGATTATTCTATAAATACATCGTACTTCCAATGGATGTAGTGTGCCTTCTTATTCACATTCTTTCCAATTCCAACTACATTTGCAGCATCCTGCAGCTTGTCAACCTATGGCTTCGACATTCAATTCCATGCTTATTCTGGCTGCGGCCCTAATGCTGACAATGTTTGCTTCTCAGGCCATGTCCCGCGATTTGAATGAAGTTTCAATGATTGAAAAACACGAGCAATGGATGGCCCAGTATGGACGTGTTTACAAGGATGATGTTGAGAAGGCAATTCGATACAAGATTTTCAAGGAAAATGTGGAGTTCATCGAGTCTTTCAACAAGGCTGGGACTCGGTCTTACAAGTTAGGAATCAACCAATTTGCTGATTTGACAAATGAGGAGTTCCGAACTGCTCGCAACAAGTACAAGCCATGGAGGGAATGCAAAGGAACCTTGTTTAGGTACGAAAATGCAAGCGCAGTTCCAGCTACCATGGACTGGAGGAAGAAGGGTGCTGTTACAGGAATTAAGGATCAAGGCCAATGCGGTAGTAATCAAATTCTAATGTTGGAGCTGTGTGATCTTTGTAGAATGGAACTAACGTTTAAATCCTTTTGAAAAAATGCAGGGTGTTGCTGGGCATTTTCAGCTGTGGCAGCTATGGAAGGGATTCACCAGCTCAAAACTGGCAAGCTCATCTCCTTGTCTGAGCAAGAGCTCGTTGACTGTGACACGAGCGGTGAAGATGCAGGATGCAATGGAGGTCTCATGGACGATGCATTTACCTTCATCATTAGCAACAATGGCCTCACTACTGAAGCCAATTACCCCTATCAAGCCGTCGATGGAACATGCAATTCCAACAAGGAAACAAGCCATGCCGCCACCATCACAGGTTATGAAGATGTCCCAGCCAATAACGAAGCTGCACTTTTGAAGGCCGTGGCCAACCAACCCGTATCAGTTGCCATTGACGCTAGTGGCTCAGCCTTTCAATTCTATTCCAGTGGCGTCTTCACAGGGGATTGTGGGACTGAATTAGACCATGGAGTCACAGCAGTTGGTTATGGAACAAGCTCTGATGGCACCAAGTATTGGTTGGTAAAGAATTCATGGGGAACAAGCTGGGGTGAAAATGGATACATCCTTATGCAAAGAAACATTGATGCTAAAGAAGGCCTTTGTGGCATTGCCATGCAAGCTTCTTATCCTACTGCTTAGGATGAAGTAGTTTTAATGACTTGATGCAGTTTCTCCAAGACAACAGCTTACGTTGTCTTTGGCAATGCATACTTTCAGTAATCGCTGTCCATATGTTCTGTACATGAAATTCAATACCTATGAACGTATTGAACGTACAGTAGTATCCTTTTATATTGCCTCTATCACTTTCTTTTATAATTGCTTGTACATTAATGGCTACTACAACTTTAAGAGTGATGTTCAGTTGTGATTGTTTAGTAATACAACCATTCAGTGCTCTATAATTGCTGTTTAGTAATGCAAATTTCGAGTGCTGTGGAGTTGTGATTGTTCAGCATTACAACTAAATACACCTTAAAAACTGAATGGTAATTAATAATGTTTCAAGTAAAAGAGAAATTTCAGGACATAGAAATCAAAGAATACTTTGCAATCATTGATTGTAATCAAACTATGGGCTGATTCTTGTATATTTTTCCCCTTTTCTTTATTGATACAGAATAGATAAACTCAATTCCTCTCACTGTTCGCCATGAGAATCTAAAGCACAATTTGCACCAAAAAACCAGAAACAGCAATAGCCAAACAATAAGAGTGAATTTTGTGCATTACAATCATTCTTAATCAGGAAACTTTCAAAAGGAAATTGCATCAGATTTTACAAAAACAACCAGTTAGTACTTCACATCCAGTAAGATACCAAGGAATCCTGCACTTTGCAGTAGAGGACCCTGAAAGCATCATATAGTTCCAAAAAGGTTCTCAGCATAAACAGTTGAGAACTTTAGTCATACACTAATTGTGTTACTCCAATTCCAAATGCCTGCCGTGCCCCATAAATCTAAGCTCGCCTTACCTGACCCAACAAGCTGCAAAAGAACTCAGATGGAGTATTGTTAAGTGTCCCAAAAAAAAATCTGGTCAATGAGCTGATCCAACTATACCCAAAAGAACTCCTCAATAAACTGCAATCATCAGTGAATGTGGTCATCTGGCACTGCCTTACCTTTTTTACTTCTGGTCTTCAAACCAACATCTAAGCTGGTCGACAAATTACCACCAACATCAGCCTTCCTCTTGTTGATTTTCATGCCTTCATCTCCTATAGAAATACCTTTAACTTCTTTACCATTTGACAGTTTAAACTGGGCACATGTACTCCTAGTAGCACCTGATTTATCAACAGATTTATTTGGTGATATCTCAGCACCACTGATGACTTTCTCCAACTTTTCTGGGGATTTGCTATTATCTAAAGATTGCACAATGACTTCAGCCTTGTCCTTAATTCCTACCAAATCCGCAGAATTTATGTCAAAATTCTCTTCATCTCCAGCATTTTTATCAGTGTCTTCAGCAAACTCTTCAATCAATTCTAGTTTTGAATCACTTCCATTGGCTTCTTCAGATGACTCTGCTTTATGCCCTTCAATATGGTCATCAGCTTCTTCAGCAGACTCTGCATTTTCTTCCTCAATCTTACGCTGAAGAGATTCTATCACATTCATCAACTCCCTGTTTACCTGCAAAAGGAACAACTTTGTGGGTAAAGTATGGATTTGATTTACTCGGCACCCAATATCCAAAACATCTAGTCAGAGGAAATAATTCTACGTGAGTTCAAAGTCACATTAAGCTGTTGAAACACCCACTACATAAGAATGATATAATTGTGCAGCACCTGGGGATCCAGAAGGAATTCAGATATGTCATTAGTACAATGTGGGCATTTCATAATATTCTTCTGTGCCCGTAAGGTCCGTCTGCCTTCACATGTCCGCTCTCTTATGGAAGATTGACCTTCAAAGGCACCTTGCAAGCATGCCTTGCAGAAATTGTGTCCACATGGAGTAGAAAGGGGGAGCACCATCACTTTGTGGCAAATAAGACAGCCAAATTCTGCACATGAATGTATTCTCATTTATATACATGCATTCAACAATTTCAAATAACTTTTTCAGTAAATCAATCAATTTTTGTGTCACATTAAGCTGTTTCCTAGTCTACTAGGAAACATTTACAATAAGACGTGTACCTTTCAGAAGCTTTTCTTTAACTGACAATTTCTTCTGTCGTCTGATTTTCCTAGTTTTATTACCCTCGTCATCACAGTCATCATCAACATGAAGTCGACTTTCTGGCGGTCCCTTCTTCCACATCCAGCAACATTTTTCCTCCTGCATGACAAAAATCAAAGGTAGTTACTGACCAGAAAAACAAGTCACATTTTCCAAGTAATACCAGTTTAATGGCAAACAGCATAAGCAAGACACACAAAACACAGTTGATTATATTTGGAAACATATTATTAAGACAGGAAACACAAGGGAATAAACTTGTGCGACAGTTTATAGCATTCTTACATCATAATCCCAGGCAGGAGTTCCCTTTCTTGTTGTACTATCACTAGCATCTTTCAACTCCTTAATAACAGGCAGAGGTCTTGGACGGTCCCCTTGAGTTTCACTGCAGTTATTTTAAGAAAGAGCAAAGATGAAGAAAAACATAAAAAGAGAGATTTTGAGTTTATGAAATAAATAAACAAGAAAACCTTGTCCATGGAGCAGGTTCATTATCACAACGAACAAATAAATATCGGCACATCTTAAAACCCTGTGAGAAATAAGAAGTGTCAGATCACAGTTCAGCAAAAAATTGTCTGAATCTTAGCCAAGCAACTTACTTGCATTCCAACTTTGCGCCAGCACTTTTCAATCCTGTAAACCCCATCATATCTAACTCCTTTCTCTGGTGCATAAGAGGAACGTTTCTCCTTATGGGACCTATTCAACAAGGTGTATATTAAAGAATGTAGGTCACTACTTAGCAAAATAAAGATTTTCTAGTTTCAAGAATCATTTTGTTTATGAGATACAGCACATATAAGTAGGAACAAAAAAAAGAAAGAAAAACCTAAGTTAAGAATGATAAAAATTTGTTTCTTTGAGACCACTACGGCACTGTAGAACTGAAAGAACATCTCCAGTTGTCAGTAACATTGGGTGCCAGTGATGCATTATGGATTACTATCTGGTGTGTTTGATTGATAAATGAATATCTTCAAGATATCCTATGCACGATACATTTTAAAAAAAACACCTACACCAGATTACCTCACAACTCGAACTGGATAACCTTTCTGACAACTGACACGCAATGCTTCATTAAACTTGTCAAACTTCTGGTCAAATGACTGTTTCTTGTTTGTCCTTTTGTTGCCACTAAGATCTCTTCCTCCACTATTCAAATTCAAGTTGTAAAATGGTAAGACATGACTGAGAAAAAGGAAAACTTAATTGCATGCAAATGAAATAACAGAAAATTGTATTCAAAGTAGGGTTATTAATACAGGAATTAATGTTCAATCAAAATAGGGTTGCGTAATAGTTTGAGCCATTTACATACCTTCCTGTGTAAAGGAACCATTCACCATGGTCTTCGTCATCTTCATAGCCTCCAGATAGTGCAACAGACTGGGCACCATAATCTGACTGTCCAGCAATTCCAGCAACATGAGGAAAATGTGCACCCCATTGCCTGCATTCCATCCTATCCTCCCAAGTCTCCCCAACCAAAACACCTTGGTTCCTTTGAGGGTCATTTTCAGGCAAGATTGGTCCAAAATGATCATGAGGAATTGTAACGAAAATCTTTCCACTACAAGCATTAGCCTTTCCTGATTTCTTTGCCCTTTCAGTAACAAATGCCTTGTCGGGTCTACTTTGGTTGTGAATGAAATGGACTGTCTTTGGCAGACCCACTGGAGCATCAGAATCAAACATCTTGGCTGTTCTAATGGCAAAGACAAGTGCAGAATTAATCCTGGGCTCTCTTGCCATCTTTGTTGGAATGGGATTGCGACAATTAGCACAGGTGTGCTTCCCCTGAGCAACCCACTTTTGAAAGCACTTCAAGCAAAAATTGTGCCCACATGGAGTCTGCTTTTGGAAACAATATACAAAACATTGATCATCAGATGAGTCAACTTTTCTCTGAATCGTTCAAGTAAAATCATCGTTTCAATTTCCTTGGGGGGTTGGGAACAATTTATCAGGATCATCATACAGAAAATCAAATTAATTGGTAGAGGGATAAAAACATAGCTTCCAAACAACTGAAATAATTGCATTTCAAAATCTATAGATTCATCTCGTTCACAATCTAAAACCAAAGGACACTCCAATGAAGTGCTAAACATACACAAAAGCGGGAATATATGTCACTTTAGAAAGCAGCCCCATCACTCCTCTGCTATATAAGCAGAGCATGGCTGCTTTGTTTATTCAATCATCAAAGACATGTCCGATCCTCTCTAGAAAATAGTCAGCATTACCGTCAAATATTATCCGATCGTCCTGAAATTCCCTTTGTCTTCTCCTTTCAGTAAATCGATGAATTGAATCCACTTGAAGTAGCAACATACTTAAACAAACTGTTCGAAATGTTTAAAAAAAAAACATCTTGACAAAAGAGAAGGCAAAATAATGCTGATTTGAGAGAGCAACATAGCATATATTACAATGAATATTATCCAAACAAAAAGAAGAAGAAAGAACACGCATACACACAGGAAAAGAGACAGAGACGAAAAAGGAAACGGACCGTAACAGGCCTGTCGGGAAGGTGCATGCAGATAGAGCAGTACAACTTCTGGTCAAGAAGATCAAGAACTTCGCTACTGCTGCTTTTCCTGTCTGGGTTGACCTCAGATTCTCCGTCTCCTCCGCTCAGTAGCTGCTGGCGTCGCCTGGCCTTCTCGCGGTCTGAAAGTGAAGAGTCGGCCTCGATATCCCGAATCGCAGCAATCAACCCAGACTGAGACGGGACGGAAACGAGCTTCGGATTGGAGGCATCATCATCAACGTGGAGGCAATCGGGGCAGTCCCATTGAGCAGCATCGTACATGGTCTGAGGACGGCGAGGTTGTGACAAGCAAGGAAGATGCCAAGGAGTAACACAAGTTTTGCAAGTCAAAGTATCCTCCGAAGGTGGCTTCGTTTTGCAAACCATGCAAAGCCCATCTCCGTCGCAGGGAAGGTCGCAAACGTGCGCCATCAATACTACTCCCTCCTCCACTTTCCTCCACCACTGTACTGTGTGTGACTGTGTGCGAAAAAAAGTCTACTCTCCCTCCTTACTTTCTTACTTACCACTGTGTGACTGTGTGTGGATGTGTTAATTGATTTGATTGGAATGGGATTGATTGACGATTTTTTCTTTTGGGTTTCGGTCCCCCCTCGGAGATTTAAATATGGCCAGATGGGTTTTGCGTGGGGGCGTTCAGCGTTGGAGTATTTGGGTTTTTAAAATCTGGAGGGGAATGGCCAATTGGTGAAAAAGTGCGAATTTCATTTTTGGGTTTGGGAATTGGAATTGGAATTTGAATTTTCATTTCCCTCTTGCTTTTTATAATTTATGTGCTGCAAGTGCAACTATATTTTTTCTCCCACTTCTATATTTACCCAACAAAAAGAGAGAAAGATCTTCGTATTGAGGAAATTCAAAGTTTTTTTTTTTTTTTATCTATTAATCGAACAAACTTTTTTCTATTTTATTAATACTATAGGTTGCTCTAGGTTTTCAAATTAAATTAAAAATTATTGCACTCCCTACCATTAATAATAGAGAAATGATAGGAGGATTGAAATTCTGAAGTGAAATCCGATAGTGAATGGCGTGACATTGATTAAAGTACAACTTATCCCTTAGACATTCGGATTCACTCATCATTTGGTTAGGGTATTAGTTTGTATTTTTATCACTGCCACGTCATTCACTATGGTATTTCAGTCCAAAATTTCACTCCCCCTATCATTGCTCTAAATCATATTAGTTTTGGTTAAAATGAGCAAAATTCAATTTCTTCTCAAGCTTTTTAGTACTCCCTCTAGTTCTAAATAAGTGTGGTTATAAGGTTTGTTTCCTCTTGAAAAATAATTATCATTTTAATTTATCTTTACATTTTTGCCCTTATTTAAACGTTTAATCCTTTATGTTTATCAAGAAATTTGCTTTTTCCACCCAGTTTTATTCCAAAGAAATCAAAACATATCATTATTATTGTATTGAATAAGTGAGAGACAAAAATTTTAGCACAAGCTCCAACAAATTATTTTAATCATTATTGATGTTAATTATCATTAATTGAAGGTTCTTTTAGTCATTTTAAATGTTCCTTAATAAGAGTGAAAATTTCTTAAACGACACTTATTATTAGTTTATCTAATCATTAAAGCACAACTCTGGAATTGGAATCACCTTAAAATCTACCCATACTACTACTAATCCTTGTAATCAATCAAGAATTAGAAATAAGTAGGTTGTTCCGAATCTATAATGTTAAAGGACTCGGCGGTTCTAATCAATGCTAAGACGCTAGTAGAAGTTTCAGATTAAAGATGTTTCTAGCTGCAAGAAAATTTGATTATAATAGTGTAGAAATTCATGTAATAAATTAGGATTTTAAAAAAGTAGAGAGCTATCCAACTTTTTTTTACCCCAAGTTAGACATGGTCACAGTTTCGGAACCGTCGGTTATGATTCTGAAACCGCCGATTTCCGATTACGATTCTGTCCCAGTTCTAATTTTGTTGCGGTTTTGTTCAAATTTTGATTTTTATTTCAATTTTTAGTTTCGAATTTGCACTTTTAAATTTGATTTCTATTGAAATAATTATTAAACTATTAATTCAAATTCAAATAATACAACATAATAATATAATTATAATAATTATAGTTAGAATTGAACTTAATATATAAAGTTTTTAGAATAATATAACTAGGAAGAATTAAATAAGTGAGGTTGAAAGATATAAAAATAATAACAATATTGAAAGAATAATTGAACATTTGAATTATTAATTAGAATTCAACTATTATAATACAATAACATAATTAGAATAGTAGTTAAAATTGAATTAACATATAGATTTTTTAGAATAATAGAATTATGAATATTAGATAAGTGAAAAGGTAAGATATAAAAATAATAGGGTTAATTCTATTTTACCCCCTTGTGGTTTGAGAAAATTTCCTTTTGTTACCTCGTGGTTTCATAATGTCCACATAGTCCAGTTGTGCTTTGAGCTAAAGTGGAAAACGCACGGAAACTGTCTAAACTGGTGACAGGAGAGGAGAGAGAAGATGGTATTTGAGATAAAGATTAGAGTGAATATGGCATCGGAGATAAAGTTAAAAGAGAAAGATAAAATGCTAAGGTAAGAAAAAAAATGTGACTGTAAAAAGGATAAAAGGGAGGAAAGAGAAAGACAAATATAAGAGAGAATGAAAAATAATTAAAAAACAAGTTGTTCTTTTACTTTTATTTAAAGGTTATGTAGTAATTTTATACACTTTAGACAATTTTCGTCAAACACAAGGGGGTTATGTGGGCATTATGAAATCACGAGGTAATAAAAGGTAATTTTTCCAAACCACAAGGGGGTAAAGTGGAATTAACCCAAAATAATAAGAGTATATATAGAGAGAATGATTGAGCTATTAATTAAAATTTAAATAATACATTAGCATAATATAATAATAGAATTAGGATAATATAAATTAGAAAAGTTGACACATAATATAATTGGATTAATAGTTGAAATTGAACTAATATATAGAGATTTTAGAAAAATAGAATTATGAAGGATTACATAAGTGAGAAAGAAAAATATATAAATGATAAGAGTATTGAAAAAATGATTGAACTATTAATTGGAATTCAAATAGCATATCAATATAATATAATAATATAATTAAAATAATTATTTATAAAAGTTGATACTCTAAACCCTAAACACTAAACTCTAAACTTTAAAACCTAAAATATAAAAATTAGATAAGTAAGAAATAATATTAACAAAAATAATTATGTGATTAAAATAAAGAGATATAAAAATATTTATAGAATTATATAATTTTTTTTAGCGGTTCTAGTTCCACGTATCATTCAACCGGTTTCGAGTTTGGTCCTGGTACCAATTTCGATGGGGCCATGATGTCAGTTATGGAACCAGATTGTGGCCATATCTACCCCAAAATCCCAAATCTTCGCTTCTTAGGTCTGGTTTGGGGCTGTCGTGTTAGCATTGTTAGGTAAGGTAATCATTATTAGAGGCGTAATTATATTATTATAAGAAAAACGAGTTTTTTTTTTCAATTGTAACCTACTCACGCGGAGATGGAGATTCTATATACCCAACAATGGATATTTTGTTTCATAAGTATAGCATGTTGTGTTTCACTTGTTAATAGTTAAATGTGTTTTTATTCATTTGTATAAGTATGTAGACTCATTCTAGTTTATTTTTAACTCAAACAATCTTTTTTTTTAAATATATTTTTAAACTATTTTACATTTTTTTGGACTAATAAAATTAAAAATATAAAATGAGAACACCAGAGGAGAAGTTATGATGTTAAAATAAACTAGAATAAATAAAGATATCACCAGATGAGTATACACGTATCGAAATATTAATAAGTGAAACATAACTTGATATTATCACTTATTCATTTATTTATGCTCATTGAGTTATAATAAGATTGTGAAATTATAATTCTACGAAAATATAATTCATTCAACCTATATATTGTCTCTACTCTTCTTAATTCTTACAGCGATAAACAAGTTGCAACTAGTTGGAGAAGTGTTTGGGCTTCACTTAATCTTAAGTTGTTTTCCAAAATTGGAAATTAATTATTGTTTAATTTGAAAGAAATTTGTTTATAAGAAAATTTCGTGTTGACTTAGATAAAGTTTAAACTCGAACTCAACCATTTATGGTGTACTAGTTTCGAAATTTTTAAACCTTATTTGTCGCTTGCTAATTTATTGTTTTTCTTTCAACTAAAGTGACATAGTAAAACAAAAAGAAATATATTTACATAGCTATTACTTTATAAATTTAACCATTTGAAAACAATAATTTCAATATATATGCAATTAATAGAACTTAATGAAGAAAAATATTATGAATTATTTGGCTAACATTCTTTCCTTTTAATATCTCGGATTAATCAATTGAACAATGTTTTAATATGTTAATTTGATTTATTAAGAAATTTGAATTTATTTGGATTAAAAATAAAGTTGAAAAAACATCAAAGCATTCAATTATTGTAACGCCCCGCCATAATTTACAATTAAAACTATATAAGGTAATATACATATTAATGTATCATCCAAAATTCATTAAATAAAAAAATAAAATACACAAATTGCCTCATTACCATAATTATGATCCGAAACAAGATAATTAAAAACAAATCCTGAACTTCTATTCAACCATCTCTTCCTTTAAGTATGTAAACCAAAATCTTGTCCACCGCCTAATCCATCTTGAATCACTGAAAAATATATTTACAAAAGGGTGAGCTTAAAATAGCTCAGTGGGTGGGGATAGTGCTTCATAAAAAAAAAAATCAATTTCAATGAAATACTGTTCCAAGAACAAATTCCAATGCACAAACCATGTACAAACAAATTCACCATGGATGCCAATTAAACATAGGGCATATATTTGGTACTTGTACCGATATACAATTTTAATACACATAACCACGTATCGCAAAACTTTAACATGGATGTCATGTCAAATATTAATCATATAATCGGTACATGTCCTGATCGGCCACGCCGACCTTTACCAACCTTATTTCCCCCGACAATTTGTTGTTGCGTGCACGACTTGAGAAGCTACCTTATACTACCTTGTGGTCAGTGACCACTATGGCCCCGCAGGCCTAACGTGGCATCCGAATTTGCCACTCCGACTCCCGTCAACAGGATTAAAAGCTCCTTAATCCCGTGACGGGGCTCACCTATGTGGTCTTGGCGTAATCGTCAGCCCGATGCCGTCTCTCCAAGCCAACACAATGAAGTGCAATACGCGTATAACACCTTCACAAATAATTCAATAATCATATAGCAATCACTTCCACACTTGGTACGTGCACAAGTATATCAATCCATCACTAAAAGATACCAAGCGGGGGCATCATGTCAACTTCACAATTCCATAACGTGAATATCAGTCACGTAAAGTCTCAAATTAATGTTAAAAAAAACTCATTCATGTGTACTCTAAAACCAGGTTCACTAAACAAAATTCTAACCCACACAAAACACTAACACATTCCTTTCACAATATAATATATTGGTGAGATAATTCAATTATGATATTAAGGTGGGCAGAAATTTGGTTTTCCTTATGAGGCAGCAGCTAAACTAGAGTTCTAGCATCATTAAGGCTATTTGTACTAAACAAAATATCATACAATACACATGGAAGCTAATAGAGGAAAAGCTATACTCACTTCCAATATTGGCATCACCAAGAAATCTTAGGGCAGCCTTGAACCACCAAGTTTAGCAGAGCATAGCCCGCTCGGAATCACTAAACATGTTCACAATCAAATCTTCTCTTTTCCTTATATTAACTCAATTCCACCAATTCATCAACTAATAAAATCCAACTTTTACTTAAGACAAACAATCAAGATTTTAAACAAAGCCTTATGTAAATTAAACAGACGTAATAATTTATGTTAAATTAGATGATTCATAGTCAATTAACCCCGTACGGAATATACAACAAGAAAATTTAACAGAATAGGATTGGAATCATTAAGGTTTCTACCAATCAAGAACCCTAAAGATTTATAAATCCAAACAAGTATCCAGTCTGATAAGCCGCATCACAGTAAAAACAGATTATTTTGAACCATGGGAACAACTGGAGATTAAGCTACAAATACATTTGGAGGAAAAAATAAAAAATAAAGAACAATCTTTCTACTCTGTTAGAGATTTTCAAACCTTGTTTGAATAACCAAGGTTGGACTGTCGTGCGTTGTTCTCTCCCCCTTTCCCTTTCTTTTTTTTTTCTCCCTTTTTTTTTCTTCTTCCCGCTGCCGTCTCTACCTTTTTTTTTTTCCTTCTCTGCCTCGTGTTCTTTGTTCCCGTTTTTACTCCTCATTATTTTTCCTAAATATTTTTTTGGGAAAATTTGTAAAAAGGGCGGGTTTCAAGTCATTATTACTAATTAGGGCGCAACTTTAATGTATTTATTATTAAGGGCGTTAAATTAACTTTCTTAATTTATATAATTATTAAAAGACTTTATTATCCTCCTCATCACTCAAACGATAATTTTCTTAATTTTTGTATCGTTAATTAAAACCCTAATTTCCTTAAAACAAAAACGAATGATAATAGCAATTAATTGAATTTCATCTACTTGACTTTTTAATAATTTTAAGTTCAATCATTACAGAAACACAAGAAAATTAATTCCAACACAAACTCTCTTTTAACCAGAATTGTGGGTAGTGAATTGGAATTGTGGATGCAATCATCGCCCTTTCTACCGTCATCTCTCCAATACAGTGTATCGCCTATTCTTTCTCTCTGGTTTTCTTGTTAATGAAGGTCTTATCTTTATCTGATGCTTTCTTTTATTTAAAATTTTGAGCTATTTTTTTCATGGATTTATTATCTTTCTTTTTTTGTAATTCAATTTATTTTGAGATAGTAATGTATGTGGAATAAAAAATGAATACCATCGATTCTTAGTCTTTTGCAAAGAAAAATATGGCCATGGTTTTAAAGAATTCTTTGCCATCTTTTCTCTTTTTTGAGTAAAGTTTTAGTAAGTTGTCCAATATACATGCAAATAGAGTGAATAATGCAAATTTGATCAGTAATGTTATTACGATGATGTTGATAGGCATTCTTCCTCTCATCATCTTTCACTCGAACAACTGTGGTAACACCAGATTCTGTGTAAGGTAATGTGAAATCCACGAACCTGAATCGATTTGCTAAAATGGTCACGTCCCCTACCACTGCATCGTTATTCTGATATCAGCACAATTTTTTTAGTACTCAAAAAGGAATTAATTACTACATAATTCACTTAATACACAACAAGAGATTAGAGATCATTCAAGAAATGCAGCAAATTTGAAATTGGATAAAGAGTAATTAAACGTATATAAATTCAAATAACCTTTAGAAAGACCTGGTAGACAAGATTGTTATAATCTCCAGCACTGTCACCATCTGGGGTTTCGAAGGGAATAAACTCATATGGGATAGCATAAGGGAGGGACATCATGACTTGTTTGAAAACATCTATACAGAAACCAGTTGCAATGACAGAGCCAGTTAGGGGATCCCTTTCCACCTTTGTAAATTCTTCCAATCCATTCTTCACAGGAACTCCAACCCTTAACTTCTTCTCACCTGTTGGAATTTCCCAGCCTTTAGGGACAGCGGTTGACTCTCCTGGCCATATGATGATGCCAAGATCATCCTTACTAGACCCGTGAGCTTCTGTTTTCTGTTACAGTTTATTGGAAATGCCATACTTTTCTGTCCAGAAGCCAATCCTCATCTCTAACCTCATATAAATAATTGTTGACATGCTCCAACATACTCTGAGGAAAAAAGTTTTTATTCACAAGCAAGCTTTTCTTCTCACAAATTCATGAACTATTGAGAATGAAAATAAATTAAATGGTTATTTACAACACTTGAATGGCAAGGATCTGTAGATTCATGTAACTCTTTGAGGTTTTGATTTGGCGTTTAAGTGGATTATTAAGTACACTGATGAAAATATGCTTCCAACTTAATTGAATTGAGGGAACAAAAGATTGGCCATTAGTGACCAAATGTTCTCTTCTCCTGGTATATGGTATAGAGTGGAAGCAATTTTGCCTCCAATAACTTCTTAGGATCATTGTCAGGTTAATATTAGTTTTGATAACTCTAGTATGTTATGATTTTCAATTGACATTCTCTGGAAAGGAATATATCCTGCAATTTACTTTTAATTTCTTTATTTTGTTTTAGGATGGAGAATACAATTTTTTGCTTTTGCCATTGGGGTGGAGAAAATGTGGTATCAATCGATGGTTCTACTTTTTATAGAGGAGGTATTACGGATTCTTTTTATGCACATGGTGGAATGGCATTTGAAGTATTCAAACAATCAGTGTTTGATAGATTAAAGTTAAATTCAGAAGGTAAATTACTACACTTCACAGTGAAGTACGACCCAAAGCAATTAATTCTACTGAAAGATGACATGGGAGCAAAAATATTAATAGCTTGCAATGATGAATTTGCAAATGTCTACGTGTCTACCTCTGAATTATGTGTTGCATCCTCATCTCATGCTGCCAATAATATGTAAGTGTAAAAAATAGTTGTTTTCATTTGTTGAATTAACATATCTTACATTAAACATTTGGAGGGAAATAAATGATTATATTTTTTGATTTAATAGAATGATGTGTATATTTTCTCTACACAGGTTGTATATTGACTCAAATTTTAATATATCAAATGTTGAGTCATTTTCTAATCAAGTGGTATCAGAACCATTAATGGCCATTGATGAACACTCTCAACTTTTTATTGGAGGGAGATGGAAAGAAATAATCACAGGTGTCGGTCAGGTATTTGAAGATGCAAATTCTTTTCGTGATGCAATATATAAATTTTCTATTGCTCACGTATTTCCTTACAAGTTCATGCACAATAAGCCGAAGTTTTTAAAAATTGAGTGTGCTATTGATGGTTGTCCTTGGAAGATTATTGTTTCGGGAGACGGGAATACAAATAATGTATCAGTAAGGAAGATGGAAGATACACACACTCATTCAATTGGAGATATAGTGAACTTTAAACCCAAGGTTCGAACAAAGTTAATGGGGAATCTTGTAATTGATAAATTATTCAATACTCCTACATATCTACCAAGACATATATGCAAAGATGCAATGGATGAATATCAAGTGGATTTAACTTACCATCAGGCATGGTTATCAAAAGAAAAGGCATTACAAGTTTTAGATGGTAATGTAGAGGATTCATATAAGTTGATTCCATGGTATTGCAACCGATTGATGGAGGTCATACCAGATACTATTGCTACATGGTCATGCTATGATGATGGTACATTCAAGCAATTATTTGTTTCATATGGTTACTCAATTCGTGGATTTCATATTGGTTGTCGACCTATAGTATTCATTGATGAATGTCATCTTAGCGGTCCTTATAAAGGAACATTGTTATCTGCTTCATCACTTGATGCAGGTAATGGCATGTATCCTCTAGCATATGGTGTAGTAACATCAGAGAGTGAAGAAGATTGGATGTGGTTTCTTCAAAATTTGAAGGATGTTATTAAGAATAAAGATGTAGTTATCGTTTCTGACAGAAATCCAGCCATACTCAAAGGTGTGGATATTTTGTTCAAGTCAGAGAACCATGCACATTGTTACCGTCATTTACAAGAGAATTTTAGTTTATTTATAAACAGGAGTTCCACATTCAGGTTGACTAATACAGCCAAAAAATGAGCTCATAAAATTCTTGATGAAATTGCCTATGCACGGACAGTGGATTCTTATGACGAGGAGCTTCAAAAGTTGCTCGATTTCCAACCGAAAGTCCATGAATGGGTTCTAAAGAATAATCCAGAGCATTGGAGTAATGCATTATTTCCAAAACAACGTTGGGATTGGCTTACCAGTAATATTGCAGAAAGTTTTAATGCTTGGATGGGAGAAGCGAGATTTTACCATATTGGAAAGATGATGCAAGCTCATGCAGCAAAGTACTCCCAACTGTTATTAAATAAAGTCAATGATCTACAGTCTTGGAAACATGGTGTTGGAAAACGAATTGAAAATAGAGTAACTGAAAACATCAATCGAGGGCAGAGTTTAAGTGTGAAACCACGACCTCCATCTGAAGTTGAGGTTTTTAAACGTCTTAAAGGGGCTGTTGTAGTTAACCTTCATTTTCGCTGTTGTACCTGTATGGAATGGCAAATGACTGGAATTCCATGTCCTCATGCATGTCGTGCCATTCAAAATCAAAATTGTAATATATATGATTGCATTTTTGATTGTTACAAAAAGGAGATTGAAGAGAAGATCTATACTGAGTTGATGCCGGGAATTCCAACTATTGACATGCCTACGCCCAATAGTTTGCCTATTGCATCTGTTCAAGAAGGAAATATGGAAAAAACATTTTCACAGTGCGCGTTGCTACCTCCAAGGACCAAGCGGCCTCCTGGTCGACCGCGTAAGAGATGAATTGAATCACAATTTATTAATAGAAGACCTTTACGGTGTTCCCGTTGTCATATCATTGGTCATAATCGCTCTACATGTAAAGAGTCATTATAGAATTAATAGTGCTGTCACTTGTTAAGCATTTATTTAGCTAATTGTGTTATTATTTTCAATAATCATGAAACTGAATAGTTTTAATTAGATGTAGTACTATGTTGTTATTGATATTTATCCTAGTTAGCTGGATTTAAACTAATTTGATAGGACAATAAAGTACTTTTATAATCACATAATTCATTTGTTTGTTATTGGTGTACTATGTTATGCTTTCAAAATGTGTCATACAAATGCCCAGGATTGGAATTTTGCTACTCTCATTTTGTTGGAAGCACTATAGCATGTTGTAACACTTGGAAGATTTGGCAATATAATAAATTATTGAACAAGTACTTATCTAGAATTGAGACTTATGCTGAAAACCATGGTGGTGAAGATGTTATAGAAAAATATAGTGCATTTGAGAAGCAATTTGAACTGACTCTCTCTTCTGTTGGGTTGATTAGTTGAGAACCAATTTGAAATTGTATTAGCAGAGCATGAACCTCTGCATCTCTACTGTCTAACCTTTTTATACCACTGTTAGCATTTGATACTTATTTAAGAAACTGTAGTGTATAACATGCTATCAGAATTAGGCAAAAGTTGGACTTGAAAATTCAATTATGGTGTATAATATAACATTCTGTCAGAATGAGGCAAAAGTTGGACTTGAAAATTCAACTATGGTGTATAATATAACATTCTGTCAGAATGAGGCAAAAGTTGGACTTGAATTTTGTCATTTATGGAGTAACTACAACGGTTGATTCATGGTACAAATGCAAACAAGTACTGCAGTGGTGTCAATATTTTGATTGTGCTCCATTGAATTTGTGGAACTGGTGCATGTGGCAGTTAGTTTCTTTTGGTTTTTTCATTTTACTAGAAAATGGACTGCGCACATTTCTCTAAAAGTAGTTGTAATTAGTGTGGACAGAACTTGTTTTTTTGGAGGTACATAATTGTTGTATACCTAAAATTGTTAAATATATATTTAACAATTTTGGGTATACAACAATTGTGCACCTCTAAAAAAACACGATGGTGGGCAGTACTACTACTCCCTGCTGCTGCAGCCATTATTATTTGCTGCTGATTATGATGATGATGAGGGTCATCACTGCTGCAGCTTCTTGCTTCTTCAGCTGGTTTTTTTAGGTCCCTCATGATGATTGGATTTCTCACCCTGTTTGTCTGTGTTAAAGAGAAATGGAAATTGTCACGCCCCAATCCGACGTGGCACGGCCACACGAGTGGAGATCGATTCCAAACATGCGAAGCCTCACTACAAATTGCAATTTAATAGTTTTAAGTCGTCGATTGAACTTATCATTTCATAACATTCATCATAATCACTAATCTAGTGTCCTCTATGAATAAACATCATATTTGGGCCATGAACGTAAGATTTAAAACCTTGGAAAACAATTAAAATTCGAAAATTTCTTTGTTGCTGAAAATACCCAAGCGTCGCGACACACAGCACTTCAGCGTCACGACACCGGTGCGCGTCGCGACGCGGAGGGGTCGCGCGTCGCGACAAGGACAAGAAAATTCTCGGGCATGTTTTTGCCCTCTGGGCGTCGCGACGCCGGGCCCTTTTCCTCCAAAAATCGATTTTTCATTCTTTTCTTCTTCCAACACAATACTATTTCAACACAACATCAATTCTATGCAATAAAACTGCATATACATCATCCCAATCTCCCAAACCATTCATTTCGATTCGTTTCACAACATCACATTTCATTAAACAAGTTATACCACAATTCTTTCACTATAACCAAAAGAGTATACAACATGTTCTAACAATACCAAAACTAACTCTTCAAGCCATAATACATACATTGTCTAAACATATTTACAATATCATCAAAATACAACTCTTCTCTTTCAAATCCCAAACCATCACATCTCCAAAACCTCGGGAATCTGGCAAAACATATAACGAGCTTGGTGGTGGTAGTGAGCAAAACGTTGCTCAGTAAGTGAGAATAACATCTTTTATTGGATTGAGCAAGTTATATTATTATATATATGTTTCACAAAAGATTTCAACACATGAAAACCACGTTTGAAAGCGTTCAAAATTCACACACACATGACATATAGCAAGTGGCACATTCACTTAACAAATAACGTTCACAAATACACATTGGGTATTTGTCATTAGCTCATGAACAATTCAAGAAACTCTCGGTACACTGGATCCAGTTCCTGACTTTTATAACCCGTCAGGGAGGCCAAATAACAAATGAATTCCTAGCTATAACCCCGCTAGGATGGGTCCTGAACAAATGAATTGGAACATGTTCCTACCAATTATTCCAAGAACATTCAAGAGCTCATAACACTTAAAAATTCATTTAAACATTCCATCAAACATCTTTACTTCACAAAAGCCACTGCAATACATTCCATAATTATCAAAAATCAAAATTTAAACAAGCTCAATCCATTTCCATATAATCAACATACAATTTCCTCAAAACAACATAAGTTCTCCGAAAGTATTTAAAATATAAAAGAGTGTTAAAACCACTTACTTGTAATCACATGTAATCCTTGCCCTTAATCCAAGATTTCACCACCTTAATTTTCACTTTCCTAACATAACCAAATTAAACCTCTTACTACTTTTAAACACTACACAAAGACATAACTATAGATAAAAGAATTAGAAAGTTTCCTTACCTCAAAATGTTTGGAATTGGAGGAGAATTTTCCCTTTCCTTCTTCAATCTACTCTCTCCCTTTCTTGCCCTAATTTTCAAGAGGAAAGATGAGTGAATTTGGGGAAGAAAGAAATAAACTTAAGTCTAAGCTAGCAAAGGGTCTTAAGACCAATTTTGACTAAATTGCTAAGAAGTCATTCTAGTTTTTCTTATTTACCAATTAGCCCATAAATTTGGTCATGGGTATTATATTCTACCCTCCTTATAAAAAGTTTCGGCCTCGAAACTTAAAGTACCTTGTTCCTCAAACAAGTGTGGATACTTTTCTTTCACTTCTTCTTCCAACTCCCACGTTGCTTCACGAGGGGTATGATTGGACCACTGTACCTTCACATAAGGGATTGTTCTCCGTCTCAACACTTGATCCTTTCGATCCACAATTTTTAGTGGAATCTCTCTATATGACAAATCCTCTTGTACTTGCAAAGGTTCCACCTCTATCTCGTGACTAGGATCGGAGACATACTGTCTTAATTGGGACACGTGGAACACATTGTGCACTCTTGACAAGGACGGTGGCAAAGCAAGCCTATACGCAAGGTCTCCAATCTTCTCCAATATCTCAAATGGTCCAACATATCGCGGACTTAACTTCCCACTTTTGCCAAATCTCATAACTCCTTTGTTAGGCGATACCCGTAGATAAGCTTTCTCTCCACTCTGAAACTCTAAAGGCCTTCTCTTAGTATCCGCCCAACTCTTTTGCCTATCTTGAGCCGCTTTCAAATGATCTCGAATCAAGGGAACTTTCTCAAGAGTTACTTGTACCAAATCCGGTCCCATAATATTTTTCTCACCAATTTCATCCCAACAAATGGGTGATCGACATTTCCTCCCATACAATGCCTCATAAGGTGCCATTCCAATGCTAGCATGAAAGCTATTATTGTAAGCAAACTCAATGAGCGTCAAATAATCAACCCAACTACCCTTGAAATCAAGCACACACGCTCTTAACATATCTTCAAGGGTTTGAATGGTTCTTTCCGATTGACCGTCCGTCTGTGGGTGAAAAGCTGTATTAAGTGTCACTTTGGTCCCCATGACTCGATTAAAGCTTTCCCAAAACCTAGACACAAACCTTGGATCTCTATCTGATACGATGCTGACCGGTACCCCATGTAAACGGATAATATTATCCATGTATATATTGACTAATTGCTCCATTGTAGCCGTGGCCCGCATGGGTAAGAAATGAGCGGTATTAGTCAATCTATCCACGATTACCCATATGGTATCTTGACTCGTCTTGGTTTTCGGCAATCCACATACGAAATCCATAGTCACATGTTCCCATTTCCAAACCGGTATCTCTAACGGTTTCAACAATCCTCCAGGACGTTGGTGTTCAATCTTGACTTGTTGACATACCATGCATTTGGAAACAAAGTCCGCAATGTCTCTCTTCATTCCACTCCACCAGAAATTTCTTTTCAAATCCTTGTACATTTTTGTGCTTCCTGGATGAATGGAAAATTTCGAATTATGTGCTTCCTTTAAAACCTCATTCTTCAAGTCTAAATCATTGGGTAAACATAATCTTCCTCGATACCACAAACTTCCATCATCATGAAATTGAAAATCGAATTGTTGACCTTCTTTAACTTGGCCTTCCTTATTCCTCAATGTATCATCATTGACCTGAGCACTTTTGATTTGTTCAAGAAGCGTAGGTTGTGCCATTAAAACTGCTAGAAATCCATCGGTTGCCTCAATCACCTCAATCTCTAATTTCTCAAATTCGGAAATCAACCGATTCTGTTGGGTCAACAACGATGCCAGTGTTCCTGAAGACTTTCTACTCAAAGCATCCGCTACTCTATTTGCCTTTCCGGGATGGTATTTAATATCCAAATCATAGTCATTCAACAATTCTAACCATCGCCGTTGTCTCATATTCAATTCCTTCTGAGTAAACAAATACTTCAAGCTTTTATTATCTGTAAATATCTCACATTTTTCTCCATACAGATAATGTCTCCAGATCTTCAAAGCAAACACTACAGCTGCCAATTCAAGATCATGAGTCGGGTAGTTCTGTTCATACTTCTTCAATTGGCGAGAAGCATAGACAATGACTCGACCATTTTGCATTAACACACATCCCAAACCGTTTTTGGAAGCATCACTGTACACGGTGAATCCTCCTGACTCAGATGGAAGTGTAAGTACCGGTGCCGAAACCAACTTCCTCTTCAACTCCTGGAAAACTGTCCTCACAAGTTACAGTCCATTCAAACTTCATCCCTTTTTGAGTCAATTGAGTCAAAGGAATTGCAATGGATGAAAATCCTTCAATGAATTTCCTATAGTACCCTGCCAAACCTAGGAAACTCCGAACCTCTGTTACATTGGTCGGTTTAGGCCAATCCACAATTGCTTCTATCTTTTTGGGATCCACCATCACACCAACTTCCGATATCACATGGCCCAAGAAAGAAACACTCTTTAGCCAAAATTCACATTTACTTAATTTGGCAAAAAGTTTCTTTTCTCTTAAGGTTTGCAATACTATCCTCAAATGCCCAGCGTGCTCTTCCTCCGTTGGAGAATACACTAAAATATCATCAATGAATACCACGACAAATTTATCAAGTTGAGACTTAAAAACCCTGTTCATCAAATCCATAAAAGCAGCAGGGGCATTTGTTAGTCCAAAAGGCATAACAAGAAATTCATAATGCCCATACCTCGTTCTGAAAGCAGTCTTTGAGACATCCTCTGACTTAATTTTTAACTGGTGGTAGCCCGAACGCAAATCAATCTTTGAGAAAACCCTAGCTCCTTTAAGTTGATCAAACAAATCATCTATCCTTGGTAGGGGATATTTATTCTTAATGGTAATTCGGTTCAATTCCCGATAGTCAATACACAGCCTTAAACTTCCATATTTCTTCTTCACAAATAGAACAGGAGCACCCCACGGAGATACACTAGGTCGGATAAACTTAAGATCCAACAGTTCTTGCAATTGAACCTTAAGCTCTCGTAGTTCCGCCGGTGCCATTCGATAAGGAGCTTTAGAGATTGGTGCTTCCCCAGGCATCACATTAATTTCGAACTCAATTTCACGATCCGGTGGAAGCCCTGGCAATTCCTCGGGAAACACATCAGGAAATTCTTGAACTACAGGAATGTCGCTCAAGTTCACACCCTCTTTCTTGACGTCAATAACATTTGCCAAATAACCCACACAACCTTTTCGAAGGGCTTTCCAAGCTTGCATGACGGATATTATTGGAGTTGTACGTTTGACTTGTTTCTCCATACCCCCTTGAAAAGAAAATTCTTCCCTTCCCGGAATATCAAACTTAACTTTCTTACCTCGACAATCCACACAAGCATAGTTGTCTGTTAACCAATCCATACCCAGAATTACATCAAAATCCTTCATGTTAATTTGTATCAAATTCGCCTTAAGTTCTTGTCCACAAATTTCCACAAGACAGTTTCTATGTACAAGATTTGAGGTAAGGACTTTCCCTCCTAGGGTAGCTACATGGTAGGACTCTCTAAGGTGTTCCGGTTTAGAACTCAAATTACTAGTACATCTCTTAGATATAAAAGAGTGAGAAGCCCCACAATCAAATAAAACTATAACAGGTACTGAATTTATCATTATAGTACCTGTGACCACATCTTCTGACACTTCCGCCTCCGATTGAGTCAATGCGAAAACACGAGCATTGGTGGGTTTGGATTTGTCTTGTGGAAGAGTGGGACACTCATTAATCCTATGTCCTGTCTTGCCACACCAAAAGCATGCTCCACTTTTCCATCAGCATTCTCCTGAATGAATACGATGGCAAAAATCACATTCCTTCTTGTTACTCCCTGTTGGATTGGGGGGTCGTGGTAGACTAGGTGGTGGTCCACGTTTCTTGTTCATTGGTTGGTTTCCCCATGGTTGCTTTGATCCTTGACCTTGAGAGGGCATTGGTCTAGCTCTCTTGGCACGAAATTCAGCGTCACCTCTCTTGAGATCCGCCTCAATTCCTATGCACCTCTTAAAGGAATCCTCATAGCTACTTGAAGACATGGAGGACAATCTAGCTCGAATACGTCCAAGTAACCCTTCCTCAAACCTAAGCAATTTAATGCTATCGTCCGCCATCACAGTTGGCACATATCGCCCCAAGGAGTTAAACTTCCCCGCATACTCCACAATGGACATGTTCTCCGTTTGCTTCAAGTTGAAGAACTGCCTTTGCTTCTCACTACGAATGGAGTCGGGAAAGTAGTGTTTTAAGAAAACACTTTTGAACGTTCTCCAATCCACGGATTGTCCTTCACGAACATAAGCTGGGGCGGTTCCCTTCCACCACAATTCCGCATCTCCAACAAGAAATGGGATGACAACCTTTGGCCTTACTTCCTCGGGAACCTCTAAAACCTCAAAGTTGGCCTCCAATTCATGTAGCCACTTTTCTGCTTTCTCGGGGTCCGGAGCACCATCAAAGACAGGCATGTTCGCCTTCTTTAAGTTCTCATAGTGTGTCTTGCTACCCATCATTTGTTGGCGTTGACGGCTCTCTTGTTCTTGTTGCAAACGGTGTTGGTTTTGCATTATTTGAGCCATCATACCAAAAGCGGCGGTGATCTCCGGTGGCATTGCCAGAGTGGTCGTATTCGTCACCGGTGGATAATGAGATGACTCACCCCCTGTCGCCATTCTAGTGGTTATAGGTTGAGGAGTGTGAGTAAGCCCATGCTCCACCGTTTTGCCCCTTCACCATTTCCATCGTCTTGACTTTCTACTATTACTATATTAGGATTCTCTCCACTTCCACTACTTTGTGCCATACTCCTATCATAACAAGGAAATCAAATCTTCATTTCACATAAATATGAAAAAGGAGAGAATAATTGATATTCCTAACAAACAATGTACTACAATTCATCTCATATATATATACACATTGTCATAACCTTAGTTTTATGCTCTGATACCACTTAAATGTCACGCCCCAATCCGACGTGGCACGGCCACACGAGTGGAGATCGATTCCAAACGTGCGAAGCCTCACTACAAATTGCAATTTAATAGTTTTAAGTCGTCGATTGAACTTATCATTTCATAACATTCATCATAATCACTAATCTAGTGTCCTCTATGAATAAACATCACATTTGGGCCATGAACGTAAGATTTAAAACCTTGGAAAACAATTAAAATTCGAAAATTTCTTAGTTGCTGAAAATCCCCAAGCGTCGCGACGCACAGCACTTCAGTGTCGCGACACCGGTGCGCGTCGCGACGCGGAGGGGTCGCGCGTCGCGACAAGGACAAGAAAATTCTCGGGCATGTTTTTTCCTTCTGGGCGTCGCGACGCCGGGCCCTTTTCCTCCAAAAATCGATTTTTCATTCTTTTCTTCTTCCAACACAATACTATTTCAACACAACATCAATTCTATGCAATAAAACTGCATATACATAATCCCAATCTTCCAAACCATTCATTTCGATTCGTTTCACAACATCACATTTCATTAAACAAGTTATACCACAATTCTTTCACTATAACCAAAAGAGTATACAACATGTTCTAACAATACCAAAACTAACTCTTCAAGCCATAATACATACATTGTCTAAACATATTTACAATATCATCAAAATACAACTCTTCTCTTTCAAATCCCAAACCATCACATCTCCAAAACCTCGGAATCTGCAAAACATATAACGACTTTGGTGGTATGAGCAAAACGTTGCTCAGTAAGTGAGAATAACATTCTTTTATTGGATTGAGCAAGTTATATATTATATATATGTTTTCACAAAAGATTTCAACACATGAAAACCACGTTTGAAAGCGTTCAAAATTCACACACACATATACATATAGCAAGTGGCACATTCACTTAACAAATAACGTTCACAAATACACATTGGGTATTTGTCATTAGCTCATGAACAATTCAAGAAACTTTCGGTACACTGGATCCAGTTCCTGACTTTTATAACCCGTCAGGGAGGCCAAATAACAAATGAATTCCTAGCTATAACCCCGCTAGGATGGGTCCTGAACAAATGAATTGGAACATGTTCCTACCAATTATTCCAAGAACATTCAAGAGCTCATAACACTTAAAAATTCATTTAAACATTCCATCAAACATCTTTACTTCACAAAAGCCACTGCAATACATTCCATAATTATCAAAAATCAAAATTTAAACAAGCTCAATCCATTTCCATATAATCAACATACAATTTCCTCAAAACAACATAAGTTCTCCGAAAGTATTTAAAACATAAAAGAGTGTTAAAACCACTTACTTGTAATCACATGTAATCCTTGCCCTTAATCCAAGATTTCACCACCTTAATTTTCACTTTCCTAACGTAACCAAATTAAACCTCTTACTACTTTTAAACACTACACAAAGACATAACTATAGATAAAAGAATTAGAAAGTTTTCTTACCTCAAAATGTTTGGAATTGGAGGAGAATTTTCCCTTTCCTTCTTCAATCTACTCTCTCCCTTTCTTGCCCTAATTTTCAAGAGGAAAGATGAGTGAATTTGGGGAAGAAAGAAATAAACTTAAGTCTAAGCTAGCAAAGGGTCTTAAGACCAATTTTGACTAAATTGCTAAGAAGTCCTTCTAGTTTTACTTATTTACCAATTAGCCCATAAATTTGGTCATGGGTATTATAGAAATTGTATGAGAGATTAATGGAAATAAAACAACTGATCAGGATATCTGCATTTTTGAATGCTGTTGATCATGATATATACCAATGGTATAATGATGAAAGAATGAACAAATAGTTTTAAACCGACTCCATAGTCATAGGAAATATTATATTACATTCTCATTTTTTTACAAACACAAAAGATTATTTCTTGGTTTGTTTCTTCATTTTTACCATTTACACTATTTTCTAATTTCTGAGATTTTCTTTTTGTACCATTTCTATCTTTTTTTCCTTAAAGCACTCATGGCAAGCAACGCTTATGAGTGAAAAACTGACTATATACAGACACAGCATCAGAAGACATAACAACATCAGAAGAGCTGATAACAGATAAAGAGAGAGGGAGAAGAAAAGATCGGGAAATCAATCTCTTTCCATTAGAAATCTCTCTATATCTCTTTTAAAAGTTGTGGCAGCAGTAGGTAAGCAAAGAAGAATAAGCATCCACAATAATATATATGCGTGTTTAGAAATCCATGTCTCCCATGGTAAGAACCTCTTTCTTTTATACTAGAATAAAATAAGGCGAATCATTTTTTATTGAGAAGCAAGCAGCAAGCATTCCATCAAAGACGGAGAAGATCCAAAGATATAATGCAGAATCTCCACAATTTTTATACATGCTATTGCCAATCAAACCATCATGCCCTTTACATCAACCAATCATATGCAAGTTTCAGAAGCTTTCCAAACTTATCTAACTAAAATTAGTATTAGTGTTCTCCTAGATTGGACAATGTCTTTACTTAAACATTACGACCAGTGACACTCTTGCATACAAGTCCTCAAGGTTCCTGACCATCTTGAGGACAAGACAACAATGCCCATGAATTGGTATTTTGACAAAACCAACAAAGATATCCCAAGATATCAAAACCATAAAACAACACAAAAGACCAGGCTCACAGTCTCTTTCGCATAACAAATATATTTAACCTAAATTCTCTATGTCTCTCCCCACTAGTCCACGTCCATTACCTTCCCTCCCCACCCTCCACCTGAAGGTATACATGAACATCTAAAAACACCTATCAAAACATACATGTCACATATTCTTTCAGAACAGTAAAAGGAGAAGAGGGAGTTCCAACCTCAATGCACCATAACTTCCAAAATTATTCATGTCCGCCTTACAACAAAGTCAGCAACTACCTCCTCTATAACCTATTTCCAAGAATAAAGAAGGTTATTGAGTTCTTAAAGCAACAAAATAAAAGACAGAGAGCTACGAGAAGAATCCGTTCCTTACAGTCGAACAGGTAATAAAAATTATACATTGACATGAGTAAAGAGAAGAGGAAGCTCAACCATTACAAAGCAAACGAGCCCAGAGAAACTGAATCACTTTTTTACCAAAACTTGCAACATTCCCACAAGTCAACCATACATTTATACCAGTATAAACTAACATTCAGTCCATGGCATGCGTTGTTCTTCATAAATCTCAAAAGATATCTGAAAATGATCAGAACTGCCGAAGTTGAGTTTTTTACCACAACCTCGAATTCCAAATACAAAGTTTCAATTTTCACATTCTCATAACTCCTGCCTCCTAACGAGTTCTACTTAAGTTCGTTTTTTTACTCTACTTTTGCCTACGCCATGCTTCAAAATCCCAGAAAATCTATAACTTTTTGGTTTCTAAATCTAACAAGAATTGCTCTTCAACCACAATGATAAAGGCAACATACAAAGATGACTTAATAAAGTTTCAGCTCCCACTTTCCTCAAGCAAGATGGATTTGGAGATGAAGGTAGCAAAGAGGCTGAATTTACCAATTGGAAGTTTTAAACTCGAGTATATGGATGAAGATAATGATTGGGTATTGATAACTTTTGATGCAGACTTGATTACATATGTAAAAATGTTAAGGTCCTTGGGAAACAATACAATCAGAATGTTGGTAACTCAAATAACCCATTGATAAGTGATTACACCATTCTATTACACTGATGTATCTTCATGAGCTCAATGTACAACATGACATTATTCTTTGGCTTATCACAGTATTGTTTAGTTACATTTAAAAAAAAAAAAGACTACAGTAAACAAGAAGGCTCATTCAATGACAATTAATGTTCAACTTTGTCATCGTTCAGGGTATTCCTGTGAAAGTTAAACAAAGCAGAAGTTAATCAATCTTACCCTTTACTTACCGGTGAATGTTTGTCCTCCAGTTTGTTCCATCAAGCAAGACATGGGGAAGACCTCTGTTTCATAAGAACACCTTCATTAACAACGAGACAAAAGATGAGAAAGAAGAGACCAATTGTGTTACACTATCATGGAATGATAAGCATTTGTGAATATGTAGAAAGATTGCTATTATCATTCGTTTTTGTTTTCAGTAAATTAGGGTTTTAATTAATGATACAAAAATTAAGAAAATTATCGTTTGAGTGATGAGGAGGATAATAAAGTCTTTTAATAATTATATAAATTAATAAAGTTAATTTAACGCCCTTAATAATAAATAAATTAAAGTTGCGTCCTGATTAGTAATAATGACTTGAAACCTGCCCTTTTTTTCAAATTTTCCCTATTTTTTTTTCTTCTTTTTAGCTTAAGGTGGCAGCTTGTAAGCCCTACTCACTTACACGTCTGCCTCCTCTTTTCTCTCTCTCTTTTTTTTTTTCTAATTTGCAACTTAACCCTTCAATTTTCATAATGACTAACAAGAAGCCAAATTCAATTAAATTATGCAATTATTATTTTTTTTTACAATCTTACAAAAGTTACAATTAAAAATCTTATATTAACAATTAGTTAAAGTTCTTAATTGTGTGGTTCTAATTTTCACAATAATGCTTACCAAAGATATGGTATTGCAAGTTTTAAAATTAAAATGACATGTATATATTTAATATCAATGATATTATTAATACATTAAAATTTTTGGGGTTTCACAATTATCACTCTTAACAATTCTCTCAAAATTCATGTTAAAGTTCATCTCATAATAGATATGATCATAGCTCCTTATTCTTATTTTCTATATACTAAAATAAATGATTATTGTGGCATATAATTTGAATTTATTAGTTTCCTTTGTATGATTTAAAAATCTCTTTTATTCTTACACTCAACTTTCTCCTTTAATTGACTCAAACTATAAGTATCCTCACCATTTAAAATTGCCCACTAGGTATTCACTTCCATTGTTTTTTATTTTTTTTAAGAAGCAAAGAGATTTAAAAGTAATTATATATAATTATGTTCACAAAAAGAATAGATAAATAACACCCCTCATATATGCATTTAAACCCAAAAGTCATGTTAGATTGTCATTATTTAATTGGATTACCTAAAGCCAAAATTCCATCTATGTAATTCTTCATAATTATATAAATTAATATCATTAGGAAGGAGACTTGATATTCTCTCCAATATTATCCTTTTTTATTCTGTCTAATGTCCAACAACGTAGTTTCACTAAAGTTAGGGACTAAAAATATAAATATCACTAAATTCACTTTACAATTATTAGACTCTTAGCTAATAAATAATTGAACCCTCTACGGAATAGTTTTAAATTAAAATAATATAAGACAAGATAATTTTAGATAGAAGATCTTATTAGGAAGCTAATCAATGTGCTTGTTTGGAAAAAAGAAGAAGAAGAAAGAAACCACGAAAGTGGGGGATGAATATAATGCTTAAAGAGCAATTAAATTATTCAAAAAAAGAAATTAGAGATTATATGATTTTATTTTTTGTTTTAAATTTTTGTCTTCGAATTAATGATAAAAATAGCATGAACTAATAATAGTGTCTAAATCTTTAATAGCAAATTAATGAAATTAAAGTAAGTATAATAACACCCAATAATCTCATTGAAATCATAATTATAATTAATATTAAATTTTTTATTACTGTATCAAAATCACGATTAACTATTACATATAAGACCCGCACAGCAAAAGAGGATTTATTTTTAATCATAGTGGATATTAATTTGGACATTCATCCCCTCCAACCTGAAATCTCAAAAAAATGTTTCTTAACGTGGTGGATAATGGCTCAAATTAATGCCGCACTCCGCATGAATTATGCTGTCGAGAAATTTACATTGAGAACTGGAAACATTTTCATTGGAAAGGTAATCAAGTCAAATCGTACAAGGAAAAAAAAATAAAAAACGAACAGCATCCATTCATCAAACCCCAGTAATAAGTACATTTGGCCATGGAAGTCCAAAAGTCGAAGAGCATAAAGGCATAGACACAGGTTAAGGACAATACTTGTCTCTTGCGAATTCTCACCATGATCTCTTGAACCTTAATACGAAATCTCACAGTGATTTTTTTTTTTGTCTCTAGCGAGGTGCATAGTATTACTTCTGAATTGTTTTCAAATAGATTATAGAATTTATTCCATGGACTTATTACTCGAATTAAGTATTAAAACGTGTGTTGATGAACAATTTTGCGTTGGTTACTGTGATATAGTGTTAAAAGAAAGACAACATCATTCAAAATGCAATATCAAGTTTCTATTAAAATTAACAAAGACAAGCGTCTTCATCATCATCTTTCAAAGTCATATGGTTTTGGGTAAATAATGATTCTAATGATGACTACATTGTGGTTGGAATTTCATGTGGTTTTGGGTATATATATGACGATATTATAATCAGAATTTCATGTGGTTTTGGGTATATGACGATATTATAATCATTCTAATTGATGTAATAGCCCTCCTCCTTAAACCAATCAAATTAAGTGTACAAGGTCACTAGATGATAATTTGTTCTTAATTACATAGGGTGGGACATTAGCACTAGTAGTGTAATCGAGTCGAGTTCGAGTGCACCCCTAATCGAGCTATTCAAGCTCGATCGAGCACCAACTTTTGAGCTCGAACTCGAACTCAAATTTTTTAATAATTTTTTATTTATTTTTATTTTAATTTTTTTTAAAACTTTAGGACGTATTTGTAATTTTTTAAAATTTTATGCGGTCAAATTATAATTTACCATAAAATTAAAGAATAAAACATAAATATAATTAGGTTAAACTATAATATATCATAATTTCACGGACTAAAATTTAAATATATATATATATATATATGTACTCGAGTACAGCCTTCTTAATAGGAGCTCGAGCTCGAATTCGAGCCTCTCGAGCACGACTCGAACTCGGTTTTAACCGAGTTCAAGTCGAGTAATTGACCGCTTGCGAGGAGCTCGCTCTTTTAGCAGCCCTAATTAGCATCCGCCGGATCGAGTCACAGCATCTCTTATATTGATTCCATGAGTTTGCTATGCATATATTGATGAGGTTGGAGGATGATAAAACGAGTCAAGAAGAAGAATCTAGAATTCTTGGTTTCATTAGATCCAAAACAGCAGCAAACAAAACAAGCCTACTTCATAATATAATACGTTTTGATGATGATAGATATATAGAGCAACGTCTACGCAACTGAACATTGATTTTCCATTCATCCCTGCTTGGATAACTTGCCGGGCTCTCTCGGGAGTCTCGATTTCGGTTCATTGCCAAACGATTCAATGCGGGGGACGCTGGTTTCAAATGACTCTATAAATACATCATATTCCAACGGATGCAGTGTGCCTGATCTCATTCATATATCTCCCTTCCAATTGCTTATTCGATCTGTCAAGAAATGGCTTTGAAATTCACTTCCAAGCTTATTTTTTCCATTGCATTCTTAGTGCTGGCAGCGTGGGCTTCTCAGGCCACGTCCCGCGATTTGAATGAAGTTTCAATGATTGAAAAACACGAGCAATGGATGGCCCACTATGGACGTGTTTACAAGGATGATGCTGAAAAGGCAATTCGATACAAGATTTACAAGGAAAATGTGGAGTTCATCGAGTCTTTCAACAAGGCTGGGACTCGGTCTTACAGGTTAGGAATCAACCAATTTGCTGATTTGACAAATGAGGAGTTCCGAACTGCTCGCAACAAGTACAAACCATGGAGGGAATGCAAAGGAACCTTGTTTAGGTACGAAAATGCAAGCGCAGTTCCATCTACCATGGACTGGAGGAAGAAGGGTGCTGTTACAGGAATTAAGGATCAAGGCCAATGCGGTAGTAATCAAATTCTAATGTTGGAGCCGTTATACACATGCATCACATCAGCACAATCATATTCTTTCTTAGCCATGTTCAGATGTTCTTAATTTGTATATTAATGGAATAATTAACGTTTAAACACTGATCGATGAAAAAAAAACTGCAGGATGTTGCTGGGCATTTTCAGCTGTGGCAGCTATGGAAGGAATTCACCAGCTCAAAACTGGCAAGCTCATCTCCTTGTCTGAGCAAGAGCTCGTTGACTGTGACACAAGCGGTGAAGACGCAGGATGCAATGGAGGTCTCATGGACGATGCGTTTACCTTCATCATTAGCAACAAGGGCCTCACTACCGAAGCAAATTACCCCTATCAAGCCGTTGATGGTTCATGCAATTCCAACAAGGAAACAAGCCATGCCGCCACCATCACAGGTTATGAAGATGTCCCAGCCAATAACGAAGCTGCACTCTTGAAGGCCGTCGCCAACCAACCCGTATCAGTTGCCATTGACGCTAGTGGCTCAGCATTTCAATTCTATTCCAGTGGCGTCTTCACAGGGGATTGTGGGACTGAATTAGACCATGGAGTGACAGCAGTTGGCTATGGAACAAGCTCTGATGGCACCAAGTATTGGTTGGTAAAGAATTCATGGGGAACAAGCTGGGGTGAAAATGGATACATCCTTATGCAAAGAAACATTGATGCTAAAGAAGGCCTTTGCGGCATTGCCATGCAAGCTTCTTATCCTACTGCTTAGGATGAAGTGGTTTAAATGATTATTAATGAATTTTCCTCAATCTAGACGACAGCTTGCCTTGTCTATGTATGTATCTTCTGCCCTTATTTTTTTTTTTCCTTTTGGGTCGATCTGAAGTTGACATGTATATATATTTTCAACATATATTTGCAGTCGCTGCTCATATGCGCTCCTTGCTGTATATATGAAATGTATTTCCTATTGAGAAATGCATGTTTTGTATCCTTTTTATGTTGCCTCTATGTATCACCTTCTTTGTGTTATATTTTTGGAACAAATTAACAAAGATACAAAAATCTTTAATATATTCATCATTTGTATGAACTAAATAAACTAAAACAAACCAAACCAACGTTAATTTCCTTAATTACTGTCTTAAACATCTTTATATAGCAATGATTTCGAATGTTGAAATCATTGAAAATTACTGTCTTAAACATCTTAAAAATTCATTGAAAATAATTAAGAGAGATTTAGGGTATCTAGCTAATTATACAATCCTAGACAATTGAGTCGTGATTTGGTAACGTGATTCAATTTTGGCAAACAGGATTCTTATGAACAAGAAAAGAATGATAATTAAGGAGGAAATTAAAGCAGTCTTCACGATGAAAGAAACTTTTGCTGATCCCTTTAATTTTTCTATAAAAAGGGAGAAAGAATCATCCATTAGAAATGGTTAAAACTGATAAATGAGGTTGACAGACATTATCATCAATTGGCAATCTTCCTTAACTAATTAATGTTAAATTGAAGTTGTTCCTCATTTTATATATATATATATATATATATATGTTGGTTTTGTACAAAAGCCAATTTAATTCTAAGATTATTATTTATATTTATTGCCAAATGATTAGGAACCTAAAGGGTCACACACAATAGAATTACTTCTTGGGTTAAAATAATTTATATAATTATATGATAATTATGGCATCTATTATACTCTTGTTCATTTTTGGAAAGTGAATTGAGTTTGGTAATAATTTGTTTCTTGTTTGACAAGAATACCTTTTTTGGAAGGCTGTATTATTATATATAGATGCTTAATGTTAGGTCAAAGACAACACAACTCTCTCAATAAGAAATCACGTAAATAAGAAAAGGGTTTTCTTATTAGATTTCCAAGGTGTTGTTTAGAGGGATCTAGCTTATTAACCTAACGTTAAAATCAATCCTTTGAGGATCCCGAAAGTAGTTCGTGTGGATTACCGTTAGAGGCCGGACACTTGTGCGGCTTGTTGGTCGATTAAACCTCGCTCAAGGATTTCGCAAGCATCTCTCGAGGTATATTTTGTATAGATTATCATTAAAGGTCCTATGGAAATCAATTATAATATAATTGTTATATTTTCCGCTGAGTTGTTACTATGTTGATTTCCTTACAGTGGTATCAGAGCCTAATTTGATTTATCTATGCATAATATATCTGAATGATAAATTGTTTATGTATGTATATTGGATTTAATTGATGGATTTGAGACATATATATTTAAAAATTCGTTTTAAATATTATGGGTTAAATATATAAATTTTTGTTTTTTTATTTAAAACTGATTTTGAATTTTTTCAAAAAAAAAAAAAAAAAAAAAAAAGGAAAAAGGGCCAAAGCCGAATTCGATCCAGCAACCAAACAAAAACGATCAGGAAAAACAAAAAGGGAAAAGGGAGCTTTCTAGAAGGCGTGCCTTTTAAACGTCAGATTTGGGATTCAAAAGAAAAGTTCTTTTGAATTTTGAATTGGCCCAAATCTTTATCTTTATTCTGATCAGTTGCCATATATTTCCAGAAACTATATTTCGACCCATAAAAGTTTCAAATAGTTTAATTAAATAATTTCTAATATAATTAGAAATAATATACATATAGATTCATGACAGAAAAATTATATATTCATTTAATGTGATTATTTGAATAATATGACATATGCAATTTATATTTTATATAAATTTATTTTATATTCATTTAATGTGATTATTTGAATAATATGACATATGCAATTTATATTTTATATAAATTTATTTTATATTCATTTAATGTGATTATTTGAATAATATGACATATGTAATTTATATTTGATATAAATACATTAAATATTCATTTAATGTGATTATTTGAATAAGATGACATGTAATTTATATTTGATATGAATCTATCATTTAATATGATTATTTGAATACATGTTATAAACAATTTATATTTGATATAAATTTATTATATATTCATTTAATATGATTATTTGAATAACATGTCATATATAATTTATATTTGATATAAATTTATTATATATTCATTTAATTTGATTATTTGAATAACATGTGTCATATATGATTTATATTTGATATAAATATATTAAATATTCATTTAATGTGATTATTTGAATAACATGTCAAATGTGATTTGTATTTGATAAAATAATATATTTATTTAATTGCATATTGTATGTTCAATTGATCAAATAATTTTCACATATGATATGTATGTATGATGAGACCATAAATTAATCCCTTAATTAAATATTAAATCATAGTTAGTTGCATTCCATTATTATAGTTTAAACAATTTTTATTCGAGCAACTTGTTGAGTTACCTCAAGGTTGTTTTACTTTAAATATGTTTATGCTATGAGATAAGATCTCTGAATAATGGGTTTGATTTAACAAAGACTTTTGATTTGTTGAGTTACCTCAAGGTCAAAATGTTTTTGAGGCAAAGAGTTAGGGGACATATGAGATATGTGTATCAAGAGTTGATGGCCTAACTATCTAAGAGTTACAATTTGTTGTAATTGGTAATTGTTACCTACTTGTTGAGATTATTTTTAACTTGTTGAGTTACCTCAAGGTTAAAAATAATTAAAATAAGAGTTACAATTTGTTGTAATTGGCAATTGTTACCTACTTGTTGAGATTATTTTTAACTTGTTGAGTTACCTCAAGGTTAAAAATAATTAAAATAAGATCTTAGCCACTAAGAATTTTGTGAAATTCTCGAATCAATTTAAGGGATATTGATTTGAATAAAATAGTGGGAGCAAAATCAAAAATTTTTATAAGTCCATATTTATTTTATTTTGGTTTTGCTTATTGCATAAATATGAAATAATTTTATATCTTTATTTTCTGTTGTAGAAAATTATCTATAATATATTGTTTGACAATATATTAATTGCTCAAATTTTATGGATTGAATTTTACAACCTAAAAATTGTTTTTAGGTATGATAAGTTATTTTATGTCCTTAAAATCTTTTTCTTGATGATGATATTGATCAAGTAATCAAAGATACATGTAAAAAACATAAAGATGATTTTGATAATGTATATTGTCTTATGCTAAAAAGCATTTATGAATCTTAATTACAATAGTTGTATGTGAACATGTATGCTTTTACATTATTTCATTAGATGAAATGATTTTATGATATAAGAGTTAAAATTGAAGATATATGATATCTCTCTTACGAACTTATTTAGAGCAAAATGGCAAATAATCTTTAGTATCATCTAATGTACTAAAGGTGATTAGTCTCATTGAAAAATTAGATTTTTTAGTTTTGTTATGAACAAAGTTGAGATCTAAATAATTGCTTGAATTGCTCAATAAGACAACAAAGGATTCAATCAAGAAGAAAAAGGAAACTGTGTTAATAGTTGAGTTTCCCAAGAAAGTGAAATTGGACCCTGATTTTAAGAAAATCAATAAAAGGGCGCTCAAACTTAACACAAAATAATAAGGACAAAAGTTTAAATGGTATTAAATTCTACTATGGTCTATTAAGATAGACATTGGAATTAGAATTAAAAGGTTCATTGAGATTTTGAAGCAGTAGAAACTTGGTGAAGTTTCTACTTCAAATATATTTATGATTGAAATAAATGTTTCTGCTTATAAATAAAATCTTGGGTATTAGATACCAGATTTGGATCTCATATTTACATAAATATGCAAGATTTAAGAATAAGTAGAAAGTTGGGTAAAGAAAATATATTCTTATATGTGGTAATTAAATGCGACAAAAGTTGTTACATTAACCATAAGAATATAGAGTTTTCTTTATTCAGAAGATTAATCCTTAATATAAAGGATTGTTATTATCAGTACTTACTAAAATATTATTTCTATTTCATGTTTGACATGAATAGATTTACAATAATTCAAAAGAATAAATGTTGTTCTTTTTATTGTGATAATATTTTAAGGTGCTGGTTAATTAGATAACAAGCTTTATATATTTGATTTGAATAATCTTCTTTTCAAACATAAACACAAAGAAACAAAAATTGATAATTTTATCTCTAATACTGTAGATGTGGTTATATAAATGAGAAACGCATAGCCAAATTGCATGAAGACGTTTATTTGGAATCATTTGATTATGAATCATTTGATAAATGTGAATTTTATTTATTGGAAAAATAACCAATTTACCTTTTACTTAAAAAGGTGAAAGATCTACTGAATTACTAAGTCTAATACATATTGATGTATGTAGACCAATGTTAATTCTAATTAGAGAAAGTTTTTCATACTTCAAATGATTATATTAAATATAGTCATATATGTACTTATTGAAGTATATAACAAAATTCTTTGAAGAGTTCAAAGAATACAAAATTGAAGTTGAAAAACAACTTGATAAAGGTATTAAAATATTTTGATTAGATCTGAATAGAGAATACTTGAGTCAAGAATTTATAATTATCTTCATAAAATGAACTTGTTTCTTTATTAAAGTAATAATCGAATTTTATTAGATATTATTCGATTAATGATGAGCTATATAATTCTCTCAAAATTGTTTTGGGAATATACCATAAATATTGCATTTGATCTTTTAAAGTATATTCTATTTAAACCTATCAGTTTTACCTCATATGAGATATGGTATAGGAAATAACCAAAATATTTGGGAGTATCCTATATTTTATAAAAGGTAAAATATGATAAGTTTGATACAAAATTTTCATATATACTATTTTGTGAAAGGTCCAAAAGAAAGTTTTGGATATTATTTCTATGATCCCAATGAGCACAAAATGTTTGTCTCAAAATATGTCATATTTCTAGAAGAATAGTTTATTCCAGAAAAAGGCAAGTGGGAGCATATAGAACTTGATGAAGTTCTTAAACCATAACTTAGTATTGAAAAGAAGATGGAATTAGAGCTTGTACCTCATGGTGATGTGGTAGGATATGAAGCTCTCAATACACAAGTAAATTGTATATGTTTAGTAGGATAAATCATCCACATGAGGTGATGTATTTATCATTAAGAATGATAAACCTACTATCTACAAAGAAGTCTTATTTGATAAGAAATCTAAAAGTGATTTTGAACCATAAAATCTAAAATGGATTCCATGTATGACAACGAGGTATAGACCTTAGTTAATGCATCTAAAGGGATAAAACTCTTAAGGTGCAAATGGGTCTTCAAAAGAAGACAAACATGGATGGTAATGTTGTTACCCATAAAGCATGAATATTGGTCACTAAAGGTTATACAAAATGATAGTATTGACTATGATGAAACCTTTTCACCAATTGCCGTGTTAAAATCCATTAAGATTTTACTTGCTGTAATTTGCAAAGGGATATGTATATAATACAATCTAAGGGTTTTATTCAAAAATCCTAACAAAGTATGCAAATTATAAAAGCCTTTTTATGGACTAAAGTGAGCTTTTAAGAGATCAAATATTTGTTTTGATGAGATAATCAAAAAGTTTGATTTAATCAAAAACAAATATGAATCTTGTTTATACAAAAGATTATTGGCAATATTATTGTATTTCTCATATTATATGTAGATGACATATTAATAATGAGAATTTACATAACTACTCTTAATTAGTTAAGGTGTAGTTGTTCAAAAACCTTCTCAATTAAAGATTTTTGGAGAAACAACTTATGCATTGGGAAAGGTCTATAGAGATAGATTTGATAAGTTGTTTGGTCATATACAGTCAATATATATATGTATATATATTGATAAAATATTAAAGAAGTTTAAGATGCATAGATCATTTTAAAAGGTTTACATTCCTATATTTGACAGGACTTACCTTAGGACATATGTCCAAAGACTGATATAAAGAAATATAATATGCAAAATGTTCTTAAGAAGTAAGATCATTTATGTATATTATATAAGGCCAAATGTCTCCTACGCTATAAGTGTTATAAGCATATTTCAATTCAATTCCAGTGAGAGTCACTACAAGTGGTCAAGAATTTTCTTAAGTACTTGAGAAGTATTAAGGATCTATTCTTGAAAGTTGAGCTTAATATATGGATTCATAGATACTAGTTTTCAATCTTATAAAGATGATTGCAAGTATCAAGATGGATACGTATTTATCCTAAATATAAATGTTGTTATTTGAAAGTGTTTCAAATAGATTATAACAACATATTCTACAATAGAGATTAAGTATATAGTTGCTTAAGAAGTTGCTACAAGATTGTTTGGATGTAAATAGTTTCTTCAATAGTTGAGGAACTAAGGTCTCATCAATGATCCAAATATGTACTAAAATTTTATCATCTGATTAGAGTAATCACTGATAGAATTTAAGTAAAGATAAAAGAGATTCCTGCAAAGGATAATATAATTATTCATTGACTAAACCATTATCCCAAAAGAAACATGATGGTCATGTTTATTCATTTGGTTTGAAGTACTGAATGATTGGTTTGAGTCATAATGGAAGAATGATTATGTAATTTTATGCAATAAAGATATGGCATATTTATCATTTTGTAACATATATATGTCGATATATATACAATATGATAAAGTCCTTAGAATAATATTTATTATTCTTAAATTTCCCTGGTCATAGTATTAACAATAACAAGGACGTTGTTAATGCGGATAGACTAGTATATATAGTGATATATAGGTGAATCATTGGAGAATGTGTTCACTGGAATGATCCGCTTAGAGATTTCCATATCGTTAACTATTTAAGTGCCAATGGTATAATCTCTACGTGACAGTAGTGTAAGCGATCCTTTGACTTGAGATCATAAGAGTATCTTTAGTGTGGATGTTATGTTTTGACTCTATTTGTCCATAACCGTAACAGGATATGCGAGCGGTAGATGTTGGATATAACAAGAAGCACGGATTGATAGTTTATGATCGATATAGGATTCACCACTCCTAATAGTGGGAGAGTATATTCCTTTCTGGCGCCACTTGTTGAAGTTCAACTCAAAGTGCACATATTTAGTAAGTAAATTTGGAAAAGTTCTAAATTTATTTACAGGGAATTGAATTTCGGTACAAGAAAGAAATATAATTAGTACAATAAAGAGTTGGCACTTAGACTTTACTCTTGTACTAATTGGAATATAGGATGGTGAAAGGATGATAATTACATGGTACTTGGTTCATGGATAGGTGAAGTCGATCAATTGACTTTTTCTAACTCTTGGGTGGTCATGATGTCTTGGCTAGAGGCCGCTCTTGATCTATGAATATAAATGAATTAATTGTTGAATTAATGATAAATTAAAGTTGTTTAATTTATCCTATCTTAGAGCTCCGTGACTAAATTGTCTTTAGTCCAAGTGGGAGTTTGTTGGTTTTGTACAAAAGCCAATTTAATTCTAAGATTATTATTTATATTTATTGCCAAATGATTAGGAACCTAAAGGGTCACACACAATAGAATTACTTCTTGGGTTAAAATAATTTATATAATTATATGATAATTATGGCATCTATTATACTCTTGTTCATTTTTGGAAAGTGAATTGAGTTTGGTAATAATTTGTTTCTTGTTTGACAAGAATACCTTTTTTGGAAGGCTGTATTATTATATATAGATGCTTAATGTTAGGTCAAAGACAACACAACTCTCTCAATAAGAAATCACGTAAATAAGAAAAGGGTTTTCTTATTAGATTTCCAAGGTGTTGTTTAGAGGGATCTAGCTTATTAACCTAACGTTAAAATCAATCCTTTGAGGATCCCGAAAGTAGTTCGTGTGGATTACCGTTAGAGGCCGGACACTTGTGCGGCTTGTTGGTCGATTAAACCTCGCTCAAGGATTTCGCAAGCATCTCTCGAGGTATATTTTGTATAGATTATCATTAAAGGTCCTATGGAAATCAATTATAATATAATTGTTATATTTTCCGCTGAGTCGTTACTATGTTGATTTCCTTACAATATATATCAATGTGCCATCCAGCCATATATAACTTAATACGGAGCTTTATGCATTAAATAATACCATGAATCAAGAATCTTAATACTTATAGATCCAACATCGATCCTTAATTACAATATTGTATACTATGATGATGGATATCATAATGCATGCGAAAAACACACTGACTCACACTGTCACACACACTCACACAGTGGGGAGTTGGAGATCACTTGGATATCCAATAATTCAAGATATTAAGCAGTGGGATAAGAAGCTTCCATGGCAATACCGCAATGGCCTCTCTGCAAACGCATGTACCCATTTTCGCCCCAGCCAATTCCCCATGAATTTTTTATCAACCAATATTTGGTACCATCATTGCTCGTCCCATAACCAACAGCCAAAAGACCATGGTCTAAATTATCAGTGTTGCAGGGACCATTAAAAATGCCGCTTTTGTAAAATTTGAATGGGAATCGACTCCCCTCAACTGAAACCGATACTGGTTGGTTTGCCACAGCCTTCATAAGTGCAGATTCATTATTCCAAGGCACATTTTCGTAACCCTTAATACTGGCAGCGATGCTCACCGTCTTGTTTGTATTGCACCTGCCATCGACACCTTCATACGGGTATTCCGACTCGCTAGTGAGACCTCCGTTTTTAATAGTGAAGTTAAACGCTTTATCCATGAGACCTCCGCGGCAGCCATGGTTTGCAATGTCGCAATCAACGAGCTCTTGCGCTGACAACGAAACTAGTTCACCAGTTTTGATTTGGTGAATTCCTTCTATGGCCCCAACTGTTGAAAATGCCCAGCAACATCCTGCATTTTCAAACAATATTCATTTTACTACTATAGTATAAAGTCATGAATATTTGCCATAGAAGATGAATCATTAACCCTTTTAATCCCATTCATCAATGGAGGAAATGTATACATATATAAGTACATCAATTATTTAATAGGGAATGATAGTATACAATTTGTTGAATCATCTTCTTCTTTTTTTTCTAACCCGTATACGAGATGGGGTGCGATTCTCAAATTTATTAATATTTTCGAAATATGTTGACGACGGAAGTATTCAACATTCAACATCATCGTTACACTAGAAAAGCGATTATGTGATATGGCCTTAATTACAATCCTCATTATATGAATCGATCCCATAATGTTCTTATGTAAGATCTCGATCTCGATTTCAAAAACCGTGCATATATATAATTATTCAGTAAATTAACGAGAACTATAAGGAAGAAACTTTAATGTTGAATCATATATAATAATTAATTAATATTGCAAAAAGCATGAATTTCAGAATGAAAGATTTTGTTAATTTAGCTTTACCGCAAACAGGGCCTTGGCTTTTAACTTCCGTAACAGCACCTTTTGCTGCCCAGTTCATTGTGGTTGGGACTGTCTTAACGTTTTCATATCGAAACAACGTTTTTGTCGAATCCATTCTTTTCGTTGGTTTGTATCCATTATAACGAGCCATGAACTCGTCATTCGTTAAATCTGCAAATTCATTGACGCCCAGTTTGTAAGTCTGACTTTCGTCCTTGTTAAAAGACTCGATCAACTCCACATTTTCCTTGAATATTTCGTATCTGTTCGTCTGTTCCTCGGCATCCTTGTACTCACGTCTGTATAGGGTCATCCATTTCTCGTACATTTTCCTCATTGAGACTTCATCAATAATCAAGTTGCGGGATCTGGCTTGAGAAGCCAACGTTGCCAGCATCAACGATGCTACCAGGATTTGCTTCATCAAATTGAATATTAAAGCCGACATATGTTAATTGCATGAAGAGATCGATCGGAATACACCAAAGGAAGAGGGCTACGACAAGTGTACTGAAAATTAAGAATGAGAAGGATAGCTATTTATAGACTTCATTTTAACTTGCATATTCACTTCTCCAAACCAAAGTAACATATATAAAATGAAATCTCGATATCAGCCCCGGCAAATCATGCATTAATTCATGCATGCAGAGAGATGGATAATCAAACTTCAATTGCGTATGCATTGATCAATTAATTGAGAAATCGCACTAAGTTTTGTTTTATGCGGTTTGAAGTTCATACGCTTGATCATAATTTAGATGAAGAGGTTTGCACAACTGTATAACTATTCTAGTTATTTTAGTGTCATGCATGTAAAATATATATTTATACACTGGCTGTAAAAGATAATTAATATACTTTTTTATTAAAAAAAAGTTCTATAGCTAATATCTATTGACATATAAAAAAGAAATATAATTTTTTTGACACATTTATGTATGCAAGTTTTCACTAAATCTGACACTAATTTAATTCTATGAAAGTTTTCACTAGAATTTGATAATTTTAATGCATTAATTTTTTTTTTTGAGAAAATGATCGATTTTAAACCAAAATTTTATAAATGTTAAAGTTTAAAGTACAATAAATTCATAAACGGGTTACTCAAATTAAAGTTTAAGTACAAGAATATTTGCTTCCCTCGAGCAATTAATATTCAACTTGATATTAATTTGTTGTCAATAGCTGTATCTTTTTGTATCTCTCTTGTAATCTTTCATGGATAGTACCTTATAGAAATACTGTAATTAATTTCTGCCTCCAAACTTAAAAAAAAAAAAAAAAAAACCACATTACATGTAAAAGCAAAATTTAGATGTCCCTTTTTGTCAAGAAGGGCGCAACATGCACATCCCCTACTTTTACCTGAATTCCTTTCACAACGCCCATTTGTATTTAAGTTTTTAGTAGTTCTTATTTGGGGATGCCATTTAATTAATTATTTTGAACATAATTTTATATGGTTTATTACTAGAAATAGATACAAAAAATTCTGTCCAATTTAATTTAGAGAATATCAATGAAGGATATATTTGTTTTATTTACAATGATCTTAATTAATTTCATAAAAAATAATAATGTGATAACAAATTAATTAACTGAGAATTGTACTGTTCATGCTCGTATTATTGAACAAATGATCATTTCTTGCTTTCCACAAAAGCCAACAAATGAGGCACGAAATTAAGTAATTAAATTCATGACAAATTTTAAGATTTTGTTATTGTTCTTTAATTTGCCACCAGTTATTGGTTGAGCATAAAAATAATTGATAGAGGAATTGGAAATCTGAACGCCACATTCAAACCCCCAAAAAAAAAAAAAAAAAAAATCCAAACCCCCAATGCCATATTATCATTAGAGTGATTTAAATAAATGATCCATCGATTCAATGAATAGTTCTAAGCAACCAACAAAAACATTTAAACAGTCCATGCATCATATGTATATATATATATATATATATATATATATATATATATTCAAATTTGAATAACTTTGATTATATTAGCAGCCTTTTCCCTTAATCAACTTTAAGTATGTAAAAAGAAATTTTAGGGGACAAAGCCATTAATTTCTTGATGGAGCTTTTCATTTAAAATTTGGGAATTTGTCTGCCATTTCTTCTTATGATGTTTCCACTCATTAATCAGCTATTAGACATGCAACTTCCCAAACAATTTATCATATATACCAAAAAATTGCAGTTACCCTTTGAAACAATATTATTCCATTTTCAGTTTCCTTAATTAACAACATTTAACATTTTTCTCCATATATATTTTAGATGGTGGACGATGAGGTGTGTATATATATATATATATATATATATATATATATAAAATAAGGATGCATATTTGCTTTTACATATATAGTCAATAAACAAAATATATATTATGGATTAATTCCAGGTTCTTGCACTACTGTTAATGTTAATAGTAGGATATTAATTGGCCAATTTAATTACTACGAATTTCCAGAATCCAGCCCTTTCCTTTTCTTTCTTTTTTTTTTTGCACCCTTTTAAACTATTTAATTCTTCTCCTTAATTGAACTAATAAGAAAAAACAGTAGTAAATATTCTTCTAATTTTCCTTTTAAACAAAATAATATTTTTTTTTGTCTTTGAACTAATAATAATAATAATAAAAGCAGTTAAGTGTACAAAAACAACGTAATCATTAACTGCAAATTAATGCATAGTAACACTTCAATTATCAAATATATTTTTTTTAAAAAAAATCTTCTTTTTCTTTTTTTTTTTTATATGTATGTATATTTTATACCCCTTCAATGAAAATACCGTAAACTACTGAGCTAATTGCCTCCAACGTTTTTTCCAAAGATTCGTGGATTTTTTTAGTAATTACTTTGGGAATCTCATAATGCATAAACTTCCCTGTTTTTTTCTCTCCAGTTGTTAATTTTCTGAAGCCGAAGTTTCCTATAAGAAATTCACACCAAGAAAGATGATTCCAATTGAATAAAACCATCATGCATCTATAACTTTAGCATTTGTTTACATTGATCAATCCAAATTTTTTTGAATTCATTTTTTCCTGAAATCCAAAGGGTTTGCTTTGCTTGATCATGAATTAGTAAAATATATGCTTTCGTATTCGTAGTTCTTCAACGAACAAGCTAGCAAGCAAATATATATATATATATGCATATATATATATATATATGCATATGACATTGTTTCAGTAGGGATATATAATATCTTATAATTAAGTGTTTCGCCTTTTTTTTTCACAAAAGAAAAAACTCTATACTAGAATTTAAATAAATAAAATTTTTAAGAATTTCTAAATTTGGATACATTTAATTCAATATGCAAACATTCTATCTCTATAACTAATTGAGTTTAATTTCATATCTCTATAACTAATTGAGTTTAATTTCCCTGAAATTAAAATTGACTCAATGCACACGAGCAACAATGAAACTGTGCGTCATTTTATTTTTTCATCTCTCTTATTTTGTTTAATTCTTACCTTTTTTTTTTGTTGCACTAATCTTCTCGAAAAATGGGATTTTCTTTTAGTTTTGTAGAATGGTAATATTGCATCATTACACTAATCTCACACTTCTTCTTAAGACCATATTGGATTAATATTACACAATTTTGTAACTTTGACATTAATTTCTAACCGAAATCTGAAATCATGAAATATGTCTTATCGGTTAGGCATGCAATAATTTTAATGAATAATCTCTCTTATCTATGAAAACTTGGGACTTCAAATTAACTCAATAGAAATAAAAATAAATATAGAAGCCACTCATATATACCTAATAATGGCCATATCCAAAAAAAGAAATAAAAATCAATGGAACCACATCCAACAGTGTGATCAATCATGGAAAAAGTAAAAAATCTAAAAACCAAAAAAAAAAAAATTATTCCAAAACCCTAAACATATGCACATCATACTGTTAACGAAGGATTTTCTCTTTCTATTGGTTTAAGGTGAAACTTCTTCGCCAATGGGCATTAATAGGGAACATATATATATATTTGATAGTGCATGAAATGATTGGAAAGTTAAAAGACTCACTGGTCTGGTCCTGGCCCTTGATTCCTTTAATGTGTATAGCCGTGTGAAACTTTGTACCTTTTTTTTTTTTCTACAAAAGAAAATTAAAAAATTTTAATTAAATTTTTAAGAAAATTAAAATTTTAATTTCTTGCCATACAATTTCACCCCGAACTATATTTCCATAAAAAACTAGCTAGGCTAGGTTTTGCATTAATTGGTTTGGGATAGGTATTAATTAGCTCTCAAAGTCCCAAATGGTTTGCATTGGTTTTGGTTCCAAGGCTTTGGTTTATTACTTTGATTATATTGATGAGGCTCAAGGGTACTTACAAAACAAGTCCAAAAACCAAAAAGATTAATTGAGCAATCTAATTAACTTTAGTGTCGAGCTTGCTTCGTTCGGTCCAAAAGAACCAAAACAGTATCAAAACGCAAAATAATACATTAATTTGACGTTAATACAGCAAAGTCTATGCAATTGAATCCTTGATTTTCCATCCTTAATTTCCATGCATATACTAATTATAACTTGCAGGGCTCTCTCGGGAATCTCGATTTCAGCTCATTTCCCAATGCATATATGGTTGCTGGTTTAAAATGTGCCTATAAATACATCGTATTCTTATGGATGCTGTGTGCCTTCCCAATTCTCATTCGAATTCGTTCCCCTTTCCTATTGTTTACTTAGCCGATCTCAAGAAATGGTTTCGAACATCATGAATTCCAAGCTTATTATTTTTGCTGCATTGATCATAGTGCTGGCGATGTTGGCTTCCCAGGTCTTGTCTCGTGATTTGAATGAAGAAGTCCCAATGATTGAAAAACACGAGCAATGGATGGCTCAGCATGGACGTGTTTACGAGGATGATGTTGAGAAGGCAATTCGATTCAAGATTTTCAAGGAAAATGTGGAGTTCATCGAGTCTTTCAACAGGGATGGGACTCGATCTTACAAGTTAGGGATCAACCAATTTGCTGATTTGACAAATGACGAGTTCCGAATTGCTCGCAACAAGTACAAACCACGGAGAGAATGCAAAGGAACCATGTTTACGTACGAAAACGTGAGCCGTGTTCCAGCCACAATGGACTGGAGGAAGAAGGGTGCTGTTACAGGAGTTAAGGATCAAGGCCAATGTGGTAAGTCGATCTGGCGTTGAATCATCCCGATCAAACATGCAAATTAAACTATATATCTATATATGCATGCCTTTTGGAAACTAACATTTAGTTAAACACTTTAATTTGCAGGAAGTTGCTGGGCGTTTTCAGCTGTGGCAGCTGTGGAAGGGATTCACCAACTCAAAACTGGTATGCTGATCTCATTGTCTGAGCAAGAGCTCGTGGACTGTGACACGAGTGGTATAGATAATGGATGCTTAGGAGGTCTCATCGACGATGCGTTTACCTTCATCATTAACAACAAAGGCATCACCAGTGAAGCAAATTATCCCTATCGAGCTGTTGATGGAACTTGCAAAAAAAACAAAGAAGCTGCCCGTGTTGCCACTATTACAGGTTATGAAGATGTCCCTACCAATAATGAAGCTGCACTTTTGAAGGCCGTGGCACATCAACCAGTATCAGTGGCAATTGACGCTAGTGGCTCTACATTTCAATTCTATTCCAGCGGCGTTTTCAGTGGCGATTGTGGGACGTTCTTAGACCATGGTGTCACAGCAGTTGGTTATGGAACAAGCTCTAATGGCACCAAGTATTGGTTGGTTAAGAATTCTTGGGGTGCAAGTTGGGGTCACAATGGATATATCCTTATGGAGAGAGACATTAAAGCTAAAGAAGGAATTTGTGGCATTGCCATGGAAGCTTCTTATCCTACTGCTTAGGATTAAGCCCTTTGAATGATTTGGTGCAGTTTCTTCAAGATAACATGCATGCAGCTTGCGTTAATTTGTGCGTGTGTGGCCGTGTGGGTGTTTTTTATGTTAGTGACACGTACGAAATGTATTTCATCTGTTGATTGAATAAAATGCATGTTCAGATATTGTATCATTCTTCGTGCATATATATTGCCTCCATCTCCATTGGAGTATTTTCTTCATAATATAAATCACACTAAAAATAATATAAAACACAATAAATTTTTGCCAAACGCTATAATACGAATCATATTATAAATCATGTAAAACACAGTAAATCACATAATAAAAAATCATGTAAATTAATTAAACAAAAGGAATAATCACATTGTAAGTCAGGAAAAAACATTATAAATCATGTCAAGTACAAGATAAATAAGGTAAAAACATTATAAATCATGTAAAACACAATGATGAAATGTGGCACGACGATGAAATGTGATCAATATAACCAAATCTTCGAGTGTTTTCTAGAAGTAGGATTGTTTTTTAAAAGTTTTCTAACAATAGGATTGTTTTAAAACTTTATTCTAAATATAGCAAATTCGCATTTACTGAATGGGAACTCTCTGAAATACATTCAGCAAATGCGAACATATGGAAAAAAAATAAAACAAAAGTAAAATAAAAAAATATTAAAATAATGAATTAAATATAATAAAATAAAATAATAACATAATAAAATATAATTATATAATTAATTTATATATTTTTTAAAACTATCCTGACGTCCGGATGTAAGTCCGGATGCCAATTGTTTTATCCGGACTTACATCCGGATGAGTGCCTTATCATCCGGATGTAAGTCTGGATAAAACAATTGGAATCCGGACTTATATCCGGACGTCTGGATTCCAATTGTTTTATTTTAAAAAATATATAAATTAATTATATGATTACATTTTATTACGTTGTTATTTTATTTTATTATAAAAACTTCATTGGAAAAAATTTTAATAACGCAACTCCCTCTGACAAGACACCATCGCTTGTCCAAGTACCATTTTCTCTCCACCGACCACTGGGAGACGTCAAGCCATTTAGCTGCTCAGAACCTTGCTGGTCCTGTTCCTTCCGCTAGGCGAGCCACTGCTGCTGAAAATGGAAAAGCTCCTGCGTTATCCTCCACGGCTTCCACCACTGCTGCAAGTAATGCCATATACCCCGACTTCAAACCTTTTACCAAGAAATCACAACGTCGGAGGTATAAGGTAGTTCAATCTGTTGTCTACTACAAAATTTTTGATTTTCAAAGTTTATCTGTGTTGAATGTGGAGCCTCAAATACGTGCTTACTTTGCTAATATAGGTTGGACTTGGCTGTTAAATTTCCCTGAATTTAAAATGCCAGTTAGATTCTTGAGGGAATTTTATGCTTCTTTTTCTTCAGAAATTACTGATTCTACTGCTGTGGTTGTTGTTCCTGCTTTAAAATTTTGCTTGTTGAATGTTGATTATCATTGGTCTTATCTCTATATATTATAGAAAAGAGTAATAATTAATAGTTTGAATTTCAATCTTATCTCTATATAAATTAGACAAGAGTAATAATAGGGATTTAGATAATTTAAATTTTGGAGTTATAATGTAAAAAATATAATTAGAGAGAGAACAATATTTGGAAATGCAAAGTTTCACTGATTCGAGCAGATACAGAAGAATCAAATGAAAAAAAGAAACATACATAAGATCAATGCATGATGAAGATGTCATGTACAGATAGACATCATCAGTGATTGATTGAAAGATATACAAAAGGGATGACAAATATGATACAGTACACAATTAATTCACTATAAACAAAGCTGATATTAATGTTTCTCTGCAGTGAGATTCAGCCTTTTAATCATTTCGATTTTTGATTCAAGCAGTTGGATAAGAAGCTTGCATGGCAATGCCGCAAAGGCCTTCTTTAGCATCAATGTTTCTTTGCATAAGGATGTATCCATTTTCACCCCAGCTTGTTCCCCATGAATTCTTTACCAACCAATACTTGGTGCCATCAGAGCTTGTTCCATAGCCAACTGCTGTCACTCCATGGTCTAATTCAGTCCCACAATCCCCTGTGAAGACGCCACTGGAATAGAATTGAAATGCTGAGCCACTAGCGTCAATGGCAACTGATACGGGTTGGTTGGCCACGGCCTTCAAGAGTGCAGCTTCGTTATTGGCTGGGACATCTTCATAACCTGTGATGGTGGCGGCATGGCTTGTTTCCTTGTTGGAATTGCATGTTCCATCTATTGCTTGATAGGGGTAATTGGCTTCAGTAGTGAGGCCATTGTTGTTAATGATGAAGGTAAACGCATCATCCATAAGACCTCCATTGCATCCTGCATCTTCACCGCTCGTGTCACAGTCAACGAGCTCTTGCTCAGACAAAGAGATGAGCTTGCCAGTTTTGAGCTGGTGAATCCCTTCCATAGCTGCCACAGCTGAAAATGCCCAGCAACATCCTGCAGTTTTTTTTTCCATCAATCAGTGTTTAAACGTTAATTATTCCATTAATATACAAATTAAGAACATGGCTAAGAAAGAATATGATTGTGCTGATGTAATGCATGTGTATAACGGCTCCAACATTAGACTTTGATTACTACCGCATTGGCCTTGATCCTTAATTCCTGTGACAGCACCCTTCTTCCTCCAGTCCATGGTAGCTGGAACTGCGCTTGCATTTTCGTACCTAAACAAGGTTCCTTTGCATTCTCTCCATGGTTTGTACTTGTTGCGAGCAGTTCTGAACTCCTCGTTTGTTAAATCAGCAAATTGGTTGATTCCTAACTTGTATGACCGAGTCCCATCCTTGTTGAAAGACTCGATGAACTCCACATTTTCCTTGAAAATCTTGTATCGAATTGCCTTCTCAACCTCATCCATGTAAACACGTCCATACTGAGCCATCCATTGCTCGTGTTTTTCAATCATAGAAACTTCATTCAAATCTCGGGACATGGCCTGAGAAGCCAATGCTGCCAGCACTAAGAATGCTGCAACAGAAAAAATAAGTTTGGAAGCCATTAAATAAAACTGTATTTGCAACAAGAAAAGATGTGAATGAGAAGGCACAATGCATTTGATGAGGAATGAGGGGCTATTTATAGACTTCCATTTCAGTATTAATTTGAGAATCTCTTAAGCAAGAAATTAAAATAAACTTATTAATCTGAGACTCCCAAGAAAACCCGGCAAGTTATCATAGTTGATCAACTCCGTAGACGTTGTTCCATTAAGATCGATCGCATTTGATTATCTCAATTAATGGTCACTTATTTGTAATGTTGTGATGAGCTCTTTCCTAATCGTTTTGGACATTAGCGAACTAATGGTTCAGTACTAAACGTTAGAATGTTGAAATTCAGAGTTTGCAACCTCATCATTGCATTCATGCAAGATCCTGGAAAATGCAATTACACCAGGCCTATAGGCTATAGATCATCATATCTAATTGGCAGTTTAAAAATTTTTGTACTCGAGTTCTCAATGTGGTACAACTTTTAATTTTTTTTTTTGGGTTTAAGGGGCAATGTGAACATTTTCTTTATAGAATAGATAAAATTATATTACACAAAGTTTGAGTTACATTTTAAACACAAAAAAAAAAAAAAAAAAAAAACCCAACTAGGAGCGTAAGCTTTCATACTTAAAAACCCAACACAAATATTTTGTTTATGTTAAACACAACTTTATTTCTTATCCTCCACATATATGATATAAAATTAAAAAACTTCGTTTAGGAACCGGCTTTAGGACATACGTTTTTATGATCAAAAGGATAATGTATTTGCTAACTGTTTTTATGATCAAAAGGATAATATATGAAATGGGAATTAATTGCGATTTCAACAAACGAAAAAAGCAATAAGAAATTAGAATCACGATCTTAACTATCATTAATTAGCCGTTTCATATATAAAAAATTTTGTAATTTGGGCTAATTACCAATTAAAATTCCTAAATTATCATAACTTATCTTTGTAGTTTACAATTCTTTTTTTTGGCAAAAATTTCGAAGTAAATTTTGTTAATAAACTGAAAATGTCCATACAATCAACAACAATAGACACTACTCTACCCATTGCATGGCTATAGAAAAATGCGGAATTCTTTTCTCTAATGGAAATTGCAACTTTAATTCTAAGCAGTAGGATAAGAAGCTTGCATGGCAATGCCACAAATCCCTTGTTTAGCATGAATGTCTCTTTGCATACGGATGTAGCCATTCTCACCCCAGCTTGTCCCCCATGAATTCTTAACCAACCAATACTTTGTTCCATTAGAACTTGTTCCATAACCAACTGCTGCAACACCATGGTCTAAATCCGTTCCACAATCACCACTGAAAACCCCACCTGAATAGAATTGGAATCCAGAGTCACTAGCATCAATGGCAACTGAAATTGGTTGATTGGCAACGGCCTTCAAAAGTGCAGTCTCATTGTTTTTAGGGACATCTTCATAACCTTTAATGGTGGCAGCTGGATGGGCTTCCTTGTTGGCATTACAAGTGCCATCATTTCCTTTATAAGGATATTTGGTTTCAGTTGTAAGCCCTTTGTTTTTGATGATGAATTTAAATGCATCGTCCATGAGACCTCCATTGCAGCCTTGATCTTCACCCTTTGTGTCACAATCGACAAGCTCTTGCTCCGATAATGATATCAACTTTCCAGTTGTGATTTGGTGAATTCCTTCTGTGGCTGCAACAGCTGAAAATGCCCAACAGGATCCTACATTGCATATTCAAAATGTTTCATTAGTTTTTAGCAAAAAAGACTATGCAATATGGCTTAAAGGAAAGAATTGACACTGCAAGAGACGATTTTCGAAGTTATCGATATACACTTGAGCTTGCTTACCGCAATCTCCTTGATCCTTAATTTTTGTTACAGCCCCCTTTTTCCTCCAATCCATGGAAGATGGAATTCCACTTGCATTCTCATACTTAAATAAAGTTGGTTTGTGCTCTTTTGGTTTGAACCCATTACGAGCTCCACGAAACTCTTCATTTGTTAAATCAGCAAATTTGTTGATTCCTAACTTGTAAGACCGAGTCCCGGCCTTGTTGAAAGACTCGATGAAATCCACATTTTCCTTGAAAATCTTGAATCGAATTGCCTTCTCAACCTCATCCTTGTAAACACGTCCATACTGAGCCATCCATTGCTGGTGTTTTTCACTCATTGAAACTTCATTCAAATGGCGAGACATGGCCTGAGAAGCCAACACTGCCAGCATCAGGAATGCTGCCAAAATAAGCTTGGAAGTGAATGTCGAAGCCATTGCTTGTAAGCTCAGAGAAACAACAGCTGAACTGCTGCAAATGTACGTCCTTAGAACTGGGGAATGAAAATGCTGACTGCTATAATCCTGAACACCGCTTTTGAACCTTTTGGCAATAGACACGAGGAGATTGATAATCAGGAGTACTCAATTGCAGAGACTTTATTCTTTTAGAATCAGTGAATCAATACTTCAAGATTTTACTATGCAGTATTCTTGTGCAGTGATGTTGTGACTTTCCTATTGCTTTGGGTCATACTTATAGTACTAGAGATTTAAGGCCTCAAGAAACGAAAAACAAAAAAAAGCAAAAAAATCACCTGTCTGAGCGTCAAATCCAATCCACACAAACAACAAGGGTCCTATTTGTTAGGACTTTGGATGGATCTGTCCTGATGAAGGGATTTTCTCAGAATCAAGAAGCGAAAAGATCTCTCGTGACCGATTCTCTCTGAATGCATTCTTCCTACTTATGACCATTTCTCCATTTTTAGACCCTTTCTAGGCGGGATTGGGTTCCTATTATTTAATGGGAACAAGTTAAAAAACCTTTCCTGAACAAATGTAATTAGATTGAACATTTGGAGACTTGGCAATCACTTTTGAGTGAGATTTTGATCCTTCAATGGTAAAGTTAAGCTAATTTTCCCCCCATATTTCTCATGTCAAAGAATTATGTCTTGGGTGGAATGGTTCTCCATTTTTCAGAGACCAGTTTTTAGGGAGATTGTGAGACTTCAGTTGCAAAATTAAGCTGATGTTGTTCCCCTTTTCTCGTTTCAAAGAATTATGGTGAAATAGTTCTCCATTTTTTTGGCATATAGACGTTTACTACGTCCCATAGAACTCTAAATCTAATGATGAAATCTAGTATTTCATGATAAAAGGAACAATCTCACTCTTTCATAACTTAACAAGAGATTTACAAAATGAATGCCTTCATTCTATTCTAAATACGATTGAAACACAACAGTTGCTCATTGTTCTGTAAAACTTTGGTAGAAAATTTGTGTAAAAGAATCAATTCATTACTGAGCAATGATGCCTCCACAGGATACTTTATGTTTCAACATTGATCAATCTCTAAGCTTTTGAAGTGCCTGCATGCTCCCTCTCAACATGTTCTACAAGTAATACAGGGTCGCGAAAGCCTTTACTACATTTGGGGCAGACATCTACTGTGACCTTCATAACACCATTCTTTTCATGAACTTTCTGAACATGATTTATTAGATCTGTAACCGACGAGAACCTCAAGTTGCATAGTGGGCATTGTTCCACTTGCCTGCTTGTGCTTCCACCATGGCTGGTGCTACTACTGCTGCTGCTGCTCTGCATCTGCATAGCTTGATTGAAGTCACTGGTAAGTTTCGACATTCCAGCTTCAGCTGTAGCCCGAACAGACGAAGCTGCCCTAAGTAAGCTTGATGTCCAGCTAGATGAAGCTGTACCTGGAGCCTTCTTCAACTCTTGTTTTCCACTTCTGTTCAAAAAGCTGCTAAACTGAAAAACATTTTCGGGTTTCTTAGGTCCAGGACATTGGTGATCAGGTCCAAAGCGGTGCTTCAAACAATGTTCGACTGTACAATCCCTACACCTAATTGTATTTGAAAATGTCAAAATCTCCCTGCATCTAGGCACAGGACATTTCTTTTTCTTGGTGACTTTATCATAGTTTGTCGGGTCACATTCAATGTTTATATGCGACTCCCAAGTGATATTCGGGTTTTCATCAGGAATTAATCGAACCCCTTTTGCACAAAGAGGGCAAACCACAACCGTAACATCATTTTTGTTGGCTTTTGGACATTGGTGTCTACCGTAGCTCCTGTGCTCTAAACAAAATACCTGCAAGAAAAGTCATGGAAAGGTAATTTTAACTGCGAACAAATAGACAACTTAACATAGAATGCGAAAACTTCAACCAAAACAAATGATCAAGGATAGAATAAAGTTCTTTCCCCACTAAAAAGAGAAACCTAAAACAGATAACTATGAAGCTTCAAGACCAGGAAATCCAAGTGAAAAGATAAAAGACAGCACAACAATAACGCATAGATTCTCATCATCCCATTAAAATCAACCTTATGGATCCCAATTTCCGATACTTGAATTGAAAATCATTCTTTAATCCATATCATATCATTCGCGCAAATGTCATCATACACGATAAATCTGCACATTTATCAACTATGCCTTTAGTGAATTTTGTCCTAGCTTAAAGAAATACTACGCAATCATTCTACCAATACAAATATATTCCGCTAATTCAATAGCATGAAAATCCCAAATTGCTAAAGAAAAAAGAAAATTGATCTCTCATAATTTTCATCCAAAATTTTCCAATTAAGGGATGCTAACAAACAAATGCATTGATTTGATGAACTTGAATCAATCCCAAACTTAAAAGGGCTAACCAATAAATGCATTAGAAACAAAATATACATACATATACATATAAAGGAGGAATCAAGATTGACCTGGTCACAGGAATCGCATGTGAATGGTAAGAAATCGATCTGCCTGCAATCTGCAACGCTGCAATGCTTCCCGAGATTTGGAAACGCCGGAGTTCCCATTCAATTCAATTTTCTCGACAAAGACACGATCCGATCGTCTTTGAGAAAGTTGAATTGAATGGAAAAGAATCAAATCGTCGGGAAAATTCTCGAACAGGCCAGAGGAATCAGACACAGACGCTAAAGAAGAAAACCGCGGAAATTTCTTTAGTCGTTGGGAGTCGTCCCTTTTATTGTCAACGCCACCTTTTTTTTTTCTTTTTTTTGGGGTCAAATTTGGAATTTTGAAAATTCAAAGGGCGGAGGGATTCCAGCCATATTGTTAACGGAATAAATCCAAGTCAATTTTTTTTTCCACACATTTTGGTATTATAAAGACTTAAATCGAAAAAAATAAGATTAATAGTCAAAGTTGGATTAAGAAGTTTTAAAAAAAAGAAGTTAAAATTATGTAAAATAATTATTCACAAACTTAGAACTAAGAAATTAGGGAAACTCTTACAAAATATGAAAAAGAAAGAGAAATTAGGAAAATTATGCAAGTTTAATATTCCATTTATTATTAGTGAAAATAATGTTAATTGAGGGTTTTTTTTTCCTATAACCAATGTACTTTATGATGCATTCTTATTAAGATTTAAAACATGTGATTTACTTTGACAAAGGGAAGTAAACAAATATATGGAAATGCTTTTAAGATGTTAATTTTCATGAGTCATTATCAAATTTTTTGAATAAAGTAATGAAAGTTTCATTGTTACTTTGTTTTTATGAGAAAGTACGCAACCGCTACCCGAATGTGAGCATTGGGTGGAGCCCATCTTGTTACCTTAGCCGGCAAAGAACCACGTGAGGTAAAATTTCATTGTTACTAAATAAGCATAAGGCATACCAACACATCATTAATAAGAGAAAGGCTTGACTATAACATCACGACTTGTTATGATTTTATTTTGTATGCCTAATTTTATTTCCATCCAATAAGTTATTAATAGCTTGTAATATTATTGCATAGTGCACCCCCACTTTCCAAGAGATTTCACGACATGTCAAGTTCTTGGCTTTTCCCTGCTAAGGTTTTTTTTTTCCTTTTTTTATGAAAATTGCTTTTGATACAACATTGATACTCAATCCCCAACATCAATGTATAGAGTTCGATTATTTGGGAATTTATGTGAGTGTGCGTGTTTAAAATAAAAAAAAAAAGACAACATTGATGCTCCATCGGAAATTTCCTCCTCTTCGACATTCAATTGTGATTATGGCCACTTCTCTACTGCCTTTATGCATTTCAGTCTCCCCTACGGTACACCAGTGGCAGCTTCCATGGCCCGTAATATTATTGCATAGTAATTTACCTGAGGATTGGATCATGAATAGTCTTTTAGATGATTGTAAGAAGTGCCAATTTTTGTTGCTCTTAGCCATATAATATTCAGACAAGTTAAACAACAGCCAATCTTGTTAAAGAATTGGGGCCTCATGTTGGTCTCTGATTTTTTTCGCTGCACGGAATAATAAGCCCAAGACATTCTTCCGGAAGACCTTCTTATGTCATCGAATCATTTTGAGTATGGCCACTCCATACTTATAGAGGAGGCCACTGTTTCGGAACCGGGCAAGGTGGAACTGGAACCGAACTGCTCCTTGGCGGTTCCGATTCTGGTTTTATCTCGATTTCGATTACAGTTTTATTTCCGTTTCGAATTCGATTTTGAATTTCAATTTCAACTTTTGAATTTGATTTTGAAATACTAAATTTTAGGTACTTAGATTTTAGTAGTCACAACTTAGAAATACTAAATTTTATAAGTTAGAAGGAAGAAGCTACTAAATTTTATTTGGGATAGAAAAATTTACAAGTTAAGAATTTTAAAAAAATTTACAAGTTAAAAATTTTAAATCATAAATTTACAAGTTAGAAATTAATAAATAAAAAAACTACTAAATTTTATTCATTGGATAGAAAAATTTACAAGTTAATATTTTAAATCATAAATTTACAAGTTAGAAATTAATAAATGAAGAAACTACTAAATTTTATTCATTGGATAGAAAAATTTACAAGTTAAGATTATAAATCATAAATTTACAAGTTAGAAATTAATAAATGAAGAAATACTAAATTTTATTCATAATTGATAGTTTAAACTTTAAATTTGAATAGTACAATAATACAATTGCAAAATATATTATGATATACAATAATATAATTATAGTATATATAAATAAAACTATGACATTAATTTATATAAAAAAATATATAGATATAAAAATTATAATATTTGAAAAATATAATAAATTATTTCAAATTTTCAATAATCTAAAAATGTACAATATTAAATTTTTCTTTATTTTAATAAACTAATAATCGTCGTCGTCGTCTTCATTATTGGTTCTATCGGCATCGGTGATAGGTGAATTAGTTGTACAAGTAGAGCTACCATTGGTGGTGGTGTCTAAATCTAAATCTAAATCTTCTTCTATGTCTTGTTCTTATTCTCTATAAGCGGCTTTACTCCAATCATCTACTAAAGCTTGAATCTCCAAGGACATGGGCTTCAAACGTGATCGGGTCTCCTCCAAAATGTTACCACCTTGACTAAAAGCTTGTTCTACGGCTACGGTTGATGTCGGGGCCGCCAAAATCTCTTTGGCTATCGAAGAGACGATGGGGCACATCATTGTCTTCTTCTTCCACCATTCCAATATTTTGAAGTTCTCAATACTATCACATTCAAACTTGTTATCACTAAAATCAAAAGAAGTGGTTAAATATTCCTCAAGTTCCGTACTAGTAGTACCATTGCATTTTTTTAACGATTAAAACATTTCTAAACAGGAGGGATAAAGGAAGACGAAGATCCAATATTTGAGGTTAAAAAACTATTGTGACCAGTGCTAGTGTTAATGGTACTACTAGTATGAAAATTAAAAGAATATTCTTCATATAATGCATTTATTATATCTTTATTCTCATTTATGTATTTACTTATATTTAATTGTAATTGTATAATGTTGGATCTAATGGAAAACATTCTTTTAACGTATCATAATGAAACTTCAAATATTGTTCTAAACCTTGAAATTTAAAATGAGGATCAAGAATAATAGCAACTAAATATAAAATTGGAATTTCTTTATAATAATTAAGCCATTTTTCTAACATGTGAATAATACTTTGCGTCAAAGTTTCATCATTTATGTTAATTTTTAACACACCAACTATATTACATGCTTCAACTAAAAATAAATGAAAAGTTGGATAATACACACGTGAAAATATACAAGTAGCATCCTTAAAAACTTTTAAAACTTCTAATAATTTTAAACAAGAAGTCCAATGATTAGGAAGTAATACAATTCCAAGACAAGAGTTATCAATATAAAAATTACATAACAATTAATTATACTTAGAAGAATCACAAAGTAAATCATAAGTTGAATTCCAACAATTTGGAACATCCTTTTTAAATTTTTTAGGCTTTTGTCCATGTTGTATACAATATGTTGCCAATGTTTTCATTAAACTTGGATGTCCGGTCAAATATTTAATTGTATCTTTAATTAGTTTAATATGACTTTCTAATCAACTTAAACATTTTGAACAGATAAATTTAAAATATGGCGCATACACATCTAATATGAAAAAAATTTCCCACCAATAATTGGTGCACAAATATTTTTTAATTCTACAATAAATGTATTATTACCCGATGCATTATCAAAACCAATTGAATTCAAATTATATTCTTGTAAAATAACACTGATTAATCTAGATATATTTATGACCGTATGAGAATCATTAAAAACCCTAAATGCAATTACTCTTTTTTGTAGAAACCAATTTGAATCTACCCAATGACAAGTTATACCCATATAACTATTCATTTGAAACACGAGAATCTAATTTAAAAAAATATTCCGATAAGCTATTTTTTTCGTTTTTATAAATTTTTTTAATATCACGTATTAAAGTTGTTCTAGGAACACGTTTAACTTGTGGGTTTGCATTTTCTAGTACTAATCTCACAAAATTTTGTTTTTCACCAAATGAGAATGGTAAATGTTGTTTACAAACAAATCTAACTATACTATCTCTCCATTTTGAATCACTAAATTTAAATAAATTTAAATTACTAGAGGAAGAAGAACCTTGTTGAGCAAAATCGGTTAATTGCGCTTGTGACTTTTGAAGGCCGATTTCTTGAGAATGTATTTTCTCCAAATGCTTGGTTAGTGTACCATATACACTCCTAATTTTGAATGCGTATAATTTCTCGCAAAAATTTGCATTTTGCTCTAATAAGAACTCCATTGGCATAAAATTTTTTTGTGAAATATTTCACAAACATTTAGGATTTTGGATTCGTTGGTGGAGGCGACTTGATTGTGATGCATCACCAATATTAATTGGTTGAGATGAGAACCAAAACTATTCATTTTATAAAAGAATTCAAAAAGATTTAAAAAAAATGAGAAATTGAAAGAATAATATATTAAAAACAATAATAAATAATTTAACTAATAATTATAATAGAAACAATAATTAGAATTGAATTTTATAGAATTTTGATGCTTGAGAATTGAGAAGAAGAGAATTAGAATATTGAGAAAGAGGAGCAGAAATTCTGTGGAAAAAATGAAAAATTAAAGAGGTATTTATAGATTAGAAAATGTTAAAAAAAATAAAAAAAAGGAATTGACGAAGTTAATTTGTTTGGACTGTTGCCATGTTGGCAACGGTCAACATATTAATGCAACGGTCATTTGACCGCTGCAATTTTTTATATTTTTTTCGTTAGCACGCGCAATGTGAGCTCAACTCAATTTGCTGACGTGGTAGTTTTTTTTTAATTTCCGTTTTGGAATTCTGGTCCTGATTTTAGAGAACCGTAACGAATCGTCTATGGATGGTTTGGTTACAGTTCCGATTTTGTAGGACCCCGATTCTAGTTCTAAAACAGTCGGAATGGTCATCTCTATATACTTCCACTGAATTTTCTTTCGCAACCTCCATTTCCATTCTATTCTACACAACATCTTTATTTGGTTCCATTTTTTTATTATCTCAAAAGCAATATCTTGTATTTATACTGAATAATATTTACAGGATATCCCAACTGGATTGAAATACAATTAAGCAATTTAGCTAAAGATCTAAATTCACTGTTTACACAAGTTTATGTAAGAGCAGTGTATTAAAAAATAATCCAATAAATAGCCAAAAACCACTTGAATCTGAATAATGAGCTAAAACTGGAAAAAAAAAAAATCTTTTTTCAAGTAATTCTGAGCTAAAATTGAGATAGATAATGTTCTTAGATTCTCTGTCCAAGATTATCTCTGTCATATTCTATTCAATATTCAAAACTTTAGGGATTAAAAGTATAAATATCACTAAAATCACTTTACAATTATTAGAACTTAACCAAAAAATGAGTGAACCCTACGACGTAATTTAGAGACCAGACCATCTGTCAAATATTTATCATGTCTTATTCTGTCTAACATTTAAAACGACGTAGTTTCATTAAAATTAGGGACTAAATATATAAATATCACTAAAATTACTTTACAATTATTAGACCCTAACCAAGAGCTTAGTGAACCCGTAGTTTTAATTAAGACAAAATAAAAACAGACAAAATTTTGGATAGAAGATCCCATGTCCGTAATTTAATCTTAGACATGAATTTTAGATATGATAAGACAGAGATAATGTTGAACAGAAGATGTCCGCTCAATGGTCCCCCCTTGGCCTAATTTATTTCCATCCTTATTAGTAGCTTGTAATATTATTGCATACTGCACCCCTCTCTTTCAAAATGGTTCATGGCATGTCAAGCCCTTATGTTTGCTGTGGTAAGGTTCTTCGATTAGCATCAAAAATTCAAAATGCTCCACTACTTGGACAAAGGGAGTCCAGATCTTCTATCCAATATTTATCCAGTCTTATTCTGTCTAAAGTATAAAACTACGTAGTTTCATTAAAAGTAGAGACTAAATGCATAAATATAATTAAAATTACTTAAAAATTATTAGACTCTAACCAAGAGATTAGTGAATCCTACGACGTAGTTTTAATTAGGACAGTATAAGACAAACAAAATCTTGGACAGAAGATCCTGTGTCGGGCAAAGGCTCTTGATAATTCCTTTGAGTTTCATTCGAATAAACTCCTCAAGGCTCAAGCTGAATACTCAACGCTTTTACTACTAATACCCACAACTGTTCTTTTGATTTCTACTCGTTTCATTGCCCCAGAATTTTTTACACAATTGTGAGTATGACCACTCCATTAGTGCCACTACGCTGAATGCGTAAGCGTTTAGTATTGATATACACAACTGTTGTTTGATCTCTACTCATTTTTTTCTATTGGTTCACTGAAATTTTTTCAATAGTACCTGATATAACAATATTCAAACATCATTTGAATATGAGGAACCAGTCAAAGTTTGTTCTCAACCAACTGCCGAGCAACAAGGAACGGTAACATAATTTGCAACGGTAACATAATTCTAAAAATTCTTTATATGTTCATTTGGTTAATTAATTAGAGGACAATCACAACGACCATTATTGACTTTGGCATCTGAGTAGAATCCCTGGGGACCACCTCGGGACTTTACTCTAACGTCATCTTGTTTTGCAGATCATAATAAATATTATTGCTGGAGCTCGGATTATATCTGCTCGGTCAGTCAATATTCACGAGGTGAACATTTGAGTTGTAACAATTGGCACCGTCTGTAGGAACCAGACGAAAGGTTCACATAACAAAACAGTGATGGCGAATACCAGATCAATGAGAGAAATGGGTCAGACTAGCCGGAGGGAGGGGGAGAGGCAATCATCTCCCTCTCATCAAAAGGATCCTGAAAAATCACAACAGGGGGATAATCGTATCACCCCAGAAATGATGAAGATATTTGCGGAACACTATGATCAGATGGAGGCCATGGTGAAAGAGACCCGGAAGAGGAAGGAAGATCAACAGAATGACCGGGGAAAAGCACCTCTAGTAATTCAAAGTGAATCTGATGGAGAAAATAAAGGGAAATCTGAGACACAGATTTTTGCCCGACTTGGTAGTGTAGGTCACACGAATCGAGATGAAAGTAGGAATCCTAGAATCAGAAGACCCCGAAGGGAGAGCCCATTGATGAAAGAAATCACTGATTTTCCTTTGCCTCCTCGCTTTAAGTTGCTGCAACTACAGGCCTACATGGGAGATACGGATCCCAATGATCATATTCATAGGTTCGAATCAACAATGGACTTTTTGAAAGTACCGAAAGAGACAAAGTGCCAAGGTTTTCCAACTACTTTGGAAGGGAAGACCCGTTTGTGGTATGAAGGTTTGAGGCCCAGAAGTATAGACTCTTTCTCCCAGTTATGCAATCTCTTTTTCAACCGGTTCTTACAGTGAAAGAAGTTCAATAAATCCACAGCTGAATTATTAAACCTTCTACAAGGAGACAGTGAATCCCTTAGGGGATATATGAACAGGTTAAATGATGAAAGTTTACAAGTGAAAAACTGCTCGGAAGATGTGCTAGTGGGGGCATTTGTAAATGGGCTGCGTCCCGGACGTTTTTATGTCAAAATGGCTACTGATCCGCTGACCGACATGGAACAGTTAATGAACCGGCAGAAAAGTATGCAAAGGGGGAAGAAGCTGACCAGAAGAAAAAAGACAATGAGAAATGTGGTACTAAGGCTCGAGATGAGGTGAAAAGGAGCAGAGCTGCGGATAGACGAGCTCGGGTTTTTGACCGCCTCAACCTCCTACGGAGAACAGCCAACCTGACCATCCAAGACCGGATAACTACTCCACTCAATAAAACCCGGTCAGAAATATTCGCAATCGTGGGGAAGAAAGGAATTCTGAAATCTCCTCCCAAGATGAATGCTCTGAACCATAAGCGGAATCGAGATCTGTTCTGTAGTTTTCACCAGCAGCACGGACATACCACAGAAGATTGCTCAGACCTTAAAAGGGAGATCGAGGATTGTACGAGAAGGTTACTTGCAGGAGTTTGTCAAAACAACATACAAGGTGGCTCGAAGGGGACGTTCAGCTGAGAGACGATCCCTACGAAGGGCAAATTATGGACGAAACTACCAACTGATGATAAAAGGCCGCGGTTTAATCACAATCCTCCAGCTCAGGATATCACGGGGGAAGTTCATGCCATCCTTGGAGGACTATAAAGAGGTGAAAGTAATTATGTGCGGAAGAATAGGTGTCGAAAAGTACCGGCCCAAGAGGTTATCGGGAAAAGGTTTAAGCCTTTAGAAACTATTACTTTCTCAGAAGAAGATGCTGTATCCACTAAATTCCCGCACTCAGATGCTTTGATCATCAAAGTCAATATCGCTAATAAGCTGGTGCATCGAGTCTACGTGGATGATGGAAGCTCAGTAGATATCTTATATATTGACGCTTTCGAGCAACTGGAGGTTGATCCCAAATATCTCCGACGGAGCCCAACTCCATTGGTCAGTTTTTCTGGAGAATCTGTTCAACTGTTGGGAATTGTGACTTTGCTTGGAACGATAGGAGAATACCCAAGGTGGAAGACTGTATACTCGGATTTTGCGGCTCTTAAATCGTCCTCTCCTTATAATGTTATAATACGTCGTTCTACCATAGTGAAGTTGAAAGCCATATGGTCTCCTTACCATTTGGTGATGAAATTCCCTACACCAGCAGGAGTAGCAGTGATCAGAGGAGACCAAGATGTAGCTTGGCAATGTTACATGATTGCTATGCGGGGGAAAACTGGAGGAGCTCGAGTAAACTGCATAGAAGGAAGCACAGGAATCCTAGGTCCCTCTGAAAATGAAAGAGGAGGATCCAACAAAGAGTGTGAATTATGATTTTGGGAAAAGATGAGATACAGAAGATACCCTTAGACAAGCAAAGGCCTGAAAGGACCATCCAGATCGGTAGAACTATGTCTACTCGTGTTCAAGGGCATCTTATTAAACTTCTGATCGAATTTAAAGATGTGTTTGCATGGAGCTCGGAGGATATGGGAGGTGTATCACCAGATATCATCACACATTCGTTAAACATTCAGATTGATGTCAAGCCGGTTCAGCAGAAAAAGAGAAATTTTGCACATGAGCGAAGGCTGGTCATCCAAAAGAAAGTAGAAAAATTATTGTAGGTCGGGATTTTGGGGGAGGTCAAATATCCGACCTGGATTGCTAATCTAGTAATGGTTAAGAAGGTAGATGGGGGATGGAGAATGTGTATTGACTTCACAGACTTGAACCGAGAATGTCCGAAGGACTGTTATCCTTTGCCTTCCATAGATCAGATTGTGATTGCTATAGTGGGGTTTGAAATGTCAAGGGTTATCACCAGATCCTGATGAACCCAGCTGATGCGGAAAAAACTGCTTTCATCACAGATCGAGGAACGTTCTACTATAAAAAGATGCCGTTCGGTTTGAAAAATGCTGGGGCTACATACCAACGTTTAGTGAATTAGATCTTCAAGGGGCAGATCAGGAGAAATTTGGAAGTCTATATTGATGATAGGGTAATCAAAATAGGCTAGAGACAGAGATGATAGTCCTCAGAGAGACTTTTCTGACATTACGGGAGGTCGACTTAAAACTAAATCCCGAGAAGTGTGTATTTGGTGTGAGCTCGGGAAAGTTTTTGGGTTTCATGGTATCGAAGAAAGGAATTGAAGCCAACCCTAAGAAGCTGGAAGCCATAATTTCCATGGAAGATCCTAGAAATGTCAAAGAGGTACATAAGTTAACTGGATGCATGGCAGCTCTTAACAGGTTTTTGTCCCGAGCAGCTGAAAGAGGTTTACCCTTTTTCAAACTCCTGAAGTCAGCAAAGGACTTCAAATGGAACGAGGACTGCCAGAAACATTTCGAATCTCTAAAGGAGCATCTGAATCAACTTCCTACTTTATTTGTCCCCTCAGAAGGAGAAATCTTATTTTTATATCTAGCGGTCGCAGAACAAGCAGTAAGTGCGGTTTTGGTTCGAGAAGATGAAGGTATTCGGAAGCCTGTATATTTTGTAAGCAAAGCTTTACAAGGAGCTGAGCAAAGATATCCAGAAATCGAGAAGTTGGTGTTATCTCTGGTTTTTGCAGCTCGAAGATTGAGACCGCATTTCCAAGCACATCCGATTTGCGTTCTGATTGATCAACCCTCCGTTAGGTATTATACCGACCTGAAGCATCTGGACGGCTATCCAAGTGGGCCATTAAGCTCGGGGAGTATGACATTATTTTCAAACCCCGAGCAGCAATCAAAGGTCAGGCATTAGCCGATTTTATTACTGAGATGCCTCGAAAAGAAGGAGGAAGCTCGATTTTAGAGTCAAATAAGGCTGAGCAAGATGATGTAGAAGATGGCAACTATTCATTGATGGGGCTGCAGCAGGAGAAGGATCAGGAATGGGGCTAGTACTAATTAGCCCCGAAAACAATGAGTTAACTTATGCTTTGAAATTTGGATTTCCTGCTTCCAACAACGAAGCAGAATACGAGACGCTCATAACAGGTCTAAAATTGGCCTTATCAGTAGGGGCACGTCAGATAAAGGCCTACAGTGATTCTCAACTTGTAGTTGAACAAGTCTCTGGAAGGTATGCCATCAAAGATGCTACGATGAGAAGATATGCAGAGCTCGTTCGCAAGACCGCGGAAAAGTTTGAGAAGTTTGATATTAGTAAGATTCTGATGTCGCAAAATAGAAGAGCAGACGTTTTGAGTAAGTTAGCTTCTTCTACCTCAGTATATCTGAACAAACATGTGTTTGTAGAAACACTTCCGAATAGAAGCATAATGATTGCAGAAGTAATGGATATAGCGGATTCAAAAAATTGGATGACCCCTATATCAAAGTTCTTGATGACGGGAACTCTTCCCGAAGACAAAGCTGCAGTTCGGCAGATTCGTATGCGTGCACCTCGGTATTTTCTCAAAGATGGAATTCTATATAAAAGAGGGTACCTAAAACCCTTATTGCGATGCGTAGATTCGGAACAAGCTCATTATTTGCTTCGGGAAATACATGAGGGTATCTGTGGCTCCCATATTGGATCTCGGATGCTGGCTAAAAAAGCTACCCTCCTCGGGTATTTTTGGCCAACCATGTATGAAGACGCATCTCAAATAGTAAGGACTTGCGAGAGATGCCAAAAGTTTGCCGTGACAACACACAGTCCTCAGGTACCACTTAACTAGACTATTTCTGTTTGGCCCTTTTATCAATGGGGAACAGATCTGCTCGGTCTTTTTCCTGAAGGGGCAGGTCGGGTAAAATTTCTCATAGTGGCAGTAGATTATGCCACCAAATGGGTGGAGGCAGAACCCTTAGCCGTTATCTCCGGGAGGAATGTTATAAAGTTTTTTTGGAAGAATATTGTCTGCAGATATGAAATTCCAGGAGTCATAATTTTAGATAACAGAAGGCAGTTTGCTGAGGAGCCTTTCAAGCCTTGGTGTCTGTCTCTTGAGATTAAACAGAACTTTACATCAGTCGCTCATCTCCAGACAAATGGGCAAGCAGAAGTGACTAATCGTATATTATTGCAGGGGCTAAAAACACGATTAGGACGAGCTAGTGGGAATTGGGTTGAACAGCTACCGATGGTCTTATGGTCATATCGAACTACTCCAAAAACAGCCACAGGTGAAACTCCTTACAGCTTAACATATTGTACTGAAGCAGTCATCCCAGCGAAATAGGAGTACCAAGTCCTCGCATTTTATTATTCAGCTCGGTAGATAAGAAGAGGGACTCCGAGAGAGCCTGGATGCTTTGGAAGAAAGAAGGATAATTTCACAGCTGAAAGATGCTAAGTATAAACAAGAAGTAGCTCGGTATTATAATCGAAGAGTGAAGAATAAAATTTTCCAATCTGGTGACCTTATTTTGAGAAAATTGGAAGCAAGCCGAGTCGGAAAAACAGGGAAGTTAGACCCCAATGGGAAGGCCCTTACAAAGTGTTGGATGTTTCTTCCAAAGGTTATTACACATTATCAAGAATGGATGGGAGATCAATCCCAAGGATTTGGAATTTTCAGAATCTGAGGAAATATTATTAGTAGAGAATTCATTCCTTATGATGTAATAAGTTGATTCTTACTTCAATAAAGTTTCTTGCTGTTGTTATGGCAATTCCGGAGAAAAGATCTCTGTGAAAATCTAAAAAACAACTGTGCAGAATTCCCGAAGTGAATTCCTTCAGGAAAGCAAATTTTTAGAGTTAGTATAATCTCCGAGAAAAATCTCCGAGAAGAAATGATAACTCGTGATAAAAATTCCTTGCAAAAATCTCCGAGAAGAAATGATAACCCGAGGTGAATTCCTTGTAAGAAATTATGAGGAAATAATGAAACTTCAGGAAAGCAGATTTTTAGTGTTAACATAATTTTCGAGAAAAATCCCCGAGAAGGAATACTAATTCAATTTCTTGTGAGAAATTACGGAAAATAAAGAAATTTTAGGGAAAGAGATCTGGGAATTAATATGATCCTAGAGAAAATTCCCGAGAAGTAATATTAATTTATGAAAAATCCCGAGATGAATTCCTTGTAAAGAACTATAAGGAAAGAAACTTCAGGAAAGGAAAGTTTATTCATGATATTCTCCGAGAGGAATCTCTGAGATAAATTTTCGAGATGAAACAACTAATTCTTTGTAAAATTCTCGAAGCGAACTTCAGGAAAGAAAATACTGAAATAAAATCTCCAAACAGGAGTACAAAATAGCAAGTCATTATTTGCGGATGAAGATTAAAGACCTAGATCTAAAAGTAGCAGTTATGAAGATTTTCAAGACTGGCTTCCTTCATCATCTTTTTCCAGCTCAGATATATCCACTTCGGGCATTTCAAATTACAGTGTTGAAGGAATATATTGATTCAGGGTGAAGTTGAGTTCCCCACCGACCAACTCTCTGAACTTCACAGTAATCTTCATAGCAGCTTCAGTATAATAGCCCAACTCGTCAAGTGTCTTATGAGGCAGGTACTGCGCTTAGAAAGCCTTGACTGCTTCACTATAGCCATAGTGAGTGACAGGTAAGTTGAGCTGAGCCAGAATTCGAGCAAATTCCTCCGACCTCAATAAGTTCTCCACAGTTTGGTTGGAGCCACTTCCCTTGTGGAAATTATAACTACTCTCTATGTCCTTGAACTTAGAGTGCCACCTGAGACATGAAAAGCTAAGCGTCTGCACTTTAGCTCGGAGATTTTCCATTTCTGTCTTCTCAGTTGCCAGCTCGGTTTTTGTAGACCCAAGTTCTTGACGAGCAGAAATAAGTTCCTGACGAGCTGATGACTCTAAAGTTTTCTGCTTATCCACCTCTGCTTCTAGCAAACTGATCCTGCCTTCCATATCAGAAACCTTTTTCTTTTCAGTTTCTAGCACAAATCGCAAGGTAGTTGTATGCTCAGTAGCGCAGATAACCTCTATAGCTCGGTGGGATAAGACAGCGCTCTGTGTGAATACACATGTCAGAACAGGTCGGGAAAAAGGTATATGGATAAAAATGACTGATTAAAAATTATACCTGAGAGGCAGAAATAGCCAAGGCATTGATCAGTTATTTATTATCAAGCTGCCTTATAGAGTTTTGCTCTCTTGGTGGAATCCCCTGGCTGAGCCATTGATGTGATGCATCTGGAGTAATTAGTCGGACATTGCGGTTAAAATCCCAGCTCGAGCAGAATCGATCACCAGGATAAGAAACGGGGACGTAGGAAATGGGTACTATTGCTGCTGGCAATTGGGATAATAGCCCGAACTCAGCATGTTGGGAGAAATCGTACGGAATGATAGAAGCTGAGCTAGATCCTAGACTCCCTCGTTTACCTCCTCTGTCACCCAAGCTAAAGGAGGGCTGTACGTCCCTCTTTGAACCTCTTCTCCTTTTGTCCCGACCAGAAGGAGGAAGTCCAGTAGAAGGTTTTCCGGTAGCAGGGACTACTGGAACATTGAAAGGGGTTTCTACAGTGTCAGAAGTTGCTAGATCAGGCGCTTGGGGTAAAATCTCCAGATTGGGAGTCTTCACTGGGGCTGAGGTGTCTTCACTAGATTTACCCGAAGAGGAAGGAGTGGTAGATGGTTTGCTGAAACTTGCCTGGATGAGTTGACCGAGATCCATCAATGCAAAGGTAAAAATATAAGAAAATATTAGACAAGATGGATAAAGAAGAGGTAAAACACTTACATTCGTTCCCTTGTCTGTCCTTGGAATCTTTGCACTTAGGACCAAGAACTGTCGAGCTCAGGCCACCTTGAATCAGAATTTTTTCAGACTATCTAGAAACATCAAAACTCACACCTAAAGAGTTTAAGGTTTGTTCCCCACCTACATCATAAAATCTCTTCGATTGTTTGTCATTTATAGTGCTAGTTATTTTCCAAGGTCGGTTTTGACCGATGAATTCAGTACTTACAAAGAAAAATCTCTCTTTCCAATGATGGATCGAACTCGGAAAATTATCAAGAAAGGAAGCTTTACGGGGTCTGCGATTAAAATAAAACCATCCCACCTCGTTAGGTAAGGTTTTCAAAGAAAAAAATCTCCTGAATAGAGGGAGGCTGACTGCTACTTTCTCATATCTGCACACTAATTCTAAATCGACCACGGTTCGAATGAAATTCGGGGTAAGCTGACTCAAGCTAACCTTATAGTGATCTAATACCCCTATGAGTAAACCCGTGATGGGAAGCCTCAAACCCACTTGGAATTGGTGTTCGTAAATGGCTACATATCCCTGAGGAGGATCTGTAGCTCGGTCATTATTGGTCGGAAGTTTAACTTTGATGTGGTCGGGAATAAAGTATTTCTTGATTATACGGTTAACATTTTCATAGTCAAAATGGAAGAAATAGAATCGGCCAGAAGTTTTTCTGTGGTTTCAGTATTTGAAGGCTCGTTTTGCTCGGGTAATTTGACCTCGGTAGTTTCTGTGGGAGTATTAGAAGGAACGATGGACGCTTTTTGTTGACGCCTAAGAGACCGCCTAAGGGTAGTTCCTACTGGGGAAGAAATCGCTGAAACACTATGGGTTTGAGAAGTTGAGCCACTTGGTTGATTAGTTTGTGAATCGACAGAGGGATTTTTATTTTCATCTTCATTACCTTTCCCATTACCTACTGACTCTAAGCTAAGACTAGGTATGTGCGAACTGCTAGCTGAAGGTTCTCTATAGCTTGCTGAATTGACATGATCAGAGGAGTTAGAGTGCTCTTCAGAAGACATACCTGCAAGAAAGTGGAAAAACTTTGAAGAAGTCTTGGAAAGATTGGGGAAGACGATGAACTTTGCTGATATATATATAATATCCGAAAATGATAAAAAGATTGATGTGATAGGATAAGTGAAATCAGTTGTATATATAGATAAGGAGAAGTTTGAAATTTGAAAAGAGAGATCACGATTGAGAAGATGATTCGATGGTATATTGATTTCAAATTTAAAAGTAATTAAGTGCAATATATCTGTTATCGGATAACGTCAATTTTGAATAAAAGCACGTGCTAGCTTTTAATGATACGTTTCAGCAGATATCGAAAAGACATTTCCGTTAATATTCCAAGTCATCCAGCTCGGTGTTGTTTACAATCTTCAAGGAAGACAGCTTGAAATTGTTTCAAATTTCTAAGGAAACCAGCTTGATATCGTTTGCAGTGTTCAAGAAAGATTAATTGATATTTCAAGCCATTAAGGCAGATGTTGCTTCCAGTTCTTAAGGAAGTTAGTTCGGTATTATGAACAGTTCAGCTCGGGATTTTCCTGATAGTCTCAAGGAGACTAGTTCGGACTTTTTCTGAAGATTGTTTCAAGACGGAACAAATGTCATTTATACCGACTTGAGGGGCTATTGATATAACAATATTCAGACATCATTTGAATATGAGGAACCAGTCAAAGTTTGTTCTCAACCAACTACCGAGCAACAAGGAACGGTAACATAATTTGCAACGGTAACATAATTCTAAAAAACTTTATATGTTCATTTGGTTAATTAATTAGAGGACAATCACAACGACCATTATTGACTTTGGCATCGGAGTAGAATCCCCGAGGACCGCCTCGGAACTTTACTCTAACGTCATCTTGTTTTGCATATCATACATAAATATTATTGCTGGAGCTCAGATTATATCTGCTCGGTCAGTCAATATTCCCGAGGTGAACATTTGAGCTGCATCAGTACCACTTCTAAAATTTTCAAGCAAAGGTATAAAATTTGATTCCACGAGCTACTTCAACCAAGTCTTTTAACGCTTGTGTTGGTCGGGCAAACCCAAGTGAGTTATAAAACGTTACTTGATTCCAACTTATAGAATAAATAGAGAATATCCATGGGAGGATTGAGTCAAAATCTGAGATTCTCTAATAGCATTAAAAAAAAGTGTAAATTGTTATTATTATTATTATTATTATTTGTAATGGGAATTAATGGCAATTTCATGATCATGAGAACTGTTTTTGAGTCTTCTGCGTAAGCTGGACGTACTTCAAAAAATCTTATATAGGGGATGTACGGTGTCTCGGGTGATTGATTAACACTAACAATGGTCTGTGGGCACCAAGCCAGAGAGACCGTCAGACAATATAATAGTAAATCAGTTGGGACAAACAACAACAATTTTAGAGAAGACGATAAGAGAAGACTTCAAAGGAAACTATTCCTTTCTTTTAAATGGGGTAGTGTTTTAATGCAAACATGTGATCTTACTATGGACAAACTCGTACAGAAAAGCCAAGTTCCTTGGGGAAATTATCAATTAGGGATTAAACCAAGTATAGTTGGACTAAAGCCATTCCTCTTATAGCATTCTTCTTTGGTTCTATTTGCAGGGCCTCTAATTAATGCATTTGGAACGTAGGAAAACTAAATATTACATCAAACAAGTACCTTAATCAGTACTATAAAGTAAGAGGTGCCATTGAAATGTTGTCTAATACATATAATTCTACAACTTGAAACCTTTTTCGTTCTGTAACCTCTAATGATATTTTGGCGTTGATTGGGAACGTTGCAAATGTGTTGAAACATTAGAAATAGAGTTTTCCAATTTGAAGAAGAGAATCTTCTTGAGGAATTTGAACAGTCGAACCCCTTGACATTGGGGTAACCTTTCTAAGTTTGGGAAGTCTTATAAGTACATTGGATATTTTATATGAGTTTTTTAAGCCTTAACAGTCCACATTATTTTGCTCCACCTCAAAAGAACAAGCCACAACACAACAAAAAGCAACAGCAACTAATGTTTTCAAAGTTGGAATCCTATTTCGGATTTTCCTCAGTAACTTTCGAACGTTGGTGAGGTTGGCTTTGCTGCTATGCTACTCTCTCTCCTCTCCTAAAAAAGCACCCTAGTAGTGATTGATCATTATGCTCATTTCTAGACTGACCTTTTTCTTCAACATCTCTCTTGAGTCTTTGTCTCCCTCTCCATTGTAAGTGTTTCAAACTCATTTTGTCCACTAAAGACTAAACTACACTATCCTCATTTTAGTTTCACACTATCCCTATCATAATCTCTTTCCCTTTCTATTCTCATCTTGTAGCTTTCCAGTTTGCATCAGCCTAAGTACAAAAATATTTTGATTTTTGACATAAATTTTGCTTTACTGATTGAAAATACTGAACATCTTCTTGATGGTCTTCTGCTTTACAGGAATCTCAAACAAGCATTATTCCTAAAGAACCAAGGGAGGAGAGCCACATTGTATCATCATAGAAGTATTCCTTGATCTTGATGGTCCTAATCATGTCAGAAATAGTTGGCAAGACGTTGGAAAATCAGCTGCCCCCATTAGTAGGGGCACCGCCAGTGGTTGTAGAGCCCAGACACTCAACACACCAATCGATTGAGACACTGGTGGTAGTCTTGGCAGTCATTACAATACTTGGTGTTATTGCAGGGGTCATTGCTCGGCTATGTGGGGGACGACATTTTGGGGGTACAGGAGAACATGACATTGAGGGGTGGGTAGAAAGAAAGTGCAGAAGCTGCATTGATGCTGGCATTCCTGCTGCTCCCAAACCAGCAGAAGCTAAGCCAGCAACAGAGGAAGCAAAGCCTACAACAACAGAGGAAGCCAAGAAATGAGGGCAGACAGCAGACATTTGAATCTCAATATGCCCCAATTAGAGCTTTATAGCAAGAATATGACATTGTAGAAAGCATCAAGCATTTGTTCATCAACAAAAAAAAAAGAGTATAAGATGGAATATGAATCTGTGGGATTAACTGTTAACCATTGTTGTTTTGTCATTAGGCAGGAACAAATTTAATTTTTAAGCTTGAGCAGTTGAGCTCTATTATATGTATCTTAAAGATGTGATGGGAGTAGTAATATGAATATCCCCAAGAATGTAGCTCCTGAGGACCTGAGCATTTCAGTTTTCTACCTTCCAAAATGAAGTGAGATTTTTTACCTAACTTGTCAGTGCTTGTATCAGTATTTATTACTACATAAAAAGATGATTCTTCTTGAGAGATTGTAATCTCGAATGTGTGTGTGTGTGTTTGCACCAATAATGATACTTGTTCCCACTTACTAGAGCACAGTGACACAATTTACACAAAGAGGAACGGTCATCAACCTTATAGAGTTATAGTGCTTTCAAGAAAATATCCATCTGCAATTGCATATTCGGCTTTTCTAGGATATAAAAAAACCATCCAGGGGATTTAGCAAGCCATAATTATGAGTCTTTAGTAAAGTTTTAACCTTTTTACAACATCAGATCATGTACACATCCTTTCATGGCGAACAAAAGTCACAGACCATTGTCCCATCTTGGTCTTTTGCAAATCTCAGTGTGCACAATAGCCGTTAAAAAGGCAATGCTTACTGGACCGGGCACCATCGCATTTGCACAAAGACACTGTTCATTAATCAGGGCAGTTCCAGCCTAATAGAGGGACATAAGCATCAAGGAATGCACTCGAAATGCATGATTGCCTTGCACAAACTTCACGCCATTTTCGATTTACTGCAAGAAGTTAGTTGTTGTTGTACAAGGGAATTAAGTAGTAAGAAACTGAGTAGAGTTTTTCAATAAACCAGGCACCAAGATGATGCCATATGTAGGCAGTAGGTAGAATTAATTTCACACAATTCATCAATCAATGTAGCACAATATTCCAAACTGAATATGGAGTTTCTAATATCTGAACAAGAATCAATCAATTTAATTTCTCACAGTTTTGTATGAGCAACAATTATATATCCAGCTACTAAAGTAAACCAATGGAATGAAGCCAGTCAGTCCTGAGCTTTTCCTTATTTCTGTCTGTAATGCTGCAAACACTTATTACACTCTATTTGAGAATCTGAAACAATCACTAGCATTTTTATTGCACATCATCCTACTACTATACTACTAATCTGCAGATATTATGCATGATTTGTATAATCTTAACGGCAGCGTGGAGATACAGTTCCAATATTCTTCAAATTTATGTTGTTACAGGAAGCTTTTGTTGCTCCGCCTCCTTTCCCTACCAATTCAACATTCTGCAGCACAATCCCTTGACAGGGGAAGCTTATACTACAATCAAAGTTTATAGCTATGTCCGAAGCACTTGTTCCTTTGATGTTCTGATACACCACATCCTTCACTTGTACAGCTGAATGCTATTTTTGTTTCAACACAAAAAAAAAAGAAGAAAGGTTCAGCTATTATTGTTTCAACACGAAAACGTCTCACTTAGTTAGTTTCCAGATGAATTATACAGGTACCTGTTTGGGGCAAGATGTAGCTTGGTCACAATAGTTTTGATCTACAATTATGGGATTTGCCACATTTTGCATTTCAACATTTTGGAACGTAATGTTGCTTGCACTTCCAGATCCACCCTGCGTTCGACGATTAGAGCACGACATATACGGTTAATTACCAAACTTGTACTTGGAAAGTGTTATTATATATATATTAACATATATAAAGGTAATGAAGAATCAACATCAGCATAAGCATCAAATTATTTGCGAGGAGTTCGAATTGTTTATGTTCTTAATTTACCTGATAAGTCTTGATCCTAACTCCATTAGTGGCTCCAGAAATCTTTGCCCTATTGACAGTGACACCAGAGACATGAGCTGCTGAATTTCCTGCTCCTAAGCTTCCAATACTTAATGCCCCAAATGCCAAGAAGAGTAAACAATAGTCAAATGTCATGATATTGATGAGCAATTCTGATATTTGTATAAGGAGATCCATACCTGATTCCATGACCTGGTCCACAAGTTACATCTGTGACTTGCACAATTTGGGATCCACTTGAAATTGAAATACAATCATCACCTTTGATATATGCACATAAAACAAAAGTTTTTTATTAATTGGAAGAATTAATTGCAAGAGATAGGGATCATTTGTTTGTAGTCTTTTTCTTGTTTGAATTTTGATATTGATCAGCTCTTCTTTCTAATACTTTGGAAAGCATTGGGATATACTGTACATATACCTGTTCCAATAATACAGTTAGAGATTTGGATGTTTTTAGTGTCTGTGACATGGATTCCATCAGTGTTGGGGCTTGTCCCTGGAGCAGTCACAACCAAATGGGATGCTTGGACATTTTCACATGCATCAAAGGACATATGCATTTGCTGTGAATCTTGGATTTTTAGATTCTGAACTATCAAGTTCTTGCATTTATTAAAGGTTATAGCCTGCAGTGGGCATTCAAACTTCACCTTTAGAAGGTGTATTCACAGTATAAAAAAAAGGTAAGAAGCAAATAAACATAGGGGTGAGGAAAAACTGAAAAACCGATCACACCAACCGAATCGAATTCAATTCCGTTACTGAAATAGGTTTTTCGGTTTCATTTAATCGATTTTTGATTCGGTTTTAAAAATTTGAATTTGGTTAACCGAAGAAATCGAATTCATTTTGATTTTTGGTTTGAATTTAATTTTTCGGTGATTGAAAACTGGATAGTTAAATAATTAATATTATATATATTTGTATTACATAAATAGATAATCAATAATTTATATTTACTTACACATTATTATTCACCACTTTTTGTGGATAAATCTTTTTTTTTTTGTAATTAATAAGTTATTCCATTAATTTTATAATTTAAACAAAATATTATTGAAAAAGTATTAAAATAAAAAACAAAGGATTAAAATTGAAAATCTAACCGAACCAACCGAATTTGATTAGTTTGGTTTTCAATTTCGCTTGGATAAAAAAATTTAAAATGAAGAAAACCGAATTAACCGAATACCAATGTTCACTCCAGAATAAACATTGATCATAAGGAACCATAGGTTCTTCTTTTGGTAAATAGAAAAGTTGGCTAATCATGCTGCAAAGCAATTAGGGGTAGTAAACAAAATTAACATAATGAAGCAATAATCATACCGTCGGGGCGTGCTTGCATGGCTGCAAATGAAAAAGAAAAGAAACGTTAATACAACGATCAAACCAAGTTAAACAAAGTGAAAACTTTAATCAAAGAAAGAAATAATATATGTGCATGGCTGCAGGCTTACAAGACTTTTGTTAATTTTGCATGAATTTTTCCACCAGATATTTCCTTTTCCATTAATAAGTCCACCTCCTTCAACAATCAAGTTTTGTATGGTGTCAAAAATAATCCATCGTCTTGCATCTTTGCCATAATCTGATGTGTTTTCAGATGCTTGGAGGGTTCCATAAATCTGCCAAAACATTTCCATTTTATGAACATCTTCATTAGAAGCTAATTTGATGATCAAGAAAATCTCTTCAGCTTAACTTAAAAATCAATATAATGATCTAGTTAGTTTATCCCACCTGGATTGTAATTTGAGATTTGCAAGGACCAGAAAAAATAAGAGGCTTGAGATGATAAGTTTTTCCTCGAGAAACCACAAACGTAACGGATGCTGTAGACGAACAAGCTTGCTTCCAAGCATCTTGAAATGCCTGAATATATATATATATATATATATATATATATATATAATCCAATAAACAAATTATTTAATAATTAATTAAGAATTGCACTAACAATTAATGGTATAAAATCTTAGAATAATTCAAATGGCAATGCAAGTGGATTAATTCTTGAAGCAATTTCTTTCATAAGTTGCAATCCTGCTAAATAAGTGAATTCCAGGCAAATGATCATTAGTATATCACTTCTGTTAAATAAATTACTAAATTTACATTGAAAAAAAAACATTCAAAAGTATACCATTGAAATAGTTTAGTAACGTGCAAGATAATTTTGCAGGTAATTAAAAATAAAGTACTACTTACTCTAACCCAAAATAAAAAAAAAAAAATTTATTCATATATATAGCAAATGAACAATTTACTAATTACCTTCGTATCATCATGAATTCCATCACCCTTAGCTCCAAAGCTATCGACATTAATAGTCTCAGCTAAGCGGAGTGAGGGAAACATCTCCAAGACATCAAAATCAGTCCCAGTTTCCAGGTCGATGGTGGAGTTGTCCAACTCCGGCTTCCTAGACATCAAAATCTTCCTAATATTGCTAGTATAGGAAGAGTATGCTTCCAAATAATTTCCAGTTTCTTCTTCCATTTCCATATGGTTATTATGATCATTTAGATCCCCATAAGTGCGGGTGGAAAATGAAAGTAAAGAAACAATTGCAATATTGATAATGAAGTTGGCAAAGATACTCCTTTTCTGTGCCATTGTGTGCATGCTATAGAATGTGTTAGTTAATTTTATCCAAAAAGTGTGGAGATGATCAAGAATTGATGATTATTCGGAAAAAAAAAATAGTACGGAGGAATATTAATTAATTGATGGGGGGTGATATCAATACCATGACGAACAGACGTATTTATAGAAGTACTTTAGGTGAGGAAGAGTGTTTTAATCAGTCACCCAATTTAAGGAAAAAAATTTATAAAAAAAAATAATAATGAAAAACAAATAAGAGAAATTGTTCTTTGCATGCTCATATGCACCATGATATGAATTAATTTGTGTAGACATGCATGCGAATTAATTAAAGTGTTGTTCATTTGTTTATTAAAAATGGTGTTTATATTTTTCTCTGCTTAAATTAATATTAATTCTTCAGGGACTAACTCAATTGATTGGTTATCTTAGCCATCGCATTAATTATAGACATCAAAATCAAAAATTGCAATGGATTTGATTTTGAACTAGTTTTTTTGGTCAGCCACGAAAAGCTTAGAGTTTAGACTTGAGCCCTGTTACGTGCAGTGATTGATTCACTTTCCTTGGTGCGACTAAGGTATCCATTCAAATGTTTTTTTTTTCCTTTCTATTTTTAATTACTGGAATAAGATTTTAAACTCAGCCTAGTTTTAATTATATGTGGTATGTTTGTTTATAATTAGTCGGTTTTGAATTTGAAAAGAATAAGGAAATGTGCGATAAGTTGACAACCGACGTAAAAATTTTGCCACATTTTGTAATGTGGATCACATTACAAATCGGTTAAATGTTAGAATTTCGATCCAATAAAGTAACAAAGTGAGATCCATATTATAACTCATTTCAGTTTATGGGATAAAAGTTTTTGTTACTAGAATAAGGTTTTACTAATCAACTGCACATGCGAAAAAAAAGAAACGCACGTACGTATGGATTTCTTGTAGTTGAAAATGCATGGAAGATAGATATGCTTGACTGGGAAGAATTATATACACACGAAATCATCTTAATGAATAGATGGAAATTAATAAAAGTGATCAAGGCAGTTGCAGATGGTCTCATGCATGTAGGGCGGAATCAGAGTGAAATTTTATCAGGACTTACTTTAAATTTTTTTTGTGATTAAATAAATATATTTAACAACTAAATTTTTGAATTTACAATAATAAAAACGATAAAAATGTATAAATACACATAAATGCACTATTGGTTGACACTTGATGAACTAGTTTTCGTCATATGACGAAAATGAGGCAATTGTATTCTACGTATTTGCATCTGTTGAAAACGTTGCAATATTTACTCATTTTCAAATTAACTTAAGAATTAGAATTAACTTAAAATTAATAACATTTAAATAACAAAACTCTAAATAAAAAAGGAAGAAGTAATTAAAACTAACCTTTCTTGAATACCAAATTAAAATGGAGATGAAGAAAAAGAGACAATGAGAGAAGAAAAAGAAATGGAGAAATAAAGTTTATTTACTAGTGGTGTGAAACAAATTATAGATAAAAAATTTTTTTTGGTGTAACACTATCAATTTTTTGGGTTTGGAAATTGGAATTGGGAGATGAGAAGGGTTTGGAAGAAAATGTTGAATTTAAAAGTTGAATTCTGAGTTTTTTGTCCTCGAATGAATGAAGGAAAACGTTTTTGAAGTGTTTTTTTTTTCAAATAAATAAACCAATCGACGTAGTTTTGTTAAGTTAGTGTATTTTAAAAAAAACAAAGCAGAAAATTGAAATTATATATATATATTGTCTTCTTCAACTCCAGCCCTCGGGGGCTGGAAACTGGTGGCGGCAGGCGGCCCGACAGCGACACTCTTACTCCTTCAAAGTCTCCGACAAGCTTGGCGGGAGCTTTAATCCACTCCAAATCCCGCTGGATCCGCCACTGCATGCATGCATTATTTTGGCTGGCATAGATGTCGCAAGCAATAGGCAGTGGAAAACGAGTATACCTATTATGGAATGGGTGCACACACGTTTAATTGTTTCATGCATCATATTGCGTGTTTCAAAATTTTGACACGTTCATTTCAAAGAAAATTCGTCATGAGAAGTGTTCTTTGATCATTTTTACAAATTGTGAATTAATTCCAGAGTCAAATTAGCAAATAAAACTCGCAATATTTGTTAAATTGGTGTTTGTTTGATTGTACAATACCGACTAAACAAACATGTTCAGAGTTCAGACCATGTTAACTTGTTAAGAGATCATTCAGAAAAATTAAACATCAACATTAACTGTTGAAAACTTTGACAATTAAACGACTACATGCCTAAATGAACTATTGAGAGTTATGGTATGTTTCCTTAATTATTTCAATTTATATTGTTCAAGGCATGTTTTTAATCCCACAATGCAAATGAGATTCAACTGTGTGAAGTAGACTCATATTTGCAATCGTGATTTAGTTACGATTTTAACGTATGATAATAGTGGCAAAAAATTAAAATAACAATTTCAACGGTAATTAATTACAAACTTCATATATGACTCACGTTTTAAATATGAATCGCTTTCACGTAATTTTTTGTAAATAAAATTTATATATGTTTTGGAGATTAAAGAATGTTTATCTATAATCCAAATTAAAAAGGGTTATTTTGATACAGTCCAATCTGTGCAAAATCGCATGTTAGAGTAAACATGACTCCGGTTCCCGTTTTAATCGAAACCGGCCCGTAACCAGCTCGGTGGGTTGGGTTTGGAACCGAAACTGACCCCTTCCGAGCCCAAACCGTGAACCGGCTGTTCAAAACCGCCGTTTTTATTTAAAAAAAATTACCGGTTAGGATTAACTATCTGTTACTTCATCAGATCTTTTAACTGCTGGTTCACAAAAAAAAATTAGATGGTCGTTGGATGCAACGGCCATCATTTAAAACTTTACCGTTGGCAATCCAACGGCCATAAATCAGGACATTGAAAAGCCAACCGTATGTTGCTATTTTTTTGTTTTTTTTTCTTCTATAAATACCCAAATTTTCTAAATTAATTTTCACACTATTCTGTTCTCTCAATACTCAATTATCATTTATATTATCTACTTTTCTTTGTTATCATTAAATTATTTTTACTCATTAATTCATTATATTCAAAATTTAATTCTTTACTTTAAATTATTTTATTTTATTTTATTCAAATATTTAGCTAATTATTTTTGAAAATTATTTATTTTATTAAATATTGAATCCTCATTAATAGTTTTTATTGTTTAAATTATTTTAATTTATTTAAATACTTTTATTATAGACTTATAATTCTATTTATCTAATTATTTATATTTATTCAATTACTTAATTTTAATTTACTATAAAATGGATAGTTTTAATAGAGATAATGTTGGTAGCTCACAATTTGGTGCAAACCAAAGTGAGCAAATTTTTAGCAGTGGTGGAGAAACTGAAAGCCCCAATATTGAAGAAAGGCTAAAATCGGATATGTTCAAGAAACATGACACAAAGATATTAGATTCCAAACAACATCTAACCAAGGCGAAATTTAATTATTGTTCCGGAAATAAATTATATGCTTTCAAGAAAGGATCGGGCTATGGAACTTTGTTGCGACATTTGAAGGAAAAACATCCACACGAAATCGGCATTTCCACCAACCAATCACAATTATCCGGGTTTGTTCTCTCTACTACTCCTTCTTTTAAATATTCGAATGAAAAGTATAGAAAAGAATTAGCTAAAATGATAGCCATCGAACATTTATCATTTGGTTTACGTGAAAAAGTAGGATTTACTCATTATTGTAAAAATGCATTAAATCCACAAGCTAAAAGAATGTGATACGAGATCAATGTCATATGTCAAGTTTGTTGAATTCAAAGTGCTCATTCCAGTTGTAGAAGACGAGTTTTTCATTTGGAAACCTGGGATTGAAGAAAACGACGTGGACAGAAATCTACGTCGCGACGTCCATCGTCACGCGTTGTGACGTCCATCGTCGCGCGTCGCGACGTCCAGCCAGCTTAGAGTTTTTTATTTTAGCGAATTTTTCCCGACGTCGGGCTCCCCCACGTCGCGACGTGCGGGAATTTTAGGCGATAATTATTTTTCTGTTTTTAGAAACTAGGGTTTTAAGTTATTTAATGTTTCCTTTTATGTGTTATTTCGTTTAGGGTTTGTAGTAAGCCTATAAATAGGTCTTTTTATCAGTTGTAATGGACGAGAATTTTGAGAATTGAAAACACAGAGTTGTTTTTACGTGAGTTGTTTTCCTGAGGAGGGAAATTCAATTTACTTGGTGAAGATTGTTCCTGAGGAGGGAGTTCTTTTCACACGACTGTCTTGTTATTTGTTGGTGAGGAGCCATCAAATAATCGTGCTTACTGTCAGTCTACGGAGATAGATTGATTCGACTTGTTCAATTTGATTTACGAAAAGATCAACACGTTATTCCGCAACAACTATCAATCTATGTGAGGAGCGTGGTGAGATCGTTATCAAGTGGTATCAGAGATCAAGGGATTTTCGAAATCAGGTTTTTCAGTTTTCCTTAAAATTGAAACCCTAAATTGTTGTTATTCGCAGCCTTGCATGATTTGGTTATCGTGATAAGGTTACAACAATTATATCTTTTGTTTTTTGATTCTTTGGTATTGTGAGAGTTTGATCCGGTTGAATTGGTGATTGATTGTTGGGTTGATCATATATATTGGATATTTTTGGGATATTATTGTCGTATCAATTGTCGTGGATATTCTTTTTGGAAATTTGGTTAAGTGTCAATATGAGTAAACAAGCAGAGGGTGCTAGTGTCAACCAAAATCTAGAAGGTATACTTGCTACTATAAGTGAACAATTACGACAGATATCAGCTAACAATCAACAGATTAAGCAGCGGATTGAACGACTGGAGTCGAGATCTCGAGTTGGTACTCCCAAGAGAACTCCATCTAAAAATCCTTGGATTGAGGGTTTGAAGGAGTCTAAACCAAAACCAATTCGATGTGCTATATGTTATGGGTATGGTCATCCAAAACGTGATTGTGCTAATCTTTTTATTCAAAGAAAGATTCGGACTCCTACTCCTAGAGTTCATTCTAGGAAGTGTTTGAGATGTATGGCTGTAGGTCATAATGCTATTAGTTGTCCAAGATGGTATGATTTGTATGTTCAACCACCAAAAGAAGACCCAGCTGTCAAAGTTGTTACTGTACCATTGTTGGAATGTGTTGAAAATCATGGGGATATTGAATTACGTCCATTGGAGGTGGGGCAAGCTCATGAAATTAATGAAGCAACTGTGGAGGCCATTAATGAAGATCCTTTGTTGGAGGAAGCTTTGTCATCAACAAAAATAAATCCAAAGGAAGATGAAGCTTCTTTGCAGGAAGTTCAATCACCCATGGTGGAGGTATCACATGATGTGCTTGAAGAACAATCTTGTGAAGAATTAATTCCTTTTGTTGCTTTAAATGATTGTAATTTAATTGTTATTAATGATGTTTATCATGATAAGCAGGAAAGTGAATTGATTCATGATTTGAGTGAAAAAAAGCCTTGCGGTGAGGTTTGTAGAAAAAGGCAAAGAGGGGAACAATAATGAGTGTGAATTTCCATATATTTTGTCTTTTTGTCTTCATGATTTTACAGATTTTGTACCGGCTTTCCTTGTTACCATTCAACAAAATTTGAGGTCAAATCTTTTTCAAGTGGGAGGGAATGATACGAGATCAATGTCATACGTCAAGTTTGTTGAATTCAAAGTGCTCATTCCAGTTGTAGAAGACGAGTCTTTCATTTGGAAATCTGGGATTGAAGAAAACGACGTGGACAGAAATCTACGTCGCGACGTGGAGAGGCTCCGACGTCACGACGTCTACCCCCGTCGCGACGTCCATCGTCGCGCGTCGCGACGTCCAGCCAGCTTAGAGTTTTTTATTTTAGCGACTTTTTCCCGACGTCGCGACGTCGGGCTCCCCCACGTCGCGACGTGCGGGAATTTTAGGCGATAATTATTTTTCTGTTTTTAGAAACTAGGGTTTTAATTTATTTAATGTTTCCTTTTATGTGTTATTTCGTTTAGGGTTTGTAGTAAGCCTATAAATAGGTCTTTTTATCAGTTGTAATGGACGAGAATTTTGAGAATTGAAAACACAGAGTTGTTTTTACGTGAGTTGTTTTCCTGAGAAGGGAAATTCAATTTACTTGGTGAAGATTGTTCCTGAGGAGGGAGTTCTTTTCACACGACTGTCTTGTTATTTGTTGGTGAGGAGCCATCAAATAATCGTGCTTACTGTCAGTCTACGGAGATAGATTGATTCGACTTGTTCAATTTGATTTACGAAAAGATCAACACGTTATTCCGCAACAACTATCAATCTACGTGAGGAGCGTGGTGAGATCGTTATCAGAATGCCTAGAACAACAATAACAAGAGAATTATAGAAAATTTATAAAGGTGAAAAACAAATTTTAATTGAAACTTTTTCAAAATTAAATGGTAGTGTTTCTATATGTTCCGATATTTGAAGTGATTTATAGAAAATGTATTCTTATGTGGGAATAACTTGTCATTAGGTTGATAGTGATTGGAAAATACAAAAAACAATTATTGCTTTTCGTCATTTTGAAGCAAGACATATCGCAAACAATATATTTAATTTGTTGAATATTATTTTAGATGAATATGGTTTGTCTAAAAAAATTTTCAATTAGTTTTGATAATGCTTCGGCTAATACGGCTTTGATTAGTCAACTAACTAACCTTTGTCAACCAATAATTGGTGAAATTTTTTTTCATATTAGATGTGCATGCCACATATTAAATTTAGCGGTACAAGATAGTTTAAAAATACTAAATACGTATATTATGCCTATTAAAGAGGCCATTAGTCTTTTATGGTTCCATCCAAATGTAATGAAACTATGGGTAAAATTTTGTACGGAAAATGGATGCAAACTTAAAAGATTTAGTAAAGATGTTCCTAATAGATGAAATTCAACTTATAAATTATTGAATTCATCTACACAATATAGTACTTTGTTATGTACTTTTTTTTAATGCAAAATCATGTAGAAAATATTTCTTTGCATCGTAATATGTGGGAAATTTATTGTAAATTATTACAACTTTTAAAGATATTTAAAGATGCTACTGAAATTTTATCTAGTTTTTATTATCCTACTTCTCATTTATTTATTCACATTGCATGTGATGTTGTTGGTATTTTACAACAATTCAAAGATGATCCTGTTTTATCACTTCCTATATATGATATGTTAATAAAATGGCTTAACTATTACTAAAAAATTCCACCTACATATTTAATTGCTTATGTTTTTTATCCACGTCAAAAAATTAATATTTTATAAGAATATATTACTGCATGTAATAGGATAAGTAAAATTTAGGATAGTAAAGAGATTATAGGAGAAGTAAAATTTCTTCTTCGTGATTTATTTAATGAATTTCATTCTAAATATGGTAGTCAAGTTTCTATTAATACCAAATCTAATATTGATGGTTCTACTAGCAGTGCATCACATTAAAATACGAGAACTAAATCAATGTTTTCTAAATCACCACCTAAACTTGGTAAATCTATATATTCTTCACACAAAACATCATTCGGTACTGATACGGAGATAGATATTTAACAATTACTTTTGAGGATTGTGATGAATATAGGAATTTTCACGAGTGGTCCGTGTTAGAATGGTGGAAGGGAAAAGAGAAGGATTATCCAATCCTTTCTATTATCGCAAAACATATTCTCGCAATTCCGGCAACAACCGTAGCGGTGGAGCAAGCGTTTAATGCGGGAGGGAGCGTTTTAGATGAGCATCGGTCCCGATTATTACCAAGATCATTAGAAATCCAAGCATTATTGGATGATTGTCACAAGGCATTTTAGAGAGCACAAGAAATAGACAAGACGGATGACGTTGATTTAGATTACAACATGTACATTTCCGAACGAGCAATGCTAGTACAACCGGATCTTCGACCAGAGTTTTCTATTTCACGAATTTCGTCCATCTCAATTCCGATGTTGACGTTGAAGAGTTAGATGATTAAAATTTAGGTCAATTAACTTGTACTCAAATTACTTTTATGAATGAAAATTTTTCTTTTTAGTAAATATTGTATCATGATTCATATATGTAAATAGGCCAACTCGAAATTCGATATTTAGGCCAAAATTTTTTATTTCAATAATAAAATGAGGTATATTTCAACTATATCAAACTTGTAAACTTGTACATATTATATCAAATTCTCACATTGTAAATTTATGAATTATATCAAACTTCTCTTATTTTTCACATTGTAAATTATATCAAACTTCTTTTTTTTTCACGTTGTAAAGTTGTAAAGTATATCACACTTTATATTTTTATTTTTTTTAAAAAGTCGAACCGTGAGAAAACCGTATCAAAACCAGAACTGGAACCGTGAAGAAATTATGAACCGGCGATTTACGAACCGTAATCGTAACCGTGAGACCAAGAGCCGATTCAGATTTCATCCTTTGTGGAACTGTGAACAAGCAGTTCACGAACCGTAACCGTTTTCATGTTTATGTTGGAGGATAATTTTGAGGTATCAGAAACATAACGTGATTAAAGAAAATGAATGATAGCACAAGCTTGTGTTGGTGTGGCTTGTCCTGATAAGGCAAAACGTACACTACGAAATCATTCTATTTGCCTTACATATGGCACTAGGAATTTGTTTCCTGCTGCATTGATTGAGGTTTTTCAAATTTAGAAGGTACGTACCAGATTATGGAGAAAAAAAACAACTGATTTAACGACCTGTTGTCCTGCTCTAATGAATTTCCGTTTAATTCAGAAGTTTTGCCCATAACGCTCAGATAAATTTGACATTGAATCAAAAAGGTTTCCCAAAAAGTAGTGATGAAATGATTACATATTGAGTCAAGACATTGGCTTGACTCAATTGAATCCTTACCCCATAGTATAAATTAATTTATAATGGATAAATAAGTTAATTAAGAATATGTCAATGATATTGCTAAAACAAATAATGAATTACATGGAAAGTGAGAGTTTTTCCTTATATTAATTAGAATATATAAATATGTTTGAAATGTGTTAAATTACGAATTGCAAGGGAAAATTGAGTACATGCATGACTCAAAGACTTTAAAACGTGAAGGAAATCTACAATGAATTAATAAATTTTTTTGTTGGTCAATTCTTGGATATTGCATGAACTAAAACTCCATCTACAACAAATCTGAAAAACAGTAAAACGTGTTATAAAATTGAAAATGGTTGCTTAATTGAATGCATGTAATTAACCTAGAATTCAAGTAAGAAATTTCACAAATCAAAGTTAGCCTTTGGGCACTTGTTTCTTTCTAGTTAATTAATTTGTTTTAGTTTAAAAAATACTTTAATAATAAATAATTCTTTCTAACACAATTTTCCTCCTAAACAAACTCATACAATATTAATTAAAATTTGAATTTTAAATTTTTATAGGTTCCTTCCACTTTACCCCCTTTTGGTTTGGGAAAATTCCCTTTTATTAACTCGTAGTTTCATAATGTCAACATAACTCCTTTGTTCTTTGAACTAAAGTGAAAAAATGGCGAAAATTTTCTAAAATTTATAAAATTACTACATAACCCTTAAATAAAAGTAAAAGAACAACCTATTATTTAATTATTTTTTCTTCTCTCATACTTTATCTTATTTGTCTTTATCTGTCCTCCGTTTTTTCATTTTTACAATCACTTTTTTTTTCCTTACTTTAACTTTTTATCTTTCTCTCTTCACTTTATCTCCGACACCATATTTTCTCTCATCTTTATCTCAAACACCATCTTCTCTCTCCTCTCACCAGTTTAAACGATTTTTGTGCATTTTCTACTTTAGTCCAAAGCACAAGGAGATTATGTAAACATTATAAAACCACGAGGTAATAAAAGAGAATTTTTTCAAACCACAAGGAGGTAAAGTGGAATTAACCCTATTAATAAAAACTTTTTCAATACAAATTTTCTCCCAAAACAATCTTATCAATTCAAACACTCCAAAATATACATTCTTATAACAAATCCCAAAAAAACACCTACAATTAAAAAAGAAATCAGAATTTTGGGCATACTTTGATCATGATCAGTCAATCATGTTGTAGTATTTCGATGATTCGATCCAACAAACAGAATTAATAAAGGGTACTACATATCAAAGACATTTTGCAGTTTGCTATATATCTATATATATATACTTTCTAATTACTATATGATTTGATTCCTACGAGATTCTAAAGCTTGATATGATCATTTGAATTAATTAACTTTTCCAATTCGGACGAACAGAATGTTGTTCGGAAATAAACAAATACTATTAGTATTCCGATCAAGGTTTAGAATTAAATTTTTTGATGATGCATGTCCAGATGTGTGTTAAAAAAAAAAATCAAATTCTCAGCAGATGATTGGACGGTATTTTGGCTAAACAGCCAAGAAAGTTTATGTCAAGAGTTCTTGTTTGTTTGAAGGAAGAATATGTTCATTCCTTTTTCTAACCAATTAATTGTTCATGTTCAACACAAACATAGAAACACAAGTTTGCTATCAAAGTTGAACGATCAACTAGACCATTGCATACATCTCACATTTAATTTTATACATTCAGAAGCTGGGATTTGTACATGAACATTGATGAACACGTATTTATCATATATTTTGTGGGTTTATTGTGTTATAATTTGAGTAGATTTATACTTAATTGAATAATTATGTGCAGGAATTAAGGTAATTGGAATATTGAGGCAATCTACATCGAAAAAAGGAAGAAGATGAATTTGGAAGCTTTTGGACTGTTTTGGTGTAAAAGAGCAATTCTTAGAAGAAAATATTTCCTTAATCTAATTTGGAAATAATGAAGACTTGTGGAAGATTAAAAACTCCTTTCTTTTGCCAATTTGGAGAAGAAGAGCAATTAGGAAATAATTTAAGAAGAAGGCTTGCATGCCTTAATTATTGGCTGACATGTGGCATATTTATTTAGAAACAAAAGAGTTAATTCTTTATTAGAGTTTTAGAAGGTTTTAGTTGCTTTTATTACTTGAGAATAAAGCTTGCTTTTCCTATATAAGGATAGCAATTTATTAAAAGTAAATTCGTAGTAGGTTTTATTTTCAATTCGTGTAGTTGCTGTTCTAGACTCAGCCGTCGTTCGAGCAAACGACGGTGGTTAATTCCAAACAATATTGTATTTCTTACTTTTATTTCGTCTTTAATTATGTTTCTTGAGTAGTATATTTTCCGGCATATAATTAATGAAGCTTTAACTGTTATTTACTCATGAGACCTAACTGTTTTAATATAATTAATATTTTATGAGTTTAGAAAGTTCTCTTTGCATAGCGTTAATTGTTTGGATTTGTTAGATACTGGCCATGTTTAATTAATCTAAATAGTGCCAATTAATCTCCTATTATTTCATTGGATCTAGTAGATATGATTAATTTGTGGCGAAGCTACTGTCTCGGTAGACGAAAATTTTAGGCTACTAAATTCTGACATGCTGATCATGATTGTAATTTATTAGAATTGGATTTTTCTATTGTTTAATGATGTTTTAACATTAAATCTGGTGTTGACTGATTCCAGCCGGGTTGTGCTAGAGTTAGAGAAATAATTGATTAAGTTGATTTTTGTTAATTATCGATAAATTAAGGAGAATTTGGGTTACGTCGGAGCTGATTTTCGGTAGCCTATAACTGGTTTATTCATGATATTAATTAATACTTGAGTCTATGATCGATAGATAATTAGTTAATATGAATTTACTTGTTTGCCGAATTTTTCTATTTTGTGTATTTTTCCATAGTAGTTTCTTATCAATTAGTTTTATTTACTTTTCTTAATTAATTATTGTGATTCATGACATCTTTCCTTGAATTAATTAGAAGAGATAGTATTTTCGTTTCTCGTGGGATCGATCTTACTCTCGCTATATTATTGTTTATTCTTTAGAGTAAGTAATTTATTTTGGTACAAAAACAACATTACCAAAATTGGCACCGCTGCCAGGGAATGGCAAAATACATTTGAGTTTAGTTAATTCAATTTTATTATTATTATTTTTTACTTGGTATATTTCCAGAATTATTAACTCTAATCTATTTATCTTTAGATACTGAAAAAAAAAATCGCACAGGTTGAGGAAAGAATTGAAGGAAAGACACCAAGAAAAAATTTCTGGTTCTGAACAGTCGCTGTTTGCCTAAATGAAACCAATATCAGACCCATAATAGAATTTTACGCAGCCACAAAAATAATAATTATGGCTTATTTGATTTGTGTCTAGAACCAGAACCAACAGGGAGGACGCACTTGAAGGGAGTTGATTTGTCCTTTGATCAATTTTAGATATTCTTGCATAGTTTTGATTAAGCTCAAAGTTGATTTTGAATTAAAAGCATCATATTTGAATTTCTTGCCAAAGTTTCATGGTTTAGATGGGGAAGACCCTTATAATTTTTTGCATAAATTTCTTAAAGTATGTGGGAAAATAAATAAAATAGGGTATCACAAGAATACATTGCATTGGCTAGTTTTCCTTTTTCCCAAACTGGAATAGCTAATATATGGTTTAAGAGCTTGACCCATAATTCTATCACCTCTTGGGATAAATGCAACACGTATTTCTTCAAAAAAAATTCCCTACATCTAAGATTGCATCAATTAGAAAAGAAATTATTGGAATTGAACAAAATTATGATGAATCTTTGATTGCATATTGTGGAAGAATTAGAAACTTATGTGAAAATTGTCCTCAACACCAAATACCCGATGATTTACTAATTCAATATTTTTATGAAGAGTTGCAACCTGAGGAGAATAGGACACTTGACGCTGCAAGTGGAGGTGCGTTTATAGACAATAATACAGTTCAAGCCACGAATTTGTTTGTCAAGACTTGTGAGTCTCGCCAACAATACCAAGTGGGTCGTCGTTCGACCAAACAAGTAAGCCAAATTCGTAATTCTTTAATGAAAAACAGACTGGAAGCTTTGACAGCTTATGTGGAGAAGTTGGTAAGTAATTCAGATAGAAAAAGCATGTACAACTTGCAAAAATGATATTACCAAAATTGGTGCCGCTGCCTGGGATATTTGCAAATTCATGGTAATGCTTCTTTATACAATTACTATTGAGTGGATGAACCCAACTTATATCATGTTTGAGTGCTTTGGAGTGATCCTTGAGAGTTGCTCATATTCTTTATATTTTAACTTGAAAGAAATTACTTGTGCATAGATTTAATATAATGGATTTGGGATGAGGATTGAAAGTTGATGTTCCGATTTGTTTGGGTAATGTTTGATTTGTAAAATTTTGGATAGTGTGATTTGTTCTACTACTTTTATGTCTTTGTTATGTTTTTCTCCTTACTTAGGGACCAACAAGCTCTAAGTGTGGGGATGTGTTTTTTTGTTTGTGACTAGGTGTTTCTTTATGTGAATTAGTTGTTTATCCTTACATGTTTTTAGTTTGATTGTTTTTTGTTTTAAATGCTTAGGGACAAGCATTATTTAAGTGTGGGGATGTGATAAGCACGTATTTATCATATATTTTGTGGGTTTATTGTGTTATAATTTGAGTAGATTTACACTTAATTGAATAATTATGTGTAGAAATTAAAGTAATTGGAATATTGAGGCAATTTACATCGAAAGAAAGGAAGAAGATGAATCTGGAAGCTTTTGGGCTGTTTTGGTGTGAAAGAGCAATTCTTAGAAGAAAATGTTTCCCTAATCTAATTTGAAAATAATGAAGACTTTTGGAAGATTAAGAACTCGTTTCCTTTGCCAATTTGGAGAAGAAGAGCAATTAGGAAACAATTTAAGAAGAAGTCTTGCATGCTTTAATTATTGACAGACATGTGGCATATTTATTTAGAAACAAAAGTGTTGTTTCTTTATTAGAGTTTTAAAAGTTTTTAGTTGCTTTTATTACTTGAGAATAAAGCTTGTTTTTTCTATATAAGGATAGCAATTTACTAGAAGTAAATTTGTAGTTTTAGGTAGCTAGATAGGTAGCAGTAGTTTATAATTCGTAGGTTTTATTTTCCGTTCGTGTAGTTGCTATTCCATACTCAGCCGCTTTTTTCAGTAAACGACGGTGATTAATTCCAGATATTATTGTATTTCTTACTTTTATTTCGTCTTCTGGAACTGATGCCATATGTAGGTAGAATTAATTTCACACATTTCATCAATCAAAGTAGCACAATATTCCAAACTGAATATGAAGTTTCTAATATCTGAACAAGAATCAACCAATTTAATTTCTCACAGTTTTGTAAGTACAACAATTATATATCCAGCTACTAAAGTAAACCAATGGAATGAAGCCAGTCAGTGCTGAGCTTTTCCTTATTTCTGTCTGCAATGATGCAAACACTTATTACACTCTATTTGAGAATCTGAAACAATCACTAGCATTTTTATTGCACATCATCCTACTACTATACTACTAATCTGCAGATATTATGCATGATTTGTATAATCTTAACGGCAGCGTGGAGATACAGTTCCAATATTCTTCAAATTTATGTTGTTACAGGAAGCTTTTGTTGCTCCGCCTCCTTTCCCTACCAATTCAACATTCTGCAGCACAATCCCTTGACAGGGGAAGCTTATACTACAATCAAAGTTTATAGCTATGTCCGAAGCACTTGTTCCTTTGATGTTCTGATACACCACATCCTTCACTTGTACAGCTGAATGCTATTTTTGTTTCAACACAAAAAAAAAAGAAGAAAGGTTCAGCTATTATTGTTTCAACACGAAAACGTCTCACTTAGTTAGTTTCCAGATGAATTATACAGGTACCTGTTTGGGGCAAGATGTAGCTTGGTCACAATAGTTTTGATCTACAATTATGGGATTTGCCACATTTTGCATTTCAACATTTTGGAACGTAATGTTGCTTGCACTTCCAGATCCACCCTGCGTTCGACGATTAGAGCACGACATATACGGTTAATTACCAAACTTGTGCTTGGAAAGTGTTATTATATATATATTAACATATATAAAGGTAATGAAGAATCAACATCAGCATAAGCATCAAATTATTTGCGAGGAGTTCGAATTGTTTATGTTCTTAATTTACCTGATAAGTCTTGATCCTAACTCCATTAGTGGCTCCAGAAATCTTTGCCCTATTGACAGTGACACCAGAGACATGAGCTGCTGAATTTCCTGCTCCTAAGCTTCCAATACTTAATGCCCCAAATGCCAAGAAGAGTAAACAATAGTCAAATGTCATGATATTGATGAGCAATTCTGATATTTGTATAAGGAGATCCATACCTGATTCCATGACCTGGTCCACAAGTTACATCTGTGACTTGCACAATTTGGGATCCACTTGAAATTGAAATACAATCATCACCTTTGATATATGCACATAAAACAAAAGTTTTTTATTAATTGGAAGAATTAATTGCAAGAGATAGGGATCATTTGTTTGTAGTCTTTTTCTTGTTTGAATTTTGATATTGATCAGCTCTTCTTTCTAATACTTTGGAAAGCATTGGGATATACTGTACATATACCTGTTCCAATAATACAGTTAGAGATTTGGATGTTTTTAGTGTCTGTGACATGGATTCCATCAGTGTTGGGGCTTGTCCCTGGAGCAGTCACAACCAAATGGGATGCTTGGACATTTTCACATGCATCAAAGGACATATGCATTTGCTGTGAATCTTGGATTTTTAGATTCTGAACTATCAAGTTCTTGCATTTGTTAAAGGTTATAGCCTGCAGTGGGCATTCAAACTTCACCTTTAGAAGGTGTATTCACAGTATAAAAAAAAGGTAAGAAGCAAATAAACATAGGGGTGGGGAAAAACTGAAAAACCGATCATACCAACCGAATCGAATTCAATTCCGTTACTGAAATAGGTTTTTCGGTTTCATTTAATGGATTTTTGATTCGGTTTTAAAAATTTGAATTTGGTTAACCGAAGAAATCGAATTCATTTTGATTTTTGGTTTGAATTTAATTTTTCGGTGATTGAAAACTGGATAATTAAATAATTAATATTATATATATTTGTATTACATAAATAGATAATCAATAATTTATATTTACTTACACATTATTATTCACCACTTTTTGTGGATAAATCTTTTTTTTTTTTTGTAATTAATAAGTTATTCCATTAATTTTATAATTTAAACAAAATATTATTGAAAAAGTATTAAAATAAAAAAAAAGGATTAAAATTGAAAATCGAACCGAACCAACCGAATTTGATTAGTTTGGTTTTCAATTTCGCTTGGATAAAAAAATTTAAAATGAAGAAAACCGAATTAACCGAATACCGATGTTCACTCCAGAATAAACATTGATCATAAGGAACCATAGGTTCTTCTTTTGGTAAATAGAAAAGTTGGCTAATCATGCTGCAAAGCAATTAGGGGTAGTAAACAAAATTAACATAATGAAGCAATAATCATACCGTCGGGGCGTGCTTGCATGGCTGCAAATGAAAAAGAAAAGAAACGTTAATACAACGATCAAACCAAGTTAAACAAAGTGAAAACTTTAATCAAAGAAAGAAATAATATATGTGCATGGCTGCAGGCTTACAAGACTTTTGTTAATTTTGCATGAATTTTTCCACCAGATATTTCCTTTTCCATTAATAAGTCCACCTCCTTCAACAATCAAGTTTTGTATGGTGTCAAAAATAATCCATCGTCTTGCATCTTTGCCATAATCTGATGTGTTTTCAGATGCTTGGAGGGTTCCATAAATCTGCCAAAACATTTCCATTTTATGAACATCTTCATTAGAAGCTAATTTGATGATCAAGAAAATCTCTTCAGCTTAACTTAAAAATCAATATAATGATCTATTTAGTTTATCCCACCTGGATTGTAATTTGAGATTTGCAAGGACCAGAAAAAATAAGAGGCTTGAGATGATAAGTTTTTCCTCGAGAAACCACAAACGTAACGGATGCTGTAGACGAACAAGCTTGCTTCCAAGCATCTTGAAATGCCTGAATATATATATATATATATATATATATATATAATCCAATAAACAAATTATTTAATAATTAATTAAGAATTGCACTAACAATTAATGGTATAAAATCTTAGAATAATTCAAATGGCAATGCAAGTGGATTAATTCTTGAAGCAATTTCTTTCATAAGTTGCAATCCTGCTAAATAAGTGAATTCCAGGCAAATGATCATTAGTATATCACTTCTGTTAAATAAATTACTAAATTTACATTGAAAAAAAAACATTCAAAAGTATACCATTGAAATAGTTTAGTAACGTGCAAGATAATTTTGCAGGTAATTAAAAATAAAGTACTACTTACTCTAACCCAAAATAAAAAAAAAAAAATTTATTCATATATATAGCAAATGAACAATTTACTAATTACCTTCGTATCATCATGAATTCCATCACCCTTAGCTCCAAAGCTATCGACATTAATAGTCTCAGCTAAGCGGAGTGAGGGAAACATCTCCAAGACATCAAAATCAGTCCCAGTTTCCAGGTCGATGGTGGAGTTGTCCAACTCCGGCTTCCTAGACATCAAAATCTTCCTAATATTGCTAGTATAGGAAGAGTATGCTTCCAAATAATTTCCAGTTTCTTCTTCCATTTCCATATGGTTATTATGATCATTTAGATCCCCATAAGTGCGGGTGGAAAATGAAAGTAAAGAAACAATTGCAATATTGATAATGAAGTTGGCAAAGATACTCCTTTTCTGTGCCATTGTGTGCATGCTATAGAATGTGTTAGTTAATTTTATCCAAAAAGTGTGGAGATGATCAAGAATTGATGATTATTCGGAAAAAAAAAATAGTACGGAGGAATATTAATTAATTGATGGGGGGTGATATCAATACCATGACGAACAGACGTATTTATAGAAGTACTTTAGGTGAGGAAGAGTGTTTTAATCAGTCACCCAATTTAAGGAAAAAAATTTATAAAAAAAAATAATAATGAAAAACAAATAAGAGAAATTGTTCTTTGCATGCTCATATGCACCATGATATGAATTAATTTGTGTAGACATGCATGCGAATTAATTAAAGTGTTGTTCATTTGTTTATTAAAAATGGTGTTTATATTTTTCTCTGCTTAAATTAATATTAATTCTTCAGGGACTAACTCAATTGATTGGTTATCTTAGCCATCGCATTAATTATAGACATCAAAATCAAAAATTGCAATGGATTTGATTTTGAACTAGTTTTTTTGGTCAGCCACGAAAAGCATAGAGTTTAGACTTGAGCCCTGTTACGTGCAGTGATTGATCCACTTTCCTTGGTGCGACTAAGGTCTCCATTCAAATGTTTTTTTTTTCCTTTCTATTTTTAATTACTGGAATAAGATTTTAAACTCAGCCTAGTTTTAATTATATGTGGTATGTTTGTTAATAAGTAGTCGGTTTTGAATTTGAAAAGAATAAGGAAATGTGCGATAAGTTGACAACCGACCTAAAAATTTTGCCACATTTTGTAATGTGGATCACATTACAAATCGGTTAAATGTTAGAATTTCGATCCAATAAAGTAACAAAGTGAGATCCATATTATAACTCATTTCAGTTTATGGGATAAAAGTTTTTGTTACTAGAATAAGGTTTTACTAATCAACTGCACATGCGAAAAAAAAGAAACGCACGTACGTATGGATTTCTTGTAGTTGAAAATGCATGGAAGATAGATATGCTTGACTGGGAAGAATTATATACACACGAAATCATCTTAATGAATAGATGGAAATTAATAAAAGTGATCAAGGCAGTTGCAGATGGTCTCATGCATGTAGGGCGGAATCAGAGTGAAATTTTATAGGACTTACTTTAATTTTTTTTTTGCGATTAAATAAATATATTTAACAACAATTTTTGAATTTACAATAATAAAAAAGATAAAAATGTATAAATACACATAACTGCACTATTAGTTGACACTTGATGAACTAGTTTTCGTCATATGACGAAAATGAGGCAATTGTATTCTACGTATTTGCATCTATTGAAAACGTTGCAAGATTTACTCATTTTCAAATTAACTTAATAATTAGAATTAACTTAAAATTAATAACATTTAAATAACAAAACTCTAAATAAAAAAGGAAGAAGTAAAACTAACCTTTCTTGAATACCAAATTAAAATGGAGATGAAGAAAAAGAGACAATGAGAGAAGAAAAAGAAATGGAGAAATAAAGTTTATTTACTAGTGGTGTGAAACAAATTATAGATAAAAAAAAATTGGTGTAACGCTATCAATTTTTTGGGTTTGGAAATTGGAATTGGGAGATGAGAAAGGTTTGGAAAGAAAATGTTGAATTTAAAAGTTGAATTCTGAGTTTTTTGCCCTCGAACGAATGAATGAAAACAGTTTTGAAGTGTTTTTTTTTTCAAATAAATAAACCAACAGACGTCGTTTTGTTAAGTGGGTATATTTAAGAAAAACAAAACAGAAAATTGAAATTACGTACATACATACATATATATATATATATATATATCGTCTTCTTCAACTCTAGCCCTCGGGGGCTGGAAACTGGTGGCGGCAGGCGGCCCGACAGTGACACTCTTACTCCTTCAAAGTCTCCGACAAGCTTGGCGGGAGCTTTAATCCACTCCAAATCCCGCTGGATCCGCCACTGCATGCATGCATTATTTTGGCTGGCATAAATGTCGCAAGCTATAGGCAGTGGAAAACGATGGAGTATACCTATTATGGAATGGGTGCACACACGTTTAATTGTTTCATGCATCATATTGCGTGTTTCAAAATTTTGACACGTTCATTTCAAAGAAAATTCGTCATGAGAAGTGTTCTTTGATCATTTTTACAAATTGTGAATTAATTCCAGAGTCAAATTAGCAAATAAAACTCGCAATATTTGTTAAATTGGTGTTTGTTTGATTGTACAATACCGACTAAACAAACATGTTCAGAGTTCAGACCATGTTAACTTGTTAAGAGATCATTCAGAAAAATTAAACATCAACATTAACTGTTGAAAACTTTGACAATTAAACGACTACATGCCTAAATGAACTATTGAGAGTTATGATATGTTTCCTTAATTATTTCAATTTATATTGTTCAAGGCATGATTTTAATCCCACAATGCAAATGAGATTCAACTGTGTGAAGTAGACTCATATTTGCAATCGTGATTTAGTTACGATTTTAACGTATGATAATAGTGGCAAAAAATTAAAATAACAATTTCAACGGTAATTAATTACAAACTTCATATATGACTCACGTTTTAAATATGAATCGCTTTCACGTAATTTTTTGTAAATAAAATTTATATATGTTTTGGAGATTAAAGAATGTTTATCTATAATCCAAATTAAAAAGGGTTATTTTGATACAGTCCAATCTGTGCAAAATCGCATGTTAGAGTAAACATGACTCCGGTTCCCGTTTTAATCGAAACCGGCCTGTAACCAGCTCGGTGGGTTGGGTTTGGAACCGAAACTGACCCCTTCCGAGCCCAAACCGTGAACCGGCTGTTCAAAACCGCCGTTTTTATTTAAAAAAAATTACCGGTTAGGATTAACTATCTGTTACTTCATCAGATCTTTTAACTGCTGGTTCACAAAAAAAAATGAGATGGTCGTTGGATGCAACGGCCATCATTTAAAACTTTACCGTTGGCAATCCAACGGCCATAAATCAGGACATTGAAAAGCCAACCGTATGTTGCTATTTTTTTGTTTTTTTTTCTTCTATAAATACCCAAATTTTCTAAATTAATTTTCACACTATTATGTTCTCTCAATACTCAATTATCATTTATATTATCTACTTTTCTTTGTTATCATTAAATTATTTTTACTCAGTAATTCATTATATTCAAAATTTAATTCTTTACTTTAAATTATTTTATTTTATTTTATTCAAATATTTAGCTAATTATTTTTGAAAATTATTTATTTTATTAAATATTGAATCCTCATTAATAGTTTTTATTGTTTAAATTATTTTAATTTATTTAAATACTTTTATTATAGACTTATAATTCTATTTATCTAATTATTTATATTTATTCAATTACTTAATTTTAATTTACTATAAAATGGATAGTTTTAATAGAGATAATGTTGGTAGCTCACAATTTGGTGCAAACCAAAGTGAGCAAATTTTTAGCGGTGGTGGAGAAACTGAAAGCCCCAATATTGAAGAAAGGCTAAAATCGGATATGTTCAAGAAACATGACACAAAGATATTAGATTCCAAACAACATCTAACCAAGGCGAAATTTAATTATTGTTCCGGAAATAAATTATATGCTTTCAAGAAAGGATCGGGCTATGGAACTTTGTTGCGACATTTGAAGGAAAAACATCCACACGAAATCGGCATTTCCACCAACCAATCACAATTATCCGGGTTTGTTCTCTCTACTACTCCTTCTTTTAAATATTCGAATGAAAAGTATAGAAAAGAATTAGTTAAAATGATAGCCATCGAACATTTATCATTTGGTTTACGTGAAAAAGTAGGATTTACTCATTATTGTAAAAATGCATTAAATCCACAAGCTAAAAGAATGTGATACGAGATCAATGTCATATGTCAAGTTTGTTGAATTCAAAGTGCTCATTCCAGTTGTAGAAGACGAGTCTTTCATTTGGAAACCTGGGATTGAAGAAAACGACGTGGACAGAAATTTACGTCGCGACGTGGAGAGGCTCCGTCGTCACGACGTCCACCCACGTCGCGACGTCCAGCCAGCTTAGAGTTTTTTATTTTAGCGACTTTTTCCCGACGTCGCGACGTCGGGCTCCCCCACGTCGCGACGTGCGGGAATTTTAGGCGATAATTATTTTTCTATTTTTAGAAACTAGGGTTTTAAGTTATTTAATGTTTCCTTTTATGTGTTATTTCGTTTAGGTTTTGTAGTAACCCTATAAATAGGTCTTTTTATCAGTTGTAATGGACGAGAATTTTGAGAATTGAAAACACAGAGTTGTTTTTACGTGAGTTGTTTTCCTGAGGAGGGAAATTCAATTTACTTGGTGAAGATTGTTCCTGAGGAGGGAGTTCTTTTCACACGACTGTCTTGTTATTTGTTGGTGAGGAGCCATCAAATAATCGTGCTTACTGTCAGGTTACGGAGATAGATTGATTCGACTTGTTCAATTTGATTTACGAAAAGATCAACACGTTATTCCGCAACAACTATCAATCTACGTGAGGAGCGTGGTGAGATCGTTATCAAAATGCCTAGAACAACAATAACAAGAGAATTATAGAAAATTTATAAAGGTGAAAAACAAATTTTAATTGAAACTTTTTCAAAATTAAATGGTAGTGTTTCTATATGTTCCGATATTTGAAGTGATTTATAGAAAATGTATTCTTATGTGGGAATAATTTGTCATTGGGTTGATAGTGATTGGAAAATACAAAAAACAATTATTGCTTTTCGTCATTTTGAAGCAAGACATATCGCAAACAATATATTTAATTTGTTGAATTTTATTTTAGATGAATATGGTTTGTCTAAAAAAATTTTCAATTAGTTTTGATAATGCTTCGGCTAATACGGCTTTGATTAGTCAACTAACTAACCTTTGTCAACCAATAATAGGTGAAATTTTTTTTCATATTAGATGTGCATGCCACATATTAAATTTAGCGGTACAAGATAGTTTAAAAATACTAAATACGTATATTATGCCTATTAAAGAGGCCATTAGTCTTTTATGGTTCCATCCAAATGTAATGAAACTATGGGTAAAATTTTGTACGGAAAATGGATGCAAACTTAAAAGATTTAGTAAAGATGTTCCTAATAGATGAAATTCAACTTATAAATTATTGAATTCATCTACACAATATAGTACTTTGTTATGTACTTTTTTTTTTATGCAAAATCATGTAGAAAATATTTCTTTGCATCGTAATATGTGGGAAATTTATTGTAAATTATTACAACTTTTAAAGATATTTAAAGATGCTACTGAAATTTTATCTAGTTTTTATTATCCTACTTCTCATTTATTTATTCACATTGCATGTGATGTTGTTGGTATTTTACAACAATTCAAAGATGATCCTGTTTTATCACTTCGTATATATGATATGTTAATAAAATGGCTTAACTATTACTAAAAAATTCCACCTACATATTTAATTGCATATGTTTTTTATCCACGTCAAAAAATTAATATTTTATAAGAATATATTACTGCATGTAATAGGATAAGTAAAATTTAGGATAGTAAAGAGATTATAGGAGAAGTAAAATTTCTTCTTCGTGATTTATTTAATGAATTTCATTCTAAATATGGTAGTCAAGTTTCTATTAATACCAAATCTAATATTGATGGTTCTACTAGCAGTGCATCACATTAAAATACAAGAACTAAATCAATGTTTTCTAAATCACCACCTAAACTTGGTAAATCTATATATTCTTCACACAAAACATCATTCGGTACTGATACGGAACTTGATAGATATTTAACAATTACTTTTGAGGATTGTGATTAATATAGGAATTTTCACGAGTGGTCCGTGTTAGAATGGTGGAAGGGAAAAGAGAAGGATTATCCAATCCTTTCTATTATCGCAAAACATATTCTCGCAATTCCGGCAACAACCGTAGCTGTGGAGCAAGCGTTTAATGCGGGAGGGAGCGTTTTAGATGAGCATCGGTCCCGATTATTACCAAGATCATTAGAAATCCAAGCATTAGTGGATGATTGACACAAGGCATTTTTGAGAGCACAAGAAATAGACAAGACGGATGACGTTGATTTAGATTACAACATGTACATTTCCGAACGAGCAAAGCTAGTACAACCGGATCTTCGACCAGAGTTTTCTATTTCACGAATTTCGTCATCTCAATTCCGATGTTGACGTTGAAGAGTTAGATGATTAAAATTTAGGTCAATTAACTTGTACTCAAATTACTTTTATGAATGAAAATTTTTCTTTTTAGTAAATATTGTATCATGATTCATATATGTAAATAGGCCAACTCGAAATTCGATATTTAGGCCAAAATTTTTTATTTCAATAATAAAATGAGGTATATTTCAACTATATCAAACTTGTAAACTTGTACATATTATATCAAATTCTCACATTGTAAATTTATGAATTATATCAAACTTCTCTTATTTTTCACATTGTAAATTATATCAAACTTCTTTTTTTTCACGTTGTAAAGTTGTAAAGTATATCACACTTCATATTTTTATTTTTTTTAAAAAGTCGAACCGTGAGAAAACCGTATCAAAACCAGAACTGGAACCGTGAAGAAATTATGAACCGGCGATTTACGAACCGTAATCGTAACCGTGAGACCAAGAGCCGATTCAGATTTCATCCTTTGTGGAACTGTGAACAAGCAGTTCACGAACCGTAACCGTTTTCATGTTTATGTTGGAGGATAATTTTGAGGTATCAGAAACATAACGTGATTAAAGAAAATGAATGATAGCACAAGCTTGTGTTGGTGTGGCTTGTCCTGATAAGGCAAAACGTACACTACGAAATCATTCTATTTGCCTTACATATGGCACTAGGAATTTGTTTCCTGCTGCATTGATTGAGGTTTTTCAAATTTAGAAGGTACGTACCATATTATGGAGAAAAAAAACAACTGATTTAACGACCTGTTGTCCTGCTCTAATGAATTTCCGTTTAATTCAGAAGTTTTGCCCATAACGCTCAGATAAATTTGACATTGAATCAAAAAGGTTTCCCAAAAAGTAGTGATGAAATGATTACATATTGAGTCAAGACATTGGCTTGACTCAATTGAATCCTTACCCCATAGTATAAATTAATTTATAATGGATAAATAAGTTAATTAAGAATATGTCAATGATATTGCTAAAACAAATAATGAATTACATGGAAAGTGAGAGTTTTTCCTTATATTAATTAGAATATATAAATATGTTTGAAATGTGTTAAATTACGACTTGCAAGGGAAAATTGAGTACATGCATGACTCAAAGACTTTAAAACGTGAAGGAAATCTACAATGAATTAATAAATTTTTTTGTTGGTCAATTCTTGGATATTGCATGAACTAAAACTCCATCTACAACAAATCTGAAAAACAGTAAAACGTGTTATAAAATTGAAAATGGTTGCTTAATTGAATGCATGTAATTAACCTAGAATTCAATTAAGAAATTTCACAAATCAAAGTTAGCCTTTGGGCACTTGTTTCTTTCTAGTTAATTAATTTGTTTTAGTTTAAAAAATACTTTAATAATAAATAATTCTTTCTAACACAATTTTCCTCCTAAACAAACTCATACAATATTAATTAAAATTTGAATTTTAAATTTTTATAGGTTCCTTCCACTTTACCCCCTTTTGGTTTGGGAAAATTCCCTTTTATTAACTCGTAGTTTCATAATGTCAACATAACTCCTTTGTTCTTTGAACTAAAGTGAAAAAATGGCGAAAATTTTCTAATGTTTATAAAATTACTACATAACCCTTAAATAAAAGTAAAAGAACAACCTGTTATTTAATTATTTTTTCTTCTCTCATACTTTATCTTATTTGTCTTTCTCTGTCCTCCGTTTTTTCATTTTTACAATCACTTTTTTTTTCCTTTAACTTTTTATCTTTCTCTCTTCACTTTATCTCCAACACCATATTTTCTCTCATCTTTATCTCAAACACCATCTTCTCTCTCCTCTCACCAGTTTAAACGATTTTTGTGCATTTTCTACTTTAGTCCAAAGCACAAGGAGATTATGTAAACATTATAAAACCACGAGGTAATAAAAGAGAATTTTTTCAAACCACAAGGAGGTAAAGTGGAATTAACCCTATTAATAAAAACTTTTTCAATACAAATTTTCTCCCAAAACAATCTTATCAATTCAAACACTCCAAAATATACATTCTTATAACAAATCCCAAAAAAACACCTACAATTAAAAAAGAAATCAGAATTTTGGGCATACTTTGATCATGATCAGTCAATCATGTTGTAGTATTTCGATGATTCGATCCAACAAACAGAATTAATAAAGGGTACTACATATCAAAGACATTTTGCAGTTTGCTATATATCTATATATATATACTTTCTAATTACTATATGATTTGATTCCTACGAGATTCTAAAGCTTCATATGATCATTTGAATTAATTAACTTTTCCAATTCGGACGAACAGAATGTTGTTCGGAAATAAACAAATACTATTAGTATTCCGATCAAGGTTTAGAATTAAATTTTTTGATGATGCATGTCAAGATGTGTGTTAAAAAAAAAAAAATCAAATTCTCAGCAGATGATTGGACGGTTTTTTGGCTAAACAGCCAAGAAAGTTTATGTCAAGAGTTCTTGTTTGTTTGAAGGAAGAATATGTTCATTCCTTTTTCTAACCAATTAATTGTTCATGTTCAACACAAACATAGAAACACAAGTTTGCTATCAAAGTTGAACGATCAACTAGACCATTGAATACATCTCACATTTAATTTTATACATTCAGAAGCTGGGATTTGTACATGAACATTGATGAACACGTATTTATCATATATTTTGTGGGTTTATTGTGTTATAATTTGAGTAGATTTATACTTAATTGAATAATTATGTGCAGGAATTAAGGTAATTGGAATATTGAGGCAATCTACATCGAAAAAAGGAAGAAGATGAATTTGGAAGCTTTTGGACTGTTTTGGTGTAAAAGAGCAATTCTTAGAAGAAAAGATTTCCTTAATCTAATTTGGAAATAATGAAGACTTGTGGAAGATTAAGAACTCCTTTCTTTTGCCAATTTGGAGAAGAAGAGCAATTAGGAAATAATTTAAGAAGAAGGCTTGCATGCCTTAATTATTGGCCGACATGTGGCATATTTATTTAGAAACAAAAAAGTTAATTCTTTATTAGAGTTTTAGAAGGTTTTAGTTGCTTTTATTACTTGAGAATAAAGCTTGCTTTTCCTATATAAGGATAGCAATTTATTAAAAGTAAATTCGTAGTAGGTTTTATTTTCAATTCGTGTAGTTGCTGTTCTAGACTCAGCCGTCGTTCGAGCAAACGACGGTGGTTAATTCCAAATAATATTGTATATCTTACTTTTATTTCGTCTTTAATTATGTTTCTTGAGTAGTATATTTTCCGGCATATAATTAATGAAGCTTTAACTGTTATTTACTCATGAGACCTAACTGTTTTAATATAATTAATATTTTATGAGTTTAGAAAGTTCTCTTTGCATAGCGTTAATTGTTTGGATTTGTTAGATACTGGCCATGTTTAATTAATCTAAATAGTGCCAATTAATCTCCTATTATTTCATTGGATCTAGTAGATATGATTAATTTGTGGCGAAGCTACTGTCTCGGTAGACGAAAATTTTAGGCTACTAAATTCTGACATGCTGATCATGATTGTAATTTATTAGAATTGGATTTTTCTATTGTTCAATGATGTTTTAACATTAAATCTGGTGTTGACTGATTCCAGCCGGGTTGTGCTAGAGTTAGAGAAATAATTGATTAAGTTGATTCTTGTTAATTATCGATAAATTAAGGAGAATTTGGGTTACGTCGGAGCTGATTTTCGGTAGCCTATAACTGGTTTATTCATGATATTAATTAATACTTGAGTCTATGATCGATAGATAATTAGTTAATATGAATTTACTTGTTTGCCGAATTTTTCTATTTTGTGTATTTTTCCATAGTAGTTTCTTATCAATTAGTTTTATTTACTTTTCTTAATTAATTATTGTGATTCATGACATCTTTCCTTGAATTAATTAGAAGAGATAGTATTTTCGTTTCTCGTGGGATCGATCTTACTCTCGCTATATTATTGTTTATTCTTTAGAGTAAGTAATTTATTTTGGTACAAAAACAACATTACCAAAATTGGCACCGCTGCCGGGGAATGGCAAAATACATTTGATTTTAGTTAATTCAATTTTATTATTATTATTTTTTACTTGGTATATTTCCAGAATTATTAACTCTAATCTATTTATCTTTAGATACTGAAAAACAAATCGCACAGGTTGAGGAAAGAATTGAAGGAAAGACACCAAGAAAAAATTTCTGGTTCTGAACAGTCGCTGTTTGCCTAAATGAAACCAATATCAGACCCATAATAGAATTTTACGCAGCCACAAAAATAATAATTATGGCTTATTTGATTTGTGTCTAGAACCAGAACCAACAGGGAGGACGCACTTGAAGGGAGTTGATTTGTCCTTTGATCAATTTTAGATATTCTTGCATAGTTTTGATTAAGCTCAAAGTTGATTTTGAATTAAAAGCATCATATTTGAATTTCTTGCCAAAGTTTCATGGTTTAGATGGGGAAGACCCTTATAATTTTTTGCATAAATTTCTTAAAGTATGTGGGAAAATAAATAAAATAGGGTATCACAAGAATACATTGCATTGGCTAGTTATCCTTTTTCCCAAACTGGAATAGCTAATATATGGTTTAAGAGCTTGACCCATAATTCTATCACCTCTTGGGATAAATGCAACACGTATTTCTTCAAAAAAAATTCCCTACATCTAAGATTGCATCAATTAGAAAAGAAATTATTGGAATTGAACAAAATTATGATGAATCTTTGATTGCATATTGTGGAAGAATTAGAAACTTATGTGAAAATTGTCCTCAACACCAAATACCCGATGATTTACTAATTCAATATTTTTATGAAGAGTTGCAACCTGAGGAGAAGAGGACACTTGACGCTGCAAGTGGAGGTGCGTTTATAGACAATAATACAGTTCAAGCCACGAATTTGTTTGTCAAGACTTGTGAGTCTCGCCAACAATACCAAGTGGGTCGTCGTTCGACCAAACAAGTAAGCCAAATTCGTAATTCTTTAATGAAAAACAGACTGGAAGCTTTGACAGCTTATGTGGAGAAGTTGGTAAGTAATTCAGATAGAAAAAGCATGTACAACTTGCAAAAATGATATTACCAAAATTGGTGCCGCTGCCTGGGATATTTGCAAATTCATGGTAATGCTTCTTTATACAATTACTATTGAGTGGATGAACCCAACTTATATCATGTTTGAGTGCTTTGGAGTGATCCTTGAGAGTTGCTCATATTCTTTATATTTTAACTTGAAAGAAATTACTTGTGCATAGATTTAATATAATGGATTTGGGATGAGGATTGAAAGTTGATGTTCCGATTTGTTTGGGTAATGTTTGATTTGTAAAATTTTGGATAGTGTGATTTGTTCTACTACTTTTATGTCTTTGTTATGTTTTTCTCCTTACTTAGGGACCAACAAGCTCTAAGTGTGGGGATGTGTTTTTTTGTTTGTGACTAGGTGTTTCTTTATGTGAATTAGTTGTTTATCCTTACATGTTTTTAGTTTGATTGTTTTTTGTTTTAAATGCTTAGGGACAAGCATTATTTAAGTGTGGGGATGTGATAAGCACGTATTTATCATATATTTTGTGGGTTTATTGTGTTATAATTTGAGTAGATTTACACTTAATTGAATAATTATGTGTAGAAATTAAAGTAATTGGAATATTGAGGCAATTTACATCGAAAGAAAGGAAGAAGATGAATCTGGAAGCTTTTGGGCTGTTTTGGTGTGAAAGAGCAATTCTTAGAAGAAAATGTTTCCCTAATCTAATTTGAAAATAATGAAGACTTTTGGAAGATTAAGAACTCGTTTCCTTTGCCAATTTGGAGAAGAAGAGCAATTAGGAAACAATTTAAGAAGAAGTCTTGCATGCTTTAATTATTGACAGACATGTGGCATATTTATTTAGAAACAAAAGTGTTGTTTCTTTATTAGAGTTTTAAAAGTTTTTAGTTGCTTTTATTACTTGAGAATAAAGCTTGTTTTTTCTATATAAGGATAGCAATTTACTAGAAGTAAATTTGTAGTTTTAGGTAGCTAGATAGGTAGCAGTAGTTTATAATTCGTAGGTTTTATTTTCCGTTCGTGTAGTTGCTATTCCATACTCAGCCGCTTTTTTCAGTAAACGACGGTGATTAATTCCAGATATTATTGTATTTCTTACTTTTATTTCGTCTTCTGGAACTGATGCCATATGTAGGTAGAATTAATTTCACACATTTCATCAATCAAAGTAGCACAATATTCCAAACTGAATATGAAGTTTCTAATATCTGAACAAGAATCAACCAATTTAATTTCTCACAGTTTTGTAAGTACAACAATTATATATCCAGCTACTAAAGTAAACCAATGGAATGAAGCCAGTCAGTGCTGAGCTTTTCCTTATTTCTGTCTGCAATGATGCAAACACTTATTACACTCTATTTGAGAATCTGAAACAATCACTAGCATTTTTATTGCACATCATCCTACTACTATACTACTAATCTGCAGATATTATGCATGATTTGTATAATCTTAACGGCAGCGTGGAGATACAGTTCCAATATTCTTCAAATTTATGTTGTTACAGGAAGCTTTTGTTGCTCCGCCTCCTTTCCCTACCAATTCAACATTCTGCAGCACAATCCCTTGACAGGGGAAGCTTATACTACAATCAAAGTTTATAGCTATGTCCGAAGCACTTGTTCCTTTGATGTTCTGATACACCACATCCTTCACTTGTACAGCTGAATGCTATTTTTGTTTCAACACAAAAAAAAAGAAGAAAGGTTCAGCTATTATTGTTTCAACACGAAAACGTCTCACTTAGTTAGTTTCCAGATGAATTATACAGGTACCTGTTTGGGGCAAGATGTAGCTTGGTCACAATAGTTTTGATCTACAATTATGGGATTTGCCACATTTTGCATTTCAACATTTTGGAACGTAATGTTGCTTGCACTTCCAGATCCACCCTGCGTTCGACGATTAGAGCACGACATATACGGTTAATTACCAAACTTGTACTTGGAAAGTGTTATTATATATATATTAACATATATAAAGGTAATGAAGAATCAACATCAGCATAAGCATCAAATTATTTGCGAGGAGTTCGAATTGTTTATGTTCTTAATTTACCTGATAAGTCTTGATCCTAACTCCATTAGTGGCTCCAGAAATCTTTGCCCTATTGACAGTGACACCAGAGACATGAGCTGCTGAATTTCCTGCTCCTAAGCTTCCAATACTTAATGCCCCAAATGCCAAGAAGAGTAAACAATAGTCAAATGTCATGATATTGATGAGCAATTCTGATATTTGTATAAGGAGATCCATACCTGATTCCATGACCTGGTCCACAAGTTACATCTGTGACTTGCACAATTTGGGATCCACTTGAAATTGAAATACAATCATCACCTTTGATATATGCACATAAAACAAAAGTTTTTTATTAATTGGAAGAATTAATTGCAAGAGATAGGGATCATTTGTTTGTAGTCTTTTTCTTGTTTGAATTTTGATATTGATCAGCTCTTCTTTCTAATACTTTGGAAAGCATTGGGATATACTGTACATATACCTGTTCCAATAATACAGTTAGAGATTTGGATGTTTTTAGTGTCTGTGACATGGATTCCATCAGTGTTGGGGCTTGTCCCTGGAGCAGTCACAACCAAATGGGATGCTTGGACATTTTCACATGCATCAAAGGACATATGCATTTGCTGTGAATCTTGGATTTTTAGATTCTGAACTATCAAGTTCTTGCATTTGTTAAAGGTTATAGCCTGCAGTGGGCATTCAAACTTCACCTTTAGAAGGTGTATTCACAGTATAAAAAAAAGGTAAGAAGCAAATAAACATAGGGGTGGGGAAAAACTGAAAAACCGATCATACCAACCGAATCGAATTCAATTCCGTTACTGAAATAGGTTTTTCGGTTTCATTTAATGGATTTTTGATTCGGTTTTAAAAATTTGAATTTGGTTAACCGAAGAAATCGAATTCATTTTGATTTTTGGTTTGAATTTAATTTTTCGGTGATTGAAAACTGGATAATTAAATAATTAATATTATATATATTTGTATTACATAAATAGATAATCAATAATTTATATTTACTTACACATTATTATTCACCACTTTTTGTGGATAAATCTTTTTTTTTTGTAATTAATAAGTTATTCCATTAATTTTATAATTTAAACAAAATATTATTGAAAAAGTATTAAAATAAAAAAAAAGGATTAAAATTGAAAATCGAACCGAGCCAACCGAATTTGATTAGTTTGGTTTTCAATTTCGCTTGGATAAAAAAATTTAAAATGAAGAAAACCGAATTAACCGAATACCGATGTTCACTCCAGAATAAACATTGATCATAAGGAACCATAGGTTCTTCTTTTGGTAAATAGAAAAGTTGGCTAATCATGCTGCAAAGCAATTAGGGGTAGTAAACAAAATTAACATAATGAAGCAATAATCATACCGTCGGGGCGTGCTTGCATGGCTGCAAATGAAAAAGAAAAGAAACGTTAATACAACGATCAAACCAAGTTAAACAAAGTGAAAACTTTAATCAAAGAAAGAAATAATATATGTGCATGGCTGCAGGCTTACAAGACTTTTGTTAATTTTGCATGAATTTTTCCACCAGATATTTCCTTTTCCATTAATAAGTCCACCTCCTTCAACAATCAAGTTTTGTATGGTGTCAAAAATAATCCATCGTCTTGCATCTTTGCCATAATCTGATGTGTTTTCAGATGCTTGGAGGGTTCCATAAATCTGCCAAAACATTTCCATTTTATGAACATCTTCATTAGAAGCTAATTTGATGATCAAGAAAATCTCTTCAGCTTAACTTAAAAATCAATATAATGATCTAGTTAGTTTATCCCACCTGGATTGTAATTTGAGATTTGCAAGGACCAGAAAAAATAAGAGGCTTGAGATGATAAGTTTTTCCTCGAGAAACCACAAACGTAACGGATGCTGTAGACGAACAAGCTTGCTTCCAAGCATCTTGAAATGCCTGAATATATATATATATATATATATATATATATATATAATCCAATAAACAAATTATTTAATAATTAATTAAGAATTGCACTAACAATTAATGGTATAAAATCTTAGAATAATTCAAATGGCAATGCAAGTGGATTAATTCTTGAAGCAATTTCTTTCATAAGTTGCAATCCTGCTAAATAAGTGAATTCCAGGCAAATGATCATTAGTATATCACTTCTGTTAAATAAATTACTAAATTTACATTGAAAAAAAAACATTCAAAAGTATACCATTGAAATAGTTTAGTAACGTGCAAGATAATTTTGCAGGTAATTAAAAATAAAGTACTACTTACTCTAACCCAAAATAAAAAAAAAAAAATTTATTCATATATATAGCAAATGAACAATTTACTAATTACCTTCGTATCATCATGAATTCCATCACCCTTAGCTCCAAAGCTATCGACATTAATAGTCTCAGCTAAGCGGAGTGAGGGAAACATCTCCAAGACATCAAAATCAGTCCCAGTTTCCAGGTCGATGGTGGAGTTGTCCAACTCCGGCTTCCTAGACATCAAAATCTTCCTAATATTGCTAGTATAGGAAGAGTATGCTTCCAAATAATTTCCAGTTTCTTCTTCCATTTCCATATGGTTATTATGATCATTTAGATCCCCATAAGTGCGGGTGGAAAATGAAAGTAAAGAAACAATTGCAATATTGATAATGAAGTTGGCAAAGATACTCCTTTTCTGTGCCATTGTGTGCATGCTATAGAATGTGTTAGTTAATTTTATCCAAAAAGTGTGGAGATGATCAAGAATTGATGATTATTCGGAAAAAAAAAATAGTACGGAGGAATATTAATTAATTGATGGGGGGTGATATCAATACCATGACGAACAGACGTATTTATAGAAGTACTTTAGGTGAGGAAGAGTGTTTTAATCAGTCACCCAATTTAAGGAAAAAAATTTATAAAAACAAATAATAATGAAAAACAAATAAGAGAAATTGTTCTTTGCATGCTCATATGCACCATGATATGAATTAATTTGTGTAGACATGCATGCGAATTAATTAAAGTGTTGTTCATTTGTTTATTAAAAATGGTGTTTATATTTTTCTCTGCTTAAATTAATATTAATTCTTCAGGGACTAACTCAATTGATTGGTTATCTTAGCCATCGCATTAATTATAGACATCAAAATCAAAAATTGCAATGGATTTGATTTTGAACTAGTTTTTTTGGTCAGCCACGAAAAGCTTAGAGTTTAGACTTGAGCCCTGTTACGTGCAGTGATTGATCCACTTTCCTTGGTGCGACTAAGGTCTCCATTCAAATGTTTTTTTTTCCTTTCTATTTTTAATTACTGGAATAAGATTTTAAACTCAGCCTAGTTTTAATTATATTTTGTATGTTTGTTTATAAGTAGTCAGTTTTGAATTTGAAAAAAATAAGGAAGTATGCGATAAGTTGACAACCGGCGTAAAAATTTTGCCACATTTTATAATGTGGATCACATTACAAATCGGTTAAATGTTAGAATTTCGATCCAATAAAGTAACAAAGTGAGATCCATATTATAACTCATTTCATTTTATGGGATAAAAGTTTTTGTTACTAGAATAAGTTCTTACTAATTAACTGCACATGCGAAAAAAGAAACGCACGTACGTATGGATTTCTTGTTGTTGAAAATGCATGGAAGATAGATATGCTTGACTGGGAAGAATTATATACACACGAAATCATCTTAATGAATAGATGGAAATTAATAAAAGTGATCAAGGCAGTTGCAGATGGTCTCATGCATGTAGGGCGGAATCAGAGTGAAATTTTATCGGTGTTAAATGATAATATCCCACATCGGTTAAGTAAGAGCTCTTGAACTAATATATAAGATATATGGGCTACTCCACTCATCGCCAATTGGTTTTGAGTTGGATGCACATATATTCTTTAACAATCGGGACTTACTTTAAATTTTTTTTGCGATTAAATAAATATATTTAACAACTAAATTTTTGAATTTACAATAATAAAAACGATAAAAATGTATAAATACACATAACTGCACTATTGGTTGACACTTGATGAACTAGTTTTCGTCATATGACGTAAATGAGGCAATTGTATTCTACGTATTTGCATATGTTGAAAACGTTGCAATATTTACTCATTTTCAAATTAACTTAATAATTAGAATTAACTTAAAATTAATAACATTTAAATAACAAAACTCTAAATTAAAAAAGGAAGAAGTAAAACTAACCTTTCTTGAATACCAAATTAAAATGGAGATGAAGAAAAAGAGACAATGAGAGAAGAAAAAGAAATGGAGAAATAAAGTTGAATTCTGAGTTTTTTGTCCTCGAACGAATGAATGAAAACAGTTTTGAAGTGTTTTTTTTTTCAAATAAATAAACCAACCGACGTTGTTTTGTTAAGTGAGTGTATTTAAGAAAAACAAAACAGAAAATTGAAATTACATACATACATACATACATATATATATATATATATATATATATATCGTCTTCTTCAACTCCAGCCCTCTAGGGTTGGAAACTGGTGGCGGCAGGCGGCCCGACAGCGACACTCTTACTCCTTCAAAGTCTCCGACAAACTTGGCGGGAGCTTTAATCCACTCCAAATCCCGCTGGATCCGCCACTGCATGCATGCATTATTTTGGCTGGCATAGATGTCGCAAGCAATAGGCAGTGGAAAACGAGTATACCTATTATGGAATGGGTGCACACACGTTTAATTGTTTCATGCATCATATTGCGTGTTTCAAAATTTTGACACGTTCATTTCAAAGAAAATTCGTCATGAGAAGTGTTCTTTGATCATTTTTACAAATTGTGAATTAATTCCAGAGTCAAATTAGCAAATAAAACACGCAATATTTGTTAAATTGGTGTTTGTTTGATTGTACAATACCGACTAAACAAACATGTTCAGAGTTCAGACCATGTTAAGAGATCATTCAGCAAATAACTGTTGAAAACTTTGACAATTAAGCGACTACATGCCTAAATGAACTATTGAGAATTATGGTATGTTTCCTTAATTATTTCAATTTATATTGTTCAAGGCATGTTTTTAATCCCACAATGCAAATGAGATTAAACTGGTCTCTCGTGTGAAGTAGGCTCATATTTGCAATTGTGATTTAATTACGATTTTAACGTATGATAATAGTGGCAAGAAATTAAAATAACAATTTCAACGGTAATTATTTACAAACTTCATATATGACTCACGTTTTAAATATGAATCGATTTCACGTAAATTTTTGTGAATAAGATTTATATGTGTTTTGGAGATTAAAGAATGTTTATCTATAATCTAAATTAAAAAGGGTTATTTTGATACAGTCCAATCTGTGCAAAATTGCATGTTGGAGTAGACATAACCCGATTCCGGTTTTAATTAGAATCGGTCCGTAACTGGTCCGGCGGGTTGGGCTCGGAACCAGAACCGGCCCATGCGGGCTGGTTACGGTTCACATATTCACGAACTGTGAATCGTCAGTTCAAAACTGCTGTTTTTTTTTAAATCAACGGCTATGATTAACTAGTCGTTACTTTATCATATCTGTCGAACCGGCGGTTTCACAAAAAAAATAAATAAATAAAAATGAAATGGCCGTTGGATGCAATGGCCATCATTTAAAACTTGACCGTTGGCAATCCAACGGCCATAAATCAGGCCGTTGGAAAGCCAACGGTATGTTGCTATTTTTTATTTTTTTTTTGTTTTTCTTCTATAAATATCCAAATTTCCTATATTAATTTTCGCACTATTCTCTTATCTCAATCTCAATTCTTTCTCAATTCTATTAATTCTCTCAATACTCAATTATCATTTATATTATCTACTTTTCTTTGTTATCATTAAATTATTTTTACTCATTAATTCATTATATTTAAAATTTAATTCTTTATTTTAAATTATTTTATTTTATTCAAATCTTTAGCTAATTATTTTTTAAATTTATTTATTTCATTAAATATTGAATCCTCGTTAATAATTTTAATTATTTGAATTTATTTAAATACTTTTATTATAGACTTATGATAATACCAATATTTTGATATTTATCTATATTTATTTTGGATAATATTGGCATTATTAATTGGAAAAAGTGTTGATAATTGTAGATTTATCTAGAGGAAGTTGTTGACTACTAAAAGTGCAAGTACGGTGGAAATTGGATCTAGACACATTTTTGGGAAGATTCAAGGCTTGTTATTAAGGGATAATTGAAGTAGTTGAGTTGAAGAACAAAAGCCAAGCAAAGAAGTTGGAGAAAAAGTTTCCTATTTATTTGGAGAAATTCTGTCAAAGACGTGTGAAGATTGAAATTGGGATTGACATTAGTTTTATTGATTTATTCCAAATAATTATCTTTTTAAATAATTAGATAATTATCTTTTTGAGATAATTAGATAATTATAGCTTTTAAGGATAATTTCAATATTTAGGGATAATTCCCACTTTTGGGGAATTAGATTAATATTAGGGAATTGTTTATTAGCTCTATAAATAAAGCACTACGCTACAGAGTCAATTAGTCTTTCATTTTATAAGAATTAGTTTTCTTTACTGTTTCTATTAGTCACGTTTTAGTTATAAGGAATTTCTTTAGTTTTGATTTCAAGTTATTAAAGTTAGGATTTTATTAGAATTCTTGTTTTCCACAATTGATTCCAATTCGTATTATAAGTCAATTTGATGAATTATGGAGTAAGATTTAGTTTCAAGTTTTCTGTTAAGTAATTCGTTCACTTCACTATTCGTAATTAGATTACTTTGATTTTAGTTGATGTTGTTTTCTAATTAATCCAGTTTTCAAATTTAATTCATATAATTTGTTTGCTCAGTTTTACGTCAAGTTTTGTCTTTAAATTAGACTTCAATTTTAAGTGTTTCATATTGCTAGTGAGTCTTAATTAGAATAGTTAGTAGTTAATCTTTGTCCTTAATATGAATTCTACTTCTCTTAATTTTTATTTCTTTTATTTAATTATGTATTCTAGCTAAATTATTTTCTCCGGTTAAGATATTGATGAAGCATTAATTAAAATTCTTGTGAGATCTAATTTGAATTTAAATAAATTTGTTAGACAAGTACCTTTTATGTCTTGTGATAAATAGTTTATGAATTTTATGTAATTGTTAAATAGTGTACAATGTTTAATTAATTGCATGAAGTTCTAATGCCAATTAAAACAGTGGATCCGTAATTGTCCAATTAGTTTTAATAAGTGGTGAGGCTGTCATTCATCGGCAGTAGGCATAGGGGCTAGTATGGGCATATGGCGTCCATGTGGGCATATTAGTATCAGGTTTCTTTTATCTTAATGCTGTTAATGAATTAAAGTTAATGAGGCGTCCTCTTAGCTTGTTTATTAATTAGAGAGTAGTTAATAAGGCGTCCTTTTAATTACCAACAAGTAAGGAGAAATGAGGTTATGTCAGTGGCGTTCCCGGTAACTATAACTGATTTATTTGTCAAACAGATTTAATCATTGCATCAAGGATCAAATTATTAATTAGTGTGGATTCAATGTTTAACCTGGTTCTCTTTCTTATTGATTAAATTCTCTAAAGGTCTATTTTGTTTAATTGTTTTTAATCCTTTTTGTGACAAGTTTGAAGAAAAGTTACAACCGTTCCCTTGGGAGACGACCTTACTCCATTGCTATACTAGTGAAGAGTAGGTTTTAATTTTGGTGGCGTAACGACACTATCAAATTTTGTTGAGATAATTAGATAATTATAGCTTTTAAGGATAATTTCAATATTTAGGGATAATTCCCACTTTTGGGGAATTAGATTAATATTAGGGAATTGTTTATTAGCTCTATAAATAAAGCACTACGCTACAGAGTCAATTAGTCTTTCATTTTATAAGAATTAGTTTTCTTTACTGTTTCTATTAGTCACGTTTTAGTTATAAGGAATTTCTTTAGTTTTGATTTCAAGTTATTAAAGTTAGGATTTTATTAGAATTCTTGTTTTCCACAATTGATTCCAATTCGTATTATAAGTCAATTTGATGAATTATGGAGTAAGATTTAGTTTCAAGTTTTCTGTTAAGTAATTCGTTCACTTCACTATTCGTAATTAGATTACTTTGATTTTAGTTGATGTTGTTTTCTAATTAATCCAGTTTTCAAATTTAATTCATATAATTTGTTTGCTCAGTTTTACGTCAAGTTTTGTCTTTAAATTAGACTTCAATTTTAAGTGTTTCATATTGCTAGTGAGTCTTAATTAGAATAGTTAGTAGTTAATCTTTGTCCTTAATATGAATTCTACTTCTCTTAATTTTTATTTCTTTTATTTAATTATGTCTTCTACCTAATTTATTTTATCCGGTTAAAATATTGATGAAGCATTAATTAAAAATCTTGTGAGATCTAATTTGAATTTAAATAAATTTGTTAGACAAGTACCTTTTATGTCTTGTGATAAATAGTTTATGAATTTTATGTAATTGTTAAATAGTGTACAATGTTTAATTAATTGCATAAAGTTCTAAGGCCAATTAAAACAGTGGATCCGTAATTGTCTATTTAGTTTTAATAAGTGGAGAGGCTGTCATTCATCGACAGTAGGCATAGGGGCTAGTATGGGCATATGGCGTCCATGTGGGCATATTAGTATCAGGTTTCTTTTATCTTAATGCTTTTAATGAATTAAATCTAATGAGGCGTCCTCTTAGGTTGTTTATTAATTAGAGAGTAATTAATAAGGCATCCTTTTAATTACCAACAAGTAAGAAGAAATTAGGTTATGTCAGTGGCATTCCCGATAACTATAACTGATTTATTTGTCGAACAGATTTAATATTTGCATCAAGGGTCAAGTTATTAATTAGTGTGGATTCAATGTTTTAACCGGGTTCTCTTTCTTATTGATTAAATTCTCTAATAGTCTATTTTGTTTAATTGTTTCTAATCCCTTTTGTGACAAGTCCGAAGAAAAATTACAACCGTTCCCTTGGGAGACGACCTTACTCCGTTGCTATACTAGTGAAGAGTAGGTTTTAATTTTGGTGGCATAACGACACTATCAAATTTTGGCGCCGTTGCCGGGGAACGGCATTAGTAATTTTTTCTTCATTAATATTTTATTTTATCTTTCTTGGGTTTATGATATTTTATAATCTTGCAGGACTATGGAATTACAATTCATAAATTGAAAGGTTCGCAAGGTGAAAAAAATCTAGACAAGGGATATGCATGCTTTGATGTCCAACATAGCTAATAGTGGGCAAATATTTGGAGTTGATACATCCCACCAAATGCATGAGGTACAATTTTGTAGTATTTGCATAAATTGGCATTCAATATATATGTGTCCAAATCTTCAAGATGAAATGCCCATATGGCAACCACAAAGGCATTATGAACCAATTCCTAACCAATACAATTTCGGTTGGCATGATGAACCTTATTTGACTTATACGTCAACTGAATACCAAAATGCCTATTTCGACCAATTTCACTTGCCTTATTCACAACAGTCATTTGCCTTTGTACCACAACAACAACTATTAGAACCACCCGTGCCCATACCGAATTCAAATTTAGAAGATGTGCTTAAAACTCTTGCGTGTGAAAATCTCAAGTTTCAACAAGAGACACGAGCCAATTTTGTTAATATGAGCACACAACTCACTCAAATGGCCACAACAATAGCAAGGTTGGCAACTAATGAAGGTAAAATGTCATTACAAGTGGAGGTGAATCCGTTGGAGAATGTAAGTGCTATAATACTTGAAAGTGAATTCTACGAGAAAGAAGCTGATCAAATGCCCATTTCAGAATTTTATGAGGGAAAAATTGACCATATGCCCGTTTTGGAGTCAAATGACATGCCCATTTCTGAGCCTATACATAAACTCGAGGTAAGTAGCAAACCTACAGTTATTAAGCATCAAGTTATTTTGACACCACATTTTCTTGACAGGTTTGCTCAAGAGAAGAAGGAAGAAGAGACACAAGATCTCTTGAACATCTTCCAAAAAGTGGAGATTAATGTCCCACTCATTGAGGCTATAAAATGCCCATATGACCAGGAATTTGTTTTTAATGTTGATACTATTGAACCACTGGTTGAAGAATTTGTGCAACATACTTTTGTGCAGGATGATCTTAAATGGCATTTGACACAAAACAAGATAGATAGAGACATTGTCATATGCCTATTTGTCCAAATGAATGAGGTAATATCAATTCATATGCCCATTTCGCACGAACCCAAGTTGGAGTCAAAACTTCTTCCTGCTCATTTGAAGTACACCACGCCAATTACTTGAGTATCATATTCATGTGATCATGTCTAGCCAAAGACAATAACTAAAGGCGCTAATGGGAGGCAACCCATAGTTTCTTTTCATTCTTTAATAAATTCTAATTTTCTTAGTTGTTTAGTTTATTAAAAAAAAAAACCAAAAAGATTTTTTTTATAATAAATTCTAAGTATGTTTCTTTTCTTTTGTAGGTAAATAAAAATCATCCCACAATCTTCACGATTTTTTGCCATTGAATTTCAATTTCTCAACATTCCAAGTCACAACTTTGCCAATAATTTTTCATTCAACTCCAAATTTATTATTATTATTATTATTTTTATTTGTTGCGAAATGTCTATTGTGTTCTTAGTGTTTTTTTCTTTCATGCTTGTTTATACACGGAGGACCGTGTATCATTCAAGTGTGGGGGAATTTATTTGGTTTTGTTATTTTTTGTCAATTTAATTTTAAATTTCAATTTTATTATTATTATTATTATTATTATTATTTGATATTTTCAAAAAGGTCAAGTTTTTGTCATTAAAGTCTTTTTAGTAAAGAAAAAAAAAGTTTTTTTTAGATGCCTTAAACTTTGTGAATAATAATTGTTTGGATTTGAGCATGTTTTGGAAAATTTTGGTTATAATCTCTGTTTTAGAATAATTTAAATACCTTGTATGTGTTCCGGAATGAGAAATTGCAAGAATTAATTTTTCTTTAAACTATTAATGTGAGTTTTGAACTTAAGTACGCAAGAACCACTTTCTTGGTGCTTAATGAATATTCTTTTTGAGAGTAAATCATAATTAAATAGGCATTCTAGAATTTGCTTTGAGGTACATTTTGAAATTACTTGTGATTTGTGCATAAAGATGATTAAGGCACCTAGGATTAAACCCTTTTAACTTTCTAAAAATTCCTACCTTTTAAAATTGACCCTTAGTGAACTCTTTTGAGCCTAAACTTTTTCTTTGTTTTTAAAACCACAAAAATCAGCCATAAACCTTATTATTTAACTTTCTTTTTCAGCCCATTTTGTCAAAGAATATGTTGGCTAAGTCTTGAATTTATTTAATACTCCTTGGGTATATGTGTTCCAAGTTATGAAATCCTTGTTGTGGAAATGGAAAAAAGAAAAGGAGAAAAGAAGAAAGAAAATGAAAGAAATCTCCTTAGAGAAAAAGAAGAAAAAAACAAAGATGAGGAATAATGGAAATAATTATTGTTGGTTGAAAAGTTGACTGAGAGCAAGCCGTGGTTGTTTTTATAAAAAAAAAAATCTCAAGGAGCGTTTTTGAAGGTTGTAAAAATTTTGATTTGGTTACTTATTCTTTGATAAATTCTAGCCAATTAATATCCTTTTATCATTCCCTTAACCTTAGCCCCGTTTCAACCTATTAAAGACCTTCTTGATTTATGCATAAAGTCATTTTCTTATGTGGTGGAGATTTGACCTCATTGCAAACTTATGGTAATGTCATTTTATTGTGATGTGTGAAATTTCCTATTCATCAATTTGTGATATTATGAGTGAAAATTGTGAGGATATTAATTCTTGTTTATTTTAACTGGAATGAAAGGGTATTTTGAATTGTTTTGAAATAGAGATTATTTTGTGGTAAATGGTGTTGTTCAAATCCAAGTTGTTATTCATTTTAGTTAAAGGCACTGTTTGAGTCTATGTGTTTATAGAGTCTTTTTAGTCATTATTGTTTGAGGTTTTTTATGAGTTAATCATACTTGGGGGCAAGCATGATCCAAGTGTGGGGGAGTTGATAATACCAATATTTTGATATTTATCTATATTTATTTTGGATAATATTGGCATTATTAATTGGAAAAAGTGTTGATAATTGTAGATTTATCTAGAGGAAGTTGTTGACTACTAAAAGTGCAAGTACGGTGGAAATTGGATCTAGACACATTTTTTGGAAGATTCAAGGCTTGTTATTAAGGGATAATTGAAGTAGTTGAGTTGAAGAACAAAAGCCAAGCAAAGAAGTTGGAGAAAAAGTTTCCTATTTATTTGGAGAAATTCTGTCAAAGACGTGTGAAGATTGAAATTGGGATTGACATTAGTTTTATTGATTTATTCCAAATAATTATCTTTTTAAATAATTAGATAATTATCTTTTTGAGATAACTAGATAATTATAGCTTTTAAGGATAATTTCAATATTTAGGGATAATTCCCACTTTTGGGGAATTAGATTAATATTAGGGAATTGTTTATTAGCTCTATAAATAAAGCACTACGCTACAGAGTCAATTAGTCTTTCATTTTATAAGAATTAGTTTTCTTTACTGTTTCTATTAGTCGCGTTTTAGTTATAAGGAATTTCTTTAGTTTTGATTTCAAGTTATTAAAGTTAGGATTTTATTAGAATTCTTGTTTTCCACATTTGATTCCAATTCGTATTATAAGTCAATTTGATGAATTATGGAGTAAGATTTAGTTTCAAGTTTTCTGTTAAGTAATTCGTTCACTTCACTATTCGTAATTAGATTACTTTGATTTTAGTTGATGTTGTTTTCTAATTAATCCAGTTTTCAAATTTAATTCATATAATTTGTTTGCTCAGTTTTACGTCAAGTTTTGTCTTTAAATTAGACTTCAATTTTAAGTGTTTCATATTGCTAGTGAGTCTTAATTAGAATAGTTAGTAGTTAATCTTTGTCCTTAATATGAATTCTACTTCTCTTAATTTTTATTTCTTTTATTTAATTATGTCTTCTACCTAATTTATTTTATCCGGTTAAAATATTGATGAAGCATTAATTAAAAATCTTGTGAGATCTAATTTGAATTTAAATAAATTTGTTAGACAAGTACCTTTTATGTCTTGTGATAAATAGTTTATGAATTTTATGTAATTGTTAAATAGTGTACAATGTTTAATTAATTGCATAAAGTTCTAAGGCCAATTAAAACAGTGGATCCGTAATTGTCCATTTAGTTTTAATAAGTGGAGAGGCTGTCATTCATCGACAGTAGGCATAGGGGCTAGTATGGGCATATGGCGTCCATGTGGGCATATTAGTATCAGGTTTCTTTTATCTTAATGCTTTTAATGAATTAAATCTAATGAGGCGTCCTCTTAGGTTGTTTATTAATTAGAGAGTAATTAATAAGGCATCCTTTTAATTACCAACAAGTAAGAAGAAATTAGGTTATGTCAGTGGCATTCCCGATAACTATAACTGATTTATTTGTCGAACAGATTTAATATTTGCATCAAGGGTCAAGTTATTAATTAGTGTGGATTCAATGTTTTAACCGGGTTCTCTTTCTTATTGATTAAATTCTCTAATAGTCTATTTTGTTTAATTGTTTCTAATCCCTTTTGTGACAAGTCCGAAGAAAAGTTACAACCGTTCCCTTGGGAGACGACCTTACTCCGTTGCTATACTAGTGAAGAGTAGGTTTTAATTTTGGTGGCATAACGACACTATCAACTTATAATTCTATTTATCTAATTATTTATATTTATTCAATTACTTAATTTTAATTTACTATAAAATGGATAGTTTTAATAGAGATATTGTTGGTAGCTCACAATTTGGTAAAAACCAAATTGAGCAAACTTTTAGCGGTGATGGAGAAATCAAAAGCCCCAATATTGAAGAAAGGCTAAAATCAGATATGTTCAAGAAGCATTACACAAAGATATTAGATTCCAACCAACAACCAATCAAGGCGAAATGCAATTATTGTTCCGAAAATAAATTATATGCTTTCAAAAACGGATCGGACTATGGAACTTTGTCGCGACATTTGAAGGAAAAACATTCGCACGAAATCGGCCTTTCCACCAACCAATCTCAATTATGCGGGTTTGTTCCCTCTACTACTCCTCCTTTTAAATATTCAGATGAAAAAAATAGAAAAGAATTAGCTAAGAACATTTATCATTTGGTTTTGGTGAAAAAGTAGGATTTACTCATTATTGTCAAAATGCATTAAATCCACAAGCTAAAAGAATACCTAGAGCAACAATAACAAGAGAATTAAAGAAAATTTATAAAGGTGAAAAACAAAAATTATTGCTTTTCGTCATTTTGAAGTAAGACATACCGCAAATAATATATCTATTTGTCGAATATTATTTTAGATGAATATGGTTTATCTAAAAAAAAATTTCAATTGGTTTTAATAATGCTTCAGCTAATACGACTTCGACTAGTCAATTAACAAGTCTTTGTCAACCAATAATAGGTGGGAAATTTTTACATATTAGGTGTGCATGCCACATATTAAATTTAGCTGTACAAGATGGTTTAAAACACTAGATACGTATATTACGCCTATTAAAGAGGCAATTAGTCTTTTATGGTTCCGTCCAAATTTAATGAAACTATGAGTAAAATTTTGTACGGAAAATGAACGCAAACCTAAAAGATTTAGTAAAGATGTTCCTAATATATGGAATTCAACTTATAAATTATTGAATTCATCTACACAATATAGTACTTTGTTATGTACTTTTTTTATGCAAAATCATGTAGAAAATATTTCTTTGCATAGTAATATGTGGGAAATTTGTTGTAAATTATTACAACTTTTAAAGATATTTAAAGATGCTACTGAAATTTTATCTGGTATTTATTATCCTACTTCCCATTTATTTATTCACATTGCATGTGATGTTGTTGGTATTTTACAACAAAACAAAGATGACCATGTTCTATCACTTCCTATATATGATATGTTAATTAAATGGCTTAATTAACTATTACCCAAAAATTCTACCTACATATTTAATTGCTTCTGTTTTTTATCTATGTCAAAACATATTCTCGCAATTTCGGCATCAACCGTAGCGGTGGTGCAAGCTTTAGTGCAGGAGGGAGCATTTTAGACGACCATCGGTCCCGATTATTACCAAGATCATTAGAAATCCAAGCATTAGTGGATGATTGGCACAATGCATTTTTGAGAGCACAAGAAATAGACAAGACGGATGACATTAATTTAGATTACGACACCGACATTTCTGAAACGAGCAATGCTAGTACAACTGGATCTTCAACTGGAGTTTCCTATTTCACGGATTTCGTCCATCCCAATCCCGATGTTGACGTTGAAGAGTTAGGTGATTAAAATTTAGGACAATTAACTTGTACTCAAATTACTTTTATGAATGCAAATTTTTCTTTCTAGTAAATGTTGTATCATGATTCGTATATGTAAATGGGCCAACTCGAAATTCAATATTTAGGCCAAAATTTTCTATTTCAATAATAAAATGAGGTATTTTTCAATTATATCAAACTTGTAAACTTGTACGTATTATATCAAATTTCTTATTTCTCACATTGTAACTTCTCTTATTTTTTACATTGTAAATTATATTAAACTTCTTTTTTTTCACCTTGTAAAGTTGTAAAATGTATCACACTTCATATTTTTATTTTTTTTTAAAAAGTCGTACCGCGAGAAAATTGTACCAAAATCGGAATCGGAACCGGAATCGTGACTGAACCGTGAACTGGCGGTTCAAGAACTATAACCGTAACTGTGAGACCAAGGGCCGGTTCAGGTTCCACCCTTTGTGGAACCGTGAATCGCCGGTTCATGAACTATGATCATGTCTATGTTGGAGGATTATTTTGCGGTATCAGAAACAACACGTGGTTAAAGAAAATGAATGCTAGCACAAGTTTGTGTCAGTGTTTTAAAACTCAGACCGAAGTACTAACCGGTAGAGCTATTGGGTTAAGAGTCAATTGTCGGACCGGTCGAACCAGTGTCAATAACCGGATGACGCCATAAATATATTAATTAAATATTGACATATCTCACATTTTATATCAAAATAAAATGACCAAATTATAAAAAAAATATTCAATTAAATTCTTAGTTTTTCATCAATAAAAAAATCATAGATCGTATTATTTAATAATGCTAATAATTATTTTGTTTATAATTTAATAAAATTTTATTAAAATACACGAGATATAATAAAGTATTAATTAATTTAATATCAAATCGATTATATTAAAATAAGTTAGAAAATGTAGTTCTCAATACACAATTTATTTATTTTAAAACTTAAACTTGTGAATTAAAAAAATTTAATGACATATCACACTTTGAATTTAATTTTGTGTGCTATAAAATAATAATTAAATAAAAAATAAATATTATATGATAAAATTTAAAATTCATATTTATTTAAATTGTATGAAGGTGATTGATTGAAAATATTGATGAAAAACATAATTTTCATATTTATTCAAAGTCTTGTAATATGGTAAATTGAAATCTATTAAAAATCTTAAAATATGGTAAATTGAAAGCATTTATGATAATTGAAAGATATTAAAAATCTTAAATATGATAAATTAATGTATTTATGACGATGGAATGTATTCAAATTTTAAAATATTGAAATATGAAAAATTGGAATTATTAATGATAATTAAAAATCTTGAATATGGTAAATTAAAGTATTTATGACAATTGAATGTATTCAAATTTTAATATATTAAAATATGGTAAATTGGAATCATTAATGATAATTGGGGTGTATTGATGGAAAAGCATTAACTACTAGTGATTAGATTTAAATGTAAATGTAAATGTGTAAAAAAAAAACTGAAAACTGAAAACCGGGTTTTAACCGGTTTCCGGTTTTCCGGTTGAATCCGATATTTGACCAGGTTTGAACGGTTTTTTAACCACCAGTTTTTTATACTAACTCGGACGCAACACCTTGCTAGTTATCTGTCGAACCGGCCGGTCCGATACGAGTACCGGTTTGTGTTGGTGTGGCTTGTCCTGATAAGGCAAAACGTACACTACGAAATCATTCTATTTGCCTTACCTGTGGCACTAGGAATTTGTATCCTGCGAGGGTTTTCAAATTTAGAAGGTACGTACCATATTATGGAGGAAAAAACAACTGATTTAACGACCTTCTGTCCTGCTCTAATGAATTCCGGTTTAATTCAGAAGTTTTGCCCATAACGCTCAGATAAATTTGACATTGAATCCAAAATGGTTTCCCAAAAAGTAGTGAAATGATTACATATTGAGGCAAGACATTGGCTTGACTCAATTGAATCTTTACCCCATACTATAAATTAATTTATAATGGATAAATAAGTTAATTAAGAATATGTCAATGATATTGCTAAAACAAATAATGAATTACATGGAAAGTGAGAGTTTTTCCTTATATTAATTAGAATATATAAATATGTTTGAAATGTGTTAAATTACGAATTGCAAGGGAAAATTGAGTACATGCATGACTCAAGACTTTAAAACGTCAAGGAAATCTACAAAGAATTAATAAACTTTTTTGTTGGTCAATTCTTGGATATTGCAAGAACTAAAACTCCATCTACAACATATCTGAAAAAACAGTAAAACGTGTTATAAAATTGAAAATGGTTGCTTAATTGGATGCATGTAATTAACCTAGAATTCAAGTAAGAAATTTCACAAATCAAAGTTAGTCTTTGGGCACGTGTTTCTTGCCAGTTAATTAATTTGTTTTAGTTAAAAAAATACTTTAATAATAAATAATTCTTTCTAACACGATTTTCCACCGAAACAAACTCATACAATATTAATTTAAATTTTTATTGGTTAATTCCACTTTACCCCATTGTGGTTTGGGAAAATTCCCTTTTATTAACTCGTGGTTTCATAATGTCCACATAACTCCTTGTGCTTTGGACTAAAATGGAAAATGGACGAAAATTGTCTAAAGTGTATAAAATTACTATATAACCCTTAAATAAAACCAAAAGAACAACATATTATTTAATTATTTTTTTCTTTTCTCATACTTTATCTTATTTGTCTTTCTCTTTCCTCAAATTTTTCGTTTTTATAGTCACGTTTTTTTTCTTACTTTAACTTTTTATTTTTCTCTCTTCATTTTATCTCCAATACCATATTCTCTCTCATCTTTATCTTAAATGCCATCTGCTCTCTCCTCTCCTCTCACCAGTTTAGACGATTTTTGTACATTTTCTAGTTTAGTCCCAAGCACAAGGAGATTATGTAAATATTATGAAACCACGAGGTAATAAAAGGGATTTTTTCAAACCGGTAAAGTGAAATTAACCCAAACAAATTAACTGAGGAACGGTCAATTATTTGACCGTTCCTCAATTCCTTTTTTTTATTTTTTTTTTTTACTTTTTTAACATTTCCTAATCTATAAATACCTCATTAATTTTTCATTCTTTCCAAACAATTTCTACCGCTCTTTCTCAATATTCTATTTCTCTTCTTCTCAATTCTCAAGCATCAAAATTCTATAAAATTCAATTCTAATTATTGTTTCTATTATAATTATTAGTTAAATTATTATTTTTAATATATTATTCTTTCAATTTCTCATTTTTTTAATCTTTTTGAATTTTTTTATAAAATGAATAGTTTTGGTTCTTCATCCCAACCAATTAATATTGGTGATGCATCACAATCAAGTCATCGTCCACTAATGAATCCAAAATTCAAAATTTTTGTGAAATATTTTACAAAAAGTTTTGATGCTAATGGAGTTCTTATTAGAGCAAAATGCAATGTTTGCGAGAAATCATACGCCTTCAAAATTGGGAGCGGATATTGTACACTAGCCAAGCATTTGGAGAAAGTACATCCTCAAGAAATCAACCTTCAAAAGTCACAAGCGCAATTAATCAGTTTTGCTCAATAAGGTTCTTCTTCTTCTAGTAATTTAAATTTATTTAAATTTAGTGATTCAAAATGGAGAGATGGTATAGCTAGATTTATTTGTACACAACATTTACCATTCTCATTTGGTGAAAAACAAAATTTTGTGAGATTAGTACAAGAAAATGCAAATCTACAAGTTAAACATGTTCCTAGAACAACTTTAACACGTGATATTAAAAAAATTTATAAAAAAAAAAACTTATCGGAATATTTTTTAAAATTAGATTCTCGTGCTTCAATATGTTCGGATATTTGGAGCGATCATTGGCAAATGAATAGTTATATGGGTATAACTTGTCATTGGGTAGATTCAAATTGGTTTCTACAAAAAAGAGTAATTGCATTTAGAATTTTTAATGATTCTCATACGGCCATAAATATATCTAGATTAATTAGTGTTATTTCACAAGAATATAATTTAAATGATAAAATTTTTTCAATTGGTTTTGATAATGCATCAGCTAATAATGCATCTATTGTAGAATTAAAAAATATTTATGCACCAATTATAGGTGGGAAAAGTTTTCATATTAGACGAGTATGCCATGTTTTAAATTTATCCGTTCAAAATGGTTTAAGTGCATTAGAAAGTCATATTAAACCAATTAAAGATGCAATTAAATATTTGACCGGACATCCAAGTTTAATGAAAACATGGGCAAAATATTGTATACAACATGGACAAAAGCCTAAAAGATTTAAAAATGATGTTCCAAATCGTTAGAATTCAACTTATGATTTACTTTGTGATTCTTCTAAATATAGTTCATTGTTATATAATTTTTACATTGATAACTCTTGTCTTGGAATTGTATTACTTCCTAATCATTGAACTTCTTGTTTAAAATTGTTAGAAGTTTTAAAAGTTTTTCAGGATGCTACTTGTATATTTGCACGTGTGTATTATCCAACTTCTCATTTATTTTTAGTTGAAGCATGTAATATAGTTGGTGTATTAAAAATTCACATAAATGATGAAACTTTGACGCCAAGTATTATTCACATGTTAGAAAAATGGCTTAATTATTATAAAGAAATTTCAATTTTATATTTAGTTGCTATTGTTCTTGATCCTCGTTTTAAATTTACAGGTTTAGAACAATATTTGAAGTTTTATTATGATACGTTAAAAAAATGTTTTTCATTAGATCCGAACGTTATACAATTATAATTAAATGTAAGTAAATACATAAATGAGACTAAAGATATAATAAATGCATTATATGAAGAATATTCTTTCAATTTCAAATATTGAATCTTCGTCTTCCTTTATCCCTCTCGGCTTAGAAATGTTTCAATCGTTAAAAAAACACAAGGGTACTACTAGTACGGAACTTGAGGAATATTTACCCGCTTCTTTTGATTTTAGTAATAACAAGTTTGAATGTGATAGTATTGAGAAATTCAAAATATTGGAATGGTGGAAGAAGAAGACAACGATGTGCCCCGACATCTCTTCGATAGACAAAGAGATTTTGGCGGCCCCGACATCAACCGTAGCCGTGGAACAAACTTTTAGTCAAGGTGGCAGCATTTTGGACGAGATCCGATCGAGTTTGAGTCCCATGTCCTTGGAGATTCAAGCTTTAGTAGATGATTGAAGTAAAGCTGTTTATAGAGAATAAGAACAAGACATAGAACAATATTTTGATTTAGATTTAGACGTCACCATCGATGGTAGCTCTACTTATACAACTAATTCACCTATCACCGATGCTGATAGAGCCAATAACGACGACGACGACTATTAGTTTATTAAAATGAAGAAAAATTTAATATTGCACATTTTTAGATTATTGAAAATTTGAAATAATTTATTATGTTTTTCAAATATTATAATTTTCATATCTATATATTTGTTTATATAAATATCATAGTTTTATTTGTATACACTATAGTTGTATTATTGTATATCATAATATATTTTGCAATTGTATTATTGTACTATTCAAATTTAAAGTTTAAACCATCAATTATAAATAAGATTTAGTATTTCTTCATTTATTAATTTCTAACTTATAAATTTATGATTTAAAATCTTAACTTGTAAATTTTTCTATCCAATGAATAAAATTTAGTAGTTTCTTCATTTATTAATTTCTAACTTGTAAATTTATGATTTAAAATTCTTAACTTGTAAATTTTTTTAAAGTTTTTAACTTGTAAATTTTTCTATCCCAAAGAATAAAATTTAGTAGTTTCTTCATTCTAACTTGTAAGATTTAGTATTTTTAAGTTGTAACTATTAAAATCTAAGTACCTAAAATTTAGTATTTCAAAATCAAATTCGAAAGATGAAATTGAAATTTAAAATCGAATTCGAAACGGGAATAAAACTGTAACCGAAATTGAGATTCGATTACGGTTCCATCTTGTGCCGAATTGGGAACCGCCGTTTCTGGAATCGAAACCGTAGCCACCTCTATGTGGCTTGTCCTAATAAGGCAAAAACGTACACTACGAAATCATTCTATTTGCCTTACATGTGGCACTAGGAATTTGTTACGTGCTGCATAGATTGGGGTTTTACAAATTTAGAAGGTACATCCCATATTATGGAGAAAAAAACAACTGATTTAACGACCCTTTGTCCTACTCTAATGAATTCCCATTTAATTCAGAAGTTTTGCCCATAACGCTCAGATAAATTTGACATTGAATCCAAAATGGTTTGCCAAAAAGTAGTGATGAAATGATTACATATTGACTCAAGACATTGGCTTGACTCAATTGAATCCTTACCCCAAACTATACATTAATTTAGGGCGAATTCCACTTTACCCCTATATGGTTTGAGCGATTTTCTTTTTACCATTCCGTTGTTTCAAAATATCCGCATAACCCCATCGTGTTTTGAACTACTATAGAAAATCGACAGAATACGTCTAAACTGACGGAATTGAGTGAAATTACTACAGTATCCTTAGTTAATTAAATAGTCAAACAGGGAAATAATTAAATATTAAAAAAAAACAATGATAGGGGAGTTGAAATTCTGGAGTGACTGACGTGTCAGTAATAAAAAGATAAACTAATACCCTAACCAAATGATGAGTGAACCCTAATGGGTAAAGGATAAATTTGTCTTTTTATCACTGCCACGTCAGTCACTCCAGAATTTCACTCCCCCTATCATTTCCCTAAAAAAAATTTTGAGGTCCATTTCTGAAAACTCTTTTCTTCTACTCCGATTATCCAAATTTTAATTTTCAAACAAACCAATTATTCCTAATTTTAAACAATTCAATTATTTCTCGAATAATTCTCTACAATTATCTACCCAATCATATTTTTTCAAACAATCAAATTATGAAAATTTTCTATTCTTCTCTATTTATTTCACAAAATAAGAGAAATTATTGATAGCAAATTACCCACGAGCATAAGCAAACTCCCACTAAAATTCAAGTACTGAAAAGTTTATGTCAAAACGATTACAGATATCGATTCATAAAATAATAATTCCAAGAAGTAGCAGGAGATTTTGCTTAGAAATCAAAAAATCTAATGTCTTCACTCTGATGGTGTAAACATTATTGGTCCAAAAGCGTGTTGTCAACGCAGCTTCTTGTCACAGCCATCTTTGAAGCCATGAGTTTAAACCAAGCAACAGGGAAGAACAAGTTTGAACTCACAATGGGTCCGGTCATCAGAGGCGGAACTAAGCACCGGCTCGCCCCCCTTCGTTCTGAGAATTAAGGTAGTAGTATTATATTCCATCCATTCCGTCCCTCCTTTCCATGACTTCGCTCCTGCGCTATCGCACCCAAAATCTAATTGAAAAAAATTAGTCGGCCTTCTCATGGCTTTGCATCGAGAAAACTCCAGCCGAGAACAAAGCCAAATGAGATCTCGCTGGCTATCAGTATGTGATGTCAAGAAAAATATTACTATTTAAAATGATTGAAAAACGAGATTAGAAGCTATTTTTTCGATTTGTTTTTGACGAAGATGATGATGATGATGTGATATGACATCACCATATATTTTATTTAAATAATTTTAAAAAAATATCGTCTTTCTTAAACACGTCAAGTGAGAAAATTTGAGGAAATTATTTTCTTAATTTCTAATTGACCCCAAATTTTATTTATTTTTTTATTAGTTGGCTCAACAATTTTAGAAATTATATTTTAACTCACAAAAATTTCAAATAATTCAATTAAATGATTTCTAATATGATTTCCGCTCACCTACTTAGGGGTGAAACAAAAAAAAAGTACTCTTAAGTAAAATCACGACGTTTTACTTAAAGAGTAAAAAAAAAAATTTAAAAAAATTATAAATGTGAATTCTTAAACTCTAATTACTAAAATTTTATCACGCCTCCTCCTTTCTCGCGACCTCACCGCTTTCGACTCCTTCCTCCACATATTTAGCCGAATCAATTTAGTCTACTAAAGTCTATTCCACTGCCGTCATAGTCATTTCTTGTTGTGAGTTTTTTTATATTTTTTTTGCTAATATTATTAATATTTAAAATTTTTTGTGATTGATTATTGTGATTAAATATTTATTGATGGTAATAAAACAAATATATAAATTTTCAATTCCATAATTTAGTAGTTATATATATTTATTTCATGATAATTTTTTTTTACTATAATTGAGCCCCCTAAAAAAAATTGTTCTGATTCCCACACAAACTTCCTAATCATATCCATCCACTCTCGTTGATAGGTTGAACTCAATTTGTCAACATTAACATTCCTCCGTCATTATCCTAGTTATAGACTGAACTCATCAATCTCTGAACATGAACATATTTAATATTTAATAAATTCTACTTATTTATACAGTAAAATTTGTCATTAAAAAAAAAAAGTACGGGTTTGTCCCGCTCCCGCCCTTTTACATTATATGTAATTACCCTAAAAATTACAAACACCCCATACTCCATTTTCTTTTTTTTCCTGAATTAATCTCAATCCTTGAAGAGTACGTCCTTCGCCATGGCCATTAGCGGCTGGATAGACTGAGCAGAAAATTTCCGGGCAAACAAAAAAGGATCGTGCCTTGTCGTTACAAACAAATCAGACCCGTTTGATCCCTCAGTCCCATATCTTGGTTTTCGTTTTCTAAGAGCCTGGATTAGCTCTGGATTCACCTCATCGCCTTTATACATCCGAGGATGACCGCCATGGCCGCCCCTCCAGTCCACGTTGGTCAAAGAGGCTGGGACACACCCATGTGGGTCCGCCATTCTAAGAAGGGTTGCAAAGTAATGCTCCTCCGGGTAACACGTGTTCAGCCTCAAGCACGGCAGCTTAAATTTCGACCATAACCGGCTGTCACGCATAACAATCCTAGCGTGCTTACGTTTTAGCACAAAGAACTGGGACCCAATTCGAAAATCCTCGAACTTCACCTCCGGTAGCATCGCGTCTTCCCCACGAGCTGCCCACCGACCGTACGCCCCCGCCTCGTCGTTGAGGATCTCGACGAAACTCCGATTGGACTTCATCAAGAACCTGTGCGTAAAGTTGAAGGAATGCAAGGGGATGCAAGAAGGGGATAGGAGGGCAAACATGTAATTGGACTTGTCGTGGAGAAGAGCGCGGGAAAGAAGGCGACGCGTGGCCGCAGTGAGAGTAGGCGAGTACCTTCGAGTGGGCTTGGAGGGAATGACTCGGCGGGCGAACACGCCGCGGAACGGCGGAGAGTAGCTGATATTCGGGTCTGCATGAATGTAAATGTTGTAAAGATTTCTGGGAGCTTGGTTGAAGAAGAGCTCCCAAAGGGGTGCAAACGGAAGCGGGGTGGTGGTGAGGAACATGAAGGCTAATTTCTTGAAGGGCGGTTCGGGATTCGGGTTGACTAGACCGGCGAGATGAAATAGGGAGTTATCTTCAGCATCATCATAAGTTTCGTTATGATCAAGTAGTGGTGGTGGCGGAACTGGGAATATTGATGTTGATGAAAGGAGGGTAGCGTTTGAATTGTGGGGTTTTTGTAAGGTTTTTCCAGCCGGTAAATATAGTGCTGAAAGTGGGCGAATTCTTAAAGTGCTGGTATTGGTACTAGAGGTGGCGGCGGTGGCGGTGGTGGAGCAAGGAGTGGAGGGAGTGGTGATGGTGAAAACAATGGCAAGAGGCAAACAGAGAAGGAGAGCACAAAGGAGAGAAAAGGGAGATGGAGAAAGCATGATGGTGTGAGTTAATTGTTAGTGTGAGAGATGATTAACGTTTATTAGAGATTTTATAAATAAAGATAGCTCCCAATCCCAATAATAATAATAATAATAATAATAATAATAATAATAATAATATGAGGGGGGCTAAATTAATGGATAATAAGATTGATAGCCATAGCAAAAGCAGCTTCAGTTGCTGCTGTCTAACTCAAAGTCTATGCTTGGATTGAGGGAAAGGATAGGAAACGATTGGAAAGGAAAAGAAAGTAGAGTAGAGGAAATCGATTTACTTCCAACATGTTTGGATAAATTGGGAAAGAAGGGAAAAGAAAGGAAAGGATATACTAAAAACATTGTTTAGGAAAAAAAAAAGAAAATCATATAATCAATAAAATAAGAATATATAGACACAACAATCTAATAAAAAATTTATTAATTTGAGATAAATTTGTTATTTTTGTGTGAAAAATCTAAAATTATTATTTACGTATAGCTTTGATGATGTTTTATAGTATAATATTGTATATCTATATCTTTATGTTGGATGATGATTAAAACCTAGATAAAATAAATTTTCTATTATAGCTAAATTAGTTTAGAGTTTTGATATTCTTGTAGCATAAATTTGGTAGTTAAAAGTTTATTAAATTAAAAAATATCGAAATTAGTAAAATTTTGTAAATTAAATCAAATTTTAATAGTGTAGAACTCTATTATTATTTTATGGGTGGCTAGAATTTGTAATATATTGCAGTTTATTATGAAATAATAATTTTATAATCTTGCAACCAATTAGAAGTTAATAAAGTTTTAGACATCAAATAAAATTCTAATAATATTCTAATAAATGTTGGTAGTAATATCAATTGTATTAGGATTGAAAGATTGCCTCCAAGTTTGTCCTATAAGTTTTAAATGATAATTTACTTTGTAATTTTAAATTAAAGTTTACGTTAGAAAGATAAATTTAAAATAATAAATTATTAATTATAAAAGAATTATCGTTTCCTTCCGTTTCCACCCACTTTTGGACAGAAAGAGATATAGACTAAACTAAGTATATCTAATCCCTCCCTTTCCTTTCCTTTCCCTCCCTAAAAAAATATCCAAACAAAAAAATTCTAATCCGTCCTTTTCCTTTACTTTCCTTTCCTTTCCCTCCCTTTCCCTCAATACTAACATAGCCTAAGATTAATGCAATCATTCATTGGGTTGAAGGCTTGAAGCCATTGATTGGGTGCTAAATTAACTAATCCCTCCCTTTCCCTCAATCCTAACATAGGCTAAGATTAATGCAATCATTCATTGGGTTGAAGGCTTGAAGCCATTGATTGGGTGCTAAATTAACTAATACTACTTGGGAAGTTAATAAGCCTAAATTGGTCAGACACTTTGTGCAATATTCTTGTATTTTTTATAATGTTCGATATAGTTTTATTAAAATTAAAGACTAAAAGCATTAATATTAATAAAATTATTTTACAATTATTAAATTATAACTCGAAAAAGATAAGTGAACATTAAGACTTAATTTTAATTTAAAAAAAATAATGTTGAGTAGAAATCACTTGTCGTAAATAATGTATGATTAGACTTAGACACAGAAGTAGTGGCCAGTAGCGTGATTGGGATGAAGAATGAGTCTCCAAGTTACGTACATGCCTTTATTCTGGAAATCATAAGCCCAAATAGAAAGTACTATTGATTAGGAGGATTTTGGGAATCATAAAGAAAGCAAATTTTTGTGATTAGATATGTACTAGTTGTTCAGTTTTCCGTGGTCTAATAGAATTTTCTTTACCAAAACAAGGAAATTTATTCCCTTTTTTATCTTCAAACTCAACAAGCAAATTGAAACAACATAAAAAAAACAATCTTAACTTCTCTCTTACCTGCAAAAGATAAAAGAATGAAGTCAGTTATACTGAAAACTAAAAAGGAATGTAAGCTAATGTAAACTAAAAAGGAATGCAAAATAAAATGGGTTGCCTTCCAAAAGCGCCGATATTTATTATCTTTGGCAAGACATGAACTTTTATTGATCAAGTAATCAGCGTGGTATATTTCAAATGGACAGGAAGAGAATTAACTCCAACTCGAGTTTCTCAAATTTATGTATCGAGTCTGATATGAGCATGTCGCATGACTCTGAAATGAGCATATGGTCAACTTCTCACTCGTCAAATTCACTTTCAAGCGTTATAGCACTTACATTCTCACATGCATTCACCTCCACTTGTACTGGCAATTTACCTTGATTATCTACCAACTTTGCTATTGTTGTGGCCATATGAGTAAATTGTGTGCCAATATTGGCAAAATTGGTCATTGTCTCTTGTTGGAATACCCTTGTCTCTTGTTAGAATTTGAGATTCTCATATGCCAGAGTTTTAATCATATCTTCTAAATTTGACTCTGGTATAGGCACAGGTGGTTCTAATAATTGTTGTTGTGGTAAAAAGGTGAATGGTTGTTGTGGCGGTGAAAAGTGAAATCACCGACCAAGATTGTATTGATTAGGAACTTGTTCATAATGTCATTGTGGGTCCCATGTGGACATTTCATCTTGTGGAGTTGAGTCCATATATGTTAGATAATCATTCATCCAACTTCTACAAGTTTGTTCCTCATGCATTTGGCAGAATGTATCTACTCCAAACATTTGCCCATTATTGGCCATGTCGGACATCAAAGCATGCATATCCATTGTCTATTTTTTCTCACTTTGTGAACCTTTCAATTTATTGATTGTCATTCAATAGTCCTGCAAGACTATAAAATATCATAAACCCAAGAAAGATAAAATAAAATATTAATGAAAAAAAAATTACTGATGTCGTTCCCCGGTAGCGGCGCCAAAATTTGGTCATGTCGTTATGCCACCAAAATTAAAACCTACTCTTCACTAGTATAGCAATAGAGTAAGGTAGTCTCCCAAGGGAACGAATGTATCTTTTCCTTCAACTTGTCACAAACAATTATTAGAAACAAACAAACAAAATAAAGTATTAAAGAATTTAATCAATAAGAAATAAAATCCAGTTAAATCATTAAATCCACACTAATTAACAACTTGATCCTTGATGCAAATATTAAACATGTAATTTAAATAAACCAGTTATAGTTACCGAGAACGCCACTAACATAACCTCATTTCTCCTTACTTGTCGGTAATTAAAAGGACGCCTTATTAATTATTCTCTAATTAATAAACAATCTAACAGGATGCCTCATTAGATTTAATTCATTAACAGCATTAAGATGAGAGAAATCCGATTATGATATGCCCATATGGACGCCATATGCCCATATCATCCCCTTATGCCCACTGTCGATGAATGACAGTTTTACCACCTATTAAAACTAAATAGACAATTACGAATTTATCGTTTTAATTGGCATTAGAATTTCCTATAATAAATTAAATACTGCGCATTATTCAACAATTATAGTTAATTCATAAACCCTCTATCACAGGACATAAAAAGGTACTTATTTTACATATTTATTTAATCCAATTAGATCACACAAGAATTAATTAGTGTTTCATCAATAATTTAACTAGAAAACTAAATTAGAATGAAGACATAATTAAACAAGACATAAAAGAATTGAAGAAAAATAGATTCATGACATACTAGAAAGAAAAACTTGTAGTTGACAATCTTTTGGTATTAGTTATGGTTGAAGATAATCAAATCCAATCCAAAATGAAAAGAAAATAGATAATGCTTGCCCAAGAACTTATCCACTCAATTGTCTAAACTAAGATTGCTGAAATTTGAAGTGCTTGAATTAAATAATGAAGATTCAATTAAATTCCAAAACAAATGACTTGATAAACTTCCCTACTTATTAAGAAAAACTAGGATGCTAACTCCTCTAAAATAAACTAAACTAGGATAGCATACTAACTACTCTAAAAACCCACTTATTTATACACTTCTCCCAACAAACTATGCTAAAATTCTTAACAGAAGATAACTCTTAACAACTCTAAAATCTCAATCTCCACAATATTAGGAGATTTGATTACAAAGAAAATATTTCTTCCCAACTAACATAACTAAAATTCATAGCTGAAAATAATTCTTAACAAACTCTAAGATCTCAATCTCCAAAATATTAGGATATTTGATTACAAAAAATATTCCTTCCTAACTAACAACACTACATCTTCCAATAAACTCTCTTCCCTTTAGTAAAAATCATTTCAGTAAAATCTTCTTCTTCTAGTAAAAATCCTTCCTGCAAATATTCTCAACTTCTTGCATCATTTTAACTCTTTTTTCACCATTCCATTCATTCTCCACATAAACCTGAAAACATAACAAAATCATGAATTTCAACACATTAATGCTAATAAAAAGGCATGAAATTATTATAAATAAATATAAAATATTAACTCTATCACAAGAGGCAAACAGAGAAGGAGAGCACAGAGGAGAGAAGGGAGTTGGAGAAAGCATGATGGTGTGAGTTAATTGTTAGTGTGAGAGAGGATTAAAGTTTATTAGAGATTTTGATAAATAAAGGTAGCTCCCTGAAGGCTTGAAGCCATTGATTGGGTACTAAATTAATTAATACTACTTGGGAAGTTAATAAGCCTAAATTAATCAGAGCCTTTGTGCAATATTCTTGTATTTTTTTTAAATGTTCAATATAGTTTTATTAAAATTAAAGACTAAAAGTATTAATATTAATAAAATTATTCTACAATTATTAAATTATAACTCTAAAAAGATAAGTGAACATTAAGACTTAATTTTAATTTAAAAAAAAAATAAATGTTGAGTAGAAGTCACTTGTCGTAAATAATGGATGATTAGACTTAAACACAGAAGTAGTGGCCAGTAGCGTGATTGGGATGAAGAATCAGTCTCCAAGTTACGAACATGCCTTTATTCTGGAAATCATAAGCTCAAATAGAAAGTAGTATTGATTAGGAGGATTTTGGGAGTCATAAAGAAAGCAGAAACTTTTGTGATTAGATATGTACTAGTTGTTTCCGTTTGGTTTTGCATTTTTTCAACCTATTTGTAAAAGAAGTCGTAATTGTGTTTGGGAAGGCTGAATCTGAATTTTTGCAATTACGATTGCAAAACCCTATATTATTATATTCTAGTTAAACAGTACACTTTCATAATTGGCAGCACACAAAAAGTATTTTGTTTGTGGGGTCTTACTACGAAAAATCAACAAACAGCCTGATGTCCACATATATTTTCATTGTGTTTGTGGGTCCTACGTATGACAAGAATCACATACACACACAAGCAATTAATTATATAATAATATATAAAATAATCAATCCCAATATAATAATAATTTTTTCTATACACAATCTTCAATAAATTAACCAAATTTATCAACACATCTAATCATTTTATAAATATTCCTTTCTCATTACAAATCCCAATAAAATCATTTCATAAATAAAACCAAAAAACACCATATCCAAGCGGAGCCAGTGGTCTAACAGAATTTTCTTTACCAAAACAAGGGAAAAAAAACTTGCGAGTTCCAATAATCCAACCAGTTTGTGTGTGGTGCATTTGTGATTTGTGGATGGCATTCGGAGGTTAGAGAGGCGTCAGGAGTTAAGAAATGTTTATCTCAGGGAGATATTCACAAATTAGTAGCACTAATATCGTGCAAAAGAAATGCAAGAACGCAACCAAAGAGAGATGGAGTTGGAGAATAAACGAGGCAATTTATGAGAAGAGGCACCAAGAAATGCTTTTCTACAAAGTTGTCCAAGTACACGAGGACTATGCATGACAGTATGAGTGAATAGGGACGGTTTTTTTTTTTTTTTTTTTTTTTTTTTTTTTTTTGCTTTTCAAGATTTGTTTATGTTTATTGAAAAATTAAATTAAACTTTTAGTTTTTGGCTTTCGAGTTTGAAGAAATTTTTTGAATTCACGAATGTCAGTTGTTGTGTGGCGATTGTGGCGTAAGTGTGATTTGTAATTATAATTATTCTCCTCTCAATTATATATTTGTGATAAATAAATATGGCTAATGTTGTGTTATTAAATTGATATAACAACTATTTTTCTAGTTCTTCACTATTGGAGGAAAGGACAACAACAATGAAAAACAGGACATAACCTATTAGAACAATTTAAAACAAATTAAATCTGAGTGCCATAAGTGTAGAATGAATTCACTGAATTATTTGCAACTGTTCATTATAAGAGTGGCTGAGCTGCGACCCGAAAGAAAAGAAATAAAAAAAATTAGGGTTAAAATCACTTAACCCCCTCCAACTCATACATTAGTTGCACTATACCCCCTCAATGAAATAATAGGCACTTTCCCCCTTCTAACAAATTATGTTAATGGCTTTAACAATTAATTACATATTTAAAGATATTTAGACAAGAATGCCCATATATTAATATCCCTACAATTCTCTTTAATTTCTTTGATAATATTTATTTTATTTTTTTATTTATAAAAAAAGTGCTATAATTTCTTCTCGTATTTTTTTTAATATATTTTTATTACGGTTATGAAATTTCTATTTATAAAATTTCTAATAATTAATCATCTAAAATGTTGGTTTTTTCATATATAATTTCTTCTTACAACTTATTTTCACTCATCAATCATTGGGCAAAAAGATAAACTTTTTGTTTTTATATTTGATAATTGATAAATTTGTGTTTCTCTCTTTGGCATATACTAGTCACCTTGTGTTTCTTTTTTTTAATAATAATATTCAAACCCTTTCTTAATGAAATACAGTCTTATTACTTGTCTTATTTATTTAATATTAATAAATATTTAATATTTAATGTCATTATAGTAAATATAAAAAAAATGAGAAGTGCTTAACCCTTAATTTAATGTCAAATTTATTAATTATCAAATATAAAAATAATAAGTTTGTCTTTTTGCCAAATAATTGCTGAGTGAAAAGAAATTGTAAGAAGAAATTATATATAAAACTATTATTTTATGATTATTTATTAAAAATATTAAAAATAAAAAATAAAATAAATATTATCAAAATAATTAGAGAAGATTATAGGGAAATTAATGCATGGGCATTCTTGTCCAAATATCTTTAAATATGTAGTTAATTGTTAAAGCCATTAATAGAATTTGTTAGAAGGGGTAAAGTGATTATTTATTTTATTGAGGGGGTATAGTGCAACATATGTATGAGTTTGAGGGGTTAATTGATTTTAACCCAAAAAATTAATATAATTTTAGATGTCGAAAAAGTAGTATGAAGAAGGGCCCAATTCTTACATAAACGTCAACTCAATCTGGGAAGGGCCCAGCTGAAATCCTGCATAGCCTCCAATGAGGAAAGTAAAATGAGGTATTTTTACAAAATTAACTATAGATGGCTAATAGCAAATTGGTATTGTCAATTATATTTCATACGTTATTGTTTTAATTTTTTTATATTTTATATGTTAAACTAAAATTAATACACAAGTCCGGTAAGTATACCGTAGGAGATTAATGAGACCAATGTTATAGGAGAATAACCCATTGGTATTACATCAAAATTTTGTTACATATGAAAGGTTGAAATAACTTAAAATCATCCCAAGTTTTTTTCCCCCTAAACCAAAAGGCGGGGGGAGGGGGGGGGGGGGGGAAGGGTGGGGTGGTGGTGGTGGTGGTGGAATTAACGTCTTCACTCTTAAAGATAAAATTTTGCAGCAAAATTTGCCAAACTAACTAGAATTCTTGTTTTCACTCCTCCCTGACAAAACAACGTTTGGTTTTTTATATTGTATCACGGATGAAACAAAATAACGTTTTTATTTACAAAATTCAACAGCAAGGTCATGAATATCTGTAAAAAGGGTTGCTCGCAAGTAGGGGTGATATCGAGCCGAGCCGAGCCGAGCCCGAGCTTTAGGGTATTCAGGCCCGGCTCGTTTATTAATCGAGCCTAAAAATCTGTTCGTGTTCGTTTATTTATTAAATGAACGAGTTCGAGCCGAGCTTTACGCGAACCGAGACGAGCCCGAGCTTTGTTCGTGAACACTTCCCGACTTGAATAAAAATGCATAATTTAGTTAAATTAATATATTTGTCTCTTACATAAATGTACAAATTTAATTCAAACTCATATATAATGATTTGTGTGCTTATATGTATAAAAAATCGATTTGTTCTTATTATTTAAGAGTTTTACTTAGGTATATATTATTTATATTGTATAATTTATATTTTAACTAAATTCTTAACAAGTTGTTGACCAACCTAAACGAATCTTTCACTTAATTGTTGATTTATTATTCATTTATTAACCCAACGTAAAGTTTTGTTTGTGTTCACTTGTTTATTAAGTAGACGAGATTCAGTGGAACTTTAACCGAGCCGATCTTGGTCTTGTTCATAAAAGTTTATGTTCGTTCTCACCACCGTATAGTGTGATTTATGTGTCAATAAATATATATATATATATATACTCAATTATATATTTCTATTGTTTAATAGTTTTATTTCGTATATAAGTTCAATATATATTATATAATTAATATTTTAACCGAGCTTTTAACGAGCTTTAACCGAGTTATGAACGAGCTTTTTAACGAGCTGTTCATGAACGTAAACGAAATTTCACACATGTGTTCATTTATTGTTCATTTATTAATCGAGCCTAAAATCTTGTTCGTGTTCGTTCATTTATTAAATGAATGAGCTCGAGCCAAGCTTTTATCGAGTCGAGCCCGAGCTTGTTCGTGAACATTCGTGTTCGTTCTCAGCCCTAGTCGCAAGTCTAATATGTAGGCATGAATATGTAAATAACATGCCTAACATCCATCTCCAGAGTCCCCTACAATGGTGGTAGGCAAAGGATTAAAGAGAAAAGGTCCCTCTAGGCTCTAGTCATGCCTAATACTAGTGCTTAATTTAATCACTCATGATTCTTCAAGAAAGAAAGGCCTAACTTTCCCAGATTAACACTGCCAAAGCCCATGTAAACGAATCTATCTATCTAAGTAGATACAAGTGAAAGGGCATTGTTGCTAATTCAGTAAATCCTCTTTTAACTCAGAAGCTAGAGCCTAGAGGAGTAATGTAGAAAAAAATAGATCATGATGCTGGGGTTTTGCCTAGATGCCACCGACAGTGACTAAAAAATCATCCCCATTCTTTTCATACGTACTACATGACCGGTCAGTCGAAAAGAGCAAAAGAGGGGGGGGGGGGGGGGGGGGGTGGGGGAAACTGGGTCACTGCGGGGGAAAGAGAGAGACCCCTGAGGCAGGGGGAAGAAGGCAGGTGGATGAGTGGGGGACACCAAAACTCATCAAACACTCCCTTGAATAATTGAGTATGTATGTGTGTGTGTGTGAGCCTGTGCCTGTGCCAGTGCCACTGTAAAAGTCAAGTGCGAATAATCTTGAAAAAATTTACCCACCTCAAGAGACTCAAGACTCAACTCCCTCTCTACCTATATCTCCGTCCGTTCTCTCTTTCCTATTAATACATATATGTATATACTGTAGAAGTATTCAGCTTGCTGCTGCTTCTTCAAAAGCACTTTATTAAGTTTCTTGTGCTGCATTTTCTTTCAAATGCAATGACTGTCAGCAGTCAAGAAACAGCTAAAACTCTACTATTTTGTACTCACTAGTGCAGGATTATATTTGAGTTCTACAAACAGATTACTCTGTTTTTCTCCTTCAACTTTTTAAGTTGTTGTTTCGAAGATGCCTAGACCAGGGCCACGACCCTATGAATGTGTTAGAAGAGCTTGGCACAGCTATAGACACCAACCCATTAGAGGTTCTTTGATACAGGAAATTTTCAGGTATATTATTTACTCATTCGATGCCAAAACATATACAAACATGCACATATTAGTAAAAAGCACGATAATGTTGCAGAATTATGGTCGGAGGAGAACGGAGATGATGCTAATGGTTTTTTCTTTTTATTTTTTTGTTTAAAGGATTGTGAATGAAATCCATAGTTCAGCTACAAAAAAGGACAAAGAATGGCAAGAAAAGCCACCTGTTGTGGTGCTGAAAGCTGAAGAAATTATTTATTCCAAAGCCAATTCTGAGGTTTGGTATAAAAAAAAAAATTTATATTACTCTTTGTTTCAGTTGGCTGTTTGATTGATGCTTCCTCGAGTTTTACATCTGTCTGTTTGCTAGGCTGAGTATGTGGATGTTAGTACACTTTGGGATAGAGCAAATGACGCCATCAACACTATAATTCGGAGAGATGAGAGTACTGAAACAGGAGAGCTTCTCCAGCCTTGCATTGAAGGTATATTTATCTCTTTATTACTTGTAAAGATCATTCCTTTACATGGAAATGGCCTTTCTGCAAGCGTGTTCTGTTCATATGGCTTTCCTGCAGTTTGAGGATTAGTAATGTAGGGTTACATGCAGGGCCGGAACTAGGGGGAGCCCCCTCCGTTCTGAGAATTAAGATAGTAGTATTATATTCCATTCATTCCGCCCCTCCTTTCCATGACTCCGCTCCTGCGCTATCGCACCCAAAATCTAATTGAGAAAAATTAGTCGGGCTTCTCATGGCTTTGCATCGAGAAAACTCCAGCCGGGAACAAAATCAAATGAGATCTCGCTGATGATCAGTATGTGATGTCAAGAAAAATATTGTTACTTAAAATGATTGAAAAACGGATTAGAAGCTTTTTTTAGATTTGTTTCTGACGAAGATGATGATGATGATGTGATATGACATCACCATATATTTTATTTAAATAATTTTAAAAAAATATCTTTTTTCTTAAACTCGTCAAGTGAGAAAATTTGAGGAAATTATTTTCTTAATTTCTAATTGACCCCAAATTTTATTTATTATTTTATTAGTTAGCTCAACAGTTTTAGAAATTATATTTTAACTCACAAAAATTTCAAATAATTCAATTAAATGATTTCTAATATGATTTCCGCTCACCTACTTAGGGGTGAAACAAAAAAAAAGTACTCTTAAGTAAAATCACGACGTTTTACTTAAGAGTAAAACAAAAATAAATTTAAAAAAATTCTAAACATGAATTCTTAAACTCTAATTACTAAAATTTTATCACGCCTACTCCTTTTTCGCGACCTCACATCTTTCGACTCCTTCCTCCACATATTTAGCCTAATCAATTTAGTCCACTAAAGTCTATTCCACTGCCATCATAATCATTTCTTGTTGTGAGTTTTTTTATATTTTTTTTGCTAATATTAATAATATTTAAAATTTTTTGTGATTGATTATTGTGATTAAATATTTATTGATGGTAGTAAAACGAATATATAAATTTTCAATTCCATAATTTAGTAGTTACATATATTTATTTTACGATAATTTTTTTTACTATAATTGAGCCCCTTTAAAGATTTTTCTGGTTCCGCCACTGCCGGTCATCATGGGTTGCATATTTCATAATCACGATGGGTTACAGGTCTGGGTTGTAGATCTGAAAATTTTGATGGATTGCAGATTTTGAGGGATTGCAAAACTTGATGGATTGCAGATCTAGTTTTTTAAGCTAAGATTTAGGTGACGACATCATCACTTTTAGAAAACCCATCTCCATCAACGCTCCACCACATCGACAAAATTCCGATCCAAAAAACATAACTCTCCACAAGATTGTTGTCAGAATATAAGTTGTCATTCTCAGAGAGAGAAGGCAATGGAACTTGAAAGAAATCTTTTTGTATAACGTGAGTGGTTCGAGAGCGAACGTTAGGTTCATCTTCCTACTTTGAATGAGGATGAATTAGAGATCAGAGATTGGGTGGAAGAGGGAAAGGTAGCTTTGAAGATGAAAGGAAACAAAAAGAAAAGAAGAATAAGGAAAAGTAAAAGAAAACATGAAAACATGAAAACATGAAAACGTGAAGGGAAAATAAAAGAAAAAGGAAAACGTGAAAGTTGAAGGTTAGTTTTGGAATAAAAATAAAAAGTTTGAAGACTTACTAGCGAATTTTGTCTTGTATATATAACACACCGTCGTCAATTTAGACGGATTCTGTCGATTTTCCACAGTAGTTCAAAAAACTAGGGGGTTATGCGGATATTTTGAAATCACGGGTGGTGAAAAGGAAATCGCTCAAACCACATAGGGGTAAAGTAGAATTTGCCCATTAATTTATAATGGATAAATAAGTTAATTAAAAATATGTCAATGATATTGCTAAAACAAATAATGAATTACATGGAAAGTGAGAGGTTTTCCTTATATTAATTAGAATATATAAATATGTTTGAAATGTGTTAAATTACGAATTGCAAGGGAAAATTGAGTACATGCATGACTCAAGACTTTAAAACGTGAAGGAAATTTACAAAGAATTAATAAATTTTTTTGTTTGTCAATTCTTGGATATTGCAAGAACTAAAACTCCATCTACAACATATCTGAAAAAAAGTAAAACGTGTTATAAAATTGAAAATGGTTGCTTAATTGGATGCATGTAATTAACCTAGAATTCTCGTAAGAAATTTCACAAATCAAAGTTAGTGTTTGGGTACGTGTTTCTTGCTAGTTAATTAATTTGTTTTAGTTTAAAAAATACTTTAATAATAAATAATTCTGTCTAACACGATTTTCCACCGCAACAAACTCATACAATATTAATTAAAATTTGAATTTTAAATTTTTATGGGTTAATTCTATTTTACCCTCTTGTGGTTTGAGAAAATTCCCTTTTATTAACTCGTGATTTTATAATGTCCACATAACTCCCTTGTGCTTTGGACTAAAGTGGAAAACGGACAAAAATTGTCTAAAGTGTATAAAATTACTGTATAACCCTTAAATAAAAGTAAAAGAACAACCTACTATTTAATTATTTTTTTTCTCTCTTACTTTATCTTATTTGTCTTTCTCTTTCCTCCATTTTTTCGTTTTTACAATCACGTTTTTTTTTCTTACTTTAACTTTTTATCTTTCTCTCTTTACTTTTATCTCCAATACCATATTCTCTCTCATCTTTATCTCAAACACCATCTTCTCTCCTCTCCTCTCACCAGTTTAGACGATTTTTGTGCGTTTTCTACTTTAGTCCAAAGCATAAGGAGATTATGTAAACTTTATGAAATCACGAGATAATAAAAGGTAATTTTTTCAAACCACAAAGGGGTAAAGTAGAATTAACCCTAAAAACTTTTTCAATACAAATTTTCTCCCAAAACAAACTTATCATTCCAAACACTTCCAAAATATACATTCTTATAACAAATCCCATAAAAACACCTACAATTAAAAAAGAAATCAGAATTTTGGGCATACTTTGATCATGATCAGTCAATCATGTTGTAGTATTTCGATGATTCGATCCATTAAACAGAATTAATAAACTACATATCAAAGACATTTTGCAGTTTGATATATATATATATATATATATACTTTCTAATTACTATATGATTTGATTCCTACTAGATTCTAAAGCTTCATATGATCATTTGATTTAATTAACTTTTCCAATTCGGACGAACAGAATGTTGTTCGGAAATAAACAAATCCTATTAGTATTCCGATCAAGGTTTAGAATTAAATTTTTTGATGATGCATGTCAAGATGTGTGTTAAAAAAAAATCAAATTCTCAGCAGATGATTGGACGGTTTTTTGGCTAAACAGCCAAGAAAGTTTATGTCAAGAGTTCTCGTTTGTTTGAAGGAAGAATATGTTCATTCCTTTTTCTAACCAATTAATTGTTCATGTTCAACACAAACATAGAAACACAAGTTTGCTATCAAAGTTGAACGATCAACTAGACCATTGCATACATCTCACATTTAATTTTATACATTCAGAAGCTGGGATTTGTACATGAACATTGATGAACACGTATTTATCATATATTATGTGGGTTTATTGTGTTATAATTTGAGTAGATTTATACTTAATTGAATAATTACGTGCAGGAATTAAGTTAATTGGAATATTGAGGCAATCTACATCAAAAGAAAGGAAGAAGATGAATTTGGAAGCTTTTGGGCTGTTTTGGTGTGAAAGAGCAATTCTTAGAAGAAAAGATTTTCTTAATTTAATTTGGAAATAATGAAGACTTGTGGAAGATTAAGAACTCCTTTCTTTTGCCAATTTGGAGAAGAAGAGCAATTAGGAAATAATTTAAGAAGAAGGCTTGCATGCCTTAATTATTGGCCGACATGTGGCATATTTATTTAGAAACAAAATAGTTATTTCTTTATTAGAGTTTTAGAAGGTTTTAGTTGCTTTTATTACTTGAGAATAAAGTTTGTTTTTCCTATATAAGGATAGCAATTTATTAGAAGTAAATTCGTAGCTTTAGGTAGGTAGGTAGCAGTAGTTTATAATTCGTAGGTTTTATTTTCAGTTTGTGTAGTTGCTGTTCCAGACTCAGCCGCCGTTCGGGCAAACGACGGTGTCTAATTCAAGACAGTATTGTATTTCTTACTTTTATTTCGTCTTTAATTATGTTTCTTGCGTAGTTTATTTTTCGGCATATAAGTAATGAAGCTTTAACTATTATTTACTCGTGAGACCTAATTGTTTTAATATATGATAGTGTCATTTTTGTACCAAAATAAATTACTTACTCTAAAGAATCAACAATAATATAGCGAGAGTAAGGTCGATCCCACGAGAAATGGAAATACTATCTCTTCTAGTTAATTCAAGAAAATTGTCACGAATAGTAATAATTAATTAAGAAAAGTCAATAAAACTATTTAATAAGAAATTACTATGGAAAATATACAAAATAAGAAAACCCGGTAAACAAGTAAATTCACATTAACTTATTATCTATCGATCATAGACTCAAGGATTAATTAATATCATGAATCAACCAGTTATAGGCTACCGAAAATCAGCTCCGACGTAGCCCAATTCCTCCTTAATTTATCGATAATTGACAAGAGTCAACTTAATCAATTATTTCTCTAATTCTAACACAACCCGGCCGGAATAAGCCGAACACCAGATTCAATGTTAAAACAGAATTAAACAATAGAGAAATCCAATTCTAATAAATTATAATCATGATCAGCATGTCACAATTTATTAGCCTAAAATTTCAGTCTACCGAGACAGTAGCTTCGCCACTAATTAATCCTATGTACTAGATCTAGTGAAATAATAGGAGATTAATTGGCACTATTTAGATTAATTAAACATGTCCAGTATCTAACAAATCTAAACAATTTTAGGCTAATAAATTGTGACATGCCTATGGGCGGTTCAGTTACGGTTCCAATTTTATAGGTTTGGAACCGGAACTGGCGGTTCCGGTTCCGGCTCCAAACCATGAATAAAAAAAATTATATGTATGCCACGTCAGCATTGCGCTGACAGGCTGACATAGCACGCGCCTTAAAAAAAATTACAGGCGCCTATAACAAAAAAAAATTACTGCAACGGTTATTTTGCTTATTGATCCTCAATTCCTTTTTTTTAATTTTTTAATTTTTTTTTTACAATTTCTAATCTATAAATACCCCTTAATTTTTCATTTTTCCCACACAATTTCTACTCATCTTTCTCAATATTCTAATTCTCTTCATTCTCAATTTTCTCAAGCATCAAAATTCTATAAAATTCAATTCTATTTATTGTTTTTATTATAATTATTAGTTAAATTATTTATTATTATTTTTAATATATTATTATTTAAATTTCTCATTCTAATTCTCTTCATTTCAATTTTCTCAAGCATCAAAATTCTATAAAATTCAATTCTATTTATTGTTTCTATTATAATTATTAGTTAAATTATTAATTATTATTTTTAATATATTATTATTTCAATTTCTCATTCTTTTTTAATCCTTTTGAATTTTTTTTATAAAATGGATAGTTTTGGTTCTTCATCCTAACCAATTAATATTGGTGATGCAACACAATCAAGTCGTCGTCCACCAACGAATCCAAAATTTGAAATGTTTTTGAAATATTTCACAAAAAGTTTTGATGCCGATGGAGTTCTTATTAGAGCACAATACAATTTTTGCGAGAAATCATACGCCTTCAAAATTGGGAGCGGATATGGTACACTAAACAAGCATTTGGAGAAAACGCATCCTCAAGAAATCGGCCTTCAAAAGTCACAAGCGCAATTAACCGGTTTTGCTCAACAAGATTCTTCTTCTTCTAGTAATTTAAATTTATTTAAATTTAGTGATTCAAAATAGAGAGATGGTGTAGCTAGATTTGTTTGTGCACAACATTTACCATTTTCATTTGGTGAAAAACAAAATTTTGTGAGATTAGTACAAGAAAATGCAAATCCACAAGTTAAACGTGTTCCTAGAACAACTTTAACACGTGATATTAAAAAAATTTATAAAGAAGAAAAAAATAGCTTATCGGAATATTTTTTAAAATTATATTCTCGTGTTTCAATATGTTCCGATATTTGGAGTGATCATTGGCAAATGAATAGTTATGTGGGTATAACTTGCCATTGGGTAGATTCAAATTGGTTTCTACAAAAAAGAATAATTGCATTTAGAATTTTTAATGATTCTCATATGGCCATAAATATATCTAGATTAATTAGTATTATTTTAGAAGAATAAAATTTGAATGATAAAATTTTTTCAATTGGTTTTGATAATGCATCGGCTAATAATGCATCTATTGTAGAATTAAAAAATATGTGTGCACCAATTTTAGGTGGGAAATTTTTTCATATTAGATGTGTATGCCATATTTAAATTTATCCGTTCAAAATGGTTTAAGTGCATTAGAAATTCATATTAAACCAATTAAAGATGCAATTAAATATTTGACTGGACATCCAAGTTTAATGAAAACATGGGGAAAATATTGTATACAACATGGACAAAAATCTAAAAGATTTAAAAAGGATGTTCCAAATCGTTGGAATTCAACTTATGATTTACTTTGTGATTCTTCTAAATATAGTTCATTGTTATGTAATTTTTACATTGATAACTCTTGTCTTGAAATTGTATTATATCCTAATCATTGGACTTCTTGTTTAAAATTGTTAGAAGTTTTAAAAGTTTTTAAGGATGCTACTTGTTTGTTTTCATGTGTGTATTATCCAACTTCTTATTTATTTTTAGTTGAAGCATGTAATATAGTTGGTGTGTTAAAAATGAACATAAACGATGAAACTTTGACGCCAAGTATTATTCACATGTTAGAAAAATGGCTTAATTATTATAAAAAAATTTCAATTTTATATTTAGTTGCTATTATTCTTGAACCTCGTTTTAAATTTCAAGGTTTAGACCAATATTTGAAGTTTTATAATACGTTAAAAGAATGTTTTCCATTAGATCCGAACATTATGCAATTACAATTAAATGTAAGTAGATACATAAATGAGACTAAAGATATGTTAAATGCATTATATGAAGAATATTCTTCTAATTTTCAACCTCAAGTTCCTACTAGTAGTACCATTAACACTCACACTACTCACCATAGTTTTTCAACTTCAAATATTGGATCATCTTTGTCTTCCTTTATCCTTCCTGGATTAGAAATGTTTCAATCGTTAAAAAAAACACAAGGGTAGTACTAGTACGAAACTTGATGTATATTTAACCACTTCTTTTGATTTTAGTGATAACAAGTATGAATGTGATAGTATTGAGAACTTCAAAATATTGGAATGGTGGAAGAACAAGACAACGATGTGCCCCATTATCGCTTCGATAGCCAAAGAGATTTTGGCGGCCCCGACATCAACCGTAGCCGTGGAACAAGCTTTTAGTAAAGGTGACAACATTTTGGACGAGACCCGATCGCATTTGAGCCTCATGTCCTTGGAGATTCAAGCTTTAGTAGATGATTGGACTAAAGCCGCATATAGAGAATAAGAACAAGACATAGAAGAAAATTTTGATTTAGATTTAGACGCTACCACTGCGTACAACTACTTCATCGGTCACCGATGCCGATAGAGCCAATAATGACGACGACGGCGACTATTAGTTTATTAAAATGAAGAAAAATATCATATTGTACATTTTTACATTATTGAAAATTTGAAATAATTAATTATGTTTTTTCAAATATTATAATTTCCATATCTATATATTCGTTTATATAAATTAATGTCATAGTTTTATTTATATACACTATAGTTGTATTATTCTATATTTTTATATCATAATATATTTTGCAATTGTATTATTGTACTATTCAAATTTAAAGTTTAAACCGTCAATTATGAATAAAATTTAGTAGTTTCTTCATCTATTAATTTCTAACTTGTAAATTTATGAATTAAAATCTTAACTTGTAATTTTTCTGTCCACTGAATAAAATTTAGTAGTTTCTTCATTTATTATTTTCTAACTTGTAAATTTATGAATTAAAATCTTAACTTGTAAATTTTTCTATCAAATGGATAAAATTTAGTAGTTTCTTCATTTATTAATTTCTAACTTGTAAATTTATGATTAAAAATTTTAACTTGTAAATTTTACTATCAAATGAATAAAATTTAGTAGTTTATTTATTTATTAATTTCTAACTTGTAAATTTATGATTTAAAAATCTTAACTTGTAAATTTTTCTATCCAATGAATAAAATTTAGTAGTTTCTTCATTTATTACTTTCTAACTTGTAAATTTATGATTTAAAATTTTTAACTTGAAAATTTTTATAAAGTACTCTTATTCTTTCTATATCTTTCTTTCTCACTTATCTAATATTCATAATTCTATTATTCTAAAAAATTCATATATTAGTTTAATTTTAACTACTATTCTAATTATGTTATTATATTATAGTATTATACTATTTGAATTCTAATTAATAATTCAAATATTCTTATTATTTTTATATCCTTGAATCTCATTTATCTAATTCTTACTAGTTCTATTATCTAAAAACTATATATTAATTAAGTTCAATTGTAACTATTATTATTATTCTAATTATGTTATTATGTTGTATTATTTGATTTTCAATTAATAGTTTAATTATTATTTCAATAGAAATCAAATTTAAAAGTGGGATAACAATCGAAATTCGAAACTAAAAATCAAAAAAAAAAATCGGAATCGGAACCGGAACCAGTGATAGTGTCGTTATGCCACCAAAATTAAAACCTACTCTTCACTAGTATAGCAACGGAGTAAGGTCGTCTCCCAAGGGAACGGTTGTAACTTTTCTTCGGACTTGTCACAAAAAGGGATTAGAAACAATTAAACAAAATAGACTATTAGAGAATTTAATCAATAAGAAAGAGAACCCGGTTAAAACATTGAATCCACACTAATTAATAACTTGATCCTTGATGCAAATATTAAATCTGTTCGACAAATAAATCAGTTATAGTTATCGGGAACGCCACTGACATAACCTAATTTCTTCGTACTTTTTGGTAATTAAAAGGACGCCTTATTAATTACTCTCTAATTAATAAACAACCTAAGAGGACGCCTCATTAGATTTAATTCATTAAAAGCATTAAGATAAAAGAAACCTGATACTAATATGCCCACATGGACGCCATATGCCCATACTAGCCCCTATGCCTGCTGTCGATGAATGACAGCCTTACCACTTATTAAAACTAAATGGACAATTACGGACCCACCGTTTTAATTGGCCTTAGAACTTCATGCAATTAATTAAACATTGTACACTATTTAACAATTACATAAAATTCATAAACTATTTATCACAAGACATAAAAGGTACTTGTCTAACAAATTTATTTAAATTCAAATTAGATCTCACAAGAATTTTAATTAGTGCTTCATCAATATCTTAACCGGAGAAATTAATTTAGCTAGAATACATAATTAAATAAAAGAAATAGAAATTAAGAAAAGTAGAATTCATATTCAAGAAAAAAGATTAAATTTACTACCTATTTTAATTAAGACTCACTAAAAACATGAAACCAATTAAAACTGATATTTAAATTAGAGACAAAGACTCAACGTAATTAATGAATAACCAACAATGCAAATTAAGTTAGAATACTAAATTATATAGAGAACTAGATAAACTAAAACCAAAGAATCATTACGAAATAGGAACAACTACTGAAACTAAAACTTTGAAACTAAAACTTGACTCAATAATTAATCGACTTAAAATACGAATTGGAATCAAATATTCAAAACATGAATTCTAATAAAATCCTAACTTTTATAACTTGAAATCAAAACTAAGACTCAGCTAATAAAAATGAAAAACTAACTACTCCTAACTCTGTAGCGTAATGCTTCATTTATAGAGCTACTAAATAATTCCCTAATATTAATCTAATTCCTCAAAAGTGGGAATTATCCCTAAATACTGAATTTATCTTTAAAAGCTATAATTATCTAATTATCTCAAAAAGATAATTATTTGGAATAAATCTATAAAACTAATGTCAATCCCAATTTCAATCTTCACACGTCTTTGACAAAATTTCTCCAAATAAATAGGAGACTTTTTCTCCAACTTCTTTGCTTCCTTTTGTTCTTCAACTCAACTTCTTCAATTATCCCTTAAGAACAAGCCTTGAATCTTCCCAAAAATGTGTCTAGATCCAATTTCCACCGTACTTGCACTTTTAGTAGTCAACAACTTCCTCTAGATAAATCTACAATTATCAACACTTTTTCCAATTAATAATGCCAATATTATCCTAAATAAATATAGATAAATATCAAAATATTGACATTATCAACTCCCCCACATTTGAATCATGCTTGCCCCCAAGTATGGTTAACTCATAACAAACATCAAGCACATTTACACAAAATGACTAAAAAAACTCTAAAAACACATACGACTCAAACAATGCCTTTAACTAAAATGAATAACAACTGGGATTTGAACACCACCATTTTACAAACAAAAAAATCTCTATTTCAAAACAGTTTAAAACACCATTTCATTCCAGTTAAAATAAGCAAGAATTAAGATCCTCTTAATTTTCACTCATAATATCACACATTGATGAATAAGAAACTTCACACATCACAATCAAACGACATTCCCATAAGTTTGCAATGAGGTCAAATCTCCACCGCATAAGAAAATGACTTAATGCATAAATCAAGAAGGTCTTTTTTAAGGTTGAAACGGGGCTAAGGTTAAGGGAAGGATAAAAGGATATTAATTGGCTAGAATTTATCAAAGAATAAGTAACCAAATCAAAATCTTTACAACCTTCAAAAACGCTCCTTGAGATTTTTTTTTTTTAAAACAACCACGGCTTGCTCTCAGTCAACTTTTCAACCAACAATAATTATTTCCATTATTCCTCATCTTTGTTTTTTTCTTCTTTTTCTCTAAGGAGATTTCTTTCATTTTATTTCTTCTTTTCTCCTTTTCTTTTTTCCATTTCCACAACAAGGATTTCATAACTTGGAACACATATACCCAAGGAGTATTAAATAAATTCAAGACTTAGCCAACATATTCTTTGACAAAATGGACTGAAAAAGAAAGTTAAATAATAAGGTTTATGGCTGATTTTTGTGGTTTTAAAAACAAAGAAAAAGTTTAGGCTCAAAAGAGTTCACTAGGGGCAATTTTAAAAGGTAGGAATTTTTAGAAAGTTAAAAGGGTTTAATCCTAGGTGCCTTAATCATCTTTATGCACAAATCACAAGTAATTTCAAAATGTACCTCAAAGCAAATTCTAGAATGCCTATTTAATTATGATTTACTCTCAAAAAGAATATTCATTAAGCACCAAGAAAGTGGTTCTTGCATACTTAAGTTCAAAACTCACATTAATAGTTTAAAGAAAAATTAATTCTTGCAATTTCTCATTCCGGAACACATACAAGGTATTTAAATTATTCTAAAACAGAGATTATAACCAAAATTTTCCAAAACATGCTCAAATCCAAACAATTATTATTCACAAAGTTTAAGGCATCTAAATTTTTTTTTTCTTTACTAAAAAGACTTTAATGACAAAAACTTGACCTTTTTGAAAATATCAAAAAATAATAATAATAAAAATAATAAAAATAATAATAATAATAATAATAATAATAATAATAATAAAATTGAAATTTAGAATTAAATTGACAAAAAATAACAAAACCAAATAAATTCCCCCACACTTGAATGATACACGGTCCTCCGTGTATAAACAAGCATGAAAGAAAAAAACACTAAGAACACAATAGATATTTCGCAACAAATAAAAATAATAATAATAATAAATTTGGAGTTGAATGAAAATTGATTGGCAAAGTTGTGACTTGGAATGTTGAGAAATTGAAATCCAACAGCAAAAAAATCGTGAAGATTGTGGGATGATTTTTATTTTTCCTACAAAAGAAAAGAAACATACTTAGAATTTATTATTAAAAAAAACATCTTTTTGATTTTTGAATAAACTAAACAACTAAGAAAAATAGAATTTATTAAAGAATGAAAAGAAACTATGGGTTGCCTCCCATTAGCGCCTTTAGTTATTGTCTTTGGCTAGACATGAATATGATACTCAAGTAATTGGCGTGGTGTACTTCAAATGAGCAGGAAGAGGTTTTGACTTCAACTTGGGTTCCTGCAAAATGGGCATATAAATTGATATTACCTCATTCATTTGGACAAATGGGCATATGACAATGTCCCTGTCTATCTCGTTTTGTGTTAAATGCCATTTAAGATCATCCTGCACAAAAGTATGTTGCACAAATTCTTCAACCAGTGTTTCAATAGTGTCAACATTAAAAACAAATTCCTGGTCATATGGGCATTCTATGGCCTCGATGAGTGGGACATTAATCTCCACTTTTTGGAAGATGTTTAAGAGATCTTGTGTCTCTTCTTCCTTCTTCTCTTGAGCAAACCTGTCAAGAAAATGTGGTATCAAAACAACTTGATGCTTAATAACTGTAGGTTTACTACTTACCTTGAGTTTATGTATAGGCTCAGAAATGGGCATGTCATTTGACTCCAAAACGGGCATATGGTCAATTTCTCCCTCATAAAATTCTGAAATGGGCATTTGATCAGCTTCTTTCTCGTAGAATTTACTTTCAAGCATTATAGCACTTACATTCTCCAACGGATTCACCTCCACTTGTAATGACAATTTACCTTCATTAGTTGCCAACTTTGCTATTGTTGTGGCCATTTGAGTTAGTTGTGTGCTCATTTTAACAAAATTGGCTCGTGTCTCTTGTTGAAACTTGAGATTTTCACACGCAAGAGTTTTAAGCACATCTTCTAAATTTGAATTCGGTATGGGCACGGGTGGTTCTAATAGTTGTTGTTGTGGTACAAAGGCAAATGACTGTTGTGAATAAGGTAATTGAAATTGGTCGAAATGGGCATTTTGGTATTCAGTTGACGTATAGGTCAAATTAGGTTCATCATGCCAACCGAAATTGTATTGGTTAGGAATTGGTTCATAATGCCCCTGTGATTGCCATATGGGCATTTCATCTTGTAGATTTGGACACATATATGTTGAATGCCAATTTATGCAAATACTACAAAATTGTACCTCATGCATTTGGTGGGATGCATCAACTCCAAATATTTGCCAACTATTAGCCATGTTGGACATCCAAGCATGCATATCCATTGTCTAGTTTGTCCTCACCTTGCGAACTTCTCAATTTATGGATTGTAATTCAATAGTCCTGCAAGATTAGAAAGTATCACAAACTCAAGAGAGATAGAATAAAATATTAATGAAGAAAAAATTACTGATGCCGCTCCCCGGCAACGGCGCCAAAATTTGATAGTATCGTTATGCCACAAAAATTAAAACCTACTCTTCACTACTATAGCAACGGAGTAAGGTCGTCTCCCAAGGGAACGGTTGTAACTTTTCTTCGGACTTGTCACAAAAAGGGATTAGAAACAATTAAACAAAATAGACTATTAGAGAATTTAATCAATAAGAAAGAGAACCCGGTTAAAACATTGAATCCTCACTAATTAATAACTTGATCCTTGATGCAAATATTAAATCTGTTCGACAAATAAATCAGTTATAGTTATCGGGAACGCCACTGACATAACCTAATTTCTTCTTACTTGTTGGTAATTAAAAGGATGCCTTATTAATTACTCTCTAATTAATAAACAACCTAAGAGGACGCCTCATTAGATTTAATTCATTAAAAGCATTAAGATAAAAGAAACCTGATACTAATATGCCCACATGGACGCCATATGCCCATACTAGCCCCTATGCCTGCTGTCGATGAATGACAGCCTTACCACTTATTAAAACTAAATGGACAATTACGGATCCACCGTTTTAATTGGCCTTAGAACTTCATGCAATTAATTAAATATTGTACACTATTTAACAATTACATAAAATTCATAAACTATTTATTACAAGACATAAAAGGTACTTGTCTAACAAATTTATTTAAATTCAAATTAGATCTCACAAGAATTTTAATTAGTGCTTCATCAATATCTTAACTGGAGAAATTAATTTAGCTAGAATACATAATTAAATAAAAGAAATAGAAATTAAGAAAAGTAGAATTCATATTCAAGAGCAAAGATTAAATTTACTGCCTATTTTAATTAAGACTCACTAAAAACATGAAACCAATTAAAACTGATATTTAAATTAGAGACAAAGACTCAACGTAATTAATGAATAACCAACAATGCAAATTAAGTTAGAATACTAAATTATATAGAGAACTAGATAAACTAAAACCAAAGAATCATTACGAAATATGAACAACTACTGAAACTAAAACTTTGAAACTAAAACTTGACTCAATAATTAATCGACTTAAAATACGAATTGGAATCAAATATTCAAAACATGAATTCTAATAAAATCCTAACTTTTATAACTTGAAATCAAAACTAAGTCTCAGCTAATAAAAATGAAAAACTAACTACTCCTAACTCTGTAGCGTAATGCTTCATTTATAGAGCTACTAAATAATTCCCTAATATTAATCTAATTCCTCAAAAGTGGGAATTATCCCTAAATACTGAATTTATCTTTAAAAGCTATAATTATCTAATTATCCCAAAAAGATAATTATTTGGAATAAATCTATAAAACTAATGTCAATCCCAATTTCAATCTTCACACGTCTTTGACAGAATTTCTCCAAATAAATAGGAGACTTTTTCTCCAACTTCTTTGCTTCCTTTTGTTCTTCAACTCAACTTCTTCAATTATCCCTTAAGAACAAGCCTTGAATCTTCCCAAAAATGTGTCTAGATCCAATTTCCACCGTACTTGCACTTTTAGTAGTCAACAACTTCCTCTAGATAAATCTACAATTATCAACACTTTTTTCAATTAATAATGCCAATATTATCCTAAATAAATATAGATAAATATCAAAATATTGACATTATCAACCAGACAGAAACGGAACCGGACGGAACCGGAACCGCCCCTCGGCGGTTCGATTCCGGGCGGAACCGCGAACCGCTAGTTCCGGAACCGTGGCCATGTCTAGACATGCTGATCATGATTGTAATTTATTAGAATTGGGTATTTCTATTGTTTAATGCTGTTTTAACATTAAATCTAGTGTTGTCTGATTCCAACCGGGTTGTGTTAGAATTAAAGAAATAATTTATTAAGCTGATTATTGTCAATTATCGATAAATTAAGGAAAAATTGGGTTGCGTCGAAGCTGATTCTTGTCAGCCTATAACTGGTTGATTCATGATATTAATGAATCCTTGAGTCTATGATCAATAGATAATTAGTTAATGTGAATTTACTTGTTTGCCTGGTTTTCCTATTTTGTGTATTTTTCCATAGTAATTTCTTATTAATTAGTTTTATTTACTTTTCTTAATTAATCGTTGTAATTCGTGACATATTTCCTTGAATTAACTAGAAGAGATAGTGTTTCTGTTTTTCGTGGGATCAACCTTAATAGCTCTCGCTATATTATGGTTTATCCTTTAGAGTAAGTAATTTATTTTGGTAAAAAAATGACATTAACACACATATATCCAAGTCAGGAAGATGGTATTGGTATATATATATAGGCACAAGTTCTTTGATTAATGAAACTTTATGTACACGAATATATAGGGGTGCATTGAGTACTATATATAATCAATCAGGTTGGAGATTCAACCCTTTTTTGATTAATTAAGGAGTTGGATATGACGAATCCATAGCAATTCCGCAAAGTCCTTCTTTAGCAGCAACTCCACGTTGCATTCTTATGTAGCCAGTCTCGCCCCAGCTTTCGCCCCATGAGTTCTTGACTAGTCAATACTTTGAACCATCAGAAGTTGTTCCATACCCAACTGCAGTAACACCATGATCTAGCTCTGTTCCACAATCTCCAGTGAATACTCCACTGGTGTAGAATTGGAAAGCCATCCCACTCGCATCAATGGAAACGGAAACTGGCTGATTAGCCACAGCTTTTAATAATGATGCTTCGCTGTTGACAGGCACCTTTTCATAACCACCGATCTTGGCTGCATGTGAAGCTTCTTTAGTTTTGCTGCAAGTTCCATCAGCGGCAGTGTAGGGTTAAGTTTTTTCAGCTGCAACACCTTTGTTTTTCACTATAAATTCGAAGGCATCTTCCATGTAGCTACCATTACAGCCCTGATCTTGACTTGTCTTGTCACAGTCCACGATTTCTTGCTCAGAGAGCGAGATCAAACTTCCAGTGCTTAATTTAGTAATCCCTTCAGTTGCTGCAATTGCTGAAAATGCCCAGCAACTTCCTGTGAATTCAAGTCGAAATATATGAGAAAAAACATGTATATATTCTAATGCCTCCTTAATATAGTACTTGTGATCGTCGTTGCTTACCACATTGGCCCTGATCCTTTATAGGTGTGACTGCGCCTTTTTACCTCCAGTCCACGGTTGCTGGCACTGCAGTCACATTTTCATACTTGAATGAAGTAGTTCTGAACAATTTTGGTGAGGATGACATCTTCAATTCGTTACGCGGTAAACTCCTCATTGGTAAGATATGCAAATTGATTGATGCCAAGCTTGTAAGGCCGGTTCCCAGCCATGTTAAAACCTTCAATGAATTCAACATTGTCCTTGAATATGTTGAAACACATTTGCTTCTCAGCGGCATCATTGTATACACGTCCATCGAGTTTCATCCATTGCAAATGACTCTCCATCATCCTGGCCTCATCATTAAGTGTGCGTGCTACACTTGAGTTGCCAACAACCCCAAAACTAGCAAGAAACAAATAACTAGTTTCATTTTCAAAATTTGAGTGATCCTGGCTCTTTGTTTTAGTGATATTTTGCTTTTGTTCTTGTTTCAATGCATCAGAAAGCTCCATATATATAGGCATGGATCATGGCGATGATGGATAGAGTTTACATTGGAATCAGAAGAGTTTCAATTTCTCAGTTTGCCGGGCAAATCAAGGTGTTTAGACTTAGACAACATATATAGTTAACGCAAGAAGACGTACGGTCCATGCACTGTTGAGCAATGACAGTCATGTTTAATTTTATTGTGCTAACATTAATTATATTATTAATTATCCAATGTTTTGGAAATATTTTTTAGACTTTTTGATTTCTGCATAATTAAACATGTTTTTTAATTAAAAACAATTAAATGTATTGTAATTAATAAGTAGTGTGTATATTTTATGTTCTACATTTATTTTTTAGACAATTTTTCTTGTTGTCGTTTTGTTTGAGGTCTGTTTAGACATTTTTGTTCTTTTACCATTGTCAGTCACTCAGTTATTTGTGGGTGAGAAAGGTATGAATTGAGTCAAAAAAAAAAAAACAAGAAAAGGGTCATTTTTTTTTTATCAATTAAGCAATATTTTCATGAAATAAAAAGAAAAAAAGCTATATATATATATATTCTTGGAACATAACAAAAACTGTCACCCTATAAGTAGATTTGCTATTTATAAGTAATATGAATATCGATCCCCAAGAATGTAGCTCCTGAGGACCTGAGCATTTCAGTTTTCTACGTTCCAAAATGAAGTAAGATTTTTTTACCTAACTTGTTAGTGCTTGTATCAGTATTTATTAATACATAAATAGATGATTCTTCTTGAGAGATTGTAACCAGTGTTATTAAATTCGGACCGGACCGGCCGGTTCGACCGGTTGGACCGGAAACCGGCAAGGTATCCGATCCGAGTTACAACAAAAAATCGTTGATTAAGGAACCGGTCAAACTCGGTCAAAAATCGGGTTCAATCGGGAAAATCGGAAACCGGTTGAAACCCGGTTTTTTTACCTTTTACATATCTCACTTGGATCTTCGCCGGATTGACGGGTTGACGTCTTGAAGACTTCGTCGGAGTAAAAGATCTGAGCTTGAAGGTGAAGATCTGTCGGGAATCACAGGCTCCCGTTTCAGAACTTTCTTGACCTTTGACGGGTTAAAATCTAATCTTCAAGCAGCAAAATATCTTATCTTCAGGCAGCAAATGAGATATTACAATAGTGGAGGTGAAGGTGGATCGGGCCCATAAGAAATTTTCAGACTACTAGAGAGAAGGAGGAGTAAAATTCCAGTGATTTTTTTTTTTTTAAATCGACAAGAAATGCCCATTCACTGGTGGTGTCTCTATCAGAGGCCATATAATTGCTGGAACTTGCCACAGTGCCAAGATGGAGAAAACCATCATTGTTAGTGTAGAAACTATCTACACTTTGCTAATATTAGTGGAAACCTATTGTATTGATTTTGCCTTTCTTTAAGGCTTAAATTTTTGTACTCTGTGAGCCAAAAAAAATAAATAATAAAATAACAAAATATTCAATTATCATAAATATTTTAAATTTATCATATTCAAGATTTTAATTATCATTACTAATTTTAATTTACCATATTTCGATATTTTAAAATTTGAATACATTCAATTGTCTTAAATACTTTAATTTACCATATTCAAGATTTTTAATATCTTTCAATTATCAAAAATGTTTCAAATTTACCATATTTTAAGATTTTTAATAAATTCTAATTGTCATAAATACTTCCAATTTACTATATTACAAGATTTTGAATAAATATGTAAATTATGATTTTCATCAATATTTTCAATCAATCACATTCATACAATTTAAATAAATATGAATTTTAAATTTTATCATGTAATATTTATTATTTATTATTTAATTAGTAGTTTATAGCGCACAAAATTAAATTCAATGTATGATATGTCATTAATTTTTTTAATTCACAAGTTTAAGTTTTGAAATAAATAAATTGTGTATTGAGAACTATATTTTTTAACTTATTTTAATATGATCGATTTGTTATTAAATTAATTAATACTTTATTATATCTTGCATATTTTAATAAAATTTTATTAAATTATAAACAAAATAATTATTAGCATTATTAAACAATACGATTTATGATTTTTTTTATGGATGAAAAACTAAGAATTCAATTGAATATTATTTTTTATATAATTTGGTCATTTTATTTTGACATAAAATATGAGATATGTTAATATTTAATTAATATATTTATATTAAATATATTTATGACGTCATCCGGTTCTTAACACCGGTTCGACCGATCCGACCAATTGACCTCTAACCCATTAGTTCTACCGGTTCGCACTTCGGTCCGATTTTTAAAACACTGATTGTAACCTCGAATGTGTGTGTCTGTGTGTTTGCACCAATGATACTTGTTCCCACTTCCTAGAGCACAGTGACACAACGACGTACGGTCATCAAACCTTATATTGCTTTTCAAGAAAATATCCATCTGCAATTGCATATTCGGCTTTTCAAGGATATAAAAAACCATCCAGGGGATTTAGCAAGCCATAATTATGAGTCTTTAGTAAAGTTTTAACCTTTTACAATATCAGATCATGTACATATCCTTTCATGGCGAACAAAAGTCACAGACCATTGTCCCATCTTGGTCTTTTGCAAATCTCAGTATGCACAATAGCAGGTAAAAAGGCAATGCTTACTGCGGGCACCATCGCATTAATCAAGGTAGTTTCAGCCTGATAGAGGGACATAAGCATCAAGGAATGCACTCGAAACGCTTGATTGCCTTGCACAAACTTCACGCCATTTTCGATTTACTGCAAGAAGTTAGTTGTTGTTGTTGTTGTTGTACAAGGGAATTAAGTAGCAAGAAACTGAGTAGAGTTTTTCAATAAACCAGGCACCAAGATGATGCCATATGTAGGTAGAATTAATTTCACACAATTCATCAATCAAAGTAGCACAATATTCCAAACTGAATATGAAGTTTCTAATATCTGAACAAGAATCAATCAATTTAATTTCTCACAGTTTTGTATGTACAACAATTATATATCCAGCTACTAAAGTAAACCAACGGAATGAAGCCAGTCAGTCCTGAGCTTTTCCTTATTTCTGTCTGCAATGCTGCAAACACTTATTACACTCTATTTGAGAATCTGAAACAATCACTAGCATTTTTATTGCACATCATCCTACTACTATACTGCTAATCTGCAGATATTATGCATGATTTGTATAATCTTAATGGCAGCGTGGAGATACAGTTCCAATATTCTTCAAATTTATGTTGTTACAGGAAGCTTTTGTTGCTCCGCCTCCTTTCCCTACTAATTCAACATTCTGCAGCACAATCCCTTTACAGGGGAAGCTTATACTGCAATCAAAGTTTATAGCTACGTCCGAAGCACTTGTTCCTTTGATGTTCTGATACACCACATCCTTCACTTGTACAGCTGAATGCTATTTTTGTTTCAACACAAAAAAAACAAGAAAGGTTCAGCTATTATTGTTTCAACACGAAAAAGTCTCACTTAGTTTCCAGATGAATTATATAGGTACCTGTTTGGGGCAAGATGTAGCTTGGTCACAATAGTTTTGATCTACAATAATGGGATTTTTCACATTTTGCATTTCAACATTTTGGAACGTAATGTTGCTTGCACTTCCAGATCCACCCTGCATTCGACGATTAGAGCACGACATATACGGTTAATTATCAAACTTGTACTTGGAAAGTGTTATTATATATTAACATATATAAAGGTAATGCAGAATCAACATCAGCATCAGCATCGAATTATTTGCGAGGAGTTCGAATTGTTTATGTTCTCAATTTACCTGATAAGTCTTGATCCTAACTCCATTAGTGGCTTCAGAAATCTTTGCCCCATTGACAGTGACACCAGAGACATGAGCTGCTGAATTTCCTGCTCCTAAGCTTCCAATACTTAAATCCCCATATGCCAAGAAGAGAAAACAATAGTCAGATGTCATGATATTGATGAGCAATTCTGATATTTGTATAAGGATATCCATACCTGATTCCATGACCGGGTCCACAAGTTACATTTGTGACTTGCACAATTTGGGATCCACTTGAAATTGAAATGCAATCATCACCTTTGATATATGCACATAAAACAAAAGTTTTTTATTGGAAGAGTTAATTGCAAGATATAGTGATCATCATTTGTTTGTAGTCTTTTTCTTGTTTAAATTTTGATATTGATTAGTTCTTCTTTCTAATACTTTGGAAAGCATTGGGATATACTGTATATATACCTGTTCCAATAGTACAGTTAGAGATTTGGATGTTTTTAGTGTCAGTGACATGGATTCCATCAGTGTTGGGGCTTGTCCCTGGAGCAGTCACAACCAAATGGGATGCTTGGACATTTTCACATGTATCAAAGGACACATGCATTTGCTGTGAATCTTGGATTTTTAGATTCTGAACTATCAACTTCTTGCATTTATTAAAGGTTATAGCCTGCAGTGGGAATTCAAACGTCACCTTAAAAGGTGTATCCACATTATAAAAAAAAAAGAGTAAGAAGCAAACAAACATAGATGGGGGTGAGGAAAAACTGAAAAACCGATCACACCAATAGAACCGAATTCAATTTCGTTACTGAAATCAGTTTTTCGGTTTCATTTAATCGATTTTCGATTTGATTACGATTTTAAAAATTTGAATTTGGTTAATCGAACAAATCGAATTCATTTTGATTTTTCGTTTGAATTTAATTATTCGGTGACTGATATAACTTGATAGTTAAATAGTTAATATTATATATATTTGTGTTACATAAATAGATAATCAATAATTTATATTTACTTACACATTATTATTCATCACTTTTTGTGGATAAATCTATTTTTTTTTTGTAATTAATAAGTTATTCCATTAATTTTATAATTTAAACAAAATATTTTTGAAAAAATATAAAAATAAAAAACAAAGGAATAAAATTGAAAATCGAACCAAACCAACCGAATTTGATTAGTTTGGTTTTCGATTTCGCTTTGATAAAAAATTTTAAAATGAAGAAAACCAAATTAACCGAATTAACTGAATACCGATGTTCACTCCTGAATAAACATTGACTATAAGGAAGCATAGGTTCTTGGTAAATAGAAAAGTTGGCTGATCATGCTGCAAAGCCATTAGGGGTAGTAAACAAAATTAACGTAATGAAGCAATAATCATACCGTCGGGGCGTGCTTGCATGGCTGCAAATGAAAAAGAAAAGAAACGTTAATACAACGATCAAACCAAGTTAAACAAAGAGAAAACTTTAATCAAAGAAAGAAATAATATATGTGCATGGCTGCAGGCTTACAAGACTTTTGTTAATTTTGCATGAATTTTTCCACCATATATTCCCTTTTCCATTGATAAGTCCACCTCCTTCAACAATCAAGTTTTGTATGGTGTCAAAAATAATCCATCGTCTTGCATCTTTGCCATAATCTGATGTGTTTTCAGATGCTTGGAGGGTTCCATAAATCTACCAAAACATTTCCATTTTATGAACATCTTAATTAGAAGCTAATTTGATGATCAAGAAAATCTCTTCAGTTTAACTTAAAAATCAATATAATGATCTCGTTAGTTTATCCCACCTGGATTGTAATTTGAGATTTGCAAGGACCAGAAAAAGTAAGAGGCTTGAGATGATAAGTTTTTCCTCGAGAAACCACAAACGTAACGGATGCTGTAGACGAACAAACTTGCTTCCAAGCATCCTGAAATGCCTGAATATATATATAGTCCAAGAAACAAATTATTTAATAATTAATTAAGAATTGCACTAACAATTAATTGTATAAAATCTTAGAATAATTCAAATGGCAATGCAAGTCGATTAATTCTTTCATTGCAATCCTGCTAAATAAGTGAATTCCAGGCAAATGATCATTAGTATACCACTTTTGATAAATAAATTACTAAATTTAAATTGAAAAAAAAAACATTCAAAAGTATATTATTCAAATAGTTTAGTGACGTGCAAGATAATTTTGCCGGTAATTAAAAATAAAGTACTACTTTCCCTCACCCAAAATAAAAAAATTCATTCATATATATATAGCAAATGAAGAATTTACTAATTACCTTTGTATCATCATGAATTCCATCACCCTTAGCTCCAAAGCTATCGACATTAATAGTCTTAGCTAAGCGGAGTGAGGGAAACATCTCCAAGACATCAAAATTCGTCCCAGTTTCCAGGTCGATGGGGGAGTTGTCAAACTCCGGGAGACTGCCATCATCAATCATAATATTGCTAGTATAGGAAGGGTATGCTTCCAAATAATTTCCAGTTTCTTCGTCCATTTCCAAATGGTTATTATGATCATTTAGATCACCATAAGTGCGGGTGGAAAATGAAAGTAAAGAAACAATTGCAATATTGATAATGAAGTTGGCAAAGATACTCCTTTTCTGTGCCATTGTGTGCATGCTATAGAATGTATTAGTTAATTTTATCCAAAAAGTGTGGAGATGATCAAGAATTGCTGATTATTCGGAAAAAAAAGAAGTATGGAGGAATATTAATTAATTGATGGGGTGATATCAATACCATGACGAACAGACGTATTTATAGAAGTACTTTAGGTGAGGAAGAGAGAATGGCGTGCGATTTGATTTTGTTTTCTACGACTCTTTCTGCAGGTATGGAGATAGGATGGGAGAAGTTTGGACGAAAGATTGTTTTAATCAGTCAACCAATTTCAGAAAAAAAAATTTATAAAAAAAAAATGAAAAACAAAGAAGAGAAATTTTTTTTTGCATGCTCATATGCACCATGAATTAATTTGTGCAGACGTGCATGCGAATTAATTAATGCATCTTCGAAGATGTTGCTCATTTGTTTATTAAAAATGGTGTTTATATTTTTCCTCTGCTAAAATTAATATTAATTATCCAGGGACTAACTCAATTGATTGGTTATCTTAGCCATCGCATTAATTACAAACGTCAAAATCAAAAATTGCAATGGATTTGATTTTGGACTAGTTTTTTTGGTCAGCCACGAACAGGTTAGAGTTTAGACTTGAGCCCTGTTATGTGCAGTGATTGGTCCACTTTCCTTGGTGCGACGATCCATTCAAATGTTTTTGTTTTCTTTCTATTTTAGAATAAGATTTTAAACTCAGACTAGTTATATAGGTGGTATGTTCTTTTACAAGTAGTCAGTTTTTAATTTGAAAAAAAAAAGAAGAGGAAAGATGCGATAAGTTGGCAATTGCGTAAAAATTTTACCACATTTTATAATGTGGATCACATTATAAATCGTGTAAATGTTTGAATTTCGATCGAATACAATAACAAAGGGATATCCATATTATAATTCATTTCATTTGATGGAATAAAAGTCTAACAACAATAAGGTTTTACTAATCAACTGCACATGCGAAAAAAAAAGAAACGCACGTACGTATGGATTTCTTGTTGTTGAAAATGCATGGAAGATAGATATGCTTGACTGGGAAGAATTATATATACACTAATGCATCTTAATGAATAGATGGAAATTAATAAAAGCGATCAAGGCAGCTGCAGATGGTCCCGTGCATGCGGGCGGAATCAGAACGAAATTTTATGGAGGGTTTACTTTAAAAATTTTTTGCTATTAAATAAATGTTTTTAATAACTAAATTTCTAAATTTACAATAATAAAAACAATAAAAATGTATAAATACACATAACTGCACTATTGGTTGATACTTGATGGACTAGTTTTCGTCAAGTGACAAAAATGAGACAATTGTATTCTACATATTTGCATCTGTTGAAAACGTTGCAAGATTTGCTCATTTTCAAATTAACTTAGTAATTAAAATTAACTTACAATTAACAACATTTAAATAACAAAACTCTAAATAAAAAAAGGAAGAAGCAGAGGCGGATCCAAGCGGGGGCGGGGTGGGGTGAGACCACCCCCCCCAAAATTTGAAAAATTGTACTACGTCCCTTCAAAAAATTTAAAATTTTCAATTAAATCCTTAAGAAAATTAGAATTTTGCCCCCCCCCCAAGTGATAGTTTCCGAAGAAGTAAAACTAAACTTTCTTGAATACTAAAAATAGAGATGAAGAAAAAGAGATAATGAGGGGAGAAAAAGAAAGGGAGAAATAAAGTTTATTTACTAGTGGTGTGAAACAAATTATAGATACAAAAATAAATAAATTTAGTGTAACACTATCAATTTTCTGGGTTTGGAAATTGGAATTGGGAGATGAGAGGATTTGGAAAGAAAAGGTTGAACTTAAAAGTTGAATTTTGAGTTTTCTGTCTTCGAACGAATGAAGGAAAACTAAATGACATCGTTTTGTTAAGCAACTGTATTTTAAAAAAAAAAAATTGAAATTACATATATATATATATATATATATATATATATTCTTCTTCAACTCCAGCCCTTGGGGCTAGAAACTGGTGGCGGCAGGCAGCCCAGCAGTGACACTTTTGCTCTTCCAAAGTCTTCGACAAGTTTGGCGGGGGATTCAGTCCAATCCTGATCCCGCATAGGTCTGCCACTACATGCATGCATTATTTTGGCTGGCATAGATGTCGCAAGCATTAAGCAGTGGAAAAATGGGTGCATACATGTTTAATTGTTTCATGCATCATATTGCGTGTTTCAAAATTTTGACACGTTCATTTCAAAGAAAAATCGTCATGAGAAGTGTTCTTTGATCATTTTTACCAATTGTGAATTAATTCCAGAGTCAAATTAGCAAATAAAACACGCAATATTTGTTAAATTGGTGTTTGTTTAATTGTACAATACTGACTAAAGTGACATGTTCAGAGTTCAGACCATGTTAAGAGATCATTCAGAAAAATTAAACATCAACATTAACTGTTGAAAACTTTGACAATTAAAGACTACATGCCTAAATGAATTATTGAGAGTTATGGTATGTTTCCTTAATTATTTCAATTTATATTGTTGAAGGCATGTTTTTAATCCCACAATGCAAATGAGATTCAACTTGTGAAGTAGACTCATATTTGCAATCGTGATTTAATTACGATTTTAACGTATGATAGAAATGATAAGAAATTAAAATGACAATTTCAACAGTAATTAATTACAAACTTCATATATAACTCACGTTTTAAATATAAATCTGTTTCACATAAGTTTTTGTAAATAAGATTTATATGTGTTTCGGAGATTAAAGAATGTTTATCTATAATCCAAATTAAAAAGGGCTATTTTGATACAGTCCAATCTGTGCAAAATCGCATGTTGGGGTGGACATATAAGAACTCGCTCGTAACCGGCCCTTGCTAGGCCCGAACCATGAACTGGAATCGGCTCAGGCGGGCCAGTTACGGTTCACATATTTGCGAACTGTGAACCGGCGGTTCAAAATCGCCGATTTTTTTTTAAAAAAAAAATTCAACGGCTAGGATTAACAAGCCGTTACTTTATCAGATCTTTCGAATCGGTGATTAACCATCAGTTCACCAAAAAAACAAATGAGATGGTCGTTGGATGCAACGGCCATCAACGGTATGTTGCTATTTTTTTATTATTTTTCTTCTATGAATACCCAAATTTTCTAAAATAAATTTCACACAATTCTTTTCTCTCAATCTCAATTCTCTCAATATTCAATTATCATTTATATTTTCTACTTTTCTTTATTATCATTAAAGTATTTTTACTCATTAATTCATTATATTCAAAATTTAATTCTTTACTTTAAATTATTTTATTTTATTCAAATCTTTAGGTAATTATTTTTTAAAATTATTTATTTTATTAAATATTGAATCCTCATTAATTGTTTTTATTATTTTTATTTATTTAAATACTTTAATTATAGATTTATAATTCTATTTATCTAATTATTTATATTTATTCAATTATTTAATTTTAATTTATTATAAAATGGATAGTTTTAATAGAGATATTATTGGTAGCTCACAATTTGGTGCAAACCAAAGTAAGCAAATTTTTAGCGGTGATGGAGAAACCAAAAGCCCAGTTTTGAAGAAAGGCTAAAATTGGATATGTTCAAGAAGCATTACACAAAGATATTAGGTTCCAACTAACAACCAATTAAGACGAAATGCAATTATTGTTCCGGAAATAAATTATATGCTTTCAAAAAAGAATCGCGCTATAGAACTTTGTCGCGACATTTGAAGGAAAAACATCCACATGAAATCGGCTTTTTCATCAACCACTCGCAATTATCCAGGTTTATTCCCTCTACTACCCCTCCTTTTAAATATTCGGATGAAAAAAATACAAAAGAATTAGTTAAAATGATAGCCATAGAACATTTATCATTTGGTTTTGGTGAAAAAGTAGGATTTACTCATTATTGTCAAAATACATTAAATCCATAAGTTAAAAGAATGCCTAGAACAACAATAACAAGAAATTAAAGAAAATTTATAAAGGTGAAAAACAAATTTTAATTGAAACTTTTTCAAAATTAAATGGTACTATTTCTATATGTTCTGATATTTGGAGTAATTTATGGCAAATGTATTCTTATATGGGAGTAACTTGTCAATAGGTTGATAGTGATTGAAAAATACAAAAAAGAATTATTGCTTTTTATCATTTTGAACCAAGACATACCGCAAATAATATATCTAATTTGTTGGATATTATTTTAGATGAATATGGTTTATTTTAAAAAAAATCAATTGGTTTTGGTAATGCTTCGGCTAATACGGTTTCGATTAGTTAATTAACAAGTCTTTGTCATCCAATAATAGGTGGAAAAAATTTTTATTTTAGGGGTGCATGCCACATATTAAATTTAGCGGTACATGATAGTTTAAAAACACTTAATACATATATTACGCATATTAAAGAGGCAATTAGTCTTTTATGGTTCTGTCCAAAATTAATGGAACTATGGGTAAAATTTTGTACGAAAAATGGACGCAAACTTAAAAGATTTAGTGAAGATGTTCCTAATAGATGGAATTCAACTTATAAATTATTGAATTCATCTACACAATATAGTACTTTGTTATGTACTTTTTTTTAATGCAAAATCATGTAGAAAATATTTTTTTACATCCTCATATATGGAAAATTTGTTGTAAATTATTACAATTTTTAAAGATATTTAAAAATGCTACTAAAATTTTATCTGGTGTTTTTTTATTATATTTCTCATTTATTTATTCACATTGCATGTGTGTTGTTGGTATTTTACAACAATTCAAAGATGATAATGTTTTATCACTTCCTATATATGATATGTTAATAAAATGGCTTAACTATTACCGAAAAATTCCATCTACATATTTAATTGTGCAATTAAAAGATGACCATGTTTTATCACTTTCTATATATGCTTCTGTTTTTTATCCACGTCAAAAAATTAATATTTTAAAAGAATATATTACTGCATATAATAGCTGTGTAGATTCATTTTTTTCTGACAATGAAAGTTATAAAGCTCAAGATACTAAGAAGATTATAGGAGAAGTAAAATTTTTTCTTCGTGATTTATTTAAAGAATTTCATTCTAAATATAGTAGTCAAGTTCCTATTAATACTGGATCTAATATTGATGGTTCTACTAGTTGTGCATCACATCAAAATACTAGTACTACATCAATGTTTTCTGTAGCACCACATAAACTTGGTAAATCTATATATTCTTCACTCAAAAAATCAAGATTCGGTATTGATACGGAACTTGATAGATATTTAACAACTACTTTTGAGGTTTGTGATGAAGATTGATATTTTCAGGAGTGGTCCGTGTAAAAACATGAAACCAATTAAAACTAATATTTAAATTAGAGACAAAGACTCAACGTAATTAATGAATAACCAACAATGCAAATTAAGTTAGAATACTAAATTATATAGAGAACTAGATAAACTAAAACCAAAGAATCATTACGAAATATGAACAACTACTGAAACTAAAACTTTGAAACTAAAACTTGACTCAATAATTAATCGACTTAAAATACGAATTGGAATCAAATATTCAAAACATGAATTCTAATAAAATCCTAACTTTTATAACTTGAAATCAAAACTAAGACTCAGCTAATAAAAATCGAAAAACTAACTACTCCTAACTCTGTAGCGTAATGCTTCATTTATAGAGCTACTAAATAATTCCCTAATATTAATCTAATTCCTCAAAAGTGGGAATTATCCCTAAATACTGAATTTATCTTTGAAAGCTATAATTATCTAATTATCTCAAAAAGATAATTATCTAATTATCTCAAAAATATAATTATTTGGAATAAATCTATAAAACTAATGTCAATCCCAATTTCAATCTTCACACATCTTTGACAGAATTTCTCCAAATAAATAGGATACTTTTTCTCCAACTTCTTTTCTTACTTTTGTTATTCAACTCAACTTCTTCAATTATCCTTCACGTGCCTTGAATCTTCCCAAAAATATGTCTAGATCCATTTTCCACCATTCTTGCACTTTTATTACCCAACAACTTCTTCCAGATAAATCTGCAATTATCAACAATTTTTTCAATTAATAATGTCAATATTATTCTAAATAAATATAGATAAATATCAAAATATTGACATTATAACTCACAAACCGTAATCGACGGTTCACGAACTGTAACCAGAACTTCATGAACCGTGGTGGATGTTGGAGGATTATTTTGAGGTATACGATGATGAAAGAAAATGAATGATAGCACAAGTTTGTGTTGGTGTGGCTTGTCCTGATAAGGCAAAACGTACACTACGAAATCATTCTATCTGCCTTACATGTGGCACTAGGAATTTGTTTCCTGCTGTGCTGCATAGATTGAGGGTTTACAATTTTAGAAGGTACGTACAACTGATTTAACGAACCCTTTGTCCTGCTCTAATGAATTCCCGTTTAATTCATAAGTTTTGCCCATAACGCTCAGATAAATTTGACATTGAATCCAAAATGGTTTGACTCAACACATTGGCTTGAGTCAATTGAATCCTTACCCCCAGACTATAAATTAAAGTTAATAAAGAATATGTCAATGATATTGCTAAAACAAATAATGAATTACTTGGAAAGTGAGAGTTTTTCCTTATATTAACTAGAATGTATAAATATGTTTGAAATGTGTTAAATTACGAATTGCAAGGGAAAATTGAGTACATGCATGCCTCAAGACTTTAAAACGTGAAGGATATCTACAAAGAAATGCATGACTCAAGACTTTAAAACGTGAAGGATATCTACAAAGAATTAATAAATTTTTTTGTTGGTCAATTCTTGGATATTGCAAAAACTAAAACTCCATCTACAACATATCTGAAAAAACAGTAAAATGGTTGCTTAATTGGATGCATGTAATTAACCTAGAATTAAAGTAAGAAATTTCACAAATCAAAGTTAGTCTTTGGGCACGTGTTTCTTGCTAGTTAATTAATTTGTTTTAATTTAAAAAATACTTTAATAATAAATAAACTTATACAATGTTAATTAAAATTTGAATTTAAAATTTTTATGCGTTAATTCCACTTTACCTCCTCGTGGTTTAGGAAAATTCCCTTTTATTAACTCGTGATTTCGTAATGTCCACGTAACTCCCTTGTGCTTTGGACTAAAGGAAAACGAACGAGAATTGTCTAAAGTGTATGAACTTACTATATAACCCTTAAATGAAAGTAAAATAACAACTTATTATTTTTTTTTCTCTCTTACTTTATCTTATTTGTCTTTCTCTTTCCTCTATTTTTTTCGTTTTTACAATCCTTTTTTTCTTACTTTAACTTTTTATCTTTCTCTCTTCACTTTATCTCCAACGCCATATTCTCTCTCCTCTCCTCTCACCAATTTAGACAATTTTTGTGCGTTTTCTACTTTAGTCCAAAGCACAAGAAGATTATGTAAACATTATCAAACTACGAGGTAATAAAAGAGAATTTTTTTCATACCACAATGGGGTAAAGTAGAATTAACCTTATTAATAAAAACTTTTTCAATACAAATTTTCTCCCAAAACAAACTTATCAATCCAAACACCTCCAAAATATACATTCTTATAACAAATCTTAAAAAAACACCTATAATTAAAAAAGAAATCAGAATTTTGGGTGTACTTTGATCATGATCAGTCAATCATGTTATAGTATTTCGATGATTCCATATATCCAACAAACAGAATTAATAAAGGGTACTACATATAACAGACATTTGCAGTTTGCTATATATCTATATATATATATATATATATACTTTCTAATTACTATATGATTTGATTCCTACTAGATTCTAAAGCTTCATATGATCATTTGAATTAATTAACTTTTCCAATTCGGACGAGCAGACTGTTGTTCGGAAATAAACAAATACTATTAGTATTCCAATCTCAAGATTTAGAATTCAATTTCTTGATGATGCATGTCAAGATGTGTGTTAAAAAAAAAATCAAATTCTCAGCCGATGATTGGACGGTTTTCTGGATAAACGGCCAAGAAAGCATATGCCAAGAGTTCTTGTTTGTTTGAAGGAAGAATATGTTCATTCCTTTGTCTAACCAATTAATTGTTCATGTTCAACACAAACATAGAAACAGAAGTTTGCTATCAAAGTTGACGATCAACTCGACCATTGCATGCATCTCACACATTTAATTTTATACATTCAGAAGCTGGGATTTGTACATGCACATATATCCAAGTCAGGAAGATGGTATTGGTATATATATAGGCACATGTTCTTTGATAAATGAAACTTATGTACACGCATTTATAGGGTTGCATTGAGTTACAAGATTACATAAATTGGCTGAGCCACAGGAGTACTATATATAATCAATCAGGTTGGAGATTCAACCCTTTTTTGATTAATTAAGCAGTTGGATATGAAGAATCCATAGCAATTCCGCAAAGTCCTTCTTTAGCAGCAACTCCACGTTGCATTCTTGTGTAGCCAGTCTCGCCCCAGCTTTCGCCCCATGAGTTCTTGACTAGCCAATACTTTGAACCATCAGAAGTTGTTCCATACCCAACTGCAGTAACCCCGTGATCTAACTCTGTTCCACAATCTCCAGTGAATACTCCACTGGTGTAGAATTGGAAAGCCATCCCACTCGCATCAATGGAAACGGAAACTGGCTGATTAGCCACAGCTTTTAATAATGATGCTTCGCTGTTGACAGGCACCTTTTCATAACCACCGATCTTGGCTGCATGTGAAGCTTCTTTAGTTTTGCTGCAAGTTCCATCAGCGGCAGTGTAGGGGTAAGTTTTTTCAGCTGCAACACCTTTGTTTTTCACTATAAATTCGAAGGCATCTTCCATGTAGCCACCATTACAGCCCTGATCTTGACTTGTCTTGTCACAGTCCACGATTTCTTGCTCGGACAGTGAGATCAAACTTCCAGTGCTTAATTTAGTAATCCCTTCAGTTGCTGCAATTGCTGAAAATGCCCAGCAACTTCCTGTGAATTCAAGTCAAAATATATGAGAAAAAACATATTTATATGCTAATGCCTCCTTAAAATAGTATTTGTTATCCCCATTGTTTTCATGAGTTGCTTACCACATTGGCCCTGATCCTTAATCGGTGTGACTGGGCCTTTTTTCCTCCAGTCCACGGTTGCTGTCACTTCAGTAACATTTTCATACTTGAATGAAGTAGTTCTGAACAATTTAGATGAGGATGACATCTTCAATCCGTTACGGGAGGCGGTAAACTCCTCATTGGTAAGATCTGCAAATTGATTGATGCCAAGCTTTTAAGGACGGTTTCCAGCCCTGTTAAAACCTTCAACGAACTCAACATTGTCCTTGAATATGTTGAAACGCATTTGCTTCTCGGTGGCATCATTGTATACACGTCCATGGAGTTTCATCCATTGCTCGTGTCTCTCTATCATCCTGGCCTCATCATTAAGCGTGCGTGCTACACTTAGAGTTGCCAACAACCCCAAAACGAGCAAGAAACAAATGACTACTTTCATTTTCAAAATTTGAGTGATCCTGGCTCTTTTTTTTAGTGATATTTTGCTTTAATTCTAGGTGTTTCAATGCATCAGAAAGCTCCATATATTAAGGCATGGATCATGTAGATAATGCATAGAGTTTACATTGGAATTAGAAGAGTTTCAATTTCTCAGTTTGCCGGGCAAATCAAGGTGTTTAGACTTAGACAACATATATAGTTAACGCACGAAGACGTACGGTGCATGCATTGTTGAGCAATGACAGTCATGTTTAATTTTATTGTGCTAACATTAATATATTATTAATTATACAATGTTTTGGAAGTATTTTTTAGACCTGTTTTAGGCTGAATGCCTTTTGATTTCTGGATAATTAAACATTTTTTTAATTAAAAAGAATTAAATGTATTGTAATTAATAAGTAGTGTGTATATTTTATGTTCTACATTTACTTTTTTCTGGTTGTCGTTTTGATTTCATTTACAATTTTTCTTGTTGTCGTTTTGTTTGAGGTCTGTTTAGACATTTTTGTTCTTTTACCATCGTCAGTTATTTGTGGGTGAGAAAGGTTATGAATTGAGTAAAAAAAAACAAGAAAAGGGTTTTTTTATCAATTAAGCTAAATTTTCTTGAAATAAAAAGAAAAAAAGCTATATATATTTTCTTGGAGTATAATAAAAACTCTGTCTCCTATGAGTAGATTTGCTATTTATAAGTAATATGAATATCCCCAATAATGTTGCTCCTGAGGACCTGAGCATTTCAGTTTTCTACGTACCTTCCAAAATGAAGTGAGATTTTTTACCCAACTTGTTAGTGCTTGTATCAGTATTTATTACTACATAAAAAGATGATTCTTCTTAAGAGATAGATTGTAACCTCGAATGTGTGTGTTTGCACCAATAATGATACTTGTTATTGTTGAAACTAAAGAAAAATAGGGTTATTGTTTATTACTGAAAACTTGAAAAATAAATATATATATCAAGAGTATTTATACAGATAACTAAATAATCCTAAAACAGTTGGAAAAGGAAACTATTAAGAAACTAATAAAATAATAAAAAGTCAAACTAATAATAATTAGACAAATTAACATTCCTCCTCAAACTCACGATGCTACAGTTAGAAGCATAGAAAGTTTGTCAAATAGAAAACGAAAACGGGAAGTAGAATGCGCCTTGGTAAACATGTCGACAATCTACACAAATAAATGAACGAAAGGCAATGTGATGGTACCAAATTGAAAATGATGTCGGGTGACATGACAATCAATTTCAATATGTTTGGTATAAAGGAGTAGGGTGTTGTAGCAAAATACTCATATCCGCAAGCAACCAACGTAACAAGACTATCTCACAAGTAGTAGAAGCCATAGCACGGCACTCAGCTTCTATGGAGGACCGAGAAACAACATCTTGTTTTTTACTCTTCCAAGAAATAAGAGAATCACCAAGGAAAATACAAAAACCAATAGTGGATTTGAGATCTGCAGAATCGCCAACCCAATCAGCATCAGAATATGCACGCAATTCTAAAGATGAAGCGAATGAAAATAAAAGACTTTGAAATTGAGTGTCCCAAAAATACCTGAAAATACGAAGAACAGAAGCCCAATGAACTATGATGGGTGCTATAACAAATTGACCACCACATGAACAGCATGTGCTATCTCAAGACGAGTAATAGTAAGATAAACCAAACTACCAACAATTTTGCGATATAAGCTAGAATCCGGCATAGGAAAACCATGAGACGGAGAATATCGAGCATTAGTCTCAAGAGGGGTATCAACAATCTTATTATCAGTAAGACACGCACGCTCAAATATATCAGCTATGTATTTGGACTAAGACAAGAGATAACCTTGTAGAGATGAAGCCACCTCAATACCTAGAAAGTAACACAGTGGACCAAATCTTTCGTGGCAAAACAACGAGCTAACTCCAACTTCAAAGTTGAGATTCCATCAAAATCATCACCAGTAATAATTATATCGTCAACATACAAAGAGAGTAGAATACGACCTGCACCAGTACACTTGACAAATAATGTTGAATCATGATAACTAGAATGAAACCCAAGTGAAGTAAGCACGGTAGATAACTTTTCAAACCAAGCTGGGGGGTCCTGTTTGAGACCATAGAGAGCTTTTCAAAGTTTGCAAACTTCACCTGATTTGTGAGGAAGACCAGGAGGAGGATCAAGATAAACTTCTTCATGAAGATCACCATTCAAGAAGGTATTCTTTACATCCATTTGAGAAATGTTCTATCGACGAATAGAAGCAACTGCAATAAGTGTATGAACAGTAGTCATTTTGGCAACAGGAGCAAATGTTTCCTTATAATCCATGCCATACTCCTGAGAGAAACCTTTAGCAAAAAAACGAGCTTTATATCTCTCAATGAATCCATCAGACTTAGTTTTGATTTTGTGTACCCAACGAGAACTAATTGTGCGTTTTTCGGGCGGCAAAAGTACCAAGTCCTAAGTATGAGTTTGATGTAATGCAATAAGTTCCAATGTCATAGCAGCTTGCCAAAGTGGGTCAAAGACTACCTCTCTATAGGAGTAGGGCTCAGAAAGACGATGAATAGATCCTAAAAATAATGTAAAATGACTGGAATAACAAGAGTAGGAAAAATCAGGAAGCTTAGTAGATTTACGAATACGTGTAGATTGTCGAACGGGGGGAGAAATCGCAGGCTCAAGAGATGATTAAGCAGGAACAGGGGAAGGGAAAACATGTGCATCAAGTGCATCAGGGATCAATGTACCAGACTGTGGTGCCTCAGTATCAGTGATAAAAGGATTAATGTGAACAAAATCCGACTTTGTCATAGTATAAAAACTAGCGGGAATAGAAAAGAATAGAATATGCTCAAGAAAAACAACATGACGAGAAACATACAATTTTTTATTAACTGGATCAAAACAACGATATCCATTTTGACCAACACCATAACCCAAAAAAACACATAAAGCAGATCGTGCTGACAATTTACTACGATCAACATGAGGTCAAAGTACAAAACAAGTAGAGCTAAAAATACGTATTGATGAATAATCGGGAGCATATCCATATAACTTTTAGAAAGGTGACAAACCAGAATCGTGTGAGGTGGGAATCCTATTAATGATATGTGCAGCAGTAAGAATTACTTCTCCTCAAAATGCACTAGGAACATTGGCAGACAATAAAAGGGAGCGGGCTGTTTCAACAAGATGCCTATATTTTCGTTCTGCAACACCATTGTGTTCAAGAGTATCTGTACAAGATGTCTGGTGAAGAGTACCATCAGAAGCAAGCAAATTAGAAAATACGTGAGAGGTGTATTCTCCTCCCAAATCATTACGAAAACACTTAATGACAGTTGAATGTAGAGTTTTGACAAGTGATCTGAAATTGTTAAAATTTGTGAGATAATCAGAATGATGTTGCATAAGAAAAATCCAACAATAACGAGTACAATCATCAATAAATGAAACATAATACCGCAGCCCCCTCCCCCTTTGTGGGTACAGGAGAACGTCCCTACACATCAAAATGAAAAAGATCAAATGAAGCAAGTGAAAAAGAAATATTTTTATAAAAAGTGAAAGCAGAAAACTTTGCGAGCTTACAACCACTGTAATCAGAAATATCGTGAACTTTCAAATGTCCTATAGCTCCTCCAGAAGCTAAAAACTGTAAACGAGAAAATAAGACATGACTTAAATGAGAATGCCATAAATAAAAGCTAGAAGATGAACGATTCAAACGAAACAACCACAAATCGATACTAGAAGCTGCAATATCTGGTACTTTTAAATGATCCAAAATATACAGTCCCCCTTGCTTATGGCCTGTCCCAATTAGCTTCTGAGAGCGTGGGTCCTGCACAGCACAATGAGAAATAGAGAACCATACTAAGTATTCTGATTGACATAATTGACTAACAAAAACCAAATTCAAAGCAAGATCAGGAATATAATAAACATCGAGAAGAGACATAGAAGATGTAACAATTGGAAAAACACCTACCAATAGCATAAGAGTATCATCAGCAATTACAATTGACAAATAGGAATCAAGAGAAATGGAAATAAAGGACGACCTATTAGGAGACATATGATGAGACACACCAGAATCTAAGACCCATAAAAAAGAAGATATACCTTATGTACTTGACGAAAACGAACCTATATTAAAGGAGGCAGACATGGTATGTGATTGTGATTGTGACTGTGAGCGTGACTGTGACGCAAAGAACTTTTGAAACTGCTCAATCATACTTGGATCTAACAATGGTGCGGTCATGGCATTATTAGTCTGCAGTTGTTTGAATATCCACTGAGGGGGCTGAGGTGGTCGAAAGGATGAAATATAAGGTTGTGCCTGAAATCGTGGTTGCTGTAGTGGGCGTTGTTGTTGTGGGCGTTATTGCTATGGTGGTGGGAGTTTATTTTTCGCTACTGAACACTGTCACTTCCAGTGACCTTTATGCTTACAGAAAGCACATTCATAAATAGAAACCTGTGAAGGTGGCCTATTTTGAAATCTGTGAGGCATGGCAAAAACAGAAGGAGTATATAGTGAAATAATTTCCTTATCTACTTGAGACGTATCTCCTCGGCTAAAAGTTTATGAACCACGGAATCAACAGAAGGGAGTGGACTACGATGAAGAAGTGTCTCACGCAGTCCCTCAAATTCACAACGAATGGCCATAAAAAATTGAACCAATCTCTGCTACGAGCAATATAAGGAGGGAATTTCTGCAACTCTGCAGATTCTGTAAGTGCCAACTGATCCCATAAATCTGACATAACCAAATAAAACTCCTGAATACTCAAAGAATTCTGCTGTAGAGCCCGAATGTCTGTCTCGCAAAATTAGAGTGCGTGTAGAGTTTTGCTAAATAGTCCCAAACCTCTTTAGCAGTATCATATTTTGCCAATTAAGATACAATAGATTGTGTAACAGAGTTATTGATCCAAATGATAATCTTAGAATTATCACTTTCCCAAGCATCCAACAAAGTAGCATAATCAGTGAATTTATTATCGTTGGGTTGACCCCGTACTCCTGTAAAATAGCCCCACATAGACTTTCGATGCAAAAAAATTTTCATAACATAACTCCAATAAGAATAATTTTTCCATCTAATTGAACACTCATTGACTAAAGAGAATCATCCTTACGACTAGCCATAATTAAAAACCAGAAAACGAAACAGTAATAGTCCAACAATAACCGAATTCAAAACAGAGTACAATAACAATAAACTTACTGAAGAGAACGAAGAATACCAAAAAATTGAAAAATTCAGAATACAATCGTAATCAATTCATACAAGAGTTCGATCCGCGAGAATTGTGGCTATGAATGAAATTTCTTCTACCATATAAAATGGAGGTTTTGATAACATGTTGAAACTAAAGAAAAATATGGTTATTATTTATTACTGAAAGTTTGAAAAATAAATGTACATATCAAGAGTATTTAAATAGATAACTAAATAACCTTAAAACAGCTGGAAAAAGAAACTACTAAGACACTACTAAGAAACTACTAAAATAATAAAAATACAAACTAATAATAATTAGACAAACTAACAGTACCCACTTCCTAGAGCACAGTGACACAAAGAGGAACGGTCATCAAAAGTCATAAAAAAACCATCCAGTGGATTTAGCAAGGCCATAATTATGAGTCGTTAGTAAAGTTTTAACCATTTTATAACATCAGATGATCATGTACATATCCTTTCATGGCGAACAAAAGTCACATACCATTGTCCCATCTTGGTCTTTTACAAATCTCAGTATGCACAATAGCAGGTAAAAAGTCAATGCTTACTGGTGTTCATTAATCAGGGTAGTTCCAGCCTAATAGAGGTACAAAAGCATCAAGGAATGCACTCAAAAAGCTTGATTGCCTTGCACAAACTTCACGCCATTTTCGATTTACTGCAAGAAGTTAGTTGTTGTTGTTGTACAAGGGAATTAAGTAGCAAGAAACTAAGTAGAGTTTTTCAATAAACCAGGCACCAAGATGATGCCATATGTTGGTAGAATTAATTTCACACATTTCATCAATCAAAGTAGCACAATATTCCAAACTGAATATGAAGTTTCTAATATCTGAACAAGAATCAATCAATTTAATTTCTCACAGTTTTGTATGTACAACAATTATATATCCAGCTACTAAAGTAAACCAACGGAATGAAGCCAGTCAGTCCTGAGCTTTTCCTTATTTCTGTCTGCAATGCTGCAAACACTTATTACACTTTATTGGAGAATCTGAAACAATCACTAGCATTTTTATTGCACATCATCCTACTACTATACTACTAATCTGCATATATTATGCATGATTTGTATAATCTTAATGGCAGCGTGGAGATACAGTTCCAATATTCTTCAAATTTACATTGTTACAGGATGCTTTTGTTGCTCCCCCTCCTTCCCCTACTAAGTCAACATTCTGCAGCACAATCCCTTGACAGGGGAAGCTTATACTACAATCAAAGTTTATAGCTATGTCCGAAGCACTTGTTCCTGTTATGTTCTGATACACCACATCACTCACTTGTACAGCTGAATGCTATTTTTGTTTCAACACGAAAAAAACAAGAAAGGTTCAGCTATTATTGTTTCAACACGAAAAAGTCTCACTCAGCTAGTTTCCAGATGAATTATATAGGTACCTGTTTGGGGCAAGGTTTAGCTTGGTCACAATAGTTTTGATCTACAATTATGGGATTTGCCACATTTTGCATTTCAACATTTTGGAACGTAATGTTGCTTGCACTTCCAGATCCACCCTGCATTCGAGGATTAGAGCATGACATATGCGGTTAATTACCAAACTTGTACTTGGAAAGTGTTATTATATATTAACATATATAAAGGTAATGCAGAATCAACATCAGCATCAGCATGAAATTATTTGCGATGAGTTCGAATTGTTTATGTTCTTAATTTACCTGATAAGTCTTGATCCTAACTCCATTAGTGGCTCCAGAAATCTTTGCCCTATTGACAGTGACACCAGAGACATGAGCTGCTGAATTTCCTGCCCCTAAGCTTCCAATACTTAATGCCCCAAATGCCAAGAAGAGTAAACAATAGTCAAATGTCATGATATTGATGAGCAATTCTGATATTTGTATAAGGAGATCCATACCTGATTCCATGACCTGGTCCACAAGTTACATCTGTGACTTGCACAATTTGGGATCCACTTGAAATTGAAATACAATCATCACCTTTGATATATGCACATAAAACAAAAGTTTTTTATTAATTGGAAGAATTAATTGCAAGAGATAGGGATCATTTGTTTGTAGTCTTTTTCTTGTTTGAATTTTGATATTGATCAGCTCTTCTTTCTAATACTTTGGAAAGCATTGGGATATACTGTACATATACCTGTTCCAATATTACAGTTAGAGATTTGGATGTTTTTAGTGTCAGTGACATGGATTCCATCAGTGTTGGGGCTTGTCCCTGGAGCAGTCACAACCAAATGGGATGCTTGGACATTTTCACATGTATCAAAGGACACATGCATTTGCTGTGAATCTTGGATTTTTAGATTCTGAACTATCAACTTCTTGCATTTATTAAAGGTTATAGCCTGCAGTGGGAATTCAAACTTCACCTTTAGAAGGTGTATCCACAGTATAAAAAAAAAAGAGTAAGAAGCAAATAAACATAGGGGTGAGGAAAAACTAAAAAACCGATCACACCAACCGAACCAATTTCAATTCCGTTATTGAAATCGGTTTTTCGGTTTCATTTATTCGATTCGATTAAGGTTTTAAAAATTTGAATTTGGTTAACCAAAGAAATCGAATTCATTGTGATTCTAGTTTGAATTTAATTATTCGGTGATTGAATTAACTGGATAGTTAAATAATTAATATTATATATATATATTTGTATTACATAAATAGATAATCAGTAATTTATATTTACTTACACATTATTATTCATCACTTTTTGTTGATAAACCTTTTTTTTTGTAATTAATAAGTTATTCCATTAATTTTATAATTTAAACAAAATATTTTGAAAAAATATAAAAATAAAAAACAAAGGATTAAAATTGAAAATCGAACCGAACCAACCGAATTTGATTAGTTTGGTTCTCGATTTCGCTTTGATAAAAAATTTTAAAATGAAGAAAACTGAATTAACCGAATACCGATGTTCACTCCTGAATAAACATTGATCATAAGGTAGCATAGGTTCTTCTTTTGGTAAATAGAAAAGTTGGCTGACCATGCTGCAAAGCAATTAGGGGTAGTAAACAAAATTAACATAATGAAGCAATAATCATACCGTCGGGGCGTGCTTGCATGGCTGAAAATGACAAAGAAAAGAAACGTTAATACAACGATCAAACCAAGTAAAACAAAGAGAAAACTTTAATCAAAGAAAGAAATAGCATATGTGCAGCTTACAAGAGTTTTGTTAATTTTGCATGAATTTTTCCACCATATATTCCCTTTTCCATTGATAAGTCCACCTCCTTCAACAATCAAGTTTTGTATGGTGTCAAAAATAATCCATCGTCTTGCATCTTTGCCATAATCTGATGTGTTTTCAGATGCTTGGAGGGTTCCATAAATCTGCCAAAACATTTCCATTTTATGAGCATCTTCATTAGAAGCTAATTTGATGATCAAGAAAATCTCTTCAGTTTAACTTCAAAATCAATATAATGATCTCGTTAGTTTATCCCACCTGGATTGTAATTTGAGATTTGCAAGGACCAGAAAAAGTAAGAGGCTTGAGATGATAAGTTTTTCCTCGAGAAACCACAAACGTAACGGATGCTGTAGAAGAACAAGCTTGCTTCCAAGCATCCTCAAATGCCTGAATATATATATATAATCCAAGAAACAAATTATTTATTAATAATTAATTAAGAATTGCACTAACAAATAATGGTATAAAATCTTAGAATAATTCAAATGGCAATGCAAGTCGATTAATTCTTGAAGCAATTTCTTTCATAAGTTGCAATCCTGCTAAATAAGTGAATTCCAGGCAAATGATCATTAGTATATCACTTTTGATAAATAAATTACTAAATTTAAATTGAAAAAAAAAACATTCAAAAGTATACAATTCAAATAGTTTAGTGACATGCAAGATAATTTTGCAAGTAATTAAAAATAAAGTACTACTTACCCTAACCCAAAATAAAAAAAAAAATTTATTCATATATATAGCAAATGAACAATTTACTAATTACCTTTGTATCATCATGAATTCCATCACCCTTAGCTCCAAAGCTATCGACATTAATAGTCTCAGCTAAGCGGAGTGAGGGAAACATCTCCAAGACATCAAAATCAGTCCCAGTTTCCAGGTCGATGGTGGAGTTGTCAAACTCCGGGAGACTGCCATCATCAATCATAATATTGCTAGTATAGGAAGGGTATGCTTCCAAATAATTTCCAGTTTCTTCGTCCATTTCCAAATGGTTATTATGATCATTTAGATCACCATAAGTGCGGGTGGAAAATGAAAGTAAAGAAACAATTGCAATATTGATAATGAAGTTGGCAAAGATACTCCTTTTCTGTGCCATTGTGTGCATGCTATAGAATGTGTCAGTTAATTTTATCCAAAAAGTATGGAGCAAGAATTGATGATTATTCGAAAAAAGAAGTGTGGAGGAATATTAATTAATTGATGGGGTGATATCAATACCATGACGAACAGACGTATTTATAGAAGTACTTTAGGTGAGGAAGAGAGAATGGCGTACGATTTGATTTTGTTTTCTACGACTCTTTCTGCAGGTATGGAGATCATAGGATGGGAGAAGTTTGGACGAAAGATTGTTTTAATCAGTCACCCAATTTCAGAAAAAAAATTTATAAAAAAAAAATGAAAAACAAAGAAGAGAAATTTTTTTTTGCATGCTCATATGCACCATGAATTAATTTGTGCAGACGTGCATGCGAATTAATTAATGCATCTTCTAAGATGTTGCTCATTTGTTTATTAGAATGGTGTTTATATTTTTCCTCTGCTAAAATTAATATTAATTCTTCAGGGACTAAGTCAATTGATTGCTTATCCTAGCATTAATTATAAACATCAAAATCAAAAATTGCAATGGATTTGATTTTGAACTAGTTTTTTGGGTCAGCCACGAACAGTTTAGAGTTTAGACTCGAGCCGTGTGTGCAGTGATTGATCAATCCACTTGCCTTGGTGCGACTAAGGTCTCCATTCAAATGTTTTTTTTTTCTTTCTAGTTTTAATTACTAGAATAAGATTTGAAACTCATCAGCCTAGTTATTTACGCAGTATATTTTATTATAAGTAGTCGATTTTGAATTTGAAAAAAATAAGGAAAGATGCGATAAGTTGGCAACTGATCAAGTAAAAATTTTATCACATTTTGTGGTGTAAATCACATTACAAATCGGTTAAATGTTAGAATTTCGATAGAATAAAATAACAAAATGATATCCATATTATAATTCATTTTATTTGATGAGATAAAAGTTTAATTAATGTTGTTACTAGAATAAGTTCTTTCTAATCAACTGCACATGCGAAAAAAGAAACGCACGTACGTATGGATTTCTTGTAGTTGAAAATGCATGGAAGATAGATATGCTTGACTGGGAAGAATTATATATACACGAAATCATCTTAATGAATAGATGGAAATTAATAAAAGTGATCAAGGCAGTTGCAGATGGTCTCATGCATGCATTATTTTGGCTGGCATAGATGTCGCAAGCAATAAGCTGTGGAAAACGAGTATACCTATTATGGAATCGGTGCACACACGTTTACTTGTTTCAGGCATCATATTGCGTGTTTCAAAATTTTGACACGTTCATTTCAAAGAAAAATCGTCATGTGAAGTGTTCTTTGATCATTTTTACAAACTGTTAATTAATTCCAGAGTCAAATTAGCAAGTAAAACACGCAATATTTGTTAAATTGGTGTTTGTTTAATTGTACAATTGACTAAACTGACATGTTCAGAGTTCAGAACATGTTAAGAGATCATTCAGAAAAATTAAACATCAACATTAACTGTTGAAAACTTTGACAATTAACCGACTACATGTCTAAATGAACTATTGAGAGTTATGGTATATTTCCTTAATTATTTCAATTTATATTGTTAAAGGCATGTTTTTAATCCCACAATGCAAATGAGAGATTCAATTGGTCTCTTCGTGTGAAGTAGACTCATATTTGTAATTGTGATTTAATTACGATTTTAACATATAATAAAAATGACAAGAAATTAAAATGACAATTTCAATAGTAATTAATTACAAACTTCATATATAACTTATGTTTTAAATATGAATTGGTTTCACATAAGTTTTTTGTGAATAAAATTTATATGTGTTTTGGAGATTAAAGAATGTTTATCTATAATCCAAAAAGGGTTATTTTGATACAGTCCAATTTGTGCAAAACCGCATGTTGGAGTATTATTTTAAGGTATCAGAAACAACATGTGATTAAAGAAAATGAATGATAGCACAAGTTTGTGTTGGTGTGGCTTGTCCTAATAAGGCAAAACGTACACTACGAAATCATTATATTTGCCTTACATGTGGCACTAGGAATTTGTTTCGTGCTGCATAGATTGAGGTTTTACAAATTTAGAAGGTACGTAATATATTATGGAGAAAAAAACAACTGATTTAACGACCATTTGTCCTGCTCTAATGAATTCCCATTTAATTCATAAGTTTTGCCCATAACGCATAAATTTGACATTGAATCCAAAATGGTTTGCCAAAAAGTAGTGATGAAATGATTATGGAAATAACGCATAAGTAGCGATTTCTTTTTCACCACCATGTGATTTTAAAGTGTCCGTATAATCTCCTCGTGTTTTGAACTATTATGGAAAATCAACGGGGTCTAAACTGACAAAATTGAGTGAAATTACCACAGTATCCTTAGTTAATTAAATAGTCAAATAGGGAAATAATTAAATATTAAAAAAAAATATGAGCTCCAATTGAAATTTCTGAAAACTCTTTTCTTCTACTCGGATTATCCAAAATTTAATTTTCAAACAAACTAATTATTCCTAATTTTAAACAATTCAATTATTTCTCAAATAATTCTCTACAATTATCTACCCAATCATATTTTTTCAAACAATCAAATTATGAAAATTTTATGTTCTTCTCTATTTTATTGTCACAAAATAAGAGAAATTATTGATAGCAAATTACCCATGAGCATATGCAAACTCCCACTAAAATTCAAGTACCGAAAATTTTATGCCAAAACGATTACAGATATCGATTCATAAAATGATAACTCCAAGAAGTAGCAGAAGACTCTGCTTAGAAATCAAAAAATATAATGTCTTCACTCTGATGGTGTAAAGATTATTGGTCCCAAAGTGTGTTGTCAGTGCAGCTTTTTGTCGCAGGCATCTTTGAAGCCATGAGTTTGGAACAAGCAATAGGGAAGAACAAGTTTGAACTCACAATGGGTCCGATCATCATGGGTTGCAGGTCTGGGTTGTAGATCAATAAAAATTTTGATGGATTGCAGATTTTGAGAAACTGCAGATCTTGATGGATTGCATATCTAAATTTTTAAGCTAAGATTTAGGTCATCACTTTTAGAAAACCCATCTCCATCAACACTCCAAAACATCGACAAAATCCCGATCCAAAAAACATAACTCTCCACAAGATTGTTGTCAGAATATAAGTCGTCATTCTCAAAGAGGGAGAAGGCAATGGAACTTTGAAAGAAATCTTTTTGTATAGCGTGAGTGGTTCGAGAGCGAGTGTTAGGCTCGTCTTCCTTACTTTGAATGAGAATGAATTAGAGATCAAGATTGGGTGGAAGAGGGAAAGGTAGCTTTGAAGATGAAAGGAAAGAAAAAGAAAAGAAGAATAAGGAAAAGTAAAAGAAAACATGACAACATGAAAACGCGAAGGGAAAATAACATAAAAAGGAAAACGTGAAAGATGAAAGTTAATTTTGAAATAAAAATAAAAAGTTTGAAGCCTTACTCGCTAATTTTGTAACAAGTAACACACCATCATCAGTTCAGACAGATTTCATCGATTTTTTATACTTCAAAACACGAGGGGTTTATGCGGATATTTTAAAGTCACATGGTGGGGAAAAGGAAATCCCTCAAACCTCATAGGGGTAAAGTGGAATTAACCCATTAATTTATAATGGATAAATAAATTAATTAAGAATATGTCAATGATATTGCTAAAACAAATAATGAATCACATGGAAAGTGAGAGTTTTTCCTTATATTAATTAGAATATATAAATATGTTTGAAATGTGTTAAATTACGAATTGCAAGGGAAAATTGTGTACATGCATGACTCAAGACTTTAAAACGTGAAGGAAATCTACAAAGAATTAATAAACTTTTTTGTTGGTCAATTCTTGGATATTGCAAGAACTAAAACTTCATCTACAACATATCTGAAAAAACAGTAAAACGTGTTATAAAATTGAAAATGGTTGCTTAATTGGGTGCATGTGATTAACCTAGAATTCAAGTAAGAAATTTCACAAATCAAAGTTAAGTCTTTGGGTACGTGTTTCTTGCTAGTTAATTAATTTGTTTTAGTTTAAAAAATACTTTAATGATAAATAATTTTTTCTAACACGGTTTTCCACCGAAACAAACTCATACAATATTAATTAAAATTTGAATTTTAAATTTTTAGTAATAAAAACTTTTTCAATACAAATTTCCTCCCAAAACAAACTTAACCATCCAAACACTTCTAAAATATAAATTCTTATAACAAATCCAAAAAAAACACCTACAATTAAAAAAGAAATCAGAATTTTGGGTATACTTTGATCATGATCAGTCAATCATGTTGTAGTATTTTCGATGATTCGATCCAACAAACAGAATTAATAAAGGGTACTACATATATAGTACATATCATAGACATTTTGCAGTTTGCTATATATCTATATATATATACTTTCTAATTACTATATGATTTGATTCCTACTAGATTCTAAAGCTTCATATGATCATTTGCAATTTTCCAATTCGGACGAAAAGAATGTCCGTTCCGAAATAAACAAATACTATTAGTATTCCCGTATCAAGATTTCGAGTTCGGTTCCTAAAAATGCATGTGAAGAAGGTATGTGTGTTAAAAAAAAAAAATCAAATTTTCAGTAGATGATTGGACGGTTTCTGGATAAACGGCCAAGAAAGTTTATGTCAAGAGTTCTCGTTTGTTTTAAGTAAGAATTTGTTCATTCCTTTTTCTAACCAATTAATTGTTCATGTTCAACACAAACGTTGAAACAGAAGTTTGCTATCAAAGTTGAACGATCAACTCGACCATTAATTGCATGCATCTCACATTTAATTTTATACATTCAGAAGCTGGGATTTGTACATGCACATATATCCAAGTCAGGAAGATGGTATTGGTATATATATAGGCACAAGTTCTTTGATTAATGAAACTTATGTACACGCATAAATAGGGTTGCATTGAATTACAAGATTTACATGAATTGACTGAGCCACAGGATGACAGGAGTACTATATATAATCAATCAGGTTGGAGATTCAACCCTTTTTTGATTAATTAAGCAGTTGGATATGACGAATCCATAGCAATTCCGCAAAGTCCTTCTTTAGCAGCAACTCCACGTTGCATTCTTATGTAGCCAGTCTCGCCCCAGCTTTCGCCCCATGAGTTCTTGACTAGCCAATACTTTGAACCATCAGAAGTTGTTCCATACCCAACTGCAGTAACCCCGTGATCTAACTCTGTTCCACAATCTCCAGTGAATACTCCACTGGTGTAGAATTGGAAAGCCATCCCACTCGCATCAATGGAAACGGAAACTGGCTGATTAGCCACAGCTTTTAATAATGATGCTTCGCTGTTGACAGGCACCTTTTCATAACCACCGATCTTGGCTGCATGTGAAGCTTCTTTAGTTTTGCTGCAAGTTCCATCAGCGGCAGTGTAGGGGTAAGTATTTTCTGCTGCAACACCTTTGTTTTTCACTATAAATTCGAAGGCATCTTCCATGTAGCCACCATTACAGCCCTGATCTTGACTTGTCTTGTCACAGTCCACGATTTCTTGCTCAGAGAGCGAGATCAAACTTCCAGTGCTTAATTTAGTAATCCCTTCAGTTGCTGCAATTGCTGAAAATGCCCAGCAACTTCCTGTGAATTCAAATCAAAATATATGAGAAAAAACATGTATATATGCTAATGCCTCCTTAAAATAGTACTTGTGATCGTCGTTGCTTACCACATTGACCCTGATCCTTAATCGGTGTGACTGCGCCTTTTTTCCTCCAGTCCACGGTTGCTGGCACTGCAGTCACATTTTCATACTTGAATGAAGTAGTTCTGAACAACTTTGGTGAGGATGGCATCTTCAATCCATTACGGGAGGCGGTAAACTCCTCATTGGTAAGATCTGCAAATTGATTAATGCCAAGCATGTAAGGACGGTTTCCAGCCATGTTAAAACCTTCAATGAACTCAACATTGTCCTTGAATATGTTGAAACGCATTTGCTTCTCGGTGGCATCATTGTATACACGTCCATGGAGTTTCATCCATTGCTCGTGTCTCTCCATCATCCTGGCCTCATCATTAAGCGTGCGTGCTACACTTAGAGTTGCCAACAACCCCAAAACGAGCAAGAAACAAATGACAACTTTCATTTTCAAAATTTGAGTGTTCCTGACTCTTTGTTTTAGTGATATTTTGCTTTATTCTTGGTGTTTCAATGCATCAGATAGCTCCATATATAAAGGCATGGATCATGGAGATGATGGATAGAGTTTACGTTGGACTCAGAAGAGTTTCAATTTCTCAGTTTGCCGGGCAAATCAAGGTGTTTAGACTTGGACAACATAGTTAACGCACGAAGACGTACGGTGCATGCATTGTTGAGCATTGACAGTCATGTTTAATTTTATTGTGCTAACATTAATTATATTATTAATTATCCGATGTTTTGGAAGTATTTTTTAGACCTGTTTTAGGCTGAATGCTTTTTTATTTCTGCATAATTAAACATTTTTTTAATTAAAAAGAATTAAATGTATTGTAAGTAATAAGTAGTGTGTATATTTTATGTTCTACATTTACTTTTTTTTGGTTGTCGTTTTGTTTTCATTTACAAATTTTCTTGTTGTCGTTTTGTTTGAGGTCTGTTTAGACATTTTTGTTCTTTTACTATCGTCACTTACTCAGTTATTTGTGGGTGAGAAAGGTTATGAATTGAGTAAAAAAAGAAAAAACAAGAAAAGGGTCTTTTTTTTATCAATTAAGCTATATTTTCTTGAAATAAAAAAGGAAAAAAGCTATAAATATTATCTTGGAGTATAATAGAAACTCTATCTCCGTATAAGCAAATTTGTTATCTATAAGTAGTTAAAATTTTGCTACTCAAATACTATGCATCGACGAAGTATGAACTATGTAGTTATGTATTCGACACTATATAATTAGATAAATAGTCAATTATAATTTTTTTTTTTTTTTGGTTGAGTATAATAAAGCTCAATTTCAGGGATATCTTTATTTTTGCTCTGGTTCTATTATTATATTGTATGAATGCAATTTGTACCATTTTAGTATATCAATAAAGTATAAATTTTTAATATATACTTGGCATATCTAAGAATTAGAAGCCAATTTGCTACTTATACCTAAATATAAGAGTACCAATGAGCATGATACTATAATTTACATTTTTTATGGGAAACTAGTTGTTCCTATTTTTATTCTTCTACATCTTTCTTTCTTGCCCTTCACCACTCCAATCTCCAATTTTTCTCCAAAAAAATTTCAATACTCTTTTGGATATTTGTTAATCGATCATGCGCCACCATTAAGATTGAAAGAAACGAAAATTAAAGATCTCATGTAATGAAAAATAAATGAACGTAAAAAATAGTTTTCATTTATTTTGTTTGAAAAAATTGGGAAAGAACATAAATGAAGAATTAAACATATTCTTTGAAGTAATGAAAGCAAATAAAATAAAGGAAAAAATAATTGTTATTATATCCATTAATCGAATAAAATATTTTTAAAATATACTACTAACAAATAAATTCAATGCAGCCTAATTAAACAATTTTATTTTTAATCTTTTTTTTAAATAAATATCACCAACATATTCTATAAATAAAAAAAAAACTTATAATAAAAAGTGTAATATCAGTAAAATATTCATATAATAAGATAATAAAATTATTAATTGGATCATAATCTCAATTGTTTATAGCATCAAACCAAAGCCCAAAAGCGCTATAACATGCAGTAACATCTTCGGACACATTAACTAGGACCAATAGACTAGACTACAGGGAAAAAATTTGGCCCAACCCATGTGAAAATGCATAAGTGGTCCCACTTGTCTTGCAGCCAAAGCTTGTTTTCTTTTTCAGTCTTTGATTGATACTCACTGTGAATTTCATTGTTTCGGTTTCTTCAACTCAAAAAGGAGCAATAACTTAAGCTAAATTCTTTATTTTTGTAGAAGAAACAATTTTTTTTTTCTTTTTTTGAGGAAAAGGAAAATAATAAAATCGAATCAGAATGAGTAGTCGTGGAAGCGGAGGTGGATACGATCGTCACATCACGATCTTCTCCCCCGAAGGTCGTCTCTATCAAGTCGGTGAGTTCTTTAATTGCTTTGTTAAAACCCTAATTATGGCTTGTTTTCAGCTAATTTTGGTTGCGGTGGCGGGATGTAGGGGTTAATTGATGTTTCTAGGGTTTTAACATTTTGTTTTTACAGAGTATGCATTTAAGGCCGTTAAAGCCGCCGGAGTAACCTCCATCGGTGTCCGTGGAAAGGATTCCGTTTGTGTTGTCACTCAGAAGAAAGTTCCGGTTAGTTTTATTAATTTAAAAGAAAAAGAAAGAATCTTTTATTGGGATAAAAATGGATTTAGGGATTTTAATGCTGCTTTACCGTTAACGAATTTCGAGTGTTCAATGTTAAATTTAAATTTTTATGTGAGCAGGACAAGCTATTGGATCAGACTAGCGTCACCCATTTGTTCCCCATTACTAAGTACCTTGGCCTCCTAGCTACTGGGATGACAGGTATGGTAATATTTTCTTTTTAATTGTCTATGGGTAGAATAATGTGTTATGTAAATATGTATTTGTTAAAGGTAAAATTTTTAGGGATACTTGTCCATAAATTTCACACTTTTGATTTCAATCATAAACCTGGATTACTGGAGAGTAATGGGTGCATATGGTGGTTTTGGTTATTTCTCATGGGATTTGACTATGGATAAACAAAGGCATTTACTTTTTCTTTTTATCACTGTGGTTAATTTGCTTTAAGCTACAATGTGGACACACATACACATATAATTGCATATTCATATCATGTGCAATGTGTCAATCTATTGATTTTTAGCTGTTAATTTTGCCAAATGCAACTTACAGAAAAACTATCCATTGCTTGTATGTTATTGTATATTGTAGATACTTGCTGAGTTCTCTTTTAGATGTGTCTTTGCATTAATATATCTGTGAGATGATACGATGGGTAGTCTGTCATCAACTTCCGTTGAGAGAGGGTTCAGGATCCCATTTTGTCTTGCTGCCAATGTTTTATATACCCTGCCATACAGTAGCCCTAAAGTTTTCTTATAAGATAGGTATGAAGCAGCTTAACAGATCAGACGTTAGTCGTGAGTGTCATGTGATGTCATTTAGTAGGAAGCATGATTGCATATCTGTTGTGTTCTGCTTAGTTCACTGAAATTTTAGTCATTCTAGTTAGTTGCTTCTACCCAATCATTTGATTGTTAAGTTTTCTTCATTTTCAACTAATTATATACTTTTTGCACTTTTTAGCTGATGCAAGGACCTTGGTTTCACAAGCTAGGAATGAGGCTGCTGAATTTCGTTTCAAGTTTGGTTACGAGATGCCTGTGGATGTATTAGCAAGATGGTAACTCCATTTTGTTTTACTTGGGAAGTCCTTGTATATTAGTCTCTTTTCTAATTATGAGACCTCTCAACTTGATATGCTGTCTCTAATGAATCTAGCCAGATATTGAGGCACCAGCATTTTTGTTTTTTGTTGGAAATTGTTAAGTTAGTTGTCATAGTTTTCTATGTTATTCTGCCTCCATTATGTGTTATTCTACCAAATTTTGTTGCTTTAAGCACTCCAGAACTATTTTGGTTTGTATCGGATTTTCTTTTGTTGGTTGAAAGCATATTTTCTATTTTGTGTTGGTCGCATGTTTGTTTCATCCAACTATGTCATCATGGCAGGATTGCGGACAAATCACAAGTTTATACTCAGCATGCGTATATGAGGCCACTTGGAGTAGGTTTGTAACAAGCGAGCTGTACAAAATGTTGAGAATTCTTGTGGAACGTAAAATCTTTCTCTTTTTTGTTGTGACCTTTAACATATACTCTTACATTCTGTAGTTGCAATGGTTCTGGGTATTGATTTGGAGTGTGGACCTCAACTCTTCAAGTGTGATCCAGCTGGTCATTTTTTTGGCCATAAGGTGCTTGCTCTTGAATTTTAAGATTCTTTAGTGTTTGATATGCTGTAAGACATTCTTCTCGAACTCATCTAAGTTTGGGTAATCATTTACAGGCCACAAGTGCTGGATCTAAAGATCAAGAGGCAATTAATTTCTTGGAGAAGAAGATGAAAAATGACCCGGCTTTTTCTTATGAGGAAACCGTACAGGTAAAAGGAGTTAGTAAACATAGAGATTACTGCATGTGATTGTGTCCTATTTCTCTCTTGAGAAGGTCTAGAAGATAGTTGATGTGGAGCATGCCATTGTATAAATTTGCTCTTTTCTGCTGAATCTGTGTTTCTTGTGTACTAAGAATATGAATTTGTTGAAGTAGCTGGGGCAGATTAATGGTGTTTCTTGAAGGAAAAAATGCTTTGTTGTCTGGGTTGAATTGTTTGTGGAAAGTAAGATGTTAAACCTGATATTGTTATCGGAAAACACAGCTGATCTCATGTATGGGATTTGAACTAGTTGTTTAAAGTGAGGGCAAGTGTGGATTAGTCCTGTATTCATTTTTATTGAAACTAAAGAAAAATTTACTCAATATGGGTCATTGGATAAATGATGCTCTTTGAGGATACACACAAATGTTTCTATACATGGTAGTAGAACAAAGTAGGTTCTGGTAATAAGTGAAAATATCTTTTGAATAACCCTTGAACAAGGGTAGAACTTATCCAAGGTTACCTGGGCAAGTTGGAGGTGTTTTACTGGTGTTGTACTGGGGAGATGTCAATAATCAATTGTCCTTTCTTTTTTCTCCCTTCAGATAAGGATGGAACACCAAAAAGGTTGTGCTTTCATCTGTAGTTACTTTTTTTTTTCTCCCTTATGGTTCTTTTTAATGAGACTGTGCCCACGAAGTTTATGTTGGAGTTGAGATTAACACAAGGTTTACAATCCTCGTAATCTTACGGTAGGTGTAGGTTCTGATGTTGTACTTCTAATGTGATAATATTTGCTTTGTTTTTGTAGACGGCAATATCTGCTTTGCAATCTGTTCTTCAAGAGGATTTCAAAGCTAATGAGATTGAGGTATATTCTTGTTTCTTTCTTATTCCTTATAATTCATTGTTATATTAGATTGGGGTGCTTCGTTTGGGGCTTGTTGTTGGTGATTGCTATGATGAGCATTTGAGGGTTATAGTGACAAGAGAATCAGATTGGTGGTGCTGGTGGTTGAGGCTCCGGATCAAAGATTGGGGAGGGAGGCTTTGGTTGTGATGGAGAGGAAATGACTGTAAATCAGGAAATCACTGCTAGGTGTGGTATGGCTGGTTGTCCAACTGCGGAATAGGACGGTGGCAGAAACCTGGTGTGAAGCATTTAGTCCATCCAGTTTACCCATCACATCAGCGTCTGGAATAATTTAGTAAAAGTGGGTGCAGAGTCCTACTATAAAATTCTGAGAGAAATGGAAATATGTGAAAACGTTTGATAGAGAAAATTGGGCCATAACAGTGTTGACAGTCACTTTGTTTTCTGATCCATTATACAACTTTTAGACATTAATATGGGGTAGTTTGAATCTGTCACATAGCTTTTGTGACCAGTTTTTTTCAATACTCTCTTCCATGTTGGTATGGTAATATTACATGAATGCTGCAGTCCCAAGAAGGTTTTGCAATGTCAAATCTTGTTTTCTTCTGATTTAAGTACTAGATTCCAAAAGCATGAAGCAGAACCTCCTATCTATATAAGGTTCGAAATATGTGCAGCGTTTGCTAATATGTTTACTCTTGCTGCACTATATTTTGTCAATTTGGCAGGTTGGTGTTGTGAGAAAAGACAATCCAATTTTCAGGGTGTTGTCAACCGAGGAAATTGATGAGCACTTGACTGCCATCAGTGAGCGTGACTAATATGTCCTCGATCCTTTCAAGTTTTTCTTGTTGCAATGTGAGAATTCTACTGATATGCTCTCTGGTTAGTTGGGGGAGTTTGAGGAGATGGAAAATTCTCAGACATGTATCTGGACAATCAAGTGATCAACTGTGTTTCCATTATTTTGAAATTGCCGAAGTTGATTCTTGAATCTCCCTACTGTATTTTTCTCTTTCCATCCTACTAGAACTTTGACAAATGAATTATAAGAATTGAAATCATCTGGAAACGACATATTTTCTGTTTTACAAATTAGATGATTGAGTATATCCCCCTCCTCTTTTTATCTGATTGAATCACTATGCTAGCTTGAAAGACCTTTTTCACTTTGAAGCTTAGGATTGGAATCTGGAGGTGAACTGAATGTGTTATATTTTGCATGGCTACCTAGATAATAGTTGGGAAATTGAAGACCTTAAATTGTTTGTTGGACTTGTACTGTGGAGCAAACGAGAACTAGAACTGTCCATGGCTAAAGCCAAGTACTGAGGTAATAAAGGCACTACAGGCTGATTTAGCTCAACTTATATTAACTGTTTTGTCAGGAAAACCATTAAAATACTTGGGTAAGATGAGGTTCTATAGTTAACCTCTTGCTTTAACGGTTGCACTATTGTCTTGGATCTGTCATGGCCATAATGGCAATTTGCCTATGAATTCAGAGAACGGACTTGTCAAGTACAAATGATCTTGGAATTCGATTGCGCTTGTAACGAACTTCATCACCTTTCCGGTTGGGTCTTCAAAAATCCTTAGTATCTTGCCATCTCCATCCACATTGGCAGCCATTGCTTTGGTGAAAGCACCATTTACTTGCGTTATCAGCCCTGGAATGTTTGCCACCAAGTGTTTTAACGTTTTTGAACGGTGCACATACCTCAGTCTGCTGGGAGTTAACTGCGGCAGTCGCTAACTTTTAGGACTAAACAAACACAACCCCTCCTACAACTAACGTTAAACTCACTGCATTCATTTTATTAATGATAATTGAATGAGTGATTGGTGTAATGAATACCTCAAGCAGAGCTATCCAGAATGTCCCATCGGGAGCGAGATTAATGTTGTCTGGGCCACCTGGAAGATTATCAATGAAAATTTCCGTTTGTCCTTTCTTTTCCTCTTTCAACCAGTACTTGAGGCATCTAAATCTAGTTCAGAAGAAAGAGAAGACCATCATGATGAAGACTTAATTGGGTTATTGCTTTGGCCAAAATCCTTATCAAGGCACCACAGTACTGCACAATATATCAAGTCAATTCATGTACCAAATAATTAAACATTATGACATCAATCCTAAAAACAATTTATGGTATGTGTGGCTGAAATCGGTTCCTTAAACACAAGGAGGATGAAAATGACCGTGGTTGTTATCAAGACTTCAATTGGTTCTTGATAAAAAAAATGCACATATGGAAGTTTCAAACTAGAATTGTCAACTAGCATGGTATCCGTCGGCAATTAAACATATCAAAAAAACCATAATCTTTTGATTTTCAATTGCCTTTGGTGTTGTTTTTCTATCTTTCTTGTTGAAAGTTGAAACTCAAATTAATAACTTACTTCCATGTTTCACAGACAATTAGAAAGTCTTGGTCTGATGAAAGTGCAACTCCATTTGCAAAGCCTAGATCATGTAGCAGAATTGATGTTTCATCCAATGCGGGATTGTATTTCAGAAGCTGCCCGTGAGGCTTTGCTTCCAGCACGTCAAGGTACCAATCGTGGAGTTCAAATTTGGTGGTTGCCACACTGAAATACACACTTCCGTCCGATGCTTCGATCACATCATCTGCAAACCTGATCAGCCATCTTTAACAGTTTTTAAAGAGCAAAGCTGACAAACAACATATATATTAATGCAAGAATATAAGGAATGAGATGGGCTGTGCTCTAACTTTATCTGGATGCCATTAACATGGGATGCAAGGACAGTAACTCCATCTTCGGTAACTTTTAGCAGTCCCTGCTCAGTCATAACAATAGAGAGCAACCATTGCAGAGGTACAATTACAAACAATGGAAGTGGACTAAGATTGAATTAAGTTTGCTAATTTGTGATGTTGTACCTTTTCACACAATCAGACCACCAGATGCTATAGTTGTGCTTCCTGCTAAAGTTTCACTGCCAATCCACTTCCAATTCTCCCATGATCCGTTTCTATGCAATCTTTTTATCCATCCATTTCGTGATGCTGCGTACAAAAATCCCATTTTGTCAATAGAAACGTCTTCTGATTGTACAATTCCTTCTCCAAGTTTGCTAATTTCCTGCTTAGAAAAAACCATCATTTGAAGATTCATTCCTATGAGCATGGTTCACTCGTTTCGGTCATGGAACCAATGTTGGAATTAGATTAAGCCCAGTACCTGTAATTTGCTATTTGATTGAGCCAGCAAACTTGAAGAGGTTGGAGGGTATTCTAGTATGTCAGGTGAGATCGGTGAGAAGAAGATGACTTGTATTCCAACTGCTAATACACAAGCTAGCAAAAAGCTTGAACATGTCGTGATGCAATCTGTGAAATCCATGAGTTGACACTCAGTGATTGTATAGGCAAGATAAGATGGCAAATGAAAAGCTTCAATGAGCGATATGAATTGACAAGATGCAAAAACAAATGTAGTAGTACACCACTAAGATACTGAGAAAAAGCGTCCATCTGGTCGCTCACTGTTAGAATGAGTCAAGAAAAGTTACTTATCACGTGAACTTCTCAATCTTCGGATTTGGGGATTTTGCTGCTTGAATATGAAGTGGCACTATTAATTTTCTTGAGAAAAACTCATTGTTAATGTGCTCAAATTGAAAATGAATTACATGTGCTCAAGTTGTTGGGTGTTCTGTAAATGAACCATGAATCATGAACATCTGACTTACAACAAATCAAGTTTGAGAAAAATTCAGGCATGTATATCTTGTACATGTGCATAATTTGCACCATGTATGCAGTCGCAGGTGTAGTATTAGCCACTGAAAAAATTGTCTCCAAGTCTAAAAATGTCGTATCCAAACACGGACATATTTGGGGAACCTTTTGCTCTGTCCATCGTTCATAATCCTAATATGAGAATCACATAATGTGATTCTGCCAACGGTTGGTTCTGCATTGAAGTTGATCAAATAGGGAAATTGTCACAGTAAATTTGTTTATTTACTTGTTCTTATAATGGGCATTTGAGTCTGCATTCTGGAAAATTTTCGATACTGACTTCACCTTTATAATCAACATGCACTACAAGTAGGTATATTAATTGCATGTACAGCCTAGTCTTGATGCTCGTGGCACATACATTGTGAAAAGATCTACATATATAACTTCTATTGTCGTACTCTGCCTTGTTTCTGCCACTCTTTGGATGATCAAAGCCGTTATGAAGGCTTTTGTAAGGATCACATTTACACCTCTGATTATTCATGACTTGAAGACTTAGTTTGAGGGTCCTTTTAGTGTAAACTTGACACCTTTTCCTTTTCATAGTACTGTGAATAGGATAGGATTTTGGGGATTGTGTTGTGAGAAAAAAGAGACCATTGTTTACAACTGAGGAAATTATGAGCTCTTAAATGTCATCACATGATTAGCATCAGTTAATAGTGACGATTGGTCATGGAGCAAGTGAGCAACTCCAGCCTTTTCCATTGTGGTGTGAGATTAACTGATTGTGTTTCCTGATCAATTTAGGAGTGACTGGAAGGACACCCAAAGAAATAAATGCATGTAGTTAGCTAGTCAAATCAATGTTTTTTTCTTAGTTGGGATCAATACTGAAATGTCAGTTCATATTTCATCACAAGTGTGCACTAATTTTTTTTTTCAGGCACCAAAATTATATGCATAATCCATATACATGCACACATACTTTTCAGTTGGCAAACTTAGATGAGTGAATGATTAAATGTCATCATACTAAACTGGAAACACAGTCCTGATTCGGCTTTCATGCCAGCTTAAAGATGGTTTTTGATAAATTATCATTCTATATTGTCTTCAACCATGACTGTGCATATTATGGATCTTAATTTGACATCAGATATAAGTTAGCATTATGCTTTCCATCAACTAAACTGAATCCGTAGTGACTTCAAATCATCTTCGGAGAGAAGTCGATGAACTGACTGTGGATGGAGGTACTACAAAAAGGGAAATTCTGCCTTAGTTATCGTCGCAAGATCAAATGTAGAAGAGCTCGCATTTTGTCCTTGTACACACATGAAGAAATGAATCAATGTATACTCTTGGATGAGGTACCTTCCCAAATCCCACAATCCATTTCTTGTTCTTTCACTGGCCTGTGTGCATGTCAAACTCCCAAAGGCAGTCTTCCTATAAAGTCACAATTTAGACTTCCCAAGTATAGATGGCCCTCAAATTCAAGTGCAGATGTCACAAAAGACATCGTATTTCCAGTAGGGTCGTCCAAAATCTTAATTATTTTGCCATGATTGTCCACATTGGCTACCATGGCTTTCTTATACACACCATTCACATGCATTACTAGCCCTGGAAAAGTCACCAGCAAGTGTTTTAACAATTTTGAACTGTGCACATATTTCATCCTGCTTGGAGTTAACTGCAGCAAGATATTTACAAAAGAACAAACAAAAAATGAATCAATGAGCAGTAGAAGCTAAGAATCTAAGAAGGGATATTTGTTGATTGAATTTTAATGGTGCTTTAATACCTCAAGCAAAGCAATCCAGAATGTGCCATCTGGAGCCAGATTGATGTTGTCTGGGGCTCCTGGAAGATTATCAATGAAAACCTCTGTCTGTCCTCTCATTTCCTCTTTTAACCAATGTTTGAGGCACCTAAATCTGGTTTACAAGAAACAATACAAACATAATCATTGCGTTTAAGTTGGGTGGAACTTGTTCATTGTACACTACTTTTGAGTTCAATTTGCTTTATGTCTAATCATACTTTAATTTATTAATAGAGTTCATTCATGCACCAAATAATTAAGAGTCGTGCTCTATTATCAGTATTACCAACCATGCAGTGCATGTTCGGCCGAAATTGATTGGATGCTTAAACACAGTTACAAAAGTGCATTACTTGTCATCAAGAACCTAAATGTACTGTCAGGACAAAAGGCCATTCATTGTATAAATTCGTGAAACGCATGGAGCTTTAAAGGGTGCTGAAGTAATCAAGAATCATGCCATTGAAGTGAATTTTGTTCTTGAAATAAGGGCACGATTACTTACTTCCATGTTTCACAGACAATCAAATAATCTTGATGTGGGGAGAGGGCAACACCATTGGCAAAACATAGATCATCCAGCAGAATTGATGTTTGATTCAATGCAGGATCGTATTTCAGAAGTTGGCCATGAGGTTTTGCCTCTAGTACATCTAAGTACCAATTCTGGAATCCAAATTTGGTGCTTGCCACACTGAAATACAAACTTCCATCTGATCCTTCCACCACATCATCTGCAAACCTAATCAAAGAATGATGATTATATACTAAGAATTAATATTGGCAGTTTGGCACATCTAATACTTTTTTTATTTTTTTAATTTCTTGATTTTTATGGCACTCAATTTCTCTAAAAAATATAAAGCAACCAAAAAAAAAAAAAAAAGTTATATGGCACCCATTGACAGAGTCTCAATTTGAAAGTTAAAACAAATATCATAATCAAGAATACATTTTTCACTCCTAGTTCCATAAAAAGAAATCCAATTGAATGAAGGTAGGGCGGCTAATGCTCACAAAAGGAACAGATTCCTTTAAATATAAGAATGTGACACGACTACTACATGGTAGGGTGTGAAAGCTACAGAATTTCTGAATGAGCATGGCTGCCTGCCTATGTTACTTTGCCTTAGCGGTTGATAGCATGACAGAGTAGTAGTTATTACATATGGATAGTATGGCTATATCGACAGATCACAAAGTTTACTTGTCTTCTTCCCATTTGTGACTGATCATTATCCATCTAATTTAAAGACTTTGAACACATATAATCATATGAGTTGATATGATTACTTAGATGGAAACCTCACTGACGTACTATGAAATTTGTCCATACTGTGGGACTTGTGTTCTGTTTGAACTCATGATTCATGCATTGGACATTTATTGTCCCTTTACTATCCTTTCCAAATTATCCAGTTAAGTTGAAACAAAAGGATATCATAGTATGATTTTCACCGGATACTGTAGGATTAGAATCTAATTCTAACCTCAGCATGTCGAGTAAAGAATCTTGTAGATCGTGCATTCGTATCTAAATGCAATGATATGCTGAATTTTCTTAGGACAAAGCTTATGTGTTGCCGTGTTTAGTATTTGAAATGAATGACATTTACTCTTGCCTTATTTTGGCACCCTCAACATGGGATGCAAGAACAGTAACTCCATCTTCTGTAACCTTAAGCAGGCCCTGAACAAAAGAATGTGATGTAGTCATGATTTGTTGAGGGGGGAAAATAACTTTTTTAAGTTTTCCATTTTGAGATTGAGATTGTACTTGTACCTTCTCAAAGTCGCATACGATGACTCCACCATCCCTTGAAGTTGTTATTCCTAGTAACTCTTCGCTGTCAATCCATTTCCAGTTCTCCCAGGATCCATTTTTGTGTAATCTTTTTATCCAACCATCCCTAGTGGCTGTGTACAGAATTCCCTTTTTGTCTATAGTAACATCTTCTGGTTTTACCAGAACTCCTTCTCCAAGTTTGGTCACTTCCTGCTTAGAAAAAAATGATTAAAAGGGATTGTTCTAAAAATAATTCAGTGACAAAAATGGACAATAGAAACAAATTATTACAATCTTTTGTACCTGTAATTTGCTGCTTGATGCAGTATGGATACTTGAAGGAGTGGGAGGAAATTCTAGTATGTCAGGTGAGATTGGTGAGAAGAAAAGGACTTGGAGTCCTGCTGCTAGTACACAAGCAATCAGAAAGCTTAAAAATGTGTTGATGCAACTGATTAAATCCATAACATTGGCAAGCTATTATTGCGAAACTTCTTAAGAAACTGAGATAGGATTGAGGAAAATCCTAATCAGCCATGACAAGAAATCAAGATATGAATATTGCTAAAAGAGCCCGAATTTCTCTGCCAAATCTGTGCGTCCTTATGGAAGTTCACTATGCATTGGATATCATGAGCTAAAAGATGGTTGTCCTCTTGAAATGTCAGTGCTTTTGAAGTTAGTGCTGCTGATAGAGTGATGAATGGAACAAGTCATTTTGGATGTATGTTGAATGAAAACTTGACTTGTTGCTTTCTTATTTGTTCTCTTCTGCAGAAGGACAGATTGGTTTATCAGAACCTTACCAATGAATATCCAGAAATGCTCATTTACATTATTGACACTCATACAACTGATTTACTAGCCGCATTCAAATGTCAACCATAGAAAAATTTATCTGAAGTCTAATAATCAGTATCTTTGAGCTAGATGATAAATTTTGGGGCATAATTTGTGCTCTTCTTTTCTGGGATTTCACTACACAACAACTTCAGCATCGCATTGCGCTCATATTTTGGAACTTTGATGATGAGATTAATTTTGTTATGAAAGGCAACAAATTCTATGGTTTCTTAATGTTTGAATTGAAGTAGCCAAGTAGATAAAAAAGGAACTCAAAAATTCCCAAGGTTGGTCCAAATTCCGAAAAGGGATTTCGGCCATCAATTCTTGAATTTTCTTTGCATACCTCTTGATAAATATGAACATTGATGGTACAATACATTTCATTACAACCAAATTCTTGTTTGCACTTATATGAGAATTTATCTCTTCTTCCAAAAAGAAATGATCAAAAAATCAAGTCAAGTCTTGTTCCTTTCGTTCTTTTGATAGTAATTAGTAAATGGCCAAAAATCAACAGTAATTGAAGTTCTTGAGCACAACAAATTTAAGCAAAAAAAAAAAAAAAAGAAAACACAACTCTCATCATCTACGTTGACAAAAGAGTCAATAGTGAAAAAAATGAGAGGTGAGATCTTATATTCAACATTTTCTTTGTTTTATGATGTCCAAATTTAAACTATTTCGTAGTGTTTAATTATTCTTTGGATAGGGTATAATAATTATAAAGTGATTTTAGTGATATTTATATTTTTAATCTCTAATTTAGTTAAACGACGCCATTTTGGACATTGAATATGACGGGAAATAATTTTGTACAGATCAATGCTGGCAAATGTCTCATTAGTGTATGAAAGTGGAATAAATAATTGATCATATGACAAGGGAAAGCACAATACTTTATGGCGTAGAACTTGAGATTAACTTAAACAACAGTCTGGACTAATACTATAGACAACCGCAAACGTATTAGAAAAAGATCCATGTTAAACACATGAGATGATTTTTTGCTTATGACAACGTCAAACATGTCTCACTGTTCAGTTTTATTAGGCATGAATGAAACCATCGCTCCATTTATATTTCTTTCTTAATCTTTTCTCTCTCACAATCATACGCGATTACGCGGTAAGGCTGACCATACCATACTCCATAAATACTCACGCATGAGTTTGCATGTTCACTTTCTTACAAAATGTCCCTTCTGTATTATCTGTAGTGGCAGTGAGTTTATGCTTTTATTTGTATAGCTCAAGGTTTTAAAGAAGCCAACAACGCCAATTAAACTTCCACTATGAAGGGCTTGTTTTAAAGATTGATTTGCATTTTTCTCCAGTGAGTATTAAGGGCCTTTTGACAACAGCAATTCAGACATTAATGGAAACTTCATCAACCATTGAAGGAGAAGTAGAGTTCATGATCAAATGTGATTCATGTGGATTCACAGAGGAATGCACTTCAGTTTATATATCTCGAATTCGCGAAAGGTATTGTGGAATGTGGATTTGTGGTTTATGTATTGAAGCAGTGAAAGATGAAGTTTTGAGATCAGAAAGACTTATAAGTACTCAAGAAGCTTTGAATAGGCACATCAATGTCTGCAAGAACTTCCAAGCTGCAACTCCTCCTTCAAGTTCAGAGCATCCCATATTCGCCATGGGAAAGATTATGAGGAAAAGTTTGGATTCTCCAAGAAGTCTTAGATCATCATCCATGAGCAGCCCTCTTCGCCAGGTGAATCAATCATCAATGGTTCGTTCAGGGAGCTGTTTTTCAGCTCTGTCATGATGGAATGAAACAAATTCCAAATCTAATAGAAACTTGGATTATTCCCAGCAGAAACATACAGCTAACGATCCAGTTTCAAATATACTTTCTGACGTTAGTAATTTTAGTACTAATGATTAAGTCATCAAAATGTTTGGCTCTCTATTGCTTATATACATCATAATTTTATGTACCTTTAATCATAAGTGCAGATATTTTATCCAATACTCTTTGAATCCAGATATTTGAACTCTTTTTCTATTTCTTCATTTCTTACATTTTGCATGCATTATAGGCTTCTTCCAATATTGCATAATAGAGATTAGAGCAGTCCATTTGGTTTGGAAAATACTTCTTTTGTTGCTTAAAATTCTGTCTTCTGTTTTAGCAAAAATGTTAAACTTAAGATTCCTATCCACTGCTTGGAATTATTCAGTCAATCGAATAAGAAAAAAAAAAATTAAAAGACTGATAATTTTGAAGTCCAGTTAATTAGTTTTGATTAGGAAATCATGATGAAGCAAAGTATGTTCAGAAATTGTTCATTTGTGGTTGTGGGATGTCCACCTATCTGTGTTCTACCTGCCCTTGTTGCCTGCATTGCAGGTAAAACAGGAAAAGAAATAGGTAGAGGAATTCAAAGAGGCAGGTGGAAATGGAATTGGAGTGTAATGGTTTTGTTGTGACTTGTGATTGTCCCCACTCTTTAAAACATACATATGATTTTGACATTTAAAAAGAAAGAAAAAAAAACAAAAATTCAAGTACTATGATTTGTTATCATCTGTGCTACAAAAGTCTCATAAGAGAAATGTGATGAAAAGAATATTGAAGACTTGAGATGAGGAGAAAGATTTCTGTGGTACATCTTGTTTTGCCTTTCAATGTCTTGATCTTCTTCACATTTGATCAGTATATCAATGTTAGCTTGAAGATTCTTTGCTGACAAAGTTCTCTTATGCATGATTTGTTCAGTACTTAACACTGATGGGTTAGGTTTGAATTGGCCAAAAATGGATTAATTAGATCATTTCTAAACTATACTTTTGGAGTTCGAAATCTAAGATATACATTTTACAGAATTCGAGAGGTGAGATATGCATATAATATAAAGGCAAAAAAACGGTGGCTAACACAAAAGAAATCGTTGTTTTGTGGATGTTTGGCATTGGGAATTGGTGTTGAAAGAGTCCATTTCACAAAGGAAATGCTCATAAATTTATTTTATTTTTGGTTGTTCGTACTAATGTGCATAATACATATATTTTGTGTTCATACTGATCAAATATTTTTTTGACCTTCTTTAGCTCCATAAACAAAAACCATCCCATTTTGTATTGTTCCTTTTCTTTGTTCTTTTATGAGTTATTAAAACACGTGATTCTTTATGTAATTGTTGAAAAGATTATCAATGGAAGGTTGTCCATGCCTTGACTTTTGGATAAAAGAAAGAAAATTATTGTATGGACAGGAAAAAATGAGTTTGTCGGCTTAGTGAACTTAACCCAATAGAATATGAATATCTAGATATTTCACTACTCCTTCCTTCATTTCAATTTAAATATACTCAATCAGCAATGCCACAATTTCATGACTCCATCTTCTATAAGATTATAGAAAAAAAAAAAAAAAACATAAAGAAGTAAAAATTTCGTAAAAACTTTATTTTTCATGGATTATTCCATTGGATATTTTTTTTTAAAAAAAATTATAACTTTCTAAGAAACTACATACACATGCTTTTAATAGTTTTTTTTTTCTTTTACTCAATAGAAAGGTATATACATTTCACGATTATTGGAAAAAAAAATTTAAAAATAAAAATTTCTAAAAATCTCAATTTTCATTAGTTTAATTTTTTATTCTTGAAACGACTTATAGAATGCTTTAACTGTCTATTTTTTTTTTTTTTAACTGTCTATTGTTGTGTAAAAGTTAATGAGAAATATATAAACTTTGTTTTGCAAATTTTGAGTTTTTCCAACCTTACGATTTTGGGAAAATTTGTATTTTTTTTTTAAATTATACAAACTTTTTTTTTTGGTTTCGACTCAAAGGAAACATGTAAAATTGGTAACTAAGAAAAAAAACTACAAACGATTCAAAAAAAATTCTACTTTTGCGACTATAGTTTTGAATTTTCTACAAAATTTTATGACGTTCTAAAAATTAGGTATACGTATTTTTAACCATCAATTTTTTTGTTACTGACTCAATACAATTAACATGTAAATTGGTAGATTATAGAAAAAAAAAAAGAAGAAAATAGAGGATCTTTATAATAATAAAACTCATAAACTAGCCTATAATAAAAAGAAGATGATGAAAAAAAATAGAGGCTCTTTATGGATCTTGATAATCAATGACATGCAGATCCATGAATTGAATTCGGAATGGGCAGTGAAATGGAAGCCCAATCCACATCTCACACATCAACCCAAGTCCACAACCAACCCATCACATTTGTCTATATTATGCAAAATTGCAAATAGTAAAAGGATAATGGGGAAAATTGATCAAGACTACATTTTAATCATCTTAGTTTAGTGTAAGAACTTTGGTTAATAAGATAGAAAAAAGGTGTAAAAAAAATATTGTTATCATATACGCCATGCAAAAGGGGGAAAAAAAATCATAAAACTAGTTATAGAATCATAGAGTATGTTATTAATTTATAGAATTTATTATGTCTATTCATCCTAATGGGTTGATAAATAACATTGACATAATGTATTTTATGTGACATCATATATTTCATTTTTTATTTTATTTTATTTAACGTGAAATTTTTATTAAAATTATACTAACTAACGTCAAGTAAAGTTTTATCATTTTCTCTTTTATGTCGACCATTCCCTTCGTTATTTGCGATTTGATCCCAATAAAAGTTCTTCTTCTTATTCAAGAATCAATCATCAATAGTTAAATTAGTGAATATTAACATTATTTGCGATTTGATCCCAATAAAAGTTCTTCTTCTTATTCAAGAATCAATCATCAATAGTTAAATTAGTGAATATTAACATCACGCCGCGTGCCTTTTTAGGTTTAATTCTATTGTTATATTCAATGTTTCATTACATAGATACACACCGTTTGTCTTTAATTAAAATCTTATGAAGTGATTAACGAATTTTAAAAAATAAGTGTTGAAAACACATAACGTATATCAACAAAATAAAATAAAGAATGAAATACATAAAATTTATTACGTTACTAACATTCGTATTAGTTGGTACAATTTGATGGATGTTACTTTTAAATTTTGTAAAAAGAAAAAAAAAAACAAAAACACACATCTTATCAATATAAAGTAAATCTGATAGATGTTGTGTCACACAAAATCCACTTGGTTATCAATTCGAGAAGTTGTTTTCTAATAATTAAGGAAACGTGCCCTTATCAGAAACTGGTCCAGCTTTGCCTAACTCTCTGATTTGTCCTGAAAAAGTCTACAGTGATTGTGGGTTGCTTAATTATGCAATGTGGAATAAGTTAAACTTGAGGACTTTTAAAGTAGATTTTGAAATTTAGTATGAAAATTTCCATACAAATACACACTTATGGAAGCATGGCCAATATTACATTTACATGTCAAAGATAAACAATTTGAGCTATATCAGTACAAATGTGCCATTTTGCTATATAGAATTTTCATGATATTATTGTGCATTTTTATATGGTTTGCGTTTTCTTTTGGGTAGTGAAGAATGCCTAAAGTGCTCGTTTGGTTGCTAGGGAATTGAGTTGAAAAAGTAATTCTTTTACTAATTATTAGATTCCTATGTTTATTTTAAATCGAGAAAGTAATCATTTTCTTAACAATTAAATTCCTACGTTTGTTTTGTCTTAAGAAAGTAAAAAGAATTCTAAACTAAAGAAAATAAGTACAAGATTTCAGAATTATGAATATCTTTAAAGTTGGTATTGTGATTACTTAAATATGTGACTCTTTTTATGTTTATTATTTATATTTTAAATTTTAAATATTTCTTATGGTAAATTATAATTAATTTGGTCAAATAATTTCATATTTTTATTTTTTTTAGTTTGATATTTTTTTATTGAATTTCCTACATAACTAAAAAAAGATAACTAGTAGTTTTTAAATTTCTTCATATTGACTTTTAAGGTAATTCAATTTAAAAAGAGGTTATCTTTTTTTTTTTTTACTTTTTTCTATTAAAATTTGTTTTCAGCGAAAAAAAAAGGTTATAGCCCACGAAAAATGATGATTTTTAAAAAATTTACATTTTTATTTTTTTAACAACGTTCACTAGGTAGCGGATTACCATTAATAGAGGGTGCAAAAAATGAATTGAAATAGTCCAAAATCTGCAGTTTTTGAGTCTTGTCGTTTTCAACCAAAACACATGAGTTTATAACCCATGAAAAATAATGATTTTTGAAAAAAAATTACATATCAATTTTTGAACAAAGTTCACTAGATAACACATCACTAATAGAGGTGGGTTCAAAACATGAAATGAAAACGGTAAAAAATTGACAGTTTTTGAGTTTTACTGTTTTCAGCGAAAACAAGTGTGTTATAGCCCATGAAAAATGATGATTTTTTTTAAAAATTTACATTTCTATTTTTTTAACAATTGTTCACTAGATAGAACATTATCAGTAAAGGTGGATGCAAAAAATGAATTAAAATAGTTCAAAATCACCAGTTTTTGAATCATGTCGTATTCAGTAAAAAAAAGTGGGTTATAACCCACGAAAAATGATGATTTTTCGAAAATTTACATTTATATTTTTTTAACAACATTCACTAGATAGCAGTTTACTAGTAAAGGTGGGCACAAAAAATTAATTGAAACAGTCCAAAAATAACCAATTTTTGAGCCATGCTGTTTTCAGTCAAAACATGTGTGTTATAGCCCACGAAAAATGACGATTTTTTGAAAAATTTACTTTTCTATTTTTTAAAAACCGTTCACTAGATAGCATATTACAAGTAAAGGTAGGTGCAAAAAATGAATTAAAATAGTCCAAAATCACTAGTTTTTTATTCTTTTCGTTTTTCAGACAAAAAAATGTGGGTTATAGCCCACGAAAAATGATGATTTTTCAAAAAATTTACATTTCTATTTCTTTAACAACGTTCACTAAATAACAGATTACCAATATTGGCGGTTGCAAAAAATGAATTGAAATAGTCAATAATCACCAGTTTTCGAGTTTTGTTGTTTTCAGTCAAAAACACGTGGTTATAACCCACAAAAAATGATGATTTTTGACAAAAAAATTACATTTATATTTTTCAACACCGTTCAGTAGATAGGTTATTACCAGTAAAGGTTGCTGCAAAAAAATGAATTGAAATAGTCCAAAATGACTAATTTTTGAGTCTTGCCGTTTTCAGCCAAAACACGTAAGTTATAGCCCGCGAAAAATGAGTTAAAATGAATTAAACACATCACTAATAAATGTGGGTGCCAAAAATGAATTAAAATAGTCAAAAATCACTTGTTTTTGAGTCTTGCCGTTTTCAACAAAAATACGTGTGTTATTGCCCAAGAAAATTCATGATATTTTAAAAAATTTAAATTTATATTTTTGTAACACAATTCACTAGATAGCATATTACCAGTAAAGGTGAGTGCAAAAAATTAATCAAAATTTTCCAAAACGACCAATTTTTGAGTCTTGCCGAATTTAGTAAAAAACCGTGGGCCATAGCTCACGAAAAATGACGATTTCTATAAAAATTTATATTTCTATTTTTCAACACTGCTCACTAAATAGCATATTAGCAGCAAAGGTGGGTGCAAAAACTGAATTGAAATAATCCAAAATAACCAATTTTTGAGTGTTGCCGTTTTCAACTAAAACACGTGAGTTGTAGCTCACGAAAAATGATAATTTTTGAAAAAAATTACATTTCTATTTTTGAACACTATTAACTAGATAACACATCACCAATAAAAGTGAGTGCAAAAAATGAATTAAAATAGTAAAAAATACTTGTTTTTGAATCTTACCGTTTTAAGCCAAAACAGGTGTGTTATAGCCCATGAAAATTGATGATTTTTCAAAAAAAAGTATTTATATATTTTTTAACACCGTTAATAAGATAGCAGATTACTAGTAAATGTGGGTGCAAAAAATTAATCGAAGCATTCCAAAATGACCAATTTTTTAGTCTTGTCGATTTCAGCTAAAAAACGTAGGTTATAACTCACGAAAAGTGATGGTTTTTAAAAAAATTTACATTTTTATTTTTCAACACCGCTCACTAAATAGCATATTACCAGAAAAGGTTGGTGCAAAAAAAGAATTGAAATAGTCCAAAATCACCAGTTTTTTAATCTTGCCATTTTCAGCCAAAACATACGTGTTATAGCCCACAAAAAATGATGGTTTTTCAAAAAACATTTATTTCTAATTTTTTAAAATTGTTCACTAGATAGCAGATTACTAGTAAAGATGGGTGCAAAAAATGAATTGAAATAGTCGTACATCACCAGTTTTTGACTCTTTTCGTTTTCAACTAAAAAACGTGGGTTATAGTCCATGAAAAATGATGACTTTTCAAAAAAATTACATTTATATTTTTTTAACACCGTTCAACATATAGTAGATTAGCAGTAATGGTGGGTGCAAAAAATGAATTATAATAATCCCAAATCACAACTTTTTGAGTCATACTGTTTTTAGCCAAAACACGTGGGTTATAGCCTACGAAAAATGATGATTTTTCAAAAAAAATTACATTTCTATTTTTTTTAACACCGTTCATTAGATAGCGGATTACCAATAAAGGTTGGTACAGAAAATGAATTGAAATAGTCCAAAATCACCAGTTTTTTAGTCTTGCCATTTTTAGTCAAAACACATGGATTATAGCCCACGAAAAATGATAATTTGGAAAAAAAATTTATTTTTATTTCTGAACACCGTTAACTAGATACCACATTACCAATATAGGAGGGTTCAAAAAATGAAATGAAAATGGTAAAAAAATTGCCAATTTTTTAGTCTTGCCGTTTTCAGCGAAAACACATATGTTATTACCCACGAAAAATGATGATTTTTAAAAAAATTTAGATTTTTATTTTTTTTAACAATTATTCATTAGATAGAACATTATCAATGAAGGTGGCTGCAAAAAATGAACTGAAATTGTCTAAAATAACAAGTTTTTGAGTCATGCCGTTTTCAGCCAAAAAACGTGGGTATAACCCATGAAAAATGATGATTTTTAAAAAAAATTACATTTCTATTTTTTTAACACTGTTCACTATATAGCGGATTTCCAATAAAGGTGAATGTAAAAAATGAATTGAAATAGTACAAAATCACAAGTTTTTTAGTCTTACCGTTTTTATTTAAAACACGTGGGTTATAGCCCACGAAAAATGATGATTTTTTAAAAATTTATATTTTTATTTTTGAACACCGTTTACTAGATAACACATCACCAATAAAGTTGGGTTCAAAAAATGAAATCAAAACAGTAAAAAATTGCCAGTTTTTGAGTATTGTCATTTTCAACGAAAACATGTGTGTTATATCCTACAAAAAATAATGATTTTTAAAAAAAATTACATTTCTTTTTTTTAACAATTGTTCACTAGATAGAATATTACAAGTAAAGGTAGGTGCAAAAAATGAATTGAAATAGTCCAAAATCACCAGTTTTTGAATCATGTTGTTTTCAGCCAAAAAAATGTTGGTTATAGCCCACGAAAAATGATGATTTTTCAAAAAATTTACATTTGTATTTTTTTGTCACTATTCACTTGATAGCATATTACCAGTAAAGGTGAGTACAAAAAATTAATTGAAATAGTCCAAAATGACCAATTTTTTAGTCTTGCCATTTTCAGCCAAAACACGTGTTTTAGCCCACGAAAAATGATGATTTTTCAAAAAAATTACTTTTTTTTAAACACCATTCACTAGATAACAGATTACCAGTAAAGGTTGGTGCAAAAAATAAATTGAAATAGTCCAAAATCACAAGTTTTTTATTCTTTTTCATTTTCAGCTAAAAAAATGTGGGTTATAACCCAAGAAAAATGATGATTTTAAAAAAAAAAATTACATTACTATTTTTTTTACACCGTTACTAGTATGTGTTATAGCCCCCAAAAATTGATGGATTTTAAAAAAATTTACATTTATATTTTTTTAAAACTGTTCACTAGATAGAAGATTACCAGTAAATGTGGGTATAAAAAATTAACCGAAATATTTTAAAATGACCAATTTCTTAGTTTTGTCGATTTTAGCCAAAAAAATGTGGGTTAATGATGATTTTAAAAAAAATTACATTTCTATTTTTCAACACCGTTAACTAAATAGTAGATTACCAGTAAAGATAGGTGCAAAAAATGAATTGAAATAGTCCAAAATCACCAGTTTTTGAATCTTGCCTTTTTCAGCCAAAACACGTGTGTTATAGCCAACAAAAAATGATGAATTTTCAAAAAATTTACATTTCTAGTTTTTAAACGCCGTTCACTAGATAGCAGATTACTAGTAAAAGTGGGTGTAAAAAATGAATTGAAATAGTCCAAAATCACCAATTTTTTTTTATCTTTTTTTTTGTTTTTAGTAAAAAAACGTGGGTTATAGCCCATGAAAAATAATGATTTTTCAAAAAATTACATTTATACTTTTTAACACCGTTCACTAGATATCAGATTACCAGTAATGGAGTGTAAAAGAATTTAAATAGTCCAAAATCACCAGTTTTTGAATTTTGCCCTTTTCAACTAAAACACGTGGATTATAGCGCACGAAAAATAATGATTTTTTAAAAAAATTACATTTCTATTTTTGAACAACATTCACTAGATAACAAATCATCAATAAAGGTGGGTTCAAAAAATGAAATTAAAACGGTAAAAAATACCAGTTTTTAAGTCTTATCATTTTCAACGAACACATGTGTGTTATAGGGCAAAATGATGAGTTTTTAAAAAAATTACATTTCTGTTTTTTTAACTATTTTTCACTAGATATAACATTACCAGTAAAGGTTGGTGCAAAAAATTAATTGAAATAGTCCAAAATCACTAGTTTTTGAATCATGTTGTTTTCAGCAAAAAAAACGTGGGTTATAACCCACGAAAAATGATGCTTTTTTTAAAAATTTGGGCTAATTACCAGGAACCCCCTTGTGGTTTGCCGAAAATCCCTATAACCCCCATGTTTTATAAAAACATACCGAGTACCCCCATGTGTTTTGGGGTGAAGTAGAAAGTGGATGGAAAATGCGTCCGTTAACGACGATTGATCAACACTCTCAGTTTTTGCGCGTGTGATACGTTAACATTCATAAATGATTGTGAAATTCCTAAAATAACCTTTGTTTTTCAAGCCAAAACACTGAATATGCTTTCTTTTTCTCCACTCATTCATTTCCTTCTCTCTCCGTCTTGGTTTCTTTTTTTTCATTTCATGCTATTTTTTTTCTTTGTTTTTATTATTATTCCTTTTTAACAAAATCCACTCCAGCTTGTCTTTTTTTTTCATGCTATTATTATTATTTTTTCTATTATTATTATTATTTAAAAAATCCACTACACCGACTAATTTACCGACCACCACCACTCCAACCACCATCATCGCAACACCATCACGTAAACCACCCTCACCATCCCAACACCAACACCACCTCATAGCCACACTACTACCAAAACACCATCACCGCAGCACCACTACCACCACACCATCAAGTGCTTGGTTTCACAAAAGAGCAAATCAAGAACTCAAAAATTGACAGCTGCCACCACCAAAAACACAAAAGAGCAAATCAAGTTGAAGATCCTTGACAACAATTTCAGCGCCACCGTTCACCACCCTCCCCTCTACCACCACCAACACCATTACTTCCAACAAAATTGACAGCTGCCACCACCAAAAACTCAAAAAAATTGAAACCTCTCACAAAGAGCAAATCAAGTTGAAGATCCTGGACAACAATTTTAGCGCCACCGTTCACCACCCTCCCCACCACCACCACCACCATTACTTCCAACAAAATTGACAGCTGCCACGTTAATGCCTGGGCAATCGAAAGAGGAAAGAGGCCCTGAGTATTGGGATTTGAAAACAGTGCCATAGATTTCACAGGAAGTCACTTTGAATATATACCATTTGGAGCAGGAAGGAGAATCTGCCCAGAAATTTCGTTAGCGTGAAAATAACCCACACTGCTCAATATGTGGGATCTTCAAAATCTTCTTCTCAGCCTTTGGTGGCTTCTTCTCCACTTCCACGCTCTTCGGTGCCATCAAATTATTGAATGAGTTTAGAAATTTAAGAGAGAGAGAAACTAAATCAAAAGATAACAATAGGGTTGATGATTATGACGGAAAAAAAAAGAAGGGAAAGGGAGAGAAAAGATGATTATTGAAGTAGAAGAAAATCAATTTTGACCGGCTGCAAGATGATTATGACAGAGGAATAGAGTATTTATATAGGGGTATAATGGGAAACTTTAACGATTCCGTTAGAAGACCTAATTTCCATCCACTTTCTACTTCACCCCAAAACACATGGGGGTACTCGGTATGTTTTTATAAAACATGGGGGTTATAGGGATTTTCGGCAAACCACAAGGGGGTTCCTGGTAATTAGCCCTAAAAATTTACATTTCTATTTTTTTAACAATTGTTCACTAGATAGAACATTACTAGTTAAGGTGGGTGCAAAAAAATGAATTGAAATAGTCCAAAATCACCAGTTTTTGAATCATGTCGTTTTCAGCCAAAAAAACGTTGGTTATATAGCCCACGAAAAATGATGATTTTCCAAAAAATTTACATTTGTATTTTTTTGTCACTATTTAATTGATAGCAGATTACCAGTAAAGGTGAGTACAAAAAATTAATTGAAATAGTCCAAAATGACCAATTTTTTAGTCTTGCCATTTTCAGCCAAAACATGTGTGTTAGCCCACGAAAAGTGATGATTTTTCAAAAAAATTACTTTTTTTTAAATACCATTAACTAGATAGCAGATTACCAGTAAATGTAGGTGCAAAAAATAAATTGAAATAGTCCAAAATCGCAAGTTTTTTATTCTTTTTCATTTTCAGCTAAAGAAATGTGGATTATAATCCACAAAAAATGATGATTTAAAAAAAAATTACATTGCTATTTTTTTTAACACCGTTAACTAGATAGAGGATTACCAGTACTGGTGGCTGCGAAAAATGAATTAAAATAGTGTAAAATCACCAGTTTTTGAGTCTTGCCGTTTTCAGCCAAAGCACGTGGGCTATATAGCCCACGAAAAATGATGATTTTTGAAAAAAAATTAGATTTCTACTTTTTAACACTATTCACTAGATAACATATCACTAATAAAGGTGGGTGCAAAAAATGAATTGAAATAGTTCAAAATCACTAGTTTTTGAATCATGTTGTTTTCAGCAAAAAAACGTGGGTTATAACCCACGAAAAATTATGCTTTATTTTAAAATTTACATTTCTATTTTTTTAACAATTATTCACTAGATAGAACATTACTAGTTAAGGTGGGTGCAAAAAATGAATTGAAATAGTCCAAAATCACCAGTTTTTGAATCATGACGTTTTCAGCCAAAAAAATGTTGGTTATAGCCCACGAAAAATGATGATTTTTAAAAAAATTTAAATTTGTATTTTTGTGTCACTATTCACTTGATAGCAAATTATCAGTAAAGAAAAGAAAACGGTAAAAAATCACCAGTTTTAAGTCTTATCATTTTCAACGAAAACATGTGTGTGCGCAAAATGATGAGTTTTTAAAAAAATTACATTTCTATTTTTTTAACAATTGTTCACTAGATAGAACATTACTAGTAAAGGTGGGTGCAAAAAATGAATTGAAATAGTCCAAAATCACCAGTTTTTGAATCATGTCGTTTTCAGCCAAAAAAACGTTAGTTATAGCTCACGAAAAATGGTGATTTTTTAAAAAATCTATATTTGTATTTTTTTATCACTATTCACTTGATAGCAGATTACCAGTAAAGGTGAGTACAAAAAATTAATTGAAATAGTCCAAAATGACCAATTTTTTTGTCTTGCCATTTTCAGCCAAAACACGTGTGTTAGCCCACGAAAAGTGATGATTTTTCAAAAAAATTCTTTTTTTTAAACATCATTCACTAGATAGTAGATTACCAGTAAAGGTGGGTGCAAAAAATAAATTGACATCGTCCAAAATCACAAGTTTTTTATTCTTTTCCATTTTCAGCTAAAAAATGTGGGTTATAACCCACGAAAAATGATGATTTAAAAAAAAAATTACATTGCTATTTTTTTTAACACAGTTAACAAGATAGTGGATTACCAGTAATGGTGACTGAGAAAAATGAATTAAAATAGTCCAAAATCACCAGTTTTTGAGTCTTGCTTTTTTCAGCCAAAGCACGTGGGCTATATAGCTCACGAAAAATGATGATTTTTGAAAAAAAATTAGATTTCTACTTTTTAACACTATTCACTAGATAACGTATCACTAATAAAGGTGGGTGCAAAAAATGAATTGAAATAGTCCAAAATCACCATTTTTTGAATCATGTTGTTTTCAGCAAAAAAAACGTGGGTTATAACCCACGAAAAATGATGTTTTTTTTAAAAATTTACATTTCTATTTTTTTAACAATTGTTCACTAGATAGAATTAACTAGATAGAGGATTACCAGTAATGGTGGCTGCGAAAAATGAATTAAAATAGTCTAAAATCACCAGTTTTTGAGTCTTGCCGTTTTCAGCCAAAGCACGTGGGCTATAGCTTACAAAAAATGATGATTTTTGAAAAAAAAATTAGATTTCTACTTTTTAACACTATTCACTAGATAATATATCACTAATAAAGGTGGGTGCAAAAATGAATTGAAATAGTCCAAAATCACCAATTTTTGAATCTTGCCGTTTTCAGCCAAAGCATGTGTTATAGCCCCCGAAAATTGATGGATTTTCAAAAAATTTACATTTATATTTTTTTAAAACTATTCACTAGATGGAAGATTACCAGTAAATGTGGGTGCAAAAAATTAACCGAAATATTTTAAAATGACCAATTTTTTAGTCTTGTCGATTTTGGCAAAAAAAACGTGGATTACAGCTCATGAAAAATGATGATTTTAAAAAAAATTACATTTCTGTTTTTCAACACCGTTAACTAAATAGCGGATTACCAGTAAAAGTGGGTGCAAAAAATGAATTGAAATAGTCCAAAATCACCATTTTTTGAATCTTACTTTTTCAGCCAAAACACGTGTGCTATAGCCCACAAAAAATGATGAATTTCCAAAAAATTTACATTTCTAGTTTTTAAATGCCGTTCACTAGATAGCAGATTACTAGTAAAGCTGGGTGCAAAAAATGAATTGAAATAGTCCAAAATCGCCAGTTTTTTTATCTTTTTTTGTTTTTAGCAAAAAACGTGGGTTGTAGCCCACGAAAAATAATGATTTTTCAAAAAGTTACATTTATATTTTTTAACACCGTTCACTAGATAGCAGATTACCAGTAATGGAGTGTAAAAGAATTTAAATAGTCCAAAATCACCAGTTTTTGAATTTTGCCCTTTTCAACTAAAACACGTGGGTTATAGCGAGCACAAAAAATAATGATTTTTGAGAAAACTGCATTTCTATTTTTGAACAACTTTCACTAGATAACACATCACCAATAAAGGTGGGTTCAAAAAATAAAATGAAAACGGTAAAAAATCACAAGTTTTTAAGTCTTATCATTTTCAACGAAAACATGTGTGTTATAGCGCGCAAAATGATTAATTTTTAAAAAAATTACATTTCTATTTTTTTAACAATTTTTCACTAGATAGAACTTTATCAATAAATGTTGGTGAAAAAAATGAATTGAAATAGTCCAAAATCACCAGTTTTTGAATCATGTTGTTTTCAGCAAAAAAATGTGGGTTATAACCCACGAAAAATGATGCTTTTTTTAAAAATTTACATTTCTATTTTTTAAAAAATTATTCACTAGATAGAACATTACTAGTTAAGGTGGGTGCAAAAAATGAATTGAAATAGTCCAAAATCACCAGTTTTTGAATCATGACGTTTTCAGCCAAAAATGTTGGTTATAGCCCACGAAAAATGATGATTTTTCAAAAAATTTACATGTGTATTTTTTGTCACTATTCACTTGATAGAAAATTACCAGTAAAGAAAAGAAAACGGTAAAAAATCACCAGTTTTTAAGTCTTATCATTTTCAACGAAAACATGTGTGTTATAGCGCGCAAAATGATTAGTTTTTAAAAAAATTACATTTCTATTTTTTTAACAATTTTTCACTAGATAGAACTTTATCAGTAAATGTTGGTACAAAAAATGAATTGAAATAGTCCAAAATCACCAGTTTTTGAATCATGTTGTTTTCAGCAAAAAAATGTGGGTTATAACCCACGAAAAATGATGCTTTTTTTAAAAAATTACATTTCTATTTTTTTAACAATTGTTCACTAGATAGAACATTACTAGTTAAGGTGGGTGCAAAAAAATGAATTGAAATAGTCCAAAATCACCAGTTTTTGAATCATGTCGTTTTCAGCCAAAAAAACGTTGGTTATATAGCCCACGAAAAATGATGATTTTCCAAAAACTTTACATTTGTATTTTTTTGTCACTATTTAATTGATAGCAGATTACCAGTAAAGGTGAGTACAAAAAATTAATTGAAATAGTCCAAAATGACAAATTTTTTTCTCTTGCCGTTTTCAGCCAAAACACGTGTGTTAGTCCACGAAAAGTTATGATTTATTAAAAAAATTCCTTTTTTTTAAACATCATTCACTAGATAGTAGATTACTAGTAAAGATGGGTGCAAAAAAAATTGAAATAGTCCAAAATCACAAGTTTTTATTCTTTTTCATTTTCAGCTAAAAAAAATGTGGGTTATAACCCACGAAAAATGATGATTTTAAAAAAAATTACATTGCTATTTTTTTAACACCGTTAACTAGATAGAGGATTACCAGTAACAGTGGGTGCGAAAAATGAATTAAAATAGTCCAAAATCACCAGTTTTTTAGCCTTGCAATTTTCAGCCAAAACACAAAAAATGATGATTTTTGAAAAAAAATTACATTTCTACTTTTTAATACTATTCACTAGATAACATATCACTAATAAAGGTGGGTGCAAAAAATGAATTGAAATAGTCCAAAATCACCAATTTTTGAATCTTGCTGTTTTCATCCAAAGCATGTGTTATAGCCCTCGAAAATTGATGGATTTTAAAAAAATTTACATTTATATTTTTTTAAAAAATGTTCACTAGATAGAAGATTACCAGTAATTGTGGGTGCAAAAAATTAACCGAAATATTTTAAAATGACCAATTTTTTAGTCTTGTCGATTTTAGCCAAAAAAACGTGGGTTACAGCTCAAGAAAAATGATGATTTTAAAAAAATTTACATTTCTATTTTTCGACACCGTTAACTAAATAGCATATTACTAGAGAATGTGGGTGCAAAAAATGAATTGAAATAGTCCAAAATCACCATTTTTTGAATCTTGCCTTTTTCAGCCAAAACACGTGTGCTATAGCCCAAAAAAATGATGAATTTTCAAAAATTTTACATTTCTAGTTTTTAAATGCCATTCACTAGATAACAGATTACTAATAAAGGTGGGTGCAAAAAATGAATTGAAATAGTCCAAAATCACCAGTGTTTTTATCTTTTTTTGTTTTTAGCAAAAAACGTGGGTTATAGCCCACGAAAAATAATTATTTTTCAAAACAATTACATTTATATTTTTTAACACCGTTCACTAGATAGCAGATTACCAGTAATGGAGGGTAAAAGAATTTAATAGTCCAAAATCACCAGTTTTTGAATTTTGCCCTTTTCAACTAAAACACGTGGGTTACAGCGCACAAAAAATAATGATTTTTGAAAAAAATTACATTTCTAGTTTTGAACAACATTCACTACATAACACATCACCAATAAAGGTGGGTTCAAAAAATAAAATGAAAACGGTAAAAAATCACCAGTTTTTAAGTCTTATCATTTTCAATGAAAACATGTGTGTTATAGCGCAAAATGATGAGTTTTAAAAAAATTACATTTCTGTTTTTTTAACAATTTTTCACTAGATAGATCACTACCAGTAAAGTTTGGTGCAAAAAATGAATTGAAATAGTCCAAAATTACCAGTTTCTGAATCATGTTGTTTTCAGCAAAAAAAACGTGGGTTATAACCCACAAAAATTGATGTTTTTTTTAAAAATTTACATTTCTATTTTTTTAACAATTGTTCACTAGATAGAACATTACTAGTTAAGGTGGGTGCAAAAAATGAATTGAAATAGTCCAAAATCACCAGTTTTTGAATCATGTCGTTTTCAGCCAAAAAACGTTGGTTATAACCCACGAAAAATGGTGATTTTTTAAAAAATCTATATTTGTATTTTTTTTATCACTATTCACATGATAGCAGATTACCAGTAAAGGTGAGTACAAAAAATTAATTGAAATAGTCCAAAATGACCAATTTTTTTGTCTTGCCGTTTTCAGCCAAAACAGGTGTGTTAGCCCACAAAAAGTGATGATTTATCAAAAAAAAATTTTTTTTAAACATCATTCACTAGATAGTAGATTACCAGTAAAGGTGGGTGCAAACAATAAATTGAAATAGTCCAAAATCACAAGTTTTTTATTCTTTTTCATTTTCAGCTAAAAAAATGTGGGTTATAACCCACGAAAAATGATGATTTTAAAAAAAATTACATTGCTATTTTTAACACCATAAACTAGATAGAGGATTACCAGTAATAGTGGGTGCGAAAAATGAATTAAAATAGTCCAAAATCACCAGTTTTTTAGACTTGCCGTTTTCAGCCAAAACACGAAAAATGATGATTTTTGAAAAAAAATTACATTTCTACTTTTTAACACTATTCACTAGATAACATATCACTAATAAAGGTGGGTGCAAAAAATGAATTGAAATAGTCCAAAATCACCAATTTTTTAATCTTGCTGTTTTCAGCCAAAGCATGTGTTATAGCCCCCGAAAATTGATGGATTTTAAAAAAATTTACATTTATATTTTTTCAAAAAATGTTCACTAGATAGAAGATTACCAGTAACTGTGGGTGCAAAAAATTAACCGAAATATTTTAAAATGACCAATTTTTTAGTCTTGTCGATTTTAGCCAAAAAATCGTGGGTTACAGCTCACGAAAAATGATGATTTTAAAAAAATTTACATTTCTATTTTTCGACACCGTTAACTAAATAGCAGATTACCAGTAAATATAGGGTGCAAAAAATGAATTGAAATAGTCCAAAATCACCATTTTTTGAATCTTGCCTTTCTCAGCCAAAACACGTGTGCTATAGCCCACAAAAAATGATGAATTTTCAAAAATTTTACATTTATAGTTTTTAAATTCCGTTCACTAGATAACAGATTACTAGTAAAGGTGGGTGCAAAAAATTAATTAAAATAGTCCAAAATCACCAGTTTTTTTTATCTTTTTTTTGTTTTTAGCAAAAAACGCGGGTTATAGCCCACGAAAAATAATTATTTTTCAAAAAAATTACATTTAAATTTTTTATCACCGTTCACTAGATAGCAGATTACTAGTAATGGAGGGTAAAAGAATTTAAATAGTTCAAAATCACCAGTTTTTGAATTTTGCCCTTTTCAACTAAAACACGTGGGTTATAGCGCGCACAAAAAATAATGATTTTTGAAATAATTACATTTCTAGTTTTGAACAACATTCACTACATAACACATCGCCAATAAAGGTGGGTTCAAAAAATGAAATGAAAATGGTAAAAAATCACCAGTTTTTAAGTCTTATCATTTTCAACGAAAACATGTGTGTTATAGCGCAAAATGATGAGTTTTTAAACAAATTATATTTCTATTTTTTTAACAATTTTTCACTAGGTAGAACTTTACCAGTAAAGGTTGGTGCAAAAAATGAATTGAAATAGTCCAAAATCACCAGTTTTTTAATCATTTTGTTTTCAGCAAAAAAACATGGGTTATAACCCACGAAAAATGATGCTTTTTTTTAAATTTACATTTCTATTTTTTTAACAATTGTTCACTAGATAGAACATTACTAGTTAAGGTGGGTGCAAAAAATGAATTGAAATAGTCCAAAATCACCAGTTTTTGAATCATGTCGTTTTCAGCCAAAAAACGTTGGTTATAACCCACGAAAACTGATGATTTTTCAAAAAATTTACATTTGTATTTTTTTTCACTATTTAATTGATAGCAGATTACCAGTAAAGGTGAGTACAAAAAATTAATTGAAATAGTCCAAAATGACCAATTTTTTAGTCTTGCCGTTTTCAGCCAAAACACGTGTGTTAGCCCACGAAAAGTGATGATTTTTCAATAAAATTACTTTTTTTTAAACACCATTCACTAGATAGCAGATTACCAGTAAATGTGGGTGCAAAAAATAAATTGAAATAGTCCAAAATCACAAGTTTTTTTACTCCTTTTCATTTTCAGCTAAAACAATGTGGGTTATAATCCACGAAAATTGATGATTTAAAAAAAATTATATTGCTATTTTTTTAACACCGTTAACTAGATAAAGGATTACCAGTAATCGTGGGTGCAAAAAATGAATTAAAATAGTCCAAAATCACCAGTTTTTGAGTCTTGCCGTTTTCAGCCAAAACACGTGGGCTATAGCCCACGAAAAATGATGATTTTTGAAAAACAATTACATTTCTACTTTTTAACACTATTCGCTAGATAATATATCACTAATAAATGTGGGTGCAAAAAATAAATTGAAATAGTCCAAAATCACCAGTTTTTAAATCTTGCCGTTTTCATCCAAAGCATGTGTTATAGCCCCTGGAAATTGATGGATTTTAAAAAAATTTACATTTATATTTTTTTAAAACTGTTCACTAGATAGAATATTACCAGTAAATGTGGGTGCAAAAAATTAACCGAAACATTTTAAAATGACCAATTTTTTAGACTTGTCGAATTTGGCCAAAAAAAACGTGGATTACAACTTACGAAAAATGATGATTTTAAAAAAAATTACATTTCTATTTTTCAACACCGTTAAATAAATAGCGGATTACCAGTAAAAGTGGGTGCAAAAAATGAATTGAAATAGTCCAAAATCACCATTTTTTGAATCTTGCCTTTTTCAGCCAAAACACGTGTGCTGTAGCCCACAAAAAATGATGAATTTCCAAAAAATTTACATTTATAGTTTTTAAACGCCGTTCACTAGATAGTAGATTACTAGTAAAGGTGGGTGAAAAAATTGAATTGAAATAGTCTAAAATCACCAGTTTTTGAATCATGTTGTTTTCAGCAAAAAAAACGTGGGTTATAACCCACGAAAATTGATGCTTTTTTTTAAAAATTTACATATCTATTTTTTTAACAATTGTTCACTAGATAGAACATTACTAGTTAAGGTGGGTGCAAAAAATAAATTGAAATAGTCCAAAATCAACATTTTTTGAATCTTGCCTTTTTCAGCCAAAACACGCGTGCTATAGCCTACAAAAAATGATAAATTTTCAAAAATTTTACATTTCAAGTTTTTAAACGCCGTTCACTAGATAACAGATTACTAGTAAAGGTGGGTGCAAAAAATGAATTGAAATAGTCTAAAATCATCAGTATAGCCAACGAAACGTTAGTTATAGCCAACGAAAAATGGTAATTTTTCAAAAAAATTATGTTTGTATTTTTTTTATCACTATTCACTTAATAGAAGATTACCAGTAAAGGTGAGTACAAAAAATTAATTGAAATAGTCCAAAATGACCAATTTTTTTGTCTTGTCGTTTTCAGCCAAAACACATTTGTTAGCCCACAAAAAGTGATGATTTATCAAAAAAATTCTTTTTTTTTAAACATCATTCACTAGATAGTAGATTACCAGTAAAGGTGGGTCCAAAAAATAAATTGAAATAGTCCAAATTCACAAGTTTTTTATTCTTTTTCATTTTCAGCTAAAAAAAATGTGGGTTATAACCCACGAAAAATGATGATTTTAAAAAAAATTACATTGCTATTTTTTTAACACCGTTAACTAGATAGAGGATTACCAGTAATGGTGGGTGCGAAAAATGAATTAAAATAGTCCAAAATTACCAGTTTTTTAGCCTTGCCGTTTTCAGCAAAAACATGAAAAATGATGATTTTTGAAAAAAAATTACATTTATACTTTTTAACACTATTCACTAGATAACATATCACTAATAAAGGTGGGTGCAAAAAATGAATTGAAATAGTCCAAAATCAGCAGTTTTTGAATCTTGCCGTTTTCAGCCAAATCATGTGTTATAGCCCCCGAAAATTGATGGATTTTCAAAAAATTTACATTTATATTTTTTTTAAACTATTCACTAGATGGAAGATTACCAGTAAATGTGGGTGCAAAAATTTAACCGAAATATTTTAAAATGACCAATTTTTTAGTCTTGTCGATTTTGGCCAAAAAAAACGTGGATTACAGCTTACGAAAAATGATGATTTTAAAAAAAATTACATTTCTATTTTTCAACAGCATTAACTAAATAGCGGATTACCAGTAAAAGTGGGTGCAAAAAATGAATTGAAATAGTCCAAAATCACCATTTTTTGAATCTTGCCTTTTTCAGCCAAAACACGTGTGCTGTAGCCCACAAAAAATGATGAATTTCCAAAAAATTTACATTTCTAGTATTTAAACGCCGTTCACTAGATAGCAGATTACTCGTAAAGGTGGGTGCAAAAAATGAATTGAAATAGTCCAAAATCACCAATTTTTGAATCATGTTGTTTTCAGCAAAAAAAACGTGGGTTATAACCCACGAAAAATGATGCTTTTTTTAAAAATTTACATTTCTATTTTTTTAACAGTTGTTCACTAGATAGAACATTACTAGTTAAGGTGGGTGCCAAAAAATGAATTGAAATAGTCCAAAATCACCAATTTTTGAATCATGTCGTTTTCAGCCAAAGCAAGTGGGCCATAGCCCACGAAAAATGATGATTTTTGAAAAAAATTAGATTTCTACTTTTTAACACTATTCACTAGATAACATATCACTAATAAAGGTGGGTGCAAAAAATGAATTGAAATAGTCCAAAATCACCAGTTTTTGAATCTTGCCGTTTTCACCCAAAGCATGTGTTATAGCCCCCGAAAATTGATGGATTTTCAAAAAATTTACTTTTCTATTTTATTAAAACTATTCACTAGATGGAAGATTACCAGTAAATGTGGGTGCAAAAAATTAACCGAAATATTTTAAAATGAGCAATTTTTTAGTCTTGTCGATTTTGGCCAAAAAAAACGTGGATTACGGCTAACGAAAAATAATGATTTTAGAAAAAATTACATTTCTATTTTTCAACACCGTTAACTAAATAGCAAATTACCAGTAAAAGTGGGTGCAAAAAATGAATTGAAATAGTCCAAAATCACCATTTTTTGAATCTTGCCTTTTTTAGCCAAAACATGTTTGCTATAGCCCACAAAAAATGATGAATTTTCAAAAAATTTACATTTCTAGTTTTTAAACGCCGTTCACTAGATAGCAGATTACTGGTAAAGGTGGGTGCAGAAAATGAATTGAAATAGTCCAAAATCGCCAATTTTTTTATCTTTTTTGTTTTTAGCAAAAAACGTGGGTTATAGCCCACGAAAAATAATTATTTTTCAAAAAGTTACATTTATATTTTTTAACACCGTTCACTAGATAGCAGATTACCAGTAATGGAGGGTAAAAGAATTTAAATAGTCCAAAATTACCAGTTTCTGAATTTTGCCCTTTTCAACTAAAACACGTGGGTTATAGTGCACGAAAAATTATGATCTTTGAAAAAATTACATTTCTATTTTTGAACAACATTCACTAGATAACACATCACCAATAAAGGTGGGTTCAAAAAATAAAATTAAAACGGTAAAAATCACCAGTTTTAAAGTCTTTATCATTTTCAACGAAAACATGTGTGTTATAGCGCAAAATGATGAGTTTTTAAAAAAAATTACATTTCTGTTTTTTTTTAACAATTTTTCACTAGATAGAACATTACCAGTAAAAATTGGTGCAAAAAATGAATTGAAATAGTCTAAAATTACCAGTTTTTGAATCATGTCGTTTTCAGCCAAAAAAACGTTGGTTATAGCCCACGAAAAATGATGCTTTTTTAAAAAATTTACATTTCTATTTTTTTAACAATTGTTCACTATATAGAACATTACTAGTTAAGGTGGGTGCAAAAAATGAATTGAAATAGTCCAAAATCACCAGTTTTTTATTCATGTCGTTTTCAGCCAAAAAAACATTGGTTATAGCCCACGAAAAATGGTGATTTTTCAAAAAATTTATATTTGTATTTTTTGTCACTATTCTCTTGATAGCAGATTACCAGTAAAGGTGAGTACAAAAAAATTAATTGAAATAGTCCAAAATGACCAAGTTTTTTGTCTTGCCGTTTTCAGCCAATACACTTGTGTTAGCCCATGAAAAGTAATGATTTTTTAAAAAAAAATCCTTTTTTTTAAACACAATTCACTAGATAGCAGATTATCAATAAAGGAGGGTGCAAAAAATAAATTGAAATAGTCCAAAATCACAAGATTTTTATTCTTTTTCATTTTCAGCTAAAAAAATGTGGGTTATAACCCACGAAAAATGATGATTTTAAAAAAAATTGCATTGCAATTTTTTTTAATACCGTTAACTAGATAGAGGATTACCAGTAATGGTGGGTGCGAAAAATGAATTAAAATAGTCCAAAATCACCAGTTTTTGAGTCTTGCCGTTTTCAGCCAAAACACGTGTGCTATAGCAAACCAAAAATGATAATTTTTGAAAAAAAATTACATTTCTAGTTTTTAACACTATTCACTAGATAACACATCACTAATAAAGGTGGGTGCAAAAAATGAATTGAATTAGTCAAAAATCACCAATTTTTGAATCTTGCCGTTTTCAGCCAAAGCATGTGTTATAGCCCCCGAATATTGATGGATTTTAAAAAAAATTACATTTTTTTTAATCTGTTCACTAGATAGAAGATTACCAGTAATTGTGGGTGCAAAAAATTAACCGAAATATTTTAAAATGACCATCTTTTTAGTCTTGTCCATTTTAGCCAAAAAAACGTGGGTTACAGCTCACGAAAAATGATGATTTTAAAAAAATTTACATTTCTATTTTTCAACACCGTTAACTAAATAGCAGATTACCAGTAAATGTGGGTGCAAAAAATGAATTGAAATAGTCTAAAATCACCATTTTTAGAATCTTGCCTTTTTCAGTCAAAACACGTGTGATATAGCCCACAAAAAATGATGAATTTTCAAAAAATTTACATTTCTAGTTTTTAAACACCGTTCACTAGATAGCAGATTACTAGTAAAGGTAGGTGCAAAAAATGAATTGAAATAGTCCAAAATCACCAGTTTTTTTATCTTTTTTTGTTTTTAGCAAAAAACGTAGGTTATAGCCCACGAAAAATTATGATTTTTCAAAAAATTACATTTATATTTTTTAACACCGTTCACTAGATAGCAGATTACCAGTAATGCAGGGTAAAAGAATTTAAATAGTGCAAAAACACCAGTTTTTTAATTTTGCCCTTTTCAACTAAAACACATGGGTTATAACGCACGAAAAATAATGATTTTTGAAAATTTTACATTTCTATTTTTGAACAAAATTCACTAGATAACACATCAACAATAAATGTGGGTTCAAAAAATGAAATGAAAACGGTAAAAAATCACCAGTTTTTAAGTCTTATCATTTTCAACGAAAACATGTGTGTTATAGCGCAAAATGATGAGTTTTTAAAAAAATTACATTTCTTTTTTTTTAACAATTTTTCACTAGATAGAACATTACCAGTAAAGTTTGGTGCAAAAAATGAATTGAAATAGTCCAAAATCACCAGTTTTTGAATCATGTTGTTTTCAGCAAAAAAAACGTGGGTTATAACCCAAGAAAAATTATGCTTTTTTTAAAAATTTACATTTCTATTTTTTTTAACATTTGCTCACTAGATAGAACATTACTAGTTAAAGTGGGTGCAAAAAATGAATTGAAATAGACCAAAATCACCAGTTTTAGAATCATGTCGTTTTCAGCCAAAAAAACGTTGGTTATAGCCTACGAAAAATGATGATTTTTCAAAAAATTTACATTTTTATTTTTTTGTCACTATTTAATTGATACCAGATTACCAGTAAAAGTGAGTACAAAAAATTAATTCAAATAGTCCAAATTGACCAATTTTTTAGTCTTGCCGTTTTCAGCCAAAACACGTGTGTTAGCCCATGAAAAGTGATGATTTCTCAGAAAAATTACTTTTTTTTAAACACCATTCACTAGATAGCAGATTACCAGTAAAGGTGGGTGCAAAAAATAAATTGAAATAGTCCAAAATCATAAGTTTTTTATTCTTTTTCATTTTCAGCTAAAATAAGTGGGTTATAACCCACAAAAAATGATGATTTTAAAAAGAATTACACTGCTATTTTTTTTAATACCGTTAACTAGATAGAGGATTACCAGTAATGGTGGGTGCAAAAAATGAATTAAAATAGTCCAAAATCACCAGTTTTTTATTCTTTTTCATTTTCAGCTAAAAAAATGTGGGTTATAACCCATGAAAAATAATGATTTTAAAAAAAATTATATTGCTATTTTTTAACACCATTAACTAGATAGAGGATTACCAGTAATGGTGGGTGCGAAAAATGAATTAAAATAGTCCAAAATCACCAGGTTTTGAGTCTTGCCCTTTTCAGCCAAAACACGTGGGCTATAGCCCACGAAAAATGATGATTTTTGAAAAAAAATTACATTTCTACTTTTTAACACTATTCACTAGATAACATATCACTAATAAATGTGGGTGCAAAAATGAATTGAAATAGTCCAAAATCACCAGTTTTTTAATCTTGCCGTTTTCAGCCAAAGCATGTTTTATAGCCCCTGAAAATTGATGGATTTTAAAACAATTTACATTTATATTTTTTTTAAAATGTTCACTAGATAGAAGATTACCAGTAAATGTGGGTGCAAAACATTAACCGAAATATTTTAAAATGACCAATTTTTTAGTCATGTCAATTTTAGCCAAAAAAACGTGGGTTACAGCTCACGAAAAATGATGATTGTAAAAAAATTTACATTTCTATTTTTCAACACCGTTAACTAAATAACAGATTACCAGTAAAAGTGGGTGTAAAAAATGAATTGAAATAGTCCAAAATCACCATTTTTTGAATCTTGGCTTTTTCAGCCAAAACACGTGTGCTATAGCCCACAAAAAATGCTGAATTTTAAAAAAATTTACATTTCTAGTTTTTAAACCCCGTTCACTAGATAGCAGATTACTAGTAAAGGTGGGTGCAAAAAATGAATTGAAATAGTCCAAAACCACCAGTTTTTTATCTTTTTTTTGTTTTTAGAAAAAACCGTGGGTTATAGCCCACAAAAAACAATTATTTTCCAAAAACATTATATTTATATTTTTTAACACCATTTACTAGATAGTAGATTACCAGTAATGGAGGGCAAAAGAATTTAAATAGTCCAAAATCACCAGTTTTTGAATTTTGCCATTTTCAACTAAAACACATGGGTTATAGAGCACGAAAAGTAATGATTTTTGAAAAAATTACATTTCTATTTTTGAACAACATTCACTAGATAACACATCAACAATAAAGGTAGGTTCAAAAAATGAAATAAAAAACGGTAAAAAATCACCAGTTTTTAAATGTTATCATTTTCAACGAAAACATGTGTGTTATAGAGCAAAATGATGAGTTTTTAAAAAAATTACATTTCTATTTTTTTTAACAATTTTTCACTAGATAGAACATTACCAGTAAAGGCTGGTGCAAAAAATGAATGTAAATAGTCCAAAATCACCAGTTTTTGAATCATGTCGTTTTCAGCCAAAAAAACGTTGGTTATAGCCCACTAAAAATGATGCTTTTTAAAAAAATTTACATTTCTATTTTTCAACACCGTTAACTAAATAGCAGATTACCAGTAAAGGTGGGTGCAAAAAATGAATTGAAATAGTCCAAAATCACCAGTTTTTGAATCATGTCATTTTCAGCTAAAAAAACGTTGGTTATAGCCCACGAAAAATGATGATTTTTCAAAAAATTTATATTTGTATTTTTTTAATAATTGTTCACTCGATAGAACATTACTAGTCAAGGTGGGTGCAAAAAATGAATTGAAATAGTCCAAAATCACCAGTTTTTGAATCATGTCGTTTTCAACCAAAAAACGTTTGTTATAGCCCACGAAAAATGGTGATTTTTCAAAAAAATTTACATTTGTATTTTTTTTGTCACTATTCTCTTAATAGCAGATTACCAGTTTTTTAGTCTTGTCATTTTCAGCCAAAACACGTGTGTTAGCCCACGAAAAGTGATGATTTTTCAAAAAAATTCCTTTTTTTTAAACACCATTCACTAGATAGAAGATTACCAGTAAAGGTGGGTGCAAAAAATAAATTGAAATATACCAAAATCACAAGTTTTTTATTCTTTTTCATTTTCAGCTAAAAAAATGTGGGTTATAACCATGAAAATGATGATTTTAAAAAAAATTACATTGCTATTTTTTTAATACCTTTAACTAGATAGAGGATTACCAGTAATGGTGGGTGCAAAAAATGAATTAAAATAGTCCAAAATCACCAGTTTTTGAGTCTTGCCGTTTTCAGCCAAAACACGTGGGATATAGCCCACGAAAAATGATAATTTTTGAAAAAAAATTACATTTCTAGTTTGTAACACTATTCACTAGATAACATATCACTAATAAAGGTGGGTGCAAAAAATGAATTGAAATAGTCCAAAATCACCAGCTTTTGAATCTTGTCGTTTTCAGCCAAAGCATGTGTTATAGCCCCCGAAAATTGATGGATTTTAAAAAAATTTACATTTATATTTTTTTAAAATTGTTCACTATATAGAAGATTACCAGTAAATGTGGGTGCAAAAAATTAACCGAAATATTTTAAAATGACCAATTTTTTAGTCATGTCGATTTTAGCCAAAAAAACGTAGGTTACAGCTTACGAAAAATGATGATTTTAAAAAAATTTACATTTCTATTTTTCAACACTATTAACAAAATAGCAGATTACCAGTAAAGGTGAGTGCAAAAAATGAATTGAAATTGTCTAAAATCACCATTTTTTGAATCTTGCCTTTTTCAGCCAAAACACGTGTGCTATAGCCCACAAAAAATGATGAATTTTTAAAAATTTACATTTCTAGTTTTTAAATGCCGTTCACTAGATAGCAGATTACTAGTAAAGGTGGGTGCAAAAAATGAATTGAAATAGTCCAAAATCACCAGTTTTTTTATCTTTTTTGTTTTTAGCAAAAAACGTGGGTTATAACCCACGAAAAATAATGATTTTTCAAAAAATTACATTTATATTTTTTAACACCGTTCACTAGATAGAAGATTACCAGTAATGAAGGGTAAAAGAATTTAAATAGTCCAAAATCACCAGTTTTTGAATTTTGCCCTTTTCAACTAAAACACGTGGGTTATAGCGCACGAAAAATAATGATTTTGGAAAAAATTACATTTCTATTTTTGAACAATATTCACTAGATAACATAATCACCCTATCGCTACCTCGTGCTTTCAAAATACCCACATAACCCCCTCGTGCTTCGGACTAATGTGGAAAACCGACGGAATCCGTCTAAACTGACGGATGTGTGCAACACGCGCAACAATAGGTGCGTGCGAAATACAAGAAGTGACCCAGTTCTCATTGTATTCCCGAAATACCCTTATTTAGTCATTGAAATTCATAATCGACTTTCAGATCTGCAAAATATCTCTTCAACCCCAAACGCAAATCTTCAAATCTTCAACCCCAAACGCAACGCAAATTTTCAAATCTTCAACCCCAAACGCAAATCTTCAAACTCAATTCTTCAAATCTTCAACCTAACTCAGATTGTCACCCCAACTCAGATCTGCAACCCAAATTTGTTATTCAGATCTGCAATGCAAACCTCAATCGATCGATCTTTTTTGAAGATATCACTTTCGAATATCAGCAATCCTATCTGGCTCTAGAATCATAATCGATCTACCAAAATGTCGAGCTCGAGCACTTTTGGTGTCACAAGAGACATGAGGTATCAATACCGCTGGTGTCATTGTCGGAAAAATGCCTCAGTGAGAATAGTTGAGTCTGACAAACCGTCAAAAGGTAAATTATATTTTGTTTGTGAAAAAGATGAGTGCAAATTTTGGGGATGGTGCACCCCCATTGGATGCAACGAAACAAGAAATTGTGACGAAAATCGCATAAGAGAAGGGTCAAGCAATAGTTATGACGCTGTTTTTGTAAGGATGAAGAACCTGGAGAAAATTTTGGAAATTGACTTAGGCAGGATGAAGACAATGATGAAGTTTTGTATTTGTGTTTCGATTATTTCTGTACTTATAATTTTGTTGAAATGAATTATGGATTAATGGCAATATATTGCAACCATCGTTTTTAGTGAATTTGCTATATATGTTTAAATCCTGGAGGTTCTAATTGTGTTTTTTCTTCATGTTCTGTGTCCGATTTGTATGGACTAAAACTGGAAGAATTGTAGTTGTGCAGCATTAAAATGTTGCCTATTTCATCATCATTGTACCCAACTTACAAGACTTCCTAAGAATCAGTTGTTCAGTATGCAACAAGATAATAGCATTCTGGGAAGTCAATTTGAAAAATGTGCAATAAGAACGATAATAACATTCTGAAAATTCAATGTGCAGTCAGTATGCAACAAGAACAATAATAGCATTCTGGGAATTCAATTTGAAAAAGATTCAGGAATTCATTAATGTGCCATAATAGAACTGGATTACAAAATCTGAGTAATAGCATTTTGAGAAAACTAATGCATAAGCTAATATTATCATTACATCAACTGCATAAGTGGTCATGACATAATTTCCAGCATTCAAAATATCATCATCCAAATAAAAACTCATAAACCATACAAATTCTGAGTTGTAGCATTCTGAGTCATTACATTAACTGCAAAATGTCATGACAGGGTTTTCAAAACTCAAAATGTCATCATCCAAATAAAAATCCTAAACCATTCTAGATTTCTTATTTCTACCACTTGAAGCACCCCTTGCACTCTTTGCAGCACCCCTTGCAGAACCCCTCTTATTTGATCTAACTGTAGATGAAGAAGTCCCTTCTGTTGCATGTCTATTACCACTTTCTTGCTGCAACCAGTAATTACAAATAGTGTTAAGTGCCTAACAAAGTAATCCAATTTAGTAAGGATTATTCATGTGTCACAAATTACTCAATATTGTTCAATGCAATATGTAACTATAATGAAGACTACCTGTTGTTGCTGAGATTGGTGATCCAATACAACATTTGATCTTTGCTCATTAGTTTCAGGTGCCTAACACAACAACCAATACAACATTTAATCTTTGCTCATTAGTTTCAGGTGCCTAACACGACAACCAAATTTAGTTTCAGGTGCCTAAATAATATGATACCTGTTGTTGCACAGATTGCTCATGGTTGGACCCATCAATTGCATCATTTGTCCCTTGCTGGTTGCTTGGAGGTGCCTAAGACCACCATATAAATACATCAATGTTATGCGAGTATAAGATACTAAATAATAAACATTAATATATAATCAACAACCAACCTTAAAAAATTTAGATTTTGGATGAATAGGATTTTTGCAAGTTTTGCTATTGTACCCCTGTTTGAAACATCTCTTGCAGTGGACAGTTAAACCTTTCCTTGTTGAAGTTGTGCCTTTTTTGGGTTCATCATGTTGTCTCACTCTCACCTTCTTTGGTCTCCCAACTTGTTTTCTTGTTGTTGGAGGATTAATAGGATCGAATCTAGTTTCCTCCCAATATTCTCTTGATGGAATTGGTTGAATCATTCCATTGTATGCTTTCAAATACATCTCTTTGCTGAAATAATGGTGCAAAAAAGATTCAGGATTCTTTTTCACCATCTGAATTGCAGCAACTGCATAACAGCATGGAATTCCAGTAAGCTGCCACATACCACATGTGCATGTATGTTCGCCCAAGTGGACAACATAAGTCCTGTTACCATCATCCACTTCAAACTGATCTTGCCCAACGTAAAATGCATTGCAAGTTCTTCTTTTATCTACAGCCTTGTATAGCTTGTCGATCATATTTGGACAGAAATTTCCAGAGTAGTTTTCCATACCTTCTTTCTTTGTTTGCATTCTTTGCATAAGTCTTCTTCTAATCCACTCCAGCATACCAATTATTGGTTTGTCTCTAGCCTCCAGAATATAATTGTTGAAAGACTCATTCAAATTGTTTACCATGATATCACTTTCAGCATGTGAGCGAAAGTGTGATCTTGCCCACAAATGTGGTGGCAACCTTTGCAACCAACCCACAGCATTCAAGGTATTGCCAACCTTTGGATCAGCCAATTCCAAAGCTGTCATGGCACGTTTGAAATCATGCACATTTGCAGCAGCTGCAGCAGCCCAAAAATGACGCCTCAACTCTTGTCCTTTGAACTTCAGATTGAAATTCTGATCTAAGTGTTTCATGCAAAATCTATGTTCTGATTCGGGAAACAGTTGCTCCACTGCGTGTACCAGCCCTTTTTGTCTATCAGGAATGAATGTCCAAGGCACATCTGAACCTAATCCAATATCACTCATTAACTCAGTCAAAAACTAACTCCAACTATTATACCTCTCACTTTCAACAACACCCATTGCAAGTGGGAACATGTTATCATTTCCATCCCTACCCATTGCAGTCAGTAATTAACCACCAAATGGACTTTTCAAGAAACATCCATCTAGCCCAATTATTGGTCTGCATCCAGCAAGAAAGCCTTCCTTCAGTGCACTCAAACAAAAGTACAACTTCTCAAATGTTGGACTGTCATCCAATGTCTTTCTATACACTTGAATCTTCACAGTGCTGCCTGGATTACGCTGTCTTATGGTTGCAGCATAGTCCCATAACCTGTAGTACTGTTCCATGTCAACTCCTTGCAATATTTCATTTGCCTTCTTCTTTATCTTGTAAGCCTGTTTTGCACTTATATCAACAATATACAACCTTCTTGTGGTATTTCGTATACTACTCAAGCTGCAATTAGGGTCATCTCTAATTTTCTCCTGAAACTTGTTGGCTAAAAATCTTGAATTTGCATGTGACTTGTGTGAAACTCTTGCACACCAGTGACTTCCTTTCAAAGACTTAATTTGGAATGTGGTCTGCCCTTGTACTTGACTTGCATGTATTCTCCAATCACAACCATTTCTGCATGTCGTAGTTATTTTCTTTGACTCATTCTTTATGTACTTCAGAATGTATCCTTCTCTCACATTCCATTCAATGAGCGCTTCTCTGAACTTTCTAAAATCTGTAAATTTTTGTCCAACCTTCAATTCAAATTTAGCATTTTTGAACTCAACTTCTTCATCGAAATAAGGATGGTCTTGCCCTTTATCATCATCATCTACTCTTCTACGATGTAGTAAAACATTATCATCTTCAACAGGTTCATTCCATTCTTCCTTGTCAGAGTTAACTTCTTCAGCAGTTGAGTGTTCATTTTGATCTGCCGTTTGTTGTCTTCCATCAACATTTTGATCTGAATTTTGATGTCTTTCATCAGCATTTTCATCTGAATCTTGTTGCACTTCATTAGCATTCTGATCTACACTCTGATGACCTTCGTTGCTTGCAAATATGTCATCACTATCCGGGCCTTCGATTCCATCTCTCATCCATTCAGGCTCATCATCTCCTGCATTTTCTTGTTCTGAGTTCTCATGTGTTGGACCAGAAGGTTGATATGCAGTAACTTGTTTACTTGTTGTTGTTTCACTTCTGCCAACTCTCTTTGATGCCCCTGCAGTTCTCTTAGATTCCCCTGCAGCTCTGTTAGAGGCCCCTGCAGCTCTCTTTGATGCTCCTACAGCTCTCTTAGCTGCAGTTCTTGTAGTTGACCTCTTTGCTACTTTGGTTACTGCAACTTTCTCTGATCTTTTGCGTTTTAATGCTGATGCAGTACAGACTTTTTCTTGGACAACATTGGAGCTCTCTCTGCTGGATGCTTGTCCTGGTTCACATTATCTTCATCTTCAGTCTGATATACATTGGATGCTTGTCCTGGTTCATGTAGTGCCTCTTTTAGAATCTCTTGTTGTTCTTCTTGCCCTTCATTCCCAACTTGTTCTTCTTGCTGTTGGTCAAATGTAATATGACTTTGTTGTGTGGTATTCACATTGTCCTCCTGCCTATCTTGTAGAATCTCTTGTTCTGCATCTTGTTGATAAACTTCTTTAGGTGCATTCTTGGGCAAATCTTCTTGTTCTTCCGCTGCTTTGTTCTTCACAATACCATTCTGCCCATCTTGTACATCCGAATGTAATTCTTCTGCTGCATTCTAGAGCAAATCTTCTTGTTGTTCTCCTTGTTGTTCTCCTTGAATTACTTCATTAATCACAGCTTTCCTAACAGACTTTCTTGCAGACTTATTAACCCTCCTAGATCTGGATGCAGACTCTTTTCCTGTACTAGGGTTTCCACTCTTTTGTTGTGCTAATGTTTGGTCATTTACCCCAATACCCTCATCATTTTCTGCATTTGCCACATTATCCAACTCACCATAATAAGTCAAAAGTAATGGGGCATATGTTTGTAATGGGGCATCTGTTGACACCACTTCAATTGGTTCTACATCTATCTCAGCATAGATATCCATAACAGACAATCCTTTATGTCCAGATGTTAACAATCTGATGTCTTCATCATCTTGTATAGGAATCACACCATAACTTACCTCCCTGTTTGGCAGCTTGTAATAGAACTTAGGATCAGTTGCAGTTTCTACTATCCTATACAGTTTCTTCAGCTAATAACATGATAGCTCATCTGGATCACATTTCAGAAATACCTCCATCTTTCCACCAATATACATAACTCGTGGTTTCCATACAAACAATCCTCCATAATGTAGATGAATATCAACCAAATTCGTCAATGACATCGCACCCAGATCTGAAATTCACAAACATATAAGATACAAGATTAATGTGGTTGTAAATTGATGTATTCTTGTTCAGCAAATCGATGGTTGTAAATCGATGTATTCTTGTTCATTAAATCGATGGTTGTAAATCGATGTATTCTTGTTCAGTAAAAAGCAAAGTAACCCAGATTAGAAACCATTTACTATCCTGCTCCTTTCGTTTTATATGTCAACATACAAGATTAATCACAAATTCAAAATTTAAAATCTTGAAACGAGTGGTTATTAACTAACCCTAAATCACTAAGCGTCATCCTAATTGATATAACCGTAAATCCTAAATCACGTCTTAACTCTAAAATCGTAATCCTAATGTTACCCTAAAGATGTTTGAACTCTAAAATATCATATTTGGACTTTAATACCGACATCGAAGGGAATAACTATTACTTTATTTACCTTCGACACCTTCAAATCTGCACTTTATCCTTCGAACGAATCTGTCGTGATTTGATTCCTTTCACCCAGAAAAAACAATGTTTAACAATGCACTTGAATGCACTTCAATCTTCTACTATATTTGGTTTCTAAATTTAGTTCAGTATGTTTTTGAGTTGATATGTTGGAAATAATTCACTTTGCGTCTGAAACGAACGAGTGGTCATAATCGGATTGAAGGGAATAACTGATTTTTTTTTTTGCTCAAACGAAGTGAATAAAGAGTGTTATTGTAATTTCGCACACATCCGTCGGTTTAGACGGATTCCGTAGGTTTTTCACATTAGTCCGAAGCATGAGGGGGTTATGTGGGTATTTTGAAAGTACGAGGTTGCGATATGGTGATTATGCCTAACCACAGGGGGGTAAAAGGGAATTCGCCCTTTTTTTTAGCAATTTTTCACTAGATAGAACATTATCAGTAAAGGTGGGTTCAAAAAATGAATTGAAATAGTCCAAAATCACTAGTTTTTGAATAATGTCGTTTTCAGCCAAAAAAACGTTGGTTATAGCCCACGAAAAATGATGATTTTTCAAAAAATTTACTTTTCTATTTTTTAAACACTGTTCACTAGATAGCAAATTACCAGTAAATTTGGGTGCAAAAAACGAGTTAAAATAGTCCAAAATCACTAGTGTTTGATTCTTTTCATTTTTATCCAAAAAAACGAGGGTTATAGCCAACGAAAAATGATGATTTTTAGAAAAACTTAGATTTCTATTTTTCAACACCGCTCACAAAATAGCATATTACTAGTAAAGATGGATGCAAAAAAATGAATTTAAATAGTTCAAAATCATCAGTTTTTTAATCTTGCCATTTTCAGCCAAAACACGTGAGTTAGCACACAAAAATGATGATTTATTAAAAAATTTACATTTCTATTTTTTTAACACTGTTTACTAGAAAGCAGATTACCGGTTACAATAGGTGCAAAAAATGATTTGAAATAGTCCAAAATCACTAGTTTTTTATTCTTTTTGTTTTCAGCAAAAAAACGTGGGTTATAGCTCACGAAAAATGATGATTTTTTAAAAAATTTACATTTCTAATTTTAACACCGTTCACTAGGTAGCAGATTACTAGTAATGGTGGGTGCAAAAAATGAATTAAAATAGTCCAAAATCACCAATTTTTGAATCATACCGTTTTCAGTTAAAAAAACGAGGGTTATAGCCAAGGAAAAATATTGATTTTTAAAAAATTTTATTTATATTTTTTTTAATACCATTAACTAGATAGCAGATTTCCCGTAAAGGTTGGTACAAAAAAGTAATTGAAATAGCCCAAAATGACCAATTTTTTAATCTTGCTATTTTCAAACAAAACACGTGTGTTATAGCCCACGAAAAATGATGATTTTTAAAAAAATTTACATTTATATTTTTCAACACCGTTTACTAGATAACAGATTATCACTAAAGGTTGGTACAAAAAAATGAATTGAAATAGGCTAAAATGACCAGTTTTTGAATCTTGCCGTTTTTAGCCAAAATACCTGAGTTATTGCTCACGAAAAATGATGATTTTTTTTAAAAAATTACATTTCTATATTTCAACACCGTCCACTAGATAGCAGATTACGAGTAAAGGTGGCTAAAAAAATGAATTTAAATAGTCCAAAATGACCAGTTTTTTAGTCTTCCCGTTTTATGCCAAAAAAATGGGTTATAACCCACGAAAAATGATGATTTTTTTAAAAAAATACATTTTTATTTTTCAACACCGCTCACTAGATGCCACATCACCAATAAATGTAGGTGAAAAAAAATGAAAAGAAAATGGTAAAAAAATCGCCAATTTTTGAGTCTTTACGTTTTCTGCAAAAACACGTGAGTTATAGCCCACAAAAAATGATGATTTTTGAAAAACTTTACATTTCTATTTTTCAACACTATTCACTAAATAAAGGTGCCCACTAGTAAAGGTGCGTGCAAAAAATGAATTGAAATAGTCCAAAATCACCAGTTTTTGAATCTTGACATTTTCAGCCAAAACAAGTGTGTTATAGCGCGCTCGAAAATTGATGATTTTTTAATAAATTTACTTTTATATTTTTTTTAACACCGTTCACTAGGTAGCAGATTACCAGTAAAGGTGCGTGCAAAACATTAATCGAAATATTCCAAAATGACCAATTTTTGAGTCTTGCCGATTTGACCCATAAAACGTGGGTTATAACTCACGAAAAATTATGATTTTTAAAAAAATTTACATTTTTATTTTTCAACACCGCTTACTAAATAGAATATTACTAGTAAAGGTGGGTGCAAAAAATGAATTGAAATAGTCCAAAATCACCAGTTTTTGAATGTTGCCGTTTTCGGCCAAAACACGTGCCACAAAAAATGATGATTTTTCAAAAAAAATTACATTTATATTTTTTTAACACCGTTTACTTGATAGTAGATTACCGGTATATGTGGGTGCAAAAAATCAATTGAAATAGTCCAAAATCACTAGTTTTTTATTCTTTTCATTTTCAGTAAAAAAACATGGATTATAGCCCACGAAAAATGATGATTTTTCAAAAAATTTATATTTTCATTTTTTAACACCGTTCACTAGATAGGAGATTACTAGTAATGATGGGTGCAAAAAAAGAAATGAAATAGTCCAAAATCACCAGTTTTTGAATCATGCCGTTTTCAGCCAAAAAATGAGGGTTATAGCCCACGAAATATGATGATTTTTAGAAAATTTATATTTATATTTTTTTAACACCATTAACTAGATAGCAGATTACTAGTAAAGGTGGGCACAAAATTTAATTGAAATAGTCCAAAATGACCAGTTTTTGAGTCTTCCTGTTTTATGCTAAAAAAACATTGGTTATAGCTCACGAAAAATGATGATTTTTAAAAAACTTTACATTTCTATTTTTCAACACCGTTCACTAGACAGCACACCATTAATAAAGGTGCATGAAAAAAAATGAGAAGAAAGATGTAAAAAATCGCTAGTTTTTTAGTCTTTAAGTTTTAAGCCAAAACACGTGAGTTATATCCCACGAAAAATGATGATTTTTTAAAAAAATTACATTTCTATTTTTCAACACTATTCACTAAATAAAACATCACCAATAAAAATGGGGGCAAAAAATGAATTGAAATAGTCCAAAATCACCAGTTTTTGAATCTTGCTGTTTTCAGCCAAAACACGTGTGTTATAGCTCAACAAAAAAATCACTTTTATATTTTTTAACACCATTTACTAGATAGCTGATTACCAATAAAGGTTGGTGCAAAAAATTAATCGAAATATTCTAAAATGACCAATTTTTGAGTCTTGTCGATTTCACCTAAAAAATGTGGGTTATAGTTCATGAAAAATTATGATTTTTAAAAAAATTTACATTACTATTTTTCAATAATGCTCACTAAATAACATATTACTAGTAAAGGTGGATGCAAAAAAATAACTTGAAATAGTCCAAAATTACCAATTTTTTAATCTTGTCGTTTTCAGCCAAAACACGTTTGTTTGCCCACAAAAAATGATGATTTTTCCAAAAATTTACATTTCTAATTTTTTAACATTGTTTACTAAATAACAGATTACCGGTAAAGGTAGGTGCAAAAAATGAATTAAAATAGTCCAAAATCACTAGTTTTTTATTCTTTTCGTTTTCAGCCAAAAAAACGTGGGTTATAGCCCACGAAAAATGATGATTTTTCAAAAAAAATCAGTTATTGAATCATGCCGTTTTCAGCCAAAAAACGAGAGTTATAGCCCACGAAAAATGATCTTTTTAAAAAAAAATATTTATATGTTTTAACACTGTTAACTATATAGCAGATTACCAATAAAGGTGGGTACAAAAAAATTAATTGAAATAGTCCAAAATGACCAATTTTTGAGTCTTGCCGTTTTTAATCAAAACATGTGTGTTATAACCCACAAAAAATGATAATTTTTTAAAAACTTTACATTTCTATTTTTTAACACCATTCACTAGATAACAGATTACCAGTAAAGGTGGCTGCAAAAAAAAAGAATTGAAATTGTCCAAAATTACCAGTTTTTGAGTTTTGTCGTTTTATGCCAAGAAAAACATTGGTTATAGCCCATGAAAAATGATGATTTTTAAAAAAAATTACATTTCTATTTTTCAACACCGTTCACTAGATAGCACATCATTAATAAACGTGTGCGAAAAAAAGGAAAAGAAAATGGTCAAAAATTGCCTATTTTTGAGTCTTTACGTTTTTAGCCAAAACACGTGAGTTATAGCCCACGAAAATGATGATTTTGGAAAAAAATTGCATTTCTATTTTTAACACTATTCACAAAATAACACATAACCAATAAAAGTGAGGGCAAAAAATGAATTGAAATTGTCCAAAATCACTAGTTTTTGTATCTTGACGTTTTAAGCAAAAAAACGTGTATATAGCACACGAAAATTAATGATTTTTTAAAAAATGTACTTTTATATTTTTTTAACACTGTTCACTAGATAGAAGATTACCAGTAAAGGTGGGTGCAAAAAATAAATTGAAATATTCTAAAATGACCACTTTTTGAGTCTTGCCGATTTCACCTAAAAAAAACGTGGGTTATAGCTCACGTAAAATTATGATTTTTAAAAAAATTTACATTTCTCTTTTTCAACACCGGTCACTAAATAGCTGATAATTAGTAAAGGTGGGTGCAAAAAAATGAATTGAAATAATCCAAAGTAACCAAATTTGATTCTTGCCGTTTTCAGCCAAAACATGTGTTAGCCCATTAAAATGATGATTTTTCAAAAAATATATATTTTTATGTTTAGCACCGTTCACTAGATAGATGGTGGGTGCAAAAAATAAATTAAAAAAGTAAAAAATCACCAGTTTTTAAGTTTTGCTATTTTCAGTCAAAACATGTGAGTTATACCCCACGAAAAATATTGATTTTTGAAAAAAAAATATATTTCTATTTTTGAAAACCGTTCACTAGATAACACATCACCAATAAAGGTGGGCTCAAAAATGAAATGAAAACGGTAAATAATCGCCAATTTTTTAGTCTTGCCGTTTTCAACAAAAACACGTGTGTTTTAGCTCACGAGAAATGATGATTTTAAAAAAAAGAATACATTTCTCTTTTTAAAAAGCAATGCAGAAACGGTCAAAATCGGCAGGTTTTTGGATATTGTGTTATAGCCCACAAAAAATGATTTTTTGGTGATTAATATGAGTTTCACTTTTTTTACACAATTCACTAGAATGCACGTTCACAATTGAGGTGGGCACAAAAAATAGCACGAAAATGGCCAAAATCGACACGTTTTTTTTTACATTGTCATTTTCGGCTAAAATACGTGTGCAATAACCCACAAAAAATGGAGGTTTGGTGATAAACATGAGTTTCACTTTTTTTTTTACACAATTCACTAGTACGCATATTCACAATTGAGATTGGTGAAAAAATAGCACAAAAATTGTCAAAATCGGCATGTTTTGAAACATTGCCATTTTCGGCCAATATGCATGTGCTATAGCACACAAAAAATTGAGGTTTGGTGATAATTTTGATTTTCACTTTTTTTGACATAATTCACTAGAATGCACGTTCACAATTGATATGGATGTAAAAAAATAATACAGAAACGACCAAAATTATTATTTAAATCAAATAATAAAATAAGAATTATACTAACTTTAAATCAAATAATAAAATTAGTATTATACAAACTTGTCTGACAATCTATTCAAACACAAACTAAATATTTAGATTCATCATAAATAAATTTCTAAGAATCAAATAACCTGGCAAAATATTCATTTTTCTTAAAATTAAAATTCCAAAATCATATTCCTATTAAACTTTACTCTTTTGCCAATCAAACGGGCCCAAATGGTTCATTTGAGGGGTTATTTACCAAACTATGGTACTTTTGGAAACTTATTCCCAAAGTATTGTTGTTTTGAAACTTATTCTCAAAATATTGTTATCACTATTTATTTATTTTGTATTTAGTCCTTAGACTTATTTAAAATCATACAATATCTTGAATATTTCAAAAGTATTTTAGTTTTAACTTGTTTATTTTTATATTCCCTAGGTACTCATATAAGCATAATTAAAGCATGATAAAACACTATCTATTGTAACTTAGCAGTTCAAATTTTTCGGGTCTTACCTCGCTTCCTTTAAGCTGTTTGTTCCTTTTCTTAAAACCTCATCAGCCACTTGGCTTCACCTTTCGGGACATGATTAATTGCATTGATGTCAGAATCTTCACATTTGCGGATTTCTTAACGGCTAACGGCTCCTGCCTCAACGCCTTCTCGTCCTTGATAGATTCCTCTGACTGCAATATCTCCTCCCTTGGGTACAGAAATTATTCTAATTTGGGTTCTAAATATTGAAACAAAGTATTTGGCACAATTTCTAAAAGGAAACGTTCTTTTATAGAATTTGAACAAACTAATTTACAACAGAAAAGAGCTTTAATCAGCTCATCCCTATGCTTATATTTTCCCTATGGGAAAGAGAAAACTTTAGTAAACTCAATATAGCTTTTTTTCATAACACTTAGCTCTGGAGGTTTTGTGGGAATTGAAATTTCGATTGCTTCATTCTTCAACGGTGGTTGCTCAACTCTTTATTAAGGCTTCAAACCGCGTTTGAAAATATCATCGTAAAAGAGATTAGAAGCCGTTTCTTCTCCCATTGGTGGATTGATGATAAGGCAATCCATTATACTTTGAATGATTATTAGTGGGGTAAATAGTTATCCTTTCATTAATCACAATGGATGTGGGTCCTATTGCATGTTATTTTCCAAGCAATATTGCTCTGCCAATAGTGGGTAGGCGACCCACTCTTCGTATGCTCCATTTTGAGCAATAGGTGTTAATGAACTCACTCTTCACATGGTGTTGTCCTTCCTTTGGTAAAAGAATACTCTTGAGTGATATGCTGACTCATTTTGCATGCCATTTGCAAAGTGGTGCTTCTGCCATAAAACTTGTCGGTTTTTGAATTCTTTTACCTTTTCTTGCAATATTATGATCTTTTATTTCCTTCTATCACGATCATACCAGCTTCTGAGCTTGTTGAGGACTTGAAAATTTTTTTCACAGAGAAAAGTACTTCCATTATTCCCTGCTATGGCCTTTGATTCCCATAGCTCTACCTGTATTGTTCCCATTTTTTTATTGAAGAACGGTATCTTCACGCTTTTGTTCATTAACTCGTAGACTCACATCTCCTTTGTGAGCTTTGGCGTATGAACTAGGTTAAAACAAGGGTACTCTTCATTTTCATCATATTCCGGTTGCAATGCTATACACTCGAATGAAAAGTCTTTTTGCCTTCTGCATATTTTTCAAGACATTGAACAAATATTGGGGTCAAAGTATGGAACTCTTTTAACTCCCATGCTTGGGTAATTCAATCACAAAACCCGAATTTGAATAGTTGGGTGATAGGAATTGGCATGGAGAAACTCCTTCAATCGTAGTTATCCTTTGATATATACTGGATCCTTCAAGTTCTGAAGAAAGTTCTCCATTATCTAAATTGTATAACTACAAAGCAAATTTATAATATTCTTTTTTCTTTTAAGTTTTTTTGAATCGGAAGATCCTTTTAATCCGGAACAACTTTGTTTTTTCCAGTATCAGAAGAACTGGGTTGCTCGTTGTTGATTTTGAGATTTATATTCTCAGGATTCTCCATGTGAATGGTAGAATCATCATATGCTGATTTGAATTCAACATTTTTATTTTTAGTGGATTCACCACTATAAGTTGGCTTATCACCCAACATTCCATGAGAGTCTGAAGACTTCTCTACCAAATCATAGAGATCTGCAAATTCTGTCAGTATCTCTCCATGTTGTTCAACAAGACTGTTCATCTCTTGTTGTAGTTGCTTTTGCTGCTCTACAAGGTTTATTGTTTGCTCTCGAATGGAGAATAATATATTAGATTTTTCCACTATACTTTAATCTAGCCGGGTTATTTTTGTAGCTAAAGAGCTGCAAAGTTCTAACATTTGCTGTTTTTTACCCTTCTCCATGTTCGGGGTTTCTGGATAGGAAATCTTGTCTAAGGAGTGCTTATCACCTGTTACTCCTTGCATTGAAACTTTTATTGGATTGGTTATCCAATTTTTGAATAGGAATTCTTTTCCTAAACTTATTTCTGCACCTGTATCAATCTGAGCACACGTGAGAATTTTCTTTTCGTAACATGTGACTTCTACGAAAATACTTACAGAAAATTTCTGTTCGCTAGGCATTTTCCTTTTCTAAGAAAATAGTTTTTCCTGCAAAAGAAATCTCAATACCATATTTATCAATAGAAAATCATCTAGACTTTCTAGAAATGATCTTCCTAGGATTATATGATGGTTTTGTTTTCCATCTAAAGTATCTAAATAACAATTGATGTTAAATTTAGTTTCTTGAAAAGTTATTGGAACTTTAACGATTTCATTGATTTCATTTTCATCATTGGATATATGTCTGTGTGTGTCTTTATATTTCTTTATTATTCCTGCATCAAAATAACTGTTAAAATGATTTTGTGCACTTTTTGGATTTATAAGAATGTTATATCCTTCGACACAATTTTTACCATTAAAATATTTACCAAAAACTTTTAAGTCATTTGGTGTGTCTTCTTTTCTTGATATATTGAGTGAAGAATAACTTTTTCTTCCCCTTTCTATTACAAAATTATTTTCATTATATAAGACTATATCTTTTGAGGTTCCTTCTTCTAAATTCTTAGAAGTTCCATATTCTATTGAATAACTATCTGGGATAGTTAAATTATTTCTAGTTGGTTCTAGAATCTTTCCTATTTCTAGGCATTCTTTATCTAATTCAACTGATGGTTTTTTATCAAAAATACTACCATCCATATTGAATTAGATAAATACCATATACAATGACACAATAATATAATGCTCATTATATGATATGCCCTAGGGTCTTGAAATCCTTCTTTCTAAGATTGAAATGTAAAACTCAAGGCACTCATTGAAATCTTGTATGTCTTTTAAACGATATGAATTTTAGGATAATAACGTGACCAACAGTAATATTTTTGGCTAGGCCTAAATTGCCTTACTACTATTCCAAGGTTCCATCGTGAAGCCTTTTGATAAGATACTTTCATCAGATAACATTGATGACCAAAAGGACGTCAATTCCTTCTTGAAACCGTTGGATTTCTACAAAGAATTTGTATGCCTGCTCAGATACAAACATATTGCTGATTTTATCTCACTTTTCCTTTTAGGCCAATTTATTTAAGCAAATACTGTTACCGGTCTTATTTTGTTGAATAAAATTCCAATTTTCATGTTTCCAAGAATGTTCTTGAATGGGTCATTACCTTTTGCGATTTCCATATATCATGATAAACATGTTTCTTTCCTTTTGAAAGCATGTCCTGATTTGACTTACATGATTGTTTTTTGATTTGTCGGTCGCTACTGTACATTTTAACCTCTAAGATTCCTAATCTTTTCATATCTAGAAGGATCAAAGGATGCTCTTAATGAGTATCCTTCTATAGTTTCTTCTTCTTCTTGTATGAGGATATCTTCCTCTTCTTTTTTACTGATTTCTATTTCACTCATTCTGAATCAGATTTAGTAAATACTTCAAATATTTCTGACATTTCAGAATTAAATGATGACACAGTTTCTAATTCAGATTCTATGTCTTTTATATCAATTATTGAAACTCTAACTTTCTTTTTATTGCATTCATAAGACTTATGTCCTTCTTCACCACAGTTATAACATTTACAACTGGTTGGTTTTTTCCCTTTATCTTTATCTGTTTATTTCTTTTGTAATATTTTCTATTCTGTTTTTATTCTTTTTAAAGAATGTTTTATATTTTTTGTAATCTTATTTTTTGATTTAGCGTTTTTTTAGACTTATTGGTAGATTTATGACATCCCCAATTGCTACTTCTTCTACTTCTTTGGCACATATAGTTCATTAACTCTTTTCTTTTGAAAGTATTCTTGTTGTGCACAAAGATCAGATATTATTTCTTTTAAGAAAACTATTCTTGCTCCTAGAGTATTTAAATATCACTTCTATTTCCATGATTTTTGAAAATATGAGTCAAAAAATATGAACTCCAATATACCCTGGTAGTTTTTGTGATATAGCATATCAGCTATTTTTGACTATACCTTCGAATTTACTATCAAAGTATTGATAATAATATTCTCAAATTCGCACATATATGAATTAATATCACACATATTACAAATTTGCTAATTGACTAAGCTTCTTTAAAGCTTCTTGTTTTTCAGCTACTTTCTGGAAGAATCTGTTCCTTGTATTCCAATCATATCCCATAAATTCAATCTGGCTATATGTTAGCAAAGTGCTAATTCCATCAGTTAAGGATTTTTCCATATGTCTGACTACATTGACTCTTATTGTATTTCTTGTTGAATCTGTTATTCCTTGATACCAATTTTTAACATTTCCATCTAATGCTGCTAGGCATATTTGATATTTTTCTTCTGACGAAAAGTTGGATGTTTTATCTGTCAAAAAATAGAGACCTATATCTTGTCCCCATTGTTGTAAAGCTTTTGACGCATCTAACTTGCAGTCAAGGTTTAAAAATCTAAATCCAGAACTTGTTATCGCTGGCAAATGTCTATTAGGTATATACTTTCCACTAGGTGAATAAGTATATTCTATAGCTGCTTTTTCAGGTTGAACTCTACGGGTTCTTCCTTGATTTATCGGTACTGAAGAAGTACTTACTTTATCTGTTTCTAATTTTACAGATGTATCTTTATTCATTTTTACCTTTACAGGTTCTTCAATTACTAAGTCTTCTAAAGAATATATTAATTCTTCTATTTCTTTATCCATTTATTCTTTTGATTCAATCTCTTCTTCTGAACTTGGATCTTTATTTGAAACTTCTTGTTTCATTTTTTCTTGTTTAATTCTTTTCATTTCTTTTAAATAAAATCTTTCATCTAAACTTCATTTTTCATATGGCCTATATCCTGTTGGAGCCTTTTTCATCCAAAATTCTTCAAAAACTTTTCGCTGGTTTTCTTGGAATTTTTTACTATCTTTTACCTTATTAGGTATTTGATCTTCTACGGATTTAACCATAATTTCTATTGTATTAATCCTGACTTCTAGTCCTTTGACTAACTGGATTAATTTTTCTATATTTTCTTCTTGTTTAAGAAGCATTAATTCTATGGATTCAAGTTTACTCATTTTATCCATGGCTTCCATGAAAGTCTGCCTTTTCTTTCATATATAGAATCTCAGATTCTAATTCTTTTATAATTATTTCTTGCCTTTTTAAGGCTTCTGAATTTATTCCAGCTATAAGATTTTTCTGAAATCTTTCTTTTCTTATTTTTAATTCTTTATTACTATCTTGTATTCTTTCCATAAGATCTATGCAAACATAGCATTTTTTAGTTGATTCATAAACTTTTGAAGCAGTTCTTCTATACATTTTATTTTATTATTCTGTATATGACCAAGGTCAATCTTCAGAATTCCATTTATATTCTGTTTCAGAATATATCTTTTCTTCAAATTCTTTTATTTCTATTTCAGAATTTGTAGAATCAAAGTTTTTTATTATTTTTTTCATAAATGATCTTTCTAATATCTGATATAATATTCATATTCATTAATTCTTTCAATATTCCAACAATAATTAGAGTTTCTATAGTTAACCATAATTCTTTATTTTGTTTATGAAAAACAAAGTTATGCATCTTATTTTCTTCATAGAAGAAAACGAGTTTATAATCCTTTTCCATTAGGAAATTATAAATTTTTATGAGCACATGGCTCTGATACCAAAAATGGACGGGTTTAAACTAAGGTTATACTTAGCCTCGAAGGGATCAATGCGAAATTATATTCATTAAAGAATAATTAGTCTTTATATGAACTTATTAAAAGTTCTGGGGTCAATTTATAAATAAGATAAACTTATTTGGTCATTTTTTTAAAATACCAATTTTTAAAGTCGAGGTTGGCATCCTCACTTTATCTAGTTTTGGAAAACTTTTGAAAACATCAATATTTTTGTAATTTTTTATAAAATTGACAATATTTTGGTAAAAGCCCCTTTGTTTCACAAACTTGATTTTTAGCTATGGCCTGTGAGAGAAAAGTAGTCTAACTTGAAAATCATTGTAATTAGTAAGACTCAAGTTAACATGAACATCATATTTATTTCCACTCTTGAACAAATTAAGAATGAGTAATGATATAAAGTACAATACACAAAATTATGATTCGGCAAAGTTATATTTTATTATTACTCATTCATTCTTAATTTGTTACTCATTCATTCAGGGCATAAATTGCCCATTAATTTTTTTTTATTAGTGTTCATCAAGGTGAAAGCCATTGAACTTAAAAGAAACTCGAGTTGAGAAAAATGGCTAGTCCTTATGGAAGACGGGTAGATTATATAATTAGGGGCAAATCAAAGATTTTAACATTTATTATAAATAGGTAAGTGATTGAATGATAATAGACTTTAAATTAAGAAAGTTCATACATTTATTATAGATAGGTAAAGTGATTGAATGATAATAGAATTTAAAGTAAAAAAGTTCATACTCCATTGATCACTCTTAAAAATAATCTAAGGTTCTCGTAATTAGCCTCAGAAATAAAATGAATATGCTTGCCAACATCAAAATCTTCGAATTTTTTCTTTTCCTCTATCCTTATCCCGTAAGTATAGGTACAATATTTGAATCAATAAAGAACCTGTTCTTTTGTATGATTTCATATTATTGCATTCTAATTCCTTCTCGAATCTCGATACATCCTATAGAAAATCTCCAATTGAATCCCAAATTCACGGATTAAGCGTCGTAAGAGTAAATTTGACATCCTATTTTTCTCAATATTATAGAATATAGATAATCCGTCACACCATCCAAGTCACAAGTCTATCTGTTCGTTCAAGGAAAGGAAAAAAGATAGCCACCAATCCATTCCCTCTTAAATATCTCATCATCTTATCTTCTTGAAAATCATTCACTTGGGTATTATTGAAACACAAAATCCAATAATTCAATTGTGCACAATTTGCTTTCTTCTACATATAACTTTTTATTTTTTTATTTTTTTTTTTAAAAAACACATTTTTCTCCACTAATCAATGTATATTGGCATATCATTATTCTGGTTGGAAAAACAAAAAACAGCCTTCCAAAATTCACCAAAGCTCTCTAGAGAACAAACAAAAACAAGAATTAACCAAGCCGACAAGACAAGAGAAAACAAAGTTGGAAAGAATAATTAGGAAGAAAATTAGGAAGCTTTCGCTATTAGTATGTATGGATTTGGCAGTTTTTAACACAGTGTGCACCCAACTTGGAAACTCAATGCCATGCAAAGCCCAAAAAAGACAACAATTGACATCCCATCAGCGTACTAATCAAAATGAATGAAAGCAACGAGCCAGTCCCTGAGACTGAAGACGTTGACACTCTTTCAAACTCCGCCCTTTTGGGCTACGCGTCACATATCAATGGCAACACCGAGTTTACCGCGTTTATTCTCCCACGCGCTGCCCCCATCAGTCTTTTTTTCATTTTCAGATTCCTGTAATCTTATTCAATTCCTGGTGATCAAAGAAAACCCTCCTCAAATTCTTCATCCCCGTTCACATTCTTCAAAGAAACCACAAAAAAAATTTCACCATCCTCAGGTAATTCTGATCATTATTAGCCCTTTCTCTCTCTCTTTGGTGTTTATTTCATTGTAATTCCTTAATTCTTGCTTGTGGATTTTTTGTTGTTGTTTGTTCATCAATTTCAAACCTTGACTAAAGGATGGATTTTTGAATTTGTTTGCCCAATTGGTTTGTCTTTACGTGAGCAGCTGTTATTGCTCTGGGTGGATTAAAGGTTGAAAACTATGAAGATTTTGACTTGTTTTAATTGTCTTAAACCCAAGAAGTTTCGTGGGATTTTCAATGGAGTGTGCGTTTTAGTCTTGCTTGTCTTACTTTCCCACGATGGAGAAATTCTTCGAAGTCCCTTTTCGTCTTATTCCAAGTCTCCCCATCAAAGGCTATCAGAAAGTCATGATCTTGAGCAAAATAGTATTGGTGCTGATATTGAAGTTATTAGGAGGAAAATTCAAGAAACTAGTGTTCATTCATCTAATTACAGCCCTATCGGAAACGGGTTTCTAGAGAATGATTGGGGTGCAAACAGGAATCCAGTTATATGCTCAGGATTGTATAATCATAGCGGTTATGAAACTAAATGTGAATTCTTGAGGGACAACCCTCAATGCAATTCTGGAGGATTTTTCAATTATATTCAGTTCTTTTACTGTGACTGTCAAAAGTTTAGTACTGTGGGGTATTTTGTTTTGGCAATCTGGTTGGTAGCTTTGTTCTATCTATTGGGAAATACAGCTGCAGATTATTTCTGCTGTTGTCTTGAAAAGTTCTCAAATTTGTTGAATTTGCCACCCACTGTAGCAGGGGTAACTCTGCTTCCATTAGGGAATGGGGCACCGGATGTCTTTGCTAGTATTGCTGCTTTTGTAGGCCGCGATTCTGGTGAGGTGGGTTTGAATAGTGTGCTTGGAGGTGCTGTTTTTGTGATTTGTGTGGTTGTGGGAACTGTTTCATTATGTGTCGCGGAGCAAAATGTCAGGATTGATAAGAGATGTTTTATCAGGGATGTAAGTTTCTTTCTCATTGCTCTGGTTGGTCTACTTGTTATTTTGATCATTGGTGAGGTGAGCGCTGGGGGTGCAATTGCTTTTGTATCTATTTATGTTGTTTACGCACTTTGTGTTGCTGCAAATGAAATAATAAGAAAGTATGCCCGGGGGTTGAAGAAGGATTCAGTTGGCCCATTGTTACCAGTCACAGAGAACAAATTACCTATTACAAATAGAGAAAATGAGTCTGTGGAGGCTCCTCTTCTTGATTCAAATTCTGCAGAGGGATCGCCCCAACTCCAGGAGAAGAAGGTGCCCCATTGGATGTGGGCTTCAAATGTGGCCATCTATTCGAATGAGGTGGTTAGGGTAAGTGATGCAGATAGTCCAAAACTATTGTGGGGTTGGAATGAGGATGAGGCGGTTAGTGATCAGTCATCTTTTTCCTGTTCTAAATTTTGCTCTTTGCTGGAATTACCACTGACAATCCCAAGAAGGTTAACAATTCCGATAGTCGATGAGGAGCGATGGTCAAAGGGGTATGCTGTGGCCAGTGCTTCTTTAGCACCTGTCCTTTTGGCCTTCCTTTGGAATGATGGAGATGATATAAGCCTTCTTGCCAAGGGGATTGTCTATATAGTTGGTGCAATTGTCGGCAGTATACTTGGGGTGCTTGCATTTCTATACACCAAATCAGATCATCCACCTCAAAGGTTTTTATTTCCCTGGGTTTTGGGTGGCTTCTTTATGAGTATCATTTGGTTTTACATTGTTGCAAACGAGCTTGTTGCGCTGCTTGTAGCAATTGGTGTCATATTCGGAATCAAACCATCACTGCTTGCATTAACCATACTGGCATGGGGTAATTCGATGGGCGATTTGATGTCAAATGTTGCAATGGCCATGAATGGTGGAGACGGTGTACAGATTGCTATGTCAGGATGCTATGCAGGGCCTATGTTCAACACTCTTGCTGGCTTAGGCATCTCTTTGCTTATCGGAGCCTGGTCCAAGAGACCGGCAACGTATATCGTCCCCAAGGATTCTAGCCTGTATTCTACCTTGGCATTTGTCATCTTAGGACTTGTATGGTCTCTAATTGTATTGCCATGGAAAAACATGCGTCCTACCAAATTGTTAGGATTGGGCCTTATGACCATCTATTTAGTGTTTCTGTGTTTCAGGGTCAGCTTTTCCATGGGTGATATATCACTCCATTTATGAGTTGACTTTACCCTTGTCCGGCCAAGAAATGATAGCTTAGAGCAACATGTAGAGTAGGAGTGTATTATCCATGCCACCTTAGATCTTCTCTTTGCTTTGGAAATATATATATATATACTTCTGTACAGTCACAAGTTAAATGAGTAGACCTCATCAATCATCATGACTAACATCTCATAAAGGATCAATCTTAGCATCTCTTAATGTAGATTATTGTTTTGAATCTTTGATGAGATGCGTTTGTATCCCTTTATCTGGTTGTAACTTGCCTTGTGTGGAATGATCTTTTTCAATTTGCGAGATACTTTGATCATCGTTTTACCTATGTTTGTATTGGTTAATCATCATATCATTACTTTCTTGCAGCAATCTTTGTGCATAAAATTCTAATATTGTTCATCACTTGGTATGCATTTGTATTGTACTGATTACAAATTTGGTTTCTATTTTTAAAACTGAGCACTATCTTTAACTGGGGAACTGAGTTAAAGTAAAACCAAATTGAATTCTGTGACTAGTACTGATAATCAAGAAACACCTCCTAAAACACCTTCTCTTATTTCTCTTTGGGGAAAATTGCAAAAAGCTGTCCTTCACATTTGATGCAATTTTATCATTTACATTAAGAATATGCACTATGCAGTAAATTGGTTCTTTTATCTAATTCTATTTACTTCTTTAATGGAAAATATACATATATCATTATGGAACGAAGAGCAACGATATGCATTATACACTAAATTGGTCTTTTCATTTAATTCTATTTACTTTTTTGACAAAAATTTATGTGAAATCGATTCATAGATGAGACTTATTTTAAATATGAAACGGATGATTAATGACCGTTGAAATTGTGATTCTTATTTTCTAATACTTTTATTGTCCATTGAAATTGTAGTTTCGTTTCATATATAAACTCGTTTCACATGAGACAAGTGGGTTTACTTCTTTAGCAAAAAATATACGCATATCATTAACGCACGATGTGCATGTACGCATATCATTAACGGACGATGTATAAGTACATATTTTTTAGTAAAAATTAATCAAGACGGGATAAAACGATAAATTTAGTACAATTTTCTTATGTGACACAAACTTGCAATTTTCTCTTCTCATTTTAACTTGTGCATTCCCAAATTATTCTTACTTGCAAATTGCAATGGCCGGAGTGGTCCCTTTCCCTCTGTTGTGGACCTAAAATATCAGTGAAAATTGTATCGCCAATGCTCTCAACCAGATTGTTACACAGTTGCATATCCATGCCAATAAGCCACGAAGCTTCCAGGTATTTGCATGACTGATTCAAGGCCCATCATTTTTTTTGTCCCATAAAATTCTTTGCATTCAGTTGCTCCGTATCAACGTGCCAAATATAATAAATACTACTAGTACAGTTCATATTCATTCATCCATTCATTCAATGAATTGGGCTTTCCACCACTGAAAATCCAATACCATGTCTCCCATTTCACTAACAGCATTCTCTGTAATTCCTCCAAGTGTTTAGTTTGCAATTCTGGATATCAAACGCGTGGAATGCAATCCATTGCCACTCCGTTTCTCTAGAAAAAGCCTCCCTACACTTTTTTTTCTTCTCTGTTAAGTATATATATATATATATATAAAGAAATTGTTTCTTTTGGGTAATTTTCACACTGAAGATGATGATGCACATGACGCTATACTGGGGTAAAGAAGTGACACTCCTGTTCGACTCCTGGAAGACCGATTCTTGGCTCACTTATTCACTCACTTTAATCTTCTGTTTCTTTTTGTCCATCTTTTACCAACACCTCGAAGCTCGACGCCTCAATTTCAAGCTCAAATCCACTCACCGTTCGTCGTCTGGCCATCATCCGATGGATTTTCCTCTCATTTCGCCGTCGCCCAAATTGGGTCCGAGTCTCTGGGTAAGGCTCGCATCTTCCTTGCTGTTCGGAGTCAATTCGGGAATTGGGTATTTTATTATGCTGGCGATCATGTCCTATAACGGTGGCGTTTTTGTTGCGGTGGTGGTTGGTTTGAGCGTTGGATATTTTTCATTTAGGAGCGGTGATCTTAGTGATTTGGATGATACTATTGTTGCTGTGGAGAACAACAATGCATGCGGTTGTTCTTGATTTCTTCTCTGTTTTTGATTTTCTTTCTGGGTTTTCAATGAACAAGAATTTTCTTTATTTATATTACAGTAAATCGATGCTTCATTTCATCTTCATGTTGTTCTTTCTTCTTTTATTTGTTTATGATGAAAGTGTTCTGGATTGAATAAAAGGGGAATGAACTGTTGGAACTTGGAATTCTTTGAGAATCTGGAAAGTGAAAAAAGGAACCATTAAAGAAGTGCAAATCTAATCGCCAAATGACACGAACAGTTGCGTAGTCAATTGAATCGACAACAAAAGTGTAACAAAGTACTTATAATGTAAATTGAAAATTGAAATTGGCAACTGAAATTCAATGAACACTTCAAACAATTTTAGTACTAAATTTTTTATGTTTGAGTTAGATTTGACAAATATTATTGGATTTATTTGGCTTCATACTTCAGCATCTAGTGGAACCATCATAGATGTAATCAAGAACAGCAATAACTCCAAAAACAAAAGCCTGATCCATTCCAGGCTTCACAACTACATTGTATAAATCTCTGTTTCCCATCATTTTTTCCACTTCTTTACAAACTCCAACCTGCACATAAATAAACAACAAAATCCCTGTTGAATGAGTTGTTTTCTTTGACATGACATTGGATTAATCTCAAAATATCCACTTACCTGTGCTGCAATGCTGCCATTTGAATCGATAATGCTACAATTTCTGTCGAAAAAGTCTCCTATGATCTTGAACTCCCGGCAACTTGTGTACTCCTTGGAAGCAATGGATATGGTAATGGGACTAGTACTGTCCTTCCATATGCATGAATTCATTGGTTCTTTTAAGCTGAAAATCAACTTTTGAGATCCTTCAAAATCATGAGTATATCCCTTCCATCTCTTGCTGAGACTTAGTGCTTCCACAATTCCTCCCTGGAAAAACGACTACTGCATTTATTTCTCAACATTTCATTTTGGAAAAAGAACTAATGTGATCATGCAAAAATAATTGAATGAAGCAAGCATCCATGTTTTTTTTTTTTTTTTTTACCTTTCGTCTAATGAGTAGAATTTCACTGCCATCCCCATCCCTTAAAATCAGTTCCTCCTTTTTTCCAAGAATCCCACAACCATCAACCCTGAAAATAACCTTTTGGGTAAAATCTACCACCACAAAGCCTCCTCCATTCACCACTTGAGGCCTCCTTCGAACCCAAAAAACTATCTCAGAAGTTGAACAATAATTCTTGCTCACTATGGGTGCTATGCTTATAGAATTTGCAGCCATTATTGCTTTCAATCTTAGCAAGATATTAGACACAATTTTAAGGTAGTCCTCCACAATTCAACCATTTATAGCCAAGCTAAAAAGGCATTATGTAGCTAGGCTGGTGTTTAAGAAATCAAAAGGGTTGGCAATTATTCAATTTGACTATTTATATATAGATACATACAATGGTGGAAGAATTGAAGAATCTTGTTTGAGCCATTTGAGTGTTAGAATACATTTAGAAATGAGTTTAACTAACCTTTTACGCACCTTATTGGCCAACCACTAAAGGTAACATAACTAATAAAGTTGCTCTAATTATGGTTTGTTCCTCGCCTTTTAAAGATTTTAAGCTTATCATATTTTAAAGTCGGTTTAAAATTCTAAACTTGCTTTTTGAACATGGACTCCTGGCCTGCCTATGACTTCTGGGGAATCTTTCCTTTTTTTTTTCTTTTTTTTTTTTTTTGGGGAATCTTTATGGCAAATAAGTCCGCCATTGTTAGAAAATACATAGATGCTTGAAATTTCTTAAAGTGGGGGTGGGAAGAATTGTATTAGTCAAATTGGCTTCACGATGGTGCTTCTTCTTGTAATTGATTGTTGGTATTACAGTTAAAACACAAAAACTCCTATAAAACGAGTTCACAGAATCGTGTTTCAAATATGAAAGTTGAAATCATGATTCTAATTTTCTAATATTTTTATTGTAATTAGAATCACAATTATTTTTATTCTACGTTAAAATCTCGATTAAATCTCATTTCGTCTATAACCATGTTTTAGAGGACACCAACTGTTGTTAGATACTCACACTACTGTTTCGTAAATTGCCACAGTAAACAATTGTATGTATGCAATATCTGCATCCGTAGTTTGTTAAATGAAAAAAAGATTTGGAGATGCGTCCAACAAATTCTAACCACTACACCAAAATTGGGCCATCACATAGGACATTTAGACTGAATTTGCTTTCCAAAATATGCATTTTTGAAATTTCTATGTTACGTGTTGGGGAACCACCATACCTATATGCTTGTTTGTGATCGAAATGTTTTATCACTGCAATAGAAACGCATATGAGCAAATTAATATTCCGGTTCTTTTTTCCTTCTGTCCAGAAAAAAATTTGGGCAACTCATAGGAATCTTTTTCTCCCATTGTTTCTTCCCCTCTTTCGTCTCTGTTTTCTTTTTCATTTTTTGGACAAACATGTGTATCCGCAAAGAATTATATTCTTTATCTAATATTATTTTGTGTTATTCTGTACAATAATCAAAATAATATTGTTTAATTAATATCAAACTTACAATTATTAATCTCTAACTCAGATCGTGATTTAGTCCAAAATTTATTGAAACGACGCCGTTTTGAATATTAGACTGAATAAAATATTGTTTAATTAATATCAAATTTACAATTATTAATCTCTAACTCAGATCGTGATTTAGTCCATAATTTATTGAAACGAGGTCGTTTTGAATATTAGACTGAATAAAACAGAATAATATTAGATAAATGATCTCATCTGCTACAAAACACAATACAATAATAATAATAACAACAACAACAGATAACTATCTTTATCCCACTATTGAGTTCAGTTACATAGATCATATTTCGTTATCGTATTTTATCATTATTCATTGAATACGATATCATAATATTTGACAGAATATATGTTCTCTATTTTCATCATATAATAATTTTTTTATGGATATAACCCATTGAATAATATCTGCATATCAAAATTTATTTTTTTTTCCTTAAAAAAAAAGTTCTTGTCCAAAGGTAAACCTTAGTTTTGATTGCTTTGAATGCGGTTGTTATGACTTGTGAGTTATGAGAGAGAAATTATAAAGCAAAAGATGATGCGAGTGAGTTAAAAATTACCAAAAAATGGTATAAATTTGGTGATGAAATGAGTAAACTGGGTCAACCCAAAAATCCCAACCCAAGTAAAAAAGTGGTGGACCACAATGGGGTAGCCCAATGAATAAAAGAGAGAAAAAGATTTTCAACGTCCATTTAATAGTGTGTGCAGAAGTAATGTGGGGGGAAGAGGGATTGATCCAGATGATGGGAACAGGGATGGGGATGAAGCAACATGGATTTCTCAGATCCTTAATAAATACATAAGTACTGAATGACAATATTGTTGTTGCTTCACGTGACACTCATCAAATCTCTTTAACGTACAACATATTACTGCACCTTGTACTACTTCCACTACCACCAAGAATGATTAAATGGTGGATTGAGGAGGAGAGAACTCCATTGCATGGCCGGTGAATGAGATTTTCAGGGAATGGGATTCCGGAATGACAGTTGTTCCATTAATATGAATCCAAATCAATAAATATAATGGAAATTCAAATATTTGATTACGTGATTTGATTCAGTTGTGTCATTTTCTAAAGTAGTGTATAAAAGTTTAAGTTTATCGGTTTTCTTATTATTATTATTATTAGCAATACAATTTTCTAAAGCACACTACTTTGTAGAATGATCCAATTGAGTCAAGAAAATTGGAAGAGGAAAAGAGTAATTCACCTCATAAATCAGAAAGGTCACTAGCATCCTTTATAGGGTGATCCAATTTGGTCAATATAATTGGAGGAAGAGAAAAGTGACTAGCGATGAATTAAACATCAAATTTAACAAATTAGGCAGTTCCGAGTTTTAAACTCAAGATCTACTCAACACTCGAAATTTTTTTTAAAATCGCCTCTTGTGGTTGACTTGGCAAGTTAAGGCTAGTTGGGTAAGTTATTATTTGCCATTTCAATTCCAAACCAATAATTAAAAGGGGTTATGTCACCTAATCCCTTTATCATTTCTATTCCAATGAATCTAAATCTTCGTATCTTTGGATCTTATGTATCATTTTATGCATCACTCTATGTATCGGTTTTTATAAATGTAACATGTGTACTTTTAAATAATACTAAAATCATATTAACTGATTAGTAAACCTTAAAAGATAAATAATTGTACACGTGTTGTATCGGTTTTTATAAATGTAACATGTGTACTTTTAAATAATACTAAAATCATATTAACTGATTAATAAACCTTAAAAGATAAATAATTGTACACGTGTTAAAATCTGATAAAGAAATTGACACAAAAATAATTGGAATATTCATTCAAGTTTTTTCTTCTCTTTTGCTTTTCCTACTCATCGATTTCTTCCCAACCGTCACCACCAACACAAATTGCTACTGTCACCACCATAACAACCAACACCACCAGAATTTACAATCTCCATATCTATCCCTACAATCTAGCAAATAGGTATGCCAATTTTTGGAAAAAATTAGAGTTTTCAGAAGGTTAAGGTTTTTTATTACCGAAAAAAAGTCAAATGATTTTTTAGAATGCGGAGTAGAACGTTGAGATGATGAAAAAGTAGAGTTTTAAATGTATAATAGCATGAAATGTACAACATCATAACTCTAGACTTCAACCACAAGATGTGTCCTTTGTATCCTCAAGTTCTTTAATGAATACAAAAGTCTAAATATTTGGCAATAGACAGAAAGATGTAGTGGTGGTGGTAGAGGAACAGGGGTGGTGGAATATGGTAGTGGGTGGGTGGATGATGGATGGTGGATGGTGGTGGAGATAAATAATTTGGATTGAAAGTTCACTTATGGTACTGATTATTGTGGAAGAGTGGTGGGGTGGTGGCTGTCGACTTCATCGGAAATTTGACATTCCTATGGCGGTGATGGGTAGTGGGTAGGTGGGTGTTGTTGTAGTGGTGGTGGTGGTGCTGCAAAGAAAATGGCGGACAAGAAAGAAATAAAATCTAGTATAGAGAAAAAGAAAAGAGAAATAAAAAAAATGGACTGACAGGAAAAAAAACAAAAATTTTAAATTTATTTTTACCTCAAAACTTTAATATTTTAAACTTTGGCCCTAAAATTTTTATTGTTTAAAGGTTTAATTCTTTCTTCTTTTTTTTTTTTTGACGTCTCAGTTCCAAATACTGGGACTCTATGTCTTCCCGTCACTTCACTGCCAACTGAGGATGTAAACCGCGGGATGTGCATGCAATGGGTACTAACTTTACGGTAGTAACACAAGTTGGGTACCAGAGTCAGTTTTCAATCATTGGTTATCAACTCATACATCTCCCGGCCCAAAGTGTTAACGATGCTCCTCCGACGAATTTCGACCCCAAGTCACACACCTCCCGGTCCAAAGTGTTCATTGGTCACCAAGTCACACACCTCCCGGTCCAAAGTGTTCATTGGTCACCAAGTCACGCACCTCCCGGCCCAAAGTGTTGACGATGCTCCTCCGACGAATTTCAACCCCACACGGCCTCACTCCTGCGCACAGCCACCATAATTGTCCTCCGACGAATTTCGACCCCAAGTCACACCTCCCGACCCAAAATGTTGACGATGCTCGAATTTCGACCCCACACGGCCTCACTCCTGCACACAACCACCATAATTGTTCTCCATTGCGTTTGTGCCCCGGGAGAACTTGGAGCATCTCACAAATACTCTTTCTCAACCATAATTGTTCTCCATTGCGTATGTGCCCCGGGGGAACTTGGAACATCTCACAAATACTCATTCTCCACCCATTTATCAGATATTTGCTCTAAGTGGGATTCGAACCTTGCCATTGTTGAATCCCACTTGGAATACCATTTGAGCTATGCTCATTTGATAAGGTTTAATTCTTTCTTGAAAAGATATGAGGGTATGGTGCGAAAAGCACGTGGGAGGTCATTATTAGGTTTTTTTTACTATATAGGGCTTTTTTAGAAATTACGTCTAGCACATGGGGTTATTGATAATAAACCCATTTATTTATAAAATGCACTATGTGTAGTAGTTTTCGGACAAACAAGAAAGAAATAAATAGGACTACAGTAGCTGGCTTAACTCGATTTGGCTGGTGGGTTTTTTTTATTTTGATCTGGAAAAGTACATCTATGCATGATGGATGGGTTGAACAAAACTTGTATATTCTCTGTGAGCTCCAGATTGTACACAAAAGAAAGAAAAAGTCCCAATGAAAGCAGTCTAATTATAGAAAAAGAAAGAAGTGGAAGTGAAGTTTATTATTGTAAATGAAGTTGAATTAGGAACAAGTTTTATTTTTGTTAACAGAGCCAAAATAGTTTGAAAGTTAAAAGTGGAAATGGAGTAAGAGTGGCAGTGATGAATTATACTCTTTACATAAAATTTTGTGCATAGTCTTATCATATCATTTCACACTCACACACACTCAAATGCGTTCTTTCTTCGATTGTCAAAAAAAATAAAATGTAGAATGTATTATTATACGCTGTCAAATTGCATGCGGCAGCTCTGTAAAACTTTATCCTAAGCTTTCATCCGATTAGGCAGTGTGCCAGACTACCACTCATAATAATTGTTGCCTTTACTCAGACCTTACCAACTCTTTTTTTTTTTCTTTCTTTCTTTCTTTTTAAGCATTTTACCATGTTCAAAAGCTACAATCATAGATTTCTTTATGAATTTTTTTGATAAAATTGACAAAATAAATTGACAAAACAAAGTCATCCTAACTCTAATACATCAGAAAATAAATAAGAACGTTTAAAATTGTTCAGACATATACCTAAAAAAACCTTTTAATGCTCTAATACAATATATAAAAATAAAAAAAAATTTAAAAACAATTAAAAAAAATAATCAAATTAAGTAAACACATGTTATGATTAAATAAAAATAAAAATATATGTATATGCAAACGTTATCCATCTCATATAATATGATAAAAGCTTTAGACTCTATTCAATTTGACTCACTTGTTTTGTTTATTTTTTTACAACAATTTTTAAAATAAAAATTCATGTTGAATTGATAGTTTTTGCTGCAATATTTTTATATTTTTAATTTTACTTATTAATAGAATATTAAATTTTAGTTTTAATTTTCAATAATAAACAATTTTCCCTACCACAATTTTCATCCAAACAAATTAATTGAAATTTAAATTATAAAATTTTATTAATATAAAATTCTTTGACACAAAAATGGGTCAAAACAAACTCATCAATTAAAATATTTTTAAAATATTTCTTTATTATAACAAATCTTAATAAAAAAATTTAAAAATATCCTGTCTAAATGAATCCTCAATTGTCGTATTTTATATGTCTAGTCCTTTTAACTTGTGGACTTATTGCTTGTGGTTGTGTCTAGCATTGGAGTAATCGTAGAGGTCAAGGAAGGTATCAACAAGATTTTGCTAACTCCGCCTTGAACAAAAAAGAAATGGAAAGAATATGATTTTAACCAAAGAAACGTGTGAAATTCTTCTTATATTATATTCAACACAAAGAGAAGCAAAAGTCCCTTGTGAAAATGATTGAGTTAATGACAAATTTTTGCTCAATTAATAGAGGTTTGATTCCAACATATCTTTTTGTTTCATTTCCTATTTCATTCTATGAATAAATATCTTTCAACACTTATCATTAATTACTTAGGGTCTGTTTGGATGGTGAAAAATTTGTGATTTATTTCATAATTGCAAAATAAGGGGTTTGTTTTGTTCAACTTTTTCATCAAAATTTTTAAAACACAAAACAATTCTACAGTAATTATTTTTGCTACAGTAATTTTTATAAATAAAATATTGAATTTGAATTTGAATTTTAAATTTTAATAATAAATAATTCTTTCTAACACACTTCCCACCAAAATATACTAATAAAATACTAATTTAAATTTAAATTTCAAACTTTTATTAATAAAAAAATCTTCAATACAAATTCCAACAAAATAAAATCATTCATTCCAATCACTCTCAAAATATTCTTTTCTCATAACAAATCCCAAAAAAAAAATTCATGATATAATCTAAAAGAGTAATGATAGGGGGAGTGAAAAATTAAAGTGAAAACGCAAAGTGACTGACGTGGCAGTTATAAAAAGACAAACTAATACCCTAACCAAATGATGGGTGAACCATAATGGATAATGGATGAGTTTGTCTTTTATACTTGTCACGTCAGTCACTTTGCGTTTTCACTCCTCCTATCATTATTCAATCTAAAAATAGCTCATCCAAATGGAGCCTTGATAATTTTAGTTTTTATTTTTATTTTTATTTTTATTTTTTTATAACACACACACCCTCACATGCATCCTACAGGAATCAAACTCTAAACATGTAGGTCGGAAAGCTAACTCCCTAACCACTGGGCTAGCCCCAATGGCTAAAAAATTTTAAAGTTCAAAATTTTAGTTAAACATCATAGAATGAAACTTAAAATGAAACACAATATCCAAATTTTAAAGTTCAAAACCATTGTAAATCAAATTTGAGAAGTTTATGAATATTTTTTACAATTTTGCTGGTATGTATAAATTGGTAAAGTCGGTAAGAAAAACCATTTAAAAATTTAATAGAAAAAAATGTTTAAAATGATTCTTTTTATCTAATTTTGTTATATTTTTTTTAAAGAAAAAATATACACGTGTAATGGTTCGACATAAGAATAAATTATATCGTTTAAAATACAAATAACGACACATTTTTTTAACAACAAATGTAAAGAACAAATTTTACATTCATAACAGGGAAAACGCACCACAGTTTGAAAACAAATAATAATTTCTTTAAAAGTTGTTAAAATTTCAATAAAAAGAATAGAATGAAAGGCAGATTTTCCTTATTTACCAAATGACATAGACCGGAGTAATGGGCAACAGTAAAAAACATTCTAAATTTTGCCGTTTAAACTGTAAAAAACAAAGATGGATTATGATTATGTTAGAGAAAGTTCAGAGCGGTAACAGTCAAATCCAAAACTTCGATCGATTAAAAATATATTTATTAAAAATTTTAATCCCTCTACTTCTATAACACTCTGCAGTCACGTGCGATCTGAAGTACGGCGTCGAGCTTTTCACTCTCTCTTCCCACCATCGTCATCTGCCACTGCAAACCATGCAAATGCTTATGAAAAAACACCATCGATCATCGAGACTAATTTACACACACTCACACACTGCCGAAAGAGACAGCTCTTACTTTAACGTACCTACAACAATAACACTTCTACTGTCTCTAATCTAAGCTAATCTAAGGTTAGCTACCATCTCAATATCCTATTTTCAATTGAAACCATTATTGTCATCCTGCAATTTCTTAACTTCTTGATTTTTTTTTGGTTTGTTTAACGATAAGAAAAAGGATAAATTTACAAGCCCACTTATTTTTTTCTTTTTTGTTTTAAATAAACAATACCATAGTTCACCTTCACCAATGAATATATGTTCGATTTGAGGTGGGTTCTGTTGTTACGGCATAACTAATATAGTGGTAGACCAAAGCGCTAAAAGTTCAAAAATTTAAGACCATGCGGATGGTGGTGTCTCTCACTGTCTCTGATTCGTGCACTTATTTTCGAATTCGTGACCTCAAGAATTATAAGAACAGGGGATCCTAAGCAAGTAGGCAACCAACATGAAACTATGAAAGATGTGATGTTCTCTGGCATTAATTCTTGATATTGGACCCATATTTTTTTAGCAACCAAAATGAAATTGGACGTGTTTTTAGTGTTAATTTTTTTTACCTTTCCAAGTATATATACTATTAATAATGTTAATGGTACAGTAGCTTAGTATATAAATGAATATTTTATTCACTCATGCATACGCATTAGAAATTAGTGTGTGAGTGTGTGTGTTTGGGAGTGGTGTGTACGCATAGTTGTACTGATAGTTCTGTCATAGCTGCAGAAGCAGCTGCTGAGTGCTGTCATTGTTGTTATGTGACAGAGCTTTTTGGGGTCTGGGTTTTTGTGGTCTCTGGGGTCTAGACTCTCTGGAATCTGGACCCCGTAAATTTATCTCCATTTTTATAACTCTTCCAGCCCCAGGCAGCAGTAATTCATGCACTATTATGCATAGATAATTGTATTTTCTTTCCATTCTTTCCTTCCTTCCTTCCTTCCCTCTCCTGTTAGTACTATACTCTTGTTGAGTAACAAAGTCATTCCCTTCTTTTCGTTTTTCTTCATTTCTCCATACCTAACCTCATTTGCTCCATCCCTCTTTGCCTTCATCCTTTACTTTCTTCACTGACTATACTTTACTGCTCTTTTGTTGTAGTACTACTACTGCTTTTAACCATACAACTGGTCGTGGTTGTCTTTCTGGGGATTTGGGCTTATTTGGTATTTACATTTGCTAACTGATGCCATTAATAAGTTTTACTCTTAGCATTATGTTTCACTTCTTTAGTTTGATTGCATTAAGATTTTTGATGTAAAGAGTGAATGTAGTTGTGGGTTTGTTCCGTTTTTTCTTTCTTGCTGAATGCTAGTGTTTGGCAAAGAAATGGCTGGCGCAGGTGGCACTGTTAAAGTGCCATCACTTCCACCACCGAGGCCTAAGTCGCCGCCTGGGTATCCAGATTTATATGGGAAGAGGCGGGAATTCGCTAGAGTTCAGATGCTGGAGAGAGAAATTGGCTTTCTTGAGGTGAGTTTGTCAACTAATCCTTGCTCTCATCTTCTTCTTCTTCTTCTTCTTTGTGAAATGGCCAATGGTTTGCCAAATTTGTTTATTTAAACTATTAGAAGATGCTTCTACTTTGCTATGATTGTTCATGATGGCTGTTTAATCCTTGAACTTTGCTATGATTGTCTATAATGGCTGTTAACTGCATAATTTAACATTTCCTACTTGTTGCTGATTCATAGGAAGATTCATTTGACAGAGATTAATTAATTAGGACATGAATTGGAAGCAAAGTTGTTAACTTTATCTTGCTTGTTTTCTTTTGAAAGGAAGCTTTACTTGTTTGTTTAATAGTAGAAAATCACAAGCTTCTTCTTAGTTGTTACTTGTGGGCAAGTGGTTCAGTTTCATTTTTATGGAAAGAAGGACCATGTGCTCTTAATTGGACTATAATAAGTGCTTTGTTTGGTTTTAACTAATGCAAAAATTGGTAGGACCACTCACTCAAATGTTAGTACTGTTTCTTTGTATAAAGAAGTTTTGTGAATTATAACATAATTTTGCTGCTAATTTGAACTTCAAAATCTTGATAAAGCAATAATTTGTTCAAGATTTCCTCTAACTGCAGTTTAGATCCTACATTCTGGTTACATTTTTGGCTCAGATTTTCTGTTTTTTTGTGTTGGAGTGCTTGGGATTAATGATCACTATTAAGAATCCATTGAGACCCTTGATCCTAAGCAGCCACCCCAAAAAATATTGATGGTCAGAAAAATCCAATCTTGTATATCTATCCATGTAGAACAAACAAATTTATGTTGCTGTGATTAATTTGGACTCCAGTAAAAGTCCAGAATCTCTTTCTTGTTTATTCAACTTTTACTACAAGCACTTAAAAGAAACTTGTAGCCAAGTGTAACCTATTGCCTTTTCATTGAGGAAATAATTTGGTTTTGGAATCAATAATGCATTTTGATACATATGGAATTGAGTGGAGCAGTGATGATCAACAGTCCTGCTTCTGTTACCCTGTCAACTTGGCATGTTTAACAGTAATGATGAATGACAACTGAATAGCTCACCTAGTTACTATAGGGATTTGACATGTTCCAGTTATGGATTTTGACATTTGGAGCGGCATATCTTCGGTAGAAATCCCGCATTCTGATTTTTGTTTCCCTTTTTTGTTCAAGTTTACAGGCCATTTACAGAGAATAGGGTTAAGGTATTTCTGTGCTTTCATGTCCTCTCTGTTTGAGTATTTATTCTGTGTGAAATTGTTGTTTGAATAGCCCTAACAAGTGATATTTTGGTGATTATCTACCTTGACAAGCTGATTGGCTCATCTTCTAACTCTAATTCCTATAAAGTTCATGAACAAATTGCTCACCTCTTCAACCCTCTTAATGGATTTGGTAGCTGAGAAATAACAGAAGTCCGGGATAAGATTTCTCATATTATCCATAGCAAATTAAACAATTTAAATTGGCAGTCTCTTCTAAATTTATCATTTTTCTGACTTTCCAGTAGTTTGATAGGGTGTACCATACTTGTACTTTCTTAAAACATTTTCCTATTAACTCCGAATTATATCTCATTGACAACTTTACTGTAATCAGGATGAATTAAAATTTGTTGAAGGTCTTCAACCTGCTTCAAGATCCTGCAAAGAGTATGTTACTTTGCTGCAAATCCCTCATTCCCTAATTTTTGGAATGGAATGTTGATACTCTATCAATATTATACTTTCTTCAAACATGCAAATCATCTAAAAGAATATTATTGTATCTGCAATCTTGCTGATCACATTTGACAATGAAACAGGGTTGCAGATTTTGTCACAGCAAATTCAGACCCTCTGACGCCAACGTAATAATAAAGCTTTCAACAATCTTTCTCCATTGAAAGTTGAGTAATAAATGTAATCTTAGCTGTTCATTTTTTTTTCTGGCAGAACAAAGAGAGTTCGAAAATCTTGCCGGTTCTGGAGATGGCTCTGGTATGTTCTGCATATTATGTTTTCTGGGCATGCCGAACCTTTTGAACTAGTAATAGTAATACTGACTTTAAAATCAATTATTTTCATTCTCAACTGATTAGTTTTAAGTGAAAACATCTTTGATAATTCAAACGTGGATGAGTTTTGTTGGATTACTGAAATATGCATAAGGTATCTTTCTTTCATTGTTGTGCTGCAGTGGAGGATCATGTTTCAGCTTTTCATGGATTTACTGTCGAGGAGGGTGTATTCCTGACATTCAGATCCCACGCTGTTGTGACTGCAACTTGTTCAATTGTATATCTTGCACACGCATCATCAGCAGGTGTACATGTACAAAACCCAAGTGTCGGTGTTGCTCCTGTCACTATTTTCAGTGCTTTAGAAAGCCTTCATGCAGATGCAGCAGCAGCCCATCATCATGCTGCTGCCCGTCTTGCAGCCATAGCTGCTGCTGCACTATTCCAAAATGTCCTTCTTCTTCTTGCTCTAATTGCATTTGCAATGAATGTACATCTTGTTATCCTAAATGTCCAAAGGTAAATCTTTGTTCATCATGTTGTACAAAAGACTGCTGCTGCTACAGCTGCTATATATGTTACTAGCAAAATTATGAAATAATTATAAAAAAAGAAACTTATTTTTACAAGATCCCCCATTTTTACTTTTCTATGATTGTTACTTTTAAGCATTGTCCAATGTCCACTGTTTAGTTCAGTCGCTGTTGGGGTATGTACTTTGTTTATTGATGTTCCCTGGTACGGCAGTAGCTGGATAGATCAAATCTTTCTTTTCTTGTCTGTGGTTGATTTTTTTTTTTATCTGTTCTTTTTTCCTTTCCTCTTGCTATTTTCTGGTATGGTTCAGATCTCTGCCCAAAGGGTTCTAACCACAGACAAGAACAAGAACGAGAAAATGGGGTCCTGGTTGCATAAAAAATAAGGTGTGAAAACGCTGAGAGGGAGAGAGCAAAACTTGCAATAAATACTATGGAGTATGGAAGAACTCTCTTAAGATTTTAATAGTTTCGGTAATTCTGATAAAGCTATTGTGTGAGATAAGGACTGATTGAGATATTCTAATTAAAGATTGCTCAGATTATTTCCTTTGTTTTGCCTGATTTTCAGTTATAATTTCACTACAGGAAAGGCGCACAACCTATGCTTGCATAGCAGATCTACATCTATTGTTTTAGTTTTATAAGGATACAACATGAAAACTCCAAACTAAATTGTGCCAAATTTCAGGGTTGCTTCGTTTCCTGAAACATCAACATTTCAAAGTTCCTATGAACCCTTAGTTAGCATCAGAAACAGTTGTTGCTTCTTTTCATGATTAGCTCGCAAGGTCAATAGCATTAAATTAACACGTTGGAGCTGAAAATAATCTTGAACTCGATCATATCATTGCAACCCTCCTCGCTGAGTCCAGGAGAAGGCAACTGGACTCTTCACTTGATGTTCACCGTTGATCCAAGAAATTGAACCAAATGCATCCTTGGCCGTTGGACTAACTCCTTTCTTTGAAACAAATGTGACAGTATAATGCCGCTTTTCTAGTACACTCTTGAAAGCAAGCTCCGCTGGCCTGACTGTAACATTCACCGTTGGTGGTGCATCAATGACCACTTGATAGATGGAACTGGCAGCTCCGACATTCGTCAATTCGCGGGTGTATCGGACAACTCTTGACTTGCTAAACAGGATGGAAAATGATGGATAGTTGAGCTGCCCGGGGTCGATAAATTTCCTTGAACAAGTGATGTTGGGGCGTTTTACTATGCTCTGTATCTGCTCAATGGCATAATTCAAGGAACAAAGGAAGGCAATGTAGTCATCCGGAGTAGCATCATACACGAGGCCTGGAGACAAGGCCTTGTGAGGATCGACATGGCCAGCTCCATGAGCCAATGGGGTAGAAAATGTAGCATCAGCAGCATCACGAAGAGGAGAGTTGGTGTTATCTTTAGTGTAGGCCGTAGTCATAAGTGCAGATTTGATTGCACTTGGACTCCAATCTGGATGTGCTGCTTTGACAATGCAGCCAGCCCACTAATATGTGGGCATGACATTGATGTTCCTACAAAATTCATGAAAGTTACAATTCAATCAAGAAACAGTGCCATACAAGAACAAAATAATCAAACAAAGCCAAGAAGCATCACCCTGAGGAATTCTATTACCATCAATTATTCAGCATTCTTCAATTGTTCTAAATCAATAAGAAAAATCCAAAATCTTTTTGCCCTTTTGATCCTTAATAACTATATAATAAGGTATGGCTTAAGATATTTTTCAGGACCCTTCTACACAATGCTATTGGCTGCACTATTCAGTCCCCACTTGGACATAAAAAATGATGCAAAGATTGACACCACCAAATATAGTTGATGAACACATGCCCTTGTTGTTGTACCCTCAAGAAAATCATATCCTACAATGTTCATGTTCTCTTGGTATGGATTCAAACAAATGCCCATCCCATATTCTGCCATTGACAAAATGGGACATCAATTCTTTATAAACTCATCATCTTAGCATGTGCAAACCTTATTAGTGTTAGTTTTTAATCCTGACAAAACAAACTACCAACCCCTCCTCTTTACATAATTTCAATCAATATTTCTATTTTCTGATCCTTAAAAAAAATATCATAATGACAAATATTTTTAAAAAATAATAATAATTAAATAAAAGAATTTTAGCCGTTGGAGATCCTTACCAGACATGATGTTGAACTGAGTCTTCCTAGTGTCCTTCTCAAGCCCAGTGGGCCCAATTGCCTCTGACCAAGCTGCTAATATGTTGACTCCCGGCCCAATTACATCTGGCTTCAAGATCTGCGGGGTTATAGTATTAGGCCCTCTTGAACTAAACGCCGCCACTACTGGCGACGGCTTCACATCCACCACCGTCCCACCAAAGCTGAGCACCGCCGTTGGGTTTTTGTTTGTCTTCACATACAGCCTTATAATATCCCCAACTTTCTTCCCCACCGCCACAGCCGGCAACAAGTGACTATCCGCCACCAACTCCTCGCCGCTAGCCTCAGTATTTGCCAAGATCATCCCCACCCCACCAGCCTCCCTCACCACTGCACCCTTCTCCACCCTAGCATTAATCCCTCTATCACATAAAACTACTTTCCCTCTCACTTGGGCAGCATCAAGCGAACCCGGCATGCATAAATTACTTGAACTATTATTCCCTTTACTATAAACCAAACTCACCAAATTTCTCCCCATACCTCTCCCACTATACAAAGAAACACCCGTAAATTTTTGTCCATTTCCAAATTTAGCAAAAGCTGGAAAATCTCTATCGATAGTGCCAGCCCCAACTGTCATTATCCACGGAGCCACATTAGCCAATGATTCCTTGGCAGGGCCGCTATTCCCAGCTGAACATGACACGAAAATACCTTTCTCCATCGCAGAAAATGCACCGACTGCAATTGTATCACGATAATAAGGCCCCGAACCGCCCCCCAAAGATAGTGACAGCACATCAACACCATCAAGAATGGCACGATCCATCCCTGCAAGTATATCAGACCCAAAACAGCCACTTGTCCAACAAACTTTATAAGTGGCCACTCGGGCGTGCACAGCCATGCCGCGGGCGGTACCACTTGCGTAGCCTAAAAGACTAGCATTTGCAACAGATGCGCCAGCGGCAGTGGATGAGGTGTGAGTGCCGTGACCGTCCTGATCCCGAGGGGATTCGGGTTCTTTGGTGGGTTTTTCACCAGAGGCCATATGGTATCCTTTGGCGAAATAACGAGCTCCGATTAACTTTTTATTGCAATGTAACTTTGGGTGGAAATCGGCTGCACTCTCGCATTGGCCTCGCCATCTGGATGGGATGTCAGGGAGCCCCGTGTCATCATAGCTCTTTGACTCCGGCCATACCCCAGTATCCAGGACGCCAATGATGACGTCCTGCAATGCCTGGTCGAGTTCTTGTGGGCTGTGGCCGGCCCACAACCCCATGTCTGAACTAAGACCGAGGAATTTAGGCGTGCGGGTGGTGTGGAGGCTGTAAACTGTATCCTCATAGACTCCGAGAACCTCGTCAGATTGACGGAGGGACTCTGCCTCCTCCGGGTCTAAAGAGGCTGAAAAACCATGATAAGCGGCGGTGTAAGTGTACACGAGGGAATCTGCGGCGGAGGAGGAATCGAGCATGGATTGGAGATGAGCGCTGTACCATTCATGATGAGTGGGGTATGATACGGGCTTCTGGTGGTGTCTCATTTGAACTATGTAAACTTTTTTGGCTGAAACAGTGAGTAAACAGAACAGAACAATGAAACAGGACCAAATCGGAGATGCCATTGTTGGCAAAACTTTGGAAAGAAAGATTCGTGAAGGCTGATGTGATGTGTTCTATTCTTAAATATATAGCAGCGGTAGGAATACTAATTTAAAAATAAAATAAAATAAAATCAGACACGCTTGACAGAGAGAGAAGGGAAAAGCAGGGAGAAGACGACAGTCGCCGGGAAGTGCGACTGTGAGTCAGTGTGGGATGGAAGTCATGGAGGACTACTGTCGGGTTTATAAACAGAATGTGTTTATGGGAAGGGCTTGGAGTTTGAGTTTCTTACGATTATGCCACTATTCGAAAATGGAATGTTGTCGTGGTTGGTTTACTACTCCGCTCAACTCATTGAGTAGTTACTGATTTTTAAAATATTTACAATTGCCAAGGCTAAAGAACATGTTTGCCATCTAAGCAAGATAATTAATTACGTTATTCTTATATTTTAATATTATTATTAATGATAGATAGAGTGAAAAAATATAGCGAAAATAATGGCGTGGACCGATTGCTAATAAACATGTGTAGATATTAGGTTCCATTAAATAATACATATTTATCACGGATTAGTTTACCTCTTTCACTTTATATTTTCACTTTGCATGTCATTACTTTTTTAATATTTCAATTGCATGATTTGTCTATAATGATATACAAAGTAAAAATTTTCAATGAAAACACTATATATTTTTATTTCATTTTGCATATCATTTCTCATGGTAAAAGTAATGAAAATAATGAGTGTAACATTGTTTTTTGATTTAAAAATTTTATTAGAAGAAATAGATAAACAAAGTCAAATTGGATTTGTATTATAAAAAAACTAAAAACACAAGGTTAAGTAGTTTGGATCTTTTTATATTAGACAATTAGTATTTTTTTATTATTATTATTAGAATCCAAAGTTTTTGCATATGCTAAACAAGTTACAATTCAAATAACCTTTTTGTTTATACTTTAACAAGTAACAATTATTATATAACTTTGTGTTATAATTCAGAGTCTATATCAAATATTTAACATGTAATAAGGCTCTCTCTCCAAGAAGCAAATTTGTTTTGGAGAAAATTTGGAATGAAAGATGATCAAAACAATGTGATTAAAGTATTGGGATTGCGTGATTGAAACATTTACAATGAGACATGGATCATGCTTCATATGTATTGCCTGCTAAACAAGTTGAATTGCATGTTCATATGGAACATGTTTTTTCCTTTATAATTCACTCTCATCAATCTTTGCAAATAAGAAAATAATACCTTTTAAAGCATGAATGAAATGTTACTCAAAATAGTAAAAATATCTTCTTCGATCCTACAACAATAATTGTGATGATCAAATTGAATTTTAATTAATTAGGTTTATTGGTGAGGAAATCTTTGCTAACTAATGCTCCTCCTTTGAGTGAACATTTTTACCCTTCCTAAAAATCTCAATCTGAGCAGAGCACAATTAATTTTGTTTACATATATGTGCAAAATTCTTCTCGATCAAATTTCAATCACAACATTAATTGTGTTTGCTTAATTACATTTATTTTGAAATCGTAGATTATAAAAAAGAACATCATATTCATTATTAGAGAGGAAAAAAAATAACAGTGACATATTTACTGTAAAATGAATGCAAGATATGTGAAGATTTATTGTCATCAATAAATTTTCCTATCACAAAAAGAAGCCCTTTCAACACCTATTGATTTCTTGATTACTTGAATATATATAGCTTTGAGAGTTTTAGGGCAATGCTTTTACGGTTTTGGATTTATTTTCTGTACTTCATGAAATATTTTTCCAAAGTGGGATAGAGAGGAATTGCACAAACCTAAACACAAAGCAATGATTTTTTTTTGGTCAAAAGCATTTCAACGTAATGATTTATCTGCCTACCTTTGATGAACACATTTTTCATCTCCTTGTTGGTCATGGAACTCGAGTAAAACCGACTCATATATACATATATAAAACGTGGTTCATATATGACACAAATAATTAATTATCGTTAAACTCGTAATTCTAATTTATTTATTTTTACTTTTATCAAGTGTTGAAAATTTAAAATCACGATTAATTTGACGTGACAAAAAACCAGTTATTTTACTATAGATATTTAAGCTGGATTGTAAGAGTACATATCTATGGACCTTGCATGTTCTTCAGTTCATATCATTCTTCTATATTTGTTGGTTGAGAAGCTCCAAATGTATGTCACTCAAAAGTGTCTTTGGATACATATTTGATATTTTTCTACATATTGTCAAATAAATGAATTGGATGATACACTCCAATTTTGTGCATTAAACAGCAAAAAATATAAAAAATATGCCAACGTAAAGATGTCAAACTTGACACACATGGGATCATACATGCACTTAAACACTTCCTACAGAAAAGAATTGAAGAATTTCTAACATTGTATATTGATTAATTTTCTAATTCTTTTTCATCTATGTTACACGTCCAATTGGTGATGCCTTTCCTTTTCTTTCCCATTTTGCATACAACATTACATTAGTCAATACTATAGTGCATCATGATTCATGACTCATTGGGGATGGCACGACTCAGTAAAAAAAGGGTGAGTGGTGAGGGTATTTTAGGTAGAAAAAGATTGGCACAGTAAACAAGGCGGGATTCGTGCAAATGCAAATTAACAAAAGCTATTATGAATTTGTCTTCTTACAGTTACAGTCTTACACAGAGATCGGGCATGGTAAAAAGTTGAAAAAAAAAAACAAAAGGGAAATTCATTTATGGGTCATTTATAACGGCTAGAATTTTTTTTTGTCTACTCACATTTCTTTCTTTCTTTGACGATCTTGAAGTTTGCAATGTACACATCGCATCGCATGTTTTCTTTTTCTTTTTCTTTTTTAATTTGTTTTAATAACTAATGGCGTCATCAGATCTGCGAAGCTGCACATATGAAAGTACAACCTCCGACACCTGTCAATGATGAGAAATCTTTCGCTTCCTACGCGCGCTTCAAGCTGTTGCCATTTAACGCGCCACCTCATTATACCAGTACCCCTTCAATTCCTGACATTTTTTAAGTTTTGTTTTATTTCAATATAAGTGTTTATTTAAGCAAGATATATTATTTACTTAAAATTCTACTATTCTTTTCTTTTATTAGATGAAAGATATAATTTTTATTGATTTACACATATTCTAATCAAAAGTTGTTACTTATTATTAATGTTAACAATATTAATTAGAAATTATTTAGTTATTTTATGATATTTCTTAATAAATGCGCAAATATCCCAAATGTCGGTTATAAAGAATCGGAGGGAGTATTAAGAAAAATTCAATCTCTTTCACTAATCATCACTTCTCTAACAGATGGAATAATATATTTGATTTTTTTCATTTAAATTACGACTTGTTAAACTATGCATACCAAGAGAAAAGACAAGGGATCTTCTGTGTAATATTTTGTCTGTCTTATTCTGTCCTAATTAAAACTACGTCGTAGGGTTTACTAATCTCTTTGTTAGGATCTAATAATTGTAAAGTAATTTTAGTGATATTTATGCATTTAGTCCCTAGTTTTAATGAAACTACATCATTTTGAATGTTAAATAGAATAAGACATAATAAATATTAGACAGAGGATCTGGTCTCAAGAGAAAAAGGTATGGAGAAAATCAAGAATAATGTAAATTTTATTATTGCAAAGTCATACATGAATATACGTTAAACAAGAGATATATAGATTAAAGGGATAAAATGGAAAATACTGAACTACCATAAAATAATATGTATATATATACACACACGTTGTAAAGTTTACCAGATCATCTTAATAAAACTTTGTGATGTGTTATCATTATAAATATTTTTTTAATTTTTTACCATAATAATAACAATACATTCACTTATACAATATAATTAATTAAAACCCTTAAAACACTAAATTTTTATTAAAAAAAAATAAACTGCAATAAGATAATAAATCCCTTTATTAGCTCCTCTATTTTATGATATGGGATTGTTTGACTACTATCTTAATTCGAAAGTATAACAAACATAGAGTTTTAAAATATTTTAGTATAACACAATAAACATGATTTAAATTCGTTTCTTTTCACACATAATTACACACACTACACACATTTTCACATATTATATATATTTACACATACTACACATATTTTCACACATAACATTTAAATCTACTACACATTTTTACATCCCTCATATTTACACATGTTACACACATTTTCACACATTACACATATTTACACATACTAAACACATTTTCACACGGTATACATATTTACACATGTAACACACTATACATATTTATACATACTACACATATTTTCATACAGTATACATATTTATAGACCATATGTTTATATATACTCTAAATTTTTGTCCATCACATATTTTCACATAATATATTTTCAGATATAAGACCATATGTTTGTACATACTCTATAAATTTTTGTCCTATCACATATTTTCACATACTATATTTTCAGATATAAAAATCAATTGGATTATCAAACATATAATATTAATGAATTCAGTAAATTATTACTTTCATATTTCAGACTTCATATTCAGTCAATTTTCAGTTTTATCAAATGAACCCTAAAATTATACTATATTTATTCTGTCAATCACAAAATAAAATTTACTATTATTAAACTCTAACACATCTTCATCTCCTCCTCCTCCTTTCTTTTTTAATTTAATTGATGGAGATATTTGGACTTGGAAATCTATAATTAATTTTCACCCAATTATCAAATTAGAGGAAAACTAGTGGTTGGAAGTTGGAACAGATCCCATCTGGAAAAAAAAAAAAAAAAACTTTTTTAGACAATTTTGATACTTGAATTTCCTTATTTTAAATAAGAAAGTAAAATGTGGTTCCAATAATTTTTGCAAACCCATGCTTTGAATAATAATGATTACCAAGTTGCGTAAGAAGTTGATATCCAATTTTTTGTTTTGATAATTAAAGTCGGTGGGAAATGTAAAAGTTATTGGGAAGAGCAAATGGGCGATGTATAGGCATTGGCTACTGAATTGGCACATTCTCATCAAAACCGCAGATAGTGCCGCAAATCCAGCCAACAAATTCTCTTCTGTTAGCCCTCTTCTGCTCCTCACCTATGAGAACAAAAACTGCAAGAGGAATCCAACTGCCTATCACACCAATATTATTATTATTATTATTATTATTATTATTATTTGCATACTTATATTGCATGCTCTCTGCTCACTCACTCACTCAGTCCACTGGTCAATACCTTCAGTTCAGGGTCAGTGCATGCTTTTTTATTTCCACTTTAAGAGAATTGCTGCACTCAAACAGACCATCAACTGTTTCTGGAAGCCTATGCTTTGGTTCGTTCCCCAGGAAAATCATATAACTTTGTTTGTTTGTTCTTTTTCATGACGTTCATATAACCGATCCACGGCGTTGTTGTTCTCTATAACTCTATGTATTCCCGGCACTTCATTGTTGTTGAGTCAGACTAATCCTGTGCCTCGAACCAGCCGTCCCCTAACCAGTTGAGGATGTAAACCGCGGGATGTGCACGCAATGAATACTAACCTTGTGGTAGTAGCCCAAGTTGGGTACCAGGGCTAGTCTTCAATCATAGTTTACCAAGTCTAACACCTCCCCATCGGTGTTGACGATACTCCTCCGATGAATTCCGACCCATACGGCCTCACTCCTGCGCACAGCCACCATAATTTTTCTCCATAGCGTATGAGTTCCGTGACTAAATTGTCTTTAGTCCAACTGGGAGTTTGTTGGTTTTGTACAAAAGCCAATTTAATTCTAAGATTATTATTTATATTTATTGCCAAGTGATTAGGAACCTAAAGGGTCACACACAATAGAATTACTTCTTGGGTTAAAATGATTTACATAATTATATGATAATTATGGCATCTATTATACTCTTGTTCTATTTTGGAAAGTGAAAGGAGTTTGGTAACAATTTTGTTTCCTATTATGCTCTTGTTCACTTTATGTGCTCCCCCGGGCACAGCCACCATAATTTCTCCATAGCTTATGTGCTCCTCCGGGCACAGCCACCATAATTTTTCTCCATAGCGTATGTGCCCCGGGGGAACTTAGAGTATCTCACAAATACTCCTTCTTCACCCATTTATCCATAAATGGGTGAAGATTGCTCAAAGTGAGATTCGAACCCTGACCAGGGTTCGAATATCACTTGTGGTACCAGTGAAGCTCACTTGGTGACGTTGTTGTTGTTGATGCTGCTGCTGTGTATTGTTAAGACACTCTCCATTTGATCATAGTGTAGAATCATCCTTCTAAAGACACTAGCATGAACAAAGACCACCTAACTCAAATTCAATTAAAAACAGCAATTGGTTGTTATGTTCTTTCCAATCAAGATGCAAGATTTCTAGTCTTTTCTAACACTTCGAATCTTCTTTTAATTTCAATGTTTCATTTCCATTTCCTTTCCCTTTCATGAATGCACACTACATGCGTTTAACTAAAATTCTATCAAACAATTAATGATCCTAAAGAATGAGTGTTATAAACACTTAATCTCTATTTGTATATCTATTCATAAAATAAAACATAAATTGTACCAGAAGAGTGTTAAATACATGCATCCATCATGCAAAGAGCATATAATACATGAGAAATTCCATTTATTCATCTCCTTTAGGTCTAGTATTTTGTACATTATTTAGGTCAAATTTCAAAGGAATGGTCCAATGAAAAAAGAAGAAAAAATTCAACGGGATGGTACGTAGCTTAACAAACTTTCTATTAGTGGAATGCAAATCAAAACTAACTTCAAGATTTTCGGCTTATGTTTTATGTGTTGATACGTAGAAATTTTTTTGACACAAAATCTTGGGCCATGCATGTTTGTAATCATTCATCAGTTCACTAGAGCAATCACGCATGATCTAATGTGTACAGTGTTCTCGCTTATTTTGATTGAATTGGTTCGATTTAGCTCTGACTTTACAAAAACGAACAAAACAAAAATTCACATTATATAGGATCACTTACTAGTTGTCAAACATTTTCAAGGCAATGATATGGTCAACTTCATTTGCATCCAAAAGGTACAAATCACATTGGATTCTACCAAAAACTTGTGCCTTTACAAATTATATCAAGGCATCTCGATGGATGTGGATGAAAAAAGTATTAAAGTTTAATCCATAAAAGAAAAAACAAATAAAAAATCCATGTTTGTTTCCCATTTACTTTCTTCTTGAAAGGGACTTTGATGCTCTATGATGATTGACAAGGCATTCCTTAAATCAATCCCAATACCCTAAAATCCCCTTTTTATTTAATTAGAAAATTGTTTGTTCTATGGAAATCTGTGTATATATCTATAAAAACTAGAGGATTCATATTGGAATAGTGTTGGCTAACCTAACTAAGGACATCCCTTTTCCCCAGACTTAGGCATCATAAATAGGCTCTTTTTGTTTTTTAAGCATTCATAGTACAAAAACAAAGGGTTATGGCTTGCAAGTATAGATGGTTTCTGTTTTTTCTTTAAAATTGCCAAATCCATCTTAAGTGGCAGAGGATTAAACCAAAAAAAATTCTCAAAGAATTGCAAATTTTTTTTAAAGATATACAAGCAAAGCCAACTTTAATCTTACTTTCTAGTGGGAAATCTCCACCAATGGTCAATCACCAACAATGTCTCAACTTTTACATATGTAATAATTCAATCATTATAATTCCCACTGTAGTACTCTACTTCTACATTATATATTATATATATTTTTTAAATAAATAAAAGCTTGAAACACCATGAATACAACTACACAAGGCACGTATGACAAAGTAAACCTGTTCACTCCTCAGCCCCACATAGGGGTGATATCGAGCCGAGCCGAGCCCGAATTTTAGGGTGTTCAGGCCCGACTCGTTTATTAATCGAGCCTAAAAAACTGTTCGTGTTCGTTTATTTATTAAATGAACGAGCTCGAGCCGAGCTTTACGCGAACCGAGACGAGCCCGAGCTTTGTTCGTGAACACTTCCCGACTTGAATAAAAATGTATAATCTAGTTAAATTAATATATTTTGTCTCTTTACATAAATGTCCAAATTTAATTCAAACTCATATATAATGATTTGTGTACTTATATGTATAAAAAATTAATTTTTTCTATTATTTAAGAGTTTTACTTAGGGTATATATTATTTATATTGTATAATTTATACTTTAACTAAATTCTTAACAAGTTGTTGACCAACCTAAACGAATCTTTCACTTGCTTGTTGATTTATTATTCATTTTTTAACCTAACGTAAAGTTTTGTTTGTGTTCACTTGTTTATTAAGTAGACGAGATTCAGTGGAACTTTAACCGAGCCGATCTCGGTCTTGTTCATAAAGGTTTATGTTCGTTATCACCACTGTATAGTGTGATTTGTGTGTCAATAAATATATATATAAAAACCCAATTATATATTTCTATTGTTTAATAGTTTTATTTCGTGTATAAGTTCAATATATATTATATAATTAATATTTTAACCGAGCTTTTAACGAGCTTTAACCGAGTTATGAACGAGTTTTTTAACGAGCTGTTCATGAACGTAAACGAGCTTTCACACATGTGTTCATTTATTGTTCATTTATTAATCGAGCCTAAAATCTTGTTCGTGTTCGTTCATTTATCGAGCTGAGCTTTTATCGAGTCGAGTCCGAGCTTGTTCGTGAACGTTCGTGTTCGTTCTCAGCCCTAGCCCCACAACCCCCTCCCTATCCCCTCCACACCCCCCCCCCCCCCCCCCCCCCCCAACCCAACGATGAAAAGCTTATTTCTGGATATTTATATATATGGGGGCATATGCACTGTGATGATGATACTTCAAATGTTATTCCACTAGTCAGTCCACTGCTATCATTTTTGTGCTCTTCTTGTCTTGTGTGTGAATCCTACATAATACTGCTTACTTGACGATGCCTGAGGTCACATTGATCTAAACAAATGTTCCAGATTAGCAAGTTTTCTTTTGGGGTCATTATCTCTAAGTGGGAGAGACCATTTTTATTTTTATGTCCCATTAGCATTTAGCAAGAAATGAAATGTTGACATGGGTTTGCATCCTTTCTTAGCTTTAATTGTTGGTGTGTGACTATGTGCAATGCTTGCATATCTTGAAATTAAAAACCTTACCTTTTCTCCATTGGAACTGGAAGTCCCCTAGATGGAGAGGGGTTCATAGCCTAGTGCACATGGGTTTTGAGTTGGGGAGACCATTTAATCTTTTCACAATCTCAGATGTGTCTCAGCCAACAAATTCAAATTATGCATTGGCTACTGAGGCTGTCTGCCCTAAGGTTGACACTACTTATACTATGTCATTTGCATATTTGCATATATCCATCGTTTTTTTGCTAAACAATTTTCACACACATGTAATCGTTCATCAATTTTATAAGGAGATTTAAGAGAGGCGAAGTAGTCGTCCTTCTCTACTTATTGGTAATTCCATTTGGTATAGGTTCATAGCTGATAAATCAGTCATAAGTTCGTCTTTTCTGTTCACCGACAGAATATTTCTATATTTTTTTCTTCTGTTGATCCTTGATCAGTTAAAAAGCTCCAAGCACAAAGATGTTCTCTTAGGGTAGCAAGAAACCACAAAAGGCCAGTATTCAGCAACTCAACATACACAAAAGTCATCACAATGTTATGTTCTTCGCCAGTTACATGCAGGGTTTCATCCAAAAGCTACAGGATCAGTATTTGTATCATTTTGCTCAACAGAACATATACAAAAAGAAAAAAGAGTAACATATCACTAAGAACATAGCTGTAAGTAAGGATTGAAGAGATTTGAAACACACGCAATTGCAAATCATTTACAGCCGATTCCAAAGAAAACATCTTTTATCCGTTCATCAATAAAATGTTGAATTACACAATATGTGCTACTGACAATTCTTGCATTTAGTTTATGCACCAAAATCACAAAATTCAGCACGAATCAAACACTAGGATAGATCTTTTTTCATAACTATCATTCCTGACTTTCAATTCCCAAGGTGGCCTCTAATGGCCATACTTCTGGAATTCCCACTCACTGTTATCTGTGATACACAAGAATAAAATATAAAATGAGACACAAAGGATTTCAAAAATAAAAAATAAGAACTGAAGCAGCAAAATTGGGCACGCAGAATACTTACCCAATGGGCAGACTTGACGAGTCTTGAGCCATCTGCTAATGCAGTGAAAATGAAAGGCATGGTTGCAAACACCTATAGAGAATAAACTCCTCATTAGTACAAACACTCACTACAATCAGTATTTCACAGCATAAAATAGGACGTTATAGCAGTAATTATAGTCACAACAGTGAATCAATTTATTAACTAGTAGATAGTATGCCTGATAAGAGAAGCGCCCCAAAACAATTGCAACAAAGCTAATTTTAACCCAAAACAAAAGGACAAGTTAAAAAGTGAACGACAAATATGTGCCAAACCAAGTCAAAATCTCATAACTTTCCTCAAAAAAAAAAAAAAAAAAACTGTTACACATCAAAATGACCACCTAAGTCAAAAGGCAGAAAGTCAGCCGCACTACAGAGCAATGTCACCTTTAACAAAGAAGATTTAAGAATTTGAACAATGTGTCCTAACAATGTGACCTACATTTTGAAATCTACAAATAAATATAGATCCAGAACAATGAGCAGCTCACAAAAGTCAGAATAAGTTGACAACAATATGACAATTGTTATAGAAGATTTAACAATCTTTTGGTAATACAAAATGACTGTTTCTAAATTCTAAACAGACATACTGAGCTAACAACCAGTAATGACAACAGTGGCTGGTTTGAAATAACTTCTATAGATCTAAATCTAGGTACAGTACCCTTTCTAGTTCTCCAATAGTAAGTTAACAACCTCCACAATGAAAATTAAAAACAAAAAGGCCATCTAAAAATGTCCTAGACTACTAGTACAGCATGTAACATTTGTGGCATGCTGAATAGCCAAATTCAGCAAAACAATAAGTGAGATCTTCAAAACAAAAGTAAGTATACTGTTTAATTGAGAAATACATCCTCTACAACAACTTTCCCCTTCTTTCAGTATTTGAGCAACACCAGACATACAAAAACAAAGAGTATTATAAGAGAAAAACATCTCATAGGATTTATAATGACGTTGAACTACTGCATGTCCTCATTTACTTCTCCCCGGAAATAACATGTGAACCAACAATAAAAGCAACTTCATAATAAGAGAATGTTCACAATCACCTAATCAGAAATCAATCAAACAGAACAAAATTCCTTTCAAGCTTGTATTATTCTGTACTAACAAATTCATAGTTCAAGCAAATTCGATTCCATAATCTCCTTATTTTTGCAATAGAAAAAAACAAGACCAATAGATTAACAAACCTGAACAATCATCATATAATGTAATCACTTATAAGCAATAATACCACAAATTCCAATCAAAAAAGGAATAATGCTCAATGCTCATAGGCAGTCATAAAAAATAATTAAAAAAAAAAAAAACGAAAAGACAAACAATTTCAGAAGGAAAACATACCCCAAGCAACTGTGCACTCCTCGCTAGTAGCGCTAGCTTGATTAGCTTGACACTCGATGCCTAATCATGCGTGAAGAGCAACAACAAAATTCTCAAATTAAATTAACAAATTACAAAATAATTGAACGTAATAGCGAGATAATGAATCGAATGTAAAGAAAAACAATTAAAAAACTCACATAGATCCATGATATGATTCCTACAAATTGCACAATTATCCACCACGATATCTGCAATGTAAAAAAAAAAATTACAAAAAAATTCGAGAATATTATCTCCTAAATAAACAGACAATAAATACACAGAATCAAATCGTTTAACAAATAAGTGCATCAACATCAAAACGGTTCACAGAAAACTATAAACAAATTAGGGTTAGGGTTTTACCCCAAGCCCAAAGTGCAACGGCGTTCCACTTTTTGATCTCGAATCGCTTTGCCTTTTTAGAAGACGAGGAAGACGCGTTAGCAGATGACGACGGTCCAGCGCCGCCAGCACCCTCTCCGGCCGGAACCATAGTGACGTCAGTGTCTAGAGATGCCATCGTACTATCGGAGTTGGAAGAAGCTCTATGCAGTATGAATTTTGAGCAGAGATTGGAAAACTTTTTATTCTAAAAGCCATTTGGGTCAGTTATATTTATAGGTTTTCGCCCATTCATAACGTGGCCCAAGGCCCAACAATTGTGGCTCATCCGCTACTCACGATGTCAACATTGCCTCAAACTTATTCCGATAACCAATAAGGAAAAGTACAATTTTAATATCCCAAGTATTAAACCGAGCAGGAATTGGGGAATGGAATAAATAATAGTGTTGGGTTAAAGATATTATAGGTTTGTTTGGATGGTCTTAAATTTGTGATTTATTTCACAATTACAAAATGAGGTGTTTGTTTTGTTCAACTTTTTCATCAAAATTTTTAAAACACAAAACAATGCTACAGTAATTTTTATAAATAAAATATTGAATTTGAATTTTAAATTTTAATAATAAACAATTCTTCTTAACACACTTCCCACCAAAATAAACTAATAAAATACTAATTTAAATTTTGTTTTCAAACTTTTATTAATAAAAAAATCTTCAATACAAATCCTAATAAAATAAAATTATTCATTCCAAACACTCTCAAAATATTCTTTTCTCATAACAAATTCCAAGAAAAAAATTTCATGATATAATCCAAAAATAGCTCATCCAAATGGAGTTTTTTAGGGAAGTTTTTGTTTCCAAATAATGAGGAAAAAAGAAACCCAACATTCCAAAATGGGAAACAATATTTTTATTAATAAGCAAAAAAAAAATTTGAAGTTCTAAATAGAAAGGTTAAAAAATTTATTTTTGTAAAGTTTACAATATTTTTAAAATTGTTAAACATTATTTCAATAAATTTCTAAGTAAAATGTCAAAAATAAAAATACAATTTTATGTAATTCCTATCATGAAACACTCACACATAAAACAAAATCATTCAATTACAATTATGATTGAGACGTTTAATCAAACATTATTATTAGAATATCGCTTATGTTTCCTATTTCGAATAATTATGTTTTTGTTTTCGTTTTCATTTCTGATAGTCAAACCAAACGTCTTATTGACACTTTCATTTCTTATAATTTTGAATAACCCAATTGGTTTTCAAGGTTTTAATTTCTCACGTGTTGATTTTTAATTTTTTAATAGAAATTATTACATGTTTAACACATATTCATTAATGGTTGGTTTTCAAGGTTTTAATTTCTCACGTGTTGATTTTCAATTTTTTAATAGAAATTATTTCATGTTTAACACATATTCATTGTGGTTAATTTTCTACTATTTTGTCTAATAAAATAACAATTTTTTTTTTTGCTATACAATAAAAATATAATATTCGTGACAACTTTGAAAAAGACAAAAGTTTAAGGCGAGATTTTTGTTTTTTTATTACATAAAAAAAAATATTTTTTTATTTTTTATTAAAAAAATAGTAGGTAGTTAATCACTAACAAACATTGAATTTGACAAATTCTATCAATTAACAAAGAAAATTCTATCATTTTCGCGTAGTTTTGTCTCGGAATAATAAAACAAGAAGTGTAACTTTTTTTTCCCTTACCTATTACAAGATACAATTATAATTGAGAACCAAAACAAAGTATTATGCATTTGCGAGTTGAAGAATTAATACAAGTCAGAATTAATTTTAGAAAACAGGTGGGATTTTGCAGTATTTGTTATTTACTATTTGTTTATCTCTAAAGGGACGTAGTCAATTTCAGAACAATTCTTATTCTTGCGGGAAGATATGTTAAGTGTAGTGGTTAAGAATGAAATGAAATGTTGATAATTTTCAAGATATTATTACTGGCTGGCAGGTTTAGAGGTTGGTGGTGAAAGTGCTGCAAATTGCTGCTGATGATGCTATACAATTTTTATTAATATCTCATTTGTCAAACGTCAATTAATACAAAATTATTTCTAAATCGCTAATTCCAATGAAATTATGCTAATTTTCAAAAAGAATCCAATGAGATTATGCTAATTTTCAACAGACGCGTGGTATTATTAGATGATGGATTTGGATATATGGTAAATAATCTAATAATGGTTCATATAGCAATTTCTAAAAAAGACTTTTAAAAAATCCAATTTCACATGCACATAAAATGATAGAATTTAGAAAATATATGAGAAAAACATTTATCAGGTTCATCCTGATAGGGCCTTATCAGTCATCAATTATATTGCGCCACATAAGCATATTTTAAAGTGCCACCATAATAAAAATGAACCCTACCTACACCATATAATTAATTGTACAAATCTTTTAAATGCTAAATTAAGTGTGAAAAAATTAATTCAATAATTCCTCTTCATCTCAAACGTCAAAATATATAAATTAAATCATTTATTCTTACTTTCTTCAAATTCCTTTCATCGATCTTAAAATATACGTATTAACATATTTGTTCTTTTCCCAAACCTCAAGAAATCAATATCCTATTTATTTCAATAAGGTAATATGATTTATTTTTTCTTCATGCATCAATACCCTGCGGCCAAAGGTTTAACCCTAATTCCTCCTATGAATGCAATTCACGTACTGATAATTTTTTATGTCCTTAATGTTTTATACTGGTAATCAAGTCTATGATAATTAGTTTTCCCTGTGCATAAATCGATTTTTTCAGCAAGTCTCAACATGTTAATTATTGTTCACCAATTTTTTCATGATTAATGGATGATATAAAGTTCGTTTGGTCGAATTTTCAGAAGATTACTAGTTTAGATAGTGTGGCAATGCATAGGACTGGTGATCAAGTTACATCCCATATTACTTCTAGTTTACAAGATCCAAATCATATAATTTCAAGGGGACGTCCTAAAGTATTGAGACAAAAGAATCCCAAAGAAATTCAGTCAAAGAAGAAGAGGAAATGTGGATCATGTCAGCAACTTAGACACTATCGGATTAGTTGTCCCTCCCAAAATCAAATAAGGTAAACTATTATTTTTTACTTTGATGATTGAATTATGTTAAAAAAAATATACTAATGTGCGAAGCCATTTAGTATGCTGAAATGTAATTGTCATGCATGATTATCTATTTTCTTAAAAACTAAGAAATTACATGAGCAATGGATGATGAAAGTTAAAAAATCTCCTAATATTTGTCACATTTAACATAATTGCAATGCGTTCCTCCTATTAGTTTGAATATGTGTTCTTTTAAAAAAAATTATATAACATAGTGTAATAACTTTTTTATTATCTTCTTATATTCAGAGATGAAAGGTGCCAGCAATCATCAATGTTGAATTCTTCAACTGATCAATAATTTAGGTAAAATAGTTTATATTTGTACAAGTTACTTTATTCTACATTTTATATATTAACAGTTGTACAAAATTTTAGGATAAAAAAATATTACAGCATCATTTTCTCGGTTGTAATATACAAAAGCAACGATAATAGAGATTGAATTGATAATTTTCTGCTTTGTTATTGTAGGATGATTTCTTTGATTTCGGAGTTTGGGCATTATGATAAGTTGATTATGGCGACCTTTGATTTACTCTGTGCTGCTTCTTCATGTGGGATTGTATGGCTAATGTGATGTGCACTTGAAAAGTAAATGAATCTCATGATTCATAAATTTAATGTCTACTTGAAGCATTTGTTTTTATGAAGACAATTTTCCTACAAGTTATGATTGTTTTTTTTATGTTCAGTCTATTTCATGGTTGGTTGTAATAAATAATATTTAAAGGAATGACATTTATGATACTTGGTGGGAACTAGACGTGCATGAATGTTGTTTTTGAATGTAGTGCTCAATTACATGAAAGTTTTATTCAATAGTGTAGCTCCTTGCTAAAGAATATAGATGATATAGTTTTTATTTTGTTCAAAGTAAAGAATTATTCCTTAAAAAAATGTAGATGATAAATTTTCATTTTGATGAACTCAGCAAAAGTCAGAAGAATTATTGGCTTCTTGACGTTTGAGAAATGATCAATGATGTTGGCGATATTTATCTTTAATTCTTTCATGATTAATTTAGTATTTAAAAGGTTTTTTAAGTTAATTATAAGATCGATGAAAAAAGTTTGAAGAAAGTAAGAATAAATGATTTAATTTAGATATTTTCACGTTTGAGAAATGATCAATGATGTTGGCGATATTTATCTTCAATTCTATCATGATTAATTTAGTATTTAAAAGGTTTTTTAAGTTAATTATAAGATCGATGAAAGGAATTTGAAGAAAGTAAGAATAAATGATTGAATTTAGATATTTTGACGTTTGAGATGAAGAGGAATTATTGAATTAATTTTTTCACACTTAATTTAGCATTTAAAGGATTTGTACAATTAATTATATGGTGTAGGTAGGGTTCATTTTTATTATGGTGGCACTTTAAAAAATGCTTATGTGGCGCAATATAATTGGTGCCTGATAAGGCCCCTATCAGGATGAACCTGATAAATGTTTTTCTCATATATAAATTTGGTCTGGAAAGTTTTAAGCAGTGGCAATTTTTGTTTCGAATAATTTCGAACAACCTAATCTGATCCCAATGATTTAATTTGTGTCTAATATAAAATAATTAATGAATTTTCTTTATTGTTGAATAGAAATTATTACTTGTTTAATACATATACGACCTTAATGACCAACCTCCTATTATTTTCTTTAATAAAAAAAAATAAACGTCTTCTTTTTTATATGATAAAAATATAAACTATCTAACAAGGTTCTGTTGTTTATTGTATTAAAGAGAAGATTAATGTTTTTTATTAGAGAAAATAATAGGAGTTTTACCATTAAACACGACAACTTCTGTCAATTAATAAAGAAATCAAATTCATCAATTGTCTTATATATATATTGATTAGAAATTGAAGTATTGGAAATCATATTGGCCTAGCTATTGGGTAATTAGAAATTATTAGGAATCAAAAGCATCAGTACTAGTTAAAATTTTAGGATCCAAATTATATTTTTCTCTTGAATTTATTTGAATAAATTTGATTGGTTGCATTCGACTCATATTTTAAAGTTTTTGTACTCTAACTAAATCCAAAAAATATAATTAATTTATATATACCATAGTCGATTAAGAACAAGAGGATAAATATCATCTATATAAATGAATAAATTTATAAATAAAACCGCAGGAATAAAAACAAAATTCCATTTCAAATGCTTACACTCTCAGAATATATGAAAAAGAAAGAAAAAAAAAAAAAAAAAAAAAGAGGTATGTGGGGGTGTATAGCTACTTGCTAGTGTATATATGTTTAAGCCTTGAAAGTGTCACGTTGTGCAACAAAAAAGACTTTTGAACTATAAATCTGTATTTACAGCTAATTACACTTTGATTAATCTAAGCCCTATTCAATTTGTGATGCAAAGGTGAATTTAACCCATTTTTCATCGATTGTTGAAGATGAGTTTCTGAGTGTACTGCTGGAGATTTCGGTGTTCCTGGCCGATGGTTATGTAATCTGTGTTTTTCGTGATGATGCCCATGGCCATGGCCATGTCCTTTCTTTGCTTCACTACTCTCCTTTTGGCTTTCTTTCTTCAAATCAGTATCCAATGGAACAGTGTATACGAATGTTCCAATAGAAATGTCAGTGTAATCTTTGAGAGGTTCCAAAGTCTTGACAATGGCACTCATGTCTGGTCTATTCTTTGGCCGATGGCTTAGGCAATGATAAGCCAATGATGCAGCCTTTTGTGCCCCTTCTTCTGAGTACAGACCTTCAAGTCTTGGATCCATTATTCTGCTGAGTTTCCTGGAATCCTTCAGCATTGGTCTTGCCCAATCTGCCAGGTTTTGTTCCCTGTGAGGACGGGTTTTGTCCACTGATCTTCTGCCTGTGAGAAGCTCCAAGAGCACAACTCCAAAGCTGTATACATCACTTGCTGCTGTTAAGTGACCTGCATAGATGGTCAGTTTGAATATTGCTTAGGCCTATGAATTATGATCATCAACAAATTGTACTTCAAATTTTCAAATGAACAGTCAATTTTGCTTTCAATTTGCAAATTAATGAGGAGATGTATATATAGATTTACCTGTCATGATATATTCAGGAGCAGCATAGCCTTGTGTTCCCATAACTCTTGTGGAAACATGTGTATCATCTCCTTCTGGACCATCTTTTGCAAGCCCGAAATCGGATAATTTAGCAGTGTAATCCTGCAGACATGCATATTAATTATGAGTAAATATTTGATTCTTGAAAATAAGCAAAGGATTCATATATAGGTTTGGTAATCAAGATATGCTTACAGAGTCAAGCAAGATGTTTGAGGCTTTAAAATCTCTGTAGATTACTGGTTTTTCAGCCTCATGGAGGAAGGCAAGTCCTTTTGCAGCACCAAGAGCAATTTTCATCCTCGTTGACCATGGAAGTGACACTGAATATCCTGAAATATCCAAAATGGAAAAACAAAACTTAAGAAATTAAATTTTCACAACAAAAATGACCTCTTAGGCTCTTATTTATTTGACAATTTGGATATGGTGAAGATTTCAACATCTTGAAAGAAAAGAACCCTTAAGAATCTGTCAATTTCTGAGCAGTGTGTGTGTGTGTGTTTGTATTTGTTAAATGAAATTTCTTGGTGCACAACTAGAGATACTACCATTCACCAACCACAACAATACTATTCATAAACTGATTTTGTACTTATTCATTCTCCACTATAACACGAAAATGTCAAACAAATACTATTATTTCGATTTTCATTAAAATAATCCGATATAATGATGGAAGCTGTAATATTCTAATAGATCCACCAAAATCCGAATATGTCCAACTTCAACTATGCCAAAAATTTCGTTATCATTTTTTGACCTTTTAAATATCTTTTCCTAAATTTAATAATGCCTTTTGTGGTAGTTGTCTGAACATAGGATTCATTCATATTATTAACAAAACAACAACTATCTCTGGTTTCCACCCTTCTGTTAGTGAGTTACAGCTACCAGTTTTGCCAAATGCAACAAAGAAAATTCAACAACATTAAAAAAAACATTCACAAAATCAGGAAATGAACAAGTAAAGAATAAAAATTAAAGAGCATACTTCTAAATAGTTGATTCTCCAAGCTGCCTCTGGGCATGTATTCATAAACAAGAAGTCTATGTTCATCTTCACAGCAGTACCCAATCAACTTCACCAGATTATGATGTCTCAGTTGTCCCAAAAATATCACCTCAGTCTGTTTGAAAACAAAGTTAAATAAGATCAAATCCCAGATCAAAAACATCTTCGATTAATGCAGAAAACTCATAAAAATGGATAAATCTGTACTCCAACATTCATAACATCTGATCATGAACCATAGTTTGAACTATATATATATATATATATATTGAGATGCTGATCATAGTACTAGGATCTGATTATAATGCAAGCATTATATATGTTAGAAACATATATATATACATACCAGCCATTCCTTATGACCTTGAGTGCCATCCAGATCCAAAAGCTTGACAGCCACAGGCTGAGCCTTCAAACCAGGCCTAATTTTATCATCGACGAACCCTTTATGAACTGGACCAAATCCTCCCTCACCAAGAAAGTTACTTGACGAGAAACTCTGAGTGATCACCTTCAGTTCTTGAAGAGTAAAAATATGAATATTAGAGCCGGCCAAAGAATTGGATAAATCTTCAGATAATGTTGAAGAACTTAATTCCGAAAGAGAAAGCCTGTGAAACGAAATCTGCTTTGTTACTTCTTTCTTTGGCTTGGGTTTAGGGTTCTCAGTATTCTTGTAACATCCCAGACCAAAACATTGCCATGAAGAAGATGAAGCACTGCTGATCTTCTTGACTGTCATTTCTTCTCAATAATGAATGAAATCTTTATGCTTGTACCGTTGTTGTACGTGAATGAATTAAAACAGCCCTTCAATTTCTGCTCTATATATAAATGTTTGGAGAGAAAATTAACCTTAGATTGAAGAGAATTGTTGAACAAGAAAAGAATACAAGAATGTTGTTGTGGTGATGGATGCAATGGGGGGACACTGAAAGCTTATATGGAAAGATGTGGGTTGAATATTCAAATGCCCAACTGCTCTTTCTCTACCCAACGAAATACAGATAGAGGTAAACTACTCCTTTATAAGACTTGGCTTTCTGTTCTTTTGCTTCCACGATTTATTTATTTGTTTTTTTTAAGAGTTAATTGCGAAAACACCATTGAACGATGATTTCATTGTAAAATATTCCCTAAACTTTTAATTTTAGCACTTTTTTGCAATATACTACATTTTGATATATACAAGTTGTATATATTTGAAGAGACAGAATCAACTCTTATAAATGTTACTCTCTCTGTTCTTTAATAAGTGTCGTTTTAGCTTCCCTTTTTTGTTCTTAAATAAGTGTCATTCTACAAATTTCAATGCAAAAAGTCTAAAAACTTTCAATTTTACCCTTAGTCCCATTTATCTATATAATATTATTTAAAAGAAGAGAGATAAAGTTATAGTTATAAATATGGGTAAATAAGAGAATTTATCACTTTTCTTAATTAATGTGCACAACTCTAAAACGACACTTATTGGAGAACATAGGGATTAGTTGTGAAAAGTACCTTTATTTAGTTGTCTTTCTTTTTCATTAGTTGATGCGATAGAATAGGTTTTTTTTCCAAAAGTAAAATTCTTTCTCTCAAAAATTCTTTATTAATCTCTCAAAACTTTGTAAATTTTTGAAGAAAAAAAGTGTTTTAACATTGAAAAAAAATTATTGAAACATAATGACAACCAAGTAAGGATACTTTGGCCAATTAACATTTATAAAGGCTTGTCTAGTCTCTTAAACAATACAACTTCTATTAAAATGTCGTACATTGCAAAAATAAAATGTTAAGAAAGGTAAAGTATACTAAAATTAAAAGTTTAGAGTACTGTATTTTATGATCGAATCATAATTCAATGGACTTTTTTGCAATTAACTCTTTTTTTTATTTTTTTAACTTAGGTTGTACACTTCCATATAAATAAATATGAAAATATGATGATATCCTCTTCCACGAAAAGGGGTCATGGGAATTAAAATAATATTAGCAATTAATAGGGAAAAATTGAAATAGTATAAAGAGATAAACAAATTAAAGAGTCTGAAGTCTACCCAATTAGTTGAATAAAAAAGAATTGGCTATCTTCTCTTGACTTTTTTTTGTTTAATTTTGAAAAAAAAAGAATTCCCTTTTAGGTCTGGAATTTGTAGAAGAAGCTAGCAATTTTAGTTCACACGCTCATATAAGCAGTTTCCATTAAAAACAGAAGATGGAAGAGCGGTTTTCGATATTGTTTGACTCAGTTTATTTATTGTTATTGATTGAAAATTGGAAAAAATTCGTATATTCTTCTTTATGGAAATTCTTTTTGGATTGAGTTGTGGTGTTTAGTTTAGGCTGAAGTTAGCTAGCAATGAAATTTCTCCTACGTGTTTTCTAGCCATGTCTACACGCGGGATATATCTTTGAATATTCATTCTTGTTTTATTTTTATTCTTTGCAATTTGCGAGTGTCTCACTCTCTCACACACACACACACACAAGCATAGAGTGGAGATAATTAAGAAATGGGAAAACAAAACATCAAATTTATCGGCACTTTAGACTTGAGATCCACTACGAATGATCATAAGAAATCAAATTTTTGTAAATATGAACTTGTCCCTAGTTTGCTGTTTCGATAGTTTTCATATTGGAAGTTTACGATGAAAGTTGTGTCCTATGTTTATATTTGTAATTTTTGTGTCATAGACATTGTTGTTTCTCTAGCTGTTCCTTGAGATGCCATGCTCCATACGCATATATAACTATCAGTTTCGTAAAGGTAAACAAATTTAAGTCATGATCATGTTCTTGTAGATGAAAATTTAGACATTCATAAAAAGATCAGCGCTATATTGCAGTGATCGTTTGTCACATCTATATAGGATTCAAAAAGACCCCAGAAAAATAATTGAGGAATGGTAAATTAAATCATGCACTAACGCAGTAAAGTTTGAGATAGATTGAGATCATTCAACAAAAATATGTTTTTACTAAGAAAAAGACACGCTTTGGAACCAATGATTTGGTCAGAGGATTACAAAGTAGTATAAACGAACAAATGATGATTGTGACACATCCTTAGTATTTTAAGGACTTTGAAGAAGATCAAGAAGATGTTTGGCTGTATTGTTTGGTAGGTTAGCCTGCACTGTGAACAGTTGTCTTGGTTCTAGAAATTAAGCTCATTTATCAAACACAAAATCTCAAAATAACATCCATATCAATTTAAACGACAACGTTTTACGTAACGTTGGCGATTAACTTGATCTCTTAATTTCTTTAATCGGCCATCCCTCCTCCTTTACTCGAATTCAGAAGAGATTATATATTTTTTTATTTTATACATACACTCACATGCATAAAATCATCGATCCAAATCGTTAAAAAGCATTTAGAGGTTAGAACTCCATCGATCAAAAGTTATAAAATCGAATACTTATATACAAACAAATTACTTATAAACACAATATTCATAATCATTAAACACAATTTTTCCAGCTGAATAGAAGAGATATGTCTATTGAGATGGGGTCATGGAGGGACCATGGAGCAGTAGGTGAAGCATCATACCCCAACATCATGTTCCTGACTTCCTTTCCTGCTCAAACAATTCCAGTCATCTGGATAACTAATTCTAGAACTTTTTTATTTATTAACTCTTTATTAATTGCATGGAATCATTCATAAGAATAATGGTTTGGGTTTTTTTTTCTTTTTTTTTTTCTTTTCTCAAGATCGGAAGAAAGATTTGAGAATGGCTTTTACGAAATCGGTAGGTAGGTGCATATAAAAAATGGCCATATATTTCTTGCCATCCCCAGCAAAAAGTCAATTGGCACTATATATATGTATAATTCCAAAATAATTAACTTCCAAGTTCCAAATCAGTACAAAACAGGCTTATCTCTGTTTGGTTCTTTGGAATTAGTTCATCAGAATCTAATTTTAATTTTTGTGTTTGGTTCTTAATTAAAATAAAAGATTATAATTAATTCAGTTGTAATTCAAGATAGACCAATTCAAAACTTTAAATTCTTTAATCTAAAAATTCCAAACACATCTAGGTGAGTAACTTTATTATATAGATTTTCACATAACATTTTATCAATATTTGCCACCCAACATTGTTTTTAGCCATGTATATTCCAATATCTTGTGTGTGGAAAGATTTATTTAATAATTTTAAACTTTAATTTCTTGGTTGATTCACGTGTATATTTTTTGTTCACAATGTTTACAACTTTACATGTCAATGTTTATTGAAATCCATGGATTAAATATTAAGACGAAGATTAAATTTTGTTCATAACACTAAGCATGGTTGTTAAACTATTTAAAAAAATTTAAGAGGTTCAGCGAGGCAGGACTTTTGGAGATATATACAACAACCAAGTTAAAAATCTATTGTTGGAGATATATAAAAATAGAAAATAATTCATATCTTTTTTTATTTGAATTTATTCTAGAAAATAGATAATTTTGGAAAGTAAATATTATTGTAAAAAAAATTAAAAAGACAAATTATTTTGCGAATTCTAATTACAAAAAAAATTCAATGTCATATATTTCTATTAAACTTCTTTGAAATTATAATTCAATTATATTAATTTTATTGTCTTATCAAACAAAGAAATTCAAACATTTTACAGTTTTAGGTCATTGAATTCTAATTCAATTCTATTTCAAAACAGCTAAAACGAATTCTAAATTCCCTGCATTTAGAGGAATGTGTCAATGTATAACTTTAATATTCAATTAATAACCACTTGGCCGCCTTAACACTAATAACAGTGAAATTAATGCTTTTTACAGATTTGGCTTGAAATTTTAAATGTTAAATTTTCTTGGACAATTTTATATATCCTCCGAAATTTTTATTAGCATGCAACAACTTAATTTTCACAACGTTTGAAGATGATTGTTGTTTTTATGTATTGAATTTAATTTTTTAGTATCAAATTATTAATTATAGAAATTATGACAATTAAATTTTGATTTCTTACCTCTAACGTAAAGATTTTCTAAAACTAATATGCTATAATTAATTTTTGCTCTATATCATGTGACCAAGTTGAAAGTTCTTCCAACTTTGTGTTGTTAATAAAACATATATGCTAGTTCTTCAAATTTGTTTTTAAAAATCCTAATATTCCATTAAAGCCAAAATTGGAAGCATCTTAATTTTTTTTTCAAAAAGTTAAAAAGTCCTCACATTCTATTTTGAGAAGGACAAACAATACTGTAATTCAAATGTTAGTGTTCGGGTGGCAAAATATTTATTAAAGGAAAAACTCTTGTGAAACCGTCTTGGCAAAATTTTTATTAAAGAAAAAACTCTTGTGAAACCGTCTTATATATGACGTGATGCGTGAATTATACTTTATATAATACGCAAATTTTTTATACGTTAATATTTGATACTTTATGCATTAATACGCTAATTTTTATACTTTATATGCTAATTTCTTTTATTCTTTATACGCTAAAGTAAAATTCATGCATAAGTTTCACAGGAAAATGACTCATTTATTAATTAAATGAAAATCGAGCGTGATAAAGTGCCATGCACATACAAGTATCAATACAAAAGTGCACCAAAATGCTATGGTTTATTACCACAGTCAAATTCAAGAACATTAAATTAATCCCTTTTAATAATTAATAGATTGTCCCATTTTGACACTCAAACATACAATATAGTTATGTGCCTAATTAAGATTTCATTTTAGTATTTTTTTTTTAGAAGTTAATTATCACGCTTTTGGAACTGTCCACACGAATCTTGGACTAATTCTTTTTATTTAATTAATAGTACTTGACATCATAATTACAATATAGGTACGTAAAAGTCTAATTAGAGATCAATAGGTAGAAGGTCAAAAAAAAAAAAAAAAGATAACAAGTAAAATCAAACAACTACCTTACCTCAAGGTGGAGTTTTACCAAATCTTCAAAAAAAAAAAAAAAAAATCAAGGTTTTTTTTAAAATAAAAAAAACCATTTCATGTTGACTGCAATTAATATTCTAATGAATATGGAAAATTATCATCATCATGAGTTCATGACTCCCTATTTTTTATTTTTCAAACGTTATCTAATTTACAAAACTTAGCTGCCGTACAGATTAAGAAAAGCGTAAACAAAATCAAACAAGTTTGGCATACGTTTGAAAATAAAACAACTATTTAATTTCATGTAATTTTTTTCCCATTAATTATTGGACTATTTTCTCATAGCTAAACCTCCTTCCAAACTGTCATTCCAACTTGGCATGCAAGAAAAATAAAAATGCATGCGGTTAATTAAACGACGTACAACTAATTGGGTCATTTTAAGTCATCAAATTTACAATAAAAATTATTTCAGATTTGTAATTGTCTTATTCAAACGGTCCAAAATTTGAAGACATACAACTAATTGGGTCATTTTAAGTCATCAAATTAGTAATAAAATTATTTCAAAATATTTGCAATGTCTAATTCAAACGGTCCAATCATGCATGCAAGCAATAAAACAAACTGGATTTTTGGTTTTTACTTTTTGGTGCATGTATGTAAGCAAATCAATTTATTATATTTCAGTTCAACTACCAAAGACTACACTACAAGCAAAATGTTGAACAAACACTTAAATGATAAATCCCTCCAACTCCTTTATAATGTTTAAAAAATGTCAATTAAGGGCGGAAATTGTTAAACAACTAATTATTGCGTAACATGTTAAGAGAAATGGACCCCAACAACAACAGTCCCTTAACTTGGATGGATTAAAAACGACTTCATTTTGTAACACGGTTAATATTCAAAACGATGTCGTTTTGTGCTACATAACTAACGACGTTACTTGTCATATGGATTAAAAATGAATTGGAAACCGATGTTTGTGTAAATTCAAGATGATAGATTAAAATGTAACTTTTTAAAAATTGAGAATTAAAACGATATTTAACTTCAAGTTGAGAGACTATTGAATTTATTTACCCGAGTTTTTATTTGCATAGTTCCAATTTTGTAAAGATTCAGTTTGTTTCTAACACTTTTTGAATGTTATTTGGCCATTTATTATGTTTATACATTATCAATTTATTTGCTAGATTCTTTTATACTTTTATCAAACAATATGTATGTATACATTTACTATGTTTGAAATCTATGTAAGGAACACAGCTATACACGTTAATATATATATATATAAGCAACTGTTTCAGTATTTACACTGACTGGGTCAAAGGTCAAACCTATATTTTCCTTAATAATTAAAAAAAGAAAAGAAAAAAGAAGATCAAAGTTGTGTTGAGCTAATTTATGAAAATTCTGTAGAAATTTATTGGAGTGAAGAGCAAGAAAATACAAAAAAATTCCAAGATCTCGAGCAGCGTAAAATAACTTGGGATTTGACTTCTTTGCCTGCCAATCCATTTGACATGTCCCTTGGTTTGACTTATTATGCTAAACATGGACGAAAATTATATATGATTGCCTGAAGGGTTGATCAAAGTCAAAATGTATGCTATAAAGATCTACATTAGCTGTAGATTTCCAGAATATATAAAAGTATTTTTTTTTTCAGAATTTTCTTCTTTTTTTTTTCAAAGAACAAAAAAGAAAATAAAAAATTGAGGAGATAAATCGTTTGAAAACTATTGAATAATAAAATATTTTTCTAAAACTATTAGATGAAAGAAATCTGGTTAATATTTACGTTTGACTAGTGTAAGTTAAAATTAAGTGTATTGAGACATCAGAGGAGTAAAATGAAAAGTAATTTTTGGGTTATTATAATCATTTCATTTACTTTTTCAATGGCTTCACAAATCGCAATAATAACCTTTCATCATTCGCCGGACAATGTTTACCTAAAGTGGAGTATATTATATGGAGGGTTAATTAAAGTGTAGAAGGATGTAAAATGTAATTAACTCCATATGTAAACCATAGAAACTATGGGGAAAATTTGTTAAAAAAACGTCATTTACAATTTTTTTTGAAAAAAAAAGAATCATCTTACATTGAGATGATATAATTTTGTTACCCAATTAAAATTACACACTAAATTGATTATTTTATCTAAGTCCATACTACTTTATTGAAAATATATATCAATATATGTATAATGGTCAAACAATGTGCAGATGCTTTTCGTTAAAAGATTAATAAAATTGGGTAGAATGATAAATTTAGTGTAATTTTTTAGTGTGAGAACAAAATCATTTCGGATTTTCTGTTTCATTAACTATTTCATTCTTTGTTGTATTATATAAATATACAACACGTGTTTTTAATTAAATTCCTCTAAAGTGATTAGTGAACCCTAACTGATAAGTGTTAAAGACACGTACATAGAATGAAACGCAAAATGTAATAAAAAATCCATTCGATGACGAAATAATATCATTATAAATGTAAGTGATGAACAAATTTTTCCAAGAAATATGAAAAATGATTTTTTCCAATTTTCACTGACCATGATCATAAGTTAGCTGAAACTTCAGTGGCGGATCTAGAAGTTATGGCTTGGGAGAGCAAAATTACATAGTAATGTTAGTAGAAGTTATATTCTAATTTTTGGGGGGTAAAATTCTAATTTTCTTAAGGATTCAATTAAAAATTTTAATTTTTTTGAAGTACGTAATACAATTTTTCAAATCCCCCTTGGATCCGCTTCTGCTTATATATATGGTGCATGCCAACAAGGGGACGTGATAATTTTAACTTAATTTTGTAGCTCTACCCTGCATTGATTTTCAATATTTTTCTTACGAAAAATTTGTTTTTTAATAACTTGAATGAAAAAATAAATTTGGGTAAATTACATTTACCTCCCTTGAGGTAAAACCATATTACAAATTGATCCGCCATATTACTGTCATCTCCCTTGTTCTAACCACTATATTACGGTCAAATCCCCTCCTCTAAGCAAGTCAACAAAAAAATGACTGAAATTCTAATTTTGCCCTTATTCTAAATGGATAAGTGTTACTATAAAATTATTTATTCTATTAGATTAAATATAAATTAATAAAATTAAATTTTTTTTGACAAGGGCACTATTAACATTATTACCTCACTAGATTAAATTTGAATTAATTTGATTTTTTTTAAGTATATAAGTAATTGTGTTATTTTATTTTATTTTTTTATTACACTAAATACAAACTAATAAATTTTAAAAAAATTTGGTTAGAGGTATCATTAGCACTATTAACCCCCATATTAAATGATAATTAATTTAAATTAATTTTATTTTTTTATTTGAAGTAAATAAGTAATTATGTTCTTTTCACTTTAAATTTCTACCCATATTAAATATAAACTAATATAATTAAAAAATTGATAAAAAATATTATTAACATCGTTCACAAGATTAAATTAGAATTAACATTGGTTCTTTTCATTTTTTTAAAATTTTAAATAAATAAAGTGATTGAATTCTTTTTATTTTAGTTTTCAAAATCATAAGTTAGGCCTCTAGTAATTTCATTATGTCCATTAACAAAATTTAAGCCGGTGATGGTAATATTACTAAATTGCATAGATCGATTCGTAATATAACTTTACCTAAGGGAATGTAGATGTAATTCACTCAATAAATTTTGATTGGATTCGTTAGGGCTAGCAATCATAATTTGACTTTTGACCTTCATGGTGGGTTCGTGTATACAGTAACCATAGTCCATGGCCCAAATCCCTTCGTTGAAGTAAAACCCAAACTGACCCAATTGTGGTGTCCTTACACAATTGTCCATGCCCAGACAAACGTTAATTGCAATTTGTAAAACTGTTCTTGAAGTTTTCTTTTTTATTATTATTATTATTATTAATTTTTTATATAAAAGTGTAAGAAATCTCATCCATTCAATTCAAAATCAATTAATAATAAATAAAGTGATTTAAGAATCTTACCAATTAGTTTATAAATTTATAAATTATTATAAAATCAATATGAAATATTATTTTAATAATTAAAAAATCAAGCAACTTTGTGCAACCTAATCATGCAACTTTTGGACTTCAGATCCCACGTGGAAGAGTGATAGAATTTGGATTGTAAAAGATCGAGGCAATTTACAGGCAATCGGATCAATTAAAATAATGAAGACCTATGGCTAGGGTAATGACATTTTTAAAGAATTACTCAGAAAAACTTCGTTTATAGTACTGCATTATAATTTGTACTTTACGCATTGACGGATCCAAATTTTATATTTTGGGGTACAATATTATATAAGATAAAATATATTAAACCCTCTTATAGTATTTGCTTTGTTACACATTTATCCCATATAGTTTTAATTACAACTATTAACTCTTTTAACTTTTTAAGTTAAAGAAAATCAATAACAACATTAAATATAGTCAATGAAAATATAATTTTAATCTGACTAAAACTCTTTAATACATACGACAACCAATTAATTTATGAAAAAAAAATGAATAGAGTCAATGTAAATATAATTTTAATCTTATTAGAATTGTTCAATAACTACAACACTAATTGTATTCTAATCAGAATTGTTCAATATTTAAAATACCCAAATAAACTTTAAAAATATAAAATATAATAAATTGACGTAAAACTAACCAACAATGAAAGAGATTTTTCAAGATATATACTACAATGTTTGTCATGATTTCATCCTTAGAAAAGCATAAAAGGATTTCTTCTTATTCTTTTGTTAGAATTTTAGATTTTCTATTGATTGTTTTTATTAAATAATTATTTGTTTTGAAGTTAATCTTTTTATTTTATTATCTTATAATAAATTCATGTGTTCAATTTTATTTAATTATTTAAGTACGAATAATATATTAGACTAACTATTCTAAAATTAGAAAATTAAGGTGATTAAATATTTCAATTAAAATCATAATGGGTGAATGTGAAACGAAGTAATAGTATAAGGAAATTTAGTGTATTTTACCCTATTATATATGCAGTATTATTTATATAGATTGTTTTTAAAAAAAAAATTAAGAACATAATTTTAATTTCATAAAGACCTAATAAAAAATGAATTAAAAAAAAAATAAAACTTTCAAACTCTCGCTCAGCACGCTACCCCCTCATACGAAACTCGGTGATCATTTGTTTGGATTACACTTTTTACATGTGTTTTTCACGAATATAATTTGATTTATTTGTTTTGCTTAGTTTTTTTATAAAAGTTTTTAAAATAAAAAATAATGCTACAATAATTATATATAATGGATTATATATTTTTTATTTTCTTTTTATTAATAAAATGTTGAATTTGAGCTTAAATTTTTTTTAATAATAAATAATTCTCCAAACAATTTTTCACAATTTTTTTTATTAAACATTAATTTAAATTTGTATTTTAAAATCTTATTAGTAAAAAATTCTACCAATACAAGATTTTTTAGAAAATAAAATCATCAATTCAAATACGTTAGAAATATTCTTTTTCTTATAACAAATCTCAAAAAAAAATTCTATTACAAAATTAAAAAATATCCTATTCAAATGAGCTTGAATTTTAAAGAATTGTTCACAGTAAGTATCATAGATTAGTTTACTCTGTTTGGATGAGGTATTTTTGGGTTTTATGATGGAATCTTTTTTTCTTAAGATTTGTTATAAGAAATGAATATTTTGGAAGTGTTTGGATGGATGATTTTGTTTTGTTGGGATTTGTATTAGAAAATTTTTTATTAATAAAAGTGTAAAATTTAAATTTAAATTAATATTTTATAAGTTTATTTTAGTGAAAATTGTGTTAGAAAGAATTGTTTATTATTAAATTTTTAAATTTTAAATTTAATATTTTATTTATAAAAAATATTGTAACAAAATAATTATTATACCATTATTTTTTATTTTAAAATTTTTAATAGAAAAAAAAAAGTAAAACAAACATGATATTTTGATTTTATGAAATAAATCATTAACATTTACACAAACAAACATTAACATTTACACAAACAAACAAAGAGATTTTACTTTTTAAAGTATAGATTCCTACAAGTCATTGTTCCTTAATTTTTCCTCCCTCTGCCAATAATAATATATAATGGACAAAACATGCATGCACCTTCAATTATAATGTCAAACAAATCATGAATGTTGAATCCTACACAGGGATCTGCGTTTGTGGAATCTTAGGCAAGAAGGAAAAATATCTTCAATGCATGAACAGTATCTCATACAAATTTTCCACCATTGATGCATGACTGAGTTGGACAATTTATCAATAATGCATCGATCGATCGATCGATCAATTATTTCCTCAACAACGACTTGAATTGAAAATGACGGTCCACTTTCTGATATTTCTCTTTAGGCAATCTTTTGTCATTCCTTTCATCATTTCTTTTGTTTTTTTTGCACTGCAAAGTTGGAATTATGCGTTGGATCCTCTATCCTCTAGTGTTTTGATGTTAGAAGCATGCATTTTTATTTTTTTAATGAAATTATTTATATATGCTTTTCTAAATTACTTACGTGCATGTCACACTATATATTGATTTTGTAAAGAAAAAAAAATGTTGTTGTGTTGTCGTTGGTTGAAGGTGATGTGTGAGTCGTGCATCGTCCACATAAATTGAGTCATGGAAATATCTTCATTTGCCTTCGTCATATGATAAGACAATTTGTTATGATTTTCAGTTGATTTTCCTTCCATACTCTTATCAATCCAAACTGACTCAAAATTGATTGGAAGCATGGGATTGTGGTTATGGCAACAAGCCAACAACCATGCGAAAATACTTAAAAAGTGTAATAAATATTTCTTCTGTGCATTTTGAAATTTGAAATTCGAAAAGACACAGGAATATTTTAATTTATTCACGTTGCTGCTAATTACCTATGATACAATTTTTTTTGTTTGAATTTGGTTCATATATAAGATGTTATTCGTGTATGAAATGAACAATTAATTGCTTTTAAAATTGTGTTTTTAATTTATTATTTTTTATCGCTTGTTGAAACCACTATTAATTCATTATTGCATATGTGAACTCTCATCGCATGAGCTCAATTATTACTATGATGTGAATATAGATCACATTATAAACCGTGTAAATTGAACATAATAGTAGATTCCACTTAATGGGATAAAGAGTTAGATGTATTTGTTTTTTAATTTAAATATGAGTATTAAAAACTCTTCAATACTATGATGAAAGAATTCATGGAAATTATGGAATCTAGAGGATGGCTTGATAGTTGAGTTGGATGCATATAATTCAAAGATTGTTTGTACTTATGTGACCACCAAGTCAAGAAGGAAAATCACCCGTTTTGAAGGTGCAGTTTCTTGGAAAATTAGTTTAATTAGTTTCCAAGAAAGTGACCATGGTATTTGTCTCAATGAGAAATTAATTAAATTTGGAAATTAATTGACAAGTTGCATGCGTAGAAAGTAACTTGTCTTAATGACAAATTTTTGTACTATTTGTCTATATAGAGTTGAATGAAGTTTTATGAGCAGTAGGAGTTGCCGTGCAAGGAAAGAAGGTGCCTTCTGTTGTTAATTGCTATCCATTTAGTATTTTAGTAATAATTTTTAATTATTAATTGAAAGAGTGTACATATAAAGAAGGATTCTTTAGTTGATAAATTAAGAACGACATAATTCCCTGCAATATTACTCCTCTTTTACTCTAGCATTTTAGAATAAATGACTCTTAACAATATTCCTTTTATTTTTCATTTTGAAAAAAAATAATTATTTTGATGTCTTAATTTGAAATTTGTCATATAAATAGTTAACTCATTTTCTGTTTATCTAATATATATATATAATGTCGTTTTAGTATCATATGATAAATAGTGTAATTTGTCGATGCATATATACAAAATGAGTCAAAACTATTTATATAATAAAATTCAAATTGAAAGAATCAAATAATTTTTTTAAATATAAAATATCAAAATCATACTTTCCTCCTAAGTTAAATTACATATCACTAAAATCATTTAGCCTTTCAAATTTTAAGTTAAAAAATTTAGTTGCTAATTGAGTAACTAATTTGTAAAACAAGGAGTACCCAACACAAGTATAACGATATATTATTCTGCTTTTCAGCTTGTATCATTCAGCAAATGCATGCTTATTGAAATTGATTATTTTGTAGTTCAAGAAATCACAAGGGATAACCAAAATAACAAATAAAAAATAAATCTGTCTTTTTCTTGCTCGGAATTGATAGTTCTTTTTTCTTACTTTTCCTCCAAAATCATTGTCAAAAGTAAATGCTAAGCCATTGTTATTAAATAGATGAATTATGCAAGTAAGGTGTAATAGTTAATTCAATAATGCATCTCTTTGGAAAGTTTAGAAGAATTAAAGTGACCATAAATTGATGAAGGCAAACAATAATATACATTCGTAGGAGCTTTCATTGAGCAACCAAAGTAGCTAATGAATTTGATGATATTGATAATTTCAAATGGAGTTTGTCATTTGGACCTTAGAGTTAATTAATGAATTTGATGAACCATAGACTTAATTAATTTGTTAAATGAATCTTGTTTGTTCAGTTGAACTATATATAAATCAACAACACTGAAATTATCCCGTAATTTCATTTAACCCAAAGAACGTTACTATTATTTTCTTTAACTACATTTCTTGCAAAACAAAAGCACATCAAGAAGAGATTGAATTTTATGTTTAAAATTATAATGTTTTATCTTCAAAATCATACTAGTAGTAAAGTTCACCCATATCTGGGATCCTCTATTCAAAATTATCCTTTTTTATCATGTCCAAAATTAAAACTATGAGTTTATTCATATATTGGTTAATGTATAATAATTGTAAAGTGATTTAGTGATATTTATAATTTTATCCCTAATTTTAGTAAAACTATGTCATTTTGAACGTTGAATAGAATAAGACAAGATAATCTTGGACAGATAATTTGATTTCCTTAGTTACGGTCTAATAATTGTAAAGTAATTTTAGTGATATTTATGCTTTTAGTCTCTAATTTTAGTAAAACTAAATCGTTTTAAACATTAATTAGACAAAATAATATATGATAATCTTAGATAGATTATTCGATTTCCATCAAGAAGGCTATTGTTATTTTCTTTCATTTCTATCGAGTAACCTAGCAAAGTCCGATTCATATAATCGATCCATTTACTGGCCGAATAATGGTTTAATCGTTGTTGTCGTTGTATTTAACAGAAACTTTATAAAGAAGACTAATGTATTTCAATTGAAACTAAAGAGAGACAATGCGAAATTAGACAAAAGCTAAAGGGGTTTCGTATAATTTAACCATAATATTATTGTGCAAGATAGAGGTTATGTTGAAAACACGTCATTAAGTGTGAATCGATGCTAATTTAAGTTTGATACCATGATCTCTTCACTCCTATCAGTAACCAACAAATTGCACTCTCTCATCGCTCATTTCTAGATTCTTTCCTTGCCCCGGCATTGGAGACCATCCCTCGAATCTCAACCGTTCATACTTCCATCGAGTGGACCCCATTTAAAAATTCAACGATCCAGATCTCTTATGACCATACAAAACCCGACAAATTTAGACCGCATATAAAATTTCAGTATCTTCTTCGCCTTTGGGAGTTTTTGTCTGAGATAAAAAAACTCAAAAAGAGAAGAAGTAGTAAATACAATACGCTCCTAGTCAATGATAATGGCGCGAGTGTCTATGGTTGTCTTGGTCGTCGCCGGTCTGATCGCAACCGTCGCCGGTGCGGAAGACGGATCATCCGATACTTTTTATCAACAGAATCCGATTAGGCAAGTGGTTACGGACGGTCTGCGTGAGCTCGAGACTTCCGTTCTCCAAGTTGTCGGGAACACTCGCCATGCTCTCTTCTTCGCTCGCTTCGCTCACAGGTGAGTCACTCGCTCATTGACTCAGTGACTTGTCAGTGTTTTTCCGTTTGATTTTCGATTCGCGTTGTTGTGATCGAGTGGGAGGAAATACAATTAATATTGACTTTGAGGTTGTTGAATTTTTTATTATTTTTTTTGGGCGAGAAAAGGCACCAGAAGAAATACGAGACGGCGGAGGAGATTAAGCTGAGGTTCGATGTATTCAGGGAGAATTTGCGGATGATTAAATCGCATAACAGGAGGGGACTCTCCTACACTCTCGGTGTTAATGGTATAGCTATATCACAAACTGTATCCGTTGAATAAATTTCATTTAATTATGATAATTTCTCTTTTGAATCCATCGTAGTACGTACATGTTGTAACTTGTAAGTAGCAATTTTATGCGCGTAGCTTGATGTGAAATTAGCGTAAATTTGTTAATTAACATGTAATTTGCCGATGATAGTGATTGTATTAGTTTTGTTTAGTTAAAACCTTGATGAGCTTGAGTAGGGAAAATAGAGACATCCAGGTGGTTGAGCTCGCATTAAATTAACAATTAGTTTAATCTTTTCTTTCATTTCTTATTTTAGATTTATTTCTTGGGCCTATTTCTTTTTGTTTAGACGTTTCCACTAGCTTGATGAGTCAAGCCTCGATAATTAATGATTGATTAGTGCTCAACTTTTGCTCTCGTGTTTTTTTTTTTAATTTTTTTAATCATGAGTTTAAATATTCAAACATAATCCACTTAAATATGTGCCTTTGAGTGCATGTTAGGTGGTCTGAGGTAAAATATGACTTGGGGGAATTGTATTTGATTTCCTTGGACAAATTTGCCGGATAATATGCTAAAAATAAAGTATGTATACACCCCGGACAAATTTGTTATCGTATCTTTTTTGGTAGGTGATGTATAAGTGAAAATTAAGATGCTACTTGAAACAAGGAGGAGTAATTAAAGAAGTTGACATCCTGTTCAAAGTGAGAAAATTGAAAGGCGAGAATTGATAAGTAATATAATACATGGTTCATAATTATATTGGCAGCGACAAAGCTTTCCTATAATGCAAGTTGATGATACTTGATTGTGTTTTTGGCAGAGTTTGCTGATATGACATGGGAGGAGTTCCGCAAACACAGGCTGGGAGCTGCTCAAAACTGTTCTGCAACTACAAAGGGAAATCTCATGCGCAGAAATGTTGTCCTCCCTGAAAAGGTACTGCTACATATTAGTAGGACCCTTCCTTTTCTGATCACTTGGAAACCAACACCTTTCTATTACAGTATATTTGATGTCAGAACTGTTCAATTGACATCTCTAGTTAATTACTTATCTTGTTCATTGATATCGTTTGTTCAAGATTTTGAGCATAAACTTGATTCATTTTTTTCTATTAGAGTCCATTTTTTATGGTTTCACTCTGGAAAATGAAAGTCGGCATCAATTCTGAAAAGTTTCAAATAAAATCATTCATTCTTCAGAAATTTTTGTAGGAGTCTTGTATAATAATATGGTTAAAATTGAGTAGGCCAGATAGCCAAAAGTGAGCATCTTAATTCTGGTACTCTGATCAATATTAAGGACTCGATTATTTCCAAGAGTGGTCTTATTAATGGAATTTGGATTTCAATGATATGCTACAGATAGACTGGAGGGAGACCGGTATAGTTAGCCCTGTCAAAGATCAAGGTAGCTGTGGATCTTGCTGGACATTCAGGTACATATTTGTTGGAATTGAGTTACAGCTATTGAAATACAATCCTGGTTAGACAGTCAACAGTTGATATGTTCCTATTAGGAAGGCAGATGATTGAAACCCTAAAATTTATTGTTTGCAGCACCACTGGTGCCTTGGAGGCAGCTTATGCACAGGCTTTTGGAAAGGGGGTTTCCCTCTCAGAGCAGCAGCTTGTGGACTGTGCTGGTGCTTTTAACAATTTTGGCTGCAATGGAGGTCTACCATCTCAAGCATTTGAGTACATCAAGTACAATGGTGGACTAGACACAGAAGAAGCATATCCGTACATTGGAGTAGATGGATTGTGCAAATTCTCATCCCAAAATGTTGGTGTACGAGTCATTGAGTCTGTCAACATCACCTTGGTAAATGGCTAAAGCAATTGCTCAATTTCATTTCTTAGTCTATCATTGAAAGTTAATCGAGTACACATACAAAATGCATATATCAAGGAAGAGATACAATATTCCTTCTTCCAGGACAGGCTGCAGGTTTTATCATCATATATGATGATTGAGCTATGACATTTCAGTTCCCCTTTCATATATAATTTAGCTAGGAAGCTTACTTCTCGAGAACATCCATCAGTTCATCAGTTGTCCATGATTACTCACCCTAGATAACGCTATTACAATCAAAGGCTTTTCTAACTTAAATGATCCGTTATTGATGTGGCTTTTATTTTGAATTTAAGAGTTCATGTGCTTACTTGTTTCTAACTTCTGAGCAATTGCAGGGTGCTGAAGATGACCTAAAATATGCAGTGGGTACTGTTCGACCAGTAAGTGTGGCATTTGAGGTGATAGCTGGTTTCCGATTTTACAAAAATGGAGTTTATACGAGCCCTACATGTGGCACTACTCCAAAGGTAAGTAGTTACTCCATTTTAAGGATATGTAAGCCTATATGAGGTTTAATGTAATTATGACAGTGCAAACATGCATAACCTTGAATTCAAGTGCTAGAGGGTATGAGATAAGCTTCAAGATGGCCTAAAGAAATCGATAACAATGGTGTCATTGAATGCACATTTAATCTAGTATCATGTAACATCAGTTGCACAATCTATTATCATTCTATTTTCAAGTCCTTTTGTGATACTGAATGCACATTGAGCTGTGACTGCTCCAAAGCAGGAAAACAAATGCCTCTTGTGACAAATTTGATATTTCATTTATAACTGACAGGATTAAGATCATGGTGCACTTTCGATGTCTTAAAACTCTCTTATTAATGATGTGGTGAAATTGCAGGATGTGAACCATGCTGTCCTGGCTGTTGGTTATGGAGTTGAAGATGGCGTCCCTTATTGGCTTATCAAAAACTCATGGGGATCTGACTGGGGTGACAATGGTTACTTTAAGATGGAGCTGGGGAAGAACATGTGTGGTAAGTCTCTCCAATTATTCTAGCTGTCTCCATCTGTTAGTGTATGTATGCCTTATTTTCTTAGCTGCATCCATATGCTACAGATAATTGGGAATTAGTCCTCCCCTTATGTTTGCCGTCTTTTTTCAAAATATGTTTGTCTTTGAGCTTGCTCCGTTGGCTGATTCTGATAATCTGGTTACAGGTGTTGCGACTTGTGCATCATACCCAGTGGTTGCTTAATTATTTCAGAATGATGATAGGCTCTTCTCCCACTTGAAAATTGATCCTGTCATGCTTTCGCTGCAGCATGCATCAATACATTAGGTCAAACTTCGTACCTCCATGATGGATTGTTTCTTTGTAGTATAAAACCCATCTCCGCGAGAGTTACTGTTGTGTACCAAATCTTGATAGCAAGATGGTTATTGAAGGTTGATGTAGAATAAGAATTGTATCATCATCTCCATGTAATGAAAAAACCTTTTTGTAAATCTGTTTTTAATGGTTAAAGATACATTGTGATCTTGCGTTCAATTTGGTGTTTCAGAAACCGTAAATCTCTTCCGTATTAGCTTTGTTCTATACAGTAGTTGACGTATTTTGTTTACACGAATTATCATCCTGGACCTCCTGAAATGAAGCAGCAATGAAATGTATATGCATAAAGCAGAGGATAGTACAGGACTGGTATGTTTGAAGGACTATACTCACTTTACTAAGATAAATTCAAGGTTTCATAAGTTTGTCTCTACTATGATAACCTCAAATATATGTTATATGTCATACATTAGTGAAGATAACCAATGAGACTTTATTATTAATGGTGGTTAAAAAAACAAAAAAAGAAATTGTAGGGAAAACTTGTGAAAAGATGACATTTTTTTTTAGTGAATTATTATTATTAAGGGCAGTTGATAGACTGTTTTGTTTAATTATAAAATGACTAAAAAAACACTTTTCATGAAAAGATTAATTAATCAAAAGAGCCCGTTATTAAATATTAACTTAAAAAATGAAGCATATATTTTTGTCTATCAAATAATTAAGACACAATTCTTTAAACTCCAAAGAACGATAAAAATAAATAATAAGTTTAAATTTTTGTTTTTAGATGGAGAATTTTATGGAACACCGTAAAATGCTTATTTAAAGTGAAAGGGAAAAAAAAGAATAGGATTAAAGTGATTGAATTTAAGAAAAAGTTTTTCAATCATACAATTATTTTGAAGGGAAAAAAAAGGGTAATTACATCTACCTTTTAAGTTAAGTCATATTTAAAAGATGAACATTATAATTCATTCCTCAACTCTCCAAAATAATAAGTATAGAATAAGACAGACAAAATCTTATACAGAAGATCCCGTGTCTATTAATGGTCATTTTATTATTTTGCAATTTGTATTTACGAAAGTTTGGTTAAGAAAGTAATTTATAACATAGGTAAACGTAAATAAATAAATAAAAAAAAGAGTTAAAAAGAAATTCTTAATCAATGTAAAGATGAGATAGGATACTCTCTTGTACTATTTTAAATTAAAGTTGTGATCCCTCATATTTGGGTTAGAATTTATTAATTATAAAGTAATTTTAGTGATGTATAAGATTTTAATCAAAATCATGCCGTTTTAAAATTAAAGAGAGAATCTGTTTATGCCGAGTTAATACACTTAAAAGATTTAATACTATATTTCATGTCTTCTTTGTTAATTTATTTGTTCACTCTTTATTAATCTGAATTTGTAACAAGCCCTTTTGTTAAATTTTCCAAAAGAATATTTACTCTACTTCATTATATGTGTGTTGTGATCTAATTTGCTTTAAAATGTTTTATGTTCTAAATTTTATTCTGATTTAAAATTGAAAACTAAAACGGCTATCATCACTACTTGAATATTCTTATCTTTCAATTATATAATTAAAGTTAAAAGTTATAAGTATCAGACTCTCAATCTCAAGTCTCAATTCGGATCATATTAAACGTCGATTATTAAAATTAAATTTACTTAATTTACAGTCCGTTATACAATCGAACTTTCTCAACTCATTTAAATTGTTTAGGTTTTGGTGAGAGATCGAAGAATCAGAATTACGCTGGTGATAAATGAAGTGAGGAATTTGGTGAAGCTTATGTTTTTGGAAAAAGAAGAAAAACTTACCAACGATGGCAGCTGACAGACACTCTTCTACAATCGTTGCATCTCAAGATGAAAACAATCTGTAAGTTTGCAGTGCGCACACACAAAACACGCACACACGCACTTGTTGAGCTTGCTTTTATATTTTGTAATTTGAACGGAAAGGTTCGGTAACTGAACATCGACGAATGGCTTTAATCTCCGGAGCAGATTTCTGGCAATTAGTTTCTGATTTTGTAATGCGTCGCTGAATAGATAAAATAGAATTCGCAATTTTCCTTTTCTGATTGCTTAGCTGTTTTATTACTATCTTATTAATGACGAGCGATTGGTCTTTTCTCGAGGAGTTGCAACTTTCTTTGTTTTTCTGGATATTTTAGGGTAAAATCAATTTCGATGATTGAATTGTTTTCCTTTTTTCTGTATTTTCTGTGTGCTGGTTAAAATTTGATGTTTTGCCAGCTGATCATGTCCTAATGGAGTCAATTTTTGAATGCGTTATACTATGTTATAAAGCTCAGAAATTGCAGGCTTAAAACACTTTTTTTAGGGCTTAATCATGGACAAAGAATTCAGAGACCTTTTTAGATACTTTTGCTTTGTGAAATGGTAAAAATTTGTTGTGATAGTTAGGAAAAAAATAGTATTTAACAATTCATATGGTTATGGTTATGTTTTCGAGTTAAGGTCACAGGAATTGTAGGAAATGAGAATTGAATATTCATAGCAAAATGCAAAATAAGATGTATTGTTGTTCATATATCAGTATTATTTCAGGCTTCATGCTTTGAAGTGATAAATTGCTAATCATTCTCCCATAGGTTCGTTGACCTGCTGCATGAGGCTCCATTATCTGGTCACCGGAAGCCTACAAGTATTTTTGGGAGCATTTTCTACTGTATTTTATTGGCAAGTATCAGTTCCTTTTTGTAATTTCAGAGTTAGTACGTTGAATTAATGCAGTTTCAGATAGCTATAAGCAATGCTGATTTTCTTGAACTTTAGGCAGGTTATGCTATTTTTGCTGCTGGAGCTACATGGTTCTTTCATCCTCGAACGGGACTGATTGCACCTTTGCTTTGTAGTTCTGATGCCACTCTTCTAGTTCTCACTGGTACTTGTTTGGTCTTCTTTACCCTTTCTAATTTATTTTTCAAGGTGATGAGTTATCTTCCTCAAGTTATGTGATGGAGTTAAATTTATTTTTGTAGGCTTCTTCTTTCATTTTTGTTTAATGTAGTTTTGATATGTTGTTTCTCATGCTCTTGGTCTTGGGTTTTCTTTTTTACTTCTTGCTCATATTAGCTTTCTTTCATTCCTTATTTATAGGCATATTTCAGCAATATCTTGTCTACCAAGTCCAGAAGATACGATTACAGGTTATCCCTCTCTCTCTCCTATTTCATGTATATTACTGCCTTCTTCCATTTTCACGTGGCATTATTATGTTAGCACCAACTGATCATATTTTGGGATTATATGTAAAGTGGGGAATATGTTGGCATGAAATATTAGCAGTTAATAATCTGATGCAAAAGACTTGCTTGTACTTCTAAGGAACTGATCTAGTTTTTTGGAGTGTAAAATCAGCACAAAGACAACAGATGTTGGAATAATTATTGCAATCAATGGGGACTAAGACATTCTTTGCATGTGCATGTTTCTTGAAAAGCTGCAAAGTTCTACAGTTTGTTGTGATATCCTTCTTCCAGTTTTCAGAAACTTCTATTCAATAAAATAATTAAATTGTGCAATTATTTAAGTTATCTAGTCTGTTAACAGATTTTTGCTTTAATCTTTTGCTTCTGTTTTTTTATCCTGGTTTGTAAATCAGAGCATTTGGCCTTTAAAGTATGAGAGTGCACATGAATTTTGCAGGGTTACTATGTTTTTAGCCAGAAATTGAAGCACATTATTCGCCTACCATTTACTGTAATAGCATATGGTATGTGTATATCTGCACTGTTATCCTGTTCTATTCTATTCTTTATCTATACCAGTGAATATGGTTCTGAGTGTTCTAAGCCTTTTCTTTCATGATGGTTATAATCAAAAGATATCATACTATTTCTTGTTCTGGTTTCGGAATACCAGATGTCCCCCATGGTTTTGTAACCTTCCAAATCTGCTTAAAAAGAATTTCTAAAAGGTAATAATCATTGTATTTCTAAATATCAACTTGATTTTCTGTTTTGTGGACGGTCTGGTATTTGTTAGGCATTTACTATTTGACGACATCTTTAGAATTTCTTCAACCTAGTTTATTCACATCTAAAAAAGGTCACTCAGTTCCATTTAACTGATTCTTGTACTCAAATTTTTTTTGGACTTATCAAATAGTTGTTGCATTTTTGCTTTTTACCCATTTGATTTTCTGGTTTCTAAATGCTTTCTTTTCCCTAAGTTAAGATCAACTGTCTTTTTTGGATGGTTGCTGCCTCTGTTAATTGTAGTTACTTGCTTATGTACTTAAACTAAAAATTAAAATGTGTTCAAGAACTTTTTTGGATTTTAACAGGTTATCTCTAAGACAGATATTTTATTGCAGGAACTGCTGCAATGTTGCTTATCATTGTTTGGGAACCCCATATTAGTATTCTGTCCATGCATACAGTACTCAGGTATGTGTAAAGTTCTGAAGAAATGTTCAGCTTCACTAGGTTTTAGCAAATCCTGGCACATCGGAACCCCACATGATGTTTTGTTTCTAATGTAACTTTTTTCTCTTAAAAAAATTTAATAAACTTAAATAGACAGCCTAATTGGTGACGTTTTTGGTATTTCCATACATCATGAAGTTGGCTTAAAAAATACAATTATGCAAGTTAAGCACTTTTCCTTATTTGGAAGGGAGAAGCATATGTAGCCAGTAGCATATGAAAATGATTTTTCATTTACCATTTGATGACTTGGCTATCAAATGCAGGATTATTATGCTTGCTGAAGCAATTTGTGTTGGGTTCTTCATAAGTGTCTATATTGGTGAGTTTTTTTCCCCTTCTATATTGGTGAGTTTGACTAAGTGTTGTTTTGTATGTGTTATCGAAATAGTTTTTATATTTTGGTTTTGCAATAATACTTGAGATGTTTGAGTGAATACTTATATTGCAATAATCTAGCGTACTTATTTTGAATATTTTAGTCCTCTTTCAGCGTTTAAGCTAATTAGTTGCTATATACAGTTTTACATTTAGCTGACTTGGTATTTAAGAACTTTTCTATCTGCAGGCTCTTTGTTTGTGAATGTCCTGCAAAATGCTGCTTCTTTGGCTAGTATAGTTGTACTTGGATTGTTCTTTTGCCATTATTTTTAATGAAACATTTTGGTGCCGCAGGGTATGTGCACCAGTACAATGCGTTGGATTCCCAGCCTGATGTTTTGAAATCGCTATATTCTCCACTTCTACCATCAAACTCTCTGGAAGGGCCAAGGTAACAATGCCAAAAATTGGTTGACCAGCTTCGGCTAGCTGAAACTACTTTTTCTGTTTATATGCTTGTTTTGTGCTAGTATCTCAAGGCTGGTATATTAGATTAGCTTACAATGGCTGTGATTTTCTCAATACCTAGGATGGTCACCTTCTCATGCTGCCACTTTTCCCCTCATCATAAGTGATAGCACATTCTAAATCATTAAAATGTTTGATGATTGTGCAACCACCTACTCTGTTTTCTGTTGAAAATATACTGTCACTGCCAGCATCTGAAATGTCCTAATAATGCTAAACATGAGATTGAGTAAATATCATTCCATTTTTCATGTTACTCCATCTAAAAATAAATCTTCAATGTGATACCGTTCCGAAGTCGATTTCTCTGCTTGCAACTGCGACGATGTTATTGACAACTTTGCTGGCATCTTGAATATGTGCACATCCGAAGTATGCTTTTTTTGTCAGTATTTCTTTACTTTTTTCAGTGAAGTTATTTAAGATGAAGTCTTCTCAAGTAGATCTGTGAAATTATGTGGGTGTTCTAACATTCTCTCACCATACATGAATAATATGGATGATGAAGATTTCTGAAGCTATAGATGTATATGCTATCGTTGTTATGATTCCAATTAAGATGATTATCGTTCTGGCAGAATAATGCGGAAGTTCATTACTTCGTTGGATCAACAAAGACAAAGCATTAATAATCATCAATTCACTAATACGTTAAAAAATTCAAGAAAGTCCCAAATAGCACATTTGAATTGACCTGCTGCTTCTGTCTTGCTTATTTTGTATGAAATGGGGAGTTTTGGAACCAGACGGAGATCCCTAAACTGCTGGTTGGGGAGAGTCAAGATTATTGCACTTGCCTAGGATGGGAATTGGTAAACCAATTGAGATTCCTGAATTGTGTCTTGGGTTTAGTATTATTGCACCCTAATAGAAACATTTCTCTTCTTTTTATTCAGATGAAATGCTCATGCTTTAGATTTTGTAGTTTGGAATGCAATATTAAGAACTCCTTGTTAATGGCACTGTGAAACTTTTTTTATGATTTTTCTGTCCAAGCGAAATGCCTGTGCTCAAGATGTTACAATCTGGAATGCAATACTAAAAACTCATTCTTGTGACAGATATCACGAGGGCGGGCGGCTCTCTGATCAGCAAATGGCATTGTTGCAATACCAGCAAGAAAATATCCATTTTTTGAGCGAGGAGGTATGTGTTTATCTAATGTATCTAATGGTCTCCCGCAGTGCTTTGATGCTTTTGGGTATTAATGTAGGAAAAAGAATGATGGAATTTGCTGCTATAGTTCCACTTCCATTTGGTCTTTTAGATGATTGAAGTTTATGCTAGTAGTGTAGGGATAAGAAGCTGGGTGCATTAGTAAAGGCCTGATTAGGGAATGAAGTTCTTTGTTTTACAAAATGAGAATGGAAAATCCTTGAGATTAATTTCAAATCCTTGTGTCTTTCTTGTAGATTCTCAGATTGCAGGAAAGTTTGAGTAAATATGAAAGGTCCAATGATGGGAGCACGCCTCAGGTAAGGTCTCAGAGCTTGAAAAGAAAATTCTGTACACTGGTGATGATCACTTTTTGTTCTGTAAGATGTAAAGGGAACGTACCTCATCTTATTAGACTGATCCTAGAATGTTCTCTTATCCCATTACCAATATGTCAGGCAAGATTCAATCAATACAGTATTGCACATATGAGGGAACCAATTTTTAAGCTGGGTTCCTTTCTGCTCTGTGATTATGAAATTAGTACTTACTGAAATGCTTGCCCAACCTATTTTATGGAGTTGAAAAATTATCTCTACATGTATTGTATGTGCAGTATAAAAAGTTCTTATGCATATTTTGACGTTGAGATCACACTTTAGAAACCTGAGATAATTGAGGAAGGTTACAAGTAGGTACAACCTTTATATCCTTAAAGAGTCACAAGCATTTGAGGATTACTGTTTGTGTTCCTTTGGATCATCAAAACTAATTGAATGGCATGTGATTGTTATTGTCCCTCATGTGGCTTTATACTAATTAAGAAACTCTCAACTTCTGAGTTTGGTCTCAAGAGAGTGTTGCTACTTAATCCCTGGAATAGGTGGATTAATAATTACATTGGACTTTGCAGGTTGATCTTGCACATCTATTAGCAACTCGTGACCAGGAACTGCGAACAGTTTCTGCCGAGGTATCTTCTGCTAGTGGTCTCCTCATCCTCTCTCTGTCTGTGTGTGTGTGAGAGAGAGAGAGAGATGGTTTCGTCTTTCTCTTTTCTTTTGGTGATTCTAGGGTGATATTATTGTGTGTAGTGTTCAATACTGCTAACGAGAATCAATTTACTTGTGCGTTTCCTACATTTTATTTGCAAGTTTTATGATTTTTGTGTTTCAGATGAACCAACTGCAATCTGAGCTTAGTCTTGCTAGATCTCTGATTGCTGAGAGAGACTCTGAAATCCAGTGTATTCGAAGTACAAATAATCAGGTGTTTACTTATAAGTCAGTTATATTATGTCCATTTCACTTTGTCTTTTAATTATGTGATCTTCTATTCTGAATCCATCCTCTTTGTTTTCAAGGTTAAGATTGAACATTCTGGCTATTTTCCTTTTCTTGGATGGATCCATGTATTTTGTGATCAACTGACCCGTTTTCATTAAACCAAATCCTTACTGCATCTGAACTAAAGAATGTAAAACCAGAGGCATAGCTTTGTATTTCTAAATGTTATTAACCGTCTATGAGAAACCTTGATAAGCTGAAGTTGTTGTGCCTGGTCTTAAAGAACCAGTTTGCTAGTCAAGAGTTGATGCTTGTGCCCTTCTGGATCAAGTGGAATGAAAGTTAGCCTTCAAATACGTATTCTTGTTGATCAGTTGGAGGGCAGCATAAGCTTAAAATCTCCCAAAAAGTCCTTTAATTTCAATTATTTTTTCACTTAAAGATATGTATTCTAATAATCCTGACAAGACCCTTGCTGCACAGTATGTTGAGGAGAATGAAAGACTGAGAGCTATTTTGGGGGAATGGAGTACACGAGCTGCTAAGGTATAATACTACAATATTTCTTGTTGTGCTGACATATATTAGTTTTCTTCTTGAAAGATTTTACTAACATGTATTATTGAAAAGCTTGAACGAGCACTGGAGGTTGAGCGGATGTCAAACTTGGAATTGCAAAAGAAATTGGTGACAGTAAAAGGCCTAACAAGGGAATCAAATGAGCCAAGTTGATAGCTGGCTAAGCAATTAGGTATCTTTCAAACAAATGTATTTATTCTTTAAATGGCAGCATTCATTTTATTTTTCCTGTTAGGCTACTGAGAGATAATGTTGATAAAAACAAACGATGATGAGAGCAGTGCAAGAAAGAGTAGATGATCCACTGTACAGAATCACAGTTCACGGTATCCTTTTAGCAAAGACCATGATTTTCTGGTTGCTATGTTTCTTGGCCTTCCAGATGCTGTACCATAACTCTTCAGTTGTTTTTATGTTAAGAGTGGGAGAATGCTTTAAAATACTTCTGTGCTTCTTCAAATTGAAGGGTTTGTTTTATAAAAAAATTGCACTAGAATAAATCTGTGGTATTGTGTACGTGTATCGTGACTGTGGAAGATGCTGTCTTTCAGAAGAAACTAAATTGAAAGATCACTGCTGAACTAATTGTACTGGAAATGTTCTAAGGAACTTCATTTGATAAAAAAATTGTAAGTTTTGGTCATCAAGGCTCGGGATTTAGAATATACTTTAGTACTGCTTGAGAGAGAAACCAGGTAAGTAGATTGTTTTGAAAGTGTACAAGTGTGGAAAATCAAGAAAGTATTAGGATTCAAGGTCAAGAATCCTCAAAGGAGAAATGAAATTCCCTTTATTTAGGTATATGATTTTGACACGGACAGAGATTAATTGAAGTTTCTAAAATCTCGGCCAATTGAGTACAACCAATCCTACCCTCATCAGGCAGATTGTAACCGTGTCCATCTTGACCTTTACAAGAAGTTCTCTTCCATTGTTTTGAACTTTCATACATGATCATACAGAGCATACAAGTACATATTGCTAACAGATGGGAAGGAAACAGATTTTGAAATTCGTTAAAGTTACAACAAATGCCCGGGGGGGGGGGGGGGGGGGGGGGGGGGGGGGGGGGGGGGGGGTGTTCTCCGATGGGGTCTTGCTCCCCTGTCCTGCTTGTACTTGCAATATCCATACACTTGTTCCCAGGGCAGATTGTGTCAAACTTGGTAACAAAGAGGCTTAGCTGTGCATATGCTGCAGCGGAAGTCTGCAAGCTCTCTGATAGGTTACAAACAACATTATTGCAGTCGTCTTCACATCTCAAAGAGGCTGAATCTTGATGGAGAAACGAAAGCATTATTGGCTCGTACCTCCGGATAGGAGAAAGGAACACCTAGATAGAGCGCCAAAGAGCCATTATAGGCATACAAGTGCAACTCAACTACAAAGGGGATACATGAGCAGTTTCACTTAGGAAAAGACAACCAAACACATAATTGTAGAAGTCACTGCCTTTAACAAAGCCTCCTGTCCCAATCAAAGGTTCAGTATCGTACTTGCAAGCTCTAGTACAGTCAGGACAATAGGTCACCTGCATCAGCATAAACAACAAAATAAGTATTGGGGGCCAAAGTTACATGGCAATGGAGAAAGATGCGAAGCTAGAACACTGCACACTCAAGGAATGTCCATAACCAACTATTACAACAATTTGTAGATAATGTCCCATGACAATTTCAGCAGCAGGCCTTCATCTATCATAGGTTCAATACTCAAAAAGATCTACTTTGCCCGTGCAATGTTATAGTTTTGATGACCTAGTTCTTAAAGAAATGGAGTTTTAATGTTGAATGGCCTCATGAACAATTTAAAGACATTGATATATAGTTAACCAACATTGTTTAAAAAACGTTTGTTTCAGAGATTTGACATGTCGGACAACAATAGAAAAGCTCAAAAAACTAATGATACAACATAGATGTAGTACCTCTAATATTTTAGGTTGAAACTGACAGTCGAGCATAACATCCACCCCATACATTGCCCTCGATGTTGGACTATGCATTTCTGGATGAACTATAGCGGCTGCTTCAAAAACAGATCGAATCATCCTTCTCACTCGTGAATGAATATCCAGCCAATTAACTGTAAGTACAGAGAAATGAAGCAACAATTAGTCCATGAGCTACAAAATATCACATTTTTGGTAACCAAACTTTAAGCAAAGATAATTGAAAAGCTCTCGGTACCATGATGCTCTTGCTCAAACTCCTTGACAAATTGTGATGTATTCATGTGATTGAGTCTTCCTCTGTAGTTCTGAAATAACACACAAATTTAAGGGTCAATGTATCTCTTCCCTCAACAAACATCCAAAAAAATTAAGATCGATCAGCAGGTTTCATCTATAATTTAAGCAAATTGCTAAATGTATTGGTTGTGACAACCAACAAACTATGAAACTGTTCCTCCACCAAGGATTTAAGCAGCCAGAAACTATAGTAGTTAAAAACTCTTACCATGACTGTAAAATGAGTTTCATATTCGAAAAAACTGTTTTTGTCCAGAGTGTAGTTGTTGTTTGCCAACCTTACCTGAAATAGAAATGGTAGCACAAACTTAGCAAGGTATCAAGCATCACAGACTTCAAATTCGAAAATCTTTACAAAGCATCAGTCTGTCAGGTCATTATACAATTATCTCACAACACTACCCAGAAAAGAAGGTCCATACCCAGAAAGTTTCAGCAAGAAAAATATCCAGTGGTGCCATACTGCGGACCAAAACTATATAGCGAAGATCAAATTTCTTCCCCTTAAGCAGTGCAGGATGCTCAATATACTTTTGGCATACTTTTGGACCTGTCTCCATAAGACGAATAATTGCTGATAAATTGCCAGTTACGGTAGTATCAATTGTTCTTGCCATGTTCCATGGCTTTAATATCCACAAATTGTTCAGTCTGTCCCTTTCACGCATGTAATAATCTCCAATTAGCTGAGTAAGCTCTGTCTCAAGATTATAAGTTGGCTGAAGCCAGTCAGGAGATCCATAAGCCTGTTAGGGAAGGAGCTAAATTTAGCAAAAAGCGACACATGTTGATTTGAAAATTCTTTACCATTGGCTAACGATAGAGTTATAATGACCTTCTGAATAGTTTCTGCAAGATGATGTTTCATGACAAGACAAGCTTCAAAAGGAAATTGATTAATGAACTGTTGATCATTCAGTCCGGCAACCTTCTTCATCTCCTCATCCACCTGCATGCTGGCCCAGATAATATCGGCATCTTTGGGCTCAGATGCTGCAAACCAATTTAAATAAGAAATGTGATACAAAAGCAGTTTCTGGGAATCACAAGAAAAGTAGTATTATATAAATTTTCAGTGGCCTCAAAGAGTTGAAATACAAGTGCTGGATGGACTCAATAAAAGGTCATATAGGATAAGCGTAATAGAAAACACAAAATGGACAAACTCCTGGTAGAAAGGATTGATACCAGAAGAATAATGAAAAAAAAGTTTTTGAAGTAGAAACCTACTAACTACAAATTCAGGACGTGTCAAAAATTCCTCCACTTGGGGTATATCTGAGTAAACTCGTAATGCAGTTCCATCACTCCGGTACAATCTGTCAATTGTGGATAACACCATTGGTGACGAATGAAATTTCTTTGATTGCAATATCAGCCTATGTTTTTCGTACTCCTAAAAAATTAATCAAAAGTACTTGAGTAGAAAGTCGTCGATCATTGAAAACAAGAAATAAAAGAAATAAGAGGATCAAGACATACTCTGATAAAATAATTTTGAGGAGTATGAAACCATGCAGTAAGTCTAGCAGATCGATGTTTCTCCTCTCCAATACCAAAAAGGAAATCACGAGAGCACTCGTCACCTCTACGAATGTCGCCAGTAGGCCAAAGGATCGAATAACTGCAATTGTTGTCAAAGTGAGAATTTTCTAACAAATAACAAAGCCTAGGTCCCAGCTTATGTCCTTGGGTAGGGAAGGAAGGACTCAAACAGGAAAGGACTTGGCATGCCAAAAAGAAAAGTGTAGGGGGGAAAAGGTAGTCTACGAATTATCCGCCAGAATTACATGGCAAACATCAAAGTTAATGTAAATGATGATATGTATGATGCAATTCATTGAAATGGAGAAGAAAAAGAGAGAGCCTGTAATCAATGAAGACAACCAACCTCACAGCAGATGCTAAGTTACCCTCTGGCATGTAAAGAAATGGAGAGACTCTAAAATTTGGCTCATCACTGTGTCGCAAAGCTGAACCTAGTTCATCCATCACATACCTGCAAGAACACCAAAAACTACTATTACCATCTTTACGAAAATGAACAGACAAAAACACCAACAGAAGCCATTTATTCATCCCAATGATTTCAACTAAATATTTCCAAAATGAATTCACAGAATAATATCTATACACCATTAGTAATGCACTTTCATCTGTGAAGAGATAGCCGAAAAGAGTACAGAAGAAGGTAGTATGTTTTGTCATGCTCAAGTTCCTATCCTGTATTCTTCATCATTACCCGTAACTTTCACATTCAGATATCCAGGACGGTTATGACTTTTTTAACCGAACACTTCCTTTTCCTCTTTCTTTTCTTTTCTTTTTTTTTTTTTGTTTTCCCACCGGAAAAAAATGAACACTTTCAGCACCATCAGAAGGGATAAATATATTTTTGTTGCAAGTTTTGTTTCTAAAATAGTCAAAGACCAAGGAAAAATGGAGTTTAGGTCCTTATTTCCCTTAATCCAAAAATTGAGCAACAACACAATCGAGAAAAGCACCATTTGAAAATGATCAATATTAACAGTAAAAATGGCATACCAGACAGAGGTCTCATCAATCTTTTCTTCATCTGCAAGTCTGTAAGACATTAAGAACAGCCACATAGCACTAATAACACGATCAGATACAGGTTCACCATCTGTCCACTCAGGAAGACGTGGTTGTAACATTGAATCAATCACAGACTTTTCAGACTCCAGGATTCTGGATGTATCAACACCATTCAGTAGAGAAACTCTAGGAAGGGACTCAAGAATTTCAACAGCACTATCTCCAAGGGGGCCTGGAATATCTACCTGTTTCATCACTTGCCCGTATTAGAAGAGCTGCATGTTTCAAAGTTAGTGAAAGTAAGTTGCAACATAAATACCTCGATAGCTTGTAAGCTGCTAAATCCTCCAAGTATTTCCAGTAGCTCACTAACTGAATGCTCATCCAATGGGTTTCCACGGAGATTCAAGTATGAAAGGCATGGCAATTCGGCAGGTGAGAATACCTGAACAAAAAGGATACAATAAACCAATTAGGCAATGCTAAAGTTCAATAAAATAGAGTAAATATGGGGTTGTTTAAGGAATAGTAGATGTCATGCAAACAAAAAGGATACAATAAACTAATTAGGGGATGCTAAGTTCAAAATACAATTACTTGCAAATTACAGATATGGCAATGAGAAAAGAAAAGAAGGAAAACAGATAAACAGCCCTGACCTTTTTCATGAGACTGTGAATACTCCTATTTGAAAGGTCTAGAGAGGTCAAACTCTGCAATGGCAGGTCATTTTGGAGATCATCACCAGGATTTTCCTTCCCATATATTCCTCCACAAAATCCGAGTGCCCATTCTCCATAATTACCAGTGAAATGTGAATTATAAATTTCCAGTGAAGGACAACTTAGAAGAATGGCATCGGCCAGACAACTGCCTCTGTAGACAAATAGCACCATTAGAAGCCAAAACCATGAAACAGGAAACGAAGTTTCAGTCTCACATATTTGTGAACTTTACCCACTCTCCAGAACAGGATTATTGTTCAGCCAGAGGGCTCTAAGGTGTTCCAATTGGGTAACTTCTTTTGAAATTACTTCCACGTTCTCGAGTTTGTTGCTGCACAGGCTTAGTGCAAGTAATTTCTAGTACAAGAAAAGAGAGTAACCCACGGTAAAACTTCAGAGAAGAAGCAATGGAAAAAAGACAACAGATCATTATAACGCGATTGAATTGTCAGTATGTACAAGACAAGATTTGAAATTCAATTACTAGAGCATCTCCTACATTTACAAGAAATAGTTAGCTAAAATGTGATGCACTTCCACAAAATCATTTAGCATGTACCATACGGGACTTCCATCATGTATAACCACTGCATGGAAACAAATGGAGGAAAACAAATACTGACTTTCTAAGGTCTACATAACAATGGAGTGGAGTGCAGGATCCAGCAAGTTTGGCACTTGTAAACCATGAGTAATATCAGCTCCTCTTCAATATCCAAGATGCTAAACAATCCATCCAAAAATATGTATTGACCATGCTCCCACCAAAATAAAGTACTAATTTTTACCCCAATAATGAGTGACTTACAGGAAATTTACTCGGCAAATCAAGAGACACAAGCATGGAATCATCAATATCAAGCTCCTCGAGCTCCAACCACCTCACAGAATCAGTCCGACCCTCTTTTATTTCACATAATTCCTTCTCTACAATCTCCTCAGCACTCAGTTTAGCATTATTTTCGTCCACACGTCCACCCTCAGTTTCTTCATCCAAATCAATATCCACACACATCAATGAAGCCATTCTTTCTGCCAGTCCTGGAACCTCCTGCAACTGCAAAGTCATTAAAGATATAAATTTCATCCAAAAAAAAAATACAGGACGACATATTTCAAACACTATTTATATAATTATTTGCAACAATCACGCAGTTCATGTAAACCATTAAAAAGAAACAAACTTTATTCAAACCCACTTCAGCAAACAACCTTACGGACATTCTCGTCGTAAATAAAGCAGATAATACAAGAATATGCATATCTTTAAAAATGCTTGAATTTCCAACAAACTAAACAAAATTCTTCAATAGTAAAAAGAAAGAATGCTTATATTAAACTGGACTTCAAAAACGAAAATGAAAAGGAGTCCTAAGATTAATCCTCAAAACCTGCTTATACGCATCGGAGAGGCGAAAAGTCCAAGCATGGTCCACAAGAAACAGATTGGACTCCTTGCCCATAAACTCCGAGGTAAATACGAGCCTTCTCTGGCGGCCGTCAACATCCTCGACGGGCTCAATTTGGAAATAATCACCGCCGTCGAAAGTATCATTTGAGAGCTTTTCGAAGAGTATACGGTGGAGTGACTGTGGGATGCCAGAGCCTGTAAGTAATATGCCGTGAACTTTCACGAAGTCCTCGTAAGTTTGGATTCTGTTGCCGCCGATAACGGCGGTGGTGGCGGACATGTTTTTCTTTCTTTCTTTCTTTTGCTGGTTTTGCCCGGCGGGAGTGGGGTTTAAGACTTTAAGTTGAGTGGCGGTGACCCAGTGGATCGGGGTTTAAGACTTGGGTTGGACCATGGTTTAAATCATTCGGCCATCTTTAAACGAAATGAGCATTTTGGGTCGCGACAAGTTTGGGAAAGAAAGGCGGCTTTGGGTCATTCTATTTTGTTTCAGTTTTTGGGTCATTAAGAAAAGCAGAATCGGATATCTTGGCTAATATTCAAAGCGAAATTAAAGAGTTAAAAGTATAAATATTATTAAAATTAAATTTATAATTATTATATTTTAATTCAAATATGAGTGTACGTTATTTATACTTTTAATCCCTCGTTTAAGTGTAATGATGTCATTTTAAACATTCATAAAATAAAATAATCTTGCATAAAGGATCTCGTCACTTAGGCCTATTTGATAAAATAATTTACATTTGAAAATTAATTTATTTAAATCTGAATTAATTAATTTTATTTGATAAATACACACGCATTCCAAATCTTAATGAATTAAGAATATTTGAAATGTAAACTCTTGATTCAGTAGTCTTAGGTTCGAAATTCAGTGCTTGCAGAATTTGATGGTTTATCCTAGTGTTAAATCCAAATGACATATCATCCATCCTTTTAGTTTATTAGATGAGTTTCACTCCCTTCAAACCTCATGACTTACTTGGTGATAAGGGTTGAATTACATTAGGACTCTTATTGGACAAATCTTATCTCAACCCGAGTTCCTCGGGTTAAGGCTTCTAATGAATCAAGGAGTTCCAATCCTATTGGGATTCTACCAGGTATGATTCTATAAAAGTAACCTTTCCAGGGAAAGGGGGACGCTCTGATTACCAGCTTTTACATTACGCTTATTGCTCTGACACGAACTGACTTAAGCATCGGAGTATACTCCCCGGTACAAAACTGGGGGTATTGCTGACACGTGTGTTGCAGGTTTTCCAGGTTTCGGGCGTCAATAATAGGAGCACGTGACCTCGGGAGGACTTCATATCGTTTGGTAAAATCTGACTTCATCAAATTGGCGCCGTTTGTGGGAATCGATAAACAAGCTATATCGATGACGCTTACTCGTTCGCAGTTGAACACCAAAGATGTGCCTCCCCCTCAAGCTATATCCAGTCGCCCTCCGCGTGGAGCAACGACTGGTAAAGAGGGTAATCTTGGTGCAGATCCACAAAATCCGCAGGGTAAGCAAGGCGATCCGAATACTTCAAAGCTTATTCTTGGCGGTAACAACCTTCCGCGCCGTGCCTCAGATACCCCGATCCGCGGTAGCGGACAAGACAATCCTATTATCGACATTCACTCCCCGGAGACGATTAAGTTTCTTACTGAAAATTTCGAGCATATCAAAGCCATTGTTGAAGGTCCTGGACAGCGACATGGTAAAGAGTTGGAGCGAGCTTTAGATATGCATGATAGAATGTATGTGTTTTCATCTTATAGTCCGGAATCTCAAGGAGATAATGATCCGGAACGTCGACGACCTTTGAACCGATCTCCACGTCGGAATCCGAAAAATGATAGTTACGGATATCGACACTTGAATCCTTCCCCACATCGGGATAGACAATATCAAAATTTGGGTCATCGTAATGACCAGGAGGATCATATTAATAACCGCATCCGTGAAGAAGTACATAATATTTTGGGGTAGGAGCCGGGGGAGCTTACCGAACAGTGTCGCCGTTTGTGAATGCCATTAGTCGTTTTCCGAAACCACACAAGTTCAAAATTCCTCCGATGGAGATGTACTCTGGAGATACAGATCCACGAGATCATCTGGCACGCTTTACGTCGCTTATGAAGTTTGAGCAAGCCCCGGAGGCGACTATGTGCCAAGCATTTGAAACAACCTTAGTGGGAAAGGCACGTGGATGGTTTGAAGGTCTTAAACCAAATTCCATTTCTTCCTATGAGCAACTTTCTCAGCTCTTCTATCAGAGATTTTTGCAAAGGAAGAAATTTGACAAGTCTTCAGCGGAGTTATTGAATATTCGGCAACCTGACAATGAATCAGTTCGGGAATATATAGATCGGTTTTATGACGAAAGCGTACAAATTAAGACCCGATCTGAGGATGTCGTGGTCGGGGCCTTTATCAATGGCTTACGAGCGGGGAGGCTTTACAGAAAACTTGTCACTGATCCGCCTAAAGACATGCATGAGCTTATGGACCGAGCTGATAAGTTCGCCAAGGGGGAGGATGCTGACCGAACCAAGCGTGATATGCACCGAGGTCCGGAAAATAAGAAGGACAACCATAACAACCGATCCGGAGTTGGGAGTAAGCGTGCTCAGGTATTCGACAAATTATCTTTCGGCAAACCTCAAAATCAGAGTTCGGTTGGACAAAAGAACTCTTCAGCTCCTCGTAATTAAACTGAAATGTTAGCTATCATGGAAAAGAAAGGATTGATTAAATTATATCCGAAAATGAATACACCCGAAGGTAAAAGGAATAAAAATCTTTTCTGTAAGTTTCATTATCAAACAGGCCATGATACAGAAGATTGCCGAGATCTCAAAAAGGAGATTGATGAACTTGTTGCAAGTGAACAGCTACATGACTTTGTGCAGCAGGCGTATCAAAAAGGTCGTCGTAGAGGCCGATCTCAGGATATAGGACGACCAGATAATGACAAGAGGCCTAAGGAAGATGGGTATGCTAAACCCAATGAAGAGGAAAAGAATGTCACGGGGGTAATTCATACTATTGTGGGAGGTCCGATTGGTGAATCTAGATCGGCAAGAAAATTGTCGTCACGAAGAATTCCCGAACAAGAGCCAGTCTATAAACGCTTCAAGCATTCGAAGGTCATCACTTTCTCTGAAGAAGACGCGGTCCCAAGTAAGTTTCCTCATTGTGATGCTTTGTTAGTTAAAGCAATTATAGCAAATAAGGAAGTCCATCGAGTATATGTGGACAATGGGAGTTCTTCAAATGTGATTTATTGCAATGCATTTGAGAAGCTGGGAATTCCTCGAGAACAGTTGCAAAAATGTCCCGGTCCACTGATTGGATTTACTGGAGAGGCGACGCAGCCTATTGGAATGATTACTTTACCTGTTACCTTGGGGGAAGCTCCAAAGGATAGGTTGATATATACGCATTTCGCAGTTCTTAATGTTACTTCGCCATATAATGTTATTCTTAGACGGCCTACAATGGTTCAACTTAAAGCCATTTGGTCCCCTTATCATCTGGTGATGAAATTCCCCACAGCTGGGGGAATAGCAACAATCCGAGGTGATCAAAATATGATTGCTTTGAGGGATGTGAATAAAAACAACAATGCCTCGAAGGTAAATTGTATATCTGGCGAGTTGCAACCGATATTACATGAAGCCCAAGCTGGGGACGAGTTGATGAACTCCGGAAGTCAGAAAGCGATAACCGATAGCTTGGAGGATGTCGTAATTGATCCGACACTCCCGGATCGAACTGTGAAGATAGGAGCAGCTCTACCTCCAGAAGTAAAACAATCTCTCGTTAGTCTACTTCAGCAGTACAATGATGTGTTTACTTGGAGACCTGAAGATATGAAAGGCATTTCGCCTGACATTGCAGTTCATAAGTTGAATGTAGATCCGGAGAAACCCCCAGTTCGGCAGAAGAAACGACCATTTGCTCCAGACATGAATAAAGTTATTGGTGAAGAAGTGGATAAACTCCTGAATGCTAAAATTATCCGGGAGGTCTTCTATCCGACTTGGCTCTCCAATCCTGTTATGGTGAAGAAACCAGATGCAGGACTGCAGATGTGTATCGATTATACGAATTTAAACAAGGCATGCCCAAAGGATTTTTATCCCCTCCCTTTGATCGATCAAAAAGTCGATGCCACCGCAGGATACGACGTACTTTGTTTTCTCGACGCATACAAGGGATACCATCATATCTTCATGGATGAGGAGGATGCTGAGAAAATCGCTTTCATAACCGAAAAAGGCATTTATTGTTATGAGAAAATACCCTTTGGGTTAAAAAGTGCGGGAGCTACTTATCAAAGAATGATGAATAAGGTTTTCGATTCTCAGATCGATCGTAATATGGAAGTATATGTTGACGATCTCCTAATCAATAGTCGAAAAGTGGCGAACATGATAGCCGATGTCAGGGAGACCTTTGAAACCTTAAGGGCGACGGGTTTAATGTTAAATCCCAAGAAGTGCACCTTTGGAGTGAGTTCGGGAAAATTCTTGGGATATATGGTTTTGAAGCGTGGTATAAATGCTAACCCTGAAAAGGTAGAAGCCATTATGAATATGACATCACCTCGGACCATCCATGAAGTTCAAACACTCACTGGTCATTTGGCCGCGTTGAATCGTTTTCTTTCTAAGTCAGCAGAGCGTTGCTTGCCATTTTTTGCCACACTGAAGAAAGCAAGAGACTTTTCATGGACAAAGGAGTGTCAGAGGGCCTTTGAAGACCTCAAGAAGTACTTGTGCACCTTGCCATCCCTAGCTATTCCTGTTCATGGCGAGACTCTTTCTTTGTACTTAGCAGCTTCAGATAATGCGGTAAGTGCGGTTTTGACTAAAGAAGATAGTAACATCCAAAAATCGGTGTATTATGTTAATAGGGCATTACAAGGAGCTGAACAGCGATATCCCGGCCTTGAGAAGCTGGTGTTGGCATTAATTTCCGCAGCTCGGAGGTTGCGCCCTTACTTCTAAGCTCACCCTATTCAAGTTCTCACGGATAAACCTTTAAAGCAAGTGCTGCACAAACCTGATCATTCAGGTCGCCTAATGAAATGGGCTATTGAGCTCGGCGAACATGATATCAAGTTTGTGCCCAGGTCCGCCGTCAAGGGCCAAGTACTCGCTGACTTCATTGCCGAGACACCACAAGGTTGGGACGTACAGACCCCAGATCAACCACACAAAGCCAAGGAGGTTGTAGCGAACAAAATTCCAAATGTGTGGGTATTGTTTGTTGATGGTGCTTTTAGCGAAGACGGATCTGGGGCAGGTCTTATTTTGAAGAATCCTCAAGGTCAAGAATTCACCTATGCTCTTCGTTTCGACTTCAGCGCCACCAATAATGAAGCGGAATATGAAGCTCTTATCAAAGGTATAAAATTGGCCAAGAATATGGGAGCCCGGGAGTTACAAGTTTACAGCGACTCGCAACTCATTGTAAACCAGGTAACTGGAGGATATGAAGCTCGTGATTTAGTGATGAAAAGATACCGAGAAAATGTGGAGGCAATCGCTAAGGAATTTGATCTCTTTACAGTTGATAGAATTCCGCGAGCTCAGAATAAACGAGCTGACGCTCTTAGCAAGTTGGCATCATCGACTTATGCACACCTGACTAAGAAAGTGTTAGTAGAAGTGCTAGGAGCTCGGAGCATTGATGAACTGACGGTTCAGTTCATCGAAGATGAAGAAAACTGAATGACTCCAATCATTAAATACCTCACCTCGGGAGAAGTCCCAAACGACAAAGTGGCAGCTCGGAAGTTGAGAATCCAAGCTGTGAGGTATGAAATGAAGGACAGAGTTCTTTATAAGAAAGGATATTTAACGCCGTGGCTGAGATGTGTGGGTTCGAGCCAAGCGGAATATGTGCTAAGGGAAATTCATGGAGGATCATGTGGCAGCCATGAAGGAGCTCGGACAATAGCTAAAAAAGCTATCCGAGCAGGGTATTATTGGCCTAATGTGCGCCGCGATGCGCATCATTTGGTACAAAAATATGTTAAATGCCAGCAGCATGCAAAAATCCACCACGTACCTCAAGCCGAACTGGTAACTATGCAAAGTCCTTGGCCGTTCATGCAATGAGGAATAGACATCGCAGGTCCTTTTCCAGAAGCTTCAGGACGAGTCAAGTACTTGATGGTGGCAGTGGATTATTTCACTAAGTGGATCGAAGCTGAACCATTGGCGACAATAACCGGAAAGAATATACTTAAGTTCTTCTGGAAGAATGTTGTTTGCCGATATGGGATACCAAAGATCATAGTATCTGATAATGGTACACAGTTCGCAAGCGATCCATTTAAGAGCTGGTGCGAAGAACTCAAGATCCACCAGCATTTTACCTCCGTAGCTCACCCACAGGCTAATGGACAAACCGAGGTAATGAATAGAATCATCATCCAAGGGATTAAAACTCGGTTAGAGAATGCTAAAGGAGAATGGGTTGTACAACTTCCGAATGTATTGTGGGCTTACCGAACTACGCCAAGAACGGTCACGCAAGAAACTCCATTCAGTTTGGTGTATGGATCCGAAACAGTTATTCCAGCTGAAATTGGCATCCCGAGTACCAGAGTACTTAATCATGAGCAAGACAGGAACAGTGAAGCCTTACTCCTCAACTTGGATCTGGTGGAAGAGAAAAGAGAAGCGGCGTTTATCCAAGAGGCAAAGTACAAATATGATATGACGCGGTATTACAACAAACGGGTCAGTGGTACTTATTTCTGACCTGGAGATTTAGTAATGAGGAAGAATGAAATAAGCAAGGCTGAAGGAACCGGGAAGCTAGTCCCTAATTGGGAGGGACCATACCAGATCGAGGTTGGAAGAGCTGAAAACTACAAGTTGGCCACCCTGGATGGAAAGACGATTCCGCGAATGTGGAACATCTCTCATTTAAGAAAATTTTATACCTGATCATTTATGGTAGCAACAAAAGCTGTGCAGTTCGGTTGGAACCGATTAGTTAGAAATATGCGCAGCTCGGATTTTAATTTTTGTTTCAAAATGTTATAACGATTATTTATTGAGGATCTTTGTTATCTCATCAAATTTGGTTTATTCTCATTTTTGCAGAACCGCCAAATACTTAGAATTCCAGAAAGAAAACAAAAAGCATGCTAATCCAATCTCAAAATGTTTTTGAGAATTATAGAACGGAGTTGAACACATTCATCTCTGACGCACAATCCCAGATGTTCTCGGGAAAAATAAAATCAGAAAAATGAGCATCAGCTCATTTATCAGATTAACCAAGTAACTGAGGGTCACGACCTCGGAAGAATAAGCTTACTGAAAAACAAGCTTTCAAGGAATTTGAGCTCAGAAAAATCTGAGCTCGGAAAAAATCCTTAAGGAATGCAATTTGAGCTCGAAAAAATCCGTAAAGAGACCTGAGCTCGAAAAAAATCCTCAAGGAACGCAATCTGAGCTCGGAAAAATCCGTAAAGAGACCTGAGCTCGGAACAAATCCTCAAGGAACCTTAGTTCGGAAAAATCCGCCTAAGGAACCTTAGTTCGGAAAAAACCCATCTAAAGAACCTGAGCTCGGAACGAGTTAAACTCAACCATCAAACTGTTTCTGACCGATTAGGCTCAGAACTTGGGCGAAGATTGTATGTTCCATTCCGTGAAAGTCAAGAAAACCAGTTTAAAGAACCTAAGTTTTAAAAACGTGGTGGCAACATAATTCAAGTAGACGGGGTTCGGTAAAGTTAATTAACAATAACTTTATCCTAAATACATCGAATGTTGAAGAAATCTTTTTATAGAACTTACGTTCTAGAAAGAAGGAATAAATGTAAATGAAGCCAATACGGTCAAAATACCGACCTGAAAAATTCTTGTATTTGTAAAAACAAGCAAAAGATGTTCTTGCATAGTACTCGAGTATTAAAAAATCCGAACTACAATACATCATTGAAAATGATTGACAAAAGTCTTAAACTATTACAATCAAGGTAGAACAGAGTCTTCAGCTCGGGTGGAATCTGCAAGTCGGGAAGAATCCTCAGCTCGGGAAGGCTCAGTTGTATGATCGGCATTCTCTTCTTTATCAGAAATCCAGTCGATCTCCGGGGAAGAAGGCACAAATGGCTCAACGGGAATAACGATCTTTCCTTCTTTCAGCTCGTCGAGTACCTCATCCATGTCGGCTTCACACCCCTCGTCATAACCAGGCTCCTTTTTTATCCCGAGGTCAAGATACTTAGAATCCAAATATGACAACGCAAGATGATAACCGTAATCCTTGGCAGGAGTCATTATCTTACCAAGGAATGAGCCGAATTCAGTCGAACAGTGCATTCGGTGGACGAGCTCCTTAGCGCCTTCACCTTTGAAGTACTCTTTCTTGCCTTGCTCTGCTGCCCATTGGTTCCTTAACCTGGCTTCATTTGCCCGCAGCTCAGCGATTTCTTCCTTCGGCTTTCTTTAAAGCCTCTTGGCTCTTCCTGAGTTCGGATTTCAAGTTTTGCTCTCTGTATCCGAGCTCCTAGCTGAAAGTCTCTAAGTCATCAACTTTCGCTTCTGCAGTCTTCAGGTCGGAATATAGCTTGGTCATCACAGTGTCATCATTTTCGGAACGAGCAATTAGCTCACCGACCAAAGCCATAGCCTGCGAAAGCGTACGAAGGGAGTAAGTATGTATGAAGTAACACATAAATACATAACGTAACTCAAGAAGGTTGATAACCTGAGATGCTCCTAGAGCAGTTCGTCTCCGCAGCTCGTTCTTTTCAAGGCTACGGATAGCTTCTTTGTCCTGAGGTGGGACAGTTTCTCTCACGAATTCCAGCGACGTTTCAACCGAGAGTCGATCGTTCCCGGTTAACCCCCAGTTCGGTAGCACCTGATGTTCAGGAACTTCAATAATATCATCACCGAAAGTGGTTCGCGACACGACCAGTTCTCCGAATAAGGGTGGACCTGAGATTTCGGAGATCGTTTTCATCTTTTTATTAGCCTCGGCCAGGGCTTCGGCAGATCTTGTCTTTTTCTGGAATTCAGACCCAGTTGTATTTGTCAATTGGAGATCAGAAGCGTTGATTGCGATTTTGGGCTTGATTGGCTTGTCAAGCCTTCCAAAAGTAGTTCCGGCGGTCGGCTGCGTTTGTTCTTCAACCTGGAGAGCATTAAATGGTGGAGCAGCAGGAGTCTCCAGACCCAAAACAGCTTCGGATGGGTTTTATTTCGGAGCTCGGTTTTTCTTGTTGGTCATTATAGGACCAAGCATTTCTTTGAGTTGCATGACTGCGAAGAAGAGAAAGAAGAAAATTTCATACAAGTATTAGGTATAATATGAAAACACTTAAAAGTAGACATGTACCCTTATGACCGAGCATATTAACTTCATCTTCATGATCAGGTCCCAGCTTGGCGGGACTTAATTTTAGAGATACTAACACTCGCTCCGGGATGTTAGTGAGGCGTAGTCTACCATTTTGGTTTAGAAAAAAAATGAATCTACACAACTATTATATGCAGTAATATATTCTTCTAAAATATTAATTTTTTGACGTGAATCAAAAATAGAAGCAATTAAATATGTAGGTGAAATTTTTCGGTAATAGTTAAGCCATTTTATTAACATATCATATATAGGAAGTAATAAAACAAGGTCATCTTTAAATTGTTGTAAAATACCAACAACATCACATGCAATGTGAATAAATAGATGAGATGTAGGATAATAAACACCAGATAAAATTTTAGTAAGATCTTTAAATACCTTTAAAAGTTGTAATAATTTACAACAAATTTCCCACATATTAGGATGCAAAGAAATATCGTCTACGTGATTTTGCATTAAAAAAAGTACATAACAAAGTACTATATTGTGTAGATGCATTCAATAATTTATAAGTTGAATTCCACCTATTAGGAACATCTTTACTAAATCTTTTTGGTTTGCGTCCATTTTCTATACAAAATTTTACCCATAGTTTCATTAAATTTGGACGGATCCATAAAAGACTAATTGCCTCTTTAATAGGCGTAATATACGTATTTATTTTTTTTAAACCATCTTGTACCGCTAAATTTAATATGTGGCATGCACACCTAATACAAAAAAATTTTCCACCTATTATTGGTTGACAAAGAGTTGTTAATTGACTAATTGAAGCCGTATTAGCTGAAGCATTACCAAAACCAATTGAAATTTTTTTTCTAGATAAACCATATTCATCTAAAATAATATTCAACAAATTAGATATATTATTTGCGGTATGTCTTGCTTCAAAATGACGAAAAACAATAATTCTTTTTTGTATTTTCCAATCACTATCAACCCAATGACAAGTTACTCCCATATAAGAATGCATTTGCCATAAACCACTCCAAATATCGGAACATATAGAAACACTACCATTTAATTTTGAAAAAGTTTCAATTAAAATTTGTTTTTCACCTTTATAAATTTTCTTTAATTCTCTTGTTATTGTTGTTCTAGGCATTCTTTTAGCTTGTGGATTTAATGCCTATTGACAATAATGAGTAAATCTTACTTTTTCACCAAAACCAAATGATAAATGTTCTATGGCTATCATTTTCGCTAATTCTTTTCTATTTTTTTCATTCGAATATTTAAAAGGAGGAGTAGTAGAGGGAACAAACCCGGATAATTGCAATTGGTTGGTGGAAAGGCCGATTTCGTGTGGATGTTTTTCCTTCAAATGTCGCACCAAAGTTCTATAGCCCGATCCTTTCTTGAAAGCATATAATTTATTTTTGAGACAATAATTACATTTCGCCTTGATTGGTTGTTGGTTGGAATCTAAAATCTTTGTGTAATGTTTCTTGAACATTTCCGATTTTAGCCTTTCATCAACGTTGGGACTTTCGGTTTCTCCACCACCACTAAAAATTTGCTCACTTTGGTTTCCACCAAATTGTGAGCTACCAATAATATCTCTATTAAAACTATCCGTTTTATAGTAAATTAAAATTAATTAATTGAATAAATATAAATAATTAGATAAATAAAATTATAACTTTATAAGGCTATAATAAAAGTGTTTAAATAAATTAAAACAATTCAAATAATAAAAATTATTAATGAGAAATCAATATTTAATAAAATTAAATAAATAATTTTCAAAAATAATTAGCTAAAGATTTGAATAAAATAAAATAATTTAAAGTAAAGAATTGAATTTTGAATATAATGAATTAATGAGTAAAAGTAATTTAATGAAAACAAAAAAAAGTAGATAATATAAATGATAATTGAGTATTAAGAGAATTGGGAGAATTGAGAGAATTGAGAGAATTGAGATTGAGAGAAGAGAATGGTGTGAAAATGAATTTACAAAGTTTTAGGTATTTATAGAAGAAAAATAAAAATAAAAAAAAGGCATAAAGCCTTAATCTGAAAATTGTGACAAAGGTCACAAAGCTGAAAGCCCACAACGGCACAACCGACTGTTGGCTTTCCAACGGCCCAATTTATGGCCGTTGGATTGCCAACGGTCATAACAGCATAATGGTCGTTGGATGCAACGGCCATCAGTTTTTATTATTTTTTTTATGAACCGACGGTTAACCGATTTAGCCGTTGGATGAACGGCTAGTTAATTGTGGCCATTAATTTATTTTTTTTTATTTTAAAAACCGCCGGTTCACGATTTGGGCCCGGCATGGGCCCGTTCCGATTTCGGACCTGCCCCGCCGGGCCGGTTACGAGCCGGTTCCGGTTAAAATCGGAACCGTGGCCATGACTAGTATGAGTTAATTAGTTTAATAACTTTTGAATAATATCCTTATTAGTTCAAAGCAATGTTTTAAAACTCGAATTGGAGTGTGAATTGGTTAAGCAACTAGATCAGGGGTTAATTGGTCAGATTGTTATTGAAAATTGGATGATGTCATAATGAGTTAAAAAATATATTAATTATAATTATAATATATGTATACACCTAAAAATAAAAATATCAAGTAAAATATCAACATATTCTCATCCTATAAAAAAAATCAGCTCCAAACTAAATATAATTATAACATTCAACTTATTATTTTATTGAATATCAAAATAAATTTTCTCTTAATTAGTTTTTTCAAAAGAAAATTGTTTAAAAAAATCCTATTTGTACCACTTTAAAACAAAGTGAACTATAACTTTGTTTATTAATGTATAATTATTTATAGCAAAAAAATGTATTAATAAATATTGTTAGAGGTAGTACAATCACTTAATATTCACTTTTAAATTAATATTGCAATGAATTATTAAAGCAATAAAATGATTAAATTTATGAACTCAACCCAAAGTAATAGTAGCATTCATTTGTTTAATTTTCTCATTAGACCAAATTTTTATGCCATAATAATGATAACATGTTTTTGTTTAAATTTTTTTACTATGTCCAATTTATAAACACATGAGGGTAAACTACCTTGGGGACCACTAAATTATTTGGATGGTATAATTTTGGAAACTTTTTTTTTTATTTCACTTTGGCCACTCAACTATAAAAAGTGGTACACTAATAGTCATTCCGTTAAATTCAACCGTTATCTATAAAATTTTTCGTTAAGTTTAATATTTTTCTTAATTTTTAAGGTGATATTATAACTAAAAATGAGGTTAAATGATAGAATTTACAACTTAAGATAGTGGGTATTTATTTAACAAAGTTGTGTTTAAATTTTATACTTAAAAATATTGTTTAATAAAAATAAATATTTGAATTTAACGAAAAAATTCAAAGATAAAGGTTAAAATTAACGGAATAGCTACAAGTATACCACTTTTTATAGATAAGTGACCAAATTGAAACAAAAAAAAAATAGTGACTAAAAGTATACTATCCAAATAATTCAGTGGTTCTCAAGATAGTTTACCCAAAATAATGATAGCATTCTATTATTTAATTTCTTAATTTGACCCAACTTTTAGACTCACAAATTTTACATCCAAACAGTCAAAAAATAAAAGCTCATTGCCTCAAAGTCAAACTAAAATAGCTGGTTTTGACTGATTTTCGATTTTCTCAGTTAAACCTGATTTTTTACCGATTTTGGCCTATTTTTAAAAATCATTGGCTTTTAGTATAAAATCGGACCGAACCAAAAACGATTCCTAATTCAATCGATTTGGTTCGAATTTAATAAAAGTAGTTCAAAACATAAAAGTAAAATTATTTCTTCACACTTCATAAATGTTAAAGTTAAGTTATGAGTTGGTATTATTAATAGATTTAATAACTTCCTGAGGTGAGATGTAAGGGTTGGAGCCTTAGCATCTTTCTTAGGTCCTCAACATCTTCACAAACCCCAAATTGGCACATACTCAGTTTTCTAAAATTTAGAGGTAGTTTCAATGTGCTCTATCCCAGTGGCCGCATGAACAACTTTAAAACTCTTCAAGACTAGAGGTCAGGGGTTCATATCACTATAAGAATAGTTTTTCTCTCCTATCTTGACATTCCTACCTCGTCGAACTCCCAACATTTTTCCTCTCCAATCTCGAAAATCTTGCATCCTCGGACCCTAAGCATTTTCTGTCTCATATCTTGACACTCCAACCTCCTTGAAGGCTTGAACCCCTAACAACGTTTTTCCTATACTATCTCGGCATTCCTGCCTTCTTGAACCCCTAACGAGAAAACAATATTTCTCTTCTCGTATCTTATTATTCTTACCTCCTGGAACCCGCAACAACATTTCCCAAGATTTCCCAAGAGTATCTTGTCACTCTTACATCCTCGTACCTACAACAACATTTCTTCTCAAGATAAGATATACCTGCAGTGATCTCAATTAGAGCACCTAAAACATCTCTAACAGCTATTAAAAATATACAAATTTGCCTACTTTCAAAATCTTCCGCTTAGTTTGAAGAAAGTCTTTTATTAATTGATTCCTTCCTTAATTTCCCCATCAAGAAAAAGCTTTATCTGCCACTGAGTTGAAGCAATGTTTATTGTGAGAAATGAGAAGAAATAGCATGACACTATTTATTCCAAAGCTAAAAAAAAAACTCTCAGTATGCAAGCTTGCCGGTGGGTGTGCGACTTATCCAAGCCCTCTACCTCGTGTATTGCTTGACCATGTGGGTTATGCAAGAGCCTATTTAGTCATATATGGCCGACAACCGCTTAGAACGTAACGGATTTGATGGTGTGAGTTATATCTCAAGTAGTCGTCCTCTTGTCTGCAAATAAAGCTTTTTTGCCTAGCTTGAAGGTGTGAGTGAGTTATCCAAGCATATATATATATATATATATATCATTTACCCAACCTGGAAGCTTTTGCGTCATTTTGAGAGTCATGAAGGCCATTTCATCATACGAACCGACCACCGCTTAGAACGTAACGGAGCATGAGGATTTAGTGTGAATAGAGTAGTAACCGACAATCAAAGTTTGAACTGCGGTGGTAACGGCTGGGCCATGAAACGACACGATAATTAAGGAAGAGGCAAAAGCATCCCCATGAAAGTTGAAACCCCAACAAACGCAAAGGACCCCCACCTCTCTTACCTTCTATGCAATCTTAAAATTGAGGTTTCATTAATGTATACGTGTGGCAATTCTGGAAAGGCAACAAGACACTTCAGTTCTTATTTGCTGCCACGTGTGATTTAAATGAACATTTTGCTAGGAATCTCTTAATTTTGGCTTAAATTTAAAAATGTTAGTTTCAAAAGATTTCTTTTAAACTTTATACAACTCAGTTGGATTTTTTTTTTTTGAGTTAAATATGCATTTTTTAAAAAAGAAAGAAAGAAAAAAAAATTAAAATTATTGAGGAGTTAAATATGCATTGTTAATCAACAAGAAAAGAAAATTAATGAGGAGGTTGAGTATTGGAGAGGGCTTTTGACATTTCAATATATATGAAATTTAGGGGCGTTAAGAACCATAAAACTAAACTAAAGACGTGATTCTCCCAGTTGTCCTTTTTAAGACTGTTTTTTTTTTAACTTCCTTATCTGACTGTATAATTATTGTCTTAGAATTATGTTGTTTTGTTTTAAATATTAGACATATATTCGTCACACTTATCAAATTTAGCAATACACGTATGATTTTTTTGTCTTGTGTTTAGATGGTAATTTATGGAATTACTTATTTCTGCCTTCTTTTTGGATTTATTTATTTGGGCATTTCGGATGATCCAATAATAATGTTTTAACTACTAATTCTTGCACTCTCGAATCTCGACTTTGCTTATTTTATTTTATTAAAAAAAAAAATAATTAGAATATAACTAAACCTATACACATCTTATGCTGGCAATTAAAGGCAAAACTCACAACGTTTGAAGATGTGAAATTTCTTAAATTGTGGCATCTGAGAAAATGATACTTTTAAAAATACCATTTCATCTTAGGAATTGACAGTAACATTAACATATATAATGCTATGCTTCATTTACTTGTATATTTATTCATCATTGTTCTTTCTTAATGTTTTGGTAGGCTTTACTCAATTTGGTAAAAAATAAGAATCTATCAAAAAAGTTTAAATTGTGGCATTTGAGAAAATGATACTTTAAAAAATATCATTTCATCTTAGGAATTGACATTGACATTAACATATAAAATGCTATGCTTACTTGTCTATTTATTCATCATTGTTCTTTCTTAATGTCTTGGTAGGCCTTATTCAATTTGGTAAAAAAATAAGAATATATCAAAACATTGAAATCTTATTATTCCAAATTTGGTCTATTAAATAGCAAAATTTATATATTATTATTTGATGAGATGAATCCTATGTTTAGCATTATACTATTTTACATGATGATATCATATCTACCTTATTTTAGTACAACGGACATTATATTCAGTCTGTATCTTGTTTTAGTGAAATAACGTCTAACAAATAAGTTTTTTTTTATTTTTTATTTTTATGCACGTTGAATCTAATTTTGGGAGATTACCTAAAATAAATAATCTATCTTAAATTGAATTTCTGTTGCTGATTTCTTGCTATATTATTGTCTAAATCAAGTTATAGATTGGAAAACCATGGACAAAAATTAGAGAATTTAAGCCCCATTATCATGATTTTTGAAAAGACTCATCTTTCTTTTATCTTCATTCATGATCCAAGTATGAGCAATATTTTTTTCTTCTTTTTATGTTTATACTTTTTTATGCCAATTTCCTCGTCAATAAAAAGACTTTGAAGTTTGAACAAAAAACAAAAAGAATCAATGTTTGACTAATAACAACAACAACATAAGAAAATGTTGCAAACATTTTCAGTGAAAAAAAAGAAGAAAAAACACAATTATTTATTATTGCTATTGCAATTCCAAAGTTTCCAATTTTTTTTTGACAATAGTGATGTTTCCTTAGCATCAGCATAAAAAACCGCAGACAAAAAATCCAATTTCTCCACTCTTTTCCTTATCTTCCCTACCAACCCATCCTCCTCCCTCGTTACAAAAAATCACAAACCGTCAAACAGCATCATCACGAACCAAATCAACGGCCAAGATCACTCCTCTCAACCAAACGCAAAATCACGACTGACACACACAATGGAAACTTTCCACTTTCCACTCACTATATCCAGAATTAAAATAAAAAAAGATAATATAATTTAATTATCCAAATTGTAAATATTTTATTATTATTTTAATTTTATTACAATGTCTGGATAAAGATAAGGCTTTCATCATCATCTTCTTCTTCTTCTTCTTCTTCTTCTCTCTCTCTCTGATTATTCCCTTTCTTCATCTTTCTCTTTCTCCACTTTTTTCCACCATAAATACTCCTCATCCCATTCGCTAAACCCTCTCAGTGTTTTTCATTTTGTTTTTTCATCATCTTTGCGTATACGTACAAAAGTTCTGAATTGAATCTCATTAATTCTGAATAGTGTTTTTTTTTTTTTTTTTTTTTGGGTTTTGAGAGGGAAAAAAAAATGTCAGTTGCGTTTGAGAGGAGTAATAATTCCAGTACTACTGCTAGTAGTGCTAATGGCAGTAATAAATGCAATCTTGATCATGATCATGGGATCCGACGGTCAGGGTTTGGTGGACAGACAATGACTTGTTTTCCGATCTACGGTAACGGAACAGGGAGTAATTCTCCCGAGTTAGGAAGCGGCGGCGTCGGTGGAAGGAAGGTGGTGGAGAATCGGACTGGGGATTCTTCGTCGTCAACTTCCTCGATTGGGAGGAATAGTGATGATGATGGGTCTTCAGCCGGACGGTCGTCGGAGGGCGGCGGCGGCGACGGGGATGAGGTGCAGAGCAAACTTAAAGGTGGAGCTTTGGACAGTTTGGAAGCGCTTGAGGAGGTCTTGCCTATTAAGTACGTGAATTTTTTCTTTCTCTGTTATTTTAAGGATTGTAGCTTTTTATTGTTTGTAATTGTTTTGTATAAATATTAGGTATTCTGTGAATTATGTGAATTTTTGTGGAGTTTATGCTAATTTTGGTGGTTTTGAGTTGATATGATCTGCTGCTTAGCTATAATTTCAATGAGCTGGACAATGTGAGGTGGGATTAATTGTTTGATTGACATGCATATTTTGTGGAATCATTTTAATTGAGTTAAACATTGTAATGAGATGCTTACATGATTGCATACACTTTCATTGTCAAAATTAGAAATGATGAGTCTTAGTTGCATTTGAAGTTCACAAAATTTTAATTGGATTACTTTTCATTGCAACATTACATGTGCTGACTTGTGCCAATTTCGCCTTTGTTTCAGGAGGAGCATATCACAGTACTACTGTGGTAAATCTAAGTCTTTTACGAGCCTAGCAGATGCTGCAACTTGTTCTACCATGAAAGATATTGTCAAGCCAGAAAATGCTTACACCAGGAAACGCAAGAACTTGCTTGCTTATAGTAATTTCTGGGACAAGAATCATAGTGGTGTTCGGAGAAGCTGTACTGGTGGGATATCAAAGAAATCCACTGGTTCTAGAAGTACATTGGCACTTGCAGCATCTATGGGTTGTACGGAGAGCACCAACAACAGCGATAGTTCCAACTCAACTTCACCATCTCCTGGCAAGTGTCTTCCTCCTTTGCCACCACAAGCAAGAAGAGTACCTGACAATGTCTCATCATCACCTCCGGGACAGACGTTCTCTCCATGGCGATCCTTCTCTTTGTCTGATCTTCAAGGTGCAAATGCATCTCCAAGCATCTCTGGCATAATGGTCAATAACAGACACAAATAGGACAGTTTGAGTTGATGATCTTACCTTGTCTTTGTGTGTCACCCTATGAACCTAAATTTGGATAGATGTTCATGGAGGTGGAAATCTTTGTAAGCCTGTTGTACTCATTGCTGATGTACCATTTTCTGGGTAGCTTCATAATGTATCTGATAAACTATTATGTTAGCATTTTCTCCATTGCAGTCAGTAATTGTTAAATGAATTATTGTGTTTTCTTTTCTTTTCTTGTTTTTTTAGTTTGTGGTATGCACTGTTCTTTCTTATGATGCTGAGGCTTCTGCTTCAATAGATTTCCTTGCCAAACATACATGTTCATCTAGAGTTGGACCTTTGTGGGAAAGGGAGTTATTTTTGCTCAAAAAAAGGATTGATGGTTGTGCTCTTTTTGTTTCATTTTACTTGTTCTGGGGTTAGTTTCGCTTTCTCTATATTTATTCACCTTGCTGTTACTGAACCATGTTCTTCCCTGCAAGTAGGGAGGAGACTTAGTGGCTGCTAAAGTGAGGGTGTTGGGTGTATTTGGTTGAGTTTTTATGCATATTAGACCTACGGTTATTCTTTACAGATATAAATGTGTACTGAGGTTGCTGATTTGTGGATGTTTTATACATATATGGATGAGTGCTTACTACTATGTCCTTCTTGTTCCTGATTTGTGGATGTTTTATACATGTATGGTTGACGAGTGCTTACTACTAGGTCCTTCTTATTCCTTTATTTGATTCTTCTTTACATATTTCGTCAAAAATTCCTATGAGATGGTGGCTGTAGTTTAACCTTTAGCTTTCTGTTGAACTCCAGATCTGTCTTAAGTTCCTCGATAATAAAACCACTGAAAAGAAACCGCAATGTCTGGAAGAAAACGTTGCCATGATAGATGATGTGCTGATGATCTTCCTCTTATGAAGTAGTTGAGAAAGGATCATGGACTTGCTGCTTAAGATTGTTATACGAGGTATGCAACTGAATCCTGCTTTGGGGAGAAGCTTGTTGAATCTAAGTGTCTTGGCTATCTGCTTTAGTTTTCAGTAAATATCAATACTGATTTTTTGTTTGCATTAGTTTGGGCAGCTTTACATCGCATGGCAATCATGTATGCACACTGAAAAAAGTAGTGAAGTACATTTGAAAATGTTATAAAGGGAGTTTAAAAGGTCGGTTGAAATGGACATATGCTAAGATAGGCATGCTAAGATAATTAAGCCCCTAGCCCCTAGGCGGCATGCTGAACTTTTGGTGGTACCTGAATGTCCATGTTCTGAAGTCACTAAAATCATTTGCATAGCCAGAACAAATTTTCTAAAGCATAATGCTGTGGTCATTTATCAAGCAACTTGACCATCGTCCTTAAACTCTTACAAGAGCTATTCCTCCTTGTAGATGGTTATTTGACCAAGCCACAAGATTGGCCTACAAATTTATATGTCATCCACTAATGTGGTTTTCTGACTTTGGAAAATCAGATGAACCTGTTTACTACAAAGATGGGCGAGAATCGCTCATAGCAAGTACACCTGATAAGCCAAAAATGTATAACTAATGGATTAACATTAAGTTGAAAATGAATAATGTATAAATACGAATTTAAACTGTACTAATTACCGAAAACAAGAGGCTCCATGCCTAGAATTTCAATCAAAAGAAGCAGCTCAGGTCCTTGTGTTTTATAACTATAAAATGCTAGTTCTTTTTTAGCCGTATATTGCATCTTTTCTTTCTTTTCGTAGATTAATAGTTTAATACGATTATAGAGACGACAAACCTCATTTGTGCGGTTCCCAGAAAAGGGTTCATTGTGACGTCGAACTGTATAAAACAAGGCCATTACAATTTATGTATATTTACCATGTGCCGAATAAATGACAGACTTAACTTTACGTGAATGGATTGCGTAGTGAAAGAACTAATATTCTTATAGTCAGCCGTATCGCGACATGCTTGCACTTTTTCTAGGTAAATAATATACTTTAGTCGAGAAAGAAGAATTATGAAAGTGTCGTATCTTATTTATCCTGATTAAAAAAGTGGTCTTTTTTTTTTCTTTTTTGGTGAAACGACTAGGTTATCACTTTCTTAGTTATGTGCGTATTACGTGTAAATTTTTTTGGGATACCTAAAAGTTGGTAATTATGGAAAAAATCAATTGGATTTGTAAATATTTATGGTGGCTTTCTATACTGTGAGATAGAAGTCTTTCTTTGTTAGGACATCTCACACTACTTCAGCAACTGGCAAATGAGATGATTCTTGTTGCTTGTGTACATTGCTTTAGACAATGAGGTATAATATGCATGGATTCTGGGTCCATAAATAATGTTTCTATTGATTGATTAGTTTCCAATGATATTAGATAGAGAGACTGTTTCATCTGAGAATTTCTCATCTGATGGACGCGAGATGGTTTGATTAATTATACAAAAATGGATAAAATTATGTAAGCACTACCTAGTATTTTTATGTGCAACGGTTTCTCTACGTAATTGGTGAAATTTGTGATTTTATGTCATTTCTTATGATTCTTTGGAGCATGCAAGATGTAAATATCCTAATTAGCATTGATGAATAAATAGAAACCGGCTTCATTTTTCCGGGTTTTGCAAATATTAAGAAGGGGACCTTCAATGGCTTCATAAGCGTTACAACTACTTTTGGCTGTATGGGTAACTTCTAGTGTTATTTTGATACCTCACCTTTCATGTTAGACGTGTGTCACAAAGCCAGAAAATGAATTGATTGAACCAGAAATTTTCGAATGGGTCCAATGGTCAAGGCTTTGGAGATCTCCATAACATTAATTGCAACCTACTACTAGATGATCTCTTTTGAAAATTGATTCCACTATATTAAGTACAATTTGTTGTTTGTGGGAAACGTTGGTTAGAGCAACTTCAATACTTCTTCTCACCTCTGTGTGGAACTGCCTATAAATGGGTCCTGTTTTGGACTTCTGATATGCAAAGCATTTTTTGAAGAATCTCCCTTCAGGTTTCTCTCCCTTTGTGTCTACTTGCTAGATTTACTTTTGCCAGTTATTTCATAGTTCAATATTTGACTTAATCCATGAATGTGTTACAGAGCTGTTAGAAAAAAAGCGACGCCGAAGTTTAACGTGGAATTCCATTTTCAATGGTTTCCATGACGTGCCTATTTTACAGCTCCATTTCTTTCTGAATGTCCAGGCACCAAATTCATATGCTAGTTACTTCACTGTAGACATTAGCTACATTTAGCAGTTAGCACCCAAAGTTTTTCTGACTATTCCCGAGTCTGTGTTTCCAATACTGCTTGGGTTCCGGTTGACATGCTATTGCCACTGGAATGCTGAATCTTGGCGAAAATCCTTTCTTAATGTCGTCTGCCTGCTGTTATGTTATTTTAAACAATGAACAGTATTTTCCTTTCTTTTCTCTAGTTCTCATGATTTCATACTTGGTGGTTTTATAATGTCAATGCTGGTGTGAACAGGTTTTGGGCCATGGATACTGAACGTTTTCCTGTTACTCAGGACGAGTATGGTACTTTCCATGCAATGGACAGAGCACTTTACTCTCTCCTTGCTCTTAAGCTTTGGCGTGATCCCTATGAATCCGTGCAAGTTTTGGCATTGTGGCTTTGGATTGAGCGACAAGGTTTCAAGAAATTTATCTTAATGATCTTGTCTATGCCCCCTATGTTAATAAATAACTATGCTGATGAGGCTTTAAGATGCGTCAAATGCATTAAAAACCCACGGTTTGTGTTTTCAGCAGAAGCCAGCGGCATGCCACTGACTTCTAAACTTGTGAAAGGGGAGATATCTCTCCTATATTTTCATGAGAATCGGGCCACCGTTCTGAATGAAATTCGAGAAATTGTATCTGAAGTTTGTGCCATGGCTTTACAGGACCTCATAGAGGATGCTATCAAGAAGCATGCCGCATATGCGTCCTTGAGCAATGGCCTTTCTAACTTGGGTTTTGTAGGTGAAACATCCGCAGGCAGTTGTGATGCTGGGACATTAGCGGAGGACAGGACCATGTTTATCACATTTTCAAGGGGCTATCCCGTTAGTGAATCAGAAGTGAGGGGTTTCTTCACTAAGCTCTTTGGGAAATGCATAGAGGCTTTCCACATGCAAACTGTGAACCCTGATGAACAAGCACTTTATGCCCGAGTTGTTTTCAGCAATTCTTCAATCATTGAGTCGATTCTCGATGGAGTTACCAAAGCGAAATATACTATCAATGGGAAGCATGTCTGGATGCGCAGATACGTGCCTAAACGTGGCAGCTCCGTCCCACGGCTGCTGCTGAGGGTATAAAATCTGGCTGCTGCTGCTGCTGCTGCTGCTGGGTTAAATTCTGGCCTTGTCTGTTTCCTTTTTCCTTTCTAGTGTATTTGTGTTAACTTGGTCATATGGAAGTCTTGGAGAATCCTGTAATAGACTTTCATTTTAGTTTGTGAGTTGCGTAGCGTAGTTAGTCTTTTAAGAACAAAAATGCTGCAGTGAAATGTTATTGCTGATGTAAAATGCTTTACTTTTCATTGCTGCAATGTCAGTCTTCCTTAATTACCAGAATCCGATTGCAGATTACGTATGAACGGACAATCTATATTGCAAGTAGAACGAATGGAAACTTGTTTAAAGTCAGAATAAGACTCTTCATGAATACAAAATCGTACGTTGGATGGACCATTCAAATGCAACATGGACATTCCCGAAAAGTTTTTAAGGCTCCCATTAATGAAAAATGTAACGTACATTGATTGATCAAGAATTTATCAAACTCGAGAGACAAAAAACACATCATCTTTCAAATATAAGAGACTTTTTTTTTTTCTTTTCTATATAAGAATCATCTATGAAGAAATAAAAGGATGAAAAGGGGTGATGACACGTAATAGTTTCCCACGTGAACACCATCAAAATAGTTGGCATTTTTTATGCGCAAACGGACGACTATTTTGCATGCAAATCCTATAAAAATAAAGGTGGAAAAGCAAACAAAAACAATAAAGGAAAACAAGCCAAAGAAGCAAAAGAGTAAATGGAAATTCAACTGCTTTGGCTACTTAATTAAAGCTGATTGATTACCACGGTGTCGTTTTCTACTGCCTCACTTCCAAATATTGACTTATTTTCTTTTCCATTTCAATCCACCGAATAAAATAAATTGTCATTTGTTGGTGTAACAGAAAGCATTTATTTCCATTTTACCTTCATTGCAAATTCAGAAATTTCAATTGCCCAACTCATATCTTCTAATTTGTTTGAAATTTGTTATAAGAAACAAATATTTTAAAAGTGTTTGGATTGATAATTTTTATTTTGACGGGAATTTGTATTGAAGAATTTTTTTATTGATAAAATTTTAAAATATAAATTTGAATTAATATTTTATAAATTTATTTTATAGGAAAATTGTGTTAGAAAAATTTGTTTATTATTAAAAATTTAAAACTAAAATTAAAATTTAATATTTAATTTATACAAAATATAAAAAATATTATAGCAAAAATAATTATTGTAAAATTATTTTTTATTTTAAAAATGGACAAAAAAAACAAGTCAATTTGAATTTATAAAATAAAATAATAAAACAACAACAAACAAACAGAGCTTTTATTTATTTATTTAAAAAAATAAAAAATAACTCACACTCCATCTTTGTAATAGTAGGAGTCCAACCTTCATTTGGGTCCAACTCACAAAGTACAAAGATAGAAGTCTGAATCTCAGTTTGGGTCCAACCCATAAGGTAAAACGACAGAAGGCCTAACCCTCATTTGGGTCCAACCCACTAAGAAAACGATAGAAGGCAGAATCTCCATTTGAGTCTAACCAAACTTTAAAAATTGGGCCTGGCCAACTATTCTCTCCAAGATTCCAACGCGTGCACAACAATAACGATTATTAATGTAGTCCACAGAAGAAGAAAATAATAAATTCAAGAAATGGGTGACTATTCAGACAGCCTGAATAAAGAGTGAGGTTAGTGATAGTGACAAAGTTGATAATTTCTTAACCGTTTATTTTATTGTTATTATTATTTTTTGAAAAAAATTGGTATGTATGATTCTATGAAGTGTTTGATGAACCTACTTTGTGCACTTTTGTTGGAATTTTCTTTGTAGAATTGTTTAGATAAAATTTGGTGGTGAAAATGGATGCGGGTTCGAATGGTGAGGAGCCCCCTACATGGGAGGAGCTTTACAACATAAATTTGATGCCTTCTGAGTTGTTTGTTAAGTTCAGGAAAGAAATTGAAGGGTTTCGTGTTGGTGTCAATTTGGAGGTATTTTGCATTGTTCTTTTGGTTTTTCTTTTGTTTCTTGTGCTCCTCTGTTGATTCTGTGCACCGCTAAACATTAATTCTTTTGTGCTTTCTTAGGCCTTTGTTGTGCTAGTAATGATTGGATTGTGTGCAATGTACTTGTTGTGATTTGATGCGTTTTGGGTTAATTAAGTGGCTAAAAAGACTTGATTTTTAAGTTTGTTAGCTACTTTTGGAGCAATTAAAATTGGGATATGTCCTCTTGTTTAAATGGTTAATGTCAAGGGAGGAGAAATGTCTGAGGTTGAGCATAGGTTACTGATAGTGACTGATCAAGTGCTTTAATTGTTAGGCTTGTGGATCAAATGCAGAATGCAACTTGTGCTGTATCTTAAAGCATGGTATCTCGCAGATAGGCTTGTTTGGTTGTAACGGGGCTCTATGCTAGAATAGAATGTGCCATTTTGTATAATACGAGTCTATAATTTGGGTGATTATGAATGATGAAGTTGGAGGTTCATTTGCTTTATCCAATTGAACTCTCTTTACCAATTTGCAGGAAAGTTTTGTTTCCTTGAATTTATTAGTTATTTTCAATATAAACTTCCATGAACTGCGAAGATTGAGGAATAAAATGAATTGGGTGGATTGCCAAATTTAGTTTTTGAAACCACTGGCATACCTTATTATTGGACAGTTTACAATTTTGATTCTTGTTGGCATTGTGAGTCAGGACCCTTCCTGTCTGGTGCTCATTTTCTCTTCTTAACCACTTTAGTGACAAGCACTGCCATTCTGTATCTGTTCTTCATGGGTTATCCATTTTCTTAGCCTCAAGTAAAGACTGAAAGTCAAAAGCAAGACGTAGACAATGGATGAGGTAGTTTTGAACATGTAGTGGCCTTTGGTTACAGATGTATTTACTCCTAGACCAAGCTATACTTGGCCTCAATTTTATGACTTGTGCATTATTTATAACCCTCATTTTTCTGGTCTGTTTTCTGGGATTGATGTCATATGTGAACCAAAATATGAATGCTTTTTATTCTTGGACATTTTACAATTTCCTTTCTTGATGACGTTGGAAGTCTTGGGCTCTTCCCCTCTGCTGCTCATTTTCACTTGTTACCCACTTTAATTACAAATTCTGCAGTTCTGCGTATGTTCTTTATGGGTGTTCATGTTCTTTGCTTCAAGCACAGACTGGAAGTCAAGTGCAAGGCTTTTGAACAAATGATGAGAGGGCATTGAGTTCTCATATTTGCAGAGCGGTAAAGTGCCAGTTACTTCTGTGAGAGGTTCATGGGTTTGAGACTAATCCCCAGCCTCTGAATTAAAAAAAGAAAAGAAAAAAGCAAAAGAGGGAGTATCTAACAGTAAGTGGTATTAATCTAGTAGCCATTTGGCTTTGACTGTAGATGTATTTACTAATCAACTGAGCTATAGTTGGACTCTTTTAGGATGTGTAACCTTTATTTTTCTAACCTGTTTGTCTTGCACATTAGCTGTTGAGTTTTGTTTGGTTTATTCAATATTGGTTGTGGAAAGGGGTTGGTGATAATTGATAAGTGTGAGGGAAATCTCAACCCTTGAGCTAGCTTTCGGGTTGAGACGGCCATTAGCACCTAACTTGTTTTTGGTAAAATTGGCATAATATCCTTTTGTGACCTGAATTAGGAATATAGCTTAGTATTTTTTATTGATTGACATTCATTTGTCTTCCAAGCATTGATGCAACACTTCCTTGAGGCCAGTTAAGCCACCTTAGTTTAAATCGGAGATTTTGTTGGATGCTTGAAGAAATTATTGTGTGGCTGGTGGGGGTACTCTACCATAGGGGTGGGATAATTGATAAACAGATAATTTCTTTTCTCTAATCGTTACTTGTTCATGTACATCTTGATTGGAACTCTAGCATTTGGTTTATCTGTTGAGAATGAGACTTGGCCGGGCATTGCTTTTTCTAATTTTAACTATTATCCTTGTTTCCTGTGGGATAAAGGCTTAGTTGTTGTTGTCGTCGTATAATTGTTTTCCTGTGAGATGCAGCTGAGATAGTGGATCTAAGTAGATTTGATTTTTGACTTTAACCTCAGTTTTACAATGCTCCGACAAATGATTATCATGCAAAGCTGGTGTTAAAGCCTTTAGCTCATGATTGGAGATGGAAATTTATGTATGAGCCCTTGCAACAGGATGTGCGGCTTCTTTCCAAGAAGATTCCGATAACAAAGTTTCTGAATCTTCAGGTTGATGCTCTTGTTCTTTTTCCACTATCCTTTGCTACTCTTCAGCAAACGTGCAAATTTTTTTTGGTCAATAAATGTTCATGTGATGCAGGTAGGAATTGGCCATAGCTTTCAGTTGCGTGCCACTGGTTGGAAGTGGAAACTTACTACATGTTTGGGTGGTGATGGAGTTTCTAGAATTCGAAATAAAACAACACTTGGCTTATGTCCTGGTGTGGATTTCCGTTTTGGGTGGAGAGCAGATTATGTGTTTCCAGAAATTACAGGGCAAGTTAACTTTGCACTCTTGCTTTCCCCAGAATAAAACATCATTGTGCCGATAGTACTACTGTTAGATGTTAAATCTTTTATTTGGAGATGGAGCTATCTTTTTTATTTGCAACAGACTGTTTGGGATGATTTACTATGGATTATGATTTGACTATTTGAATCTTGTATTGTCTTTTACAGGGCTGTGGGCACTGGTGAACCCCTTTTCAACATGAATTCTGGACGGTTACAAGCATCCCTTGACAGAATTGAGACCATATTTACACATTCGTCTGAACAGTAGCCGATCATACGCACTGTTTCAGATAGTGAAGGACTTGCATCCAACTATCCAAGATATGGAATACAAGTTGCAGAGCCCAGCATTTGTTTAGTTAGTGTGTATATAAAACTTGATCTCTTGTTCCTGTTGGTGTTCCAATGGACAATCGAGAATGGTTTTGTATGAATTCTTCCAACTAATAATCAGTATAAGAACTATTTAATTGGGATTTCAATGATGCACCAAATGATTCTAGTATTTTTAAGGTAAATTATAAACGAAATTCTAAATTTTCTCTTGTTTAATTTACTGCGTTTTGTTACTAGAAAACTAGAAATCGTAATTTTATTTCGCCATTATCAAATGCAGATTAGATTGCTTCACTTGAGGAGCTTATTTGAGATAACTTAGTTTAAGGGTTCGATTGATTGACTGGTAATTTGAGTTGGAAAAGTAATATTTTTCTTAATTTTCATATTCCTTTGTTTGTTTCACTGGGGAAAGTAATAGTTTTCGTAACTATTAAATGCTTGCATTTTGTTTGTCTTGGTTCGTCTTAGGAAAGTAAAAAAAATCTTGAACTAAAGAAAATAAGAGCAAAATTTTAGAATTATCAATATTCTATAAAAATTGGTATTGTGATTACTTTTTTCAATATTTTAATTATGTGACTCTTTTTATGTTTATTATTTATATTTTGAATTTCATATGTTTCTTATAGTAAATTATAATTCATTTGGTCAAATAATTTTATATTTTTATTTTTTAGTTTGATATTTTTTATGCAACTAATATTGAAATTTTAAAAGTTTTAAAATTACTTCATATTGACTTTTAAGGTAATTCAATTTAAAAAGAGTTAAATAGATGGATGATATGTTATTTTTTTATTACTTTTATTTTTTATTAAAATTATTAACATAATCAATGTTTTATATTTTTTTGAAAAAATTCCATAATTGTATTTATATTATTTTAGACTTTTCTTTCATTTTTTTACTTAATTAATTTTTATACATGTTATATCTCCAATACTTATTGTTTAATAAATTTTGGCTATTTTTATTTACATTAATTCGTAAATTTGTTTTCTATTTATTTAATCAACTATTGTTTAATCATATTTCTATTAAACTTTACTTTCTTGCCTACCAAACCAGCACTAAGTTAATTTATAGAGGAGAAGACTCATAATGAAAATCTGTGTGCTGTTTGAAAGCTTTTGAGTGCCAAGAGTTCACAGCAGTCCTTTTCTTTGACTCTATGCTTCCAACCTTGCTAAGCAGACGATTAGATATTTGCAAGAGTTGGGAAGAACCAAAATTCTTCTTCATCTTACATTACAGACCAAAAGCAACTTTTTTTTCTCCAATTGCAGTAAATATTCTTTTCCGGTAAATTAGAATTAAAGAAACAAAATGTCACTGCCACTGTTTGAGGTCAGACTATGGACTCTTTGAGCCTTTAAGGCCTCAAATTACAATCAAACTTGTTCATCTCAAAATTCAAATTTTGCAGGTCCACTGAAATCATTAAAAGTATAGTCTTATTTAAATAACAGCAAGCGAACTCTTGGAATTTGGAAAGCAAAATCATAATGCAGCAAGACGATGATTCAATTCACTCGAGACAGCATGCGGGTCCATCATCATAGCCGTTGTACATTAACGGCCATGTAATTTCCCTCCTATATAAATTCAAAAAGCATCCATCTCCCTACTCCCTGCATATACTTTATACATTTTCTTGCTTAAACACCATCAGCATTGATCTAGCCAAAAAAAGATTAAATTAATGGCTTCTACTACCAAGCTCAGGAGCTCGTGTTCTTTCCCAAATGTTCTTCTCTCATTCTTGAATTTTATTCTCTTCATACTCTCTGCAGCCTCTCTTGCGCCTATAATCTTCCTCAAACTCCCACCTACTTCTCTTGGTTGGGCTCTTCTCATGGTGTCTTGCATCTCCATTTTCTCCTCTTTTATAGGCTTCTATTCTCAGCTTACTCATTTTTGTTTCATAACCCACGTTTCCCTCCTCCTTGCTTCATCCATTGGTCAAATTATCGCGATTTTTGCTCTGTTTACAAAGGAAAAATCAAGCCTTTCCATGCTGAAATCACCAAGGGATCCAAGAGAAGCAAAACTTTTGTTAAGGTTGGAATGTGGGATTTTGATGGCTATGTTTGTAATGCAATTGGGAGTTTTAACCTTGACCTGTGCTGTGCATAGCTGTTGGGTTAGAGAGTATGAAGGTTTAGAATCTGATAAGGAAGCAATGGACAGAAAGAGGAGCATGAGGATTGCTAAGGTGCAGGAGGAGTCCATTGCTAATGCAGCAAAACTGGCTGAGATTAAATCTAAAGAATTGGATGAAAAGATGAAGAGCAAGTATGGTCAGTGGGTCAAAACAGATTTTGAAGGCTGAATTACACTCTTGGTTGTGACAGTTTTACTAAGAAACTATTTACAGCAGTGATGATGTTCCTTGTTTAAGTTGTCTCTGTTTGTGTTTGTTTTTTGCTGTGATGATGGTATTATTATGGTGGTGTTGTTTGTTTGGGTCACTAGGGGGTGGCTTACACTATTATGTTGGCATTGGAATGGTGTGTAGCAATTGAGAAATGCACAATAATTTTGTTTATTTTGAATCTGAGCTTTAATATTTTCATCTATTTTAGTGTAATGCAAAATATGGTTCAGGTATATATGCATCCTCATTGGTAGGCAATTTGAATCACTGTCCTTGGAACTGGGGTGGGGGGGTGACCTTTGCCACCTAAAGCTTTTTGCACCTAAAGAAAAGTCTGAAATGGAAAAGGAATAAATCAGATAGGCATAAATCACCTAAAGAAGCTTTGTCTCCTTTTACGTTTTACTCCAGGGGAATACTCTCTTCCTTATTTATTACAAAGGAAAAATCAAGTTTAAAAAACACATTTTAATCACTCCTATTATAAACTATAAGAAAAGATATATTATATTTAAATATAAATAAACAAATATACTTATTTTGAATATCATATACACTCAATGGGATAAATATCATATATGATTAAATTGGCAATCCCTTGAAAATTGATTAATCCCATTGAAAACTGTACAACTAGTAATGGATGGTGTGGTGCGTGCCACAGATAGCTGTGTAGTTGTGCCCCCATCAAAACAAATAACTTGATTTCAATAAGGGATGACATGTGGTAGAGAGGTGGATGCTAGTCATCCACATGTTTTGGAGGTTTAAATAAAAAGTATATGTATCATGTATGCCATCTCACTTTCACAAGATCAACCAACTTCCAAGAAAAGGAAAAAGACAATTTCTAAGCTATATGGTTGTATGATGATACTATCCACATTGATTGAGTTTCATTCAGCTCCAGAAATGAGAAAAGTCAGAAAACCACTGTTTTGGAACAGGAATTTCTATCTTTGTGTTTTTGTGTTACTTTTTTTTTATATATCAGGTTACTAACACTACAATTGTCTTCCCACCACTTCATTGTTGTTGAGTCAGACTAATCCTGGGCCACGCAATGGGGTACTAATCTTCACCCATTAAATGGGTGAAGATTGGTCCAGGTGGGATTCGAACCCTGGTTACCAGGGTGGAATCCCACCTGTGATATCAGTGACCCAAGCTCAACCGGTGTGTTTTTGTGTTACTTTCTTGAGAAAGAGGACGTGCATCTTAATTAGTCCTGTTACTTCTCTACATTTTATTTTGATGCCATTAAGCATATGTATGCTTTTGACAAACTGGGGTTCTAACCAAAGTAGCATTCTGACTATTTTCTCAAAGAAACCATGACAACAAAAAGTCCGACTTATCTAAATGTTGCCCACTATCACGAAGATGAAGCTATATTTTAGAAGTTCCATGTTTATTTGGCCCTAAACAAATTGTGTAACAAGAATAAGCAACATCATGTTAAACCCATCAATTTTCTACCAACGCCATCCGATCCTTCCACCTTAAAAGAGGATTAGGTAAAACAGTAACTAAAACTTTATTCCAAGATAGATGGATCGTACTTCACTATCATATTCTATTCAAATATCAGACGTGACAGTCGGACCTTGTGACACTACGTAAACAGTGAGGCTCCAAGTTTATATACAATTTCTGGTAGAATATAATAGCAAAATTTTACACCAACGCCAACCTAAAAAACATTTCTTGCAATGTTATGCATTGCTGGAATAATTCTTGTGGGACATCATTGACATTAATCTATGACCAAACATAAGTTGACTGGTAGGCAGTTAAATCTGGTCCCAGGCTCTTTTACTCCAGTCCATTTGGTTCTTAAGATTGCCAACCACATTCTGACACAGATGAAGCTACACTAGTCTAGTCTGATTGAACAATATTGATTTTGGCTTTTGGCTTTCCCAATACATTCTTTTGGTGGAATATCAGAATGCAGATTTTGTATGTATTCCATCTTTAGATTGTCCAAAATCCAAACCAATCTGGAGACAAAAAAGAGGTTGCAATGTCAGCAGTTGCTCTACAGAGACCTTGTTTCTTGAAAACTTCGTACAATGGGTTCAGAACTCCATACCACAAGGGAAGGATTCATGGCTCCTGGAAAATGTCAGACACTTCTTTCATCCATTTTTTCATGCCTCAAAACATTAATAATGTTCATGTACAATTTGAAGTCATCCATCCTACAAGTTCGCTATTTTTATTGAATAATTTCCATGTTAACATAATATTTACACTTGGTTAGCAATGATCTAAACGTTTTGAAATGCACAGATCAGCAAATTCCAGTTCTTTAGGAACAAGTAAAGAATTGGAATCCTCAACAAAAGTTCAAGAATTTTCTCTTCCTCAATTTGAGCCAGTTGCTATCAATACTCCATCAAAGCTTGAATTTGACAGACTGCAACCAGAGGACCAAGTGCTCATAAAAGAAAACAGACTAGAGTTTGAGCAATTTGTAGCTCGTGAGGCTCTTGTTGATGAAGAATATTGGGTTTGTAGCACATTCTTGTTTTGATACAAAATATAAGATAATTAGCCATATCAATCGGTAATGGTGTTTTTCAGTTAGTTTCAAGTACTCATGGCTAATTTGCAGCGGTAGCTTTGTCATTTTCTGTTTTTTGTGGTAGACAGCAGCATGGCTCCGAGCAGAGAGCAACTGGGAAGATCGAAAAAATGATAGGTAAGATTTCGTTGGATTTTCTAGCTATGTTTTTGTTATGATTAAACTAAACACTCTGACCCTGAGGCTGAGCAAACAATATGAATAAAGTTGGAGAATTGTACTGTATTGATTAAAAGAAGTCGAATAGTTCTTCAAATGGATGCAACTGACTCTAGCTTTGATCTTATAAAAAACAGATTTGCTAATAACTACAAAAGAAAGTTTGCAGAGCAGGTAGTAATATATGGCCTTTTTTAAGTACATTAAGACATGCAAAAATCAAATTATTGAGCTCATAAACTTGTCTCCAATCACTTCTTTAAGCAGGAATTCAGTGCTCTAAAAAAGAGATCCAGAGCACAACTAGGACATAAATGTACCTGCATTGTGGCGGTATGACTTAAACAAGAAAAATACTTTTTCATTGTCTTCTGGACTCCATTTTTGCTCAGTTTTTCGTATCTTTGCTTCTTAATCTTGAACAAAATGAGCATGCAAAATGTTCAGTTAAAGAAGGAATATAGAGATGCCAAGCATACAGTGGTGAAGAGTGTTGTTGGAACACTAGATTTGAGCATTCAATACTTGTCACAAGGAGAGACCTTTCCAGGGGTAAAAGCTTTGATTTCACTGAGAATCTAAATTCCAAACAAATCGTCAGTATTCAGGGGTTGTTCTTGCTCTTGTTCAATTCCCTTCAGGCATTGAAGTTTGCTCTTCTTTGACAGGAAAGAGTGAAAACTCCACTCTTCTGCAGCATAGATAGAAAATCTTGCCACAGATATGGTTACGTTGCAAATTTATGTGTTGCAAAATCAGCTCGCCGCCTGGGTATTGCTACCAACATGCTGCTCTTTGCAATTAGGTCAGCCAAAGTAGATGGTGAGAATGCAATACTTTTTCAAGCTTCATTAAAAAAACTGGAAATTGTCGAATTTTTCCATCATCTGAATCATTGTATGAATGCATAATCAAATCAAATCAGGTGCAGAACAAATGTATATGCATGTACATAGTTATAATACAGCTGCAAAGGAACTTTATTACAAGATGGGTTTTGAGGTTAGTAAAAAATATACACTCCATCAGCATCATCATCCTGTATTCTTGCATAATCAAGTGCTGATTCTGATACTGATTTTTGAGGCTCCTCATCAGGTGGTTGAAGAAGCAAGCTTTGACAAGTCGGATGAGCAAATTCATTTGCTTCGACTCCAGATCATCAAGCCCGCATAAAAGTTCAACTATTCTTCATTTTGTTTCAGATTGTAACAAGTTTTCAGCAACGAACTTAAGAGGTGAAAAAACAAAAATACTGGAAAAATACCAACCAGTGTAACGAGTGTAGTTTGCAATGAAAGATTTGCCTGATGTCTATATTAGATCCTTTTAATTTGTCAAGAGTTTCTGAGTCTTTGTATGAAACTATCCACTGTAATGCGTACTCTTTTAACTTAATCCCATGAACACGGAATGAATCAAGGAAACTTCGACATTTTCATGAGATTTGGGTATCAATTATCGAGGCATTGCTACAAAATAGACATAACAAGGGACGGAATACCACAACCGCCATCTGAGACTTGTCAATAGCTTATGTAAATAGCTGATGCAACCCCATTTAAATTTAACTCCCCAATAATTACCAATATCGTCAAACAGACTCCGCTGAAAATGCTAGGGAATAGGCCAATGCAGGCTGAAACAAAATTGGGTGCTGAAATTTGGGAATGCAACTCTAGTTTTTAAAAAAGTTCAACCAGGTTTATAACGAAACAGAGGAATATCTCAGCGGTCCAAGTGTGCTATCAGGCTCCTTCAGATGTTCCAAAATAGGTTGCATCTTTAATCCAATAATTTGCACTTCTTCATTTGAGTGGCCCAACAGGAATTCATCTGTAATCTGCAGAAATGTCCCAGGGCATGGGCATAAGCACCAGATTATGCACCAATATGAACCAAGAGGCTTTGTTCTGATATGAGATCCAAATAGTTGTAAATGAGAAGTGTTTTCATCAAGTCATCACATCATACCTGAGTACAGCCGAAAACCTTAAGTACTTTCAGTGAGGCGCAGCTATCCACAATTAATCCCAGTGCTTCATTAGTCAAATTGCGACACCAGGATAGATCCAAATACTGCAAGTTCTTAGAGTGTCTCGAAAGTGATATAGCAGTATTCTGGTCAACCTGAAATTTTTAAGGCATGACTAGTTAAGCACATGAAAAAGGTATAAAGAACACCAAGGCAAGCACCAACAAGAGGCGCCTCCTACTCCAGATTTGCCTCCTAGTTTTGAGACCAACGTCTAATACGAGTTCACCATATACAGAAGACATGAAGAGATAAAACAAGAAGGTAGGATTTGAAACAAATTATTCTTGAAAGAGAGTAGATCATACATCCTTGACAAAAAGAGGCACCTAAATAGGAGCAAAAAAACAATTAAATGAGAGTCTAGTACCTGTTCAACATTACTCAGAGAAAATTCCCTTAAAGAATCTCCACAGGTCTCGAGATATGCAGCAACAGCTTCATCACTGCCAAAAACATCATGAGTTAGATGTCAACTGAAACGGAAAGTTATTAAATACTATACAACTATTCACATTAATGTGATAGTACAAATGACATCAAACTGTATTAATTTGGCAAGCTTAATCAGCACCTAGACTAATTTCTTTGGAATTCTGGCATTTTTTTTTCTTCCTCTTAATTTTACCCTTCTGGATGATCAGAGACCTTCAGAGAACTTATACATAAAATAACTGAGGAAAACACTTTGGGGTGAGACAAGTAGCACTGAATAGTCGTTATCGACCTACTCTTTCTTAATGGTGTTTCATGTTTACTGATGCAGAACAACCATGATGGATTCTCAAAAGCGTGATTACATTGTTCCAAACAGTCACTGGGTTCAAAATCAATCATCACATAAGAATATTAATCCTAATTTAGAAGAAACTCTATGATTAATTCTTCGTGCAGCAAAACAGGAAAGATAAGTTCATCTCTTATTTCAGGAAAGCTGCTCTGAGTTACTGTAGTCTTAATCTGGACATGCATGGGTGTCACTGGTTTTGCCAAGAAGAGTCATTGACTTCTTCTTGAGTTGCGCCAAAGGCAAACTAGATGAACTGGAAACAAGAAAGCCTAGGGTTTGCTATACAAGCCATTATTTGTGCTTACTGAATTAAAGAAATAGAAGTCTTTTGAGCATATGGGGAAAGCTTTGCCTACATGATAAAACTTTACCCAAAACGTGAAATGACTAATTTAAACCTGAATGAATTGCGGCACAGTTTAAGAGTGTGAATTGCTCGACAACCATTTGCAAGGCACCCTATTGCAGCGTCTGTTAACTTGCACAAGTTAGAGAGGTCAACTGCACGTAATTCTGGACAAGTTTCTGCAATAAACCTTACAGAAGAATCCGTCAATTTCCTGCACAAAATGCAAAAGGAAAAGAATTAGCAAACTAAAAGAAATTGTTTTTGCAACTTAAATTACAAATAAATATAAAAATTTTGGGAAAACTCACATGCAATCTGTCAAAACAAGCTCCTTCATAGTAGGACCTCGTACCCTTAGCAATTTACTGACAAAATCATCACAAACAGTTTCCAAACCAGACAATGACAGGACTTCCAAATTTTGACAATTTAGCAAAGCCGGCAAAATAACCATGGCATCTATCCCTTGGCAATCATCTAAATATAGTTCCCTCAGAACTGACCCCAGTGAAGCAGCCAAACAACATATGCCATCAGAAGTAAGGAGGGAACATTGGCTAAGATTAATAGATCTTAACGAAGGTGCAGAGGAAACCAGTGTGCTTAGCCCAACATCAGAAAGACGATATGCAGCCCTCAAGGAAACTGTAGTTAATGCAGGCAGGCTATTTGGTGAGCAAGCTAAGGCATCCAATAGAATATAATCCGGAAAACATCTTCCGCACTGATCAAGCTGTAGAACCTGATTCATAAATGAATAGCCTTGAGATGTAGTAAAATCAGTAAAATAAATTAAATAAACACTGTAAATCTTAACCAAATGCCTAAACTCATCTTCCAGTAGTTCTTAACAACCAAAATGAATGTTTGTTAATAAAGTAACTGAAAACAAACAGCCACACTGTTTATATATAAAACCACCAACTAAAATTCAATCTGCAAGATAATACACATCGTACTTCATTATGTTAGCTGATGAAATCACTAAACAATACTAACTGTACAAGATAATACAAAAAGCACTTAAGTGTCTTAGTTAATGGTTGGATCATATGAACATATACCAAAAAAGAAAACCTGTTCAGGGTCAGATTACAAGAAGAGCTCATGTCATGTATATATTTAAAATCTGCTAGAAACATAATCAGTCAGCAAAGGTAGAATCTCAGGCAAAATTATGACCCATCTAGTAAGAACCGATGGTGAACTAATTTAAGAGCAAATGATCATATGCAAACACCAACTATCAGGAAAAAGTTCATACCATCAAATTGCCGAGATCACACCCTATAAATATCCTTGTGAATATTTCCTCAGTTAACCACGAACAGTCCCTAACACGAATCTCTGAGGGAGAACCCTGTACAAGGAGGCCAAAGAAATGACTATCCATTCTCCGAGAATCAGAAAGCAACTGAGACAGCTTGTGCCTTAGAACATCAGGTACACAGTCAAGTGAAGTGACTGCATCAGCATTCTTGACAAGAATTGTCATGCATATATCTTGCAGCAAAGGAACTGACTGCTTCCGACAATTGCCTTGTCGATCCTTTCTGGGCATCCATATGACTGGTGCGCCTCCTCTTTTGTATACAGAGGAATTGTTCTGCTGCAGATTTACATTCACCCTACGATCCTTAATAATCCTCCTTGCAGTTGAAAATGGACCAGGCCAATCTTCTGCTTCACCATTAGTATCAGATGGAGGAATTTCGTTAGCAGGAACATCAGCAATATGGTCATCCTCATCATCTTGGGCAGAGAAATGAGCAAATCGAGATGCATTCCGCCTAGCTATATCACGAAATCGTTCCTTGTAAACCCTCCTTTCAGCATTCACATCCATGTCGATCTGCTCTGCATTATGGGATGATGTAGCTTCGGCTAAAGAAGAATTTGAAGCCATACTTTCATTTCCTTTTTCTGCATCACATATAGACTTGTATTGTACTGCATTGAAGGATCTTGATGATAGACCATTGTCAACTACTTTTTCCTTCCCTTTTTCCTTCCTCCTATTACTCCTGGTCTCAACACGAGTATCTGTTCCAGTTGTGTTTCTATCAACTTCTTTTGCATCTGAATTCAATTTCACCACATCAATGCTGCTGAAAATAGAATCCTTCTCAACTACTTTCCCTTTGCCTTTCTCTTTTCCAGTTAATTCCTTCCCACTGTTGGCATTATCATTTTCCGCCCCTTCAGCATTTGCCTCAGATTCATTCATCACATAACCATTTCTTCTGGAGCCATTTGCAACAGGCCCGCTTTCATTATCACATATCAACTTATCACCATCATTACTGTTAACTCCTTGAGAACCATCAACACTGCCATGATTCTCTTCTCTCTTGACAATTTCCTTCCCTGACCGCAAATACAAAATCCTTTTCTCATTCTGATTCTGATCTTGCCCAACAAGAAATGAGCCAGATAACTCCACATCAATGTCTAATTTTCTCTTCCTAATTCCTTTTTTCATCTTCTCATCCCTACCACTGTTCAGACCCGAATTTCCCAACTCAGCCTGTATCCCAGATTCTTTTGGTTCCACCATTTTTGTCACACCAACCCCTGCCTCACCCGTATCTCCCAAAATCCCAACATTTGCATTTACTTTATCCGAAACCTTAACACTGCTCCCTCCCACTTGCAAATCCCCCTTTCTGACAACTCCTGTATTCCCACTCGCTGAAGCCCCCAAATTAAGCCCATAACCCATATTTCCATCAGCATCAGATCTCCTTCTCTTCCTACTAACATTTTCAAAACTTTCTACACCCATACCACCCTTACTCAACCTTGATTCCAACTTGGAAGCCAATCGAAGACTCCGCCTCCCAACATTTCCCAACCCCACAGCTTCCTGAGTAGGAGCCTTAGGGCTCACACTCAGAGGACTAGTGGTTGACTGGTGGTTCAATTCCTCTAGTGCTTTCGCCGGAGTCCCCGGCTCAAATTCCCCAACAATATCTTCGGTTTTGGCGGGAGTTTCCAATTTCATTATCGGAATGATTTCACGGGACCTCAACACTGTCATTCTAACACTCTATAACCTCTGTTATTGTTTAAAAAAAAAAAAAGGAAAACACAAATAAAAACTCAAACTTATCAAAAAAAAAAAGAGAAAACCTACAACAAACAGCAAAAATCAAACACAACCTCGAGAAATAGAAAGGTAAATAATACATATTTATACGTTCGTAACTCCACACGTAACAAATAGAATCGTCAAACTTCGTGTTCATTAATTAACGATTTCTAAATTCTTAATAACATCAACAGTTTACCAATTCATACAAAATCAACAGCAAAGTAAAATGCAGAGATAGTATATACGTACTTCACAAAAAATAAAATGCGAAACTTACAGGGATTTGTCTTGCTAGGGTTTCAGAAATGGCAGGAACAAGCAGCGAATGCGAACGGTCATTGGGGAAATGAAATGAGATGAAGAATGGGCTTTAGGGGTTTTTATAGGGATAAAATAAAAGCTTGTTTAATACGCCGGTTGATATTACTATATGCGGTCTGTTTCCCGCCAAAACTATCTAAACCTTCGTGCCCCTTTTCGGTAATGCCATTCCTTCTGCCTTCTGGCTTCTGTGTTTATTTATATATTTAACTATATTAATATTTTAAAAACAAAATTGGAACATTTTTATTATTATTATTATTATATATAAAAAGATGGCAATGAAAATGAAATTGGTTTTAACTATTGTAATATATTCTCAAACTTTGTTGTATTAGTATTATTGAGTACATTAATAGCAAGAGAAAATTTTGAATTTCAATTAATATTTGAGATTTGCAAACACAATGTTGAAATTGCAACATTCTCCATAATTTCATAAAGTAATTGGAAATTATATAGTTCCTAAAATGTACAAGAGTTACTATAATTTATCAAATTAATTTTGATAAGAATTGATTATAGTCTTCCCAATTCCAAATCAAATGTTTCAATCATTATCCTCCAAATCCATGTCAGATGTTTAAATTTAAAATGAGAATGTATCATTTGGTATAAAGGCTTGGAAAGGAATATAAAAATGGTTTCATTTATTTTAAGGCGATAAAAAAGACAGGTTCAATGATTAAGCTATTGAAAGAGAGAGTTGTTAATGTTAGAGTAAATATAAGCATTAAAGCAACGAATTATTCATCTTCTTAATTTATTCTTAATCACTTAAATTTTTTTTTTTTGGCTCTTCACTTTATCAATAAGACTTATCTATTATTTCTAATATCTTTTCTCCGGACTTTCAATTCCTTTTCATTACACTTATTTTTCTCCAAATTTTTTATTAATATAACATTTATTTTCACCTCCAATTTATACAAAAAAAATTATATAAAAATAATATCACTTATTTTAATTAATAGCTTTTATTGTGTTATCAATTAAATTATAAAATATTTGTTAATATATACTTCAAAAAATTTAGGCTCAGTTTGTTTAGCATTGTTAATGCCAGAGCAAATATTAGCATCCAAAGCAACAAATTACTCAATTTTTCAATTTATCCTTAATGAGTCAAATCCTTAATTTTCTTTCTTCACCTTATCCTGATTTTCTCTTTCTACCTTATCAGAAGAGCTTATCAATTCTTTCTAGGGTAAAATACACTAAACCCTCTTATACTATTACTCTGTTCTACCTTTATCCCCTATAATTTTAATTATAATAATTAACTCCTTTAATTTTTTAAGTTAAAGAAAATCAATAACAACGTTAAATATAGTCAATAAAAAGATAATTTTAATCCGACTAAAACTTTTTAATACATACGACAACCAATTAATTTATGAAAAAAATTGAATAGGGCCAATGTGAATATAATTTTAACATTATTAGAATTGTTCAATAGCTACAACACTAATTATATTCCTATCAGAATTGTTCAATATTTAAACACCCAATTAAACTTTAAAAAATATATAATATAATAAATTGACATGAAACTAACCAGCAATGAAATAGATTTTTCAAGATCTATCCTACAATGTTTGTGTAATACCCAGAGATTTTAGTAAAATTAAAATCTCTATGTATTATTTTTACATAGAAAACTATTTAATAGGTTATGCTTATAGTGATAAGATACGTGAGAAATTAAATAGTTTTAAGTTTCTTAGGGAATTATTTAAAAGAAATAGAATAAGATACAAATTTGTTGAAATTTTAATATCTAAAATAAAAAAAATAAAATACTTTACGTACAAGGAAAGGAATAGAATACTTTACGTACAAGGAAACACATGTGAACCCTAGAGAAACAAGGCTAAAAATTAGGAACATAATACTTGAGGTATAAGGAAACTGATACATGTAAACCCTAATCAAACACTATAAATAGGACCCTAAATACTTTTGGAGCAAGAGAAAAGGCGGACTTTTGGAACAAGAGAAAAAAGGCTGATAGGAACTACAATAATCAGTAAGTAAATTCTAGGTCACTTCCACTATATTAAATGTTCAATTTTTAAATAAGTTTAAATGTATTAAATCCTATGTTTTCGAAACTAGTTATGTAATATGTTTTATACAACTAATATATATGTTTACGGTTGCAATCAATATGTATTGTTAATTACGATGACGGCTGATGTACGCTTTTTGATTAGTATGCATATTGTGATTATGTGCTGGAGGACGCATATATAGCAAGTTATACGTTCGTCAGTCTTGTGTGGTGTCTGCAAATAATATTGCAAATTTTCTGTGGGTCCCGATTGTAAAAATATTGGAACACTTTGATCATATTTATTTCTGTTCATGATATTGCAAATTTCTGTGGGTCCCGATTGTAAAAATATTGAAACACTTTGATCATGTTTATTTCTGTTCATGATATTGCAAATTTCTGTGGGTCCCGATTTGCAAAAATATTGGAACACTTTGATCATGTCTATTTCTGTTCATAATGTTGCAAATTTTCGTGGGTCCAGTTTTGTAAAGATATTGGAATGTTTTCACCAAAAAAATCTGAAAACACTTTATGCTTAAGTTATTTCCTTAACAAGTATCTTTCTGAATTTAATATTCACTCAAATAAATCATGACACTTTTATTTAATTACTAGTGGCTTATATACCAGAATTCATGTTTTATTCTTAAAAGATATATATATATATATATCTATATTTATAGAACATGTAGTCATTAAATAATCATAACAAAATGTTAAATACTTGTTTATGTATGTGATAATTTTTATGTGATTACGAAAAACCTAAATTGTTTTAAATTAACTTGCTCTCTATATGTGTCTTACTTAAGTAACGCACTACATATTATACGTGTTCTCAACTTAATGAATGATGCCATGGATTACATGTCCTAACGGTAGGAACACGTGTTCCGAATATATTATGTCACGGCATAATTAATCCTCGATTCAAGGAGGATTAGATTATGTAATGAAGATCCTCGACTCAAGGGGATCTATGAAAGTCACATACATGACCCAAGAGATAATGAAAGTTATGTACATGGCCCAAGAGATAATGAAAGTCATGTACATGGCCCAAGAGATAATGAAAGTTATGTACTTGACCCAAGAGATAATGAAAGTTATGTACTTGACCCAAGAGATAATGAAAGTCATGTATATGGCCCAAGAGATAATGAAAGTCATGTATATGGCCCAAGAGATAATGAAATGCATGTACTTGACCCAAGAGATAATGAAAGTCAAGTATATGACTCCAAGAGATAATGGCCGACCTAGCGGGAATACAGCTAGGTTGAGTACTCAGTAAGCCGTGAAGTTAATGTTATGTCATGGAAATCCATTTATTAAGATGTCTCACGTAAATAATATATATATAGTTATGTGTGTGCGTATGTGTATGAAGTTATAAAGTATGTGAAAGTCTAAGTAAAGAATAAGTTAATGTTATTACGAAAGACGATTATGGATGGTTGTTTGTTTGATTAAATGTTTAATAAATATGAATGTATGATTTATATGAATTATATGAAAGTGTAAGTACGGACATGTAAATGTTATCATGTCAGTCGAATATCGAAGTTTGTCTGTTTGATTATATGTTATATTAAAATATATTATTTTGCAAAGTATGACTATTTTAAATGATCTAGGGTTTACTTGCTGGGCGATTCGCTCATTCTTTATATATATAATATTTTACAGATAAAGTTGATGGCGTAGATAAAGACGAGACCGGGGACTGGGAATGGTAAAGGATGAGTGGTTGAAGTACCTAGTATAGGAACTTTGGAATAAATTTATGGGTTTTAGACCCATAATTATGTTTTAAATATTTGTGATGGATTTTGTTTTATTAACTATGGTTTTGTAAGGATGATTAAATAAGTATTAGTTTTATATTATTATTGAGTAATGATAGTAAGAGTAGCCTTGTGACCTCAAGATTATGGAAACTAAATCTTGAGGTTACGGCGTGTTTCGGTCCTCGGAAATCGGGGCGTTACAGTTTGTCAAGATTTCTTCCTTAGAAAAGCGTAAAAGGATTCCTTTTTTTTCTTTTGTTAGAATTTTGAATTTTCAATTATTGATTATTTTATTATATAATTCTTTGTTTTGAAGTTAATCTTACCATTTTATTATCTTATAATAAAGTCATGTGTTCAATTTCATTCAATTATTTAAGTACAATTAATATATTAGACTAATTATTCTAAAATTTAAAAACTAAGGGGGTTAAATATTTCAATTAAAACTATAAGGGGTGATTGTGAAACGAAATAATAGTATAAGGTAATTTAGTGTATTTTACTCTTCTTTCTAATATCTTTCCTTTGAAGTTCGATTTTTTTTTCTTTACACTAATTTCTTTCCAAATTTTTATTAATATAACACTTATTTTCACTCACACTTATATTTAAAAAAATTATATAACTTAGTTAAAAATTAGTTTATAGTTAGAAGAATAAATTTTAAATTATATTAATTATTTTTTCATATTTAGTTTAAAATTAAAAAGAAATTAGTTCAAATTTTTTTAATTAATCAACAAATAACACCAAGAAAATAATAAGATAAAAAATTTTGTTTAAAATTTTCATGAACATGGTGACTGAAAAATTAGAAACTAAAAGAGTTAATTAGTTTTAATATATTATGAGCAATTTAATATTTTAAAATGTTAATAGATCACAAGGAAAAAAAATTATTAATATCATTTTAAAACTCAAATATAAATTAATATTTTATGATTTTATTTTGTTAAAAAAGTGGTGTTAGGAAGAAATTTTTATTATTATAAATTTAAAAGTCAAATTTAAGTATAAGAATTTATTTATAAAAAATGTTAATATTTAAAAATGATAATAGATCACAAGAAAAAAATTATTAATAAAAGTTTAAAAAAATTTAATTTTCAATTAATATTTTATGATTTTATTTTGGTAAAAAAATTGTGTTAGGAAGAAATTTTTATTATTATAAATTTAAAAGTTAAATTTAAATATAATAATTATTTATAAAAATACGAAGCAAAAAAATTACTATAACAATGGTTTTGGTTTTAAAAATTTTGGTAAAAAAAATTGACACAACAAATAAGTTGAATTGAATTTTTGAAATAAAATACCAAAATAACTCTAAACAAACTGAGCATAAATTTTTTGAAGTGTATATTAACAAATATTTTATAATTTAATTGATAGAACAAAACTATTAATAAAAATAATTGTTATATTATTTTATATAAATTTTCTTTTTGTATAAGTTTGAAATGAAAATAAGTCTTATATTAATAAATATTTGAAGAAAATCAGTGTAAATGAGAAGAAACTCAAATATCAGAGAAAATATGTTAAAAATAATGGATAAATCTTACTGATAAGGTGGATGAGAGAAGATAAGAACTTTAACTCATTAAGGATAAATTAGGAATATGAGTTAGTTGTTGGTATTGATGCTAATATTTGTTCTGGCAATAACAGTTTCTATATAAAAATGGTTTCATTTCTTTTAAGTCGATCAAAAAGACAGGTTCAATGATTGAACTATTGAAATAGGGAGTTATTAATGTTAGAGCAAATATAAGCATTAAAAGCAACGAATTATTTATCTTCTTAATTTATTTTTAATCACTTAAACTTGTTTTTTTCTCAATTCATTTTATCAGTAAGACTTATCTATTATTTCTAACATCCTTTCTCTTGAATTTCAATTCCTTTCATTACACTGATTTTTCTCCAAATTTTTTATTAATATAACATTCATTTTCACCTCAAATTTATACAAAAAAATTATATAAAAATAATATAACACTTATTTTTATTAATAGCCTTTATTGTTTTCTCAATTAAATTATAAAATATTTGTCAATATGTACTTCAAAAAATTTAGGCTCAGTTTGTTTAGCGTTGTTTCGGTGTTTTATTTCACAAATTCAATTTGACTTATTTGTTTTGTCTTTTTTTTACCAAAATTTTTAAAACAAAAAACAATGTTATAGTAATTTTTTTGCTAAGTATTTTTTTAAATTTTTTATAAATAAATTATTATATTTAAATTTGACTTTAAATTTATGATAATAAAATTTATTCTTAACGCAATTTTTTACCAAAATAAATTTATAAAATATTAATTCAAATTTGAACTTTAAAATTTTATTAATAAAAAATTCTCCAATATAAATACACCTCCAAAATATATCTTTCTTATAACAAATCTAAAAAAATCCACTATAAAAAAAAATCCTATTCAATGTGAGCTATACTTTTTGCTAAAAATATTAATATTTAATATTCAATGCTCAAACTAATATTTTATAAAAATAGTTCGCATAACTTAAAACTTAAAAGGAAGACATCACCACCATATTCATAATAGAAATCTTGATCACCTATGTATTTTTTTTTTATGCTACAATTTAATCCATAAACTTTATATAATAAAATTTCACTTCTATTTCTCCTCTGAGCGATTCTTTTCTTGTAATCTATTAATATTTTTAAATATTAATTTGCTCATAATATATTGAATCTAGATTCTAATTTTTCAATCACCATGCTAATGAAAATTTTAAACAAAACATTTTAGCTTTTTTTATATTTTTTTTACACTTATACATCCTCATATGCATCCTCCAATAATCGAACACTAAACGTGGGGTCGGAATGCTAACTCCCTAACCACTAAATTTGGGGTCAAGAATCGACCACTAGCTTGTTATTTTCTTGGTGTTATTTGTTGATTAATTAAAAAATTCAAACTAATTTCTTTTTAATTTTACACTAAATATGAAACATCAATTTTACATATAATTCATAATTGATTTTTCTGACTTTGAACTAATTTTATACTAAGCTATATAATTTTTTTAATATAAGTGTGAGTGAAAATAAGTGTTATATTAATAAAAATTTGAAAAGAAAATTAGTGTAAATGAGAAAGAAATTTGAAGTTATGAGAAAAAAAAATGTTAGAAAGAATGGATAAACTAGAGTGATAAGGTGGAGAGATAAAATCAAGAGTTTGATTGATTAAGGATAAATTAGAGAACTGATTAATTTATTGCTCTGTATACTAATAGGTTACTATTATTGCCAGAGCAACTATTAGCTTCTAGAGCAATAAATCACACATCTTCCAAATTTACCCTTAATCAATAAACTATTATCTTTTGATTCTTTTCTCTATTTATCAAGACAACTCATCCTTATCTTCTTTCTACTTTATCAGTACAACTTATTCTTTATAATATCTTCCCGTAACTTCTTATTTCTTCTCCTTTATTTTTTCTCACAAAAATAATATGACACTTATTTCTATTAATTGTTTTTATTATTTTCTCAATTAAATTATAAAATATTTACCAATATATACTTCAAAAAATTTATGCTCCATTTGTTTACTGTTGTTTTAGAGTTTTATTTCACAAATTCAATTTGATTTATCTGTTTTGTCTATATTTTTATCAAAATTTTTAAACAAAATAAATAATGTTACAATAATTATTTTTAATACAATATTTTTTATATTTTATAAATAAATTATTACATTTAAATTTGACTTTTAAATTTTTAATAATAAAAAATTCTTCCAAAAACTTTTTTTACCAAATAAACTCATAAAATATTAATTCAAATTTGAAATTTAAATTTTATTAATAAAAAATTCTCGAATATAATGTCTACCAAAACAAACTCATCAATCCAAACATCAACAAAATATTTATTTCTTATAACAAATCTCAACAAAAAAATTATACCATAAAACTAAAAAAATACTCTATCCAAGGTGAGTTATATTTTTTGTTAAAATACTAAACATAAAAATATAGCAACTATAAATTATTATTTTTATTTCTAATAACGCTTCTCATACTAATATTTTATAAAAATAATTTGCATAAGTTAATACTTAAAAGGAAGACACCAAATCTCGATTTCATATATTTTTTTTATGTTACAATTTAATCCATAAATTTTAAATAATAAAATGGCAACAAATTTTATTTTAGAATATGGATGCATATATTCACTTATATTTTTATACTGAGCAATTTTTTTTCCTTGTGATCTATTATCATTTTGAAATGTTAATTTGCTCATAATATAATTAAGGCAACAAGAATTTTTTATTATAAAAATTTTAAAATTTTAAATTTAAAATTTAAATTTGAATTAATATTTTATGAGTTTTGTTTTGGTAAAAAAATGTCTTAGAAAGAATTTTTTATTATTAAAAATTTAAAAACAAAATTTAAATTTAATAATTTATTTATAAAAATATAAAAAAATGTTGTAACAAAAATAATAACTGTAATACTTTTTTATTTTACAAATTTTGATAAAAAAATGGACAAAAAAATAAATTGAACTGATGAAATAAAACACTAAAATAATGATAAACAAATGGAGTCTAAATTTTTTTACGTATGTAAATATTTTATAATTTAATTGAGAAAATAATAAAATTTATTAATAGAAATAAGTGTCATATATATATATATTTATATAAGTTTTTTCTTATAATTTGAGAGTGAAAATAAATATTATATTAATAAAAATTTGTGAGAAAATCAATGTAAAGAAGAAGAAAGCAAAAGTTACGGGAAGATGTTATAAAGGATTGATAAGTTGTAATAATAAGGTAGAAAGAAGATAAAGATGAGTTATGCAGATAAATAGAGAAAAGATAAAGAGTTGATTGATTAAGGGTAAATTTGGAATATGTATAATTTATTGCTCTGGAAGCTAATAGTTGCTCTCGCAATAACAAAAGTCATACTAATATTTGATTTGGCATTAACAACAACCATTGAAATATTCCCTCTGATATGTTTGAAGTGACGTTTTGACCTAATACACACTTATTAAGGAAATCAGTAAATTGTTTTTTTTATCCTTAACTTTTTATTGGAAAATTAATAAAGCAATTAATATCATTGATTTTACATAAATGAAGGATAACATTGAAACTTTTAAGACTTTTTGTATTGATATTTGTAAAACGTCATTTATTTGACAACACATTCTTTTGCTTGAAACGACATTTATGAAAAGATAGTAGGAGTTGAAATTGAAAGGTAAAGTTGCTAATAAACAATCACCAACTCTCACAAGGTCCCTCCCGACCCAACTTTAGAGTTTCACACTAGATATGCAAAGAACGCGTGATAATGAAAAAAAAAGTGTCACCATAACTTCAACTAGCAAAATCTGTTTCTAGTAATAATAATAATAAGTTCAAGATTTCTCTTGTTGCATATAATTTGATAATGATACCAGATCCTCGGTCCAATATTATCTTATCTTATTATGTCTAATATTCAAAACGGTGTAGTTTTACTAAAATTAGGGACTAAAAGCATAAATATCACTAAAATCAATTTACCCTAACCAAGATATCAGTGAACCGTATGACGTAGTTTTAATTTAAAACAAGATAATTTTGGAGAGAAGATCTCATCTCTCTGATAACCACCACTCCACCAATTCACCACCTTTTAGAATAATACAATAACAATAACTAATTTTTTTCTCGTTATATGAGGTTGATTACAAGGATCATGTTTCGCCATCGTCTTAATGCTTCGAGAAATTTCTTAGCAAACCAAAAATCAAATTTTTTTATGTTCATCTACCGTGTTGTAGTTGACCCTAAAACATAATTTAATATTTTTTTCTTGTCTTTTTGTTTTTTTTTTCAATTGTTTAATGCTTAATTTTTTTTCAATTATGTTTGAATTTCTTTTTTTTTCAATTAATTTATCTTAATTATAATTATTTTAATTTTAAAGTAATAAGTTAATTTTAAATTCCATCCTAACTATACCTTCAATTTATTTATTTTTTCTTAATTAAATATAATTGCATTAAAAGTTTAAATAAAAACATATAACAGCTACAAAAAATAAAAATTATTAGGTTTATTTGATAAATTAATTTAATAGTATGAAAAATAATAAAAAATAAAGTATGGTTAGGAATATATAAAGAATAGTCTTTATAGTGTGAAAAAATAGAGTTATGTATTAGAGAGAAATTTAATTTAAATTTTTCATCTTGGAGTAAGTTTACTACAAAGTGAGTTTTGTACTTGGAGATATCCTAAGGGACCTAAGGCGACTCTAAATCTGGAAATTAAATAATTATTTTAGCAATTATAAATTAAAAGAAAAAAGGCAATTATAGGTTTGAGAATGAAGTATGATCTTTTTCCTATTAAAATTCTTTAAGAAATTTGAAATTAAGTGAGAATGTAGTAATTAGAGTCTACATGCCTAGTTATTTTCTTTCATGATAATGATTAAAGTTTACATAACTAAAAAAGTATCATCTAAAAAAATATAATTTGAAAGTGTGTTATTTTAATAATTTTTTTATAAAATAACTTATTTTGAAAAAAAAATGGCTCTCATCCAATTTCTTGCGGAGTCTACGTGGCTAGTAATTTTTCCTTTCATAGTAGATAGTTAAAGTTTAAGTGGCTAAAAAATATTATTTAAAATTGTTTTATTTTGGATAATATTTTTTAGAAATTAAACTTATTTTGTAAAAACATTCGCTCTTATCCAATTTCGTTGTCATTCCGGTGGAGCCGTTTAAAGGAGTGAGAAAATAATGAACGTCACATTAATTAAGTGGGCTTTGAAAATGTGCACAATTATTATCCAATTCCTTTATTGTTGGCTTTTTTTCTTATAGTTTTTAATTTAAGTTTTAATAAGGTCAATTAAAAAGGAACTGAGGATTTGGTCAGTCTGCCACCTTTATATTAGCATTTGTATTCGCACTGGCGAACGATAATCAAATCTAACGGCCCAATTGCGTCTGGATATTAATTGTTTTACCAGTTCATATGCAAGTTCTTTATTGTTGTAAAAGAAAAGGCCAACTCCCTGTCCATGAATGGTGGACTCTGTAGGGTCACATTTGCATGTACTAATTCAACTTTCCTGTAATTGTGAATTAGTAATATTAATTAAGAGGGAATAACTTTGTATTCACAAACCTCATCTATTATATATAAGACGTAGTTCATATATGAAATGGATAATTAATTATCGTTAAAATTGTGATTGTAAAATCCTACTACTTTTATTACACTTTGAAATCGTGATTAGTTTGCTACTACATATATGAATCTGCTTCACAGGAAAACACTTGTTTGATATTTGATATTTCTTTTATCAACATAATACTTCACAATTACGTACCTAATAATAGAGTTTTAGTTTTAGTTTCATATAATCACTCACTTAAGAATAGAGTAGTTTTAGTTTTAGTTTCATATAATCACTCACTTAAGAATAGAGTCTTGTTGTAATTTTCACATAATCACCTACATAAAACAGACTTTTAAATATAATACAGTGATTAAAGTGCAAGTGTTTTTATATTACATATTGGAGTTATATTATTATCCTTTTGCCAATAGGAATATTTATTGTTTAAAAAAGTATACTAAAAAATAATAAAAAGATTGATATAGTGTATGATTAGACTTTGTACCCATCAAAGTAAAAAAAAAATACGAGAAAAGCAAAAAAAATTTATATTTGTGAGAAGTTTTAGTTGATTAATAAGCACTAACTCATTAGGCTTAGTTGATGTTCAATTACCAATAGTAAAAAATAATTGGGTATGAGACTTATGTATGAATTTTACTTTAGCCTTAGTTGATATTCAATACCAATAGTAAAAAAATATGGGGTAAGTATGCGCTTATTTGATGTTCAATTACCAATAGTAAAAAAATATAGGGTATAAGACTATGAATTTTATTTTATTTTTAGTTGATGTTCAATTACCAATAGTTAAAAAATATGGGTATGAGACTTACGTATAAATTTATTTTAAACTTAGTTGATGTTCAATTACCACTAGTAAAAAAATATGGGGCCATTCTCCTTTGCGATCTTTCATATACGAGACTTACGTATGAATTTTACTTTAGCGTATAAAGTATAAAAAATTAACATATAAAATTTTAAAAAATTATCGTATCAGCGTATAAAGTATTAAAAATTAACGTATAAAGTAAAAAAATTAGCGTATAAATTAAAAAAATTAGCGTATTAAAGTATAATGTATAAAAAATTAGCTTATTATCGTATAACATATAAAAAATTAACGTATAATCGTATAAAGTATAATTTAAATATCACGAGACAGACTTATAAAAGTCTTTGCGAAAAATATGTTTACAATAATAAGCCATCCAACTCAGTAGAAAAACATTAGGTCTTCAGAAAATTACATATTCGGGACAAAATTTTAGTTGATTAATAACCACTGACCAAATCATGACTTATTTGAGAATAGAATGAATTTCAAAATCCTACCATGGATGCTTATTGCAATCAACTCATTTTCCATTCAAAATTGACACTTACAGCCTTCAGGATGTTACAAACTCACAATAATAACCTTGGTCAAATAATTTGTCCTACATTAAAATGTTCTATTGCCATAACTGCACGATCCCTTTCTAAACCCCACCAATCAAGGCCATTTTTTTATTTTTTAGACTTTTACATTGAGTCCAAATCCTCTATCTAATATTTATCCAGTCCTATTCTGTCCAACATTTAAAACTACGTAGTTTCATTAAAAGTAGGGACTAAATACATAAATATTATTAAAATTACAAGAGATTAGTGAACCATTTAATTAGGACAAAATAAAACAGACAAAATATTAGACAGAAAATCCCGTATTCTTACATTACAAAAATAAACCTTAACAAACTAGTATTTGAGGGTGGAATATATAAGGATTGAAACTTTATTGGCACTCAATGCAATTTTCATAAACTGTAGAGAAGGTTTGTGAAAATATTTGTTAGTTTACCGCGTCCACTGTTTCCTATGAGCTGCGAGGCGGACAGTTGCTGGCTACACACTCCCCATTGAATCAATGCCCAATCATAATCAGATCCTCCGGTTACTGCGATCAACAAACTTGAAATTTAACTGAATCAGCTCATATTCGTATGCGAAAAAATTGGGGAAAGTAAGCGCATGGGCACTTCATACTATTATTAGTAGTGGAAAAGCATGGCTCAGCAGCAGCAGCAGCAGCAGAACAACCATCATAACAGCCACCACCACACAGCCGCCACAGATGGCGTTTCTCAGCGTGTTAACAGCCCTCGATTCTCGGGTCCAATGACTCGCAGAGCTCACTCTTTCAAACGCAATAATAACACCAATAACATCTCACAGTCCACACAAAACAGTAGTACTACTAACGTTTCATTAAATCACCATGAGATTAATGTTCAGCTCAACTCACCTAGATCTGAAAATCATAGTAATGGGAATTCCGGTGATGGGTTTGAGTCTTTGGTAGAAAAGAAGCAGACCCGTTTGGGGAATTTGACTCAGAGAGTGCATTTGAAGAAAAAGATTGTATCTTTTGATGTTGGCTTTGGGTTGGGGTTGGAGTTGAAGGGGAAGAAAAAATGGGGGCAGTGGATGTTTTTTGTGTTTTGTGGCGTTTGCTTGTTTTTGGGGATTTTGAAGTTTTGCGCTTATGGATGGTTTGGATCTGCCATTGAAAGAATTGGTTCCGATCAGGTTGGTATGGTTCAGTTGAAGTAAATCCTTTTTCTTTGATTCCTTTTGTTTTAGTTACGGGGATTACTGGATTTAGAATGACTACTAGACGAAGCTGTTTCAGAGAGGCTAATATTTTCTAAAATTGATTTGGTTAGGATGGCTTTTTGACCACGCATACTCACACGAGCAAGAAAACGAAAGACAAGCTTTTCTTTATGTCATTTACTTGTTTTTGGTATCAGATTGGGGCTTGGAGTGAGGAAAATGAGCAAGAAATTAGTTACGTTTTGCATCATTTGACTAGAGCATAGCTTCTACCTGTAACAGTTGTAAATATAGTGAATATTGCTTATAGTTGTGGATATAATGACTGAGAATTCTTCCTGATTTCGATTATGTTGCTGTGAGTTCCTAATTCTTTATGGTGCTGGCAACATTCTGTATCTGTATCTGTTGTTGCTGTGTGTTAATGAATTTATATAAAAGCAGTTTTGTATCTGTTGACAGGCATGTCATAGTACACTATTGTACTCTAAGACTTCTAATGTCATGTTGCATATTGGATGATAGTGTGCATTGGTTCTTGTATCTGCTAATGCTGATTAGAAAATGCTAATTCTTTACTTCCTGGAACTTGATTTGTGTCTTCTTGTGTGTATCATTATGTACGCCTTGTCATAGAAATAGCTGCACTGATTATTTTTTACGGATATTCGTTTCAAATTAGGACTTCTACGACTCTCGGTACACTCCTTTAAATGATAGAGATCAAAGTGCTCATGACTATAGATCGTTAGGAAATGATGATGCAGGCACAGGAAGTGAGGTGGAGAGAACTTCAAAGACATTACTTGCAGAAAATGCTGTGATTGATGTAAGTATTAAATCATGTTTGATCAATTTGTTAATTTCAATAATTTTCTTGTTTCATTTATGGATGAAAATTTTCAGCATTTAGGTACATGGTCCAAACCGGATAGTGAGAATTACACTCAGTGCATTGATCTACCAAAAAGCCGCAGGAGTATTACCTCAATTCCCTCCTTCTTGTGTATTTGAATTCTCTTTGCATGTGATTGCATATATACTTTTTGGTTTTTCATTTTTCAACTTTGGACAGAGCTGGATGAGAAGACAAATGGTTACCTTTTGATAAATGCAAATGGCGGTTTAAATCAGATGAGATTTGGGGTCTGGTTCTTTTTTAATGATTATATTATCTATGCTGAAAATATAGTGGATTGATCTGATAAACTAAAATTTTAGAGTGCAGATCTGTGACATGGTAGCTGTTGCTAAAGTCTTGAAGGCAACTCTCGTACTTCCATCCCTCGATCACACGTCGTACTGGGCGGATGAAAGGTACCTGTGTAGGTCTTCATTCATTTGGTAGCATGAATGATATTTTTAACTAAAATTTGCAATGCTTTACTTTGTACTGTTCCAATCTTGTTGGTTACTATATGCATACTGTGAGTTTCTCAAATGCATATTGACCAATGATATATGGAAGCAGCACACTAAAATCTGAATACAGAGATTTCACATTGACCCACTTTGCCTAAAATCCAAGGAAGGGGATGGCTTATATCCTTCACCTTTTTTGAAGTGCACAGCTGAACTATACATGTGCTTTATGTAATGTCCCATAAATTGGTCTGACATATTATAGATTAATAGCATTCAAATGCATGTATAGAAGATATAAAGTTTAGAAACAGGCTATTCTTCATAATTTTTTCTTGTTTTGTTATGTGCAGTGGCTTCAAAGATTTATTTGATTGGGAATACTTTATTCTCACATTGAAAGATGATATTAACATAGTCGAGTCATTGCCACCTGAATATTCAGAGATTGAACCTTTTAACAAGACGCTGATCTCCTGGTCTAAGGTAGTCCTTCTGAAGCCTATGGTTAATTTTTCTCCATTTATAACAACCGCCTTTTGCAAAAAATTGCCTGCTGTAATTTCTGAGACAGAAAATTGGCAATCTTATAACTTCTTAGCCACTGGTGGAATTTCAATGGCAAGAACTGAAAGTATACCAGGATCTTCATTGTGGTTTATTCTTGACCAAAATAAATTGTATGTTCATGTGGTATTCTTGTGTTTTCTATCTTATTGCACTTAGGATTTTTTCTTTGTCTCCAGGTTAGCTATTACACGTCAGAAGTCCTTCCACTTCTGAAGCAGCATAAAGTAATCTATTTCACTCATACTGATTCACGGATTGCAAACAATGGTCTTCCAAGTTCTATACAGAAGCTAAGATGCCGTGTAAATTACAGAGCTTTGAAATACTCTGCCAAAATTGAAAACCTTGGGAAAAAACTGGTGTCAAGAATGCGACAAAAGGAAAGCCCTTACCTTGCTCTGCACTTAAGGTTAGATCTGGTGGTTTTATATGATTTTCTGCAAATTTTATGCTAAAAAAGAATTGCTTCTTTCATGTTGTTGCCTTGAAAAGTTTAACTGATGTTGTAATGTGGTTATGTTTTGATTGCTTTCTTACTGTTCAGAAACTCTGATCGTCCCATTTCTGTTTTTGAGTTAAAAGGCAATCGGTTGCATAATACCAGTTTAATGCATTAATCAAGAATAATTTTTCTGGAACTTTGCCATTGCAACTTGACCTACATTTCATTGTGATTTAACTCATATGTAGCTAAGAAAATGTCTTGATTCCATGTTGCAATCTGATCACTCTAAATTTGCAATAAAATGGGCCTTCAAAGTTCTCCTCACATGATATAGTGTATAACTTGGTTGTCACTTGTAATGGAGAGCAAAAATTTATAAGCACTTAGCTGAAACTGTATTAGGTTTTGGCTATAGTCAAACCTGTATGCCATTTCAAGGAACTTTTATGACTATCATTTGTCCGAACTTTAACACTTAATAAAACTTCAATGTTCTTCAAGTGACGTGACAATTTGGTATTAATTATAGATGTGACTCCATGTTATATGGGCATTTCTTGATGGGAAGAAATTAACTGTCATGCCTCCTAATGATAAAGATAGTATGTCAAGTTCAACTGCTTTAAGACTCGTGTATCCTATTCAATTGTTTTAGAAACCTTGATTTCCCTTTTTTGGACATGTCTCAAAGTCATCTAGTGATCTCGTGGGTCAGTAAGGTTTTCCTGTTCTGATTTGTGGCATGTTAGGGAATTTTGTTGTTGTTGTACTACATTTGAATTTTATTTGTTTTGTTTCAGATATGAGAAGGATATGCTGGCTTTTACAGGCTGCAGTCATAATTTGACAGCAGAAGAAGATGAAGAGCTTCTAAAGATGCGGTATGAAGTGAGCCATTGGAAGGAAAAAGAGATTGATGGGATAGAGAGAAGAAAGCTTGGCGGATGCCCTTTGACCCCCAGGGAGACTGCCCTTTTACTGCAAGGGCTGGGGTTTCCCTCCAGCACCAGGATTTACTTGGTAGCCGGGGAAGCTTATGGAAATGGGAGCATGAATTATCTGACAGAGAGCTTCCCAAATATATTCTCCCATTTGACTTTGTCATCTGAAGAAGAACTAAATCCTTTTAGGAGTCACCAGAACATGCTGGCTGGCTTGGACTATGTAGTTGCTCTCGAGAGTGATGTTTTCCTCTACACCTATGATGGCAATATGGCAAAGGCAGTACAAGGTCACAGGCGATTTGAAAACTTCAAGAAAACTGTGAATCCAGACAGGTAATTCATAGAGCTGCAGAGTCTTCCATTAATTCTGTTAGGGGCCAATTTTGAGTTGCACTAAACTTCAATTACAGAGAAGGTACTCTTTACACATGCGGTGTTATATCTTTATCACGTAATCACTGATTATTTTGTTGAAAATTGTTTTTCCACCTGGAATTGATCTCAACCCATGCATGTGGAGAAGTCTTTTCATGGATTGTGGATATAAATTCACACTCAGAAGTTTGTTACTGTAATTGAGAAAATTTAGCTCAAGTTATTTTAGTCATGTAACAGCTTACAACCTTGTTTCTAAATGCAGGATGAAATTCATAAAATTAGTTGATGATCTCGATGAAGGGAAACTCTCATGGAAAAAGTTCAGTTCGAAGGTCAAAAAGCTTCATAAGGACCGTGTTGGATCTCCCTATATGAGGGAGCCTGGTGAATTCCCAAAGCTGGAAGAGAGCTTTTATGCAAATCCATTTCCTGGCTGTATATGTGAGAAAAACCGCTAAAAATGAAAAATATAAAGCTATTTGTTGATGCATTTGAAGGACTGTTGTCAGTGACCAAGTACAACTGATTTGAGATCAAGCATTGGAAAAGAAACATGTAGGTAGCACTGCAGTATCTTTTATGGTGAGTCTTCAAGTCCTGCTAATTCAGTGGCTTACCAGAGTGTACTGAAGCATACTAATTGCAACACAATACTAGTAAGTTTTGTAAGTTTCACATTCCACATTGGAAGGATTTGGTAAATTGATGTTGAAATTCATGATTTTTACATGTAACTAAAACATATAGTTGTACTACTTTTAACTTACATGGGATAAGCACACAACTTACTGCACTAATACTTCTAAATACAAAGAATATGTGTAGTGATTTGAAATTCTTAATTTCCCCAAGTTCATATTTCCTAGTTTAGTCCATCTTTACTAAGGTTAACCAGTTAAATGGATAGGTAAAAAATTGAGACTGTATATAGAACATTATAAAAACAGGTTAATTAGGTGACTGATCAAGTAATTTGGAGGAATGAATGGCATTTGCTATGATGATAAACTATTGTTATTATTGCATTGCCAAACTGCTGGAGTTGTCAAGCTTCCAATTATGGCATTCGGGATGCCTACAAGAAAGCCATCATCATCAATCATTATTTATATACACTTAAAACCCACGACTCAAAATGGAGAAACACTTGGATTAACAAACCATGGAAAAGAGACAGTGAAACGGAATTTGATTAGTTAATGAGTGCAACAATTTCAGTAAGACAATATCTAGTTTCACTAAAATCATGACTAAAAATAAGACTCGTTGGTCTAATGTATGTAAATTCACTAAAATCATTACTAAAAATGGTATAATGTATGTAGCTTTACTAAAATCATGACTAAAAACTCTATAATGTATGTAGTTTCACTAAAATCATAGCTAAAAACATGGCTTGTTGGTATAATGTTGGCTGTATTACCAACGGTGGTGCCATGCCTTGTTTGCTATAAGCTAATAATTTGAGTTACTAGTTTTTATATAATATCATAACAACTAATGATTTATCCCACTAGGTCGTGACCATGGCTAGGACTAGTTTTTATATGACAAAGAAAAAAAAAAGAAAATGGAAAAAGTGAGGTTGCATAGGCATAAATCTTGTAATTTCTTATGAATTAAAAGCATAAATCATGGAGAAGAGTAAATCCTACATTTACCCAATTCGTGTAGACATGAAAAGATTTGGTGCAAAGGATCAGGAGGCATAATTCTTATTGCACTAACGGAACATATAGAATTTTTGGAATCAGACCTGCAAGTTTGCATGGCAAAGAAACCCACAAAACAAAGCCAACATTATTAAAATTAAATAATTTCCATTATTTAATTAGACATTTGAACCCAAGGAAAAGCACTGGAACTTAGGGAGAAAATTAAGACAATGGAATCAGAATGAATTCTGGGAATCAAACAAACTAAATTAACTGACTCAAATCTGTCTGAAATTAATTAGTGCCACCAAGGACTCGTTTGAGCTTCTTGATTTGAGCTTCATCAAGGAAAGTTGTCTTGGCAATAATTTCAGTTGGCAAATCATTCTTAAACAAGGCAAAGTCTAGGACTTGTAGACCAGGGTCGGAACTGCTAAAACTTACAAAAGCAGTAGCAGGAACATCTCCGTTATTTAATTGGTAATGCAACAACCCTTGTGGGAAAACCATAATATCTCCTTCACACAGTGTTGTGTAGTAGACTTTGTTGCTGGAAGAAACAAAACCGGCGCATAATTCTCCACTTGTCACAACAAGGACTTCTGACGCTGCTGGATGAGTATGAAATGGGACAACACCACCCACGTCTAAATCCAAACGTGCCGAGGATATGCTTAGTCCATTCACACCAGGGAAAGCAGCACCAAAGGCAGGGGTGACTGCAGCTTTAATGATGTTAGAAGTGTTGCCAGGAGCAGCCAAGCTGAAAACAAAATCATCCACTTTGACTAGAGTCTCCTTCTTGCAAGGGTAGCCTGCAGGGTTAATTGGTGATGCTGTGTCTCCTACGCAGAAGTCTACAGCTGAAACTTGATGAGTGGAGGCAATTAGGAGTACTGAAAAGATCATCAACAGGGCTTGGATGAACATCTTCGCTAGCTAGCTGTTGATCAGTTAACTAAAGGATTAATGATGTTGGATATTAATGTTCTTAGTTGGAGACTTATATGATTTTTCAGAGTTTTTAGTTGAATTTATAAAGAGATTGTGATGGTATAATTAGGATATTTTTGGATCAAAAACTATTGGTTGGTTGAGATTGTATCCTTAAAGCGTATCATCATTCATCACATGCATGCAATGCAAAATGAAGAAAGAAGACAGAACCCGTCATGGCCTGGGCTGTGTTGCATGTGATTTTCTATAGTTCGTTTCGACAAAAACAAAAATCTCCTTTTTGTTTGAATCTTGCATGTTAGATACTTCGATTTAGAAGCACATTCTTCAATTTCAAACGTAAATCTCTCCATCTTAATTTGTTTTCTGAGAATTGTTCATTGACTTTAAATGCATGTTGTAGAAAAACTAATCTGGGAAGGAAATATGGTAACACCAGTACGTGAAGAGCAGTCATTTGGACAGAGGGCATCAATAACAATGAAATCATGGGGATTCATTGACTTTAATGGTGATCAAGATATACAAATGTTACATTTGATTGTATTTAGACTCTGCTAAATGCCCATGCCCTCCAACTCCAAGGCTCAAACCAACTCCTTATGCTTTTGGCCAAAAGAGATGGCGACAGATTTGCCAACTAAAATGTGAAGGTATCTGCACTTTAGAACTTAATGCCAAGCATACAAGGAAAAATAAGGATAACAAATTAAAGGGCCTATAGTTATAAATGTTTTAACTCAAGAAAAACCTTCACACAGTTCAGAATAATCCTCCATTGATTTGATTTGAAAGTTCAAAGATGAAAGAAAATAATTGAGATGTGGTCCATGAAGACACAAGAAACGATTGATTGGAAGGCATATGACCATATTTGACAGCCAAGAACGCCAATCTTGCTCTCTGCTGGTCATTTTGTCATGTTCTAAATCAGTAAATTGGGAACGAATAAAATGTATGGATCCGGTAAGTTCCCTATTCTTTAGGGCGTCTGGTTTAGAATGTTAGGACCTTGGAGTCTCGGACATCCTCCAAGGTTATGAAGTTTAATTGTGCTCGTGTTAATGAGATTAGTGAAAGAATGAGGCAGTGACTGAGTACTGGTCCGTTATTTGGTGATTCGATTAATTCAATTTGGTTAATTCTTTTTTTTTTTCAATTTTAAAATTTGATTGAATCGAAACCAAAAATCAAACAAATTGAAACCGAATAACCGAAGATTTCGGTCGGCTGAGTTCGGTTTTTGGTTTTATTTCTTTATTTTTGTTTTTTACATTTTTTTTGCTAAAATATTTTGTTTAAATTATTGAATTAATGGAATACCTTTATAAAAAAAGTAATGTATAATAGTATGCAATTATATATAATTTATTGGTTATGTATATATATATATTTGTGTAATATTAATTATTTAAGTTTGGTTATTTCTATTAATTTGGTCACCGAATAACTGAATTCAAACTGAATAATAGAATTCGAATGTTAACCGAATTAAAATTTTCAAAATAGTAACCGAATATAAAATCGAAAAACTGATTTGAAATAATCGAATTGAATTTGATTTGGTTTGATCAATTTTTTTTTTAAATTTTTTTGCTCAATCCTACTAGTTGCCATTGGTAGGTGGCTATCACTGTCCCACTATAGGTTTCGTTGACTTTAAAATACTAAATGTTATTTGGTTAAATATTATACGTGTCATTCAATCACTTCAATGAACACCAAATTGCCAATCTATCATTACGCACTAATTTCTTTAGATTAACCCCTTAATCAATCGAGGTAGGAGTGACAACTATAGCTCATAATCTATAATTTAAATTCAATTCACCTACAATTTAAACTCGGAAGGTTCGATTAAATAAATCATGGGTCAAGAGTTAAATAATAACCAGTATTTATTAGGTTGGGTCAGGTTGTCATGGATGGCCTGCGAATTAATTTGGATAGAATTAGTTTATTTTATTTTCTATACATTAAATATAGGGAAAACTGTCAAAATGGTTACTGACATTATACAAAAAAATTTATTTTGTTATCCACATTAAAAATGATGCATTTTGATCACTGATATTAAAAAAAATGTACCAAATTAGTCACCAACCAAATTTTGTTAACTTTTTTAACAAATAAAATGAGCGTTCACATGATGTACCATTCTATAAATAGGTAAAAGAGGAAATTAATTTATTTTTCAAACAAAACTCTTCATAATTTATTTATATTTTGTCACTAATGGAGAAACCGTCCACCTATAGAAGGTGGCAAATAATGAATAAATTATTTTATTGAAGGGTTTTGTTAGAAGAATAAATCGAATTTCAAGTTTTACTCTTTCATTAAGTCCTTTGTGATGTAAATGTGTATTTTTTCTGTTAAAAAACTTAACATAGTTTTGTTGAGTTACTAATTTGGTGCAATTTTTAAATGTCAGTGACTATAATGCATAATTTTTAATGTGGATGACAAAATAAATTTTTTTGTGTAATGTCAATGACTATTTTGGCAATTCTCCCTTAAATATATTACACATCTTTACAAAATACATTTATTTTACACAGTACACATATTTTATACATACTATATAAATTTTCACATACGGTATACATTTACACATTGTGGATTTTCACACTAAGGAAAAAGAAAGAAGAATCGAAAAATAAGGAAGAATGATAACTAAAATGGAAAAGTTATTATATGACGGAGAAAAAAAAGAAAAAAAAGGAAAAAAGAAAATAAATAGGGAAAGATGGAGAAAAAAAAAACAAATAAAAAGGGAAGAAGGAGACATCTTGTGCATTAGGATGTTAGGGTTTTGGGGAGAAGGCAACTGTAATTCAAAAAGTATGCTATTTAGAGTCAAAGAAAATGTAATTTATAAATTGTACAGTCATTTAGTGAGTTTTAGTACATCACAGCCTGTAGAACCATCACGTGTTACTCAATTTTCATTAAAACTTAAGGGATCGATTAACGTGTTACTTCTCGCCAAAGCACATAATTTGAGTGATATATTTTAAAAATACATAAAAAAAATGGCCAAAGCACATAATTTGAGTGATATATTTTAAAAATACATAAAAAAAATGCGTCTAATTATATGACGGTTCTCAATAATTAATTCTTTAAACTTTGAAAGTGCATGCATACCATGTCCCGAAATTGGGACGTGACACTAACAATCTCGAGTTTGGGTTATTATATAACGGATGAAAAATGGAAAAGTTAAAGCAAAGTTGCATAGGCATAAATCTTTTAAACTTATTGTGAATTAAAAGCATAAAATCCCATAGAATAGTTAATCCCACATTTACCCAATTCGTCCAGATAAGAAATGATTTGGCCCAAGGAAAATTATTGCATTAAATCAGGAGACAACTTTGTCTCCCAAAAATCAGGAGACAAAGTTGTTGGTTTTGTACAAAAGCCAATTTAATTCTAAGATTATTATTTATATTTATTGCCAAGTGATTAGGAACCTAAAAGGTCACACACAATAGAATTACTTCTTGGGTTAAAATGGTTTACGTAATTATATGATAATTATGGCATCTATTATACTCTTATATTCACTTTTGGAAAGTGAATTGAGTTTGGTAATAATTCGTTTCTTGTTTGACAAGACAACCTTTTTGGAAGGCTGAATTATTATATATAGATGCTTAATGTTAGGTCAAGACAACACAATACAACATACAACTCTCTCAATAAGAAATCACGTAAATAAGAAAAGGGTTTTCTTATTAGATTTCCAAGGTGTTGTTTAGAGGGATCTAGCTTATTAACCTAACGTTAAAATCAATCCTTTGAGGATCTCGAAAGTAGATCGTGTGGATTACCATTAGAGGCCGGACACTTGTGCGGCTTGTTGGTCGATTAAACCTCGCTCAAGGATTTCGCTAGCATCTCTCGAGGTATATTTTGTATAGATTATCATTAAAGGTCCTATGGAAATCAATTATAATATAATTATTATATTTTCCGTTGCGTTGTTACTATGTTGATTTTCTTACAGTGGTATCAAAGCCTAATTTGATTTATCTATACGAAATATATTATTTTATGAATGATAAATTGTTTATGTATGTATATTGGATTTAATTGATGGATTTGAGACATATATATTTAAAAATTCGTTTTAAATATTATGGGTTAATTATGTGAATTTTGTTTCATTTAAAATTGAGTTTTAAATTTTTAAAAAAAAAAAAATGGGTCAAAGAAGTTGCTCTGCGTCAAAGAAGTTGCTCTGCGTTTTTTTTATGGCTGATGAAGATGATGACGTCATGTGATGATGTCATCATCAATAATAATACAAAAAAAAAAAAAAAGAAGGGAGAATGGTACTGCAGCGTGACGCTTTCTGGTGCCAAAAGAAAGTATTTTCTTTTCATTATGGTTTTGACCCAAAACTTACTTCTTATTCTGATCAGTCAGCCCTATAGTTTTGAAAACTATATTTTAACCCATAAAGTTTCAAAAATTCAATTAAATGATTTCTAATGTTATTAGAAATAATATACATATAGATTCATGAGAGAAAAATTATATATTCATTTAATGTGATTATTTGAATAATATGACATATTTAATTTATATTTGATATAAAATTTATTATATATTCATTTAATATGATTATGTGAATAAGACCACATGTAATTTATATTTGGTATGAATCTATTCATTTAATATGATTATTTGAATAACATATGTCATATACAATTTATATTTGATATAAATTTATTATATATTCATTTAATACGATTATTTGAGTAACATGTGTCATATACAATTTATATCTGATATAAATTTATTGTATATTCATTTAATATGATTATTTGAATAACATGTGTCATATACAATTTATATTTGATATAAATTTATTGTATATTTATTTAATATGATTATTTGAGTAACATGTGTTATATGTGATTTATATTTAATATAAATATATTAAATATTCATTTAATATGATTATTTGAATAACATGACATATATAATTTATATTTAATATAAATTTATTATATATTCATTTAATTTGATTATTTGAATAACATGTGTCATATATGATTTATATTTGATATAAATATATTAAATATTCATTTAATGTGATTATTTGAATAACATGCCAAATGTGATTTGTATTTGATAAAATAATATATTTATTTAATTGCATATTGTATGTTCAATTGATCAAATAATTTTCACATATGATATGTATGTATGATAAGACCATAAATTAATCCCTTAATTAAATATTAAATCATAATTAGTTGCCTTCCATTATTATAGTTTAAACAATTTTTATTCGAGCAACTTGTTGAGTTACCTCAAGGTTGTTTTACTTTAAATATGTTTATGCTATGAGATAAGATCTCTGAATAATGGGTTTGATTTAACAAAGACTTTTGATTTGTTGAGTTACCTCAAGGTCAAAATGTTTTTGAGGCAAAGAGTTAGGGGACATATGAGATATGTGTATCAAGAGTTGATGGCCTAACTATCTAAGAGTTACAATTTGTTGTAATTGGTAATTGTTACCTACTTGCTGAGATTATTTTTAACTTGTTGAGTTACCTCAAGGTTAAAAATAATTAAAATAAGAGTTACAATTTGTTGTAATTGGAAATTGTTACCTACTTGTTGAGATTATTTTTAACTTGTTGAGTTACCTCAAGGTTAAAAATAATTAAAATAAGATCTTAGCCACTAAGAATTTTGTGAAATTCTCGAATCAATTTAAGGGATATTGATTTGAATAAAATAGTGGGAGCAAAACCCAAAAATTTCATAAGTCCATATTTATTTTAATTTTGGTTTTGCTTATTGCATAAATATGAAATAATTTTATATCTTTATTTTCTGTTGTAGAAAATTATCTATAATATATTGTTTGACAATATATTAATTGCTCAAATTTTATGGATTGAATTTTACAACCTAAAAAAATTGTTTTTAGTTATGAGAAGTTATTTTATGTCCTTAAAATCTTTTTCTTGATGATGATATTGATCAAGTAATCAAGGATACATGTCAAAAACATAAAGATGATTTTGATAATGTATATTGTCTTATGCTAAAAAGCATTCATGAATCTTAATTACAATAGTTGTATGTGAATATGTATGCTTTTACAATATTTCATTAGATGAAATAATTGTGTGATATAAGAGTTAAAATTGAAGATATATGATATCTCTCTTACGAACTCATTTAGAGCAAAATGTCAAATAATCTTTAGTATCATCTAATGTACTAAAGGTGATTAGTTTCATTAAAAAATTTGATTTTTTTTAAATTTTGTTATGAACAAAGTTGAGATCTAAATATTTGCTTGAATTGCTCAATAAGACAACAAAGGATTCAATCAAGAAGAAAAAGGAAATTGTGTTAATATTTGAGTTATCCAAGAAAGTGAAGTTGGACCCTGATTTTAAGAAAATCAATAAAAAAGGGCGCTCAAACTTAACACAAAACAATAAGGACAAAAGTTTATATGGTATTAAATTCTACTATAGTTTATTAAGATAGATATTAGAATTAGAATTAAAAGGTTCATCGAGATTTTGAAGTAGAAGAAACTTGGTGAAGTTTCTACTTCAAATATGTTTATGATTGAAATAAATGTTTCTGCTTATAAATAAAATATTGGGTATTAGATACCAGATTTGGATATCATATTTACATAAATATGCAAGATTTAAGGATAAGTAGAAAGTTGAGTAAAGAAAATATATTCTTATATGTGGTAATTGAATGCGACAAAAGTTGTTACATTAACTATAAGAATATAGAGTTTTCTTCATTCAGAAGATTAATCCTTAATATAAAGGATTGTTATTATCAGTACTTACTAAAATATTATTTCTATTTCATGTTTGACATGAATTGATATACAATAATACAAAAGAATAAATGTTGTTCTTTTCATTGTGATAATATTTTAAGGTGTTGGTTAATTGGATAACAAACTTTATATATTTGATTTGGATAATCTTCTTTTCAAACATAAACACAAAGAAACAAAAATTGATAATTTCATCTCTAACACTGTAGATATGGTTATATATAAATGAGAAACGCATAGCCAAATTGCATGAAAATGTTTATTTGGAATCACTTGATTATGAATCATTTGATAAATATGAATCTTATTTATTAGAAAATAACCAATTTACCTTTTACTTAAAAGGTGAAAGATCTACTAAATTACTAAGTGTAATACATATTGATGTATGTAGACCTATGTTAATTTTAATTAGAGAAAGTTTTTCATACTTCAAATGATTATATTAGATATGGTCATATATGTACTTATTGAAGTATATAACTAAATTCTTTGAAGAGTTCAAAGAATACAAAATTGAAGTTGAAAAACAACTTGATAAAAGTATTAAAATATTTCGATTAGATCGAAATAGAGAATACTTGAGTCAAGAATTTATAATTATCTTAATAAAATGAGCTTGTTTCTTTATTAAAGTAATAATCGAATTTTATTAGATATTATACGATTAATGATGAGCCATACAATTCTCTCAAAATTGTTTTGAGAATATACCATAAATATTGTATTTGATCTTTTAAAGTATGTTCCATTTAAACCTATCAATTCTACCTCACATGAGATATGGTATAGGAGAGAATCAAAATGTTTGGGGGTATCCTATATATTAAATGTAAAATCTGATAAGTTTGATACAAAATTTTCATATATACTATTTTGTGGAATGTCCAAAAGAAAGTTTTGGATATTATTTCTATGATCCCAATGAGCACAAAGTGTTTGTATCAAAATATGTCATATATCTAGAAGAATAGTCTATTCTAGAAAAGGCAAGTGGGAGCATATAGAACTTGATGAAGTTCTTAAACCATAATTTAGTAATGAAAAGAAGATGGAATTAGAGTTTGTACCTCATGGTGATGCGGTAAGACATGAAGCTCTCAATACACAAGTAAATTGTATGTTTAGTAGGATATATCGTCCACATGAGATGATGTGTTTATCATTATGAATGATAAACCTACTATCTACAAAGAAGTCTTATTTGATAAGAAATATAAAAGTGGGTTTGAACCATAAAATCTAAAATGGATTCCATGTATGACAACAAGGTATAGACCTTAGTCGATGCACCTAAAGGGATAAAACCCATAAGGTGCAAATGGGTCTTCAAAAGAAGACAAACATGGATGGTAATATTGTTACCTATAAAGCATGAATATTGGTCACTAAAGGTTACACAAAATCATAGTATTGATTATGATAAAACCTTTTCACCAATTGCCGTGTTAAAATCCATTAAGATTTTACTTGTTGTAATTTGCAAAAGGATTAGTATATGATACAATCTAAGGGTTTTTATTCAAAAATCCTAACAAAGTATGCAAATTATAAAAGTCTATTTATGGACTAAAGCAAGCTTTTAAGAGTTCAAATATTTGTTTTGATGAGATAATCAAAAAGTTTGATTTAATCAAAAACAAATATGAATCTTGTGTATACAAAAGATAATAGGCAATATTATTGTATTTCTCATATTATATGTAGATGACATATTAATAATGAGAATTTACATAACAACTCTTAATTAGTTAAGATGTAGTTATTCAAAAACCTTCTCAATTAAAGATTTTTGGAGAAACAACTTATGCATTGGGAAAAGTCTATAGAGATAGATTTGATAAGTTGTTTGGTCATATACAGTCAATATATATGTATACATATATATATATTGATAAGATGTTAAAGACGTTTAACATGCATGGATCAGTTTAAAAGGTTTACATTCCTATATTTGATAGGATTTACCTTAGGACATGTGTCTAAAAACTGATAGTAAGAAATATAATATGCAAAATGTTCTTAAGAAGTAAGATCATTTATGTATATTATATAAGACCAAATGTCTCCTGCGCTATAAGTGTTATGAGCATATTTCAATCTAATTCCAGTGAGAGTCACTAGAAGTGGTCAAGAATTTTCTTAAATACTTGAGAAGTATTAAGGATCTATTCTTGAAAGTTGAGCTTAATATAAATGGATTCATAGATACTAGTTTTCAATCTTATAAAGATGATTGCAAGTATCATGATGGATACGTATTTATCCTAAATATCAATGTTGTTATTTGAAAATGTTTCAAATAGATTATAACAACATATTCTACAATAGAGATTAAGTATATAGTTGCTTGAGAAGTTGCTATAAGATGTTTGGATGGAAATAGTTTCTTCAATAGTTGAGGAACTAAGGTCTCATCAATGATCCAAACATGTACTAAAATTTTATCATTTGATTAGAGTAATCACTGATAGAATTTAAGTAAAGATACAAGAGATTCTTGTAAAGGATAATATAATTATTCATTAACTAAACCATTATCCCAAAAGAAACATGATGGTCATGTTTATTCATTTGGTTTGAAGTACTGAATGATTGGTTTGAGTCATAATGAAAGAATAATTATGTAATTTTATGCTATAAAGATATGGCATATTTATCATTTTGTAACATATATATGTCGATATATATACAATATGATAAAGTCCTTAGAATAATATTTTATTATTCTTAAATTTCCCTGGTCATAGTATTAACAATAACAAGGACGTTGTTAATGCGGATAGACTAGTACATATAGTGATATATAGGTGAATCATTAGAGAATGTGTTCACTGGAATGATCCGCTTAGAGATTTCCATATCGTTAACTATTTGAGTGCCAATGGTATAATCTCTACGTGACAGTAGTGTAAGCGATCCTTTGACTTGAGATCATAAGAGTATCTTTAGTGTGGATGTTATGTTTTGACTTTATTTGTCCATAACCGTAACAGGATATGCGAGCGGTAGATGTTGGATATAACAAGAAGCACGGATTGATAGTTTATGATCGATATAGGATTCACCACTCCTAATAGTGGGAGAGTATATTCCTTTCTGGCGCCACTTGTTGAAGTTCAACTCAAAGTGCACATATTCAGTAAGTAAATTTGGAAAAGTTCTAAATTTATTTACAAGGAGTTGAATTTCGGTACAAGAAAGAAATATAATTAGTACAATAAAGAGTTGGCACTTAGACTTTACTCTTGTACTAATTGGAATATAGGATGGTGAAAGGATGATAATTACATGGTACCTGGTTCATGGATAGGTGAAGTCGATCAATTGACTTTTTCTAACTCTTGGGTGGTCATGATGTCTTGGCTAGAGGCCGCTCTTGATCTATGAATATAAATGAATTAATTGTTGAATTAATGATAAATTAAAGTTGTTTAATTTATCCTATCTTAGAAGCTCTGTGACTAAATTGTCTTTAGTCCAAGTGGGAGTTTGTTGGTTTTGTACAAAAGCCAATTTAATTCTAAGATTATTATTTATATTTATTGCCAAGTGATTAGGAACCTAAAGGGTCACACACAATAGAATTACTTCTTGGGTTAAAATGGTTTACATAATTATATGATAATTATGGCATCTATTATACTCTTATATTCACTTTTGGAAAGTGAATTGAGTTTGGTAATAATTCGTTTCTTGTTTGACAAGACAACCTTTTTGGAAGGCTGAATTATTATATATAGATGCTTAATGTTAGGTCAAGACAACACAATACAACACACAACTCTCTCAATAAGAAATCACGTAAATAAGAAAAGGGTTTTCTTATTAGATTTCCAAGGTGTTGTTTAGAGGGATCTAGCTTATTAACCTAACGTTAAAATCAATCATTTGAGGATCTCGAAAGTAGTTCGTGTGGATTACCATTAGAGGCCGGACACTTGTGCGGCTTGTTGGTCGATTAAACCTCGCTCAAGGATTTCGCTAGCATCTCTCGAGGTATATTTTGTATAGATTATCATTAAAGGTCCTATGGAAATCAATTATAATATAATTGTTATATTTTTCGTTGCGTTGTTACTATGTTGATTTCCTTACAAAAGTTGTTATTGCATTAAAGGAATACCAAGAATTTTGGGAATTGAATAAGAAGAAAACACCAACAAAGATATCACTAAAATTAAATCCACCCACTGCATCATTTCCATTATTTTAGACATTAATTTGACCCGAAAAAACATACAAATAAACAAAAAAGTTTAAATTGTTTTAATAACCACGACTCGAACTTAATTACTATAATGCATTGAGTAAAACTCATGGTGGCATTATAAACCACGTGACCCATTAGTGATTATTACTAACCCCCCAATAATTTTTTCCATTAAACATGATAACTCAACGGAAATTTAAGACAGTGAATCAGAATTGTGGAAAACAACTAGTAGTTCTCTAATAAGCGTACCTAAGGGCTAAAACACGCAAATCAGGAAAGCAGTAAATTGACTAAATTATCCTAAATAATAATGATATACAATTTTCTATATTAGCAAATCAATAAAAATCTGGAACTATTAATAAGGGTAGAATTAGACTTTATATATATATATATATATATATATTAAAATGTGTAAAGAGGCACTCACTCTTTCTATTTTTTTTTTATTAAGTGTACTTTTGATTAAGGGAACAATAATTAAAAAAATGAATAAATTATCTTATTTATCCCTAATTTTTTATTAGAAAATAAACAAGTGCAATTAATACATATTTTGTTAGATAAATTGGATGATTTGAAAGATAAAATTAGAACATTTCACATTTTTTGTATTGAAATGTGTAAATTAAGTTAACAAAAAGAATTGACTAAAATGGTACTTGTAAAAGAACAACATAGGGAGTATTTGAGAAAAAAAAAAACTTGAGTGTTGGGACACTTATTAGTGACAGACAGAGGGGGTAATTATTAATTAAGTGACTCAAATCGGTGTTAAAGAGAAGTAAATCAAAAATTAATTAGTGGCGGCCGCCGAGGACTGCTTTGAGCTTCTTGACTTGAGCAGCTTCAAGGAAAGTTTGTCTTGGTAACAATTTCAGTTGGCAAATCATTCCCAAACAAGGCAAAGTCTAGGATTTGTAAACCTGGGTTGGAACTGCTAAAACTTACAAAAGCAAAAGCTGGAACCTTTCCGACATTTAATTGGAAATGCAACAAGCCTCCTTTATTCAGAGTCTTGGAGTAGACTTTGTTGTTGGAAGAAACAAAACCAGCAGACATTTCGCCTTGTAACACAACAAGGATTTCTGATGCTGCTGGATGAGTATGAAATGGGATAACACAGCCCACATCTAAATCCAAACGGGCCATGGATATGTCTAGTCCATTCACACCAGGGAAAGCAGCACCAAAAGCAGGGTGACTGAAGCTTTAATGATACTTGAAGTATTTCCAGGAGCAGCCAAGGTGAAAACAAAATCATCCACTTTGACTTCATTCTCCTTCTCGCAAGTGTAGCCTCCAGGGCCATTAGGTCCTGCTATCTGTCCTATACAGAAGTCTTGCGCTGAAACTTGAGTGGAGGCAATTAGGAGTAGTGAAGAAAAAATGAACAGGTCTTGGATGAACATCTTAATTCGCTAGCTAACTAAAGTATGATTTTGAGAGAGATTTGAGTGTTGAATTAATTTATAGAGACTGTGATGGTACGTTGAAGGATATTTTTTTGGATCAAGAAACTATTGGTTGGTTGAGATTAATGTAGCCCTATCATCACAATATCACATGCATGCAAATTGAAGAAAGAAGACAGCTGAACCCGTTATGGGCTGTGTTGGATGTGATTTTCTATAGTTCGTTTCGACAAATACAAAAAAAAGCTTCTGTTTGAGTTTTTGTTTGAATTCTTGTTGGATACTTGGATTAATTAGAGGCATGCATGCATATTCTGCAATTTCAAAAGATCCAAACTAAAGGGCAAATGTACGTAAATCTCTCCATCTTAATTTGTTTTCTGAGAATAGTTCCGTTCATTTATATAGAGTATATATCTTGAGTCTGGATTAGTACTAGTAGTTTTGTGTAAATGCATGCATGTTGTAGAAAAACTAATCTGCAGGGAAGAAAAGTGTCGTAATTCCAGTACGTAAAGAGCACTAGTCATTTGAAAAGAGGGCTTAATGGCCGGTGATCAAGTTACAATTGTTGGTCACAATAACCAACTTATTCGTTCAGTCATGCAAAATGCCCTGCACTCCAAGCCTCAAACCAACTCCTAGCCTTATTCCAAAAGGGCCAAAACCAAAAGGGATGGTCGACAGTTTTGCGAACTGAAATTAAAATGTCAAGGTAACGATATTTTATTACTCAATGCCAATTAATAATCTTACAAAGAAGAAAACAACAACAAATTAAAGGAACCTATATATTTATATATAGTTATATATGAATGTGTTAATGCATGAAAATCCTTCATACGTAGTTGTGAAGAATCCTACATTAATTCATTTGAAAGTTCAAAGATGAAAGAAAATTATTGAAATGTACTGGTCCATATATATATAATGAAAGTATGAACGATTGATTAGAAGGCATATGAGGACATTTGACAGCCAAGAATGCGAGCGAGCTAGTCTGGCTTTCTGCAGCTCATCATTTTGTCATTTTTCTAAATTGTGCAGTGCAGCTGTGCAGGAATAAAACTTATGGATCGATCTTGTAAGTTAATTCCCTATCCTTTAGGGCGTCTAGCTAGTTCAGAATGTTTGGACATCCAAGCAGGGCGTAAGAAGAAGTTTCTTCTTTTGGAAATTAAAATGCTTATCTCATACCAAAAAAGAATTTTTTTTTGGACATATATAGTGAGTTGTGGTTTATTATCTACACTCAGTTGATTGTCCAAATGGTTAAAAAAAAAAATCTTATTAGAAAGAAATTAATTTTCCATTTCATTTATCTTGACTCTTACATGCCATATATTATACATAATGCGATATAATAATATTGTTAATTAAAAAGTGGAATAAGGAGTGAGACACCAATTTCAAAACATGAAACAATTTGAAATCAATTCATTATTCGGATAACAATTTTTAGGAAATATTGTCCTTGCCTAATGGTACAAGTAATATAATGCTAATTAAAATCTTATCTAATAGCAGAAATAAATAATTATAATTAAGTTCTCATTTAAGCGATTTCAATATCTTGACTTCTCATAACTAATTATATTATTTTTTGGTTATTAATAATTTTTTTCGTTGGAAAAATTAATATAAAAAAACCACGCCGTATTTAATAGGTTGGTATATATTTTTATCCACTCTATACATTTACACAGTGGAGGAACTAAGCCGTGGTGGAGCGCTCCAAGATTTGAAAAATTACATTATGTTCCTTTGAATAATTAAAATTTTTAAGAAAATTAAAATTTTGTCATCCAAAAATTAAAATATAACTTTTACTAGTAGGACTGTCTAATTTTGCCCCCCTCCCCAATTTATAATTTTTGGATCCGTCACTGCATTTACAAATATTACACATTTTCTCCCTAATGAAAAAAAAATAACACCTGAAAAGAATGCATTAGGATGTTAGAGCTTTGGGAAGAAGGTAACTATAATCCAACAAGTATGCTACATCACATCTGCAAAATATACAATCATTTGCTGTGTTAGGTTGTTTAGAAATAGAATTGAATTAGAATTTAAATATTATAAAAATGTAATTCAATGAATTGAAAGTCTAAAATGTTTGAATTCCTTTATTTAGCAAAACAACAAAATTTATATAGAATTGAATTATAACTCTAAATTCTTTGTTTGAAAGTTTAAAAAATGTATGAAATTAGATTTGACAAAATAATTTATTTTTAATATATTTTTTATAATATTATTAACTTTTTAATATTATTTTCTATTTTTATATAATTTAATTTTAAAATTAATTAATTAATTTTATTTTTATATATTTCCAAAAATTTTGACATCACTAGACTTTTAATTTTTTTTACCACTTCACTACATTCTAAACTTTCATTTTTTTTGGATCACGTCAGTGTTCACTATATTTTTAATTTTTTTGTGTAGAGAGAAAAGAGAAAGAAAGAAGTGACGGCGATGAAAAAGAGTCTTAAGATCCGAATTTTAATTTTGGTTAGATATTGACCCATTCTATCTTGAATTAGAATTAGAAATATCTGCTATGAAGAAAGAATTAAAACTGCAGAATTGGGCCATTATAGAATTGTAAATAAATTCAAAATCTAAATTTTATTTTGTAACCAAACACAAGAATTAGAATTGAGGGGTTCAATTCTAATTCTGAGAGTCCAATTCTAAGCAACCAAACATAGCTTGAAGGAATTTGGTTTCCGTCCAAGTTTTTTACTCCATGCCAAAGCACGAAAGGTCAGTTTTATATTTTTAAAATGAGTAATGATATGAAGAGTAAAAAATCTGAGTAAAAACAGGGAGTGAATAACGTTGACCAATTAGTAATAAATATGTGTTATTTAATGGGACCAATTATTCACACTTATTTATCACCAACTGGTCCACATCATTCGCTCTATATTTTCACTGAGATTTTTTTACTGTGTTTATCATCACTCTTTTAAAATATGAGCAATGATAGACAGAGTGAAATTCTACAGTGAAATCCCATAGTGACTGACGTGGCAAGTGTAAAAAGACAAAATTGGGTTTATTGTATCATTTTCATGTAGCACTTTGTAAAAAATTGACACTGTATCATTTTAGTTAGTTATATTATTTTTTAAAATTAAATTAATACCCTAACCAAATGATAAGTGAACCCTAAGGATAAGTGATAGTATACGTGTCAATTTTTTATAGAGTGTTACATAATTTTATCTTTCTATACATGAATGATGATTTTGTCTTTTTACACATGCCACGTCATTCACTATGAGATTTCACTCTAAAATTTCACTCTAAGTGTTATTACTTTTAAAATATATAGTTAATAAGGGCATCTCCAATCTAAAACTCTATTTTGGATTAGCATCTCCAATCTAAAATGGAGTATCTACAGTAAATTTCACTTCAATCAATTTACACTATAAAGAATATTCCTTATATATTCCTATATATATATATTATTTTAAATCACTTTTTTAAAAATTAATATAAGTATGATTATGGGCAATTTAAAAAATTAAACAATAACTTAAAATTTGTAGTTGTTATATTATTTTTATTCACACTTTCAATTCAATTATATTCAATTATGTAAGAAAATTAAATTTATGGTATGTTTTAGAATAAAAATTTAAAATAATTAATGATTTTAAAATTAAAATTAATTTAATTGAAGAAAGAACAAATTACACCAAAAGTAACAGAAAACAAAATATTAAATATTTTAAAAAAAAGTAAAAAGATAATTTAAAACAAACAAAAAAAGTGAAAAATAATATTAAAAAAAATAGAGTAGCTACAAACTCTAAAATAATGTGAAAAAAAATGTAGATTAGAGTTGCATTTTTTTGTTTTTTTGTGTTTTAACTGACAACTCACGCTATAATAGCGTACATTGGAGATGGTTTAAAAGATTTGGTTTAATTTTTTGTTCAAATTCTACTCAAAGCCAAAACACACCGTGCTGAATAAAATACATAGATACTAGAAATATGAAACACCACGAAGAAGTTCTAGATAACTTAATCCTCTAAACTTTGAAGGTGCATACATGCCATGTACCGAATCGGGAGGATATCATTATATGATGGAGGAAAAGTTAAAATGAAGTTGTATAGGCAAAAATCTTGTAAACTTGTTGTGAATTAAAAGCATAAAATCCCAAAGAATAGTTAATCCTACATTTACCCAATTCGTCTAGACAAGAAGAGATTTGCAGGAGACAAAAGTTGTTATTGCATTAAAAGAACGATTAGAATATTGGGAAATCAAACTTGCAATTTGGCGAAGAAAACACCAACAAAAGATCGATATCATTTAAAATTAAATCGACTTAGTACTGCGCATCATTTCCATTAATTATTTTAGGCATTTGAACCCAAGAAATTAAAACACTCGAATTAATAAACAGGATAACTCAGGGGGGGGGGGGGGGGGGGGGGGGGGGGGGGGGTTAACGAGGAACTTAAGAATTCTGGGAAACAAACAACTAAATTAACTGATCACTCAAATCTGTCTGAAATTAATTAGTGCCCCCAAGGATTCCTTTGAGCTTCTTGATTTGAGCAACTTCAAGGAAAGTTGTCGCCGCAATAATTTCAGTTGGCAAATCATTCCCAAACAAGGCAAAGTCGGTGATTTGTAGACCAGGGTCGAAGCTGCTAAAACTTACAATAGCAATGGCAGGAACCTTTCCGACATTTAATTGGTAATGCAACAACCCTTGTGGGAAAACAATAATCTCTCCTTCATACAAAGTTTTGTAGTAGACTTTGTTGGCGGAAGAAATAAAACCAGCAGATATTTGGCCTTTTGTCACAACAAGGATTTCTGACGCTGCTGGATGAGTATGAAATGGGATAACACCACCCACATCTAAATCCAAACGTGCCGAGGATATGCCTAGTCCATTCACACCAGGGAAAACAGCACCAAAAGCAGGACTGACTGCAGCTTTAATGATATTTGAAGTGTTGCCACGAGCAGCCAAGCTGAAAACAAAATCACCCACTTTGACTAGCGTCTCCTTCTTGCAAGGGTAGCCTGCAGGGGTAATTTGTGATGCTATGTCTCCTACGCAGAAGTCTACAGCCAAAACTTGAGTGGAGGCAATTAGGAGTGAAAAGATGAACAGGGCTTGGATGAACATCTTTGCTAGCTGTACTGTTAAGTTAACTAAAGGATTAATGTTGGATATTGTTCTTAGTTGGAGACTTATGATTTTGAGATTGAGTGTTGAATATTTATAGAGACTGTGATGGTATAATTAGGATATTTTTGGATCAAAAACTATTGGTTGGTTGAGATTATACAGGCAAGCATATCATCACAATTCACATGCATGCAAAATCAAGAAAGAAGACAGAACGGTCGTACGTTATGGGCTGTGTTGCATGTGATTTTCCATGGTTCGTTTCGACAAATACAAAAAGCTTCTTTTTGAGTACTTTTTTGTTCGAATTCTTGTAGGATACTTGGATTAATTAGAAGCATATATATATTCCGTAATTTCAAAAGGTATCCAACTAATTAATAACATGCAATGAAATCATGGAGATTCATTGACTTTTATGGTGATCAATATACAAATGTTTAGTCATGCAAAATGCCCTCCAAGGCTACAATCAACTCCCTTATCCTTTTGGCCAAAAGGGATGGTCGACAGTTCTGCGAGCTAAAATTAAAATGGGAAGGTAAAGATCTTTTAGTACTTAATGTCAATCGTACAAAGAAGAAAAGAATAACTAAGGAGCCTATAGTAGTTAAAAAATGTGTTAATGCACGAAAATCCTTCATACAGTTCAGAAGAATTATAATCCTACATTAATTAATTTGAAATTTCAAAGATGAAAGAAAACTATTGAAATGTGGTCCATATATAATGACATCTGGCTTTCTGCAGCTCATTTTGTCATTTTCTAAATTGTGCAGTGCAGGAATAAAAATGTATGGATCTGGAAAGTTCCCTATCCTTTAGGGCGTCTGGTTCAGAATGTTTGTTTGGACCTTGGATTGGGAGTGTTGGACATCCAAGAAGGGTAAGAAGTTTTTTCTTTTGGAAAGTTGGTAGTAGAAGAATGCCATCCAATGTATATAGCCAAAGTAGTAAAAAGTAAAAACTTCAGTGTAGCAACTGCTTACTGAACCAAGAATTCTCTTTCTTCATCACCAATTGAATCACTGTTCGCAACCTAGGATTCTATTTTATTATCAATCAAATTCTAGTTCACGTTTTTTCTTTTTCTTATCAATGAATAGATCTCTTTACTTGTATGACTTAGATGTCTCGTATTTCTCAAAAAGGTGATTCGATTGATGGGATTTGGTATGAGATCGACGATATCGATAAGATTGATATTCAAATATTTCTTCTTAAAACGTATTGATTTGACCCCATAAGCAGTACCAAACATGTTGCCGCCAGAAGCATATCCCCGTTCACCATATCAGTTTGTGCAGCCTGACACTTAGAAGGCAAATGAAGCTAATTTGCCCCAAAGTTCTTTCAATTTGTTCAAATATATCTCAATCACATACGTTCGACTTCAACACTAATCACATTCTCCCCATATCCAAAAACTTATGCAAAACTAGTTCATATACAAAACGTGATTTATAAATGAAATGTATAATAATCATTGATATTGTCATTTTAAATTTGTGTCATTTTTATCGCGAGTTCACATCGCGATTATTTTAATCGTTGTGTATATGAATGAGTTGACATTCTATGATTCATGAACATGGCATATTCATAAGCCTAACACGAATTGAGAGAACGACAGTGATAATAATTAATGAATGAAATTTTTGATAAGGGAATCGTGGGACAAGGAGCATTTTGTAAGAGATATATATATATGTGTGTATATATATATATATATATATGATTTTAATTTGAATGGGGAAGCATGAAAAGACCTCAAATTATCCCCTTTCGGCTTCAAGAAATGTCCATCATGACGATGACTTTGTGCAGATTTTATCTACAAAAATGCTCTTTTGGGTCAATTTGGTGGGTGGGTATAGACGTATAGGTCTTCATCTCATTGCTTAATTATCTCAAGCTAGCTCATACCACAAAAATATGAATTTTTTCGATATATATAGTGAGTTAATTGTCCAAATGGTTAAAAAAAACATCTGATTAGAAAGAAATTAATTTTCCATTCCCTTTTATTATGACTCTTGCATGCCATATATATGTAATGCTGACCTAATAATATTGTAAATTAAAAAGTGAAATACCAATTCCAAAACAAATAATTTGAAATCAATTCATTATTCAGATAACAACAATTTGTAGGAAATATGGTCCTTGTCTAGCTAATTGGTACAAGTAATATAATTAATGTTCTACTATGCTAATTAAAATCTTATCTAATAGTAGAAATAAAAAATTAATTATAATTAAGTTTTCATTGAGAGATTTCAATATCTTGGCTTCTCATAACTGATTATATTATTTTCGGTTATTAATAATTTTTTCATTGGAAAAAATCAATATAAAATAGATAGATCCACATTCTTAAAAAAAAAAAAGACACAACCACAACCAAGTTAATTGGTCTATTGTTATCGTTTTTACAGATTTTAATTTTCAATCAATTACTAGACAGAACTCATATAACTCTCTTCAAAACTGCATAGACACAAGCATGTGGGAGAGGAGAGGAAGCAAGTTAGGATTGTTAGATTAAATGTAAATATTAGATCATCGTCAGTTTTAAAAGTAGATTAGTTATTTTTACTTGTTGTATATATACTCATGTATTGCCCTCTTTTGAGGCTCAATTCATTGAAAGACATATTTGAAACCTAGCCACCTTGTTGAATTTCTTTCTCCCTTTTTGTCTCTTTTTTTTTTCCTATAATCCAATTCATTGAATCTCAACAAGGATAACAATTTGTAATGGATATAATCCCATAGTAATAATCTTCAATAGGAGTAAAAGTTATTTTGATAATAACATTTGAGCAATGATAGGGGGAGTGAAATTTTAGAGTGAAAAATTGGAGTGACTGACATGGCAGTGATAAAAAGACAAACTAATACCCTAACCAAATGATGAGTGAACCCTAATGGGTAAGGGATAAGTTTGTCTTTTTATCACTGTCACGTCAGTCACTCCAATTTTTCACTCCGGAATTTTTCTCCCCCTATCATTTCTCATAACATTTATTGAGGTGCTCCCTTCACTTAAGATTACTGTATAATAATGATATTAGAATATATTCAGAATTTTCAAAATTATATTAATATATTGGGTGTTACGCCCTCCTTAATGGAGGTTATGCCAAGAAAAACAAAAACATTTATATGCATATGGATGATGATATGGAGCATCTCGAATTATAATTCCGCTCCCATTATTCACTCACTCACTTATCTGGAACTCTAATTTCATTGTCATCACTCATTCACTCATCTAAATGAAATTGTAATCCCACTCCCATCCCATGGTTTATATATAATATCGCTCATTCACATTATTTTATCCGTAATAAATACTTATTTGTTGAGAGATAATATAATTCCCAAAATAATATATATGATCGAATTGATCTCTATCATTACTCATATAATATGTATCATCGATGGTAAATTATATTTGGTTTATATTAATATTTAATTATTTATATATAGTAGATCCGAAGTGCTTTTAATTTGGGGAGCTAGCATACCCTTTTAAATAATAATCTTTAATCTTTGGTAACGTAAATGATGTTATTAATATCAAACGGATTCATATATGAAATGAAACGACCAATTAATAATCGTTGAAATTGTAATTCTAATTTTTTATTATTTTTATTATGCGTTAAGATCGGGATTAACTTTCGTTTCATATATGAATCCGCATTCTAATTTTCAACTATTTTTATTATGCGTTAAAATCGCAATTAACTTTGATTTCATATATGAACCCTCTTCCCCACAAGAGAACAAATGTATTATTTGTAAGTAATAAATTCCCATAATCTAAGTGTGTTATATATATATAGGCTTATTAATGGTCATACATACAAGGCAAATTATTAATGGTGCACGCATACAAGTAAAAGTAAGCTACAAAATCACTTATTTCATTTGTAACAAATTTACTCTTTTAACTTATTGCATCTGTAACAAATTCTTGTTGCTCCTTAATTTATTATATTCTGAAACCATTCTATGCAAGAAAGAAGCTTTTTTTTTTTTTATCAAAGGTAAAAATTTTATTGATCAGTTTTCATATATAAATGTACACTGCACACCGGGCATACCCGGGGAAATTACATCACAAAAGGCCAAATACACAAAAATACATAGATCATATCCTAGTCTAGGATAGAGACACTAGGGTACAATGACGAGCCCACCCTGTACACGTGTGTCTTTATCCTACTCACAATGTCCTGATGAATAGGATCTATAGTATCAAAATACAACCTGTTCCTCGTGAGCCAGATGTGGTAGACCGTGCATGCGAAAACTAGCCTGCTCTTGCGACTCCTCCAGGAAGTCCCTTTGCTCTCCTTCTTAAGCCACTTTAAGCCCGCCTTCAACATCGTCATATCTCGCCTCAATCCACACCAGCTCCGCACATCGTCCCATATCGCCTTGGCAAAGGGACAGGAAAAGAAAAGGTACTGGATGGTCTCCACAAGCTCCCCGCAGAATCCACATTTGGTGTCAATACCAAGAAAACCCAATCTATCCCGTGTGAGAAGCTTGCCTCTGATCCCCAGCCATAGTGTAAAGGAGTACTTGGGCGGGATATAAGAATTCCATATCGTCGACGCCCAAGGCACCTTCGGGGTTGTTCTCCTGAAATAGTGGTATGTCGTCCCAACAAGGCCCAGTTGTTTTCACCTATCCATGAGTGCTTCCGCCTGTTCCACCAATCCCTCCCGCTCTAGGATCCGGTCTCTGATAGATAGGATACTCCTCATGAGCGTGGACTGCTCTCTATGTGGAGGAATAATCCAGATAGACCGGGTCTTCAGGTAATAGTGGTGAACCCATCGCACCCACAAGGAGTCTTTCTTGTGGTGTATGTTCCAGAGAGGCTTCAGTAAGAGAGCTAGGTTCCATGTCATCGGTTCCATGACTCCCAATCCTCCCTCCTACTTTGGCATAGCCAGATCCTTCCAGGCAACCTTCGTCTGGCTCCCATCTCACAGAAAGTTCCTGGATAGCTGGATAATCCTGGTGATGACCGTGGCGGGGACCGGTAATGCAGAGAGCCAGAAGCATTGGATGCCCTGCACTACTGATCGAATAAGCTCCAGGCGTCCTGCATAAGAAAGAGAGGAAGCAGTCCATAGGCCTATCTGCGTCGTGATCTTCTCCAGAAGTGGGGCAAACTGTATAACCCTCAAACCCTGCGCCGCTAATGGGACGCCCAAATACCTGATAGGGAAGGTCCCGCGTTGTATCCCAGTGAGGTTGATGATATCCGTCTGGACCTCCACCGGGGTCTTGCCTCCAAAGAAAATCTGTGATTTCAGGGCGTTTGCCCTTAATCCCGAGACATCACCAAAAAACTATAGACAGTCCCAGAGTACCCGTACTGAAGGCACGTCCTCTCTACTGAAGAGCATAAGATCATCTGCATATATCAAGTGCGATATTTTGTGCTCATGGCACCAAGGATACAGGGTAAAGGGTAGGTGCCTCGTTCTCATAGATAGCAGCCAGAAGAGGTACTCCATACATATGACGAAAAGATACGGAGAGATAGGATCCCCTGTCGAAGTCCTCGCCGTCCCTGGAAGTGGCCATGTACCTCACCATTGATACGTATCGAGTATGAAACAGTGGTGATACACTCCATCACCCAATGCACATACCGCGCGGGGAAACCCATAGTCTCCATAGCTTGCCTCAAGAAACCCCAATCAACCATATCATAAGCTTTCCGGAGATCCACCTTGATAAGACACCTAGGTGAATTCCGTGTTTGGCCATATCCTCTGATCAGTTCCTGCGCCAGATGAATGTTCTCTAACATACTTCTCCCCTCCACAAAGGCTGACTGTGCATCATCAATGAGCTTCGGAAGAAGACCGACGATCCTATTAGCCAGTATTTTAGAGATGGCCTTATATATAACATTGCAGCAAGAGATGGGCCGATAGTCCCCAACCGAACTTGAGTGGGTGGATTTAGGGACTACGGCAATGATCGTGTGGTTGAGCTGCCTGAGGATCCTCCCCTCCTGGAAGAATTCTTTGACCGCATTACAAACATCTTAACCCACAATGCTCCAAGAGGCCTTAAAGAAACCCGAAGAAAACCCATCTGGGCCAGGCGCCTTATCATTGCCAATGTCAAATATGGCTCTCTTGACTTCCTCGTCCCCCACTAGAAGGGTGAGGCGGTCCGCTTCCTCCCGAAAAACCAAGCTACCCTGCCGGTACACTCCAGGATCAAGTGTTGGCATGGTGTGTGAGGAGCCAAGTAGATCATGGTAATATGTGATGAATTCCCTAACCAGGGCTCCTTGGGAAGTGGTAGTAGTACCGTCAGCTGTGATTACCGCCGGTATGAAATTCTTCCTACCATTCCTCTTCACTGCGTCGTAGAAAGCTTAGTGTTTCGGTCACTGTTGAGTAGGTATCGACACTTAGCTTTCTGGGCCAGAAAACTCCTCTCCGCCTCCCCCAATCTCCAGGCCTCCTTCTTAATCTCCTTTACCCTCCTTTGTAAATCCAGGTCCTCAGGTGAGTCATGAAGGGCCGAGAAGTGAAGTTCCAGTTCTTTTCTAACCCTGATCACCCTAGAAGATTTGTGGTGGAAGTGTAGTCGATTGAGCTCTCGTAGGGGTTCCTTCAATCTCTTCAATCTTCTGACTACCATGTACTGCTCCCTCCCATAGCACGGCTGAGACCAAGCTCGATAAACCACATCAAGAAAGGAGTCATGTTTTCCCCACATGTCGAAATAATGGAACATACCCTTGCCCCGGTCTAACTGATCACCCACCGAAGCCACACATAAGGAATGATCTGTGAAATGCGTCAGAGTATGAAATGTGACATGTGCATATATATCAGAGTGGTACCAATGGTTGTTGACCATTACCCTGTCAAGCTTAGACCAAACAGTGCCATTGGTCCATGTGAGGTGACTCCCCATAGAAGGGACGTCAGAAAACCCAAAAGATAACGTAAACTCCAAAAAGTCCTGTGTCTGATATGCTGTGACCGGGGATCCAATCCTCTCATTTTCGAAGAGGACATTGTTAAAATCCCCAAGAATCATCCATGGGGTGTCCACCGGTGCCAAAGTCTCCAAACCACTCCATAAAATCTGTCTAGCCTTAATGGTATTAAGACCGTAGATGAAAGAGACATGAAAGGTTAATTGAGTTACCTTACATGTGACCACCAAGTGAATAAATTGTGCATGGACCACCAAAGGGGAGATATCCACTTTTAGTGGGTTCCACAGTACCAAAATCCGGCCCGGTTAGTATAGACCGAAGTTGTTACATTGGCGCCAACCTGGGAACCCTAGCCTAATCAATGAATCCAGCTTACTCTCATCCATCTTGCATTCGAGAACCCCAAACACATCTAGGCATTGCTTGCCTAGGACAGTAGCAACCTCTTTTTGTTTTAGGGCGAGGTTGAAACCCTTAATATTCCAAAAGTCGATCCCCATCAAGAATGATGCCGACTACCTCCCTTACCCTTCACCTTCCCTTTTGGCTTCTTTTCCTTCAGTTTCTTCTTTGCTGTTTGGACTTGGATCCATTGCTTCTCCTCATTCATGGCCATATCCGCATAGAAGGAGGAGGCAAAGCTGGGTGGCTCCTCAGTGGTGGCCTCCACAGTCTATGGCAAAACGATCTCAATCCGTGGCAAAGGACGGGGGTGGGGGGTGGGGGGTGGTCCAAATCCTGTGAGTCATGCACGATCACCTCGTCCACAATCGTCTTGCCCTTGTCCATGGGCAATATGGGATCATCTTCGGCCGTAGGCACCTGTAACCTCTCCAGGGCTACCTCCTTCTCAAGAAAGAAGCTTTATTAATACCCAAAGTTGTTCCTGACACCAAAAACATTTCCAGTACCGGACACAAGGTTGGAATATCTTAATCGCTCCGCAGTTCATTGAAACTACATCAATACTGGTAATCCTTTGATGATTTTTTTTCATAATAGTTTGAATTTGCCTATTTGATCATTGATGTTTATACTTGGAGTTTTTATTTATATTGCTAAAGTTTTGGGTTCTAAGTTTTCTACCATATCTTGACAATATTTGTAAAAATATATTACACATTTGGCTCAATGTATTTGCTTCAGCTGGTCGAAACGAGTTCATTTATCTAACGACGAATTAATTGCAATTTCAATACATAATTAAAAACGGTAAAAGGTTCGTCTCTTGTGAAATGATTGCATATATGTAACAATAAAAACGATAAAAGGTTGGTTTCTTGTGAAATAATTCCATATATGTAACAATTAATTAATTGTGATTTCAACACGCAATAAAAGTGGAAGAAAGTTAAAATTATGATTTCAGCTATGATTAATTGATCATGTCACTTATTTAATTATGTTTTTCTTGTAGTGTATATATGAAAGGTTTTGTGTATTTTACTTTGCTTTAGTGGTAACTGATTTTTTTATTTTTTTTTTCCAGCTTGCTCTTTGTGAACAGGGCCAGGACTGATTAAGAAAAAGGGCATATATTTTGAGGGCTCACAAGATGATAACGATCGCATCCTTGAGGATTTTTCTCACAATTTGCACAATGATAATTGTTCATAGCCCAAGAGGCATCATGCCGATTGATATTGGCGTTTGTTATGGTCTGCTTGGCGATAATCTCCCTTCTGCTGCAGCCGTGATCAAACTTTACAAAGAAAAAAACATAGAAAAGATACGGCTCTTTGAACCAAACCCCGATGTTCTAAATGCACTGAAGGGCAGCGGCATTCGCATCACATTAGGCGTAAAAGATGAAGATGCACGTATTATAGCCAGCAGCATTTATTCAGCAACAATATGGTTTGAAAAAACTCTAAAGCCTTATCTTGATGGCAACATTTTCTCATATATTTCTGTCGGAAATGGAGCCATTCTAGGATATTTCCGTGTCTATATTGCACCAGCCATGAGAAATCTTGAATCTGTTTTGCGCATTCGTAATCTAACTGAGATCAAAGTGACCACTTCAGTGCATCTCAAGCTCTTGGAAATTCCTACGCCAAATTACCTTCGGATAGTACATTTACTAAGGAGGCACAAGATGTCATTGTACCTTGTCTAAGATTTTTATCAAATAAAGGGTCGCCCCTCATGATCAATATCTATCCTTATTTCGGATTTGAAACCGATCCTGGACACATTCGCCTCGATTATGCACAATTCACTGCGAAAGAACCAGTGGTTGTAGATAAAAATCTGAGTTACTACAACATGTTTGATGCCATGGTTGATTCGTTCTACTGGGCAATGGAGAAAAAGGGATTCAACAATGTAAGCGTGGTGGTTTCTGAGAGCGGTTGGCCTTCAGCTGGGAATGTAAATGCGACTAAAGATCTTGCAATGACATACAATGATAACTTTGTGAAGCATATTCTGAAGAAGAATGGCACTCCTAAGAAACCTGGGACATACATTGAAGGTTTCATTTTTGGTATGTTTAATGAAAATCAAAGGCCAGATAGTTTAGTACAGAAAAACTTTGGATTGTTTTATCCCAACATGACGCCTGTTTATCCATTTCCATCACATTAAGCTCAATGAAATCAAGCTGAAAGAAAATGGCGGAGGGTTGTAATGGAATATTATTAGAGAGTTTTGGTTGATTAATTATATTAATTAGTACTGTATCGTTTAATTTTCTTTAAACTTCTGTAATTGTTTGGGATTTACAAAATTTGAAGCATGCATGATCTTTCATTATTATAAATATATAAAAAAAATTAATCTGCAATTATTGAATCATGACGAGCAATGTGGAAAGTGGTCACAAATGTGATCACAATAAAGTTGTTGAGGAATAATTTTAATTCAAAGTAAATAATAAAAAAATCAAGAATCAAATAAGAAAAACTTCGGTTAAAGTTATGAATTCACATTCATTATTTATGAGAAAGTAATTTGTAAGTTTTTAAATTAACTTGAAAAATTTTCAAATCATAATACGGTTTTATGTATTTTACCTAAAAAATGACGTGATAGAAATAGCAGAGTTTGACATTGAAAAATGGAACCTAAAGGAAATTAAAGCCCAATGACCATATTGTAAAACTCTCAAAAGATTTTGTTGCCTGCAGTGTTTTAAAAACTGAATCAGGCCAGAGATTGGTTCTCAACCTATTTTAATTGATTTACATTTTTTTAAAATTGTTTTTTGAAAAACCTGACTTTTTTTTTTAAGAACTTTGAACTTTTATGTTATTTTAAATTTTGTTCTAACAACAATAAATGGACCTACTATCATTATTGGGTTCATAAATTTTATATTTTAATTTTGAATATTGGATCCATTATCAATATATATATATATTATTGCTATTTTTTATGAATAAAATAATACAGAATATACTATATATGCTGATGAATTAAATGATAGATGTCTAAATACATGTCATTGTCATTTTGTGTATTAGATTTTATTAGACATGATTTTTTTCGTTTGTTATCTGATATAAGATTTGACTGAAGCATGTACAGTATACACGTTCTGTTAGCACTATTTATCATTGAAAAAGACATTATTGTGATGGACTGAAATGTAATTTAAAATATGGTGTAATATATATATATATATATATATATATATATGTGTGTGTGTGTTTACCTATTAGAATCAAACCGAAAATCAAAATAAATTAGATTTATTCAGGTAACTGAATTCAAAACTTAAAAACCATAATCAAAGTAAAAATCGATTAATAAAATTGGATTGAATCAAAAACTAAATCAAATTCAAATAACCAAATTGAATTAGAAAAGGTTAGTTTGGTCGGTTTTTCTTTTTGGATGCTCACCCTAGTCTTACTTGAAATGCAAGTTACACATACATGGAGTCGATAATGTATCATTGCCTTATTTTTAGATCATAAGAAAAGTAATAATGTTCTGTCATGGCAATTGGCCACTTGCGAGCCCATTCAATCATATGGCTATAGGCTGTATGGTCTTCGTGTAAGCGATTTAAATATGTCATAATATAAAATTAACATAACCAAAAAAAAAAAAAAAAAAAACAACATTATTACAAGTTATGATTCAAAAAATAATCAGAATTTAATTAGGAGTTTCAAGAAAAAAAACGTACATGTGATGTGACATTTAATTAAACCGACAAATTTTCAAGGTAATTGTTTTGAAAGAAATAAAATTATCTAACAAAATAATAAAATTATCTAACAATTTTTAATTTTTCACTTTTTTATACCATTCATTAGATACCAAGTTTTATGCTTTTACCTTTGTACAGGTGTATTTGGGTATATCCAACACCTGCTTTTGATCAATATTAATAAACGGTCGATTTTAGGGGGGGAAAAAAACGTGTGCTATAACCCACGAAAAATGTTCTTTTTTAAAAATTTATAAATTTTCCTTTTTATTGCACCATTAATTAGATAGCACATCACCATTTCGTATGATTGCAAAAAAGGGTACGAAAACTACCACTGACGGCAAGTTTTTGAAATTTTTTATTTTTGGTAAAAAAACGTATGTTATAACTCAAAAAAAAATGGTCATTTTTCAAAACAATTTTCCTTTTTTACACCATGCATTATATAGCATATCACCATTTCATATGAGTGAAAAAATGGCACGAAAATGGCTACCGACAGCAAGTTTTTCAAATTTGCTATTTTTTGGCAAAAAAAAAAACGTGCGCTATAACCCACGAAAAATGGTCATTTTTAAAAATTTATAAATTTGCCTTTTTATTTCACCATTCATTAGATAGAACATCACCACTTCATATGAGTGAAAAAAACGGCACGACAACGGCCATTGACGGCAAGTTTTTGAAATTTTTGTTTTGGGTAAAAAAACGTGTGTTATAAACCCACGAAAATGGTCATTTCTCAAATTTTCAGTTTTTCACTTTTTTACACCATTCATTAGACAGCACATCACCATTTTATATGAGTGCAAAAATGGCAAGAAAATGGTCACCAACGAAAAAAATTTCAAATTTACCATTTTTAGCAAAAAAACGTGTGTTATACCCACGAAAATTGCTCATTTTTTAAAATTTATAAATTTACCTTTTTATTTCACCATTCATTAGGTAGCTCATCACCATTTGATATTAGTGCTAAAAACGCCACGAAATTGGCCATCGACTGCAAGTTTTTAAAATTTTCCATTTTGGGCAAAAAAACGTGTGTTATAACCCACGAAAAATGATCACTTTTCAAAATTTTTAATTTTTCACTTTTTTTACGTCATTCATTAGATAGTACATCACAATTTCTTATGAGTGCAAAAAATAGCATGAAAACGGCCATCGATAGCAAGTTTTTGAAATTTTTCGCTTTGGGCAAAAAAACTCGTGTTATAACCCATGAAAATAGTTATTTTTATGAATTTTTAATTTTTCACTTTTTTACACCATTTATTAGATAGAACATCACCATTTCATATGAGTGCAAAAAATGACACGAAAGCAGCTATCGACAGCAAGTTTTTGAAATTTTCCATTTTGGCAAAAAAAAACGTGTGTTATAACCCATGAAAATGGTCATTTTTTTGAATTTTGAATTTTTCATTCTTTACACCATTCATTAGATAGCATATCACCATTTCATATGATTGCAAAAATGGTACGAAAATGGCCACCGATAGCAAGTTTTTCAAATTTGTCGGTTTTGGCAAAAAAACGTGTGTTATAACCCATGAAAAATTGTCATTTTTAAAAATTTATAAATTTGTATTTTTATTGCACCATTCATTTGATAGCTCATCACCATTTTATATTAGTGCAAAAAAGGGCACGAAATCGGTCATCGACGTCACGTTTTTTAAATTTTCTATTTTGGACAAAAAAACATGTGTTATAACCCATGAAAAATGGTCACTTTTCAAAAATTTTAATTTTTGACTTTTTACGCCATTCATTAGATAGCACATCACCATTTTATATGAGTGCAAAAAAAGGCACGAAAACGGCCACCAATGGCAAGTTAAAATTTTTCAATTTGGGCAAAAAAACTTGTGTTATAACCCACAAAAAATGGTCATTTTTCAAAAAATTTAATTTTTCACTTTTTTACACCATTCATTAAATAGCACATCACCATTACAAATGAGTGCAAAAATTGCGCGAAAATGGCCACTCCTGGCAAGTTTTTCAAATTTGTCGCTTTTGGCAAAAAAAAACGTGTGCTATAACCCACGAAGAATGGTCATTTTTAAAAATTTATAAATTTGCATTTTTATTGCACCATTCATTAGACAGCCATCACTATTTTATATTAGTGCAAAAAAGGCAACAAATTGGCCATCGATGACAAATTTTTAAAATTTTTCGTTTTGGACAAAAAAATGTGTGTTATAACCCATGAAAAATGGTCATTTTTAACAATTTTTAATTTTTCTCTTTTTTACACCATTCATTATATAGCACATCTTCATTTCATATTAGTGCAAACACAGCACAAAATGGCCACTGACGGCAAGTTTGCCATATTTGCCATTTTTGGCAAAAAAACGTGTGCTATAACCCAACATATATATAAAGGTGCGGTTTATATAAAAAAAACGTGTACTATAACCCACGAAAAATGGTTATTTTTAAAAATTTAAAAATTTACCTTTTTATTGAACTATTTATTAGATAGAACATTAGCATTTCATATGAGTGCAAAAAAAGGCACGAAAACGGCCACCGACAGCAAGTTTTTGAAATTTTTCGTTTTGAGCAAAAAAACGTGTGTTATAACCCACAAAAAATGGTCATTTTTCAAAATTTATAAATTTGTCTTTTTTACATCATTCATTAGATAGCACATCATCATTTCATATGAGTGCCAAAAAAGGCACAAAAACTGTCACTAACGGCAAGTTTTTGAAATTTTTCGTTTTTTGCGAAAAAATGTATGTTATAACCCACAAAAAATGGACATTTTTCACAAAAATTATTTTTTCCTTTTTTACACTATTCATTAGATAGCACATCACCATTTCATATGAGTGCAAAAATGGTACGAAAATGGCCAATGATGGCAAGTTTTTCAAATTGCCAAGTTTAGGCATCATATTACCGCAACTTCAACATTCTAATAAATTGGCGCATCCAACTCTAAACTTATCCCGACAACACTATATATATAGTATATATTTTTTCACATGACACATATTTTACACATAATACATATTTATACACATACTACTCATATTTTTATACACCACACATATTTTTTATACATTATATACATTACACATACTACACACATTTTCATACGCTAAACTTTTTTTATACATATTATACTCATTTTTACATGCTACATTCATTTACACACATATTAAGTAGGAGAATATTTATAAGATTACGTGATATAATAAAAAAATGTTGGGGTAAAATTGAAATTTTGATAAATTATCCTTACTAAAGTCGAGTTGAACAGTTATCTTCTATCACAATAATACTTTTTCAATAATTTGAACAAAAAAGTAGCAATGCAAATCATGATTTTTATTGTAATTGAACTTTCAATCGAATTCGTTGTGGTTACTAAAGAATTTAAACCAAATGCTTTCCTATTCAAATATATTATTAGTAAAATTCGTGTACAAAAATATCACCCCAAAATAAAACAACCAAAACAAAATAGCCCATACGGTAAGTTACTTAGCACATGCATGGTTTGTATGAACCGAGTTAATGTAAGTGTTTTAAACTAATTGAAAAGAGTAAATAATGCAGACTCAAGCCATTTATTTCACCCGTAATAAACTCTTGTGTTTATGAATTATCCAAGAAAGAGTTAAGGTACTCTTGTGCTTCTGTTTCTGAGACTAAATATTAATCTTTTGCATGAGAGGCTTTACAAAAGATTGACGACTTCTCAGTGCTCATAACCAAAACATTTTGCAAAACAGTTGAGATAATTAAGATTGACATCACAGCTGAAAAAGAAGAAAGAGACAGCAAGATTTACGTATCATAATCAGTCGGATTACAAGTCCTTCTGTCCTTGGAACCGTATGGTTGGTAAACCTCTTCAGTACTGTTTCAAAATAGCAGTATTTGGCTATTGTTGTTTACAGGGTGATCATGATTTTACTTTTTAATTACATATAATGATATTGCCTTTTTTTTATCTTATTTTTCATGAGTTCATTCTTGGTGGTCAGAGACAAGTAAAAGAAGGCAATTCGAGAGCTCGATCAGTACATGAATGGCATCTTTAAGGATTTCAGTGATTATTTGTACAATGGTACTTTTGCTCAAACCCCACGGCATCATGGCAAATAAAATGAATATAGGCGTATGTTATGGTATGATGGGAAACAATCTCCCTTCTGCTGAACATGTGATCAGCCTATACAAACGAAAAAACATTGCCAAAGTGAGGCTCTACGATCCAAACCCTTTTGCTCTACAAGCACTAAGGGGCAGTGGATTTCAAATCGCATTAGGAGTAAGAAATGAGGACATACCAAACATTGCCGCAAGCCTTAATGCAGCAACAGCTTGGTTTACATAAAAAGTGGAACCATATCTTGAACGTAACTCTTTCTCATACATTTCTGTTGGAAATGAGGCCATTCCAGGACCCTTTGCAAATTCAATTCCACCAGCCATGAAAAACATACAAACTGTCCTTTGTAATCTAAATCTAACACAAACTGGGATCAAAGTGACCACTTCGGTGGCTTCATTAGTACGTCCTTGCAAATACCCACCCATCTTCAGCTAGCGTGTTTTCTTTGGCAGCACGCGGCACAATGGTGAATGTTCTGAAGGTTTAATCAGAGAAAAAGGATCCTCTGATGGTGAGCATCTACCCATATTTTGCCTATGCAGCTGAACCGCAACAAATCAGACTCGATTACGCACAATTTACAGCAAGAGAGGCTGTGGTTAAAGATGGAAATTTGAATTATTTAAACTTGTTTGATGCCATGGTTGATGCATTCTACTGGACGATGGAGAAAGAGGGTTTTAAAGATTTACGCGTGACTGTTTCTGAAAGCGGATGGCCTTCAGCTGGGAATGGAAGATTTACAACGATAAATCTAGCGAAGACGTACAACAATAAATTGAAGGAGCATATATTGAGCAGTGCTGGCACACCCAAGAAACCTGGTTATTACACAGAAGGGTTTGTTTTTGCCATGTTTAATGAGAATCAAAAGCCATATGGAGTGGAGCAAAACTTTGGACTCTTTTATCCTAAAAAGACAACTGTTTATCCATTTTAGTTTTATTTGTAAGTTTGTAATATTGGAATGTTTTGGTTCTATCATCACGATGAATTAAAAAATGTATTTTTGAAGTAATAACATATATAATGTTTTTTAAATTTCTGGGAGGCCTTAATTAATTAGTGAATTTGTAATACTGTTTCTGGATTTGTGCTTGTCAGTCTTGCGTAAGATAATGCTAATCTTCTCTATATCGTTACACTTTTATCGGTGTCCTTAACAGCATTACTTGTGAATTTGTTAAGTAAAACGAGAGGAAGAACAATAACAAGACAAACAATTTTCACTTATGAGTTCCAAAAAATTCGAAAAAAAAAACTTGAAACAAATTCCAAAACAATTATTATTGAATTGATAAATCAAATGTGGATGATAATGAGGTTAGGATTTACAAAGGTTTAAATATGCATGTGTAACCCTAACACTAAAAAATAGATACGGAACAAGAATTACACAAAAAAAAGGGGGAAAATTACAAGAAACCTCATATAGTTTAAAATCTATATTTTCCTGCTTTGTTATTTTTTTTAAATCTCAGAATATGTAGATTTGAAATATTTATTTTTTTAAATCGATCTAATAAAATACGTAGGTATATAGTTTTTTGTTATTGATTTGAATTAAATTGCACTATTTTTCTTTCTAAAATCATTAATTTTTTTTCATTTTTTTTAAATTATAGGAAAAAAATTTGTAATTTTTTAAACCATAAAGAAGTAAGTTGAAAAATTTTCAAATCACAAGAGGGTTTTTTTGTATTTTACCTAAAAAATTATCTAATGTGATAGAAATAGCAGAGTTTGGCATTGAAAAATGGAACCTATAGGGAAAGCCCAATGACCGAATCAAATTAAAAAGTAAAACCATAATCAAATTAACCAAATTTAAAAAGTAAAAACCATAATCAAATTAAAAAGTCGATTAATTAAATTGGATTAAATCAAAAACTGAACCGAATCCAAATAACCAAATTGAATTCGATTCGATTAGTTTCGTCGATTTTTCTTCCTTGAAATGCAAGTTATACATACACCGATACACGGTGTAGATAAGTACGTAGGATTGCATTTTTTTTTTTTTTTGGGAAGATTTGTTTGAATATGTCCTCGCCTATGTATTGCAATGTATTATTGCCTTATTTTTATATCATAACCAATAATCTTCAGTCGTGGCAATGGGCCACTTGCGAGCCCATTCAATCATATGGCTATAGGCCTGTATGGTCTTCGTATAAGCGAATTTTAAGTATGTCATGATATAAAATAAAAATTAACATAACAAAAAAACAACATTATTACAAGTTATGGTAAAAAAATAATCATAATTTAATTAGGACTTTCAAGAAAAAAAAAAGTACATGTGATATGACATTTAATTAAACCGACAAATTTTCAAAGTAATTGTTTTTAAAAATAATAAAATTATCTAGCAAATACGTAAATTAAACTTAAAATTTTTACAGTTATAAATATAAAAAAAAAATTCAAACATGTTATTCATAAAATGTTAAAAAAAAGAGTATGGAAATATGGGTTAGGAAAAAAAACAAGGGATATGAACTTATTAAAGTTTTGAAGTATATGGTCACATGTATTCTTAATTTCCTTATTATACAAATATCCAAAATAAAAGAAAAATAAAAGTAAAGAAAATATTGTTAATTACTTAAGATAGAGCATTAATCAACTATTTATTAGTATATATATTATTACATTTCATATAAATTCTTGGTGATGAATAAAATCTTACTTCACCATGCTTAAAATATTGTAGCCAAAACCAAAATATCTTAAGAAATAAAGTGCTTAATTATATATTTTGAAAGGCTAGTAATGCTGTTTTTTCTTTATGGCAAAAGTAGTGTTACTCCCTGTCTTTACTCACAAAATTTATTGTAATTCCATACAAAAAATAGTGAGAATTATGATCAGAAGATTGCCCTTTCATCGGATCATAATGAACCTGCTCGAATAAAGAGCATTATTAATGAATTTTCTCTCCTACAATCTCTCAAATTTACTATAATTGCATGCTTGAGACGACTCAATGATCTACTCCATAATTGACAAGATTTTAAAAGATTTGATTTTAAAAGAGTATAAGCTACTTTCATTTTGATCAGTCACAATTTATAAAGATTAATCGATTCTTCATTAATTTGCTCTTATATATACTGCAAAATTATGAATCTATATTAATACTCCAGTATATATCAAAAAATTCTGAGTGAGACAAATAAAAAAAAGATGCATTTCATGATGGCTCAAAAGATGGCATCCTTGAGGGTTTTCTATTTCGTTTGCATATCAATGGCGATAGTCATGATCATGGATAGCCCAACAGCCATTACTGCAGACAAACTCGACATTGGTGTTTGTTATGGAATGCTAGGAAACAATCTACCTTCTCATAAGGAAGTGATTGGCCTTTACAAAAAATATGGCATTGGCAAACTGAGGCTTTTCGATCCCAATCATGATGCACTCGAAGCATTAAGGGGCAGTGACATTGATGTGACTTTAGGGGTAAGAAATCAGGATATTCCAAGCATAGCAGCAAGCCTTGACGGGACAAACTTATGGTTTTCAACAAATGTGCTGCCTTATTTAGGGGATATTATGTTCCCATTCATTTCTGTTGGAAATGAAGCCATCCCTGGTGAATTTGCCAACGCTATTGCACCAGCCATGAAAAATCTTCAGACAGTTCTTGATAGTCATGGTCTGGCTGCTATAACAGTGACCACCACTGTTGCTACAACTGTGTTTGCAACTTCGTTCCCTCCTTCAGCCAGCGAATTTTCGCCAGAGGCACAGGGTGCACTTGTTGAAGTTCTAAACTTTTTATCAATCAAAGGGTCTCCTCTAATGATCAATGTGTACCCTTATTTTGCATATGCATCTGATCCTGTCAATGTTCGTCTAGACTATGCACAATTCACAGCAACAGATCCTGTCGTTGTTGATGGAAGTCTGAGTTATCTCAACTTGTTCGATGCAGTCATTGATTCGTTCTATTGGGCAATGGAGAAACACGGTGTTAACAATGTAGGCGTGGCGGTTTCAGAGAGCGGTTGGCCATCAGCAGGGAATGGAGGTTTTACAACTCCACAGCTTGCATCAACATACAACAAGAACTTTATGAATCATATATTGAGTAGAGTTGGAACACCAAAGAGGCCGGGAGCTTATATAGAAGGTTTTATATTTGCCATTTTTAATGAAAATCAAAAGCCTGCTGGAATTGAGCAAAACTGGGGACTCTTTGATCCAAACATGCAACCTGTTTATCCAATGTTTTGACAGGAATTCATGAATATTTGGATAGATGTTAGAAAAGTAAAAACAAATAGATATATTCTAATGGATATAATTTTACAAAATATGTTCTTTTCATTGATTTCTTAATGAAACAATTATTCTCTGAATGTCCTATATTTATTCTTCGAGATGGGATCCTTTATCCAAAATTATTCTATGTTATTATGTACAAAATTAAAATTATAGATTCACTCAATTTTTGGTTATATCTAATAATTGTAAGTAATTTTAGTGATATGAATACTTTTAATTCCTAATTTTAGTTAAACTAACTGAATATAATAGAATAGAATAATATTGTATAATAGAATAGGATAATATTTCACAAAAAATCTAATATCGTATTTTGTCTTATCAGTAAATATGCCAATAGAGCCATCAAATTTGATTGCACAGCAATGAACAATTTCTACTTTCACTTCGTCTTTTTATGTTTTAACCATGAATGATAATCTTATTTCCTATAACTACTTTCATTATGCCAAATTTTGTAGTCCATCCAAAATAAATATTCCAATAAATGTTCCAATCTATATCAAAAATTAGATTTATTCAGATAACCCAAAAAAATCAAAATGAATTAGATTTATTCATTTAACCGAATTCATAAAGTAAAAATATAATCAAATTTAAAATCAATTAATAAATTGAATTAAAAAAAAAATTGAACTGAATTCAAATTTGGTTAGTTTGGTCGGTTTTTCCTTTTATGCTCACCCCTTTTTTTAGCTAACCCGGGGAGGGAAGCAACTCCCAGATTTTATTAATAGTAAAAGGAAAGTAATGACAGAAGTATCCAACATCTACAAAAGTTTAAACGGATAAATAAGAAGTAGTACTTCTTTGCATTTATGAAAGTTATAATTTAGGAGTAATTCTCTTTTACATTTCCTCATTATTGAAATTACACTTAAAACAAAAGATAAAGAGATGTTTACAATTTTAGATTTAATATGTTTGTCACTAGAGACTAATATATAACAACACATACTAAAGCCAAACTTTGAATATCATCTTTCAAAAAGCTCCCTATACAAATTATATATTAAAGATAAGCACGAGTGAGGAAACACATATACCAAAAGTAAGTGTATGTTTGGATAGAACTTGTTAGCATATATCTCATCTCATTTCAAAACATTTTTTTTTATATTCAATTTTTAAAACAAAAATTTTCAACTTTTTTAACAATATAAAATGAGGATATTTTAGTTTTTTCAACATCTTTTTTTTATTTGAGTTTACCAGTGGCAGGTCAAAAGTTGACTGCCGTTAGCCACCACCGGCAATAGCGGTTGATTGGCAGCAGCCAACCTTTGACTGCCACCGTCAACCCAAATAATTAAATAAAAATATTCTTATTTTATCCTTTATTTAGTAAAATAATTCTTCTATACAAAAATATCAATAAAAACAAAATTTATCTATTCAAACACTCAATTATCAAAATTGAAATATTCTTTTGTAAAACGCAACCCAAAAACTCATTTTTTTTCAAATTTTTAAAACAAAACACATATTCAAACAGAATCATAAATTTCACCTTTTTGACAATATTCATTGGAATGCATGTTCACAATCGAGGTGGTTGTAAAAAACATCACAAAAAAGTCAAAATCAACGTGTTTTTATAATTTTGCTATTTTTGGATAAAATACGTGTGTTATATTGCATGAAAAATGAATTTTTGGTGAAAAATCTAAATTTCACTTTTTATGACACTATTCATTAGAACGCATGTTCACAATTAGAACGCATATTCACAATTGATGTGCATGTAAAAAACAGCAAGAAAAAAGCCAAAATCAATATGTTTTTTTACTATACAATTTCTGACAAAAATTCATGTATGATAATCATGAAAAATGGAGATTTTGTGAAAATTTTAATTTCACTTTTTTGACAATGTTCGCTAAAATACAAGTTCACATTCGGTGATGATGCAAAAATAATACCAAAAAAGTCAAAATCAACGTGTTTTTAGATTTTACCATTTTTGGATAAAATATGTGTGATATAATCAATGAAAAATGAAAATTTAGTAAAAAAAATCTAAATTTCAATTTTTTATACTGTTCATAAGGATGCATATTCACAAATGAGTTGCGTGTAAAAAACAGTTAGGAAAAAGTCAAAATCAACACGTTTTTTAACTTTGCCGTTTTTGACCAAAAAAACGTGTGTTATATAACTCATGAAAGATGCAAATTTTGTGAAAAATTAATTTTCACTTTTTTTATAATATTCACTAGAATGCATGTTTATATTTGGGGTGGATGCAAAAAATAGAACAAAGAAAGTCAAATCAGTGGGTTTTCAGATTTTTGTAATTTTGCTTAAAATGTGTGTGCTATAACCTTTGAAAAATGAAAAAATTGCTAAAAAAAAATTAAAATTTCACTTTTTTACACCATTCATAAGAATGAATATTCAAAACTAAGCTAGGAGAGAAAACATTAGAGAAAGGCCAAAATCAACACTTTTTTACTTTGTTATTTTTTTACCAAAATATGTGTATTATAACCCATGAAAAATAGAAGTTTGGTGAAAAATTAATTTTTTACTTTTTTTTTACTATATTCATTAATTGGAATGCATGTTTACAATCGAGGTGGGTGTAAAAAACATCATAAAAAAGTCAAAATTAATGTGTTTTTCGATTTTGCAATTTTTGGATAAAATACATGTAAACCCATGAAAAATAAAATTTTGATGAAAAATCAAAAATTCACTTTTTATGACTCTGTTCATTAGAATACATGTTCACAATTTAAGTGTATGTAAAAAACAACAAGGAAAAAGCCAAATCAAAACAATTTTTTACTTTGCTTTTTTTTACCAAAATACGTGTGTTATAACCCACGAATTTTTTTTTAATTTTTCAATTGTTATAATCAAAACAATTAAAAGTTTTAATTTTTAATTTTTTTATAATATTCACTAGAATACATGGTCACAATTGGGGTGGATTTAAAAAATGATACCGAAAAAATTAAAATCAATGCGTTTTTAGATTTTTGTCATTTTTTTGTTAAAATACGTATGTTATAACCCACTAAAAATAGAAATATTGTAAAAAAAATCTAAATTTCACTTTTTTTGCACCGTTCATAAGGAAGCATATACACAATTGAGGTGGGTGCAAAAACAATAGGAAAAAAGTCAAAGTCAATATGTTTTTTGACTTTGCAATTTTTGATAAAAAAAATACGTGTTATAACCCGTGAAAAATGGAGGTTTGGTGAAAATTTAAATTTTTACTTTTTTTTAGAATATTCATTAGAATGTATGTTCACAAGCGAGATGGGTGTAAAAAACATCACAAAAAATCAAAATTAATGCATTTTTAGATTTTACCCTTTTTCGATAAAATACGTGTGTTATAAATCATGAAAAATGAAATTTTGGTAAAAAATGTAAATTTAACTTTTTATGACACTAGTTATTAGAATGCATGTTCAGAATTGAGACATGTAAAAAAAGTGTGGAAAAAGTCGAAAACATAGCATTTTTTTACTTTGCCATTTTTTACCAAAATACACCCATGAAAAATGCATATTTGGTGAAATTTTAATTTTCAATTTTTTTTTAGAATAATCACTAGAATGCGTGTTCATATTCGGAGTGGGTGCAAAAAAAGTACAAAAAAAGTTAAAATCAACGTGTGTTTTAATTTTTGCCATTTTTTGTTAAAATATCTGTGTTATAACCCAAGAAAAATAGAAATTTGGTAAAAAAATCTAAATTTCACTTTTTTTTACACTGTTCATAAGGATGCATATTCACAATTGAGGTGTGTGAAAAAATAGTAGGAAAAAACCAAAATTAACACTTTTTTTACTTGTCATTTTTTACCAAAATACATGTCATAACTCGTGAAAATGAAGATTTGGTGAAAATTTAAATTTTCAGTCTTTTTTTTTACAATATTCATTGAAATGCATGTTCACAATCGAGGTAGGTGTAAAAAACATCATAAAAATGTCAAAACCAATGCTTTTTAGATTTTACCATTTTTGGATAAAATACGTGTATTATAACCCATAAAAAATAAAATTTCGATGAAAGATCTAAATTTCACTTTTTATGACATTATTCATTAGAATGCATATTCACAATTGAAGTGTGTGTAAAAGACAGTAAGTAAAAAGCCAAAATCAAAGCATTTTTTTTAATTTGCCATTTTTTCCCAAAATACGTATGTTATATAACCAATGAAAAATGGAGATTTGGTAAAAATTTTAATTTTCACTTTTTTTATTATTGTCACTATAATGCATATTCACAATCGGGGTAGGTGCAAAAAATGGTTTAAAAAAGTAAAATACAAAACACTTTTGGAATTTTGCCTCTTTTTTGGTTAAAATGTATGTGTTATAACCCATGAAAAATGAAAAATTTGTAAAAACAAATTAATTTTCACTTTTTTTGACACTGTTCACGAGAATGCATGTTCACAATTGAGATGGGTGAAAAAATAGTAGGGAAAAATGAAAAATCAACACATTTTTTTACTTTGCAATTTTTGACCAAAAATACGTGTGTTACAAACCGTGAAAACTGAAGGTTTGGTAAAAATTTAAATTTTCAATTTTTTTACAATATTCATTGGAATCCATACTCACAATCGAGGTGGGTGTAAAAAATATCACAAAAAATTCAAAATCAACGCGTTTTTCGATTTTACCGTTTTTTTATAAAATATGTGTGTTATACCCCATGAAAAATAAAATTTTTGTAAAAATCTAAATTTAACTTTTTGTGACATTGTTCATTATAATGCGTGTTAATAATTGAGGTCTGTGTAGTAAGAAAAAAAAAATCAAAATCAATACTTTTTTTGACTTTGCCATTTTTTACCAAAATACTTGTGTTATAACCCATGAAAAATTGAGATTAATAGAAAATTTTTATTTTTATTTTTTTTATAATATTCACTAGAATGCATGTTCACAATCGGGTGGGTGTAATGAAACGGTACTAAAAAGTTAAAATCAATGCGTTTTTAAATTTTTGCCATTTTTTGTTAAAATACATGTGCTAAAACTACCAAAAATTAGAAAATTGGTAAAACAAACATCTTAATTTTACTCTTTTTACACCATTCATAGGGATGGATAGTCACAAATGAGGTGAGGTAAAAAATAGTAGGAAAAAAGTCAAAATCAACACGTTTTTTTACTTTGCCATTTTTTTTACAAAATACGTGTTATAACTTGTGAAAAATTGAGGTTTAGTGAAAATGTAAATTTTCACTTTTTTTTTACAATATTCATTGGAGTGCATGTTCACAATTGAGGCGGGTACAAAAGGATATATATTCAAATAAATGTGAGTGAAAAATCAATACTTTTTTTCACTTTTTTATTTTTAACCAAAATTTGTGCGTTATAACCAGTTAAAAATATAAGTTTTGAATTTCACTCTTTTTTTTATAATATTCATTGGAATGCATGTTCACAATCGAGGTAGGTGTAAAATCATCACAAAAAAATCAAAATCAATGTGTTTTTAAATTTTGCCATTTTTTGTTAAAATACGTGTGTTATAATCTATGAAAAATCAAATTTTGGTGAAAAATCTAAATTTCACTTTTTTAACATTGTTCATTAGAATGCAGGTTTACAATTGAGGTGTTTGTAAAAAATAGTAAGGAAAAAGTCAAAATCAACACATTTTTGGAGTTTGCATTTTTACCAAAATACGTGTACTGTACCCATTAAAGATAAATATTTGGTGAAAATTTTAATTTTAATTTTTTTAATAATATTCACTAGAATACATGTTCACAATTGGGGTGGGTGCAAAAAACGGTACAAAAAAAAAGTCAAAATCAACACATTTTTTTATTTTTGCACTTTTGGTTAAAATATGTGTTATTAACAATGAAACTTGTAAATTTGGTAAAAAAAATGTAAATTTCACTTTTTTTACATTGTTGAAAATGATGCATATTCACAATTAAGGTAGGTTATTAGACAATAGGAAAAAAGTCAAAATTAACACATTTTTTTTACTTTGATATTTTTTACTAAAATATATGTGTTATAACCCATGAAAAATGGACATTTGGTGAAAATTTTAATTTTTAGTTTTTTTATAATATTCATTAGAATGCATGTTTGCAATCGAGGTGGGTGCAAAAAATGTTACCAAAAAAGTCAAAATCAATGTGCTTTTGAATTTTTGTCGTTGGTTAAAATTACGTGTGTTATAACCCAATAAATTTTTTGAGAAGTTAGTCAATTACATGAATTTTAAGAAAAAAATATTAATTGGATAATTTTAACCCTTCAAATACGGTTATTGGACAATTTTAACTCTGCAAATTATTAATACACATGCGAACCACGCGTCATTGTATTTCCATTTGTCCAAACAAATAACTCAAGCAGACAGAATGACATTTTTCGCCGAAAAATAATATATAAATGACATTTTTCTAAAAAAAAATAGTTTAGTGACATTTTTACTTTTCTCCCTATTTTGAAAGGCTTGTTTTTTCTTTATAGCAAAAGTACTGTTATTACCTGTCTTTTACTCACAAAATTTATTCTCTTTCCATACAAAAAAATAGAGCATTATGAGAAGATCTTTCATCATAATGAACCTGCTAGAATAAAGAGCATTATTAATGACTTTTCTCTCCTAGAATCCCTCAATAATTGCATGCTTTGAAAGTCATGGATAATCTACTTGACAAGATTTTAAAAGATTTGTTTTATATATATGCTACTTTCATTTTCATCACTCACAATTTATAAAGAATCGATTCTTCACTCATTAATTAATTTGCTCTTATACTTCAAAATTTTGAATCTATATTAATTAACACTATCAAAAAATTCTGAGTGAGAGAAATAGAGAAGATGCATTTCATCATGTCTCAAAAGATGGCATCGTCCTTGAGGTTGAGGGTTTTCTATTTCGTTTGCATATCAATGGCGATAGTCATGATCATGGATAGCCCAGCAGCCATTACTGCAGACAAACTCGACATTGGTGTTTGTTATGGAATGCAAGCAAACAATCTACCTTCTCATAAGGAAGTGATTGGCCTTTACAAAAAATATGGCATTGGCAAACTGAGGCTTTTCGATCCCAATCATGATGCACTCGAAGCATTAAGGGGCAGTGACATTGATGTGACTTTAGGGGTAAGAAATCAGGATATTCCAAGCATAGCAGCAAGCCATGAAGGGGCAAACTTATGGTTTTCAACAAACGTGCTGCCTTATTTAATGGATATTATGTTCCCATTCATTTCTGTTGGAAATGAGGCCATCCCTGGTGAATTTGCCAACTTTATTGCACCAGCCATGAAAAATCTTCAGACAGTTCTTGACAGTCATGGTCTACATGCTGTAACAGTGACCACCACTGTTGCTGCAACTGTGTTAGCAATTTCATATCCTCCTTCAGCCAGCAAATTTTCTCCAGAGGCACAGGGTGCACTTATTGAAGTTTTAAAATTTTTATCAAACAAAGGGTCACCTCTAATGATCAATGTGTACCCTTATTTCGCCTATGCATCGGATCCCGTCCATGTTCGACTAGATTATGCACAATTCACAGCAAAAGAAGCTGTTGTTATTGATGGAAGTCTGAGATATTACAACTTGTTTGATGCAGTCATTGATTCGTTCTATTGGGCAATGGAGAAAAACGGTATTAAGGATGTAGGCGTTGCGGTTTCAGAGAGTGGTTGGCCATCAGCAGGGAATGGAGGATTTACAACTCCACAGCTTGCATCAACGTACAACAAGAACTTTATGAAACATGTATTGAGTAGAGTAGGAACACCGAAGAGGCCTGGAGCTTATATAGAAGGTTTTATATTTGCCATTTTTAATGAAAATCAAAAGTCTGCTGGTATTGAGCAAAACTGGGGACTCTTTTATCCAAACATGCAACCTGTTTATCCAATGTTTTGACAGGAATTCATGAATTTTTGGATAGTTCTTAGAATAGTGAAAACAAATAGAAATATTGTAATGGGTATAATTTTACAAAATATGTTCTTTTTTCATTGATTCCTTAATGAAACAATTATTTTGTCTGGTTAGTAAACATGGCCAATAGAGCCATCAAAATGCCATACATTTTATTGCAGAGCAATGAACAATTTGAACTTTCACTTGGTCGATCTTTTAAGTTTTAAGTTTTAACCATGAATGATATTCTTATTAATTAATTTCCTATAACGACTTTCATAATAATGCCAGATTTTGTAGTCTATCCATAATAAATATTCCAATAAATGCAATAAATGTTCCAATCTATCAAAAATTAATGTTCTTGTATTCAATAATAATAAAACTTCCATGCAATAAATATTGTTCCTTTATTTAATAATAAGAAGAAGATATGAATAATAAGTGTACTTACTTTCTAGCATTCCAAAAATATGAAAATCTATGCAATAATTTATAGACCATTTTGAGGGGGGAAAAAATACTAGTACTTCAATTTCTTGAAAGCGCAACAAATTGAAAAACTAACCATAATAGAACTCCATTCGATTATTTGAACTCAGCTTTTTTTTTTTTTGGTATTTGGTCGAATTTAATAACCAATTTTTCAATTTGGTTATGATTTTTGTTTTTAAAATTTGGTTAACCAAACAAACCAAATTTATTTTCAGTTTTGGGTTTGAGTACTTTGCTTTCTTGAAAGAAATATGTGTAAATTATGTTCGGGGTGAGTAAAATATATAATTGAAAAACTAACCAAATTGACACAATCGAATTCAATTCAATTCAATTCAATTCAATTCAATTATTTGTTGCAGAATAGTCATGAAAATTGAAATGTATAAAGGGAGAGGAGCAATTAATGTAGGGAGTTGGCAACATCCGTTAAGTTCTCCCTCCAACACCGACATGACCAGATGATATTCTATCTGACCAATGCATACATTTATTCCTCCATCCGTACTACTACGTGCGTATTCAACCCAATTCATCACATATAATCACTCTGTGTCTGTGTTTACCTTCAAACAAAGAATATGCCATGATTTCACACTTGTTTCTTTTGATCATATTCCGACAAGATCAACGTGAAGAACACAATAAAAACTTTCCTCCAAAATCCAAATCAAATAATGAAAAATTGCAGAGATGTTATATATATGGATGACCAACAAGCTAGTTATAAGGGATATCGATAATCCATGCAAATCATGTTTGTCCAGTCCTCACACAGCTAAATAGCTATGCCCATGCGGGCATGGCAATTACAGACGCGAGAGTGGTACATGGTTCTTGCCAGTATCCTTTCTTAGAAATGGATAATCTGTGTAACCCACCACAGGATCGTAGGTATAGAATGTAGCTCGATTATACCTATTCAATGGAGCATTTAGTTTAAGGCGTAAAGCTAAGTCTGGATTTGAGATAAAAAGACGGCCATATGAAACCAAATCAGCATCGCCCTGATCCACTGCTTCAATTCCTAGCTGTCTGGTGTATCCACCACTACAAATGAATGTTCCTTGATAAGCTTTTCGCCAACTTCTCATTAGACTCGCTTCTTCCTCTTCACTCCCATGTCTGCCTGATTCTGTCTGCCCGTAGGCTACGTATCGAGGTTGAGTGATATGTAAATATGCGAGTTTGGAGCCTAGATCCTGTTGGAGTTTGTTTAGTCTCTCGATCACGGCGAGTCCTAGGCTTAGTGGATCAGAATCCATGGCATCCATATGGTCAATGGCGGGTGAAATTCTAACACCAACTCTGTCTGCACCAATTGCTGCAACAACCGCTTCAACCACCTGCATTATGAATCTGCAGCGATTTGCCAGAGATCCTCCATATTCGTCTTTTCTATCATTGATACCATCTTTCAAGAATTGATCAATGAGGTAGCCATGCGCTCCATGAATTTCAATACCGTCGAAACCTGTTACGGAAAATAAATACAAGATTAATATAGCCTGCTAAAAGAACCAGGGGAATTAAGGAGCAATGCAGGTGGGGTGCATGATCACACATTGTCCGAATCCTCACCATTATTGCAGGAGAAAACTTTAAGAGTATATAAAATTCCAGGTAATACAGGGTGAGGTGAAAGCAGTGCTATGACATGGCTCTTTTAGAATCATCATCATCTTAGTTTATTACTAATGGATTGCAAGCATTGATAGAGAAATTACGACAATTGTAAGTAGTGCTGTAAAGAAACATCCATCACTATTATCATGAGCATTTTGAGTAAAGACTCGCACAAAAAGATAGACATGCACACACGTACATGCTCTCATAAGGTCATGCACTCCAAATTAACATCCTCATTTTTTTCAATGATCACAAAAACTTCTGTGAAACCGGTTCATTCATGTATTAAATGTGGTTTGTATATAAAACCGACAATTAATAGTCGTTGAAATCGTGATTCGAATTTACTTCCGCTATTATTGTGGGTTGAAATCGCGATTAACTTCTGTTTGAACCCGACTGATTATGAGTACATGCATACATTGATGCACATCAAAATGGTCGACAACGTATCGTAGCCAAACATAAACAGGTTCTACATAAAAGCTTAGGTAACCTGGATTGAATTTGCAGTAGAAGCATAATAATGGTGAACAATACAGCTTCAACATGATTGCCAATGTATATAATCAGAAAGATAGACTACAGAACTAACCTGCCTCAATTGCATTTAAGGCTGACTGGCTGTAATCTTCCACAACTTGTGCGATATCAAGGGTTGTTAATGGACGTGGTTTTGGGTAGATCCCATGACTAGCATCAGGCATCAATATTCTCCACCTCTTCGATATAGGCTTATCCGTGGAAGATATGGGTGCATTAATCCCACCGGGTTGATAAACTGAACAACACCATCATATTGGAATTGATTATTAATGCTTCTTCTGAGACAATTCAAATTCCATTCCAGTCTTGACACTTGAACATATATAGATAGCTATATATGCAACTAAATAAATTTCTTTTGTTTTCTTTTATCAAAGTCAACAATAGAAATTATTTCTAAACTAACACTGACCATGGCCATTAATTCTGGTTTAGCCAAGTCGAATGTTTTAATGTTGTACACATATATTTTAGAATCATAGTATAGCCCGTATAGGTAAAGGTACCTTGATGAGACGCACGGCCAACATGCCAAAGTTGACAGAATATAACACCACCCTTGGCATGTACTGCATCAACAACTTGTTTCCATGCCTCCACTTGCTCCTTTGTAAAAATCCCCGGCACATGAGGGAACCTGGTCCCATCCCAAACATCAACAAAAATATATTTTAAAAAATAAACCCTATATTTTAAAGAATTTATTTATATGGTAAATGATAAGAACTGGTAGTCATGACACAACAAATATGTATGCAAATCTATAAAATATCAATTATTAATTTCAATGTGCTCGACAGTGTTGGAATAATTTGATTAAAAAAAATAGTTGTTAGCCTTTGATGTTATATCTTCATGTTATTAAATCAGTAATAATAAATACGATATTACCTTCAGTGTTTCATCTAATATCTCATTCTATAAATACACGTTTTGAGTATTTAACACTTATCATTTACGATTTACTAATCACAACACTAAATGTAACACATATCACAACACTAAATGTAACAGAAGAGGTAAGATGTAAGATTTGATTGTATTTGCAATGAAGAGTCAATATATTTGAAATGTTTGTCCATTTAATAGTACTCCTCGTGTGTAGCAAGTAAAAAAAATTCTTTCATATTGATATGGTGGCTACAAATTCATATTTCAAACCGTATTCAATTCTAAATTTATTGTGTCAGTTAAATGGTGAAATAATATTAGTTTTCTAAGACAATACACACTTAAGACAAATTTTCCTCCAACCTATTCTTTTCACTTCTTTTAAACTATTCTTTCAAACTCTTATACATTTTTTTTTTTTGTTTTATTATAGTTGGAAAGAGAAAAAAAAATTATCTTGTACTGTTTTATATTTCTATTGGACAAATTGTATTGTGAATAATTTATTTAAAGAGTTTCTGCCATCACCAAAGGTTGTCTAGAAATTGTTGTATGTCCGGAGGAGAGTATCATAATAAGATTTACGGCACCTCAATCAAGACCATTTTGTGTATGATTTTGTTAGTATTAGATAAGAAGATACAGAGAGATGGCCAATATGTACACTATTTGAGATGGGATCATCTATTCAAAACTATCATATTTTATTCCGTCTTATATATTAAAACTAGGTGGTATGTTTGAATCATATCTTGGATAGAGCTTAATAATTGTAAAGTGATTTTGGTAATATTTATGTTTTAGTAGGTCGTTTTGAACTGCGGACAAAATAAAAACAGGATAATATTATATTGAGAATTTGGCACAAGAGTAATTGGTTATGGTAGAATTTTATGCTTTTTGAGAGTTTTTTTGGTATATATAGCTTGGTTTCCAACTTCCATACTGAAAGCTTGTTTCGGCAACTTAGAAGAAGACGAGATCAATATCCGAATGTTCCACTAACGTTGTGTGTTTGTAGATTGCAACAGGGAAATATAGTTTAGTTCTTGAGAAATCTTGGTGAAAGTTAAAAACATTATAGAATTACCCGGCAGCAGTTGAGGAAATCATAGTGCCCTCGGTGATGAGAAATCCACCATGGGTTGCTCTTTGTGCATAATACTCAGCCAGGGCTGCCTGTGGAATGTTATTCATTGCCCTGCATCTTGTCATTGGAGCCATAACAACTCTGCCAACAGAGAAATAGGGATAATAATTAAAAAGGTTATAATATATACTAATGTAATGTTCAGGCGCATTACAAATTAATATTGTCCCTGTCCCATCTAACCATTCACAAAGTGCTAGTTAAAAATAATAGTATTATTAGCATCTCCAGAACATTTGTTTACTTTTCTCTTTTTATCAGTCAGCGAAAACATTTTTCACCAACAAGATTCATTGATGCTATATCAATTTTTATAAATTAACCATAAATGAGAATTTAAAGAAATACAAGTAATTAATTCATAAAAAGCAGTATAATTCAGCAGTTGAGCCGATTGAACAAGATGACAAGAATTTAATCTTATGACAAAGCCCCCCAACTAAAAACCTGATCATCAAAACTTTTCCAGCTATATATATAAAGGTACTGAGAGGAGAGCTGATGAATGAAATGAAATCACAAACCTGTGAGACAGATTTAACTTTCCCATCTTGAATGGAGAAAAGAGAGATGATGGGCTTTCTTGATTAGCCTTAGTTTCAGCAGCCATGGCTCTTTAAAATCACTATTAGTTGCAATGGAAAAAAATCAGGAGTGAGGATGTAAATGGAAGGAGAGAGAAAGGAGAAAGTATGCAAATCTTGGAATGGTATTATGAGCAAAAATGGTTTGTGGTGGTCAAGTTTACAACTTCATTTATAGTTTTGATTAAATGAATGTATGAATGATATAAAGTGGGATGAGTTGAAGTTTCCTTAGTGGTCGGTTCTGTGGATTGGAAGTGCGTATTTGTATGTTAAAAGTACATACGAATGCGATGTTCAACAGTGGGAATGGGGGAGTTTGTTTTGGTCCTTTTGGTAAGGGTAATCAAACATTTAATGGGTTCTTTTTTACTAGTGGCTGCTCTGTGCGCATGTGTTGTTTCTTGGTTCTTGCATCCGTCCAATTTAATATTCTGTTTACTACTCGTTTTCTTTAATTTTCATTTTTCCTTGTGTTAAGATGCAAATATCAAAGAAAAAAAAATTAAAAAAAAATATCTATGAACAAAACAAAACCAAAATAATAATAATAATAATAATAATAATAATAATAATAAATTAACATCAAGATTTTCTTGACTTCAAGATCAATTATCATTGAAATGGAACAGGTTGAGAATGCGTATTGAACGGCATACAAGATCAGTCCAAACGAATGTAAATCTTTCATCGGAATCATTACTTTTATAATACAACGTTTCAAAACTCTTGATGAAGTTTACAATATATATAGATGTTTGTCCTATGATGTGTATCATTTTGTTTGGCAAAATTCATTTATTTAATTCACTCTTGAGTTCGTTTAAGTTTTCTTAATTATTTTTTATTTCTTTTCTGTTCTGAGTTAGAGTTTGCTACAATTATATAAACATTTGTGACTCTTTAGTTTCATTATCATGACATCATAATTATTCAATACAGTTTTCAAATTTTCAGAAATTTGTGTCTTTTACAATATATTGCTTCTTTCTCTTACAAATATGTCCCTTGTTAACATTAAACTTTGGAAGAGATTATAATCTAGTGGCTATGCATAGGGCTAATTGATCCATTAAGATAGTTTTTCACTTAGAAGAAACAAAATATTTCATCAATCGTTATGGAAGTACAATACATCGCGCGATGCGCTGGCCAAAAGAAGAAAAGGTTTCGACCGTTCGAGCAATTTGTCACTCGAGATATTTTTAAGATCATAATAATGAAAGCAAAAAACAACCAATTATTGAAGATGAATTATTTCTAACCTATCATTGTTAATACTCTAAAATTTTAATTTCTTTGTTCATTTATCTAAGATCAATCATGTTAACTCTTAAATGTATTAAACTATAAAATAGAAACTTTTGAATTTTATTGATTGAATGCCTAAATAAGTAACAGAATTAATAAATTTATGTGTGAGAGAGGATTGTAATTTCTAGGTGATATAAATCTTAATTGGGCCAAAAAAAAAACATAAGATTATTCTAATAGAATGTGTTTATTTAAAAATATTGTACATAAATTAATTTAATTTCCAAAACCACACGTTTTTTTTAGAGTAGATCACACGTTTTCCTTTTTCTTTTGCCGCCTACTGTCAAATGTGGCAGCTTTAATTTTGACCATTATTCATTTTCAGAGATCATCAATCCAACCAGAACCAATGAAATTAGGATGGATAGATTATTATCTTTTTGAAATAATGAAAAGGAAAATTAATTTTTTTTTATGTGACATAATAATTTCATTTAATTTATGTATAGTTTTTATTCCGCTCACGTGTTTATTCATCCATTTATTATAAATATTAATTTAAATAAATTATTAAATTCTATTAATGTAAAATTATAAAAAAAAAAACCGAATTTTTAATTGTTATTCTTTTATTATTATCTCATTCGTGTCTTATCAAATGACAATGATGGGATTACGTGTAAAGGTAGTGGGCCTGGCTGACGGAAGGAAATGGATGTTAGGCCACAGATGTGGGGTAGTATTACGATTAGTCCGATTTTCTTAAAAAAGAATCTTTGTGTGCGAGTACATATGGGCCCTCTAATAGCTCATTAATGTTAGCAATCTTGGTTCATAACTGAGGATTGTAAATAGGGCTAGGAGCCATCACTCTTGTAGTTCCTCATTGAACCCATATCTTAAAACACAATTCTTTTAGCCTTTGGGCCATAAGAATCAAGATTCGAGTTGTTTGTCAAAGCCCTTAAGAAATCACTAAAAATAGTTTTAAAATATAAAAATAACTTAAAATTTTAATTTTTATATTAGAATAAACTAGAAATAATGTGAATTTTTATGGTATAAGTGTTGTCATAAATAGATATACACATATCAAAATATTAGTAAGTGAAACACAATAATACGGGAATAGTGAAATAGGAGATCCAATCCTCCACGTGGTTCCAATGGATCTTCTATTTCATTATGTACTTCATCGTCTGATTCATTGTGTGTATAAACGCTATGTATCCTTTAGAGTTTACTAATCATTCGATAAGGTTTTAGTTAAACATAAATAAAGCGTAAAATAGAGAATAAAATAAAAAATACAAAGTGCTCAGTTGACTTTGTTATACTCATTAGCTCACATTATTAAAACGTGAAGCAATTTAAAATTTATATGACTTGATGTATTCTAATTAAAAAAAAATGTAATATGAATTGATATATTTATTATATGAGTAATAATGGGAAGTACAATTGTTCTTATTCGACATACTTCACATTGAATGTTTTTATTACTCACCCACTTATTCATTCATTATAAATAATTATTTGTTGAATAATAATATTATTATTATTTCAAGAGAGAAAAATCACAATTTCGGGTCAAAATTTCATGTTCTCTATCAGAATTCATAACCCTAATTATATAATAGAAAATTTAAAAGTTTTCTTTTTTTTTTTTTTTTGTTAAAAGTAAAGATGACACAATGTAAGAAAATACTCAAATTAAAATATAGCCCAATAATATGGTTTGAAACCGAAATACAAAATTTTCAATCGAGTCTTCCCTACTCAATGACTGATTTGACCGTGAAGGAAAATATATCATGAATTCATGATAATATAAAGAAACATATATTGATGAATCAAAAACTGGAAAACAAGAAGAATAAACACTGCCATTTTCAAATGCATCCATAGGCTGAACTAGTCAAGGAATTGGTCTTATCTTAATCAAACAAGTTTAAAATTCTTCTTCTTTTAGCTTTACACACTTCTTCGATCACTTCTTTCCATTGATGATCTCCCAAGAAGGAATTATACGGTCCATTATCGTCACCTTTGTCACAACATCAACAACAACAACAACAACAAAGCAAGATATTCCCATCTTGATGATACGTGCGATGCGAGAGAGAATTGTTTAAACCGAGGCTGGAAATGGAATGGCAGCTGGGCCCTGTTTTGTTTGCTATCGAGTGCTACCCATCATTCGGTTTTCTTGTTTCTCGTTAGGCCATCATCATAACCATATGCGGTTTGTTCATCAAAACTTATCCCTCAATGCGTATTATATATATATATATACATACACACACACATCCCGGTTTAAGAATTAAAAGGCAACTTCATCTTCATGTTCGAATTCGCCCACCCACCCCCGATAGTTCAGAAACTGCTAAGCTGATTAGATTTTTTTTTTTGGATTTAGATGCTTCAAAACAAGCATTTACATAGCATTCCTCCATATATATATATATATAGGAAAGAAAAAAAAGAATCAAATGATTCTGTAAACAAATTACGTATTGGAAAAGAAATTGAATTGAGGAATTATATGTCGAATGTTTGAAAAATACTAAAAAATCACGATTTTATAGTACTTCCGCAAAAATTTGGGGACTTCAAAAATTTTCTTTAAACTCTTTCACAGCTTTATCAAATGCAAAATGTTTTGCGATATTAATCACTAAATTCCAAGGGCCGAGTTATAAGTGTTGATGATGCATGCATGCATGCATGCATGCATAATAAGATATATATGCATGAATTAAAATTTAATAAAATATCATGATCGATCTTCATGTCAGAAAATTATTTAAGCTTAAGAGATGATCAACTTTGAAAGGATTCTTCCTTCTGGGCTCCGTCAATGCTAGATTTTCTCTTCGTTTTATAAATCTTGTAAATTTCTTGAATTTGTCACAAGCCCTGCCAACACTAAAAGACATGAATATATACGATCTACATGGTTGGTAAAGAAAATGGTATAGTTGTGTTTTGTGCGTTGAAATTCTCAGTGACATGTTTTACCAACTCAGAGAAATGGTTTGAAGAAAATTGCATGATCTAGAAAAGTATTACAACGGACGTAGTCTGATCAGCATAAAGTCAAGATGAAGAAAGGTTTATAATCCTAACGTGAGACTGAAACCAAGTCAAAAGAAAAAAAAAATGATCAATTCATTCAAGAACTTTCGTTTCATAATTTAATTTGACAATTAATTTGAAACTTGCAATTAACACATGTTACATCTCCCCCAACTTGTTTGCCGTTCATTTACAGAAGTTCATTTATGACTGACTCTGAGATATTTTTGGTACAATATCAAAAAATGCAAGGGGACAGCATTCATTAGGTCAGGGTTTGCTTTACTTGGTCAACTTATTTGCTTCTTTTCTATGTACATATTTAAGTATAGTAAAGTAAACATATAAATCATTTTAAATAAGACTTTGTGTTGTTAATTTCTGGTCTAAGTTCGTTGCATTTACGTTTCCATTCATTTCCAAGTTACGATTTTGTACAGTAATGCGTTAGGTTTATTGCATTATCTTTGCTTAAGTTTTTTGAGGCCTTGGAGTTGTATTTCGAAAAAAAGTAATTTTTGAGTCTTCGAGTTGATCAATCCAATTAATTAAGTTTTTTGGATTAAGTAAATAAACAAATTGTAATTAAATTAATTCATTGCAAAAAGTTGTTTAGTTTGATAATTACATCATACTTACTCGAGAAGTGACGGAACAAAAGTATTAGAACCGTGTGTCATTTAATTATCTGTTGCCCAATGGATATTCTATTTCATTTTGTGTTTCAATCTCTATTTTATTAATTAAATATACGTCATGTGTATTTATTATTTAAAATTAATCACTTGATAGGAGTTTAGTTAAACATATATGGTATGTATTTATAAAATGAAACATATAATTAAACAAGATATAAAACAAAAGATTCGAAGTGAATGTGTTACCAACATCGTAACATATATAAGTTTGATCGATTTTGTTTAACTCATATAAAATTTGTCTTCTTCCTTTAGCTCATAACAAATTTCAAAAGTGAAAAACGAGCATTTAGTAGAAAACGTAGAATACAATGATTTTTTTTTGGCTTAAGTAAAAAAACAAATTATTTAATTGCAAAGAGTTTGTAAGTTTGACAATCACATCAAACTTAGTAGAGAAGATAGGACAAAAGAATCAATAGGATTAATTAGGATAGTTTGACAGTTACATCTTTCATTGCATTATAAACGGAATCAAATCAAAGGAAACACAAACAAAACGGGCATCACAACAAATGAAAAGAATACAGCATTGTAAAGCTAACATATGAAATGAGTTAATCATGGTGCAAACAAATTACAAACAAATGGCCATTTGAGATGTCTCCAAAGTCACCCTCGTACTATAACAGAACAGTACTTAGATGATGCTGATCACCAAACTTTGTGGACCAAATTTAGGCCATAGCTTCGGACCCCGAAAGTCTTAACAATAATAATGGTGGACGACTGGACGTACGTAGAGATAATATAAAGTTGCATAAGAATTAATAAATATTATCATCATCCATCATCCAACAAATTAACTAAAGCATATATAAAAAAGAGTAGCAACTTTTAACACGCATGACCAAACACTAATCAAGTTGCTGACCACATCCTGTCTATTATCCGTCTATGCATGCATGTCCACCTTCACAATTTGAATTTGGAATTCTTTGTCTAAAATTATCATTTTTTTTTGTCATGCTTAAAATTAATTTATTTCGTAAGTTCACTCATTCGTAAGTTAGAATATTATAATTGTAAAGCAATTTTAATAATATTTTATATTTTTAATTCTTAATTTTAATTAAGTTACGTCGTTTTGAACATTAAATAAAATATAACAAAAATAATCTTGAATAGAATATCTAATCTCGACAATTTGTCATGCCATTGCTCCTTACAAATTCATAGAATAATCTAATCCGTTCATTAAAAAAAAAAAAAAAATCTAATCTGTTCCTTAGCCTCTCGTCCCCTTCTAAGTTCTAAGTTCTAAGCGTGAAGCAATATAGTAGCTCTGTCAAACAATTTTTGTCAATATTAATGCATCAATTCAAGGTATAATTAAGCTCTTATATTACGTAGGGAAACAATAATTCACACAGATATTCAATGCCATTTTTTTTTCAATATTTTTTTTTTTGGAAAGAACACAATGTCATGATACAACTGAGATGTGTCCGGTAGTTTATAGCTTTGTTTTCACACATAAAGAGTGTTTGAGATATTCTCACTTATTATTATGTTTTATCTATATTCTCTACCTTTTTCACAAACACGTAATGCTAATAATTTCAAAATGCACTTCTCGAGGAGCTTTTTGTTTTCCTATTCCGTCTAAATATATATATTTTTTGTTTATATTTAAATATAATATATATATTATCTTATACTCTCTTTTTTCAAATATTTTTTTTGGATTCTTTTCCTTTTCATTTATTTTTTTTTCTACACGTCATGCTAGAACATTTAAAGGTCTCCTATACGAGAAAATATCTTAAACGAGTTTATCTTATTTTTACATTTATTGAAGTTAAATATTTTTTTTTCTTATGCATTCATTGCTTATTATTTTATCTAAACATCTGGTCTCTTGTGAAGTAGATTCATATATGTAACGATCACTTAATCACAATTTCTTTGTATAATAAAAATAACAAAAAAATAGAATCACAATTTTAACGACAATTAATTGTCCATTTTATATATCATAGAAATTTTTGTGTTATATCTTGTCAAATATTCTTTTTTTCAAAATAGAAACACTTGCTACTAACTTTGTATGAAATGACAATCCTGTCAATTCCTTTTGCATTATATAGAGTTGATAAAAATACCACACCTCGATAGCTATTCGTAATTTAATTCGTTCAAATCTTCAAAATTTTAATAGGATAAGATAATAATTGATGCAAATATCGAGTAAGGTAATAATACTATACGCGAATAGTAAATTAGAAAATATTGACAATCATGTCAAATTTCTTTTGCATTATACAATAATAACAATATATACAAAAAAAAAAATCAAATAATTTTGTGCCTTAATAGGGGACACTTAGCCCAAAATGAAAGCGTCAGTGTCTATTGCTAAAAACATTTAAAAATGAAGGTCACGTGACAGTGTGATTGCAATCTAATTAAGTCAGTCCCACTCCACTTTCCCATTAATATATGGCGCATTAAGCGCCCTTTGTAATTTTTACTGCAAGCGAGATAGCCCCGTTCACACAATTTTAGTTAAAATAAAAAATCTTTTTTTTTTAACAGCCAAACATCAGCCAATTGGTTAAATATTAATTAATTCCTTAAACAAATTAACCAGTCAAACACACCTTCATTATTCATATCAATATCCTAAACTTAACTAACATGATGAACCTAGTAACAAAAAGAAGGCTACTAGTAAGGAATGTTGACATGACATCTTTTATCCAATATTTTGTTTGTCTTATTCTGTTCTAATTAAAACTATGTCGTAGGGTACACTAATATCTTGGTTAGGGTATAATAATTATAAAATAATTTTAGTGATATTTATGCATTTAGTCCCTAGTTTTAATGAAACTACGTCGTTTTGAACGTTAGACAGGATAAGACATGATAAATATTGGACAGAGTATCGGCATGCATTGGAAATGAACCAAACAAGGGTTTTAATTTATTTTACAATTTAAAAAGTCATATTTTCTATGTTTTATTTCAAAAATATAAAGATTGAAGATATAGGAAATCATGATCAAGAGATGAAAAAAAAAAATTCACTACTAACAGTGAAAAATCAGAGCCTTGTTTCTTACATAAAAGCATGTTTTAGAAGGCATAATTTTCATTAGACAAAAATTTCTATAAAATCTATTTATGTATAATATGAGTTTTATAAATAAAATATATAATTAATGACAATTAAAATTATAATTAATTTCTATTAATCAATTTCACTATAAACTAGTTGTATTTTCTATGTGAAGTGAATATCAATGAGTTCAAATTTTAATATTATTGTTATCACAACTCCTCTTTTCTTCCTTATTTGCAATCAATAAAGGATAAAGGATAAACGATAAAGGATAAAGATGAAGAATAATTTGCAACTTTAATTGATTTAGTAAATTTCTCACTTATCTCCATTTGGCATCATTATAATTATAATTCGTTACAATCCTTACAATTTGACTTAATCATGCTTGCCATATTTGGTTTGTGCTTAAAACAATATTTGTTACCATTAAAGAATTAAAAAAAAAAAAAGATTATGAAATCAAAATCAGCCAACCTAATATGATAAATCCAATCATAAAAACTAACTAAATTTGAAAATGAAATAGAAAATTAGAGATAGAAATCACTAATTATTTCACAAAATAAAGAATCAAAATCCCAAAAAATATAATTCTTTTCCAAAAAAGAAAATTCATTCCAAATCAAGCCAAACAACACCTGACAGAAAGCGGCCGTCCCTCACGCAGTTTCATCGGTCGACCAACTCGAGGCGTACGACTTCTTATTATTTATTTTATTTTATTTTGTCAAAATAATTTTTATGTATATAGCAAAAACTTTTGTTAAATTATATACGCAAATTATGTTTTATATGATAATACAATAAATTATAAGTTAATATTTGATATTTGATATGATCCGTTGTTTATTTTCACCAATCCTTATAATTAAAAGAGAGATTTTTTACCCAAAACAAAATATAGAGACTAATTAAACCTAATTAATCACCTAATTACGTACTTATTTACGTTAATAATTAACCAGTGAAAACGAAGAATACAAAACAGGCAAAAACGATAACCTCGTCCTTTCTAATTTTCTCTTTTGGCTTTGTTTCCAACTTTCCAAATACAACCCAACGACCAACAACAACACAACTTTCTCTTTCTCTTTCTCTTTCTCTCATGGCCGCCTGAACTTCGCTGCTCTGTACAAAACACACACTTTTTTTTTTTTGGATTGTTCTTATTGTTCTCTGTTTTCTTGCTCTCTCCAATCACTTGCAAAATTATATAAAGGTGAGTTTTTTTTTTTTTTTAGGCCTTTTCTTGTATCATTTTTTCTTTCGTTTCTATTTTTAGATTATTGATTCTTTCTTTTGTTTTTTCTTTTGTAGATAGTGATGTTTTTTTTTTTCTTTTCCAATTCATGTTAGATTATGGTGTCACACCATAAAGTTGAAAACTTGCTAGCTTTAATCACGTGGGTCATGCTTGGATTGGTTCTGAGTTATCAGTTGGGTGATTTTCTTGGTTTATCTGTGTTTTAAGCTTAATTTTGGTTTTTTCGAGATGGGATTTCCTGATCACGAGTGTAATTGAAGTTAACCATGAGAAATTTCTTTTCGCCACTTTTATTGGGTTTCAGGTGTTTCATTTCTGATGGGAAGTTTATAGTTTTTGAGTGTCCATGTGTACTCTTTTGTTCACAAATTCTTTTGGGTTCAGAAAGATGCTTCTGTAGACTGAGGTCATTAAAGGAGTTATTGGACGGTATATGTGTTTGCAAATGCGTGTTTGTGAGGAAAGGGAGTTTCTTGTGTGAGTTTTTGATGGTTTTGATTAACTATAGACTGTAGTTTATGCCTTCTCTTAATCAGTAGTGACATAAAGGTTAGAATTTTAGAGGTTTGTTGTGGATAAGGGTGACAATTAATATGTTCTATTGATGCCACCAGTTGAGGTCGACGAACATGATGTCGTAATAAAATTGAATTCAGGTTTGGGATTTAAGTATGGAAGGATAATTGGTCTTACGGGTTGGGGAAAATTTATGCCTTTTAGTTATAAATGATTCCTTTGGAGTGCATTTTTGTCATTGGAGGATGATCATGGAGCGCTGAGAAGTTATAAATTTTTTCGGATATTTCATGTTTCATTGTCATGGTGATATTCTTGTAGGGAGGGAAGTCATTTTGCAAATGGAGAAGAATGAAGAGTCTGGTAGCCCTGGGTGGAGTGCTTCATTCTTCATGCAGACAACTGAAGATGTTGCAAGAGCAGTTGCAGCAGCAGCAGCTGCTGCAGTTGCCCCTCGATCACCACGCCCCTCGGTGGTGTATTCAACTAAGGATGACAGTGGTAGCCAGCTTCAGAGACTTCAACATCATGTATCTAGATTACTTAAAGGATTGTCCAGTTCACCTGAAGTGAAAAGTGGAAATTACAACCCTGAAATACTAACTAGCCAAAAACGTCAATGGGCAAGCTTTCAGTTGCAGTCCCTGGTACGCATTTCCTCTAAAATTTGTTAGGGTCAGTAGGACCTTAAGGTTGTGCTTGGATGCGTATTTCTTTCCATCTTACTTTCTGTGTAGTTTGCTTCTTGTTGAGAATAGATTCGCACGAAGGAAAGATAAGAAATGTATTGTTTCTCTTTTTCGTTTTAATGCCCGGATCCAATTTCTGGTGCAGTTTTTTGGTTTCTGAAGATAAAAAGGATGAATGATCTGAACTTGAAAGTTGTCATGACTCTGGACATTACATAGAGAATCTATGAATTTTGATACCTTACTTCTTCTTTTGTTGATAATATGCATAATGATTTCACGGCTGGGGATTTCCTAGATGATAGTGGAATTTATGTTTGCAGGACCACAAAGTTTGGAAAGAGTCATCCAGGCTTTTTGAGAGCATGGTTGTTGTTGGACTTCATCCTAATTGTGACATTCAAGCTCTTCAAAAGCTTTACTTTGCTAGAAAATCTGAAGGTTCGGGAAGATTTCGTAGTGCACTAAATGGTCAACATCAATCCCGCATTGAGCCGAATCTGGAGCCCCAGGTACTGAATGTTTGACACAAATTTTCAACTTTTTTTTATTTATAACTCTGTCAATCAGAAATATAAGGTCTGGCTTTCTATTTTTAATTTCAGGTTTTGTTTGTTTATCCGCCTGAGAAACAGCTGCCTTTGAAGTACAAGGATCTACTTTCATTCTGCTTTCCTGCAGGAGTAGAGGTTGGATTACTGTGATGGTCCTTTTTCTCCGGTTATAATTTATCTAATTGTCATTTCTAGTATTCTTGCTAAACCTTGTTATTTTTGGGTTATAAGGAAATTGGAATCAGAATATTTGCTCTATCTGCTCTAAGACACTAATTAATTTGAGTAATGGCCCTTGATGGAAGGGCAGGATTAGGCATTCCATTTTCCTTAAGCAGTCCCTCCTAACTTATGCAGAACGAAAATTTCAGATTCTAACTCTATTATATTCTGCCTGTATTTTACTGTTGCATGTTCATTTGATTACAGGTTCACGCAGTTGAGAGAACTCCATCGATGAGCGAGTTGAACGAGATACTTCTGGGCCAAGTAATGCTCCATTTCAACCCTAACTTTGATCTCCTGACAATATAACTTGAAACAGATAACGATTCTAGATTTATTGAATTTGGTCTTCTATTTTTGACTAACTTCAGTACATAGGGCCATAGTTCTTTTGCCTTATTGTGCTTTTCTCATTGGGGGGCCGTTGTGGAGGTCATCTATCCACATGACTTTTCTACTTATTATCTTGATGTTGATTTAATTATTTTTTTGTTTGTTTGTTTGTTTTTTTTTAATAAATCTTTTGCCTAAGGATTACTGTCATCAACACGGTTGTTGTTTTGCAGGAACACCTTAAACAAAGTGACTTGTCTTTCGTATTCCGGTTACAGGTATCAAAAGGATTCTGTGTTCACTCTTTGCTCCTGCCACTTTCTGTCTATGGCTTGTGCATTTAATTTGTGGTCTGTTTTACTTAAATTTCACATCAACTTTCTGTATGGTCGTCTAATTATTGCTGCTCTACAGAATTGGAGTAAGTTTCTCTTTTGGGTTAGAAACTGGTAGTCCTTTTATTCTGCACCTGCTGTACTAGATGCCATCGATTATGTCTCATTTCCTCTGTTTGGATGATAAGGCATGCCTGTCCATTGTCCTTGTTTTATTTGGCTGCAGTTGACCAGTAAGTAGCAGAGTGATTATTAGTGATTATTTTACTCGGCCTGCTTTTAGCTATTTACCCAAAGCTTGTTTGCCTGTCAAGATGGTGTATGCTATCCTGTTCACAAAGATTATGCATCTATAATCTTAATTGACCATTGAAATGATGTCAAATATAACTCTTGTTGTAGAGGCTAAAAATAGTGAAGTAAAAATGTTATTTATTAGTTGCTTTTGAAATTGATGCTTTTAGCAGTTTCCTTGTCAATCTGATTGTCTTCAAGGATATGCTTTTTCGGCTGCATAATTTTTCCTTTTTCTGTCCTCTATAAATCTCATTTGGTTGAGATGTTAACAAGTTTTTATCATATAGGTGGCTGATGACTCAACGCTCTATGGTTGTTGTGTTTTAGTTGAAGAAATAGTACAAAAGCCTTCTGGATTGATTTCCATGATTTCAGATGGACAACCTGGCAACTTGGGTTTGAGCCGCCATATCTTAACAACACGACGTTGTTATTGCATTCTATCCAGACTTCCATTTTATGAATTGCATTTTGGTGTGCTAAACAGGTATATTCACTTCAAAACAGATGGAGGAGGTGTTTTTATGGATGCTATATGTTAATCTTTGTCGTAGTTTGGGTGTGTAAACACGGAAAGTTCTTAACATGTACACTTGGGCTGGGCTGTTACTTTAGTTTCCAAATTGTTATCATCACTAATTGGCAAAATGTGAACTAGATTTATAATAGATATATATTGCAATATAACTGGTGCATACTGCGTCTACCCCTTCTACTGATTCAGTTTTCACAAACCAATTATAAGTGCGAGGTATAGATTTCAATAAACTTTGTCCTACAAGGTGCCCACATAAGAATGCAAGATAGACCCAGATACTGCACTGTACAGTACATTCACTCTATGGATAAGAATGCAGTGTGAATATGTTACAAATTTCTTCTTACCATCTATGCCTATGGGGTTCTATTCAACCAGAAAAGATTAATATTCCAAAACTTTATATATTATAGTTGCAAGTAATGAAACTTTATTTAGAGAAAATTGCGTAATAACCAAGTTTGACTTTCTTTTAGGTTACTGTTTGAATCATTTTCTCATTTCTCCTCATCTCAATCACAGCATTTTCACTGAAGAACGATTGGAACGGTTAACAAAAAATATTGGTGACCTAGATTTAGAATCACCAGCGGTCTGTGATAAGGAAGACACTTCAGAAGAAGAATCTGGGAGTATTTCATTGGAAGATAGGGCACAGTGCATGCTGAATGGAACTGTAGAAACTTCTCAGTCAAGTTTAACCGATTCTTTACCTGGAAGAGTCACAGATGATGGTTCTCACTTGGAGCACCAACTTTTGGAGAGGGACATTATCACATCAAAGAGAAATGGTGATGGTATGGCTGTTATCCCAGTTGATTCCGACACGGATAAATGTCATGGTAAAACAGAAGCTGTAGTTCAATCACAAATCTCTGAAGTTTGTGATAAGGAAGACGCTTCAGAAGAAGAAGAAGCTGGGAGTATTTCATTGGAAGATAGGGCTCAGTGCATGCTGAATGGAACTGTAGAAACTTCTAAGTTAAGTTTGAGTGATTCTTTACCTGGAAGAGTCACAGATGATGGTTCTCCCTTGAAGCACCAATTTTTAGAGAGGGACATTACTGCATCAAAGAGAAATGGTGATGGTATGGCTGTTATCCCGGTTGATTCCAACACGGATAAATGTCATGCTAAAACAGAAGCTGCAGTTCAATCACAAATCTCTGAAGTTTGTGATGGATCTGTTGATGATTTTGTAATAAACAAACAACCTGCAGAAAGGCGCTTACCTGATGCTGTTTTGCCCTTTCTCCGTTATCAACAGTATGAAAGCTCCGAATCTTCCTCTAGGTATGCATTCCTGCTATTGGCATTTTCTAAATTGCTATGGTGTTGATGCAGCCCTGTTCTTTCATATGTTAGTTTTACATTTTGTGAGTCGAAAAGATAAAAAGAGTCTACTTGATTTGGGTGAATGGATGACTCGCCTTAATTTTCGTCTTTTGATCATTAGGGTAGTGAAAGTAATAATCTAGCTAGTTTGCAAGTTAATTAACTAGTTTTCAAGTTTCTTTAACTGTTAATCTACTGTGGATAGATCTTTTGCAATTCTGGTTATTAGTAAACACAATTGTCGTAATGGAGTTAGGTGGAGGTGCTTTGTTTTTCCCCTATTCAAGCCATGATTTGCACTGCAAGTTACTTTTGAGACTAATGCATTGTTTTGATAGATTACAGTAACTCTATCACAGTCATCAAATTAGGTTCACTTGTATCCAGTAAAATAACTTGAAGCCTATATTTCTGTTTCGTGAACTTGCTTTGGCCGGATTCCCACTTGCAAACTATGCGAATTTTATTGAAAATAATCTTGGAAATTCTCATTTTGGTCACGTCAAAACAGACACTAATGTATTCTTGTTTCAAATTTCTCACGACACAAGGGATTTTTGTAGTTGACTGGAGGAATTTGTCCTTTGAATTTTGAGGTAAATTACTTAGATGTATCATTTTGACGATTAAACTCTTGACACATAGATGTGTTCTTCGTAGTCTAGCTATGACTTAAATATTGGGGGGCCCTAATATATTTGCTTTATGCATGTATGTATGTATGTATGTATGTTTCCCAACTTTTCACTAGATTTACATAGTGGTATTCAAGATTTGTCCAAGTGAGTCTTGGCTTGAAAATGAATTCTTTATTCCAGTTTCCAGGGCTCACCTGTTGAAGGTAGACATTTTAGAAGTGACATTGATGAAACAGAAATGGAAGAGCCTTCCTTCTCTGGCCAGGATGATTCCAATGAACACAATGATATCCTTGAGTGGGCTAAGGTTTGGATTCTGTTTTACAATGTGGCTTGTCTCTATTTCAAGCTATATCAAGAAATCAAAGGGCTCTTTTTATAGACATGGTTTCCTGTCTGTGTTTGCAGGCCAATGATCATGGATCTTTACAAATAATATGTGAATATTACCGCCAACGGTGCCCTTCACGTGGTTCAACTATTAAATTCCACCCACTGGATCACCTGCATCCTTTAGAGTATCATAGAATTGATGAAACAGTTCTACAAATTGCTGGATCGACAATTGATTTGAAGTCATGTAGTACTAGTTTGGAATTAGCAGAGGTACTTGGTTGTCTTTTTGTTATTAACTGGTTTTCTTTGCCTTTTTTTCTTCTGGGTGTCATGTTCTTGTAGCTGTCTGGGTGGGTGTGGGTTGGAGTGTGAGGAAGAGAGAAAAGCTGGAAAAAGTTGCTTTGCTTTAGTTATGGTGCATTTTTCGAAGTCAAAAGGATGTGAAATTTGGTTGAGAATATGGTGTATTTTCTTGCTTTAGACTACTTTGGTTGAGAGGCCTGTCACTTGAGGAATGTTGTCTTTTTTGTAGGCTCATTGTGAACTAATGGTGGAGGAGGAGGCAAATGCTTTATCCGTGTGGGCTGTTGCATGCTTGTGTGGCTCCTTGCGACTTGAGCATGTGAGTTTGTTACCCCTGCCTACTATTATACAGTACAGTTTATGGTTGCATTGAGTCTACAGTAAAAACTATACATGAACCTGTCTTTCAAGATGGAACAGTCCTTCACTTAGCTTGTCTAGTTGTATTTTCTGAATACTTGAATTCTGACTTGATCTTACATGTCTTGCATATTACATTTTGATAAATTGTTTTTTTTAATACTTTCAGAAGTAAATTTATTGTGAAGATCACAGGATGTTTCCTTACAACTTGCAATGCTAAATTTCAAGATTGGAAGTTAAAATTGTATACCATTAATCTTGCCCCTCTTCTGTAGACCGTTAATCTTCACAACTTCTGCGATTGACACTACTCCTCATTTTCATGTTTCAGTTCGGCTTGTTTTAACTGCTTTTCAGAGTTTGTAGCAAAAAGAATATCTCCTTTGACTTCTGCATGGTAGCCAGAACCTTAATATACTTGCTTCTTACTTGAAGGATCCAATTAAGAAATCAGGCCTTTGCATGCTGTGGAAAAAGTTGGGAGAAAATTTTGATAGCTGCTTATAGTTGCAAAAGTTTATCCCTCTAGATGATCTTCTCCTGTATTTAAAAAGGAGTTGAGACATGATGTGCCACTAGCATTAGATTCCATCGTTAATATTTCCTTGTTTAGGCCGCTTGTTTTATGCTTATTCATTTAAATTTATAGCATTTCCTTGTTGATTAATGGTAAAGATTAACAAATAATGTTTTGAAAACTAGTGTTGATACCTGCATTTTACAGGTCTTAACTTTATTTGCTGGGGCCCTTTTGGAGAAACAAATTGCGGTGGTTTGTTCGAATTTGGTACGCTTTTATTCTTTCTAAATTCGTTGAAAAAGTTATTTTGCAGATCAATGTTGTAAAAACTGATCTGCCGTGGGAGCAAATGAGTATGTTTTGCTGATTTTTCCTGATAATTGCAGTCATTGCCATATGCATAGAAAGTTGTCGTGCACATGTTATGTTTATGTTGGGGCGTCAGGCGATGAGGTTATTTAATTTGTCAAAGGAGATCTAGATTCTATAAAGGACATTTCTATTTAGTTACTTAGATATTGGACTCATGCCACTTGCTTCCCAAACTTCAACCTGTGCAATTTACGCCCAATTAATGTTAGCTCCAGATATGACACAATTCCCAACAGTTCATCAAGCTTAGTATCGCATGTTATTGGTTGGATTATGGTAGAAAAAGGTTCGGATTTAAATTTTGACAATTCATTGAGAACTAGGTCACAATAAAATATGCTAACGTAGCACTGGAGACTTTCAAAAATTGAAAATTTTAAGGTGAAGTGCAATACTTTTTGAGGTTGTCAGATGAATTAGTCCTGCTAGACTGTTATTCTCAATCTCATCAGGTCTCAAGTCTTGCATTTCTTTATCAAGTGGATTGAAGATGGTTCACCTGCATGGAATCATGCGCACGAGTGATTCACTTGTTTTCGATCTGTTTTTAACCATCATTTGACCGAGGGAGTGAGAATCAGCATTTTCTGTATTCATCACATTTTTTTTGTGAATATGCAGGGAGTATTATCTGCTTCAGTTCTATCAATTGTCCCCCTTATCCGTCCTTACCAGTGGCAGAGCTTGCTAATGCCGGTACTTTTTTTTTTCTCATGTGAAAGATATTGTATCAAGTTTCTGAAGAGATTATTCTTGTTGGAATTATTGATTATTTCCTCTTTTGATGTTGTCTCTTGGTGTCTGTCCTTTCAGGTTTTGCCAAATGACATGCTGGACTTTTTGGATGCGCCTGTTCCTTATATAGTAAGTTTTATATCATATTGCAATTCTTTTCTACTTATTGTGAACCTACTTGCCTCCATTTCCTACAATTTCTATTTGTGGGACATATTTCAGCAGCAATGGTTACTAGCATGTGATACAAGAGAAAGTTGCTTACGTCATTTTGGAGTATAAAAACCACATCTGTCCGTTATATAATTTTCTATGTTTATATGCAGGTTATATGAAGGATATGCATATTTATATTTTAGTAATACATGTTTTTTCTAATCTGAATCCTAGTGCTAGTTGACTTGGAACAGGATTATCATGTTCTGTAATCAATTTTTTTGCCTTAATTTAAATCACGGTCCTAAATATGAACACAAACAAAAAATGAGTAGCAGAAATGAGAATGTTGAGATGGACGTGGGTCACGCTAGGCTAGATAAAATAAGTAATGAAATCATTAGATATAAAGCGGGGGTAGCTCCAATAGATGAGAAAATGAGAGAAGCACACGTAAGATGGCTTGGGCATGTGCATAGGAGCCCTCTAGTAGAAAATGAAGAATCATCAATTGCATTAAAAGTGGAAGGGGAAGACCTAAAAAGAATTGGAAAGAAACTATTAAAAAAGACATGATATACTTAGATATAAATGAAAACATGTGTATAGATAGAACACAACGGCGAAATATGATCCATGTTGTCGACCCCACATAGTGGGATATAAGCTTAGTAGTTGTTAAATCGTGATCCTAAGTGACTTGGAGCATGAATATTCCCAAAGTAAGTTTATTTACTAAAGATGTAAATAGGTTTGGAATCTAGTTACTTGTGCCTATTTAGGATGAAATCTCTTCTACTAGTTACGGTTATAATTGCATTTAGTGACTGCCATTCTGAACATAGGTGGGTGTGAAGAACAAAACCACTGAGGTGCAATCAAAGTTGACGAATGTCATTCTTGTTGACGTGAACAAAAACCAGGTGCGTTTTTTCGAGAACTAAATGAGGAATTGTTGCTCAAATGGTTCTATTTGTTTTTTTTCTTTCCTTTTTTCTTTTTATGCTTTCTTCATAACTATGTAATTTTCAATGCTAATTATGCTCTTTGAAAAAAATAGAGAAAGAAATTGACCCTTATACCCTTATTAATGATACAAATTTGGTCTGTCTTCTGTGAGAAATCTTGATTAATCAGGAAAAGAAATGACCAAAAAAAAAAAAAAAAAAAAAAACAAATGCGAGAAAATGGAAACGTGGAAACTTCATTTGGCACTCCCACTTGAACTGTTTAGGAGGACAAAGGAAGGCTTACTTATGGTACATTGAATAACAGCTGAATGGATACAGTACTGATACATTGTAATCACTGTCAAAGTGCGCTAGTTGCAATGCACTCCCTGGTTTGAAGAGATTCTATGGCATCCTTGTAACTTGTTCTCTCCTTTGTTGTGCTATACTGCGTTCATAATGTTGTTTATACATAGGAGCACTTTAAATTTTATGTTGAAAGTGAAACAAGCTTAATGAAACATTCAAGTGTAAATTGTAGATGTAACTTTTGGTGCTTGAATTGATTTTGATTTCCATGGAAAAAGTTGCAGAAATTTATTTACAAAAAGGGGAAGTGTTCAAGTTTCCATGAGCTGAGGGCTCTTTCTTGTTTGTCTTTCTTAATCTTGTAATGCTATGGAGACTTGATTCTTTACATTCTAGTTGCCTGATCTTCTTTCTTTTAAACTGACTTCGACAGGTGAAGTCACCAACTATACCAACACTACCCCAACATAGGGAATTGTATCAGTCCTTAAGTCCTTACCATGCAAAACTTGTTGGAGAAAGTTACTTGGGGAGGAAAAGGCCAATTTATGAATGTACAGATGCGCAGGTACGTATGTACTTTTACTTTGCTTTCTGTGTGCTTCTGTTCAAATGCTTTTCTTCTGAATAATTTATTGCCATCTTTCTCTTCACTACCCTGCATTATATCATTTAGAAACATTGTACATCACCATGAATTTTGTCATTGTCTGAATTCTGGAGTGTTCTTGGTGATTATGCCAATCTATGCAAAACCAAAGATATTATTCTCATATAGGAACCAAAAACCTTAGTGTTTGATCACAAGGGAAATATCTATAAGCATTCATTTTATTGGTTCACATCAATCATTTGAAGTATACACGTCCTGCTTCATTGGCCTCTTCTCATGACCATTAATCCTTTCGTTTTTCTCCTATTGTAAAGATTACAAATGTAATTACTTCGATCGTTATGAAAAGTCCCCTTTTACCAATGGATTTGACAAAGTCTTGTTCTTTATTCTGATTGATCTTGTCTTCTTCTGTTAGCCCAAAAAATGTAGGATTCGTTGGTTGAAATCTTAGAAGAATGCATCTTGTTTAGTTCCACTTACGCCCTCAACCCTTCGTGTCATGGATATTCTTATCTTCTTTGTATGAAGATACATTTTGTATTTCTAATTTGTTCTCCAATGCTGTTCCACCATTTTCATTTTATTATATATTTTCAGGTTGAAGCTGCCAAAGGTTTCCTATCTGTTTTGAGATCTTACTTGGATTCTCTTTGCTCCAACCTTCGTTCTCACACGATCACTAATGTGCAATCAAATGATGATAAGGTTTGTGCTTTTTTTTTAATCAGAATATAGAATGGAACCGTGGCGCCTGCACTTACTCTGCTATTGCCGTAGATTTACTTTGGAATAATCTTTTTGACTCAATTAAAACTTTACCCGAGTGATGTGTTCATTTATGAAACAATCCTCTAGAAGAAGTTGGGTTATACGACATTGGAACTAGCCTTTGGAAGTTTCCAAAGCAAATTGATATGTTCAAATATCAAGATTTTATTATGTGTTCAGAAAGTGATGAGTTAATGTACCATTGGTGTGATCTGATTTTAAATCATAGTGATAGTAGAGTGATTATTTGACCTCAAACATTATTATGTGTTCAAGGAATCCTTGATCTCACTCACTTTTATTTTGCCATCAGGTATCTTTGCTTTTGAAGGAGAGTTTTATAGAGTCTTTCCCTAGTCGAGATCGAGCTTTTATGAAGGTAGGTTCCTTTTGTTAGAAGATAGTGGTGGCATTTCTAGCAGATTCGGATAAAAACGAATGTAGATTTTTTTTCTTCTTGTGGGTGTCCTTGTCTTCTTTTAGTGCTTGCTGGTTGGCCACTTGGAGGAAACTGATGACCTATTTTTTCTATGTTGTGCAGCTTTTTTTGGACACACAGCTATTCTCAGTTCATACAGATTTTGTACTATCTTTCTTCCAAAAGGAGTAGATTGCCATGATATTTAAACTGGCAATGTATCATGCTAGTCAGCAGAACGCAAGTTCTGTGACTTAAAAGCATTTTGTTTTTGGTTTTAATATAAAATTTTGTTTATTTGAGGTGGTACATATTAATGTCTTCTCTGATTCACTCTTTTCTTTTTCTCTGTGAACTAGTTACTGGACTCTAAATTGTACCTGTTTCTGAAGGACATGTAACATTGTATCTTAGTTTCGTGTTAATGTTTAGGTGCTTTCAAAATATTTAGGTGTTCAAATAAGAGGGCAGTTGTATACAGGATTTGAAATGTAATATAAATCAGATATATTTCTCTCTTGTTCATTTTCCCCTTGCTGGATGTCTGTTTCTGCCATCTAAGTCGGACAGTTCTAATAGCTATGAGCTTCTCGTCGGAGTTCCATAGTTTTTCTGATGTTTTTACTGAGATGGGGAGTGGTGTGAAGGGTAAGAAGCATCTTGAAGGGCTTAATCCTCAGATTGCGAAGTTTTAAGGCTTCTGTCTGTAAAGGTATGACCTCAATTGTCTTGATATTCTAATTTGCTAATTGCTTTGCACAGTTATCTTCAACTATGACAAACATTCTCTGCAGGTAGACAGTCACTGGCCAGTCCTGGGTTAGATTCTCCAATCCCTGTGAAGCATATAATCCCCCTCACTTCTATCCAGTTCCTGAAGGAAGATTGTTCAGAGACTGATGTATCCAGCTAAGCATATTGATCGATTGTTGTTTCACACTCGGATTAAACTTTTAGATTAGAGCCTTCGCCTTGCCGATGGCTCATCCTTTTCTGCATTCCCTCTGTTTTCTGAGGGATGAAAATGTTAAACCCCCATGATTATAACTAGAGTGCAAAGTTATTCTTGCACCCAAGGATTTACTTATATCAACTATTAAATCCTACCTAGGAAGAGAAGAATTTTCTGTAAGTCTATACATGGTCATTGACCTTTTCACAAGCTTTGAAGAATAGAGGCTAAAGTTCATATAAATTGTATTGAGGCCCTTTAGACCTTTGACAGTGAATTGCAAGATTTTACTTTCAGCTGCATTTTTATCTTCTAGTAAAGCTTTGGATATGTGTTTCATAAAACAAATGATGCATGGCAAGCTTTTCTCCTCCATGAGTAGGGCAGTCAAACATCCTAGACAAGCAAAGTTTGCTTTTTATCAAGATTGCAAGTGTATCATGTGTGCCAATTTTGATGTGGAGATTTGTGTTTTCTTCAGCATGATAAGTCAAAACTTTCTTGCTTGTTGTTAGTGCTAAAAACAGGACATGCGAAATGGAACGACAATGCTTTTAGACAGGACCAAAGCAAAGGCCCAATTCAACAGGATTTGAAGCAATTGAGTGAGAAGTATGTCATAGTTGAGGGTGGTTTTCACACACAAACATGCAGGGTGCAGGGAGGAAGCCTCTCAGATGGGCCAGTGAGTCAGAGGGTCTTTGTCAGAACAGCAATAGCATGATGGGAATTACTTTTGGAGTGCAGTGAAATTATGAATGCTGTGTACAGTGTACTTACCAACCAATGCTTTTGGCAATTCGACAAGGAAATTTACAGAGAAAATGCATCTTCTGAGTACTCACTACTCGGCAAGTTCTGCCATTTTTATTAGTCTGTAAAATCTATATTGGATGCCTTTAGCTTATTAGTGATGCTTTGCTTGGTGGGGTAGATTCTGAGAGGTCTAGTAGCCATAAAGACACACACACACACACACTGCTCATTCAACTGTGCAAACAATCTAAGTCATAGCAGTGGGATTTTTTACATACAATTATACAAAGGTTTGAAGGGATCTAAGGATTTAACCATTAACCAACAAAATGATGAAATGATATGTACCTTAGTAGGTGTGTACTTTGAGGCTAAGGAACATATGCTAAAGGAAAGTGGGAGTGTGGTCTCTTAGTCTTTTTTGTACTATTGCAGAAGTTGTATTTGACTATTCTTCAAGCCCAGACTAGAAAATGGAAAAGAGGGACATATATTCTTGCTATTTATTTTGCATTTGATGCTAAGGGGGAAAAAACAAATCATGCACATGATTTCAGCTTGTTGTTTTTCAGTTTTGGAGATATTGGGCATTTTTTTTCTTTCAATTTCCATATTCTTGGTGAGTATTCATACTTTTGATTTTGTTTTATAAGAAGGGAGAGGAGTCAAAGAGATTGAATTGATTCTTCTGATTTTCAGAAATATTTTTGGCCATTTTTAAGTAGAGGATTATGAAGTGGAAAATACATCAAGACTTTTTGTCTACATTTGATTAAAACTCATTGTAACATTTGACATACAAAGTGAAATTGACAAACAAAAGTATCTTTGCACTGTTGCATGTGATGTTTCTGGATAGGATGAGTTCTCAAAGAAATGATAAGTGAGACAGATGTAAAGCAACAAATTACACTCACTGTGCTCTCTCTTTCTCTCTCTCTCTCAAAATGAAAAAAAAATAATCATGTTCTTTTGTCCTTAGCTTATTCAAATTTATTATTAAATGACCAAAAATAATGAATTACATTTCAATTTTAGTGTAGGATGGATCCCAAGTCCAGACTATGGGGATAAAAACTGTTAAAAAAAAAAAACAAAAAAACAAAAGGGTTAATAGCGTGAATCTAACTTCTTTGTGCAATCACGCCTTTTCTGATTCATCAAAAGGCGTGATCATTGAAGTGGGCTCCGTGACTGCACCATCCCAAAGGCCCGATCTAGGAGTATTGGCCTCTGCTTTGTTCATAAAAACGCGCATCTGCAGCTTAATCAGGTTTCACTCTCTCTCCCAATATATTATAAGAGATCCGCATTTTCATCAAAGGCGTGAAATCTCATAATCCCTGGACAGGAAATTAAGAGCAAAAGAATAGGAAGACACATCCAAATTTGGTAGCATAACAACATTCACTTAGATCATAAAGGCCTAAAATCCTCCAATACACTTATAATTTTATGCATTACAATGTACACAGTTACAATGAAATAATGAAACACTTGTTTTGTACTTTTTTTTTTCATTCCACTAAGTGAGGTCATTGATCGTGTTCAATGTAACATCTTTTGCTCATCTACGGGGGAGCGTTTTAATATTTACACGATTATTCAGTTTGTCGCAACCTTTCTTCTTTCACCATGTTAGAACATACTTTTTTTTTATAGATAGATATGTTATTTATAATAGATAGATATCTTGCTTGAAACAATGAGAAGCTTTCTTTGGTTATCAATGTATATATAATAAATTCTAAAGCATGAAAACTTCACCAACCACACATTTTGTGAGACAAAAACATTTATGTACTTACTTGAGACTCTACTTTTTGCCTTAACTGCGCATTATTGCCTAATAAGAATATAAGAGGTCCCAACAATTTTGTTTGTCAGGGTAAAATCTTGAAGTGAATTTTACCATGACCATAAACATGCAATTAGCCAGAAGGACAAGCAAATGATACTTTTGTTCCAAATCTATAAAAACATTTCAAATTATTAACAACAGTACTTTGATGCTAGTACTGGTACGTGTGAAGAAGATTATCAGTGCAGGCAAGGCAGGAAGCCAGGAAGTCAGGCAGGCCAGGGAGAGGATTCAAACTTTCAGGTGAATCAGAAAAACACCTCCCCAGATTGAGATAGGTCAAAATTGTAGTAGTGGAATGGTACTGGTAAAGTAACAGAGAGAGATATAATAGGTAGATGAAAAGTAAAAGTTAAGCAGCAGCAGCAGCAGCAGTAAAAAGTATAATGCCCCATAGTACAATCTTCTCATGATCTAACCACACTGCTGCAATTCAGTCACCAACTCTCACACACACTGATTAAATTAGTTTTTACCAACAGCTTATTTTTATAAGCCACAAATAACATCATACTCTGTGTCATAATTCTTTCTTTATTATCAAGAAGTTGTGATGATCCCTTTTCTTATTTTGATTTTTTTTCCCCAACACCCCACCCTTTGGCCTTACTTAGGCCCAGGCCAACTCTTCTTTAGTTTATGGATTTCCGTATTGTTGTCAGAGACAAGAGCTGCCATAAAGGCAGCATAGTTGCAGCAGTAGCAGCAGATGCAACAGATAGGTGCAGTCATAATATGTGCACAGTACACGTTCAGGAGAGAGAGAAAGAGAGAGAAAGAGAGAGAAAGAGAGATAGATTGAGGGATACTACTTACTGATACTGTGTCTCAGTGTGTGTGTATGTGTGTCATAGATAGATAGAGAGGAAGAGAGAGAGAGAGGGGGTGGCAGCAGTATTGTTCAGAACCATTAGTTTTATCCATGTACAGAAGATTCTGCAACCCAAATGGTCCCTGAAATAAATATACCTACTACTTCTACTGCTACACTCTACTACTACCACAACACCACCACCCAAGTAGCCAACTAGTACTACTTACTCTCTATCTATCCATCACTCCCAGAATTCACCATCCCACCAGGCAGTAAAATTAAAATCTGGGAAGGCCAGAAGTTAAGCTGATTAATTTTCCTCCATCGCTGTTTGTAGGGGGTTTCATTTTCTTTTTGTTGTTTTTGAATGATGAGTGCTGCAAGAAGTAGGTTTCCTTTCACTGCATCTCAGTGGCAAGAACTTGAACACCAAGCTCTAATCTTCAAATACATGGTTTCTGGAATGCCTATCCCTCCCGATCTTCTTTACACCGTCAGAAGAAGTTTGGATTCCTCTCTCTCCTCAAAGCTCCTGCTCCACCAACCTCAACGTAATAACAAAGCAATCAACTTTCATTCTATTTCTTGCTTCTTTTTACATACTACTACTGTTTTTGTTTTGAAAGAAAAAAGAACAATGGTGGAAAAAGGAAAAAAGATCAGTTCTTTATGCATGCTATTCTTTTTACTCTTGTGTTTTTTTTTTCCCTCAACGTTTTGGAGTTAACATAATGGGATTCTGACTGAACTTTGCAGTGGGATGGAACTGTTTTCAGATGGGTTTCGGGAGAAAAATAGACCCAGAGCCAGGAAGATGCAGAAGAACAGATGGGAAGAAATGGAGGTGCTCAAAAGAAGCATATCCTGATTCAAAGTACTGTGAAAGACACATGCATAGAGGCAGAAATCGTTCAAGAAAGCCTGTGGAACTTATGACACCACCACCACCACCACCACCATTGCCAATATCAGTAGTGCCATCATCAATGAACACATCCGCATCATCATCAACAACAAATCCACCAACAGCCATCCCTATCTCATCAATCACCAAAAACACGTCCACCGCCAACCTTTCTCCCTCCAGTCCAACTTCTCATCACTCTTTCTCTTGTCTCACATCACTAACCCATTCTGAATCCCATCCTAGTCACAATAGTACTCACTTTAACCATCCTAATTTCCTCTATTCCCACTCATCTTCTAGGCCCCCAGGGAGCGATTTTTCCTCTCAAGAACACGCTACCACCAATTTTCTATTGGACTCTGGTACTGCTTATTCTCATACAGGCAGCAAAGGCTATAGGTATTTGTAATTCTTGGCTTCTTTTTTTCAGCTGCCATTAGTGATTAATAGTTAGTAACATGTATTGTTAAAATGCTACCCAGCAGTTATGGTCAGGGAGCCAAAGAGGAAGTTGATCATGAGCATGCATTTTTCTCTGAAACTTCTAGGAATATGAGAAATATTTCTGGGACATCAATGGATGATTCTTCTTGGCAATTAGCACCACTGACAATGGGTTCATCCCTGGGCCAAATGAAGCAACAGAGGGCTTATTCAGGTAGCGGATATTCTTCTAACTACTTGCAACTTCAAAACCTTAATGACAACATGACGACTTTAAGAAGACAAAAGCAGCAAGGCCAGCAATATTATCCATTAGGAGGTTGTGATGAAAAGAATCATGAAATGGCTCTGATGTTGGAAAGAGATGATCAACCCAAGAAAGTAATGCACCATTTCTTCGATGAATGGCCTCCAAAAGACAAAGATAATTCATGGATTGATACTACTGCTGATCATGATAAATTCTCAAGCCATGTTCCTGTTTCAAAAATCCAGCTTTCAATTTCCATGCCCAACTCATCACATGACTTCTTCACGACACGAAATGGTACAAACATTTTTTTTTACCATTAATTGATTCAGCATTTATTCAAGTGCATCGACTTTGTCTCCATGGTCGCATTCTGTTTATCTGACCCTTCTACTTGCACTTTGATTTTTGCAGATAAATGAGGTCTTAATAGTGGGATTCTGAATCAAAAAGGGCCAAAAAAGAACTTAATGATGGTGGGTCTGTGCGTTTTCTGTTCCATCCTTTCTGTATACATATCTAGTGTGGTCTTTGAACTCTTGTTTTTTAACATTTGCAAATTAATTTCTTCTGTGACTTCATTATTATTATTATTGTTGTTGTTGTCAGTAATGTTGTTTTCTTGCTATGCAGTAAGTACTGTATATCACATGTAGTGGTAGTTTTGCATTTCCCCAGCACTTCTAAACATGCAGTAGCATGAGTAGTATATTTCCAAGTTCAATCGCATGTTTGAATGGTTAATTAGGTTGGCAGATATCTGGATTTTTGCCACATGCTTTTACGTCTTATTCGCAGGTGGCTTAGAAAATCTTCCATCTTTTGATTTTTTTGCTATGGTTGCTTTCAGACAGTGGCTGAGCTAAAGAGCTTTTGGCTTCTGTAGCAAATAGTGTGATGGACATGGACCCTCTGTCATATTTGGCTTTTACAATCTTGCTGTCTTTTTTTAAAAAAACAAAGCTGATGAACTTGGGTTTGCCGTTTGCCTCCTTTGACTGTATTAATCCTTTGTTATATGCCCTGCAAAAGTTTTATGTCCCAGGAAAAGCAGTTCTAACATTTTCTTGGATGTGCCTTTTAACACCCCAAAAATTGTCATTTTAATGCATGAAATAGTATGAACGGTAAGTAGTTCATCAATCCAACCTTTATATTGATGATGATAAAGGATGAAGAGTATTGATTCTGATTGCTTTCATAGTGCTTGAGATCCTAGATATAGTAAGGCTTTTACCTTGAAAAGGGTCCGTTGCTCATGAAGAATCCACGGTTTTCTTGAAGAAACTAATCAGAAATAATAGCCAGAAATGCATTTTCTGTAAGAGAACAATTCAAACCGTCCATTTTCAGAGATACAAAGACAAGTCAAAATTAGTTCTTAGTTCTTATTTCCTGCGTCATTTCCATCAAAACGTTACCTGAAGTTTTCTGCAATTGCATGAACAAATAAATACCTGATAAATCCAGCTCAAGAACACACACTGTCCCTGAAGCTCTCAGCAAGCAATATTGCATTGGAACAAATCGATATTTTTGGTAGAATCGGTTACTGTCAAAACATTGAACATGTTAGAACAGTACAAAACTTGGAATTGACACTGAAATATTCGGAAGCATCCGTGAAATGGGTCAGTCAGTAGCACCAAAGTAAAAGGTGCAGAAACCACATAGAAATAGCAAGTATTGGGCATGTCAGAAGATATTTTCATTTTGTTGTGTGTACACTAATTTCGTATTTTATTTTTTCAAAATCGTCAGTTGAAGTTTTCATTCATTTTTTTTATAATAAAATAACAAGCATATAAATATATTGAAATGTCATGGTTTTGTATTAACTGAATTGGTTTGTGTAAGTTGGCCACTACAGTTAGAGTGTAGTTTGGATATGTATTTTATTTTGAGAATTTATAAAGAAATGATATATTGAGTTGCGTTTTAAAAAATATGGATTTTAATATTGAAAATTGAGTTTTTAGGTATAGTATTTGTTAGGTTTATTTTTAATTATATATAGATGAATGTCATCTTCTGAGTTGATGAATTTGTTAGGTTTATTCTTAATTAAATATTAATGTGTATGTAGATAAACTAAAAATAGGTTAGAATAATTATTTAATAAAAAAAGACATAGTTTTGTATTCAAGACTATAATAATGTTAAAAATCAATTGTTGGTCTAAATAGAATTAAAGGTATAGTTGTGGACAGGTGCGAAATTGTATGAAGGATGTAGTTTTGGAAAAATTTAGTTATATTCTTTATTCTGATTCTCTTTATATTTGGAGGAAAATCTAATTTATTTCAACTAAAAGCTTTCTAGAATTCATGATATTGATGTTTCTATCCATCTCCACAATTAAAAATATAATATATTAATTACTTTTAATTAAAAAAAAGGACATTTTAGGGTATGTTTGGATAGTATTTTTTAGCCAATTTCTCATATCATTCCAAATTAATATGTTTATTTATATTCAATTCTCAAAACAAAAATTATCAAATTTTCTAACCAAAAAATGAAGATATTTTAGTCTTTTTAACATCTTTTAAGATTTTTTATTTTATATTTGTTTGAGTTGATCGTTGGTAGTCAAAGGTTGACTGCTGCAGGTTAACTACTGTTGACCACTGTCGACCGGTGATAGTGGTGAGCAGCGGCGGTCAACAACGATTAATCGGCGGCAATCACATTTGATTGTCACCATCAACCCAAACAATTTATTAAAAAAATTATTTTAAACTTTATTTAATAAAATAATTCATTTAAAAACAACCCAATTAAAACAAAACTTATCAATTCAAACATTCAATTTTCAAAACCAAAATATTCCTTTTGTAAAACGCAACCTGAGATCTCTTTTTTGCAATTATCAAAACAAGACACATATCCTTAAATTTCATTTTTTCTGACAATATTCACTCAAATGCATGTTCACAATCGAGACAGGTGTAAAAAATATTAAAAAAAATTAAAATCAAAATGTTTTTAGATTTTGCCATTTTGGCTAAAATATGAATGAAATAACCCAGAAAAAATGAAAATTTTGTGAAATATTTAAATTTAACTTTTTTGACACAATTCATTAGAATGTATGTTCACCATTGAGGTGTGTATAAAAAATAGTAGAAAAAAAAGCCAAAATCAATATATTTTTTAACTTTGTCATTTTTTACCAAAATACGTGTGTTATATAACCCATGAAAAATAGAGGTTTGGTGAAAATTTTACATTTTTTTGACAATATTCACTAGAATGCATGTTCACAATAAGGGTGGGTGCAATAAACGGTATAAAAAAGTCAATCAACACATTTTTGAATTTTGCCATTTTTTTACTAAAATACATGTGCAACCTACGAAAAATAGAAATTTATTTGAATAAGCACCATTGGATTGCATGGAAGAAGTTGTGTGTTCCTACCCAAGAAGGAGGTTTAGGCTTCAGATCTTTATCCGACATCTACACAGCGTCTACATTCAAACTCTGGTGGAGATTTAAAGAACAAAAATCTTTATGGGCAAAATTCTTAGCTGCTAAATATTTACAGCCCAACCCTCCAAAACAAGAGTCAAAAACTTGGAACAGAATGAAATCCTCATCACATGTCATTGAACCTTACATTCTGTCTCTAACTAATGGGGAATCAATGCAACTACATTTGGAGTCGCACCAACATGGGAAAATTCACCTTCAAATCTGCTTACTTGGCAGCATCTTTTCGGTTGCAAAATAAATGGTTGCTTTGAAAAACACATATGGAACCCCATAATCCCTTTAAAACAGTCCTTTTTTATGGTTAGAGCTTTGTTGCCAATTGGTGATATCATGCACAGATTCAATATCCATGGCCCATTCAAATGCTTATGTTGTCAATCAGGTTTTGACTCTATTAATCATGTCTTAATTAATTCTGAAATTCCTTTACAGGTTTGGATTACCTTCGGTGGTGAGTTAGGCATATATATATATCCCTTCTAACCCGCTAAATTTAAATTCTTTCCTATCTTATTGGTGGTCACAGTCGGGAAAAAACAAACTAGATAGACTCATCTCACAAATCCTACCTTCAATTATTTGCTGGGAAATATGGAAAGCGAGAAATAAATGGCTCTTTGAGGAGGAAAAATATGATTTTGAAAAGATCAAAAAGTATTCCTTTCATTTTCTGAAATCTGCGGTAGCAACTTTACATGAATGATTTCAACTGGAACTCTTTCACTTGGATGGAATTTTGGAACAATATTGCATCCAATTCAAAGAAAACTTTCACATCTTACATAAAATAGCATTCTCCCATTGAAAACCAGTTCAAATTAAATATCCATGGTTTCGTAAAATGCAACAACATTGGACGGTGGTGGCATCTTACGAGATTATAATAGCAACATGATTTTAGCTTTCTCATTCATGTCAGATTCTACTAATCTGTTTTGCCAAGAGCAGGTCATTATTGAGGCAGCTTTGCTGGGGATCAAAGCCTGTAAACAACAGGGAATTTCTCAACAATTATCGATGGAGACAAACTTAAAGAATCTGTTTTCATGGCTGGAAAAGAAAGATAAAAGACCTTGGAAGTTAAAAGAACAAATAGAGCAGCTCTTGAGTGATATACATCAATCTCAATGGTCCCTCTGTCCAAAAGCGGCAAATTCAGTTGCGTCACTACTAGCAAAATCATCAGAAACTAGCTCGAATCCGATAATCTTTTCAGAAGCGCAACTACATCAAAAATAAGGAATGCGATAAGATGGGAAAGGCTAGGGCTTCCATACATCATTACATCAGGTTTCAAACATAATGTCGAACAGTAACACACACAAGTCACAAGGTCACAGGTTGCTGATGTTAGGCTTGTCTTTACCTCACAGAATTGTTGAATTTTATTCAATGGTTGCCGATGTTAGGCCATATCACACACGTTTTTTGCACCTCGCATGGTTTCATGATTGTGTTGTTGTGGAATGGAAACTTTTGGACTGGAGGTCTACGTTAAGGTTATTAGTCTTGGGACGGCCTTGGCATAATCCCCAATCCTCCTTAGTTTCCTTTCAGAACAGTTTAGATCATTGCTAATGTAAAGGAGGAAGTACTCCTTTTTCTTTTTCAAGCTTTAAGTCAATTAATCCAATGTAAGGGAGGAGTCCTCCCGATTTATAGCTTATTCACGTGTACTAATGGTGTGGTTAAATCCGCCATTGACTTTTTCAAACTTATTTCTATCAATAAAATAGGGAGTGGCGCCCTCCGCAAATGGGATGATTAGCCAAATAAATAAAAAAACGCATTGTGAACTATCAACTTCAAAATTTTCACTTTTTTTTTACATCGTTCACAAGTATGCATGTTCACAATTGAGGTAGGTTAAAAAACAGTAGGAAAAATGCCAAAATCAAACACGTTTTTTGACTCAGCTAATTTTGACCACAAAACGAAAGTTATAACTCATGAAAAATGAAGATTTGGTGAAAAATTTCATTTTCATTTTTTTGAAAAATATTCACTAAAATGCATGTTCACAATCGAGATTGGTGCAAAAAATGGTAAAAAAACCCCAAAATCTACGTGTTTTTGGATTTTTCCATTTTCGACCAAAATATGTGTGTTATAATCCACGAAAAATGAAAATTTGGCGAGAATTTTCATTTTTATTTTTTTTGACAATATTCACTAGAATGCATGTTCACAATCGAGGTGGGTCCAAAAAATGGTACAAAAAAGGTAAAAATCAACGTGTTTTTGAATTTTGCCATTTTTAGATAAAAATGCGTGTGTTATAACCCATGAAAAATGAAAATTTGGTAAAAAAAAATCTGAATTTCACTTTTTTTACACCATTCACAAGGATGCATGTTCACAATTGAGGTGAGTGAAAAATAGTATGAAAAATGTATGTGTTATATAACCTATTAAAAATGAAGATTTGGTGAAAATGTTAATTTTTATTTGTTGGATAATATTAACTAGAATGCATGTTCACAATTGGGGTGAGGGCGAAAATGGTTCAAAAAAAAGTCAAAATCAATACGTTTTTGAATTTTGCCATTTTTGATAAAAATATGTGTGTTATAACCATGAAAAATAAAGATTTTGTGAAAATTTTAATTTTAATTTTTTTGACAATATTTACTGGAATGAATGTTCACAATTGTGGTGAGTGTAAAAAATTGTACAAAAATAATCAAAATCAACGCGATTTTGAATTTTGCCATTTTTGGCTAAAATGCTTATGTTATAACCTATGAAAAAAGGAAATTTGGTAAAAAAAAATAAAATCTAAATTTCACTTTTTTTATACCGTTCACAAGGATGCATGTTAACAATTGAGGTGCGAGAAAAAAATTAGGGAAAAGGCCAAAACCAAACCCTTTTTTTACTTTACTATTTTTTACCAGAATACGTGTTTTATAATAACCCATGAAAAATGAAAATTTTGTAAAAATTTCAAATTTTATTTTTTTACAATATTAACTAGAATGCATGTTCACCATCGGGGTGGGTACGAAAAGTAATACAAAAAAATTAAAATCAATGCGTTTTTGAATTTTGCCATTTTTTAACCAAAATATGTATGTTATAACCCAAAAAAATTGAAGATTTGGTGAAAATTTTAATTTAAATTTTTTTGACAATATTCAGTAGAATGAATGTTCACAATGGGGGGGGGGGTTGCGAAAAACAGTACCAAAAAAGTCCAAATCAACACGTTTTAAAATTTTGCCATTTTTGGCTAAAATGCACGTGTTATAACCTATGAAAAATGAATATTTGGTAAAAAAAATCTAAATTTCACTTTTTATGACACCGTTCATAATGATGCATGTTCACAATTAAGGTAGGAGAAAAAATAGTAGGGAAAAGGCTAAAATCAAACACATTTTTGACATTGCTATTTTTGACAAAATACATGTATTATAACTCATGAAAAATAAAGATTTGGTGAAAATTTTAATTTTAATTTGTTTTGACAATATTCACTATAATGCATGTTCACAATCAGAGTGGGTGCAAAAAATGGTACAAAAAAGTTAAAATCAACGTGTTTTTGAATTTTGCCATTTTTGACGAAAATTGGTGTGTTATAACTAATGAAAAATGAAGTTTTTGTGAAAATTTTAATTTTTATTTTTTTGACAATATTCACTAAAATGCATGTTCACAATCGGCATGGGTGCGAAAAACGATACAATAAAAGTTAAAATCAACACGTTTTTAGATTTTGCTATTTTTGGCTCAAATGTGTGTGTTATAACCCAAAAAAATAGAAATTTGGAAAACAAAAATTTAAATTTTACTTTTTTATACCATTCACAAGGATGCATCTTCACGATTGAGGTGGGTAAAAAACAGTAGGGAAAAGACAAAAAAAAAACATATTATATTACTTTGATATTTTTATCTAAAATACGTGTGTTATAACCTATGAAAAATGAAAATTTGGTGAAAATTTCAATTTTCTTTTTTTGACAATATTAATTAGAATGCATGTTCACAAGCGGGGTAGGTGCGAAAAATGGTACAAAAAAGTCAAAATCAACGCATTTTTGAATTTTGCCATTTTTTACCAAAACACGTGTGTTATATAACCCATGAAAATTGAAGATTTGTTGAAAATTTGAATTTTCATTTTTTTGACAATATTCACTAGAATGCATGTTCACAATAGGGGTGAGTGCGAAAAATCATACAAAAAAGTCAAAATCTACGTGTTTTTGAATTCTTTTTCATTTTTGGTTAAAATGCGTGTGTTATAACCCATGAAAAATGGAAATTTGGTAAAAAAATAAATCTAAATTTTAATTTTTTAACACCTTTCACGAAGATGCATGTTCACAATTGAGGTGTGTGAAAAACAGTAGGAAAAAGGCCAAAATCAAATACATTTTTTTACTTTGCTATTTTTGACAAAAATATGTGTGTTATTACCCATGAAAAATGAAGATTTGGTGAAAATTTTCATTTTCATTTTTTGACAATATTCACTAGAATCTATGTTCACAATCGGGTGGGTGCAAAAAACGGCAAAAAAATTTAAAATCAACATATTTTTAGATTTTACCATTTTTGACCAAAATACGTATGTTATAACTAATGAAAAAAGAAGATTTGGGGTGAGTGCGAAAAATGGGGTGAGTGCGAAAAATGTGGTGAGTACCATTTTTGACAATATTCACTAGATGCATGTTCAAAATTGGAGTGCGAAAAATGGTACAAAAACAGTTAAAATGAACGGGTTTTTGATTTCGACATTGTTTTTACCAAATACGTATGTTATAACCCATGAAAATTGAAGATTTTGTGAAAATTTTAAATTTCATTTTTTTTGAAAATATTCACAAGAATACATGTTCACAATTGGGAGGGTGCAAAAAATGGTACAAAAAAAGTTAAAATCAACGCGTTTTTAAATTTTGCCATTTTTTGCTAAAATGTGTGTGTGTTATAACCAATGAAAAATAGAAATTTGATAAACAAACCTAAAAATTTCACTTTTTATACCGTTCACAAGGATGTATGTTTACAATTGAGGTGGGTGAAAAAATAGTAGGGAAAAGGCCAAAATCAGACATGTTTTTTTTACTTTTCTATTTTTGACAAAAATACGTGTGTTATAACATACGAAAACTGAAGATTTGGTGAAAGTTTTAATTTTCAACTTTTTTTGAAAATATTAACTAAAATGCATGTTCATAATCGGGGTAGGTGCTAAAAATAGTAAAAAAAGGTCAAAATAATAGTGGTTTTGGATTTTTCCATTTTTGACTAATTTTTAATTTTTAAATTTTTTGACAATATTCACTAGAATATATGTTCACAATTGTGGTGGGTGCGAAAACTGTACAAAAAAGTCAAAATCAATGCATTTTTGAATTTTGCCTTTTTATGCTAAAAAGCGTGTTATAATCTATGAAAAATGGAAATTTGGTAAAAAAAAAAATCTAAATTTTACTTTTTTGACACTGTCCACAAGGATACAAGTACACATTTGCGGTGGACGAAAAAACAATAGGGAAAATGCCAAGATCAAATAATTTTTTTGACTTCGTTATTTTTGACAAAAATACATGTGTTATAACGCATGAAAATTGAAGATTTTGTAAAAAATTTAATTTTACTTTTTTTGAAAATATTTACTAGAATGAATGTTCACAATCTTAGTTGGTTCAAAAATAGCACAAAAAAATTCAAAATTAACACATATTTGGATTTTGTCATTTTGAACAAAAATTTGGGTGTTATAACAAATAAAAAATGAAGATTTTGTGAAAATTTTAATTTACATTTTTTGAAAATATTCATGAAAATGCAAGTTCATAATCGGAGTGGATGCGAAAACTGTTCAATAAAAATCAAAATTAACGCATTTTTGGATTTGTCATTTTTTGGTAAAATGTGTGTGTTATAACCCATGAGAAATAGAAATTTTGTAAAAAAAAAATCTAAATTTTACTTTTTATGACACCGTTCACAAGGATACTTGTTCACAATTGAGGTTTGTAAAAAAATAGTAGGGAAAAGGCCAAAATCCAACAAATTTTTTGAATTTTCTATTTTTGATAAAAATACGTGTGTTATAATCCATGAAAAATGAATATTTGGTAAAAATTTTAATTTTAAATTTTTTGACAATATTAATTGGAATTCATGTTCATAATCAGACTGGGTACGAAAAATGGTACAGAAAAGTCAAAATCTACAGATTCTTAGATTTTGACATTTTTGACAAAAAATCATATGTTATAACCCATGAAAAATAAAGATTTTGTGAAAATTTTAATTTTCATTTTTTTGGAAAATATTTACTAGAATGCCTGTTTACAATCAAGTTAAGTGCGAAAAATGGTACAAAAAATTCAAAATTAACGCGGTTTTAGATTTTACCATTTTTTACCAAAATACTTGTGTTGTAACCCATGAAAAATGAAGATTTGGTCAAACTTTTAATTTTAATTTTTTTAACAATATTCACTAGAATGCATGTTCAAAATCGAGGTGGGTGCAAAAAATGGTACAGAAAAAGTCAAAATTTTTGTATTTTTTATTTTGCCATTTTTTTATCAAAAAACATGTGTTATAGCCCATGAAAAATGAAAAATTTCATTTTTAAAAAAATATTCACTAGAATGCATGTTCACATTCGAGGTGTGTGCGAAAAATGGTTCAAGAAAGCTAAAATCAACACGTTTTTGAATTTTGCCATTTTTGCTTAAATGTGTGTATTATAACTCATGAAAAATAAAAATTTGGTAAAAAAAATCTAAATTTTATTTTTTTAGATTCCATTCACAAGGATGTATGTTGACAATTGAGGTGGGTGAAAAAATAAGAGGGTAAAGGCCAAAATCAAACACGTTTTTTGACTTTGCTATTTGTGACCAAAATACGTGTCTTATAACCCATGAAAATGAAGATTTGGTGAAAATTTCAAATTTCATTGTTTGACAATATTAACTATAATGCATGTTCACAATCGGGGAATGTGAAAAAAATGGTAAGAAAAAAATTCCGAGTCAATGCATTTTTTTATTATTGCCATATTGACAAAAATTTGTGTGTTATAACCAGTAAAAAATAAAGATTAAGTGAAAATTTTAATTTACATTTTTTGGACAATATTCATTAAAATTCATGTTCGCAATCAGGATGAGTGCGAAAACGGTACAATAAAAATTAAAATCAATGCATTTTTGGATTGCCATTTAAGGCTAAAATGCGTGTGTAATAACCCACGAAAAATAAAAATTTAGTAAGAAAACAAATCTAATTTTCACTCTTTATGGCAACGTTCATAAGGATGCATGTTTACAATTAAGGTGGGTGAAAAAATAGTAGGGAAATGGCCAAAATCAAACACGTTTTTTGACTTTGCTATTTTTGACAAAAAATAGGTGTGTTTCAACCCATGAAAAATCGAGATTTGGTGAAAATTTATTTTTATTTTTTTGACAATATTCACTAGATTGCATGTTTACAATCTGGGTGAGTGCAAAAAATTGTACAAAAAAGTCAAAATCAATGCCATTTTGACCAAAATACATGCTTATAACTCATGAAAAATAAAGATTTTGTGAAAATTTTTAATTTATATTTTTTGACAATATTCACTAAATTGTAAGTTTACAATCGGAGTGGGTGTAAAAAATGGTACGAAAAAGTCAAAATCAACGCATTTTTATATTTTGCCATTTTTTAACAAAATACTTGTGTTATAACCCATGAAAAATTAAGATTTGGTGAAAATATTATTTTTTATTTCTTTTTAAAATATTCACTAGAATACATGTTCACAATTGAGGTTGGTGTGAAAAATAGTGGAACGGATAGTCGTGTACCGCCAATTTTACTCAAAACACTAATATAGTAATGGTAAGGGGTATCGTATCTACATGGAAGGGTTGGCTATTGGATGACTGTTTGTTAACAATTGTCTACTGTATTGAATGCAAAGTAAAAAAATTGCATAATAAAAATATTCAAGCAAGGGTTAAGGTATTGCTTTGAGGGATTCTAATATTCAACAGTCCTTTAATGGTTTTATTGACAAGTACAAACTGATGAGGGAATTCTATGTCTCGTGACTTGAGTTTCGTGTAGCCTGATGGCTCACTCTAGTTCAACTCACGTACTCTAAGACTTCCTCGTGCGAGACAAGACTGAGCACAAGTTCTTGATCTTTCCTATGGTAAGGCAAACAATCAAACCATGACTTCAAATTATCCTGCAAGAGGAATTCTAAGTCTTTTTCATCAGATCTAGTTAGCATTCGTCAGTGGGTACCGCACGATTGTAACGATAAACAAAGCAAGTCTAGAAACTCATCAAAGATGATTCAACATACTCAAATCATACACAATTCAACATTAATAGTTTGGATCTTGACTCAATTCTAGTTGTTACTACCAATTAAGCCAGATCTCTTCAATTCAAGATATTCAGAATGAATTCAAATTCGTTAAAAAGATAAAATTCATTTAAGCACGATAAGATGAAATTCAAGCAATAAAAAATTCCGACAGAAAGTGCAGAGAAAGGAATAGAGAAAACAAGCATAAACTAGCCTAAACTAAGAAACCTAACTTTCTCTCTCCTCTCCCCCGATCCTTGTGCCGCTCTCCCTCTATGCTGTTGTCTTTTCTAGTTTTATGTGAGAATACCTCCCCTTAATGCTCACGTGGCTGCATCCAGTTTGTTGCATGCTCTCTCTGCATTCATTTCGGCGACACGTGTCCTGCACAAATCTATAAATATAGAAACGAGTGAGGTCATTCTTTTCTAGATCACCAAGGATTTCTTAAGTGTTAAGGAAAAAATTATCAAACAGTTGAGAGAAGTTTGTTGCAGTGCACTGGATAGGCTTTGTTAAGTGCAAGTGCTCGTGCGAGCATGTGTGCTAAATGTGCACATGCAAAGTGGAGTGTGCGGGCGAGGCGCGGAGCGAGCGAGAATGCTGGGCAAGTGTGCTGATGAGGTGCGAGTGGTGGTGTGGACACACGGTTCGTGTTGTGTGTGCGTGTGTGGGCGGACGCACCCATGTGTTGTGTTTCTGTGTGGTGTTTGAGTGTTGTGGTTGAGTGTTTTGTGTGCTGTGAAACTTGTGAGTGCTTGTGAGTTACTTGTGTGTGCTATGAGTTTGTAAGTGCTTGTGACTGCGAATGTGTGCCAACACATGCACCACAATTAATACAAGTGAAAATGACAGCATTTATGTACCAATGTTTACACATTCTTTCACAAACTCCACCACTGATACTCATTTCATAATCTAACGAAAACAACACAATTCATGTTAAAACACATCTATATACTCACAAAAGCTTAAGGAATCATATTATATAAGTTAGTATGAAATTGACGTATCAAATAGTACAAAAAAATTTAAATCAACGGGTTTTTGGATTTTGTCATTTTTTTGCTAAAGTGTGTGTTATAACTTTTGAAAAATATAAATTTGGTAAAAAAAAATTAAATTTCATTTTTTTTGATACCTTTCAGAAGGAAGAATGTTATCAATTGAGGTGGGTAAAAAAACAGTAAGGAAAAAGGTAAAATCAAACACATTTTTTTACTTTTCTATTTTTGACCAAAATACATGTGTTTATAACCCATGAAAAATGAAAATTTGGTGAAAATTTTAATTTTCGTTTTTTTAACAATATTAACTATAATGCAAGTTTACAATTGGGATGGGTACAAAAAATAGTATAAAAAAGTTAAAATCAACGTTTTTTCATTATTTTGCCATTTTGACCAAAATACGTGTGTTATAATCCAATAAATAATGAAGATTTGGTGAAAATTTTAATTTTAATTTATTTGATAATATTCACTACAATGTATGTTCACAATTGGGGTGAGAGCTAAAAATGGTAATAAAAAAGTCAAAATTAACGCATTTTTGGATTTTTCCATATTTTTACCCATGTTACATGTGTTATTACCCATGAAAATTAAATATTTAGTAAAAATTTTAATTTATTGGAATGCATGTTCATAATAGGGGAAAGTCAAAATCAACGTGTTTTTAAATTTTACAACTTTTGGCTAAAATACGTGTGTTATAACCCATGAAAAATAGAAATTTTATAAAAAAAATCTAAATTTCACTTTTTTGACACCCTTAAGAAGGATTCATGTTCACAATTGAGGTGGGTGAAAAAACAGTAAGGAAAAAGCCAAAATCAAACACGTTTTTTGACTTTGCTATTTTTGACAAAAATACGTGTGTTATATAACCAATGAAAAATGAAGATATGGTGAAAATTTTGATTTTAATTTTTTTTGACAATTTTCACTAGAATGCATGTTCATAATCGGGATGGGTGCGAAAAATGGTACAAAAAAGTCACAATCAACGCGTTATTTTGATTTTTCCATTTTTACAATAATACTTGTGTTATAACCCATGAAAAATGAAGTGTATGTGAAAATTATAATTATAATTTTTTTAACATATTCACTAGAATGCATGTTCACAATCGGGGTGGGTGCAAAAAATGGTACAAAAAAAGTTAAATCCTACTGTTTTTGGATTTTGCAATTTTTTGTTGAAATGTGTGTTTTATAACCCATGAAAAATAGAAATTTGGTAAAAAAAACCTAAAAATTTCACTATTTTTTATATCGTTAACAATGATGCATGTTAGGGAAAAGGCCAAAATTAAACACGTTTTTTTACTTTACTATCGTTGACCAAAATACATGTGTTATAACCTATAAAAAATGAAGATTTGATAAAATTTCAATTTTTATTTTTTTTGAAAATATTAACTAGAAAGCTTGTTCATAATCGGGGTTAGGGAAAAAAATGGTACAAAAATATCACAATCAACGCGTTTTTTAATTTTGCCATTTTTTACAAAAATTCATATGTTATATAACCCATGAAAATGAAAATTTTATTTTTTAATTTTTTGACACTATTCATTTAAAAACATGTTTGAAAATTTTATTTTTAATTTTTTTGACACTATTCATTTAAAAACATGTTTACAATTATGGTAGGTGCAAAAAAAAGTACTATCAAAATCAAAATCAACGCGTTTTTGGATTATGCCATTTTTCGATTTGCGTTTTATAACCCATAAAAAATAGAAATTTGGTAAAAAATCTTAATTTCTCTTTTTTTACACCGTTCACAAAGATAATTGTTAAAAATTGAGGTGGGTGAAAAAACAGTGAGGTAAAGGCCAAAATCAAACACATTTTTTGACTTTGTTATTTTTTAAAAAATATGCGTGTTATACCAATTAAAAATGAATATTTTGCAAAAATTTTAGTTTTCATTTTATTGACAATATTCATTAGAATGTATGTTCACAATCGGGTTGGTGCAAAAAAGTAAAAAATCACGTGTTTTTAGATTTTTCCATTTTTGAGAAAAATTCATGTGTTATAACCCCTGAAAAGTGAGGATTTTGTAAAAAAATTAATTTTCTTTTTTCTGACAATATTCATGTGTTAGGTGGAGGCATCTTAAGAAATCATGATTGTAAAATGATTTTTGCCTTTTCTTTTAAATCCTCTATATCTAACTTTTTCTTTCCTGAGCAGATAATGGCAGAAGCAGCAATGATGGGCATAGAAATTTGCAAACAAAAAAGCATCTCTGAGATTATTAATTTTGAATCTAGCTCTAACCTTCACTTATGGTTTACAGGATGCCAAAAAATGTCCTTGGAGATTAAAAGAGCAAATACACGAACTGAAAGAATCTCGAGCTACAACAATGTGGACACACTGCCCAAAGGAAGAAAATCTTTTAGCCAAACTGTTAGAAAAAGCAGCAACCCAACACTAGTGTCAAATATACACTGAGGAAAATCTTTTGCACCAAAAGATCCAATTAATCATCAGAGTTGAAAAACTAGGCCTTCCGTACATCAAGAGAAAATATCAGCCTTCTCACCAGTCTCAAAACTTCATTACTACTCAATGACATATCCTATCAGGAAATTTGATGAATGGTGCAAGAAAGAGATCTCAGAAATGCTACAAATCTGGTGGAGTAACCACAGAGGCAGAAATGAAGCAGTAAATCATCAAGGTTTAGCTCACTTAGTAAAGGACCACCTGCTGCTGAAGTTAGGCAAGTTTTTTTGTCCAATTTCTTTTTGCATTCACAGTTTCAAGTTATAATAGCATAGTGCATTCTTTGAACTCTCTTTTGCTTTTGAAGTTATGCTGTTTTCAAATGATAAAAACAGGACCACCTGCTGCTGAAGTTAGGCAAGGTTTTTGTCCAACTTCTTGTTGTATACCACGGTTTTCAACTATAATAGTTGTGTCCTTTCTTTGAACTCTCTTTTGCTGCTGAAATTAGACAAATGTTTGACAAAAACTTTCTAATTGAAGCATAGCACATATATAGCATTGCATATTCCTTTGTGCATTTTTCCCATGATGCAGACAAGAACTTTCTTTGACTCATCTTTTTGTCAGTCCTGGTGATTTATAGAACTATTATAGGGAGTTTTTTGCAAGGGAGAATCCTACTTGGGCTGCAATATGGTGATGTTGAATTTACGGATCATATCAAGGTTTTTATTCTCTGGACGGCTCTAATATAATCCTTAAATCCAAACTCTCATCTCTGCACATGTAAATGCACTCTTTTTTTTTAACTGTAACTCTAGATTGAAAGTGTAAAGGAGGAAATACTCCTTATTCTAATCAAGTACTAAAATGTAAGGGATGAGTCCTCCCGATTTTCCTGTTTCTTAGTTTGTCTCAAATGTACTAATGGTGTCGGTAAATCTGCCAATGAATTTTGTTTACCTTTAATTCTATCAATAAAATAGGGAGTGGCGCCCCCCGTAAATTAGATGATTAGCCAACACAAAAAAAGATAATATTCACTAAAATGTATGTTCAAAATTGGGGTGGGTTTGAAAAAGGTACAATACAAGTCAAAGTCAATGCATTTTTTGGATTTTGCCATTTTTGGCAAAAATACGTGTGTTATAACTCATAAAAAAATAAAAATTTGGTAAAAAAAATGAATTTTACTTTTTTGATACCGTTTACAAATATACATGTTTACAATCGAGCACGTATTTTTACTTTGCTATTATTGACAAAAAAATATGAGTGTTATAACCCATGAAAAATAAAGATTTGGTAAAAAATTCAATTTCTATTTTTTGACAATATTCACTAGAATGCATGTTCACAATTGTAATGGGTGCAAAAAATGGTTTAAAACAGTCAAAATCAAAGCATTTTTGTATTGTGCCATTTCAAACCAAAATACATGTGTTATAACCATGAAAAATGAAGATTTGTAGAAAATTTTAATTTTAATTTTTTTTCGAAAATATTCACTAAAATGCATGTTCACAATTGGGATAGTGTGAAAAATGGTACCAAAAAATTCAAAATCAACGTGTTTTTTGATTTTCCAATTTTGACTAAAATGCGTGTGTTATAACCCATGAAAAATAGAATTTTTATAAAAAATTCTAAATTTCACTTTTTTATTACCGTTCACTAGAATGATTTTTCACAATTGAGGTAGGTGAAAATACAATAGGAAAAATGCCAAAATCAAACATGTTTTGGTGTGTTATAACCCATGAAAAATGAAGATTTTGTGAAAATTTTAATTTTAATTGTTTTTAATATTAACTTGAATGCATTTTTCACAATCAAAGTTGGTGCAAAAAATGGTTTAAAAAAAGACAATCAACGCGTATTTGGATTTTGCCATTTTTTTACCAATATATATGTTTTATAACCCATAAAAATGACGATTTGATGAAAATTTTAATTTTTATTTTTTGATAATATTCACTAGAATGCATATTCACAGTCGGGTTGAGTGCGAAAAACAATACAAAAAAGCCAAAATCAAATATTTTTTGGATTTTGTCGTTTTTTGTTAAAATGTGTGTTATAACCCATTAAAAATGGAAATTTGGTAAAAAAAAAAATCAAAATTTCACTTTTTTTACAACGTTCACAAGTATGCATGTTCGTAATTGAGGTAGGTGAAAAAACAGTTCGAAAAATGTCAAAATCGAACACGTTTTTTAACTATGCTAATTTTGACAAAAATATTTGTTTCATAACCCATGAAAAATAAAGATTTTGTGAAAATTTTAATTTTCATATTTTGGACAATATTCACTAAATTGCATTTTCACAATCGTTGTGGGTGTGAGAAATAGTACAAAAAAGTCACAATCAACTTATTTTTTTATTTTGCCATTTTTGACAAAACTTCATATGTTATGACCCAAGAAATATGAAGATTTGTGAAAATTTTAATTTTAATTTTTTTGACAATATTCACTAAAATGCATGTTCAAAATCTAGACAGGTGCGAAAGATAGTACAATAAAAGTCCAAGTCAATGCAATTTTGAATTTTACCATTTCTTTACTAAAATACGTGTGTTATAATCCATGAAAAATGAAGATTTGGTGAAAATTTTAATTTTCATTTTTTTAAAATATTGACTAGAATGTACGTTCACAATTGGGGTAGAAGCAAAAAATGGTACAAAAAAATTAAAATCAATGAGTTTTTGAATTTTGCCATTTTTTTTACCAAAATATGTGTGTTATAACCAATGAAAAATGAAGATTTGGTGAAAATTTTAATTTTAATTTTTTGACAATATTCACTAGAATGCATGTTTACAATCAGGGTGGGTGCGAAAAATGATACAAAAAGTCAAAATCAAAGCGTTTTTGAAATTTGCCAATTTTGGCTGAAATATGTGTGTTATAACTACGGCTGAGAACGAATATGAACGTTCACGAACAAGCTCGGGCTCGACTCGATAAAAGCTCGGCTCAAGCTCGTTTATTTAATAAATGAACGAACACGAACAAGATTTTAGGCTTGATTAACAAATAAACAATAAATAAACACGTGTGTGAAAGCTCGTTTACGTTCATGAACAACTCATTAAAAAGCTCGTTCATAACTCGATTAAAGCTCGTTAAAAGCTCGGTTAAAATATTAATTATATAATATATATTGAACTTATATATGAAATAAAAATATTAAACAATAGAAATATATAATTGAGTTTTTATATATATATTTATTGACACAAAAATCACACTATACGGTAGTGAGAACGAGCATAAACCTTTATGAACAAGACCGGGATCGGCTCGGTTAAAGTTCTACTCAATCTTGTCTACTTAATAAACAATTGAACACAAACAAAACTTTAGGTTTGATTACTAAATGAATAATAAATCAACAAACAAGTGAAATATTCATTTAGGTTCGTCAACAACTCATTAAAAATTTAGTTAAAATATATATTATATAATATAAATAATATATACCCTAAGTAAAACTCTTAAATAATAGAAAAAATCGATTTTTTATACATATAATCACACAAATCATTATATATGAGTTTGAATTAAATTTGGACATTTATGTAAAGAAACAAAATATATTAATTTAACTAAATTATACCATCTTATCCGAGCCGCGAAGTGTTCACGAACAAAGCTCGGGCTCGTCTCGGTTCACGTAAAGCTCGGCTCGAGCTCGTTCATTTAATAAATAAACGAACACGAACAGATTTTTAGGCTCGATTAATAAACGAACAGGGCTTGAACACCCTAAAGCTCGGGCTCGGCTCGGCTCGATATCACCCCTAGTTATAACCCATGAAAAATAGAAATTTGGTAAAAAAAATCTGAGTTTTACTTTTTTTGACACCGTTCGCAATGATGTTTGTTCACAATTCAGGTGGGTGAAAAAAATAGTATGAAAACGACCAAAATTAAACACGTTTTTTACTTTGATATTTTTTACCAAAATACGTGTATAACCAAAGAAAAATGAAGATTTGGTGAATAGTTTAATTTTTAATTTTTAAAAATATTTACTAGAATGCATATTTACAATCGGGGTGGAAGCGAAAAATGGTACAAAAAAGTTAAAATCAACGCGTTTTTTGGTTTTACCTTTTTTTTTACCAAAATACATGTGTTATAACCAATGAAAACTGGAGATTTTGTGAAAATTTTAATTTTAATTTTTTTATAATATTTACTAAAATGCATGTTAACAATTGGGGTGGGAGCGAAAAACGGTAACAAAAAAGTCAAAATCAACTTATTTTTGAAATTTTGGCTAAATTGTGTGTGTTATAACCCATGAAAAATTGTAATTTAGTAAAAAAAATCTAAATTTTACTTTTTTGACACCATTCACAAGCATACTTATTCACAATTTAGGTGAGTGAAAAAACAAAAGGGAAATGGCCAAAATCAAAAACTTTTTTTATGTTGCTATTTTTACCAAAATACTTATGTTATGACCCATGAAAAATGAAGATTTTGTGAAAATTTCAATTTTTGGACAATATTAACTAGAATGCAAGTTAACAATTTGGATAGGTGCGAAAAACGGTAAAAGAAAGTTATAATGAACGCATTTTTAGATTTTGCCAATATGTATTAAAATGTATGTGTTACAACCCATGAAAAATGAAGATTTGGTGAAAATTTTAAGTTTCAATTTTTTGACAATATTTACTAGAATGAATGTTCACAATTAGAGTAGATACGAAAAATAGTACAAAAAAAGTCAAAATCAACACGTTTTTTGATTCTGCCATTTTTTACCAATGTAAGTGTGAATCCATGAAATTTGAAGATTTGGTGAAAATTTTTATTATTATTTTTTTGACAATATTTACTAGAATGAATGCTCATAATGGGAGTGGGAGCAAAAAATTGTACAAAAAAGTTAAAATCAACAAATTTTTTGTTTTTGCCATTTTTTTGTTAAAATATGTGTGTTATAATTCATGAAAAATGAAAATTTGGTAAGACAAAAATATAAATTTCGCTTTTTCAAATCGAGGTGGATGCGAAAAATGGTACAATAAAAGTCAAAATTAACGCGTTTTTAGATTTTGTCATTTTTTGGTAAAACTCATGTGTTATAACCCATGAAAATTGGAAATTTTGTAAAAAAAAAATTAGAATTTCACTTTTTTGAACACAATCACAAGGATGAATGTTCACAATTGATGTGGGTGAAAAAACAGTAGCGAAAAGGCAAAAATCAACACGTTTTTGGATTTTGCCATTTTTCACAAAAATACGTGTGTTATAACTCATGAAAAATGAAAATTTGGTGAAAATTTCAATTTTCATTTTTTTTATAATATTCACTACAATGCATGCTCACAATGGTACAAAAAGTCTATATCCACGCGTTTTTTTATTTTGCCCATTTTGGCTAAAATGTGTGTGTTACAACCCATAAAAAATGAAAATTTTGAAAAAAAAATTAAACTTCACTTTTTTTGACACCGTTCACAAGAATGCTTGTTCACGATTGAAGTGACTTTAAAATAGAAGCCAAAAGGCCAAAATCAAATACGTTTTACTACATTGCTATTTTTGACAAAAATATGTGTGTTATAACCTACGAAAAATGAAGATTTGGTGAAACGTTTACTAGGATTCGTGTGTTACAATCATGAAAAATAGAAATTTTGTGAAAAAAATATGAATTTCACTTTTTTTGACAACATTCACGAGGATGCATATTCAAAATTGAGGTGAGTGAAAAAACAGTAGGGAAAAGGCCAAAATCAACATGTTTTTAGATTTTGCCATTTTTTTACCAAAATAAGTATGTTATAACCCATGAAAAATAAAGATTTGGTGAAAATTTTAATTTTCATTTTTTTGACAATATTCACTAGAATGCATGTTCACAATCTAGGTGGTTGCAATAAATTGTACGAAAAAGTCAAAATCAACGGGTTTTTGGATTTTGACATTTTTGACAAAAATTCGTGTGTTATGACCCATAAAAAATGATAATTTGGTAAAAGAAAATTTTAAATTTCAATTTTTTAACACCGTTCACAAGGATGCTTATTCACAATTGAGGTGACTTAAAAAACAGTAGGGAAAAGGCCAAATCAAACACGTTTTTATACTTTGCTATTTTTTACCAAAATACGTGTGTTCTAATATATGAAAAATGAAGATTTCGTAAAAATTTCAATTTTTTAATTTTTTTAGATTATTAATTAGAATGCATGTTCGCATTTTTGTTGGGTGCAAAAAAGAGTACAAAAAATTTAGAATTAAAACGTTTTTTTTATTTTGCAATTTTTTACCATAATACATGTGTTATAACGCATGAAAATTAAAGATTTGGTAAAAAAATTAATTTTATTTTTTCACAATATGTAGTACAATGCATGTTCACAATGGGGTGGACGCAAAAAACATTACAAAAAAAGTCAAAATTGACACGTTTTTGGATTTTACCATTTTTGGTTAAAAATGTGTGTGTTACAACCCATGAAAATGGAAATTTGGTAAAAAAAAAAAATCAAATTTCACTTTTTTGGCGGCTATTCACAAGTATGCAAGTTCACAATTGAGGTAGACGAAAAAAATAGTAGAGAAAAGGTGAAAATCACATACGTTTTTGAGTTTGCTATTTTTGAAAAAAATATGTGTGTTATATCTAGGGGTGTAATTGAGCCGAGTCGAGCTCGAGTACACCCCTAATCGAGCTACTCGAGTTCGTTAGGGGTGGTACTCGAACTCGAGCTCGAGCTCGATCGAGCACCCCTTTTTGAGCTCGAGCTCGAGCTCGACTTCGAGTACCGAGTATCGAGCTCGATTTTTTTATTATTTTTTTAATTTTTTTTAAAATTTTTTTATAAAAAATTATAGGATGTATTTGTAATTTTTCAAAATTAGTTTGGTAAAATAATAATTTACTATAAAATTAAGGACCAAAATATAAACATAAAAATTAAAAATTAAAAAAAAAAACTACTCGAGTAGCTCGACTCGAGCTCGAGCCCATATAACATGAGCTCGAGCTCGACTCGAATTCGAAGTCGAGCTACTCGAACTCGACTCGAGCTTGGTCAAACCTAGCTCGAGTCGAGTAGTTGACCGAGCTACTCGCGAGTAGCTCGATCGTTTATCAACCCTAGTTATAACCCATGAAAAATGCAAATTTGGTGAAAATTTTAACCTTTGATTGTTGACAAATACTTCTCCTAAATTTGCACACTGATGGTTAAGGATACATAGGATACATGTGTCCCTGCCTTTAGTGTGATAATCCTTGGAACTTGCCTTACCAATATCTTGTGCTAAATGGATTCAACTGCGATTGCTTGGATTGGTAGAGTGGTTGGAAATCAGACAGATGCTCTCAAGGCAAACCTACATTGCCGACTCAACTTCTGAAGCTGGACATTATAGTCGTCTCATTTGCTTCCTACAGTAGAATTCTGACTGGAAAGTAGAAAATTATAATCTAGTTTCCTAGAGTAGACATTTTCTACATTCCCTCTTACACATTTAATTCTAAAATCATGTATTGGAGTAGTAATCCATATTTCTCGCTTTCCTTTTGTAAACGATGCGTTTGGGTATATCATGCATCGTATTTTGCTTATTATATATATAAAAGCTCGACTTCCCCCCCCCCCCAAAAAAAATTCACAAGGATATATGTTCATAATTAAGGTGGGTGAAAAAAAATAGCAGAGAAAAGTCAAAAATCAAACATATCTTTACTATTTTTGACAAAATCAACGTGTTTTTGAATTTTTCAATTTTGGATAAAATGTGTATATTATAATCTATGAAAATCAACCGTTCACTAGGATGCATTTTCACATTTGAGGTGGATGAAAACACAATATGGAAAAATGGAGTGGGTGCGAAAAATATTACAAAAAAGTCAAAATCAACGTTTTCTTGGATTTTGCCAATTTTGGTTAAAATGTGTGTTATAACTCATGAAAAATAGAAATTTGATAAAAGAAAAATCTAACTGTCACTTTTTTTTGACACCGTTCACAAGGATGCATGTTCACAATTGAGGTGGGTAAAAAAACAATTTGGAAAAGGCCAAAATCAAACACGTTTTTTAACTTTGCTAATTTTGACAAAAATACTTGTTTCATAACCTATGAAAAATGAAGATTTGGTGAAAATTTTAATTTCAAATTTTTGGAAAATATTAACTAGAATTCATGTTCACAATCGGTGCGGATGCAAAAAATAGTATAAAAAAAAGTCAAAACCAACGTGTTTTTGGATTTTGTCATTTTAATTTTAATTTTTTTGATAATATTCACTAAAATGGATGTTCACAATCAAGGAAAAATGGTACAATAAAAGTCAAAATCAACGCATTTTTGAATTTTGCCATTTTTTTACCAAATTATTGTGTAACCCATGAAAAATGAAGATTTTGTGAAAATTTTAATTTAAATTTTTTTGAAAATATTCACTAGAATGCATATTCATAACCAGGGTGGGTGCGAAAAATGGTACAAAAAAGTTAGTGTGTTATAACCCTCGAAAAATGAAAATTTTGTGAAAATTTTAATTTTAATTTTTTTTTGACAATGTTCACTAATTCATCACAAAATTCAGAATGTTATCAGATTGGAAAGACTGAACATCCCATACATTAAAAGATCAAGGCAGCAAAGAAGACCTCAGTAAATCATGTAAGTTCAAATATGGCCATGGCTGCTGAAGTTTAAGCCATCTTGCCAGTGTATCTTAGATCAATACATCTTTTCCTAAGTGAATTTCTCTCTTTGGTCAAGCCACTCGATTCACATCAAAACTGGTCAATAGCTGCTGATGTTAGGCTATTAACCATATCACAAGTTAACAACAACACATTTTGTATGTAATGCAGATAAGATTTGCTCTTATCTCATTTTTTTTGTCACTCCTTGATAGGCGTGAAAGATTAAACTTTGATTCTCCGGCACCAATTTGATAGCGGTTTTGGAGCTAGGGTTAAAAGCTAATGCTTAACCGAATCAAATAAATTTATAACCCTAATCCTTACGATATTTAAGGTGCATCAAGACACCGACGTTTGTGTAGCAAGAGGAAGTAGGGGTCGAACCCACAGGGAGGGGATGAGTTTATGGAATTAGTGAAAATGTGTGTGTTGTAGTGGAAGTGAAAACAAGTAGCTAAAAAGAAATGTTAATTAACAAGTAAAATATGCTAAAGCGTCAATCTTAAGTCAAGAAGGTACGATGTGCTCCCGGGTGTTGTCGGCTATGGTTACTAAGGATTCTCTATCTAGGGTTTGTCCTAAAGTGTCACTAGGGCTAGAGACAACCACTCCCTTTGAGCTCCACTTTTATGGCGGAAGCTAGAGCTAAAGGGGGCGTCTATCTAGAGGATTTAGCTAGGTGAAGTTGTCTTCCTTTATGGCGGAGGCAAACTACTCAATCCTAGCTAACCGTATCATCTACGTTCTCCCAATCTTACCACTCTCAAGACCGTTCCCCCTTTATGGCGAAGGCAAGAACCGGTCCTAGTCACTCCCCTCTAAAGTCTCTTCCTAAGCTCACTCTCCCTTTATGGCGGAGGCAAGAATTAGCTTAGTTCTTGACTCCGGGTGCACAAACCAACGTAATGCACGAATGCCATTCATTTTCCCTCATGTATGGTGGATGCAAGGTCAACTTAAGCATTTCCTCTATTCTACTTCCAACCCCAAGGCTTAGAGGTTCACTCAAGCCTTTTATCAAACACTTACTAGTCAACAATTAAGCCAACTAGCTACTTTTCCCTTCAATGTCCATAGAACCTACCACCTAGATATCCTCTAGGCTCAACCCTATCAAGCAACATTTAATGCATCAACCTAGCCAACAACAACCCAAGGAGCACAAGAGTCTCTAGCCTAACATAGCTAGAGTATTCATCATGGAAACAATAAATAGCACATACAAAGCAATAAATGACATTAAAGAAGGAAAACTACCAATCTTGGATGGAGAGAGTCTTCTTCAATAAATGTGAGCATTCATTACAAGCTTTGTCCACATAGTTGATGAATTTTCCTTCCTTGTACAAAAGATTGAGCTTCCAAAATGAAACCCTAACTAGCACTACTCTAAGAACAAACAAGAGAAGAACTCTCTATTCTAAAAACTAAAACTAACCTAACTAATGACTAACTACAAAACTAACAAAAGATGGCTTCCTCTCTTCTCCTCCTCTTCTTTGCAGTCTTCACAATGATATATAGATGAAATTAGGGCTGCAATGTGTGTCTCAAACATTGCCCAAAATGCCGAAGTCTTCTCAAAATGGAGGACAAAACGGTCAAGAATCAGCTCCTCGCGATCACCAGCGGCGCGCCGGTAAGTTCTCTGGCGCGCCGGAGAGCCAGCATTGTCAACAATGCTATTTTCTGAGCCATTTTTCTATATGATCCATAACGTATTAGGAAAAACCCAAAACATGAAAGTTGTAGCTCTGTCTCTTAGCTTTCCAATGGCACCAAATTCAGTCCAATCGGACATAAATTGAGTAAGATATGAGCAAAATACTAAACTCTGGCAGCCACCGGCGCGCCGGAGAGCATTGGAAGTTGCATTTCTTGACCCTTTTAAAAGTTGATTTTTTGGCGCGCCGGAGAGGCTCTCCGGCGCGCCGCTGGGCTTTTTTTCAGCTTCCGACGCTCTTTAAAACGTGCTCTTTTCATCGTTCTTCGCTCCGTTGCTCATCCCATGTCATAATGTCCTACAAAACATATAAAAACACATAAAAATGACATAGAAACATGCTACAAGAACGCTCAAAAGATACGTAAAACGAATCCGATAAGGTGAAAATCATCACCTTATCATTCCCGGTGAATCATAGCTAGAAACATTGTATGGAGTTTTTTGAAAGAGAGCAACTCATTGGCTGCAAGATGATAAGCTGGGCTTTGTTAGTATATAAAGGTTTTTAGTCCAAGGACGGCCTTTATATAATTACAAACCACTGCAATTCATCTTACCCAAAAGGTCGCCTCTTAGATGTATCTCACTGTAACTCAAGAGCTAAGATGTAAAGGAGACTTTTCTCCTCTTTTTTCTAGCGTAGGCACTTTATTATAACGGAGGAGTCCTACTTATTCACAGCTTTTCAATTGTACTAATGGTGCGGTTATATCCGCCATTAACTTTTGTAACATTATTTCTTAATCAATAAAATAGGGAGTGGCGCCCCCCCCCCCCCCCATGTGGGATGATTAGCCAATCCAAAAAGAAAAGACAATGTTCACAATCGGGTGGATGTGAAAAATGGTACAATAAAAGTCAAAATCTACGCATTTTGAGACTTTGTCATTTTTTGCTAAAATTCGTGTGTTATAACCCATAAAAAATGGAAATTTTGTAAAAAAAAAACTGAATTTCACTTTTTCGGACAACATTCACGAGGATACTTGTTCACAATTGAGTTGGGTGAAAAAACAGTTTTTTGCCAAAATACGTGTGTTATAACCCATGAAAAACGAATATTTTTTAAAAAATTTTATTTTTATTTTTTTGACAATATTAACTAGAATGCACGTTCATAATCTGGTTGGGTGCAAAAAAAGGTAAAAATCAATGCGTTTTTTAATTTTGCCATTTTTTTCCAATATAAGTGTATTATAACCCATGAAAATTGAAGATTTGATGAAAATTTTTATTTTTATTTTTTTGACAAATTTTACTAAAATGCATATTCACAATGGGGGTCGGGTACAAAAAACATACAAAAGAGTCAAAATTCAATGTGTTTTTGAATTTTGACATTTTTGGTTAAAATGTGTGTTATAACCCATAAAAACGGAAATTTGATAAAAAATATTTAAATTTTTCCTTTTTTTTTTGTTCACAAGGATGCATGTTCACAATTAAGGTGAGTGAAAAAACAGTAGGGAAAATGCCAAAATCAAACACAATTTTTGACTTTGCTATTTTTTACAAAATACGTGTGTTATAACCCATTAAAACTAAAGATTTGGAGAAAATTTTTATTTTCATTTTTTTTGACAAAATTCTCTAGAATGCATGTTAACAATCGGGTTGGGTACGAAAAAAGGTACAAAATCTCGTGTGTTATAACCCATGAAAACTAAAGATTTTGTAATAATTTTAATTTTCAATTTTTTGAAAATATTCAGTAAAATGTACTTCCACATTCAGGTTGGATGCAAAAAATAGTACAATAAAAGTCAAAATCTAGGCGTTTTCGGATTTTGTCATTTTTGCCTAAAATTCATGTATTATAACCCATGAAAAATTGAAATTTTGCAAAACAAGCTGAATTTCTTTTTTTTTCACAACATTTGCGAAAATGCATGTTCGTAATTGAGGCTAAAATCAACACGTTTTTGGATTTTGCTATTTTTGACAAAAATAATTGTGTTATAACCAACGAAAAATGACTATTTTGTAAAAAAAATAGTTTTTGTTTTTTTGACAATATTTACTAAAACGCATGTTTACAATAGGGGTGGATGCGAAAAATGGTACAATAAAAGTCAAGATCTACGCGTTTTTGGATTTTTTTTCATTTTTGACAAAAATTCGTGTGTTATAAACCATGAAAAATGGAAAAAAAATTTTAAAAAAATTTGAATTTCAATTTTTTTTGACAACATTCACCAGGGTGCATGTTAACAAATGAGGTTGGTGAAAAAACAATAGGAAAAGTGTCAAAATCAACACGTTTTTGTATTTTGCTGTTTTTGACTAAAATTTGTGTGTAATAACCCATAAAAATGAAAATTTGGTGAAAATTTTAATTTTAATTTTAATTTTAATTTTTGTTTTGACAATATTCACTAGAATGCATGTTCACAATCGGAGTGGGTGAGAAAAATGGTACAAAAAGTCAAAATCAACAAGTTTTTGGATTTTGACATTTTTGACAAAATTTCGTGTGTTATAACCCATGAAAGATGAAGATTTTGTGAAAATTTCAATTTCCATTTTTTGACAATATTAACTAAAATGCATTTTCACAATATGGTTAGATGCAAAAAAGTGTATAAAAAAAAGTAAAAATCAACGCGTTTTTAGATTTTTCTATTTTTTACCAACCCATGAAAATTGAAGAGTTTGTGAAATTTTTTATTTTTATTTTATAATATTTACTAGAATGCATATTCATAACAATGGTAAGTGCAAAAAACAGTACAAAAAAGAGTCAAAATCAACGCGTTTTTGGATTTTGTCGTTTTTGGTTAAAATGTGTGTGTTATATAACCCATGAAAAATAAAAATTTAGTAAAAAATCTAAATTTCACTTTCTTTGACACCGTTCACAAGGATGTTTGTTCACAATTGAGGTGACTTAAGAAACAGAAGGGAAAAGGCCAAAATCAAACTCATTTTTTTTACTTTGCTATTTTGGACCAAAATACGTGTGTTATAATCTATGAAAAATGAAGATTTTGCAAATTTTTTATTTTTATTTTTTTTGACAATATTAACTAGAATACATGTTCACAATCTAGTTGAGTGCGAAAAAGGGTACAAAAAAGTAAAAATCAATGCGTTTTTTAATTTTTCTATTTTTTACCAATATACGTGTGTTATAAACTATGAAAATTGAAGATTTTGTGAAAATTTTTAATTTTATTTTTTGACAATATTTACTAGAATGCATGTCGACATTGGGGTAGGTGCAAAAAATAGTACAAAAAAGTTAAAATAAACGAGTTTTTTTATTTTGCTGTTTTTTAATAGAATATGTGTGTTATAACCCATGAAAAATGGAATTTTAGTAAAAAAATTCTAAATATCACTTTTTTACACCGTTCACGAGGATATTTGTTCACAACTTAAAAAACAAAAGGGAAAAGGCCAAAATCAAACATGTTTTTTTACTTTGTTGTTTTTTACTAAAATACGTGTGTTATAACCTGTGAAAACTAAAGATTTGGAGAAATTTTTAATTTTCATTTTTTTGACAATATTAACTAGAATGCATGTTCACAATCGGGATGGATGCAAAAAATGATACAAAAAAAACAAAATCAATGCGTTTTTGGATTTATTCATTTTTTTACCAAAATATGTGTGTTATAACCCATGAAAAATTTTAATTTTCATTTTTTTTAAATATTCACTAGAATGCGTGTTCACAATCGGTATGGGTGCAAAAAATGTTAAAATCAACACGTTTTTGGCTTTTGTAATTTTTTTTTACAAAAATACGTAATAAAGATTTGGTGAAAGTTTGGGGTAGGTGCGAAAAATGGCACCAAAAAGTCTATATCAATGAATTTTTGGATTTTTTCAATTTTGGATAAAATGTGTGTTTTATAACCAATGAAAAATTAAAATTTGGTAAAAAAAATCTAAAATTCACTCACGTTTTTGACACCGTTCACAGGGATACTTGTTTACAATTGAGGTGACTTAAAAAACAGTGGGGAAAATGACAAAATCAAACAAGTTTTTTTACTTTGCTATTTTTAACCAAAATATGTGTGTTATAACTTATGAAAAATGAAATTTTGGTGATTTTTTTTTTTTGGACAACATAACTATTATGCATATTCACAATTTGGTTGGGTGCGAAAAAGGGTACCAAAAAAAGTAAAATAAATGTGTTTTTGGATTTTGCCATTTTTTACCAATGTACTTGAGTTATAACACATGAAAATTGAAGATTTGGTAAATTTATTTTTTGACAATATTTTTTTTTTTTTAAACCAAACCAACTTTATAAACATAGAAAAAGCAAAATGAGGCCGGATATACCCGACACCCAGGTACAAAAGGAAAGCAATAAGAAAGGAGTACTACCCCCTTACATTTCAAAACCCAAAAACTCCTATACAGAATATGAAAATACAACCTAGGAGATTATGTGAGGGTTAAGAGTCCACTAAATTTGAAAAATATCAAATTGTGAAGACTCTCAACCCTATTCTTTGAGCATCTAGTACATTGTTCACTAAATAATTACTGCCCGTAATGTAAGGCAATGTCGCCTATATGCCAAAACAAGATCACCAAAGTAATTACAATTTACACAAATATTTGCATCTTGGCTGTCTACTAATACACACCAAAACAACAACCATCCATCCATACCGATCAACACAGTGTGCACCCAACCCCTCAACCTTTACACATGAATAAAAGGAACCAAAATTATGCGAAGGGGCTGACAAAATTTGGGCAGCAGTTCCCCTATAAACAGCTACATTCCACAAACCGGGAGCTGACCAAAGCACCCCCAAACACCATCTGAAGCAGAGATCCCACCCAAAACAACATTCCAATCCTTCATCTCCCAAATTATCAAGGTGGATCGATCGGTTCAAACGACTATAGCATGAAGGTAGAAAAACTTCCCCACATTTCCCACCACAAGCAAACGATGCCAACAAACAAGTATGTTCCAACAACCATTCAACATAGGCCAACTTTATCATCAGCGATTCCATCTTTTTCCCTCGGAATAGCATATGAATGGATTTCGTTCCCTAAGTTTTCTCCCTGAAGCAATATTAGCTTTTGGACTCAATAGGACTTCCATATTCTTTGTTTGTTTGGCTGGTTTCCCGCATTTCTCCATTCTGATTAGGAAATTGTCGAACTCATCTTCCGCCTCCTCTTCGAAACTGTTTTTCGTCCAGCGGTCTTCTCCATCTTCCTCCTATTCAAAGTCTGAAGGAATGGCATGTGGTGCTGCTAAATCCGAAGTGGATCCCACTTTGTGCCATACCCCCGCGTTCCATCTAAATGTTGGCATGGCTTTAATGATTTCTAAGTCTGTCCTGGAGTTCCTCATATTCAGGTTCGATGATTCACCTTCTTCCCATGTAATCTCAACTCTAACTGCCTCCTCGTTTGGACCATTTCTATCCGGCTGGTGGGCATATGTAGGGGCCCTAGGGCCAGCTTCATTTGTCTCAGGCAAATATCCCTTAGCACAGGGTACAATGGTTGAGGATGAGGGGAGCTCAGGTATCCTTTCTTTCCCATTTATGATCTCCAAAAGTTGTCCAAGGTTGTCCAAGAAAAAGTCCAAATTTTTGTCTCTCAGGGGAGAGCCTTCCCTAACGACCAAAGCTTGATTAGCAGGAGCTCCTTCAGCTGGCTTCTTTGTTACCTGTTCATTCGCAATACATTCCTGCTCCACTTCATGAGAACTGCCACCACGGGCAGTTTGTACCACTCCATGAGGGGCTTCATTGTGTGAGGTCGTGACTGAAGGCTGCTGTTCTGAGCCAGAAGTCATGATTTCCTTCCGGCATTGAACAAACTGAGCCTTTCCTGATTTTTCTTCTAGCTCTGCAGGGGTCTTTTTTGGAACCCAAACTTGGGACGCTGAAGTAATACCACTGACTTGTGATTTACAAGCTGAAGTTGCATGACCCAAAGTAAAACATGTGGAACAATAATCTGGAAGATTTTTGTAAAAAATGAACTGCCACTTTCCTCTTTCCTTGGAGCCAATCCATATCCTTTGAGGGAGTTTCTTTGTAACATCCACCTCAATACACAACCGAGCTTCACTCGGCCGAGGGACCTTTTCCATAGCAGCCGTGGCAAGGTCAAGTTTGAGAGGGATTCCCACTGCCGAAGCAAGAGCAAATAGAGTCTGTTTAGTGCATAGATGAATCGGCAAATGTGGGAATCTAACCCAAACTGACAGTATTGGAGATTCCTTCTCCGGGCTAAAATCTGGAGTCCATCTAAAGATCTTGGCAGTATTTTTTGACAATATTTACTAGACAGCATGTTCACAATGGGGGTGGGTGCAAAAAACAATAGAAAAAAAGTCAAAATCAACGCGTTTTTATGTTTTGATTTTTTTGTTAAAATATGTGTGTTATAACCCATGAAAAATAGAAATTTCGTAAAAAAATCTAAATTTCACTTTTTTTACACTGTTCACAAGTATGCATGTTCACAATTGAGGTGTGTAAAAAAATTGTAGATAAAAGGCCAAAATCAAACATATTTTTTGACTTTGCTATTTTTGATAAAAATACGTGTGTTATAACCCATGAAAAATGAAGATTTGGTGAAAATTTTCATTTTTATTTTTTTGACAATATTCACTAGAATGCATGTTCACAATTGGGATGGATGCGAAAAATAGTACAAAAAAGTCAAAATTAACGAGTTTTTTTATTTTGTTATTTTTGACAAAAATTTGTGTTATAACCCACGGAAAATGAAAATTTTGTGAACATTCTAATTTTCATTTTTTTGACAATTTTCACAAAAAATGCATGTTCACAAACCATGTTCAAAATACATGTTTTAATTTTCACCAAATCTTCATTTTTATTGGGTTATTACTAGAATGCATGTTCACAATGGTGGTGGGTGCAAAAAATAATACAAAAAAAGTAAAAAATCAACGCATTTTTTAATTTTGCCATTTTTGGTTAAAATGTGTGTTATAACCCAGAAAAATGGAAATTTGGTAAAAATATATATATATATATATATATTTCTCTTTTTTTTACACTGTTCACAATGATGCATGTTCACAATTAAAGTGAGTGAAAAACAATAGGGAAAAGACCAAAATCAAACACGTTTTTTGACAAAAATACGTGTGTTACAACCCATGAAAAATGAAGATTTGGTGAAAATTTTCATTTTCATTTTTTTTGACAATATTCACTATAATGTATGTTCATAACCGTGGTAGGTGAGGAAAATGGTACCAAAAAATAAAAATCAATGTGTTTTTGAACTTTGACATTTTTGACAAAATTTCGTGTGTTATATAACCCATGAAAAATGAAGATTTTGTGAAATTTTTCATTTTTATTTTTCTGACAATATTCACTAAAATGCATGTTCACAATCGGGGTGGATGCGAAAAATGGTACAATAAAAGTCAAAATCAACGCGTTTTCAGATTTTGTAATTTTTGGTAAAATTCGTGTGTTATAACCCATGAAAAATGGAAATTTTGTAAAAAAAATCTGAATTTCACTTTTTTTAACAACATTCACAATGATGTATATTCACAATTGAGGTGGGTGAAAAAATAGTAGGGAAAATGCCAAAATCAAACATGTTTTTTTACTATGCTATTTTTTACCAAAATACGTGTGTTATAACCCATGAAAAATGAAGATTTGGTGAAATTTTTTATTTTTATTTTTATTTTTATTGACAATATTAACTAGAATGCATGTTCACAATCGGGAAAGATGCAAAAAATGGTCCAAAAAAATCAAAATCAATGTGTTTTTAGATTTTACCATTTTTTTACCAATATACGTGTGTTATAAGCCATGAAAATTAAAGATTTGGTGATTTTTTTTTTTGACAATATTTACTAGAATGCATGTTCATAATGGGGGTGGGTGCAAAAAATAGTACAAAAAAGTCAAAATCAACGCATTTTTGGATTTTTGTTATTTTTAGTTAAAATTTGTGTGTTATAACCAGTGAAAAATGAAAATTTGGTAAAAAAAATCTAAATTTCACTTTTTTTGACACCGTTCACAAGGATGCATACTCACAATTGAGGTGGGTGGAAAAACAGTAGGGAAAAGGCCAAAATCAAACACGTTTTTTCACTTTGCTATTTTTGATAAAAATACATGTATTATAACCCATGAAAAATGCAAATTTGGTGAACAAAAATTTTTTTGACAATATCCACTAGAATGCATGTTCACAATCGGGGTGGGTGCGAAAATTGGTACAAAAAAAGTCAAAATCAACGTGTTTTTGGATTTTGCCATTTTTGAGAAAAATTCGTGTGTTAACCCACGAAAAATGAAGATATTGTGAAAATTTTAATTTTCATTTTTTTTGACAATATTAATTAAAATATATGTTTACAATCGGGGTGGGTGCGAAAACAGTGCAATAAAAGTCAAAATCAACACGTTTTTAGATTTTACCATTTTTTGCTAAAATGCGTGTGCTATAACCCGTGAAAAAATGAAAATTTGGTAAAAAAAATCTGAATTTCATTTTTTTCACAATAATCACAAGGATGCATGTTTAAGATTGAGGTGGGTAAAAAAACTGTAGGGAAAATGCCAAAATCAGACATTTTTTTTCACTTTGCTATTTTTGACCAAATTACGTGTGTTATAACCAATGAAAAATGAAGATTTTGTGAAAATTTATTTTTTTTTTTGACAATATTTACTAGAATGCATGTTTACAATTGGGGGTGGGCGCAAAAAATGGTACAAAAAAGTCAAAATCAATGCGTTTTTAAATTTTGCCATTTTTTTACCAAAATACGTATGTTATAACCCATGAAAAATGAAGATTTTGTGAAAATTTTAATCTTAATTTTTTTCTATATTATTCACTAGAATGCATGGTCACAATAGAGGTGGGTGAAAAAATAGTAAAAAAAAAGACAAAATTAACACTTTTTTTTCGTTGTCATTTTTTACCAAAATATGTATTATAATTTGTTACAAATGTATCATTAGTTTGTATAGGAATTTTATTGGGGAATGTAAAAATGAAGGAATTAGAAAATTTTAAAACAGCGTATTGATTGTCCAACATTGTAGTTGTCTTTTAAAAAAAATTCATAAAATAGAATAAAAAAATATTTAGCAGTGGACCTTTTCTTCTATGACAAAACTGAGAATTGATACAGAAATCCTATGATCAATCAAATTTATCTTAATGCCAACTTCGCACATAATTCACAGCAAATTCTGGACTCAGTTGATATTTGTCATTTTGCTATTATTGAAATTTCTATAATACCAAAAAAAGTTTGTTAAAAAATATATATAAAAGGGGTCCGACTTTGATATTTATCTTTTTCCCTTCAACTCCAATTTCTTCAAAAAGAAAAATTAATGGTTTTTGTACCACATTTTTCTAGTTTTTGTTTACTTTTATCTCTTCATTCTTTAATCTCCATTTGTCCATTAAGTAAAAGGAAATTTTGTATATCTCTGCTAGCATTATATTTATATATATATATATATATATATTATATTTTATAATTACTTATTTATTTATTAAATAAACTCTTTCCTATTTTATATGAATTAAAATTCTACATTATTGAAATTCTCAAATTTCTTTCCTATTTTATGCACTCCATGTCATTGTAATTTTGAAATCGCATAAAACTTATTGTATTGTACTTGGCTGTTTACCTGAAAATACCTCTATAAAAGAGAATTTTTGAGAATTCCGTGACCTAAACCTTGAGATCTGTTAAAGACTATTTCAATTCTAAGCTGCGCAAGACCATCTAATATAAAGTGAAAAACATAGAAAATGTATTAAATAAAGGATAATCACAATACATATATAAAGTTTCTTTATGCAAAATTATAACTCTATTAATGTGAATAATAAGTGAATAAATAAATTGTAGAATTTCACGTAAGTATGATTACAATGTTACATAAAAATCTCGCACCCTCTATTATTTCTCTTAATAAAATAATATTTTAGAGACATCCTAAAATTTTACAATCAATAAATTAGTTAGACCAATATGCCATACAAAACCTTTTACATTTTTTAGTACAAATTATAAGAACAATCCAAGTATACTATAAGCACCATATAAATTACTTAAAACTCTTTGGAAAAAAAAAATTAAACATTACTTTTAAAAGGGGAAGTTAAAATGTTTTTTCACTTTTATAACAGGTAAGAACAAAATATATCAATCTTTTTCCTCTTTGAACAACTGCTGCCTCCTCCCACCTTAAGTGAGTCTTTGGGCCCATGTTGTACCATTTATATTCATGAGCATGATGTGTTTATAATTAGCAGTAGTAATATTCTATATATATATATATATATATATATATATGAGTAATGATTGGGGGAGCGAAAAATTAGAGTAAAAACGCAAAGTGACTGACGTGGCAGTTATAAAAAGACAAACTAATCCATTATCCAGTAGGGTTCAATCATCATTTGGTTAGAGTATTAGTTTGTCTTTTTATAACTGTCACGTCAGTCACTTTGAATTTTCACTCTAATTTTTCACTCTCCTTGTCATTACTCTATATATATATATATATATATATACATATAAAAGTAGTATTAGGATTGATGTACACTTATATATATTCATCCTCTTTACAATTTTATCCGTATAATATTCAAAATTACGTTATTTTACTAAAATAATAACTAAATTTCATAATAGGATTTTCTCATATCTAGATTAGGGTAAATAACTACAAATTTTAATTTTAATGATATTTATACTTTTAATCATTGATTTAATTTCAAATATAAAACAGAATAATACAGAATAATCTTAAATAGAATATTAGATCTCCATTGATAGTGCAGCCATTGACAGTGCAATACTTGCATTGCTTATGGCTTATATAGACAAATAATTTATCTGTGTTGAATATAGAGGTGAAACAAGAAGAGTTTTTTCTGAACTCATTTTTTGGTACAAGAAGAAGAAAGAAATAAAAGTTACTCCCACACTGATCCCACTTTTGGATTTTACTTGAAGTCCTGAGGGGGAGGAGAGAGGTTGATAAGCAAGTAGAGGCAAAGCAAATGGCAAAGGCAACCAGTGAGGAATTGAATAAGTACACGGGGAATGGAGCAAATTAATGTGTGTGTAGTGAGTGTGTCACATAATACTACTGTTGTCTGTGTCTGCGTCTGCCTGCCTGGGAAGAGGGGTTTCAGTCTGAATCAGAAAGCAGGTCAGATAAATACTTGATGATGATGGCTGAAGCATTGAGGTGCAAGAGGGGGACAGTGGTTTCAGACTTCAGAGAGGTATTGTAATATTTAGATGCTCTACTGCTACACTACTACTATTCCATGAATCCATGAATCCATGAATCCCTCCCTCTCTCTCTCTCTAGACTATAATAATATACTCTATCTATGCTGCTGCTAATCCTAATGAATGAAGCACAGAGTGAGAGAGAGAGAGAGAGAGAGAGAGAGAGAGGGCTTTATTTCTTTCTTTCAAAGTGTTCAGACTCTTTTGCAGGCTTTTAACACAACCCACACACCCACACACACACGATAAATCATTCAGTACCCATGAACAGGGCTTATTTTGTACCGTACACTTTTGCAGTCTCTCACAGCCTCGCTCCTCTCTCAGGCTCAGCTACAACTACACTGACTCTGCACACTATATATGACTGTCATTGCCCAGCCATCCATAAACTGACTTCAAACTATGTAACTCCATCCCACTTTTGGTACACCCTTTTTCTTTTTAATTTTCTTGCTTTAATTTTTTTAGATTAGGCTGATGATTTGGGGCAATCTACTTCGTTATCTAAAAAGATCTCATCCTCTAAAACCTTGTCACACTCCAAAGTCCAAAATCTATTCTCCACTGAAATGGCCCTTTAGGAATCTAACTCTGTGACTGTTAAAAGTGTTTTAAAAAAAAGAGAGAGAAAAAATTCCACAGTTAAAAAGGGTTAGTCAGTCATAACTCAAATTTCAAATGATTTGAAGGTACAGATTGTACCACTCTAAGGCCTAAGCCCTACCCATAATGACACTGGTGACTGACCCGAGACTGAAAGGGATGACAAGAAAGTCAGAAATGTAATTTAATTGATAATCAATGTCTGAGCAATCAATCTTTAACCAACTTGGAACACGGGTATCAGGTATGGAGCTGTGTATGCTTCTCACTGTTTGAGCAAACTTTGTAAATTTGGGCTGGGGGACGGACTAGGGCCACTAGGCCTTTCTAATGCAAAGAATATACCATCAATGTTCAACAACCAGTAAGAGTGAATAAAGCAAAAGACATTACTTAAATTGAAGAATAAGACTGAAGAAGACTCATCATATCCATACCAATTGATACCATGATTACCATCCTCAATTTTCTTTGACCTGCTTTGAATTGTTGGTTATTGGGAGACAAAAATCTTTAAGATAAAAAGAGAGTTGATGAACAGTTATATATTTATAGCTGTTTAGTAAGCAGACACTAAAAACTGCTGGAATCCTGGAACACTCGAGATTACTACATATTTCCATACCAACCATCACCCACCACCCACAGAGATTAATGAGTAATGACCACCATTTGGGTTCGTGTCATGATTTTTCCTTTCAGTTTAGATGCAACGTTTTCGGATTTATAGTTGCATCTGAGTTTTCATTTTTCATGTTTGCCTCCTACTAGATAAAATATTACAGCTAAAAAGTAAAAACCAACATTCAATAATTTTTTCTTTCGACTGCTGGAAATCTAACATGAAAACGTATTTCCCCTCACTCAATCAAAGCACCACATATTTGTTTCCTCTGCAAAACATTTAGATGAAGGAAGCACGACTAGAGAGTCGTGACTTATAACTATTTTAGGTTTTTATGGGAAAATCTGACTTTTGATTTTCAGTTTTCCAACCACTTCTTCAAAACTTGGAATTTGTATGTGATATTAAAATGGGTAAGAATGTGAAATTTTTCAAAAAAAAAGTCTTGTGATTTTCTAAAATTATGCATGTATACTTTTGATTTTTTTTCCCAAAAAAAAACATAAATTGAAAAAGTATGGCAAAGGAATAAACAATCAAAATTTAGCCTAACAAAAAAAATGAAAAATGAAAATTCTGACTTCAAACTATTGAAAGAAAATAGTGATTTTTTAAAGAAATTACGTACATGGGATCTTATCATTACATCGTTTGCTCCAATTTCATGAGAAATACTAATATATATATAAACTAAAACATTATGGTAAAAAGAATATATGTGCATATGCTTTTAGCTGTTTTTTTCCAACTTAATAAAAAGAATATATAAAATGACAAATCATGAAAAGAAAAATAGATATGCTAAGCCAAGCAACTACATATACAAATGAGAATAAATGTCCACAATAACATATTTCTATAGATACTATGATTCTATGATATACTTTTACGAAATAATAAAACAAGAAAAACATCACCAAATTACACCTTTTGTAATTGGTGGGTAAAGCAAAGTCCCAGGACTAAAAATCCTTCATGATCTTTTATGATTTTCCAACATATAACATTCCCTCCCTCTACTGAGAAGAAAAAATAACACAAAAAAGAAAAAAGGTGTAGAGGTGGGCTATTGACAACATAGGAAATGCATCTTAGAACTTGAGCACTGACCTACTACATACATGGATCATGGATCGTTGCTAGTTGGCTAGTGTATATCTATAAAAAAAACAAAAAAATGCGTGACACACCTAAAACTAGTGATGCAATTCACACATTTACAATGCACGATTAGTACAGGAAGTCCTCAAAAGGCCATTTTAAACCATTTCCACAAGTATGCTTGACTTTCCGACCATACCCAAAAATAAGGTTAGTTCTATCTGGTTCAAAGAACAGAAAATGGAATACATCGAACCTTGTATTCAGCTGTTTCCGGTATACAGGCTTTCAATCAAGGGTGGACCTCATTAATCATCACCAGAAGCATCTCCATCTAATCTTTCACCGGCTACTCCAACTTCTGCATCACTATCTGACATTCCTGCGGTATGATCAGCCACTGCCTGCCTCTGAAAAGGTTCATCTTCATCTGACTCTGACCACGCTTGCCTCCGGCGACTTGCATTGGACGAAGGGACCTTCACCAACCAAAAGACTTCAGATCTCAGTATGTAGTCATAAGAAACAAAATTTAAGTATTTCAATGTCTTGATGGTGATAGAGGAAACACATGCTATTCAAGTCCACTAACAAGTTAGAATGATTTTGCAGGTACTAAAAGTAGGATTTGGAAATTGAGCATTGATCAACACCCAAAAAAAAAAAAAGAAGAAGAAGTAACTACTACACCTGACAGAAGTTCATATCCCTAAATAGATTTGCAAATACACAAAAAAGAACAACAAAACAATCATTTAAATGGAAAGGTGCAACCAGTTGTAGCTTACTACAATGCATACCCCTGAACAGAAAGATATCTGATTTCCTTCAAAGAGGTAGAATATGAAACCAAAACACTACATGTTGCGTGTTCTTGAGGTGTTCTATTGTGTGTGGGGTGTGTGTGTGTGTGTGAGAGAGAGAGAGAGAGAGAGTTACAGCATCGCCCTCTGCATCTGAATCTTCAAGACCTGCAGCCGCAATAAGATCCTGAGGATTGCTTTCAGCTTGATCAACCTGATCATTAACTTGATGATGAGAATCTCTATAGTTCAAATTAGCATCTTCGTCATCCATCTCTTCCTGATCCTCTGCATCTGCTTCCACTTCTTCAGATTCATATCGCGACTTCTTCTCCCTCTTTCTTCTTTTTCCTCCTTTCTTCCTCCTCCTCTCACCATGCCCACCCTCATCGTCTTCAGTCTGAGGCCTATCCTTTCGCTTGGAGGCAAAAGCACTGCTCTTCCATTGCTCCTAGAGGTCAATTGGAAATTTTCATTTACAGACAGACGAAATATTTGAATATAAATCAAGTCACGGTGGATGAAAGGGCTGGCAATTTTGCATTACTTTTGGATGAATATTTCAAAAACCATGTGTCTGTTCCTTGGGATAACTAAATGTTCTCAAATTAGGCAACCCTCACACAAGGAGCTACATTTTTTAATGATTCAGAATCTTTAAAACCTAACAGATATATCTGTCATTGTGCAAGAGTAAAAGTTAGAACCACATCTATCAGGTATTGGATCACTAAATATACAAGATCCAGGGAAAATTGACACAAACAATTTTAATTAGTTCATCTAACATCAATTTGATACCTTTTCATATGTGTGAGGTAACCATAAAGCATTAATCAGTAACTGCAGCTGCTAACACTATCCACTTACCAGTCATATACCCAAGAACTAATGATACTCATCAAGAATGGTTTCTATGACCTTTATGTCAAACAGAACCTTAAAGATGGAGTCCAATTTCTAGAGTCATTGCTGGAACATAATTTCCAGGGAATGATGAATACTATACCCATTGTGTGTTTCACTTCCCAAGGGAATTATCCTCTTTTAGGGTGGGGGTGGATTCAATTTCATAAGTAACATGAATTGTATGTTCCTTCTACAATATCAGAGACGCAATCCAAAATAAAACTGAAAAGAATATCGAAAATCAGATGCCAGAATCTTTATCAACTTCTAGCTGTTAGGAAAGAAATATCAACATCCTAATTATACAGGGAGATCAAAGGCTGATGATTATTACCTTTATTCGCTCTAAATGCTCCTCTTGTTTCATCACTTGTTTCAGTTCGTCTTCTTGTTTTCTTTTCTCCAACTGTTTCAAAACCATCATTAAGTAACAGAAACAATAATGATACCCACAACAGACAACAAACAAATTCACAAGTACCTGAAATTTTCTTTGTTCCTCAGCTTTTCTGCGATTTTCCTCAGCCAATATAACTTGCCGAGCAAGTTCTAGTCTCTGCTTATTTTGCTGGTCTTCGCGCTCAGCGGCTTCACAATGAACTTTTGCAGCTTCAAGCAAGTGCTTGCAATACTCAACATGGGTTTCAATTTTTTTCTCATCAAACCCATGAAAATGGAGATTTGAAGCAGCAGACAACAGGCTGAATACACGAACAGCATTCTTAAGTTCAGCGACGGTTGACCTTACCTAGCATATATTAGACAAAAAGTTCCATGAGAGAGAGAGCATTTGTTCCCATCTGTATGTGCTAAAAGGACTTGCCAAGATGAATTTTACAACCATGAGATAAATGCTGAAACAAATTACCTCCGGTCTAGATGCATACTATACTTAAACAGTCTTACTGTACATTAGAAGAAAGTGCCCAACAAAACTAATAAGAGCACACACCAAGACGTTCAAGGAAAATGGAAGTGAGATCAACAAGTCAAGAAAAGCTATGAGCCACTACATCTATGGCAGGAATTGTGATCAACTCCAAGGGCAGTGCAAACCATATGTCGTGTTTAAAATTAATAAGTAGGGTCGAAACAAAAACTTTTGTGCATAAGGAGTTCAAGCCAAAGCAGCATAAAGAGCCATATTACACAATCATATATTGACATGGAGCGATACAGAAGAGTAACAGATAAGAACCTCATCTACAGTCCTTTTTGTTTTCTGCAATGTCGATGCAGAAAACTTCTGCAGTGCTACACCCGTATCAAACCTTAATGTATAATTTGAGGGTGCCAAGTGAATAGCTCTTAATAAAGTCTTTTTACAGTCTTGCCACTGCTCAGCTTCATAATGCGTTCGTGCTAAATAAAGCAGTACTTGACTGTCGCTGTTGTAGTAAAACTTCCTTAGGCAATTTTGATACTACAAAAACAATTATCATTCACGTAGGAGCAGTAAGAAATTAAAACATTAAAAAAACAAAATTAAAAAAAATCAGAAAAAGACAGAAACCAACCATTTTCACAGCCAATGCAAAATTCCCTTGCGCAAAGTGAACATGAGCAAGATTTATCCACACATCTGGCATCTGAACAAAAACACTTCCACTTGCAGCTTCTTGAACCTGTAACAAATTAAAGCCTGAAGAAGCATTAAAACTACATATCTTCCTATAGAAAGTTAAAATGCGTACAATAAGCTGGTCTGACCTGAGTAAAAAGCTCCTTTGAAATATCAAATTGACCTTTTTCTGCTAGCACAATTCCAGCACCATTAGCTGCATACAGATTACCAGTATGCTGGACCAGAACCTGGAAAATGGAAATTGCAGTGGTCACGTAAGCAGGCTGCAAGATATTTGAACAAGCAAATACTATGGAGAAATAAACAGAAGAATAAGGAACACAAAATCCAAGGTCTTTGAATAGCACAGAGAAACCACATGATATCTATGAATGAAGTACATGAAGTATTAATAAACCATGATCAAGGGAATTAAAGTTGTACGTCTGCCAAAAAAATCAACTGATTTCTGGATGCTCCAGCTCAGTTAAACAAGTAAAGAGGACCTAAAGCTCGGTGAATACTGAAGTTCAGATCAAGTTCGAGCTTGATTTCATTAAATTTCCTAAAACTGCAGCTTGCAGTCAAGCTAGACTCAACAAAGCCTCTGATTAGAATTCAAGCTTAAGTTTAAGTTCAAGTCAGGTTTGAATCTGTATTAGAGCTTGAATTCGAGCACAAGATACATGTACACAAACAAACTTTCGTCACCTAAAAATTATCTAGGCAGTCATACTAATACTTACTTAAAATTAACAAGGATGTAACAAGTGTTATCTTCAAATACAAATATACATATACATACCTTAGCAATAAAACTATAAATAGGAAATATAATCATGCAATTAATCAAGTTAAATCAAACTTTTACAAGATTATTTTCATTTACTTAAAATAATGAAGAGCGCAAGGGTATAGATCAAGTGGTAATGCTACTCCTCTCTCAGTCAATATGCCAGGGTTCAACTCTCACTGATGATATTGCACCCATTCTCCACTCCTCTTTAGTGAAAAACATAAATAACATACATACATAAGACCAACTCCAACTCTGTTCATATAAACAATTAATGAGCTGAGTTGAGCTTAAACAAGGCCAAGTAAGTTGCAGCCCTGGTAAAAGCATTGGTCAACACTTCAGAGGTGCTACCTCATCCATCAAAAGTCAAAATCTCTCTCTTCTTACAGTTAGACATAAGTATTGAAATTACCTCAAGTTCAGATACGTGCTTCTAGTCTACAAAAATGATATCATTAACCATCCAATAATAATCATGCACAAATTATCATAAGATATCACAACTGACACTTCACTACTGAAAGATGATTACAGAAAGCATGAAGTCACCACCAACAACAGCAGCTAAGCCTTTATCCCAATATGTGGGATCGGCTATATGGATCATATTTCACCAATGTGTTCTATCTACACATGTTTTCATTTATATTTAAGTATATCATGTCTTTTTTAATAGTTTCTTTATTCTTTTTGGGTTTAAAGCATGAAGCCGCCATTGGACATGAAAATGTCTAAGAATATACCTTAGTATAAAGTTCTTTAGCCTTCTCCAGATGGGTAGCTTCCAGCTTAGGAGCTCTTTTCTCCGAGCGAATTGCAGCAAAGTAGTTCCAATTACCCTGAATTGTTCAAGAAAATGCAATGAGCTCCCAAAATCACTACCTGATAATGATTGTTATAACTGAAGCTAAATACAATCTTGAATTTGGTAGTATCACAGGAAACTTAACCAATTTCCATTTTCTTTGAAATCCAAATAAGACAAACGTAAAACTAAAGTTGCACTAGCTAAGCCTTAAGGTGTTTGTGTTATCCTTTTAACCCAATTACCAATAGAAAGCATTGGCACAACGATGAAAGAAAAAATGCAATGTGAGAAAGATATGCACCAGACAAAGAGAAGCATAAGAATCATTTCCATTAGCCATATCTTTAGCTGCACGGAAAGTTTCTTTTGCCTTGACCCAGTCATCATTCTTAAGCTCCAGGTCGCCAAGCATCAATAATGCATCTTGACACTTCTCATCCACCTTAAGAGCATCGGCAATCTGTAATCAGAAACAGCAAAGATTACATATCTTTAGCACATACGAAGAGAAACCCCAAATTGAAATATTTTGAACGGGGCACTCTAGGAAAAATGGCTACCAGTTCAGTACTAATTGGAACATTATTTCGAGCTTTTGCAATAGCAGCAAGCCTCAAGTAAGCATCTACATAGTCTGGATACTGCGTCATGAATGCCGGAGGTTAATGGAATTGAAAAGAATGAAAAACTGGTTAGCATCGAGCAATTAGTAACTTAAGAAATACATAAGAGTTGAGTTCTTAAAGAGACATACACTTGAATAATATTAGTTGAAGAACTTCTAATATCAACAATAGTGAATTACTTCACTCTGTAATCAGATAACTCTTTTGAAGCATTATTAATTTCATTTAAAATATCTGTGAAATTGAAAAAATAATAGTTGCTTCAAATCCATTATCAAGAACATGTAGGAGTGACAAAAACATAATAAACAAGAAACCCAAGACAGCAGACAAATAGGAATTTGATCAAGCATGATGTAACCAAATGAAAGTGTCTTAACGTTAGAAATTTGGTCAAGCATGATTAAACTCATAAAATTTTTGTACAAAGAATGCAAATTTAAAAACTAAATGGTAGGCAAAAATATGAATTGATGCAGAATCAAACGAACAAGGTCCGAAAGCTACCAACATAGGCAGACCAAGTTGAATTCGTTCTTTGATTCCCATTTTAGAGTTGTTTGATTGGATACCTTAGCTTATGAGATTGATTATCTTCTAATGACGGAGCATTGTCCTGGTTTAAGAGGGTTCAAAAACAATTATTTCTTTTGGGGTTCTCAGTCTCCTCAACTATTTCTGCAAGAAAGAATATCCACTGGCAGCTTTCTTATTTCCCCAGTATTGCTACCAGAATTACTGCTTTTGCACTACTATCATTCACTGCCAAACTTGTTGAAATATTGTTCGGTTACATAATTTGCTGCATTAGCATGTAACCAAACTAAAAAATAACAAGCTAGTGGGTAATAGTACATTAAATCTCAAAGAAGTGAGCTAAATGCATGTATTTATTAATTACAACAAGAGAGCCCAAAAGGCATATCAGTCAACAGAAAATGCATAAGTGGTTTTAAAATAGCACATAATTTGAAGAAATACAGTGTTGACAAGAAAGTGAAACTTCTAAAAGTTATAAATTAGATGCCAAGTAATTTAGTCAGTATGCCACATTTAGTAAATGTGAATACATTCTATCAAATGAATTTGTCTGACACACTAACCACAGGCCATGGTGTAAATCACAAGCAAAGAACACTAGTCCTTACCATAGTCATCACATTTATTTACTCAAAGCTTAAACCAGAACGGTCAAAGTTGCCTTAACCACTCCGTTTTACTAAACACTCTATTTATAGTAATAGGATCACTCAGCACTGAAGGTTGATCAAAGAAGAAAAGGACTAATTGCAGAACAGTAAGTCAAAACAGCAACAGAAGGCATATATGTCCAGCATGTGGCTGAAAAAATCGTGATAGTAGATGACGCGAGGGTAAAATGGTTCACAGTGAATCAAGTCATTGAATCATCCTCCACATTTTTAGAGTAATCATAAATCCAAAAGACCGAAAATAAAACAACATTTATCACCAGATATCTAAGCAAAATTCACAAAATTTGAATATTATTCATCAATGAACATTCATGGCACAAACATCCACTAAATGAAACCTTAAAATTGTTATCCATGCCTCCAACTGGAATTCGACCTAACACATACCTTCTGAAATAATTCTACAAATCTTTCAAAGGGCAAAGTTCATACCTTGTACAAGATCAGACGATAGAATATACTGGCTGTTTCAATGCAATATAACTGCTCCCACAATCTAGCCAGGTTGAATAATGTCGAAACTTTGTTAAAAGGAAGTTCCACGATAATTCCCTGTTCCTCAAGTCTATGAAACAAGTTTAAGTCCTTGTAGAGATGAACAGAAGCAGAGGCATCAATAGGGTATTGTGCACTCCTAAGAGAATCAGATTGAGCTTCAGGGTATGGATTTAACATTCTTTTGTTGGCATCAATTTGTTCCTGGTTATTGGCATCTGTTTCTTTTTTGTTACCAGAAACAAGTTCTGCTTTAGCATCAAGAAACCTAAGCCATATGCCATCACCTAGAGCATCCTTGAAAGATTGTTCAGCAAGCTGGACATTGATAACATATGGGAGTTACTTTTCAGAAGTTTGTTTCTGAAACAGTTGTATCATGCAATTTTCTCCAAACTATAGACACACTCAATGAGTCAAAGGACATTCTTCTTCTATTTAAGTAAAAGGAAAACATGACAAAGCAAGACAGACCTCAAATTCTCCCCTCTCAAAATGTAGAACTCCAATGTTGTTCAGCAGCTCTACCGGCACGTCTTTATCTTCATCTTTATGTCTCTCATCTTTATCTTTCTTTTCGTCTTTTCTGTTTTGAAGTAGATTGCGCGCCTGTAAAAATTAGCCTTTAAGAACATATTAGATCTCACATCAAAGCATCCAAATCAGGAAATCTAAGGTGACTATCAGATTGAAAAGAAACTAAACTATCAAATGGAAAAGCATCCATGTGCTGCCTTGAAGCAACAGTCTGACAAACTTTCTTCATTATTGGCATGCACAAGGTTTCTAATTTTTTCAACTTACTGAGTTTCAACAAGATCCTATCCTTTGAAAGTGTTATTGCTCTAAGTATACTTTATTAGCTTGATTACCAGGAAAAATACATGATATAATGATAGCAGCTAGATTAAGACAGATATCCAGAGAATCTACAGAAACTATATACAAGAAAGCAAATAGCTTCAGTAAAAAAGAGCAATCAGCATGTATGAAAGTTAAAGAAGACAGGGAAGTCTTTACAGTTTTAAAGGCATCTAACGCAGCAGCAGCATCAGTCGAAATTAATAACTCCCCCAGATCTAGAAAAGCCTGCACAAATATGCAAAAAGATCCTAAACCATCAGTAAACTTACCAGGAAAAAGCCAATGACTAACAGAATAATCTACCACTTCTCCTAAAATTGAAAAAAAAATCTAGAAAAGGAAAATGAATCATGTTAAACACAGCCAGCAAGAGAAGTAACCAAAAACAAAAGCAAGCTAACCTCGTAAGCGAAAACATAGATGAACTCACTACAAATCTAACTTAGCATCATTTTCAAAATAGCAGGTGTCAGCATCATTTTCACAGTGGTCAGGTCACCAAGGACATTTCTAGAAGAATATATAACCTATGTTCTAAAGAATGACTGTTAAACTACTGTCAAACAAATTTAAGAGGCCGTAGTAGATGAGCGACAAAATATAGAATAAAGCATACATTACAACAGAATCATGATGCATATCCTAGAAATACCTACTCAGAGAAGTAAGCTCAATACACAATTTGTATTTCCATTAAACATAACAAAATTTGCTTCTTCATTAAATTTTTCTTACTCATAGCAGTGATAAGTAAGAACACCATACTAAAAGAAATATTGCATGACTCGGCCAAAAATATCTCAAGTGTAGAGAGGCAACCAATACATCCCTCGATAATTTCAATCTCATTCAGTCATTCTCCATAATATTCAATTACCATCTCATGTATTAACTTCAGATAGTACAGAGAAGCATATATATTCATTTATGAACTATCACCACAAAAGAAGTCTTTAATTGACACAAACCTAAATAAATGCTCAACCAAAATTCAGAATAAACAACATCACTGAGATAATTACCTGAGGATCGCGAGGATCAATTTTAGTAGCCTTTTTGATGAATTCATGAGCCTTCTCAGCTTGGCCAAGCTGAATAAAAATGTGCCCAAGGGCCTGCATTTACCAGAAAAGAGAGACCATAAGAATTGGACAAAAGTACAAGAACATATCAGATAGCAGTCGCAAACTAATTGATATTCTTACTTTTAGTGCATCACAATTATCAGGGTAAACTTCCAATATCTTTTCAAAATTTGCCAAGGCACTCTTGAGATCACCCAATTTCAGTTGCACTTGTCCCAAGCCTATTTTAAAGAAGCAAAAGGTGACGAGCTCCAAAATCATTATGCACATATATCATCAAGAGTTTCCAATGAAACAGAAGCTTTTAAGGCAAGAATCAATGCTCCTATTGAAAACCACCTGATACTTGCAACATAGGGCATCCAAATATCCGTTTTAAAACTCCTAAGCATCATATTTACAACACAAAAATGCATGTGCCACCCAGAATAATAAGGCATCCTATATGAGGCACAATAATGCATGACAGCACTTACTTTAGCACACAAAAAATTACAAAGCAAGCTCAAACAAGTTAAACAAGATTGGAGCTAAATCCAAGGCAACCATCGAATTTTCGGGTAGTTTCCTCCACTCTAAATTGCTAGCCCACTGAATTTTGACTTGAATTTTGTAATCTTCCCTTTACTGTCTTTTTCATTTAAACTGGTCAAAGCAAAGCTCAAAGAAAGGCGCTTCATCATTACATTACAAACTAAAAGACATCTACCATATATTTAGTACTAAAATGATTTTGCCAATCAGCAGCAGCGTATCCACATAACAAAGAAATTTAAAGCAGGTACAAATCCTAGTGCATTCACTAACATTCCCAATTTCAGCTATATTCATTGCATGCCTCCCCTGCCCTTTCTCCCCAGGGAAAGAAGCACCCAAAATCTGACAGTATTTGGAAAGACAGAGTAATGAAGGAAGACTACACACCATAGTAAGGTAATACGAATTCATGCGGCAAGTTATTTTCCTTCACAGATTGCATGTAGTACATTCCAGCTTTTTCATAGTCACCCTGAATTGAAAGAGGAAAGAAAAGCACCATAGATGAAGAGGAAGAAAGCAAAATATAACACTTATATAAGCATGATTAAATTTTTATGGTCAAATGTACATTAATTAGTATTCAACTTCACACAGTTATGTAAATGTGCAAATAAGACAATGAAACCACATTGGCATCAATTTGTCTATGAGTAACTTTTAGAATAATAAAATCTCCGGTAAAGTTTCAATTTTCAAGTTGGAAACCGAAAAAAGGTCAGGAGGTCAGATTAGAGGAAATGGCAATTACAGTCAGTAGGTGGTCAAATTAACTCAGCATATTTCAAGCTTGAGTATGATGATTAACCACAACGAACTGCTATACAAGGCAAAGAGTGATGTGTAACTCTCACTTCCACTAGTATATAAAGAAGTACCCTTATGCGTTCACGTTCAATCTAAAACAGGAGTTACACAGTGACAAACACCTATATTCCATAGAATATACTGAAAAAACAAATGTAGCTAGAGCAGGACAGATCACAGAATAAATTTTGATTTGGAGGCAAAATAGTGGTCTCAGTTGACTATTTTACTCTTCAGGAAAACAAAACCAAACCATGCATTAATTAATTAGTACAAGGACAAATACAACAAAGGATTTAAACTTGCATTTCATATCGAACAATATTCAACAGTAAAAGAGATTAGATTGTAAGAAGAACATCAACAATGTTACAAACCATGCTATGGTATGATCGGGCCAGATTGTAATAAGAATGTGACTTAGTTGGGCCATGATTAGTCACAATGACAGCCGTTTCTGTCAGGTTCTGGACCAACTTGTGTTTTCCAGTAAAGAAGAAATGATCTGCCAGACAATTCAGGGACATTGCACAATAGGGATAGATGTCAAAAGCCTTTTTCATTCTATCCATTCCTGACTTAATGCTGTCATCTGTACAGATATGAGTGGAACAAGAGTTAATGATTAAAGTGCATCAAAAATGCCTGAACACAGTTTCAAAGTAAAAGAACTTTTATGTGAAACATTTGGCTAAAGCTTGTACATGAATGCAGGAATTCACGATAAGCAATGATTGGATATTAATCAGTAAAGAATGCTCTCCTGGTACATCAATAATTCTACTCCATAAGAACATTTTTATTTCCAATCAAAGCACTTCCAAGCTGCTTTGTGAGAAGCTAAACTTTTATGCCTCTTCTAGAATCTAAAAAGTTTGTCGAAGAGACAATACTCACCATCTTTATTTTGCAAATCCATAATACCAAGTGCAACAAGTGCGTCTGCGTTGTCCTTATCCAACTGAAATCATTGCAATGTGAAAACAAACCCAAAACACACATGTACTAAAATATTGCTCAATTCAAGTGGATAACGCACATGCCTGTAAAACACGTTGGAATGCTTGCTTTGCCTTCTCAAATTGACCTAATTTATAGCGACAAAGGCCTATTCCAAGTCTTACAGCTGCAGGACATTGAGGAAAAACTTGCAAGGCCCGCTGACAAAAGCATATGAAGCAGCAAAAAGTAAAAAAACCTCTTTATATTTCTGTTAACCCTCATAGAAAAACTGTAACAACACCGAGAAGAACATGTTCGACAACATCCCCCTCTTACTGTCAATTGCCTCACTGATTGAGAAACTGACAAGTTGCGAGTAAATTTGATCACGTGATAATTGACAAACCTTATACAATTCCAAGGAATCAGAATATCGTCCACGGCTGAAGTGTACACATGCCTGCAAATTTCAAAGCTAGTTAATTGCCACAAAGGCATACAGATATTCAATGATCAAAACAGCCCGGTACTGGATGCAGCCCTATATCCATATCACAAAGTCAAACAGTAAACTACAGCATAAGAGAAGATAAAGTTGAGTGTCTTACAAGCTTCGGAGAAACAGGAAAAAGATACTCTTCCTACTAAATCAGTAACCACACAGTAAACTATGAGCATAAGAGAAGCTAAAGTTAACTGTAGCAGAAGCTTAGGAGAAACAGGAAAAGGAGATTCTTCAAACCAAAACAGTAGCCACATGGTAAACTATGAGCATAAGAGAAGCTAAAGTTAATAATAGAACAAGCTTAGGAGAAACAGGAAAAGGATTCTTGCTACTAAATCAGTAATCTCTTGCCATACGATAAAATTTTCTCAAACTTCAGAATGGGACCTATTTATCTTGCAGAAACAAACTTCCACCAAAAGATAAATTCATTCTTGTAAAATAGGTCAATCAGAAACTTCACAACTGATTACCTGCTCTAACATGTTGCTAAAATATATAACCATCACATCTCGAGAGCACATATCTCTTATGAATGTGAGAGTCATAATCATAACTTAGCACATACGCTGGAAGTAGTACAAAAAACATTTGTAATAAAGTACAGAAACAAATACCTGACCAAGAAGAGCAGGAACATTATCATGATCTCCATCCAATACAATCTTGAAGGCCGCAAATGCTTGTTCTACATCACCCTTGGCCAGCAAAAGCTGACCTGTAAAAGGCTATATATCAGAGGTTTCACAAGCATAAGAGAATCTGTGTACAATACAACAAAAACTAAACCTTTATCCCACCATGTAAGGTCGAATATATGAATCATATTTCGCCATCATATTCTATCAACACACATATTCTCGATTATATTTAAGTATATTATGTCTTTTTTGATAGTTTCTTAAGCTGTGTACAATATATTGAGTAAAGTATGAGAATTCGTGCCTTCCTTCCATGTTTGATTCTATAAGATCTCCTGACAACTTTCAATTGTGGAAATGACCTAGAGCATGTTGTGGAATGAACGCTTCTGACTACCAAAGGATAACAAGATCCAGTCAAAAAGATGTTTACCTTTTCCAACCCAGGTAGAAGGTTCATGCATGTCAATTCTTGAAGCTTTATTATAATACTGTGTCGCCATAATAAAATGCTCTTCCTTTTCTCTCTGCTTTGTCTCAATTTTCCCAAGATGGCTATAATATGCACCTAAAGCATTCAGGATTGCAATCCTCTCATATCTCACATCTGCATAATATTCATCAATTTCTGTGGCGCCAGAACAATTTTCAAGTCAAAATGTCAGCAACAAATTGGCATTAATACAATTTATCCAATCTTATTCTACAATAAAAGAAGATCAAAGAATATGTACCAGGACTAGAACCTTCTTCTAATATCTGGCGAAACTGGTCAATTTTGCCTTGTTTAAAGTACTCCCTCTGCCAATGCGTAAAGAAACAAAAGAAGCACAAACACTTTATACAACGTATATTTACAACTCAAAAAGGGCAGTCAGAGCCAAAGATGATCAAATTAGCCAACGCATCTGGGACATGAACTTCATGTTACTTTTTTTGCACTTTATACAATTCGCTAATCAATCAGTACCCTGAATCCAAGAAAATTTGGACCTCAACCCACAAAATCCACCAAAAATGCATTTACAACGTTGCCCAGACATTAAAACAAAAAACAATTTCCAATATTTTAGCATAACACAAATCTTCCATAAATCCAAGCACATATTTATGTGCCAGAATTTCATTTCATCCTGATTTAAAAAACAGTTAGCCGCAACTCAGACACACCACAATAAAAGCCTGAACATAATTCTATGCATTGAAATTTAACAAAGACTCAAACTTCAAACTTCAGAACCCAATAAATATCACATATTTCTCCCAAAGGCAAGAAATTTCAGACGGAATACTTGAAGTCACTAAACACACACGTAAATACTAGCTGATCAAAGAAGCAATGAGGCAAAATTTCCATACAAACACATAGACATACATGGAATAAAGCAAACTAAAGAACTCAAATTGAACTCAATTCGAACTCTGAAATAGATAATTTTTTGCATAAACGCACACAAACGTGCACAAATTACGGTTGAGTTGGCAAAAAAAAAATGGAGAGCGTACGGCGATAATGAGCCAGAGATCGAGAGGAGCTTGTTCGGCCTTGAGAATGTCGAGGATGTCGGAAGCGTCACGGGGAAGCTGGTCCAGAGCAACCCTAACCTCCTCCTCTGAGTTCTGCACCGGAATGTATACGGACGCCATTGATGCCTTAGACTTGATTGTGAAATCGAATTGAACTAATTTTGCACTCAAAATTTGAAAAAACAAAAATAATTGGGGAACCCTAGCAAGCAGTGAATGAGTACAATTTACAGACTATGGAAGTGTAAGAGACACTTCTTCAACTGAAAGTTTCAACGATTTCAACTGCAATTCCCTGTAACTTGCGCATTTATACGTAAGGTGGTGCGTGACTGTGTGCATTGGCACTTTGATTTTTTTTTTTTTTTTTTTTTCACTCTTCCGACTACCGTTCCGTTCCGTATCGCGACTGCTCGAGTACGGTTTACTTCAGATCGCATATGGGCTGGGCTTTGTTTCGTTAATAAGTGGATTGGGTTTCAGATTTTAGTTTCTCAATTTTATTAATAATTATATTGAATTCTAATTAATTATTAAACCAAAATTTGAACAAATTGAGAGCTTCTTAAGGAATTAAATTACGATACAGAAATATATTCTAAAATTAAATTCTTATTTCAATTTCAATGTGGAATCAATTATATGAATCATATTTTATCATTGTGTGTTCACTTAATATCAATTTAATGATAACATGCAAAAAATAATAATTTTTGAGATAAAAATTATTGATAGTAATGCATAAACTGAATATCAATTTTAAACTTATTAAGGAATCTTGTTCCTTTACCCTCATAGTTTATTTTTGGGTAAATTATATAAAAAAAACTTTTTATACTTTAAAAAAAAATCAACTTATTTTTCTATTATTTTAAAACCTATAAAATACTTTCTTATAGTTTGATTTTTTTTTAAAGGAAAAAATTTTGATTTTGAAAAAATAAACAATAGAAAACTATACTTATAGATTCAACTATATAAATTTACACAAAAAGAAAATATTCAAAATTCAAATATTTGTATTTTTTTCAAAAAAAAATCAAATTATAAAAAAGTAATTGATAAGTTTTTAAATTATAAAATAATAACTTATAAATTTTTCAAACTAGAGGGTTTTCTCTCTAATTTTGTGGATTTTATTGCAAAAAAAATCCTTAAACTATGAATTGATCACAAAATACCCCTAAACTTTTAATTTTAACACTTTGATACCCTCAACATTTAACCTTTTTTTGTAATATATTATATTTTGATAGAAATTGTATTATGAAAGACATAATCAACTTAGTTGCACAAAGTACCATTATTTGGTTATTTTTATTTTTAATAAACTGACCCAATCAAATAATTTATTTTCCTAACGTTAAACCATTTTTATCTCTAAAACCCTTTATTTCTCTCTTAAAACTTTATAAATCTCTATCTCTAAAGTATTTTCAAAATACAATACATCGTTGGATATAGGGGTGTTAAACTCGCGAGTAGCTCGGTCAACTACTCGACTCGAACTTGGTTTGACCGAATTCGAGCTCAGAATACACATACTCGAGTATATATATATTTTTTATTTTTAATATTTATATTTATGTTTTAGTCCCTGTAGTTTAATAAATTATAATTTAATCTATTTATAATTATATTTTAGTACTTAATTTATAGTAAATTATAATTTGACCTCATTAAATTTAAAAAAATTACAAATACATCCTATAATTTTTAAAAAAATTAAAAAAGTAAAAAAATTAAAAAAAATAAAAATAAAAATAAAAATACAATATAATATAATACTCGAGCTCGATTGGGCTCGTTTGGAGCTCGAGCTCGATCGAGCTACTCGCGAGCTCAATCGCTCTTAGTCGAGCTCGATTACTGAAGCTCGATCGAGCTTGAGCTCGAGTAGAAAAATTTTCAAAACAAGTTACTCGATTAGGGGTGTACTCGAGCTCGACTCGGCTCGATTACACCCCTAGTTGGATATATCGAGAAGTTAACATATCTAAAAGAAACTATTTAAAATCCTTTAGTTTAATAGATTATATTCCCACCAATTTTTATTCATATAAAAATTCTACTAACTTTTTGATAGGTAAGATTAGCTAAAGTCTCAAGTTTAGAGCATACTATTAATAAATCATACCATTTACGAGATAGAGATCAAGTGAAATTTAAAAACATGTATCTTAGATTGAAATAGTGTATATTACATAGAGAACATAAGTTCTCCTATAGATAGTTTCGAAAACCAAATAGCTCTCCCTTACATTAGAATAGGCCTTAGAAAACAAATAAAACAAGTACTATTTTATGACCAACTTTGCAAATGCTATTTTAGATTGAAATAGAGTATATTACATTTTTGTTTTCGCATGACAAAATGTATTTTATTATAAAAATTTAAATATTGAAAGTGATAAAGTGGTAAAATTAAAAGTTGAGTTGGTATTTTGCAAACTAAATATAATTCAAGAGTATTTTTTTGCAATTAACTCGCACAGCTAACGGTATAAAAGAGCTTATATACTCAAAAGAAGGCAACATTTAGGCACAAATTGCATGATGCCAATCAAGTGGTAATATATCATAACCAAAAATCTATTGTTTGGGTAACTCTGAACAGTTAGAATCCTGATTTTATGCAAATGAGTATAGTTTAGAACTATTTTGTGAATGTTTTCGTGGTTTTTACTTGTAGGGTTTTGCACTGGCAGCCTAATGCAGGCTCCACCGTGAACACTCAAATTCTCACTGAAGTGTCTCAGTGTGTTGAGGGAATCAATGGCGTCAAAGAAGGAAGGTGGAAAGCTACTCTCAGCTTCTATAAACCCATGGTCAGAGGTAATTTTCTTGGAGGGTTTGGTTTTTTTTTTTTTTAATTTTTCCTTTTCGACTATTTTTGTGAGGATGGTATACTTTACAACAGATTGATATTTGTAGTTTATTTGCAATTTTAAATTGTTTATTGGGTTTTGTGTTTTCTTTTGCTTTCTTGGTTAATTTGTGTTAGAACAAGCAATTGCCCTGGAATTTCCTCGTGATTTTTTGGGGATTTCTCTCCAAGAGCAACCAAACAAGTACTATTTTGTGATAAGAGGGCAGCGTTTGATTGTGGAGGCAGAATCAACAATTCAGACTATTATGGAAAAATTACAGTCTTACAAAACGAGGGTCGCGCTTAATTTTGAGGTCTGTCAGCTTTATGATATGCACTTGTGCCTTTTCTTTTATGTTGATTGGTTTGCCAAATTCGTCAAGTTTGTAGAGTGTCGGGGGGAAAGTAAACAGAAGGGATCAGGAAATGGAGTTGAAGCGATTTATAACAAAATGGAGGATTTCTCCATCAGACAAACTTACTGGTTTACGAACAAATTTGTGGCTTTTCTTATATGAGAATTATGTAAGAAAGGCTACCCTAGTAGGTTTCAAAGTTGGATATTTTGACAGTCAAAACTAAAAGAGAGATTCTCCTTTCCATGCTTCCTTCTGTTCTTTGTCTGCTTCCATTCTCAAAAACATGGCTATTCTCAGCCCAGAGAGTGCTTATTAACTGGTTAGATTGAACCTTTGATAATCGAAGGAGCCTGCAATTGGCAAGGGCCGCCTCTATCTTTGTGGATACACTGTTTAGATATTTAGCTTGTTATTACTGAAATATTGATTGTGTTTATGCAGGGTTTTCAATATCAACTCGGAGACTTCCAATTGCGTGTGGGGAAAGTTGTTCCCATGCACTCTGAAAATCTGAGGGGAATCATTATGGAGGTACAAATCTCTTGTTGTTCTTCAAGTATGGTTATTCTCGATGCTTTGCATTATATGTGATTTTCTCTAGTCACTTAATTTTGTACATTTCTGAGATGTTTCCTATATAGCGCTTGTTTTTTACACAGTAAGATGTTCTCTTTTTGGCCTTTTTGTTCTTGGGGTGGCAGAGATGACATGAAGTTTCCTTTTCACAGAAAAATGAGGTATATAAGTTGTGCTGCTTCTTAAGATAGGTAATATATATTATGGTTTGAAGTTAAATGATCATCAATGGTCACGAAATGTAGGGATAGGTAATATATAAGGTTTTCATCTTCAGAATGAACATTTAGAAGTTAACTTATAGCTTTTGCTGATAATGCTCAAGCGGTAGACAAGACTAGTTAATAACTAATGATCATGATTGTTCTTGCATTTTTTTATCGTGTTTTTAGCTAGTATTTCCCTTTGTGCGGATGTTATGAATGCTTTTTATTTTTCGTTTTGTACATCTCTGCTAAATGGTACTGAAATAATGGGAGAACTTCATTGAAGTTCGTTGGGTATCAAAAATGGAGTTTAATATGACAAATATGTCGATCATCATAATTCTTCAAACTTGTTGTTTGTTTTGCAGATGGAGTATCTACCCATTTCATCGTGGGAGAAATCACACAAAATTATGGGTGAATTCTTTGATATATGGACGGAGGCTCTCGCAAAACGATCATTGCCGGGTCATTTTGTGCATATTGAGCCAAACTTTGGAGAATATGGCCTATTAGATGAGTACACTTCACAGCATACAGCTGCACAATATGCCAGCATTATGGCTCAAATGATAGCCACCGCTCAATCTGCACAAGCAGGAAGAACTTAGACAAATTTGAGAATCGTACTTCATCGTACATTTTATGATGTATCTTTATCCCTTCTATTTCTTTGAAGTAGAAACAGTGTTCTCGGTATAAACATTTATTAATGTTTTGTGTATTGAGATTCATTTCTAACTTAGATAGTGAGAAAAGGCTGAAAACTGAATGGTTCATTAAACTAAACTTCTGTTATTGACTTTCAAGTTAATGAAATTGGCACATATCCAATCTTCAATTAAATAGTTAGTTTTGCTGGTTTGAAGTCAACTACTGGCGGATTTTTGAGGCCTTTGCCTCTTAACTAAAGAAAAGCAAAGCGAAGCTTCATTTTCAATTCATTGGATGTGTTTTTTATAATTTTTCATTTCGAGAATATTAGAAATTTGTAAACTTAGAAAAAATTGCAAACTTTGTCAAATATATGTATATGAATGCTTTTAATCGACCACTTTTTTGTTTTTAATTTAAAGAAATATATTTAAAATTCTAAACTATGTTGAAAAAATGAAAAAAATAAAACTTTGCAAATTTTTTATTCTATGTATATAGATTTTTTTAAAAATTTGTTTTATTCTTTAAATAAATAAAAACATGCAAGCTAGAAATATAGAATTTTTAATTTTTTAACTTTTTCTGGTATTCTTTTGTACCTTGCCCTCCACTAAACATAAGTAGGAATTTCCCTAGACAATGGCCACGATTTAGAATTAAAATAGCATACCAAAAGATTTGATTGTTAGGAATCGGAACTGCCCTTGAATGTTTAGTTACCAAAAGAATTGATGGTTTGGAACCTGATTTGGAGCATGAGCTGGCCTTGAATAGCAAGATGATGCTGTTATGGTTCCGAAACTGTCAGTTCCGATTCTATATGAAAGGGAAAAGAGATTTAGTTATTCGAAAACCTATCTTATTTATATTTAAATGTATGTTTTTAATCCTTTTTAAACCTACCATTTTCTTATTTAATTAAATTAATATTCTTCTATTTTTTTGCACAAGGCATTAAAATATCTAAAGGTATTTAAAAGTGTTTTTTTTTTCTTTTTTTTCTATTTATTTTAACTACACGATTTTTTCTTAATTAACACATTCATTTCTTCTTCTGTATAATATGGTCTAGTTAGTTACTATCCAAAAAATTTAAAATTCTAACACAGTTTAAATGTTAGTTACAATAGTGAGACAATCAAATTTCCAGGCTAGCTCACCTTCCCTTATTATCTGACTGAGGTTTAGGCCATGTTGGGCCTTCCCTAAAGCCCTAAAACCTCCATTATTCAACTTCATCCCCACGTTATTCTCAGCTCTCTCTCTCTCAGCCTCCCTCCTCCAGCTGCCATTTTCTTTTTCACACTTTGCAGCCTCTTCTTCTTAAACTAAAGAAAATAACTTCAAGGCCAGGATTACAATTTACAAACAACTTGATCAAGAAATAAACTAATAATTCATTTCTGTGTTTCTTTTTTTTCTTTGATCATCATCAATCTCTAATGGATTCTGAGTCTGCAGCAAATACTTCAAAAAATGCACCTAGGAAGGTATACGTGTATTGGTTTGAAGATCATTGAATATATAAAGAATTTTTATGGGTTTTTAACGTTGAACGTATAGGATTGAATCATGGGTTGCTCTTATTAATTAATGTAGGTGAGATTCGCACCAAAAGTCCCTCAACGCAGAGTGTCAAAGCCTGTTGTGGCCAAAGTGTAAAACTTTATTCACTTTTATTGGATAAAGAAATGCATAACATCAAATATTAAGTCGGATGATTGTGACTGAATTGATTTATTTCAAAATCTTGTTGATCTTTTCAGTGAAAAGGTTGAAGATGGTATTGATGCTGCTCAGGCTGAGGAACTTTTACGCCGCTTCAATGTACTTGTGCCATCCTTTGTGTTGGATCCTTTTTATGGTTAAGAAGTTTTATTTAGTAAAGCTTTTGTTCTGATGCTCTGTTTTGTAAAAGATGTTTGCTTTTTTGATTTGTAGGAAGCTTCTGTCAAGGTAAAGCATAAAGTTGAAAGGAAAGGTAAACTTTGAGTTCAAATGTCTTGTTGAATTTCTGTTTTATGCGTGTGATCATTTGTTCGTGCGACATTGTCACTACATGTTGTTTCCTAGATGAAATATGGCAAATCATCCTTGTCAAAGTGGAAAACAAAAAATCCCAGATAGAAAAATTGGTTCTTCTGTTTTTTCTTGGTTTTGGGAATGCATTTCAATTTGATCGGTTTCCTTTTGGATACTGCTTTTGCCAGTAAATCCATGGAATCTGATGTAGTACAGTTTGCTGGATATGGGATACGTTAGAAATAAATCCATGGAATCTGATGTAGTACAATTTGCTGGATATGGGATACGTTAGAAATTGCAGTTGGGTATAGAAATCTACTGAAAAGATGATCGCCTCAATTTCTTTCTGAAGCACTTCCTCATGTTCTTGGCATAATTCAGAAGGCCGATGAATATGCTTCTCTGGAGTACTCTGTTATCACTTGATTGGCTTCAGTTTAAGCCTAGACAAATCCTCGTGATTCTAGTCTGCAAGGCCCTTAATCAACCTATGCACCAAAACACTCAAGAATCGCTTGCAATGCTGCATCATCATCAGTAGTTCTCTAACCCCACACATTGTAAATCATCTTCTACTTTTTTGCAGTTGGACCTGCACAGGTGGCATTTGGGCACGCGGGCTCATCAACTACAGTAAGGTCATATGGTGCTCCAAATGGCATAAACATACAACAAAGTTCATATTCCGCTGGCAAGTGTCCATTCTCAGCATGCGATGTGTTGCTATAATGACACTTTGTACTAAGTTTAAGTTCATGTCTACTTTTGCAGGTGGTGCTGCTGCTGGGCATAGAGTGGAGAAAGAGTACAAAGAACCATGGGTAGGTAGCAGACTACTGAGTATAATTATCGTCCATGTTCAAAGATTAGCTACACCAGTTCAAAACTTCCTGTCACCTCTCGTTTTCTTTACTTGAATGTTTTAGTATTCTATTTGTGATACAGGATTACTATACCTATTATCCTCTCACACTTCCTATGAGAAGACCGTATTCAGGAAATCCTGGTAAGCTTCTTGGGAAAATTCTGTTGAAATGCCTTTTGAAGTCCTAGGAGTAACTTAATGAGACTGCTTCCTCCTAATTAGAGAATTTCCCAGAACATTAGAGTACATGCAATGAGTAGTCTATGAAACAACTTTGCCATCTATTTTTGTTTAGTAATACTAACATCCGCAAGCATTGCATATATCTTGCCTTGTTGTTTCTACAAAATAGTTTATTGTTTATTTTGCTTCTATCATGTGCAGAACATCTTGATATAGAGGAGTTTGGAGAGGCTTCAGAAAGCTTGGCTTATGATGAATGTTCCGAAAAAACTGCTGCAGAGCTTGGTCTGATGGTTGGTCATGATAAATTAAACTGTACCTTTGCTATTATCATCCCCATATTAAAAGTGGGATTGCTTTGCAGGATGAGAACATGGAAGAAAATATGTTCTTCTTACAATTACCACCAATCATGCCTATGTTAAAGCCTTCACCTAATACAGAAGGCAGTGAGATGGCAAAACGTTCGAAGCCCCCCAAGAATTTAGGACCCTCACAAAAGGCCTGTAGTTTGGATGAGTTGCCATCAGGATTCATGGGCAAAATGTATGTTTACAGGAGTGGTGCTGTCAAGCTGAAGCTTGGTGACACCCTTTATGATGTAAGTATCCATAATGTATGAGCAAAACTGATTATGGGATGCATTTGGTGAAATGTTATGTCTTGAATATCTTCCCTTACCTCTATTACTCAAATAGAAGCAGGAAAAGATTCCATCCCTCTAAAATTCAGACCTGGAAACTTTTTGCTGCTGTAAACGGCTTATCAGGAAGAAACAATTTGAAAAATATATGATATTTTGATGTGGACACAGGTTTCAGCAGGTTTGGATTGTGTTTTTGCACAAGATGCTGTTGCTGTTAATGCTGAAGAAAAGCATTGTTGTGCTGTGGGGGAACTTAACAAGCGTGCCATCATAACTCCAGATGTGGAGTCCATCTTAGATTCTCTGTCTGATGTCGAATTAGATTCATTTTCTTAAACCATTTGCTCTGCACAGGAGTTGATTTTATAAGCCAAAAGACAATTGTAACGGCGATGGAACATCCATTCAAAATGTAAAACAATATTCAAATTTCTTTTTACACAAAAATATAATAATACAAATTATTTTGTTATATTCCATTGTGTTTCTGACAAGGTGGATTTTAATGTGAACATAGTCCATATATATGCAAAGGGTGTAGACCTTGCTCAATGCCTGTTGAACCCAAGGATCTCCAGCATTTGTTGCTAAAGTTTTGATATAGCCTTATATGTATAGTACTCCAACAAACAATACATTTCTTTCTAATAACTTATCTATGCTGAAATGAGTGAACTACTTTTAGATATGCATCTGAGATGTACATTGTCTTATTTGTCATGACTTGGAGTTGGTTTAACAGTGATGGAAGCTCCATATTGCGGTTGAAGAGTCACAACAGTATTAGGAGCATGGGTGTAGGATGGTGAGAGCTCAAATGAGAAATTCTGTAGGATGTGGACTAGTGCAACCTTTGCTTCCATCAATGCGAAATGCTGGCCGATACAAGCCTTGGGCCCCCACCCAAAAGGGAAGAATGCTGCCTGATCTTTTGATGCCTTTGAAAATCCTTTAGAGAACCTTTCTGTTCTTCTGCATCACTGCCCCATAGCTCAGGATCATGATTGGTGAGCAACAATGGTAGCATAAGATCTACCCCTGCTGGGAGAGAGAGATTTCCCATCTTGGTTTCTTGGTATGTATGTCTAAACATAGCAATTGCTGGTGGGTATAGTCTGTGGACTACATGAAGAATCAGGGTTACCTGCACAGAATTTCCAATCATTTGCCTCAAATGTTGTAAGGTTATTCGCGAGGAACTTAAAATAAAGGAGATTAGTAAATTATTACTAGAAGTGATAACAGAAGTTCTGCAAATTACAGAAACAGATAAGGGATCCAATTCCAAGCAATAAGAAAAAGAAAGCACAATTTATGCAGAGACTTGAGGAACTCAAAGATATACACAAGTCAATAACCGGTAGTCTTATTCTTGTTATTGTTCTAATTTCGAAGATTTTGCTCCTCTTCGATGGTTGAACATTTAGACCAACCTGATCATCCCACCATTACATCAAAAGGCTGTTTTGGGAGAAAAACCTGCCGGCTATAAATGAATCACGAGTAATGTGGTGGATGGATTAACGAAAAAGTCTTTACACATTTCTTGGTGAATATTCATAACATTGTGCTTTACCAGAGCTTCAATAAAAGTAAGAAGACTACAATATTCATCAGAAAGAAGTAAAGAGCTAGCAAAACTCACCGTTTCAGTTGGCCTATAGATTTAACATCAGGATGCTTTTTCCCACATACTTTCAGAACTTCTTCCCTTGCCTTGTCTTGCCAGATTGGGTGCATTGCCAATACAATCATGGTCCAAGTTAACAAGCTTGAGGTAGTCTCATGACCAGCTATGTAGAACTGCTTGCATTCCTCTATTATTTCTTTCACGGTCATCTTGGCACCATTTGTGTTGCTTGCACTAGATTGTACACTGTTTTCATTGTTAGATTCCAAAAGGAGGCCAAGTAAATCCTCCCCATTTGTTTGTCCAGTTCTCATCATATTTTCCTTCCTCTCGATCAGCGTCCTAAGCAATGAAGTAATGCTTTTATCCAAACTCTTTATTCTCTGGTTCTTCCTTGTTGGTATGAATCTATTCATTAGTGTCACAAGAATATCATACAACTTAGGCCATTGTTGGATGACAGAGAGAAAGATCAAGTTAATTTGAGATTTGACAAGATACCTTAAACCAGGAATATAGAAGATCTCCGAGGATTCAAGGACCAACTGTTGAAGCTCTTTCTGAAGTTTTAGAATTCTAATTCCTACTTCTAAGCTGCTTCCAAATGCTGTCTTAGAAATAATATCTCCTGTAAGATCCTGAAATTCAGGCCAGACATCTATTTCACAGGTTCCCTCTACAGCGATTGCTTTCTTCCATTTTTCTACCAGCAACAGACAACTCTCTGAATATATTGAGAACATTCCCTATTTTGAACCAACAGCATAAAAGAACATTAGAATCCCAACTGGAAATCAAATCATAAGTTCTTAAATTTCCTTTCTTTTTTTTTTAAAATGAAACCAACCTCCTAGAGAAAAGGGCTTGAAAGTTACCTTTACTTTCTCCAAGTTCAAAGCAGGACTCATTATTTTCCTGTGTGTAGCCCATTTTTCACCATCTAGAATTGTCAATCCTTCTGATAGAATGAGTACGAGAGGATTCAAAGCCAAAGGAATTGTGCCAAGGTGATGTTGCCTGTTAGTTAGCACTTCTTTTATCAATGCTGGATCCATAATGATCAACCTAGGAGTTGTTCCTGCCCAGCACAGTGATATCTTTCCTGTACATAATCACAAACAAATTTTACACATTGCAGGAGAAAGGAACTATCAAGAAATTTTGGACCCTGATAGAGTTTGAATATAAATGTAGTACTGAAAACAATGCCCATTTCCCCCTCCTTCACAAACATGGAATTGCATGCATGTTCTTTCATGCACATACCGTATTTTTGAACTGTATTGCAGGTGAATGGATCGACCCTTGGCACGATCTGATGAGAAAGGCTCATTGGTTTTGACCATGCTTCAGTTATTTGATCCACAAATTCTTTCAGGTCTCCAAGCAAAGGTTTGTAGGGGTTGCCTCTTATTCCTTGCTGTTTTAAGCGCCTTTCCAGCCATTTTGGTTTCCACCAAATGGAGTAGGAAACTCTGAGGAAAAGGTAGCTTAGCAGAAATATTGAAGTGATTTTCAGGGCCAGGATTATCAAATCTTCCATTACTTAGAAAATTTTCAACTAGTTGATTCATGGATAGGTCGAATGCTTTATGGGTTTATCGCTACTTGTAAGATACTATATATATGGACATCATTACGTACGAAATTTCCCATAAAAAGTAGTCAAAAATGTTTCGTTTGATCGAGTGTCGAATGTAATATTTTTCTTATGTGGATAATTTTGTTATGGCATTCAGTTAACATACAATGCTGAAGAAACGTTGGAATGTTTAAAAGTTGTGCATTTCTTGTCGTGGAGATGATGTCGTGACTATTATTAAGTCCATGAAAAGTCATAGGAAAGATTAAAACTCTAGAAGGCACTTATTGCTTCCATCAATTGGCCATTGACTGACAACATGTTTAGAACTTTGGTCAGGGTCATCATCAAATTGCCACACGTCCAAAAATGTTTTGAGGGATAGCAGTGCAATGTCTAAAACTATTTGATACAAAATTTGATTTTGTTACTTTTCCGTGTCAAAGAAGGAATTTTATATTTATCTAAATGTATTAATAGTTCCCTCCCTAGTTTGAACGACAAAATCCAAGCTTGACAGGAGAAACAATGGCAAAATCCCAGTTGTAAATCACCCCGGTTGCCCACTTTCGAATGAAGAGGAAGGAATGGAGGAAACCCCCCATGCTGGACAGATTAGATAACAAAATCATAGCCTAGTTAAATATCTTAAATTCGTTTTTAAAGCACAGACGAAGAAAAATTTGAAGGAAACCAGTGATCCAACAGGCCTCAAGAGCCCCATGGGCATAAGCACGCCGACAGTAAAAACTCAAAACCAAACAACAGTCTAAATTTCATCATCCATTTATGCTGTTAATTGAGATAATTGCAATGCCATTCCTCTCAATTAGCATATCAAGAATCAGTTTACCCCAGTTACACAATATTACAGAACAGACTGGTTGAATATATGGTTCAAGAATAATACAAGGTCACATGTTTACAAATAAATAAAACTGAAATGGCGAGCATATTTCATGAGCAAATTCATCAATTCAATTGGATTATCAAATAAAGATGGTACCTTCAAGTCTAGCGCAGAGTCTTGCTCTACAGGCTGCCTTTCCCCAATGGGTTCCAACCCCCCACAAGTACATACTCCAGCATTCTTAAGCACTTTGTGATTAATGCGTACAACAAACACAACACTCAAATGAACTGTGATTAAAGAGATGAATTAGGCTTGAATGATCCAAAATGACGACATGATACTGAGATTAGACCCACTGAAATGGAAGACCTGAGAGGGGAGGTGTTGAATCTTCTGGTAGCGCAATACAGAAAACCAGGATCAGGTGACCACTCAAGGACTTCAAAAACTTTATTGTTAAAAACTTACCAAATATGAACAGCATTTGGAACACAGAAAAAACGCCAAAAACATGTCAATGTGGGAGACAAATAACATTGAAATGCTATTACTATCTAAACCTTTAAGGTGTAAGAGTTTAATCAGAACTCCAAACAAACATCTGAGCTGATTAGAGGAAAAGGTAACAAGGGCTAATCCTTACTACTCTGCTCCAAGAAAAGAAATATTTGTTTCTCCCAAACACGAGCACCAAGTTCTACCCCAATCCAAAATCTAATCAAGATTTGTTTTTTGCGCAAAAGATGAAAACTTTATTAGAATGACACTGAATTTTTACACACACAGGCATAACCGCACGAAGTGTGTAATGTGTTTAAACCAGCTGATTAGCTAGAGGACCCTCAAACAAGAAGTCATAAAAATTCCTCCATTTGATCACGAATTCCACCAATGACAGTTTAATCTCCTAATATTTCCTCATTGTATTTTGCTATTTAGGAACATTCATACCAAGAATCAATCAAAACCAAAACTACCATCCAATCTGATGCAGCCCTCCAATATTTTCACTATTCTTCTTTTTGGAAAACTAAATCAAGCATAACTAAGATATAAACCACTGCAAATGACAAAATAAACAACCTCAAAACCATACCACAAAAGTATAGTTAGTAACTTTGGAACAAGAATAGCAGTAAATCAAAACAAAAATATATCCAATTAAGCAAGAACATCCTCTCATTATTATTTTTTTTAAAGCCTTGCATTTCACCGTCCACAACAACGACAACAACAACAAAAGTTTTGAAATGATCTGGCGAATCACAAAAAAGGAAGAGCCAAGGATACCCTCATCAAATCAAAGGCTAGCCGTCGGAGGAGAAGGAACTACATAATCCAACACCAACACGCCATCCAGCTTATCCCTCACCAAATCTTTCTGCTCATTGGCGACGGCAGCCAACGATTCCGAATCCAATTCCTCCAATTCATTGACACTCTTAAAAACAGCAATGGAGGCAATGGAAAAGCCTTTGGCCCTGGCCGGAGAGAAGTTCTCCCCTAAGCTCAGTTGCTCAATCGTCTGAACCTTCTCTTTAATTCCCCTGACTACCCCCAAGACCTCATTTTTCTCCTGCTCCCCCAAATTTTCCTTCAATTTCAAGAACGTCACTCTCATGGCTGAACCGGGGGCAATGGTAACCGAACTCCCAGCGTCAGTGGAGCTTACCCAGTCGATGGCCATGGCGTCTTCGATAATGGGCCTGACGTAATCGGTGACCACGGCGACGTGGGCGGGGTGGAGAGAGTAAGTGTCGAGGTCGGCCTTGGAGGCATAGCGAGAGTGAAGCATGTGGGTGAAGGTGAGAGAGGATGATCGAGAACGGAGGAGCGGGCCGGCAGTGAGGTAGAGAACGGTGTCAAGTGACGTCAGGCTAGTGAGGTTGTTGACCATGGCGATGGGCTTAGAAGGGTCAACGTCAGGTTTGACTTTGAAGAGTACTATGTGCTCAATGACCTGCGTCGGATTAGCGGCGGACATTTTGATGATGGACGGCTGCGATTGAGCGGTGTAGAGACGAACAGCGGCGTTGAGAGGAGAAGAAGAGCGGGCAGGAGGAAATGATAAGATGTGTGCGCGACTGTAAAGTGTCCTTACACTTGCACGAAGCATTTCTGTCATTTTCCTCCTTCAGTCGTCGTCGCTCACAGTCACTGCCACTGATGAGAGTGTAAATTGGCACATTGGATTTTACAATTATTAATAATTAAAGGCCGTTGTCCCTTGAAAAAATAATTACATATGAATTTCAATTTTAAACGTACAAAATATCAAATATTAACCCAAGTCACAAGGTATAAAAAAAAAAAAAAAGTCCAAATACTCTATCCAATATTTGTTCAGTCATTCTGTTTAACGTTTAAAAATGGAAACTAAATGCATAAATATCATTAAAATTATTTTAAAATTATTATACGACTTAGTTTTAATTAGGACAGAATAATATAGACAAAATTTTGGACAGAAGATCCCGTGTCAAAAAGTAAGTAATATTTATTTGTAAAGAATCAAATATTAACATATATCATATATAAAAATTAGTTTATTAGCATATAAAGTATAATTCACTCATCTATCGATCGCATTCCATATATATATGTTAAAAGAATTTTGTCGATAATTAAAAGTTTAATTAATATCGAGGGCCCAATAATAAATGTCTTCTGCAATTCTGTTGGATCTTTGAAAAATAAAAAGTCTGTTGGATCTCAAAGAAAACATTGGAGAAGTCAACTTGGACATTGACATGGAAGAATCCCAAAACCACGTCAAACGTAATTAGTTCGTACGATTATGGACTAAGGCCCATGAGAATAGTTTGAAGAATTGGACTTGTATATTTCTTCACTGTTTTAAGTCCTTTATAAAATCAAGCCATGCCTTATTAGGGGAATAACTTATAAAAAATGAAGTTCCCTTAATAGTCAATTTCAAATTCAAAAAAGAAAAAACTTTTGTGGTAGATTTGATAAATGTTATGAATCTAATAATATAGATGTTCATCATCTAATAACTTTGTTCATGTATTTTTCCTCCCACCGATGAACTTCCCTTAATAGTCGATTTTAAATTCGACAAAAAAAAAAATTGTGTTACATTTGATAAATGTTATGAAAATATTAATGTAGATATTCATTAGTTTTAAAGATTCATATAAAATAATTCAATCAATAAATTTTAAAAATCTAAATTTTGTAGAGTTATTAATTATGATTCATGTATTATCTATTTGGTTTACCTATAAATAGAGGTTAAGTCACAATGAATCTTTTGTGACACAATTGGTGTATCACTTGGCGTTATTGATATTAAATGACTTGATGATGTAGCTTAATCATGAGAGTCTAACAAGGAGTGATACACCAATTGTATCAAAGAAGATGTGTTTGTCGATGTTAAGTTTAGATCTGTTAAAATAATTTAATAAATTTATAATTCTAAGACAAAAACTCATGTGAAATGGATCCCATTTATGAAATGTGTTTCATATATAAAACGGATAATTAATAGTTGTTGAAACCAAGTGATAACCTAATAACCTAATAAGATAACAAGTTCTCTATAATAAAATTTACTATCAATCATATTAATGTGAGAAAATTCTATATAGTCAATTTTATATAGTCAATCCATGTTATGTGAGTTGGTTAGAGATAGATCACTTAAATTTCTCCTAACTTTCAAACTTAGAGTACGACATTTGAGATATGCATGTACGGTGAGAGCATGCGAGTGTTATCCCTTGTTACTCCCAAATTTAGAGTTTGTGACATGGGGTATGCATTTGACTTAAGTTACTATTTTTGTTTATTTCTCTTTATTGTAATTACTTTATATACATTAATAGTATTGCATCAAAATAATAGTTTCGCACAAATAACTTGTTACACTCGTGATCACAAATCATATTTGAAATTATGAACGAATGGTTTAGAGAAATACCAAACAAATAAATGCTAGGAAAATTGAAAGTGTTGACATGTCAATGGAATGGTCAAGCTAATTAAATGAGCAAATATGTGTATGTTCATTGTGGAGTCGCACATTCACACTCTTGATTCAACGTTGATGTGCTCTCTCTCTCTCTCTCTCTTTCATTTCTCTTTTTTTTTTTCAAGGGAGAGACATCAAAAATTTCTTTGCAGCATGAAAACATTTGAGAGAAACAATTTAAAGTTTTTTTTTATTTTAATTTTTTTTTCTTTTCAAGGAGTTGTCTTCCATTGCAATTGAAACTGACATTGCTCCCCGACCCTAAAAATAAATATTAGTGATGTTATTGGTTTGGGCCTTGGTGGACGCTGCACAATTCTTTTGCCTGCGCCTTTGGAAGACATAAATATGTAAAGAAGAAATGGTCCAAATGGCCCACTTAGGACTTAAGAGATGACCCAATGAATATTTAAAAAGACCATTCATACTTAAGAGTCTAGGAGAGATGGTCAAACCAATCCAATCGGTCCATGCTTCAATTTCTTGTTTTCACATTGATTTCGACTTTACTCTCCCCTAAATAGTATTTGATAATTTAATTTTGAGTTATAATAAGGATTACGAGAATCTTTTTTATGCGAATATGATAAAAATTGCTCAATGTAAAAATGTATTAATACCACGTTGACTTCTATTTCCAACCTAAAAAAAGAGAGAGATTACAAGTTTTTTTTACGTGAAATTATAACATAACTGAGTACAAATGTTTTTATGTTAAATTGTGAGTTTTACTATCATTTATCTATTTATTTATTTACTATAAATGCTTATTTATTGACTAATAATCGAACTTTGCCTGTTTAGAGTTACATGAGTAATAATTGAATTTCACGAAATTATAATTTAACATAAAATTATCCTTAATTTGTATGCACATGGGATGGAATAAACGAAGTATTTAGTTATACATTAATCACAATATGTATTTAGAAGTCAGAATGAAACGGTCCATGCAATGATCTAGCCATTGAGACATGAGAAAATCAATGTTATTTGTCTTCTATAAAACGTAATTAATTTAGAGAAAATTAATGTAAATAAATTATTGCTAGTCATACCATATTTAGTACATACAATTTATTGAAGAGACAGAATGAATTACCTTATTATCAAAAGAGCACAACATAAATGTTAGGATTTTAATTTAATTAAGTTTTAGCTACAAAGTGTTAAGCTTTGCTTTAATATATGAAATTATAGAATGTCCTTTATTCTTTTTCTCCCACAAAAAAAGCTTCCAAAATTAGCATTTCAAACTCATAAAGATGATTGAGATACTGTATTTTTTTTTTCCTTTGTTTCTTGGTCTCAAAATTCAAATTTTTTAGAACCATAAATTTATGGCTTATTTGGAGTAACTTATTTTGAAATAATATCATTATAATTTTTAACTTTTTACCTTCGTTTTTTGCAACCTTTTTTAAACATTTATAGAAAATTACATTGCATATTCCAAGTAAGATTGGATCCTCGGTTTAAGATTATTATGTCTTATCATGTCTAAAATTCAAAATCACGTCATTTCACTAAAAATAAGGACTAAAAACATAAATATCATAAAATTTACAATTATTATGCTCTAATTCAAGTATGAGTGAATCATATTTATACTTTTAATCTATAATTTTAGTGTAACGACGTCGTTTTGAATATCAGGATAAGATAAAATAATTTTGGATAGAAAATTCCATCTCATTCCAAGTATGCTCAAATACTTTAGATGAGACGCAAAATACTAAACACATTTATTTTTTTTATAAAAATATTATTATGGCCTTGTTATACATGTTAGTCTTTACTTTCAATTTTTTTAATTGTGAAAAAATTATTTCCGAGGGAAATTTTAATCCATTTTAAAATTAGAATACAACATTAAACCATCTTTAAAAATTAATAGAATTTCTAAAACATATGTGTTTCAACTCTAAATTTGTAAAAAAAAAAAAAACACAATATATACATATATATATATATATATGTTTGTTTGTTTGTATTTGTTTATGATGATTGAGATCCAAGTGGAGGTATTCACTATTTATTTACCTGATGGGGACCAAAGTAGGTAATTATCAATCAATTCCAAAAAAGAACGAAGACAATCTTTTAATAATAGTTAGGGCTGATATCGAGCCGAGCCGAGCTCGAGCTTTAGCGGGCTCGAGCTCGGCTCGTTTAATTTTCTTCAGGCTCGAGCTCGAGTCGAGCCTAGAACGCGAGCTCGAGCTCGGCTCGGGCTCGGATCGTTTAAGGTTTATTCGAGCTCGAGCTCGAGCTTGATTAATGTTTTTTTATTCATTTTTTTTTATTCTGTTTTTTTTATCACTTTTTATTTTTATTTTTTATTTTGCACAAATAAGATTATTCAATCACAACACAATAATTTATCAAATATTTTGATAAGAGTTTACACAATCTATTAGTTATATTCAAATGTAAATAAAATAAATTACAACATACATTGTTCAAAGAAACAACACCAACTAAATAATTCAAAATTCTCACAAAAAAATAACTTTTTTACAATTATATAATTTTTAACATAAATTTCCAGTCAAATAAATACATCAATTCAAACACCTATAAAATATTAGCTTATTATAACAATTAAAACACTCGTATATTGTGATTTGTGTATTAATAAATATATATAAAAATATAATTATTTCTAGTATTTAGTATATAAGTACAATATATAATATATAATTAATATTTTAATCGAATTTTTAACCAGCTTTAATCGAGCTATAAACGAGCTTTTTAACAAGCTGTTCATGAACATAAACGAACTTTCACCAATGTGTTCATTTATTGTTCATTTATTAATCGAGCCTAAAATCTTGTTCGTGTTAGTTTATTTATTAAATAAACGAGCTCGAGTCGAGCTTTAATCGAGCCGATCCCGAGCTTGTTCGTGAACGTTCGTGTTCGTTCTCAGCCCTAATAATAATAATACCACAATTAAGGGCCTACCATAAAATATCAGAAAATTGGAGCATGTGTCTGGTTACTGTGTTGAATGTATTGGGTTACGTCAGCAGCATAACGTTGGCGTCGTGTCCACAAAGGCCAAATAGGCAAGGGGCCCACTGATGCAGCGAATCTGGATAGGCTTGGATCCGAGCCTGCAGATCTCCCGAACCTTAAAAATACACGCGTCCACTTATGATTGGCTGAGAAGCAGTTCTTCGGAGAGTAATAGATTAAAGGGGCAAAAAAAATTCCATTCTCGGCCAAAACAAAGATCCGCGGGCGGTCTTGACGCACCCTATTTAGAAAGACAAAATTAACCTTTGGAGGAGGGGTACAGCTTTTTCACGACTTTTTTTTTTTTTGTGACAACAGAGATTATATTCTGAATTTTACTCTTTGATAAATATTGGTAATTTAGCAATAAAAATAATGAATTTATGAGGATTAAATAAGACATGAAAGAATAATAATAAGAGAATATGTTGTCCGTCAAAAAAAACTTGTCCATTTATAAATAATATATTTTAAATTCAAAGAGGAAGGTTGCTATCGATTAACAATCGACACAATTTGTCAAACCTTATTATATGTTGTCTCTTTAAAAATTTATTTTAAAATGGTTCAATCAAAATATGAATTAATTACATTTGATCAGATGGCGTTATTGTACTCCTAGCTAGGAACTTGTTTCATCCTTCAAGAATTTAGAATTACAAGAAGTAAATGCACAACATTTTGCTTTTGCATTATAAATTATTAGGATTGATTATATCATTAAAAGTTATCAAGGTTTTAAAGATATGCAAACTTTTAGAATGTTCATTTGCTCTCTACTAGTGCTTCTTTTATATATATATATTTAGTTGGTATTCTTAAGTGGATTCATATATGAAATAAAAATTAATCATGATTTTTAATATAAAATTACAATTACAATTTCGACTGCCATTAATTGACCATTTTATACATGAACGTGTTTCATAGGAGTTTTTGTGAACTTGTTGATCCTTATTGTTTTGAACACAAATTGTGATAATTCAGTAAAACATCTTATTTAAAAGTCCAACTAATTAATTATTTGGTAACCATTAGTTTTCTACTATTTTAGAAAAATCTCTCCCTTCCATTCATCAGCATTAATGCCTAAAAGGGCTTTACTAAATGAATGGCATAAAGACAAGATAACCCAAAAAAAACAAAAAAAAAACAAAAAACTTTGGAAAATGATCTAAGTGAGCATTTCAAGACCATTATAATGTCCTAAATATTGAGGATTACTAAGTTGCAACTTCAGATGGGGTGGGATGGGTATATTCGTGATTCTTGAATCTCTTTGATTAGCAACTAAACGTTCTCTTTTGTTGTAGCTGGATCCAGTCATTGAATCTCTTTGATCAAATCAGACCATCAATAGGCAATAGCTCATCTTTATTAATCCACTTATAAAATATTTTTCCTATGTATATCCCTTCAACAACAAGAAACAAAGTTTGAGCAACAAACATTAATGTTGATGATTTCTGTGACCAGATCGAATGAGATAGATATGATCAAACAAACGCTATGAAAAAGACTTATGCCAAAATTCGCATAAGACAAGCCATGCCTGTTCCCAATATTTTCAAGCCATTTAAAATATATAATTAAAATTGTAATTTTGATTTTCTTTTATTTTTATTATAACAAAATGAAAATTGAAAATCGTTTAGGAAAGAGAACACCTATATTGGAACCGTTTCAAAATGTTGTATTAGTATTATAGCCCAAGAAACAAATGATGGTTCCCTTACTACTGACAACGAACAGCTCGGAAACATTAATTAGTGCTACTATATATAGTACTATAGAGATGATGAAGTCGATATAAAAACATTGTTGCCACACATTTTAACGAGTCAATCCTGTGTTTATTGGAGTACATGATTGGAACTTGTACATTCTGGCTGTACTAGCTAGGCTGTCACTATTTTATGCAGATTATCTGCATTATTTAACTTGCTGTAAAAAAGCATGTTAACTGTAAATTAGTGGACGATTATGAATGGACAAAAATGATGCATTTTCGTTGGTGAGACATTTTGTTTACTGGGATGCATGTGGCGTCCATATCAATGTCTTCCCAACTTTTTTATAAGTATTTTTTTAGGATGAAATTTGTAATAATAATGTTGCCATTCTCTCCGTCCCCTCACCTCATGGATGCATGTTTCTTGTTGTTTACCTTTTGCTCCATTAGTCCATTGTTGTTTCTATTGAGAACTATCGTTCATTGTTGATCATATTAAAAGCGGTTGAATACGACCAAACTTTGATTGTTTTCGGTGACAATATCCTAACCTTAATTAACAACAAAAACTACCCCGGGCAGTTTCAAGGATTTTGGGGGACGAATTGCTTTGATAGTTGATAATATATAATAGTGTAATCGAGTCAGGTCGATATGAATGTATCTTTAATTAAGCTTGTTCGATTTTATAACTGGTGGTACTCAAATTTGAAGTTTATATCGAACAAAACACTCATTTTTAAACTTTGAGTTTGAGCTCGATTTTAAAATGAACTCGGTTAAACCGAGATTGACCAAGTTCGGGAATATCTGGATCGTTTAACAATCCTAGTTGATAATATTCTAAATTCTAGGAAGTATTAATTGGCTTTTAACTAAACTTATATAGTTAATTGTGTAAATGAGAATTAATCATGATGCCGACTTCGTAGTCATCTTGACATGATATAGACATGGATGATACATGTGCTTATAAACAGTAGTGTTTAAAGCAAGGAAGAATCCAAGCAGAATGAAGACTGCAGTTGGCTTGCCACTACAAGGAAGGACCACATCAGCCATGGCCCATTATTTTTCTTCATCAAACATCTTTAATTTCTAAAGGACATTTCGTAATACTATTTGTAGTAAAATCAAGACACTTGTTTGAAATTGCTCAAGTGTTTCTTTGGAATTCATACATTACAATGTTTTTTGAGCTATGCAAGTTCAAAACTTTACAATGTTGTTAGGATTTCATTCATTTACAATCTCCTTTTGGGTTCTCTAAGGCTTACTTATAAATAGTCAGTTTGTTTGGTGATAAATTGTTTGTTTTCAGGGGTATGTTTGGTTGTCGCATTTTTTCAATTTATTTTACAATTATAAAATAATGTGTTTGTTTTTTTTAATTTTTTACAAAACTTTTTAAAACTAAAAATGATGTTACAGTAATTATTTTTGCTACAGTATTTTTTATAAATAAAATATTAAATTTAAATTTTGAATTTTAAATTTTAATAATAAACAATTCTTTCAAACACAATTCCCATCAAAACAAACTAATAAAATACTAATTCAAATTTAAATTTCAAACTTTTTATCAATAAAATAATCTCTTATACAAATCTCAACAAAACAAAATCATTAATCCAAATATTCCAAAAATATTCCTTTCTTATAACAAATCCCAAGAAAAAAATTTCATAATAAAATTCAAAAATATTCCATCCAAATGGAGAGATTGTGTTAAAATGACATTTATTGTAAAATTCTGTGACCTTTGTCGCACTCATAGTAACTAATATTACAATCTTTGTTGTAATTATGTAAAAAGAAGGTAAGTTGTGTTAAAATGATATTTATTGTAAAACTTTGTGGACATTGTCATACTCATCGAGTCGTGGTAACAAATATTAGAATCATTGTATAACCTTCTGTTAAGTTTTAACCTTAAAAGGTTATATTTGCATTTCTATACAAGATAATTATTTTCTCCCATTTGGACAAATAGATATGATTTTGTTCATACGCCAACAGGATGCGTTTGAGCATTTACCCTCTCTATCATCATGGCCACTGTTTGAGGAGAAAATAAACAAGCTAAGGTAGAAACACAGTGCATCATCCTAATGTGCAAATATTGGAAGTAGAATAAAAGATTCACAAGGGATTTTTTTCCCTTTAAACCCTTTTGTGCACCGATTTGACACCCAATAATGCATATTCTTTAAGAGGACAAGGTAAAATTGAAAAAAGGGATTGAACAAAAAAAAACCAATATGTTCATGCCTTTATTAGTAAACCAAAGTTAAAACCTGTTAAAGTAGAATTTAATTATTCACAAAGTGCTGAAATTTACTTGCTGCTCATCATGATTCGAGTCAACAAGGCCGGAAAGTGTTCAAATTGGACGGCATTGCCAACAGATTTGTTCATATAGTATTAATTAAAAACACATTTTAAATGTTTCAGCCTAAGTTTGTCTATAACCAATATTGTACTAATTATTTCTTATCTACCTAACTTTGATCATTCGCTTTCTTCTTTCATTTTCATAAAGAGGAAGTAAATAACGTTGGGCCACTTTAACAGGTTTTAACTTTCTTTTAAGAATGAAAATTAAGGATTTGCAAATTTTGCATACCCCAACAACATTTTCTTCAACGGATTTCAACTTACGTATATATAGAGACAAAAGAATTTGGCAAGTTTGGTTACATTTTGGCATTAAAATACAAGTCTTATTTGGGGAGGGTGTAATCGTTTTATATTGCATGAAATTCTGGATTTTTGCCGTATTAAAAACCTTAATTAAGATGGGTTTTACTAATTAATTTGCAACAAATTAAATGACCTAAGGTTCAACAAAAAAAAAAAACGTGGAATGATGTATTAATGTCTGAGGCTCATTTTACTTTGAAACCGTTTTATACGTGAGACTCGCGTATGAATTTCACTTTATCGTATAGATTATAAAAAATTAGTGTATTAGCGTACAACGTATAAAAAATTAGCGTATCAACGTATAAAATATGATTCACGTATTATATATGAAACGGTCTCTCAATAATTTTTACAAATGTGTAAAAACTAATTAAATCTTTTTGTTTGGATCGAAAGAGATCTTTCTTTAATTGACCAATAATAAGGAAAATATTAGATCTATGCTTTGAGTCCACGACAAAGTTTTATTTTATTTTTTTTAAAAAGGTACTCCGACCAGTAGTTAAAAAGAGTTGCGGTTACACTCGAAATACTCTGTTTTGGTTTTTATTTAACAAAATTTTTATTAGTGAAAGAAATTCCATTTTGAGTTGAACGACCAGACTCGGTCCAAGTATAATTTGGTCCATTGCCATCATACAATTAAAAAAAAAAATTATTATGAGAATAAGCAGTCTTGGGTTCAATTTTATTTTTCTGTTTTTGTACCTTTTGCAATCCAAATTTTATTTTATTTTTATTAGTTTAACAATATTGGTAATTCCCCTCAAAAACTCCAAATGCTGCTTGCTGCAATCATTGATTTCTCATAATCCAAATTGATAAATAATTCGTGTTATACTCTTCTTGTCTAAGGGGTATAAGTGTGAGAAATATATTTCAAAATTAATGAAACCTATACTTTGTATTTCGTAAAATACTACTCCATCATTTTTCATTGGTTATTTGAGTTTCAATTTTATTGAGAGTAGTGATAGGGTCAATTTTATTAAGAGTAATAAAAAGTAGTAGGAGTTTTTTTTTTTTTTAATATTATAATTTTACTCATGTAGATAAATGAGTGATAATAAGATTTCATATAAATAAATTTATAATTTCGTAATTGCTCTTTTATTATTATTAAATCTATAAACGGTCTCTTGCTCAACCAAATACTTTAATAATAAATTCATTGGAGGTGGGGTTTATGATTCCGTACCAATTTTTAATTGTGAACCGCTAACAATGCAAACTTGTACATTGCAAATTTAAAAAGAAAAATTAAAAATTAAAGTAAAGAAATTGAAACATTTCATTCCAAATATCATATTATGCCACTTGTACATAATAAGGAAGAGGCAATGATACCAAGCACAAATATTTTTATGTCAGATTATAATTTTACTTAATTGAAATATCTTATTATTATGCAATATATAAGTACTTACTATAAGCAATCGAATGATAATAAAAGTTACAATATAATTTTATTTACATGAAATATCTTATTCTTATTCAATAAATAAGTACTTACTATAAGCGATTGAATGATGATAAAAGTTACAATACTTGTACTGTTAATCATCATTCAATACGTGAAGTTACAATTTAACTCGTATTTCGTATTATTACTCAATAAACAATTAAATAAACGATGGAATGATAATAAAAGTTACAATACTCATATTGTTTATCATCATCTAATACGCGAAGTTACAATCTCGCTCTTATTTCCTATCATTACTCAATAAACATCATGTAATACAAACAAACACAACACACAACAAGTGAAGTTACAATCTCATCATTTCTATCATTGCTCAATAAATAATTAGATAAAACAAATGTAGTATAAACAAACACACGATACGTGAAGTTATATTTTCGCTGGCACCCTATCTCGTACCCTCGTACCTTCTATCATTACTCAATAAACAATTAAATAAACAAATGTAGTACAAACAAACAATGACATTAGGAAAATCGACAGCCCTTATCAAGTAAATGCAAAAATGAACTAGATAATGAATTATTTAAAAGCATGTGAAATTAATAAGAAAGTAATAGTAATAGTATAAATGAGAATACTTGGACAAAGGGAGAGAGATGAGGAGAGGAGAGGGGAGGGGGGGTTGGGTCGGAGCGTGACTGTCAAATCTACATATTCTCTCTTCCTTTCTTTCAATCCATCTTTGTTTTCTCTCTCAAATTCAGGCACAAGGAGGCTCTATTCTATTTTTCTCTCTCTCTTTGCTCTGGAGATTCGATTCAATCGCCGATATTTTCTATTGTTTCAATCTCTGTCCCCCTTCTCTCTCACCCGCAATAATGTTCCCAGATTTTAACGGTAAGTGAACACCAATACTTGCGCTTACGCATAACACTTCTTGCTATATACACGTAAATATATATATATATATATATCTCTCTGCTTACCACTCAAGATTATAACTTTCTTTTATTACATATCTATCTATATCAATCTCTGTGTATCTGCACAAACAACTTCAGAAAAAAAAAAGTGTGAACTTTATTCTTTATGCTTTAACAAATCCTGGGTCTGAAAAATTTCTTTGTTTTGTGTGGAGTTTTTGGAAGTTTTTACTCACTGCTATGATATGATGGTAAGTGCTTAAATTATTTTTTTTCCTTTGTCAAACCAAAGCTTTGATTTTTATTCATTTTTTTCATGTCATGCAGTAAATATTTTCTCTTTGGTGGTTGTGTCTTTGGTGAGTTTGTATTTGGAAATGTATTTTTTTTGGGAGAAATTTCCTTTTTTTTTTTTTTTTTTGTGTGTGTGTGTGTGTGGAACAATTCATTTGTTTAAATTAAGATTGGGTTTTATGGGGTCAGAGGTACATGGGATCATTAAGATTTTGTTTGACAGTACTGGTACAAAATTTACCATATCCTTTCTGCACCTGCAAGATTTTGTGTACGGTTTCAATATCCGAATTCCCAATTTCATCCCTTGTTCTTACTTTTTCAGATTTCCATGCAAAACCCATTTGCAGAATATACATAATTTCCATTTACTTAATTTGTTTAAAAGATCTTTTTACTGAATTTCATATTTTCGTTGAAGAATTGGACACTAAGGAAAAGTTGAAAAATATTGCTTTTGTTGAATGATATGTTTGTATATATGTGTGCTCCGTATGTCCTTTATTTTAATGTTTTCTCGGAATGATACCTTAAGAGAGTTGTGGAGATGTCTGAACTTAAGAGAGTTATGGAGATTATCTGTACTGGTGCATCATTGACTGTGTTTTTTTGGGTTCTAAGATTCTTCTTTTGAAGCACTTCTGAGCTTGGATTAAACTTTGGGTACTGGGAATTTTAGAGCACATATGGAAAAAAAAAAAAGTTCCCTTTTATGGAAATGGGATCTGCTTTTAACATCTCATCATATCCACCAAACAATACTAAATAGCAATAATAATCATTATAATGATAAAAACAATAATAATGCTAATATTGAGTACATGTTTTGTTCTTACCACCATCTCTTTCTGTAAAAAGAAGAGCCCCAAGACCAGGAGGGACTGGGGGGTGGGGGGGGGAGGTCATGATTTCAAGTTTAGACTTAGAACTTGGTCTGTTTGTGCACAAATTGTCTTAAACAAATGGAAACCTTATCATGTTTTGTCATGTTTTCTCTTTTATTTTACTGTTATAACCAAAGTACAGATGAGAGGATATGATGATGATGATGATGATGGGGGATTCTTTAAAAGTTAATATAGAAATCACTACTGCATTGTCTCATCTTCTTATTTTTATTTTCTTGTGATCATATTCTGTTTTTTTTTTTTAAAGCTATTAATTGTTTTTCTGCATCATTGTGCAGCAGCAGCAGCACTGGGTTTTTTTTGATTGAATCTCATTGACCCAAATATGGAGGGGGATGCATTTTCTAGCCTTGTTAATGGGACACAAATAGATGGTAAGGTTTTGCAAACATTTCATAAGAGCTTTGGTCAAGTACAGAACATTTTGGATCAGAATAGGCTGTTAATCAATGAGATTAATCAGAATCATGAGTCCAAGATCCCTGACAATTTAAGCAGGAATGTGGGTCTAATCAGAGAACTCAATAACAATATCAGAAGGGTTGTTGATCTTTATTCTGATCTTTCAACTTCATTCACAAAATCCATGGATGCTTCATCTGAAGGGGACTCCAGTGGTGCCCTGAAATCTGACGGTAAAGCTAGTCACAAGAGGAATAGGGCTGGTTAGGAAAAGAAAAGGCTCAACATAAGGCTTTATTCCTAATTCTTTTTTTAGTGAATAGAGGAGTTACACAAGAAAAACGATGCATATTTGTCGTCAAGTGGTCAGAAAGAGCACGGTTTAAGGTTGCACTACTTGTGAACTCTCTTTCTTTAGTGGCTGATAAAAAAAAATAATGGCTCAAAATCTCTTTAGATTGTAACTATGTATCTGCAGATCTAATTGAATCCAAGTACTTATGTCTGTATCATCATCATCTAATCTTCTGGTTTACTTTAGTTTTCTAGGATCGATGATTTAAATAAGAAAGATTTGATCTTTGTTGATAATTGGAATAAGCTTATCTCTTTCGTTGGAATAGTGACACACAATGGTTAATATAAAGAAATTGTCATGAAAGGCGACTTTATGATGAGCTGTTTAACTTTTTTCATCAGTTTGTCAAAAGGGGCTATTACATCAGATGTGAGAATTAGGGAGATTTTTCCTATCTTACTATTGCAATGAAATTTCCATCTACTTTTTCTTTGGAAACTCTCTCTTTATTCCTTTTATCAATCTCTGTTCCAAAGACAATTTTCTTTTCCAACTTCCATAAAGAAAACTGAAGTGAAACTGTTTTCTGCACCCCCCCTCCTATGAAATGGAAACTCCCCTTTTTCCCCTTTAATTTTGCTGGGAAATAACTGTGCATGAATCTATCTGTATGTGGAGAATTGATCATACATTCATATATCCCTGCAAAGATGCTCTGAAACAATTGCAAGAAAGCAGCTTTTATAAGATAATCTTTTTAGTTCCCAATCACACGGCACCACAAGAACAGAATCTCAGAAAGAGATGATGGTCGCTTTGAAGTTTGAAGTTTGAAGTTTGAAGGTTGACCCCCCAATATTTTTTGTTTTCCCCCCTCATTTGTTTACGTAAATTGTTTGGTGCATCCAATGAGCCTGTGTTTGATAGTGAAAGAAATGCATAAAGAATTGAATTGAAGAATAGATCAATACAAAGAAGCAAAGGTAGTTCAAAACAAAGCACTACAGTTCCAAAGGGACAGACAGATTTATGTAAATAGTGACCCCAACTGGCCAACAACAATGACAAGGGACCTAAAGGGTCTCTTTTTTTGGATGGAAAGAAATCAAGAATTGCTACTAAATTTCTGGATACTTATCCCCTTCCCTTCTCTGCAACTACAACTACTGCTTAGGTTCTTTCTCTTTTGCTTTTCACTAAAAAGTTTTTAGTATTCTTTTGTTCTTCTCTTAAGGTTTCTTTTGTTTATTGATTTTCTTGCCATCTTTCAAGTAATTTCTTGTTTCAAACATTGGACCTTTATATTATATGAGTGGCTTCCATTATTCTACACACACAAATACATACAGAAATGCTGCACACGCCCCGGGCATAGCCTAGCTGGTAAGTGACAAGGAGATAAGGTGTGGAGAAATTGACTTCCATGCGGGTTTGACTCTGTGTGGTTGCGTTGGCTGGGTGAAATATTCCTGGGGGCGCACCTGGAGCTCGCGTCCTGTTGGATAGCAGGGTTAACGTGGCCCTGTTTGGGTGTCCTGAATTTACAACTTTTTGAGAAATGGTGCGCACACACACACTAATACTCATACTCAAAACTCATTGATTGAGGAGGCTGCACTGCTGCAGGTGCCTTTGTTGGTGGCCCCTATGAATGGGATCCTAATTTACTGATCTATCTTAACTCTTATTAGGAATGAAAGGTCCACAACACTACTAGGGTGTGACTGCTGGAATGGTTTGTTTCTTTCCATCCTATTAGTGTAGATTTTTCTTTGTTTTTTTGTCACTTTATCTATACAATACTTGATGAGGTTGGGGTTTTTCTTCCCTGATTGAGTGCTTTCTTTCCAACCTTGTGTGGTCGTTGGATCTCACCTTTTTGAGATGGGAATTATTGAAAAAAGAATTACGATCATCATTCTATCATTCATTCACAGGTACCTCCTCATGTCATCCACCACCTGTACTATTCAAGAGGGGACAAGAGACTTTTTTATTTCTTTTGTACACAAATTCCTTTATTGGTCCATATCTCTTGTATCAGTGGATTGTATAATAATCATTCATATATGTTCCATTCCAATCAAAACCTAAGAGTTTTGAATTACTATGATTGAATTTTTAGGAATGAATTAATGTTGCACATCCATCAGTGTGGAACTTCAAACTTTTGGGATTCTTGAGATGAAAATCACAGTGTCAGATTATTTGTTAATCCCTTCAAATGGGATGAAAACGAAGAATTTTCTATAGTTTTAGCTAAACTGAATATCTTGATTAGTCTAACAAATAAGTAACAAGGACTAGTGGAGCATTATGAGCAAAGTTTCATTAATTTGTAGTTATAAATCTTAAAAGCTTTTGTGAGACCGATTCATATATCAGATGTGGGTTATATATGAGAAGTACAATTAATTGCGATTGAAATTGTAATTCTAATTTCTTATCACTTTTATCGCGTATTAAAATTGTAATTAACTCGCAGTTCAAAATCTGACTTAACCCTCTTAAGAACTAGAGACTATACAAGAATCTCTACATGAATAAAATCATTATCATATAAATATTGTCGGCCTAACTTTGAGGACAATATGGGCTGAAAACCATAAGAACAAAATGAAGAATTATCATAATGAATTGATTAATCTTACAGCAATGATAAAGGAGGAGCAGAAGAAGATCAGATGAGATGAGTTGGTCCCAAAAATCCAAGCCAAGACAAAATAAACATGCTATAAAACATAACATGTGAAAGTGGGAATCTACTTTTCCCTTTCTTTCCTTTTGTTCCTTGCAGTTCCAGCAAATAGCTTGAAAAGAAAACCATACTCTATTTTGCCTTACACCTATACAATAGTGGAGATTTTCTTTCATAGCTAACCATACCTTACCTACATCATTTAGTCGGATCCAGTTTCATTTCTTTCGCTATTATAATCCACGCTCACGCTTGCATTGATTATTAAAAACTTATTAATTCATCACTTCCAAGAAACAAGCAACATCTATGATCTAACTACTATAGTAAAATACAGAGATGATGCTCATGCATTGCTCAGCCTCAACTTAATTGGTTCAAAGAAATTTCATTATTCTGATGGCATGCTGATCATTTTGTGGGACTTTGGGTTCAATCCCTTAAATTATTCGATGTAAAGATTTCTGAAAATTAACCTAGGAGATTATAAATTCCAACAGTAATATTTTATTTTTTGGGGTAAGAAATATTCTAACAGTTTTTTTTTTTTGTTAAACTAGCAAACAAGGATTCCAAGTGCTCTCTTCAAGATAATGTTGGCCAAAACTGAAAAATTTTGAAAACGACAAACAAGGTGGAATGATAATGGCATCCATGGCATAACCCAAGAATCATGGGCAACCGTTTAAACAACTATGGATTGATCATTGATTGCTGTTCATCTAATCTTTTAGCTTTAAAAACCTTAGCTGTCTTTGTTAGGACATGTTTTTTCTTTTTTTCTTTCATGCTATTTGCTTCATTTGTAGGTTGCATGTTTTGGTATGGTTAACCATTTTAATCCCTATTATTACGGTGTTGACTAACATGGTCCTTCAAATTTTCCATAAGCTAATAATTTACTCCATTATGTATAGGACGCCCAGCAAATTGTTAATCAGTTTGGTCAAGTTTTATCAAATCTCATGAGTTGGTTAAAATTGAAAATATAATGAACTAATATAAAAACACAAACTTTTCTATCTAGGTTGTAATAGTTATAAAATTATGCCCGCTTAAAATTAACGATACGTTTTAACTCGTATTCCCTTTTTTGCATTGATCATACGCAATACAAAATACGTCAATTGAAAGTGCTATCCACAATGCAATTTGTTCTACGTTATAACAATTTTTACGATTGTTGAAGCACATTATTCGTTGAGGTCTAATCTTGTCAGGCATTATACAAGCAAAAATAAAAAGGAAACCTGGAACCTAGTCATGGGATGGAAGGATTCACGAATCTAGCAGCTCAAAAGTACATTATCCCTATGATGATTTTTTGTCCTATTGTAACAAGAGTGATTTTAGCTTGTAGGACCAAAGTGACATCACTTCTAAGCAACTTCACAGCATAAATCAAATGTCCTTTCACCACTGTATAAAGGCTTATTGTAAAAAAAAACAGTTCTACTGTTGGATTATCAAATCCAGGAATTGAGTATCTTTTCCCAAAATATGTGCAGTGTGCATGAAACTTCTGTTTGGGATTTGCACAATTTAGATTGCTGGATCACTTGGAATAGAATAGGCCACCATTAATCTGCACGTCTCTCATTATTGAAATCCCATTTGCATACATTAATTACACTAAGGAACTAGTCATTACATGATCATGACAAGAACTAATCATTGCGGATTAGAATGAACCTGTAAACTCATGGGGCTTACCAAATGTTGAGGATTTGGCAATTTTCATCAAGTTATTACTATATTTGTTGCTTTAGTTACAATGATTAAAGTATTAAACAACTTGGGGTTCTTGACAACAACACCACCAACTTGGGATTCTTGACATAATGATTTTAGTGTCAAATTCAACATCAACAACTAAGCATTTATCCCACAAAGTGTATTAGCTATATGGGGCATATTGTTCTATCAAAATCTTTCTAATATTTATAAGATTTCTAATGTGAGTTATATTATAAAATGTGATAAAATTTTATATCAATTGCATTCCATCACAACTTTTCTCTTTTCTCGTGCGTTTAGAACCGGCTACAACAGACATGCTGCTTATTTATAACCAGCTCTATGTAACATAAACCTCTATGGGATAAAGGTAGTTTTTGGATAAAAAGAGAACAAGATTGACACTTTCTACAAAGATATTGAACTGAAATTGCAAAGTTTTGTACGAAGATATTAATAGAAAAACCAAAACTTACAAGTGCAACAACATGCATTGCCTCCCATGTTTTAGACAGACTAACATTCGCTCATCATCAAAACAACAAAATACCAGCTAAGGATGGATATATGCACAGAGGATTCTGAACAGGACAAATGGAAGTTGGAACATTAAGGATTCTCTCTCAAGTACCTGACTCAAGAGACACACACAGACAAAATCTCTATTGCTGGCTATGGAAACATGTACAGCTGCCTTTTTCCATTCATGTTACAGTTTTGTTGAAGCACAAAGAGAACAGCACAATATATAAATATTTGCAATTGCCAGACTTGTTCTTTTGGTATAAATATGAAAGCCCATCAGAAAGTTCTTACCAAAATCAATTCATAGTCCAAGAAATCAAACAAAATTGAACCATAAAGTTAAGTTTCAAAGAGGGATGAATTTCCATATATAGTTCTTTGGTTAAGGAAAGTGTACATCATCATCATCTTCATGTGCAGTTCGTCCTAATCTTAGAGAAAATCCATTTTCAGGGTTTAAATTTAATACAATGAAAGGACTATAGTAAGGGTTGGGTGGGTGAACGTACGTACCAACTCCAATGTCTAAAACTCATGGCTAATGAGAATCTTAATCGCACATGGCCCTGTTCCAACTCCTGTCTTCATCCCTTTATTAAATCAAAAGTCCATTCCAAACTGATTGGCATAATTAATATATAATGTTTACTTTAAACATCATTAAAAACACACTTAAAGAAAATAATAAAAGAAATCTGAGAATGAATGCGACCATTCTGATCCTGTAGATAAGGTCACTTGATGATTATGATTTGTTCCTAATCTCATTTAAAAACTTAGTTTTGCATATGGATTTTTTTTATTTAAATATGTATCAATGAGTTGACTAATTTCTCCAATTACATTAAATGTATCTAGATCAATACATTGTACTATGGCAGTATTCTATTATTGGAGTAGTTAGTAATACAATGAATTTCTCTTACATAATGGAAGTGTTTTCCATTTTGGACATATAAAATCAGAAGCTAAATTCTTTTTTATTTCTTGATCAATCATATCTTCCAATTTTGGCAGTGTCTACTTTGTATATTTGATCCTTTGGTGATAGTATAACCTATAAATTATGGCCCGCATGGTAGCTCAACTGGTCGCAGAGGTGAAGTTTGGAACAAGATATCGAGGATCGAATCCCACTAACTTCTGTTGATTAGTTGAGTAACCATGATTTACCATCCACTTAAAGTGGGCGGTATGGAGACAATTCTGTCAGGCCGGGGTATGGGGCACTTAAAGTGGGTGATTCCACCTTTATTGGAACAAAATAACTTATAAATATCCTGTCGGGTCGGGGTATGGTGATAATCCCGTCGGACCGAGGTATGGGGCACTTAAAGTGGGCGATTCCACCTTTATTGGAAGAAAATAACCTATAAATTATGGTTACATTTAACTGGTGCCCTCCAAAGCAAGTTCATATATGTGTGAATTAATCATAATTTCAATATATAATAAAAACAGTAAGAAAATGAAATTATAATTTCAACGTACTACCAATTCTTCATTTCATATATCAACATTGTCTTATACATGACTTGTGTTAATAAAAGTTTTTGCGGCATAGTCAAGAACCTAGGAGTTTTGGGACATCAAGTGTTATGACGTTGGATCCAAATAAATTAGTAAATCCACAAACAGCAATCTATAGATTCTTTTTATTTTTCAATTAGGATGAAATGGGAGGTCAGCTATCAAGTGACACATCAAGTCTAAGATCAAATGAACTTGCAACTCCTTTGATGAAAATCAGAATCTATAGTCAAAGACACTTTGTTTAAAGGAAGCTTTACATTATCAATAGTCCTTCTTTGATGAGCAATCTTTGAAAGTTTTCTTTCTTTCTGTACCAAACAACAAAATGAAAATAAAAAGGAAAATCAGCATCATAATCGACCCATGATGAAGAATTCCTTTGATATACCAACCTCTAGTGGAGCATTTTGTCCAAAAACCACCTCTTAAATAGTGAATTTCCAAACACAACCTAGTTATCATTAGGTGGTATGGTTACAAATAATCGGTTTTAAATTTGAATGGATTAACAGATAAGTTAAAACTTTGTTAAACATGCCGGTAAAAATTACATTAGAAATTGCGCAAAAATCAAGTACGCTGACAAAATGTGATACACATAACTGATCTCAATTAGTTGTTGTTGTTAAAATTGAATTCCCACATTTTGACTTTTCAAATTCATCAAACAAATGAGAGTGTTTTGAACTCCAAAAACAATCAAATGGAATTATATGACACCAAACAAACTATCTATGAACTACTATTGTAAATTGGACCAAGACATATTATTTTGTTTCCTTCTTTATTTTGTGGGTATGGACCAAAAAAATATTCTCCAAGCTATAACATGATGAAATCTTCAAAAAGTGGTTATGGCATATGTAGGATTTGTTTGCATTGTACCCTACCATCATCTTTTGTGTACCTTAGAACTTTCACATCTTTTCCCATCTCTAATCAATTTCAAGATGACTCATCCAATCAACATTTTTCTCAATAATACATCAAATTTGAATATGGATGAACATTCTGTCCAAGGAATACATTTTGTATGTTCTCCACTTGCCTGAGTTGGTAAGCTGTCAAAACCCTTTCATATCTTCAGTGGGCCCATAGCCCATGAAACACACCTTCACTAACTAAACCCATATCATAAAGAATCCCACATGGGCCTTTCTAATCAGTTCTTATACCATTCCTTTATGGGCCAGTTAGAGATTTATTAATTAAAAAAGAACAAGGGTAAAAAAATCCTTACCCTCAAAGCCCATGTGCAAAAATGGTGGAAGTGGCGGTTATAAAAACCGTCACAAAAAACTCGCTAAAACCCTAAAATCAAAACCTAGGGTTTTGCGTTGCCGAACACAATTGATCGGAGCGGCATATCTAAGTTCTAAGATCCACTCGTACTGTTTAATGTTTTTGAACAATTCTTGGTAAATCTCAAAGTATGGCGACTAAAATGAGCAAAAAGAGAATGTTCTTGGCGGAGTTGAACAAGGCGTTTGACGCTTGAGCTGCCGGAGGATGGGTACTCTGGTGTGGAGGTCAGGAGAACTCTCACGAGGACTGAAATCATCATCAGAGCCACTCGCACTTAGAAATGTTCTCGGTAGCCTAACTCACTCTTCATTTGCTTTTTCCTTTTATTTATTTATTTATTTTTAATTTTGGTTTGAAGCAATATGAGAACTTTTAGTAGTAATATTTAGGGCTTTCTATGATGAAGTTATTGAGGTTTGGTTTGGCGACTGATTTTGTTTAGGTGAGTACGGGAAATGATTAGATAGCAGCGTGGAGTTGTAAGCCGAAAAGGGCGAGTCTCGTGTTGCTGGGTGGCAGCTTTCAGGAGGTAATTGGTGCCTGACAATTTGTTAATTAACTAATTTTAGTTGATGAATTTGATGGTGGGAATGGGATGTTTTATGATGTTTCAGAAATGTTTATGTTAAATGTCTCAGATTGCTCATATGTTTAGTTTAGCATTCTATTTGAAGTTTATTTTTGTCATCAACAAAGCAGATTGGTGTTTCGGTACCAACTTTGTGTCGGATGATGACTAGAAAAAATTCTTGTCCACTTTGCCATTATTATCCTCGTGATAGACTTTGATGTGTTCATGCTGTAATGGTTGAGAGGACACATATATTTGTATGCACTACAATTTGAGAATGATTAAATAAAGGTTTTGGATGGTGCATTGACAAATTAGAGGGAATTGCTTGTCTGTTATGGTGTAAAGCATTTCTTTGTCATCGGAAAAGCAGATTGGTATTCTTGTACCAAATCTGTGTCGGATGATGACTAAAAAACGTCTTGTCCTCTGGGTTGTAAACCTAGTGAAGTTCACAAGTGTTCAGTTGGTAAGCTTTGAGAGGACACATTGGTGTCAAATGGGGAATGTTATTTTCCTACTGTTACTGTGACGTCTTGAATGTAGTTGAGGTAGTGTTCCTAGTAAAGAATTAGGAGTTTTTTTTTTTATATTTTAATATTCTTGGACGCATTCAGGATCCATCCAGGATGCCTTCTTGTCAACCTATAAAGCAAATAGGTAGGTTATGTAAGTTAAAAGGCAAATATGCCTGAGCTTGTTGAAGATATTTTTTCTTAAGAATGGTGAACTTTGTGCCTCTATTTCTACAAGTTTGTAGCATAAATGTAAAGGCTCTCAAATGTTCTTTCATCTTTCTTATGCATTTTGCACTGGGAAATATCTGAACCACTTTTGAAATATACCGATATACTGATTTCCAGAATACTGAATGCTTGTTTCATTGGGTTTTTCTTTTGCAGGTCATGATATGGTGTATTGCGATCTGTAATGGAGATCAGAATCAAGCGGTACTGAGTGTTCAACACGCCAAATCAATGAAATTTAAAGATGACTAAATGATGCCATCTGATCAGCTGGTTAAGGATTATTTTGAGTCTGCTGTCAGACACATTGTCTTGTGGCGGGTTGTCTAGTGTTTTTCTTGTTCAATCCTTTGATACTTATGAGGCCAATTTGATTTCGGTGCTATGATCATGCTATTTTGATAGTGTTTTCTTATCATGTAACTGAACATTCGTGGAGTACTTGGAATTAAAGTAAAAATTATGCTTGGTTTTTATCCAAAGTTGCTTTAATTCATCTTGACATGGTGGTCTTGGATACTTGTGCAGTTATGCTGTGAGTGTTACTAACTATACTAAATCTAATGCATCGATTGCGAGTTAAAGTTTTGTACAGGTTGCAGAACTCTATAAGATGGTGAAATCATGAGCGTATTGGCGTTGCAAGTTAATTTAGTATTGATCTCAGAAACTCTCAAATTGGAATATGCAACTTATTTTTTTTTGTACCCGAGACAAATATGATAAACTCTATGAAGTTGAATAGTTTTTGTCTCAATGTCTACATATATGAAGTCATAAGTTGGTAAATTACAGCCAGTTGATAGTATCTCGGAGCATACATATCGTTTTCTGTTTGCTTTGAATACCCTAAAAGACGACTTAAATGAGTTTGAACTGCTAGTCAAAATATTTGATGAGAGAAATGAACAAGGCAGCATCAAGATACTGTAATTCACCCATGATTCTTTCTTTGATCCTGCTCTCCATCTCTTCCTCGTTCAAATTCAAGGGTTGGTCAGATGCCTGAAATGTAATGAATTTAGTAGTACTATCAGACACTTAAATTAGTAAAAATGAAATGGTTTGTTTAGTGAACCCTTTTTGATCTTTTACCAAATAATCTTAATTGTCAACATGACACGAACAATTGACACTTGTAAAAAGGCTAGCATTGCATTCTACTTTGCTTACCACAATCCATCCCCTTTTATCAACAAATGATGGCACATGAGCTGTGAATGCCACTGCATCTGCGCATGGAAATGAATCAAAGAAGATGGAAATGAATCAAAGAAGCAATTGATTTGAGCAATGTACTAAGTATTTAGTAATGTTTTCATCCCAGTTTCATTTGTACAAATTAAATGAAGAATAAACTCAAAAGTTCTTCTTAATATTAATTTACTTACACTTAAAAACCTGCTTTACTGTGTCGTATAACGACGAGAAGATCTCTTTGTGAGAGACAACTCCAGTCATACCAGCCTACATACAGCCATTTTTCAAAAGACAAACAATGAAGTCCAAGGACGTGGTGTAAGCTTATGTATACAATAATCAACAACTTGGTTTCTTAATTTGTATACAAATTCATAACAAATTATTTGAAGGAAGAGATTGAAAGTTTGAAGAATGACCTGAGTAACAAAGATTCCATCATGATTCAGTCGTTTCTTGATGACTTGTTGGTAAAAGAGTTTTGTATAGAACTGGTTGTGTTTGCAAAACACCCCTTCAACTTCAAGTATTGGATGTGGATCAGCCAAATCACTCACAATCAAGTCGAACTTTTCCTCATTTTTCTCCAACTCAAACCTTCAATTATTCAGTCTTCCATTTTAATACAAATTAAGTTTGTCAATTAATGGAAAGAGGGACAGAAGTAATTATCAAACACATACCTGGCGTCGTTGATCACAACTTGGAGCCTCTCATCAGCAAAAACTTCTTCATTTGTAGTGAAGTAACTTTGGCAGATGTCTACAACGTCCTGCATATATTTGTATCATGAGAGGAGGAGTAAAGCAGGACTGAAATGGAGTTTATTAATTTCTGGGATATAATCACTCGGCCTAATAAAAATGGATGCACTAATCAAAAGGGCAAAACACATGCAAATTTGAACAGCAAATTAGAAAATGTATGTATACACATGCCTTGTCAATTTCACAGATAACCACTTTCTCAACGCCTTTGTGCTTGAGGGCTTCTCTTGCACCAAATCCTTCACCGCCTCCCATGATAAACACTGTTCTTGGACTGAATATATAATCCAATAAACAAACTAATTCATCATATTAATTTCATAGTCCATGCATGAATATATTTTAATTAATTTTCGGTTTCTTTTCTTCCTCCTCGAAATTGTTTTGTCTACGATGACACAAGAGCCAAAAAGATCAGAAGAAAGTAGTCAAAATTGGAAAATGACATGTACTTTTGATGATATAAAAGAGGTGGATGAATTAAGCATTCATGGTATATGAACTCATCCCTTTCTGTACTCTGCATTTTCCCATCAATCATCAAAACCTACATAATTCAAACGTATGTAGAAATCAATGAGTACGAAAAATGGTTGGAAAAAAAAAAAATAGCTAGGTTGATACTGTGTGTATACCTTCCCCCAGTACTTTGTGTCCAAGAGGGTTATTTCTTGAAATCCAGAAATCCCTTTGTAGAGTACGCTGTGCATGCAACGATTTTGATTGCATTGAGAAAAAAGTTTATTTTTACAAGTTTAAAAGTGATGGGATTAGTAGTACGTACCAATTCAGAGCAAATGAGCGTTTTACATTCTTTCCAATAATCTCTTCAAACCACTCAACATTGCTGGTGTGATCGTTTTCAACCATGATTGTTGTAGAGTGAGCAAAACTCTCCATGATTGAAAACTGAAAAGTGAAGACGAGAGAGCCTATATATCCAAATTCAATGCTTGAATGATGATGAAGAAGTCTCGAAATGTTGACCGTAACGTAAACTCTCTGAAAAAACAGAAGAACGTACGTACCAACAAAACGTGACTAGTAAGATAATTCTCAACTTATCCTTCCTGCCTTAATTGGCTTAAAAGAAAAAGTGTTGTTAAAATTATATCACTCTCTTTGTCCCAATGTATTTAGTTAAATTTCTTGGAAACCAACCCCATATTATTTATATCTTCTTGGAATTTGCAGGTCTTAAGTCACTCAATTTTCATGTTCGCATAGATTGTTGCTGTTAGTGACCTCATCAATATTTTGTCAGCAAAAAATGTCATTACACAATCCTTAATTAGTTTTGCGTTTTATAGTCCCTCAATCTTTTACTCTCTTTTTTGTTTTTTTTTAAAAGTCACTCAACCATAATTGTTTACAATATATAGCACAAAAATTGTTCAACAATTTTGTCTGCCTATTTCACCCTAAACTCAGTGATTTAAAAATTAGATTAGAGTATGAGATCATTGGGTCAACTCGGTCTGACATGTCAGAAAAAATCAAAAAATGTTATCATGACTTTATAAATAAATTTAAATTATAAATATATTAATAATTAAAAATAATTCTTATATCCAATTACAAATGTTTATTAAATCATAATTAAAATGCATAATATTAATAAAATAACATTAGTTCATACATTATTTAATATAAAATATAATAATTTTAAAATAAAAGAAAAAAAAAGTATAAAATATCTCAAAATTTGTAGAGTTTTTTTATTTGTACCTTTATTTTATCAAGAATTGACTTCAAACTGTAATAAGTCACCTATCCAAGAGCGGATGGAGGGGGTTGAAAAAAATTCAATTGAATCTTTAAGAAAATTAGAATTTTGCACCCCAAAATTCAAATATAACTTCTATTACGTAATTTTGCATCCCCAAGCTATAATTTATGGATCCGCCAATGCACCTATCTATTATTTATTGTTTGTTATCAATGGGTTAAGAAAGAGGTAAAGAAATAAAGTTTTATTCATAAAAAAAAATTACTAAGCCCATATATATTAATATTGGACCAACATTCAAAAGCAAAAAAATAAAATTCATAAACTCAAAATAAACAATATACCCATGCACATATGTATTGCTAATAGACCAAAATTCCAAACTAAATACAAAACCCCAAAGCTCAAAATCAATGTTATTGGACCAACTAATACAAAAGCCCAAAGTACAAAATAATAATAATAATAATAAAAGCAAAATCGAGTCACCTGGTTAAACCCAGGTTTTGACTGGGTTGACCGATCAAACCCAAATTTTGACCAGTTTTGATCGAAATTAAAAAACAAAATGTTTGTTAGAGAAAACTGGACTAAACCAATGAACGAACTCTTGTCCAACCAATCGGATAGGCCGATCCGGATCGGTCAAATTTGATTTTCAAAACATTGCCTAAACCTTAAATCACAATTCACGCCCTCACCCTATCTCTCATCTCCGTCATACTCTTTCACCTTGATAGGCACACAGGACTGTTATTGGAGAAACAATTTTAACTCTGAAAATAGTGAATTGGTGATAGGGACACAAAATTATAATTGGACAATTTTAACTTTGAAAATACGTGAATACAGTTTACACAAATGAAGTAAATTGAAGGAATGACTAATCTTTTAGTAAAAAATAATAGATAAATGATTTTTTTTTTTCGCCAAAAAAAAAAAAAAAAGTTGAAAATCCAAAACCTATATCTGGTGATAGTGTAGGAGATGTTTTGATTTTTTTCCATCGTACTCATATTTTAAAGGTTTTTTTTTTTTCCATTGTACTCATATTGTAGGAGATGTTTTGTTTAGATAAGATCGATCACAAAATATGAAAAATGTATAGTTATGATCGTATTGGTTGTTGTTTCACGTGGTATGAAGTGTTTCATTTTCTTTCCTCAAAAAAGTTCCAAATTAGGCAACAATGCCTAGGTTTACTACACTAAAAAAATTCTTTGAATTAGAAAATATTACCATGTTAAGTCCTTAATTTAGTACTCTTTTTTTGTAGTACTCTTGTATGCATGTCAAAATGTCTGAATCAGAAAATATTATCGTTGTTTTTTAAAAAATTATGTAAAGTCGACTATACAAAAGATATTAATTAATAAAAGTGTTTCTTAATTTTGTTTTAGTAGTTTCTTTTGTTTTTCCCCTTAATTCTCAACTGCCTTAAGTCGGTTGCATTGCATCCCCGCCATTTTATACACCTAATTTCCTAAACTTCACACTTCTTTCCTAAAATACCCCCAAAGATCCCCAGAATTCCCCTATATATATATAGTATATAGCATTTCCACATCCGGACTCAGCAAAATCCTAATCCAATTTCCCTCGGATATTTTTTTTTTCCATTTCCGTAGAGTTTTCAAGTCCAATCCAATTCGTTCTGAAAGTATACGAGCGATTTAGTCAATAATGCCGGTGAATTTGACGGCGAACGCTATCTCGGCGATTACCGCCGGCGACGTGAATTCGAAGCCTTTGGTTCAGGTTTTGGACATCAAGCTAATTGGCGCCACTCAGGACCGTTACCGCCTTTTGATCTCCGACTCGGTTCTGACTCAGCACGCAATGCTCGCAACTCAGCTCAACGACCTAGTCAAGGCTGGCCGAATTCGCAAGGGTTCTGTCGTTCAGTTGATCGATTATATCTGCAGCACCGTCCAAAATCGCAAGTATGTTGCCTTTCAAATCTTAATTATCCTACTTAGTATTCATTAATTTGCACAATTGGAGCACAAGCAAGCTTTTTCATTGATTCAATTGAAGTTGTCTTAATTTATGTTTTTTTGAGGAAGAATAGGTTATATTGGTAGGTTATTCCAGGAAATATCTTTATATTTCTTATATGATTATGCATTTCGATGAATATTTCATTTTATAACTACCTGTAGTTGTTTGTGAAATTGATGCAATTTTAGCTATGATTTGCTTTATCCTGTTTCAAAAATGTCTTTAAAGTTTTGAAATATAGTCATTGAATTGGAGGAATAGGTTTAACTAACACTGAACATAAATCATTCAGGAGTTTAGGTTTGAAAATGTATTTCTTAAAGCAGCAATTTCATATGAAAATTGCTTCTCTGGAGTTGCATATCTAGGTCTAGTCACCGTGCCAAGGACAGAAACAATCGAGGCTGGGAATACTGTAAATTATGATCGTTGCTTGCTGTTAAAGCGCTGCAGTTCTCCATTTGAGCATCTGCTTTGTTACTTTCGTTGAATTGAAATTGAATTTAGGATTTGGGATGCTTAATTACAATGCCAGTGTTTCAAGAAGTATAATTCTATGTTCAACCACTAAGAATGCTGCTTTTTCTTCAGCTTTTCTTGTAGTTATGTGCTAGCATTGTCCAAAATGCATGTGACTAGTCTTTGCTGATTGTATCTGAATTTGTTTCTAGTTGGAAAAGATGATTTCATAACTTTCAATTGTTCTTGCAGGATAATTGTTGTCCTAAATATGGAGACTATCATTCCCGATTGTGACATAATTGGGAACCCAAAAATGTTTGGGGAATTGGATTCGGGCCATCAAAAATCAGTGCCTGATAGGACTTATGGATCCGCAGCATCAACTAACAATAATCACCCGGGCGCACAAAAGTTTGGGTGTACGAACAATTCAATTGCCAACAATATGAGCTCCTCCACTTCAGCTAGTAATGTGCAGAGTTTCAGGCCAGTAGTTCAACCTCCATACCAACCTCCTCCAAATTACAAAAGCCACGGTTCTATACTGAAGAATGAAGCACCAGCACGCATCATTCCAATTGCTGCATTGAATCCTTATCAGGGTCGATGGGCTATTAAGGCAAGAGTGACTGCAAAAGGAAATCTCCGCCGCTACAACAATGCCAGGGGAGATGGAAAGGTCTTCTCTTTCGACCTTCTTGATTCTGATGGAGGAGAAATACGTGCTACCTGCTTCAATGCTGTTGTTGACCGATTTTATGATACTATTGAAACTGGGAAAGTTTATATGATATCAAAAGGTAGTCTAAAACCTGCACAAAAGAATTTCAACCATCTGAAGAATGAATGGGAAATTTTTTTAGAAACGAGTTCAACTGTAGATCTTTGCCCGGATGAAGATGCTATACCACCACAACAGTTCTCATTTAGACCTATTAGTGATATCGAAAGTGCTGAGAATAATTTGATACTGGATGTCATTGGTGTAGTAATTAGTGTCAACCCTTCTGTCCCCATCTTGAGAAAGAATGGAATGGAAACTCAGAGGAGAATCCTGAATCTGAAGGATCAGTCTGGGAGGAGCGTTGAGTTAACTCTCTGGGGAGACTTCTGCAACCGGGAGGGTCAAAAGCTGCAGGCTTTCCTAGAAGCTGGGCATTTTCCTGTTTTAGCTCTCAAAGCTGGAAAAGTTAATGACTTCACTGGGAAATCTATAGGAACTATTTCTTCCACTCAGATTTTCATAGACCCGGACATTCCAGAGGCTTGCAGCTTAAGGGACTGGTTTGATCAAGGAGGAAAAAATATCGCTTCGGAGTCCATATCTAGGGAGATTATGCCTGGAGGATCCAAGAACGAAGTACGCAAATCCGTGTCTCAGATCAAGGATGAGGGCCTTGGAAGATCAGATAGGCCAGATTGGGTCACAGTTAAGGCCACAATATCTTTCATAAAGACTGACACTTTCTGTTATACAGCTTGCCCATTAATGATTGGGGATAGGCAATGCAATAAAAAAGTAACGAGGTTGGGAAACTCTAGATGGCAATGTGATAGATGTAATCAAGAATTCAACGAATGTGATTACAGATATCTTCTTCAGACTCAAATTCAAGATCATACTGGGTTGATGTGGGTAACTGCTTTCCAGGAATCCGGTGAAGATATATTGGGTTGTTCGGCAAAGGAGTTGTACTTGTTGAAGCATGAAGAGGAAGATGAGTTGAGATTTTCTGAGATCATTAAAAGTTGTCTATTTACACAATACCTTTTCAGGCTTAAAATTAAAGAGGAAATTTATGGTGATGAACAACGGGTGAAAATTACAGTGGTAAAGGCTGAGAAGGTGAATAGTTCTACAGAATGCAGATATCTACTTGATTTAGTTTCTAAATTTTCTATACGTTGAATAAAGGATTGAATAATTGAAGGAAAGACAGTGATTCCCACTGCCATATTGTTATCTCTGAGTAAATCAAGATATTCTTTTAGTTAGAGATTTCCATTGATCTCTTACCAATGTTTGTGCACACTATCAAAATGTAACTCAGTTTTCAGTTTGAGTTCATCATTTCCCTTTGGCTAATAATGTCATTTTTGATAGTATGTCCCTTTAACAACATTACATGATAGAAAAGCTAATCAAGGATTGGAACTTGATTTTTTTTTCTTTGGTGGGGGGATGTTCGAGACAGATAATAAAGCTTCCTTGTTTGAGTTGAATCTGTTGCTAGTGTTCGTAAACAGCAGGTATTGTGGCTGTGAACAATTAAAATCTGTTCGGCGGTGATTAGGGAAAGAGATTATGGCAAGTTGCTTGTTTGCCTTGATAATGCATACCTATCATTGGAGGATTTATTTTCGAGGGCATTGTAATTTATTTGGTTTACAATTTTACAACACAAATAATCTGTAGTGCAAATGGTTGCAGTTCTGGCATATCTGCAATGCTGGAATGGAACTTGCTGGTTTTGGCATTCATGTGTTTGTAGCACAATATTTAACCGGAGTCGCATCACGCATGGATTACACAAACATAACATCATAAATCAGAACCAGCAACATATAGATACAATTAGGGAGAGAAAATTGGACTGTATTATATTATTCCGGGATCATTTTCAGGTCCGCTTGACAGGATCAAAGTTGGCAACAGCAACTACAGCACCAACGAGCAAGGCAAGCACTACACCTCCAGCAACAATACTAAGCAAGAAGTTCTTGAGGGATGGTGAAACTCCCGAATCAGCAGCCTCAGCTATGTCAGGAATCATCATTGAAGCAGTCAGTGCAGCCGCTGTCAATCCTGTCACTGCCTTTTCCTTGAGTGAAGAAGAAGCCTCGACATGAAACCTTGCATTGGGTGTTGTTTTTGATGAAGCAACCGCCTTTGAGTGCCTCACTGGCAATGGCTTGAAGAAACTGTCTGCATTTGGTTGCTTCTTCTGGCTTGCATACCTCAATGGCATGGACATAGAGACTGCTGATGTAGAGGCCATTCTTGCTGCTTCTCTCTACACACTCAAAATCCAAACAATTTTTTTTAGTTTCTCTGAATTCTGAAAAATTGAATGCTGGATGTTTTTGATGTTGTTGTCTTACATACCAAAGATGGAGAAAAAAGAGTTTTGATGAGAGGTGGAAAATTGAGTTATGTGATTGTCTTTCTTATTCTTTGTCCCACGTGGCAGCTCCTCCAATGGGCTATCTTGGATAACGTTATCTAATTCCAAAAACCCTCCAATCCAATATTAGAGAAAGAAAAAAAAAAAATTGAAATAGTGGGACAAAAGCATGTTAGCTTCATTTTAAGACAAAGGTCCAAGTGTGATATGCTGCACACTCTGCATTTTAATCCTTTCAAAGGTTCTAAAATTATAAGTGTCATCCACAAAACATATTTTATTCACATCAATTTTTGTTTCCCATCTTCACTTTGATTGAAAACTTCGTATAGTATCGTTATAAACAATAAACAGTACGTTGTTTATAAGTAGTCGTAATTCTAACTTCGAGAAAATGAAAAAACTTATGACGTATTGGCAGTAGGCAAAAAATTTTCACCAAAGTCTATAATATATATCACATTTGAAATTGTATAATGAGTTTAAATCAAATACGAGAGAGATGATCTATATAACTAATTCCACGTAGTGGATAAAGGTTTAGTAGTTATTGTTTCGCATGGATAGAAGAATTAGACCCCTAAAATCTTACATGCCCATCGGCCTATAATGAGATATTGGTTAAATTTACATTAGTTTCTTTCAAAGGAAAAGGAACCATTGGCTTTGAACTTCTTAACTAAGAATCAATTCACAGAGCTTTACTAATTCTTATTAGACAATACTAAGCTTTACAATAAACTTTACATCGTTTGTGTCATTGTGAGCTGAACACCATAGCTACTAAAGCTTTCTCATTCATTAACTTGCAATTTCACAAGTGCTTTGTTGCAAGTTTCTTGACTAGAAGGACATGCATACACTACTATGACTTAATTGAAATTACAGAACTGATCTTGGCTGTGCAACTGAGGCTGTTGCTGGAATTGCAGAACCAATGTGACTGATGTGCAATTCTTGAGGGAGAAGATGATATTTAATTCCAATCTTTTCAAAAATCTCCTTGAGTGCCATCATTAGCTCAGTTCTTCGATTCATCTTCTGCAGAAAATCTTGGAAGTTCATTTTGTGATTAACAAAAAGAACCATTTTCATTTTATTCATATCCTCAATCTCCTTAATCTGCAGACTGTGGTCAGGATGCCAGTGATGAGGATTCCCATCTATGTACCTGTAATTGCTGATAAATTTAGCAACTCAAAAAGAATCTAAACAAATTCTAAGAATCAGAAGCAAATATTAATAACTCCTGGCCAAGATACTAATATATAGAAAAGAGAATAACTATTGTGAAACGGGTTCATAAATAAGAAGGCAGTTAAACACAATTTCAACGCACAATAAAAATGGCAGGAAATTAGAATCACGATTTCAAGTGGCATTAATTGTCCGTTTCATATATGAAACACGTTTCATATATGGAACGCGTCTCATATATGAATCCGTTTCACAGTAGTTTTTCTCATACTAAAAAGTTTTATACAGAAACATGAAGCTTACTCCTTTATTTTATCTTTCAGATCTTCAATTCTTGCTGTTGAAGTAGAGACATCAACATCGAAATTTACACAATCACCCATCTTATCAGGGCTTCGGTTATAATTACTGATGGGTTTAGTAGCCAAAACAGCATTGGGATAGTAAATCATTTCATTGTCATATCTCAGAAATGCTGTTTTCAAGATATCCACCTCCTCAACAATCATCTGTAAGATTTTGGTTGCATCAGCAGCAGCAGCAGCATTTGTATTATCACAGAACAAAAATAGAATTGAAACCACTGAATACAAAGTTTTATGAATCACCTGAACTCCATCAATGACGCAGCGGTCACCAACATCAAAGGGGTGCATGAGAAACACAAAAATCATGGCCTCAAATAGAGTCCTACAGGCGTTGCGAAATATGAAACCTGCCAATAAGACTTGGGATGATAAAAATATGAGTACATTGGTTGTTGCGAATCCCATGAGAAGTACCCACACAACGACGATCAAGACGAGAACAATTCCAGAAAGGATTCTATTAAGTTCTTCAATAGCTGTTTTGGCATCCTTCAATGAATGTGATAAGTACTCCCTTTGCTTAAAGATGTTTACCTGGAGCAAAGGCAGAATAGTTCAATTTTAGTCCAATGACAAAGAAAAAATTGGAAATTTGAAGTTGAGAACCAAGCACATTATAATTGTTTTTCTCTTGTGTTAACACTGAAACGCAGTATGCAGCCTGATGAAACTTTGATCCAAATGGACAAAACAGTATTCCACTGGATTTGTTCTGCTTAAAAGCAATGACTAATAATCTTGCTAGAACAGTTGAAACACTTTAAATGCATGCATAGGGTTGGTTCTATCAAGCAAGCAAGAAACAGCCAGAATGAATACATTCAGATAAAAATGAAAAGGAAGCAACTCAATGAATGCTATGCATACCGCCCATTCTGTTAAAGCCTCTTCAGTTATCTCCCCTCTTACTGCCACTTTATGAAACCATTCATCTAGACAATCTTCATTGTCCTTATTCTTGAAAGATGAGAGATCGCCCTTTTTTATGTTCCTTCAAATATAGATAGCCCCATATGAAACAAGTTAAATCTCCAGACAGGCAAAACTAATAGAACCAAAATAATACATATGCATCCACATTATAGCCTTACTCGCGGCAACATCTGTTGACATTTTGGACATTTTTGAATATTAGAGAAGCAGCTTCTTCTGCCTCCTTTCTGCTGTTAATATCTTTCTCGCGTCCATCATCAAGACTCTCATCGTGACCACTGGAAACAGTGGACAACTTTGACGACCTTATCCTATCAATTAGCTGTCCCATTGTTGAAGCAGGCATTTTTCCGGGCTTCATCTTTCCTAGCTTCTTTAGAGTGATCTCCTCTTTCTTGTGTAAATGACTAGTCTTTTCTTGCACAACCTTTGCTTTTTTGTGTAAACGACTAGTATTTTCCTGCACAACCTTTTGCTGATTTTCTACTTCTGAGCCCTCTTTCTTCGCTCTATGATTCATCAACCACTTTGGAAGTTTCAAACAAAAGAATTTGCTATTTAGCTGGGCATTGCCTCCATTTTCTTTGGAATTTGCTAACGGAGGAACAGAAAGGATCCAAAGAACATATTCATCGGCGATGGCTTCTCGAATTTTCGTGAAAAATGTTTTGACATGAAAAGAAGCAGCTATTAACTTAACCAGCAAAGTCTTCACCATCCACATGACTGCCCCAATAAGAGATGAAATAAGAGCTTTTGTGATGTAGTTCAGAACTTTGATAGTCTCTTTGGATCGCTTGACACCTCGATCAATCAACAGAACCCAAGCCAAAAGTACTAAAGCCAACCAAATTACAACACGCACACTTTGCTTCACACCATGCAGAAAATACACAACTTTCTCATTGAACAAGTATTTACTCTCAATCAAGAAAACTATGCAATCCTTAGCCCACTTAGTTACCAAACGACCACAGAAGAACACAGCAACAATCACACACCATTTCCAAATTTCTAAACCCCATATCACACATCTCTTCAAATCATTAGCATATAAGCTAGAAATCAACACAACCATTGCACAGATAAAAAGTATCCATTCTATGACTACATCGATGGCTTTCAGTTTCTTACCTATTTTGGTACATTTTTGAGATTTTGCATTCTTTTCATCCACCTTTTTCTTCTCCTCCTCATCATCATCATCCTTGTCATCACTATTGTGACAATCATCATCGTCTTTGCCTTCTGCTAGTACAAGAGAACCAGCTCTCATCGACATAATCTTTTGGGAAAGTGCGTTTCTGTCCTCTGAACTTGTACTGCTCAACTGACTGCCTTGAAAGGCCTCATTCGAGCTAGTTGGATCATATAGTTCCACTTCCATCACTCTTGATTTAGTCCGTGAATATTGAAACTTTTTCATGGATGGGCTCCTAACGGGGAGCTCACCGAGAGTTGACTCAGACTCAGTGATCTTAGAAGAAGACCTGCGTATCAGAGCCTCAGAATTCGTTGATTTCCCGGTTAGTGCTTTGTCCTGCACAGCATTAGAGACAGGATATGCTCCAGATTCAGATGGAGTGGAATATTTAGGATTCCCACCTTGCATGCCTGTAGATGATCCAAAAATTGGAATTACAATATCATCACCATGTGGCATCAAACCAAAACTTGTTGTTTCTCCACCTTCCATTAGCTAGATTCTTTTGAAGATCCAAAAAGTTGGAATGAAAGGAATTTGCTATCTTTTCTTTCCCAGGAGAATTATCCTTACTTGCAGCACTCAACAAATTCTGCAGCTTCTAAATGGGATGATAAAGTTGCATGTGTATGAAATCTTTTCTTCTGCCATAACCAAATACATCAGGCCTTAATAGAGGGAAAAAAACACAAAAGCTGTATGCAAAAAGTGAGATTGGAAGACAATAAGTGCACTACCTGAAATTAACTCCTTCCTGCACTTATACCATAACAAACTTCTTGCAAATTAAGAATAAAGTTTGAAACTTTGGAAACTAAAATTTGTTTATCCTTGTTTATGAAGTTGGTTTGGGTAGAGCCTGATCAACCCAAGTGTGACAATGGTTTGGCTGTCCTTGGAAAGATATTTATAGGAACAGAACCATGATGGATTGCACTAGTGAGAAATATCAGGTTCTCACCAATGTTTGTTTGTTTTTTTGAAACAAATTATCCCATGTCAAATCCCTTCTCAAGGACAAGGTAATCAAAAATGAAGTTTGCAACTACTCACTACTTAGCATTGAAATTTGAAATTTGAAATTTGATGAAACAGAAAATTTGTGCATTACAACTGGAATGTATTAATAGTCTGAATAAACATGATCATACAAGAAAGACAACATGTGGATGTCTAATGAGTAATACTAAATTACAATACAGAAACAAACAGTCCCTGAAAATCCTAGGACAACATTAATTCATAGCCTGCAGCTGCATTCCCAGATTACAATCTATTTATGATAATAAATGTCAATTCATCTACTACCACAGTACCAATACTACTTTTTTACTATTTTACTCCACTCCAGTTGGAGCATGTGCATGAATTCACTGCTTACTAATTAAATGCTAATAATTTATTGTTTTCAACAGCTTCAGTCTTCTCCATAATGTTGAAATATTTGAAAAAACAAACACAGAATGCAATGTTAAAAAGTAGTCTATTTGTTTTGTAAGATTAGCCCAACTTATTTATAAACTCCGTCCTACTTACAAGTAGCTTATTTGCCTAAATAGCGGAGGGAAGAAAAATAGCAGAATTGCGTAGTAAAACTTTGTTATTCAACTAATATGAATCATACGGCCGTTAAATATGATTTATATAAAAAAGTCCCATCTCATTTATAAAGTGGCAGCATATAGTACAAAATATATGTAATATCTGGAATATTTCACAAAACCCTTTCAACTTTACAACGTAAGATGTTGGGGTGTCATAATATATACACGCAATCATTGGTTTAATCAAAACAACTAAGAAAAGTGACCAGCATACAACGCTGGACACATAATTCAGTGATTGCTTATTGTTGGGTTCTTCTTTTACACTTCGCATCCAATAATGAATAGTGTAGATTTGGTGTATGGAAAATAAAATGTGCAACATTTTATCTGTTTTTTAATTCAAGATATTCATTGATTAAAATTAATTAAAACTCTGCAAATGTTAAAGTTAACAACTCATTTGAGTGCGACTCTTATTTTGGGATATCAAAACTTTTAGATAAATGACAATAATAACAATAGTGGAGGCTAAAGATAAAAGGTGGATCAATTTTTTAGAATCAAACTTTAGCTTTTTGAAAGTGTAGCAAAAAAGGAAAACACGATGGAACCCTTACGAATGAGAAACCGGTCCGATCCAGAAAATGAAGTCGCCATTTGTTCAGACGGCCATGAATTATTTGGGATTGAAAATGATATATGAATAGAAATTATTGACTTGCTTTTTTTTTCCCCTGGATTGGATATGGACCATATGGTGATATCCAGGTTTTATTTATTTATTAATCGAATGTAAAATTCTCCCAGTATTAAATAACGAGTTTGAGATGAGTTTCAACATAACTAAGACAAGGGTTGTAATTTGTGTGCCTAAATAAGTATAAAGAATATAATTATTTCTATCTTTAATAATTTCATTTGGTATATAAAGATATTATTTATATTATATAATAAAATTTTAACTGATCTCTTCTCTTATCGAGCTATTCAACGAGTTTTCACCCATTTGTTCATGTTCATTTATTAATCAAGCATAAAATTATGTTGTTTATCTTCATATATTAATCGAGCATAAAATGATGTTCGTTTTCATTTATTTATTTGAACAAACGAACTCGAGCCAAGCTTTAAATGAGCCGAACTCAACCATACATTCATGTTCTTTCTCACCCCTCATGCTCCTACACCATTATTTATAACACCAAAAAAAATTGCATGATTGGGAACTTTTCTTGAATCAAAGAATCTGTATTGATCACATCCTCTGAGTTTTAGCAAAGAAATTTTCTCCATTCAAAAGTAGTGCAAGTGAAAGCCAAATTTTATGGCAAGATTTAAGAGAACAAACAAAATGTATCCAATCTTCAAAACAATGAGATGATCAGAATTGGAAAAAAAAAAGTATGTAAAGGATACAACAAAAAATGGAGGTGTGATGAATCTTGATCTAAATACAAACATCTTATTGATTCATTTAAAAGAATGATTAAGAAATTGTTTGATCATATTATTCAATAGCTGTATAGGGTTGAGTTTCAGCTCCAGCATATCTAACATGAATCTCATGAGGGAGAAGATGATACTTAATATCCAGTTCTTCAAAAATTTTCTTCAGCTCAAGAACTAAATCTGATCTATTCCCACCTCTGTCTGCAGAGTTCATGGTATGCGTAACGTATAGACCCATCTTCAGCTTGTTCATATCTTCAATGTCCTTGATCAGCACACTGTGGTTTGGCTGCCAGTTTTGAGGTTTGCTCTCCAAATATCTGAAAGGAATCACCATTGTGTGAGAAAGATCCAAAGGGAAAAGACTTCAGTGGCAATATGAACATAAGAGAGACGATTTTTTTTCTCCTTTTTCTTTGCAAATATGCAGGATTCGTTGCTTTTCTTGACATTCTAGAGGGAAGTCACATCGAAATCAGCCGGAAATAAATTGAGAAACAAGAACAATTTGCAGCTTAAGAGCTGTCATTTTAGATATCTTGAAAGTTCTTCTACAAAGTAGTAAAGGAACAGCAGTGAGCCAATAAGAGAAAGATTCAAGTTGGACTTGAGATTAACTAAAAAACAAAGGAGCATTGACAAGAAGAAAGTGAACAACAAGGCTATAGAAATAAAGAAGGAAACACAATGGAGTGAAGTTGTGTTATCCAAGAGGATTTTCAGGATTTCATATAGCATTAGTGCTTGGGACAAGAAGCAATAAGGAGCTCTAGGAAAAACAACTGTAACACCAGAGAAACCTGCACCAAATCACAAGTTATTTACCGAACATTGAACAGCCTCGTGCCGTGACTCGAACGAAAACAACTTTCGACTTCCAAACTGAAATTCTCAAGTCCTGATGGATTAATAAAGTTAAAACTCACATATGGAACTTCTGGATACTTACAATGGAAGTGTAAAGAGCAAATTCAGCTTAAGCTAAACCAGCATAAAAATCAATAAGAGAATAAGTAAAGGCTACTGAATAACTTCTCATCTACGTCTACAAAACAAGACACAGAAAAACAGATTTAAGCATACCCTTTTATTCTGTCCTTGAGAGCTGCTATGCTTTCAACTGATGTAGAAAAATCAACAGAAAACTCGACAGAATCACCCAATGGTGGACTTCGATTGAGGTTGGTGATTGGTTTGGTAGCAAGAATGCTATTTGGATAGTATATCATTTGATTGTCGTATCTCAAGAAGATCGTTGTCAAAATATTCATCTCTTCAACAAGCATCTGTGGATCTTCCCAAGCATTAGTGTACACTAAGATAAATAAGGCATTTATGCAGTGCAGAATGTCAAGAAAATGCACCTAAACTAGGAAATTAAAGAAAATGCAGTGCAGACTATAGAATCACCTGAACTCCATCAATAAGGCATTTATCCCCCACATCGAATGGGTGGGCTATAAATACAAATATCAAGGCTTCAAACACTGTCTTGGCAGTGTTGCCAAACATGAAGACGACGAGTAAAAGTTGAGATGTAATGAAGACTAGCACTTTGGTAGTAGCGAATCCCATCAAAAGTAACCACACTATAATGATGACTATTAAAATCATTCCAGAAGCAATCTTATTAAGCTCTTCTACTGCTGTTTTGGCATCGTTGAGAGAATGCGCTAAACATTTTCGTTCATTGTAGACCTTCACCTGTGACCAAGATTAGTTTTATCAAACTAGACACATTTTATAAAAAAAAAAAAACCATTTCCCCGAACCCGAAACTGTTTCAGCACTTAAAGTGGATACTCAATATTGATCTGTATATAATGCTCATTGTCCTTTACTTGTGTTGTGTTCTAACACAAATAAATTAGATTTGTGACTAGTGCTAATATTTCAACAAAATCTAAAGCTGCTATGAAATCCAATCATGATTTTCGAAATGTTTTTCAAACATTTTCTGAAACTTGCTAAGTGTGTTAGAGATCAATGTTTATTACCTCTGTCTATGGAATCCAATCACTAAAGCTGATGTTGAAGAATTTAAGATTTCATGCAAGAGGAAAGGAAATTTCATAAGCAACCCTCTATGAATATTCCCAACCAGATTGAAATATAGTAGTAAAGACGGATCTTACCACCCAAGTCTGAAAAGATGATTTCTTGATCTGACCATTTTCTGCAACTCCTTCAAACAACGAAAGCACATAATCAACTTCCTCCACGGGGAAAAACCGCAAAAGATCTTCTTCTTCAATGTACCTAGGGGATATGATGGAAAAAATTTCAACAATTTTTGTCAACCCAAAGAACAAAGGAAGTTATTGGATGGCATTTCATCTTACTTCTTGCCAGACTTTGCCACCCTCTTAAATAACTTTTTAGCAGCAGCCTTTGCTTCAAACTCGCTTGTAATTTCTTTTTGTTCAACATCTTCATCATCATCACTCCTATCAATTGCATCAGCCATAGTGGATAATCCTGAAGTCCTAATCACTTGAATTAACCCTCCCATTGTCCAAGCAGAAATCTTCTCTTTCTTCAGTCTATAAAGTTTATCCACATCAACAACCTCATCCCCCTTCCCCGTTCCTTTCATCGAACGTTTCAAGCTCAATCTACCACTATTCCTAAAGCCCTCAACTCTTGCAGAGTTTTCGGTGAGTGCAGGGCCTGAAAGGGTCTGAAGGACATACTGATGAAAAATTGATTCTTGAATCTTATCAAAGAATGCCTGACATTGGAAAGATGAAGCTAATAACTTCACTAATAAAGTTTTCACCATCCACATAGCTGTCCCAATAAGACTAGATGCAATACCCCTTGTTATGTAATTCAAAATTCTCATAGTTCTCCTAGATCTCTTCACCCCTTTATTTATCAGTAATGCCCAAGCCAACAAAACCAAGCCCAACCAAAGCAAAACCTGAAAACTTTTCCTCAAACTATATAGAAAATAAAGCACCTTATTCTTAAGTAAATAATTCCTTTCAATCACAAACACAAGCATTTCAGTAAACCATTCAGTAACCAAATGACCACAGAGTATTACCAAAACTAGCACACACCACCTCCATATACGCAAGCCCCAAAAGTATAAACTACTCAACTTATCAACAGTCAAACTCACAATCAAGAATCCCAATATGCTAAAAAATGCAATCCACTCAATCAAAATGATAAATTCCACTTTTTTTCCATGCTTTTTCTTTTCAACCTGATCTGGGACGAATCCAGGCTGGTAGACCTCATCATCATCATCCTCATCGCCATATCCTGGCGATGCCATTAACGGAGTCTTGGGAGTAACTGAACCTGCTGGAGTGGCCCTATGAAGGCTATGATTATCTTTATTAGCTGGAGAAGCCATTCTCACTGGGCTCCTGTAAGGTGAACTCGAAGAGACATTAGCCGGTGAAGCCATTCTCACTGGGCTCCTATAAGGTGAGCTTGATGGGACAGTTTGTGCATTTTTCTGGTCAACAAGCTTCAGTTTACTCGGATATGGCGGCTCCACAAGTCTTGATTTAGGCTTGCACCATCTAAATTGTGCTAATGGCCTTCTTCTAAAACTAGTTTCACTTGATGGTGGGTTCAAACCAGTACTTAACCTGCTTATCCCTGGAGAAACAGAGCTCAGTTGTACTGTTGATTGACCACCAAAGTTTCCTCCTTGCTCCCTTAATTCCATATTTAAAGGGTCCATCTTGATTGTATCAGAGTATGCATACGAAGCAGACCCACCAATTCTTTTGTTCAAATTTTGAGTTTCTTGAGGAATTGGGATGTGTAGAATAACTTCATCGGTACCATCCTTCAATTTTGAGACTTTCCCACCTTCCATAAAATCGCCACTACTTCATCAGTAGTCTTCTGCCCGAAAAAAACACCAGATTCAGTAGCAGTTTAATCTTTTGACACTGTTTGATTTTCCCAGAACTACAGGGAAACTTCTTGATACAGAAATGACATGTATGAATTAGCAGGAAGACTATCTATGCCCTGTTTTGGATGGAAGTATTCCTCTTCTTCTAAAGACTAGTTTTCTTTGACTCTTCCAAGTTCCTTCCAACCAAACCCAACAACTCAACTCATGGAAGGGATTTTGCTTGAAAAAATGGGGAGGTGAGGAGAGGTCTGAGGTGTGGATAGATTGTGTACTTTGAAATATTGTCGTCTTCAGACAATAAATTTAAGGATCGAATTGAAATCAGTTGCCAGTTGTCGCAAATATAATTTCCTATACTATAATACAAACATTAACAAACATTACTAAACATTACTATAAATAGTAAATACAGAGACGAAATGTTGAAAACTAAAAAAAAAAAATTAAAATCAACTATGATTCATCCTCTGTTTCAGTCATACGTACTTTTTGCCATGCAAATTAAAAATACTTTTACATTGCTACTGCACTATTTTTAAATTTCCTGACAAAGTTTTTTTTTTTTTTTTTTTGAAAAACAGTCAACTTTCAAAATTTTCATTTATATTTTTAATTTTTTTCTGATTTTGTTGATAGATCCTTCAAATGACAAATATAATATATTATTACAGTGTACCAAATACTAAGAGAAGTCAAAAGCCAAATATTGGTAGCATTTTTTTGGTTTTTATTTTTTTGGAATGAAGCTTTTTGATAGGCTTTTTAGAATTTTAACTCAACCAACAATATTATTATTTATTACTTGACTTTATTGAGATGTTTTTAATAAATAATGATGGGATTAGGAGTTTTTTTACCAGACATGGTGGTAATTTTCTCTCATGTTAAAATTTATTATTATTTAATAAATGAATATTTATTTATTTATTTATTGTTGTCGGCATAAAAACGTCATAGTCGCTATAATTATTTATTCAATTTAACTAACAATCTCAATGCAATAGTTTTGATCGAAGAAATTGCTAGCATTCAGATATTTCTTCGCTGTTATTTAAAATGTTATATTTTAACGAAAAATGTACATGTGTAATTCTTGTTCATACTTTTTATTGAATTATCAAACGTTATTGGATAAAAATATGAATTTAGTATATTTTTTTAATATAAGTAACGAAATTATATTATTTTAAATATAAGTGATAAAAATAATTGTTTGATTTTGCAATTTTATATAGTGTGATAATACAAAGTACAAAAAAAAAAAAAGTGTGAATGCATTCTTAATTATTCGGATTTCATTGAAGATGCCAGCGAGTGGTGGGACCTCCTCACCATTTTATTATTATTTAATTCTCCTCATTACAACTATTTGGCTAGTGGTTGGGAATAGTTATGTCACACATGCTGCTATAAATGTTGTACCAAAATCATTCACAGAATTTAATTAAAAGAGTACAAAAACAAATTGACAAATTTTCTTGACATAAACAATTTCAATTACCATTCCAACTAAAAGTGTACCCTTCTTTTTTTCTGAAATAACACAAATTATTCTGTTTCAAACTTGAGTTCCTCATAATTTTTTTTTGTGTAAAATTAAAATCAATGATATGGATTGTAGTAAACAAAAAAAAGAGTATCTCAAAGATTGGAATTGAGCAAGCATCAGTTTGGCATTATAATGTTTCTCAAAATGGAGTTCTACAATATGAGTGGTTAGAGTTGGCAAAATTGCAAAAATTCTCTCTCATATTTGTTGGAAAAAAAGCTTTCATCATTTATATTTAAAATGATACAATGTAGTCACTTATATAAATTTATTCTTCTATTTAATTCTATTTCCTATTTTAACAGAGAGTTTGTACGTTCGTGGTTCGTGATACGTCTATATGCTTGATTTAAAAAAAATGGATGAAATTAATTAAAAACAAATATTGTACATATTTTTAGTATGAATAACAAAATTGCATTATTTAATTATGAGTAATAAAGAGTTTTTCATAAAAACGTGATGGTCATTTTTTTTATTTTTTATTTTTGCAATTTTCCCTTTAAAGTTTGGAGCCAAAAGAAACTTCTACTCTATAACAATATCATAGTCAAACGTGAAGCAAAAGATATCTATTTGAAAAGCTTTGCCAAGTAGATAGGAACTATATATGCATTTTCATGATGAGTTTAGTTTAGGCTGCTCAAACGGGAATGTTAAGATGATCGAACAATATTTGTCATCATTCCATATCAAATCACAACTCAAACTACAACAATCCAAGCTGAGCGTCAATTCTTGGACTGCAAAATTGATTTGTATATGAATAGTTTTTCCTCTTTAGCCCACAAGAAAGACAAACAAATCTTATCAAAATTCATTAGTATCAAACGTATTCGCTGTTTATTGATGTAGAAAGCTTTGTCATTCACTAAACCCTGATCATCCCATCACAACTCACAGACAAATCTTTCCATTTCTATACTCCTTAGGTATCACGGCCATAGTGTTATAAATCTATTGCAACCATACAAAACAACAAAATGGATAGAATTTTCCATTATGATTATCAGCCCTTCATATATAAACTTGAACTTGTTGCTATATCCTTGTCACAGTTTTCTTGGGAGTCTCTAGTACTGTGTATTGATTGCAGTTGCAGCCATGGGAGATTCTCCAATCCCCTACTCACCGTCACCACCATCCACACCAATGACAAAATCGAACAATATGCCTTTGTTATACTACGGCTTGGTTGTGGTTGGAACGGCTGCTATTGTGCTTGTAGCATACAACTTGATCATCTTAAGATGGTGTTCTTATAGTCGGCCAGGTCAATCTCAACGCCAACGGATGGCTCCTTCGATGAGGCGTCTCGAGGCTGGAGTAGTATCAAGTCAGAGTTTTGATAATCCTAATGCACACTTGATCTCAAGTTTCAAGTACAAGAAAGAAGGGTCGTCATCATCATCGAGGGAAATTATTGGAGCTTATAATGAATATGAATGTGCAGTTTGTTTATCTGTGTTTGAAGAAGATGAAGAATTAAGGCAGTTGCCGAGGTGCAAACACTCTTTTCATGCTCCTTGTATTGATATGTGGTTATATTCTCATCTGGATTGTCCTCTCTGTCGTTCTCCAGTGGATCCTCCACCATTTCTTAACAGAGTTGTGACCACACCCACAAGGCTACAATCAGAGAATTCCAGACCTTCCAGACTAGGATTGCTAGCTAGCGTTTCTGTATAGTTTCCTTTTCTTTTTTTTACTTTGGTTTTGTGTGTGCTCTTTAATTTGCACCGTAAGAGTTGCCAGTTCTTTGTTTTTTCTTCTTTTTGGTGGTAAAAGCATAGGTAAGAGTGTCTTTTGTAAATGACCATTTGGTTGGTTGATTGGCTCACAGGTGTAGTCTCCATTTCTTTGTTTTTTTAGATCAAATACATGTAGTCATGTAGATGTACCTGTGAAGTGAGATGATGATGGCAAAGAAATACATGGTAGTTGTTCCAATGTTATGATGTGCTAAATTTGGTCAAATTTTACACACGCCCTCTTGTATTTTAGTCAAGTTGTTTATGCAAACATGTTAAAGGAAAGTTCAAAAAATCCCAGAATAATTACATTAAAAAGAAATTCTCACATACATTCTTATTTCAACGTCAAAGATCAACTCCCAAGAAATCATATCATAGATTTTACATTGGCAAGCAAGATTGCCACATCTCCCAGAAATAATATACAAAGTGATTACATTTTTCTCAAATTATCTAACCTAGCTTGCAAGTCACTATCTATGCCACCATCATCGTTTCCAGTTGCCTCGGCTTGGGGAACCTTAGTCTTTGCGGCTGGAGCAGCCACAGCAGATGAGGGTGCATTAACAAGCTGGCATTAGTTGACAAACAGGAAAAACAGTTATCTTCTGTATTCTTCATAAAACAAGCAAAATCCTAGTAGGTTGATCAAATCTGAGAAAGAAGGGAAGATAACATGCAGTTACCTCAGCGTTGATGTCAATACCAATCTCATCAAGGACCTGGCTCACTAATTCTTCAGTTTCTTCTTCTTCCTCATCCCCTTCCAGAGCTTCATCAATGGCATCACCCATAACCTCACTTACCATTTCCATCTTCTCATTCTGTCTCTCAAATTCCTGCATTATTCTCTGCAATGCTGGCAAGTTCATCTGCCTATTCATCTGGCCCATTGCCTTTGTAACACCTTTCATTGCCTCTCCCATTGCTTGTGTGGATTTCAACGTCTGAGAGGACAAATAATAGTTGTTTGGAAGACATAAGAAATCTAACTTAAAACTTTAACAAGCATAAGATGGAGTATCTGTACTCTTAATAGAAACCAGTTTGAGCATAATTACAGATTATGACTAAGAATCCCTAAATAAAGGAACTTTTATGTATCATCTTATGTCCACCAGAATCAGTAAACATTCGGTTGGTTCCTCCTTGGAAAAGACCATTTTCAAAACATTTAAAATTCAAATAGCACGCTTTTACCAAGCTGTATATAGAAGAATAGTTAACATAATCATGAACAGGCGTAATTGTTCTGATAACTTTCTGGAAAATATTACATCAAGTTTCCAGGTAAGCGCCAAACTTTTCCACACATTCAAGAAGATCCAAATTATCAGTTTCCAGATTTCACCCATTAGCCCAAGTTTATGCAAGAGAACTAGAAATGCAGAAACAGATTAATCAATTGAAACCATAGAATAAGAAGAGTACACCATAACTATTGGCATCTAAAGGCTCAAAAGAAATGCAATACCTGAATTCTGAGGGATACACCTTGAAGCTGAGATTTCAGCTTATAAAATTTTTCAATCTGATGTCTTGTTCTGATAAGATCTTTTGCCATTACCTTGACAGCTCCCTGGAACAGAACCACTTCACATTAAGACATACATATAAGTGCCGCATCACAAAACAAATTAAGCCAGTACAATGGCTCAGGACTTATAACATTAGAAGTCAAATTATACCATGATGATTTCTGAACTTCCTTCAACAAAGAAAACATGCTATTTAAGACAAAGTTTCTTACTAAGATAAAACACATGCAGTTGAGATCTTCCAAATGGTAGTAGAATGCAATGATCAAGAAGAAAATTCTACAAAAGAATTCAGTTTGAAAATGAGAGAAAATTCTCCAAATTTATCCAGCACTACTTTTTACTTTATACTTCTACCAGGCAATGGTCTCCCCCTCGGTCACCCATTCCCCAGTCCCAACCCCACTTTCACAAACAAACAGTTTAGACGAAAAGAGAAAAAAGAAAGATTATCAACAAAGAAGGTAAAAAAGAACAGAAGAAGTATAAAAAGAATATCTGCTCTGATGGCTTTCTTTTTATTTCACCTTGACATTTCAAAGGAAGTGCTATAACTGATCAAATTTAAAAAAAAAAAAAAAAGGTGTTTAAAGCAACAAGTGATGAAACAATATACATACTATCAAGGCATCTATTTTATACAATACTTAAGTAGTTGAATTTCAAAGAAAATTGCACTATAACACATTTATGTAACACCATCTACACTGTTTAAACTCGAATTCAAAGTTTGAAAAACTGTTGCAAAACATAGACAAATGAAGGTGCCAAAGTTCTAGATTCGACATCTCTTCCATTAAAAAAAAACATAATAGCAGGATCATCCAGAGCTTGCTGATTAAAATGACGCATTACATCTATAACAGAAACATAATAATCTGACATGTCACAAGATAAAAACTCTTCGTAAGACAGAACCCAAAACTGATAGTGAAAAAATAGTAAACAAGCTAGCTAGTAAGACTAGGAAAATTTTCCAAGAAAATGGTCAAACCATTTGGCCTTGCTTTGCACTTTTCTTGATCTCAGCGATGAGTTTCTTCTCCTGTGCTTGTAACCCTTGTCTCTCCCTTTCTATATCCCGAATAGATCGATCAAGCATTCGCTTATTCTCCCGCAAGAGCTCTGAAAATCAAAATTGATACATGCAAATCAGGAAAAAAGAAAAACAGCTTAATTACCTAAACATAAACCATCATAATTCCAATCAAGCAAGCAACCCATTATAGTTCTTGGAATATATCTGGCCTACCCACTAAAAAATAGCATCAAAATCTGCAATTACTGAACATAACATCGACTCTCTCCAATATATCAATATAATATTTGCAGTAATACTGCACTAATTCCTCAAAATCTCGAATTCGAAAAGGCAAAGTCTTGATCCCAAGATACTACAGATTAACCAATTAAAGCGCATAATCATAGCACCAACGAAAACCCAACTCAGATGTCGGCCTTGATCACATCCTAAACAAAGGAATATACAAAATTCAATCACCATCACCAGAAAAAGCGTCGTGTATCGAATTAATAAAACATACCCGCGGGAGTTTTTTTCTTGCCGAACAGAAAACTCATGGTCGCGATCGATGTTGTAGCTAAGAATCAGGTCAGTGGATTTTCGAATGTTTTCCAACTATTAACGTTAAAAATCAAAAAAAAAAAAACTTACTTTATAAGAAAGAAAGGATTCTTGTATGATGATGACAATGACAATGGCAATGGATTCGGTTAAAAGGAAACCGCGGGGGGTTTAGACTTTTATCAGTGGCGTTGTGCAGATTGGAACCGTGGGATTTTTCTAAATCAACAACACGGTCACACGGACAAGATTTTCTTTTTCTCTGATTTTTCTTTTTTATTTATAAATCTTGCCTCGTTGGATCAAGTAAACATTGGGCCGAATTGAGACTGAGGCTATACAGCGACAACAACCAAAAAAAGTCCACTTGCTGTTTTTTTGGGCTGTTTTGAATGTTTATCATATCACACATTCACAGCGGGCTATTGGGATTGATTTGTATAAATAAATGAAAGCTCATTAACAGCGGGCTACTATATCCAACAAATACCAAAAAACAAAATAATCTTTTTCCTTGCAATGAGTTCGAAACAATAGTTAATCACAATTTAAATGTACAATAAAAGTGACAGAAAATTAGAATGACAATTTTAACGTTCATCAATTACCCATTTGACATATGAATCCATTTTACAGGAGTTTTTGTATTTTCTACTTGTATTGGAAGTTGGCACACTCAAACGGTCTAGTAATGCTTTTTGGAAAAAGAAAATGAAAGGGAATTTTGCTAAAGTTGATTTCTAAATATTTGATCTTCTACCACAATAATGATATTGAAAGTCAAAATTATACATCACAAGTTCATGCATATGTTACATTTTTTTTTAACATTTGTAAACTTGTTTTATGACATTTAAAATGATGCAATTTTATCATTAACGTTAAAAATTGTGTTAAATTTATTTTTTATTTAATTTTTTTAATAAAAAAAACATACAAATACACGTTATCTGACTATTACATATGTATATTTTTTTTGGTTAAAAAGTAGATAAATTAAATAGAATCAACAAAATTGAATGATTTTAAAACTTTTGAATTTTTCCTTACAAAGGACCATTAGGCAGTCCTACCAATATTGGGGTACCAAATACCAATAAAGTAATTGTTTGTCACGCCGGGAAAGGGATAACTGACAATTTTGCATCAATTTCTCTTCAATTCTCTTTTTCTGAATTTTCTTTTTGGAATTTTGAATGGTGAAGAAAAATATAGAATTGAGCGCACGTGAGGGCAATGGAGATGTTACAGTGACAACCCCAGGTGGTCACGTGTGTTTCTGTCACTGTCACTCTCAAATTTTTACCTACGAGGATTTACTGCTTTCTACGTCACCCCTGCCAATTCTATTGCACGTGCATGGATTTTTTCTTTTTTTTCACAATCTCTCCTCTAGCTTTATGCCATTACCGCATGCAGCGCTCCTCTTCTTCAATTTGGATAAAAGACCCCCTAAATTTTTCAATAATTCTTTTTGAAACGAATCAAGTGGGGTGGCCTAGTGAAGAGCATCCATAAGTTGTTTCGAATTGTTTAGATCAAGTTGAGTCACTTTGCTTTCAATCAGACCTAAACCAAAACTCGTATTTAAACCAATTTCTAATGCATCAATTTTATTATCACAAAAACTCCTACGAAAACTGGTTCATATATCAAATGTGTATCATATATAAAACGGTCAAATAATGGCTGTTAAAATAGTGATTCTAAATTTCTATCATTTTTATTATGAGTTAAAATTGTGATTAACTCTCGTTTCATGTATGAGTCACATCTCATATATGAATTGGTTTCAAATGTGTTTTCGTCTATTCCCAAAATACTATCAAACTTATTCTAATTACGATCCATTCCTGTCACTGCTCCACCAACATTTAAATGTTATTGGTATTTTTCAGTAATAAAGAGTTCAAGAGATTTTTTGCACGACTTGATAATTTCACTAGAATAGAGTCTTATTATAACTAAATGAATTTAACATTAATTGTGCATAAATAAGTGATTGAATGATAGAATTACAAATTCACCAAAAAAGAAAATACTTGTACTTCGTAATTCTTATCATTAATTTTTAAAAAATGAAAACAAAAATAAAAACCATGGCTACTAAATGTACATATACACACACATGATAGTACATGAACCTATACCCAAGGTAACAAGAAAAAGCACTAATGTTTGCTTAAATGAGTGTCACAATGAAGGTCAATAATTGATTTAATAAAAATATCAGTGAATCTCAATAATGTCGTATATCAATATTATTAATTATAGAGGTAGCACTGTTCTAATACGCGAAATTGTTGATGATGGTGATGGTAGCTTAGCTGCATCCTAGTAAGATTTGATTGAAGGGGATGGAACCAACAGACAGCTGATCTGGGGTTTAAACTTGGTTGTCTTTGTTAGTTGCAATTTATGGTTTATGCTTGATAAATGCTTGGTTGGTATGGAACACAAGATCCATGTCCACCTACTTGTGTTAAATTCTTCATGGATGTTTTTGTTTAATGCATGCCATAGTTGTCTGCTGATCAGTTGTTTGCTTCGTTACACAACATTAATGTACAGTTTGAGGTATTTAATTCTCAGAACAAGAATCAGAATTTTGTATGATGATTGCCTTAGAAATGATTATGTTTTGACTTTGTTGCACTGAGATTTAGTTTTCTCTTTCTCTCCATACATATAACTTTAGTGAATCCAAATTAAAGCCAACTTGGCTCAAGAAACTGTGTGTTTCTGGTAATCTTAATGCTCTTTGAAAACGCACAAACGATCACCATTTCTTATAAGAGAAGTGGCCAAGGATTTTAAGTCCATTAATGTGTTATTCTTAGTGTTTGTTTGTCCTGCTTATTAAATGTATCCTTCTCAATGTTTGTGTAAATTGAGAGGGCAATGGTCATTTATAATTTCTAAAGCAAGAAATTGTTTGCATTGAGGCTGAGTCTTAGACCAACTCATTCTAACAAGACTTCATTTGGACTGATAAGAATATTCTTCTCATCTTTTCTCTAAACTGAAAATGCTTGTCTACTGTTTCTTTCTCCAACTAAATTTATTCTTCAATTTAATTAATTTGTTCAACTTTTCTTCAAGGGATTCTCTATGTTTCACTTTCTTATAATATTTTAAATAAATGTACCACGAGTTTTTTCATTAATTCTAATGATAATCATTAATCGATTATATCTTCAATGAAAAGACACATTATAAATTTATATAAAATGTTGCCGAGATTAAAACAGGGAGTGTAACCATTTCAATGCAGTCATCCTAATTCCTATCCTCAATCTTCTGCTAAGAAAGCAGCATTAGTTGAAAGGTCAATTAAGCTTAAGCAATTATGACAGTATGATCCAATAGAGTTTAGAATTATTTTACCATCACCAACCAACCTTTTCAAATCCTTAATATCGTATTAACATCATTTCTTGTATCATATTTCGATTCACTATCTTGACTATATCCACCAAAACATAATGGAGGATGACAACCCTCCAAAACAGAGCCAAATATCTTCATTAGCCAAAATTACAAAAGTGAAAAAGAGTCTTTTTAAGTATAATACACTTTCCTCCAAAGTAAAATTCCAATGAGACTATTAAATATTGTACTTCCAAACAAAAAATAGACGTATAATATTAGCAACCATCATCCCAAAAGCTCTCAATTAGGATAGTGGAAAGAGCAAGGAAACTGCAGAAAAATGAGTACAAGAAACAAGAATTATGCATATTTCAATCACTTTTAAATCTAAGATTAAGATGAGAATCAAATAATTAGTGGTTCCTATAGAGCTAAAATGAAGCCATGTCCCAACTTCATGGGGGATGGCAAAGTGAAGAGTCCTTCAAATCTACTTTTTTTCTTGGTTGCAAAAGTAGAGTTTGCATGTGCGCTATCATGTATGATACTGCTATATTTTGACTTGTGAGATTCCTCAAGGGCCCTTTTTCGCACCCACTAGGACTCTAATATCATTTTTTTTTCCCTGTCCTTTGTGGGGTGTTTGTGACTTATATAATGTGCTTAGATTGGCCCTTTTTTAGTGTTTTTTGGGCACAAACAAACAGTAGTTATGGTATAAACATTGTCAAAACCATCTTTCTTACCTGCTAAATTGCTGCATTGTTTATTCTAGTTCTTCTTGCTTGGCAGCAATATCTTATTTAGCAGCCCACAGGATGAAGATAATTAAAGTTCACTTACCTCTCAGAAAGTGAGAAAAAGTTAGAGCAAAATCACTGAATTAGTCTTAATAGCTATAATTGCTAGACCATTGTCAAAAGTGTTTCGCAATTTGAACCTTCTCAAAGTTCATTCTTGCAGAATCAGACTGTGATTCTTTAGTTAGCAAAGACAGTGTAAATGCAAACTTTAAAACTATTCTATGACAATCAAAATTTAAGTTCTTGCTTTAAAAGTATTCAGTCCCCATTGCCATTTTAGTCTTGCTTTTCTTCTTTTCACATTTGGTTTTGGATTTCATTCTGTCCATCTTCAACAATTGTATGCATAAAATTATGGCTGTTGAATTTTCTCTCAATAGTAGACAGAATGATGCAATAATGTTCACTTTGCTCTAAAGATGTTGCTGCTCTTTCTCAATTCTCACCAGAGGGTGGCGTTTAGAACTTCTCTTTTTGTCCAAAAGTAAAGATATACAATGTGTGATCGCGACATATTGAAATTAATCAAATCATGAAGCAGTTTCACATGGTGACATTTGAAAATTTCTCATAATAAGTAAATGTATGTTACACTTACAAAAATGCAAAAGTAAAAAAGAAATCATTTTTCTTCAACTCAAAGAAAACATGTACCGATCATCATCATCACGATGGTGACAGTAGAAAAAAGATCTAATATGGCTTGATTTTTTGGCCCCAAGTATCAATATTACACAGGCATTTGTCCAAGAAAATGCTTTCTGGAAAAATCAAAATTTGCATCTTATCATGCCAATGTTGACTCTTTAGCTCAATAATTTCATTTGTTAAAGTTAAACACGTTGCATTTGTTCTGAATGCTGGTGGGCTACACATGCTGTTATAACTTTTGAATGCAGACTATGCAGCTTGTAGATTTGATGTATTTCACAAGGATGTAAATCTGTATATTGGCTCATAATGCAAGAAACAAAAGTAATCTTCAGATTAGTCTTAAGATTCAAATCCAATATACAAAATCTAGATAAAAACATGACAGAATCAAAGAGGAAGATGATTTGTTCATGAATGGCTCATCTCATCTCATCCTTGTTACACAATTCATCTAATTAACTAGGAGTTGAACTACAGAACCAGGCCATTGGCAATGGCCTGATTAATTTTTAGATTTGTTGTGCCATAAACTGGCAACTCCTCCCTATGAGCTCCATGGCCAATCCCAAAAATCCCAATGTTCTCAAGCTCAAACAGATCAGAGCTGGTACAACTATTACCATCATCATCATCACTCTCAGCCTCATAAAATCCTCTTAATCCATATTTCTTTGATTTCTTCTCCTCATAATTCCTAAAAATATCAATGTTCTTCTTGACGAAATGACTGGTGATGCTTGGCATTGGTGTTAGGCTTGGATCACTGTCATCATAGATGCTTTTCTGCCCACAGGGTTGACAATCTTCATCAACAATAACACTAACAGGGCAAAATCTTACTGACCTCTTTGATTTACCCCTCGAAGAAGGAATTGGTAGTGGCCTATTCAAGCAAGACCTTGAACTCAGTGAACATGTTGGTGATGAGTCCTTAACTGATCTTGATTTCCTTACTGAATTCCAATCTTCCATCCCTTCATGTTTCTTCAAGTTTCTTGAAGTGAAGATGGAATTCAGAAAGTTTGCAATTTTCCCCCCTGGTGAAATTGGTTGCTTCACCTTCTTCAAGTCTCCATAGATTTTCAGGGCCCTGGATTTTGTTCTCGTGAATCTCCCTTCATGCTTTGGGGTTGCCTCAGGAGCAAATGTTTGTACCGATACTTTCATCGGTACATGAAAAAGAGATGCTTGTGGGGTGGATTTTGAAGCAGACTCTGTTTCTGAAGATGAAAACAAGCTGGAATCAGTTGATGAGCTTGAATCTGAATTCATGTGCCTCGACCTTGTGCTTCGAGCTCTATTGTTATAACTTTCCATCCATTTCTCAACCATGATCGCTCGTCGAAGACTTGCAACTTCTTCTTCTACTTCAAGTGCACTGTTTTTCCTTGTATGGAGATGAATAGGATTTTGTTCTTGTCTTGTCTCTTCCTTTTTACCTTGGGATTCATCAATGGAATGGTAAATGGCATCAAGGAGAGAGGAAGAAAATGATGGTGTTTTCCTACGCTGTTGATGATGTCTCTCTTCTCTAACAGGCTTTTCCCACGTAGCCATGTTCAGTTTTTCTCTATGACTATCTTCACAAAGGCAAGAGGGGAAAAAAAGGGTAAAGAAATGACTGAACAAAGATTTGTGAAAGTGTAGATGCAAGAAATGAAGTTAGACAGGGAATAGAGACAATCTTTGGCATGAAAAATGAAGCAAGAATGCAAGAGAACAGAGAGTCTTGATGATTACTATAGCTGGATAAAGAAAGAAAGAAAGAAACAGTAGAGATATTGAAATTGGAAAGCCAAATGCCACGGCTTAAATTTTGGGACTAAATAAAAGCCAGAGAGAAAGAGGAGACTATAGTGTATAGTTCATGCTTGTTACTGTGACAAGTAGAAGGAGGAGGAAAGAGCACACACATGTAGGAGTAATATATAGAAATACAGTGAAAGGTGTAACCGCGCGTGCGTGCGATTCCGGTACTGACAGGGTGGCCTATGAAGAGGATGCAGAGTTTAGCTTTATTTTGCTGTTTCTTTTAGGCCTCTGTTTCTGTTCTTTTTATATTTTATCCCAACTGTTGTGCATAACTTTGAAAGGTTGCAGTTGCGATTAAACCCGCGTATGTGCCTCTGGAATTACTTTATCCTTTAGTGGAAAACAAACAAAAGCTCGAAGCACAATTCAATGCAAACAACAAAACATGTACTAAATTCTATCGTTGTTTTTCCTTTTCTTTATATTCTTTTTTCTTTCTTTTCCTTGGGAGATGGATTGTGGTTTGGTAGGAATGCGTAAATTGCAATACTATAGCATGGAGCAAACTTAACTTCCAATTGACACATAAGTTGACAACAGAATGTGGATAATCAGGAAGATTGATAATCAATCCATTTCCTTCAAGCTGAACATATAGGAGAGCATAGAAATGAAGAGCCCTCGTGTCCAAGAATTCAATTTCTGCATACAAACACACTCCAGCATGTAAACAAATATTTCTCCATGCCACAATAGATGACATTGAAGGAGACGGAAGGTTCGATACTGCACTGGGGTTTCATAACAAGAATGCTGTAGCAGTGAACTACCGGGGCAAAACTGGTTTGTTTGCCTTTCGTGATATTCCAAGTAATGCTCCATCTCTCACCATTTAAAGGCCGGATCTTCGATCGTCAATCTTCACTATTTGATGTTTACTTCAAACTCTTTCCTGAATTTAGCCTTTGCACATCAACCAACTGATAAAGATCTCCCCGCCTTTGCCTCTGGAAAGGAAGGTAGGTTCTGTATGCCAAAAATGAACCGTGACTTAGAGTAAGTGAAATCAACAGGAACTGAAACATTCGAAAATGAGATGGATACTAGAAACAGAAGCCGAAAATAATATGCTTCCTTTCTTCCTTTGTTTTGTGGTTTTGGTATGCATATACTTCATTGCAAGTGAAGAATGGTTAACATGCATTTCATCCAATGGATATAAATATTAAATCCTTCTTTTCTTTTTTCTTCTTCTTTTCTTTTGCCATAAAATTCAAATCCTTAATGTAACAAGAGAAAGGAAATTGCATAATACAAAGTGCACAAAAGAACGGAAAGATGACCGCACACACTTACATATTTATATCTAAACATCTCACCTTCTCTGTTCAATTAATGAGTAATCAATCTCAGCTACTACTATGTTCTCTTCATGCTCTGTCGTCGCAAGTACTTCCCCAAACTGCAAGATCAGTTCCTTTAGAGCAGTACTAGTTGTTGCAATTATGGATTAAAATCTACTACGGCCAATGAAGCATGCACTGTATTCAAAATTCTATCACAAATTTTGCATTGATATCTGTCCAAGGCCTCTTTATATAGCAAAACTGATGTATGTTCCACACTTACCCATTAATGGTAGAGATGACATTTATAAGATAAAAGAAGCAAGAAGCTCAAAAGAAACTAAGAGGATGTCTATCTAATTACTTACAGGCCCAACAAGAGTAGAGTGTCCCCAAGCCACATAATTAGCAGTACTATCTCTAGCAGGTGAACAAGTGGCCACATACAACTGTCGGATCAGTGTGGGCAGCAGTTAATCAAATGCACAAAAACTAATAACGTAAAAGTTGCAGATAAATGTATCAAACTTGCATGAGTCAGAAAGCTTGTCAACGCATAGAGTTGCCAAAAGGCGAAGCATGAAATTCAACTTAAAGCCATGGTTCCTAAGAAACAGAATCATTATCCTAAAGGCTATTTGACAAGGAAAATCCAGTTATTTTATTATTAACTTCAGTCTATAATAAGCAGAAATGTATATAGCAAGTTCTTTTGTTTTCCTTATAAGCAGATAAGAAACTTTTCAAAAGTTCTAGTAATGTCTGTTCATTAATCGTGAAATGTATAGTAGGATATGAAATGATTATATGATGGTTTCCTTTGGAGGGTAAGCATACAGTCATTAACAGAAAGGAAAAACAAAAGGATTATGAGTTTAATATGGAACAGTTTGCTATCAAATCATTTGAAAAGTTTCATTTGCACTAGACCCACGTACTAATTGGATCCTAGTTTTCCAGATAAATAATAATGGCAAGTTGCTAGCATTGATAATTACAAAGGACAATCAAAAAATGAAGTCAGCTCAAGAAAAGACACATAAAGGCAACCATTTTCACCACACATAGCAGTACTTTCTCCTTCTAAAGATTTTATAATCCACCACACTATTTCCCAAAGAAAAATATTTGGGCACCCACAACGAACCTGACAATCTGCTGCCCTGCATAACAAGAAACAAATTTGAAATATTACTACATGAAAGGTCGGCACAAAAACTTGGGTAACTTTTTAATAAAATGCAAGAAAGTGAAGTCTTCGCCAAGACTTTGTAATAAGTCAAAATGCGAAAACTTCACTGTGGTTCAACACTTGCTGTAATTTCATTACCTAGCCCTTTGCAACAACTCCCAATGCAGTGGACCAGTGGTCATGTTAAAAGCCCCAGGATAACAAAGCAAGTGAGCACCTAATATGTAGACAAAAAAATTTCCTCAGTAATCTCAAGCTTTTAGCAGTAATATTCATTTCTGACTAACTGATTCAGCCAGTATGAAACAAAATGAAAAAATAAATTGAATATTACTTTCTTAATGTAAACATGCCATATCTTATGAAGAATGAAGTACGACCAGGGTATGACAAAGATTTGTCACAAATGATAGAATGACTTTTCACTTTTTTCAACTTTATTTCAAACATGAAGCAATAATACAGGGTTGAGATTCCTTTATAAAGAGAAAAACTTCAAAGCATACCCCTTGCAGCATATATGGCTGCCAGTTCTTGGAAGCGGATATCATAGCATATACCGATTCCAATGCGCCCAACATCTGCACTGGAAAGAGGGATATTACAAGATAGACTATGGGACTAACAAATTGACACTAAAAACAGAATTAACAGTTTCATGAAAGAAAATATTCAGCTAAAATAGCAGCATAATAAAGAAATAAAACATTGTATTAGTTGCTTATTGGTTCTCGAAACTAAACCAGTTAATTTAAGAAAACAAGAGAAAGCACAGAGAACCTGTGTCCACAATAGTTGGACTCTCCCCAGCCGTAAGTGTCATCGATTCCATAAAGGTCATCTTGCCTGGAATATCAATATCAAAGAGATGTATCTGTTTGATCAAAACTCCATGTTAAAATCACCAGGAACCAATTGTAGAATGAATCAGCTTGTCCAACTGACATATCTTTACTTGACATCAAACCAATAAGAATAGTATAACAAGGGACATACTATACTACTACAGACAGACCTTTCGATGCTTGCCCTTAATTTTTCCATCCGTGCCAAAGACACAGCATGTATTATACAATCTATCCCCACTTCGTTCCGGTATCGATCCACCAACAATTGTTATCTTTAGCCTCTGAGATAATTCAGACAACATTGCAGTTGAAGGAGAAGCATCACCACCAGCATCAATATCCTCCGCGTACACTGGAAAACAATCATTCGAATATGGACTATTCCATATTTCCTAAACACACATCAACAAAGAAAGAAAAACAACTTCACTTTTCCTCCACATTAATCAATTATAAGAAGAACTCGAGATTCGGGGTGTGCATGGCATGTAGAGAAGTGGTCAAAAACTAATTAATGACAAGAAATGAAAAAGAAATTGAGGATGAATTGTTCCAAAATGACTCACAGGGAGTAGTACGAGCTGAGCACCCTTGTGGGCAGCCTCTTCAATTGCCTTACGAGCATGGGCAATGTTTCTATCCTTATCAGCAGTGACAAGTAATTGACAAAGCCCGATATTGAACTGAAACAGATTTCATCACACCAATGCCAAAAAAAAAAAAAAAACCGTAAACATTAAAAATTCGATCTTTTTAAGGTCGTCAATATCAAATGTAGTATAATGATAAGCTTGCCTTGGTAACAGGAGGTTTAGACAAAGGAATTGCAGGCGGAACCCTAGCTTCCTCCGGCTTGTACGAACAACACGCGATGCTCGTCGACATTGTACGAGATGAAACTTTCTCGATCGATTTTTCAGAATTCAAATTGAACGAAAACGAATGAGAGCGGGAGAAATTTGAGCTGTAAAGGCGAGACAATGAGGATAAGTAATTCGCGTTTTTGCAGCTCAATTTGAGTGATGAAGATGGAGAGAGCAGCTCGATCGCAGTGAATGCGGCTTTCATTTTTTTTCTTTTTTTTTTTTTTTTTTTTTTTTAAATAAAATTTTGAAGTTTGAATGTTTTGGGAAGGATTTTACGGGTTAATTTCACGGTGTGGGAATCCATCATGAAATTCGTGTTTCTTTTTATGTTGGGCTAATTTTGTATTGGGCTTAAGATGACTAAGAAGTACTTAATTGGTTCTGATAAACAATAGTGGATCCGGGCCCGGAATAGGCATTATATGACGTCGTTCTGCTGTTGATCCCTCTCCTTTGTTCACAAGCCCTACTTTTAGGCTATGTTTGGATTGAGAGAACTGGAGGGAGGGGAAAGGAAAAGAAACTTGTATAGAGAAAAACACTGTCCCTCCTATTTGTTTGGATAGAGTAGAAAAGAAAAGAAAGGATATCAATACAAAAATAAATAAAAAAATAAATTTTTAGAATGTATGACTAATTTTCCAACTAATATAATAAATTAAAACAATCAATTCATTAATATGTTGTTAGATGAAAAAAGGTAAATGACCCCAATGATCCCTCAACTTTGGAGTCTGTTACGTTTTTGTCTCTATTCTTCCAAAAGTTTCATTATAGTTCCTTAATTTTGATTTTGTAATGTGGACTTTCCCAAATTCATTTTTCATTCACTTGTGTAATGGTTTTATTAATTAAATGTTATGCACGTGTCATTTTGAGGGGCAAATAATAGGGGAAAAAAAAGAAACTTCCTCAGTTGTGTACATGTTTTTTACTATTTACATATGATTTAGGGTTGTAAAATGAATTAGTAAATATTGTGATTAAAATAAAAAATTATACTATCTTTTTTTTATTCAGACCACTAACGTGTATAACATATAATGAGGGTTATTTTTTTTTACTCAAGTGAATGGAAAATTAATTAGGATTGTTTGCATTATAAAATCCAAATTAAGAAATCATAATGAAACTTTTAGAAAAATAGAGATCAAAACGTAACCAACTCTAAAATTATAAAATTGAGGCACGAATTCGAGTCATTTACCTATGAAAAAATATTGGAATTTTAGCCAAACCAACATTAACATCTTCTTTAAATCACCAACTTGAACATTTCCAACTCCCAAATTGTATACCCACAAGTAGATTCTACTGGACAGAATGTTATGTGGATGCTCTTCATCCATCATCAATTTTTCCAAGGTATATATATAAACATTAATAAAGAGAAAAGAACAACAAAAAGATATATAATGCCTCAACAACCGCATCGTTGTACACATTCATATATATATTATAGATATAGCAGTTGAAAATCTTGAAATTTGATGGATGCATCACATATGTATTTGAAATTCTTGCCCCATTTCTCAGATTGAACCAGGGATATTCTTGTTTGCTATGCAAGCATCCATGCAGGCAGAGCCCAGTCCTCAGTCCTCATTTCATTCTTCAATCACCAAAACATGCAAAACCTCATTGTCTACTCTTTCACAAATACTGTTTATGTATCCTGGCTCTGTTCTCTTCCCACCATAGCCTTGCATGCATTTCCCTGAATTTCTCTCGGCTGCGTGTAAAATGGATTGGATGGACACACAAGTCAAATCAAGTTAGCAAAAGAGGTTGATGATGTTATCCAAATATATAGAAGAAATGCCAAGAGGGGTTGATGAGATTCTTCCAATATTTTTCCTACGAGAAATGAATGAATGCTCTGAAGAAATATTATTCAAGAGTCAAGACAGACAGGAAATTAATTAATTACCTGAATCTGACACGTCTGAGTTCTCTTCTTCCATCTGCCAGGGCCCTGATGGTGATGTAAACTCCTGGTTCATCCTGTTCAACCCATTCAGTTTCTAAATCACTGACATTGCTGATGGATATGTCTCCAGAACGATCAGCATCTCTTGATGAACTGGTCCTCATGGTTGATGATGCATCAATTGATGATGTTTCTGTCTTTGCACCACTTATGCTTGAGAGTTTTGGAGTTGACACAACACCGCAAGAATCATAGTTATTACGAGATTGTGTTGAGATTGTGTCGATGTCCGAGGATGAGTATCCCATTCCTGTCGGGCGGTGGAATGTACGAGGAATGGGTTCTCTACTCAATGGTGGCGTTACAGGGCTGTTTTCAACCGATTCAATCTTTGAACTCTATCAAAGGAATGACGTATATAATTTAGTTTTCATGACTACATTAGCATGATCATCAGAGTGATCAATAACTGATTTTCTGTTGACAATTTGACATAATTCAGCTTAATTTGATTAACAACAGTGAGTAGTAGCTTGGAGGAATGAAATAAAATCCCCAAAGTTAGGAGTAGGCTCACCTCATCTTCAGATCTTGGAGGTGTAGGAAGAGGAAAAGCTTGGCGATTCAGCCTCTGGACATTGTAAAGCTCCATCACTTTTTCATAGTTCTCTGCCCACCACCGTTGTGCTTGCCATTTGTTAAATGTTTCACGACTAATCCAAACAATAAACATTAATCAAAACCCTTGTCCATGCTAATACCAATTAGTTTATCATCATTAATTACATCAACAATGATAACAAGAACTAAACCTTTATACTAGGGGGATCGACTACATGAATTATACTTCGTTAATATGATTCATAACATTTAAGTAGCAAAATTTTAAGTGGAACATACAAAAATAAAAAATCTTGAGTTAGCACTTGTCATTTGATTATGGCAGATTACCTGCCCTCAGCTTTCTTTTAGTTTACTTATTATTTTTCCCCTGTTTCTTGGGTAAACAAGATTACACGTTGCTAGAAGGCAATATTATGGCACTAGTTCATTCTTTATTCAACTAGAGTTAATTATGGTAGGCCACTCAGCTAAACCAACAAATATTTCTTCAAAGTAATGATGCCCTTCATACTTCAAAAAACCAACACTATCCGTGGTGCATTAATGAGAGGGACTATATTTGACTTTGAAGGCTTAGAAGCCTTAACTAATCAACCAAGAAATTCATTAAAATCATTTCATCAGAGGATTGGATATTGAGTCGCAATCTATTTAACACACATGAAAAGAGAACCATATGTTCATCCTCAGAAAAAAGGCAAAGTTTGGTTAATTAGTATAAATGGCAACAGAGAGAGAGAGAGAGAGAGAGAGTTCATTATCATGATCAAGAAGGGAGAGAAAAATTAGCCCCTTTGTTTATGGTCCCTTTTATTTTATGATCATAAATCATAATGCTACTTCCTTATCAAGGTATTTACCCCAAGCAAACAAGAAAGAGAAAGATCAACTGTAATGTCTCCATTTTAGAAGGTCATTTGAGATTCACAGTTTTGTCAGCATTCCAGTTGTGAGTGACAAACAACTGCAAATGTTAAACCTTACAATCTTACATCCTAGTCCTCACGGACAAATTGACAACAATTGACAACAATAGTCATATGATGACAAATCAAAGCAATACGCGTGATGAAGATTGAAAATGAAAGTAATTGAAATCTCCCGACAACACAACAACAACCAGTAAAAAGGTTTTGCCAACACAATCAAACCTGACCCACTAAAGTGTATATTTTTTTTTTGCTTTTTAGCCTTTCTGGACTTTAAAAGTAAGCCAGTTAGTCCTAAAAGATATTCTCTTGCCACTTTCCATTATCTCTGACTATAATTGCTGTCAATTCCCCTAATTTCTTGTGGTTTGAAATTAACACAAAACTTTGATGGAGCCTCAAATTTTACTTTTCACACGCTTGTTTTCTGTAATAATTGCGGTAATTATCATTTCTTTTAATGGTTAACGCACATCTGTACATGAATAAGTATCATTTTTGCATGGCAACAAAATGAAAAATCCAAACTCACTGTTTCTTTTTCACAAACATAAATTACTATAAATGAAATAAACGACCATTTCTACTATTAACTCATCATTTGCAACTTGCAAGACTATTCAAAATCATACGAGATGATTACTACTCATTATATTGGGTCGCATTATCCACATTTGCTGCTGCAAAAAGATACAATTGTAGAAAGACAGAGATGTTTTTTTTAGGTGAACCTTTTTCTATTCTTTTAGAAACTTTTTAAGGCTACCAACAACAATCAAGAATGCATAAGTCAATTAACACTACTTCCCATTCATATTAGAAATTAAACCCATCCCAAGAAATCCCAAATCATTGTAGTATTACTTTACTCATAACCTTTATTGAATTTGGTGATGATCAATCTGAATTCTCTTTGTTCTTGAACATATCAAACTCACCTCTATAAAACAAAAAAAAAAACACGAAACTTATAAGCCACGCATATTTATTTATCACACGAATATGTTTGGTGTCGAATAATACAATGACAAACTTACAGGTATGCCACAACCGTAACGCAAAATCATAACTAAGCTTAGTTTAATACACCAAGAAAGTTCAACTGGATATGCACAATATGGGATCTTGAATCCCAAGTTTTTTTCTACAAGAATGCAATTTCTTGGACATTTATTATGACTTAAAAATTAATGGTTAGTAAAAAAATTTCTTGCTAGTAGTAAAACAAGCAACAGCAGAAGCAGATGAATCCCACTAGAGAAGAGGGGAGGCCAACTTTGTCAAAAGAAAGAAAGTTTCTTGGTCCAATCCAATTAATTATGCCAAATCATAGTCGCCACTGACAACACAATAATTATCAGTGTGCATGTATACTTGTGAGTTGTGGCAAAGAAATTGTAATTATTATTCGTATTGAATACATATGGTGTGCACATTGTGTCTCGTGAAAAATAATACTCCTTTTATTACTGTTCATCCCATGAATAAAAATAGAAAAATAGATTTTAATTTTTCTTTCTTTCTATTTTTTAAGGTTTAAGACAAAGACATTATTCGAAAAAGTTTTTCCTAATTTTTTTATTAGAATATATAACACACAAATTTTTTAAAAAAAAAAATCAAAACTTTCAACGAAATAATAATCGTATGTGTAATGTGTCAAATTCAGATAAATTAAAAATTGTATCGGAAATAATAAGATACTATTAATTAATAATAATTAAATTACCTGAATCGTATTCGCTTAAGATCATTTCCGCCACGTGGCAACGAGACAAACGTAATTAACACACCCGGTTCCACCTGAGCCACCCACTCTTTGGGTTCGTTCTCTTCCACGAACACCACCGGGTCAACTCGCCGACCACTCGCCGACACCGGCGTACCTTCCCCACTGGAAATTCCCTTCAGCCTCGCCTCCAACTCCTTCCTCCCAGCCGTCGAGCTGGAGTTCGAGCTTCCCGTCCTCCTGTAGGACCACCTGAACCTCTCCGACGTCGCGGATAACACCGAATCCGACTCGACGCAACTCCCATTTCTCTTCAGCACCGGCTGAGTCGTACACGGGTTGCAGTGCCTGTATGCTCCCGAAGCCTTCAATGCCATATCCTTGATCTAACACAAGCAACAATGAACAATCCTCACAGTTAATGAAGGTGAAAAACAGTGTGTCAAGCACTCAGCAGCACTGTGTCTGTGTGCATACAGAGGTTCGTTCGTGCAAGTCTATGAATGATTACCTGGGAAGTGAGAGTTTTAATGGCTTGTTTATTGGCAGGATTGTCATTAGTACAGCTGGGGTTGAATTTTTCAGGGCCATCAATGGAATCATCGCTAGGCTGCTTTGAACGTGCTATGCATGTAAGCATTTTCGTTTATACTCCTATATGGTTGCTCGAGTAAAAATTTGTTCGCGAAAACAACGTTGTACATAAACTATACTATTATTAGTACAACAACTGATCAAATTCTCCCCTCAAAAACAATCTAAGAGAAGAACTTCAGATGATCGAAGCGGGAGAGTGAGTGAGTTTGTTTTGGGAAGAAATATGAAATTTCCGAGTAAGTGGAGATAACGAAGGAAGAAGCTTTAGTGAGTGCTGGTGATGGTGCTCAGGCACTTTTATTGCGTCCCTTAAATTGCGCCATCTCAGAGATTCCTGTGCATTAATTAGTCCATTAATTCATTCCAGCCAATCGTCAACAAAAAAAATTAAACAAATTAAAAACAAATCTTAGTAATAGTAAAAACAAATTTCATCTGTAACAATCTGCGACAACTCTACTTATAATATCCTCGGATCATCAACTAAAAAAAATTGTAAAAGTAGTAATCAGTATTACATAGTAAACGGAAAAGATTACGGTTACATTTATGTTTTTGTCAGTATTTGTTATAGGCCATCAATAGTACATTTATGAGGAATACCCAAAACAGTAAACTTGATTTGTGACTTTTTATTTTCTTCTTTTGTTATGTTTCACAATAAGGATCAATAACCCATCACTTAACAAAAGGCAATTGTAACAAAATGCCAAAAATGTTACCATTTTTTTGCTCAATTCCGTGTTTTGGTGATGCAACTATTAAATTAAACATCCTGAAATTCAATTCTTACAATTGTGTTGGGATAGTTTTACCTTTAAAAACGAGGTTTCTATATGTTTAAAATATAAATAGAAGAGCTGGACAAGATGATCTAAAAGAGTATATTTAAAAAATTCAGCAATGTGTGTCATATGGAACGAATTTATATGTGAAATAAGAGTTAATCAAAATTTAAATGTTTAATAAAAATGATAAAAAATTAGAATCATTGTTTCGACACCTATTAATTTTCCGTTTTATATATGAAACACATCTTATATATGAATCGGTTGCACATGAGTTTTTGTCAAAATTCGGTGATGTTTTACAAATTAGACGGAATGACGTCAACTTAAAATTTAGTGGTAGTTTTTACTAATTTAACAGTTTAGATGAGTCGAAATTAGAAAAAGGTTAGTGACCTCTTTATGCTTTTTTTTTTTTTTTTTTTTAATAAATCAATAGTATGAATAGTTTGTGTCGTGGTACCGTCTGGTACGTAATGGCTAAGTAAGTTGGGGCCAAGAAAAGAAAAATATAAAGAATGATCCATCGCTTTTTAGGGAAAATTTTTCACTTTGGGGCTTTGGTCTATGAAGCTTAGCCTAAGCTTTAGTGGGCCTTTTTATTCTTTTCTTAGTTTTGGCTAAACTTGTTCTTCTTTTTCTTTTTGTTTCTTTTCATATTATAGTTTTTGAAATCAGAATCTTCGGAAGTGGGGAACTGCTTTTTGTGTATTTCTTGACAGTATCGCTTTCGCGGGTTACAACTTACACGTTCTGCCGATATTTTGTCTTTGAGGTTTTTTTGGAGCCTTTGACCTAATGGATTAGTCTTGTATTTTATAATTTTATATATATTGTGAACAAAAATATTTCAAATAGTATTTTGCTCTGTTTAAATGGGCTTGGGCTTCCCTTCCTTTGCTAAGATAATTAGCACAATTAGAATTGGAATGTCCTTCTAATTCTAGCTTAGTTAGTTAAAGCCTAAAGGACATTGGCTTGCCTCATTACCATGAATTTTCAGATTTGATTATCAACTTAAAGTTTCCATCCAATCCAAAAAAATATTTTCATACAAACTATGATAGCACATTATATTACCATTTCGTACAATCCAGTGACGAATCTAAGCTAATGGATCTTCGGTAACATTTTCATGTATCACTTTATAAAATATTGATATCGTGCACAATCATTTATTCTTTAAAATTCATTAATTACTTGATAAGATTTTAGTTTAATTTTTATAAGTTATAAGTATAACTAACTAAAAAGACACTGTCATATCTATAAAGAGTATTACAAAGAATATTGCACCAAGTGATACAGGATCTAAAGTTCCAATCTAGAAAGTAAAGTTTCAATGACAGAATTGTATGATACTATAAAAAAATTATATTTTAATTTTTGAATGACAAAATTCTAAATTATTTAAAAGATATAGTATATAAGTCTTTTAATTTTGAGGACACCCGTATCCCAAATTTGTCATTGCTACAAACTCTAATAAGATTTACCTATGTCATTTTTAGTTAGTTATCTAATTTTTAAAATTAAACTAAAATCTTAACTGAGTGATGAGTGAACCTTGCCAGATTCCAACATTAAACTAAGTGATTGTACCAAATTCGATATTCCAACATTACAAGTTTGTGGATTTTTTCGACTTAGTATTTATCTTGACATGCATTTTCCCCTCGTAACTTTGATTTACACAAAGCAATATAATGCATCAATTGTAAGTAAATGTTAATCATCGGTTCATACATACATTCGATGTAGTGATGGCCTATGATAATGAAATGTAATTATAATGTTGCTCGTGAAACTATTGAATTCGTAAATTGTGGATTTTTGTGCACTTAGATTAGTTGTAGAATTATTTGGATGATAACATGCATTAAAGCATTGACGGGAACACTGGCAGATCTATAGGAGAATTTAAAAATTTATACTATTTCTTTTATAAAAAAGAAGTACGAAATTTTAATTAAATTCTTAAAAAAATTAGAATTTTTACCCATAATTTTGCCCCTGAAATTTTAGTTCCTCAATTAGCGAATTGTGTGTGATAGTTTAGAGCTTAAACATTTGATTAAAGGTTGAATTGTGAATTCCGCAATCCTATAATTCCTATTTGTGACAGTTGATATGGTCGTTATCAATGTGTCTGGGAAAGAAAGATTGCATGGCCCTCTGTCTCCCCAACTTAAATAACGATGAGAAATTGACATTAATAAATCTCTTTGCTTTTTAGAGTTGAAAAAACAAAAATTATAACTACAGTTTTCACTCCCATTAATTTGATCCCTTTTAAACAGATTACTTTCTAATCTAAAATGCTAAAGCATTACCATGTGAAGAAGAAAGATCATAATTAATAGTTACTTGAGATGACAAACTATAGTTAGGAAAAAGTGAGTTAAAGAGAGCAGCCAATTCAATAATTATCAATATTTTAATAATATGTGTACGAACAACCAAATTTGTTTCTCCAAATTGGATACAAGCGGGGAATCGCTGGACACATAGGGTACGAGCTAATTTTTTAACTAGAGGAAAACAAGAAAAAAGCGAGAATCAATTATAATTTTAACACATTAAAAGTGGCAATTAAGAAATTATAATCATAATTATAACAGTCATTAATTACTGATTGACAATATTTCATTTCATTTCTTATCTGCTGGTTCTCGCTTGATGATTACGCGGTGATTGACAATATTTCATTTCATTTCCTGTGTTATATCCTTTCGATCGAGTGACAATTTCGTTTCTCTCTTTCGAAACTGAGATCACCAAGACTTTAAGAATAGAGTTAAATATGCTATCTAAGTCCCTGCCATCCAGACCGGGGATATCCCCACCCTCCGAACCGGACGTGAGGGTCTCGCCAGTGTAGGAAGGCCAACCGAGCGAAGTCCCCGGTCAGACCTTTGCCGGCCCTCGTGTCTTATTATTTTTCAAGATTTGGAGGAACATAGGTTACAATAGCTTTTAAAACTAATTTAAGTTGATTTTTAACATAAGTAAAATTAAGAGTTAATTGTAAAAACCCTACTGAACTATGGTTCAATTGCAAAATACTTCTTAAACTTTTAATTTTACTACTTTACCTACCTCAATAATTATTTTTTAGCAATGTACTACATTTTGATAGAATTTGTATTATTACAATATAAAATCAACCCTTATAAATGTTAATTGATTAAAGTACACTTAATTTTTTGTCTTTATTTTTCATAAATTGATTCAATTGAATAACTTTTTTATAATGTTAAAACTCATTTTTTGACCAAAACTCTTTATTTATCTCTCAAGTGAATTTGAGAGAGAGAGTTTTAAAGTTGAGAAAAATTTATTTAATTGAATCAATTTATGAAAAACAAAGACAATCAAATGAGTGTACTTTAATCAATTAACATTCATAAAAGTTGAATATGTCTTTTCACAATACAACTTTTATCAAATAAGATATTAAGAGTGACAAAGTGTTAAAATTAAAAGTTTATAAGGTATTTTTCGTTAAAGTTGTAGTTCAATGGTATTTTTTGCAATTAACTCTAAAATTAGCTAAACTTTGATTAACTCAAATGGATAATAAGCTTAAATAAACACGACTTTTAGTCTTTTAGATATGTTTCAAAGTTAAGAAAAATAAGCATACAAAATAAATCTATAGTAGCAATCTTTTAAGGGAAAATTGCAAAAAAAAAAAAAAAAACCTCAAATTTGGAATTTTCTCTTCTTTTAATTTATAATAATTTTAGATAACTTTTGTACAAATACCTTTTATATAAAGGCTTTTGTATTAATTACAGTTGATAGATGATGTACTTTTATGAAAATTTTAGCTTGACCATATGACCATAAGAAAAAATTATTCTAACCAAATCATTCTAATGAAAAAATGACTTGTCTATAGAGGTTAATTCACCCAAACAAAAGTATGAAAATTTTCCAAATAATAATAAAAAAAAGAAATGTGAAATGACACGAAATGTCTCAACTCGGGTGAGGAGTCTCTTTTAGACTTATTAAGCATACACAGCCCAACAAGAAATAGCACCGAAATTGTCTTTGGACTTTTTGAGTTTTTTAAGTCTGCCAAGTTTAGCAAACAAATCAGAGCTGACATGTCTGCAGTATTGCTAAACAAGCGACCGATCCCCAAACTACTCGACTCGAAGTCGGTTTGACTACGAGTCGAGTTCGAACTCGAGCTCATATTAAGAAGGATCGAATAGCTCGCGAGGTACTCGAGTATTATGCATTGAAATTATGAGATATTATAGTTAACCTATTTATATTTATGTTTTAGTCCTTAATTTAATTATAAATTATAATTTGACTATATAAAATTTTAAAAAATTACAAATACATCCTAAATTTTTTTAAAAAAATTATTAAAAAAATATTAAAAAATTCATCGAGCTCGAGTAGCAATTATTGGAGGTCGAATAGCTCGATTAGGGATATACTCGAGGTAGATTCGAATCGACTACACTCCTGTTATGGAGTAAGAGTCTCTTTTAGACTTATTAAGCATGCACACGTATTCCAACTAATTACACCTCACCCCCCTCAACTCTTCCCGTTGTCCCAAAACAAAGTCCATAACTATTCGTAACAAACATTTTCCCCCTCCCCTGGCTCTGCCATCCGTCCCACCGTCATCACCTTACCTCATCACCGTCCGATCTTCTCCACCTTTTCAAATTTTTAACTTCTACCCAACTCAGCCCATCTCCTCCACGTCATCACTGGACCCCACACATCCATTTTCCTCCCACATACTTCTTCATTCATTTATCAAATCCCAAATTCACTCACCGGCATCTCCACCTCCGATCGTATATATGTATATGCTTATATAAACAAAGAAACACACACACACACACACACTGAGCTTACATTCGACATAAATTAGGGTTTTGAATTTGCTTTAATTTTTCAAAACTGTTCTTGATAAACAGTATTGCTTAATTTGATTATCATTTTTGAACAGAGATCTTTACTTGTCAATGAGAGCTTAGCTTTAGTATATTCATACGCATAAAGGCTGTATAACTCAAATTATACTGCATGGATTTAAATTAGGGTTTTTAATATGTTCAGACATATTTAATGAACTGAAATTAAAAACTTTTTTTTCCTTTTCAAGTCTTTTGTTGGTTGGTACTGCAATTTGATCATATATACATACAAACACACATGTATGTATATTTGGTATAGATATACGAATACGTATATATACACATGTATCGATGATGAGACGAAGAAAGGGTGGCGCAGAACCCAAGAAGCCTCAGAACTCTGCGCCGCTATCTTACTCTGGAGAAGATATTAATGAGAAAGAAAGCAATTCAACTGCAGAGGATTCAAATTTAATTCCGAAAAATGGGGATGAAAGCTCAAATAATTTGAGTTTGAAATCGAGGAAGAAACCGAGGGTCAAATCGTGGAATTGTTTGGATAGCTGTTGTTGGTTTGTGGGTTGTATATGTTCGATATGGTGGCTGTTATTGTTTTCCTACAATGCAATGCCCCCGTCGTTCCCTCAGTACGTGACGGAGGCGATTACTGGGCCTTTGCCGGACCCACCGGGTGTGAAATTGGCCAAGGAAGGATTGAAGGCGAAGCATCCGGTGGTTTTTGTACCTGGGATTGTGACGGGAGGGCTAGAGTTGTGGGAAGGGCACCAATGCGCTGAAGGGTTGTTCAGGAAGAGGCTTTGGGGTGGTACTTTTGGTGAACTCTATAAAAGGTAGCTGTTTTTTCTTTGTAAATGGGTATTTTTGGGTGATTCGTGTTTTCTTGAACTTGATTAGTGTTATTATATTTGAGTGCAGTTTGTTTTTCGGATGCTGAATTGTTAAGCTTTATTAGATTCAAGTGCAATTTGTTTTTCGGATACTGAATTGTTGAGCTTTCTTTTATTGATTGCGATCAGAAGGAAGTAACAATAATGTGAAATGAGAGACGTCTAGGTGGTTATATAGGCTGGGGAATTTAGTCAGTTATCTTGCTGAAATAGGTTTTTATTTGGCACTCTTGAAAACATGGATTTCCTGTGCAAAATGGGATAAGTTGGCTTTCGATGTCACCTGTGTCCTATCTGTGTGGCTTTGTTGATTATTCAGTTGTTTAACGCTAAATGCAGACCTCTGTGCTGGGCTGAGCATATGTCACTGGATAATGAGACTGGGTTGGATCCTCCTGGCATAAGGATCAGACCTGTTTCTGGACTCGTGGCTGCTGATTACTTTGCACCAGGATATTTTGTATGGGCTGTTTTAATTGCCAACTTGGCGCGAATTGGATATGAGGAGAAAAACATGTACATGGCTGCATATGATTGGAGGATATCTTTTCAGAACACTGAGGTACTTTGCATATAAATTTGCTAAATAAATCCTTTTCTCCTTCTGACATATGTGCATTTTGATAAGACCAGTAACCGCATTCTAGTATAGCCTGAGTCCAGTTGTAATCCCGTTGGCAACTAACTAATTGAAGGTGCTGGATGTACTCTTCAACATTAGCCTAAATTGGATATTCACACTTCTTGAGGTTAAGATTATTCTCTGTGGTGATATGTACTGTGTCCTCACAAATGCATGACAAGCATAAGACAAAGTTTTCCCTAAAAATATGTTCGATGGCATTCTAGGGATGTTGAGGGATGTAGAGTTGGCCTCTTGTGGATTTGAAGTTCGCCCGATCTTGCCTTTTTCCCAATTTTACTCTGATGTTCATATGGCTTTTGCGGTTTTTCAGGTTAGAGACCAAACATTGAGCACTATAAAGAGTAACATAGAACTGATGGTGTCTACAAGTGGTGGAAAAAAAGTGGTTGTAATTCCTCATTCGATGGGTGTTTTGTACTTCCTGCATTTTATGAAATGGGTTGAGGCACCGCTTCCTATGGGGGGTGGAGGTGGCCCAGACTGGTGTGCTGAGCATATAAAGGCTGTAATGAATATTGGTGGGCCTTTTTTGGGTGTTCCAAAAGCAGTTTCTGGATTACTCTCTGCAGAAGCCAGGGATATAGCCGTGGCCAGGTTTCTCTTGTAACTGATGAGTTGGTTCTAGGTCCTAGGAACTTTTATATTCCTCTCTCTTTCTCATGCACACATACACACAAATATTCAGTTTTGATTCGATGCGAGTGCTTGCCATAATATTTAGTTGTAGTACGTGATAAATATTCAATTATATTGGGCCCACTTCGTCCACCTCAGACTGGAAGACTTCTATTTGTGACAAAGGAGCATGTGCCCTTGACTGGGCATGTTTATGCTGTTTCTGTAATGGGGAAGGATTAGCAGATAATAGACACTAATCTAAATATCCCTTTTCTTGTTGGATGGACTATACATTTTTCTGTGTGCCTATTCTTCCTTTATCTCTCGCTAGGGATGTACTTTTCAGTTTAATAGTTAGGAAGATAAGTTTTCTGAATAACTGTTTGATATACATCACATCATATGGTTTGTTGTCTCCATGTTATGTGGTTGTGTGTGTGAAGAGAGAGAGAAAGGAGAAATATAGCTTGATTTTTATTTCTGTTTTTTGCCAGCACTATCATATTGTTTTTCTTTCCCTTACTTTTAATATAGAAATCCTGTTGAATCTCTCTGAGATTATTAGCTGATGTTGCCCTAAGTTTGTCCAAGCAGTTGGAATCCTACTCAATTGCTGTCTTATGTATTTTGATCAGCAGACTTTCTATTCATACAGGGCTATGACACCAGGTTTTTTGGATAAGGATGTATTTGGTCTTCAAACTTTACAACACATCATGCGAATGACTCGTACATGGGATTCAACTATGTCAATGATTCCAAAGGGTGGGGACACTATCTGGGGTGGCGTTGACTGGTCTCCAGAAGAGGGTTACGAGTGTAGCATAAAGAAGCTGAAGAACAGTAATAATGAAACAGTAGGCCAAAATGGGATAGGGGATCGGGGTAATGCAACTCAGGTTCATTATGGAAGAATAATTTCATTTGGGAAGGATGTAGTCGAGTTGCATTCATCGGAGATTGAAAGAGTGGATTTTAGGGTAATATTCATCAAAATTCTGAAGTTTCTGAGCATGATTTATTCACTAATGAACAAATGCAGGTTCCTTCAGATGTAGGATCTTTTTAGCTGTGAGCACTTTTTTTTTTTAAATTGCTAATGCATATCTAGTTTATGGAATAGAAATCCGTTTGCAAAAGCTAAGTGTACTACTTAGGTCTTATTAGGATCTTAAATTTTGCACACAAAAATGCTAATGAAAGATAGAAGCATGCCACAAAATAGTTATGCACTTTGTAAATGGAATGGACGATGGTCAATTGTGGCTCATTCATGCATTACAGAATGTTTTCATGATTTATGGTCAGAGTATACATTCTTACAATGGCATTTTCACTTTATGTTTAACTATATTGAATACCCAATGTGTGGTTTATGTTTTCAGCTTACCTTCTTTCTTTGGTCCTTAGGGTGCTATCAAAGGTAATAATCTTGCAAATGCAACCTGCACTGATGTATGGAATGAATACCATGACATGGGTGTTGGGGGTGTCAAAGCTGTTGCGGATTTTAAGGTCTACACTGCTGGGTCAATTTTGGATTTGCTTCAATTTGTCGCTCCAAAGATGATGAATCGAGGTGGTGCTCATTTTTCATATGGAATTGCTGATGATCTGGATGATGAAAAGTATGAACATTACAAATATTGGTCAAATCCTTTAGAAACAAAGTGAGATTCTTTCTTGCAGTTAACCTAACTTTGATATTGTAAGCTTTAGCTTTTTAAAACTTCATTGAAAACTTTTACTCCTTTCCACCACGGAATGTGTTTTCATGCTTCCTTGGACTATGAATTTCTAGATTGACATTTTTCCTTTTCTTTTGAGGTGTCCAACTTTTCTTTTGTTTGACAATTGTAATGATAAGTGGATAACGAGATTTTTCCTTTTCATGTCTCTGCAACATTCATGATCAAGACAAGATCATGGCGAAAATTTATTGAACAACTCATTATATAATGCTTTCACAGATTACCAAATGCCCCAGCCATGGAAATCTTTTCGATGTATGGAGTTGGAGTCCCTACCGAAAGGGCATACGTTTACAAGTTTAGTCCTACTCCTGATTGCTACATCCCTTTCCAGATTGATACCTCTGCTGAAGCTACAAATGAGGGATCTTGTCTGAAAGGTGGAGTATTTTCTGTTGATGGAGATGAAACGGTTCCTATCCTCAGTGCAGGTTTCATGTGTGCTAAAGGTTGGCGGGGAAAGACTCGGTTTAATCCATCTGGCATCCATACCTACATAAGAGAGTATAATCATGCACCTCCTGCTAATCTTCTAGAGGGTAGGGGTACTCAGAGTGGTGCTCATGTTGATATAATGGGAAATTTTGCATTGATTGAAGATATTATTAGAGTAGCAGCAGGTGCTAATGGGCAAGACCTGGGAGGAGATCGAGTTTATTCTGATATTTTCAAGTGGTCCGAGAGGATAAATTTGAAACTCTAGATTTTACATGGTGAGTTGTCAAGCATGCTAATGTGTTTTCTTTTGTCAAGTTGACTAATGTGTATTTCAATTTTCCATAATTTATTTTGGCTAAGTAGGCTTTCATGATGTTGTTGGCAAGCATATTACTCCTTGCAGTAGATAGAACTAATAAGAACTACCTACATATTAAGTTACTTTAGGTGCCTATCTCATATGATGGGATGAAACCCTTGGCCCTCCAAGTGATACAAGGAATCTTGTTAAATTGATATTTGAAATTTGGGAAAAATAATGTGGTGGTTCTGTCAATTACTACCAACGGAGAATTTCAGCTTATGAATTTATTCTAGTTAGGTTTTTCATGACTGGTACAAAAGTGCAGTAGGAGAAGAGAAATGAGGTACAAGTAAAATGCTAATCTTTTAATAATCCATTAGCTTATCTGGTATTTTAGCTAATAGGATCATATGTTTCAGGGAAGCTAAAAAATCTAAACGACTAGGAATGTAGTTCCTTGGAATTCCATTAAATTTCCCATCTTGACTATTAAATGCTCTTTCTTTTTCCTTTATTTTTTTTTGGGTGAAAATTTTATTGTTATAAAACATGCTATCAGCTTGAGGAATATAAAAATTCAGTCGAGACAAGGTAAAGTCGGGGAAGTCATCGCACCACACTACAAAGTCCTGAACAAACTTTGAATATTTAGCCAGTTCATATGCAACAGTTTTATCAAGTTATACGCACATGCAAATCCTATAATGACCACATTGTTTGAATGATCTCTTGGTGATATATAACTTTTGATCCTGACAAAAGGAACCATATTCTTGTTGCTATCACTTTGTTTCATCATGGTGTTGCTTTCATTGGCAGCTGAATTTGCTATCCTATTTCATATTTTCTTTGTGAATAGTAACGACGTCTTGTGGATGCAGGCAGAGAGCCAGGTTGTGCACATGTTCTTGCTATGAAATCACATCTGTTTGGTGCAATGACCTCTTGCTGCTATTGGCAAAGCAGTACAAATAGATCAACAAGGATATAGAAACCAGAGAAGTTACTTGCAGGTTTTACAATACAGTTGTTGTCCAGGTTTCTGTTCCTGATCTTTTTTGCGCATGTTTGTACAATATTGTGATGGGAAGCATGGATTCTGGATGGCACCCTAATACAGACAAGTCTTGGTAATTCGGGTGCCTAATTTCAGAGTCCCAAAATTTTTGAGGATTCGTTGATTTTTCTTTTGTAATTAAGTAATCGCAGCAAGAAATTAGCATATGTTCTCCTCTTTCTCGAAATTTTGGTTAACAGTAACCATCATCATAGTTAAAATCCTTACAAAAACAATCCTGTACAATGATATAGACATTCTTGGGACAGTTGATGTGATTAAAAGAGCTTGAAAGTTTATTTTCCTGATTTTTTGCAGTGTATATCTTCTCTTCTTCTTCTTCTTTTTTGTCCTTCCATAGGTGAAACCCTGATATACTCGAAGCATGAAAGTAGTATTTCAAATGCTTTAGCAGGAAGGAGAAGTTAAAGACGAGGATATTACTTATGCCTGAAGCTTGAAAATGCCGGAGAAATGCATGACATCTTCACCTCTTATGAGTTATGACATGAGTCATGGCCCGTCCTCGAAAGCAATAGTTTGATTGATTCAGTTGTTGTTGTTTGAGGATTCCATGTCTTCACTCGTTGCACACACACACACATTTGTTTCATGTTACACATTTTTCTTTATTTTTTTGTTGGGATCAAAATGACAGAATCGCAGTTTGTCTCGGAAACCTTCGCCATGTAATCCTAGAGGATGACACATTTCGGAATGAATTTAGGCTAATGTCTGTTTGGTTGGTGACGGACAAAGAAATTTGGAATTAAGTCTAGATAGGGTTTTAATTAATTAAAACATAAAACAAAAACAAAATTAAGTCGATGGTCTCTCCACTTCATGGGAATCTTTTTCCATTTCCTTACTAATTTTCTTGAGTTAACCGAACATGAGAAAAATTTAAGGTTGCATGAAATAATACGGGATCTTCTGTCCAAGATTTTGCCTGTCTTATTCTGACTTAATTAAAATTAAGCTGTAGGGTTCACTAATTTCTTTGTTAGGCTCTAATAATTGTAAATTAATTTTAGTGATATTTATGCATTTAGTCTCTAGTTTTAATGTTTTAAACGTAAGACAGAATAATACATGATAAATATTGGACAGAAAATGTAGTCTCGCATGAAATTTACTTTATAAAATACCTTCTTCTTGATAAATATGAAAAAATATATCATAAATAAATTATTAGAAAAATTTGGGAGAAGGCAACTCTCAATGCATTCTTATAAAATAGGGTTTAACTTTTAACCTAATTGCTATAAATGGTGTCAAAAATAACGTAAATATTTTATATAATTAAGAAGTGAGTTTATTATCCTCTTTGACGCCTATATATATTGGGTGGTTAATAACCAAGTCTTCGCTTGGATATGGTGTTTTTTTGGTTTTATTTATGAAATGATTTTATTGGGATTTGTAATGAGAAAGGAATATTTATAAAATGATTATATGTGTTTGGATTGATAAATTTGGTTAATTTATTGAAGATTGTGTATAGAAAAAATTATTATTATATTGGGATTGATTATTTTATATAATTATTTTGAGTAGAACCCACACTAATGTGAAATAAATCTTTGCATTCGGCTGTGTGTCAGTGTGTGAATGCTTTTTGGTTTGTGAGACGCACAAATGTTTGACATTTTCTGTGATTTCAATATCATCTAAGGCTTTTTGGTTAGGGGGACTCACTAGTGTTTGACATTTTGTGTGCTTTCAATATTTTAGTAATATATTGAATATTTTGTTCCTGTACACTCATTTGCAATTGTAATTGCAATCTTGCAAATTATGAGTTGCCAAACAACTTTTTTTTTTTGTTTTACAAATTAATTGAAAAACAATGAAACCAAACGGAGCCTTGTATATTGGGTGGTTAATAACCACTATGACTCGAGATCTTTTATCCAATATTTTTTTTTTGTCTTATTTTGTCTTAATTAAAAGTATTTCATAAGTTTCACACATCTCTTGATTAGGGTCTAATAATTTTAAAATAAATTTAGTGATATTTATGCATTTAGTCCCTAATAAGTATTTCATAAGTTTCACACATCTCTTGACTAGGGTCTAATAATTTTAAAATAAATTTAGTGATATTTATGCATTTAGTTCCTAATTTTACTTTAACTACATCATTTTAAACAATAGACAGAATAAGAAATGATAAACATTGGAGACAGAATCTCATTAGCTAAGTTGGTGGTTAATGGCTTACTATAATGATGTCATATATCTTATTATAATTATAATGAACTAACCCATTATGCACGCATGATGGAAAAGTATTGGACCACCCAATACTTTCTAGTATAGTGCCTATTATCACACATTATTTTTATTAACGGTTTTATCGCTAATTTAAAACCTTCGTTTGCAAGATTTCATTTTATGTGGTGTCTTTAAATTTTGCCACTAGTTTTTGTGATTAATTTAAATTAGCGATAAAAAATTTAAAAGAAATGGTGTTTGAACGTATGTATAGATGTATAGATGTTTGGAAAAATAACAAAAAAAATTTCGAATTATATTCAACAATAAAGTTATTGTAACACTTTTAATAATAAATATATTAAAATTATGGCTTATTTTATAATAATCACTTAAAATACATCATTTTTCAAAATTTTCCCTAAAATATTATAACAACCAAAAAACAGAGTGAGAGATATAACCAAACTCCTCCTCTTAAGTAATATAAAAAAATAAAAATCTTAAGTAATATAAAAAAAATAAAAATATTATAAATAAATTACTAACAACCAAAAAAACAGAAAGCGAGATATAACCAAACTCTTCTTAAAAATTATATAATTTCCTCTCTTTCCTTTTTAGTTTTCAATTCAAGAAAAAAAAAAAAAAAGAAAGAAATGGTTGGCAATAGCACTGTTAGAATAATTTATCCTCTTGGAAAGGAACACTATTATGGCGTATCGCGTTTTGTTGTGGAATAAAAAAACAGCGGAAATTCGTGGCCGCCTAACTACGTGCGGAAGCAACGCAAGCAGACAAAATAAAAAAGGTTTCAGCCTTCAGGAGATAACGTTGTATTCTATTCTATGATTTCATTGTCCACTCCAAAATTTTGGTCGCTTTCCCAGAGTTACTCCAAAATTCAAGTACCAACCAAATTAAAAATTATAATTAAATTATCCCCAGAACGTCAAAAATTATTACGTTTTACTACTATAATTTAATTCTACGTCACAGTTTGCCTTGATTCCCTTTTGTCTTTGTTTGCCGGATATGATGGGAAACGATCCATGCTACACCCCAACTTCTTCTTTTATTTTTATTTTTGCTCTTTACAAAAATTCTAAAATCGGTTCACATATAAGACAAAGTTTATGTGAAACGATTTAATTTTTCTATAGTTGAAATTTCGATTAACTCGCTATTATATATGTGACTATGCTTTTATCGATCGATTTAAATTGCGATTAAGTCGTCATTACATATGTGAACCTTCTTTTATAGAGTTAAAATCGTGATTAACTCGCCGTTAAATATGTGAATCTACTTTACAAGATACTAATTGTTTTCTTAACTTTAAAGATGAATTATTTTAGGACTAAAGTTAAATAAAAAGAAAAAAATTTAAAAATTGCCCACTGCCAGGAGCCAACTCATTTTAAATTATAGAGAATTTTCCAGCTAAGCTGTGCTTAACAACAAATAACATATGATAGTTGCGTTTATTTATGCAATTGGCTTTTACACTTCTTTTTTTATTAAAAAAAGAAAAGAGACAAAACTATAAAATGATATGAAAATGACGATGCTTGAAATTACAAAGAATAAAAATTCCAGTTATCAAAGCAGCTATCAACTTAATATTTTAACAAAAATCTTTGTTGTTTGTATAAGGTGTTATTTGAATTGATTAATGTTTAATTGGATTATTGGGTGATGATTCTTAGAAAACCTATTATATTACCCTTATTGTTGTAAAATTATATTACCAAACTATCTTTCAAAATATTATGATCACCTTGTTTGACTTCACCGAAATACATTACTCGTTTTTGTAAACTCCAACTCTAAAGGAGTTTACAGTTAATGGATATTCTATATCACTCTTGTGTATTATTTCTTGTAACACTTTATAAGATTTTGACACGTATATAATCACTTATCCTTAGGGTTCATTAATCAATTAATAAGATTTTAATTTTATATAAAATGACTCGTGTCACATTTATAAAAAGTGTTACATATAGTGATACACCAAATGACAAAGAAGATTCAAATTCAAGGTTTACATAACTTCTAGCTCAAATTATTTATCTAATATTTGGGGAATTGTTATTAATTATTTCCAAGTAAAACGGTAGATAATAATATCATAATATAATATACAATCAATTATATGTTAGAGTTCACTAATTATTTGATAGAATTTTAGTTTAATTTAAAAAAAAACTAGATAATTCTTTTAAAAAACACTTATTAACAAAAGATATGGAACCTCTTTTAACTTTTTTTCTTTTTGGTCCATGGGCTGTCTCAACTGAATCAATCAATCAAAGTAGACCACAGAATTTAATCCCACGACTTACCAACACAAACACTTGAGACTTGAGACTTGAGAAATTGGCTAAACCTCTAAGGCTCAAACTACTTTATAAATTACCGTTTATCAAAAATAAATAAATAAAAATACAAAAGGATAGAGGAGTTCAGTCAGCGCCATTCTCAGCACGTGCAAATCACGAGTGACTAGCACGCCAGGACATGTCACCGAATGATCTGGAAGCGCGTGACAAACAAACACAAAAAAAGCAGTGAAGGCAGCTGAAAACTGAAAACTGAAAACTCACATAGTGTTTGAAGTACGCAAAAATATACGCACAAGTACCATTGTAAATTTCATTTAGATCCCTTAATATCTAAGAAAATAGTATTTAGACCCCCTAAAGATTGCATTGATTGCTTGGATTCTAAGTATAATATTTTTGTTAATTCAAGGCAAATAATTTAAAATTCTCTACCACACTTTGAAGAGAGCCTTTACTTAAAATAATCGACTAGGTCAAATTTTAACTTAGTTTTGTTACAAGAAGAAAAACTCCAATATTACAATAAAGCTAATTTTTTACTTTTATACATTTTTTTAGCCAAGTATATAGAAATTTAAAATAACAATTATTAGATGGAATAATAATAAACAGCACGAATAATTTATGCAAATTTGTAACTTCACTCATATGGAGTCTATTATTATTCAATAAGTGAGCATTTACTATATATCATGCGAATGGAGTTACAATCTCATTTAAAAAATTATGTACTCTTCATGATTCCGGTATTCTATATAATAATTGCTACAATCGTAATAAAAACATTCAAAAAATGAGCGATACGTCTTTATCTTTTGAATTGTTCTGCCGATCTTTATATTCCTATATCTTAATCATTAAGATTTCATTAGGATAAAGTATTTTTTTGTGAGTATTTAAATTGATGTATTTGTTTTAATGGAAATTTATGTGGATAATTTCTTATTATTGAAATTTAAAATTTAAATATTTATGACTTTATTTTGGCAAAAGATTATAATAGAAAGTTTTTTTATTATTAATTTTTTTACATTTAAATTTAAATTTAAATTAATATTTTATTATTAAAAATTACTATACAAAAAATATTTACTGTATTTTTATTTTTTCTTAGTGTAAAAAAAAGGAAAAAAACACTAAATAAGATTAATAGAAATATGATTTCAAAAATTGAAACAAAAGAAAAAAAAACTTAATATAGTAACAGAGCTAAAGTATAACGAAAAGACTAATATGAGATGAGATACTCTTCTAATATTATATTGTATTATTCTGTCAAACGTTTAAAACAACATTGTTTTATTAAAATCAAAATTAAAACTACGTCATAGAGTTTAGCTAATCTAATTTAAAGTATAATAATTATAAATTTGATTTTAATATATTTATACTTTTACTTCCTATATAATGCTTTTAGTGGGACGAAGGCATTTTGAACAAGACAAAATTGTATTAGACTAATATATAAAAAGTGGTCCACATGACAGTATTTTAAATCTTATGGGGTTTAAACAATACTTTTTAAAACATCAGGGAGATGTATACGATATATATGGAAAAAAAAAAATACACGGATAAACTATAAAGTATAAAGTACTGGTGGTAGGGTAGGGTCGTAGGCTTCCACAATTATACTTTATCTGCATTACTGCAAGGAAGCGCAGTGCGGGTGTACAAGTATTTCTGTCGAGAGCGAGAGAGAGAGAGAGGTATATTAAATTAATGGGAGTTGGGACAGGTTTTGGTGGGGGCCCACCTAGTGAAAAAGAAGAAGAAGAAGAAAACGTTAAGTGCTAAACTACAAAAACTTATTTTCTTTAAAAAAAAAGAAAAAAAAAAGAGGTTTTGGATATATATGTAATATGTGTATGCCATCAATGTCATCAATCTATCATCAATGGTGTTGCTGGTGGATGTTGTGACTGTATTTATTATAGTTATAGTAATAGTAACTTTTTCTTTGCTTTCTTGATTATTCTTTTTTTAATTGTATCGTATAAATTACAAAAGGGAAATTTTTTTTTAATTGATTTAGGCCAAGTCAAGTTGGAATCTGCACCAAGATTCTTAAGGAGAGAGAGATAAATAGAGAGAGAGAGTTTGTTTTTGAAGTGAGGAAAGGAGACATGCCCAATTTGATCCCAACAATTGTGTTTCTTGCTTCTTCTACTCATAGCAGATCCCAAAGGTATCTTTCTAACTAACCCAACTTCCCCTTTCCCTTTTCCTTTCATGTATGTATGCATATATGCATGTAGATAGATATATTTCATCCAGTTACTAATAAATTTCATTTTTAACTTTAATAAAGTTCTGCAACTTTTATGGGTTCACTGAGTTTTGCTTTGCTTTGCCTGCTCTGTTGGTTTTATGTTGTTTATTTTGTTTGCATGTATACTAGTTGGATGGATATGTTTGTATGCTGAAGGGTTTTTGTAAAGGTTCTTGGATGCATGTAGTTTGAAGGGTAAGAGGGAGGGGCATTGCTTCTGGTGCTATGACTGGGTAGAATTATTTGATTCTTTAAGTTTTACTTTTTTCTTTTTTTTTTTTACTTCTATAGTTTTGGGTTTGGCTGGACTTATCATCTGTCTACTGTGGATTTCAGTAAAGGGGCTAATTTTGTGTTGACTTTTGAGCTATGGTAGTTCTGTTTGGTATTTTTTGGTGATTTCAGTTGGTCATAGCCAATAATTATCGATTTCACCGCAGTTGGTATGATGGTGGTGGTCTTTGGTGCTGTTGGTGATTGTTGTAACTGCATTTTCTTTTTCTCTCTTTGCTCCGACAATTCCAGTTACAATACTGCTATTTTTCTGTTGATAGAAAAGAAAGTTCAATTCTTTATGGTTGAAAGGATGAATCTCAAACTTATTCTCTTGATAAAACTTAAATGAATCTATGATTTGGGTTTAAGAAAGTAGAATTTGCTCAGTTATGAGTGATTGGTAGTGGTATGAAGTTCAGAATTCCAAAGTCTCCAAAAATCTATTAGGGTATCTATTACTGATTGGTGATGCTTGAGTTCTCCTCTTCTGTTAGATCAGCAACTATTAGGTGATGAGTTCTTATTGGATCTATGTCTTAAATAATTGCATGCTGCCCTTGAATGTAGAAAGCTCACCAACCTTTTAGTTTATAAGTTAAAAATTGATGTTATACATCTTAGTTATTGCAATGAAGAGTTGCTGTTATGCTCTGTTTTCTCGGGGGATAATTTTTCTTGTTCTTATGATTTATTTTTGTGGTTTGAGTTTGGTGCTCAAAGATACAAGTATGAAACTACGATTCAAGTTTATATGACTATTGAACCTGAAATGCAGCTGCTGCATGATTGTTGAGTGTTCGGGTAATATATTTCCACAATGGTACAGGATTATTCTCTGGAGAAGCAATTGTGATAAAGTAACAGTCATCCTTAGTGAAATGTATTAATGCTTCTTTGATTGCTTAGCGAAATCTATTGAAGATTCTATAACTGCTTACTGAAGTTTCTTACTGTTTTTATGAATGCTATTTCCTTTTTATCCCAAACTTCTTGTTGTCCGGTTGTCTGCGTGTTCATCAATTTGAATGAATTTGGTGCAAAATGTGCAGTTTTTTGTTTTATTTTGGCACTGTAATTCCTACATATTTTTACATTATGCCTAGTATGCAACAACTCATCTTGATTTGAAGTCAAGATGTTATTTGCCAGTGCCAAGATTCCGTACTATATGCTTAAGTAGTACACTGCACTTTCTCTTTCTGGCACTTAAATAGTATCTGAGTTGATTTAAGATCGTCATGATTTTCTATAATTTACATAGATATCCACATGCTTGTTTAGAGATGTTTGAAAAAACTGGCTTATGGTGTTTCGTGATTCCTTGGTCAGCTAAAAGAAAGTAGGAATTAAAGCTCTCTGCCGCTTTCGTGCATTTTGGACCATTGCACCAGATTTTTGAATACTTCAATGAGTAAATGGCTATACGAGTTCAGAACATTCCCAGAAAGAGTGTAGGACAAGATTCAATTTGTTCAACTCCACATTTTGGCAGTCCACCATGGTGGAATTTACACGATCAACCATTGTCTCAGACATTATCTAAAAATCTGAGCTTGAGAGGGGAATCTCCATCTCAATGCTGTCAGGAGGTAAAGCCCTTAGATATTCCACTAGAAGACCAAAGCTCTCACTCAACCCAGTCAAGCAGTCAGTCTCAACATGTAGTGACAGCTATGGGAAGGACAATTTCTCAAGATCAATCTGTTTCATCAGATTCTGGTAAGGATGTCTTGGAATCCCGGTTCTCTTCTCTAATTTGTTCTTCATTTTCCAAGGTTTGTTATTTATTCTCTTCAACAACAATTACTACTAAGCCTTTATCCCATTAAGTGGGGTTTTATCCTCTTGAACAAGTTAAAAATAATCATTTATTTTTTTGCAAAGTATTAGTTCTGCTGCTATTTCTAGAGCTACTACTGATATTGCTACTTTTGTAATGCATTTGAAATAATGCTCGGTTGTAATCTCGAACCTGCTATAATGTTTAATAATTTCATCTGCCAATAATCCTGTTGGTTGCCTATCTTTATGATGCTTCCATTTTGATCTAAAGCGAGTATTAGTCAGAGATTTTATTCACTGGAAGGGCAAAAACATAGTATAGCTTGCTTAGTATTGAACCTCTTTAGGTTAACTTTTATTTTGTTCTTAAATAAGACAGCTTTAAATTTAAGTGAAACACGAGGATGTGTATCATAAAAGAAAAGGGAGCATCTCAATATGGTGAGATATTCTCCCACAAGGGTTTGGGTCCTAATACTTAACTAAAAGCTCTATTTGTAAGTTAATTGGAAAACATCTCCTGTGGTTAATCATATTTGTTTATGATTGATTCAGTTCAAATCGAAAGTTTCGGGAAGCATGTGGAAGAACATGTGAAATCTCCTTTCCTAATGAGTAATCTGGAATTTTCAGTGCACCCGCACCCTTCTCAAGTTGAAGTTATCCAGTCGGCAGTAAGCTGCTATTAATTTGTTTTCTTATTGGCTTTGAGCTTTTGTATCTCATCTAATTTGAATCAGCTGTTGTCTCAGGCTCATCTTCCATATGCTTACTCTGATCCCTACAGTGGTTTGTACTCGGCTTATGGACCTCAAGCTATGGCAAGTATACTTTTCACCGTTTTCCTAGTTTCCAGAACTGTTATACTATCCACAACTTCGGTAATTTCTTGTTGTTGAAACTACACAATAGAGGGATGAATATGCTTGTGCACTTCAGTTTTGGTGGTTTGGCTTGTCTGGAGATAACCTATTCTAAAATATCTTCCTGCATGAAATTCATTTGAAGAGTTACTTGTAGAATTACAGGCTTGTGTAAGTGCTTGCCATGCTTGGTAATTTATTTGTATACAAGGAAGTAGGAACATAAAATTTGTGATTTTGTTGAGGATCCTCGTTTGATGACTACTTCTCAGCATAAAGCACAACTAAAAGAATCTAAAGTAGGAAAGCGTTTGTGTGTCCAAAAGTCTTCTTTCTCAGAAAACATATGGCATGATCAATCTGGAGCCTTAATCTGATTTCCTTCTTTTTGGTAAAAGTAATGATTAAGAGATGAAGGTCCTTTAGTTGATTTATTATCTTGAATGACACAAATAATTTGTCGAATTCAGCCACAAATGATGAGTTTAGCACCTGTGCGTGTCCCATTGCCACTTGATCTTGCACAAGATAGTCCAATATATGTGAATGCAAAGCAATATCACGGAATCATGAGAAGGAGACAGAAGCGTGCCAAGCTTGAGGCTCAGAACCGGCTCGCGAAAGGTAGAAAAGTAAGTAATACTTGTGCTTTCCCTCAGGCGGCAGTTTTAATCATTAATTAATATATTCACTTCCTTCATCACTCATCATATGACATTAGCAAAATGAATTAATAACATGTTCAAGACACAACATTAAGTAAATAGTTTGTTTTGAGCAAGGAGGGACTAGAGGAAAAAATATATTGCAGCTGAAAAAATCTTTTTAACGAAACAATTTGTTGACCCTGTGAGATCTTCAAAACTGATGGACACCTTTATCCTCTGCCTTTGGGTTTTGACGAGATAAACATTTAACTGATTCTTTTAATTTGACTAAATGCAGCCATATCTTCATGAGTCCCGGCATCAACACGCACTGAATAGGGTTAGAGGCTCTGGTGGAAGGTTCCTCAGCACAAAGAAACAGAACCAATCTGAACCAACTTCCTCAATAGTCTCACATTCTGCTTCTGTTCATTCGCATCAAAAGAGAAATATACATGAGCTGGAAGCAGAAAGGTCCAATGCTAATAGGCAAGATGATTCAACCACTCCTGGCTCTGCTGCCACTGAATACACACACGGCGATATCATTTTCCAGCCTCAAGATAACCACAGGTTTCTGAATGTATCTTCTCAAATGGCTGTTCCCACGTCAGGTGTGGAAGGTTTTACGTATAACGGAACGCCCCATGGCGGTTCGGCTGTCCGGTGAAAAGGTCAAACTGTCACCGGCTGGGCAATTCATCCTTGGCTTTGTTACTTTTAGGTCACTTTACATATCATAGACATAGGTAAGGTGTACTGAAGTATTTAAATCATCAGATGACACATTTCTGCACAAATGTGGAGGAGATTCCTTTTCCTTTTGTTAAACCATGATTTAGTCTATTAAATGCAAAGTCTTTGATCCAATCACCTTTTTTCTATTCATTATTTTTGAGAATGTATATGCCTTGATAATGCCTGCAGCATTGATAATTGAAATTATATGTATGCTAGTGGCATTGTAGAAATATTTTATAATGGGTAAAAGAAGTTTGAAAGCTAAAAGTTTTTTTTTTTTTTTAACACTTACACACCATCGTATGCATCCTTAGAAATCGAACACTAGACTTGGAGGTTGGGATGAACACTAGACCTCTAAACGTAGAGGTTGGGATGCTCACTACGGCTAGTCCCAATAGCTATTGCAAGCTAAACGTAGTGTAGAGGTTGGGATGCTCACTATGGCTAGTTCCAATAGCTATTGCAAGCTAAAAGTAGTGTCTCCTAGGACGAAAGAATCTTTCATTTGCCCAATTTGACAGCATTATTAAGGTCTCTCACTATGAATTGAAGGGTTGATAATTGTTAATGAGGTCACTCTCTAATAATTGAAGGGTTGCCAAAAAATAATGTGAACTCTTTATCAAAGAAAATGCTTGCAGCTGAGGACATGGGACTAAAGTTGTTGAAGTTGCTAATCAAACTTAACTAGTGAAAGCTTAAACACTCTTATCCTCGCAATGGTGATTGTACCTTTTGAATTTTCCTACAAAATAAAATGTTGTTTAACTATCACGACTCATAATACAAATGCAAAAAAACTCTAATATTTCTAATAATCTAAACTAAAATAAAATACCCTTTCCAACACACAAGTCTAGTACAAGGAATTTGACGTGAGCCATTCCTATTGGGCACCTGAAAAGTTAAAGACTTTTCGTTAGACATTAAGATTCAGAGTTAGGGTTAGATATTAAGAGTTCAAAGTTCTCTCGACAATATTTTTCTTTCTCCAAACTCGAAAGATCTGTCTCTAATATTTTACCGCATCTGCAATGAATTCAATCAACGTCAAATGACAGTAGATGTTTTGGGCGAAAAAGATTCTACGAGAATTATTTGTAATAGATTATAGAATTGTTAAAAAAAAAGGGATTTGACATGTTAAATATTTTTTTATTTGTTTATATATAAATTTGGTGAGGAAGAGCCAAAATTTACTCATGAAACATTTAGGAGGTAAATATAATTTCAAAATTAACAGGGGAGGCTCGTACAAAAAATGATAAAAAATAATTGAAGAAATCGAAAAGCGCACAAAAACTTATGGAAAAAACGGGATAAACGTCGTCGTTGGGGTCATCCACAACTCTCCATCCAATGATACAAGTTCCTGGGTTCGTTCACAGGCATTTTATGGGTGGACACTCGTACAGCGGAGGAAATAAAAAACGTGAAAAAGTTTTCTTCACTGTGTCGCCTATACGTGTAAAAATACGTACACTCGTCTGCCCTTCGATACACAGAGTGCTGAGAGAGAGAGAGAAGAAGAAGATGGTGTCGTACATGAGCGTATTGCTATACGGAGTGGGAGGAATAGTGGTGGCCGGGATGGCATTATTGGTCGCCTTCCAAGAGAAACTTGTATACGTGCCGGTTCTGCCCGGTCTCACCAAGTCTTATCCTATCACTCCTGCCCGACTTCGTCTCCTTTACGAAGACGTCTGGCTCAGATCTTCCGACGGCGTTCGCCTCCATGCTTGGTTCATCAAGCTCGTCCCCGACACCCAAGGTACTTTCTTTTTTTAAGACTTAAAAGTTTAATTCTTTTGGGAATTAGGGCTACAGTTTTCTTATCGATTTTTGGTTGCTGGAGTTTGGGGGTTTAGGGCTAATTGTTTGTGTAAGGCAACGATTAAGATTAATTTTGGCAGAATATTAGATTGATTTGATGAGCAACTACTTTTGACTTTTGTACGGAAGTTTGTGACTTTCTTGATATAGTGAAAGAGTTTGTCCGGGTTATTTTTTAGAGGCATGATCACTAGTGTTTATGGTTTCGCTAATGATTTCTGGAGGCTTTTTTTTGGTTGGGGGATTGGGGTGTTTCAGTGCTGTACAATTTAAGCACTTTATTGTCATTGTTTACGTTATTCGGCTAAATGAAATGGAAAAAAAAGGCAGCAGAAATGATCAAATGAACTGATGCATTTTCAAGGAAAGCGCTGAATGCGATATGAAATTTTCTTCTTTCCTAATTGTTCGAAACCCAATTTTATTCATGAGACCATGAGCTTTACAAATTGTTTAAATGTATAGATTCAATGCATGCGAGACATAATGTACAATGTTATTTCCTTCTTGTTGGTCTGGGTCTTGGTGGATAATGTTCTCTCACGTATCTATCGCAACACGCAACTGATGGCTGCTACTACACACTTTTCCATTTTTTAGTTCCTCTTGGTTTTCTAAGGTTCTGTTTTACTCTCTTTTTTGTGTGTCATTCGTGGTTCTTTTATCAAGGCTCAAATTAGCTTTTCAAGCTTACTAAGCATATCTGTAACTTGCAGGTCCAACTATCCTCTTCTTCCAAGAAAATGCAGGAAGTATCCTCCTCTGTTTCCTTGTATTACTATGTCTCTTGTTTCTTGGTTTCTTTAAAAGGTTTGTTAGAGTCCATTTCTTGAGGGCCTTTACTAGCTAATTGTAGATATCGCCCACCGTCTTGAGATGGTTCGAATTATGTTACAACGTCTGCAATGCAATGTTTTTATGCTTTCTTACCGAGGGTAAGTACTGGCTTCAGTTCTATTTTTACTGGTGTTTATTATCTATTTGGTTTTAATAGTGATTCATTTATTTGTTTTGTTACTATTGAAACTTGTTCCATGTTGATCATAGTTATGGAGCCAGTGATGGATATCCTTCACAACATGGAATTACGAGGGATGCTCAGGTTTATTTCTCCTCCTAAATTTTTCTTCTATTCAGTCCTTAGATGATATAAGATCTTATGTTGTGGCTTCTTCTTTTGGAAGGCTGCATTAGATCATTTGGTTCAGAGGACCGATATTGATACATCTAGGATTGTGGTCTTTGGAAGGTCACTTGGGGGAGCTGTTGGAGCAGTATTAACTAAAAATAACCCTGACAAGGTAAAATTCATATAAAACTTATGGTTTTCCATCTCATCCTTTCTCCCAGAAAATGTTGTCACGGGTGGTACCGTTATCTTTTTATTTGCTTCTCTTTTTAGCCATGTTCTACTTGGAACATAACCTGGTTCACACTTTTTTGTGGTATTTGAAATTTTGGATGTCTTTGGAACTACCCAAATAAACTACACAATTTGTATAGTTTTGATACATCTAATCTTATAGGAATTTTCCTTCAATAATTCGTCAACTTTAACTTGAAGATTTTTTATGGCAGTATTTTAGTTTACTTTCTTATTCTCTATAATGTAGTTCTTTATGGAAGTCCGGGTGGTTACTGAGGAACTATGCAATTCTTTTAAGCTAGTCTCATTTTCCAATTATATTTAAGTCTTAACTTATCTTCTTTCTTGCTGCAATAAGGATGGTTTTACTTTTCTGTGGGGCTTTCTTTTTATCATTTCAATGAACCCCATGTCACTAGTATGTTGTTGAAAGTACACTCAACTACTATCTTTGAGTTGTACGGTACTTCATCTCTTTATCCTTTCTCAGGTGGCCGGTCTTATCCTGGAAAACACTTTCACATCCATCCTAGATATGGCAGGAGTTCTATTACCCTTTTTGAAATGGTTTATTGGAGGTAGTGGATCCAAGCACCCTAGACCTCTCAATTTTCTTGTCCGCTCTCCATGGAGGACCATTGATGTTGTTGGTGAGGTGAGATGTTGGTTTATTGAACTCTTATTCTGCAGTAATAGTGTAGAAGTTAAAAATTTGTTTTGAGTGTTGTTTCTCCTATCAACTTTCTATCCTATGTAATGGCGAATTTTGTGTGGCAATCACGTGTGCTGCTAGAAGGTTATGTCCTCGCATAAAATTTCTTGTGAGTGGCATACCTGTCCGTGCTTTATAAAGTCCCAATTTATTGCAGTTAATTTACCTTGTTAAGTATTCTGCAATTATAGTTCTCATTCAAGTGGACCACTGCAGAAAAAAGTTTAAGCTTAAATTTATGCCACTCTCTAGGTATTTCATGGGGATACCTACCTGTTTAGTACACATGCAATGAAGCTAAATTAGCTAATAAAATATGGAAAAAGTTTGATACAGGAGTATATTCAAACAAGTTTTGACATTTAAAGGGCGAAAATTCAAAACTTGAGGAACTATTGTCATATTCCTATAATCTGAAGAGCCAAAATGAAGTAAGCCTCATTTTTCTTAACTGCTAAATTAGCTCAACCATTCATTTGATTACTGTTGTTTCACTTGTAAAGAGAACAAAGATGCTCTTTTGGCTTGTTTGATGTTTACTTTCTCATACTTGTATAACTATAGTTGCTTACCTGCTTTTGCGTGAACTCTGTTCTGCAGATCAAACAACCAATTCTTTTCCTCTCAGGATTGCAAGATGAAATGGTTCCCTCATCACACATGCAGATGTTATATGCTAAAGCAGCTGCACGCAATAGTCGATGCCTGTTTGTGGAATTTCCTACAGGTATGCATATGGATACGTGGTTGGCAGGTGGTGATCATTATTGGAAAACCATTCGGGAATTTTTGGAACGGATTGTTGAGGAGAGGAGGCTTGATGAATCTTCCAACAGTGGTAAGTGTCCTACTTGAAGTCCTTCAAGTGGTATGGTTGCAAGACTGTTTATCTAATATCTTCTCTCAAATAGAAGGTAGTTTTTGCAAATTGGCACACCAAAAAACGTTTCGAAACAAAATTATCCCATGACCATAATTTCTCGGGGAGAATTGAGCCTTACTTTGTGTTTTATTGTACAATGCAAATTCAATAAGTGTGTAACAAGAATGTTTTCCTACAATAATTTTCTTTTGTTGCTTTTATTTGTGCACCTTAGGTTCTGAGCAAAGGTGACCTGCTACCGTGCAAATTTTTGAGGCCTAATCTGCTAGTTGAGGCTGCTCTGAAATTCAACTATTTGTGCCTTTCTTTTGATTGTTGCAGTGACCGAAAGCAGTTTGTGATTGCAAGACCAGAGCTGCTGTGTCCTCAAGTTTTTTTGACCTTCAGGACACAGTTTTGGGGGCACCGTTTTCATACTAATGGAAAACTGTGGATGGCCTTACACATGTATACAACATGACGCTAACATTGCTCTTTTCGAGACAAGTCTGACTGGTAGTCCTTGTATGAACAAGAACTTAAAAAGTCGCTCAGAATTACGATTTGAATTCATTATTGAAATTGCTATTTATACCTCTCTTCTTGTGTAGTTTGACAAAGCTTTAGCTCATCAACATTGTTACCTTTATTTAGTCGGTAGAGTTTGACCATTATTGTTTGCCTTGTCCTGATTCTATATGTAGTGACACCTTTCCTTTTCTGAGTGTTAAGGTTTTCAGATGGTTTGATTAGCTAATTTTTTTCCATTGTGGCCGCGTCAAGGAACTAAATGCATTGCAGACTCATATGAATGGGTATGTGCATTCTATGGGTAGTTTGCTTGTAGGCTTATATTTTGTGATGATGAACGAATATCTTTTTATGTTGCACTAATTTTGGATGTGAAAATGGGAGCGCGCGCACACACACACGGAGTTGTAGTGGGTATATGATTTGATATCCAGTGTTTAGCAGCCAAAATAGATCCATTTTCCTTGGTGATGCATAAGTTGAATAGCATAGACGGATGCCAGAATGTGCATCAACTTGAAGAGGCATCAGAATGTTGTGAGTGAATACTTTGGACATAACTAGCTGGTTACTTGAGGAGGTAAATAAATAATTTAGATACTGCCCTGTCCAGCTTTATGGATTTTACACAACACATTCATGATTCATCAATGGGAAGACTATTATTAGCATTAATTATGTTTTTGTTGTGTACATGAATTGTGACTTGTGAGAGACTCAATGGAGTTGGAAGTTGGCATAATATATTCAAATGGCCTTAAGGTATGAGAATTTAGATAGCCCAAACCCATACTCTTTTTCCAACTAAACAACAACATACTCTACATTCAGACCAAATAGAGTATGCAAACACTTTCAAGTCATTCAGCCCATTCTTTTGGGTACATTTTTTATTCTCTTTCCAATGCATTTTTATAAATTCTAGTTCGTGGCTGGGTGGCTGGCTGGCTGGCTGGCTGTGTTTACAAATCAAATCAAAAATCAAATCTTTGCTTTGCCAGTTTGCCCTCCCCTCCTCATTCCTCAACACCACCCACAGAACAAAGCACACATAAAGACATAAATTAACGTCGCACTCGCACACTCGCACACTCGCACCTCCACTCACTCCACTCCACGCTGCTTGTGTTTGGCCACACCCTTCCTGCTCTCTCTCTGGCTCAACCGAACCATCCCTACCCCAGTCCCCCTCCCAGGTTTCAATTTTGTACCATTTTGCCTATTTTCGACACCTGTGCTGTATTGTATTGTATTGTATTTTCCTACTCTGAAATTTGCAATACCACCGGCACCGCCCTCTTCTCCTCAAGTTACCCCCATTGGATCCCCCCGCCCCACCCATCATGATCGTTATTCTCGATGCACCCGCGCTACATTTTAGTACTCTCACCATTCATCATAATTCCATTGCAAAATCCAACTCAGCTCTCCCTCACCAAAATAGAAAATTTAATAAGTAAATAAATTGGAATTGACGTGGCAATTCACATTTCTTGGTATTAAAAAAAAAGAAAAAAATGAAATAGAGTTTGGATCAAACAAACGCTGTCATCTTAGTAGAAGCGTACGTAAACATGTAAACACCTCAACATCCTTCAAATCTCATTACTCGTTTTATTTGGATAAACTTTAAAATATTACTTAAAATTCCAAATATATCCCCCACTACTACTCCCTCTATAACAAAGTGTGTGATGCGTAAGTATGAACAACGACTAATACACCCTTCAAGTTATAACTCTTTTTACTGTGTGACTGTGTGTTTTTGTATGGAAAGAGCTCTCATGGTCATGGACGGAGCAGGAGGAGATGGCTATAATCCCCGCACTGTAGACGAAGTCTTTATTGATTTCAAAGGACGTCGTGCTGGCATGATCAAGGCCCTAACTAAAGGTTCAATTTTTCTATGCGCATTTCACTCTCTGTCTCTGTGTGACTCTGTGCGATTTTGTTTCCTTTCAGGTCTGCTTTCTCGCATGCGGTTTAACTTTTTGTTAAGGCCTGTTTTAGTTGCATTTACAAGTTCTAGGGTTTTGGTTACTCGCATTTTGACGTGGTTTTCTTTCAATTTTTGGCTTTTTTGTTGTTGTTGTTGTGCGCAGATGTTGAAATTTTTTATCAGCTCTGTGATCCTGGTTAGTTCTTCACAATCCTTTACCTTTTCTCTATGTTATGGAATAATGTGTATTTTATTTCTGTATTTCTAAATTCTGTGTTTTTCTGATTATGGAATTTCCTGGTTAAGCGATTTCCTTTATTTTTCCCCCTGTTATTTTGGTCACAAATTTTAAACTTTCGAGTATCTTTTGTGTATAAATACACTGTACTTGACTCATGAAGTTTGTTTGGATTTTTTTCTTGGCTTTTTTTTTTTTTCTCTTTTGTGTTTATGTTTAAAAATGTTGGTGGGTTCTAGTTTTCTATATGTTACAGAGGCTTGTGTTGAAATACATTTTCTGTGGGTGGACTTCTATGCTTTGAGTGAATTTTATGGTTTTTTATTATGAAATTCTGGCGCCGCAGACCTCAAATTGGATTGGTTGTGCATTTTCTTAGTGGTATAGTTTGATGGTTTTTTGCAGAGGTAATTTGTTTGGTCTGTTTTTTTTTTTATCTATTTGAAGTTTGATAATTGATTGCTAAGTTCTGAAATATGTAATGGTTGTTATCAGATTAAGGATAATCTGGGGCCAGTAACATTCTGGGCTGCCTTGTCATGCAAGCCTTTCAGGCAGCCTAGTGAGTGTTCACTTTCTTTGTGAATGTGGGATAGAGAAAACTGTGAGGAATTGGAAGACAGAACCAGTGGGGAAGAGCATAAGACAGATTTTATGACCATTAAGATAGATGGAGCTTAGATGGTGGGGCAGCAAGAGTTTTTTAATGTGCTTTTCTTTTTTTGGGTAATTTGTTAAGGGGCCAAAAGGCATATCTCTGTATGTTTTCTACCCAGACCCTCCCGTGCGTCGATTTTCCTTTTTCATTTCGTAGTCAACTTCTCCTTAAAACATGGAATTTGATAGATACCTTAATGTTTCTATATCTCTCAGTTGGTCGATTATAAATTTGGTCAAAATGTCCAGCATTTTTGGTGTCTGGTAAAAATTGTTGATTTATGCTCTGGGCATTTGTGCATCTTGTGCTCATTCGAGGTGTCCACCCTTCATTTATTTTTGATCTTGTGGCTTTTCCATTCTGTGTGTTGGTAACCATTTTTTTATGTTCCGCTTAATAGCCTTCTTTGAAGATCTTATTGGCCGAAAGCCTGTTATTTTTTCTTTGAGTAAAATTTAAGTTCTCTGTTCTAGGCACAATTCATGTTTTACCAAAGTTATGCATGTGTTATCTAGTGCTTGAAAACTTTAAAGGGCGCAATTTCATTTAAACAAGGTTATTTTGTATGTCATGACCCAACTTAGTGGCGTAAAGCTTAGTTGTTGTTGTTATTTTGTATGGCGTGGCTTGCGGGGAATGAGAAAAGGCACCGAAAAAAAAAAATCCTTGCCCTTTTCAAAGTAGTTAAAGAGATCGTGGTGCAGCTTGATTGAACTATGTGCTTTCATTCGACACGTATCCATAACTTGGTTGTCACAATTGATGAAGTTAAATTTCTAGAAGCTGGAAACCTTTTGTCCACGTGCTTATTAAACTCTTTAATTTGAAATACGACAAGTTTGCTTCTACTAATTATCATCCTCCCATTTTATGCTAAAGAGTACAAGAGAAGTTTACTTCTCTGCTTGTCTTATAATCTTGAGGAAATTCTAGTGATTATTACTATCACTTTGGCATTTACTTTTCTTTGCGTTTCTAATAAATGCCCCTTGGTTCTTAGAAAGTCCTTTGCCTCTTCGACATGCAGTGTTGCAAAATTAGATTTTTATAGTTTATGCATATGGTTAATTTTATCTATTTCTGAGTCTGTTAACCTGATGTAATTCTAGAGACTCTCAAATCCTCTTTAAGGAATACATATCTGGGTATCCCTCCTCTATTCTAAATGCTAAGTATTGCTTTCTCTTTCCCCTTACTGCTTTTTCATTACAATGAATTAATTTGTGATGCATAATTTATGAACCTTGATGCTGAGTTTGTCTAATTAGACATACCATTTTGGTTTTAACTGTTGAAAATGCTGTATCTTGTTGAGATTACAACTTTCATGTAAGTATTGACTATATGGATAATATGGCATCTGAGGTGCTTTATTGATGTTATGCAATGTTATAGCAACTAATGACAGTGCTGAACCTTGTTTCCCTGAGTTCTTTAAAACTAAAGAAAGATTTATTTGTCGTGATCATGGTCTCGGAAGCAGAGGCATTTGTTTTTGTAGACAATGTCGCTCTCTCTCTCTCTCACGCGCGCGTGAGCGCGTTTGCTCAAACACACGGAGAAAAAGCAACTATTTTTTACTTTTCATATGGCATCCAATGCTTTCCTCAAAATTGAATGCATCGGTTCATTTGATCATTTATGGTCCTTTTCCCCATTTTCATTTATCCCAATAATGTCAACAGCAAAAATAATCTGCTTGAAGTGTACATTACTGGAATACAGCATTAAAAAAAAAAAATCATCCCTCCAGAAATCATCAGCAAAATCATAATTATTAATGATCATGCCTTTAAAAATAATTCAGACCAACTCTTTCACTATATCAAGAAAGTGACGAACTTCCATAAAAAGTTAAAAGTAGTTGCTCATCAAATCAATCTGTGTGTCTGGGTGTTTCCACATATGTGGCTTAATGCTACCATATATGTGTTTCTCATAGAGAATAGCTGTTTTTTGTCAGTCAATACTTGATTGTAAAGCTGCTTTATAGAATTGTTTGGGAATATACGTGATTGTATCAGGTGTGATGCTTTTTTTAAGATTATTGGGAATATATTCTGAAGATGCTATTTTGGGAATGTTAAGATTATGTCACTTGAACTGGTGCATAACGCGTTCGAAATTTTGAATCCTACAGAGAGGGAAAATCTTTGCCTTTATGGTTTTCCTAATGAGCTGTGGGAAGTTAATTTGCCTGCTGAAGAGGTGCCTCCTGAGCTTCCCGAGCCTGCATTAGGAATTAACTTTGCAAGGGATGGAATGCAAGAAAAAGACTGGTTGTCCCTTGTTGCTGTGCATAGTGATGCATGGTTGCTGGCTGTTGCCTTCTATTTTGGAGCCAGATTTGGTTTTGATAAAGCTGACAGGTGAATGTGTATCTAAGTTATAATACTAAACTTTTGCTTGTGCAGCATCCTTTCATCCTGGTAGTTCTTAATTTATATTGAACTAATGCATATCTAAAACAAAAACTTCTCTTATAACCCAGAAAAAGGGTATATTTATATGCGAAAGATTTAGATTGATCATGACTATGTTTCTATAGATAACTACTGAATTCAGATATCAGCCTAGTCATTTGTTTGGTTCCTAGTATTTGAGAAAACTTCCTATTTGGTTTCTTACCTTTTTTCTTTTTTGAGCATATTTGGTTTCTTATCTTACTTTTTCTACATTATGTTTACATGCCGAGACAATAGTAGATTATTGTCAAATCTAAAGTTAAGATTCGTCCAAGGGCACCATGTAAAAACAGGCAACCTCATGTGAAGAATGAGGCTACTTGTGTGTAATTGTTTTAGTTCAAAGAAAATACTCCTTTGCTTAGAAGTACACCATAGTTAATTTACTCAACCATCATTGTAGCACTTGGAGATACTGAATTGACATCCCTGAATCCTAAGATAAAATTGATGACTCCATTCCTTTGTCTTAAGCTGGGATTTGCTGAAAGATCGCATGTTTTGGCCACACATTCAAAATTCAAACCATGCCTGATATTTTCATCATTCTCCTTTCAGATGATCTGAAAATATCTTCCCCAGGTAAACTTTGAGTAATTGCTTGTTGATTCAGGAAACACCAATTTTGAGTAATTGCTTGTTGATTACTGTGAAAATATGTGAAGTTGAAAGGAAGCTGCTTAATAACGTTTTCATCCTGATTGAATGTGGCTTCAGTTTCTGAGATCTTCTTTGGCATTGTGATTCAGGAAACGACTCTTTGGTATGATAAATGATCTCCCAACTATATTTGAAGTTGTAACTGGAGCTGCCAAGAAGCAACTTAAAGAGAAATCATCTGTCTCAAACCCTAGCAGTAACAAGTCCAAGTCAAACTCAAAGATGGTACAAACCTTTGTTTTTCCTCTCTTGTAATTCTTTATTACAATTATGTTGCTGATATCTGTAGGTTATATGTTTTTGAAGTTAAATTTTGAGGCAAATAGTATGCCTAGTATTTACCACAGATCAGATTTTTCTTCTACCATGAAAATTGTCCTTCAGATATTTGTGGCAAATAGTATGCATGAAATAATTGTTGTTTTAATTTCAGAGCAAGTACTCAAAAGCCCAAGGAAAGGATGAGGATGAAGGCTTGGTAGATGAAGAAGAAGAAGAACACGGGGAGACCTTGTGTGGAGCATGTGGGGAGAACTATGCTTCAGATGAATTTTGGATCTGTTGCGACATTTGTGAGAGGTGGTTCCATGGCAAGTGTGTGAAGATCACTCCTGCAAGGGCTGAGCATATCAAGCACTACAAGTGCCCATCTTGCAGCAACAAAAGGGCGCGTCCTTGATGTATTTGATGTTGAGGTGTTAGGCCTAGATCTTGTATTTGTCCCAACTGTAGCTAACCATCTAGCTGGCTGGTCATTCTCCCTTCTTGACCAAGATATGTCTGGAGTTTCATGATCTTCTTAAATCTGGTTCTCTGAACAAATTTCTAGCTTTTAACTCTCGGAACTTCTTCTATGTGATTATAACTTGATTATGTAGAGATCTTATTAGGGAGGCAGGTTTCTTTGTTAATGCTAGTTTATGAAATTTTTGAGTTGGTCCTCTATTCAATTAATATAGTGCAACTAGGATTACTTGTCTTTCAGATATTGTGATGGTTACTATAGTATTGATTCCTGATGTGATGAGGAAAGCAGTTTTACATTACATATGGCAATTGATTTTACTTTTGAGAGATAAAACTGCAGGCCCTTGTATGTGGTAGCATTGGTGCCATCTGATTATAATGAACAAATATGCAGGTTAATTTGCAGGTAAAAACTGTCTTTCGACTTTATGGAATTGGAATTGGAATTGGAATTGGTTTACTTTGTATCCAATTCGTCGACACAGGTTTGGATCATTGGAGTTGTCTAATATTTCTATGTTTTTATTTTTGCTTTCATATATGTTAAAAGACAGCATAGAAGCAGTACCTTGGTTGGCTTGGGTTTCAAGGTCTGATCCAACAAGATGCTATTCTGAAGTCCAGGTTGATAAAGCAAGCAAATCTTAGAGATGATCCCTTCTCCTTACACAAATCAGGTTGGTAAAGTTTTTAATATCTTCTACTGTGCAGAATTCGAATTTTTTTGCATAGGATTGAAGTTGTCTTTTAACTTTTCTTTGTTTTGTGTTTTCATTCGTGTTAAAGAAAAGCAGAAAAGCAGTAGTTTTAGATTAGCTTGCATTTCTAGATGACTCCATAGACGAAAGAGATGATCCCTTCTTCTCCAAATCCCCTTTTACTTTAGCCACTCTGCTCACCTTCTGCTGAATAGTGAATACAAATAAAAGAAACTTGGAACCAAAGCATTGAACATTCATCAACGGAATAATTTTTGTTCCAGAAGTTGATGACTGCTGACCAAAGAGCATCCAAGACCGAGACTTTGTGCAGTAGAAATAGCAAAAGGTCCCAATCGAGAAACTTTGACCGTTCTCCAGATGGGTTTGGCTTAATTGCATCTTGAAAAGGTTAGGGATGGACAAATTGGACATTGATTGATGATTACAATGTCAATCAATTTATTTTTTCCAAGTCAATCTCTGGCATCGGAGAAATGTTGGAAGTAGCATTAATTGAATGTAAAGCTACGAACATCACAGGAAATTAATATTATCTTTTTAAGTTATATAGTCCAGAAAATTATTAAGAATGCGCCGCAGTCAATGTCAGAATTCTTTTTTTTTTTTAGGAGTGCTCAGTCAATCTCCCATCATCCCGATCCCGACCCAAAGAGTAAAAAAAATGGAATAGAAAGCGTGAGGGAGAAATCGGGGTGTAGCCAATTAAAATAACTAAAACTGGAGAAAACAAAAACACAAAAACTACTGAAAAGCAACAACAACAAAAACATATGACAAGAATTTGGTCACTGTTTGAGCCTTTGGACGTTCAAACTTCAACTTCCCCAAACTAAAATCTATGTCACACCACAACGTAAGAACTGAGAAGTGACAAGGTCAAGTCAAATCTTTTAAAATAAAATATCCCAATTAGATTACTTTTTTTTTTTGTTTCTACTTTATATTTTTATCAAAATTATTCCATAATCGAAAAAAATTTCTACATGGTCTTTCCAAATTGTTAGTATTATTTTTGCGGAGAAAAATTTCACATCAAAATTGATTTCATTAAGAGATTTTTGGATGTGGTGGCTGATGGAATAAGCCAATGTTATTACACATTTTTCATTTTTGTCAAATGATGTTACAATTAAAACTCAAGTGCATCCAATTATATATTTTTTTTCCAAAAAAAAAAAAAGAAGAATGTTAATAAATTCTAACCATACAAAGATTAAAAGGCCCTCAAGTTTATTCCAAAAAGAAAATGGTAGGTATAATTTTTTTTTTCCCATGAGGAAAAAGAAAAGAAAATCAACCAAAAGTATTTTTGTCTTCACGAATTTAGAGGTTAAAAAAATAGGGCAAAAAGAAAAAAAAAATCAGGTCTACTAAACTTTTACATTTGTATCTTATTTATATCTTGATTTTCCATTTGTATCTTATTTTATATCTTGATTTTACATTTATTCTTATTTTATATCTTGGTTTTATACTACAAATAAAGAAAATAAACTTAATGGTAAAAATAAGAAATAATGTTCAAATATAATGAAATGTTATTAGTGTATTACTCTTTGTTAGATAAGTGGATGATATCAAAATGGAAAATATTTAATGACAAAAAATTACAAAATTTTGTCCCAAAAAAAAGAAAAGAAATTAGAATGGGAGCTGTTATTGCCAGAGCAAATATTAGCCTCCAGAGCAATAATTAACTCATATTCCTAATTTACCCTTAATTTACCCTTAATGAGTTAAAATTCTTATCTTCTCTCTCAAACCTTATCAGTAAGATTTATCCATTCATTTTAACATATTTTCTCTAATATTTGAGTTTATTCTCATTTACACTGATTTTTCTTCAAATATTTATTAATATAAGACTTATTTCATTTCCAACTTTATACAAAAAGAATATTTATATAAAATAATATAACACTTATTTTATTAATAGTTTTGTTCTCTTCAATTAAATTATAAAATATTTGTCAATATACACTTCAAAAAATTTAAGTTCAGTTTGTTTAGAGTTGTTTTGGTATTTATTTCAAATTAATTAGTTTTAATATATTATGAGCAATTTTAATATTTAAAAATGTTAATAGATCACAAAAAAATATTAATAACATTTTAAAACTCAAATATAAATTAATATTTTATGATTTTATTTTGTTAAAAAAATGTGTTAGGAACAAGTTTTCATTATTATAAATTTAAAAGTCAAATTTAAGTATAAGAATTTATTTATAAGAAATGTTAATATTAAAAATGATAATAGATCACAAGAAAAAAATATTAGTAAAAATTTTAAATTTAATTTTAATTAATATTTTATTATTTTATTTTGGTAAAAAAATTATGTTATGAAGAAATTTTTATTATTATAAATTTAAAAGTTAATTTAAATATAATAATTATTTATAAAAAATACGAAGCAAAAAATTACCTATAACAATGTTTTTGGTTTTAAAAATTTTGGTAAAAAATTGGACAAAACAAATAAGTTAAATTGAATTTTTGAAATAAAATACCAAAACAACTCTAAATAAACTGAGCCTAAATTTTTTAATGTGTATATTGACAAATATTTTATAATTTAATTGAGAGAAAAAAACTATTAATAAAAATAAGTGTTATATTATTTTATATAAATTTTATTTTTGTATAAGTTAAAAATGAAAATAAGTCTTGTATTAATAAATATTTGAAGAAAAATCAGAGTAAATGAGAAGAAACTCAAATATTAGAGAAAATATGTTAAAATGAATGGATAAATTTTACTGATAAGGTTGGAGAAAAGATAATAACTTTAACTCATTAAGGGTAAATTAGGAATATGAGTTAATTATTGCTCTGGAGGCTAATATTTGGTCTGGCAATAACAACTCCCAATTAAAATACAACGTTACAACTGTGATTACAAAGTCAAAACACGAGTAGAATCTTTCTTTTAATAAATGAAATTGGCGCCTAATCTATTTTCCTCATTTATTAGCGGCCCCATTCACAGAACTTGTCATCCATGGCGGCTTATTAGTTGAACTTGACAAGATGAAAACTTCCAGTCTTGACTTGAGTGACAAACGGATGAATAAGGGATTGTGTGTTTGAGATAGTGTGTGTGCGCGTGTTTGTGTTTTTGCAGAGACTTTGAAGAAAAATGGAAAGAGAACTCTCAGAGGCAGCAATACAAGGAAATGTGGAACTATTACTTCAACTCATCCAAGAAGATCCGCTAATTCTGGACAAAACCATCGTTTGGTGTGTTTCAGAGACTCCTCTACACACAGCATCCATCTTAGGCCACGTAAATTTTGTGAAGCAGATTTTGAGTTTCAAGCCCGAGTTAGCAGCCGAGTTGGATTCGACTTGCTGCTCGCCTCTGCACTTGGCAGCAGCAAAAGGGCACGTTGAGGTAGTGAAGGAGCTTCTTCGAGCCGATTCCGAGGTGGGGTTTGTGAAGAATTTGGAGGGGAGGACTGCTCTGCATACTGCTGTGGTCAAAGGGCGAGTTCAAGTAGTGGCTGAGTTGGTCCGGTTTAAGCCGGAGTTGATTCGGGTGTTGACTGACCGTAGGGAAACTGTGCTGCACCTCTGTGTGAAGTATAATAGGTTGGAGGTGTTGAAATTGATCACTGAGTCAATTAAGAAGGAGAGCGAGTTGCTAAATTGGAGGGATTGTGATGGGAACACTATCTTGCATATAGCTGTGTCCAAGAAACAATTTGAGGTAAATACTTCTCAAGTTTTTCTTTTAGAAATTTCACTTTGTGTCATTATGTGCCTTGACGAACTATTTAAAGTTCAAATTTTTCCTTTTGATTTTTAATCTTCAGAAAGGTCTCTGTGATCTCTCGAGTTCTCAACATTTCAAAGCTTGAGTTTAATCTCTCAAGATTGAATTTTTTTGCCCAAAACTGATCTGAAAGTTAAATCAGAAAATAAGGAACATCCTAACTGAAAGATCCCTTTTGGAGGACAAAGACAAGATTTTTAATCACTACAGAAACAAGATTCTTTTGGGTTCTAGTATTGAATGAAGTTTATATAATTTTCAGCTTCAACTGAGAGTTGTGATTTTAGTACTTTGTATATCTTGGTTAATTCCCAGCTTTGTCTTTTTTCTTTTTTAAGTTTTTCGATTCCCTTCATTAATATATTCTCAATTGTACTTTTGATAACTTACACAATTATCATTCAATTGTGCAGATTATAAATCATTTGCTCACAATGTATCAACTGGAAGTGAATGCATTAAATAAGTATAGCATCACAGCTTTGGATATTCTAACTCAAAGCCCAAGGGATTTGAGAGATATGGATATTGAAAATTCACTAAAAAGGGCTGGAGCTTTATCTGTAAAGGATTTGCATTTAATCACAGAGCTGGATACGGTTCAAGATAAAGTACTTCATAATATCACAGAAAGAGTACTATCCTCAAAGCCAAGTAATGGTACAAAGAAACCGCTTGTGAAACACAAACACAGAGATTGGCTAGGCCGAAAGAGAAGTGCACTGATGGTGGTGGCATCTTTGCTTGCAACTGTGGCTTTTCAAGCAGGCTTAACGCCCCCAGGTGGTGTTTGGCAGGATGATTATGTGACTGATGAGAATGGCAATTCTGTTTTGCAGTCCCACATTGCCGGCACATCAGTCATGGCCTATAAGGACAGTAGACAGTATGGCCTATTCATGATTTTTAACACCATCACTTTCCTTTCTTCGCTGAGTATAATCCTTCTTCTCGTCAGTGGTTTACCGCTTAGGAGAAGACGATGGATGTGGCTTCAAATGGTGACTGTTTGGATCGCTATCTCATTTCAAGTTGGGACTTATTTCATCACTCTTCGGCACATGTCACCTAAATCTATGGCTGTACAGAGCATGTTAAAAGAAGTTACAGAGATATCTGTGTTGACATGGTTGTCACTTATGGGTGTTGTTTTCATTGGAAATGTTGTCCGGATGAATTTGTGGATTCTCAGAAAGTATGGTTTTATCAAGGAGAAGGAGAGGGTAGCTTCAGCTGAGGATGATGATGATGATGATGAAGAACTGTGACTTACCTATGGAACTCATGATCTTACATACAGTTTCCAATTTTATTTTTTTTCTTTTCTTTAGTGTATACCAATTGAAGATAGGAGAATTATGTAGGGTGTATATGATGACAGATAGTAGAGGCTCCGGTCCGGTTTAATACACAATTTTGTATGGTGTGATAGATTCCATTAATAACTTGATTTTTTTTAACTGGGAAAGATGCTGCAGATTTTTTTTTTTTTACGTACTTCATTTGCAGCAATTATTGCATGAATCCTAATATATTATATGGCTACACTTGGATCTCATCCATTGTGGAGGTTTTATCCGAGTATTTTGCTGGCGTTTAACGCTGACTGGAATCGCTGCTGCAGACAAGCGTGTATAGTAGACATAGGGCATTCAAACTGCAGAACAATTTAAGGATCATGTTTTCATAGCTTTCATGTTTGATGTCTCCATATTTCTTTATAGTACATAGGACCATTCTTTGCTCTCACTGTTGAATCAAAATTAATTATAAAAAATTTCAAAAATGTCAGATCAAAAGGGCTTGTGCTTTTGAAGGTGTAAGATGCAATCCTTCACTCTTTCTTGTTGTTCATTGTTAAATGCCAATTTTACTTTCATGTTTTGGTCCCATGCAACTCCAGAGTCATTCACTAAGGAGATATATGAAACATGTATACTTTTTGTTTAACCAAACTTACATTTAATTGGCAAAGAAAGATTGAAGAAAGAAGCAAACATCCCATTTTGCAGTATTGAAAACCTCTTGATTTTGTGTTTTGACAGTTGAGGCAAGTCTAGTTTCTAGAAGCTACTGTACGTTGCGTTGAAGAGTTCAAAGGTGGGAGAAAGTCAACCAATGAATAGAAATTCAATGCTAAATAAAATAAGTTTTAAGTTGAAGTATGAGAAACTGAGACCTTTCTAATTTTTGGAAGCCAATTCTAATCCAGTGTTGACAGTCTCGTTCGCATGTTCAATTTTTTTTTTTCACGTTCTATAAAGCTCAATGTGTGTTTGGATAGCCTTTTTAGCCAATTTCTCGTCTTATTCCAAAACAAAATATTTATTTATATTCAATTTGTAAAACAAAAATTTTCAACTTCTCTAATAAAAAAATGAGGCCATTTTAATCTTTTTAATATGTTTTAATTTTTAAATTCTTTATTTGTTTAAATTGATCAATGATGGTCAAAGGTTGACAACTGCTAATCAACCACCGTTGACAACCGCAGGCCACCACCATTGGTCGGTTAGAGTCGGGACGACCGGTGGTGGTTGTGGCAATCAATGATGGTTGGCTAGCAGCAGTCAACATTTGACCACTACCGTCAACCTAAACAATTTAATGACATTTTTTTTTATTTTAAACTTTATTTAATAAAATAATTCTTATATACAAAAAACCAATAAAAACAAAACTTATTAATTCAAATACTTAATTTTCAAAATCAAAATATTCTTTTTGCAAAACGCAACTTAATACATCGTTTTTCAATTCTCAAAACAAAACGCATATTCAAACTGAACCTTAAATTTCACTTTCTTTTTTACAATATTCACTAGAATGTATGTTCACAATCTAAGTGGGTGTAAAAAATATTACAAAAAAGTCAAAATCAATGCGTTTTTGAATTTTGCCATTTTTGGCTGAAATACGTGTGTTATAACCCATGAAAAATGGAAATTTAGTGAAAATTTAAATTTCACTTTTTTTGACACTATTCATTAGAATGCATGTTCAGAATTGATGTGTGTATAAAAATAGTAGGGAAAAAGCCAAAAGCAACACGTTTTGTGACTTTGTCGTTTTTTACCAAAACACGTGTGTTATAACCCATGAAAAATGGAGGTTTGATGAAAATTTTAATTTTTTTTTACAATATTCACTAGAATGCATGTTTACAATTAGGGTACGTGCAAAAAATGATACAAAAAAGTCAAAATCAATGCGTTATTAGATTTTACCAATTTTGGCTAAATACATGACATGAAAATTTGGTAAAGAATCTAAATTTTACTTTTTTTGATACCATTCACAAGGATGCATGATCACAATTGAGGTGAATGAAAAAATAATAGAGCAAAAGCCAAAATCAATACATTTTTTGACCAAAATACGTGTATGTTTGGTGAAAAATTTAGGGTATATTTGGATAGGGTTTTTAGTCCATTTCTCATTTGATTCCAAAATATGTTTGTTTATATTCAATTCTCAAAACCAAAATTTCCAACTTCTCTAACGATAAAATGAGGGCATTTTAGTCTTTTCAACATGTTTTAATTTTTTAATTTTTTTTATTTGTTAGAGGTTAATCGCCGTTGACTGCCTCCCATCTTCCAGCTGGAGTACGACAATTTGGCTGAAATTCGACCAGAATTCGGCTAATGAGGATGGCCGAGGTGGTCAATGGTGGTTGATCGACAGCAGTAAACCTTTGACCGCCAACGTCAACCCAAACAATTGAATAAAAAAATTCTTATTTTAAACTTTATTTAATAAAATAATTCTTCTACACAAAAATTAATAAAAACAAAACTTATCAATCTAAACACTCAATTTTCAAAACCAAAGTATTCCTTTTGTAAAACGTAATTCGAGGCCTCATTTTTTCAAATTCTCACAACAAAATGCTTGTCCAAATAGAGCCTAAAATTTCACTTTTTTGGACAATATTATCTGGAATACATGTTCACAATCGAGGTGGTGTAAAAAAGATCATAAAAAAAATCAAAATTAACACGTTTTTGGATTTTGCCATTGTGGCTAAAATACTTGTGTTATAACCCATGAAAAATGGAAATTTGGTGAAACATCTAAATTTTATTTTTTTGACACTGTTTATTACAAACCACTGCAAGTATATAAAGGTTTTTAGTCTTAGGACGGCCTTTATATAATTACAAACCACTGCAATTCATCTTACCCGAAAGGTTGTTGCTTGTGACTTTCCTCACTGTAATTCAAATGCTTTAATGTCAAGGAGAATTTTCTCCTTTTTTCCTTAGCTATAGGCGCTCTATTGTAAGGGAGGAGTCCTCCTTATTTCCAGCTTTTCACTTATACTAATGGTGTGGTTATATCCGCCATTAACTTTTGTAACATTATCTCTTTAATCAATAAAATAGTGAGTGGCGCCCCCCTGCAAATGGGATGATTAGCCAAAAAAAAAAAAAAGACACTGTTTATTAAAATGCATGTTCATAATTGAGGTGTGTGTGTAAAAAATATTGGGAAAAATCCAAAATGAACAAGTTTTTTGACTTTGCCATTTTTGACCAAAACATGTGTGTTATAACCCCATGAAAAATGGAGGTTTGGTGAAAAATCTAAATTTCACTTTTTTTGATACCATTCATTAGACTGCATGTTTATAATTGAGGTCTGTGTAAAAACCAATACGAAAAAAGCCAAAATCAACACATTTTTTAACTTTGCCATTTTTGACAAAAATATGTGTGGTATAACCCATCAAAATTTCAAAATTTGAAAATTTCTTATTATTCATTTTTTTCACACTATTCACTAGATATCAATTGGCGAATGAGACGGTGCAAAAAATGGTTCAAAAATGGCAAAATTAGACACGTTTTTGAAACCTTTTATTTTGGCCCAAAACGCGTGTTATAGCCTATCAAAATTGTTAATTTTTGAAAATGTATTACTTTCCATTTTTTCACACCGTTCACTAGTTGTCATGTTGGAAAGTAGATGGGCGCGAAAATCGACACGAAAACGGCCAACTTAGTCACTTATATGAGACTTTTTATTTTTACCCAATATTATAACCCATCAAAATTGCCAAATTTTAAACATTTCTTACTATCCATTTTTTCCCATGTTCATAAGACATCATGTTGGCAAGTGAGACGGGTGCAAAAAAATGACACAAAAAAACCAAATTAGGCACGTTTTTAAGGCTTTTTATTTTTGGCTAAAACACGTGTGTTATAACACATAAAAATTGCCAATTTTTTAAAATTTCTTACTATCTATTTTTTCACACCATTCACAAGATATTATGTTGGAAAGTGAGACGGGTGTAAAAAAAGGCACGAAAACGGCCAACTTAGGTACGTTTTTTAGATTTTTTTTGCCTAAAATGTATTTGATAGCCCATCAAAATTGTCTATTTTTAAAAATTTCTTACAATCAATTTATTCATATCGTTCACAAGATATCATATTGGCAAGTAAGATAGTACAAAAAAAGGCACGAAATACAGCCAATTTAGGTACATTTTTTGGAATTTTTATTTTTGCCCAAAATACGTGTATTATAGCCCATCAAAATTGCCTATTTTTAAAATTTCTTACTATCCATTTTTTTATACCGTTCACAAAATATCATGTTTTCAAGTGAGACAGATGCAAAAAGAGGCATGAAAATGTCAAATTTAGGCACATTTTTTAGACTTTTTATTTTCGTCAAAAATGCGTGTGTTATAACCCATTGAAATTACAATTTTTTTAAAAATTTCTTACTATTCATTTTTTTTCAAACCTTTTACTAGATATCATATTGGTAAGTGAGACATCTGTAAAAAAGGGCACAAAAATGGCCAAATTTGGTACGTTTTTTAGACTTTTTATTTTTACCAAAAACGCATGTGTTATAAATTGTCAAACTTGCAAATTTTTGAAAATTTTTTACTATCCATTTTTTTACTCTGTTCACTAGATATCATGTTGGCATGTGATACAGGAGCAAAAATCGGAACAAAAACATCCAACTTAGGCATGTTTTGTAGACTTTTTATTTTTGTCCAAAACGCGTGTCCAATCAAAATTGCCAATTGTTGAAAGTTTTTTACTATCCATTTTTTTTCACAAAATTCACTAGATTTCCTATTGACAAGTGATATGGGTGCAAAATAATGGCATGAAAATAGCAACCATAGACACGTTTTTTAGGCTTTTTATTTTTTCTCAAAACGCGTGTGATATAACTATCAAAATTGGCAATTTTTGAAAACTTCTTACTATCTATTTTTTCACACTGTTTCACAAGCTATCATGTAGGCAAGTGAGATGGGTGCAAAAAAGGTAAAAAAATTGCCAACTTATGCACTTTTTTGAGACTTTATTTTTACCCAAAACGCGTGTGTTATATCCCATCAAAATTGCCAATTTTTGAAAATTTCTTTCTATCCATTTTTTCATACCGCTCATTAGATATAATATTGGCAAGTGAGACTGGTGCAAAAAATGATACGAAAACGGCCAATTTAGGCACGTTTTTCAGACTTTTTATTTATTCTCAAAATGTGTGTGCTATAGCCCATCAAAATTGCAATTTTTTGAAAATTATTTACCGTTCATTTTTCTTCGCACCCTTCGCTAGATATCATAATGGCAGACTAGTGCAAAAACAAATGGCATAAAAATGGCAACTTTAAATATGTTTTATAGACTTTTTATTTTTTTCCAAAACGCATATGTTATGGCCTGTCGAAATTGCCAAATTTTGAAATTTTTTACTATCCATTTTTGTCACACCGTTGACTAGATATCATGTTGGCAAGTGAGACGACAACCAACTTAGGCATGTTTTTAAGACATTTTATTTTTGCCCAAAACACGTGTGTTATAACTTATCCAAATTGCAAATTTTTGAAAATTTTTTACTATCTATTTTTTTAAACCGTTCACAAGATATAATGTTGGTAAGTGAGACTAGTGCAAAAAAGGGCACGAACACGGCCAATTTAGGCACTCTTTTAGACTTTTTATTTATTCTCAAAATACGTGTGCTATAGGCCGTCAAAATTGCCAATTTTTGAAAATTATTTTCTGTCTATTTTTTTCCGCACCATTTACTGGATATCATATTGGCAACTGAGACTAGTGCAAAAAAATGGTACGAAAATAGAAACCTTAGGCACGTTTTATAAACTTTTTATTTTTGCCCAAAACACGAGTGTCATACATAGCCCATCATAATTGCCAATTTTTTAAAATTTCTTTCTATCCATTTTTTTCACACCATTGAAAAAATATCATGTTGGCAAATAAGAAGGGTGCAAAAATGGAACTAAAACGGCCAACTTAGGCACATTTTGAAGACTTTTTATTTTTTCCAAAACGCGTGTGTTATAGTTTATCAAAATTGCCAATTTTTGAAAATTTCTTAATATCCATTTTTTTAAAACTTCAACTAGATATAACGGCATTAAAACGGCCAAATTTGGCACGTTTCTTAGACTTTTTATTTTAGCCCAAAACGCGTGTGTTATAGCCCTCAAAATTACCAATTTTTGAAAGTTATTTACTGTCCATTTTTTTGCACCATTTACTAGAGATAATGTTGTCAATTGAAACTAGTGCAAAAAAATGGCATCCTTAGGCACGTTTTACAAACTTTTTATTTTTTCCCAAAACGCATGTGTTATAGCCCATCAAAATTGTAAATTTTTAAATTTTTTTCCTATTCATTTTCTTCACACCGTTGACTAGATATCATATTGGCAATTGAGATATGAGCAAAAATTGGAACTAAAACAGCCAACTTAGACACATTTTTTAGACTTTTTATTTTTGTCCAAAACACGTGTGTTACATCAAGATTGCCAATTTTTTAAAATTTCTTTCTATCCATTTTTTCAAAACTGTTCGCTAGATATAATGTTGACAAGTGAGACTGGTGCAAAAAATGGCATGAAAGTGGCCAATTTAAGTACGTTTTTCAAACTGTTTTTTTATTCTAAAAATGCATGTGTTATAGCCCATAAAAATGACAATTTTTGAAAGTTATTTACTGTCTATTTTATTTATACCGTTCATTAGATATCATGTTGGCAACTGTGATTAGTGCAAAAAATTGCACGAAAATGGCAACCTTAGGCATGTTTTACAGACTTTTTATTTTTGCTCAAAACACGTTGTTACAACCCATTAAAATTGCCAATTTTAGAATTTTTTCTTACTATCTATTTTTTTCACACAGTTGACTAGATATGATGTAGTAAAATGGCCAACTTAGGCACATTTTTATGACTTTTTATTTTTGCAAAAAATGCATGTATTATAGCTTATCAAAATTGCCAAAATTTGAAAATTTATTACTATCTATATTCTTCAAATCGTTCACTAGATATAATGTTTTCAAGTTAGACAGGTGCAAAAAAAGGCATGAAAATGGCAGACTTGGCATGTTTTTTGGACATTTTATTTTAGTCCAAAACACGTGTGTTATAATCCATCAAAATTGCTACTATATTAAAATTTCTTCCTATCTATTTTTTCTAAACCATTCACTAGATATAATGTTTGCAAATGAGACACGTGCAAAAAAGGATAAAAAATAGCCAATTATGCATGTGTTTTAGCCTTTTTATTTTTGTCCAAAACGCATGTGTTATAGCCCATCGAAATTGCCAATTTTTTAAAGTTTCTTATTATACATTTTTTTAGATCATTGACTAGACAGCATGTTGGCAAAAGAGACGGGTGCAAAAAATGGAACTAAAATGGCCAACTTAGTCAAATTTTTAAGACTTTTTATTTTTGCCCAAAACGAGTGTGTTATAGCTTATAGAAACTGCCAATTTTTTAAAATTTCTTGCTATCCATTTTTTTGCAAACAATTCGCTAGATATTATGTTGGCAAGTGAGAGGTGTAAAAAAGGGCATGAAAATGGCCAAATTTGGCACATTTTTTAGACTTTTTATTTTTGCCCAAAACTTGGGTGTTATAACCAATCAGAATTGCCAATCTATTAAAATTTCATACTATCCATTTTTTCTAACCCATTCACTAGATATTATTTTGGAAAATGTGACAGGTGCAAAAAATGAAACAAAAATGTCCAATAGGCATATTTTTTAACCTATTTATTTTTGTCCAAAACGCGTGTATTATAACCTATAAAAATTACCAATTTTTAAAAATTTCATACTTTCCCTTTTTTCACACCGTTGACTAGATATTATGTTGACAAGTGAGATGGGTGCAAAAAAACGGAACTAAAACAGCCAACTTAGGCATGTTTTTACGACTTTTTATTTTTGCCCAAAACGCACGTGTTATAGTTGATCAAAATTGCCAATTTTTGAAAATTTTTTACTACCATTTTTTTTCAAACCGTTCACTAGATATAATATTAGCAAGTGAGATGGGTGCAAAAAAGGGCATGAAAACGACCAAATTTGGCATGTTATTTAGACTTTTTACTTTTGTCAAAAATATGTGTGTTATAAACCATCAAAATTGTCACTTTATAAAAGTTTCTTACTATCTATTTTTTTCTAATCCGTTCACTAGATATTGTGTTGACAAGTGAGACAGGTGAAAAAAAGAGAACTAAAATGGCCAATTAGGCACGTTTTTAGCCTTTTTAGTTTTGCCCAAAACTTATGTGTTATAACTTATCAAAATTGCCTATTTTTGAAATTTTTTTACTTTCCATTTTGTTCAAATAGTTCACTAAATATAATATCAGCAAGTGAGACGGGTGCAAAAAATAGCGTGAAAGTGGCCAAATTTGACACATTTTTTAGACTTTTTATTTTAGCCCAAAACACCTGTGTTATAACCCATAAAAATTGCCAATTTTTGAAAATTTCTTACAATCCATTTGTTCAAATCGTTCACTAGATACAATGACTACAAGTGAGATGTGTGCAAAAAATGACATGAAAGTGGCCAAATTTGGCACTTTTTTAGACTTTTATTTAGCCCAAAACACGTGTGTTATAGCTCATAAAAATTGCCAATTTATTAAAATTTCTTACTATCTATTTTTTCTAAACCGTTCACTATATATAATGTTGGCAAGTGAGACAGGTGCAAAAAACGGAACTAAAACGGCCAATTAGGCATGGTTTTTAACCTTTTAATTTTACCCCAAATGCGTGTTATAATCTATCAAGATTACTAATTTTTTAAAATTTCTTACTTTCCATTTATTTCAAACCGTTGACTAGATATCATGTTGGCAAATGAGACGGGTGCAAAAAATGAAACTAAAATGGCCAACTTAGGTACATTTTTAAGACTTTTTATTTTTCCCCAAAACGCGTGTATTATACCTTATCAAAATTGCCAATTTTTGAAAATTTCTTTCTATATATTTTTAAACCGTTCACTAAATATAATGTTGACAAGTGAGACGAGTGCAGAAAACGACATGAAAACGTCCAAATTTTGCATAGTTTTTAGACTTTTTATTTTGGTCTAAAGCTAATGTGTTATAGCCCATCAAAATTGCCAATTTATTAAAAAATTTTACTATCCATTTTTTTCACACTATTGACAAGATATCATGTGGCCTGAAAATGGAAACCTAAAGCAAGTTTTAGAGACCTTTTTTTTTGCCCAAACGCGTGTAGCCTATCAAAATTGCCAATTTTTAAAAATTTTTTATTTTCAATTTTTTTCACTCCGTTCACTAGATATCATGTTGGTAAGTGAGACACGTGCAAAAAATGGCATGAAGATTGCCAAATCTAGGCACGTTTTTTAAACTTTTCTTTTTTGCCTAAAACGCGTGTGTTATAACTTTTCAAAATTTATTAATATCTATTTTTTCCAAACCTTTCACTAGATATAATGTTTGCAAGTAAGACGGGTGCAAAAAACGGAACTAAAACGGCCTATTAGACACGTTTTTTAGCCTTTGTATATTTGCCCAAAACGTGTGTGTTATAACCCATTAAAATTGCCAATTTTTTTTATAAAAATTTCTTCCTTTTTTTACACCGTCGACTGGATATCATGTTGGTAAGTGAGACGGGTGCAAAAATCGGAATTAAAATGGCCAACTTAGGCACGTTTTTAAGACTTTTATTTTTGCCCAAAATGCGTGTTATAATTTATCAAAATTGCCAATTTTTAAAAATTTCTAACTATCCATTTTTTTTCAAACCATTCACTAGATATAATGTTGGCAAGTGAGATAGGCGGAAAAAAGGCATGAAAATGGCCAATTTAGACACATTTTTCAGACTTTTTATTTATTCTCAAAATACGTGTGCTATAGCTCATTGAAATTACCAATTTTTAAAAATTATTTACGGTCTATTTTTTCTCGAACTGTTTACTAGATATCATGTTGGCAACTGAGACTAGAGCAAAAAAAATGGCTCAAAAATAGCAACCTTATGCACGTTTTATAGACTTTTTTGCCCAAAATGCTTGTGTTAAAGCCCATCAAAATTGCCAAATTTTGAAAATTTCTAACTATCCATTTTTTTTTCAAACCATTCACTAGGTATAATGTTGACAAGTGAGATAGGTGCAAAAAAGGCACGAAAATGGCCAATTTAGACACGTTTTGCAAACTTTTTATTTATTCTCAAAATACGTGTGCTTTAGCTAAATTGCCAATTTTTAAAAATTATTTACTGTCTATTTTTCTTGAACTGTTTACTAGATGTCATGCTGGCAACTGATACTAGTGCAAAAAAAGGCACAAAAACGGCAACCTTATGCACGTTTTTTAAACTTGTTTTTGCCCAAAATGCGTGTGTTATAGCCCATCAAAATTGTCAATTTTTGAAAATTTCTTACTATCTATTTTTTCACACCGTTGACTAGATATTATTTTGGCAAGTGAGTGAGGTGCAAAAAACGGATTTAAAACGTCCAATTCAGGCATGTTTTTAAGACTTTTTATTTTTTCCCAAAATGCGTGAGTTATAAGTTATTAGCATTACCAATTTTGAAAATTTCTTACTATCCATTTTTTTTCAAATCATTCACTAGATATAATGTTGGCAAGTGAGACTAGTGCAAAAAGGGCACGAAAATGGCTAATTTAGGCACGTTTTTCAAGTTTTTTATTTATTCTTAAAATGTGTGTGATCAAAATTGCCAATTTTTGAAAATTGTTTACCGTCATTTTTTTTTGCACCATTCACTAGATATCATATTGGCAACTGAGACTAGTGCAAAAAATGACAAAAAAACGAAAACCTTAGGCACGTTTTATCGGCTTTTTTATTTTACTGAAAATGCTTGTGTTATAACCTATCATATTTGCAATTTTTTTTAAATTTCTTACTATTAATTTTCTTCATACCGTTGACAAGATATCTTCTTGGCAAGAGACACGTGTGCACAAAATAGAACTTAAACGGCCAACTTAGGCCCATTTTTAAGACTTTTTATTTTTGTCCAAAGTTCATGTGTTATAGCTTATCAAAACTGTCAATTTTTGATAATTTCTTATTATCCATTTTTTTCAAACTGTTCACTAGATACAATGTTGGCAAGTGTGACAGGTGCAAAAAAGACGTGAAAACGGCCAAATTTGGGACGTTTTTTGACATTTTTTTTCTAAAACACGTGTGTTATAACTTATCAACATTGCCAATTTCAAAAATTTCTTATTATTCATTTTTTTCAAACCATTCACTAGATATAATGTTGGCAAGTGAGATTGGTGCAAAAAAATGCACGAAAATGGCTAATCTAGGCACGTTTTTCAGACTTTTTATTTATTCTCAAAATGTGTTTTCTATAACCCATATAAATTGCCAATTTTTGAAAATTATTTACCGTCTTTTTTTTTCGCACCATTCACTAGACATCATATTAGCAACTGAGACTAGTGCATAAAAATGGCACAAAAATGGAAACCTTAGGCACGTTTTATAGACTTTTTTTTGGTCGAAAACGCGTGTGTTATAACCCATCAAAATTGTCAATTTTGTTAAATTTCTTACTATCCATTTTTCCTCACCGTTGACTAGATATCTAGTTGGAAAGAGAAATTGGTGCACAGAACGGAACTAAAACGGCCAACTAGGCATGTTTTTAAGACTTTTTATTTTTTGCCCAAAATGCGTGTGTTATAACTTATCAAAACTGCCAATTTTTGAAAATTTCTTACAATCCATTTTTTCACACCGTTGACTAGATATGAGGTTGGAAAATGAGATGGGTGCAAAAAAGGGAACTAAATAGGCCAATTTAGACACATTTTTAAGACTTTTTATTTTTGCCCCAAACGTGTGTGTTATAGCCTATCAAAATAGCAAAGTTTTTAAATTTTCTTACTATCCATTTTTTTATACCGTTGACTTGATATGACGTTGGCAAGTGAGACAGGTGCAAAAAGCAGAACTAAAATGGTCAATTCAGACATGTTTTTTAGACTTTTTATTTTTGCCCAAAACACGTGTATAGCCTATCAAAATTGCCAATTTATTAAAATTTCGCACTATCCATTTTTTCACGTTGTTGATTAGATATCTTGTTAGCAAGTGAGAAGAGTGTAAAAAATGGAACTAAACGGTCAACTTAGGCACATTTTTAAGACTTTTTATTTTTGCCCAACACCCGTGTGCTATAGCTTATCAAAATTGCCAATTTTTGAAAATTTCTTACTATCCATTTTTTTCAAACTATTCACTAGATATAATATTGGCAAGTGAGACCAGTGCAAAAAATGGTATGAAAATGGTAACATTTGACTCATTTTTTGGATTTTTTTTCTAAACCGTTCTACTAGACAATATGTTGGCAAGTAAGACGGGTGCTAAAAATGGAACTAAAACAGCCAATTAGGCACTCTTTTTAGACTTTTTATTTTTCTTCAAAATGCATATGTAAGCCCATCAAAATTGCCAATTTTTAAAATTTTTAACTATCCATTATTTTCATACCGTTGACTAGATATGGTGTTGGCAAGTTAGAAGGGTGCAAAAAATGGAACTAAAATGACCAAGTTAGTCATATTTTTTAGACTTTTTATTTTTGCCCAGAACGTGTATGTTATAGCCCATCAAAATTACCAATTTATTAAAATTTCGTACTATCTATTTTTCTAAAACGTTCACTCGATATTATGTTGGCAAATGAGACAAGTGCAAAAAATATAACTAAAACTACCAATTTAGACACGTTTTAAGATCATTTATTTTTGCCCAAAGCGTGTGTCTTATAGCCCATCAAAATAGCCAATTTTTGAAATTTTCTTAATATCCATTTTTTCAAACCGTTGAGTACATATGATGTTGGTAAGTGAGACAAGTGCAAAAAATATAACTAAAAAGATCAATTTATGAACGTTTTTTAAACTTTTTATTTTTGTTCAAAACATGTGTATTATATCCCATCGAAATTGCCAATTTATTAAAATTTCTTGCTATCCATTTTTTTCACATTGTTGATTAGATATCATATTGGCAAGTGAGAAGAGTGCAAAAAATGGAAATAAAACAGTCAACTTAGGCACGCTTTTAAGACTTCTTATTTTCTCCCAAAATGTGTGTTGTAGCTTATCGATATTGCCAATTTTTGAAAGTTTCTTACTATCTATTTTTTCAAACTATTCACTAGATATAATGTTGGCAAGTGAGACAGGTGGAAAAAATGGTATGAAAATGGCAAAATTTGGCAAATTTTTAAACTTTTTATTTTTGCCAAAAACGCTTGTGTTATAACTCATCAAAATTGCCAATTTATTAAAATTTTTTACTATACATTTTTTCTAGACCGTTTACTAGATGTTATATTGGTAAGTAAGACGGGTGCAAAAAAGGGAACTAAAATGGCCAATTAGGCACATTTTTTAGTCTTTGTATTTTTGCTCAACAAGTTTGTGTTATAGCTGATCAAAATTGCCAATTTATTAAAATTTCTTACTATCATTTTTTTCACACAGTTGATAAGATATCATGTTGGCAAGTAAGACGAGTGCAAAAAATGGAACTAAAATGGTAAACTTAGCCAACGTTTTTAAGACTTCTTATTTTTCCCAAAATGCGTGTGTTATAGCTTATCAAAATTGCAATTTTTTGAAAATTTCTTATTATCCATTTTTTTCAAACTATTCACTAGATATAATGTTGAAAAGTGAGACATGTGCAAAAATTGGTATAAAAAAGGCAAAATTTGCACATTTTTTAGACTTTTTATTTTTGCCCAAAATACATGTGTTATATAGCTTATCAAAATTGCCCATTTTTAATATTTTTTACTATCCTTTTTTTCTAAACCATTCACTAAATATGATGTTGGAAAGTGAGACAGGTGTAAAAAAAGGAACTAAAACGGTCAATTTAGGCACTTTTTTTAAACTTTTCATTTTTGACCAACACGCGTGTATTATAGCCCATCAAAATTGGCAATTTGTTAAAATTTCTTACTATCCATTTTTTTTAACATTGTTGATTAGATATCATGTTGGCAAGTGAGACGAGTGCAAAAAATAGAACTAAAATGGTCTAGTTAGGTACATTTTTCAGACTTTTTATTTTGACCAAAATGCGTATGTTATAACTTATCAAAATTGCCAATTTTTTAAAATTTCTTACTATCCATTTTTTAAACCATTCACTAGATTTAATGTTAGCAAGTGAGTCAGGTGCAAAAAACGGTATGAAAATAGAAAAATTTTGCACATTTTTTAGACTTTTTATTTTTGCCCAAAATGTGTGTTATAACCGATCAAAATTGCGAATTTAATCAAACTTCTTACTAAACATTTTTTCTAAACCGTTTATTGCATATTTTGTTAGCAAGTGAGACAAGTGCAAAAACCGAAATTGAAATGGCCAACTAGGCCCTTTTTTAACATTTTTATTTTTCTCAGAACGCGTGTGTTATACCCTATCAAAATTGCCAATTTTTGAAAACTTTTTTACTTTCCATTTTTTACATCGTTCACAAGATATCAAGTTGGCAAATGAGACGCGTGTAAAAAACGAATCTAAAATGGCCAACTTAGACTCATTTTTTATACTTTTTATTTTTTTCCAAAATGGCGTGTGTTATAGCTAATGAAAATTTTAGATTTATTAAAATTTCTTACTATCTTTTTTTTTTCAAACAGTTCACTAGATATAATGTTGACATGTGAGACTGGTGTAAAAAATGGCATGAAAGTGGCTAATTTAGGTATGTTTTTCAAACTTTTTATTTATTCTCAAAATGTGTGTGTTATTACTCATCAAAATTATCAATTTTTGAAAATTATTTACTGTCTTTTTTTTGACACCGTTCACTAGATATCGTTGTTGGCAAGTGAAATTAGTGCAAAATAAATGGCACGAAAATGGAAATTTTACTCAAAACATATGTGTTATAGCACATCGAATTGCCAATTTTTGAAATTTTCTTACTATCTATTTTTTTTTCACACTGTTGACTAGATATGATGTTAGCAAATAAGATAGGTGCAAAAATGGAGCTAAAACGGCCAAAACACGTGTATTATATTCTTACTATCTATTTTTTCAAGCCGTTCACTAGATATAATATTTGCAAGTGTGACAAGTGCCAAAAGTGACTTGAAAACGGTCAAATTTGGCACATTTTTTAGACTTTTTATTTTTGTCCAAAATGTGTGTGTTATGACCCATCAAAATTGCCAATTTTTTAAAAATTTCTTAATTTACTTTTTTTTTCACACCGTTCACAAAATATCATGTAGAAAATAGAGACGCGTGCAAAAAATAGAACTAAAACGGCCAACTTAGACACGTTTTTTATACTTTTGATTTTTGCCCAAAACGCATGCTTACCAAAATTGCCAATTTATTAAAATTTATTACTATACATTTTGAAAAATAGTTTACTAGATATAATGTTGACAAGTGAGACTAGCACAAAAAATGGAAAGAAAGTTTCCAATTTAGGTAAATTTTTCAGACTTTTTGAAATTACCAATTTTTGAAAATTATTTACTGTTTATTTTTTTACACTGTTCACTAGATATCATTGTTGGAAAGTGATATTAGTGCAAAAAAATAGCACAAAAATGATAACTTTAGGCACGTTTAATATAGATTTAATTTTTGTTCAAAACGCGTGTGTTATAGCCCATTAGAATTGCAAATTTTTAAAATTTTCTTACTTTCTGTTTTTTTACACAACATTGATTAGATATGGTGTTGGCAAGTGAGACGAGTGAAAAAAAGGAAATAAAATGGCAAATTTAGGCACATTTTTAAAACATTTTATTTTTGCCCAAAACATGTGTATTATAGATTATCAAAATTGCCAATTTTTGAAAATTTTTTACTATCCATTTTTTCTAGCCGTTCACTAGATATAATGTTCTCAAATGTGGTGGGAGCAACAAAGGCATGAAAACGACCAAATTTGACATGTTTTTTAGACCTTTTATTTTTGCCCAAAACACGTGTGTTATAGCCCATCAAAATTACAAATTTTTGAAATTTCTTACTATCTATTTTTCCACACTGTTTATTAGATATCATGTTGGCAAGTGAGACAAGTGTAAAAAAAAGGGTCAACGTAGTCATGTTTTTAAAACTTTTATTTTTTCCCAAAACGCGTGTGTTATATCTTATCCAAATTGCCAATTTTTGGAAATACTATCAATTTTTTCACACTGTTGATTAGATATCACATTGGCAAGTGAGACAAGTGCAAAAAAACGGAACTAAAACGGTCAACTTAGCCATGTTTTTAAGAATTTTTATTTCTTTCCAAATCGCGCATGTTATAGCTTATAAAAATTGCTATTTTTAAAATTTTCTTACTATCCATTTTTTCAAGCCATTCACTAGATATAATATTGGCAAGTGAGACAAGTGCAAAAAACGGAATGAAAACGGCAAAATTTGGCACATTTTTTAGTCTTTTTATTTTTGCCCTACACGCGTGTGTTATAACCTATCAAAATTTCAAATTTATTAAAATTTCTTTCTATCTATTTTTTCTAAACCGTTCACTAGATATTATGTTGGAAAGTGAGACGAGTGCAAAAATTGAACTATAACGGCCAATTAGGCACGTTTTTTAGCCTTTTATTTTTGCCCAAAACGCGTGTGTTATACCCTATTAAAATTTCCATTTTTTGAAAATTTCTTACTGTCCATTTTTTGACATCGTTCACAAGATATCATGTTGGAAAGTGATACGCGTGCAAAAACGGAGCTAAAACGGTTGACTTAGACATATTTTTTATAATTTTATTTTTACCCAAAACGCGTGTGTTATACTTCATCAAAAATTCGAATTTATTAAAATTTCTTACAATCAATTTTTTTCAAACAGTTCACTAGATATAATGTTGATAAGTAAGACTGGTGCAAATAATGACATGAAAGTGGCCAATTTAGGTACGTTTTTTGTCTTTTTATTTATTCTCAAAATGCGTGTGTTATATAATTCAATATATTTGCCAATTTTTGAAATTTTTTTACTGTCTATCATTTTTACACCGTTCACTAGATATCGTTGTTGGTAATTGAGATTAGTGCAAAAAACTGGCACGATGGAAACCTTAGGCACGTTTTATAGAGATTTTATTTTTCCTCAAAACGAGTGTGTTATATCCCATCAAATTTTGTGAGTTATATAACACACGTTTTTTGGCCAAAATTGCAAGTTTAAAAAATGTGTCATCGTTGGCCGTTTTTCTGACTGTTTTGCACTCACATCAACAGTGGGTGTGCTATCTAATAAATGGTGTGAAAAAAATTGAAAGTAAAAAATTGTAAAAAATTACAAATTTTTGTGAGTTATAGCACAGGTTTTTTTTTTCAAAATGGCAAGTTTGAAAAATTGGTGCAAAATCGCAACTTTTAAAAATTTGTCTTCGTTTAAAATTTTTAAGCCTCTTTGCGATCATATCAATTGACGATGTGCTATCTAATGAATGGTGTGAAAAAATGAAAAAGTTAAAAATTTTGAAAAATGACCAATTTTTGTGAGTTATAACACAAGTTTTTTTGCCAAAATGGGAAGTTTGAAAAATTGGTGCAAAATCGCAAGTTTTAAAATTTGTCATCATTTAACATTTTTAAACCTGTTTTACAATCATATCAAATAACGATGTGCTATCTAATGAATGGTGTTAAAAAATGGGAAAGGTAGAAATTTTTAGAAATGAACAATTTTTGTGAATTATAGCACACGTTTTTTTTGCCAAAATGGCAAGTTTGAAAAATTGGTCGCCATTGGCCGTTTTCGTGACTATTTTGCACTCATATCAAATAATAATGTGCTATCTAATGAATGGTGTAAAAAAGGGAAAGTTTGAAATTTTCGAAAATCACAAATATTTTTGAGTTATAACTCACGTTTTTTTTCGAAAATGGCAAGTTTTAAAAATGTGTCATCGTTGGCCATTTTTCTGACTGTTTTGCACTCACATTAAAATACGATGTGCTATCAAAAGAATGGTGTGAAAAAAATTTAAAGTTAAATATTTTAAAAGACGACCAATTTTTGTGAGTTATAGCACACGTTTTTTTCCAAAATGGCAAGTTTGAAAAATTGGTGCAAAATTGTAAGTTTTAAAAATTTTTCTTCGTTTAACTTGTTTAAGCATGTTTTGCAATCGTATCAAGGCTATGTGCTATCTAATGAATGATGTTAAAAAGGGGAAAGTTAGAAATTTTTAAAATGACCAATTTTTGTGAGTTATAGCACACGTTTTTTTGCGAAAAAGGCAAGTTTGAAAAATTGGTCGTCATTAGCTGTTTTTGTTACTGTTTTGCACTCATATCAAATTACGATGTGCTATCTAATGAATGGTGGGAAAAAAGGAAAAGTTTGAAAATTTTGAAATTCACCAATTTTTGTGAGTTATAACACACGTTTTCTTTGTCAAAAAGCCACATTTCAAAATTGTGTCATCATTGGCCATTTTTCAGACTGTTTTGCACTTACAACTAAGGACCGTGTGATATTTAATAAATGGTGTAAAAATAATTGAAAGTTAAAAATTTTGAAAAATGACCAATTTTTGTGAGTTATAGCACTCATTTTGTTTCCAAAATGGCAATTGGAAAATTGGTGCAAAATTGCATGTTTTAAAAATTTGTCATCGTTTAACATTTTTAAGCCTTTTTTTTGATCATATCAATTGACGATGTGCTATCTAATGAATGGTGTGAAAAATGGAAAAGTTAGAAATTTTGAAAACTTACCAATTTTTGTGAGTTTTAGCACACGTTTTTTGGGCCAAAATAGCAAGTTTAAAAAATGTGTCGTCGTTGACCGTTTTTGTGACTATTTTGCACTCATATCAAATGATGATGTTCTATCTAATGAATGGTGTGAAAAAAATGAAAAGTTCTAAAATTTTAAAAATCACCACTTTTTGTGAGTTATATAACACACTTTTTTGGCCAAAATTGCAAGTTTAAAAAAATGTATCATCGTTGGCCATTTTCTAACTATTTTGCACTCACAACAAAAGAGGGTGTGTTATCTAATAAATGTTGTGAAAAAAACTGAAGTAAAAAATTGTAAAAAAATGACTAATTTTTGTGAGTTATAGCAGACGTATTTTTTCCAAAATGGCAAGTTTGAAAAATTGGTGCAAAATCGCAACTTTTAAAAAATTTTCTTCACTTAACATTTTTAAGCCTTTTTGCGATCATATCAATTTACGATGTGCTATCTAATGAATGGTGTGAAAAAATGAAAAAATTAGAAATTTTGAAAAATGATTAATTTTTCTGAGTTATAGCACACGTTTACTTAGCTAAAATGGCAAGTTTGAAAAATTGGTCATCGTTGGCCGTTTTTGTGACTATTTTGCGCTCATATCAAATGACGATGTGCTATCTAATGAATGGTGTGAAAAATTTGGAAAATTAGAAATTTTGAAAACTTTCCAATTTTTGTGAGTTTTAGCACACGTTTGTTTGGCCAAAATGGCAAGTTTCAAAAATGTGTCATCGTTGGCCGTTTTTCTAACTGTTTGCACTCACATCAAAAGGCGATGTGCTATCGAATGATTGGAGTGAAAAAAATGAAAAAGATAGAAATTTTGAAAAATGACCAATTTTTGTGAGTTATAGCACACGTTTTTTAGCCAAAATGGCAAGTTTGAAAAATTGGTCGTCATTGTCCGTTTTCAATACTGTTTTGCACTCATATCAAATGATGATGTGCTATCTAATGAATGGTGTAAAAAAGGGAAAGTTTGAAAATTTTAAAAATCACCAATTTTTGTGAGTTATAACACACGTTTTTTGGCCAAAATTTCAAGTTTAAAACATGTATCATCGTTGGCCATTTTCTGACTGTTTTGCACTCACATCAGAAGAGGATGTGCTATTTAATAAATGGTGTGAAAAAAACTGAAAGTAAAAAATTTTAAAAAATGACAAATTTTTGTGAGCTAGCACACGTTTTTTTTCCAAAATGGCAAGTTTGAAAAATTAGTGCAAAATTGCAAGTTTTAAAAATTTGTCATTGTTTAACATTTTTAAGATGGTGTTGCAATCATATCAAATAGTTATGTGCTATCTAATGAATTGTGTTAAAAAATGAGAAAATTAGAAATTTTTAAAAATGACCAATTTTGAGAGTTATAGCGCACGTTTTTTGGCCAAAATGTCAAGTTTGAAAAATTGGTCGTCGTTGGCCATTTTCATGACTGTTTTGCACTCACATCAAAAGACGATGTGCTATCTAATGAATGGTGTGAAAAAAATTGAAATTTAAAATTTTTTAAAAATGACCAATTTTTATCAATTATGGCACACACGTTTTTTTCCTAAAATGGCAAGTTTGAAAAATTGGTGCAAAATCGTAAGTTTTAAAAATTTGTCATCGTTTAACATGTTTAAGCTTTTTTTGCAATGGTATCAAATGGCTATGTGCTATATAATAAATGGTGTTAAAAAATGGGAAAGTTAGAAATTTTGAAAAATGACCAATTTTTGTGAGTTATAGCACATGTTTTTTTGGCCAAAATGGCAAGTTTTAAAAATTGGTTGTTGTTGGCCGTTTTCGTGACTGTTTTGCACTCATATCAAATGACGATGTTCTTTCTAATGAATGGTGTGAAAAAAAGGAAAAGTACAAAAATTTTAAAAATCATTAATTTTTGTGTGTGTTATAACACACGTTTTTTTTGCCAAAATGGCAACTTTCAAAAGTGTGTCATCGTTGGCCGTTTTTCTGACTGTTTTGCACTCACATCAAAAGAGGATGTGCTATCTAATAAATGGTGTGAAAAAAATTGAAAGTTAAAAAGTTTTGAAAAATGACCAATTTTTGTGAGTTATAGCACACGTTTTTTTTCAAAATGGCAACTTTGATAATTGGTGCAAAATCGCAAATTTTTAAATTTGTCATCATTAACATTTTTAAGGCTGTTCTGCAATCATATCAAATGGCTATGTGCTATCTAATGAATGGTGTTAAAAAAATGGAAAAGTTAGAAATTTTTAAATATGACCAATTTTTGTGAGTTATAACACAAGTTTTTTTGCCAAAATGGCAACTTTCAAAAGTGTGTCACCGGTTGCCTTTTTTCTGACTGTTTTGCACTCACATCAAAAGAGGATGTGCTATCTAATAAATGGTGTGAAAAAAAATTGAAAGTTAAAAACTTTGAAAAACGACCAATTTTTGTGAGTTATAGCACACATTTTTTTTTTCAAAATGGCAAGTTTAAAAAATTGGTGCGAAATCGTAAGTTTTAAAAATTTATCATCGTTTAGCATGTTTAAGCCTGTTTTGCAATCATATCAAATGGCTATGTGCTATCTTATGAATGGTGTTAAAAAATTGGAAAGTTAGAAATTTTTAAAAATGACCAATTTTTGTGAGTTATAGCATACGTTTTTTTTGCGAAAATGACAAGTTTGAAAAATTTGTCGTCGTTGACCAATTTTATTGCTGTTTTGCACTCATATCAAATAACGATGTACTATCTAATGAATGGTGTGAAAAAAAGGGAAAGTTTGAAAATTTTAAAAATCACCGATGTGAGAGTTATAACACACGTTTTTTTTCCAAAATGGCAAGTTACAAAAATGTGTCACCATTGGCCTTTTTTTAAAGTTTAGCTCTCATATCAAAAGACGATGTGCTGTCTAATGAATGGTGTGAAAAAATTTGAAAGTTAAAAGTATTGAAAAATAACCAATTTTTGTGAGTCATAGCACACGTTTTGTTTTACCAAAATGGTAAGTTTGAAAAATTGGTGAAAAATCGTAAGTTTTAAAAATTGGTGCAAAATCGCAAGTTTTAAAAATTTTTCATCATTGAACATTTTGAGCCAGTTTTGTGATCATTTCAAATGACAATGTGCTATCTAATGAAGGATTGAAAAATTGGGCAAGTTAGAAATTTTTAAAAATGACAAATTTTTGTGAAGTATAGCACACGTGTTTTTGGCCAAAATGGCAAGTTTGACAAATTGGTCATCGTTGGCCATTTTTGTGCCTAATTTGAACGCATATCACTTACCGACGTGCTATCTAATTATTAGTGTGAAGAAACGAGAAAGTTCAAAATCTTTTAAAAATCACCAATTTTTATGTGTTATAACACACGTTTTTTTTTGCAAAAATAGTAAGTTTCAAAAATGTTTCATTGTTGGCCGTTTTTCTGATTATTTTCCACTCTCATAAAAAACGATGTGCAATCTAATAAATGGTTTGAAAAAAATTAAAAGTTAAAAATTTTGAAATCCAGCCAATTTTTGTGACTTATAGCACACGTTTTTTTTCCAAAATGGCAAGTTTGAAAAATTGGTGCAAAATTGCAAGTTTTTCAAATTTGCCATCGTTTAACATTTTTAAGCCTATTTTGCAATCATATCAAATGACTATGTGATATCTAATGAATGGTGTTAAAAAATGGGAAAGTTAGAAATTTTGAAAAATGACCAATTTTTGTGAGTTATAGCACACGTTTTTAACCAAAATGCCAAGTTTGAAATATTGGTCGTTATTGAACGTTTTGTGACTGTTTTGCATTCATATCAAATGACACGATGTTCTATTTAATGAATGGTGTGAAAAAAATGAAAAGTTCAAAAATTTTAAAAATCACCAATTTTTGTGAGTTTTAACACACGTTTCTTGGCCAAAATGACAAGTTTAAAAAATGTGTCATCGTTGGCAATTTTTTTGACTGTTTTGCACTCATATCAAAAGAGGATGTGCTATCTAATAAATGGTGTGGAAAAAATTGAGAGTTTAAATTTTTTAAAAACAACCAATTTTTGTGAGTTACAGCACACGTTTTTTTTCCAAAATGGCAGTTTGAAAAATTTGTGCAAAATCTCAAGTTTTTAAAATTTGTCATCGTTTAACATTTTTACAATCATATCAAATGGCTATGTGCTATCTAATGAATGGTGTTAAAAAATGGGAAAGTTAGAAATTTTTAAAAATGACTAATTTTTGTGAGTTATAACACAAGTTTTTTTGCCAAAATGGAAAGTTTAAAAAATTGGTGCTAAATCGCAGGTTTTAAAAATTTGTCATCATTTAACATTTTTAAACCTATTTTGAGATCATATTAAATGACGATGTGCTATGTAATGAATGGTGTTAAAAATTTGGAATGGTAGAAATTTTTAAAAATAAACAATTTTTGTGAATTATAGCACACGTTTTTTTGCCAAAATGGCAAGTTTGAAAAATTGGTCATCGTTGGCCGTTTTCGTGATTGTTTTGCACTCATATCAAATGATAATATGCTATCTAATGAATGGTGTAAAAAAAAATGGAAAGTTTGAAATTTTCAAGAATCAAAATTTTTTTTGAGTTATAACTCACGTTTTTCTTTTGCCAAAATGGCAAGTTTTAAAAATGTGTCATTGTTGGTCATTTTTCTGATTGTTTTGCACTCACATCAAAAGACGATGTGCTATCAAAAGAATGGTGCGAAAAAATTTAAATTTACAAATTTTAAAAGACAACCAATTTTTGAGAGTTATTGCACACGTTTTTTTCCAAAATGGCAAGTTTGAAAATTTGGTGCAAAATCGTAAGTTATAAAAAATTTTCATTGTTTAACATGTTAAAGCATGTTTTGCAATCGTATCAAATGGTTATGTGCTATCAAATGAATGGTGCTAAAAAATGGGAAAGTTAGAAATTTTAAAAAATGACCAATTTTTGTGAGTTATAGCACATGTGTTTCTTTGCAAAAAAGGCAAGTTTGAAAAATTGGACGTCGTTGGCCGTTTTCGTTACTATTTTGCACTCATATCAAATGACGATGTTCTATCTAATGAATGGTATGAAAAAAGGGAAAGTTCAAATATTTTAAAAATCACCAATTTTTGTGAGTTATAACACACGTTTTTTGGGCAAAATTGCATTTTTAAAAAATGTGTCATCGTTGGCCATTTTTCTGACTGTTTTGCACTCACATCAAAAGAGGGTGTGCTATCTAATAAATGGTGTGAAAAAACACTGAAAGTAAAAAATTGTAAAAAACAACCAATTTTTGTGAGTTATAGCACACGTTTTTTTTTTCAAAAATGGCAAGTTTGAAAAATTGGTGCAAAATAGCAACTTTTAAAAATTTGTCTTCATTTAACATTTTTAAGCCTTTTTGTGATCATATCAATTGACGATGTGCTATCTAATGAATGGTGTGAAAAAAATGGAAAAGTTAGAAAATTTGAAAAATAACCAATTTTTTTGAGTTATAGCACAATTTGTTTTTGCCAAAATGGCAAGTTTGAAAAATTGGTGCAAAATCCTAAGTTTTAAAAATTTGTCATCATTTAACATTTTTAAACCTGTTTTCAGATCATATTAAGTGACGATGTGCTATCTAATGACTGGTGTTAAAAAATTGGAATGGTAGAAATTTTTAAAAATGAACAATTTTTGTGAATTATAGCACACGTTTTTTTGCCAAAATGGCAAGTTTGAAAAATTGGTCGTCATTGGCCGTTTTCGTGATTGTTTTGCACTCATATCAAATGATAATGTGCTATCTAATGAATGGTGTAAACAAACAAGGGAAAGTTTGAAATTTTCGAAAATCACAAATTTTTTTGAGTTATAACTCACATTTTTTTTGCCAAAATGGCAAGTTTTAAAAATGTGTCATTGTTGGCCATTTTTCTGACTGTTTTGCACTCATATCAAAGACGATGTGCTATCAAAAGAATGGTGTGAAAAAATTTAAAGTTAAAAGTTTTAAAAGACAACCAATTTTTGTGAGTTATAGCACACGTTTTTTTTTTCCAAAATGGCAAGTTTGAAAAATTGGTGCAAAATCGTAAGTTTTAAAAAATTTTCATTGTTTAACATGTTTAAGCATGTTTTGCAATCGTATCAAATGGCTATGTGCTATCTAATGAATGGTGTTAAAAAATGGGAAAGTTAGAAATTTTTAAAAATGACCAATTTTTGTGAGTTATAGCACTCGTTTTTTTGCGAAAAATGCAAGTTTGAAAAATTGATCGTCGTTGGCCGTTTTCGTTACTATTTTGTACTTATATTAAATGAAGATGTGCAATCTAATAAATGGTGGGAAAAATAAGAAAAAGTTCAAAAATTTTGAAAATCACCAATTTTTGTGAGTTATAACACACGTTTTTTTTGTCAAAAAGCCACATTTCAAAAATGTGTCATCGTTGGCCATTTTTCAGACTGTTTTGCACTTACAACAAAGGACGGTGTGATATTTAATGAATGGTGTGAAAAATGGCCAATTTTTGTAAGTTATAGCACTCATTTGTTTTTCCAAAATGTCAATTGGAAAATTGGAGCAAAATCGCATGTTTTAAAAATTTGTCGTCATTTAACATTTCAAAGCCTTTTTTGAGATCATATCAATAGACGATGTGCTATCTAATGAATGGTTTGAAAAATGACCAATTTTTGTGAGTTATAGCACACGTTTTTTTTCCAAAATGGCAAGTTTAAAAAATTGGTGCGAAATCGTAAGTTTTAAAAATTTGTCATTGTTTAGCATGTTTAAGCCTGTTTTGCAATCGTTTCAAATTGCTATGTGCTATCTAATGAATGGTGTTAAAAAGTGGGAAAGTTAGAAATTTTAAAAAAGACCAATTTTTGTGAGTTATAACACACGTTTTTTGGCCAAAATGGTAAGTTTGGAAAATTGGTCGTCGCTGAACGTTTTCGTGACTATTTTGCACTCATATCAAATGACGATTTTCTATCTAATGAAAGGTATGAAAAAAGGGAAAGTTCAAAAACTTTAAAAATCACCAAATTTTGTGAGTTATAACACACGTTTTTTGTCCAAAATTGCAAGTTTAAAAAATGTGTCATCGTTGACCGTTTTTCTGACTGTTTTGCACTCACATCAAAAGAGGGTGTGCTATCTAATAAATGGTGTGAAAAAAAATGAAAGTATAAAATTGTAAAAAACGACCAATTTTTGTGAGTTATAACACACGTTTTCTTTCCAAAAGTGCAAGTTTGAAAAATTGGTGCAAAATCGCAACTTTTAAAAATTTTTCTTCTTTTAACATTTTGAAGCCTTTTTGCGATCATATCAATTAACAATGTGCTATCTAATGAATGGTATTAGAATGTGCAAGTTAGAAGTTTTGAAAAATGACCAATTTTTGTGAGTTATTGCACAAGTTTTTTTGCCAAAATGGCAAGTGTGAAAAATTGGTGCAAAATCGCAAGTTCTAAAATTTTTTCATCATTTAACATTTTTAAACTTGTTTTGCGATCATGTCAAATGACGATGTGCTATCTAATGAATGGTATTAAAAAATGGGAAATGTAGAAATTTTTAAAAATGAACAATTTTTGTGAATTATAGCACACGTTTTTTTGCCAAAATGGCAAGTTTGAAAAATTGGTCATCGTTAGCCGTTTTCGTGACTATTTTGCACTCATATCAAATGATAATGTGCTATCTAATAAATAGTGTAAAAAAAGGAAAAGTTTGAAAGTTTTAAAAATGTGTCTTAGTTGGCCGTTTTTTTGACTGTTTTGCACTCACATCAAAAGACGATGTGCTATGTAATGAATGATGTGAAAAAAATTAAAAGTTAAAAAACGACCAATTTTTGTGAGTTATAGCACACATTTTTTTTCCAAAATGGCAAGTTTGAAAAATTGGTGCGAAATCGTAAGTTTTAAAAATTTGTCATCGTTTAGAACGTTTAAGGTTGTTTTGCAATCGTATCAAATTGCTATGTGCTATCTAATGAATGGTGTTAAAAAATGGGAAAGTTAGAAATTTTTAAATCAATTTTTGTGAGTGTTTTCGTGACTGTTTTGCACTCATATCAAATGACGATGTTCTATTTAATGAATGGTGTGAAAAAAAGAGAAAGTTCAAAAATTTTAAAAATCACCAATTTTGTAAGTTATAACACACGTTTTTGGCAAAAAATTACATTTTTAAAAAATGTGTCATCGTTGGCGGTTTTCGTTACTATTTTGCACTCATATCAAATGACGATGTGCTATTTAATGAATGTTGGGAAAAAAAGGAAAATTTAAAAAATTACCTATTTTTGTGAGTTATAACACACGTTTTTTTTGTCAAAAAGCCACGTTTCAAAAATGTGTCATCGTTGGCCATTTTTTAGACTGTTTTGCACTTACAACAAAGGACGGTGTGCTATTTAATGAATGGTGTGACAAAAATTGAAAGTCAAAAACTTTGAAAAATGACCAATTCTTGTAAGTTATAGCACTCTTTTTTTTCCAAATGGCAATTGGAAAATTGGTGCAAAATCGCATGTTTTAAAAATTTGTCATCGTTTAACATTTTTAAACCTTTTTTGCGATCATATCAATTGGCCATTTTTTTGGCCAAAATGGCAAGTTTCAAAAATGTGTCTTCGTTGGCCGTTTTTTTTCCTGTTTTGCACTCACATCAAAAGACGATGTACTATCTAATGAATGGTGTGAAAAAAATTGAAAGTTAAATTTTTTAAAAACGACCAATTTTTGTGAGTTATAGCACACGTTTTTTTCCAAAATGGCAAGTTTAAAAAATTGGTGCGAAATCGTAAGTTTTAAAAATTTGTCATCGTTTAGCATGTTTAAGCCTGTTTTGCAATCATATCAAATGGCAATGTGCTATCAAATGAATGGTGTTAAAAAATGGAAAAGTTAGAAATTTTTAAAAAAGAACAATTTTTGTGAGTTATAGCACACGTTTTTTCGGCCAAAATGGTAAGTTTGAAAAATTGGTCGTCGATGAACTTTTTCGTGACTATTTTGCACTCATATCAAATGATGATATTCTATCTAATGAAAGGTGTGAAAAAAAGGGAAAGTTCAAAAACTTTAAAAATCACCAATTTTTGTGAGTTATAACACACGTTTTTTGGCCAAAATTGCAAGTTTAAAAAATGTGTCATCATTGACCGTTTTTCTGACTGTTTTGCACTCACATCAAAACAGGGTGTGTTATCTAATAAATGGTGTGAAAAATTGAAAGTAAAAAATTGTAAAAAACGACCAATTTTTGTGAGTTATAGCGCACGTTTTTTTCCAAAAGGGCAAGTTTGAAAAATTGGTGCAAAATTGCAACTTTTAAAAATTTGTCTTCGTTTAACAGTTTGAAGCCTTTTTGCGATCATATCAATTGACGATGTGCTATCTAATTAATGATGTGAAAAAAATGGAAAAGTTAGAAGTTTTGAAAAATGACCAATTTAACATTTTTAAACTTGTTTGCGATCATATCAAATGACGATGTGCTATCTAATGAATGGTGTTAAAAAATGGGAAAGGTAGAAAATTTTTGTGAATTATAGCACACGTTTTTTTGCAAAAAATGGCAAGTTTGAAAAATTGGTCGTTGTTGGCCGTTTTAGTGACTATTTTGCAGTCATATCAAAATGATAATGTGCTATCTAATGAATTGTGTAAAAAAACAAGGGAAAGTTTGAAATTTTCGAAAATCACAATTTTTTTTGAGTTATAACTCACGTTTTTTTTTGCCAAAATGGCAAGTTATAAAAATGTGTCTTCGTTGGCCGTTTTTCTGACTGTTTTGCACTCACATCATTAGACGATGTGCTATCTAATAAATGGTGTGAAAAAAATTAAAAATTGAAATTTTTGAAAAACGACCAATTTTTGTGAGTTATAGCACAAATTTTTTTCCAAAATGGCAAGTTTGAAAAATTGGTGCGAAATCGTAAGTTTTTAAAATTTTTCATCGTTTAGCATGTTTAAGCCAGTTTTGCAATCGTATCAAATCGTATGTGCTATCTAATGAATGGTGTTAAAAAATGGGAAAGCTAGAAATTTTTAAAAATGACCAATTTTTTTGAGTTATAGTACAGGTTGTTATGGCCAAAATGGCAAGTTTGAAAAATTGGTCATCGTTGACCGTTTTCTTGACTGTTTTGCACTCATATTAAATGACGATTTTCTATCTAATGAATGGTGTGAAAAAAGGGAAAGTTCGAAAATTTTAAAAATCACAAATTTTTTTGAGTTATAACACACGTTTGTTGGCCAAATTTTCATTTTTAAAAATGTGTCATCGTTGGCCGTTTTTTTGACTGTTTTGCATTCACATCAAAAGAGGGTGTGCTATCTAATAAATGGTGAGTTATAGCACACGTTTGTTTTTCAAAGGGGCAAATTTGAAAAATTGGTGCAAAATCACAACTTTTAAAAATTTGTCTTCGTTTAACATTTTTAAGCCTTTTTGCGATCATATCAATTGACAATGTGCTATCTAATGAATTGTGTGAAAAAATGGAAAAGTTAGAAATTTTAAAACATGATCAATTTTTATAAGTTATAGCACAAATGTTTTTACCAAAATGGCAAGTTTGAAAAATTTGTGCAAAATCTCAAGTTTTAAAAATTTGTCATCATTTAACATTTTTAAACCTGTTTTGAGATCATATTAAATGACGATGTGCTATATAATTAATGGTATTAAAAAATTGGAAAGGTTGAAATTTTTAAGAAATGAATAATTTTTGTGAATTATAGCACACGTTTTTTTGTAAAAATGGCAAGTTTGAAAAATTGGTCGTCGTTGGCTGTTTTCGTGACTAGTTGGCACTCATATCAAATGGTAATGTGCTATAAAATGAATGGTGTAAAAAAGGGTAAGTTTGAAATTTTCGAAAATCACAAATTTTTTTGAGTTATAACTCACGTTTTTTTTTGCCAAAATGGCAAGTTTCAAAAATGTGTCATTGTTGGCCATTTTTCTGACTGTTTTGCACTCATATCAAAGACGATGTGCTATCAAAAGAATGGTTTGAAAAAATTTAAAGTTAAAAGTTTTAAAAGACAACCAATTTTTGTGAGTTATAGCACATGTTTTTTTTTCCAAAATGGCAAGTTTGAAAAATTGGTGCAAAATCGTAAGTTTTAAAAAATTTTCATTGTTTAACATGTTTAAGCATGTTTTGCAATCGTATCAAATTGATATTGGTATCTAATGAATGGTGTTAAAAAATGGGAAAGTTAGAAATTTTTAAAAAACACCAATTTTTGTGAGTTATAGCACACAATTTTTTGTCCAAAATGGTAAGTTTGGAAAATTGGTCATCGCTGAACGTTTTCGTGACTGTTTTGCACTCATATCAAATGACGATTTTCTATCTAATGAAAGGTGTGAAAAAAAGGGAAAGTTCAAAAAATTTAAAAATCACCAATTTTTGTGAGTTATAACACACATTTTTTGGCCAAAATTGCAAGTTTAAAAAATGTGTCATCGTTGACCGTTTTTCTGACTGTTTTGCACTCACATCAAAACAGGGTGTGCTATCTAATAAATGGTGTGAAAATTTGAAAGTAAAAAATTGTAAAAAATGACCAATTTTTGTGAGTTAAAGTTTGGAAAATTGGTGCAAAATTGCAACTTTTAAAAATTTGTCTTCGTTTAACATTTTGAAGCCTTTTTGCGATCATATCAATTGACGATGTGCTATCTAATTAATGGTGTGAAAAAAATGAAAAAGTTAGAAGTTTTGAAAAATGACCAATTTTTGTGAGTTATAGTACCAATTTTTTGCCAAAATGGCAAGTTTGAAAAATTGGTGCAAAATTGTAAGTTCTAAAAATTTGTCATAATTTAACATTTTTAAACTTGTTTGCGTTCATATCAAAAGACGATGTGCTATCTAATGAATGGTGTTAAAAACGGGAAAGGTAGAAAATTTTAAAAATCGAAAATTTTTGTGAATTATAGCAAACGTTTTTTTGCGAAAATGGAAGTTTGAATAATTGGTCGTTGTTGACCGTTTTAGTGACTGTTTTGCACTCATATCAAATGATAATGTGCTATCTAATGAATAGTGTAAAAAAAAGGGAAAGTTTGAAATTTTCGAAAATTACAAATTTTTTTGAGTTATAACTCACGTTTTTTTTTGCCAAATGGTAAGTTATAGAAATGTGTCTTTGTTGGCAGTTTTTCTGACTGTTTTGCACTCACATCAATAGACGATGTGCTATCTAATGAATGGTATGAAAAAAATTGAAAGTTAAAATTTTTGAAAAACGACCAATTTTTGTGAGTTATAGCACACGTTTTTTATTCCGAAATGGCAAGTTTGAAAAATTGGTGCGAAATCGTAAGTTTTTAAAATTTGTCATCATTTAGCATGTTTAAGCCAGTTTTTCAATCGTATCAAATCGTATGTGCTAATTAATGAATGGTGTTAAAAAATGGGAAAGGTAGAAATTTTTAAAAATGACAAATTTTTGTGAGTTATAGCACACCTTGTTATGGCCAAAATGGCAAGTTTGAAAAATTGGTCATCGTTGATCGTTTTCGTGACTGTTTTGCACTCATATCAAATGACGATGGTCTATCTAATGAATGGTGTGAAAAAAGGGTAAAGTTCGAAAATTTTAAAAATCACCAATTTTTGTGAGGTGTAACACACGTTTATTGGCCAAAATTTCATTTTTAAAAAATGTGTCATCTTTGGCCGTTTTTTTGATTGTTTTGCATTCACATCAAAAGAGGGTGTGATATCTAATAAATGGTGTGAAAAAAAATAAAAGTAAAAAATTGTAAAAAACGACCAATTTTTGTGAGTTATAGCACACGTTTGTTTTTCAAAAGGGCAAGTTTGAAAAATTGGTGCAAAATCGCGCAACTTTTAAAAATTTGTCTTCGTTTAACATTTTTAAACCTTTTTCCGATCATATCAATTGACGATGTGCTATCTAGTTAATGGTGTGAAAAAAATGAAAAAGTTAGAAGTTTTGAAAAATGGCCAATTTTTGTGAGTTATAGCACAAGTTTTTTTTGCCAAAAATGGCAGGTTTGAAAAATTGGTGCAAAATCGCAAGTTTAAAAAATTTGTCATCATTTAACGTTTTTAAACTTGTTTTGAGATCATATCAAATGACGATGTGCTATCTAATGAATGGTGTTAAAAAATTGGAAAGGTAGAAATTTTTAAAAATGAACAATTTTTGTGAATTATAGCACACGTTTTCGTGACTGTTTTGCACTCATATCAAATGATAATGGGCTATGTAATGAATTGTGTAAAAAAAGGAAAAGTTTGAAATTTTCGAAAACACAAATTTTTTGAGTTATAACTCACGTTTTTTTTGCCAAAATGACAAGTTTTAAAAATATGTCATTGTTGGCCATTTTTCTGACTGTTTTGCACTCATATCAAAAGACGATGTGCTATCAAAAGAATGGTGTGAAAAAAATTTAAAGTTAAAAATTTTAAAACACGGCCAATTTTTGTGAGTTATAGCACACGTTGTTTTCCAAAATGGCAAGTTTGAAAAATTGGAGCAAAATCGTAAGTTTTAAAAATTTTTCATCGTTTAACATGTTTAAGCATGTTTTGCAATCGTTTCAAATGGCTATGTGCTATCTAATGAATGGTGTTAAAAATGAGAAAGTTGGAAATTTTTAAAAATGACCAATTTTTGTGAGTTATTGCTCACGTTTTTTTGCAAAAAAGGTAAGTTTGAAAAATTGGTCGTCGTTGACCGTTTTCGTTACTGTTTAGCACTAATATCTTTGTCAAAAAGCCACGTTTCAAAAATGTGCCATCGTTGGCCATTTTCCAAACTATTTTGCACTTACAACAAAAGACGGTGTGCTATTTAATGAATGGTGTGAAAAATGGCCAATTTTTGTGAGTCATAGCACTCATTTTTTTTTCCAAAATGGCAATTGGAAAATTGGTGCAAAATTGCATGTTTTAAAAATTAGTCATCGTTTAACATTTTAAGCCTTTTTTGCGATCATATCAATTGACGATAAGCTATCTAATGAATGGTGTGAAATATGGGAAAGTTAGAAATTTTGAAAACTTACCTATTTTTGTGAGTTTTAGCACACGTTTTTTTTTTTCCAAAATGGCATGTTTAAAAAATGTGTCTTTGTTGGCCGTTTTTTTGACTGTTTTGCACTCACATCAAAATATGATGTGCTATCTAATGAATGGTGTAAAAAAAATTGAAAGTTAAAAATATTTGAAAAACGACCAATATTTGTGAATTATAACACACGTTTTTTTTTCAAAATGACAAGTTTGAAAAATTGGTGCGAAATCGTAAGTTTTAAAAATTTATCATCATTTAGCATGTTTAAGCCAGTTTCACAATCGTATCAAATGGCTTGGTGCTATTTAATGAATGGTTTTAAAAAATGGAAAAGTTAGAAATTTTTAAAAAAAACTAATTTTTGTGACTTATAGCATACGTTTTTTTGGTCAAAATGGCAAGTTTGAAAAATTGGTCGTCGTTGACCGTTTTCGTGACTATTTTGTACTCATATCAAATGACACGATGTTCTATCTAATGAATGGTGTAAAAAAAAAGGGAAAGTTCGAAAATTTTAAAAATCACCAATTTTTGTGAGTTATAACACATGTATTTTGGCCAAAATTGCAAGTTTAAAAAATGTGTCATCGTTGACCGTTTTTCTGACGCTTTTGTACTCACATCAAAAGAGGGTGTGCTATATAATAAACTGTGTGAAAAAAACAGAAAGTAAAAAATTGTAAAAAAAACGACCAATTTTTGTGAGTTATAGCAAACGTTTTTTTTTAAAATGGCAAGTTTGAAAACTGGTGCAAAATCGCAACTTTTAAAATTTGTCTTCGTTTAACATTTTAAAGCCTTTTTGCGATTATATCAATTGACGATGTGCTATCTAATGGATGATGTGAAAAAAATGAAAAAGTTCGAAATTTTGAAAAATGACTAATTTTTCTGAGTTATAGCACACGTTTTTTTAGCCAAATGAAAAGTTTGAAAAATTGGTCGTCGTTGGCCGTTCTCGTGACTATTTTGCGCTCATATCAAATGACGATGTGCTATCTAACGAATGGTGTGAAAAACTGAGAAAGTTAGAAATTTTGAAAACTTACCAATTTTTGTGATTTTTAGCACACATTTGTTTGGCCAAAATCGCAAGTTTAAAAAATGTGTCATCGTTGGCCGTTTTTCTGACTGTTTTGCACTCACATCAAAAGACGATGTGCTATCTAATGAATGGTGTGAAAAAATGAAAAAGAAAGAAAGTTTGAAAAATGACCAATTTTTGTGAGTTATAGCATACGTTTTTTTAGCCAAAATGGCAAGTTTGAAAAATTGGCCGTCATTGGCCGTTTCAATACTGTTTTGCACTCATATCAAATGATGATGTGCTATCTAATGAATGGTGTAAAAAAGGGAAAGTTGTAAAATTTTAAAAAGTCACCAATTTTTGTGAGTTATAACACACGTTTTATATCCAAAATTGCAAGTTTAAAACATGTGTCATTGTTGGCCGTTTTGCTGACTGTTCTGCACTCACATCAAAAGAGGATGTGCTATCGAATAAATGGTGTGAAAAAACTGAAAGTAAAAAATTTTAAAAAATGACCAATTTTTGTGAGTTATAGCACACGTTTTTTTTTCAAAATGGCAAGTTTGAAAAATTAGTGCAAAATCGTAAGTTTTAAAAATTTGTCATTGTTTAACATTTTTAAGATTTGCAATCATATCAAATAGCTATGTGCTATCTAATGAATGGTGTTAAAAAAATGTAAAAGCTAGAAATTTTAAAAAATGACCAATTTTTGAGAGTTATAGTGCACATTTTTTTGGCGAAAATGGCATGTTTGAAAAATTGGTCATCGTTGGCCATTTTCGTAACTATTTTGCACTCACATCAAAAGACGATGTGTTATCTAATCAATGGTGTGAAAAAATTGAAAGTTAAAAATTTTTAAAAACGACCAATTTTTGTCAATTATAGCACACGTTTTTTTTCTAAAATGGCAAGTTTGAAAAATTGGTGCAAAATCGTAAGTTTTAAAAATTTGTCATCGTTTAACATGTCTAAGCCTGTTTTGCACTCGTATCAAATGTCTATGTGCTATCTAATCAATGGTGTTAAAAATGGGAAAGTTAGAAATTTTCAAAAAATGACCAATTTTTGTGAGTTAATGCACACGTTGTTTTACCAAAATGGCAAGTTTGAAAAATTGGTCGTTATTGACCGTTTTCGCGACCGTTTTGCACTCATATCAAATGACGATGTTCTATCTAATGAATGGTGCAAAAAAGGAAAAGTTCAAAAAATTTAAAAATCACCAATTTTTGTGAGTTGTAACACAAGTTGTTTTTGCCAAAATTGCAATTTTCAAAAGTGTGTCATCATTGACCGTTTTTCTGACTGTTTTGCACTCACATAAAAAAAGATGTGCTATCTAATAAATGGTATGAAAAAAATTGAAAGTTAAAAATTTTGAAAAACGACCAATTTTTGTGAGTTATAGCACACGTTTTTTTTCCAAAATGGCAAGTTTTATAAATTGGTGCAAAATCACAAGTTTTTAAAATTTGTCATCGTTAACATTTTTAAGCTGGTTTTGCAATCATATCAAATGGCTATGTGCTATCTAATGAATGGTGTTAAAAAATGGGAAAGTTAAAAATTTTTAAAAATGACCAATTTTTGTGAGTTATAGCATACGTTTTTTTGCCAAAATGGGCAAGTTTGAAAAATATTTTCGTCGTTGGCCGATTTTGTTACTGTTTTGCACTCATATCAAATGACGATGTACTATCTAATGAATGGTGTGAAAAAAAGAGAATGTTTAAAAATTTTAAAAATCACTAATTTGTGGGAGTTATAACACACGTTTTTTTTACCAAAATGGCAAGTTACAAAAATATGTCATCGTTGGCCTTTTTTCGAAAGTTTAGCACTCACATCAAAAGACGATGTGCTGTCTAATGAATGGTGTAAAAAAATTGAAAGTTAAAAGTATTTAAAAATTACCAATTTTTGTGAGTCATAGCAAATGTTTTTTTGCCAAAATGGTAAGTTTGAAAAGTTGGTGAAAATTGCAAGTTTTAAAAATTGGTGCAAAATCGCAAGTTTTAAAAAATTTTCATCGTTGAACATTTTGAGCTAGTTCTGTGATCATTTCAAATGATGATGTGCTATCTAATGAAGGATTGAAAAAATGGGCTAAAAATTACCAATTTTTATGAGTTATAGCACACGTGTTTTTAGCCAAAATAGCGAGTTTGAAAAATTGGTCATCGTTGGCCATTTTTGTGCCTGTCTTGCACGCATATCACTTACCGATGTGCTATCTAATGAATGGTGTGAAGAAACGGAAAAGTTCAAAATTTTAAAAATCACCAATTTTTGTGTGTTATAACACAAGTTTTGTTTTGCAAAAATAGTAAGTTTCAAAAATATTTCATCGTTGACCGTTTTTCTGATTATTTTGCACTCACATAAAAAACGATGTGCTATCTAATAAATGGTGTGAAAAAAATTGAAAGTTAAAAATTTTGAAAAATGACCAATTTTTATGACTTATAGCACACGTTTTTTTTTCAAAACGGCAAGTTTGAAAAATTGGTGCAAAATCGCAAGTTTTTAAAATTTGCAATCGTTTAACATTTTTAAGCCTATTTTGCAATCATATCAAATGGCTATGTGCTATCTAATGAATAGTGTTAAAAAATAGGAAAGTTAGAAATTTTGAAAAATGACCAATTTTTGTGAGTTTATAGCACACGTTTTTTTTAAAGAACCGTGCTTATATATACATAATAGCAAAAGACGATGCTGGATATATCCAAACGCATCGTTTACAAAAGGAAAGCGAGAAATATGGAGTACTACTCCAACATATGATTTGAGAATTAAATGTATAACAGGGAATGAAGAAAATGTCTACTTTAGGAACTAGAGTATAATTTTCTTCTTGCCAGTCAGAATCCTATGTGTCTACGTGAGTTAGAGATTGCACTTTGTGGGAATGTAGGAAGTAAATGAAACGATTATTTGATGTCCAGCTTCATAAGATGAGTAAGCAATATAGGTTTGGCCTTGTAAGCATCTTCCTGACTTCAATAAGACTTTTCCGCAGCAAGCATTAGCTGAAAGGCCACAATCAAAAGTCCACATTCAACATTAACAAGAGCAACAGAGAACAAAATCAGTGCAAGTTTAGCCAAACCAGAATAATCAACAACAGCCCTAAATATAGCATTCTACAGTTCAATCAGAGACCAAATAGAATTAATTGGAAGTGCAGATCCACACTAAGTGTATACAAAGTTATAGCACACGTTTTGTTTTGCCAAAATGTCAAGTTTGAAAAATTGGTCGTTATTGGCCGTTTTCGTGACTATTTTGCACTCATATCAAATGACGAAGTTCTATTTAATGAATGGTGTGAAAAAGGAAAAGTTTGAAAATTTTAAAAATCACCAATTTTTGTGAGTTTTAACACATGTTTTTTGGCCAAAATGGCAAGTTTAAAAAATGTGTCATCGTTGGCCATTTTTCTGACTGTTTTGTGCTCACATCAAAAGAGAATGTGCTATCTAATAAATGGTGTGAAAAAAATTGAAAGTTAAAAATTTTTAAAATAACCAATTTTTGTGAGTTATAGCACATGTTTTTTTTTCCAAAATGGCAAGTTTAAAAAATTTGTGCTAAATCTCAAGTTTTTAAAATTTGTCATCGTTTAACATTTTTAAGCCTATTTTAAAATCATATCAAATGGCTATGTGCTATCTAATGAATGGTTTTAAAAAATGGGAAAGTTAGAAATTTTTATAAATGACCAATTTTTTTTGAGTTATACCACAAGTTTTTTTGCCAAAATGGCAAGTTCGAAAAATTGGTGCAAAATCGCAAGTTTTAAAAATTTGTCATCATTTAACATTTTTAAACCTGTTTTGACATCATATTAAATGATGATGTGCTATCTAATTAATGGTGTTAAACAATTGGAAAGGTAAAAATTTTTGAAAATGAACAATTTTTGTGAATTATAACACACGTTTTTTAGCCAAAATGGCAAGTTTGAAAAATTGGTCGTCGTTGGCCATTTTCGTGATTGTTTTGCACTCACATCAAATGATAATACGCTATCTAATGAATGGTGTAAAAAAAGGAAAGTTTAAAATTTTGGAAAATCACAACTTTTTTTGAGTTATAACTCACGTTTTTTTTGCCAAAATGGCAAGTTTGAATATTTGGTCGTCGTTGGCCGTTTTCGTGATTGTTTTGCACTCATATCAAATGATAATGTGCTATCTAATGAATGGTGTAAAAAAATGAAAAGTTTGAAATTTTTGAAAATCACAAAATTTTTTGAGTTATAACTCACGTTTTTTTTTGCCAAAATGACAAGTTTTAAAAATGTGTCATTGTTGGCCATTTTTTTTACTATTTTGCACTCACATCAAAAGACGATGTGCTATCAAAATAATGGTGTGAAAAAAATTTAAAGGTAAAAATTTTAAAAGACGACCAATTTTTGTGAGTTATAGCTCACGTTTTTTTTCCAAAATGGCAAGTTTGAAAAATTAGTGCAAAATTGTAAGTTTTAAAAAAAATCATTGTTTAACATGTTTAAGCATGTTTTGCAATCATATCAAATGGCTATGTGCTATCTAATGAATGGTGTTAAAAAATGAAAAAGTTAGAAATTTTTAAAAAAGACCAATTCTTGTGAGTTATAGCACACGTTTTTTTGCGAAACGGCAAGTTTGAAAAATTGGTCGTCGTTAGTCATTTTTGTTACTGTTTTGCACTCATATCAAATGACGATGTGCTATCTAATAAATGGTGGGAAAAAAAGGAAAAGTTCGAAAATTTTGAAAATCACCAATTTTTGTGAGTTATAACACACGTTTTTTTTTCAAAAAGTCACGTTACAAAAATGTATCATCGTTGGCCATTTTTCAGACTGTTTTGCACATACAAGAAAGGACGGTGTGCTATTTAATGAATGGTGTGAAAAAATTGAAAGTTAAAAATTTTAAAAAATGACCAATTTTTGTAAGTTATAGCACTCATTTTTTCCCAAAATGGCAATTGGAAAATTGGTGCAAAATCGCATGTTTTAAAAATTTGTCATCGTTTAACATTTTTAAGCCTTTTTTGCGATCATATCAATTGACGATGTGCTATCTAATGAATGGTGTGAAAAATGGAAAAGTCAAAAATTTTGAAAACTTATCCATTTTTGTGAGTTTTAGCACACGTTTTTTTTGGCCAAAATGCCAAGTTTCAAAAATATGTCTTCGTTGGTCGTTTTTCTTACTGTTTTGAACTCACATCAAAAGACGATGTGCTATCTAATGAATGGTGTGAAAAAAATTGAAAGTTAAAATTTTTGAAAAACGAACAATTTTTGTGAGTTATAGCACAAGTTTCTTTTTTTCAAAATGGCAACTTTAAAAAATTGGTGCAAAATCGTAAGTTTTAAAAATTTGTCATCGTTTAGCATGTTTAAGCCATTTTTGCAATCGTATCAAATGGCTATGTGCTATCTAATGAATGGTGTTAAAAAATGGGAAAGTTAGAAATTTTAAAAAAAGACCAATTTTTGTGAGTTATAGCACACTTTTTTTGGCCAAAATGGTAAGTTTGAAAAATTGGTCGTCGCTAATCGTTTTCGTGACTGTTTTGCACTCATATCAAATGACAATGTTCTATTTAATGAATTGTGTGAAAAAAAGAGAAAGTTTGAAAATTTTAAAAATCACCAATTTTTGTGAGTTATAACACACGTTTTTTTGGCAAAAATTGCAAGTTTAAAAAATATGTCATCGTTGGCCGTTTTTCTGACTGTTTTGCACTCACATCAAAATAGGGTGTGCTATCTAATAAATGGTGTGAAAAAACTGAAAGTAAAAATTGCAAAAAATGACCAATTTTTGTGAGTTATAGCACACGTTTTTTTTCCAAAAGGGCAAGTTTAAAAAATTGGTGCAAAATGGCAACTTTTATAAATTTGTCTTCGTTTAACATTTTGAAGCCTTTTTGCGATCATATCAATTGATGATGTACTATCTAATGAATGGTGTAAAAACAATGGAAAAGTTAGAAATTTTGAAAAATGACTAATTTTTGTGAGTTATAGCACAAGTTTTTTTGCCAAAATGGCAAGTTTGAAAAATTCGTGCAAAATCGCAAGTTCTAAAAACTTGTTATCATTTAACATTTTTAAACTTGTTTTGAAACCATATCAAATGACGATGTGCAATCAAATGAATGGTGTTAAAAATGGCAAAGGTAGAAAATTTTAAAAATGAACAATTTTTGTGAATTATAGCACAAATTTTTTTGCCAAAATGGCAAGTTTGAAAAATTGGTCGTCGTTGGCTATTTTCGTGACTGCTTTGCACTCATATCAAATGATAATGTGCTATCTAATGAATGGTGTAAAAAAATGGAAAGTTTGAAATTTTCGAAAATCACAAATTATTTTTGAGTTATAACTCACGTTTTTTTGGCCAAAATGACAAATTTCAAAAAATGTGTCTTCGTTGGCCGTTTTTCTGATTGTTTTGCAGTCACATCAAAAGACTATGTGCTATCTAATGAATAGTGTGAAAAAAATTGAAAGTTAAAATTTTTGAAAAAACGACCAATTTTTGTGAGTTATAGCACGTGTTTTTTTTCCAAAATGGCAAGTTTGAAAAATTGGTGCGAAATCGTAAGTTTCAAAAATTTGTCATCGTTTAGCATGTTCAAACCAGTTTTGCAATCGTATCAAATTGCTATGTTCTATCTAATGAATGGTTTTAAAAAATGGGAAAGCAAGAAATTTTTAAAAAAGAACAATTTTTGCGAGTTATAGCACACATTTTTTGGCCAAAATGGCAAGTTTGAAAAATTGGTCGTCGTTGACCGTTTTTGTGAATGTTTTGCACTCACATCAAATTACAATGTTCTATTTAATAAATTGTGTAAAAAAAAGGAAAAGTTCGAAAATTTTAAAAATCACCAATTTTTGTGAGTTATAACACAGTTTTATTGGCCAAATTTTGCATTTTTAAAAAATGTATCATCATTGACCATTTTTCTGACTGTTTTGCATTCACATCAAAAGTGGGTGTGCTATCTATTAAATGGTGCGAAAAAAACTGAAAGTAAAAAATTGTTAAAAACGACCAATTTTTGTGAGTTTTAATACACGTTTTTTTTCCAAAATGGCAAGTTTGAAAAATTGGTGCAAAATCGCAACTTTTAAAAATTTGTCTTCGTTTAACATTTTTAAGCCTTTTTGCGATCATATCAATTGACGATGTGCTATCTAATAAATGGTGTGAAAAAATGGAAAAGTTAGAAATTTTGAAAAATGACCAATTTTTATTAGTTATAGCACAAGTTTTTTTGCCCAAATGGCAAGTTTAAAAAATTGGTGCAAAATCGCAAGTTTTAAAAATTTGTCATCATTTAACATTTTTAAACCTGTTTTGCGATCATACCAAATGATGATGTGCTATATAATGAATGGTGTTAAAAAATGGGAAAGGAAGAAATTTTTAGAAATGAACAATTTTTGTGAATTATAGCACACGTTTTTTTGCCAAAATGGCAAGTTTAAAAACTTGGTCATCGTTGGCCATTTTCGTGACTGTTTTGCATTCACGTTTTTTTTTTGCCAAAATGACAAGTTTTAAAATTTGTCATTGTTGGCCATTTTTCTGACTCTTTTGCACTCACATCAAAAGATGATGTATTATCAAAAGAATGGTGTGAAAAAATTTAAAGTTAAAAATTTTAAAAGACGACCAATTTTTGTGAGTTATAGCACACGTTTTTTTTCCAAAATGGCAAGTTTGAAAAATTGGTGCAAAATCGTAAGTTTTAAAAAGTTTTCATCGTTTAACATGTTTAAGCATGTTTTGCAATCATATCAAATGGCTATGTGCTATCTAATGAATGGTGTTAAAAAATGAAAAAGTTAGAAATTTTTAAAAAAGACCAATTCTTGTGAGTTATAGCACACGTTTTTTTGCGAAACGGCAAGTTTGAAAAATTGGTCGTCGTTAGTCATTTTTGTTACTGTTTTGCACTCATATCAAATGACGATGTGCTATCAAATAAATGGTGGGATAAAAAGGAAAAGTTCGAAAATTTTGAAAATCACCAATTTTTGTGAGTTATAACACACGTTTTCTTTGTCAAAAAGCCTCATTTCAAAAATGTGTCCTTGTTGGCCATTTTTCAGACTGTTTTGCACTTACAACAAAGGACGGTGTTCTATTTAATGAATGGTGTGAAAAAATTGAAAGTTACAAATTTTGAAAAATAACCAATTTTTGTGAGTTATAGCACTCATTTTTTTTCCAAAATGGCAATTGGAAAATTGGTGAATAATCGCATGTTTTAAAAATTTGTCACCTTTTAACATTTTTAACCCTTTTTTCGGTCATATCAATTGACGATGTGCTATCTAATGAATGGTGTGAAAAATGGAAGAGTTAGAAATTTTGAAAACTTATCAATTTTTGTGAGTTTTAGCACACGTTTTTTTGGCCAAAATGGCAAGTTTAAAAAATATGTCTTCATTAGCCGTTTTTCTGACCGTTTTTCACTCACATCAAAAGACGATTTGCTATCTAATGAATGGTGTGAAAAAAATTGGAAGTTAAAATTTTTGAAAAAGGACCAATTTTTGTGAGTTATAGCACAAGTTTTTTTTCCCAAAATGACAAGTTTGAAAAATTGGTGCAAAATCGTAAGTTTTCAAAATTTATCATCGTTTAGCATGTTCAAGCCTATTTTACAATCGTATCAAATGGCTATGTGCTATCTAATGAATGGTATTAAAAAATGGGAAAGTTAAAAATTTTTAAAAAATACCAATTTTTGTTAGTTATAGCATACGTTTTTTTGGCCAAAATGGCAAGTTTGAAAAATTTGTCCCCGTTGACCGTTTTTTGACTGTTTTGCACTCATATCAAATGATAATGTTCTATATAATGAATGGTGTGAAAAAAGGGAAAGTTCGAAAATTTTAAAAATCACCAATTTTTGTGAGTAACACACGTTTTTTGGCCAAACTTGCAAATTTAAAAAATGTGTCATCGTTGGCCGTTTTACCAATTTAACACACGTTTTTTGGCCGTTTTACAAATTTAAAAACTTGCAAATTTATAATGAATAGGAAGAGACTTAGGATTGCTTGAGTATGAGACTTTAATTTCCAATTCGATTCACTGTCTTACCAATGAAGGGAATTAGAGAGGAAATTAGGGGGGGTAAGTACCAAGTAGGGATTCGAGAATTGGGAAGCCGAGCCTAGGTCCTGCCCTGCCAAGGGAGGATAGAGGAGAATTGTGAATTAGAATAGTGAGAACTGCCAAGTTAATCCGTTCTAAGCCACTAGGAGTTGAATCCCCTCATACATGCATTTGCACTAGTCAAGGATAATCGGGAAAAGTCATTGACACTAGCCTCCCTCAAGGCAACACCAGTCCCCTCTCTGATTGTTTAAACCACTTGCAATTGTTTAGAGTCAACACCTGTTTCTGTTACTATCACTCATTCACACCTTGATAACAATCCTCTCCCTGTTGGATACGATCCCACTTACCACTCCTACATTCTTTAAGTGATTTTTGGTAAAATTGCAGGGTAGCGATAACACCTGTCAATTTTTGGTGCCGCTGCAGGGGAGAGGCAGAGTGTCAAGTTTGATTTTTGTGATAGTTTCACTTTGTTGTTGATTTACGAATTCTTATTTGAAATTGTTGATCTGTTTGTTTTATTGAAATCTTAGTTCATTATTGTCTCTGTTGATTTTGTTCTACTGATATTTTGTCTAGTGTTATTTATTTTTCTTGTGAGAATTCTCAATTTATGCTACCTAGAGCAAGGCTACGAGGGGAAGCTCCGGAATTTGCTCTTGACTTAGAATTGCAAAGGACTTTAAGGCAGAGGAGAAGGGTCATTGAAATGGCGGAACAGAATCAGGAGAGACCTCAACCCCAACCACCTCGGTTTGGGGACCATTTTGCGGTTAATTTCGAGTGAAGAAACACTCACCAGGGGATCGACGTTGAAAGTTATCAAATCCCGACACAAATTGTGTCCATGATCACCCAAGGGCAGATCTTTCAAGGCTTAAGCAACGAGGACCCTAATGAGCATCTCGACTGGTTCTTGGGGCTATGCAACACATTCAAGCTGCAGAGAGTGACTCCAGATGATGTGAGAAGAGTGCTATTCCCACTATCCTTGAAAGGGAAGACTAAGCATTGGTTTAATTCAATTGGAGGTCCAGCTATACCTACATTTGAGGAACTTGAGCGGAAGTTTTTAGCTAAATATTTTCCTCCAGCCAAGTTAGAGCGAATGAGGTTGGAAATCCGCAACTTTCAGCAGCAAGATGGTGAGACCTTCAAGGAAGCCTGGGATCGATTCAACGACCTGCTCTGCCAATGCCCAAATAATGACCTTGGGGAGGTCAGGGAGCTCAACATATTCTTCAAAGGTCTATCACCTGAATCCTCACTGATGGTCAAGGCCAGTGCAAATGGGGCCTTGAAGGATAAAAGTATCCCTGAGGTTCGAGAACTCTTTGACTCGATAGCAGACGACGAATACCTCTTTCCAGAAACTAGGAAGATGCCTGTGCGGAAGCAGCGAGGAGTGCTAGAGCTGGATGAGGAGACGTCCTTGGAAGCGAAAATTGAGGCCCTCACAAGACAAATTCAAAACCTAAAGGTTGCCAAGGTGGCTCCCGTGTTTATGTGTGGATTGTGTAAGGGAGAGCACCACACGGATGAGTGCGAGCTCACGCAGGAGTCAGTGCAATATGTAACCAACTACAACAACCGCCAACAATACGGAGGATATCGAAATCAGTTAGGCCAAGGCAATTGGGGGCAGAGTAATCAGGGAAATCAGCAAAGGCAATACTATCAGAGTGGGGAGTCAAGCAACCGGGAACAGAAAAGATCAACCGATGACTTGCTCCATGAAATCCTGGGAAAAATGGACATGTACGAGAAGAGGACCTCTACACTGGAAACTCAAGCGAAAAACGTGGAAGCCTCTATCAAAAACATGGAGATGCAAATGGGACAGTTGGCTAAGGCAAACCATCAAAGACCTCAAGGGGCCCTCCCAAGTGATACAGAACCGAACCCAAAAGGAAAAGGGCCAGAGGTCTGCAACGCTATCACGTTGAGATGTGGAAAAGAGCTTGGTGGTACCAAGAGAAAAGAGAGAGAAGAAGACCCTGAGGAAGAGGTACTAGAGAAAACCCCATTAGAGGGGGAGGAATCTCAAGACAAGGAAGGGAACGTAGAGGCTCAAGAGAGTAAAAGAAAGAAGGGAGCTCCAAACCCCTGTGAGGACTCGCCATACGCACCACCCCCACCTTTCCCCCAAAGACTTCGACCTCCACCAAAGAAGGGGGTTCAATTCACAAGATTCCTGGATATGGTGAAAAATGTCAACGTGAATGTCCCCCTGCTGGATTTAGTTACAGCAGTACCGAGGTATGCAAAATTTTTGAAAGACATGATTGCGAACAAGGAGCAGATCCTCCAATGTGAGGTACCCATCCCACTCACCAAGGAGAGCCAAGCCTGGATCAACAACGAGCTGCCCCCCAAGCTCAAGGACCCTGGTAGCTGTACGGTACCATGCTCAATCGGTGGAAGATTTTTTAGCAAGGCCTTATGTGATCTTGGAGCAGGCATAAACCTTATGCCTTTATCCATTGCCGAGAGTATAGGAATGGGAAAAAGGATCAAACTGGTGGCAGTTATGCTCCAGTTGGCAGATAGATCATTGGTTCAACCAACAGGGATGATAGAGGATGTTCTGGTCTCTGTGGATAAATTTGTGCTTTCGGTGGATTTTATAGTGTTGGATATGGAAGAGGATCCAGAAGTGCCACTCATTTTCGGTAGGCCATTCCTAGCTACAGGAGATGCTCTCATTGGGGTTAAAGGAAAAACCATAACATTCAGAGTTAATAGAGAGGATGTAGTATTCAATGTGGACTACGCAATGAAGCACCCTCATTCCATAGAGCAGTGCTGCTTGGCAAGCTTGGTGGAGGGTAATCTCCAACCTTTGAACCTTGAACATGAACGTAAGCCTTCTCGTGCACTTTATGATTACTGTGATGATGACATGTTTGAAAATTTTGAGACTGTGTTGACCATTGAAGAGAATGATATTTTGCATGAGTTGAATCCTTGGGATACTGAAATTGATTCACCTGTGAACAAAATGAATGTTGCATGTGAAATTGATGAAAGCTGTGAGAGTAATGAGAATTTGAGCAAAATGAAAAATGAGCCAAGAAATCACAAAATGCATGATCACAACCAAAATTTGGAATTGAACTTGATAACCAACGAAATTGATGAAAATTTTGCATTATGTGAAAAACTGTCAAATTCTATGTGTGATACTGATGAAATGGTGAAAGTTGAGCCCACTGAGGTGAGGCTTGAAAACAATGAATACAGAAACGAAAAGCTGGTGCCCTCCATCTTGAGGCCACCTAAGTTGGAGCTGAAGCCTTTGCCACCTCATCTGAAATATGCATATTTGGGAGAAGGTGAAACCCTGCCTGTAGTCATATCATCAAGATTGGAAGGGTGGCAAGAAGAAAAATTGTTGAAGGTCTTAATGAGGTATAAAGAGGCGATAGGGTGGACGATAGCTGACATAAAGGGGATCAGCCCCAGCGTATGCATGCACAAAATATTACTAGAAGAAGGGGCCGTTCCCACGCGAGAAAGATAGAGGAGGCTAAACCCCCAGATGTGGGAAGTGGTAAAGAAAGAGGTGATCAAATTGCTAGATTTTGGGATGATATTCCCCATCTCTGACAGCGAGTGGGTTAGCCCGGTACAATGCGTGCCGAAAAGAGGAGGTGTGACAGTGGTAACTAATGAAGCAAACGAGTTGTTGGCCACTCGAATCGTCGACGCTTGGAGAGTGTGTATGGACTACAGAAAGCTGAACAAAGCCACTCGCAAGGATCATTTCCCTTTGCCCTTCTTGGAGCAACTTTTGGACAGAATCGCGGGGTTCCTATTTTACTGCTTCTTAGACGGTTACTCTGGCTACAATCAGATAGCCATCGACCCTAGAGACCAAGAGAAAACCACGTTCACTTGCCCTTTTGGCACTTATGCGTACAAAAGGATCCCCTTTGGGTTGTGTAACGCCCCAGCCACCTTCTAACGCTGTATGATGGCCATCTTTCAAGATATGGTGGAGCACGTCATAGAAATCTTCATGGACGACTTTTCAGTATTTGGGATGACCTTCGAAAGTTGTTTGGAAAATTTGTCACTTGTGCTTAAAAGGTGTGTGGAGACCAACTTAGTCTTGAATTGGGAAAAATGCCAGTTCATGGTCAATGAAGGTATAGTGCTCGGTCACAGAATCTCAAAGGAAGGCTTGGAGGTGGATAAGGCCAAGGTAGAAGTGATAGCCAAGCTCCCTATCCCCACCAATGTGAAAGGAGTGAGGAGCTTCATGGGCCACGCGGGCTTCTACAGAAGGTTCATCAAGGATTTCTCAAAGATAGCAAAACCACTGTGCTCACTTTTGGAAAAGGATACCCTGTTTATCTTCAACGAGAAATGCGTAGAAGCATTTGAGATTTTGAGAACACGGCTTGTCGAAGCGCCCATCATTGTCGCCCCGGTGTGGGGGGAACCCTTTGAGATCATGTGCGACGCAAGCAACTTCGCGGTGGGAGCCGTATTGGGACAAAAAAAGAGACAATATTTTCCGCTCAATCTACTACGCTAGTAAGTTGCTAAGCGGAGCACAGCTAAATTATACAACTACGGAGAAGGAGATGTTGGCTGTGGTCTTCGCTTTCGACAAGTTCAGAGCATATGTCTTGGGGTCCAAGGTGATAGTCCATACCGATCACGCAGCCCTCAAGTACCTCATGGCAAAAAAGGAGGCAAAGCCAAGGCTTATACGATGGGTAATTTTACTACAGAAATTTGATGTTGAAATCAAGGATAGAAAAGGATGTGAGAACGTGGTGGCAGATCACCTATCAAGGTTAGAATTGGGGGCGTTGAGTGAAGAGCAGATACAAGCATGGATAAAGGAGAGCTTCCCTGACGAACAGATTTTCAAGGTCCATCCTCATGAGTTGCCCTAGTACTCAGATATCGCCAACTATGTGGTTACTGGTCGATTGCCGCAACACCTCTCGGGTGACCAAAGAAAAAGGCTTAAGCATGATGCCCAGTATTATTTTTGGGAGAATGAATGTCTGTATAAGAGGTGCAGCGACCAAGTCATCAGGAGGTGCATACCGAATGAAGAAAATGAGGACATTCTCAGAGCTTGCCATGAATCACCATTTGGGGGGCATTTTGGAGTAGCACGAACTGGATACAAGATCCTACACACCGGATTCTACTGGCCACATGTATTCAAGGATTCCAAGCTGTGGGTTAACCAGTGCGACAGATGCCAACGTGTAGGAAATATCTCCAGCAGGGATGAGATGCCTTGCAACAACATATTGGAAGTAGATTTGTTTGATGTCTGGGGCTTGGATTTCATGGGACCCTTCCCGAGATCTTGTGGAAATGAATACATTCTGGTGGGAGTCGACTATGTATCAAAGTGGGTAGAAGCAGTAGCCTTACCCCATAATGACAGCAAGAGCGTAATGGGGTTCGTAAAAAGGAATATTTTCAATCGGTTTGGAACTCCAAGAGCAATTATCAGTGATGGGAGAAGCCATTTTTGTAACAAAGTCTTCAACACGCTCTTGTCTAAATATGGGGTCCAACACAAAGTCTTCACTCCTTACCACCCCCAAGCGAATGGTCAGGCTGAGGTATCCAACCGCGAGATCAAGAGTATTCTGGAGAAAGTGGTGAATCCGAGGAGAAAAGATTGGGCACTCAAGTTAGATGATGCACTGTGGGCATACAGAACAGCCTACAAAACCCCAATCGGAGCCTCACCATTTAGGCTAGTGTTTGGCAAGGAGTGTCATCTCCCAGTCGAGTTGGAACACAAAGCTTACTGGGCAGTTCAAAAGTTGAATATGGACCTAAACCTGGCTCAGGAGGCAAGAATGATGATGTTGAATGAACTGGACGAATTCAGATGGAACTCATACGTCAGTGCAAGACTCTACAAGGAAAGAACGAAGAAATGGCATGATGCTAAGATTAAAGTAAAAGAGTTTGAGATGGGGCAAAATGTGCTTGTGTATGATGCCAGATTAAGACTCTTCCCAGGCAAGTTGAAGTCGAGATGGATTGGACCCTTTGTTGTCACAAAAATTTTCCCATATGGAACTCTTGAGGTCCACAATGAAGCCTCAGGAAAAAGTTGGAAGGTCAATGGGCACAGGGTGAAGATCTTCAACTCCCCCACAGACGACAAGGGTCAAGCTCAGCACCTTGACAATCCACCTCTTCAATAAAACGTTTCCATGTCTGGCTGAGGACAATAAACCAAGCGCTAGTGGGAGGCAACCCAACAGTTTAATTTCCTGTATTTAGTTATTTCGTTTTCTGATAATAGTTAAGGTTACAATAACTAGTAAATCTAAACTCTCCCATCTCTCTCACACGCAGAAACTCAATGCAGCAACTTGGAAGCCTAACCCGAGGGCAGTGGAGTGTGCATCTCGGAAGCATACAGATCACGAGAATTTGGTAAGCAAGCTTGAGGTCACGGGTAAGGAAAGGTAAACACACCAAGACTCACCTATGCACTGGCATAGGCAAGGAATAGAAATCCAAATGCTCACAAGTACAGGTAAAGAATATTTGATTCTTTTGAGTATCCACATATATCCAAGCGGACCAATGGGAAAGCGACACTGAGCGCAAGTAAGCCATGCATATGTGTCAGTTGATTAAGGGTGACAAGCCAAGTGCATGAAAAGCAAGACACACAAATAGATGTCGTTTAGTCAGATTCATATCCCACAGCTATGACATGTCAAGATAGACTACGCATATTTTGTCTGCATGCACATTGTAACTTTGCGCTTTGTCCTCCAGATTCATATCCCACAGCTATGACGTGTCTTCTAGCTGCACAGCACCAAACCATGCGTGGAGAAGTTCTATAAATACCACAAATTGTTGCATGGCCAGTTGCATACAAAGCCCGACTCCACCGTTGCACTCCAAACTAATAACTCTCAATACAGGCACATGGCACACAATGATAGCGACTACCTGATATACCTTCGGGGGGTCCTAGGCATCCCAGAGCCGCCTGACTGGAATTCTGAAGGCGAAGAGGAGTACACCCCTGACTCACCCCCACGGTTTGTCAACGATAGAGCAGTGAGACGGTTCGATAGATCCAGCCACAGACACATTTTGGTGGAACGGAACTTTGACGCACTAGCACCTGTGTTTGACGAGACTATCCGTTTTTACAAATGGGAAACCCTCGCCTTTGCCCCAGCAGAGTCCAACGTGGAATTGGCCAGGGAATTTTACGCCAACTCCTATGCACATAACACAGCCGAGGATAATCGTAATGGGGTTTACCTCCGGGGGATTTACCTCAGAATGACAAGCCAAGCCATCAATGCTCATTATCAACTGTCAGATTGCCCAGAAAACGAATTTGAACAGCTGGTGGAGGCAACTAATGTCGATTTCATGATCGAATCTGTTGGGCTACCGGGAGCCATTTGGGTGCGTAACAATCAGTCTGAAGCTGTATACGTGCAAACCAAAGATTTGACAGCGGAAGCCCGCATGTGGTTGATGTTCATAAACTAAGCTCATACCCACAAACTGCCACTCCAAAGCAACCAGAGACAAAGTGCTTCTGATTTATGCCATCCAACATAGGATGACGATTGATGTAGGAAGGCTGATCATGAAATTCGTTGTGCGAGCACAAAATTGCACTGGTACACCAATATTCTTCCCTTACTTACTGCAGCAAATGGCCAGAAACCAAGGGATCGAAGTATCTCCCATGGAGACATCCCAACAATCCCTGGGAACCATAGGAAACCCACAATGGGAGATATATCTGAACGTGGATCAGGATGAACGGGCCCGACGTGACGCTCAAACTGGGTAGACTCTTTCATTTTACACAATGGGGACCATTGCTAATTTTAAGTGTGGGGGGGGCCCGGCCATGATAAATTTGATGCTTGTGTGAATATGCCTTGGTTGCATTATTCTGAATGTGTGTTAATTTTCTTATGTCTTGTGTGATGTGTTGCAGGGTGCAGTGGTAGTGTTTATTATATTAATAGTAGGTGGTGTATTTTTATTTGTCTAGTGTTGATGTGTGGGAATGAAAAACGAGGCAGTGACTAGCACTGACCTTGTAGCATGCTTTCTATTCCAAATATGATGTACTGTGCTTTAAGTTTCAATGTGAAAGTGTTGATTGTGTTGTGCCAAATTCGCCAATATCCACTCATCGCACTCGCACGCCCAATTTATATTCACACTCAAAGACCTCATCAGCAAATTCATAAATGTTACCTTTGTGATGTATGCAAAAATCTTTTTCGCGAGTTAGCAGTTTCAAGTATTGTTTGAAATTTGCTGAGTAAAGTGCGATGTTAAAGTAAGATAGAAGCGCCAGCAAAATTTTGACATAAGAGGGCCTTTATGATTCTTTACGTGTATGTGCATTCTACTCGTAAACACTTATTCTTGTATTTTGATTATATAGTCTATTGAAGACACACACGAACACGAATTTTTGTTGAAATTGTGCAATTGTGAAGAAAAAGCCAATGGGTGAATAAAGGGAAAAAATAGCCACAAAACCCTAGGCAGCCAAGCACCAATGTGCGGCATGAATTACAAATAAGCACCAATGTGCAAGCACACCAATGTGCGAAATAGTTTCTTTACAATGTTTATGTTTAAGTGTTCGTGTGTGTGGACAAAAGGACTGTAGTGCAAGAACTTCTGATTAAGTGTTTACTTGAGTACTTTGCATAGACAGCGTAGGAATCATAAGTAACCCTCAGCACACACTTGCACGCTGACGGTTTGGTCTTTATTCGTTTCCCTTTACTCGACAAATTGTGTAACTGAAGTAAACTGTAAGCTCGCCCGTATACATATTTCCCTTTGCATGCGAAAAAGTTTATAATGGATAGCTGATGATGTTGCGAGTGTTGAATGTAGAGAGGGTAATCACTAGGTGTTGTGTGCTACTTTGCTCTGGACTAGCAAAGATTTAAGTGTGGGGGGATGATAAGTCGGGTTTGTACCGACTTATTCGTTTAACTTGTTTGATCTTTTGTATAAATTCTCTGTAAAAATTATGATAGATGAACAAGTATGTGTTGAAATGGTACAATCCGATGAAATATTGAGAATTGGCTAAGTGTAGCATTTTTGTTATGAAAGTAATCATTTTTGAGCTATGAAGCACACTTGGTCACGCACCACACCAATTCCCACCCACACAGCACAAACACAACACACACAAACACTATACACTATGAGGGGGCCTATGCGCCCGCACACTCACACACACACTATGCACTGTGCGGGCGCAAAGCACACACGCACACCAGCTGGCGCCCGCACAGCCACACACGCACACAAGCTGTGCGGGCACCAGGCGCCCACAAAGCCACACACCGCGCACAACTGTGCGGGCGCCAGCCATGCACACACGCACGCACGACTGTGCGGGCGCCAGGCGCCCGTACAGCCCACTCACGCACGCACACACGCGGGCGCCTATGCGCCCGCACCGCCACTCGCACACTTGCACATATTTTTTTTGCACATTTTCACCCGCGCACTTGTACACACTGCTATTCTCACACTTAGGTAGATAAATTGCTTTGAGTCTCATCCCACTCATGCTCCCAAGCTGCACTCGCACAGGCATATTTAAAGCCAAGCATGCACACCCATTTGAAGGCACCAACTGTTTGATAATTTGCACATTCAATGTTTATCAGTTGACCTCACTACCTTTGTTGACTGAACTTTTGCAAACACTTGGCATTCCCCCATAGGAAGGAAGAAGTTTCCAGGAAGCAACAACGGACACGTGTCACTCTCCCCGCGAAAGGAGGAAATTTCCAAGAAACATCATCAACATTTCCACGGGGAGAAATTTATAAAAGGCGGAGGAAACCACAAGTGAAGGAACTTTTGGGGGGACGAAAAAGCAAAGCAGAAAGCAAAAGAGAGGAGATTTAGGGTTTTAAGAGGAGATCAAAGTGACAATTGTTCACACTAACCTTTCTGTACTAGCCATGTTAGATCAGGCTTTGTTAAACTCATTTTCAAAGCCGATTAACATGATCGGCTAAACATTCTGGATGTTGCCTTGAGGGATTAAGTGTAATGACTTTGAGAAAAAACGATTGGAGACATTTGAATTGCTTATTATGTGTTTGATTTTTGTCCAATGTCTTTTGATGATTCATTTCAATGCTTACACACACACGCTTATGCACTTAATTTGATTTGCGGTGCCCACTGAAATCAGTTTCGAGCTATTAATGGAAATTGGAATATCATCATTGGAACATTGAACAAACATGTGTGAGTCCTAGGATCTATGTATAATTGAGACATTGATTGTGCGGTGCCCACTGACAATCGAGGTCAAATTGAATAGGAAGAGACTTAGGATTGCTTGAGTATGAGACTTTAATTTCCAATTTGATTCACTGTCTTACCAAGGGGGGTAAGTACCAAGTAGGGATTCGAGAATTGGGAAGCCGAGCCTAGGTCCTGCCCTGCCAAGGGAGGATAGAGGAGAATTGTGAATTAGAATAGTGAGAACTGCCAAGTTAATCCGTTCTAAGCCACTAGGAGGTGAATCCCCTCATACATGCATTTGCACTAGTCAAGGATAATCGGGAAAAGTCATTGACACTAGCCTCCCTCAAGGCAACACCAGTCCCCTCTCTGATTGTTTAAACCACTTGCAATTGTTTAGATTCAACACCTGTTTCTGTTACTATCACTCATTCACACCTTGATAACAATCCTCCCCCTGTTGGATACGATCCCACTTACCACTCCTACATTCTTTAAGTGATTTTGGGTAAAATTGCAGGGTAGCGACAACACTTGTCACTAATGAATGATGTAAAAAAGGGAAAGTTTGAAAATTTTAAAAGTCACCAATTTTTGTGAGTTATAACAAACATTTTTTGGCCAAAATTGCAAGTTTAAAACATGTGTCATCGTTGCCCGTTTTGCTGACTGTTTTGCACTCACATCAAAAGAGGATGTGCTATCTAATAAATGGTGTGAAAAAAACTAAAAGTAAAAAATTTTAAAAATGACCAATTTTTGTGAGTTATAGCACACGTTGTTTTTCCAAAATAGCAAGTTTAAAAAATTAGTGCAAAATCGCAAGTTTGAAAAATTTGTCATTGTTTAACATTTTTAAGATGGTTTGGCAATCATATCAAATAGCTATGTGCTATCTAATGAATAATGTTAAAAAAGTGGAAAGTTAGAAATTTTTTAAAATGACCAATTTTTTAGAGTTCGTTTCTTGCCCTTCTTACTATTTTAGTTTTGTAATCGATTACACTTGCTTAACGTAACACAATTCATTAGATCAACATCAACCACCGGCTCTGGCCTTTTGGCCGGAGCCGGTGAACCTTTCTCCACTCCTAGGAAAATCGCCTCACCTATTTCAGCTAGCTTACTCTACAGTATAACGTTTCATCCTTCTGCTTGCTCACTCTATAGCTTTAGCTTTTTGCCCACTACTACTGAGAGTAGCATCCAAAGAGATAGATATGTCCTTCCCACTCTAGATCACACCTCAACTTGCATGAATTCAGCTGAAGAGAGCAAGATTCGGGTGAATCGAATGCAGCACTTTCAGATTTGGAACTAAGCTCTAATCTGTGGGACCTTCAACAACGTTCACAAGCGTCGATCTCAGCTGTTCGCCACCTCTGGCTGCCTCATATCGAGCTTCATCTTCTCGACCGGGAGCTTCAGCTGTAGATCCGATGCAGAAGAGGATGAGCTACAGTCTTAAACAAGCTGCAAAGCCATCTTAAATCGCTCAGCTAAAGTGGAATCAAAGAAACGAGCTTTAGATCTTCACTCAGAGATCTGAACACCTAAGCTAAACTTAGCTGAACCAACTCAATATCCAACCTCTCTACCCTTCAAAGATCAGATCTTCATATTGGAACACTCCTGCCGACAGTCGCTAGCTATAGTCAATCGCTGTTCACCACCTACAGCCACATGAGCTCGGTTGACAGAAATCGAAGGTATGGTGGAGAACTGCTACAAAGCTCAAAGACTCAGCCGACCAGCTGTTGGATTTGCAACGCCGATCACCATACTGACTGCTGGTTACACATCTGCTTCGGGCCAATCCGGAGAGACATATTGGGGCATATTGATCAGAGGCCTGTTGTGCAGACCATCGTTTATCACCTTTCACTTTTAATCTCTGAAAATAGCTGCTATTGCTTACAGTACTATTCGCTTTTCATTTCCATCTACTTTGAATTGGAATTGCTTCCTATGAACTTGAATAGATACCCTTTACAACATACACTGTAAGTTCTGATTTGGATGGTTTAATTGATTTGGTCGGTTGTTATTTGTCCTGGCCTCTGATTGTCGGAGTTAGGTCAGCTTGGCCTTTGCATATGCTATTCATTTCTGCTCACTGGATTTGCGCAATAAATATCTGTACATTGTGTTGATAGAACACTCCTTGAGCTGTTACTTTCAAATTGTGGAAAGATTTGCTCTTACTTTGAAGTGGATTGCTCCTTTTTGAACTTGAACAATATACACATTTGCTATTTTGCTGAGTTGAAAATCGAACCTTTGGTGAATTGAATGAATGTGGAGTCAGGGTAAATTGTGTAATCTGCTTGAGGAGGGCTCCCATTCTATTTGATGTTCCATTTGATGATGATAACTCAATCATGTAATTGGTAAATTTTTGTTGAATTTTCTGGACTTGTAGTTCTGATTTGGTGTGTCCATTGTTAATACACTGGACTTGTGGACCTTTGATCCTGCTGTTTGAAGGCTAATGATCTGTAGTGCTCAAGCCACACGTAACCATGACAGCATCGCTCTCTCTGTTTTGCTTTATCTATATGCTTGTTGGACTGTTACAACCTCACCTCATATGCGTTAGTTGCAGGGCTGTTGATCCTCTTATATCTTGGGGTAAAGGGATTTATTGGGCTAGAGTGATTGGAAGTGCTGCATTGAACGACATATGAGAGTCTATGGAAGAACTAGGGTATGGTTTGATTGATAGAGACAACTTTTGGAAAGGGGCGTAAACGATATGACTCAGTGTTATCAATGAAGTTTTGCCTTGGGAGAGAACTGGATAGTAGTATAACTGGGTTCAAACAGCTAAAGATAGAACTTGACAGATTTTAGATGCTGTAAAGTTTATGCTTTATTGAATTAGTTGCAATTGTCTTCTGCCCCCATCTTTAGTAAAGGCGGAAAATTGTTAGGGTAGAATGATGAGAGGAGCTAGAGCCGTTTTGCATAGGAAAAGTGGAGGTCACCATTCCTGGGCATTTTCAAGGCAGAAGCGACAGACAGCTTTTCTCTTCTCTTTATCTTTCGGAAAGGCGCTCAATGGAGTAGGAGAGACTAGTTTCGTCCAAGTAGCTTTTGAATTGAGAGGCTCGAGGGCTCGAGGGCACGAGTTTGGCTTTTGTGGGCACTAATGGATGCAAGGACTTGAGATAATTTGGAAATGAGGTTCATGAACATCCACTAGGTAAACATCTACTACATTGATGAATTTCAAGAGAGAAGGTAATGCTGAATCCGTAGATCTCTTGATATAACATTTACTGAGATACTTCATTTGGAATGGAGATAAGAGAGGCACTACACGAGACGTGGACAGTTCTTTTCCTATCTTTCACGTACTTCAATTTCATGTAATGGAGTAGTACTCCAATTTTATTGCATTTACTTATGTAACGGTGCGTGGGTACATCCAACACCGTATTTTACCTTGCATATATATATAGCGTTTATTTAAAAAAAAGACCAATTTTTTAGAGTTATAATGCACGTTTTTTTTTGCCAAAATGCCAAGTTTCAAAAATTAGTCATCGTTGGCCATTTTTGTAACTATTCTGCACTCACATCAAAAGACGATGTGCTATCTAATGAATGGTGTGAAAAAAATTTAAAATTAAAAATTTTTAAAAACGATCAATTTTTTCAATTATAGCACACATTTTTTTTTCTAAAATGGCAAGTTTGAAAAATTGATGCAAAATTGTAAGTTTTAAAAATTTGTCATCGTTTAACATGTTTAAGCTTGTTTTGCATTCGTATCAAATGGCTATGTGCTATTTAATCAATGGTGTTAAAAAATGGGAAAGTTAGAAATTTTTGAAAATAACCAATTTTGTGAGTTATAGCACACATTTTTTTTTGCCAAAATGGCAAGTTTAAAAATTTGGTCGTTGTTGGCCGTTTTCATGACTATTTTGCACTCATATCAAATGACGACGTGCTATCTAATGAATGGTGTGAAAAAAAGAAAAAGTTCAAAAATTTTAAAAATCACTAATTTTTGTGAGTTATAACACACGTTTGTTTTTTGCCAAAATGGCAACTTTCAAAAATGTGCCATCGTTGGCAATTTTTCTGACTGTTTTTCACTCACATCAAAAGAGAATGTGCTATCTAATAAATGGTGTGAAAAAAATTGAAAGTTAAAAATTTTGGAAAACGACCAATTTTTCTGATTTATAGCACACATTTTTTTCCAAAATTGCAAGTTTGATAAATTGGTGCAAAATCGCAAGTTTTTAAAATTTGTCATCGTTAACATTTTTAAGTTTGTTTTCCAATCATATCAAATGGCTATGTGCTATCTAATGAATTGTGTTAAAAAAAGGGAAAGTTAGAAATTTTTAAAAATGAACAATTTTTGTGAGTTGTAGCACACGTGTTTTTGCCAAAATTCGCAAGTTTGAAAAATTTGTCGTCGTTGGCCGATTTCGCTACTGTTTTGCACTCATATTAAATGACGATATGCTATCTAATGAATAGTGTGAAAAAAAGGGAAAGTTTGAAAATTTTAAAAATCACCGATTTGTGGTAGTTATAACACACGTTTTTTTTGCCAAAATGGCAAGTTACAAAAATGTGTAACCGTTGTCCTTTTTTTGAAAGTTTAGCACTCACATCAAAATACGATGTGCTGTCTAATGAATGGTGTGAAAAAATTGAAAGTTAAAAGTATTGAAAAATGATCAATTTTTGTGAGTCATAGCACACGTTTTTTTTTCCAAAATGGCAAGTTTGGAAAATCGCAAGTTTTCAAAAATTTTCATCGTTGAACATTTTGAGCCAATTTTGTGATCATTTCAAATGATGATGTTCTATCTAATGAAGGATCGAAAAAATGGGCAAGTTAGAAATTTTTAAAAATGACCAATTTTTGTGAGTTATAGCACACTTGTTTTTTACCAAAGTGGCGAGGTTGAAAACTTGGTCGTCGTTGGCCATTTTTGTGCCTGTATTGCATGCATAACACTTACCGATGTGCTATCTAATAAATGGTGTGAAAAAACGGGAAAGTTCAAAAATTTTAAAAATCACCAATTTTTGTGTGTTATAACACACGCTTTTTTTCGCAAAAATAGTAAGTTTCAAAAATGTTTCATCGTTGGCCGTTTTTCTGATTATTTTGAACTCAAATAAAAAAACGATGTGCTATCTAATAAATGGTGTGAAAAAAATTGAAAGTTCAAAATTTTGAAAAACGACCAATTTTTGTGACTTATAGCACAAGTTTTTTTTCCAAAATGGCAAGTTTGAAAAATTGGTGCAAAATCGCAAGTTTTTAAAATTTGCCATCGTTTAACATTTTAAGCCTATTTTGAAATCATATCAAATGGTTATGTGCTATCTAATGAATGGTGTTAAAAAATGGAAAAGTTAGAAATTTAAAAAAAATGACCAATTTTTTTGAGTTATGGCACATGTTTTTTTTGCCAAAATGTAAAGTTTGAAAATTTGGTCGTTGTTGTCCGTTTTCGTGGCTATTTTGCACTCATATCAAATGACGATGTTCTATTTAATAAATGGTGTGGAAAAAGAAAAAGTTCGAAAATTTTAAAAATCACCAATTTTTGTGAGTTTTAACACACGTTTTCTTGGCCAAAATGGCAAATTTAAAAAATGTGTCATCGTTGGCCTTTTTCTGACTGTTTTGCACTCACATCAAAAGAGGATGTGCTATCTAATATATGGTGTGAAAAGAATTGAAAGTTAAAAATTTTTAAAACAACCAATTTTTGTGAGTTATAGCACACGTTTTTATTCCAAAATGGCAAGTTTGAAAAATTTGTGCAAAATCTCAAGTTTTTAAAATTTGGCATCGTTTAACATTTTTAAGCCTGTTTTACAATTATATCAAATGGCTATGTGCTATCTAATAAATGGTGTTAAAAAATGAGAAACTTGGAAATTTTTAAAAATGACCGATTTTTGTGTGTTATAGCACACGTTTTTTTGCCAAAATGGCAAGTTTGAAAAATTGGTCGTCGTTGGCCGATTTCGTTACTATTTTGCACTCATATCAAATGACGATTTGCTATCTAATAAATGGTGTGAAAAAAATAGAAAGTTCAAAAATTTTAAAATTCACCGATTTGTACGAGTTATAACACACGTTTTTTTGCCAAAATGGCATGTTACAAAAATGTGTCATGGTTGGCTGTTTTTCTAAAAGTTTAGCACTCACATCAAAAGACGATTTGCTGTCTAATGAATGGTGTGAAAAAAATTGAAAGTTAAAATTTTGAAAAAGGACCAAGTTTTGTGAGTCATAGCAACGTTTTTTTGCCAAAATGGCAAGTTTAAAAAATGTGTGCAAAATCACAAATTTTAAAAATTGGTGCAAAATCGTAAGTTTTAAAAAATTTTAATCGTTGAACAGTTTAAGCCAGTTTTGTGATCATTTCAAATGACGATGTGTTATCTAATGAATGGATTGAAAAAATGGGAAAGTTAGAAATTTTTAAAAATGACCAATTTTTGTGAGTTATAGAACACTATTTTTTTGCCAAAATGGCGAATTTGAAAAATTGGTCATCATTGGCCGTTTTTGTGCCTGTCTTGCACAAATATCACTTACCGATGTGCTATTTAATGAATGGTGTGAAGAAACTGGAAAGTTCAAAAATTTTAAAAATCACCAATTTTTGTGAGATATATAACACACGTTTTCTTTTGCAAAAATGGCAAGTTTCAAAAATGTTTCATTGTTGGCCGTTTTTCTGAATATTTTGCACTCACATCAAAAAAATGACGTGCTATCTAATATATGGTGCAAAAAATATTGAAAGTTAAAAATTTTGAAAAACGGCCAATTTTTGTAAGTTATAACACATGCTTTTTTTTCAAAATGGCAAATTTGAAAAGTTGGTGCAAAATCGGAAGTTTTAAAAATTTGTCATCTTTTAACATTTTTAAGCCTTTTTTGCGATCATATCAATTAACGATGTGCTATCTAATAAATGGTGTGAAAAAATGGGAAAGTTAGAAATGTTGAAAACTTACCGATTTTTGTGAGTTTTAGCACACGTTTTTTTTGCCAAAATGGCAAGTTTTAAAAATGTGTCATCGTTGGCCATTTTTCTGACTGTTTTGCACTCACATCAAAAGACGATGTGCTATCTAATGAATGATGTGAAAAAATTGAAAGTTAAAAATTTTTAAAAATGACCAATTTTTGTCAGTTATAGCACACGTTTTTTTTCTAAAATGGCAAGTTTGAAAAATTGGTGCAAAATCGTAAGTTTTAAAAATTGTCATTGTTTAACATGTTTAAGCCTGTTTTGCAATCGTATCAAAATGGCTATCTGCTATCTAATAAATGGTGTTAAAAAATGGTAAAGTTAGAAATTTTAAAAAATGACCAATTTTTGTGAACTATTGCACACGTTCTTTTGGCAAAATGGCAAGTTTGAAAAATTGGTGCAATATATAATGTTAGACAAGTGAGACGGGTGCAAAAAAGGGGGACAAAGATGGCCAATTTAGTCAAATTTTAAGACTTTATATTTTTGCCCAAAACGTGTGTATTATAGCTTATCAAAATTGCCAATTTTTTAAAATTTCTTACTATCAATTTTTTTTCAAGTCGTTCACTAGATATAGTGTTGGCAAGAGAGATTAATGCCAAAAAATGGCATGAAAACAGCCAAATTTGGAATGTTTTTTAGACTTTTTACTTTTTTTTCTCAAAACGTGTGTGTTATAGCCCATTTAAATTGCTATTTTATTAAAATTTCTTACTATCCATTTTTTTCACACTGTTGATTAGCTATCATGTTGGTAAGTGAGACGAGTGCAAAAAATAGAACTAAAATGGTCAACTTAGCCACATTTTTATAACTTTTTATTTTTACCGAAAATGCGTGTGTTATAACTTATCAAAATTACCAATTTTTTAAAAATTTTAGCTATCCATTTTTTTCAAACAGTTCACTGGATATAATGTTGAGGAGTGAGACTGATGCAAAAAAGGGCATGAAAGTGGTCAATTTAGGTAAGTTTTTCAAACTTTTTATTTATTCTCAAAATGTGTGTGTTATATAGCCCATCAAAATTGCCAATTTTTAAAAATTCTTTACAGTTTATTTTTTTTATACCGTTCATTAGATATCATTGTTGGCAAGTGAGATTAGTGCAAAAAAAAATGGCACGGAAAAGGCAAGCTTAGGCACATTTTATAGAGATTATTTTTGCTCAAAATGTGTGTGTTATAACCCATCAAAATTGTCAATTTTTGAAATTTTCTTACTATCCATTTTTTCATACCATTGACTAGATATGATGTTCGCAAGTGAGACGGGTGCAAAAAATATAACTAAAACGGCGAATTTATGCACATTTTTTAGTCTTTTATTTTTGCCCAAAACGCGTGTATTATAGCTTTTCAAAATTGCCAATTTTTTAAAATTTTGTACTATCCATTTTTTTCAAGCCGTTTACAAGATATAATGTTCACAAGTGAGGCGGGGAAAACGGCATAAAATAGCCAAATTTATCACATTTTTAGACTTTTTATTTTTGCCCAAAACGCGTGTGTTATAGCCCATCAAAATTGCCAATTTATTAAAATTTCTTACTATCCATTTTTTTCAAATAGTTCACTTGATATAATGTTGACAAGTGAGACAAGTGCAAAATATGGCATGAAAGTGCCACTTTAGGTACGTTTTTCAGACTTTTTATTTATTATCAAAATGTATGTGTTATAGCCCATCAAAATTACAGATTTTTTAAAATTTTTACAGTCTATTTTTTTTTACACTATTCACTAAATATCGTTGTTTGCAAGTGAGATTAGTGCAAAAAAATGGCACGAAAATGGCACAAAAATGGCACGAAAATGGCAACCTTAGGTAAGTTTTATAGAGATTTTATTTTTGCTCAAAACGCATGTGTTATAGCCCATCAAAATTGCCAATTTTTGAAATTTTCTTACTATCTATTTTTTCACACCATTGACTAGATGTGATGTTGGCAAGTGATACGGGTGCAAAAAATGGAATTAAAATGGCGAATTTAGGCACGTTTTTAGCCTTTTTATTTTTGCACAAAACGCGTGTATTTTAGCTAAAAAATTTGCAAATTTTTGAAAAATTTTACTATCCATTTTTTTCAAGCCATTTACTAAATATAATGTTCGCAAATGAGACAGGTGCAAATAAAAAGCATGAAAACGGCCAAATTTGGCATGTTTTTCAAACTTTTATTTTTGCCCAAAACACATGTGTTATTACCCATCAAAATTGCCAATTTATTAAAATTTCTTTTTATCCATTTTTTTCAAACAGTTCACTAGATATAATATTGACAAGTGAGACTGGTGCAAAAAACGGCACGAAGTGTCCAATTTAGTTACATTTTTCAGACTTTTTATTTATTCTCAAAATGCGTGTGTATCCCATCAAAAGTGCCAATTTTTTAAAATTATTTACTGTCTATTTTTTTTACACCGTTCACTTGATATCGTTGTTGGCAAGAGAGATTAGTGCAAACAAATGGCACAAAAATGGCAACCTTTGGCACGTTTTATAGAGATTTTATTTTTTGTCAAAATGAGTGTTATAACCCGTCAAAATTGCCAATTTTTGAAATATTCTTACTATCAATTTTTTTCACACCATTGACTAGATATGATGTTGGCAAGTGAGACTGGTGCAAAAAAATAAAACTAAAACGCATGTATTAAAACTTATCAAAGTTGCCAATTTTTTAAAATTTCTTACTATCCATTTTTTTTCAAACCGTTCTCAAGATATAATGTTCGCAAGTGAGACAAGTGCAAAAACTGGCATGAAAATTGCCAAATTTGACACGTTTTTTAGACTTTTTCTTTTTGTCCAAAATGCGTGTGTTATAGCCCATCAAAATTGCCAATTTATTAAAATTTCTTACTATCCATTTTTTTCACACTGTGTATTATATATGTTGGCAAGTGAGACGAGTGCAAAAAATGAAACTAAAATGATCAACTTAGTCACGTTTTTAAAACTTTTATTTTTCTCAAAACACGTCTTATCAAAATTGCCAATTTTTGAAAATTTCTTACCATCTATTTTTGTCAAACCTTTTACTATATATAATGTTGGCAAGTTAGACAAGTGCAAAAAACTGTATGAAAATAGCAAAATTTGGCACATTTTTTAGACTTTTTCTTTTTGCCCAAAATAAGTGTGATAACCCATCAAAATTGCAAATTTATTAAAATTTCTTACTATCCATTTTTTCTAAACCGTTCACAAGATATTATGTTTGCAAGTGAGACACGTGTAAAAATGGAATTAAAACAGCCAATTAGACACGTTTTTTAGCCTTTTTATTTTTTCCCAAAACGTATGTGTTATCCCCATCAAAATTGCCAATTTTTTAAAATTATTTACTGTCTATTTTTTTTTACACTATTCACTAGATATCGTTGTTGGCAAGTGAGATTAGTGCAAAGAAATGGCACGAAAATGGCAACCTAAGGCACATTTCATAGAGATTTTATTTTTGCTCAAATCGAGTGTGTTATAGCCTATCAAAATTGCCAATTTTTAAAATTTTCTTACTCTCCATTTTTTTTACACCATTGACTAGATATGATATTGGCAAGTGAGACGGGTGCAAAAAATGGAACTAAAACGGCCAATTTAGGCACGTTTTTAAGACTTTTTATTTTTGCCCAAAACACGTGTATTATAGCTTATCAAAACTGCCAATTTTTTAAAATTTCTTACTATCTATTTTTTTCAAGCCATTTACTAGATATAATGTTCGCAAGCAAGACAGGTGCAAAAATGGCATGAAAACGGACAAATTTGGCATGCTTTAATTTTTAGGCATGTTTTTTGCCCAACATGCGTGTGGTATAGCCCATCAAAATTGCTAATTTATTAAAATTTCTTGTTATCCATATCTTTCACACTATTGATTAGATATCATGTTGGAAAATGAGACGAGTGCAAAAAATAGAACTAAAACGGTCAATTTAGCCACGTTTTTAAGACTTTATTTTTGCCCAAAACACATGTGTTATACCTTATCAAAATTGACAATTTTTGAAAATTTCTTACTATCTATTTTTTTCAAACCATTCACTAAATATATTGTTGGCAAGTAAAACATGTGCAAAAAATGTATGAAACGGAAAAATTTGGCAAATTTTTTAGACTTTTTATTTTTTTTCCCAAAACGTGTGTGTTATAACATATCAAAATTGCCAATTTATTAAAACTTTTTACTATCCATTTTTTCTAAACCATTCACTAGATATTATGTTGGCAAGTAAGATGAGTGCAAAACACTGAACTAAATCGGCCAATTAGGCACATTTTTTAGCCTTTTATTTTTTCTCAAAACGCGTGTGTTATACCCTATCAAATTGCCAATTTTTTAAAATTATTTACTGTCTTTTTTTTTACACCATTCACTAGATATTGTTGTTGGCAAGTGAGAATAGTACAAAACAAATGGCACAAAAACGGCAACCTTAGGCACATTTTATAGATATTTTATTTTTGCTGAAAACGCGTGCGTTATAGCCTATCAAAATTGCCAATTTTTTAAATTTTCTTACTATCCCATTTTTTCACACCGTTAGCTGGATATGATGTTGGCAAGTGAGACGGGTGCAAAAAATAGAACTAAAACGGCCAATTTAGGCACATTTTTAGTACTTTTTATTTTTGCTCAAAACGCGTGTATTATAGCTTATCAAAATTGCTAATTTTTGAAAATTTCTCACTATCCATTTTTTTCAAGTCGTTCACTAGATATAATGTTCGCAAGTGTGACAGGTGCAAAAAACGGCATGAAAACAGACAAATTTGACATGTTTTTTAGACTTATTTTTGTCCAAAACGCGTGTCTTATAGCCCATCAAAATTGCCAATTTATTAAAATTTCTTTCTATCCATTTTTTCACATTGTTGATTAGATATCATCTTGGCAAGTGAGACGAATGAAAAAAATATAACTAAAACAGTCAATTTAACCACGTTTTTAAAACTTTTCATTTTGCCCAAAACAATGTGTTATACCTTATTAAAATTGCCAGTTTTTAAAAATTTCTTGCTATCCATTTTTTCAAACCATTCATTAGATATAATAATTGCAAGTGAAACATGTGCAAAAAATGTATGAAACGGCAAAATTTAGCAAATTTTTTAGACTTTTTATTTTTGACCAAAACGCGTGTGTTATAACCCATCAAAATTGTCAATTATTAAAATTTCTTACTATCCATTTTTTCTAAACCATTCACTAGATATTATGTTGGCAAGTGAGACGGGTACAAAAAACGGAACTAAATCGGCCAATTAGGCATGTTTTTTAGCCTTTTATTTTTTTCCAAAACGTGTGTGTTATACCCTATCAAAATTGCCAATTTTTTAAAATTATTTACAGTATATTTTTTTTTACACCATTCACTAGATATCGTTGTTGGTAAGTGAGATTAGTGCAAAAAAATGGCACAAAAATAGCAACCTTAGGCATGTTTTATAGAGATTTTATTTTTACTCAAAACACGTGTGTTATAGCCTATCAAAATTGCTAATTTTTGAAATCTTTTTACTATCTATTTTTTTCACACCGTTAACTAGATATGATGTTGGCAACTGGCAAGTGAGACAGGTGCAAAAAACGGAACTAAAATGGCCAATTTATGCATGTTTTTAAAACTTTTTATTTTTTCCCCAAAACATGTGTATTATGGCTTATCATAATTGCCAATTTTTGAAAATTTCTTATTATCCATTTTTTTCAAGCCGTTCACTAGATATAATGTTCGCAAGTGAGACAGGTGCAAAAAAATGGCATGAAAACTGACAAATTTGGCACGTTTTTAGACTTTTTATTTTTGCTCAGAACGCGTGTGTTATAGCCCATCAAAATTGCCAATTTATTAAAATTTCTTGATATCCATTTTTTCACACTGTTGATTAGATATCATGTTAAAAAGTGAGACGAGTGCAAAAAAACATAACTAAAACGATCAACTTAGCCACGGTTTTAAAACTTTTTATTTTTGACCAAAACGCGTGTGATTTATCAAAATTTCCAGCTTTTGAAAATTCCTTACTATCCATTTTTTTTAAAACTATTCACCAGATATAATGTTGGAAAGTGAGACGAGTGCAAAAAAAGGTATGAAACGACAAAATTTGATAAAATTTTTTAACTTTTTATTTTTGCCCAAAACGCATGTGTTATAACCCATCAAAATTGCCAATCTATTAAAATTTCTTACTATCTATTTTTTTAAATCGCTTACTAGATATTATATTAGCAAGTGAGAAGGGTGCAAAAAATGGAACTAAAACGGCCAATTAGGCACGTTTTTTAGCCTTTTTATTTTTGTCCAAAACACGTGTATTATACCCCCATCAAAATTGCCAATTTTTGAAAACTTCTTACTTTCTTTTTTTCTACACCGTTCACATGATATCATGTTGGTAAGTGAGAGGCGTGCAAAAAACGAAACTAAAACGGTCAACATAGACACGTTTTTTATACTTTTTATTTTTGCCCAAAACGCGTGTGTTATAACTCATCAAAATTTTCAATTTATTAAAATTTCTTACTATCCATTTTTTTCAAATAATTCACTAGATATAATAGTGACAAGTGAGACTGGCTCAAAAAACGGCATGAAAATGGCCAATTTAAGTACGTTTTTCAGTCTTTTTATTCATTCTCATGCGTGTATTATACCCCCATCAAAATTGCCAATTTTTTAAAATTATTTACTGTCCATTTTTTTACACCGTTTATTAGATATCGTTGTTGACAAATGAAATTGGTGCAAAAAATGGCACAAAAACGGCAACCTTAGGCACGTTTTATAGAGATTTTATTTTTGTTCAAAACGCGTGTGTTATATCCCATCAAAATTGCCAATTTTTTAAATTTTCTTACTATCAATTTTTTCACACCGTTGACTAGATATGATATTGGTAAGTGAGACGGGTGCAAAAAATGAAATTAAAACGGCCAATTTTGGCACGTTTTTAAGACTTTTTATTTTTGCCCAAAACGCGCGTATATAGCTTATCAAAATTGCAAATTTTTTGAAAATTTTATTACTATCCATTTTTTCAAGCCGTTCACTAGATATAATGTTCGCAAGTGAGACGAGTGCAAAAAAGGCATGAAAACGGCCAAATTTCGCACATTTTTTTGTACTTTTTATTTTTACTCAAAACTCGTATGTTATAGCCTATCAAAATTGCCAATTTATTAAAATTTCTTACGATCCATTTTTTCACACTGTTGATTAGATATTATGTTGGCAAATGAGACTAGTGCAAAAAAACGCCTAGAAAACGAAAACCTTCAGTACATTTTAGAGAATTTTTATTTTTGCCCAAAACATGTGTGACCCATCAAAATTGCCAATTTTTTAATATTTGTTATTGTCCAATTTTTTCACACCTTTCACTAAATATCATGTTGTTAAGTGAGACACGTGCAAAACACGACATGAAGGCAGCTAAGTTGGAACGTTTTTAGACTTTTCATTTTTGCCTAAAACGCGTGTGTTTTAACTTATCAAAATTGCCAATTTTAAAAAAAAATTACTACACATTTTTTCACACCGTTTAGTGGATATAATATTACAAATGAGACGAGTTAAAGAAAACAGCACAAAAAAATTACTACCCATTTTTTCACACCGTTTAGTGAAAATTTGTTACTATCCATTTTTTCTAAACCGTTCACTAAATATCATGCAAGTGAGACGGGTAAAAAAACGCCACAAAAACGACTAAGGCACGTATTTGAAACTTTTTATTTTAGCCTAAAAAGCATGTTTTATAGCCCATCAAAATTGTCAATTTTCAATTTGATGAAAATTTTGACCGGGCAGTTGACTGCCGACTGGCTAACCAGTGGTGACCGCAACAATCAATGGCGGTTGACTAGCAGTAGTCAACATTTGACTGCCACCGTAATCCTAAATAATTTAATTAAAAAAATTATTTTAAACTTTATTTAATAAAATAATTTCTTTATACAATAACTAATAAAAATAAAACTTATCAATTCAAACATTTAATTTTCAAAGCCAAAACATTACTTTTGTAAAGTGCAACCCAAAACCTCATTTTTTTTGTCAATTTTCAAAATAAAACACGTATCTAAACAGAGCCTTAACATTTTTCCAAGATGAGCTTTTTGTTATGGTCATGGACCTCATGCTCAATAGTCAACCGGGTTTGCTCCAATTTTGCACATCAAAGTACCTCTCTATTGTAATAATTTAAGGTTAAGTTTATATTTACCTCCAAATTACCAAATTCCGTGATATGTTGCATTTGACCAATAGCACTGAAAAGTTCTTGCAAAATACGTACATTTACAATTGAGGACACTACCAAAGCATAACCATCTATCCTTGTAACAGTTCCTACACAAACTTGTATTTGTTTCAGTATAACCTCATTCGAAAAAGATACTAGGGAAATCTTCATTAACTGACCCTTGAAACATTTCCTTGTGTTGAGGCCATCTTGTTTGACCATTCAATTCAAAACAAAATATGGTACCAAATTGACATTTACAAAGTGTTTTCCAATATCATTATAGTCTCTAAGCCATTAAGATCATCTGATTACATCCTCTTGTTCATCCTTCTGCAAAACCTGTGCTACTAGCGCAAGTTGAGATTGGGATTACGAATATGTGTATTCCGGGTAGCCAGTTCCCTCCATCTTTCTCCTGTGCCCGTGGCACGAGAAGAGACGCTCCACAAAGTTTCACCCTGCTGCACCTTAGTTGTCTCCAGAGAAGGCACTGGCAAGGATGGTTTGGCACCAGCCTTTGACTTCATCAGTGGATGCTTATTCTTCTTCCCCATTCCACTGGCAAGTAACCAGCGAGAGCCAGACTGCTGCTGAGTGTTGGAGCCCCATAGCTTCTTTTTACCAGGCTCAGTCTTTAGACCTGCAACATGTACTTCAGTGATTTTATATTGAGGAATTTGATCCACTTCAGGAACTTTTTCTTCCTTGGGCTCCTCATTAATGTTCTTTTTGGCAGGTTCCGTCACTTCATCATCTTCATTGCTGTTCCTTACTTGGGAAACTGTGCAGTATATTCTTGGCTTTGGAGGGACAAATACTCTCTCCACCTGGATGAGTGCAAGCATTGGTGTACCAACTGGTTCATAGTTCCGCAAAGGATCACGTAGCTGCACCATCAATGCAACGGTAAAATTGTTTCCCAGCAAACCACAATTTCTACCTTTGCCCTTTCTCTTCTCCCCCTTTGATCTTCCACGAAATGACTCCAAGCATGTAGCATGATGGGCTGCAAGTAATTTAGAGGTTCGTTCGCTGATATGATCCTCCTCATCAATTTCACCAGAATCCAGCCTCATCCATTCGTCTAGGGTTAACGATAAGCCCATTAATCCATCAACATCTCCACCATTGTCCTTAATGTCCAACAGTTTTAATCCACCAGCTCCCTCCAGACCTAGGGACCCACCGGAGCTGACCCTCTTCCCCTCAAAAGCTGAAAATTCACCTATTGATTGTGGACTGATGTTTGAGGGAGCATCCTCATCTGACATGCCAGATTGTATTCTCAGCCCTTCCATTGCAAGGGCTTCAATCTTATCCATGGCCAAAGGAGCAAGATCTTCCAAGGATACATATTCCGAGTCGATACTGTTACCAGCAGCATTTAACTCTAACTTACTCTTCCTGGGTTGAGATGTTTTTGCTGCAATTCTTCCATGCTCCGCGGGTATACTTCTTCCGATTCCAGATTCGTGCTGTAAGAAATCTTGCCTGCACCATGGACAATGACATAAAATCATTACTGGCACTGAACTTTAGTTAAAGAGGAATAAACAAACATTTTTATATCTGTATATATTAGAGCAATGCAAACTTAAAAAGTGCTTCAGAGTGAAAGACAAACCTCTCAGGTCCACCCAAACTTGGTGCAGCTTCCCATGCTATTTGCTGCACTGTCATTCCAGTTATATCTTCCAAAGGCATCAATTTGTTTGCCTGCATTGAGAGTTTTTCAATTCCAACAGAGGCCAAATGCTGCAGAATATCCATGACACCAGATCCCATTTCGGCAGGCATCACCACTGGGCTGGATACTTGCATAATCAAGCTTCCTCCACTTTTAGCATTGCTGAAAAGGGCAGGATTCATCGAGCGCAAAAATCCTCCATCTTTAGTCTGAATAAAGGGGCCTAAGCCCTCTACAAGGGGAGGAAGCTGCTGAGAAACTTCAGGAGGCAGATCAATAGGACTACCAAATCCCACTGAGCTACTAGGTGGAGATTGTTGAAAAGCCCCTTCATTCAAGCCCCATTCACGCATTAAAGCTTCTGTCTCCAAGTCCTCCAACACTGAGGCTTTTGTTTTTTGTGTCATTGATTCTGCTTCAATCTTAGGCATCACTTCAGAAGTATCTACATAAGAAGAATAATCAAAATTCCGAGAGAATGCACCCCACTCTGACTCAGTTGCAGCATCATAAAATGCCACTGGTTTCTCCTCATCCATGCCAAAATTAAACAAGGAACACCCACCGGCTAGAGTATCTTTCTCAAATTGCCTAAGAAGACGCTCCCTCGGAGATTCAGGTTCACTTTCAGAACTCAAGCCAATTGGACTATTCTCTATTCCTAGCAAGTCCAAGAAATCACTTGCTACGGTTTCAGTAATATCATCCAAACTGAGTGATTTCCCCTTCCTAAGTTCTCTATAACTGGATTGAAGCTTCAAGTGATTTACTGAGGTTGAAATTTCACCTTCATCTTCTTGAGAATCTGATTCTTCTTTGACTAAATCAGAGACATTGTTTAACGCTGACTCCAATTCTTTCATCAGTGAATCTTTGGTGCACACATCAATCTCCCTAGATATGGAGTCGCTTGCCAAGAGCTCATCTTCCTCACCCTCAACTGTGGAAAGATTGCCGATTTCTTCTACAGACACCACCTTGGCAACACTGGTTTCAACACCCTCTCCTGTACCATCATGAGCAGCCTTTCCAGTGTCCTCTATCGCTTTCTCCTGTTCATTAGAGGACAATTCTCTCCCCTGATCTGAGAAAGTATATTCAGTAACTTCAAACTCGCTTTCTTCATTTTCATGACCAGCATCAACTGTAAAATGCATATCTGACTTTGTAAACTCAAAGGGGTCGGGAAAAACATCAACTTCTGGTTTGACAGGTGCAATTGCCACATTTAACTTCTCTTCATCAAGTTTCTGATAAAGTAAGGAAATTGAATCAGATAAGTCAGATTTTGTTATGGGTAAAACCTCATGAAGATCCTTTATGTCTTCCACAGACTTCTCAGAGATTGAAGATCTTGCAGGAAGGCTACCCGTTCGTCGTATTGTGCTCAGCTCATGATTTTGATCCATTTGCTCCAAGGCATTTCTTGTGCTTGTGCTGTGCTGCCTCAACCTCCGTAATTCAGAAATATTCTTAGCCTTACCATCCCCAATGACTTCGTATTCAAAGCTCACATTCATTTTTGCACCATTAGCCTTACCTGATAATCTAAAACTAGTCGTCCACTTCCCTGAGCTCTTCTCCTCTTCTAATTCCTCCAACGTCAAAGGAAGCAACCTCGTGAGATCAATCCGATGTTTCCCCAAATCAAGCTCAGGAGTACCATAAACTGAAGCATACAACAAGAAATGTTTCGCCTCATATTTGGCCGAATGATGAGGACCACTCCTGCTACCATATATGGAGCATGAATGTATCAACTGTTCCTCAAACTCTGCCATTCCTTGAAAAATCACAACTGGACGTGTCATCAACTCGCCATCCCGCCTCTTCCAGTGCACAAGAAGACTAAGGTCATCAAAAAACGGCGGCAACCCTTCAATGGAATGGACTTGGAGGGAGAAACAACAATTGAACCTACGGTTTCGAACTTGAGTTAAAGCCTTAAAATTCTTCCAACTCCAAATAGACTTCTTATCCTTATCCATTGCGTCCTTTTTATCATCTTTACTCTTGGGCGGCTTGGATTCTGGAAATGGGATTTTTCCTATTGACTTAGATCGACTACTAGCTGTGGAAATCATACTTCTCGGAAGATTTTTATCCAGATATAGAGCTTTACTAATTGTTTCAATATCATTTAATAGCTTCCCAGCTCCTGAATTCTCACCTACTTTCTTTCTAGCATCCACTTTGGACAACATCTTCTACCCAGCAAAATCTACACACTTTCACAACAAAATTTAAAAATTAAAAAAAAAAAACCCATTATAACACTATCAACAACATAACCAAAAACAAATTTAACAATTTAAATCAATCCCAAAAACAAAAAACCACATCGAAATGAACACCAAAAACAAGAATTGACATAATTAAGAAACTATAGGTTTCAAATGGTTTTACCTGGGTTAATATAGGAGTGACCCAGATAAGGAAAACATTTTAAGATAAGATACTTCATAGGTTTTATCATCCTTTTAGAAAAAAGATTGAGACTTTCATTCATGTCTGGCTGAGATTAACATGTATGTGTACGAAAGGGATTGCCGCAATTTCAAAAAAAAAAAATCCAATGAAAAAAACCCAAAAAAAAAAGAAAAAAGAGAATAATTTTTCTTACAAGTAGAGTAACCGATAAATGAGGCGGAGTATTCTCCTTCTGAGTTGTCCGAGCGCTCTGATCTTTCTCTCTCTCTCTCCAAATTTTGGCGTGACTTCAATTTCAAAGTTCAGAGTTCAGACCCAAAAATAAATGGAAACATAAAAGAAAGTTTTTACTCCGTTGGTTGACCCCTGTACTCACAGTATTTATCGTTTCTGTCCATATTTTATTGTGTTTTGATTTCCCACCTACAACATTTATCAACTCTTTGATGTTCTACTTACAATCTCTTTATTATTTTTCTTATTAATTATAATTTTTGAATTACAAAATTTTTGAAAATTGGTGTTTATTGTGGAAAATTAAACTTAATTCAAAATGAATGAAAGGAATAATTTTCGAAAGATGAATATGAACTCTAATAAAAGTAGTTTGTAGGTTAGTTTCGAGTTTTGACTCGCAATATTTTATTAATATAAATTTATATAAAATAAATATTCGATATTGAATATATTATGACTTGTGAAATACTTTTATGCATTTTAAAATTATATGTTCATGTATAAAAGCTAAATGTTGAATTATTGTACGCATCTTCTCAAAAAGGGGAAAAAAAACTTCGTACTTGTTAGTTGTGTGTAATAACAATTGGGGTGAGAAATTACATAATTTGTTCTTTGTGCTCAATGAGGGTTTTTTTAATCTAGAGCTATTGAGAAAAAAATATACAAACCAGCCTACTGGCTTAAAGAGATTAATAACTGAATTTTCAATTCTTACAAAATGCAACTAGATTAGGAGAATTTGATTATAGGATTTCTATCTCCACGAAAATTATACATATAAAAAGGATTATTAACTATAAAATTATCTAACAAAAAAATTCATATAATTTGTTATTCTTAGATAATTGATCATCTAGTAGCATAAACTAATCGAAGATAGTCTTCTTATCTTAAAGGCCAACTCGAAGCTAAATGAGATTCCACTTAAAATTTATTTTTGTTGAAGATCCAATTTTGTGAAAGGACAAGATAACAATTTATAATTCATATTAAGGGGCCATAGTGAAATTTAGTCAATATTGAGCTTGCTTAAAGCTAAATCAAAATTCGCTGTCTTTCTTGAAATTTTCATAAACTATTTGAGAGGAGGATTTAGGCAGCATATACTAATTTTGTCCTAATGAGAGTTTTACTTTTTTTTTTTTACTGTTCAATTTTTTTCCAATAATTTCACTTGGTTTTTATTTTCAACTTTTACTTCCTTGTAAAATAAATATATTATATGAAGAAAAGTGACAATAAATTTTTTCCACTGCCTTACAAAATTTTTATTGACACATATATTTGGCATATTTTCTCTAAGTTATAATTAATATATAAAATCTACTTAATTATTTTAATCAAATAAAATTAAAATATTGCACCATCATGTGATTGCTAAGAGAGACAGAGTAAGATGGATTGAATTTCTTATTAGCACTTTTAGCTCTTGTTGACCAAACTTTGCGGCACAATCAATAATTTCTTCTCAACCCCAAATATTCGAAACTTTTTTCAATTGACACCTCCAATCAATTATTATTAAATAATCCCCTCGAGGATCACATCTGATTTGAATATTGTTTTATTAAAAAGTTAATATACTTTTCAACCTTTATGGAGACAGCCAGGAGCCTATGTTGGGCTGCCGTTTCACATTGGTTCAAAAATTAAAATTTGAGCGCCAAACTCACAATCGTGGGCCAATGCCAAACCAGATTCGTCTTGCTCCATGTGATCCTTTTGGGCCTACTCTATTTTGGATTTTCGTATAAATTGACATTTTTGATTTTACATGCATTAATGCATTATCCAAGTTTGGATTGGCTAGTGGTGCAACTTGATTTTCTTAGTATTATGGTTTTAAAGATATCACAAATATACCTACAAGTAATTTTTAAAGCAAAATGCAAAAAAGTCACTCAACTTTTTCAAATCGGGTTTTTGTCACTCAAATATTAAATTGGTAAAAAACATCATTGAAGTTTTTAAATGTACGTCTTTAAGATATTCCGCCATTCAATTCTATTATCTTTTCTAAAATCGTTAAATTAATGAGTGTTTATTTCTTTTCAAACTAATCTCTTCCCTTCCACTCTTTCTCTTCTTCTTTCTCTTTTTCTTATGCATTCACTTTCTTTCTCTCTCTCTCTTTTTCACCATTGAGGAAGCTCTAACAATCCACAATTTTCTAGATTTAAATCTTTATTCTAATTCAATCAAAATTTCAACACAGCTCGATAAAGTTAGGTTGAACTCAGTTTCAATCATATCATTTGCAAAATTCTAAATATGATGAAATTACCAACCAAACCTTAAGGCCTCATTGTGATAGTGTATAGCACTATTTCTATGGGTCTTTTGTCATGGGGTTTAATCTAATTGAAGAAAAGAAATGTCTTTTGCCATGGTTTTGAACTATTGAGCACCAAAAGGTCATTTTCTCTATTTGGGGATGTGGAGTTTCTTTAACAATAATTTGGAGAGCAACATCAACTTCTATGTGGGTTGACTAAAATGGACTTTGATTTAGATAAGAATTATGGAGATCAATTTAGTTGGTAAAAAAGAATGATAGTGAATAGAGGTTTAACCTGATGAGATACAAAAATTTTACCAAATCTTCATTTTTTACGGATTATAACCAGTGGCGGAACTGAGGGGGGCGAACCGGTGCTGCCGCCCCCCCTTCGTTTTGAAGAAAATAGTACAGGCATATATATTTCCTAACTGAGCCCCTATCCTTGCTCTGTTAGGGGGCCTCCACATTCCACTAAAGCACACTTTCAACCTTATTCCTTTCAGGACTTTCTTCAAACAATTATAATGCAAGACTCAAACAACTAAACCTTTACAGTTTACATACATGTCAGCCGAAGAAACTCTAACAAAACTATCAAACTCAAGACCAAGTTTCAAACTTTCCACATGAACCATCCCACCCATTTATCACCCAACTCCACCACCGATTTCAGCCCAAATGGAAATGCCAGCCTTGTTGGTCTAATAAGCAGTAGCATACGCTTAAAAAATACATCCAATTTCTCAAAGTCTGAATTTTCTGTTAAGCCTCTAATTAATGCAAAATACATTTGGGTCATGAAAAGAATTAAAGAATTTTAAAGCATAGTGAATTCAATTGTGTAGAAAGGATGAAAAAATTAGTTGGGTGGTGATTTTACTGTTAGTAGAAATGCCTCATAGGATGACTTGGGTGTGGATTTCTTGGATTTGAAGGACGGTTTTGGATGAGTGAAAGACAAATATGAAAAGGGTTGCAGGATCATTTGAATTTTGAGGGTTAATTTTGGTGTAAGACTGGTGTGGTTTAATGGGGATTTTGTTTTTGGTGATAATTTTGCAGAAAATTCATTGAAGAAGACACAGTTTTATTTTTCCACATTTACCCTTCATATAATGTCATGTCATAGGCACATATATAATGTCATGTAATAGGCACGTGTGCTTTTTCTGTTAAAAAAATTTACAGAGTTTGGTTCAAGAATGAATTTGGTGCATTTTTTAAAAGCGAGTGGTTAAAATGCATCATTTTTAATGTGAGTGGCAAAATATTTTTTTTTTTACAATATTAGTGACTATTTTAGCAATTTTCTCTTTCGTAATATTATCAATTTGATACTTTAGTTATTACATATATTTGTGGTATGAAAAAAAAATTCTTGTATAATTGAGTTGAGCCCCGGTAAAAAAAATGGTCTAGTTCCGCCACTGATTATAACACAAGTATTTTGGTTAGATAAAAAATGTATTGATTTTGACTTTTTCCTACTGTCACTGTTTTTTCACCCACCTCAATTGTGAACGTGCATCATTGAGAATAGTGTCAAAAAAAGTGAAATTTAAATTTTTTTTTTACCAAATTTCTATTTTTCATGAGTTATAACATACATATCTTAGTCAAAAATGGCAAAATCCAAAAACGCGTTGACTTTTTTTGTACATTTTTTGCACCAACCACGATTCTGAACATGCATTCTAGTGAATATTGTCTTTTTTTTTGCATAACCCTGTTGGGGGTGGGGTGCCACACCCTGTTTTATAAACTAAAAGAAAATGAGATGGCGGGCATACCCAATACCCCTCATAAAAAAATGTATGACAAAAGAGTAAATGAGGAGGACTTCCTCCCTTACAAAAGTAGGATTTTCTAGTGTTTGAGAATACTATGGCAAATGTGAGCTACCATAAAATGCCAAACACCAGAATCCATTTAGCAAATGTACCATGTTAACCTTTAGTTCGAGATCTAATGAATATTGTCAAAAAAAGTAAAAAAATAAATTTTTCACCAAACCTCCATTTTCATGGGTTATAACAAACGTATATCGATTAAAAATGGCAAAGTCAAAAAACGTGTTGATTTTGACTTTTTCCCTACTGTTTTTTATACACATTTCAATTACAAATATGCATTCTAATGAATAGTGTAAAAAAAGTGAAATTTAGATTTTTTACCAATTTTTTTTTTGGCATAACCCCGTATGTAAGGTTAGGGCGCCACACCTAAGTTTATAAACTGAAAGTAGATAAGATACCAAATATACCCAACACCACTCATACAAAAGTATTTGATAATAAATTAAAAGATGAGGACTTCATCCTTTATAAAAGTATGGTTTTCTAGTCTTTGAAATAATATGACTCACGCAAAGGCGAACTGATGACGATCTCACCACGCTCCTCACGTAGATTGATAGTTGTTGCGGAATGTTGGTCACGATCTTTTCGAGAATCAATGTGAATAAAATCGAATCAATCTATCTCCGTAGACTGACAGTAAGCACGATTATTTGGTGGCTCCTCACCAACAAATAACAAGACAGTCGTGTGAAGAGAACTCCCTCCTCAGGAATAAACTTCACAAAGTAAATTGAATTTCCCTCCTCAGGAAAACAACTCACGTAAAAACAACTCTGTGTTTTCAATTCTCAAAATTCTTCTATCCCATTACAACTGATAAAAATACCTATTTATAGGCTTATTACAAACCCTAAACGAAATAACACATAAAAGGAAAGCTTAATTAACTTAAAACCATAAAATACCAAAAATAGAAACAAATTAACGCTAAAAATTCCCGCACGTCGTGACGTGGGGGAGCCCGACGTCGCGACGTCGGGAAACAGACGAAAACTCAAACTTGTTGGACGTCGCGACGTTCAGGGACGTCGCGACGTCGGATGAGCTCCACGTCGCAACGTGGCTTTCTGTTATGCTGCCCACGTCGAAATTCTCTTCTTTCTTCCTTTTAGGCCTCTAAACGAGAACCATTCTCCTTAAACACCCCTTGATTCGCTCCAATGACCACCGAGGCTTTGGTTTGGACTTCAATTTGCTATCATTCCCTCCCCGATCGAAAGGATTTGTCCTCAAATCTGATCCAGCATGCCAAAAATCCTCAACACCAACTCTAGAATGCAGTACCACTGCACACAAATCCTCGTGATCCCCAGCATCAACTCCCATTGACTGTAAAGCATTTAATATCTGTCGTTGGTCTTTATATACCTCATACGGATGTAATGATGCCAGCAACAACTTGTGACCTTGCCATTTAAATGCATAGGTATTGTCTCGCCCATGATGCACAACATCTCGATCAAACAACCATGGCCGTCCAAGAAGCACATGCCCCGTCGACATTGGCACCACATCACAAAGTACTTGGTCCCGATATGTCCCAATGGCGAAGTCTAACTTGATTTGTCGAGTAACCTCCTCCGCAGTCCCCGCATTAACCCACTGAAGCTTGTAGGGCTTAGGATGCGCAACTGTAGTCAACCCCAACCTTTCAACGAGTAATGAGTTGGCAATATTCGTGCAACCTCCACTGTCAATAACCACATTACACTGCTTACCACTGATAAGACATCGTGTATGAAATAATTGGTGGCGTTTATACTCGTCGTCCGCCTTAGGTTGTGCTGCTAAAACTTGTCTTAACACCAATGCCTCACTGACCACATCTTCAGGACGAATGATCTCGTCTTTAGGACCCTCCAGCTGTGGCATCCTATCATATTCAGAATCTACCTCCACGACATCACCATTAGGTTTAATAAGCATAGCTCGAGGACTCCCACACTGAGCAGCTACATGCCTATAACCATGATACTTGAAGCACTGAACTGTCTTCCCCTTCGAAGTCACATTGTCTGGCTTACTCTTGACTTCTTGACTGGATGATCCTTGTGTTGTTCCCTTGAAAACAGACTTTCAAGATCGAGTACCATCAAATCCAGTTTGCTTCTCCATTTCAAGCTGTCGTTCCACTTCCTTGGCCTTGTGAAGCAAGTCCTCCAGATCAGTGTATAGATGTAAAGCAACATATTTGGCAATACCTTGGTTCAAACCACTGAGAAATCGCGCTATAGTTGCCTCCTTTTCCTCATAAACTCGTGCTCGACTCATGAGAGTTCGCATCTCCTGGTAGTACTCCTCAACGCTCTTGTCTGCTTGGGTTAAATTCTGGAGTTTCAACCATAATCCTCTAAAATAATGAGCAGGGACAAAACGGTGCCGCATTAATGCCTTTACCTCATCCCAAGTGCGTATTGGTCGTTCTCCTAGCAAGTCGCGTTGACTAATCAAATCTTCCCACCATGTACTGGCATATCCAGTGAACTCCATAACCGCCAAATGAATCTTAGTGTCCTCAGAATAATTATAGAATTCAAAGATTTTATTTACTTTTCTAACCCAATCCAAAAACACCTCAGGACCCTCTTTTCCCGAGAATGGTGGAACACGTATTTTGCCTTCTTTCTCATTAGACCCTCCTTTGCGCACTCTCCTGTGAACACTATCATCAAAATCAGTCCCATCCTCCTCTAAACCATCAAACCAAGGATTTTTAGGTGGTGTTTTCTGTGGAGTGCCTACTCGAGATCCCGACTCCAACTGTTCAATCCGCTGCCTATTCTGTTGACTGTCCTGCTTAATCTGTTGAGTCTCAGCTGTTAACAGTCGTATTTGTTCAGACAGAGTAACCAATATACCTTCTAGGTTTTGGTTAGTACCAGTACCTTCTGCCTGCTTACTCATGTTGACAATTAACCAAATTTTTCCAAAAAATGCCCACAACAATTACTATAGGCACAATTACCCACAAATATCCAATATATATTCAAACCAACAATCAACACCAATTCAACCGGATCAAACTCTCACAATACCAATAAATCAAAAATAAAAGATATAATTGTTGTAACCTTAACACAATAACCAAATCATGCAAGGTCGCGTATAACAACAATTTAGGGTTTCAATTTTAAGGTAAAACTGAAAAACCTGATTTTGAAAATTCCTTGATCTCTGATACCACTTGATGACGATCTCACCACGCTCCTCACGTAGATTGATAGTTGTTTCGGAATGTTGGTCACGATCTTTTCGAGAATCAATGTGAATAAAATTGAATCAATCTATCTCCGTAGACTGACAGTAAGCACGATTATTTGATGGCTCCTCACCAACAAATAACAAGACAGTCGTGTGAAGAGAACTCCCTTCTCAGGAATAAACTTCACCAAGTAAATTGAATTCCCTCCTCAGGAAAACAACTCACGTAAAAACAACTCTGTGTTTTCAATTCTCAAAATTCTTCTATCCCATTACAACTGATAAAAATACCTATTTATAGGCTTATTACAAACCCTAAACGAAATAACACATAAAAGGAAAGCTTAATTAACTTAAAATCATAAAATACCAAAAATAGAAACAAATTAACGCTAAAAATTCCCGCACGTCGCGACGTGGGGGAGCCCGACGTCGCGATGTCGGGAAACAGACGAAAACTCAAACTTGTTGGACGTCGCGACGCGTGACGATGGACGTTGCGACGTTCAGGGACGTCGTGACGTCGGATGAGCTCCACGTCGCGACGTGGCTTTCTGTTTTGCTGCCCAGGTTGAAATTCTCTTCTTTCTTCCTTTTAGGCCTCCAAACGCGAACCATTCTCCTTAAACACCCCTTGATTCGCTCCAATGACCCCCGAGGCTTTGGTTTGGACTTCAATTTGCTATCACGAACCATATTACATCAACCACCCAATCTCCCTAAGCAAAAGACTTTCTAAAATATCTACAGTATATTCATCAAGAATGATGTATTAAAACACTAGAAATCCAAATGATGTAGAAACACTATAAATCCAAATGATATATTGAGCCATATTACATCAACCACCAAATTTCTATTTTTCATAAGTTATAACACACGTATTTTAGCCCAAAATGACAAAATCTAAAAACGCATTAATTTTAACTTTTTTTTATGTTTTTTACACCCACGTCGATTGTGAACATGCATCCTAGCGAATATTGTCAAAGAAAGTAAAAATTAAAGCTCTATTTAGATATGTGTTTTGTTTTGAAAATTGAAAAAAAAACGAGGCATCAAGTTGCATTTTAAAAAAGAAATATTGTGGTTAGAGAAGTTGAAAATTTTTGTTTTAAGAATTGAATATAAACAAACATTTTGTTTTGGAATGAGATGAGAAATATGTTTAAAAAAAGATCTATCCAAAAGACCCTAAAATTTTCAACAAACATCCATTATTCACGGGTTATAACACATGTATTTTGGTTAAAAAAGTAAAAAAATATGTTAATTTTGACTTTTTTCCTACTATTTTTTCTCTCACCTTAATTGTGAACATGCAACTTTGTAAACGATGCCAAAAAAAGTAATTTAGATTTTTTTTTATCAAATTTTTATTTTTATGGGCTATAACACACGTATTTTAGCAAAAACTGGTAAAATTCAAAAATACGTTGATTTTGACTTTTTTATACCGTTTTTTGCACCCATATCAATTGTGAACATGCATTCTAGTGAATATTGTCAAACAAAAATAAAAAACAAAATTTTCACCAAATTTCAATTTTTCATGGGTTATAACACACGTATTTTGGTAAAAAAACGGAAAAGTGAAAGATTTGTTGATTTTGTTTCTTACATGCTGTTTTTTACACACACCTCAATTGTGAACATGGATTTTAATGAACGGTGTCATAAAAAATAAAATTTAGGTTTTTCACCAATTTTTCATGGGTAACATACGTATTTTAGCCAAAAATAGAAACATTCAAAAATTGCGTTGATTTTGACTTTTTTCAATGTTTTTTTACACCCACCGCGATTGTGAGCATGTATTCCAGTGAATATTGTAAAAAAAGTTAAATTTAAAATTTTAACCAAACCTCTATTTTTCATGGGTTATAACACATGTATTTTAGCAAAAATGGCAAAGTAAAAAAACTTGTTGATTTTGACTTTTTTTCTACGTTTTTTTACGTATCTCAACTATTAACATACATCATTGTGAACGATATCAAAAAAAGAAAAATTTAGATTTTTTTTATCAAATTTCTATTTTTCATGGGTTACAGTAGACGTATTTTAGCCAAAAATAGCAAAATTCAAAAATGTGTTGATTTTGACTTTTTTGTACCGTTTTTTGCACCCACCCTGATTGTGAACATGCATTCTAATGAATATTGTCAAAAAATTCAAATTTAAAATTTTCACCAAACTTCCATTTTTCATGGGTTATATAACACACGTATTTTAATCAAAAATGGCAAATCCAAAAAACGATTTGATTTTGACTTTTTCCCAACTTTTTTTATACACACCTGAATTGCGAACTTGCATTCTAATGAATGATGTAAAAAAAATTTATATTTATATTTTTCACCAAATTTCTATTTTTCATGGGTTATAACACATGTATTTTCGCAAAAAAAATGGCAAAATCCAAAAACGAGTTGATTTTGACTTTTTTTGTGATATTTTTTACACCTACCTCGATTGTGAATATGCATTCTAGTGAATATTGTTAAAAAAAGGTGAAAATTAAGGTTTGTTTTAGATATGTGTTTTCTTTTAAGAATGAAAAAAAACGAGGTCTCGGGTTGCATTTTACAAAAGAAATATTTTGGTTTTGAGAATTGAGTGTTTGAATTTATAAGTTTTGTTTTTATTAATTTTTGTGTACTAGAAATTTTTTATTAAATAAAGTGTAAAATAAAAAAAATTATTAAATTGTTTGGTTTGACGATGGTGGTCAAAGGCTGATTGTTGTTGGTCAACCGCCACGGCCACCACCGTCAACTAGATTTCGGCCAAATATCTGAACTCCAACAAGTGGTGGGCGATGGTAGTCAACCTTTGACCGCCACCGGACAACTGATCAAAGAAATTAAAAAAAATAAAAATATTAAAAGATGTTGAAAAGACTAAAATGACCTCATTTTGTGGTTAGAGAAGTTGGAAATTTTTATTTTGAGAATTGAATATAAACAAACATTTTGTTTTGGAATGAGATGAGAAATGGGTTAAAAAAAAATCTCTATCCAAACATACTCTAAAATTTTCACCAAACCTCCATTTTTCACTGGTTATAATACACAAATTTTGGTTAAAAATGACAAAATAAAAAAACGTGTTGATTTTGGATTTTTTCCTACTATTTCTTTTACACACCTCAATTGTGAACATGTATCATTTTGAACGGTGCCAAAATAAGTGAAATCTAGATTTTTTTTTTACCAAATTGCTATTTTTCATGGGTTATACACGTAATATAGCCAAAAATAGAAAATTTTAAAAATACATTGACTTTGACTTTTTTATACTATTTTTTGCTCCCACCCCTATTGTGAACATGTATTATAGTGAATATCGTCAAAAAAGTAAAAACTAAAATTTCATAAATCTCCATTTTCATGAGTTATAACACACGTATTTTGGTAAAAAATGACAAAGTAATTTTTTTTTATTTTTTTTTCCCGTACTATTTTTTAAACGCAGCTCAATTTTGAACTTGCATTCTTATGAACGGTGTCATAAAAAGTGGAATTTAGCTTTTTCACTAAATTTTAATTTTTCATGGGTAACACACGTATTTTAACCCAAAATGCCAAAATTCAAAAAATGTGTTGATTTTGACTTTTTTTGTCATGGTTTTTTTACACCCATCGCGATTGTAAACATACATTCCAGTGAATATAGTCAAAAGAATTGAAATTTAAAATTTTTACCAAACCTCCATTTTTCACGGGTTATAACACACGTATTTTGGTCAAAATTGGCAAACTAAAAAAACATGTTAATTTTTGTTTTTTTTGTACTATTTTTTCACTCACCTCAATTGTGAACATGCATCATTGTGAACGATATCAAAAAAAGTGAAATTAAATTTTTTTTTATCAAATTTTCATTTTTCATGTGTTATAAAACACGTATTTTAGCCAAAAATGGCAAAATTTAAAAACTCATTAATTTTGACTTTCTTTGTACCGTTTTTTGCCCTCACCCCAATTATAAACATGCATTCTAGTGAATATTGTCAAAAAATTAAAAATTAAAATTTTCATCAAACATCTATTTTTCATGGGTTATAACGTACGTATTTTGATAAAAAATGGCAAAGTTAAAAAACATGTTAATTTTGGCTTTTTCCTACTATTTTTTACACATACCTCAATTACGAATATGCATTCTAATGAACGGTGTAAAAAAAGTAAAATTTATATCTTTCACAAAATTTCTATTTTTCATGGGTTATAACACGCATGTTTTAGTCAAAAATGGCAAAATCCAAAAACGTGTTAATTTTGATTTTTTGTGATATTTTTTACATCCACCTCGATTGTGAATATGCATTTTAGTGACTATTGTAAAAAAATATGAAAATTAAGGCTGTGTTTATATATGTGTTTTGTTTTGAGAATTGGAAAAAATAAGATCTCGAGTTGTATTTTACAAAAGAAAAATTTTGGTTTTGAGACTTGAGCATTTGAATTAATAAGTTTTGTTTTTATTGGTGTTTGTGTATAAGAATTATTTTATTAATTAAAGTTTGAAATAAGAATTTTTTTATTAATTGTTTGGTTTGACGATGGTAGTCAAATGTTGATTTTTGCCGGTCAACCGCCATTGACCACGACGGCCACCACCGGTAGACTGGATTTCGGCCAAATGTCTAAAATCCGGAAGGTGGTGGCCGATGGTAGTCAACCTTTGACCACCACCGGACAACTAATCAAGCAAATAAAAAAAATAAAAACATTAAAAAATGTTAAAAATACTAAAATGACCTCATTTTGTGGTCAGAAAAGTTTGAAATTTTTGTTTTGAGAATTGAATATAAACAAACATTTTGTTTTGGAATAAGATGAGAAATGGGTTAAGAAAAAGCCCTATTCAAATATACCCTAAAACTTTCACCAAACCTCCATTTGTCACGGGTTATAACAGACATATTTTGGTTAAAAATGGCAAAATCAAAAAAATATATTGATTTTGGCTTTTTTCCTACTATTTTTTCACCCATCTCAATTGTGAACGTGCATAATTTTAAATGGTGTCAAAATAAGTGAAATTTAGATTTATTTTTTTACCAAATTTCTATTTTTCATGGGTTATTACACACGTATTTTAGCCAAAAATGGCAAAATTTAAAAATGCATTGATTTTGACTTTTTTATACCATTTTTACATCCATCCCGATTGTGAACATGCATTCTAGCGAATATCGTCAAAAAAAGTAAAAATTAAAATATCACCAAATCTCCATTTTCATGGGCTATAACATACACGTATTTTGGTAAAAAATGGCAAAGTAAAAAAATTTGTTGATTTTGGTTTTTCATGTACTATTTTTTACACACATCTCAATTGTGAACTTACATTCTTATGAACGGTGTCATAAAAAGTGAAATTTAGGTTTTTCACCAAATTTTTATTTTTCATCTGTAACACACGTATTTTAGTCAAAAATAGCAAAATTCAAAAATGCACTGATTTTGACTTTTTTGTGAAGTTTTTTACAAGCACCGCGATTGCGAGCATGCATTCCAGTGAATATTGTAAAAAAAAAGTGGAAATTAAAATTTTCACCAAACCTCCATTTTTCACGGGTTATAACACACATAATTTAGTCAAAAATGACAAAGTCAAAAAACATGTTGATTTTGGCTTTTTCCCTACTATTTTTTCACTCATCTCAATTGTAACCATGCATCATTGGGAACGATGTGAAAAAAAAAGTAAAATTTAGATTTTTTTATCAAATTTCCATTTTTCATGGGTAACACACGTATTTTAACCAAAAATGTCAAAATTCAAAAACATGTTGATTTTGACATTTTTTTGTAATCGTTTTTTGCACCCACCCCGATTGTGAATATTCATTCTAGTGAATATTGTAAAAAAAATAAAATAAAATTTTCACCAAACTTCCATTTTTCATGTGTTATAATATGTGTATTTTGATCTAAAATGGTAAAATAAAAAAAATGTGTTGATTTTGACTTTTCTTCTACTGTTTTTTATACACACATCAATTGTGAATATGCATTCTAATGAGTAGTGTAAAAAAAATAAATTTTAAAATTTTCACAAAATTTTCATTTTTCGTAGGTTACCCCGTATTTTAGCCAAAAAATGGAAAAATTCAAAAATATATTGATTTTCACTTTTTTGTGATATTTTTTGCATCCACTTTTATTGTGAAAATGCATTCTAGTGAATATTGTAAAAAAAATGTGAAATTTAGGTTTTAGATTTAGATGAGTTGCAAACAAATGGTGAACTTTTTGGTGGAAAATCTTAATAGAGTGATGAAGTATAGTGGATGATTTTTTACATGCAACAATGATAAACATGCGCAACTACACAGAATTTTGCTGCCATGGAGTAGAAGGGAACGAATTTGGAGTTTTACAATTTTATTCTTGATATTTTTTATGTGAAGATATTTTTACCTTTAAAAAAATTGATTTTTATTCGCACAGACAAATTTAACGGACAGAATGATAATTCAACACTAATTAAGGTTTTTTTTTAATCGTATTTCTTAATAAGAGTATAAATGTCTACAACTTCATTTAATATAGATAAGAGGAGTATGTAAGTTAATTACTACGACTATAACTCTAATCCCTCTTATTACTCTTTCACTTTGCTGTTGTACAATTTCGAGAAGGGAGGTCATTAATTAAAGCCTATATATGCAATTACGCATAGCTTCTTCTGGATCGATCTTCCCACATATCATCAAGGAAAAGAAAATAATAATAAATGCTTACTACTATTTGATGCCATCTTGATTGGATGTGATTATGAAATTGTGAAGTTTTGGATTGTCATTCACATTGGTTTGTTCAAGAAAGTTGAAAGGAGAAAGTATTAATTGATTAATGATCATAAAAGCTATTTATAAAACATCAACCATAGATAGTAACTCCAGTATTCATCATCTCTCCAGTCCAGTCTCCCCTTGCTGGGCAGGCAAGGCCAGGCCTTCACTGATCACTCTAATAATTAATCAACTTCTCATCCATATATAAATGCAAAAAGAATATTTCCTTGAAAGGCGGGCGGGACCTCATCCATATCACTGCACTCATATTCAACTTCTCAGCGATTCAGAATTCTGGGTATGGGATTCAAAAATGCAGCTGCGATCGGAGATACATACTATGTTATGCATGCAACGTACTCATCCAATGTTAAAATGGAAGAGTTAGAAAAACTTTGGAGAGCTTTTGATGTGTATCACCTATCAACAACCACTGCTGATAGGAGTTATTCATACCCCTCTTCATTTTGTAAAGATTAATTGTCATAAAGATTGCAATTTAGTTTATCAATGCAGTGCCTGCCGTGAATCATCACCTTATCCACTGCAAGAAATAGGGAAAAGACAGCAAAGACACAGCATTGGATTTCTAAATATAGGAACACTATTGGAATTAACAAAAACTGGTGGTACGAATTAATATCAACGTCTTTTATTCGGTTTAATATTTAAAATGATTTTATTTTATTAAAATTAGTGATTATAAATATAAACATGACCAAAATAAGTATACAATTATTAAATTTTAACCTAAATGTGAGTTAATGTTACTACAACATGATTTTAATCTTGATTTTAATAAAACGGTGTCATTTTTGAGTATTTGATCAAATAAAATAGAATAAAACAAAATAATTTTAGATACGTGAATCATATTTCTTCTTTGTCTATAATCAACACAAAAGAATTGTTGGTTGAAGTAGGGTAACGAATCTTATGTATCACTTTTGTGTATCACTTCTTGTATCACTCTGTAAGATTGTATTACTTTCGTGTATCACTTCTTGTATCACTCTATAAGATTGTATTACTTTTGTGTATCACTCTATAAGATTTTGACACATGTACAACCATTTATTATTTAAGATTCATTCATCATTGAATAGAATTTTAATTTTATCTAAAAAAACACGTAGATAAAACTAAAATTGAATACACAAACTGATACACTAAATAATACAAAATATCCAAATACTTGAGCGAGGAATCAACGTTATAATTAAGTCACCAACAGATTACGAAAAGCTGTAGTTCATCTCTTTTTTCTTTTTTTCCCGATGGCTTTTAAATACTATTTATGACATAACTTCACAGCCAAGAAAATAAAAAAGTGAACTTCAATTCAAAGTTCAAACAAACGCAACTGTTGCATCACTTTCCTTTCATGCGATGGGCATAAGGCATCGTCCTCGTTTTGTGTAATGTTAGATCGATGATGCATCATGCATGCATGGTCTACTACTAAAGCCATAAACAAACAACACAAATTCTTGATTTAGGTAAAAGTCAGTTTATTTTGTAGAACAATTAATGAAGACAAATGAGCTTGCATGATGCTATACTTGTAGACAAAAATGGAATTGGATTCTTGGGCTTGAAATTAATTAAGAAGAGATAACAAGTTTTTGATCAATTAGTTAGACAATTATCAATTATAATATTTCAATAGGAACTTCAACATTTTTTTTTCGTTTTGGTTTGTTTTCATCATTTAAAACTAGTAGTGTTAGACGCCTCTTGTATTTCATCACTTAATTTTGTAGAAATAAAACAATTTGTGATTCTTACGAATTGTATATTTTGATATCTGTCCTCTTCTTCATTTGTAAAATTTCAGGATTTGTTCGTCTGCTTCTTAATGTCTAAATCAACTTAGGATTTTATCTTCAAAATTTTCATCTTAAGAAACTTTCACATTCTTTAAAATCGATTCCAATTGTAAATTAAAGGAAATTTCTACAAATAGAGGGGGAAAAAAAGAACAACATGACTTATGAGTATATTCCTAGAAAGAGAAGCTAAATTATGAGTATATTCCTAGAAAGAGAAGCTTAATTATGAGTATATTCCTTGGAACTAAATATGAATTATGCGAATCAACCGACATCGAGATGCATGACAATGATGAAAATGTTACCAACGAGCACAAAATCCAATCATGTTATAATCAACACAGAAACTGGTACTTTTTTTTTTTTAATAACTTTTGGACATGCATTTATGCAATTAATTTTCCAAATGACAAATGCATATATAAACATATTTTTTTCTTTCAAGAGTACACTTATTCAATTTTAGTTTGGCTACAAATTGATTTTTGACTCCCTTTTGTACAACCCATACAACCATTTAAATTCCCATAAAAAATTAAAAAAAAAAAAAGAAGAAGAAATCAATTATTTTTTCATCATTAGATGACACTACATAATCAAACTAAAACTTTCCACGTGTAGAAAGGCACTCAAATAGGTAAGATCAAAGATCTAGAACATCCATACAAAGATTTTAAACCCCGAATAGTGAAATAGCAAGATCCATGATGAAGGTTGATATGAAGCCAAATCTTGCAAACATTTGGACCAGCAAAAATCATTGAACCACATTCGAATTAAGACTCAATGAACGTTTTTTCATATGCCCGTACAGTTTAAATGTCAACTCTTCTCTAAATAAGTCTAACATTAGAAGTTTAGAACAATTAATGAAAAAAAAAACACCATTAATAATTTTATTTCCTTTGTGTATAAGAATTTTCAGGTTGGCATTCAATTACTACTTATTGTCTAAGAAAAACATTTTTTTGAGTCATTTTCATGTGAAACGGTCTCATATATGAAACTTGCGTATGAATTTTATTTTAACTGATAAAGTATAAAAATTAGTGCATAAAATATTAAAAAGTAATATATAAAGTATTAAAAATTAGCATATAAAATATAAAAAATTAACTTATTAATATATAACATAAAAAAAATTAGTGATTTATAAAACCATAATTCACTCATCACTCTCGTTTTTTTTTTTTTTTTTTGAGAGAAGTATCAATATCCATATTTAATTTTGGTGAAAATATTGCATGTGTCCCCAAATGACGCAATTGGTCTAAATCCAGAATCCTCTATATACTATATAGATTTAAATAATTTCAAGAAACAGATATTATAAACAAGTACCACTCCGATATTTGTTCGACTGCCACCTTTGAAAACGCAGAAACCCAACGCAAATATATAAGCAAAGAAGAGCCACCGTAACCCACCAAGCCATCGCGTTTTCTTCTTTTCATCTGTGAAAATAAAGGAAACAGAATATTGAACACGAAAATGTCTAGCAATGGAGAGAATATGGAGGAATCCAATGGGGAATTAAAAGGGATGATCCGGAAAAGGCTCAAAGATCGATCCAAGGTATCATATCTGTTCGTATGTGTCGTTTAATTTTTCAGTTGTTTTTGGTGATTTGGGTCGGTTTTATGATGTGGGTTTTGTTTGGTTTTCGTAGAAAGTGGCGGAAACCAAAGAGATGACGAAACAGATCTTAACAAAACAGGCAGACAAGATTGCCAAACGGGCTGAAGAACACGAAAGATTCATCAATAAGGTATGTTTGTTTGTACCTTTGACTGTTTTCTCTATGTAAAGCGAGTCATATTGTACTTAGAAAAACAACCTCCAATTGATGCGTGTTTCTTGAATGGATTGCTGTACCATCAAAGTTAGCACCTTCTGGTATCATAGTTAAGTTGGAAAGTATGGATGTCTATGGGATGTTCAATTGATGGGAACCTTTGTTTACTTACAGGTGACTTATTTCTTGAGTGTTCTTGGGTTTGGAACTTTCTGCTTCATTTTGGGCGCCAGTGAGTGAAATACTCTTGGATTCTAGAATTCATTTAGTCTTTGTTCATGGATTCATTAGTTAGTCATAATACCATTGTTTGCCAATTTGCTCTTTTGGTTGCTTTTATGTTGCAGGGCCTCAAGATATTCCTTATGTATATTGTTTACTTTATGTTATATTTGTTCCTCTTCGGTGGATTTACTATCGATACAAGAAATGGCATTATTACCTCCTGGTAAATTCTAATTCCGTTAAAATTTATTATGTTGGCTAGTTTACTTAAGTCAATATCTTTGTTATTTTGTCTCTCTACTCTAGTTATTTATTTTAGAACGTTTTACTATTTGATTCAAGCAAATCACTCCAAGTTTTAGTCGCATACTCATATTATGTGTTATTAATAAGGTTTTCCTATTCAGTACACATACATTCCATAAGAATAGCATGCTAAGTATCATGTGCCAATCAAAATGTTAACTTAGCAGAGTTGGCATGTCTTCTTGGAACACCATGCAACATTTTCACCTGATTTTCGCAAAACATGTTGACCAGTATTGCCCTCAATTTTGTCACATTCTTGTATTCTACAGAGTAATTCAAAGTTATCAAATTAAGATCTGAAGTACCCTTTTCTCTTGTGTCATGCAGGACTTCTGCTACTATGCCAACACAATCTTCTTGATCATGCTTCTCTTTTTCCCCAAAAATGAAAAGTTTTTTATGATTTGCTTCTCATTCGCAGAGGTGAGCTATTAATATGAGGGTATGTTGGTATCATACACACAAGATTTGATATTTGTTTTCTTTTATATCTTGAATTCCTCAAATGTATCTGCAGGGGCCACTAGCTTGGGCACTGATTGTATGGAGGTGTAGCTTAGTCTTTAATTCTTTCGACAAAATTGTAAGCGTCTTCATACATCTTTTGCCTGGTATGTTGGATGGCCTTCTCTCTTTTTCTGGTGTGGCTTATTCAAATAGATATTCTTACTTGACAGCAAGGTCATTTCTGATGATGTTGAAAATGAATTGTTATCACATTAGAAATAGTGTGAAGCTTAGATCGAGCACGTGTTGAAATGTTATCTATATAGCCAACCCCACTTAGTTGTATAAGGGCTTAGTTGTTGTTGTTATTATCATCAATTTTTCCACATTTCATAGTCACCTAAACATACTCTCTTTTTAATAAATCATGCATTTGATGTTGAAACTTGCAATTTGGAGTGTTGGGGGAAGGGGGCACGGTGGCATTTGGAGGGTATATGTTCAGAACCAAGATTTGAATCACCCATGGTGGCATGATTTGCATGCAAAAAAATGGTTGGTTTTATAATGAGAAAATCCAAGTTCTTATCCATCAACTGCACTAGATCTGTGTTTGATTTGGTATTTCCACTACAGTAATATTGTATACAAGGTTTTTCATGATGGATCAAGCAGTGAATTAAGTCAATTGGCCATTACCTGTCAAAAGAATATGTGCAGACTTTAATTGCTCATCTTAAGATCCTCTGAACTGGAATGCGATTGGAATGTTTGCAGTGTCTGAAACTGCCATGATACTATTATAAACTAGTAACACAAGTGCTCATGTGTCTCCTCTTCTAAGCCATGATGTAGTACTACTTTTGTATATTGAGATAACATGTGTAATGATAGAATACGATTGGCGAAATATGATCCATGTAGCCAACCCCACATAGTGAGAAAAAGGCTTAGTTGTTGTTGTTGTTTTGTATATTGAGATCAACTTGTTGGTTGGTTGGTTGTTGACTGAGCATACTATGGTTGACATGACGGATTCAGGTTTGGTTTTCTTCACAATTCGATGGTGGGATCCTGCATTCTTTGAAGCCATGCACCCTGTGGGAACACCGCGGAGACCTTCATGGCCTTATGTAGAAAGCAAATATAACCTCTGGACATGGTTATTTCTTGTTCCCTTGGTTGCTTACTGCCTCTGGCAGGCTCTTTATTTTCTCATTGTAGATGTCCTACGTCGACAGAGATTTTTACAAGATCCTGAAGTTATGACTTCTTACAGGTAGTTACTGTTTATTTAGTCATTATTCCTCAAGTTTGAGGATCTGATGAATCATGGTCCATTTATTCTTGATAAATTCTTTTCCCTTCATTTGGCTCTTTTTTTCATCTTTATTCATTCTATTTATTCTCTATTTGACAGAGAGCTCTCTAAAAAAGCACAGAAAGCCAACAACCGGTGGTGGCGTTTAAGCGGTATTCTTGGGGATCAAAATCGCTTGCTAATGTATATTGTGCTCCAAGCAATATTTACAGTGGCAACTACTGCGCTTACTGTACCCATATTTTTATCTTACAAATTGCATGTGATTTTTCAAATCCTCAAAGTCTCTGCAACTATATGGAATGGAGGGAACTTTTTACTTGAAGTGATGCCAAGACAATATGTTCTGAAAGAGAAGAAAAAATCAGAGGGGAAACCTGCGCAGACTCTGGCAGATCAGTCAGTTGCACCGGAGAACTCCACGAAATCATGTACTAATTCATCAGATCCTCAAACTATGCAGACCCATCAAGACCCTTCTGTCGAACTTGAAACCTCGAGGGAAACAAATGATTCAACTGTGCTGCTCCAGTCCTCTTAGCGATGTACAAATTAAGTTCTCTTTAAACTCCATTATCAGGAGATAAAAAAAAAATGTAAGCACAAAAGGAGGGAAAGAAAAAAAAGGTTGTGAACTTGTGAGCTTGATTCTTTGTAGTTAGTGGATGTGTTTTACAAATCACTTGCATGATCACTCTTGAATTAGTGTGCCATAGTTTGTAGTTTAGGTTGAAGGGGATGAAAACCCATTGTTTTGATGGAATGTTTTAGATCTAGAATTGAGCTTTGCTGACAGGTTGTGGACAATCTGATCATTTGTTGTAAAGAAAACTGTGTTGTTGGATACTTTCTTTTTGCAGTCTGTGATAACTCTAATAGCCATGCCTATGCATGTCTAAGGTGTTATATATAATCTCTCCATACTCGAACACAATGCTAACTCTCGCCTCAATGGCTCCATGAATGACCAGTTTACATGTTTACAATTGAGTCATAAGTTTATATGTTTTTTGAGAAAACTCTCAAAATAGTCACTCACATTATACAAAAAAACTTATTTTGTCACTCACATTAAAAATGATGCATTTTAGTCACTAACATTTAAAAAATGCATCAAATTAGTCACTCAACGAAACTTTGTTAGTCTTTTTAATAGAGAAAACACACGTTTACATCACGGACCACTTAATAAAAGGGTAAAAATAGAAAATCATTTTATTCTTCACACAAAATACTTTATTACAATCGATTTATTGATCATCCGCTGCTTTTTACCAGTACACTCTTCCTCCATTAACAGTGGCTATGAATAAATTATGAAGAATTTTGTTTGAAAAATAAATCGATTTTCTACTTTTATCTATTTATTAAGTGATACATGATATGAACTTGCGTTTTTTATGTTAACATAGTGTGTTTTTCCCATTAAAAAAGTTAATAAATTTTGGTTAGTGACTAATTTGGTGCATTTTTTAACTATGAGTGACTAAAATGCATCATTTTTAATGCGAGTGACAAAATAAATATTTTTGTACAATGTGAGTGACTATTTTTGGCAATTATCCCATGTTTTTTTATTGAATTGGGAATAGAAAACCAGAGGTTAAGTGCTTCCTTACAATTTTCTTCATTCAATTTCATTTTGTTAAAAGAACAATAGTTCTATATACCTCAAAAAGAGAATTGTAGATATGGAGAAAAAAGAAATAATGTCACCAAGTCATTCATTTATAAAATCAATGAAACCCAAACCTATGGGCTATGGATACCTCCGACATGTTTTTATAACATACAACAACACCCTCCTAAGCTGTATTCTACATCCACACTAGAAATGAATAAAAACCTAAAATTGCTTCCAATTTACACTCAAAATCCCCAGCACACACACCATCTGAAAAACCAATCATGACTCTTGTTGTAACTATTTTGCCATCACACTACTACTAGGCCCCTATGGCTTTGTAATATAATACCTCTCGTGTTGAGAAATCCACGAGGGGGTGAACAAAAAATTGACACAGACAACATACATTAATCGTTGTCTGAGCTATTTTGAGTATAATAATATACAATCAATAACTATGCAATGGAAAAAAGAAATTTATGCACAAATTTCTACACGGCTTGACGTGTAGATTCCCATCTTCTTCTGGTGTGATGAGGGCAGGATTTAGAATCAGCCTCCACAATCATCATCATCCAGAGAGCTAATGCAAAAATGCAAAACCTGAGTTCTCCCGGATTAATGGGGGAGGCTCAATGGTAGCAACATCCACCGGTTGCATTGATTTGGAAATGTCATCCACAGAGAATGGGATGCTGCATCAATATAGAAAATGGAGTTACTACTGGTATAGGTTCATGAGAGGAAATTCAACATAATAACCGATTTCTTCTGTTCAAACAGATCTTGGTTTAAAACTACTGGGCTTCAGGATCAGCAGCTGATCCATCAAGAGTAGAGAACCAAATGCAACACAGGTCAGAAATCGTCATTAACAAAGGAACATAGGAAGAGTTTTTTTTCGTCTTTTCTTTTTCTTTGGGAATTCTTGATTGTGCTCCCCAGAGCACTTAATAGAAATGATGATAATTTCATTTCTTCCACTGTTAATGGATAAGTAAATTTCTCACTCCCTTGCCGAATGCAAGTGTTCAAAACAGATGATTTGAGTACTTCAAAGAGTCAAATGCAAAATGAAAATGATGCTAAAAGCAAAAACTTTTACGCCTCCTATGTGTCAAACTTGTGCTTACCTTGAATCATCGTCCAACAAAAAGGAACTGCTAACAGCGTTGTTAGAGTCCTCTGTCATCATAACTCTCATACTTGATATAACCTATATTTCCAGGAAAACATACATAGAAGTGAACTGAGAATACCATAATGAAATTTGGAGAATAACCGGGCATATTTATCCAAATCAAAATATTAAGACAGTATAAGTTCTGAAGTGCAAGACTAACTTACATCTGAAGAAACACTATGAGTGCCATATTTGTCATCCCAGTACATCGTACTTATCCTGTACAATTGTTGTATGCTGAGCACCTACAGAGAATAACAAGAAAGATTAGGGCCTAAAAAGAACAGATATCTGGAGAATGAACTCATTTAACAAATGCTAGAGAAGAATAAGCTGGGAGGAAGAGTAAAAAAAGAAAAAGATAAAGGAAGAAGTTTCTCACCGGACAAAGTTCATTAGTAATTTCATTCAATGTCTTTTTGGGCTTTTGATGAATAACCTGCAGACATTTGGAGAATAAAGTAGATAAGCAACCACACAAATACTTAAAAACTAAATTAAGGATCGTCATCAACTCACTAGGAAGCCAACAGCCTGTCTGATGTGCTTCAGTTCATCCCAAGCTGAGCCCACATACTGAAAAAGAAAGGTGTTGAGAGGTTTAACATAAAAAGTGTTTGTTCAATATGAGGTCACAAGATTGAGTAATCCTTACTTCTTCTGTTGCAGAACAACACCATTGCTCTAATTCAGCTAGTCCTGCTTTCACATACTCCCCATTGCTGAATGAGCAGCACTCACGTCGCAGGAGGAGACTGATAAAAATAAACAAGATTGAAGGTGACATGAAAATGAAACTTGATTCTATTTATAAGGTAAATTTTATCCAGAAACTATAGCAATCTTTACCCGCAAGAACTTACCTATTGAAAAGTTGAACATTGATAAATGAGAATATCTGAGTGAAAACCTTTCGGACCAAGAATGAAGGCACCTGTAATTGAGTAATGATTATGAGAAAACTTTTCAGAAAGGATTAAGAAAGAAGTATTTCCCTCTAATGAAAAATTCAGATTAGATGCAGTACACTTCAAATGTCTTCAAGAAAATAATATTTCCATTTGATGTGAATTTTGAAACTCACGTAGTTTGCCTTCATTATCTTCAAGTAATTGTTGAGGCTTTTTACAATGCTCTGCCAATGAGCAATCAATGCTTGTTGAGCAACAGCATTAGCTTGAGAGCGCCCTTTTACCAAACTTGCACGGGATGTTCGAGGAGCCTACACTCAGAATTAGTAGAGAACTCTTGCTTGAGCACATATTTGTAAAATTACTGGAAGGTAAATTAGAATGTATGGGATACAAATCCTTTATGACTCCAGAAAAGGAACGAAAGAATTTGAAAGCACCAAGTCAATGAGGAGAAAAAACAAAGAGATAACTCAGAAGGAATAACTAAAGGTTTCCATTATTGTGAGGCTTCCAAATAGCACGGGTTTAATACTTTACTAGAATTGATTTTAAAACATAAAGCTCTGAACAAGCTTCCCCAAGAACGTTATTGGTGGGTTATTTTAACATGATAAGGGCTCTACCATTTGTATACCAAATGATAATCCTTGGACTACTGCTGCTGCTAATAATTAGAAACAACTTCCGTCCTTTGCTCATTGATTAAAAGTAATTCCACATACCACTTTTCAATGTTACCTGATGCAACTTAGAGCAATCTGAAAATCTGTAAAATAACAGGACAAGAAATACCTGGATGCACAAGCCAAGCAATGGGGAAATCTCCTTCTTTAGATTGTCTCTTATCATTCCATATATCTTCTCAAGGAAAGCAGTGAGTTGCTGCTTAAACAGCAAAGCGGGATACTTTGCCTCAACTTGACGTAAGTCATCCAGTCTACCAAGCATTCGACCATTGAGAAATGAAAGCCCAGCACTCTGTGGAGAGGCCCGAAGTCCCTACAATATAAGAAGGAACAGGAGGGCTAAGAGTTCCAAACATTAGATCATTAGCTAGAGAAAGAAGCTCTGCAAATGTAAATGATAGGCCCATACTTGGGACATCCTCCCAAAAAGTGAGGCTGATGATGACCTTCGCCGCTGTGGAGTCATGCTAGCAGCACCAGTGGCTTTGAGAGTGTGTTGGAGCAGCATCAACAATGTGGATGTATTACATAACCAGTATGTTAACACATCATTGTTGTCAGGGACCTTTACACAAAGTTTCTCAAGTTAATACAATCCATCTACATGCATTTTGGGTAAAAGTCATCAAACACAAAATCCACATCCTTCTAGGAGACAAAATTCATGCGCGCTAACTGCTCTTTAGTGATTCCATTGCAATAGCATACCTCTATGGCTGAAGCTATGGTTTGAATAATTCGATCAAACACAGTAGTCCTTTCAACTTCAAAGGATCGCCAATGAAGAAGGCATTTGTAAATCAAACAAGCGGCAATAGGTTTGCCACCAGAATATCCCAAATCTTGTGAAATACACTTGATTAGCAAGTCCTGGTTCTCCTGCAGCAAAACAGAAGATTGAAAAAACAAACTAAAAACAGATAGAAGCAAACACGTATTAAACAAGAATAACGGCCGTCGGTGTCCCTATGCATCCAAAAAGCACTAACCTGCTGCTTTTCATTAAGAGACTTCTGTGGTTTTTCCTCAGATTCAACCTCCTTTGGACTTGCCACAGCAAGGGTCGTTTCCTGACACATGCAATATACATTAGAAACTACATCATTAACGCATTTCATAAATAAAATATTGGCTGTCCTTACATGTGTGACCTTGGTTTCCCCATTACAATATTTCCATTCTCCGGTGTTCTCTGCAAATAATCATTTAGGTGTTAGTCCTGTCAATGGAAACTGCAACTTAAAATGAGAAAGAAAGCCAATATTACCTGTATAATTGTCATTTTTGGTCGTGCAGATATAGCTTTTCCAGTAGGTGACATGGTTAAAGCTTGTTGGCGGAGAACTTGATTCTCTGATTCTGTGTTGGAGAGCTTCTCTTCGAGCCTGAAACAATAATTAAAGCAGAAATTTGCAAATTTTCCAGAATATTGATAAAAGCAAATAAAAATAGGGGGATAACAACAGCAAGCTACGATAATGGGAGATAGAGACTAGAGATTGACAGAAATTCTAGAGGATTGACACCAGAAGCAAAATTTTGGATTGCAAACTAGAAAGATGACAACAAACGCATAAATAGAAACCACAAACGGAATGTCTACTAGCTGCTCTGTGTCTGGGTAACAGCATTTGTATTATGATGAACAACTTTACGATGCTGCATACCTCTGGACAGACTCCTGAAGCTGCTCCGCTTTTCGTTCTGCATCTTCAAGTTTTTTAACCAGTTCTGCATTTCTGGCCTCAGCATCACTAGAAGCCTTTGTGGCCACTTCTGCAGCCTGCTTTTCTGATGTCAGTGAAGCCTGAACAAGCAAAATGATAAGTCAATTTGCCATTGAGGTTGAAGATTTACTGTTGATGGGCAACATATGAATACACTAGGTTGATGCTCATTCAAGAGTCAAACCCCAGAGTGAGACATGCATGATGGTGCTAGGAAGCACAGCTACAAAATCTCAACTAAGGGATGTAATCAGGACATGCAGATAAATACATTCTCCCTCCAGAAATTAAGAATTATATGAGATCAATAATATCAAAAAATGTACTTAGCTAGCTTTGAGCTCACGTTTCATAAATATACAAGGCTCTAGACATGTATTGCAGCATTTTACATGCATGGAATCCTCTATCATGCATATAGCAACCATTACTGCTTTGATATGATACCAGGCAAAGAACGCATATGAAGGGCCAGTATTGTCTTAGTCCCACTAAACGCAGACCATTTACCATGAATAAGCAAAGAAATCAATCAAAATCTAGTCACATAAATTCAAGGAAGGTGATAATTAAAATGTACACAACCTCAATGCTACCACCCAAATCTCATACCTTCAAATTTTCAACCTCAGTTGTTAATGCTTCAACTCTTGCTGTGTCTTGAACAATAACAGGGGTCTCCTTAATGACTGGTGGAGCTTCTTCAATGGCTTTTCTTGCTGCTTCTTGCTCTTTGACTACCCTGGCATTTGCTTCGTCTACTTGAATCTGCATTGCATGTAAAGCCTCTTGCAATTTTGTGACTTCCTGGGCTTTTGTCTCTTCCAGTTCAGTCTGTATACAAGAAAAATGGCCACAACAAACAGTCAAGAACAATTCAAAACTCTGGGAAATTTGAAATATTTAAAGTACATACCCGTAGTCTCTTTTCAAATTGTAAGCGCCATGTTAGTTCTTCCACTTTCTTTTCTAGCTTGTCCTTTGCTTCTTTGAGAGCACCTGTTTCCCTTGAAGCCTGCATTAATGGACTTATTTATTAATTGAAGAAAATGTTCTCCTTTAACTGAAGCACATTACACACTAATATATCCAGAGTAAAAGGATAAAGATCAAACCATTTTTAGCTTGCGAAGCTCTCTCCTAGCAACCCGTGCTCTCCACCCACATTGAGTGATAAGAGCAGCCCTCTGAAGACTTTTGTAGTAAGAGAATTCCCTGTGGCAACGCAAACGAGCCTGTAGCAGAAAAAGATATCTTGTATCAGAATTTCAACTAAATGGAAGTATAGCCTCTTTCCCAGCTTATATAGCTTCTACAGGTGGGATGGCTAAATGACACAAATTTAGAAAAGGACCTGAATATTAATAGCAGCCTTTGTTTGCTTTCGGTATCTGAACTCATTTCGGGCAGTCAATGCTCTCATGCCCGTCTGCAATGTGATAGCAGAATGTCGCAATGTAGAGTAGGACTTCCAAGCAACAAAACATCTGAAGTTCTTCTGTATCTTCAGAGCAGCTGCTTGTCTCCGTAATTGCTCGTATAGCTTGCAAGCCAACATACCTAATACATCCATCAGCAGATAAGCCCATAGGAAGGAACTTTCAGTAAATATTAAACCATTATCTTCTTCCATGACAATAGCGAACTTTGACAAGAAAAATAATAAGCAGAAGAAAAGTAGTATCATGACAAACCACATATAGAGATTACCTCGCCAGCAGGATTGCATTTGAATTGCCGCCTGGCGTATTGTGATGAACTCCTTCCTGGCAATATAAGTTCGAATTTGTCTCTGAATAATTCTGGCCGCATTTCCAAGAACCTCTGCTCTCCTTGCATCTAACTCAGCCATTTGACCAGCTCTTAGGAAGACTTTCGTTATGCCCATCTACAAAGCCAACAAAATAGATGAAGATGACTTCCATGTGCATTAGCATTGAGAATATGTCTTCTACTTATAGAAAAAGGAGACAAATATAGACAAAAACAAATGAAACCTCAATTGTTCCGCAAGAGAAACCTATAAACACCTTGTCCTCCGGTAAATTGAACGAATATCATGTTTATTTTATTTGAGGGAGATAGATGTGCAAATTTACCTGATAGCCTTTTAGTCCCATTTTGTCCAGAATCACTTGGCATGCCACCTTGTCATCATAGCTGCAGAATGAGTAATCATGCTCCATTAGGAAACCGGGAAGCAGATACACCAGTAAAGGTGGGAAAGAATAAGAAATCGACATAATAAAAGCTACCAGAAATAAGCATTCTTGGAGATCAATCCTGTGAAGACAACTACAACAAATACTTTACCTTCCATCCAAAACTTCTGGAGCAAGAACACCAAATCGGAGAAGAAATTCATCAAAAGTTCGCCGTGTGGGGTAACCAGCACAGCTAATTCTAATAGCTTCCAGGACACCCTATACAAACCAAAAATAATATAAATTTCCCAAAAATATGATGTACAAAAATTCAAGAACTGAAGTTCTGCATCATTTAAACATACATCGCAAAATATTTAACATATACTCACACCACATCGCAATTGCTGGATGACGTTCACATTCTCAAAAATAGCAGGTTTCAGGACATTATTGGGCTTCACGCAGCGAATGTAGTGAGGTTCTGTTGAACTCAAGGTCTCCATCAAAGATTGAAGTTGTAGCTGCAAGTATCATTATAGATCACATTGATTAGAAGGCAGCAAATTAAGTTCAGATTTTCTTTGGCAGAAATGCAGAACTGTCCCAAATTTTATTAATTCAAATTTCAAAAGTGAAAATTTGTGTTGCTGCGAATCTGTGTTAGTATGATAGCCAAAGATGAGGTGCAAGAAGGGTGATACTCCAACACTTGAACCATATTCAATCTTAAAATTTGAAATCACATGCCAAATGCAAGCGCTACATTGATTTTGACGATTTCATTTGTCTCAATCTAAATATCCCTTTTCCCTTTGGGCTAGCAGTGCAAGATGGCCAAGTAGAGGGAAAGCAAAGAGTAGTACCTTAAAGCGGGAACCGATGGAAGAAAATTTGGATGACTTTGATGATTCTTCAGGAAGTGGAGGGAATAAACCAGCTACAAATTGGCACTTTGAAGCGGTTAAGAGATCCTGATGTTCCGCCACCACATAGTCTTTGTTTTTATCCAAAAAGAGGTCTGCCATATAGGTTACCTACGAATAAGAGGCAGCACCACGGAAATAAGATTCAATGAACTGCTTATTTACAGAAATATACAGGATAGAGATATCCATTACCTCTCCTGCATAATGAGATATTGTGAAATTGGTGCGCGAAAGCTTGGGTTTGATGAAGCGCTTGTTTTTGGCAAATGTTTGATACAACTTTTGAGCAAAAGTTTCATGAGTTGATTTAGGGAACATACTGCACCAAGCAAACAGGTGAAACTTGCATCAAACCAGATGTGAAGTTGCAAGATACAGGAAAACATGTTAGCTTGTTCATGTTGCTGATATTTTGATTATCACAATGAGACGGTAATATCGAACACTTAACATAAATAGAGATAGAAATAATTGCGTATAAAATTCAAGCTTAGATAGAGCTGGACAAATAAAAATAAAAAACCAGTTACACACCATGCTTCATCCAGAAGTGCAATGATTCCTCCAGGTTTCTGCAAAATTTCAAGCATGTAAGGTAAAAGAGACTAAGGCACAACAAGATAGACAAAGAGGGGTCAAAAACCATTTGGCTATAACTTATTTAAGTGAAAAATCATACATGAATTTTTCCAAGCAACTTAAATACAGAATGTGAGATGATGCATTATGTGAAGGATGTAAACCTTTTCAATCAAATCGAGAACATCTTGGTTATCAACAAACTCTATGTAGCTCCAATTGATCTGTTCCTTTTCATAATCTTCTTGTTCCATTTTGAATACATGCTGCAAATAAGAAATTAGACAACTTGTTCAATAAGAAAGGAATTTTGGTGAAAGCAGTGACCAACAGATTACAAGGATGGGTTATAACCTGGTTGAAATGTTGCTGCAGCTTTTCATTTGTAAAATTGATACAGAACTGTTCAAAGCTATTTTTATTCACAAAATGAAAAATCAGAACTCAAGTAAACTACATTGGACTAGAACTTCTTTCAAAAGACACTTGCAACTTGCATTCACTTACCTATTCTGCTTAAAACTCTCAAAACCATATATATCAAGCACTCCTATAATTGATTTTGAGTTGGGATCCTGCCCAATTGAATTGTTTATTTTCTCCACAATCCTGAGTGAAATAGGGAACGTAACTAAAACAGGTAAGAAAACAAGTTCCAAACATATTCATTTCTTGATATGATACAAATGGTTGGAATTCCTTACCAGTCAAATAGACGAGAGTACACGGTTTTAGCTAAGGCATCCCTGCTACCAGTAGCTGCTTCTGGATCAAGAGTCCTAGTAATCACCTCCTCAGGTGTCACCATTACACGCTTAATCAATGCATCTTCCAAGCTCTTAGGATCACACCTATTCCATCATGTTTCCCACTTTTAGATCTCTCATTGCAAAATAAAAGACACACTCAAGAATCAAAGGAAAACAAGCCTACCTGAACAATTCAGCTGTTGCACTAAGATGAAACCTAGATTTCTCATCCTTAATCACAGAAGAATCAATCTCCTTCCCTTTTGCAAACTCAACATTGCCAAGATGAAGAATTGCAGCCACAACTCTGAAAATTCCCTCCTGAGAAGGCTTCATAATGTAAGATATCTGAAGAATACATGCAAAAATACTCCAGTAAAATCTGAGGCATGCTAACCTGTTCTTCGTCACTGATACCAACTATATCCATGGCTCTTCTTGTCGCAAGATATTCATCAGCATCATTTACTCCATCAAGTTCATAACAGTTAGACTGATTAAGATAATGAAATGATTTTATATCCCCCAACTTATACCTCTCCTTCTCCTGCAAATTCAAGTTAAATTTTAATTTTCCTTCTTTCAAGCATCTTAGCGAAAAAAGTAAAGCCAAGAAGGTTTGTAAAAGTCACCCACTCAACCACATATTGTTACAACATCATCATTCCCCAAATTTATTGTGAAGAAAGGCTTACCTCAGGTGGTGCTGAGCAAAGAAGATAAAAGCAGTGGTAATTTCTTTCAGGGAAGGAAATTTGGCAAACACGAGATCTTTCCAGCAGGTAAGTTCGGATAGCTGCCCCTGATATCCTACCGCTCTTATCGAATTGTATCTCGACAAATTTACCAAAACGACTACATTGAGGAACCAGAACCAAGTCAACTCACAAGTATTGTCACACTATCAAATGTAATCCATAAAAACTCAAAGAAGAGCAAAAGTACAAGTATAAGCCAAGCACATATACAATTCAAATTTTGAGAAACGCTAGACAATTCCTCACCTAGAGTTATTGTTCCTTACAGTTTTAGCATTTCCAAATGCTTCAAGAACAGGATTGGACTGTAAAATAGAATACACAAATTCAGCAGCAATGTCCATCCAAGTGAAAACTCGAAAATGACAACTTTTTGCAGCCCTCTATGTTACCAACAGATTATGAATTTTTCAAAAGAATAAAACAAACAAAATCTTACTTCTAGAACTTGTTGTTCAACTGTCCGTCCTTCAACTCCTGAACGACCACCCAGATATGCCAGATATCTCATTAGCATCTTTGTTGTTTCAGTTTTGCCAGCACCACTTTCCCCACTAACCAAAATTGAATTGCTCTTCCCCTCATTTACCATTTGCCTGATGGAAAGGCGTCAAGAGGCACCCCAGCACAAAAGAATGAGAATGGAATGCACATATCTAATTCCATAGCTGAGACAACTCGGAGTATTAGCGATTTTACCTGTATGAAACATCAGCAATGGCAAAAACATGTGGACTAAGCTCTCCAAATGCAGCTCCTTTATATTGTTCCATCATGTGAGTATCATAGAGGTGAGGTATTTTTTGAAAAGGATTTACTGCAATCAATATATTTCCGGTGTATGTCTGTGCAATAAATTGGAGACAGAACCAAAACATAAAAGATTTGTTTGTTCCACCTAGTTACCCTCAAATAAACATTTTGCCAAATCACAAAAAAAAAAAAAAATCTTACATAAATTTCATTGAGTTCATATCTGGTAGACAGGTTTTGCAGAACACCTGGTTCATGCAAGTATGAAAGCTTAGTCATGTCATCCACACCTCCAGGAGGAGCTTCAGTATCCTTTGGAAAAACTTTTGAGATGTTCGCAACAACCTAATAATTTTTCCATTTGTAAGAACCTTCAAATTCTATATAAAGTTGCTTCTTTTTCATAAACAACATGTGAATCAGGTTCTAAGTCAAAAAATGCCACTAACAGCTAAAAACTACAAGCCATAGTAGAACAATTAAGCCAGTAGCACAGTAGCACTCACTTTTTTCCCATTTGTGGTGTAAACATGAACATCTTGACCATTAATTTTAGTTACTTCTCCATCTATCCATGCCAAGACTGTATCCTCAACCCATACATGAGAACCAACAATGATATTGACGGGTGATGCCTGCAGAGAACCAATAACAATTGGACAAGAATAATAACTATTTGTTTCAACTAAGAGTAGCTATCAAAAGTTCTTTGCTTTATAGTCCAATACATACTTCAAATTGAAATGAAAATAAAGCAACATCAGAAAAATTACAAACTTCACTGCATATTCATAATGCATATTCTATGAAGTCAATAAAACCATGCATATATTACAATGATGAAATTAGCCTAGTATTACAATAATATGAGCATAATTTTGAGTTTCTTTCTTAGAAAGGCCACTCATTGACCAGACCATGTAACGAGAATGCATAAGAATTCACAAAAAAAAAATCACAAACATGGGCCCGTTTCTAACACCAAACTCAGAATATAAACTTAAACCAAACACTACAAGAAAACAATTTCATTTCTCGTAGCAGCACAACAAGGCTACAAAATTCAGCCTGAACAGGAAAAAAAAATGATGGTGGCATTGACTGTTCAAGAATGCAGAAGGGAACTCCAAGACCAAGATTATCTCTTTTAAGCTGGGCCCATATGCTTGCCATAAAAAGTGAATTTTATAATTCATGGCAATCCAAAGTTGGAAAATTTCTGAAAAGGGTGCGCCAAGTGAGTGAATTTATGAGGAAGGCACAACTTAGGCTATTTGTTATAACCTGCAAATTGTACGTATTTATATACAGAAATCAGTTAAACTTGTGCCTTTTTTATTATTCACCATCAATATCGTCCTTTTTTAACAAATTTTTCAATCCAAAATTCTACTTGGAGAAAGTTGCTACTTAGCAACTCTAACATTTGCATTTCAATCCTATCTGAAAATATATACAAACAAAAAACACACACACACATTAAAAATACAACAAAAATTCGACAAAATATATGCCATTTCGCATTGAAAAGCTCAATACGAGTCCTCTCTTACTTCATCAATAATGTATAAAGGCATGTAATTAATACATGCATGTATAATGTATCACGCATGTTGTGCCTTCGCATTCGGACTAAATTTTTCGGTGCAAAAATAAATAATTTGAATTTATTTCAAACAATTTAAATTGCGATCAAATAACGAAAATTTTAACAAATATATATATATATATATATTGAAAATATAAACTAAGTTGACCAGATTTGACTTGAGCTAAAAATAAAGTAGCAAACAAAATTCTGATTATTCAAAGGATAAGCAAAACCGTACCATTGATGAGCTTCCGTTATTATCGATCTCCTCCTCCTCGTCTCCAACTCATCAAGCAGGAAGAGACCGACCAAACCAAGCTCTGACTAGCTGAGTTCAGATCGGAGCCAACTCGGACTCAGAGCTTCGGAATTTTCAACAAACGCGACGACGGACGGACGGCAAATAATCCAAAACCAAAAAAAAAAAAAAAAAAGTTTCTTTTTTTTCTTCAAATAATGATATGATTAAATTTTCAACTTCTTCAAAAGCAAACCAAAAAAAGCTTACGAGCTTTCTCTCTATCTCTCTGATTTAATAAAAATAAATAAATATTAATAAATGTATTTATTGCTTATTTGTACTCACAAAAAAATGAAAATGAGGAAAGTAAAGTGGAAGAAATTGTTTTAATTTTTTTTAAGTTTTTTTCTCACTCTAAACTTGCCTTCATTATTTACGTAACTTTGAGTCTTTGCTTTGCTTTGCTTCTCTTTCTAAAGTCTGAAACATTTTTTAATTTTTAAATTTTTAAATTTTTAGCTGTGATGAGGTGGTGGGAGGTGGATGTGGGCCACCACACCAACACACGCACAAATGTAACGGTGTTGTTGTAAGAGAGAGAGAGAGAGAGAGAGAGAGCGCTTAGCACAAAAACCGACATTAAGGTTGGGACTTGGGCGGAGGTATACAAATTTTATTTTAGATTATTATTACGGCTAATCAAAGTTGTTCGACGTTTTTCGCACTTGGTGCGGGTTCTTGGTCTTGGAGTTTGATTTACTTAGAATAGATTATAGTATTAGATTTCTTTGGTCAAAATTTTTAAATTTTTACGGATTGTGTCCATTTTTGCTTGTCGAAGAATTTTTATTAGCAATGCTGTAATAAATATTTTCTTATTGAAATTTTAATGTTAAATTATATTATTAATAATTTTTCCTTTTATTTTAATCTTCCTCTCACTCTCTCTTTCAATATTATCTTTTTCTTTTTTACAATTGAAACTGAATTTTTTAATTGAAAAGGAAATGGTATTTTGATTAAGGAAAACTTGCAAAAATAATCATTCTTTATCGGTTTCTAAAAAAATAATTATCATTCTTATTTAAAATAATACAATTTTGTTATTCATAGTAAAAATACGTATTAAATTAATCTCTTTTTTAAGTTTTATCTACTTTTTTAATAATAAAAAAAACTAACTAGGTATATATATATTATTTTTGTTAAAAAATGAGATAGAATGATAAATTTGATACAATGTTTTTTAATAAAACGATGTAATTGCATTATTTGTAAAGTAAATGATGAAAAAAGTTTTTTAATAAATAAAAATGATAATTTCTTACCATTGTTTCTTTAAAGAATAAAGATAATTGCGATATGAAGAATTAAGATAAAAGTAAAAATAATAATAATAATAATTTATAATAACATCAACTTGGTATTTAAGGGTCAAAAATAGAACGCTAAACGATACAAATCGACCGCAAGGCCCGAGCAAGATATTCTGCATCTACGATACTTTGGGCCTGGGCCTATTACTTGAATTAACTCCGTTTCCATATCAAACCCGATAGCTAATGCCTGCATCAACATTTATGCATGAGTTTCGTAAAACGTTGGTCCTAATCTATTGGGCCTTAAAACGGTTTTACTTGTTTTGGTTCCCACCATCCCATCTCAGTCAAGACCAGATTATTCTGTTTGATTCGTCTTGATTCTTTGACCAATCCCGGGATTTGGCTCAAATTGATTAACTTGGGATTAATTTGTGAGACAAATTAATCTTTAATAGCTGTTAAAATCCCAATTGGACATGTAAATCCTAATAGAACTTGTATTTTTTTCCAGGAATGGATCTGAAATTTAGTGAAAATCCTTGTTGGATAAGAATATAGAGTTACTTTTTTTTTTTTTAAGAATATAGAGTTACTTATTATAAATAAGTGTTGAACATTAAAGTTTGAACGTAGGGATGTATCATATTAACTTTATACAAATACCAATAAATAGTTGGTGTGGCTACTTTAGAGGTTAGATACGATCGGGTTTGTTGATCGATTCTGAATTTTGCTGATTACTCTGAAGGTATATTTTATATAGATTATCAATTTAATTTTATAAAAATCTAGTGCAAATTTTGTATTTCCTTACCATGAATCGAATTAAGTAAATAACTGAGTAATTCGTGTCTGTCGAATTGTGAATTTGTGATTACGTAAGTGGCATATTCAAGTTTGTTAGGCTAATTGAATTGATGTCCTAATAATATCATGATTAGTCCTATAGTTATTACATGGATTCACTTTTTATTTTTATCTCTTGTATTTTTGGATAATTTTGTTATACAAATTCACTAAATTCACTCAACGGCTGTCCAAAAATAGACACCATTTGTAAAATAAAACAAAATTCTTGGCAGATTCAATGAATCAAAATACACTTTCTAAAAATAGATGGCTTCTTGGTTTGCTGCTGTTGACAACGGTTGACTCAATGTTTGAAGAAGTCAAAACGACCATTAACAACACCACTGCTGTATATATCTGCACCGTCACACATGTAAAACATATTCAACCATTTTAAGGTTTTTTTTTTTTTTAAGGAATAAGAAGATAAACACGTTTCATTTGATTTTACAGTAAAAAGTAGGCATAATTCCAGTTTCCGGAGCCCACCATCTTTCTCTGTCAATCCGAGGCACCACTTTCAAGCCTTGTTGATAATCCCAAGTCAACAAAAACACACAGTCACGCACTGCAGTCTTCAGGTTAGAAAAAGAAAGACAGTTATAGAGAGATATCAAGATGCTTTCTGTGCTACAATTCAATTCTCTCCCAATATGCCACCACCGCACCGCTATAAAATGCACCGCCACAACCCCATCACCCTCCCCCACCTTCAACACCAGCGGCAACACTCGTCTTCCTTCGTCAACAATATCATCGCCGTTACATCAGTTCCCCAATGCAGCAGTACCATCACCGCCACTCAACTTCTCAGCCAAGTACGTCCCTTTCACCTCCATATCAACCAACTCTCCCACCACCACGGAATCATACTCTCTCGACGAAATAGTCTACCGGAGCCGCTCAGGGGAGCTTCTAGACGTGCAACATAACATGGAAGCCTTAAAACAGTTCGATGGTCAGTACTGGAAGTCACTATTCGACTCTCGTGTAGGCAAAACTACTTGGCCTTACGGATCCGGAGTATGGTCCAAGAAAGAATGGGTTTTGCCGGAAATTGATGACGATGATATTGTCAGCGCGTTTGAAGGGAACTCCAATCTTTTCTGGGCTGAGCGTTTTGGGAAAAAATTTCTACAAATGAATGATTTGTGGGTTAAGAATTGTGGGATTAGTCACACCGGCAGTTTTAAGGACCTGGGCATGACGGTTTTGGTTAGTCAAGTTAACAGGCTGCGCAGAATGAACCGCCCTTTGGTTGGTGTAGGTTGTGCTTCCACGGGCGATACGTCGGCTGCCTTGTCTGCGTATTGCGCTGCCGCAAATATACCTTCAATTGTCTTCCTGCCTGCTGACAAGATTTCCATGGCACAATTGGTTCAGCCTATAGCCAATGGTGCGTTTGTGCTAAGTTTTGATACTGATTTCGATGGTTGCATGAAATTAATACGTCAAGTCACGGCCGAGTTGCCTATATACTTGGCGAATTCGTTGAATAGTCTGAGAATTGAGGGCCAAAAGACGGCAGCTATTGAAATTTTGCAACAGTTTGATTGGGAAGTGCCTGATTGGGTGATTGTCCCCGGTGGGAATTTAGGGAATATCTATGCTTTTTACAAAGGGTTCAAAATGTGTCAAGAATTGGGGTTGGTTAATTCAATTCCAAGGCTTGTCTGTGCCCAAGCTGCAAATGCAAATCCATTGTATTTGTACTACAAATCAGGGTGGAACGATTATCAGCCAGTAAAGGCTGATACGACTTTCGCTTCTGCTATACAAATTGGTGACCCTGTTTCGATTGACAGAGCTGTGTATGCTTTGAAGAATTCAAATGGGATTGTTGAGGAGGCAACTGAGGAGGAATTAATGGATGCTATGGCTATGGCCGATTCTACTGGGATGTTCATATGTCCGCATACTGGCGTTGCGTTGACAGCTTTGATTAAACTTAGGCAGAGTGGGATTATTGGTCCTACTGACAGAACTGTGGTGGTTAGTACTGCTCATGGATTGAAGTTTACTGAATCCAAGATTAATTACCATTCCAGGCAGATCAAAGATATGGCTTGCAGTATGGCAAATCCTCCAGTGCAAGTGAAAAATGATGTCGGTGAGGTTATGGATGTTCTGAAGAATTACTTGCATAGAAGACCTTCTTAGTATATATATGAGAGAATTTCTGCGTATTAGACTATAATTGAGATATGGACATTAATAATGGCCGCAGGTACATTCGATGCGTACTTTGGCCTTCCCAGTTTTCTTGTTATTTTCTATGTTTCGCGCGACATAAAGAAGTAGGTCTTCATGTTATGACTGGACAAAACATGTATTCTATCTTTTATAGGATGATGATCATACAATAGATTGAGCTGAAATATGTTTCCCCCTCCCACAAACCTCCTTTGTTTTTTCTTTAAATTTTCAAAATTTGGCTGATAAAATGGTTTCAAGTTTCAACAGAGTCTGTTGATGTAATGGGGACGATGAATTTTGTATTTGATATATTCTAATACTGGTGTGTGTGTGTGTGTGTGTGTGTTCCCCTGTTTGAGATTTTAGTAACAATTATTTGCAAATGGTCCTTTTTCTGTCGGTTTTCAAATCAAACCCATGCTCATTTTTCACGTGTATACTGCTATCCTGAAGATAAAATGGCTGTGGACCTGTGGTACAAACTGTTGAAGTCCCCATTGAAAATGGATAGAAGAATTTTGTAACTGTAGAGAAAGATTTTTCGATCTTAGGGCATAACGAAAAAGAAAGTTAGGCAAGATATAACCAGAAGAAGCGAAAGACTGTATATCGTTGTATTTGGAGTGCGACACTTTCAGTGGAGCATTTGTACTATCCAAGACTCCTGGTTAGAACGCTTTATTCGACCCAAAATTCAAGGCACCTTTTACTTTAGCATTTTTTCTAAAATTTTGAAGCTCGGATTCCTCCCATTACGCATAAAATTATTATCTGTTTCGCTGTTTACTTGCTATTGATGAATTGATCATCTGATACAGAAAGTATAAATAAATATATGATTGAAAATTAGATTGATCAATCAAAGATATAATAAAAAAATGTTCTCACTTTCCAGTGCCAATTCTTCAAAAAGCAAAAAAAAAAAATACTGCCGAAGCATAATAAACGAGATGCTACAGAGATTGTACAAGAGAATCTCTATGACCTTTGCAAGTCACAAGAATGTAAACATTTAATGATACAAATAAATTTGTTCCCTGAAGCAACTTCAAGGCATGAGAAGCGGGTGCAACAACAAGCATACAGCTTCATTCTCCACGTTTAGAGTAATCAACCCTCAGGAGTACTGATAAAACGCTATGCTTTTGTCGTCAGACACACTTGCAAGCAAACAGGATCGCACGTCTATCCTCCCCGGTGGTCCGAATGCCACTGCCCAAACCATGTCAGTGTGGTTGGAGAATATCTGTGTAGCTGCTCGCATCTTCAAATCCCATAACCTAACAGTCTTGTCGCTCGAGCCTGTTGCAATTGCACTACCATCTGGGGAAGTGTCCAAACTCAAAACCCAACTTGAATGACCTGACATAGTAGTGATCAAGGTTTTCCCCTCAGCATCGTACACGTGCACATGGCCATCATCTGAGGCAGAAAAGAGTACCCTTGAATCAAGAGGTGCAGATGAATATACAAGAGAGCGAACGGGCATGCAATGGCCTTCCAGGTGATGTAGAAATTTGGCTCGTGTCACATCAAAAACAGAAATGGTGCCATCCATTGAACCACAAGCAAGGTGTCTTCCATCAGGGCTCCAGGCAATTGAGAGTACAAACTTCTTGCTGCAACTTTTATCAGCAGGCTTCGAACCTTCAGGGCGTGGTATTGACAATGTAGCAATTGGTTGCCACTGAGCAGTATCCCATAGCTTGACTGAGGCACTGCCACCTCCTGCTGCAGCTAGTGTTGTACCCTGCAAGTAAGACAGAAATAGTTGAAAGCTCAGCAGTCTTGGATGTTGTAAATCTGCCACTCCTCATAAAATTCTTTAGAGAGCTCCTGAGTCAGAAAATTTGGAAGCAAGCTACAAAGCAAATGACAAAGGATGGAAAAGGAAAGGTGGAAAAGTTACAACATTTGAAGTTGTAAATATAACTCATTAGTATTTGATACTAGAAAACAAGAAATCAAGAAGCACAAGTTCTGACCATATGCCATGACCTAAAGAAACATATGATTTTGAATTTTGAACAGCTAAAAGAATGTATGAACAGAAATGCCAGCTAAATGTCTACTCAAACAAACACCACCCACGCGAAGGTGGAATAAAAATTACAATAGTTGTAAAACGACATGAACAAGATTCTTTCAAGTCATGAAATTCATATCACAAGACAGCTGAAAAAAGGGTTTCCCAGGAGTTCTTCACAAACTTTTGGATGAGCTTTGTGTACCACTTGTGGTCAGGCTAGATAATGTTCTACTAGGCACTAGTTCAGGCCAGATTTACTTTCTTGGTCATTTAAAGGTAAAGAAGAAATCAACTACTCGACAAATTGATCAGCTTCAGTTATCGTGATATCTAAGAATGGGAAAATTTATTGCGATTAGACAACTAACTAGGATGGCAACAATCTTATAAACTAAAACACGCTCTCCAAACTTGATATGTACACTAGCTGAGCTACAAAAATAACTCTTTGCCTAAATTCCCACATTATGTTTGTATATATATCTCTTAAGAGTCTTCTAACTTTCTGAAATCATGTACTTGTTGAAACATCGAAAGCTACAAAGCAGCGAAAACCCAATTTCTCTATATTATCCTTCTCCAAAAATGAGAAATTGGTTCTCTTAAAAAACATTTCAAATGAAACTGTCCCCCACCATCAGAAAATGTTGTATCATGTTTCCTGTTTCACATATATAAAATCTTAAAAACCAAAAACTCGCCAAAAGTGTTAGTATTCATATATAATTGTGCAAATTTTTATATTTTCACCAGCAATTCACTCAAATTAACATAGAAAAAAAAAAACTCAATCAACAATATACTATCAACATAAAAAGACAATCTTTTTATGAGCAAATTAGTGATTATATTTCAATAGAGAACAACCCAAAATCGCACCATTTTCATCAAAGAAAGACCACATTATATTCCAACTTCAGCATTATCCCCTAATTAAAAAAAAAATAGGACTAACGTTCGATTCCAAGAAAAAATAGAAAAAAGGCAACTTTTTTACCTGGGGATTAAATTGCACTTGCCAGACTTCAGAAGGGGGAGCTTCGAGGGTGGCAATTGTGTTATTGGTGGCAACATCAAAGACCCGAATAAAGCTGTCGATGGATGCGGAGGCCGCAATTCTGCCGGAGGGGTGGGCGGCGACGGAGATTACCCCAAGGCAGTGTCCAGTGTTTGTCCGGAGGCAATTCTTATTATCGGGTTCCCACAGCCGGACGGTTTCGTCGAGGGATCCAGTGAGGAGGAGTGGGGGAGAATCATCAGTAGCTGGGATCCACGTGGCAGTCCATATGGAGTCGTCATGGGCGTCTTGGATGGTCGCCGGTGAGGCTAATTTCATGGTGCCGGTGGCGTTATTGCGGAGTTTGATCGGAGTAGGCTTAAACCCTAACCTTAAGGGCTTTGCAGAGTAAAGTAAGGACTGTATGAGGATTTACAACAAGTGACCGGTTTGGAGTTATTTTGTGATCCGGCCCTCATATCTTTTGAGACTTGCAATTCAACCTTTTCCAATTCATTTTACATTTTTTTTAAAAAAATTATTAAACACTTTAAAATTTTCATTTAAATATTTGTAAATGTTATACATAATTAACAAAAATAGTTTCTTGTTTATTTCAAATTGGATTTAATAGTTCAAATATGTCACACTCTTATTGGTTATGTCAATGAGCTAAATTTTCATCTAAAATTGTTTTAGAGGAATTTTTTCTTAAGGTAATTAATATGTAATGAGGAAAACTAATTCAAGAAATTAGGTCTAGGAAATTCATATATTAGGGATGGGGATAAGTTGATGTTATTTGGTTCTCTACATTTCTAAATTAAGCCTTTACTTTAGGTAAACTAGCATAAATTGTTAGAAGTGCATATATATTCGCCAATCGAGAAAATAGTTGGAGGATTGAGAGGAAATTTTGTGAAAAATGATGAAGAGGGACTAAGAGAAATTCTAATTGAGGCTCGGTTTAGGGAAGGTGTTTTTTGCTTTTGATAGAAAAAAAAAAAAGGTAGTTCTCGACATGCGATTTAAAAGAGGAATATATTTTGAATTGAAAATCGATTGTTTAGATGGACTAGTTTTATTTTTATGTGTCTTTTGTGTAAATGAATATTATAATAGTAAAATAACTAATTGCGATTTTAATAGTAAATCGGCTGTTCATCTTATTTCTTGTAAAATAAGTTTATATATGCAATGACAAGTTAATTGCGATTTTAATGCGCGATAAAAAAAGTAAGAAATTAGAACTATAATTCTCAATGATGATTAATTATTTATTTCATATATGAACCACATTTTAATTATATATGAACCTATTAGTTTTTGTGAGATTAGATTATCTGTCCAAGATTATTTGTGTTATATTTTGTCCAATGTCCACAATTAGGTAGTTTAACTAAAATTAGGGACTAAAAGCATAAATATTACTAAAATCACTTTACAATTATTAGACTATAACCAAATAATGAGTTAATCCTATGTAGTAGTTTAATATTATACATGATAAAATAAAATTAATTTTACACATAAAATTCCATCTCAATTTTTGTGTATTTCTTGCCTTGGTAATCACGTATTGGGCTCTATTTCGGAGCTCAAGAAAAGAAAGTGAATGCCATGCAAATAGGAAAGAAGAGAAGGCACAATAGAGACTTGGAGCATATGCATTGAATATTACACGTGTTAATGCAATGAAGTATGATTTAGTGTAGGGGTGTAGTCGAGTCAAGTTGAGCTCGAGTACACCCCTAATCGAGTAGTTCGATTTTACAAAAAGGTGTACTCGAACTCAAGCTCGACCAAGAGTGATCGAGCTCGCGAGTAGCTCGATCGAGCTCGAGCTCCAATCGATCTCAATCGTACTCGAGTATTTTATTTTTTAAATTTTTTTTAAATTTTTTAAATTTTTTTAAATTTTTTAAAATTTTTTAAATTTTTTTTATAAAAATTATTGGATGTATTTGTAATTTTTTAAAATTTAATGAGGTAAAATTATAATTTACTATAAATTAAGGACTAAAATATAATTATAAATAGATTAAATTATAATTTATTAAATTACAATGACTAAAATATAAATATAAATATTAAAAATAAAATATATATATATACTCGAGTAGCTCGCGAGCTACTCAAATATGTGTAAAGCGAGCTCGATCTTGACTCGAACTCAGTCAAACCGAGTTCGAGTCGAGTAGTTGATCGAGATCGTTTAACACCCCTAATTGAATGTAACGTGCACGTAATAAGAAATTATAAAGAGTGTCCAAACCCCATTCTCTAAATCTCCCATCAAAACCTTAATCTCAATATATATATTACGTATATTACATGAGTTAATTGATAAAGATAATATAACTTAAAATTTTGTGTTTCGACTTTCGATGGATTCCTACACTATATATATCAACTCAATCATTCATGTTTCGACTTTCTGAGATATTTCTAGACGGACTTTATGGAAAGTTTTGCGAAATGTACATACGCTCCTGCAGATTGATGATGAGTTTTGCTTTGGGTGCCAATGAGTAGGGCTGCTGTGAGAGGACTCGACCATCAATACTAGAAAATAAAGCATAGATATATACGGATGGCAGTGGTCAACACTGAACAGAGCCGTATGATTTTTTGGTACATATTTCGGCAAAGCAAAAGCCAAAAGGTTCAGCAGGAAAAAAGCAGAAGCTGAATTCTTTTAAGCTCTAAGCTCTCAAGTCTCAACTTGAGTGTCTATGCTCTGCTGCATTCAAAACCATTATTAAAGCCTGTTTCATGATCTTTATAGTTCATAGGTCCTCCTTTTTTCTTTTTCTTTTTTTTTTATGAATCCCAAGAGTTCACCCCATCCTATTTATCCATAGGAGGGGATTTTTGTTAAGATTTGAAATCCTCAACTGAATCAGGTGATGATCATTAAGCAGAGTCTTATTTTCTTGATTTGTTTTTTACCCCTCTTAACGTATCATCATCTCTCCCTCTTGTCATCCTTACTATATGGAATTTTTATCCCTTTTGTCCGAAGAGTCTAACAGCCCCGTTCTGTTTGTTTGAAGCTTGATTCTCAATAGTTTGCTGTCTTTGCGTCCCTGCTGTATCTGTCAGGCTCAACCTTCAGTTTTCCCTTCTGCCCAGACGGTTGCCATTCTGAATTCATGCACTGTTTTCTTCATATCAATGATGGAAAATGAATAATCCCACCATCCCACCAGCTAAACCAAATATTAAATGAACAAGAACTACAACTGGACAAAACTTTTGGACTCAAAATGGGCAAAAGTTTTTATTATATTTTGTGAAAGACGAGCATGAATTCTCTCTAACTCCAAACTTTGAACACACCAAACACAGTGACACAGGTGTCTTTACAATGAACTCTCACAAGTCACATCATCCTAACAAGTTTTGCTCCAATTGAGGGCCAAAAATAACACAATCAGAGCAGTAATATTTCCCTTTGCAACCTATGCAAATCATCCATGTATTTACATGCTCTCAAAGACTCAATCATATATTAAGAAGGGTAATTAAATTAATTATTTCTTTTGTGATTAGGGGCAAAATTTTGTTTAAGAGAAAAAAACAAAAAAAAAAAGAAAAGGAAAACAAAACCAACAATTTTTTTCTTGGTAATCATCATTAACGGGCTTGATCAAGTTTCGGACCTGGCGAATTCCTCCCTTTCATTGAATTCATTTTATCCAACCTCCACTCATCTTTGAGTCTTGCAATGAAAGAGTCGGCTTTTAAGTTCACATCCGGGCTTGGACAAGACACTGACGGCCCATTTGAATCTGGACCGTCCATTGGGTCTGATGATTTTGCTGACGCCACTTCTACGTCTTCTAGTTCCGCCCTTTCCGGAGAGCTACACCTTGAGCTATGCGCGCTCAGTATCCTTACAAAATCTCCCCGAGCAACGAATTTGAATTCAGGCATTTTAAACGGTGGTGGGGGTGGTGGAGGCAATGGAATTAGTGGTGATTGTGCGCCGCTGTTTAAATATTCATCGTAGTAGATATTTGTTTTTGCCGGCAACGGTGGCTTCTTGGCGGCGGATGATCGTCGCCGGACTGATTCTGGTGTTGCTACTGTAGGTTGTGATTGAGAGTGTTTAGATTTGCGTCTTGATGGTACCTGTTCATGTGGCGGAGGTGGTGGGGGAGGCGGCGGCGGTGGAGCTGAGGTTTCGGATTTGAACCGCCTGCTTTTGCCACCTTGTTTGAAAAAAGTGTTGAGGATAGAGGACGGCGGCGGTGGAGGTGGAGGTGGTGGGGGAGGAGCCGATGATGATGAGTTGAAGCGCTTACTCTTGCTCCCGGTTTTGAATAAATTATTGAAAATTGAACTTGGAGGAGGCGGAGGCGGTGGAGGTGGTGGCGCAGCGGTCGGAACAGAATGTACACGTTTGGTTTTGCTACTTTTCTTAAAAAGGTTTTGAAACACCTTAGACGGTGGTGGAGGAAGAGGCGGTGGAGGTGGTGGTGGCGTCGGTGGTGGAATACTTGAATGTACAGAAGGCGGAGAGTTTTCGCTGGAACTTCCAGAACTGTTTCTCTGTTTTGATTTTTTCTTTCTTTTTCGCTGACTGTATAACGAAGCAATTGCGGTTGTTATTTCCTTTGCCGCCCCGCTCTTTTTCCGCTCAAGTCTTTGCTCTGGGAATTGCTCAAACACCACCACTGGCGGTGGAGGCGGAGGTGGAGGTGGCGGAGCTGGTGGTGGAGCTAATCGGATTTTTCCCAATTCAGCCTCAGCAACCTTAGCTTCGAAACGTGGCTTTTCCACTCTTCGCTTACGTGGAACAGTCTGAAACGATTGCCTCGGTTTTGAATTTGCCTGTGGTGGCGGTTGAGGCGGGAGAGGTGGCGGTGTAGGCGGTGTAGGCGGTGTAGGCGGATTTGGTGGTGGCTCTGGAGAAGGAGGCCGAGCTGATTGAGCTTCAAAAGTATCCACTTGGATCACTTTTACATCGTTCTCCTCCTTAAACGCCTTGCTTTCCCGTGCACGGCGGTGGAGCTGATCGGAACTGGGAGGCGGCTGCTCCTGCTTGTATAAATTCACATCAAAATCATCCAAAAACCGGTATCGGGTTTCACCGGTTTCCCACAACAACCCTTGTCTTAAATCCGGATATGAACTGCTGTTCCTTCTCAGACGGTTAGCAGCACCGTTCCCCGGCAATCCAACGGGAGCATCAAACCATTGAGTCACTTGAGCGGTTTCACTATGTCGAGCTCTTCTCTCGTTAAAAGAAACATCAGAACTAACAACACCCCCTTCATTCGAAGATTCAGCAGCTGCAACATCATCATTTCTCTTTGCAAAAACCCCACAAAGAATCGCAAAGACTACAAGAAGAATATTGAGCGAATCCCAACTCTTCTTAACCGAATAAGTGGGACGTAGAATTTGAGTCGTATGAGAAAGAAATGGAGGAACTAAGAAAAATACAATCACTAATGCAAGAATAGGTACAAGGAGGATAACAGTAACAGGGCTGAAAATCGGAGAAGCAGCTCGGCGGCGACGGCGTTGATGATGGAGGATGGTGGCGGTTGAGGGGGACCAGAAAGGTGGAGAGTCACCATCTTGTTCCATCGGATTAATGGGTTGGTTTCGCTTTTAGGTGGAAGTGAGTTTTTAAAAGGTTTTTGGGAGGAAAATATACAAAAGTGGCAGTTGGTCTAAAAGTTAATTAACACTGTGTGACTGTGTGTGTTATTAGAATCATAGTAATTGAAGAGACACAAACTGATCATATTTATAGGACACACTGTACGGGATACTTTTTTTAAGGTTTTTCAAATGTTTTCTCAGCATCAATCATTAGTTTAGTTTTAATTTAATTTGGATAGTTTTATGGCTATATTCTTGTGTTTATCTGAATGGTTTAGATGGGCTTAATGTTTTTGGTACTATGAATATTCTGAGATAGTATTATGTTAATGTACGACTTTGACAAAAACATAGAAACATTATTGCTTATAAAATAGATGTGGGACTTGATTTAAAAGTTAATTTCATCAAATTTAATATGTTTCTCTTTGCTGACATTTTCTATTAGGTTTGAATTAAAATGATTGATTGGTTGTAGACTTAAATGATTCGTAAAATAGATAAACTCTCGTGAAATTACGTCATATATGAAACATATTTATATATAACATAGTCAATTAATGATTAATGAAATCATAATTTTAATTTTTTTTATTATTTTTATTGTGCGTTCAATTTGTAATTAACTCTCATTTTATATAAGAATTAACTCTACTTAAATTTTTTAATACAATGGCTGCTGCTGCTTATGATGCCTTGTTAAAGACTTTTATAATTAGTTTAAAAGGGCACAAATTGTTAAAGACTTTTATAATTATTTTAAAAGGGCACAAAATCTAAATGCGTATCTTTTGATCTTTCATCCAAGAACTAAATTAATTTATACACTGTATTTTATGTTGTTTTAACGGTAGGAAGGTGGCAATATTAGCTAGCAATAGAGGGAAGTTGTGGATAAATTTAATGGGAATTATCCATCCTGCTCTGCTGCTGCTGCTGCTCCATTGATATCTCATCGATGGTTATATATTGAAATATCTGAGCAGTCAATAATGGCTCATTTTCAAGTGTTGCAGCAAGTTGTTAAAGAATGTCAAATCCATCAACTTTTTTTCACTTAATAATACACTCAAAACGACCACAAACCGATTTGTTCGAGCAACCAATTTTACACTTTACAGCGTGTATTTTACCTACAAACTATTATAGATTTATCAGTCTTCACACAAGTTGCCTAGTCAAGAGACAATTAATTAAGCAAAGTGACCCCCTTACAGATTTAAACTTGCATTGTACTCGATGATGGTCCAATTAGATGTGTTATTAAATCTTTTGTTTCGTACCCTATATTTGATTATTTTATTTAGTTGGTCAATCTTGTAGGATTTCGATAAAATTTTTTCGTTAACTATCACTCTTTCGATCGACTGTCGTAACGTTACTCATTTTCTCGAGTTTAATATATCAGTTACTTATTTACAAGTAAACAACGTTTCTCTTTTCCTCGAGTTTAGTCGTCATAACGTTACTCATTTTCTCGAGTTTAATATATCAGTTACTTATTTACAGGTAAATAACGTTTCTCTTTTGCTCGAGTTTAGTATCGACTAATATAAGCATACAAATTGCTTATGGATTGACGGTAGAAGGTAAATGAAAAAAGGATGTGTCAATGGTGGTGTGAAATATCTGTAAATATTGCTCTTGAGAGGGAAGGGTGCATGACCATCAAGTTAAAGTCACGTTTAACTTTAGGAGGAAGAGAAGTGATACGGGTAGGAGAGACAGTTCACGGGTTGTATGATTGGAGCGTGGTTGTAATCATTGAAATTTCAGGCCCTTTACGTCAAAACACCAAGGAACACCTTTGAGTAATCAACTTTGTCTAAAGTAAAGAAAAAGTAGTACTGCTACCATCCTTAGTTCCATTGATTTTGTTTGTTGGAGCTTTAAAGCTATAGCTCTACTGAGTAATGGTAATTTCTCCCACATTCTTTCACCAAAATCCCATATTTTTCTCCTCATGCACCAATACAATTTTGGACTGATTATTGATTGGTAAATAAAGTATGATCAACATACATACTTTCCAATTGTTGGAATCCCCTTTGATGTGCATTGTCAAAAAACCACCATTCACCTAAATTTTGGGTGTTTTGATGCATGATGATGCAATGGGAAAGAGCCATGCATATTGCATATTGCAACTTTATTTCTTTGAGACTTGCACTTAATCTAAAGTTACATTTAAATAGCATGAAAAAAACCATGCCTTTTTTTGAGTTAGTGCACCATTACTAAGACCATTATTTCGGATTAATTTTATTAAATTTGAATCCAAAAGAAAAAAACCCTCCCATTGAATTCAAAATTGTTAGATTTCCAAAGTCTTTTCGTGGTTCATAATTGCAAAGAGAAAGGAGAATTTGTTAATGGAATCATACTGTATTGCAGTGTGCTACAGTTGTAATCAAAATTAGACATTCACCATGAAATTCTTCGCATAGGAAAAAAAAAAATCAGAACTTTAGCATTAAGATATGATCTCAAATTCATCAACCATCTTATTCATTTCAAAATTTCATGTCCAGTCCCAAAACATGCGTTTAAGTCAATTCACACACAATTTTAAAGAAGGAAAGGTCCCATGACTTGTGAGTTATGACCAACCCCCTCATAATATGTCCTTCTCTCGGTGGAGGACGATTATACACTTAATAATTAAACAAAAATTCTTGTAAAATATGTTCATATTTAAAACGTAATTCATATATAAAATGGACAATTAAAAACCGTTGCAATCGTAATTATATTTTTTTTTATTGTACGTTAAATAGTAAGTAATGAAAATCATGGAACTGTTTGAGAACAATAAATTGGCAATGTGATTAATCTTCAAGTATCAATGGAGATTATTATCGTAGTTATTCCAAGTAAATTAATTCAAGTAGGGTCTTACTTTAAAGAATGAATAGATTAGAAATAGAGACAGCTATAGGGCAAAGACAACCATTCTCCACAAACACGAAGTGTCCTCTAAGTTTTCTAAGTTTTCAAAGGTCTAAAACACAGCTAGCACGAAGAGTCCACTGGATGCCCGATTCTTCTTCTCTCACGTGATATTTCAATTCCCAATTCAATCATACACTTTAATCATTGTGCAAAAACAATTGATCAGTTGATCAGTTCTATAAAACAAACATACATGCATTTCTAATCTTCTTTCTCCATAATACAGAATAGGATGGATTTGATTACGAAATAACCAAATTTTTTTTATCATCAAGGAATGATTGTCAATGGCACACGCATAATTGCTTATATGCTTCTGCATAAGACGATTTCTTGATTGGTCTTAATCAGCCTAAGATGGGCTTTAATTAATATGCAGCCAAATTTTCTCTAAACAAGGGATGATCGATCACATGCATAGCTCAACCCAACAATTCGTATTGAAAAGTGTATATATATTGTTCTGAAATATCCAGTGCTTATTTTCCAGTTTGATGACTGGCAAATACAATTCATAATATTTTGTTTCACTTTGCTATTTTAAGAGTACAAAATATTGCATGCATATATTGAATTAGAAACTTGATCCCATTAAGGACAGCCGTCAAGATGTCAGCAAATTCATTGTCGGTTAATATCATATGATAATTAACACCGTTTTATCATGAAGTTCCGGAATCTCTCTCTTGAAACATGTGTTTCAAAGACCTTATTTATTCTTAACTTATATTTTGTAATGTGAACACTAAACAGTTCACAATCAATGTTGCATCCACTTAGATAATGGTGCACGTGTTATTTTGAGGGGCAAACAATAGAAAAAAAAAGTCTCACCATAGGTTACACACGTGAGTGGTTCCCTAAATTACGTATAGACGGCAGAAAATATGTGCATAGTTAGGGAGATTTAATTTTTTTTTTTTCATTATTTGCCCTTCAAAATGACGTACACAATATAAGATTAACAAAATCGTTACATAAGTGGATGAAAAATTGATTGGAGACTGTTCACATAACAAAATTTAAGTTAAGAGACTATAATGAAACTTTTAAAAGAATGAAAATCAAAACGTAACCAACTCCAAAATTGAGGAACAATTGGGATCATTTACCCTTTCTTTTATTTTTTGTTTTTTCAAGCCGGCCATCGATCAGAACTCAGAAGGAGCTTAAACTCAAAGACATTCCAGCCATACACAGGAATAGTTTTGTTGCCGACCTGAACCCTTTGTCTTTGAGGCCACCATTAATTCTTTTTTTTAAGATTTTAATATCTTAGATTCAGGATGAGGAAGGTATACCAAGAAAGTACGTACATTAATCTTTTACAGCTCATTTTCTTTCTTAATTAAGAATTTATTTCTCTGTCCCAACCCAATATATATCAATTTAGTAATTTTCATAAGAAAATCCAATCATTGGTTTGTAAAAAATAAAGGGTCAGCGGTCAAAGCCCTTTTTTCAGCTTCACAATATTCTTAGTCTTTTGAACTAGTCCCTCAAAACCAGCAAAAGAATGCTCCTAACTGGAGGTTTTATGGAGAATTAATGTGTGAGGATACGTACACATGCAACTTTTAATTAACTTAGAGAAGAAGTAAGATCAGTAAATAATAGATTATTAATTGTACTTCTTTATTAGTGCAGTCTTTTTTTTTTTTTTTTGTAATGCATGAACTTGAAGTAGTATAGGTGCATGTTTTCTTCTCCTTGTCTTTTTCAGTGTTATTCATTATTGTTTTTGAGCTTTATGTATTTCTTCAGCATGAAAGGGAGATTGAAAACTGTCTTCATTTACATGTGTGCATGGTGGACTACTCAAACCATGAATTAGGTAGGATTTCGTATTGTTTGTCAATTCGATAATTTTGTCCTTTTTAACAAGTTAGTTTGGACTTATACCAAAATAATTTCGTCAATAATTCTCGGGCATGACAATATTGGCCAAGCATATCATATGTGGTGCAGCTCTCTCAATTAGCAATTTTTACATCTCTAGAATATTGATCAATATTATAAGTACTAATAAGTCTCTTGGAAGCAATGATTAATCTATGATTGATTTGAGAAAATAGATGTGTACGTCCTCGTGATATATATGTATATATATAAAAGTCATACGATTTGAATCTGTAATGATCCATTCTTTTATCAGTACGTTGGCTTTGCTTTTTTGTAGTTTGTAACGCAAGCAATGAAAGCACTAAGCCAGTGAGCAGCAACCCCAACTCTAATCCCAGTTCTGCATACAACAATAATAACAATTAAAGCACTTATATCTCACTAAGTGAGATCCATTGTATGGATGACTTAATGTCATCGTTTTAGATTATACAATGATTTCTAACGTGATCTATATCATAAATTTTTATAAAGTTTCACACCAACTGTCAGTTTATCGCAAATTTTCTTAGTTTTACATTTGTAAAATTAAAATTTTCATATTGGAGCCAACTGGTGTACACAAGAAAACCAGCCCGGCCCCTTGAAAGTGATGGCAACAAATTCAAAATACAATTTTGTTTGACAAAGTAAAAGCAGCTCAAAGTAAATTGTGTAAGTGCTCTCCTTTGTCTCATTGTCTATCTCGTAATCATTCGATTCCGTAAAAATTAGCTCCTACTCCTACTCCTCCTCCTTCATCCTCCTTGGTCCTTTGCAGGGGAATAATTGTTTAAATCAACCTTATGAAGCTAATAATTAATACAACCTACCTTTCTACTACTCCAACTTATGACTAATTAATAACAGCAAGCTGTTTGTAACTTTGTATATATATTAATTCTTGCATTCTTGCAAAATGTGCGAAAGAAGTTATGACAAAGCTTAATAGAAATGGACCAACTACAAACATTCATGTGATTTCAACCATGCATTAGCAAGCAGGCTAGCTGCAGCTTCTTCTCTCTTCCAATTACATTTCGTATGGTAATGATCAAGTAAAGCCATATAGTCTTAAGATATATCAACATAAATCTCCATTTGAATTTATGAAAGAGTAGAGTAGGTGACCAATATTTTAGTACAGGTTATAATTTACATCTTGCATTGACAAAAATTAAGGAGCAATGATCATGAGCTGCATGCATCATTTGTTTTTTTTTTTTCTTTTTAAGACTATACAAAAGATAAGAGAACAGTATTTGTATTAAATTGATCATATGGGGTTCATTTTATTCTTTTGGAGTAGTCAATTGCAGGCAACTTAAAATCAGGACAGCAACTTGGAAGTGTGTCCATGCATGGCTGGGGTAGAGCCACCGCCACCTATAGTTAATAATGTTCCTTTTTAGCAATTAATGAATAATGGAGATTATGAAGATATATATATCCCACACGTTAAGTCGTAGATCATCATGCATCATACTTTATTTAACAAAGTATATCTTACAAATTAATTAATAAAGTGATTTTCCTTTTTGAATATATTTGAAAGTTTCCAAAGCCGATTTTCCACTCTCACCAATAATTTTTTAAAGGAGATTGCGACATTAAACTTATCAAATTAAGTAGTGAACAAGTTAAAGAGTGCTGAAACTCATCAACTACACTACAAAGTCCTGATCATGTGCATCATTATTAAGTTATGAATGTGACAATTTTGACGTTGTTTAGATACAGATGGTATTGATATGATATATGAACCCACCTTAATCAGCTCCAAGAATCCGGTGGATGCACTACTACTCTTCTTGTTTAGACATGATCAGCTGACTACTGCATTTGCACCAGTCTTATCCAAGTACTTGTATTTCTGGGTATTATCTAAGAACAACATTAATTAATTTTTATCCTAATAAACAAGGGTATGCTATATCGATTACATTTCGTCATCGTACTCAATATAAATTTGGCACTACATTCAAACCCTAGTGTAGATGTAGCGGTAGTTGCCAAGACGTTGCACTCGGACTCTGCGACCTGCTTCTAGCCTTTTATAGCACAATTTGTAATGTAATCTATATCTTAGAATTTGACAAAATTGATGTCAACTTATCTCAATCTTCTTCATTTTTTTCGAGTTTAGAACTGATTATTTATAGGCAAATAAGCTATTTATAACTAAACGGAATTATACAATAAAAGTTGCAAAAGTCATAACTTGTATTTGTTATAAAAACATCACTCGTATTAAAAATTCTATTAAATTAATCATTTTATCTAATTTTTATTTACTTTTTTTAATGGAAAGTATACACAAACACAACTTTTGACCACTACATGTGTATATCTCTCGTTAAAGAAATAAATAGAATTCTAAAAAAGAACCAATTAATTCAGTGCGTATTTTAAGACAAAATCACATCATCTCAAATGTTAATAATATAGAAGTTTTCATAAAATTGTGGAGATAGTTATTGCAATTTCCCCTATTATTATATCAAAATTGAAATAATAATTTGTACCTTATACAAGTGACAGTAATTTCATCTCCTTAAAGTTGATATGAAACTCTCTCATTAATATTTTTTTAAGGATGTGATACACTCTAAATTGAGATCAATCCTTTGTCCAAAATTATCTCTGTCTTATTCTGTCTAATGTCAAAAACAATGTAATTTAACTAAAACTAGGGACTAAAAGCATAAATATCTCTAAAATCACTTTATAATTATTAATTAAGGAATGAGTGAACCTACGACATAGTTTAATTTTGGACATGATAAAATAAAGATAATCTTGGATAGAAGATCCCACCTCTAAATTGATCAATAGCCACATTTGGTTATAATGATATTGTTAATTTCCATTTCAACACATTCAAAATTAGAGCATTATGCAATGATATTCATGGGGTTTATGTGTAATTCAGGAACTAAATTGAACAGTACTCTTTAGTTATGAAAAATATCAGGGTATGTAATGTAATAATATACACCACTTCAAATAGTGGCCAATGATTTTTTTTTTTTTTTAGATCAATGGATATTTTAAATCGTAAAAAAAAAAAGAAGTAAAAAGAAACTTTGAAAAATCGAAATTTGAAATTTCCAGATAAATATCCCAACAATCTGAGCTAACCCAGTCATAAATGGGCCCCGGGCCCTCCATAGTCCAAACTCAACCAAAACTGGCCCTCAATAGAAGCCACTTTTGTTATGTGGGCTTACTATGTTTCATCAAACATGGAAAAATGGAAACTCATTGATTATTGTTTCAGGCTTTTAGCCCAAATCCGTAAACCCTAAATAGCATCAACCTTAAACCCACCAAATATGAAATCCCTTGGAGACTTCCCTGAAATTCTAAAACCGTAATTTGCATTGAAGAATTCCGTTCTCCGGGAATTTCTTCGCCGGAAAACCGTGTTCCCCTCTCTCTCTCTCTCTCTCTCTCTCGCACAAACGCACACAGAAATGGTGTGGTTTCAGTGTGAAGACTGTGGAGACAACTTAAAGAAACCAAAGCTCCCTAACCACTTTAGGATGTGCTCTGCATCCAAGGTTTTTGTTTCCCATTCCTTCAATTTTCGTGATTTTTGTCACTTTCTTGTTTAAAATATAATCTTTTCTGTTGGGTTCAGCTGATTCTGGGCTCAGATGGGGTTGAATTGCATTTTGTTGATTTTCTATTTTTCTGAGACATTTTTTTTTTTTTGGGCAGTTGTCTTGTATTGATTGTGGACAAGTATTTGGGAAACAAAATGTTGAGAGTCACACTCAGTGCGTTACAGAAGCGGTATGTTCCATATCATATCCCTTTGGTTCCATTTTGTCCCAATTATGTGTAATTGTGTATGTTTATTCATAGATTCACTCTGGGTTGGAGCGGAAAAGACAAATTTTGTTTTTGTATTTATAATGTTATATTGCATTTTAATATTGGGATTACACTGGTTATTGATCATATTTCATCTTGTTCCAGTTTATTTGTAAGGCAATGCCTTCAAAATTGATGCTTTAATTTAAAAAGAAGGAACGTTGTTGTTTGCGGTGGTTTGGGGTTGAGGAGTGAAGGAGGCCTTAATGGGAGCTGTTAAGTGCGAAAATTATGGTGCAACTTTTTGTAGCTCCTTTTATTGATTCTATTACATTTCACTTTTTATAAAATGACTCTGCCAATCTGAGTAGTGTTCAAGTTATGAGTTATACAAGATCCAAAGCCTTGTTCATAAATCGAACTATCTCCGCATCACAGACAAAGTGGGTTGCAATAAGTCATATAAAATTTGGCTTTCAGTAGGAATGATTGTTCATGATTTATAATTGATTAGAAGAAATGATCAAACAGATAGAAATCAATGAATGAGATACGGGAAATCACCCAAGCAGGAAGCCGTTTTTATGTGGAACTGGAGTTTTTGAAGGATTTTGGAGTTTATGGAAATCACTAATTACATGAGTTATCTATTTCATTGTCCATCCTTATGTTGACAGTCCCGTGCATTGTTTCTTTGATTTTTTTGGTAAATCTATATCAGTCCTTGATGTTGCTCCTTAGCTTTTGAGTTCTATGTTGTAGGGATCATTTTTGGGAAGCCTTATTTTGTCTCAAATGATTGGATTGATTTATGACTCTCTTATTTGCAGGAAAAGTATGGCCCCAAGGGCCAGGGGAAGGTGATAAATGGCTCAAATGCTAAGCCTAGCAGTGCCTCAAAACAGAAACCAGATATTGATTTAAATGTTGGATTATCTAAAGGTGCTCCTTGGTCTTGCAGGTATTTTCTGGTCAAGTTTACTTATCTTGGTCAATCAGTTCAAGGATAAGAGCTGAAATTGGAAATTGGTTGTGAAAATAAAATCAGATATAGATATTTGTGATGGCCAAGTGAAAGAAATCAATAACAATTGGGATCTTTCAGCATATCTTCTTAATATGAAAATTAGAGTCTTAAATGTGCTTTAGATGCGTAATATTGTTATCTGTTACTTTATCACATGGCTGGGCAAGTATAATGCCTTTGCTTCCAGCTTTGACAGGTATCTTAAATATATAGATCCTTTTTTGTTTTCAACACTTCTTTGGCTCAAGCATTTTGAGTTTTTATGGCTGTTCTGTGCTGTGAAGGTTTGAACTGAAAAATATATTCTTTTACATAGACCAGCCACAAAGGATCCTGCAGTCAAATGTTGCTATCCCTTACCGCTCTCGTTTAAATTTTGGGCATTAGTGATTTACCTACTTCATTCTGTGTTGTGCTATTCAAACTGTATACCTAAATTGTACCTCCTGTATGCTGTGAAGATGGATTTATTGAGGTCATTTGATCTTGGTTTTTAATGGAACTTTTTCATTTTTTCTTTCTTAAATGTTTCTATGATTTATGCTCCTCTTTTTAATAGATTGGTCAAAGTTTTAATGTTGTTGATTGTGGTATTTTTTGCAGTCTGTGTAATACAAAAGTTACTAGTCAGCAAACCCTGCTTCTCCATGCAGAAGGCAAAAAGCACATAGCAAAGGCAAAAGCTTTTCATACAGCTAATCAGCAGCCTAATCAGACAGAAGCAACCCTTTCAAATACTGACACTCAAACCGAAAAAGATGTAAAGAATGGAAATCTTAAAGCCACAGAGAAACAAAAAGAGGATAAGCCTTCTGATGTTGCCACCAAGCAGGAGAACTATGTGGCAGAAACTGGTAATTTGCCGTCAAGTAAGAAGAGAAAGCTCGAGGCATCTGAAAATGTTGGTAACAGGCAAAAACCTGGAGTTGATATGCCTACTGAATTAGGCAATGGCGAAGTTATTCAGGTTGGAAAACCTGAAATAGAAAAATTGGAGCACTCAAATAAGAAAGTTAAACAAACTGTATCCGAAGATGACAAGACCGTTGATTCTACCTCTAAAAAGGAAGATGGGAAGAAGAAAATAAATTGGAAGAAGCTTATTACTTCATCCTTGAAATCCGTATGTATTGCTGTCCTCTAGCTTTTCGATACCAGTAAATTTTATGCTTCTTTATCATGGAATGCTGTCATTCCAGTATAATAAAAATTGGGACTTGAGTTTGTCAATGTGCATGCAGTAGTTTATGGAGTGAAAAAAAAGTTCTGATGGATTTAAATCTGTAGACATTTATTTTGATGAAACATCCGTTCCATATTTTGTGCTTATTTTCCTGCATGCTGGGCAGAATCTGGATGGCACTTTGAAATTAAAAAAACTGATCAAACTTGTCTTGAAGACACTGAAGGAATCTGGATCCGCAATGGATAAAACCCAAGTTGCTGATGTTATTGAGCAAAAGGTAAATTGTTGCTTTAAAGACTTTTTTTTCCTATCCTCGTCATGGAGCACAATCTGAATATGATTTGTTCACAATCTGCAGATCAATTCTAGTTCCAAATTTGATATTGATGGCAAGTATGTTCGCCTAGCAGTGAAAAGTTAGGAGCAGAAATTCATGCTGGAGAGTGGGTTCCTCTTGAAATATGACCTTGATTGTTGCAATGCTTCCCTCTTGAAATATGACCTTGATTGTTGCAATACTTCATTTAGAACGAACCATCAGTCCACATTTTCTTGTTGAAACTAATTTCATCAAGTATTCAATGTGCCTCCTGATACATTTTTGCTGAGTATCAGATTGGAAAATATTTGCTGCCTAAGAATCCAAATTTTTATAGTTTGCCTGTTGGCATATGTAAACTTTGAGAGACTTGTAAATCTATATGTGAGGGGGGTATTGCTTGCAATACTTGATTGTTGATTTTGTAGTTGCTCTTTCCGCTTTATTTTGTTGACTTGAAAATTTTCAGTGATTCATAATGTTACATATATCATCACAATTCACAAATACTCGTAAATAATATGAGATGGGATTGGTTTTGTCTTAATTTATAGTGTGTTGAGATTTCCCTGGCTTTGGGTTATACGCTACTTCCAAAAGATTATTTTGACAAGAAATAATGAATATTCCTTTGATTTGAAGAGAAAAAAACAACTCAAAATCATGTTGGCATATGATTGAACATCCTAGTAAGTACTGTGCATTCGGCTCTGTTAACAAGAACCTCCAAATTGAGCCAAAACGAAAGAACGAAGAAAAGAAAAGGCCCAGCTCTTTTAGATCGGTCATCTTGCAAATCATAATCGTGCATCAACTTTGTAACTTTACACCTTTGCACATAGAAATAAGTATTGGAAACCAAAGTAATAGCGTTCCTATGAAATTTAGCCATAAAAATTGTTCCTACGTATGAAGAAAGTAATCTCAGTATCCAGGTTTCTGATTCTCTCACCGTGAATAGAGGGGTTTTACTCTTTTCACAATTGTTTAAGCATTTTTTGCTAGACAGTCTTCCCTTGTATAATTTTTCTTTGTTTCCTTTGCATTTTCTTCCCTGTTTGGAGCATAGTGGAAAATTGCAGAACTGATATTTGATTCTGTGGAATTTATATCTACATCACATATGCATTGGCACTAAAGAGATTTACAATGAAATCCACAACTAGGCATCCACGCTCACAAAGGCCTTCGGAATTGAGAGGTGGGAGCTAAAAATGTAGAACCAGCATTATGATCAACACCACAACAGAACACGCCAGTGCCTGCAGCGACAACCATTGTATGACGCTATGACTATACTACATGGTTAATGGAAAGGATAATAGCGTGAAGGATTGGAATGCAAGCATATAAAGCATGGTTCACTTACAGATATTGCAGAAGCAGCAAGCCCAGCTCTTTCTCTGGGATCCTTTTTGTAGTAATTTCCAAAATACAGGATTGTGGCATAGTACCACATTAGTGGGCAAATAAACCCTACTAGAAAACTGAAAGAAAACGGGGTACAAATCAGTCAAAAAAAGCACATGATAAAAACACCAGTGGCAGCAGCTACAGCAACAATATACATCACTAAATAGCACATGAAAAGTGTAGGGAACTTACCAAAACCATCCAACTCCACAGCCAAAGCAAGGTAAGGGCTTGTCGTATATGCCTGGTTGGAAGTCATCTGGATCTCTGATTAGGGTATACTTTCCCTTTTCACGGTCAGTTGCATCTGGCGCTTGTCCTATTATCAGAAGATCATATAACGATCATATAGAAAAATTGTTTCTAGGGGAACAATAAAATCAATTCATTTGTTCTCAAAGTCAATATTCCCTTGAAGTTTTCTTGTCCAAATGAGAACAATAATATCCAAATTAAGCTTCATAAAAATTGAAGAAATAGATGCCTGCTGTGGAAGAATAATAATCAAGAGAACAGTAAAAGGTGAGGTTTCTAACACTACGCGCCGAAACTTAAAATGTTTTTACCCAAGAAAAAAAGAGAAAAAGAGAGAGTTGAACTAAAATAACCAATAATACTCAAAAGTATTAGAAACAGTGTCCTAGACTAGATAGAATAAGTAATGCATGCATTACAAAGAATGTGTGGATAGCTCCAATAGATGAGAAAATGAGAAAACCCCACTTAAGATGATTTGAACAAGTGCGTAGGAAACCTTTAGATACCCCAATGCAGCATGTAGGAAATAGAGAACCATTAATTCGACTTAAAAAGGGAAGGGGGAGACCTAAAAAGAATTGGAAAGAAACGATAAAAAAAGATACGATACATTTAAATATAAATAAAAATAAGTGCGTAGATAGAATACGATGGCAAAGTATGATCCATATAGCCAACCCCATCTCGTGAGATAAAGGTTCAGTTGTTGTATAAGAACAGTGTCAGATAATAAACATCCAGCAAGATAGAGATAAAGAGTTGGCAATGTGGGTGTACGCCATATAATCAGTATTCTTGCGTCCAATACAATGCGCAAGTGGGACCAAAAAGTCAGGAAACGTCATCTCTCTCTCTCTCTCTCTCATGCGAAAATTTAAGAACTCTCATAGACCAAAATGTATCCCGGAGTGATTTCAGTTGTCATTTGGACTACATAAATTCTGTTAATTTCTTTCTGTGAATTTGTTCTGCTTCACTACTTGACTTTGATGCTGATTGTCTACATATTTGTTACATATTAGTTAGGCTCTTCACCTTGACTGATTATTAACAGGATGAGGTATCAATCAAAAAGAAAGCAGCTAAAAGAAGCAAATTTTTCAGTTTATTACACATTTCCTGTAAATATGAGTTAGATGATATTTCCAGATCATATAAAAACTAAATAAATGAATTAGGAACGATATAAACATCTCAAAATCAGAATAAGTACCTTTAAATATTGAATAATATCGAGCTGATGGTCTTAAGAGATCGAGATGCTTATCTGAAACTGAATTCACCAATTCAAGGCTATTTTTCCCGTCTCCCTCCTCGATAGTATCTGTAACATCAAGAGGACCCGATCTAAAGTCATTAGGAAGTATTCCCTCCGAATTCTGTTTTCCCTTTCTCAATAATTTTATACATTAATGTTATCAACCAAACATTGCAAAAAGGATGGACATTAACATTTCATATCAGCATGCCTCAGCAAACACAACTTTCAACTAAATAGAACACAAATCCATATTGCATTGGACATCATAGTAAATGAGCACTCTTTATCTGTCTTTCCTCTCTTCATACACTACAATCTGATGCAGTGTGATGCAGTAGGGTAACATAATGCAACATGTAATGATAATATCAGTAGCTATAAGAAATTCACAAATGAGCTCCAAAATTTGTCAAACTATCACCATAACTGCATTTAAATAACATCAACTTTCTGAATCCTAAGTACAACAATGCATGAAAAGGAGGGAAAATAAGACCTCCCTCCAAAATCCTAGCCAAATCTTCTTCTCAATGATTACTTGTTAGGTCAAGAATTGTTCAACATGAGTTTAAATTTACAAAGTTCCCAACTTGATAGTTCGATTTTATAAAAGTATCTTCGCAGGAATCAGAACAATAGAATACTTACTAATATACGCATTCTCAAGAATGTTCTATTTCAAAATTGAAAGTATAACAAAATTGAAAACTGAAGGCACTCACTGTGATCCATGATTAGTTTTCCAAAGCAAAATTGTCTTAACCGGTTAGGTTGTCACCGCTAGAATACCTGATATTTTCAAAAGGTATATCAAATTCAGAATCATTTCTATCACTAAACAATCAATTAAGACAAATACGCAACTGATTATCACTAAAGGGTCACTAAAAAAAAACATCCGCGGATACGCACACAACTACAATCAAGAAGCAAACTAAAACTTGTATCTATACACAAGCAACCAGCAAATTCTGCACCAAAATTATTTGATCACGAAGATCTTTCTCCTATCAACCACTATCAATCGAGATCATAAAATTTCCTAGTTAATCTTTTCAATGTTCACCGATTAAATCACAAAATATTCCCAAACAATCTTTCCACAAATTCATACTCTGACAAATTAATTAAACAAAATACACAAAGCCCACAAAAGATTTATGAATTTCTCCAAACATACATATGGAAGAAGCAAAAAAAACACCCTTCCCGCACAAACCCAAAAAAAAATCCCATCTTCTAGATACAAACCATGAAAACGTAAATTGAATGGACACTAAATTCAATGGCAAAAAAAAGAACCTGTCTTGATGGAGTTTTGAGTTAAAAGAAATGATGATTTTGGAACAGTAATGTCGAATTCTTGATGAATTCGTGGAGAAAGCAAAAGGGGGGGATTTGGGATTGGAGAAGAGACGGAGGAGTAGTCGTTTTCCAAGAATTGAATGAGGAATTGAGGATGGTGTTTATGCCGTATGCGGAGAGGGATTAAGTGAATGAGACGGAATGGCTTTTCTTGAATCGTAAACTTGGACTATTTTACTACTAATAATATTTCCATCTCTCAGCCTTCATCACAACTAGTACTAGTAGAGTAGTAGTTGTTTGACTCTATTCCTTAGGTGGTTGTTGAGTTGAAGTTATTTTTTTTAACTAAATAGTAAATACATACCTTGTACAAGTGTTGATGCTAATAGTACAAACTCATTCTTGTTTCCAATCCAATCCAATCCAATCCAATCCAATCCAAGTATATGAATTGAAATGAATTTAGATCCAACGTATACCTTTTAAGTTAAAAGGAAAAATGCTTTTAAAAAAAAGCCCTTTATATTTATTTGAAATTTGTTTATATTATTCATATTTATTAAAATTGTGTAATTTCATCCACACTAAAAATATGCATTAAAATGTCATGGTGAGACTCGTATGTATGCGTGCATACTTTCTGTAGAGAAATTAGATTGAATTCCATGGAAGAATTAATCTATACTTTCTGTTGAAAAGTCATACTCAATTCGATCAAAAGATGTATCTATACTTTCTGTTGAAATCCGATGGAAGGATGTATCTCGTGCAACATTAATGTAAATAACAAAAAATTGCATTGTTTTAAAATATGAGTTAGGGCTGCTAAACAAGCGAGCCCTAATTATGAGTGATGAAAAAAAAATTCTAACAAAAATTACCCTCTCTTTACATTTTTGTTTCTTTTAATTGTTTTATTTAGTTTTCAGTTTCAATTTTGGTGGTGGTAGTCATGGGGTGAGGTCAGTGAGGTGTGCTTTAACTTTTCTTGATGGTGATCAAATCACATGCAGCAAATACTTAGAAAATATTATCAGTATAATTTTTGGGATTGTTTTGATGGATATGTTTTTGGCCAATATAAAATATAAGAAATATGTCCCATTCAAAGAGCAACGTTTTTGTTGATAATTTCTCATTCTCTTTTGTGTGAATTTCTCAGTAGCTGAAATATATATATATATTAAGAATCAAATAGGTTTATTTATTGACTTTTTATACACTAAAAAAATTGAAATTTCCTACAAATTGGTCGCTGAATTTTATTGGATATTGCCTTGTGCTTTCCTCCTAACTTTCTTTGTTTTTTATTTCCACTTTCCATTTGAATTAAGGGCCCATTAGAGCATTGGTTGGTGTCTTGGTGAGTTTCATTTTTTGTTCTTTTATATTATACTAAAAACTAATTGAAACAGAATAGTTCTATCAACTTCTATTCTGCCGTATTCCCACCGGCAACATTCTTTTTTTTTTTTTTATTATTATTAAAGACAAAACATTTATGATTTATCTTTCTTATGCATCGTTCTCATTTGAAAATTTTTTAAATCATTGGAAGAATTAGATAAATAATATGAAATGATTATGTTTATATTCGGAAATAGAAAATGGAGCCCATACGTTTACTAAACTTTTGCAAATAGTTGAAAATTAAAAGTACGAAGAGGGTGCACCAAACCAATGTGTGAATTATGTAAATTACCAAATTTAATAAATTATTTGGGTCCCATATTACTAGTTTGTGCAAATCTTACAAAAGTTGTTAACTTTGTTTTAACTTTTTTCTTTCTTTTTATAACAAATTAGGCACTAATGTAGCAAACTTTAGTGTGAGATAAATGAGAAATTAGAAAGTATAGTATTCAAATAATTTAGTGATTGTTAAAATAGTTTAATTTAATTAATAGGATAAGTTACAAAATAGTATCATCTAAACTTTTAATTTTGACATTTTACCTTCTTAAACTATTTTTGTTTTTAGGATAATTCAATTTAATAACATCCAATGAAAATTGAAATGAAAAGAACAAAAATAACCTTTTTTTTTGTTATTCCTCTAAAACTTGTGATCACCAACAATTGTTTTCAAAGTATTATTTGTTCAACGATAACTACTAACTTTTTCAAGATGTTTTCATAGAAGCAACCCTTTACATTGTTTTTTTTTTTACTATAGTTCTACTAAATCTCCACGAATGATTTTTTTTTTCGGTGAATTTAGGGTTTAAGTATTATAATAATAGGAAGGAAGTGAATGACTTTACTATAAGTGTGAATGACTTCTATTTAATTTTTTGTAAGTTATTTTATTAAATACAAAATGAATAATAAAGATAATTTAGTTTAAAATATATATTTTTATTGACAGTAAATAAACTATTACCCTTTGCAAAAAATGTAATAGTTTTAAGAGAGAAAATGTCGAAATTAAAAATTTAAGAAGTATAGTATAATATAACTATATAGTTTAGGGTGGTATTTTGTAATTTCTCCTAAGTAATATAATATACTTGCATAGGCCAAAAAATTTTGCTATCAAGGCCCAAGCTACTAGTCATCAAACTGGGCCCATTGCCCATTGAAAATCCAAAAGTCATTTCATTATCTGGAAACTTGTAGAATGGCTGACAAGTGGATCAACACATTCATGGGCCACAACCCATTTTTGACTTCTCAATTGTAGTAATAGGATACATTTTGTAATTGAGTAGGATTTGAAATTAGAATTTCCTTTAAAAAAAAAATTTATTTTCAAAAATTGTGAAAAAAAATATTCTTTATATTTGTTTGAAAATTTTCGATGACATTTCAAATTATACTAATTCATCCCTACATTAAAATAGCGTCCTTTAACTCATTTATGTCTTTTTTTTTTTTTTTAACATAAACAAGTAAGTGTACGATAATTTTTGTAGAGACAAACTTGAAATTAAAATAAAATAAAATTATGAAATTGCTTGGTCATTAATGAAAAATTGGAAGAATGAATTTTAATTGTAATTTTGGTCCTAATAAAATTATCATATGCCGTACAAGTGATTTATTTCTATTAAAAAAAAGACAAAAATAAATAAAAATTCAATTTGATACACTATTTTACCGCAAATGATCATTTGAAATGTCATGCAAAAAAAGTTTTTCAATTGGATGTATTTTTTGCAATCTCTCTTATTATTATTTTTTGCAATCTCACTTATTATTTTATTAATATTTTCTTCCTCCAATGAAAAAAGTCGGCAAAGTAAATATTACTGCTTTTAACTGCCTCAATCTTTTTGTTCTTCACTTACATTTCTACTCTCTTTTTTCTCTTTCTCTGTGTTCGTTGAACGGTTAAAGAATCCGAAAGAGAGGTCGGGAAGAAGATGAGCAGAGAAATTGTTTTACCAGTGCCAGAAAACCAAAACGGTAACGCTAATCACAATAACGGCAACGTCTTGGATATTTACCCGCTTAGCCGTTACTATTTTGGCTCCAAAGAAGCTGTTCCGTTTAAAGATGAAACCGTAACCGATCGTCTGCACCGAATGAAATTCAAGTACTGTTACTTTTCTTCTCCTGTCACTGTATCATTTTGTACTATTATTTTTTTCAATTTTGTTTTTGTTGTTGAAATTTGAAATTTCAGCTATGATGCTCATGGATTAAGGATGTGTGTGCAAGCTGTTTTGCTCGTAAGAATATTTCTTTGCTACTAATTTAATTTATTTTTTTTAAATATATGTGAAAGATTTTGTATTTGCATGTGTTAATTGTTGTCAGAAGCTTAGATGTTAATTTTTTTGCATGTTTTAGTTTTATTATAATGTCATAGAGAGGGAATAATTAGAGGCTTTTGTTCATTTTTATCTGGAAAAATTTGATGGGATGATTTAATAACTAGGTAGATTAATTGCTTAAGTGTTTTCAGTAGTATTAGTAGTAGTGGTAGTTTAAATATAAACGAGAAAATGAGTTTAAACCGAGCACGGTAACGAATTGTGATTCATGTATAGCTGATCCTACTTAGCGGAATAAAGGTTTATTCTTCATTTTGTAGTAATATTAGTAGTTGTAGTTATGTAACAGTTTAATTTGCTGTAGTGAAAAAAGGGTAAAAAAAAGAAGTAATTTTAATGGATGGAGCAAATGCCAATAACATTTTAATGATTCAAAGGAGAAAAGGAGAAAGGATTTGAAATAAGAAAAATGGAGTTGGCAAGTAATCTATGATGCAAAAGGAAGTGTGATTTGTTAATAATTTTCCTAGGTTGTGGGTTACTAATAACTTGGTTCAGTTTGACCTATATTGTTTGTGTGTGTGCTAGACTTCTGTGATTGCTTAATGTTTTGTTTGATGACAGAAAAAAGTTTTTGTTGCAGGTTGAGTTGTTTAAGCACCCCCATCTTTTGCTGTTGCAATTGCGAAACTCCATATATAAGCTTCCAGGTGGCCGACTAAGGCCACACGAATCAGGTTGATGATTTCTTATGGCTTATTATACTATCATTTTCTAAGTTACCAAATGTGAGGAGATTGAAGCTGATTAGAAATTTCTCACTTATCTGAAAAATATACGCATTTCTGCTACATCCCAGATATCGATTGCTTGAAACGAAAACTCTCGAGTAAGCTATCGGTTGTTGGAGGTGGCAGTGCACCTGATTGGGAGGTATATAGAAGTCTAGATAATACTCAGTAGTTTGATAATGGTTTGTTATTAGAGTGTACTAATTCTTGATGTTCAGGTGGGAGAATGCCTCGGTAAGTGGTGGCGGCCTGATTTTGAGGCGTTACTTTATCCGTATTTGCCGCCTAATATAAGATCGCCGAAGGTATTGAATGTGTTTGTATCTGGTGCAAGTTCTTGTGCTCCATGCACTTAACCACCAATTGTTTGTGTAGGAGTGCATAAAACTCTTCCTTGTGAAGTTGCCTGAGAGTCAAAAGTTCATAGCACCAAGGAATCATAAGCTGCTTGCAGTTCCTCTTTGTCAAATTCATGAAAACCACAAGGTATGTTTCAATGTGGTTTAGAATCATTTGGGATTATATATAATTTCCTCAGTTCCAATTGGGCTAAGGGTTGCTTGTTTCTAGGCAACCAGTTTGAAAATTTTCAAGAAACTCTGCCGTTTGTTTCTAAGCTTGATACCTCTCACGCTGGTTTGTGTTGGAATTCAGCACTGATAACATAATGGGCTGTTTTATCAGGCTACTTGAACAATTTTTTGGTATAGTTTTGAACTATAATGCAATTTGATGTCTCTCTTTTGCAGACATATGGACCAATAATATCAGGAGTACCTCAGCTGTTGTCCAAATTCTCCTTCAACATTGTAGATTACTGAAACATATAGAACAGTCTGAAAGGATTATGGCATACAACTATTGTAATCACTGGGACAAGTGAAGTGTTTTTCTTTGATTTTTGTACAGATAGATAAATGTAAGTCTTGATGTAATTGTGCCAGTGAATCGATCTGCAATAGGGGCCTGAAACCAGACTTTTCTTGCATAATACTATACGCACTGTATAAATTTCTTCTCGAAATGTCAAGGAAAGAGACCATGTCAATTCTGGTTTCCGCGACAGACTGTTTTGTTGGCCACGAACAAATTGCAAATTCTTGCATTTTTGTTCTTTTAAGTGGAGGGATCAGTCTTGCCATTAATGCACTCTTCCACTTGGAAAGTTTCGTCTGCAGTTATCAAAATATAAATCATCATGATTCTTGTGTAAAAATTAAGAGGGAGGAGAAAGAATAAACCTCAGCCGCCTTGCAAAGTTGCTTTTATTAGCACAAAGTTCACCATTACAAAAATTGTGCATAATACCATCATAAGATTGGCCAACCAATTATATAGTATGCTCTTAAAACTAAATTTTAAAATGTCACAATTTTTTCCCTCTACAAGATAATTTTAAGTTCTTAAATGCACACATAACATTCTTAAGATATAAAAACTTCCCACCCATTTTTTTAAAAAAAAAAAAAAACCAAAGTCAACATTATCCAATCTCATTTCCATCTCATAAAAATGTATTGGTCAATTTTCTCTGCAAGATTTGTCAAGGTTCTCTTGATGGCTTGATCCATACTTAAATTATACAAAACAAACCTTTTTTTTTTTTTTTTGGCTTCAGTCCTCACACAGTCACACACCAAGTCACCAACCAATATAAAGAAAATAATAAATAATGAGTCGATGAATGAAAATAATAAAAGCTTGAGACAGACCTAACTCCCATAGTCCCATATATGCTGTCCAGACGTATCTGCGAGAGTTTCACTGCCAAAGACTTTTACAATTTCTGTCCCATTTCCCTTTCATTCTTCGTTTCATTTTACTCACCAAATATTAAATGCTACTGTAAAATTAAAATTATTCTATACTTAAAGAAAAGAAAAGAAACCTTCCAAAGGAGAAAAAAATGATCAAATATTACTAGGATTTTAGTAATCTTTTGCTTGCAAATTACATAATGAAGAAGGGGATTTTGGCCCCTAAACTCAAGCTTTCCCTCCCTCCTTCTGATGAAGATGCTCTTTCTAAATTCTTGTACAGCTCAATTCTCGTTTTCTTTTTTCAAAAGATCATATTTTTAATGGTGGGCTGACTTCCATTGGTTTGTTTTCTGCAGGACTGAATCGGGTACGTTTAGGGATGGGGATCTGCTGGTCAACAGAGATGGGGTTCGAATTGTTCCTCAGAATGAAGTTGCAGCCGTAAGACTTTCTTCAACTTCTGTTTATTTTTTCTCACGAGTCATTTAAGGTAATATTGATCGTGGGATATGATGCTGAAGGTTTGCTGGAATTGTAGATTGAATTTCGAGTTTATATTTTAGTGTCAAAGTTGAACTTGGACTGTGCTAATGTGACTGAGATCTGTTACAAAATTTTCTTTTGAATAATTGAATATGGGTGGAATGTTCAAGCTGAACCCATATCATATGTAGCTAGAGTAAGCTTTCTCTCACAGTCAATCCACTCAGTCCCAACTACCAAGAATTTCTTGATGAGGATATGTTCATAGGCCTCAGCCACTTGGCCAAGGCAAGAATACAAGTCTGGTGAATGGACTAGAGGGACATAATTTTTAAGTTGCCATTTAAAATGCTTTGTTAATCTCTGCACAGAGTGTATGACATATTTGTGAAGGATGAAATTTTGGGATGTAAATTATCGGACAAATAACAAATTAAATAATATGTTCCTTTCTGTTTGTTAATGCTCAATTAAGTCTGAGCTCATGTTGTAATTTGGTTGAGTCATTTTCCATCCCATTTCTGCAAGTGTTTCCATGTCTGATGTTGCCATTACACTGGTATAAAGTTAATGCTTTTATTGAGTTGTGCTGTTGATTGGGTATTTTTGTTTTAACTGATTACATTACAACTGTGGCATCTTCTTCATTATATTTTTGTATCTTCAGCCTCATGTCTGTGTGCTATTTCCTTCCCCAGCCATCCCTCATACAGCCATCGGACAACCAGTTGAACTTAGCAGATTTTGACGCAATTAAAGTTATAGGAAAGGGGAATGGAGGTATTGTGCGTTTGGTTCAACATAAATGGACGGGGCAATTTTTTGCATTAAAGGTATGATACAACTTGAACTTTGTGGATTCTTTTTTGTGGCTGACCAAAATGAATGAAATGAACAAACAAGAAAAGATTTTTGATTGCATAAAATGCAAAACCTGTTAAAAAGCCATATACATGTCAGAATCCTTGAGTCTCATCATCATGGGTTCCATGGTGTTTGTTAACTTGTTTCTTAGCTCTTGTGCACCAAAAAACCAAATCAAACTTTTTGGATGTGTCAGTATGCTGTTTTCATGCAGTATAAGTAAATTTTCATATCAACTTCTATAAATCATGTAATTCACTTTTTCTCCCATCTTTTTTTGAGGTTTAGTTTTAACAGAATCTCTACATGCAGGTTATTCAAATGAATATTGAAGAGTCAGCTCGGAAAAACATTGCACAGGAACTGAAAATTAATCAGTCTTCCCAATGTCCCTATGTTGTCGTGTGTTACCAGTCTTTCTACGATAATGGTGCTATATCCATAATCCTGGAGTACATGGATGGGGGATCCCTGGCAGATTTTCTAAAGAAGGTCAGAACAATTCCAGAGCCATATCTTGCTGCCATCTGCAAGCAGGTAGTGTATGAATTTGACTTGAGTTCTCAGCATCAAAGATTTTCCCGAGTACCTGAAATATCTATCATTTTTGCATACCAATTTAGGTACTGAAGGGCTTGTGGTATCTTCATCATGAAAAGCATATCATCCACCGGGACTTGAAACCTTCCAATTTGCTAGTAAACCACAGAGGTGAAGTCAAGATAACTGACTTTGGTGTCAGTGCAATACTGTCTAACACATCAGGATTGGCCAACACCTTTGTTGGCACATACAACTATATGTCTGTGAGTTCTTACCCCTTTATGTTAAACATACTAGTTACTAACTGCCATTTTGTCTTTTGAACTATATACTAGGAAAGTAATATTTTGATTGTCCTACATATTCAGCTTTTTCTTATGCATTGTGATTGGCTTTTGAGTTGCTTATGTTGAATTAAGTTTGGACAGGATTGGCAGATGCATATCTGGGTTTCTTTTATGAACTTTTGTTACTTATATTTATTGCGTGCTGTAGCCAGAGAGGATTATTGGAGGCAACTATGGCTACAGAAGTGACATATGGAGCTTAGGTTTGGTTTTGCTCGAGTGTGCCACAGGCCAATTCCCTTATTCCCCACCACAGCCAGGGGAAGGATGGACTAATGTGTATGAGCTGATGGAATCCATTGTCGACCAACCTTCTCCTCGTGCCCCTTCAGATATCTTTTCTCCAGAATTCTGTTCATTTATCTCGGCATGGTAATTGTTGCTCATTAATCAAGCTTCCTTTGACAAATTGGGTTGGTCATGAGCTGGAAACAGTCCAAGTATCTTATGCACTTCTTTCCCAAACTAGTAGCGGTTCTTTTATTATGTTGTGCAACAGCACATTCTACTCTGGCCTACTACTGCTACACATGCGAGAATAATTTGTTGTTCAATTAAACAGGCTAAAAGTTACACCTTGACAAAAGAATTTTCCTTCAGAATTCTTACTCTTATCTTATTTCTCTCCATCACATTTGAGTTGGCTTTGTCAACTTTGCATGCTCAAGATTTCTGTATTCGAGATAATCAAGTTCATTCGTTTCATATGCATGCAGAACATACAAATTTCTATACATTACACCACATTTGATTATCTAAACCACTCTCTTTCTTTCAGCATACAGAAAGATCCAAAAGATAGGCTGTCAGCAAATGAACTCATGGTATGGATCGTATTTCAAGTTTTGTTGCTTGATTTGTAATTTATCGTGGAACACAGTTGCTAAATGTCTCTACTCTTTTGCAATCCAGATGCACCCTTTTCTCAGTAAATTTGGAGACTTGGACATTGATCTTGGACATTATTTCACCAGTGCTGGTTCTCCACTCGCAACATTCTAAGCTTGCTTGGTACGTAAATAGCTGTGACATGTTAGAGACCCAAAAGCACGAAATTTCCTTTGTCTCATCCTTCGTTTGTCTTGGAAATGATTTAGTATGTACGTAGACAGCTTTGTTAGTAAGTAGAAACTAAAGGAGATCTAAACTATTTGCGAGGACTACAGTTTTGCCATGCAAAATGACTTGTGAAGTTGTGGTGGTCATGGGTGGAAATGGATTTGTGCTAATGGTTTTGAGACCACTACTTTCTGCGTAGAGAAGTAAAACTTTGGATATCTAGCTATTGACAGACCTTGTAGCGTTATGAATATGTACTGTGTAATACTCAAAATTAATGGAATTAAAGTGTCATTCGTTCCCAAATTTTCCTTGTATTTTTTATACCAATTGAATTTGTAGATATTTTTTCAGTGGGCTTAAAAGAATCTAAATGCTCTCACACGTGCACTCAATGCCTTCAGCCAGCATCTTCTTATTTGATGGGAGTTGGTTTATCAACACTTTATGCCTGCAGAGCTTGTGTTAAAACTTTTTCCGTTGTCAGCTTTATGAATATGTACTTGGTGGGTTTTCTTGAACTCATTTTCCCTGTATTAAATAGCAATTTTTGCATTTGGTTTTGACAGTCCCTGCGTCATTTTTGTTTTTGCTGCTTTTGAGAGATTGAACCAGCATAGTTCGGAGACCTTGAGTGCCAATTGTAACAGAAAATGCAACTGGATATTAACAAGGAGCACTCCAGTAGTTGCCTGTAAGCACTGGCAAGATGACAAATAATGCCATAAGACCTGCTGCTTGGAGAGCCATCTACAAGCTAGTGTGGAAAGTACACCTGCTTTGGCACAAAGTGTATATTTGATACATTGCAATATTCATCCGTCTCTTGTTTGTAACAGAGATTCCCATAGTGGTTTATCCATCTGTGTATGTAAATTGTGGGATGTCGAAAATGGTCACCTATGTTTTGTTCCAATGCACAATTGACTTGAACCTACAAGGATCTTGATTTTCATGTGATCGATTGCTTTTAAAGTCCTACGTATTATTGGATTAGGAAGTGAATCAAACGATCCATTCCTGGTTCCTATTATGTTACCTCATATGGACCCTTGAAAACTCTGCTTGCTTTTGTACAAAGAAATTTGGTCAATTTTTCCCCTGTTCTTGGAATTGATTGCCTTCTCTGACCCAACTGCTTATTGTTGCTAAACTTTTAAGAGAAATCCCAACTGCTGCATCTCTCATGGCTATATGTTATGCAAAAATTAAGCCAGCTCTAAGAGAAGATGGCTAGACTTTTTAAACATCTTTATGGATGTTGTCAATTTGATTAATACACAGGAAAAAAAGTTACAGAGATAATACACTAGTACTAAGTTTTCTTCTTAAACTTTCGTACGGCTTTCAAATCTACAACAATCACAGAAATATTGTCCTTACTTCCCCTTTGGAGAGCAAGTCGGGAGAGGTAGTCTGCTGCATCTTGAGCCGCAGGATCAGCAGCCTCGCCTCTTTCTTTTGTTAGGGTAAGGGTAAGGCCATTCTTTTTGTGCCAGAGAAGGATTCTCCTCCGCGCAACTTCACAAACTTCTTCGTTTGTCATAACATCCCATAGACCATCAGTAGCTAAAATGAGGCATTCATCTTCTTTTTCTCGAGGCACGACCGTTGTTTCCGGGTCCGGAATTACATAAGGTCTCAAATATCTGTCACCTGCAGTCCCAAAAACGAAAAATCATAAGACACTTAGTATGGAAGTCAAGTCTCATGGGACTGAATGGAATGGGAGGCAATGCTGCATCAGAGATGCTCAATTGGTTTGTTTGGACTAACTCCACAGCTTAAGCTAATAGTATTTTCTGCAACAGTTTCATCTAAACTAATCAGTATTTAAGACGCGCAAAAAATCTTCAATGCTTCTCTAGGATTCCGTTTGTGCTAAGGAAGAAAATCAAGGCTAGTTTTGTTGGAAATTCTTTTGGCATCATTGGGAAACAATATGCTCGGGATCTATCTATTCATCATTGTGTTGTACATTATGGTCAGACCAATGTGTTAACAGGGTATGTATTAAAATCTTATACAAGTGGGGAGCAGTTTTTGAATCAGCTCAGCTTGCCAAAACAAGATATGAGGATAACTATTAAGTGATCGAGGAGAGACATACCAATGGACCTTGACATCCCCAGCACACCAGAAACACGATATCCACCCCAATCAATGACCTTGCCTCCTGCAGATTCAATCCTTGCATACTCATCTTCTCTGTTTGGCTGGAGGTTAAGACCATGAGTTCCCAAAAAATCAGTTAAGAGCCAGTAAAAGAGGGGGGAAAAAAAAGAATGTGGATAACAAGCCATACTTTGTGGTCAACCGACAATGGCATAGCTACTTTTCCACGGCACAAGACTGCCCTTGAATCACCACAATTTGCCACGATGATATGGCCGGGACAAACGATGGCAGCCACGGCTGTAGACCCAACAGCTTCAGGAGCTGTAGGTACAAGATTGGTGCCATAAGAACCCATTCCTCCCACCTCATTATCAACTTTAAGGAAACAACTTTGAAAAGTTCTCTCCCATAGCTCCTTCCTACTAAATGCAGCATTTCCAGAATGCAATTTGTCCTTTTCTATATTCATCTCCTCTAATAAAGCTAAGTGGAGACGATCACGGCAATAATCAGCAACCTATGCCAAGGGAAGTTGCCATACGTATATGTTAATTAAAGAACTGCACAACCTGCTATGCAAATAAAGATAAGTTCTCTGCTGCAAGTCTGCAACACTAAATCTAAAACAAAGACAATAAGCTGAGATGCAAAGCATACCTGGCTGCCTCCATGTCCATCATAAACTCCATAGAAGTCAGACGATAACTGTTGACTCATTGTATTAGGAACAGAGCCATCAATTAGCATCTCACGATGAATTTTTGAAAACCGCGGCAAAGCTACAGCTGCATCTTCCATCTCTGGCCTTCTACCCCGGATAGATGAGAATCCCCATAGAGGGATAGTATCCAAATCGAGAACATTATGCCTCTCTATTTTTATTTTCTGTGAAACTTCAAGAAGTGAAGGAAATATTGGTCCTTTAGAACCTCTAACGCAGGCAACTTCAGTTTTTGCTCCCCCAGAAACAAGATCTTCAACAATCTCGGCCGCAATTGCAGGATCCCACGAATATGATTTGGAAATGCTTTGATTAGTACCCTTACTCGCATTTACAGTTAAAACCGAAGTCTCAGAATCTGTGTTCAAAGCTGTGCACTGCTCACTCCCAATGCTGCTAATGTCACTTGTGACAAACTGAGAACTAGCAACTGCCAATTGTCTAACTGAAAATGTTTCCTGTACATCTCCATCTCCATCTCCAGTAACCAAACAACTACCATTCTCAGCTACATCTGGCGAGAGATTGGCTTCCCCTTTCTTGAATTTATCATTTTGAGCCAAGACACTGGCTCCATTTTGAGGAGATATATAACTATTATAGCTTTGATTTTCAAGAGCAAAAGACCTTAGAGGGAACTTGGTTATGGCAGGTTCTGATAACAAGCTCGTTGTGTTTGCTATCAGATCAAGCCCCGGGATATCCGCGCAGCTCGTCAGTACAGACTCATCACAAATTAGATTTCCCAAATTATATGGCATGGCAATAAACGAAAGTTTCCCTTTTAGAACGATCAAAAAGCCCCCTCCTTTCTAGGATTTCTCCCAGTTAATCGAAGGACTTGCGGGCTCTCAAAAAGTAAAAAAACTCCTAAACAGAAGAATCAAGGAGCCAAAAAAAGGGCTAAAACTTTGATGGTGCAAAGGGAATAAGAATCAAAATTTCAATAAAAAACCGAATCAGTACCCAGAAGACAAGACATGTACAAGGCTTGTTGGACACTGATCAGCTACTTATCTCTCTTAGATTCTCCTTATCCAAAAACATCATCAAAAACGTCATTAGAAAACTACCACTGATACCCCCAAATCAAAGAAACACTTTTTCTCTTCTGGGGTCCAAGAATTAAACCAACAAATGTTTTTAGAACTCAAAAAGGCCAATCAAAGAAACACTTTGGTTGTTTTTTTAACCTCATAAAACCAATCAAAGAACTCAAAAAGGCCAAGTTAATATGAACTAAAACTTACAAGAATCAAGAACCAAGAGAAAATTCCCCAAGAAGCAAAACCAAAAAAGTTGGAAAGCCTTATTATTCAGAGAGTTAAGAAAGGGCCACCTGACTCAAAAAAACATCACCCTTTTCTTCAACTCCTCCTCCTTCTCCTCAAGGGATAATCATAGAGTGAAACAGCAGCAGCCGCTCACCCTCCTAGTCATCAAAAAAGAAATAAAAACCCAGTCTTGAAACAACACGCTAGCCACCATATGTTCATGTACTACTAGTTCCCAAGCTGACAAGCTCCGACACCCAAATCAATAAATCAGTCAAAACAAACAATTCTCAAAACAAGGGACACGTATCATTTTCTTTTTTTCATTTTTATAGTCTAAAATTATAACTTTTTTTTTTTTAAAAAACATTAACAAATAGTCAATCATGCAAGCAATGCAAAGCAAAAAAAAAAAAAAAAGTAGGTTGCTTACCGGTTCAAAACAGTGCAAGTGCTGACACAAAACATTTAACTCCCCAAACCCCAAGGAACACAAAAACAACATGTGTCATCCTATGGAAAGTCCCATGTCACAGTAAGACTTTTACGAGGCTTTTTATGGTACACAAAAACAGCTTTATCATTAAACTATGTCATTTTGGTCCCTCAAAGCAGACATCTGTCCAACCAGACGTCTCCGCTTCATTTGCTCAACCGCCTTCCGCGATCTTTTCGGTGAATTAATAATAATAATCAAAAGAATTTTTTTTTTTCCAATGGTGAATAATTTAATTTCCTTTTCAAATCCGAGGGGAGGAGGGGGCCAAAGGACCAAAGCCACTCTAGACGTGCCACGCTATGGCGACTGCCCAGGACCATGATATTCTTTTTTTTCGCCATTTCATCAAAGGAAGAAGAAGAGAGGAAAGGGGAATTGTTTTTGTCGGTTTGACGTTTGGATATTAATTTTTTTTTGTTTGTGGTTAAATGGGCATCATCAGGGGATTATACGTGTTGCAGTTTTGTAGCTACTGGTACATGAACCCAAATTTTTGAAGGGGCACTTGGCAAAATTTTGATATTAAAATCATCTTCCAAAGCCCAAAGGGACAAGAAAACCATGCAAATCTATACTGCTCAAAGTTTTCAATTTGGCTGTGTTTTCCTAGTCGTATTCAAAGGGGCAAGAAAACCATGCAAATCTTTACTGCACAAAGTTTTCAATTTGGCTGTGTTTTCCTAGTCGTATCCTTGTTGTCAATAATGTTGACTACAACACGGATTGATGCACTACTTGTTTCAGTCTTGGACGAAACTTATAAATTGTTGGTTCAAATCCTTATTTTGTTTTAAATAATTTATAAAGTAACATGCAAACATGAATGATAAAATTACTGATAACGTGTCAAATTCTAATATGTCCGAACTGTTTTTTATTTTTTATAAATTATGTAAATGAAGCAATCCAGCGTCTCAATAGAAAGGAAAGGGTAGAGCAATCTACTCTAATTATCACACCCGTATTCGATCATTTTCAATGGTGCTGTTGTGAAAATAACATTTGCCCCTTCCATAATTTTGTATGAATTAGTCTATATTGCTCCAAAGTTAACATTTGCCACTACACTATTGTTTTCTTTTCACCCAAAATCAATTGTGAACATGCAAAATCATTCTAAACCGCGTTAAAATTTTTTTATCAAATTTTTATTTTTTATAGTTATAACATGCATATTTTAGTTAAAATTGGCCAATTCTAAATACGCATTGATTTTAACTTTTTTCATACAGTTTTTTACACCAACCCCAACTGTAAACATGCATTCCAGTGAATATTGTAAAAAAAGTAGAAATTAAAATTTTCACAAAATCTCTATTTTTCATGGGTTATAATACACGCATTTTAGTAAAGAAAATGTGTGAATTTTGTTTTTTTCCCACTATTTTTTACACTCTTTGAAAACATACATTCTAATAAACGGTGTCAAAATAAAGTAAAATTTAGATTTTTCACCAAATTTCTATTTTTCATGCGTTATAACACACGTATTTTAGTAAAAAATGGCAAAACAAAAAAATGCGAGGATATTGACTTTTTTTGTGATGTTTTTACACTCACCTTGATTATAAACATACATTCCACAAAATATTGTTAAAAAAGTGAAATTTAAAATTTTCGCAAAACATTCATTTTTCACGGGTATTTGGGTAAAAAATGACAAAGTAAAAAAAGGTGTTGATTTTGGCTTTTCCACTACTATTTTTTTCACACACCTTAATTGTGAACATGCATCCATGTAAACGGTGTTAAAAAAGTAGAATTTAGCCTTTTTACAAAACAGTGTAACACCTGTATTTTAGCCAAAATTGTCAAATTCCAAATACGCATTGATTTTGACTTTTTTTGCACCATCTTTTACACCCACCCCAACTATAAATATGCATTCTAGTGAATATTGTAAAAAAAATAAAAATAAAAATAATAATTTTCACCAAATTTCCATTTTTCGTAGGTTAAATACACAAATTTTAGTAAAAAATAACAAAGTCAAGAAATGTATTAATTTTAGCTTTTTCCCTACTGTTTTTTACACTCTCCTCAATTGAAAATATGCATTCTAATGAACGTTGTCAAAATAAAGTAAAATTTAGAATTTTCACCAAATTTTCATTTTTCATGGGCTATCACACACGTATTTTAGCAAAAAATGGCAAAGCCAAAAAATGCGATGATATTGACTTTTTTGTGATGTTTTTACACTCACCTCGATTGTGAACATACATTTCATTGAATATTGTTAAAAAAGTGAAATTTAAACTTTTCGCAAAACCTCCATTTTTCACGGGTATTTGGGTAAAAAATGATAAAGTAAAAAAACGTGTTGATTTTGGCTTTTCCACTATTGTTTTTTTCACTCACATCAATTGTGAACATGCATCCCTGTAAACGATGTAAAAAAAAGTAAAATTTAGCCTTTTTACCAAATTTTCATTTTTCATAGGCTCTATAACATACTAATTTTAGCCAAAACTGGCAAATTCCAAATACGCTTAGATTTTGACTTTTTTTTGCACCGTTTTTTACACACACCATGACTATGAACATGCATTCCAGTGAATATTGAAAAAAAAAAGTGAAAATTAAAATTTTCACCAAACCTCCATTTTTCATGGATTACAATACACACATTTTAGTAAAAAAATGACAAAGTCAAGAAATGTGTTGATTATGGCTTTTTCACTACTGTTTTTACACTCTCCTCAATTGTAAATATGCATTCGAAAGAACGATGTCAAAATAAAGTAAAATTTAGATTTTTCACCAAATTTCCTTTTTTTCATGGGTTATAACACATGTATTTTAGCAAAAAATGGCAAAATAAAAAAAAACGCAATGATATTGACTTTTTTGTGATGTTTTTACATTCACCTTGATTGTGAATATACATTCCACTAAATATTGTTAAAAAAGTGAAATTTAAAATTTTTGCAAAACCTCCATTTTTCACAGGTATTTGGGTAAAAAATGACAAAGTAAAAAAAATGTGTTGTTTTGGCTTTTTCACTACTATTTTTTCATCCACCTCAATTGTGAACATTCATCCATGTAAACGGTGTAAAAAAAGTAAAATTTTGTCTTTTTATCAAATTTTCATTTTTCATTGGCTATAACACACGTGTTTTAGCTAAAACTGGCAAATTCCAAATATGCGTTAATTTTTATTTTTTTTTTGCATCGTTCTTTACATCCACCCTGACTGTGAACATGCCTTCTAGTGAATATTGTCAAAAAAAATTGAAAATTTAATTTTCACCAAACTTCCATTTTCATGAGTTACAATACACGCATTTTAGTAGAAAATGACAAAGTCAATAAATGTGTTGATTATGGCTTTTCTCATACTATTTTTTATACGCTCCTCAATTGAAATATGCATTCTAATGATATTGACTTTTTGTGATGTTTTTTCACTCACCTCGATTATGAACATACATTCCATTGAATATTGTTAAAAAACTGAAATTTAAATTTTTTGCAAAACCTCCATTTTCACGAGTATTTGGGTAAAAAATGACAAAGTAAAAAAACGTGTTTCTTTTCCAGTACTCTTTTTACCACCCACCTCAATTGTGAACATGCATCCATGTAAACGGTGTAAAAAAGTAAAATTTATCCTTTTTACAAAATTTTCATTTTTCATAGTTTATAACACACGTATTTTAGTCAAAACTGGCAAATTTCAAATACGCGTTGATATTGACTTTTTGTGATATTTTTACGCTCACATCGATTGTGAACATACATTCCACTAAATATTGTTAAAAAAGTGAAATATAAAATTTTCGCAAAACCTCTATTTTTCATAGGTGTTTGGATAAAAAATGACAAAGTAAAAAAATGTGTTGAGTTTGGCTTTTCCACTACTATTTTTTCACCCACCTCAATTGTGAACATGCATCCATGTAAACGATGTAAAAAAAAGTAAAATTTTGTCTTTTTACCAAATTTTTATTTTTCATAGGCTATAACATATATATTTTAGCCAAAACTGGCAAATTCCAAATACGCGTTAATTTTGACTTTTTTTTATTGTGAACATGCATTCTAGTGAATATTGTCTTTTTTTTGGCTAATCATCCCATTTGCGCCACTCTCTATTTTATTGATAGAAAATTTCAAGCGAATATAAGGTAGAATGATATTTGAAAGTTTGAGAATTTTAACACACAAATTTTAACACACGAATTTTTGGCTAATAATCCTATTTTCATGGGTTATAACACACGAATTTTAACCAAAAATGACAAAATTTAAAAATGCGTTGAATTTGACTTTTTTCGTTCCGTTATTTGCACCCATTACGATTGTGAACATGCATTCTAGTGAATATTTCAAAAAAAGTGAAATTTAAAATTTTCCCCAAACCTCCATTTTTCATGTGTTATAACATATGAATTTTAACCAAAAATGGCAAAATCTAAAAATGCGTTGATTTTGACTTTTTTTTCGTTCCTTTTTTACACCCATTACGGTTGTGAACATGCATTTTAGTGAATATTTTCAAAAAAAGTGAAATTTAAATTTTTCACCAAACCTCCATTTTCATCAGTTATAATACACGAATTTTAACCGAAAATGTCAAAATCTAAAAACGCATTGATTTTGACATTTTGTGTTCTGTTTTTTGCACCCTTTCTAATTTTGAACATGTATTCTAGTGAACATTGTCTTAAAAAGTGATTTTTAAAATTTTCACCAAACTCCATTTTTCATGACTTAAAACACAGAATTTTAACCAAAATAGGCAAAATCTAAAAACGCGTTGATTTTGACTTTTTTCACTCAGTTTTTTACACCAATTCCGATTGTGAACATATATTCTAGTGAATATTGTCATAAAAATTGAAATTTAAAATTTTCACCAAATCTGCATTTTTCATGGGTTATAACACACGAATTTTAACCAAAAATAGAAAAATATAAAAATGCGTTGATTTTACTTTTTCCGTTCCGTTATTTGTACCATTATGACTGTGAACATGCATTCTAGTGAATATTGTCAAAAAAAGTAAAATTTAAATTTTTTTACCAAACCTTCATTTTTTATGGGTTATAACACACGAATTTTAACCGAAAATTGCAAAATTTAAACACGCGTTGATTTTGACTTTTTTCGCTTTATTTTTTGCACCCATTACGATTGTGAACATGCATTCTAGTGAATATTGTCAAAAAAGTGAAATTTAAAATTTTCACCAAACCTTAATTTTTCATGGGTTATAACACATGAATTTTAACCGAAAATGAAAAAATCTAAAAACGTATTAATTTTGTATTTTTTCATATCTTTTTTTGCACCCATTCCGATTGTGAACATGCATGCTAGTGAATATTTTCAAAAAAAGTGAAAAAAAAGATATGAAATTCGTGTGCTATAAGCCTTAAGGACCTGAATTTTGATTTTGGATTGGTCAGGGATTGTGGGGTTAATAGCTGTGATGGTCTGCTGAAGCTAATAGCCTTAAGGACCTGAATTTTGTTTCTTATACTCCCTAGTGAGTGAAAGGTAGTAATGGGTTGAGGTAATGGGCATTTTAGGCTTGCTCCTAGTGCTGTGCATGTTCCTGTCAAGAGTGAGTGAATCTTCAATGGTTGGGCAGATATCAGTGAGACAAAGAAATGATGTTGGTATATTGCCAACTACAAATGATGCTGAAATCTGTAAATATTGAGCATGCGTTGCTCGGTCAGTGTAAAATGTTAGTGCAGGTGTGCAAAGAGAGGCTGTATATTTTTATTTTGACAAAAGCGATATTTTCATTATATTTAATGAAAGTAAATTACAATACATTACAACTGAATAGCTGATAATAATTGTACTAAGTGAGATAGCTAAACTTATCTCCTCAATACAAACAAGTGACCTGCAATACAGGCAATTAAACTAATAATCTAATGCCAAACAAATTTGAGTAAAACAATACTCAAAAACATTTACAAGTCATGAAAAATGAAATATTCACTTGGTATTGAGAGCTAAAACTGGAGTTTTTTTCCCTTTTCAAGCTTAACTAAAACTGGAGTAGTTTCTTCTCCCTAATAGTTGAACTGGACTAGAGTTTTTCACTCCCTAGTAGCTATCGAAAACCAAACTTTTACCCCCAAGCAAAATTAACAAAAACAAGGTCTTCTTCCATCCAGATTCACAATCAAAATCGATCAATCTCCATGACCAAAGCCAATATGTGAGAAAGAAGTAATGGTGGAAGAGAGAACCTTGACTTCCTAACTAGTCGATTGGAGAAACTTTTCTATATTCCTTCTCCCTTTTTTTTTCTGCTTGAAATTAGAAGCTTCACCATGCTCACACAGTTGCCGTGTCCAAGCTATGCATCTAAGTTTCAAACTTTTTTTTTCCTTCACCATGATATTACTCCAAAAATGGAGATTTACTCTCATATAGAGAGAAAAAAACTCCCATTTGGGAGACCAAAACACTCTCATAAAGAGAGACAACACCCTCCCATAAGAGGAGACAAGAAAATTTTGGTTAAAAATTTGGATTTTGGGTGGTGAGATGGCGGGGGAAGCGGCGAAACTGCCGCTCCCCTTACTGTTTTTGAGAGGGCTTGGTTTCTTTTAGGTTTAGAGAGAGAAGAGAGGGGTTGGTCTCAAAGAGAGGCTGTATACCATGGGATGAATTTTGTGCTTTAATACTTAGCTTGCTCATGGCTTTTCAAGTTATTTGGGACTTGGGATGGCCTGTGGGTTAACTAGATGCAATCATGAAATGTTTCATCTACTTTTGGAAGAATCCAACACTAATGCTCATTGCTTCTAATTTTCTGATTTGATCACCTCTGCAGATATTTTTTGGAACATATGCTATGAAGTCTGCACTTGATGGGCAGCTTACACTTTGATCTATAACACATAATGCATGTTTAGGGAGTTTTTTTTAATTTAGGGATTGAGATTTTGTAGTAATCTGATTACTTAGTGGTGATCAAATTAGTCTAAATCTTAATCCCAACATACGCTTCTAATATTCTAGACCTCATGTAAAGGAGTAGTACTCCATCTTTGTGACCTTAAATCATGTAAAGGTGGCTTTGGGTATATCCAGTTCCTTATTTTGCTTCTAATAAAAATAATTTATTTAAAAAAAAGACAATATTCACTAGAATGCATGTTTACAATCATAATGGGTGCAAAAAACAGATCAAAAAAGTCAAAATCAACGCATTTGTAGATTTTTATATTTTTGGTCAAAGTTCGTATGTTATAACACATGAAAAATGGAGTTTTGGTAAGAATTAAAATTATCAATTTTTTTGGTAATATTCACTAGCATGCATGTTCACAATCGGAATGGCAAAAAAAAAAAAACAAAAAAAGTAAAAATCAACGTGTTTTTAAATTTTGCCATTTTCAGTTAAAATTCGTGTGTTATAAGCTTTAAAAAATGAAGGTTTGGTGAAAAATTTAATTTTCAAATTTTTTGAAAATATTCACTAGCATGCATGTTCTCAATCGGAATGGGAACAAAAAAAGATATGAAAAAAGTCAAAATCAACACGTTTTCAGATTTTGGCATTTTCGATTAAAATTCGTGTGTTATAACCCATGAAAATGGAGGTTTGGTGAAAATTTTAAATATCACTTTTTTTTACAATAGTCACTAGAATGCATGTTCACAATTGGAATGCGTGCAAAAAAAATGAATAAAAGTCAAAATATATGCGTTTTTAGATTTTTCCATTTTCGATTAAAATTTGATTGTTATAACCCATGAAAAATGGAGCATTAGTGAGAATTTTAAATATCATTTTTTGGAAAATATTCACAAGCATGCATGTTCACAATCGGAATGGGTGCAAAAAACGACATGAAAAAGGTCAACATCAACACATTTTTAGATTTTGCCATTTTCGGTTAAAATTCGTGTTATAACACATGAAAAATGGAGTTTTGGCAAAAATTTCAAATATCACTTTTTTTTGGCTATATACACTAGAATGCATATTCACAATTAGAATGGGAGCAAAAAACAAAATGAAAAAAGTCAAAATCAACGTGTTTTTGAATTTTGCCTTTTTTGGTTAAAATTTGTGTGTTATAACCCATGAATAATGGAGGTTTGGTGAAAATTTTAAATTTTACTTTTTGACAGTATTCACTAGAATGCTTATTCACAATCGGAATGGGAGCAAAAAACTATAGAAAAAAAGTCAAAATCAGTGTTTTTAGATTTTGTTGTTTTCAATTAAATTACATGTGTTATAACTCATGAAAAATAGAGGTTTAGTGAAAATTTTAAATATCATTTTTTTCATAATATTCACTAGCATGCGTGTTCACAATCGGAATGAGTGCAAAAAACGATATAAAAAAGTCAAAATCAGCACGTTTTTAGATTTTGCCCCTTTTGGTTAAAATTCGTATTATAACCCATGAAAAATGGAGGTTTGGTGAAAATTTTAAATATAACTTTTTGTGACATTATTCACTAGAATGCATGTTCACAATCGTAATGGGTGCAAAAAAGGAACCAAAAAAGTCAAAATCAACGCATTTTTAAATTTTGCCATTTTTTTATTAAAATTCGTGTGTTATAAAGCATGAAAAATGAATGTTTTGTGAAAATTTTAAATTCAATTTTTTAACAATATTTACTAGAATCCATATTCACAATCGGAATGGGTGCAAAACACTGAATGATAAAAAAGTAAAAATCAATGTGTTTTTATATTTTGCCATTTTCGGTTAAAATTCGAGTGTTAAAAGCCATGAAAAATGGAGTTTGGTGAAAATTTTACATATCACTTTTTATGACAATATTCACTAGAATGCATGTTCTCAATCGGAATTAGTGCAAAAAACGAAATGTAAAAAGTCAAAATCAACGCATTTTTAGATTTTGTTATTTTCGGTTAAAATTCGTGTGTTGTAACCCATGAAAATATATGTTTGGTGAAAATTTTAAATTTGACTTTTTTTGACAATGATCACTAGCATGCATGTTCACAATCGGAATGGATCAAAAAAAGTTACGAAAAAAGTCATAATATACGCATTTTTGAATTTTGTCGTTTTCGGTTAAATTACGTGTGTCCCATGAAAATTTGAGGTTTGGTGAAAATTTTAAATAGCACTTTTTTTGACAATATTCACTAGAATGCATGTTCACAATCAGAATGGGTGTAAAAAACAATACGAAAAAAGTCAAAATCAAAGCGTTTTTAGATTTTGGCTTTTTCGGTTAAAATTTGTGTGTTATAACCCATGAAAAATGGAGCTTTGGCGAGAATTTTAAATATCACTTTTTTGGCAATATTCACTAGCATGTATGTTCACAATCGGAATGGGTGCAAAAAATATTATGAAAAAAGTCAAAATCAACTCGTTTTTAGATTTCTCCATTTTCGGTAAAAATTCATTTGTTATAACCCATGAAAAATGAAGGTTTGATGAAAAATTTTAAATATCACTTTTTTGACAATATATACTAGAATGCATGTTCACAATCAGAATTGGTGCAAAAAAAACAAAAAATGTCAAATACAACGCGTTAATAAATTTTGCCATTTTCGATTAAAATTCGTGTGTTACCCATGAAAAATGCAGGTTTGGTGAAAATTTTAAATATCACTTTTTTTGACAATATTTACTAGAATGCATGTTCACAATCGGAATAGGACCAAAAAACGACAAGAGAAAAGTCAAAACCAACGCGATTTTAGATTTTGCCATTTCCGGTTAAAATTCGTGTGTAACCCATGAAAAATGGAGGTTTGGTGAAAATTTTAAATTTCACTTTTTTTGAAGAATGCATGTTCACATTCCAAATGGGTGCAAAAAAAGGAATAAAAAAAGTTAAAATCAACGCATTTTTTATTTTGCCGTTTTTGGTTGAAATACGTGTGTAAGGTTTGGTGAAAATTTGAAATACCACTTTTTTTAAAATATCCACTAAAATGCATGTTCACAATTGGAAGGTGCAAAAAACAATATGAAAAAAGTCAAAATCACCACATTTTTAGATTTTGCTATTTTTGGTTAAAGTACGTGTGTTATAACCCATTAATAATGGAGGTTGGTGAAAATTTTAAATGTCACTTTTTTTCTACAATATTTACTAGAATGCAAGTTCACAATTGGAATGGATGCAAAAAACATAACGAAAAAAGTCAAAATCAATGGGTTTTTAGATTTTGCCATTTTCAATTAAAATATCTGTGTTATGACCAATGAAAAATGGAGGTTTGGTAAAAATTTTAAATATCAATTTTTTGACAATATTCACTAGAATGTATGTTCACAATCGAAATGGGTGAAAAAAACAGTATGGAAAAAGTCAAATTAACGCGTTTTTAGATTTTTTCCATTTTCGGTTAAAATTTGTGTGTTATAACCCATGAAAAATAGAGGTTTGATTAAAATTTTAAATATCACCTTTTTGATAATATTCACTAGAATATAAGTTCACAATCGGAGTAGGTGCAAAAAATGATACGAAAAAAGTCATAATCAATGCGCTTTTTTATTTTGCTATTTTCAGTTAAAATACGTGTATAACCTATGAAAAATGGAGGTTTGGTGAACATTTTAAATTTCACTTTTTAAAAAAATATTCACTAGAATGCATGTTCACAATCGGTGTGGTGAAAAAATGGTACAAAAAAGTCAAAATCAACGCGCTTTTTGATTTTTCCATTTTCAGTTAAAACACGTGTTATAACCCATGAAAATGGAGGTTTGGGAAAAATTTTAAATTTCACTTTTTTAACAATATTCGCTAGAATGCATGTTCTCAGTTGAGGTGGGTGCAAAAAACGATACGAAAAATATTAAAATTCACTCATTTTTAGATTTTGCTATTTTCGGTTAAAATACGTGTGTTATTACCCATGAAAAATGGAGGTTTGGTTAAAATTTTAAATTTTAATTGTTTTTACAATATGCACTAAAAATAAGTCCAAAATCGGAATGGTGCAAAAAACGGAATGAAAAAAGTTATAATCAATGCATTTTTAGATTTTGCCATTTTCGGTTTGAAATACGTGTGTTATAACCCATGAAAAATTGAGGTTTGGTGAAAAATTTAAATATCACTTTTTTCTACAATATTTACTAGAATGCATGTTCACAATCAGAATGAGTTTAAAAAATGGAACGAAAAAAGTCAAAATCAACGCGTTTTTAGATTTTGCCATTTTTGGTTAAAATACGTTTGTTATAAAACCTATAAAAGATGGAGGTTTAGTGAAAATTTTAAATTTCACTTTTTTTACAATATTCACTAGAATCCATGTTTACAATCCAAATGGGTGCAAAAAATGGTAAGAAAAAAAAGTTATAATCAACTTGTTTTTGGATTTTGCTGTTTTCGGCTAAAATACGTGTTATAACCCATGAAAAATGGATGTAGGCTTGGTGAAAATTTTAAATTTCACTTTTTTTTGACAATATTCACTAATTCCTTGGAATGGAACACATTAATGATTTAATTAATTTGTTTGGTCCCAGCTATATATATATATATATGTTGGAATAATTTTGGGATGGGATAAGAGCACTACTCAAATCAAGAACAAGAAATATATATCTTGGGAATGTATTTCACAAGAGTCAAGTCTAAGGCATGTAATAACACTTTCATTAAAGAGATTATTGCCCCCACTAACTTGCTAACCGGGATTATGTAGGCAACATCTTCTAGGATACAATAGACTTTAGAAATAACCAAGTAGCAAGTTATTGGATTATTTCCACAAGAAAGAAGAATGCTTATAGAATGAGTTTGAATGATTTTGCTACACAAATTGTGTTGTAATTTGGGTGTTTTCAAGTTGTATATTTGATCTTGACCAAAACACCTATTTATAGAGTTTAAAGTCCATCAAACATCATTCAAACGTTTTAGCATCAAAAGCCATGAACATTCACCAAAGGATGCAACCAAATATGAAGAGATGCAACCTTTAGAATTCAATTTGAAAAACTAGCCGTTCTGACACGAACGTCGCGACGTTAAGCTTTTAACAGCAATCTTCAAAATCACTAACGTCGTGATGTTAATCATAAACGTCACGACGTTAACTTACGGCGCGACGTACACATCTCCACGTTGCGACGTAGCTCACTGTTTACAAATGTCAAAACTTGCAAACCACCAACGTCACGACGTTAATCACGAATCACAACGTTGAGCAAAATGGCACATTTGATACTCTAACTATATTACAAACTAAATTTCCAATCATATATATATATTTGAAATATTAGGGAATCCTGGAAAATTAAAAGGTAGAGACGTGGCGTGTGAGTGTGTGTTTGTTGGTGAAAGCTAGCTACCTTTTATTTAAATATTCCATCTGATCTTCTTCTTCTTCTTTTAATTTTTAAACAAACAAAAAAGAAAAAGCTGATTTTGTTTTGTAAGTTTGTAGTAGGTGTATGGTACGGTTTTGCCTGCGGATTCCATTTAACACTTGAAAGAATTTACGCAATCGTACTACGTGTCTTTAAAAAAGAAAAAAGCACCGCTACCTCCAATTTCAATACTTATTACACTGTTGTTTTACTTTTCTTCATTTCATCCCCGTAAGTGTTTTTCTTCAATGCTTGCATGCTGATTGAAACAATTAAAAGGGAAGATGGATGGATCATGGATGCATACAGAGATGCAGGATGCGAGAATATCCTTAGCCGTCTTTTTTTTTTTTAAAAAGGTAGAGAATCCAGAGAAGTTGCGATTTTCTATTATTCTACGACTCCAGCCAGAGCCCAGAGGTTCTATCTCTTAGTAGGAGAAAAGAAAATATATGCTCTTTCCAGAAAGGAAAGAAAAGAAAAGAAAAAGGGTTCATTAATTATTCCCTTTCACTTCCCCAGAAGCTTACACGTTTCATTTCAAAATGGAAATGATGAGGATATCAAGCAATTTAACTCTTTGTTTGTATATAGTATATATATTAATACCAAAATAATTTAATTTATAAAGACAGAAATATAGATCTCTTCAATATATAGTATATTACTACAACTTAATTAATGCTTCTTAATTAGCTAGCTAGTTGTCCATATCCAAATCTTATTGTTCGATTACTCTGATGAATTAACCGACAAGAATATAACTGAATCATTCATCCATAGGGCACGTGTCCAAGCCCATCAATTTCTTTTCTTTCTTTTTTTTTCATTCTTCAGTCTCACCTTCTTAATTACCTTGTGCATGCAAATAAGCAAATAATTAAGCAATGCCTGCAGCTGATCAGTAGATTTCTTGATTATAAATAAGAGGACTCCCCGCACTACATTTGTTGCATTTTCCATCTTGACCGCCTTGGTTCATTTTGTTCAGAAGGTTGGTTTTGATTTTGTTGCATATTTTTAGTGGCCGGAGAGAGATGGAATTTGAGAAGGGTACCGTAATGGAAAAGGAAGGATTAATAATGTCAAAGAGGGCGGGTTTTGGTTTTGTGACCTTCTTGGCAGGAAATGGAGATTACGTGAAAGGGGTTGTTGGTTTAGCCAAGGGTTTAAGAAAGAGCAACACTGCATACCCTCTCGTGGTGGCAGTGTTGCCTGACGTTCCACAAGAGCATCGCCAAATTCTAGAGTCTCAAGGCTGCATCGTTCGGGAGATTGAGCCGGTTTATCCCCCTCAAAATCAAACTCAATTTGCCATGCCATACTATGTCATCAACTATTCAAAACTTCGAATTTGGGAGGTTAATTAGTTATTTAATTTTTACAACTTAAATTACTTTTATACAAATATTAATTTTATCATATATATATATATATGCATAATTAATGTAATTGCATGAAATGTTTAGCTTAAATAATTACTAGTCTTAATTATATTCTTGTCGGTTATGCATGCATGTCAAATTCTCTCTCTCTCTGGTGTAAAATTGTAATATTTAATGGTGGTGGTGGTGGTTGTTGTTTGTTGTAGTTTGTGGAGTATAGCAAGATGATATACTTGGATGGGGACATTCAAGTATTGGACAACATTGATCACCTGTTTGAGTACCCGGATGGGCAGTTTTATGCTGTTATGGACTGCTTTTGTGAGAAAACTTGGGGTGATACGCCTCAGTACAAGATCGGTTATTGCCAGCAATCCCCTGAAAGGGTTTGTTGGCCAGAAGAGTTGGGTGCACCACCGCCCTTGTATTTCAATGCCGGGATGTTCGTCTTTGAGCCAAATTTGTCTACTTACAACCAGCTTTTGAATGCCCTCAACATCACTACTCCCACTGCTTTTGCAGAACAGGACTTTCTAAACATGTTCTTTGGGGATATTTATCAACCAATCCCACCGGTGTACAACCTTGTTTTGGCAATGCTGTGGCGACATCCTGAGAAAATTCATGACCTTGACAAAGTAAAGGTTGTTCACTATTGTGCTGCGGTAAGAAATTGGAATAAAAAATTGTTTTTAATTATAAATATTGAATGGTTGGATGATCCACATTCATTCATGCATGCATGCATAATTACAGGGATCAAAGCCATGGAGATACAGTGGAAAAGAGGAAAACATGGAGAGAGAGGACATAAAGATGCTGGTGGATAAATGGTGGGATATATACTCGGACGAGTCCCTGGACTACTTGATTAAAGACGTCGACGTTGATGATTCTAATTCTTCAAAGAAAGCTAATTCGTCTGGGGAAAAAGAGTCATCAATGGCAGTGGTTTCGGTTTCAGTTTCAGATGCTGATCATGCTGGGGGAATCGTTCACTATGCTACTGCTCCTTCTGCAGCCTAAACCAATCAGTCCTTGGTGCAGTGCTCCATAGTCCATATATATAGCTTATATCTAAAATAATAAACCATGAGCATGGTGCATGCATCTTAGAAATTAATTAATATGTGCTACGTACTATATAGATACAAATCATGATTTGCAGTAATCCCTGTGTTTTTCACTGTGTTTTTTGGTGTATGAATTAATATGCATGCACAACTAGTATGTAATCTCTGTACACATAATTCCAAGTATATATGCTTTGGATTGATCAGTAGTGTTCTCTTGGATCATCATGCATGTTATGTATACTTGGGATTTTGTTACTCTCTCTCTAGCTATATATATAAATATGGTCATGATTTTGAATGCTTTGCTTTCTTTAGATGAAAATTTATTTTCATTTAATGTTTTATGATATTTTGAGAGAGATTAATTATATATCTCAATCTAATATGGTGCTTGCAATGATTAATTAATTGGTCAAAAACGTACAGATTTGAATAATGATATCAACTGCACCTACCGCCCTTTTAATTTCTCCCTCTCAATAAACTATGACCGTTTTTTAAACTTTTTATTTTTACCTAAAATACCTTTTTATAGCCCATTAAAATTGTAATTTTTGAAAATTTCTTACCATCCATTTTTGAGATAAGTGTAAAAAACGACGTAAAAACGGTCAAGTTAAGCACGTTTTTGAGATTTTTTATATTTTTTTTTACAAAATACGTATGTTATAGCTTATCAAAACTGCCAATTTTTTAAAATTTCTTACTATACCTTTATTTCTCACTGCTCACTAAATATTATGTTGAAAAATGAAATGGGTGCAATAAATAACACGAAAACAACCAATTTATGAACGTTTTTTAAACTTTTTATTTTGACCAAAAATACGTATGTTATAGCCAATCAAAATTGTAAATTTTTGAAAATTTCTTACTATACCCTTTTTTCTCACTGCTCACTAGATATTATGTTGGCAAGTGAGACGGATGCGAAAAATAGCACGAAAACAACCAACTTATGCACGTTTTTTAAACTTTTATTTTGACAAAAAAATACGTGTATTATACCCCATCAAAATTGCCAATTTTTGAAATTTCTTACCATATCTTTTTTTTCACATTGTTCACTTAATATCATGTTGGCAAGTGTAATAAGTGCAAAAAACAGCGCAAACATGGACAACTTAAGAACGTTTTTTGAGATTTTTTATATTCGCCCAAAATCCGTGTGTTATAGCTCATGAAAATTGCCAATTTTTGAAAATTTCTTACTATCTCTTTTTTTTTCACGCCTCTCACTATATATTATGTTGGCAAGTGATACGGGGGCAAAAAACGGCATGAAAACAGTCAACTTATACACATTTTTTAGACTTTTTATTTTTACCCAAAATACGTGTGTTATAGTCCATTAAAATTTCCAATTTTTCAAAAAAAATTACCTTCCCTTTTTTCCACACCCTTTACTAAATATCAAGTTGGCAAGTGTGACGGGTGCAAAAACTGCCAACTTATGTACTTTCTTGAGATTTTTTATTTTTGACTAAAACACGTGTGTTACAACTCATCAAAATTGCCAAATTCAGAAAATTTCTTACTATCCCTTTTTTCATATCGCTTACTAGATATTATGTTGGCAAGTTAGATGGGTGCAAAAAATAGCATGAAAACAACCAACTTATACACGTTTTTTAAACTTTTTATTTTAACCAGAAATAAGTGTATTATAACCCATTAAAATTGCCAAAATTTGAAAATTTCTTATCATCAATTTTTTCACACCTTTCACTTAATATCAAGTTAACAAGTGTGACGAGTGCAAAAAATGGCCCAAACATGGCTAGCTTAATTAAGCACGTTTTTCGAGATTTTTTATTTTTGTCCAAAATTCGTGTGTTATAACCCATTAAAATTGTCAATTTTTGAAATTTTCTTATCATCTCTTTTTGTCACAGTGTTCACTTAATATCATATTGGCAAGTGTGACATGTGTGAAAAACGACGCAGAAATGGCAAAATTAAGCACGTTTTTTATTTTTTTTTATTTTTGCCCAAAATACGTGTGTTATATCCCATGAAAATTGCAAATTTTTGAAAATTTCTTACTATCCCATTTTTTCACGTTGGTCACTAGATATTATGTTCGCAAGTGGTTCGGGTGCAAAAAAACGGCATGAAAACAGCCAACCTAAACACGTTTTTTAGACTTTTTATTTTTACCCAAGATACGTGTGTTATAGCCCATGAAAATTGACAATTTTTGAAAATTTGTTACTATCCCTTTTTTTCACATTGGTCACTAGATATTATGTTGGAAAGTGGTACGGGTGCAAAAAAGGCACGAAAACAACCAACTTACGCACGTTTTTTAGACTTTTTATTTACCCAAAATACGTGTGTTATATCCCATGAAAAATGCCAATTTTTTAAAACTTCTTACTATCTCTTATTTTCACACCGGTCACTAGATATTATAGTCGCAAGTGGTACGGGTGCAAAAAAAGCACGAAAAAAGCAAACCTATGCACGTTTTTTAGACTTTTTATTTTTACCCAAAATATGTGTGTTATGCACATTAAAAATGCCAATTTTTGAAAATTTCTTACTATCCCCTTTTTTCACGTCGATCACTAGATATTAAGTTGGCAAGTGATATGCGTGCAAAAAAATGGCACGAAAACAGCCAACTTACGCACGTTTTTTAAACTTTTTATTTTTACCCAAAATACGTGTGTTATATCCCATGAAAATTACAAAATTTTGAAAATTCTTACATTCCTTTTTTTCACTCTAGTCACTAGATATTATGTTGGCAAATGATATAGGTACAAAAGACGGCACGAAAATAGCCAACTTACGCACGTTTTTTAGACTTTTTATTTTTACCCAAAATATGTTTGTTATAGCCCATGAAAAGTGCAAATTTTTGAAAATTTCTTACTATCCTTTTTCACGCCGGTCACTAGATATTATGTTGGCAAATGGTACGGATGCAAAAAAGGCACGAAAATAGCCAACTTACGAACATTTTTTTGACTTTTTATTTTTACTCAAAATACATGTGTTATATAGCCTATGAAAATTGCCAATTTTTTAAAATTTCTTACTATCCATTTTTTTCACGCCAGTCACTAGATATTATGTTGGCAAGTGGTGCGGGCGCAAAAAATAGTACGAAAATAGCCAACTTAAGTACATTTTTTATACTTTTTATTTTTACCCAAAATACGTGTGTTATAACTCATGAAAATTGCCAATTTTTGAAAATTTCTTACTATCCCATTTTTTCACGCCGGTTACTAGATATTATGTTGACAAGTTGTACGGGTGCAAAAAAGGGCACGAAAATAGCCAACTTACGCACGTTTTTTTAGAATTTTTATTTTTACCCAAAATAAGTGTGTTATAGCCCATGAAAATTACCAATTTTTAAAAATTTCTTACTATCCCTTTTTTTCACGCGGGTCACTAGATATTATGTTGGCAAGTGGTACCGGTGCAAAAAACGGTAGCAAACAGTCAACTTACGCACGTTTTATAGACTTTTTATTTTTACCCAAAATACGTGTGTTATAACCCAAGAAAATTGCCAATTTTTTAAAATTTCTTACTATCTATTTTTTTTACGCTGGTCACTAGATATTATGTTAGAAAGTGGTTCGGGTGCAAAAAACAGCATGAAGACAGCCAACTTATATATATTTTTTAGACTTTTTATTTTTAGCCAAAATACGTCTGTTATAGCCTATGAAAATTGCCAATTTTTGAAAATTTCTTGCTATCCCATTTTTTTACGTCGGTCACTAGATATTATATTGGTAAGTTGTACACGTGCAAAAAAGAGCACCAAAACAACCAACTTACGTAAGTTTTTTAGACTTTTTATTTTTAACCAAAATATGTGGGTTATAACCCATGAAAAATGCCAATTTTTGAAAATTTCTTACCATCCCTTTTTTTCACGCCGGTCACTAGATATTATGTTGGCAAGTGGTACCGGTGCAAAAAAGGCATGAAAATAGTCAACCTACGCACGTTTTATAGACCTTTTATTTTTACCCAAAATAAGTGTGTTATAGCCCATGAAAATTGTCAATTTTTGAAAATTTTTTACTATCCCATTTTTTATGCCGGTAACTAGATATTATATTGGCAAGTTGTACATGTGCAAAAAACGGCACGAAAACAGCCAACTTACGTACGTTTTTTAAACTTTTTATTTTTACCCAAAATACGTGTGTTATAACCCATGAAAATTGCCAATTTTTGAAAATTTCTTACTATCCCTTTTTTTCATGCCGGTCACTAGATATTATGTTGGCAAGTGATACAGGTGCAAAAAAGGCATGAAAAAGTCAACTTACGCACGTTTTATAGACTTTTTATTTTTACCCAAAATACGTGTGTTATAGCCCAAGAAAATTGCCAATTTTTTAAAATTTCTTACTATCCCTTTTTTTACGCTGGTCACTAGATATTATGTTAGAAAGTGGTTCGGGTGCAAAAAAAGCATAAAGACAGCCAACTTATGTATGTTTTTAGACTTTTTATTTTTATCCAAAATACGTGTGTTATAGTCCATGAAAATTGTCAATTTTTGAAAATTTCTTACTATCCCATTTTTTTACGCCGGTCACTAGATATTATATTGGCAAGTTGTACAGGTGCAAAAAAAGGCACGAAAACAGCCAACTTACGTACGTTTTATAGACTTTTTATTTTTACCCAAAATATGTGTGTTATAACCCATGAAAATTGCCAATTTTTGAAAATTTCTTACTATCCCTTTTTTTCACGTCGGTCACTAGATATTATGTTGGCAAGTGGTACCGGTGCAAAAAAGGCATGAAAATAGTCAACTTACGCACATTTTATAGACTTTTTATTTTACCCAAAATACGTGTGTTATATAGCCTATGACAATTGCCAATTTTTTAAAATTTCTTACTTTCCCCTTTTTTACACTTGTCACTAGATATTTTGTTAGAAAGTGGTTCGGGTGCAAAAAACAACATGAAGACAGCCAACTTATGTATGTTTTTTAGAATTTTTATTTTTACCCAAAATACATGTGTTATAGCCCATGAAAAAAATTGTCAATTTTTTAAAATTTCTTATTATCCATTTTTTTCACGTCAGTCACTAGATATTATGTTGGCAAGTGGTACTGGTGCAAAAAAGGCATGAAAATAGTCAACTTATGCACGTTTTATAGACTTTTTGTTTTTACCCAAAATACGTGTGTTATAGCCCAAGAAAATTACCAATTTTTTAAAATTTCTTACTATCCCTTTTTTTACGCTGGTCACTAGTTAATATGTTAGAAAGTGGTTCGGGTGCAAAAAACAGCATGAAGACAGCCAACTTATTTATATTTTTTAGACTTTTTATTTTTACCCAAAATACGTGTATAGCACATGAAAATTCCCAATTTTTGAAAATTTCTTACTATCCCATTTTTTTACGCCGGTCACTAGATATTATATTGGCAAGTTGTACAGGTGCAAAAAACAGCACCAAAACAGCCAACTTACGTAAGTTTTTATACTTTTTATTTTTAACCAAAATATGTGTGTTTATAACCCATGAAAAATGCCAATTTTTGAAAATTTCTTGCCATCCCTTTTTTTCACGCCGGTCACTAGATATTATGTTGGCAAGTGGTTCCGGTGCAAAAATGGCATGAAAATAGTCAACTTATGCACGTTTTATATACTTTTTATTTTTACCCAAAATAAGTGCGTTATAGCTCATGAAAATTGTCAATTTTTGAAAATTTCATACTATCCCATTTTTTGATGCCGGTAACTAGATATTATATTGGCAAGTTGTACATATGCAAAAAACGGTACGAAAACAGCCAACTTACGTACATTTTTTAAACTTTTTATTTTTACCCTAAATACGTGTGTTATAACCCATGAAAATTGCCAATTTTTGAAAATTTCTTACTATCCCTTTTTTTTTCACGCCGGTCACTAGATATTATGTTGGCAAGTGGTACCGGTGCAAAAAAGGCTTGAAAATAGTCAACTTACGCACATTTTATAGACTTTTTATTTTACCCAAAATACGTTTCTTATAGCCCATGTGATAAATTGCGATCGTGTTTGCTATTTACCCTACTCAAAAATAATGCTAAACAACCCCTTGAAGGTGATAGTACAACAAGTTCGTTCCCACGAGGAAAGGACTGTATTGAAACTTTAAGAAAATCTTTTTGGTTTTTTATATTTATTAAACTAAATAACAAGAAAGCAAATAACAAATAACTAAAACAAAATCGGTGGTTTGATTAAAATTCAAGTTAAGCAAGTGTACTCCCGAGATTATATATTAGGGTTACATAAAAAGTACATACATAAATCCTATCTATGATCATGCAAGATAAGGGTATATAACATAAATCACACCCCCTATTAGGCTAAAGGCAAGGAACGATTTAAGCATTTACCTACTTAGATATTAACTAATTCAATAAACCCTCCTATATGGCGAAAGGCAAAGTTTACTTCCTTAATTAATCCGGAATCTAATGCAACTAACCAACTCAACCAAACCCTCAATTCCTCCTATTAGGCTAAAGGTGACAATTAAGGCAAATCAATCTAACAAATTCACAACCAACCCACAATAGATCCCAAACAACCCACTCTAATCCTCCTATCAGGCTAAAGATAAGATTTAAGCAAGTTATCTCTAAACAATTTACTGCACTTTAAACAAATATTCATCATACATAATACTCGGCGACATATCATGCATAATTATGAAGAACACAGCAAAACTTATTCCACAAAGACCATAAGATAGAACTTAGCATGTAAATTAAGTACAAAAACCCTTATTCATAATCCCGGGAGCACAATAAATTTAGCCAAGCATGGCTAAATCAAACATCATCATAATATTAATATTTAAGCACAATATTGAAAACATAAATTAAAAGGAAAGATAACACCTTGAATAGCGAATCCGTAGATGAAATCTTTGTCTCTAAATAAATGAATTCAATAATCAATGATGTTCCCAATCCGTACAGCTGCAATTCCTCCGTAATCGGCTAAAGAATGAAACGCTTAGCTATTACAAGAAGAAAAACCCCTTGCTTAAGCTCTCCAAGTTGACACACCCTAAAAAGATGTAACCCTAGCCCTATTTATAGTTATTCTAAGCAAATATTAGCAAATAAGTCCTTCATGAAAACCATGTCGGATAAGAAGTATCAAAGTGGGCCAAAATCGCAAATTTTTAAAATTAAGTCGTAAATCTGCACTTTTTCCCGACGTCGCGACGTCCTTGATTTCGCGTCAAAACTTCCACGCACATCGCGAAGTCCAGGGTCAGACATCGCGACGTTGCAGCACGTCGCGACGTGGGAGGGAACATCACGAAAACAGCGACGTGGAAATTTCACGCCGGTCACTAGATATTATGTTGGCAAGTGGAACCGGTGCAAAAAATGCATGAAAATAGTCAACTTACGCACGTTTTATAGACTTTTTATTTTTACCAAAAATAAGTGCGTTATAGCCTATTAAAATTGTCAATTTTTGAAAATTTCTTACTATCCCATTTTTTTATGCCGGTAACTAGATATTATATTGGCAAGTTCCACATGTGCAAAAAAGGCAAGAAAACAGCCAACTTACGTACGTTTTTTAAACTTTTTATTTTTACCCAAAATAAGTGTGTTATAACCCATGAAAATTGCAAATTTTTGAAAATTTCTTACTATACCTTTTTTACGCCGGTCACTAGATATTATGTTGGCAAGTGGTACCGGTGCAAAAAAGGCATGAAAAAGTCAACTTACGCGCGTTTTATAGACTTTTTATTTTTACCCAAAATACGCGTGTTATAGCCCAAGAAAATTGCCAATTTTTTAAAATTTTTTACTATCCATTTTTTTACGCTGGTCACTAGATATTATGTTAAACAGTGGTTCGGTATAAAAACAGCATGAAGACATTCAACTTATGTATGTTTTTTAGACTTTTTATTTTTACCCAAAATAAGTGCGCGTTATAGCCCATGAAAATTGCCAATTTTTTAAAATTTCTTACTATCCCATTTTTTTACGCCGGTCACAAGATATTATTTTGGCAAGTTGTATAGGTCGAAAAAACGGCACGAAAAAAGCCAACTTAAGTGCGTTTTATAGACTTTTTATTTTTACTCAAAATATGTGTGTTATAACCCGCGAAAATTGCCAATTTTGAAATTTCTTACTATCCATTTTTTCACGTCGGTCACTAGATATTATGTTGGCAAGTGGTACGCGTGCAAAAAAGGGCCATGAAAAAGTCAACTTACGCGCGTTTTATAGACTTTTTATTTTTACCCAAAATACGCGTGTTATAGCCCAAGAAAATTGCCAATTTTTTAAAATTTCTTACTATCCCTTTTTTTTACGCTGGTCACTAGATATTATGTTAAACAGTGGTTCGGTATAAAAATAGCATGAAGACATTCAACTTATGTATGTTTTTAGACTTTTTATTTTTCCCCAAATATAGTTGCGCGTCTATAGCCCATGATAAATTGCCAATTTATTGAAAATTTTCTTACGTATCCCATTTTTTTACGCCGGTCACAAGATATTATTTTGGCAAGTTGTACAGGTGAAAAAAACGGCACGAAAAAAGCCAACTTACGTGCGTTTTATAGACTTTTTATTTTTACTCAAAATATGTGTGTTATAACCCACGAAAATCGTAAATTTTTGAAAATTTCTTACTATCCATTTTTTTCACGTCGGTCACTAGATATTATGTTGGCAAGTGGTACCGGTGCAAAAAAGGCATGAAAAAGTCAACTTACGCGCGTTTTATAGACTTTTTATTTTTACCCAAAATACGCGTGTTATAGCCCAAGAAAATTGCCAATTTTTTAAAATTTCTTACTATCCCTTTTTTTTACGCTGGTCACTAGATATTATGTTAAACAGTGGTTCGGTATAAAAACAGCATGAAGACATTCAACTTATGTATGTTTTTTAGACTTTTTATTTTTACCCAAAATAAGTGCGCATTATAGCCCATGAAAATTGCCAATTTTTGAAAATTTCTTACTATCCCATTTTTTTACGCCGGTCACAAGATATTATTTTGGCAAGTTGTACAGGTGAAAAAAACGGCACGAAAAAAGCCAACTTACGTGCGTTTTATAGACTTTTTATTGTTACTCAGAATATGTGTGTTATAACCTATGAAAATTGCCAATTTTTTAAAATTTCTGACTATCCCTTTTTTTCACGTCGGTCACTAGATATTATGTTGGCAAGTGGTACCAGTGCAAAAAAGGCATGAAAATAGTCAACTTACGCACGTTTTATAGACTTTTTAGTTTTACCCAAAATACGTGTGTTATTGCCCATGACAATTGCCAATTTTTATAAAATTTCTTACTATCCCTTTTTTATGCTGGTCACTAGATATTATGTTAGAAACTGGTTCTGGTGCAAAAAATAGCATGAAGACAACCAACTAATGCATGTTTTTTAGACTTTTTATTTTTACCCAAAATACATGTGTTATAGCCCATGAAAATTGTAAATTTTTGAAAATTTCTTACTATCTCTTTTTTTCACGTCGGTCACTAGATTTTATGTTGGCAAGTGGTACCGGTGCAAAAAAGGCATGAAAATATTCAACTTACTCACGATTTATAGACTTTTTATTTTTACCCAAAATACGTGTGTTATAACCCAAGAAAATTGCCATTTTTTTCAAATTTCTAACTATCCCTTTTTTACGCTGGTCACTAGATATTATGTTAGAAAGTGGTTCGGGTGAAAAAAACAGCATGAAGACAGCCAACTTATGTATATTTTTTAGACTTTTTATTTTACCCAAAATACGTGTGTTATAGCCCATAAAAATTGCCAATTTTGAAAATTTCTTACTATCCCATTTTTTACGCCGGTCACTAGATATTATATTGGCAAGTTGTACATGTGCAAAAAAAGGCACCAAAACAGTAAACTTACGTACGTTTTTTAAACTTTTTATTTTTACCCAAAATACGTGTGTTATAACCCATGAAAATTGCCAATTTTTAAAAATTTATTACCATGGCTTTTTTCACGCTGGTCACTAGATATTATGTTGGCAAGTGGTACCGGTGCAAAAAATGCATGAAAAAGTCAACTTACACGCGTTTTATAGAATTTTTACTTTTACTCAATATACGTGTGTTATAGCCTAAGAAAATTGCCAATTTTTTAAAATTTCTTACTATCCCATTTTTTAACGCCGGTTACTAGATATTATATTGGCAAGTTGAACAGGTGCAAAAAACTTCACGAAACCAACCAACTTACGTACGTTTTATAAACTTTTTATTTTTAACGAAAATACGTGTGTTATAACCCATAAAAATTGTGAATTTTTGAAAATTTCTTACTATCCCATTTTTTTACGCCGGTTACTAGGTATTATATTGGCAAGTTGTACAGGTGCAAAAAAGGCACGAAAACAGCCAACTTACGTACGAATTTTAGACTTTTTATTTTTACTCAAAATAAGTTTGTTATAATCCATGAAAATTGCCAATTTTTGAAAATTTTCTTAATATCCCTTTTTTTCACTCCGGTCACTAGATATTATATTGGCAAGTGGTACCAGTGCAAAAAAGGCACGAAAACAGTCAATTTACGCACGTTTTAGAGACTTTTTATTTTTGCACAAAATAGGTGTGTTATAGATCATGAAAATTGCCAATTTTTGAAAATTTCTTATTATCCCTTTATTTTACGCTGGTCACTAGATATTATGTTGGAAAGTGGTTCAGATGCAAAAACAGCATGAAGACACCCAACTAATGTATGTTTTTTAGACTTTTTATTTTTACCCAAATTACGTGTATTATAAACCATGAAAATTGTCAATTTTTAAAAATTTCTTACTATCCCATTTTTTAACGCCGGTCACTTGATATTATATTGGCAAGTTGTACAGGTGCAAAAAACGGTACGAAAACAGCACACTTATGTACGTTTTTACGCTGGTCACAAGATATTATGTTTGAAAGTGGTTTGGGTGCAAAAACGGCAAGAAGGCAGCCAACTTATGTATGTTTTTTAGACTTTTTATTTTTACCCAAATACGTTTGTTATAGCTGATGAAAATTGCCAATTTTTGAAAATTTCTTACTATCCCATTTTTTTACGCATATCACTAGATATTATATTGGCAAGTTGTACAGGTGCAAATTACGGCACGAAAATAGCCAACTTACGTACGTTTTTTAGACTTTTTATTTTTACCCAAAATACTGTGTTATAGCCCAAGAAAATTAACAATTTTAAAAAATTTCTTACTATCCATTTTTTTCACGCCAGTCACTAGATATTATGTTGGAAAGTGGAACCGGTGCAAAAACGATAACAAACAGTCAACTTACGCACGTTTTATAGACTTTTTATTTTTAACCAAAATACTTGTGTTGTACCCCAAGAAAATTGCAAATTTTTTAAAATTTCTTACTACCTATTTTTTTACACTGGTCACTAGATATTATGTTAGAAAGTGGTTCAAGTGCAAAAACAGCATGAATACAGCCAACTTATTTATATTTTTTAGACTTTTTATTTTTACCCAAAATACGTGTGTTATAACCCATGAAATTGCCAATTTTTGAAAATTTCTTACTATACTATTTTTTTACGCCGATCACTAGATGTTATATTGGCAAGTTGTACAGGAGCAAAGAACAGCACCAAAACAGCCAACTTATGTAAGTTTTTTAGACTTTTTATTTTTAACCAAAATATGTGTGTTATAACCCATGAAAAATGCCAATTTTTGAAAATTTCTTACCATCCCTTTTTTTCACGCCGGTCACTAGATATTATGTTGACAAGTGGTACCGGTGCAAAAAAAGACATGAAAATAGTCAACTTACGCACGTTTTATAGACTTTACCCAAAATAAGTGCGTTATAACCCATTAAAATTGTCAATTTTTGAAAATTTCTTACTATCCCATTTTTTTATGCCGGTAACTAGATATTATATTGGCAAGTTGCACATGTGCAAAAAACGGCAAGAAAACAGCTAACTTACGTACGTTTTTTAAACTTTTTATTTTTACCCAAAATACGTGTGTTATAACCCATGAAAATTGCCAATTTTTGAAAATTTCTTACTATCCCTTTTTTTACGTCGGTCACTAGATATTATGTTGGCAAGTGGTACCGGCGCGAAAAACGGTCGCAAACAGTCAACTTACGCGCGTTTTAAAGACGTTTTATTTTTACCCAAAATACGTGTGTTATAGCCCAAGAAAATTGCCAATTTTTTAAAATTTCTTGCTATCCCCTTTTTTTACACTGGTTACTAGATATTATGTTAGAAAGTGGTTCGGGTATAAAACAGCATGAAGACAGCCAACTTATGTATGTTTTTTAGATTTTTTATTTTTACCCAAAATAAGTGCGTTATAGCCCATGAAAATTGCCAATTTTTGAAAATTTCTTACTATCCCATTTTTTTACGGCTGTCACTAGATCTTATATTGGCAAGTAGTACAGGTGCAAAAAACGGCACGAAAACAGCCAACTTACGTACGTTTTATAGACTTTTTATTTTTACTCAAAATATGTTTGTTATAACCCATGAAAATTACCAATTTTTGGAAATTTCTTACTATCCCTTTTTTTCACGTCGATCACTAGATATTATGTTGGCAAGTGGTACCGATGCAAAAAAGGCAAGAAAATTGTCAACTTTAGCACGTTTTATTGACTTTTTATTTTTACCAAAAATACGTGTGTTATAGCCCATTGAAATTGCAAATTTTTGAAAATTTCTTACTATCCCTTTTTCTCATGCTGGTCACAAGATATTACGTTAGAAAGTGGTTTAGGTGCAAAAACAGCATGAAGACAGCCAACTTATGTATGTTTTTTAAACTTTTTATTTTTACCCAAAGTACGTGTGTTATAGACGATGAAAATTGCCAATTTTTAAAAATTTCTTACTAACCCATTTTTTTACGCCAGTCACTAGATATTGTATTGGCAAGTTGTACAGGTGCAAAAAACGGCTCGAAAACAGCCAACTTACGTACGTTTTTTCAACTTTTTATTTTTACCTAAATTACGTGTGTTATAAACCATGAAAATTGCCAATTTTTGAAAAAATTTTACTATACCATTTTTTTACGCCGGTCATCGGATATTATATTGGCAAGTTGTACAAGTGCAAAAACGGTACGAAAACAGCACACTTACGTACGTTTTTTAAACCTTTTATTTTTACCCAAAATAGGTGTGTTATAACCCATAAAAATTGCCAATTTTTGAAAATTTCTTACTATTCATTTTTTTCTCACCGGTCAATAGCTAGATATTATGTTGGCAAGTGGTACCGGTGCAAAAAAAGGCATAAAATAGACAATTTACGCACGTTTTATAGAATTTTTATTTTTACCAAAAATACGTGTGTTATAGCCCATGAAAATTGCAAAATTTTTAAAATTTCTTACTATCCATTTTTTTCACGTTGGTCACAAGATATTATGTTAGAAAGTGGTTCGGGTGCAAAAACAGCATGAAGACAGCCAACTTATGTATGTATTTTAGACTTTTTATTTTTACCCAAAATACGTGTGTTATAGCTGATGAAAATTGCAAATTTTTGAAAATTTCTTACTATCCCATTTTTTTACGCCGGTCACTAGATATTATATTGGCAAGTTGTACAGGTGCAAAATACGGCACGAAAACAGCCAACTTACGTACGTTTTTTGAATTTTTATTATTACCCAAAATACGTGTGTTATAGCCCAAGAAAATTGCCAATTTTTTAAAATTTATTACTATCCCTTTTTTTTACGCTGGTCACTAGATATTATGTTAGAAAGTGGTTCGAGTGCAAATAACAGCATGAAGACGCCAAATTATGTATATTTTTTAGACTTTTTATTTTTACCCAAAATACGTGTGTTATAACCCATGAAAATTGTCAATTTTTTAAAATTTCTTACTATCCCATTTTTTTACGCCGGTCACTAGATATTATATTGACAAGTTGTACATGTGCAAAAAACGGCACCAAAACAGTAAACTTACGTAAGTTTTTTAGACATTTTATTTTTAACCAAAATATGTGTGTTATAACCCATGAAAATTGCCAATTTTTGAAAATTTCTTACCATCCCATTTTTTCACGCTGGTCACTAGATATTATGTTGGCAAGTGGTACCGGTGCAAAAAAGGCATGAAAATAGTCAACTTACGCAAGTTTTATAAACTTTTTCTTTACCCAAAATAAGTGTGTTATAGCCCATGAAAAATTATCAAATTTTGAAAATTTCTTACTGTCCCATTTTTTTACGCCGGTAACTAGATATCATATTGGCAAGTTGTACATGTACAAAAAACGGCATGAATAAAGCCAACTTACGTACGTTTTTTATTTTTTTATTTTTACCCAAAATAAGTGTTATAACCCATGAAAATTGCCAATTTTCGAATATGTTTTACTATCTCTTTTTTTCACGCCGATCGCTAGATATTATGTTAGCAAATGGTACCGGTGCAAAAAAGGCATGAAAATAGTCAACTTACGCACGTTTTATAGACTTTTTATTTTTACCCAAGATACGTGTGTTATAGCCCATAACAATTGCCAATTTTTAAAAATTTCTTACTATCCCTTTTTTTGCACTGGTTTCTAGATATTACGTTAGAAAGTGGTTCGGGTAAAAACAGCATGAAGACAGCCAACTTATGTATGTTTTTTCAACTTTTTATTTTTATCCAAAATACGTGTGTTATAATTCATGAAAATTGCCAACTTTTGAAAATTTCTTACTATCCCATTTTTTTACGCCGATCACTAGATTTTATATTGGCAAGTTGTACAGGTACAAAAAACGGCACGAAACAGCCTACTTAAGTACGTTTTATAGACTTTTTATTTTTACCCAAAATATGTGTTATAACCCATGAAAATTGCCAATTTTTGAAAATTTCTTACTATCCCTTTTTTTCATGCCGGTCACTAGATATTATGTTGGCAAATGGTACCGGTGCAAAAAAGGCATGAAAATAGTCAACTTACGCACGTTTTATAGACTTTTTATTTTTACTCAAGATACGTGTGTTATAGCCCATGACAATTGCCAATTTTTTAAAATTTCTTAGTATCCCTTTTTTTGTGCTGGTCACTAGATATTATGTTAGAAAGTGGTTCGGTATAAAAACAGCATGAAGACAGTCAACTTATGTATGTTTTTTAGACTTTTTATTTTTACCTAAAATATGTATGTTATAACCCATGAAAATTGCCAATTTTTGAAAATTTCTTACTATCCTTTTTTTTCACGCTGGTCACTAGATATTATGTTGGCAAGTGGTACCAGTGCAAAAAAGGCATGAAAGTAGTCAACTTACGCACGTTTTATTGACTTTTTGTTTTTATCCAAAATACTTGTGTTATAGCCCATGAAAATTGGTAAAGTTTTAAAATTTCTTACTATACCTTTTTTTTACGCTGGTCACTAGATATTATATTAGAAAGTGGTTCGGTTGCAAAAAACAGCATAAAGATAGTTAACTTATGTATGTTTTTTAGACTTTCTATTTTTATCCAAAATACGTGTACTATAACCCATGAAAATTGTGAATTTTTGAAAATTTCTTACTATCCCATTTTTTTACGCCGGTTACTAGGTAAAATATTGGCAAGTTGTACAGGTGCAAAAAATGGCACGAAAATAGCCAACTTACGTACGTTTTTTAGACTTTTTATTTTTACCCAAAATAAGTGTGTTATAATCCATGAAAATTGCCAATTTTTGAAAATTTTTTTACTTTCCCTTTTTTTCACTCCGGTGCAAAAAAGGAACGAAAACAGTCAACTTACGCACGTTTTATAGACTTTTTATTTTTACCCAAAATATGTGTGTTATAGCCCATGAAAATTGCCATTTTTTAAAAATTTCTTACTATCCATTTTTTTATGATGGTCACTAGATATTATGTTGGCAAGTGGTACCGGTGCAAAAAAGGCATGAAAATAGTCAACTTACGCAAGTTTTATAAACTTTTTCTTTACCCAAAATAAGTGTGTTATAGCCCATGAAAAATTATCAAATTTTGAAAATTTCTTACTGTCCCATTTTTTACGCCGGTAACTAGATATCATATTGGCAAGTTGCAAAAAATGCCTAAAAATAGTCAACTTACGCACGTTTTGTAGACTTTTTATTTTTACCCAAAATACGTGTGTTATGGCCCATGAAAATTGCCAATTTTTTAAACTTTCGTACTATCCCTTTTTTTTACGCTGGTCACTAGATATTATCTTAGAAAGTGGTTCGGGTGCAAAAAACAGCATGAAGACAGCCAACTTATGTATGTTTTTTAGACTTTTTATTTTTACCCAAAATACGTGTGTTATAGCACATGAAAATTGTCAATTTTTGAAAATTTCTTACTATCCCTTTTTTCACGCCGATCACTAGATATTATGTTGGCAAGTGGTACCGGTGCAAAAAAGGCATGAAAATAGTCAACTTACGCACGTTTTATAGACTTTTTATTTTTACCCAAAATACGTGTGTTATAGCCAATGAAAATTGCCAATTTTTAAAAATTTCTTACTATCCCATTTTTTTAGTCCGGTCACTAGATATTATATTGGCAAGTTGTACAGGTGCAAAAAACGGCACGAAAACAGTCAACTTACGTACGTTTTATAGACTTTTTATTTTTACTCAAAATATGACACTTATAACCATGAAAATTGCCAATTTTTGATTTTTCACTTTGTTTGACAATAATCTTTACAATGCATGTTAGGAAAACTTCAGACTACCAAAAAGGCCAGAGCCGGTCAACGAGAGCTACCTCTTACCCTTTACTCCCTCATTCTACAGCCATTTTCATCTTTATTTTCTTTATCTCTAACTCTAACCTAAAGCTCATTCATACTACAGCCATACAAACAAAATCTGCCACTTAGCTGGACTCTAAGCTCACTAAATTCAGTTCGAAGAGGAAGCTGCCACTCAGATCGGCACTGCGCACTCCTACAGATCTTTCCTTCAACTGAACACACCAGCAAGGAAAGACGATTGGCGCTGCTACAGTGGAGAGGGAACCAGATCGGGCTACCACTCACGGACCTATTGACTAGTTCATCGGAGTCGACTGTTCACCCGATCGGCTGAAGCCACCATAGGAGCGGACTGATATCAGACCAGGCCGACCCCGATCGGAGCTATTCAGGCAAATTCTGGAGCTACAAATCCAGGAGCTGCACATCCACCGATCGGAACTGCACACCACCTTTGTGAAGCAGCCATAGACCCAAAAGGTAAGGCTGGCTTTTGAAAGCCGGCGACTATGAGATTCTGAGGATTATATGTGAAGCTGAATGCATGATGTGAATTTATGACTTAAAGGATCAGCTATAGTTGGATCATTTGCTATCAATGGTTGTGATACTTGTGATTTGGGGTGACAATGGGTGCCAGATTGTCATCATTGCTGGAGTTAAAATTTGTGTTTCTTGGATAAAGGTTTTTATGGAATAATCTATTCATGTGCTTTAAACGTGATTTGCTTGATTTTGTGAAGGCTTGATGTCAATGTTTATGCTCTTGATTTTTCCGCTACCTTGGTGGTGAGGGATATTGGATCTGAGATATGAATGTGAGAAACTCAAATTGATGCAAAGGCTGTTCATCCAGCTTTCATCCAATTGGCCAAAATCGAGCCTGGAGGTAATTCATATGCTTCCCGAATTTGATAGAAAATGGAATTTTTGGTGCAATATTGATAAATTTTGAGGCAAATTCCCAGCCAAATCTGTTGGCCCATTTCATATATTTGGTAATTTATTTGTCGTTTTGATGGAATAATCAGTTGAGTGCTTCAATCCCGTCTCTGGAGGAATTTTGGTATGTTAAGGAATGATGAGATGAAGAAATTGCTTATTGATTTTAATCACTAATTTCGTGTTGCTACTCTGTTTGTAATGCTTTAATCGTGAGTACAATGGACTTTGGTGTTGCATGCTTTTGCTCTTAAGGGAAACACACTGCACTTGTGGACCTTTGATTTGGATGTTCCCGAGGAAGCTTGGTGATCTATAAGGCTCAGGCCACATGGAACCATGATAGCTTTCTATTTTTGTTTAGCTTTATCTGGATGTCTGCTGGCTTGTTATCAGAACCACATCTCATATGTGTTATTGTAGTAATGTCGATCCTCGATATCTTGTGGAAAAGGTGTATAGAGTCAGAGCGATTGGGATGCTACACTGACTGGTATATGCGAGTCTGGGGAGTAGAACTAGAAATGGTTTTTTTTGATATCTACGGAGACAACTACTGGAAAGGGGCTAAAATGGTGTGTTCTCAGTAATTTCAAGGAAGCCTGGACTAGAGATAAAACTTGGACAGTGGTTCAACATGGTTCTAGCAGCTGTAGATAGTTCTTGGCAGATTTTGGATACTATAAAGTCTATGCTCCATAGCTTAGTTTTAATTGTCTTCTACCCCTATTATTAGCAAAGGAGGAAAACTGAAGGGGAACAATGATGAGAGGAGCTGTATTGTGTTGCATAGGAAAAGTGGACGTTATCGATTCTGGGCATGTCAGGGCAGAAGCGAGAGGCGGCTATTTTCTTCTTCTTACCTTTTGAAAAGGCAGACAGTGGTGAAGAAGAAACTAGGTTGTCCAGGAGCTTTGGACCTGAGAGGCTCCCGGGTTCTAGAGCATGAGTTTGGCCTCTGTGTGCTCTAATGGATGCAACGGTGGACTTGGGATAATCTGGAAATAGGGATCATAAGCAACCACTGTGTTAAACCAAATCGTTCAGACAATTACTTCGGCACTGCATTTGACTGGAGATATGGGAGGTACTTCTCTAGTTTGAGTAGTTCCTTTCTTATCTTCCATACTTTTTTCAAAAGTAATCATGTAATGGAGTAGTACTCCAAATTTATTGCTTTTACTTTGTAACGGTGTGGTTGGGTATATCCAGCATCGTATTTTGCTCAACATATATATATATATACAGCGCTGTTTAAAAAAAAATCTTTCCAATGCATGTTCACAATCGGTGTGGATTAAAAAAATGGTACAAAAAAATTTAAAATCAACGATTTTTTAGATTTTTCCATTTTTTTGCTAAAATACGTGTGTTATAGCCCATTAAAAATGGAGGTTTGGTGAAAATTTCAAATTTTTAATTTTTTTGACAATATTCAATGGAATGCAAATTCACAGTAGATTTGAGTTATAAAACATTACAAAAAATTCAAAATTAACGCGTTTTTAGATTTTGCTGTTTTTGGCCAAAATACATGTGTTATTATAACCCATTAAAAATGGATGTTTTGTGACAATTTTAATTTTCACTTTTTTTTACAATATTATCTAGAATGCACGTTCACAATCGGTGTAAATGCAAAAAATGGTACAAAGAACTCAAAATCAACACATTTTAAGATTTTGCCATTTTTTACTAAAATACGTATGTTATAACCCTTTAAAAATGGAGGTTTGGTGAAAAATTTTAAATTTTACTTTTTTGAAAAATCTAATTGAATGCAAGTTCACAATCGATGTGAGAGAAAAAAACAACATAAAAAAGTCAAAATCACGTTTTTAGATTTTGCTATTGTTGGCAAAAATACGTGTGTTATTATAACCTATAAAAAATGGAGGTTTTCTGACAATTTTAATTTTCACATTTTTTGACAACAGTCTCTAAAATGTATGTTCACAATCGGTGTGGATACAAAAAACGGTTTCTAAAAAACTCAAAATCAACGCATTGTTATAGCCTATTAAAAATGGTGGTTTGGTGGAAATTTTTAATTTTCAATTTTTTTGAGAATATTCAATGGAATGCAAATTCACAGTCGATTTGAGTTAGAAAACATCACAAGAAATTCAAAATCAATGCGTTTTAGATGAAGGTTTTGTGACAATTTTAATTTTCACTTTTTGACAATATTATCTAGAATGCATGTTCACAATCGGTGTAAATGCAAAAAATGGTACAGAGAACTCAAAATCAACGCATTTTAAGATTTTGCCTTTTTTTTTGCTAAAATACGTGTTATAACCCATTAAAAATGGAGGTTTCGTGAAAATTTTTAAATTTCACTTTTTTGAAAAATCCAATGGAAAGCAAGTTCACAATCGATATGAGTATAAAAAACAATACAAAAAAGTCAAAATCAACACGTTTTTAGATTTCGCCGTTTTTGGCAAAAATACGTGTGGTATTATAACCTATGAAAAATGGAGGTTTTGTGACAATTTTAATTTTCACATTTTTTGACAATATTCTTTAAAATGCATGTTCACAATCGGTGTGGATACAAAAAACGGTTCCAAAAAAACTTAAAATCAACGCATTGTTATAGCCAATTAAAAATGGAGGTTTAGTGAAAATTTTTAAATTTCAATTTTTTTGAGAATATTCAATGGAATGCAAATGCACAGTCGATTTGAGTTAGAAAACATTACAAAAAATTCAAAATCAACGCGTTTTTGGATGTTGCCATTTTCGGCCACAATACGTGTGTTATAACTCATGAAAAATTGAGGTTTTGTGACAATTTTAATTTTCACTTTTTTGACAATATTATCTAGAATGCATGTTCACAATCGGTGTAAATGCAAAAAATGGTACAAAGAACTCAAAATCAATGCGTTTTAAGATTTTGCCTTTTTTTTTGCTAAAATACGTGTTATAACCTATTAAAAATGGAGGTTTGGTGAAAATTTTTAAATTTCAATTTTTTGAAAAATCCAATGGAACACAAGTTCACAATCAATTTGAGTGTAAAAAACAACACAAAAAAGTCAAAATCAACACGTTTTTAAATTTTGCCATTTTTGACAAAAATACGTGTGTTATTATAACATATGAAAAATGGAGGTTTTGTGACAATTTTAATTTTCACTTTTTTTTACAATATTTTCTAAAATGCATTTTCACAATCGGTGCGGATGAAAAATACAGTTCCAAAAAAACTCAAAACCAATGCGTTAGATTTTACCATTTTTTTTTAAAAATACGTGTGTTATAGCCCATTAAAAATAGAGGTTTGATGAAAATTTTTAAATTTTATTTTTTTAAAAAAAAATCCAATGGAATGCAAGTTCACAATTGATGTGAGTGTAAAAAACATCACAAAAAAAGTTAAAATCAACACGTTTTTGAATTTTGTTATTTTCGCCCAAAATATGTGTATAACCAAAACTGGAAAATTACAAAAATGCATTGATTTTGACTTTTTTTGCAAAGTTTTTTGTACTCACCCCAATTGTAAACATGCAATCTAGTGAATATTGTAAAAAAAAAATGATTACTAAAATTTTCACAAAATTTCCCTTTTTCATAGGTTATAACATACGCACTTTGGTTAAAAATGACAAAGTAAAAAAATGTGTTTATTTTGACTTTTCAATATTCTTTTTTACACACTTCAATTTCCCATAATCTTTTCTAATGAATGGTGTCAAAAAAAGTGAAATTTAGATTTTTCACCAAATTTTATTTTTAATGGGTTATAACACACGTGTACTTTAGCAAAAAATGTCAAAATCCAAAGTGAGACGATTTTGACTTTTTTGTCATTTTTTTACACCAACCTCGATTGTGAACATGCATTCGAGTGAATATTATTTAAAAATGTGAAATTTAAAATTTTCACCAATCTCTATTTTTCATTGGTATTTGGGTCAAATATGGCAAAGTAAAAAAAACTTGCTAATTTCGGCTTTTTCACTATTATTTTTTCACCCATCTCAATTGTGAATATGCATCCTTGTAAACCCTGTAAAAAAAGTGAAATTTAGATTTTTTACAAAATTTTCATTTTCCATAAGCTATAATACATATATTTTAGCCCAAACTCGCAAATTCCAACTACACGTTGATTTTGATTTTTTTTTGCACTAACTGTGAATATTGTCAAATAAAATGAAAACTAAAATTTTTACCAAACCTCCATTTTTTATGGGTTATAACACACGCACTTTGGTTAAAATGACAAAGCTAAAAGTTGTATTGATTTTTATTTTTTCCAAATCTTTTCTACACACACCTCAATTGTAAACATGCATTTTAATGAATCGTATCAAAAAAAGTGAAATTTAAATCTTTTACCAAATTTCTATTTTTATCAGTTATAACACATGTATTTTGGCCAAAAATGTGGAAATCCAAAAACGATATGATTTTGGCTTTTTGTGATATTTTTTACACCCACCTCGACTGTGACCATACATTCAAGTGAATCTTATTAAAAAATGTGAAATTTTAAATTTTCACCACCTCCATTTTTTATAGGTATTTGGGTAAAAAATAACAAAGTCAAAAAATGTGCTGATTTTGGCTTTTTCACTACTATTTTTTTCACACACCTCAATTGTGAACATGCATCATTATGAACAGTATAAAAAAAAGAAATGAAATTTAGTTTTTTCATCCAAATTTTCATTTTTCATTGGCTATAACGCACATATTTTAGCCGACTCAGTCAAAATCAACGCGTTTTTATAATTTGCCAGTTTTGGCTAAAATACGTATGTTATAATCAATGAAAAATGAAAATTTGGTATAAAATCTAAATTTCATTTTTGTTTGACACCGATCACAATGATATATGTCCATAATTAAGATGGGTGGAAAAAAATAGACAAATAGCCAATATTCACACGTTTTTTTTATTTTGCCATTTTTTACCAAAATACAAGTTACCCGTGGAAAATTGAGGTTTAGAGAAAATTTTAAATTTCATTTTTAAAAAATCACTAGAATGTATGTCAACAATCGAGGTGGGTGTAAAAAACATTACAAAGAATTCAATATCATCTCGATTTTGAATTTTGCCATTTTTTGCTAAAATACGTGTTATAAGTTATAACCCATAAAAAATGGATGTTTAGTGAAAATTTTAGTTCATTTTTTTTACAATATTCACTAGAATGCATGTTCACAATCGAGGTGGATGCAAATACAGTGCAAAAAAAATCAAAATTAACGCATATTTAAAATTTGCTAGTTTCGGCTAAAATACGTGTTATAGCCATGAAAAATAAAAATTTGGGAAAAAAATCTAAATGTTATTTTTTGACACCTACACGAATGCATGTTCACGATTAATGTGAGTGCAAAAACAGTAAGGAAAAAGCCAAATTCAACACATTTTTTTTTAATTTGTCATTTTTACCAAAATACGTTGAAAAAACGAAAGTTTGGTGAAAATTTTATACTTTCTTATAACAAATCCCAATAATAAAATTCATCATAAAACCAAAAAATATCTCATCCAAAATATTTTAATAATAATGATCTCCTAGAAAAGATTATCTCATCCAAAGTAATTGTCGTTACAGAAATACTGATATAAGAAAAGGTTATCTTATGCCCCCGGGGCATAGCCTAGCTGGTAAGTGGCAAGGAGATAAGGTGTGGAGAAATTGCCTTCCATGCGGGTTCGACTCCGTGTGGGTGCGTTGCCTAGGTGAAATATTCCTGGGGGCGATATTCTTGCAGTTTGCCAGTTATGGCACATCCCGCGATTTAACTGTCACGTGCAGTCCCAGGGCAGAGCTAGCCAACTTTTGGAGAAAAGGTTATCTTATAAGATAACAGCACAAAAAACTAGATATCATAAAGCAACACTGAGAAAATTACTGGTCAAAGACAGACGACGCCCAGAAAACGGAACTGTCCATATTGAAATCACTTGTAAAGAGGGATTAGTGGCTGATACAAAATTTGAGATAAAACAAATTAACAATCAAAACTCGGTTCTTGAATTATATAACAAACATAAAAATACTACATATCTGTGCAGCTAATCATAGTAAAACTTCTTCCAACCAAACAGAGGTGCAAAGGTCCGTTACTTCGTTTACTATTATCATACACTGCAAAGAAAAAGGTCACCTGATACTAATGGAGGCAGCTTGCTTTTCTCCTTGAGTAGCCTGACATTGGTTACTGTCCACTGTAAGGACAAGCAAATATCTTTAATATATAAAAACATAAAATATAACCAGGAAACTGTAAATCTTGTTGGATGCTTTCACCACTGAAAGCAAATTATACAGACAGATGCATAAAATGAAAGAGAAGTCAAAATGGGAAGAGGAAGGGTGTTCCTTCATCTATATATTTGGCGAGGAATTGGGAGAAAGAGAGGGGGGAAGGGTTTGAGAGAGAGAGAGAGAAAAATATTTCTCAATTTGTACAGTAAAAAGATTGATTTAAGAAGTTCCGTCACTGTAGCCAACGCAAAGAAAATCAGATTAAGTGTTTTAGGTTAAAACTTGCATGTATAAAGGCCATCTATCAGTTTAAGGCTTAGGAAGGAAGATCGTCCCAAAAAGGCTACACTACCACAAGGTATGAAGTGATTTACTTTCAACTTCAAAGGCCATAATGAAAGTACTATTCTTTTTGTTTTCAAAAGGGTAATAGGAAGCACAGGCACTGCGTGACACAAACTAACATACAGTCAGACAATCACGCACAGTGCTGGAACTTGAATCCTAGACATTTTATTCTTGGACCAAAGTTTCGTCGTTTTTGCCACCATTGGAAAGGCTCACAGACAAACTACCTACAAAAGCTTAGCACACTCACTCTTGCAGGTATGCAACAAAAGCTTGAATTCACAATATGATACCGTAATATTTACAGAGAGAAAGTTCAAACTGGAAGATTGAAAATCATTAGTGATTTTAAATGATCATAGAGCATGTTCAGAAAATAATGTCACCATAAAGTACCACTCAAATGCGTTCGGTTAGCACTAAAATCAACTAACATTTCTTCTACATACCACAAAGCATAAATGTACAGTAGATTTGTGAAGTTTCCAAGGCATATACTATGCTTAAGAACAATCTATCATCTCTTTCACAAGTATGTTGCTGATGCCAAACGAACAATACATCTTCAAATTCATGGAAAGTCTAATTAACCCTGAAGAAATTTAAGTTCCAGCAATGCTACTTCCAGGTCTATCATTATCCAAGCAACAGGTACAACTCCATGGACATGCAAATAACAGTTACCATCTCCTTGAACTGAACGCATGGGTATTCTGGCAAAAGTGGCAAATTTCCAACCTCTTAGATTTACTGTTCAAGTACAGGAGTCAAGAAAGAGAATAAACAATCTTACAGAGCAGAGATACCAGAGTCCACAATGCTGGGCTGCGATTACTCATGTCTTGGCTGGTTGTAACACAGACTGGTCAACCTATTTTCTGCAGAAAACCAGTACAATGCAAAAGGATACCAGCAAGCAGACAGATTATCAACCAGTACCCACTTATCCAATTAGAAGTTTCTTAATCATACAAAACCCATATTCACTGTATAACACCTCACATTGATTATTCAAATTAAAGATTTTATTAGAAACATAAATTCTATGTACAAGGGCTTTCTTCTCTGATCTGTAATCACTACAAACAAAATACAGTGTTGCTAAAACTCTATGACTAAGACAGTACTAGCTATTAGGTTGAACAAAAAGATTTTTACAATCGAAGAAACCTGAATAGGAACAAACTCCAAAACATTGGACGGGTTCACCCAAAAATCAACTTGTGCAGTAGTATCTGAAAGAATATATAGCCTAATTTTCAAGTTGACCGTATCACAACCTCCATGTAACCGGTCATTTTTTGGTATCAAAGATACTGTTCTTTGTGATTTATAATGAACAGGAATATACAACAAAGGCAACTTTAGACCATCATATTTAAGTCTGATAGATCATCCATTGGAATTTCGAGGCCCATAAAATCATCATCTTGTAATCCATCGTCATCTATGTTCAACCATGATCCTATGTCCTGACCTTGACCTCCAAGAACATCAGGAACACCTAATTCATCCATTTCAGGGATTTGCAGGCCAGATAGGTCAATAGGGTCTTCCAAATCATCCAAACCAAAATCATTTTTATCCTTGCCAATGCCACTTGAGCTTGTATCACTTGCTTTTTGTGTTGAAGACAGGGTTCCTTTAGGCTTCTCAGACATCTTCCCAAGAAGACCGTTGACTGAGGCGGATAACTGTGCAGTTTTCTGCTTAGGTTTTGTTTTAGTCTTCCTTTCACCTTTAGTACTAGCTGATGTAGGGCGGCCTGTTTTAGTTGTTCCACCTCTGGATATAACCTCTCTACTACTACCTTTTCCTTCTCTGTCTCTCTCACTCCTCTTTCCTTTAGCACTGCTCGAAAATGGACTCCCAGTACCTGATGTGACAGCTAAAGATGTGCCAATCGCACCACCACCAACATCCTCAAGCAACAGTTCCTTCTTTTTCACCCTATTTGACCAGATCTCTTCCTTACCAGTAATGTGCTCTGAAGATAAATTTGCAGAAAGAAGGTTATCAGAGGAATATGTTTCATGATTGGTTAAAGAAGGGCTCTGCTGTGCACACAAGGAAGCTGCAGAAAAGAGAAAGCAAATGGTTTGAGATTTGGTTAAATGAGCAAGAAAATATGATCAAGTTAAAAGGTCAGAAGCATGGCAAAGAGCCATTACTGCAGTCTGCAAAGCAAAGCAAGACCAAACTCCCAATTTCACACTCCCCACCAATAGCATTTACTGTAAGTTTGGTCTTCAACACAAAATTACCTGAAGGTCTAACTTCATGCTTGCCACATTCACCATCACCAATAGATTCTACTGTTCGTCCATCACCAAGCCAGGAGCACCCAGAAAGGAAAATGTCCCGGTATATGGGTTCATCAAAGCAACTTTTTCCTGTCTCCTGAAATTCCTGGTAACGCTCCAATGTCCTCTTGACAAAAGCTAGGGCAGCTTGTTTGGCCATTTTACCGCTGGCACTCTTCATCCCATGAGCATTAGGACCCCAGCAAGCCTGCCAAAACACATGAAATCCCCTTGAGCTTCATATCTAAGGATCCACAAAATGTTAACCAGCCAACTAGAAATATTTGAGATCTACTTTAGATTTCATCATTTAGACAATGAGAATGCAAGAAGGTATTAGGTGGTTAGTAATTGCCAACTCATCAGCTAAGTTGGTGGTTAATTACCAATACTAAGGGGCAATATGTACTACAATGCCAGCACAGGACCATGTAATAGTGGGGCATTGTAATACACATGACTCCTTGTAATTAGTAATTAACCACCAACTCAGCTGATGAGTTGGTGACCATTAACCAACTAAAACTTTTTCATGAGAATACTATCAATACATAATAAACAATATTGTAATCTTCCAACGATAACTGATGAAAAGCACTCAGGATTACCATGTACTTCTCATAAGCCATTACTACGAGTTTGTTGAGAGCATGCTGTTCAAACTCCCTATAATAAGAGTGCATGAGTTAGCATAAGAATGCCCATATACTGGAAAGACAATCAAAAGACACTACATATCTAAAAATATACAAAGTTTCCATACTTGTCTTGAAGCTCTCTTGTTTCAGCAGCAAACTTTGAAAGTCTCCTAAGAAAACCCTTCCTCTTTGAAACCTACAGATCAAGATACAATTGTAAAGTGAACCTGAAGAAATTAATTGTCAACACCCCATTCCTGAATTATTAATAGGTCTGTATGACAATATGGCAATCAAATGTGAAATAACAGAATCTATACTCTACTCAGGTCAACACTTCCTCGAGAGACATCTGCAACTGAAGTTTCTTCTTTTGAGGGAATAACATACAAAAATGCATTTATTCAAAACAAATAAATAGAAGACAACAAACTAGCCTAAAGATATATCACACCATCTAAGTGGTTTAGAAAATGTTAAACCAGATAACCAAGTTGAAAAAGAAGGAATTAGAAATTGCATAGTCATTCAAATCACATCTCTGTATGTGTAACTTCAAACCGAGAGAGAGAGAGAGAGAGAGAGAGAGAGAGAGAGATGTTGCATTAAGATCTTACTTGTTCATGGTACATATCATTCAGTTTACTAATTGCTGTAGAGATATCTTCATCCCCAATTTGTGTTGAATCAGGCTGAAGGAGAAAATGAGGATGGGTGAGGGAAGTATTTTGCAAGAAAGTAAGGTAATGGTATTATAGCGTATGAGATAACAACAGAGCATTAAGCAAAACAAACCTACCGCAAGTTCGGGGAAGATTCCAATACAATGAATCTCCAGAAGAAGTCTTTCATTTATCGACATGTTACTGTACTGAACCTCAGTGCAATTGCCAGGCATTAGAGCATGGTCTGGAAGGAGACCATTTTGTGAATTATCATAACCGGGAAGAATCCCTACATCTGGAACGGACATGCTGTTATCATGTGGCATAATATGTTCAAGCTCATTAAAGGACCTCCCGTTGGCATTTAGTTTATAACCGTTAGAAGTAGGATGTCCAGACAAATCATAGTTTTGTAACAGCTGAGAATGGAGATCATCTGATTTCACATTCGTCTCCAGCTCAAATCCAGATTCATAAACATCAAATCTGAGTTCTTGATTGCCACTGCAAGAAAATTCTTCATCTCCTTCGGGAATGAGAGCTGAAATTAGTCTCTGGAAAAGGGGTACCTCACCAAGAGATTTTGTCCTGGAGCCTAAATGCTCCTGAGTATGTTCCATACTTAATGTTTTAATTCCTCCACTTTCAAATTCAGTATGCAGAAAACCATTAGTAACTAAATTGACATTCTCCATGCCTGAGGATGCTGGTATAGGTGATGTCACAATTGGTTCAGCATCAATCTGTAAGGGGAAAAAACAAGGAAGATTAGATAATTTATGTGGAGAAGAAGATTAGCTGAGAATATAAACAAATTTTCAACTTTACAGAAACTTAAAATCTACAACATTTGGATCATCACAATGTCTCAACTATACATCCTAACAATGGGTACCAGCCAACCAAAAAGTTCAAGCACAACATGTATATAAAATCTCAAGAACATAACAATACTGTTTCAACAGATATTCAACTAGTAAGAACTTGATAATGCAAATGGTTAAACCAATTAATTAAGCAACAAAAGACCAAATTCAATTGAGGGTAGATTCTTGAAAGCACATAAAAAATAATTAACTGGATAAAGAATGGGATTATAGTGCAATTAGTCCAAAAATGTAGCATAAATAGCATCAAACGAAACTTTTCCCCTATTATTCTTGCTTCAATTAGAGGGTGTCAGTATTATTTGGCGATAAGTAGCAGCAGAAACTGAATAAGTAATCTAATCAACAACCATGGCTAATCAAGAACAAACCATCATTTGCTGCTTTAGACCAACAATCCCCCAAGCTTGTGAAGATAGCCAAAGGATAGATGGATTGCTTTCCTCTAATGCACTTGAAGAAAGCATAGATTCAACCCAAGCATGTACTACAATGTCGACAAACGCAATAAAATCTAACTAGTGAACTTAACAGCACATACATGAGAGGCAAGGTAATTCTGAAAAGAAAAAGTAAAACAAAAGGGTAAAATGCAAAAGCAACATGCTCATAGTCTAGTTGAAATTAGAGCGATAGATCCGTTTGCTCAATTTCCTCCTTTTGCAAATTCTTTCAAATTTTCCATGCTCAAAAATTGCATTGTAATGATAAAACAAACATTCAAACACACTAATTGCAACCTGTGAAGTAGGGATCATAGCCAAAATTTGATTAGGGTCAACCTATAAATTATATTACTAATGAAAGTAGAGAGCAGATGTATATGAGCTAGCAATCGCCTTATAATGCACATAAATGCTGGAACACGACGAGTACCACAACCTGCTGCTTTAGAAAGGTCACATCTGTCTCGGATACAAAACGAAAGAATGATTCCATTTGCTTCCAAAATGAGCATAGCACATGAGCTGCAGCACAGAGTGGATCAGTTAATACCATGAAAGACTTGAACTTTAGAAATGAAATTCATTCCTCGTTGTCTAACAATAGGATACATTCCGAGAAAATTACCAGGATTGGTAACGGCATTTGCAGCAGCACGTAGCTCCTCGTGCCCATCATCTGAACCAACCAAAAAAATCAAAAAAGTAATCATATATCCAGAAAAATAAGAGCAACTTTAGAAACATTTCTAAAAAAATTTACCAAGAAAATCTGCTGCTGCATTAACTATAGTGTGCTTTTGACGGGTATAAGCCTTCCGATCGGACAGCTTCCGAGTAGGAGGCCTGCCTGCTTTACTGAACAAGAAATTCACAAAAACATAAGAAACAGAATGTAGCAATGGAATCAGAGCAGAGGAGACATATGAATTCAACCAAATGACCAACACACTTGAAGAGTGAAAAAATGCTCAACCTTTCAGTTTTGTCAAAACCAAGTCTGGCACTTCTAAGCTGCTTCACAGTTCCCACATTTCCAAGCTTTTCAACAGTCAAAGGTACGAGGGACCTATTTGAAGTAAATCCCCGGCCAGTCCTGCCTTGCCTCCGAACTCCATCTCCATGGTCTTCCCCACTTATGACCTTATTCTTTCTTGGTGGTAGCATCAGGTTCGACATCTTCTGGACATTCTGCCCAGCTTTTTCATCCATATCATCAGGCTTCTTGGTTTTATCTCTGAACTTCATTTCGGCAGCTCCCGATTCCTCACTCTCGGATAATGCAGCTGAAGAGAAGTGATCACTTTTTAATTTAACTTGTTGAGGAGAATTTCCAGATAAGCGCCTTTCATTTCCAATAACAACAGATGTTACGTCCAAAGCCGAGGATTCATCATTGCTCTGAACTATAGGTACCAAATTTGTTCTTCTTGCTGTTCGAGAGATCTTCTGGGGCCTCTGACTGGCCCAGTGGGCAACGGGAGGTGATGAAGCCCTCATTGAAGGCGTCCGTTTACGACTGTTAGCACCTCCTGCAGCAGGTATTTTGCTTGTACACTGAGAAATTTCCCAATCATTTACAGTACTTGCCCTAGAAACCACAGGTGATAATTTTGGTCCAACACTGGAACCCGACCGTGGAGCTCGAGCACTTGCATTTAGTTTCGTGCTTGATGTAGGACTACCTGAACTAAACTCTTCTCGAGTACTTGTTCTGTTTGAGATGGACAATAAAATAAATTACAGCTCATTTTATTTCAAGCACGTTAAAATAATTGCATACACAAATAAAAGGCAGGAACTCAGTTTCTTCCAAGACATGAACTACTAAGTAACAAACAATATGATCGAAAAGGGGAGGACTGCAAGAAATGACAAAATTAAGAAAGTAATTTATCCATTTGGAAAACACAAATTGAAAACAATTCAATTAAATTATATCCATACTTGTTAATAGCCTTCAGATTCACTCTGTCTTTCTCCATAGGACGATCTCTTTTATCATGGAGAAGGGGGCTACTATCCTGCTCAGGCCGGGAGGTCAGTGTACGTGTGCCTGAACCAATTTGCTGTGACACACCATCAACTTTACCTACACCTCCATTAGCAACCCCAGGTCTGCATCAGAACATGTAGAAATGTGATTAGGGCATAAAGTTATTCACATAACCAAATGAGGATTGAACTTCACAGTGAAATGCAAGGCTGCTGTAAGTAGTTATAGTGGCAAGAGTACAACATTCAAAGTTCAGCTATACTTGAAACATGCTAACACACATATCTCAAACAACTTAAATCACTGTACCACAAATAACCACTCAAATTTGGTAGGCTAAGATTTGAAGAATGAGCATCCAAATATCTAAAAGATCATCAAAATACCTAAAAGATCATCAAAATACCATAGACAGAAATACTCAAAAATGAGTATGACATAAGCACAATGGAAAAAGAACCTGAAGCCATGGGCATCAGTCAGCCTCGATCGAGCTTCAGTTAGAAGCCGTGCTTGCATCCCTTGTTTAGAATCTCTAGAGCTATCCATAGGTTTTGCTGCCACTGAGCTTGCAGTAACATCTGGCTTTATCCCAGATCGTTTTTTCTTCATCTTTGACTTTTCCCAACCATCAACACCAATCGGCAATGTCCGATCCTCACCCTGTACAGCTATACTATTTGGAATCTTTAATACTTCCCTATCTCTATCTGCAGTTCCAGAAGGCCTTGCAGGAGTGTTAGCCCTTGCATCCGGCTAAGTCAACCAAAAACCATATTTCAGTTTGATTTTGGAAGCTTATTTCTAGTTGAAACTTGGTCTAAGAAATATCGAACTAATTAAGGATTAAAAGTAAGAGTAAATTGTCAACTCAAGAAATAAGTGCTACAGGAGTAACAAGGAAAAGATCCTGAACAAAGAGATTTATCAATATATCAGATCACATGAACAAAACACTTTAAAGTATAATTTTGATACTAAAATAGGCTTTCTACTGTATAAATGCACTGAAAACTTAAAACATGGAACAACTAAGGGTGAAAGTCCACCTGATAGCAATATAAGTTCAAGGTTTTAGTAGATAGAAAGACCCCATCTCAGCAATGAACTAATGAAATCCCTTTTCCAAAACTATCAGACTGGAATACCCACAAGGATAAACAAATACAAAAGCCACTAGAAATCAACAGAAACTCCTGGGAAATAAAGGTCCCATGTCAATCAAATTAACAGATAACTTAAAAAAAAAACCTAAATAAGAACCAATAAGATAGCTGTGCGCTCATAAAAGAACTCCAGCATACAAATACCAAAGGTAGACAAAATCTAAAAGAGGCATATGCATTACAAAGTATATGACCAGTGACATAATATGGCATATTAACATCATAAAATTACACTACACACCCTGGGATCTGTCATAGATGTTCTGGTACGCTTGTTTGGGAGAGAATTCTTTGTCCTTTCTTCTGATTTTTGCTCCACTTCAAAACCATTTGTACTGACATGATTCTGGGCACCCATCTTAGCAATGCCTGCCCCAGAAACAGCTCGATCAGCAGAATACAAGGCATTGGATCGATCACTTGACAAGCCGTCAGAACGGGATCTCTTCCTTGATGGAATGGTTGGAAACCACTTATTCATTAAAGACAATGAGTCATTGAATGCCTTCAGGCGTTCCCTGATATTTGGTTTAAAGTTTTCATACATAAACATCATCATTTATATAGATTCACAAATAAGTCCAAGATAGAAAATAAAAAATGACTAATTACCTGGCCTTATTATAGCTCTCACGAACAGAAGCCTTAAATCGTCTGAAATCCTCAGGTGAAGGAGAAGATAGAGGTTTGCCTTTGGCAACCACTGATGGAGAATCTTCCAGTGGAATTCCTAGAGAAACACTGGCTAGTCGTTTAAAATCGATCGGCCGATTAAGTTTGTGGTCGGTAACCATTGATTTTGGATCAAAACGTAAGCACTGAAAGAAACTCATAACATCTCCTTGTGTTGCAGAGGAACTGCCTCTTGTCAAGTTTGGAATGGCTGGTAAGTTTAGGCTCTCCAGGCTTTCCCTAAAGCTACCGGATCTATCCAATGAAGCTGCCACATAGGATCCACGCTGCCCAGAGGTGTATAACGGCCTATCTGGGCTACTAGAAGACATATCAAATTTGCTAGATGCTGACATCGCATCAGTTTCCACACGCTCTCTTTGTCGCAGACCCCTTTTATACAGTTGCGCATGGCAATATTGTACAATCACAACGCATGAAATCCAGCATAAACTCTTGATAACAACAAAAGGCAAGTAATAATACACCTGGAAAAAAATGAATTTAAAGAATAAAAACAGAAATCTGGATCAAGTCAAACTAGATCATTCACATAACCATTAAAATCTATTACGACTATCTGAAAGATTCACTTCAAATGAAAACCCTAGTTCTGTCATCATTTATGATACGAGACCGCAATATCACTAACTACTTCAATAACAACTGGATGCCTCCCTGACCTACAAGACTATGCACGGAGTTTTAAATTCAAAAGGTTAGAATGACGCATGCAAGCATGAAAACCCTAGAGGACATATCTTATTCATTAAATGCATACAACCTTCTCCGAATGTGTCGGTTCATGTATTCAACACGCTATACTCCTAAAAATGGAATATTTTCCCTGACCAAATCATAAATGAAAATGGAAAACAAGAAGCTCGGTAAAATTCTCCAATTCTGCATTCGATAAAACTACAAGATCAGAGTTGTTTCTCAACTTAGAAAATGACTACTCAGCCAATACATTCTTTTAATCAACTAGCTAATAGTTATTGCATTGTCATTTACTGCAATTTACTCCTTTTAGCTTTTTATTCATCATTCCAGCCTTCTTCTCCAAATTAATCTAAAAATCCCCAAAAATTCATTCTCATTTGCAATTAACTAACAGCTGATCAATCTAACAATTTTAAACAACTCAGATTCAAAATAAATAAAATTAAAATTCCATCATCAACTCACAGAATCCGCTATTTGACCAAACAAAAAAAAGTCATAAACTTTACATGCTAAAGCTGCCAAATTTTAAAAAAAAAACAAACAAACAAACAAACAAGGACAGCACTTACCTGTTTAATTTAGCTGTAAATACAGACAGAAAAATCCGAGCAAATGATCCAAAGCACCTCTGATTATGAAATTTCTGAATTCATTAATTAATTAAACAAGCGTCAAATTTGATCAACTTAGGGTTCAATTAGGGTTTTGAAAAAGTTGAAAATGAAGAGAGAGAAAGTGTAAAGAAAAACAACACTAATCACATACCTAAAAAAGCGAATTACATGAACATAAGTATAAATAAATATAAACATTTCGTGAATTTGAATTGTTAATTACGAGAAAGAATACCTGTGAGACGGAAGAGAGAAAGGGAAAAATAAATTATACGTAAACGAACGTCGTGAGAGTCGTTGATCGGTGGGTCGTCGAGGAGGAGGAGGAGGAGTGGGGATGGGGAGAGGGGGGTCGGTGTCGAAAAATAACGTGGACTATTCGCCGGATTTTAGCCCGCGATTTGATTTTTTGAAGCCCGGAACTAATAATCCCACATGGACCAAACCTTTCAGATTTTGAGTAGAACAACGGTATGTTAGTTAAAGAATGAATCCCGCCATGGGCTACTTGGGCTTCTTATGTCACGACCCAGCCCAAAACAAATAGGTGGTGATGAATTATTACTTTTTTTTTTTTCTTCACTTAGCAAATTGTAATAGTTTTGTTTTGATAAACTATTAGAATACGACAACAATTAATCCTTTGATTCAATAAATGGGTCGAGTCAGTTGGCTACATGAATCACATCTCACCACTTTACTATTTGGTATAAACTACTACGGCAGACTTGTTCAAAAATTAGGAATAAAGAAGTATTGGAAAAGAAAAATATATATTTTTGGTATTTCTATCTAGAGTGACCTTTTAGTAATTGAAAGAATTTCTCCCTCTTTGCATTGAGTAGCTCTTGAATAGGAGTTATGAATGGATTTTAGTTTGTCTTACAAGAACCCAAAAAAATGATATAAAGCCTAACTTACAACAAAGTTTAACCACTTGGGATTGCCCAAATGGCCACCTAAAGAACCTTAAGTTTCTTTGGGGCTGGATTCCCAAGTTGCGGCATAAATAGGATCATTCAAGTCACTTCTAGACGCATTCAAGATGTCCCGGATCTAAGATGATTGCCAGATTGTGTTATAGATAGTATCATCTGTAATAGTTTAGGACTTTAAAAAAAAAAGTATAGACTTGGTTTGAGCAACACAAAAACGTGCCAAAACACAAGAGTTTTTAATTCATAACACTGAGTTATTGTCTATCATATTCTTATTGTCTAAACTAGCAAACATTTGAAAGTTTGTGTCATGATTGAATTAATACAATAATAAGACTTGGATCAAATATCAAAAATATGAAATTTTATGTGAGGTTTATATGAGTTTGATCTTTTCTTACTTTATTATCAAACTTTTGGGGGTGAGTTTTTGACAATTGTTCATAACAATTGGTATGGTATTAGAGATAAATCTAGTTAAAAGTATGGAATTTCAATGTGAAATTTATATGAGTTTGATAATTTTTCAATGAAATTGGTTACACACATTTTAAACAAAAAAAAGACATACACCTTATGATTTTAAGACGGGAAATTCCATACTTTATGATGAATAACAAAACCATTTTAGATAGGTTTTTTTCTATAAAAAAAAAGAGAAATATTTATTGTTTAATGGTATTTAAACTGATGAGTTAGTTTTGGTTAAAATTTGAATAGGAGGATTTTTTTTATTAATAATGAAATTGGTTACACGCATTTTCAAATAAGCATCATAGAATGAATAAGAAAACATTTACAAAATAATGTGTTATAGTAAGAGATGCTGGGATAAAATTAAAATTTTGACTAATTATTATTAGGGTAAAATATACTAAATTCTGTTATACTATTGCTTTGTTCCACAATTACCCCTTATAGTTTTAATTAAAATATTTAATCTCCTTAATTTTCTAATTTTAGAATAATTAGTCTAATATATTAATTGTACTTCAATAATTAAATGAAATTCAACACATGACTTTATTATAAGTAATAAAATGACAAGATTAACTTCAAAATAAAGAATTATTTAATAAAAGTAATCGAAAACTCTAAATTTTTGACAAAACACTAAGAAGGAATCCTTTTATGTTAAGGAAGAAATCATGACAAATATTGTAGGATATATCTTGAAAAATCTCTTTCATTACTGGTTAGTTTCATACCAATTTATTATATTTTTTAAAGTTTAATTGGGTGTTTTAAATATTGAACAATTCTGATAGGAATACAATTAATGTTGTAGATATTGAACAATTCTAATAAGATTAAAATTATATTTACATTGGCTCTATTCATTTTTTTCATAAATTAATGTATGTATTAAAAAGTTTTAGTCGGATTAAAATTATTTTTTCATTGACTATATTTAACGTTGTTATTGATTTTCTTTAATTTAAAAAGTTAAGAGAGTTAATTATTGTAATTAAAATTACAGGGAATAAAGGTAGAATAGAGCAATAGTATAGGAGAATTTAGTGAACTTTACCCTTATTGTTATTAAAGTTAAATTAAAGTAAATATCATCAATCACCATACTAGCAATTCTAGGATTTGAATAAATAATAATGCATTTATGGTTTATATTGTGACTGATCATCAATTAAAGTTATTGCCATTGAAAAATATAAACAAAATGCACCTTAGAAGAGAGAATGCCTGAGACGACATCCATATTGAAAAGAAAAAAATAAAATGACGCAAATAGCAGGTCATAATAAGTAATGGCAAAAAAGGAAACCTGGTTGAATGATACTTTTGTGGTATCATAGAGCATCCATTGGAATTAAGAAAACAATTTCGATTCATTTTTCATTAGTGTTGATGCCCTCACTGACGGGTATGCACACACGTAAGTAAAATTTTCTTTCTAAAAGGATCTAGTAAAACAACATTTGATTTAAGAGAATTTAGGAAGAAAAAAGAGAACAACAATCACAAAGAACTGAGGATGGCCAGAACTGCCAGTACAAGAGGGATGTACAGAGCAATGTATTCTTGGCTATCGAGTCAAAAAATGAGCTAACTCAATTGGTATACAAAACTCTTGATAATCCTGTAACTATATCAGTAACAGAACTCGTCAATAAGTATCAAGGAAGTGGTTAGTATTACGGTACAGGCTGAATCCTCTGTAGCTGAGGTGGTCGTCGACTTCATCAGGGTATGCCTGTTGTAGGCTGTTGCAGCCAAAGCTGAATCAAATTTCAGCAAGGACTCAGACATGTTCACCAGAAGGAAGTTTTAGGTGATAAGGTCCAAGCCATTCATCATCTTATATTGGAAGTTATACACAAATAGATCTGAGTTGTCATCTGCCGCTGAAACATGCACCACCACTCTATGCATCATCAGTTGTGTACACTGGAGAGTTGTCCAATATAGAATCGCCTGAAAAATATGTTGAATAATCAATAATGTTATAGTTAACATGAAACTTAGTTGAAGTAACACAGTTAGTCCTTTAAATTCCAGTTACTAGCCATTTATTTCCTTGCATTTTGATTGGTGACATAGCCATTTAGTATCTCATATTTCAATTTAAACATGAGGTTCACGGTACTCTTCACTTCACTCAATTGGTTAACACAGCTGACAAATGCTAAAACAAATGAACTTAAAAATACAGAACCCATTCCAGCAGCAGGCAATCAACCGGTCTTCATTTCCTCCAACTCTTCTCTAATTGATACAGACTTTTTTCTGACAAAGGCAAACTAAAATACCCTGTAAATTCGAGGTTATACGAGCGGTGGAGAGGTGGAAGGGACAGGTAGAGGGTACCGTGCTGAGATTGAGTGATCAAAGGTGCCAAAAGAGAGGATTTTAGATCCTATGAAGAATTGTGGCTGAGGTATCTTCAACAAGAAAGATAAAGAGGGTCTCTCTCTCTCTATATATATATATATATATTCTCTCTTTTTCTTCTCAATATGCTAGTTGGTTCAATGGGTAAGGGGAATTCTATGAGCATAAGGGTAACACTAGGAATTACCGTCAAATACTTACCACCAGTCACCAACTTTAGTAAGATCCCCGAGTAAGAAATTGTATGTAAGATGAAATGTATCTGGTGAAAAGCTACATCATTTCAAAAAAGGATATGCAGCATTTTCATTGTTCTCTTATGAATCTAAGAGGGTCACTGAAGCCCGAAATTTGGGGAATATCTGTGACTACCAAAGAGGGGGAACTTCGCATCCTTGCATCTTCCGTAGAGACTAACATTTTCGAAAGTAGATGAGATATGATGGAAATTGTTACATAATATTATAAGGAAAAGGAAAAAAAGCTAAAGAATTAACATTCTTGAACCATGAAACAAAACATACCACAAGATTTACTCAGTCCTCCTTTGACAGCATCAAAATTCTTGTAAGTATACCCAACAAAACTCAAATCCTTAGAAGTTAAATGCATCTGGCCAAAAAAATTCGATAAGAATATGATATATTGTGAAGTAGGGGGTAACAAAAAGAATGGAAGAAAACAATAAATTGCATGCAGAGTAATGAATTAAACTCAAAAAAAAAGTTCCGTGGTTTGTCAACATTACAAAAGTGCTCAACCAACATAACAACAATGCCAAAGGACCGCAATAAAAAGAAAAATCACATTCAGCAATTACTCCATTGAGGAAGAATACATAATCAAGAATCAAAATGAGATGCTTTAGGGAGTTGATCCAGAAAAATTGGGAGGAAAAAATTGTTTACGAGCTCTATTATAAAAGCCAGGATGATGATCACAATGACAACTTGTTAATACTGAATTTAAAATCATCAAGCTGTCAGAGAGCAATTCCATATCAACTTCTGAAATCATCATCTGAAGTCTCTATTTTAAGACACTCAGGCAATCACACCCTTTTAGAAACTGACTGAAACAATAGTTCCTTCTACATCCTATTTCCAAAAAGCTCAGGCATTTGGAAGTTCGATGGTTTCCCTCCAAGGATTGCCAACTATTTTTGTCTATAGATCTTTTCTTATCATAGTATTTTATGCAAATAGCAACATTGTTGGCATCCCTAAAATATGATAATTACTATGCACTCCATTAATATTTCAGTGCTTGCTGTTTTGAAATGGATGTATGCAAATTAAAACATGTTCCATTCCAATTATATTGCTAATTCCATGCAGCCCAATGGATAGTAAGTTGTTATAATTCAAAATGACAGAAACCCCTTTCAGTCTATCATATTCAGGAAATATCCAAGCTTCCATGTTGTCAAAGCAACATGAATGGTTACAGTTGATTACTATAGGCTTCTTAGAACTTAAAACCTAAGGGATGGTTTCTCTCAAATATTCATGGATGTGTAAGACTGGAATAATTAGCCAGAAAAAAAATTGAACACGCAAACATAGTCAAGCAAGTCAGGAAATCTTTTTGCAATTGTTCTGAAAAACAAAAAGTACCTTCCTCAACTGTCCAGAACCAGTTTTCGCTAGCGGAGGATCCACCTATGAATAGTTGTAAGATATTTCAGATGGATTTTATTCAACCAATACAAAATATTCTGTAGCAATAAGGGAGAACATGTAATGGAAACAAAAAAAATGGGGACCAAATCAATGAAAACAGTTTTCATCCACAAAATTGTTACTTTCCAAATTGCTGGATCACAATAAATTTGGTTTCTCAATACAATTGAAAAACTTTTGTTTACTTTCCCTTGTCTCTTGTGATAGAGTGGAAATCAGTGAAGCACATGTATCAAGGTTATCCTATGTGCAGACACAAGTAAAACAAATAAAGAATGCAAGGGCAAAAAACAGAAGGAAAGGAAATGCAAATGCCCAGTTAGTTGGGACAAGAGAGGAAATAAAACTTGAAATCAGTCACCAACTCCTTTTACAGCTCAAGAGAAACTATTAACTTGGTATATCTTAGTCTCCAATGCCAAATCGAAGAAAGTTTTCCAGCTTTACTTGATAGCCATGATGAAATGGGTACAATTAAAATCTCTATATTTGGCCAGCATTCACTAGATATTGACATTTTTGCTCTGAAAAGTATCATTTTAAACTCAACAAACCTTCAAATGGATCAGCTACAAATCAAAGGCGATCTGGTGGATGTTTGTTTAATTGCTAAAGCTAAGAAACATACTGAAGCAAAACTGGAATTACGACAGCAAACATTTTAAACAGGAATTAAAAAATCATCAGAGTCAACCAATATTTTGTTTGTGCTACCTCGTCAAATTTCATGAAATTTTGGGTATCAAGTTCCCCATTGACCTCTGGTTTATATGCTGCCTCCATGTCATAAAGTTTGTCCCACACAGTGTCTTTGAACCAGGGATGAGCCTGATGAGAATTAATAACAATAAAAGACACCATAGCCATCAATAAAGTGAAATAGATCAGAAACAAGCCAATGAAGTTACTACAATGTAGTTAAGAATAGACAAGATACCTTTATTTCCTCTGCTCCATGAGCACCTAGCCTATTTTGAACATCACAAAGCAACCTAGATATGAGGTCCTTTGCTTCAGGAGACAGCCTTACTTCATCTGGAAATCTCAAGTAATTCTTCCAGTGGACAATCTGGGAAATATTACCAGGAAATGCATCATGCAACAGATCACCCCAAAGAATTGGGACATATAATATCACCTAGAAAGGGGCGTAGATAGATCTTTTGTAGTTGGCAGTGTATGGGCATCATGAATTTTGTATGTTCTGGATCTATGTTAATTTAGCTTTCAAAGTGAGGAGAAAAAAACACATGAGGCTATGAGTTACAGAAGTGAATCTAGAAATTTTTATCAGATGTGCACTGACAAATTGTATTTAGCTAATAGTCAACAAGCAAGGAGCCCTGTCACGTCAGGATATATCCATATTTAGATTAAGAAACTGCGGAGGTTGTGTTTACCTTCCTGCAAGCAGATATTGGATCATCAGAGTAGAATGGGGGGTAACCGACAAGCATCTCATACATTATAGCACCAAGTGACCACCTGTAAGGCAGGTGCAAAGAGACACATTAACTATGAATTAGAATGACTAAATAGCCGAAAATACACGATGAAAATTGCTTTTCAAAATCGAACCTCTAAAGCATCAGCAATGAGAATGGTTACAAAATCAATTCTACTACTCAGTGACAATAAGACTAACCCTCAAAATCAGTCCTTTTGACTTGTTTATAGAAAATGATTCACCAAAATATAGCTGTTCGGCTGTTCGGGAGTGAAGCATAAAGAAGAATAAGGACAAGTGGCTATGAAAGTTTCGGAAGAGTTGAAAAAATGCAAAAGCTAAATAAACACGACAACATGACCCCTTATCAATCCTAAAATTAAAGATAGATGTGCCTCTAGGCTGCATTATATATAAGATTATAGAGAAAAGCTTTCATTATAAGGAGAGCCAAAAGAGGGATAGTATATTGAAACGAATATACCACACAGTTGCTACTAAATTCTCCGTTATGATTAGAATGAGTGTGAAAAGCTAGGTGATATCTTACTATAGGACATGATTGGGATAGGAACAGAGTTCATCTGTCTCCATTCTTCCCTGAAAGGTAGATGGTGTTTTAACCCTAATTTCCTGATGTACTTTCCTATATGTGAAATATAATTACACAATTGAAATTAGAACAAGTGGTTGAATTTATTAAACACCACAATTGGACAAACTTCTGAGATGTTATTCAAAATTCCAAGATATGAGATCCCCAGTTCATGAGTTCCTTTGTTTTCTGAATTGAGCATGTAATTATGGTGTTTATGCCTAATAATTGTTGCATATTGCTTTTATACTTCAGGAGTTGTTTTTCTTTCAATCTTTCACATCACTTTCCTTAGGTATGTGCTCATAACTCTTTGTTTCAGCAGGCCTTGATATGCATTGCTCAATCCATCCCCTGTCTACCTCTCCCTTTTCCAACTGAAATCTTGGTTCACCAGTATGTATATCTTGCCTTTTCCCGACATGGCAATGATAGGATCCCTGAGCAATGTGCTTGCCCTCTTGATACATTAAACATATCCATATTTAAGAGGCAAAACAATCATATATTTTAGGAGACTAACCAATCACACTCCATGCTATAGCCTCTTTTCAGCAACACTTCTGGAGCAATATAGTCAGGTGTACCCACAGTTGAAAACGCCTGTTGTAAAAGATTGATGGATAAGTGTCAAATAACCTATCTCTAACCACAAAAACTTTTGAAATACATAATGACTGTATGTCTGGAAACTGAACTCAGAACTTCTAGATGATCTTTGTAGTGCGTTCTTAATGGACAAAAGAGGCACTTCTTAGATCTATTAACTTGGAATTGCACTTAACAGATGTGGAGATTAAAATTTTTTGTGTTGAATCAAGCAAGAAATTCATATCGTTATTAATGCCTATCATTCATTTGGAATTACATTTGACAATTAATTTTGCCTCCAAAGAAAGATCGATAAAAAACAGTATTCAAACAAAATTGACGTGAACTTTGAAAGTAAAGTAGCCCAGTAGTTAATTGGTCAAAGTCTAATGTAATGAATCAGAATTCATTCTAAAGTACATCAAGGTACATTGAATATAGGGAGATAGAGAGAGAGCACTTGCCCAAAAGCATAAAGAAAATTAAAGAAGATTTATTGCTGCTGATTCCATACAGAAGCAAGTTAACAAGAAAGAACTTTGATACTAGTCCTTGTAGAAAATGCAAACAGTTGCTCCCTTATCCTAAGTTCAAGGTTCAGCTGTTCGATAGGCAGTGATTTTGTTTCTTCATATAGTCAACAGACTCAATTCATACATGCTTCAAACTCTTAAATGGTCAAGCACATACAAAACTATAAGTGTTCTTCTTAAGTTTAAAAAATCAACAATCCTTAAAAGAGTTTTATTTTTTATACTGGTTAGTAGGTGTGGTCATTGTTCCCCTTATGACCACCTGTCAGATAAGTATAATCACAAACAATCTGCAACAAATAGTTCCTATTAGCATATTCTAAAGTATGAAATGATGATTTTAGCAAAAATGTGACTCTGAAATAAATTCAAAATTGGCATGGTATTTGTAATGCCATTTTCATGAGTTCATTATCAGCTTACTAATTTTCTTCTGTTTATTTGCCAATGCTGCAATTGTTCAAGAGAGCTGTTCCATAAACTCCCATTTTCCTTATCAGGGAAGCATCCATCAGTGTCAACTGATCCATTTGTATTCGCATCGTCCATCACTTCATTTTCATTTATAGGAGTTAAGCTCGAACAATCGAGAGGCTTGCAAAGACCAAAATCAGAAAGTTTCAGGTGGCCATTTTTGTCAAGTAGAAGGTTGTCAGGTTTAATATCCCTGCAATAGTAGTACAATGTTAAACAGGAAAAACTAATTAAAACAAGTAACTCGCGCACATCCATCACTATTCTTTACCCTACAGTTGAGCAGATGCTTGCCATTGTGTCACTCGGGATCTAAGACCAACCTGTGGATATAGTTATGCTTATGGATTGACTCTATAGCCAGGACAGTTTGAGCGATGTAAAATTTTGCAACTGTTTCAGTTAATGTCTCCTCTCTTATCAACAAAGTCATCATATCCCCTCCAGGGAGGTATTCCATTACAAGATACAAGTAGTCAGCATCTTGAAAAGAGTAATAAAGTTTCACGATGTTGTAGCTAGCAACTTCAGCAAGCAGATTTCTTTCAGCTCTAACATGTTCAACCTACAATTTAAGAATCGATCACAAAAATGCATTTTACTTGGTAGTAGATACTATATTCAACAAGTAGCCAGAAGTGAATAATAATGGAAATATAGAACAAAACAAGCTTAGAGCAAAAAACAGCCAAAGGTTATATGTTAAAATATCACAATTGCATGTTTATCCAATTACTTTCCTGAAAGTACAAATTGAGTCACTAGGAGTATGACATACAAGACATCCTTATTGCACATCTTGCAATGAAAACATCAATTGCTATTAAATCATTGGTTAGACAATATGAAAAATGACCCATTTCCACAATAAAAAATTTTTGAGATGGAACTGGGGTATACCAATGTTAACATCAAAAACAGAATCATCTGGAGACTAAAGGTATTCCATCACTCCTAAGTACCAATAACGTGCCCAGAAAATTAAGGATGGCTGGCAGGTGAAAAGAAACCCACCATACTGCAGTATTGTCAAAATTCCAGACCACACCAGTTTCCAACCAAATGCAGTGTCGACCTCGTAGGGTTCTGCTTACAGACTAGGTTATCATAGTGAAAATGCATTGTTGAGCAACTTTGCAACTGACAGATCTTTGAGATTGTATCCCAACATACTGTAGTACTTTGTATCCTAAGCTCAAGTAAAATTATCTTTGCAATTACTTCAGTACACTAAGCTTGGGTAAAATTATCTTTGCAATTACTCCAGTAGACAGTGGCATATTGCACAAAAAATCTATTTATCTGTGTCTTAACAACTCCATGGAAACTAACAAGCCACTTTTGGTTCATAGACTTAGCCATGGTTGGAAAGCTAGGTCAATGAAAACTCTTACAGCCATATGTCTTTTGGGCATTCTCATTGTTCCAGGCACACACCTTACATAAGAAAAAGAGAAAAACTTTAAATGCTTAGTCCTTCCAATGACATCAACAAATGAATGCAATGAAACAATCCTGTGAGTGAACATAGTCAATAGAACAAAGAGTCTATCTTAACACAGCTTTATAACATCTAGACAATCGAAAAGAAGTTTCATGAGCATACTAGTCATCAAGAGAATCCAAATAATTCAGTGAAACACAAACCAAGGGTAATTAGTATCACTTTGTTAAAACAACCAATGTTTCTTCTAATGCTTCCAAAACACTAAACAGACTGGCAGAATCCATAAAAACAATTATGGTCGATTATTTAGTTTAAGTAACAAATTGAATCCACGAGAAAACAGATTTAAAGATTATAAAGAATGGAGTGTACCTGTCCACGGCTAAGCATTTCTGACTTCTTTAACTTTTTCATTGCATATATGTCACCTGATTTCTTATCCCGACACAACCTAACCTGTACTGTCACGTTAGTATAAGCACTGAGAGATTGACAGTCCAGGGTAAAAGCTATAAATGATGTTCAATTTTTCAATTTAATAAATGAAAAGCATTTTCCAAACGAAAGGTATCAAAGCGACACATGCCACACAAAACATGCAGTCCCAACTTGAGGCAGTGGGGACCAAGCCCAATGGCATTTTGAGAGGAAAAATTTTGAGGCAGGTCAAAATGTGATAGTCCATGGGTGCAATAGCAGTCCCATGTATCTTTTTCATTTAATGCAAACATGTACTCAGTTTATGCTGTTTGTCTTTTACTTTATTCAATTAGCACAGCCTTAATTTGATACAGTGATGCATTATGTAGTCTCATCCAGAATCACTTTAATTTACAAGGTTCCCATATAACATTATCAGCTTTTCCACAATTACATTTCCAGCAAATCAATTCCTACTACTCAACTGCACCAACATCCCATTTTGCAAATGCTGTGCCGAACTGAAGCAACATTACCAGGATGTTCCTACCAGAAAGTAATACAACAAATTTTACCAAGAAAAAAAATTTACTGCAAATAATCAAGACAAAACTCTGTTCTAAAGATGAGACTGCAATATTGAGTTCTCGCATAACTTATTCAAGTACAGCATTTGTGTTAGTGAAAGAGATCCGCGAGGAAAATAAAGCAGAGCAGCAGATTGATGTTAAGAAATTATAAAAGGAGGGATAAGCAAAACCAAGTATCGGATTACTTGGAGTTTATCATAATAGTGATAGTTATTGTTTTGCCAATACATAAGCATAGCAGGGTAAACTCAGGTGTAATTTGACGGTTTTAAAAGAAAAATCACTTCATGCTTGTTGGTAGAACAATCTAACAGGAAAAAGGCAAGGAGAACAATGATGTAGTCTAGAAATCTACAATGATTTGTAAATGTCAAACCTCTCCAAAGGCTCCTCTTCCAATAATAGCTAAAAGCTCAAAATCAGCAACAGAAATTTTATGTCTCTTAAGTCGCATATATTCTGTCTCCTTACGCTCCAAATCCTTCAAAAGATTAATCTGCTCCTCCTCTGGTACATCTGAACCTGATAACTTTCTTTCAAGAGCTGAGCGCCTGTAATGTGTTTAAAAATGTGATATGAGGAGATTTACCTTTCCAAGGAGACAACATACAATGATATGAGGAGCATCAAACAACATATGAGAACTTCATTGCCAAAAAAACGATGAAATAATTGGAGGAGAAAATAAAACACAAAAAATTAACATTTACAGCTACAAGTACACAACATTTAACAAGTATTGGCTACAATTGCACGTAGCTATTCGATAAAAGTATTATGCTAAAACACTTTGAAGTAACATATGCATAAAACTAATGCCTATGACGAAGATGAGACATAAGTGCTAATGACGGAATCATCTTGTAACGAATGATTAAACAAATGAGGCATTCACAGTGGTCACCCAGCAGCATGTTGGAGAATCGTGTAAGGTTCAAATCATATTTGATAAACATTTTTCTCCTTTAATTCAGTTGAAACTATCATACTACTTTTCTGCAGGATCTCCTGACAAACTCCTCAGTGATCTAGAAACTTCTGCAGTTTGTAATTAGTTTCAGCAGGTGAATAGGTGATCATGTTTATGACAAGTGAGTAGTATTTTGGACGACTCCACACAAAATCGTTACGCACAGATCTTACTAAGTTTCGAATTGTGCAACAAAATTGAAAATTTGTGAATGCAAGCATTATCGAATGATCGAATTGTTGCAAAACATATAAATAAGGCTCTTTCATGCATGAGTTGATTCCACATTTATTACACACATGTATTGATGCATTTCGCCTAATCATTTTTGTCGTACATATTCATTGAATATAATCGGAAGAAGTATAATAATAAACGCTTAATATTCCACAAAATTACCTTTCTTTGCGTTGTTCAATGAGTTTCATATACGATTTGTAGTGATCCTCGATGTATTTCTTGGCGGCAGCAACTCGTTCCAACGTTAAGCTAGACATACGATGTTCCTCCAATTCTTCCTCCTCCTCCTCCAGCGCCAGCTCCGCCATCTTCGCCTCAAAATCTTCCCCAACCTGTGTCTCCATATTTCTCAAAACAACCGGAAAAATAAAATGCGCACACACACACACACACCTACGAACACGATTGCAATGCAAGTGTGGGTAGGGGTGTGCGTGTTGCGAATTGGATTGAGACAAGACAGGGGCAGGGGAAAATGGGGGATTGAAAATAACGAAGCGCGTACAAAATTTTCAAAGCAGAGACGAAGTGAAGAAGAAGAAGAAGAAGAAGAAGGGAAAGGTGGATGTTCTTGGCGAAATCAAATGGAATGGAAGCCAAGGAATAGCCTGTTTTCTCCGCTTTTTGGCTGTTTACGTGGCGCTTGACAACTGGATACATTAAGCCCGCTCGCTTAGTTTGGGGCCCACCTTCTTGTGCGCCAATTAACACGTCAGCCATATGGTTTTTTTTGTTTTTTTTTGGTTCAGTATAAAGCCCTGCGCGGCTGTGCCTTTGCCGCTTTGCCTTCGGACAATTTTTTGTACAGCTACCAACCTCGGAAGCAAGTCAACCTACAATAGATCCTGTTCTCGATATCTACTATGAAACAATAGCAGAAATCTCAATTGATTGTTTGTGTCATTTTCCAAAACGACTTACATTTCTTGTCATGTTTGACCCCTAAGGAAAACATTCTAACGTTAATGAATGGATTCGGACATATTCTTTGCTCAAAACTAAGGAGTGTTTTGATGATGCCTAGTAGAAAAATGGAAAGATGGAAAAGAAAAAAAAGAGAGGAAAGACTGCGGTGTTCAGAAGGAAACAATTCAAGTGAGAACTTGCATTTTACCACAGGAACGATCAACAACTCAAGTAAGTTTGTTTAATTGAACACACAACAAAGTGATGATAATTTCTTTATCTTTATCGTTTTTGCACTTCATTGATTGAGGTAAACAGGACAAGGCTAATTAAGAAAATTGAACATAATTGCAATGCAAAACTTGAACCAAACTCAAAGTAGTTCAATGAACAATTCTATCCATTAAAAGGGCAAACAAATTGTCTACAAAATTCAAACAGTTACACTGTAATTATTCTATTGCATGACTGCTACAAGCCATGAAAGAATTCAATTTGATGTACTGAAAGAAACACAAAACTTCATACTCATTATTATACTACAAAAAGGTTGTGCCTGCCAGGTTGTGGTGCAACAACTTGTGTGCAATCTGATCTCTAGCCTGCATCGCATTCATTGATCTCACAAGGTTTTCAGGAACCATTTCATCATCAAACAATTCAAACCTCAGCTCAGGACTTAATCCTTCATCCCTCATTTCACAAATATTGTGCAATACACAGCAGGCCCCAAGAACAATTGGCAAGTCCTGAAGTTTAACTTCTGTTCTCTTCTGCAAGCACCCCCACCGCGCTTTCAATCGCATAAATGCTTCTTTGGCGATATTCTGAACCTCTCCAACCTTCTCATTAAGAGCATGCTGAGTCCAAGTAAGGTTCTGCCTTGCATATGGAACCATTAGCCAATCCATCAGAGGGAATCCTGAATTCCCGACGACCCAAACATCCGTCAAAAGTCCCCTATTCGCTCTCTGATACAGAGCAGACTGTTCCAAAACTTTATCATCAGTCATTGAACCAGGCCATCCAACACAAATGTCTGTAAAAACTCCTTTAGGATCAACAACTCCTTGAACCGTAATTGAATAAGAAGTCTTCTGATTCCTCTCTGTGTGTCTCTTGTTGAAATAAGAGGCAACACTAACTTTTGGAGCAATGATTGGAACGTGAGTTGTATAAATTGAACCGCCAACTTCTTGTATCCCAGAAACCATTTCAAAACCTCTCTTAATTTCCCTCATTTTCTCATCATTAGGCCATTGCAAGAACTTGTTCATCAGAACATTCCTTATAGCAGAACAAACCTCAAGAACAAGCTTATGACATGTTGATATTCCCAACCCAAATCGCTTCGAAACCTCACGAAGTGGCTCTCCTGTTGCCAACCTCCAAATACAAACTGCAACCCTTTGCCGAACCGGAATCGCTAAACGCAGCATTGTGTCTTTCTTTGTCACGACTGATTCAAGCTCATCACAGATCATATCAAAGGTAGCTCTGCTCATCCTAAATGCCTTCTTAAACTCCTCCTCTGGAAAATCAGGGCTATTGCAATGCTCCCACCATTCATTTGACCTATTCTTCACCCATAATCTCCTCTGTGAGCTCCCTCCCGCCTCTGTTCCTTCAACTTCAGGGGACCCCCGACGAGCCTTTTTGGATTCAGGGGCAGTGCTAACATCCTGTTTCATTTCCTGTTGATTTGTTCTGGACTGCGAATGAGAAGCCAGAGATGTAAAGGCTATGAACTCTTCTTCTTCTTCTTGTTTCTCGTTATCGAAATTCAAAATTGTGTTAAAGAGAATATCCTGAAATGATGATGAAGAAGTAGGCTCGCAATCAACCCTTTTTCGCTTATTGTTAGGAACAACAGAATCCAATTCTTGAACGAAGCTAAATAAGTTAGAATAGAGGTAATCATCACTGTAAGGTGAGAAAGCAGAAATTTCCATGGTGTGAAAGTACTTGAAAAAAGATGACCGAAGACTGAAGTTGAAAGAGAATGTGAACACTAATTATAATGGATGGAATTTGAAGTTTGAACAACAAAAAAGGATTGGGATTGGTTAAGGTTTTATAGATGATGATGATGATATATATATATATATGCAGTTCGTTCAATCAACAACAGGAGATGGGGAGATTTGATATTGAAGAAGTACACGGTTTTGTTTGTATGAATTGTTTTATACTGTTAAAAGGAGACGAGGATGAAGAAGGAAGCGCGTACGGTATGGGTGTGAACGCGGTCAGGAAGATTCTTGCGGGGCATTGGGGCCTTTTGACGCTGACTTGGACTATGATTTGTATTTGCTGCGCACGGAGGATATGGGGCTAAACATTGTAATTTGTTAATATACGGAAAATGTTTACGCGGTTGGGTTTTGTTTGATTTTGATGAGTTGGATAATGGTTTGTACTTTTGTAGTTTGTGTGTCATACTATAATAGATAGTTAATTGCTAAAACTATCCTTGCAACTATGTTTGATGCGAAAATACCCTTTCAAAATTTTAATTTTATCGCTTTACCAATCTCAATATTTAATTTTTTGAAATATACCTCATTTTGATAGAAATTATATTATGAAAAAATATAATCAACTGTTATAAATGTTAGTTGTGTAAAGTACTCTCATCTGATCTATTTTATTTTTCATAAACTGATTCAATTGAATAACGATTTTTTAACATTAAAAACTCTTGCTCTCCAAAACTGTTTCAAAAATTTTTAGAGAGAAATGAAGAGTTTTTAACATTGCAAAAAAGTTATTTGATTGAATCGTTTTATGAAAACTAAAAACAACCAAATGAGAACACTATGAGTAACAACATTTGTAAGGGTAGATTCTATTTTTTCACAATATAATTTCTATCAAAATGTAGTATATTATGAAAAAATAAATATTGAGAGTGATAAAGTGCTAAAATTAAAATTTTTAGAAATATTTTGTAATTTAGCAATAGTTTAAGGGTGTATTTTGTAATTAACTCATACTATAATTTAATATTGAACATTGAGGGGGTGTAATCTTTCACGTGTGAAGAATAAAAGCACGTTTCAAATTGAGATTTGAGAGTGTTTGTCGTGGAAGTTTCTTACAAGTGGACTCTGCTTACGAAATGGATGAGAAAAGTCTAATCATCTCCGTCCAAATTGTTTGACCAAACAAACAATATTCAACATTTACTAAATTTAGAAATTACAAAAAGCAAAATTTTGGATAGGGAGTTTTTTTTTTCACTTTTTTGGGGAATTGGAGGTTATTTTGCTACTTTTTGGAAAAAAATAATACTAAAATAATAGAATAAAGTAGTTTAGTAGGATGAAAAATTACTAGTAGAGATGCATTACTGCATTAGAATTTAGAAGAAAATTTGTCAACTTATATAAATTTATCTTAATAAAATGTAGTCAACAATGTTGATAGGAAAGTTAACAATTCTTTTAAGTTTTGATTATTTCGTCTCTCTTTCTCACATTTTCCAACTTTCATTGAATTTTTAATTTTTGATTTGTAATATTCTATTGGTACAAGAAAATGATCAATGGTCACACAATTACTAAGTTCATGAAGAATTGAAAAGAAATTACATTTTTTTAAAATATAAAAAACTTTTTTCCTTCATTTTCTATGTGAAGAACAAAAAAAAATTTGCAATCATTGTATCAACTCTTATTATGACTAATATTGCAATCCTTGTAGACCATTGAATTTCTTTAATATGTATTTCCTAACATGTAGGCTCCTACTTCTTTTTTTCTTCTTTCTCTATTTAAAAATATATATTTTTTGAAATATATATATAAAAAAAATATTACTTACACAACTTGAAATGTGTGCCACATCTTCATGGATCTAAATTCTAATTGTTGTTTTATTGCATAACAAAAATTACATATTATTATTGTCTTATTCTTGTTCTCTCTATCCTATACATTCTTCAAAATAAATAAAGGATGTGTTTAGGGGGAAAAAAATTGCATTATAATATTGTAGCAATAACTTCAAACAAGGGTTTTTTGTTTTTTTTTTCCTTGAAACTCCATACTGTTTATGAAAATAAACTCGGACTCATTATTTTATGACAATAACTTCATTTTTTTTTCTTGAAACTCCATAATTTTTTTCCCTTGAAACTCCATACTCTTTATGAAAATAACTCGGACTCATTCATTTTTGTTCTTGCTTAGGCACACGAGACGTCACAGGTTACCTCACAGGAATTAATATTAATCTCCAAATGAACTTTGACTATTTGACTTTTTCATGTCAATTGCAAGTTGATCAAAATATGTTTTTTTGATTTTTTTTTTGACAAATCTCCTGTTTAAGAATGTGAACACACTTTTTTTTTCTTATTAATTTTTCGTCTAAAACATAAAAAATTATTAACTCAATTTGAAAAAAAAAAGTAAAAACAAAAACAAGAACAAAGAATAAATCATAAAAAACAGTCAATGGTTTGAGAAAAAAAAATTCACATAGTCAATGAAAGTAACATCAAAGTTGAAGGTATAGCTCTTACAAGATATTATTTGACTTACCTTGGTTAACTTCAAATTTAGAGATCGATGACTCCTATAGTCCTATGTTGTTGCGACTTCTAGCATCATAGAATTTTGTATTGGAAAATTTTCAAAAATTAAAGAACAAATTTCCCCTTTCATTTACAAAGCTAATAATAAAGATTATGATGGCATACTATCCATGTCTATTTAGGGTAATTGCAAAATGGTATCTTAAATTGTAGTTGGATTGTAATATATCTTTAAGCTTTTAATTTTGAAACTTAATTTCTTAAATAATTAATTTTTAGAAAATTAGCTCCATTTAATAATTTTAAGTGAAAATTAAAATTAAAAAAATGCATAACCTATCATATTGTACTTCTAGATTTGCAATTAGTAACAATTTTTTTGATATGCTATTTATTCAATAGTAACAACTCATCTTTTCAATATATTTTTAGCGAAGCAATCCTTTTGTATTATTTTTTTTTCTTTAGTTTTAAAAAATCTCTCTAAATGAAATCCTTCCTATTTTTTAATGAAAAAACTGTTTTTATTGGTTTAAAAAGATAATATAATAGTATGAAGAAAGTTAATGGATATATGTGAACGATTGATATTTAACTTTTTGTACTATATTCTAGAAAATGCAAAATGAATAGTAAGAGCAAAAAGATCTAAAATATTGTTTTTTATGTGTGATAAGGAAATTGTTGTACTTCGTAAAAGAACAAAAAAAGTTCAAGAAGGTAAAATGTCTAAATTTAAAATTTAAAGAGTATATTATAATTTAACTATAGTTTAGAGTGGTACTTTGCAATTTACCCACCTATTTATGATAAATTTGATAAAGTTATGTATTGTACTTATCGATTTCACCTACAAGGCTACAAGTTTAGTAAGATTTTATAATTTTCAACAAGTAAAGTTTTAGATACTTCCTTCCTTGTGATTTTCTCATTGATTAATAATATTGGTTCTCGTCATTATCTCAATTTTTTTTTTATTTCTTAAGACCACCTACAAGCTTAGATTAGTAAAATCATAAATTTTCAAAAAGTTAAAGTTTAAATAATTACTTATTTGTGATTTTCTTTTATTAATTAACAATATTGTTGTGACTATCTAAAAAAATTTTCTTTTCAAAAACTAAATACTTGATATCACCTAAAAGTTTAGTTTAGTAAGAATATAAATTTTCAAATACTTTTGAAAAATTGAAACATTTTACCTCGTGCAAAAGCATTGGCAACGACTTCTCTATTTGATCCCAATTTCTTCAATAAGTTATCATACATACTGGGCTCTCTCTTTAAAACAACAACAGGTACATTCTTGAATTTCTTTTGCTCCCAGGATTAGCCATCGTAAGAGAAGAAAAGAGAAAGGAAAAAATTATGGTGTTAAGAGAAAGTGAGATGGTGAGATGGTGAAGACACACGTGTTGAGTTTTGATTTACAGCAGCTAGCAATCCCAATATAGCGAGAAGGCATTTATGTCGCTACAAGCAAGCATGTTGAAGTTCAGCTTGCTTGCATTTCCAAACTTCATGTTCAAGAGAAGCTTCGTGACGAATTTCCCCAACCTGCGTATGTGTCTGTGGGTCTGTGTGGGGAAAAGACAGTTTTACCCCCAAGCAAACATGTTGAAGAGGAGGCTGCTTTCAAATTCTCCCAACTCCTTCTTATATGTATTGTATAGATATATATATATATAGACATTTATTAGTATTAGTTTTACTCCATTATCTCAATCGAGTTCTTTTTCAAAAAGCAGTTAATTAGGTCACAATGATGAAATTATATATAGTTTGAAAGAAATAAATAAAATAATACCTTTCCAATGTTCTCCTCTCTAAGTTATGAATATATGTATATATATGAGAAACTCTTTAAAAAGGTAAATGATTCTCGTGACCACTAAACTATTTGAATGATACATTTTTTGTTATTATTTTTTAAAAAAATTTTAATTTATCCATTCACTTATAAAACGTAGTATATTGATGGGTTATTCAGTTAAATTCAACCAATATCTTTTTTTTTTTTGTTATATTTAAAATATTTTTTTATTAAAACCACATTTTTAAATGTAAAATTTAGGTACAACATTGTTAGATGAACTTTCCCTATTCTATATTTAAAACTTTATCAATTAGTCACATTTTTAAACATAATATTTAAATGTTTAAAATAATTATTACATTCACTCAAAAATTTCAGAGATAGCAGTTAAATTTGATGTTATATCTACTACTTTTGATACATGAATGACTAAATTGAAACTAAAAAAAAAAAAAATAACAATGACCAAAAGTATATCATATGAATAATTTAGTAACAGCCAATGTTGTTTTACCTTTTTAAAACTATTCTAATTAAAAAACAGTAAAGTATTTGATAAATCTCTCTGTTGCCCCACTATTTAATACAATATACGAAACCACACAAAATTTTGTCATTGTACAAGTTTTTTCCCCATGCTTCTCAATTCTTAATTAAATTACATCCTTACTATATTTAGTACGTGGTTCTCGTTGCCTGAAAATCCTATGCCGCGACTAGGAAGTAGAAGCCACATATTTGATCAATATTTTCATCATTTGGACTGACACGGAATCTTCTGTCTAAGATTTTGTATGTCTTATTTTGTCCTAATTAAAATTACGTAGTAGGGTTCTCTAATCTTTTGTTTAGAGTGTAATAATTGTAAAGTAATTTTAATGATATTTATGCATTTAGTCCTTACTTTTAATAAAACTACGAAGTTTTAAACGTTAGATAGAATAAAACTGGATAAATAGTGGACAGAGGATCTGAACTCATTTGAACTAATTTCTGCTAACTCAGAATTGTATAATTTATTTTATTTTAAGTTCTTTTAATTTAAATCCTAGTGGCCAACAACTTCTCGAGTTATAACAACCAATAATATAATAATAATAATAATAAAAAAAAATCATGTATGTGTGCACTGACGCTAGGTGAGTAGCAGCTCTTCCATGGCTTCTCTGCTAAACCCACCTCTCAGAAATGCAGTCCATACATTTTTTATTTTTTTTTGTAAAATTTAATTCTAACTACATATTGTCTTTGGAATAACCCGATGTGAGTATATCATATGAGCAATGATGAATTTAGAAAATAGAGTTTTAGCCACAACATTATATAATTTTTAAATTTTGCAAAGGTAAAGTTCACCTTTATTAAAAAATATATTTACTTGTTATAAGAAAAAACATAAATTTTATTGAATTAGTTTTGTTTTTTAATGCATTTAGAGGAATTGAAGCATCCATTTCTAAATCGACGAACATATTTTCATAGTTTTTGAAACATTTTAGTGCAAAATAATAATATACTTCGAGATCTGTTGCGGCCACGGATTGAAAGAAATCGAAATTCAACCAAATTAGTTATGTTATACGGAGTCGTACAGTAAGCAATGCTTGTGTGTTGATCACCTCCTCAATCAAATACAACCCCTATACATATTCTTAACAGTGTTACATGCATAGTCTCGTCACTTGCTAATCTTTTTTTAAATTTATTTGACACATGGCATAAAAAATTGAGTATGTTCGTTTACACTTTATTTTTAGTTTTTTTTTTTTGACAAATTTGATAAAAAAAATGACGCGTTTCAAGTTATTATTATTAAATAAAGTACAATTTTAATATATTTATTATCACGAACATCTACAATTTTATTATTTTATATAATTTGTAAAAGATTTTGTTATCTTACTCACCAATTATATATTAACCTAAGCTCGAAAACTATTTTACACAACTTTTTTTTTTCTTAATTCAAATACTAATTCTTAAAGCCATAACACACCTCCATAATTAAAAATCAAATCCTAAGATACATTATATCTTCAACCATTACTATGTTGAAGAACAATTTGTTGTTTTTAAACAACTTATGCAAGTCATTTCTTGGTCTCCTCAATTATGGTCATTGAGTTAGTTACAATTGATATTATCTTAAGATATTTGCAGTCATCTAGTCGCAACATGTTGCATCAAAATTTATGTACTGCATCTCTATTCTTATTTGAAGGTTAATAATATGAATCTTTGTCGCATCTTCTACTACATTATCTAAAATGGCTTGAATTCTTGCAAATTATCCTATATATCAATGGCTCGTGTGTTGACCTCCTCAATCAAATTGACAAATACAATTAACCAGGCATGTTCTTAATAGCAGTATATATTGCCGGCATAGGCACATCACTCACTATTATTATTATTATTATTATTATTATTATTATTATTTAATTTACTTGATAGAAAGCATATTAAAATATATGTTTTAACTAACTAATGAATTAAATACTACTATAGTACAATAGTACTATCATATATAGATGTTACTACTATACTATCAAATACTATGTGAACATGTTAATTAGCTTAGATGATCAAATTGGTTCCTTCATGCTGAAGTATTAAAATCATGTTCGATAGAAAAAGTGATTTAGCTGAAGATTGATTTGAAAGTTTGTAGGTGATAATGTTTGTTCTCTTCAAGACATTAGTGACAAGTGTGATGAACTCTAATGTAAGCTTTAAAATGTTAAATCTCTGCGGGTGTATGAATTGATACACACGGTGCCCGTTTTGGGCCACATGGGGTTTGATTAAATGGGGTTTAAAGATACAATCAGATTTGCATCTTTTCTTTGTGTAGGAACAGTGCTAACAAGCAATTTTCTTGTCACTCATATTTCCACAATTTTCTAACTACTAAGGCTTTTGAATTCCCACTTGTAGTGCTACTAGTTGGCAATTTGCGCGCCAGCGTGCTGTAATTATATGTTATTTCTCGTTATAATTTTAATTCAGTATAATAGATATAAGTAATATAATATTTGTTGCACAATACATGTACTAACATTTACGGATAATATTTCCACAAACCTACCGATAACTTCACTCATTATACATGTCTATACATATTTAAACATTGTCATAAGATACATGGTTGCCAATACTTGTACACACACTTATACATATACATATATATGTATAGACTATACGCACTTTCGTATATTTGCATATATTACACTTATTTTGACACTCTAGAGTTGTACACATTTTGCACATAATGTGCACACTACGTATATACATATACTATATACATTTTCACACATTATAAATATTTGCAAATTCTTCTTACATCTGCACACATTACAATGTACATGTGTTACATACTACACATATTATACATACTACGCATATATGTATATACTAAACATATTTTCATATATTGGCACATATTTAATTATTTATCGCACTATAATTTTTTACTTATTTTTCACATATTTTCGACGCTACATATATTGCATATAATATTTACATTTGCACACACTTTAAATATTTGCACATTATTCTTACATTTTAACACATTTCATATGTGCATATATTTACACATACTTGTACACACACTTATTTATAATGCACATATATTTATATACTATACATACTTCCACACATTTTACACATATTTCTCATACACATATTAACACGTGCTTCACATATTTTTACACATTATACATATTTATATAGAGCAAACTGCCCAGGTGGTCACTAAACTTTTCGAAAATCCGCCTTTTGGTCACTAAATTTTTAAAGTGGCCAAAAAGATCACCAAACTATTCAAACTTGCAACTTTTGGTCCTTCCGTCTAATACCTCCGTGAGTGGAAACGGAAATCACCTTTTTGAGGGGCATTTCTTTCTTCTTCTTCTTCTTCTTATTCAAAATTTTCAGTATTATTACTTGCACGCAAGCAAAAAGAATACCTATCAATGATCAAACATCAGCTTCTGGCGCAATCCTTAGTTAACACTAAATCCAATTCATTCAAATTCGATGGAAAAACAATATCATTTCTTGCAAGATGTCATCAAATATACACGTAAAAAGATTAACTTGAATATAAAAATCCAAAGGTATTTAGTTCACAGTCAATAAAAATCCCAACTTTGCTCCCATTTGTAAAAGAAAATCAAACTCCAACAAAATTTCCTTATTAGTCTTAGCCAACAGTAGAATAAAATTGCAACAATATACTAATTTCCTTATTAGGTTTGGCAAATAAAATTGCAACATTATACTAATTTGTCATAGTACATTCATACTCTACGTCACCGAAGTCCTTGATCTCAAAAAGCCCCCCACCTGCTTCACTCGCTTTCTTCAGAGTATCTCCCACCATTATTATTCTCGACTTCTCAGTATTCCCCTGCTCCATAACATCCCATCAATTTTACCAAACATTAGATTATAGAATTTGAATATGAACAAAAAAAGAAAAATTCATGAACACATCAGGAGCAACACTCACGTTAACACATTCATGAACACCATCAGGAGCAACGCTCACGTTCCCAAATTATATTTTTGCTATTTCTGCAGCCAAAGACGACGATTAAAATGCTGAAGAAGATGTGAATCCATTAAATGGGAAATTAAAATAAGGATAAATTGCTAAAAGAAAAATACAAATAAGATTGATATGGAGCTCTCTGAGCTAATTTTGACACAATTGTTCAACTGATAACTAAAGCAAGGCTCGGCTTAAAGTTGTATTTTTAATTGTACTTTTAAACATACTCAAGTAGTCAAAAGCCAGTTCACACTCACCACCAAATATTTATTCTTATCAACCCATTAAGAGGTATTTGATTTGGTCACAAAACCATTCAACTGATAGGAAAATATGCAAGTAGAAAAAGGACTCAATACAATAATCACAAACTATTTGGCTAAAGCCAACTATCCAACTAATTCACTAATTGATGTAACTCAATCAGCTACATGATCTAAAGGTCTAGTATTTGTGAAACAACATTAAAAGTTACCAAAATCTTCAATAACAAATAAAGGATTTTGTCAATCTCTATATTGTTGGAATGAATGTCCTAAAGTCAATCATTTGATGATGTTTGACATTTTATTATCATGAATATTCTATTAATTAAAGGCATTTTATTATTGTCACAATTATTTATAATTGTTATATGAATTATTGTAATAATAATGTGATAGGAATCCAGACGCACTTAATGGTGAACAGCATTCTGTTGACCCGTTACGTGGAATTGGTGGACCAATAACTCGAGCTAAAACCAAACAGTTCAAGTTGGCTCTTAATGGTCTGATCATGGAAGTGATGGACGATGCATATAAGTTGTTGGAACAAGGCTTTGATGAAGAGAAGCATGATTTTAGGCCTTGAAACTTCGTGATTTTGACATTACATGAAGACACTTCGATGGAGAGCAAGATTGGACAAGTGTTGGAAGTTCAGAACTCCACGTCGTGACGTCCATAGCGTCACGTCGCGACGTGCACCGACGTCGCGACGTCCACCGACCTCCACGTCGCGACGTGTTTCTCTGAGAATTGAGATTCACGTCAAAGTTTGTCCGCACGTCGTGACGCGCGACCTTCCACGTCCCGACGTACACCGACGTCGCGACGTCCAGACTCCCACGTCGCGACGTTGGGAATTTCTACAGTTTTTTTGGTTTTGATTTTTAATCGTTTTTGTTTGATCTTTTCAATAAGGAACGTGATCTAATGTTCTTGCATGAACATTGATATGTTCTATATGATGTTTTCACATGGCTAAAGATCTTGTATGATTAAAGCATGTGTTAATTACATTTTAAGGAAGTTTATTCCAATTAGGAAACTATCTTTTAGGAAAGTAGGGTTTACTTTGTTGGCAAGTCTTTGTGCCTATTTAAAGGCTTGTAAACCCACGAATTTTAGTAGTTGAATTTTGAATTAAGAAGTCATAATTTTGTAGAGCAAAATTTGATCCCAAAACCCTTAGAGACCTTAAGCTAAGTTTGAGCTTTTGTTCTTCTAAACCCTAAAGTGAGATTGAGCCAATAGTCTTGCTTTTGTTCTAAGTTTGAGAACAGCCAAATCTGATTTGATTTAGGTGCCGCCTGAGTCAAGTTGGTTTTGTAATAGCGTTGGGGCTTTGGACAAGTTTCCATTAAATCGCGCTCAATATCTTCTTTGTTTTCTTTTGTTCTTTCTTTGTCTTTGTTCTAACCCGTTCTTGCTTCTTGATTCTTTCTTGGTGTTCATTTCTTTGTGTTGTTGGTGAAATTTTCCAAGCTAGACCTGTCCTGTGGTTAACATAAGGTTGTCAATCTGCCCAAAGGTGGATCAAATCAACGGGAACCTTATCATAATGTCCCTAGAATATAATGTATATTCTTAAATGTCCTTAGTCGAGTATTATTAATAGGGACATTAATAATACGGTAAGACTAATGTGTGGTTGATTAATATGTGATATTAAGGACAATACATAAGTGCATAAATTAGAGAATTCATGTATTGGACCGACCCGCTATGAAATCATTGCATAGATCATGTTATGATAGTCATAAATGATTTCGTAGTGATGATGGTGTTGACTGTTCCTTAGACCTGAGGTCACCATGGTGCCCAACATAAAGAATTGTATATTTTGACTCCATCAAACGTTGCCCTTAACAAGGGGATTATAAAGATGGTGATTGGATATATAATAATTTATGTAGTGGGTTGTGAGTGATCAAGATGGGATTTGTTCTTCCTATAACATGGGAATGATATCTATGGTCTCTTGATTGAATTAAGCTAATAAGTGCATGGCCATGCCCAAATGATTTGTCATTTGTTTTGATTAGCTAATTCAGGAATCAAGAAATAAAGATTAAACTATACGAGAATGACATGTCCATGTCTCGTGTTTAATCTAGATATCGAGAACAAAAGGAATTTACAACATGGTAACGTCAGTCACAGTTTAGGTTGCTTTGAAGCATATAATTCTTCATAATTTGGGTAGCAATGATGTGTTGCTAGATACCGCTGATTGTTTATAATTATAAAATATGATTTTATAATTATTGCCAATATTACGGGAACCTACAGGGTCGCACACTTAAAATAGTAAGTAATTCAGAACGTGTAAATTCATTAGGTGAATTTTATTTGAGCAATTAATGAACTTTCCTAGTTAGACTAGGATTAAGTTTTGATTTTGTCATAATTAATTAATAAATATATATATGGTATATATTTTAATTAATTTCCTAGTTAGACTAGGATTTGACTATTAATTGATTTTCTATTTGATTATTTAATTAATTAAGAAAATAAATTAAATAATAATAAAGGTATATCAGAATACCATTAAGAATAGGATTCTGTTTTGGTTAAGGTTTTATGAAACCCTAAGCCTATAAATACCCTAAGCCTATAAACATCTCAGAAAACTGTCTGCCTCTAGAAGAAGAAGAAACATACGTTTCATCCCAAGAGAGGTCTGTGAGACAGTTTAGTTTTGAGAATCAAAACTCTACTATATTGCTCAAAGATTAATTCAAGTGTTGAATTAATCAACTAATTAACAAGAATAAAGGGCTAGCACCCAAGTTTTGTGAGTTCTATCTGGGTTTGTGAGACGAGTTCGGAGATTACGCTGTTCGTGTGGATACCGTAGAGACACGATCTAATTGTTCGTGTTTTGTTGATGTTTCAACAGTACGAAAGGCGCACCAAAACGGTATGTTCTAAACATATAATAGATTGTTGTTTTAAACTGATCTTGGCTTAGGGAATTCAATTTTTTAATTTTCCTCTGCTTATGCCTGTTTAATTCCCAACATATATGTCCCTGTTATATTCCCACCAAATGGACCAAAAAAAATTGTTCAAGCCAGCAGCTTTGAACTATTTCCACACATCAATTATCCAATTTACACACACAATTAGCAGTGTCAGCATTCAATATGTCAAATCCAAAACTTATACAATTGAAAGCTCACATAAAATTGCTCAAAAAATAAAAAAATAGAACCTGAACATCTACAATAATATAAAGTGCAGGATTTTGTCAATATCTCCATAACCCTTTTGCCTACACACCAAATGAACCCCAAAAAACTGTTGAAGTGAGCAGCTTTGAACGATTTCCACCCACAATTATAAATGTCAGCATTCAACATGTCAAACCCAGAATTGATATATAAAATTGGTAAAAAGAATCAAACTTTTACATGCATATGGGGTATATAACTCAAGATTGTAACTCGACATTGTTGACAGCTTTGAATTCGAGTCCAGGTGCACCATCAAAAAGGCCTTTGACCAGAGCGTTGTGTTCTTCGACGTCGTAGTCAAGAGACAAGTACTTGGAAGTGAAGACCAGCTGAGGGTCGGAGATTTCACCCTTGCCGTCATTCTGAAATGATAATTTGAGCTTGGCTAAACTGTCAAAGTAGATTGCAAGAGATCTTGTTGAAGAAAACACCGTTGTCGCTGTCGTAAGAAAAATCCACAGCCTAAAAATAATTCAAGAGCAAAAAAAATTAGAAGTAAACTATTGAATAAAACTAACCGTGTAAGTTTGATGAAAGACAGGCAAGTATATGAGATCCTTAGACTCGCCCTAAGCCCTGATCAGCTTCATCGCCTTGACGCGATTCTCGTGGTCAGTTTTGGGATCATTAATCAGTTTCATCATATCATCGAGAACCTCTCGGAGGCGACCTCATAGTCTGATATAGCTTTTCGAGGTGCATACCGAGATTGCTGAAGAAGAAGAAGAAGGAGGAGGAGGAGAAGAAGGGTTTAGAGGTAGAGTGAGCGTTGTATCCGAGAAAAAATGAAAGCGAGCGGCAAAGGCGAAGAAAGAAGGACATATATGAAACCCTAACAAAAAACGACGTCGTTTTTCAAGTAGGAGGACGGTCCCTTGAAGCTCGCACGTGACCACAGCTTGGGGAGCATGTGCTGTGGTCGTCCAAGCCATGGTGGTTATGCTATTATCTTAACAAAAGATTATCAATTGTGTTGGTCATAGAGCCATTTTATAGTAAATGAAAGTATGAAGTAATTGTTTGAACTAACAATATTACATAGGTAAGATAGGGAACTAATTGTTTGAACTAGAGGCATTAAACGACCGAGTTACTTGCGAGCTACTAGACTGCTCGAGCATTATCACCAATAAAAAATCGAGCTCGAGCTCAAAAAGGGGTGCTCGATCGAGTTCGACCTCGAGTACCAGTCCTAATGAGCTCAAGTAGCTCAATTTGGGGACTACTTGATTTCTGAATTGTTTGTGATCAATTGTGTTGGTCATAGAGCCATTTTATAGTAAATGAAAGTATGAAGTAATTATTTGAACTAACAATGTTACATAAGATAGGGAACTAATTGTTTGAACTAGTGGCATTAAACGACCGAGTTACTCGCGAGCTACTAGACTGCTCGAGCATTATCACCAATAAATAAATAAATAAATAAAAAATCGAGCTCGAACTCAAAAAGGGGTGCTCGATCGAGTTCGAGCTTGAGTACCAGTCCTAATGAGCTCAAGTAGCTTAATTTGGGGACTACTTGAATTCAATTCGACTCGATTACACCTTTAGTTTGAACTAACAATATTATATAGTTAAAATAGAGAACTATTTTTTTTTACTTAAAACTCAAATTGAAATCAGAACAGTCACAAAACTCATGAATGTCTAAAGGCTACAATACTCATGAATGTTTAAGTGCCTCTGACCTTAATAAGTCTGAGCTTTTAAATTAAAATAACTAAGATAAGAATGTCTTCATTCACGACACCCATTCAACCATTCACAGCAGCCATTCAACTATTCACAGCAACCATAACTCCTATTCAGGACCATCCTTAGCACCATCCTTAGCACCAGCTTCCATATTCTTCAACGCAACTTCAACAGAAAGCCTGGAAGAGACTATCACATCTCTGGCCAATGCGATTTGGAGTTGGATATTTTTAGCAGCAGACTCTATTGTCTCCAAGGTCTCTAGTGTAGAAGTTGCACTTCCTATAGCAAATGTGGCTAAAATCTCAGCAACGCGCGCAGCAGCAACGACCCTCTCAGTAGCTGCTTTTACTTTAAAAGGATCAGCTGATGCTATTGCAGCATCAGCTGCCGCCTTTGAATTGGCGGCAGCTTCAATTGCAGCTGCAGCGAATAAGATGACTGAGGCAGCCTCAAACTTAACAGTTTGAGCCGCTGAGTTGTTTTCATCAGCAAAAGTATCTTTCTCCTCATCTTCACGATACATCGCAACAATGTATGCCAGGAAAGTAAAAGTCCCCACCACAAAACCATATCTTTTAAGCATCCTCTCTCCTGAATAACATTATCCATCATCCTAAAGAAACTAGCAATTCTAGCACCGGCGCCTCCAGCAGCAGCGCCTCCATCAACGCCTCCAGCACCAGCGCCTCCAGCAGAACGCATCCATGGAGCAACAACAGGGCCGCCGCCAAAAACAGTGGGGATGACTTTGCGAATCACTGATGCTGCTGGAATAACTTTTGGAGCTCTCCTTAGCATTTGCATCATTCTGAAATTCTTTGAAGTAATTGTTTGAAGTAACAATATTACATAAGTAGAGTGTTGTTCCAAAATAATATAGTTTCTAAAAATATTTTCAATCTAACATACTTTCAAATTTAATTCCTTAACTAATATTAGTTTCGCCACGTATACTTCAACTATCCACTGTGGAATAAAAAGTTACTATATTCTCTCATTTATTTTTCAATTTGAAAAAGAGTTCTAATAAAAGAAAAACTATTACTCCCTTCCAATTTTTTTTCTCTTTTAATTCAAAGTTATCTTCTCTATCTTATTTTCAATTTTAGAAATCATTACTTTATTATCAATTAATAAAAAAAATTTATTACTTTGTCTTGGAGAAATAATAGTTTTTTTTTTCAAATCATACAGTAAAATACATGAAAATACCTATTAGAATTCTTTAATAAATTACTTTAATAGATGGTCAGAGTAAGAAATTTAAAATCATTCATATTTGTAAAACAAAATACATACTTTTAATTATAATTCTTTAAATACATATTTTTTTATTAGAATTCTTTAATAAATGGTCACATGAAAAAATTCATATCAATATTATTTGGTAAACAAAAAACACAAATTTAATAATACATGAATTTTAATTTTTGGATTGCTCAAAATTAGAAATTACCATGAGTTTTTCTTACTTTCATTGATCTTTATTGTGTATCATAGTTATGAAATTAAATTTGGAAGTACGTTAAATTGAAAATAATTTTTTTATAAATTATACTATTTTGAAAAAACACTCTACATGTGTAGTAAGATAGAGAACTAATTGTTTGAACTAACAATATTAGATAGGAAAGATAGAGAACTAATTGTTTGAACTAAATATTAGGTAAGATAGAGCACTAATTATTTGAAGTAACAATATGTAATAGGTAACATAGAGAACTAGCAATATTAAATAGGTAAGATCCAGAACTAATTATTTGAACTAACAATATCAAACAACTAATTGTTTGAACTAACAATATTACATAGGAAAGACAGAGAACTAATTATTTGAACTAACAATATTAAATATTTCATCCAATCCACAATAAGTGATGTTTTAAATTTTTTTTTGTGTTGCAAAATAAGTGACACTTTATCCTAATCTTTCAAGTATACCCTCCTCTAATTTGGAACTCTTCTTTATCATTAAATATCTATTTCAATCCATATAAAACTAATCCACTATCTAGAGAAGAGAAGAGACCAGAGATAAAATTTTGAATGTTTACAACAAATTTGAACAAAATTGTAAGCATTAATTAAGGATTATTAGTTATTTTGACCTATTTCTTAATAAGTGTGAAAATTGCTAAAACGTCACTTAATATGGATTGGAAGGAGTAGGTAAGATAAGAGAACTAATTTTGTTTGAACTAATAATATTATATATATAAGATAACTTAAATAACGACAAACAAATGACAAACTTAAATAAATAATTAGTATTACTAATCCAATATTGTACTATTGTATTCGGACTAATAACAACCAACAAATGACAACTCAAATAAATCATTACTGTTATAAAAATACTACAAAATTTGTAGTATTATATTATGTAACAAGTTATACTACTACTACAAAGTAGAGATATAATATTATGTTACTATTACTATAATGCTAATAGGCTACAACTATAAAATATGAAATAAGTATAAAGTAGTGCTAGAAAGATAGAGTGCTAAAGTAGAACAAAATAGAGTAAGAATTCCAAATTCATTTCTTCATTTTACATAAGTCTCTATTTATAGGCTTAAGGCTTATACTTTACATTCAAGGTCATAATACCTTTCACGTAAATTATAAGAATTACAAGTAATGATGAAAAAAATGAAATAATGGAAGTTACACAATATAATAAAAGATCATTGGGTATTTAGTTGGACATTCATATTTGTTTATAACAATTACTATCACTAATCCAATATTGTACTATTGTATTAATCCACAAATGACAACTCAAATAAATTATTACTATTACTAATCCAATATTGTACTATTGTACTAATCCAATTTTGTCACTGTACAAGTTTTTTCCGATGCTTTTTAAATTAGACGCTTACTATATTTAGTATGTGGTTCTCGTTGCCTGAAAATCCTATGCGGTGACTAGGAAGTAGGAACCAGTGGTCAACAACTTCTCGAGTTATAGCAAACTAAAATCACAAGTGTGCGCACTGACGCGAGGTGAGTAGCTGCTCTTCTATGGCTTCTCTGCTAAACCCACCTCTCACTTTACCTCACAACAACAAGGTAAAATTTGTTTCACTAGCATAGTTTACATGCGGGATTACTTTTTCTACAATAATTTTATTATATATCATTATTATATCATGAAGGGTCAGTGCTGGCTAACATTATTTGTTGATCCTGATTGATTGTTATGAATTATGATGCTGTGAGAATTGAGGGTTACTTCTGATGTTTGAAAATATTTGTTGATTGCTTTCTTTTGCTTCGGTTCTTGTAAATTGTAATGTTTGGGAATTTGATTGGTTTTCATCACGGGAGATTGATACTGTGTTACTATGTCCTATAAACTGAGTGGTAAACGTGGGACGAAGTGGATTCTTGGAATTAGTTGAAAATGGTTTTTAAGCTCTGCGCTGAAATATCAAGACTTTCTTTGTTTATAAACAGCTATATATTCCAAAGCCTAATTTGTTACCTTCTGGTTCTGTCTCAACTGAATGTTTGTGCTTATTGCTGATTTGAAGCCTGAACTTTGTTAAAAGGTGTATATTAGAAATGTTGTCTGGTTTGCATAGTTTTCATGTGGGGATGTCATGTGCATACTTCCAGGACCCTGGGCTGCACTGAAACTTTGGAGGGGTGGTTTTAAGGTATTGCTATTGTTTTAGTTTGTCGCCTAGATGTTCTGGCTTCTTTTAGGTTATTCTTCAAGAAGATTTTGATTTATGTTTGGGAATCAAAAGTGGTCCAATTGTTGAAATCAGGCTGAAGTATATAGAAATAATCTCTTGATTTTATGTCAAATGTTAAAGGAGATTTCAAAAGAACCATCTGAACCATAAAATTGTCAATGACTATTTTCTGAATCAACGGATTGAGGTTGCTGGCTTTAAGTAACAGAGAAAAAGTTGTCATGTTATGCGACGGGAATGTTTGTTGCAACACATTGAATCAAGGGAAAGAAAGCTGCCTTTCATCTTTTTTTCCATCTTTGAATCTTTTAGTTATACTGACATGACTGGATATCATGTTTCTCTCTTTTAGCCACATTATTTTTGCTTCCATGCCTTGGGAGAGTTCCTTTGTTAATGTAATTTTCTCAGTGAATTGTACTATTATGTCTCAGGTCATTTGCGGAGATGCTGCAACAATCAGACTACAAAATAGAAACTTTCAGCCTGGTGTTAAAACTGGTGGAAGTCGTAGGCATAATTTGGTCGTAAAAGCTAAATCATCTACAGAAGCAGATATGCTCACAAAAGATTCTGTCAGAGTTGAAGATATTGATGACAAGAGTGGTAACAATCCTTTTGTTCTACCTGTATATGTCTTTCATAATGGACTGGATTTATTAAATAGCTGCCAGAATTTGGTATTCCTGACTCTAGGAAGTTAAATCAGCTTCCTTGCACAAATTCAGTTGAAATCAAATCTGAGTAATGACCTAATGATTGCTAATGAACTTTCCTGTTCTAGACAATCTTTGCCGGTCTTAGGTGTGGAGAAAACTTTATAGTTGAAGTTCATTGTTTACAGATTTGATTTGAGGTCCAACAAATTTTATATCGGTGAAGATTAAATATCAAAACTTTGTGAACAATTGTTGCAATTATTTTGGTATAGCTATCAAGAGATGTTGTCTACAGGACACGGAATGATTCTTCTTTGCATCATATCTAAGATCCTTTTCTTTGGATTTTTTTTTTCTGGCTTTGGTTGATTGAGAAATTTTTGTGTTAATGTGTAGATTTTGGAGTTGTGAGTATGCACCATGTTGGAATTTTATGTGAGAACCTTGAGAGGTCACTGCACTTCTACCAGAACATACTTGGTAAATCTTCTTACTGGCCCAAAGTTGATGTAATCCCTTCTTTTTCCCTACAAAGAGCTCAAAAGGTTTCTAACTTCCTACAAAAGATCAGGTCTAAAAATAAACGAGGCGCGGCCCCATGATAAGCTTCCTTATAGAGGTGCTTGGTTGTGGGTGGGTTCTGAGATGATACATTTAATGGAGCTTCCTAATCCTGACCCGCTAACAGGTCGGCCACAACATGGGGGCCGAGATCGGCATACTTGCATTGCAATTCGGGATGTGTCAAAGCTGAAAGCAATTCTTGATGAAGCTGGTACTTGTTTACCTCATTTTCTGCATCTTCCTGTCATTTTTTGTGATCAAATGTATTCATGTCTGCCTTTTTTTTTCTACTCATTTTCCTGTGGCAAAAGGGAAAGCTTATTGTGGAAGCTCTATGGTTCTTACACTGTGTGATCGTTAACAAATTTCAGGTGTTCCATATACCCTTAGTCGCTCTGGGAGGCCAGCAATTTTTACGCGTGATCCAGATACTAATGCGCTGGAATTTACACAAGTTTAGGGCTAATACATTGTCAAGTTCTACCTTTGATGAGATGAATCTAGAAGTGCAGTATTCCAGATTCATCACTTTGTAAATATACAGTGATTGTAATATACTAGTTGTAGCCATACAGTGATATGTCATCATGTAATTTTTGTAAACTTTGCTGGTAATGTCCCTTCTTGGTGTAAAAAAGAACAAAGGCAGAGTTTATGTTAGATCTTGGTGCTCTGGGTTCTGATTATGTGATCTATGAGGTTTATACACAACATATTATGCAACAGAGGAAAAAAAAATCTGCAAATTTGAGAATGCGAGCATCAGGAGAAATTGCCATGTTGAGGAATGTTTATAACTGTTTACATCATGATCTCCTATAAGTCTTTGAGTTTGTCTAAAAGTAGAGTATATAAATGTAATTGTTGTTATTCAACTTTCATATCAAGTTAATGGAGCTACTAGTATCAAGATTATACATTTTCATTTGCAGCTACAATTGCTTTCAAAACTTTTCTAGTCAAAATACTGCCCCTCTGTGCACAGAATTTACAAAGGAATTGTTTCAGAACAATGAATTTAGTGGAAATGAAATAGATCGCGTGCATATAAATATTTAGCCACCTTAGGATGGGACATGAGACCTCCAATCTTGAATGGCAGAACGCAGCATGTGGTTTGGAGTAAGCATCTTATTTTGCAGTCTACGCTTTGTAACTAGCGACATGTCACATCTTTCTAGCCATTTTTCTATTGCAATGTGCTCATACGTAAAGCCATCAGCTGCAATGTATGGATCATCCATAATTTCCTGATTGAAAGATGCAAAATAGGTAGCAGAATTAGTGGCTGTTGGTCTTAAAAGAACTTTACGTTAAGGAAGTTCAATGTGATTTGAATGATAACCTGAAGAATCGGGCAGTAGTAGTGGCTTGGGGCCGGAAATTTGTTTCTGTCACCTTTTCTAGTAGCATCTGCAAATCCAGCAAGTTTTTTCAACACAGGCAGAACCTCTGTTTCAAGATCTGGCCTGTCTCTGCACCTAAGTTTGCAACATTTTAGAGCCACTTGAGCTAGTTCCTCCACTTCAGCCAGTGGCCACTTTTGAATTGATTTATCAAGTATATCAGAGAATGTCCTAGTTTTCAAGGCTACTTCAACCTTGAGGATAACCCCACTAGGATGGCAACCAGTCAATAATTGAAGAGCTATAATTCCTAAAGCATACAGATCAGATTTTGGTCTCAGAGTGCCCGTCCTTTGATACTCTGGATCAATGTAGCAGAGGGTACCGGCAATCACGGAATTTCTGTATTCGGTTACGTTGTCAGGCACCACATCAGAAATTATTTTTGCCAACCCCACATCCCCAATTTTGCTAACATAGTTTTTATCCAACAGTATATTTCCTGGCTTTAGATCTCGATGGACAATAGGCTCTGGTCCTGAGTTGTGTAAGAATGCAAGTCCGCAGGCTACTTCATAAACTATCCGGAAACGAATGACCCATGGAAGAGGTGTTCGGCTGCTTCCCTTAAGTATATAATCTTCCAGGCTGCCGTTTTCCATAAATTCGTACACCAAGCAACCAATCTCTGGACAGGCTCCAAGAAGTAAAACAATGTGGGGGTGATGCAGCAGGCTAAGAACTTCAACCTACATAAAAGGAGCAGACTGCATCAGCAAGGTTTTAATGGTTACACAATGCAAGCAGCAATGTTAAAACTGCAGTAAAGTTTTCTTATTTATGCATAAAATATAGTCTCCGATTTAGACTAAAGCTGTAATCTCCTTGTCTTCCCTTTTGCTATTTGGGTTGGTCTTGTTCATAATAATTTTTAGGTAGGAGAAGAGGTGAAGGGAGAAGCCATTTGCAATTTTTGGAATGAGAGTGTCTCAATCGGTTCATCTTTCATTCAACAAATTCAGCTCTGAGAGCAGATGGCAAAACAAATATGAAATCCTTTTCTTAAAACTTCGAGCAAAAGCAACAATTTGAGTGTTAATACTGAAAGTGTCAGATAGGTCGTACTTGAAAGTGGGAAAAAACAAAACAAGTAAAGAAGCAACCTCTCTCAGAAATTCTTCCTTTTTGTCAGATGCATCAGACTGAAGAATTTTGATGGCTACTGGAGTATGGTCAAGGTTGCATTTGTAAACTTTCCCATATCCTCCCGAACCAATCAACTTTTCCTCAGAGAAGGAACCAGTTGCCTCCTCAATTTCGTTTCTGCTGTACCTTCTATACCTTTTGTCATCTGAAAATAATGCTTCAACAATTTTTTGCTTTTCTGAGGACTTCTTAAGAGCATTAGATTCTGCTATCTGCCTCTCATTAGATTCCTTATCACACTGATTTTTTGCCATTTCAATCTCCTTCATGGCTTCCAAATGCTTCTCTCTATCTTGAGCAGCAACTTTTTGTAGATCTTCTTCTCTTTTTTTCGCAGCATCCAATCTCATTTCTCCTTCGAGGCATTCCAGAGAAAGCAAGTTGACCTGTGAGAGAGGGGTGTATATTAAGTAGCCCTGTTTGTGCACTCATTTTAAGATCACAATCTGAATATTGACTTTATGTGGGAATATTGAAAATTAAATGGTGGTTATGTCATTAATAAGTAGTATTAGAAAACTTGTGGTATATTCTATAATTCTTTAACATATTCCTATCTTTCCCTATGGGATTAGCAATGAGTTATCTATTCGGAAGACACTGAAAAATGATGTAACTCTCACCTTCTTTTGGGCATAAACCAGATCTTGGCAAGTTTGATTGTACATGGAAAGAGTGCTGTGTAATTCTTGTCGCAGTCGCTCTACTTCAGTCTCGATATTTGACTGCACTAAACTGACTGAAAATCAAAACTAGCAGGGAAAGTTTCCATATCTATTATAATCATTTTCACGGGCAACAAAAATTGGCCGAATTAAGTTTCAACAAAGTAATTGAATATGCATCTGCTATAGGTAGGCTGATAGCCTGATACCAATTTTACCTGCTTTGAGTATGTAGATAGCTGAGAGCAGCTGTCAACTGTTTCAGTATCTGAGAACTTCACCCAAGTATTTTGATGGTTTTGTTCCTGTAAAGTGCTAGTATTGATAGTGCAACAGGCCTGAACAGATGTATGAGAGTTTGGGCCGCTAAAATCGGAGGTTGAGGATAATTCAAAATTCTTGTCAGTTCTCGAGTTTAGCGAAGATGAACATATCCGAGGTAGTTGTTTACTGATCGTTTGAGAATAACTGCCTCCTCTAGTTAACAAAATTTCTTTAGAGCTATTCCCTGAGAAAGAGCAATGAAGAAGTAATCACTACGGAAACAGAGAAATTAAAACATGTGGAAAAGAAATATTTCAGTATACCAGTAGCCAACAAGGATCTTGGCGTATTTTTGGCAATTCCATTCCTGGACACCACAAAAGTATTGCAACCCGGAGGAGCATTTTTTAGGACAATTGATGGCACTAGCGAGCACTCTGGCTTCCTGCACCCAAAGGTGGGGAAAACAGAAAAAAAGTGGGAATGGAGGTTTTAATATAGTGGTCTAACCGCTAGTAACATCTTGTCTGCATCTTTAACAAACTAAGTCACATAACTAAATGATCAGACCTTATGAATTATTCAATGCACTGATCATAACAGAAACACAAAGAGCCATGAGCCAGACAAAATTAAAATGGAAAAGAGGCTTTTACCTTCTAAAGCAACTGGAATGGGAAGTACAGGAGCCAAGTACTAAAGTTGAAATTCCTGAATCCAATACATATCTTAGAAGGGCTGATGCAGGACTATCCCCCTCAAGCACCACTATTTCCATCTACAGGACCATTAAACACAGTTGTACTTCAGGATTACCAAACTTATTATAACCTTTAACAGTGGATGAAAAGAAACTCACCTCTCTTCTTTTCAGTAGCTTCTTAAATGGCAAAAACATGTTTTTAGAATTTTCCTTCAGATCATGCACGTATAATCTCACTATCTTTGCATCAAGATCTTCAATGGGGATCCTCTCTCCTGCTGTAGAACACATCAATTAACAAATATTTAACGTCACTGAAGTAGCAATTTATTCAGATAGAGCCCGCTATGATCGTTTCTTTGACATTTGAAAGAAAATCTAAGTACACACAAATCTCAAATAGAACAAAAACCAACGACAAGCTTAAAACATGTGCAAAATGTTTTAGCCAAAAAAGATGAATGTGAAATCTCTATGAGACTAATGTGATCCTAGAAATATATCAGATAAAATAATTTGGAAGAAAATAAAGAATATGAAAAAATTTGACATTTGAGCATTTTCTAGCTCGTGTCTTTCTTTTAAAGCAAAACTAAAAAGATGTACCTTTTACTCGAGAGCTCATTTATGGACACTCTAAACCAGAATTGAAATCAAAAACATAAGATTTGCATTTCCAAAGCTTTACAATGTTCTATTGTGATTATATTTTCCTTCTTTTTCTTCTCTTTCTTTGGTATTGGCTTCACTCCACAACAATACACTACAATTGATAAGTTCACTTGGACAAAATTCAGAAAACAAAGCAAAGCTGAGATAATATTCACCATTGGAAACCCAAACAATCACATTCTTTAAGTTTTCCCATTTCTTTTCATTTCACTAACATAAACTCCACTGCTCAAGAACATTACCGAAATTAAATCAAGTAAATTGTACAAGCACAAAATCAAAGATTAGCCCATCTCATAAAAATTTAAAGGGACAATACATACTATTTCCTTAAAAATTATTCAAACATTGTTAATGCATAATCAAAAAGGCTCACAAAGACACAATATATATATATATATATATATATATATTTCAAACATCAACACCAAAGAGATTCTCTAAGAAAAAAAAAATTCATTGCAATTATAAAGAAATGGACGGAGGGATGAACTCAACAAAAAAAATATTTACAAGGGGTAGGGATTGCAGTAACAGTAGGCATGACATGAACTAGCACAAAACGATCGGCTTTGAATTTGTCAACAGCCCATTGAACAGCACGTTGGCTCCCTTTCCCCATTGAGCTCTTCACAGCCACCGCCACCGTCACGATGGCGTCCACCCCGCCACCGTCAGTCTCCGCATTCATAGCTCAAGGCCGGAGCTTTTTTTTTTTTTCATGAAAAAATGGAACAAACATAAAAGTCAGAGTCGACTTTGGCGTGGACTTCACCAATTTTGCGGACTCTCTTGGAATCTTGGAAGTTTCCAAGTTTATCAGCATCGACGACTTGTGGAGGCAAGTTTTACCTTGGGGTCCCATTGGGAAGATCCGACGGTTGAGAATTCATGTCAGAGTCACTTCACTAGAGTGTTGAGACTGTCAGAGTCAAACCATCGAATATACCCTGCACCTGCACTTTGGCTTTCCTAAATTCTGTTGGACTATTAATATATATTTTAATATTTTGACTTTTTAAGGGTTAAATTTTTATTTTTTTTAAATAAGTAATTAAAAAAAAATTAATTTTTCATAAAAAAAAATACAAAATTTCGAGCACCAATTATGAATTGTTTCCAATAGGCATAAATATTGATATTAACAAATACCTGGGATTATTTTGGTGAATGCTTTTTTTTTTTTTTAACACAGTATGTATTTAATATTTGATAAAAATCCTGTGAAATCGGTTCATATATTAGATATGTTTTACAAATGAAACGGCAATTAATAACCTTTGAAATAGTGATTTTAATTTTCTGTCGCGCTCTTATTGTATATTAAAATTGTTATTAACTAGCGTTTCATATATAAACTTGTTTTTACATGAGATAAGTGTTATTCTATTTTGGTTTGCTAGTCTTATATGCAATGACGAGTTAATGTCGATTTCAAACATGGGATAAAAATGACAAGAAATTAGAATCATAGTTTCAACCGTGATTAATTATTGGTCACGTTTTATATATGAATCGGTTTTCCTTTATGTAAATTATTAAAATAAGAAAATATGAAAAAAAACCACAACTTTACCTCTCGATGCTGTTCTAGAAAGTATCAAAATATTTGCAGTGCACAACTAAATGTATATATATTTGAAGGAATACAAAAAGTGATAATTTCTCATTGACATGTAAAACATATAACAATAATATCAATAAATCTTTACATAAATCCAAATTAACGTAAAATGGGAGGCCTGTATTCTTTGCAATTAATTAAGCTGCAACATTCTCCCTGAGCAGCTCTGCTCTTTACAAAATTAACCCACAAGAATTATCAACATTACCTTTCCTGCATGAGATTTAATCCCAGTGCAATTATGAACACAACATAAATTATGAACTCATTGATAAACACTTAATTAAAAAAATAAATAATAAAAAAAAGAAGTTGCAGGTTAAAGAACATGTAATAACTAATGACTGAAAATTAACAAGAAAAGATTAATGCAGGGATTTTGTAGACAAACAAACCAAATAGGAGCCAAAAGACGACTCCCATATATGCATATGTTGCCCCTAGTCATGAATATAAAATTTTATGTTGCATTTCTGCTGCATGCATGATCCACTACTGATCAAAATGCTATATCAATATGCATGCATGTCACAGCAAAAAAAAATCTAATTTGTTGGACTTTCAAAGTGGATATTAAATTATCCATAGCTTAAGATCTGTATAGCATATATAGAGGGGCTCAAATGATTGGGAAAAGACAAGAACATGCATTTGTTTGTGTAGATTAATATTTGTGAAACTTAATTTGCATCGTTATATAGCAGGATGCTGAATGAAGTTAATTAAGTTGCTAGAACTGCATGTGTACATATATAACTATTAGTGTGTGAGTGTGTGTGAGTATGTGTATGGTGATATAAAAATTTGAAAGAGAGTCAGTCTCTCATCATTTGAGGGGTGCACCGTGCACAGCAGGCCATGGTGACAGACAGAGAGTGAGCACACAGAGCTTCAAGCATAGGTCATGCATGCCACAACCTTGGGTGCTCACTCTCTTCTGTCGCCAGCTTTCTTGCTGTCATCATATATATATATATACCTTAATTACAAGAGTAATGCGTTATCAATCACCTCATGGATCAAACGGCAAATCGATACCTTTTTCTGCTTAAATTCCAGCAAAAAAGAAAAAGAGAGAGAGAGTCCTTCACCCTATTAAGCCAGCCTACATGCTGTGTAGAAGCCAAATTTGGTTGTATGAAAAGAAGGGTTGTCTGTTTGAAGATTTATATAGGAGAAGTAAGATGGTGGGGATTAATTGGTGGTCCTTTTGAAGATTTTTGATTACTCTAATCCCAAATCTATTAACTAACACCATTCAAATTCTAAAGGAGAGAAGCAATGAGCTTTGTGCAGTCAAATATATATAATTGTGCTGTTTTCTCTCTGCTTCATCTGCATGCCTTTGTTTTTAATTTCTCCAATCAGTGAAGCCCAGAAGTTTAATTTATTAACAAGGCTAGATCGATCAATGGGAAAGCAATTAGGCAAGTGCATGCTAGTCATTATGAACAAAAAATACAAGCAGAATTTTTGTCCTTTCACTCAGGCAGAAATGTGGCTTGTTTTCACTTGCTTAGTTGCTTTATTATTCTTCCCTTTTTATATTTTTTGGCCTGTTTTTAACAGCACTAGGGCCTTTGGAATCCTCTGATGTTTCGAGCACTAATTGGTTTGATGTCAAATTTGCAAGAATCCTTGTCAGTAACGATTTTGTCCTAGTGTTTCTGACTTTCTGATCATATATTCATATGCATGCTTACAAATTACAATATTAGAAAGTGAATCACAACAACCAAATCAAAATGGCACAAAATTAATTGCCAGAAAATAATATGAATCGATCTTCGCATGAACTAAAGATAAGTTTACAAAACGTCAGTTCTTGTCACGTGTAGTTCCCGTTCTCTAATCCCCAGTTGGCATCGTATCTACATCCATTATTGTTAAGACCCTTGAAAATCGTCAAAATTAAAAAGAAGTAATCATAATTTCGTGCATTCTGCTTTGCAACTTTTCGTTAATGCATCTATGGCATGCCAACTCACGGGGCTCTTCTTTTTCTTTTTTCAAATTTTCAATATGATGCCCCCCACTGCACTGATTTGATCACCAATTTGCTTGAACTTTTGCATACTATCGATTAAGTGTGAGATATTTGAATGGTCTCCATTTTCTTGTTAATTCAATCATTTGATCAGACTATCTTCTGATGATTTCGATGGTTATACCTTCTGTTAATTGAAAGGAGTTCAAGTTCATATGTATGCAGCATTATATTATATGGTTTGGTTAACTAGCTTGGATATGAAAGTAGACTTACAATCTTCATCTAATATAGCGTTTCTATCCACAGATCCATCAAGACTTTACCTTATTCTGTGAGCGTTTCTATCCACAGATTCATCAAGACTTTACCTTATTATGTGTACTGTTTTTCTACAAAATTCATTTGTTTACATCACTTTTTCGAAAACTAATCTTTCAGAGATCTTAACCTTAATTCTGCCACTATAAATTTAAAATGTTTTGTTGCCATGAGAATTTCACTAAATATGCTTCCCTATCAGAATAATTTGCTTTGAATAGCTATTATTTTAATCATGGTATGCAGCTTTAGTAGATGGACTAAAAGTCTAAAACTGAATAACACAGAATGATCAACAAAAAAGTCTCAAATATCTTCATATTTCAGTGCAAGTGTGCAAATTTTTTACAACAAGATAGCTTTGTAGAGCAAGGTACATGTTCTGATGATATTAGTTAATTGACATTTTTTTACAAGAATCAAGGAAAAATGTGGACTTACCAATCAGCACTTTTACTTTCTTAGAACAAGTCAGCCCTTTAAAACATTCCTGCATAATTTAATCATTGTGGTCTTAGAAGATTTGATTCTTGTGCATTATGATCAGCTTGTATTAAGGTAATCCAAGTTTAAAGCATATCCAAGCATGCAAGAATGGTTCGCAGTGGGTAATGATTCCAAGCCTAAGTGCCTATTATCCAATGCCATTATCATCCTAATTCACAAGGGCCATCCAACATTGGCGTGAGGAGTTGGATTCTCCAACTATGATCACTAAAACTTTACTCTAAACATAGTATATTTCCTATGTTCTTTTTAGGCTCGCCTTTGGATATCAAATACTCCTGTTCTCAATCACGGTCACTTGAGTGGTACTTGGTTTCTATGGAGGAAAACAAATTTTATCTATAGATGGATATCAAATACTCAACTCCGCCTAGTAATAAGCAGACTATGTTTCTCTATAAGTAGTCAATTTTAAACTCGAGAAAAGGAGAAAAGTTGCGATTAGACTGACAATAGTTGTTCAAAATTCCTTATCCATTCACCCTATTCTCTTGAATAATCCACATCACTTCTGCGTCTATTGTAAGATTCTCCTTTTCTTTAGAAAAGACAAATGCATTTTTGAAAATTATTTTCGATTTCTAGAAAGAACTTCGTTTCTTGGTTCCCCACCCCGGAGCTACTTTACCACATTCCGTGTAAGAAATGCTCTTGAACCCATTTGGTGTTTTTTGTTGACATTTGGTGAAATGTTTGAATGCCCACATTTGTTGACTTGGCAAATGGCTAAGTATCTTCTGCCCATTTTTCTTGACTTTGGATGGGATAAGAAATCAGCACCGCATGCCAAATTCCTTCAACACATGTTTATTGACTTGGGAGAGTTTGGATGGCATACGAAATCCTTCAACATTTTGCCTATAAAAGGGAAGGTTTGCATTCTTTCAGAGACATCTCAAAAACACCTTGAGATCATCCCAAATAGAAAGAGTTTCAAAGCTCTTATATTTTCTCTCCTTGTCTCCCACTTCTTTTGCATTCTTTGGGATAGCCTTTTTGTATTACAAAGTGGCCTATAATTAGTGTTCCACTGTTGTAAATTATCTCCACATAATAGTGAATTTTGGCACCGCCACCGGCCGTGGACGTAGGTCACATTGACCGAACCACGTAAATCTTTGTGTCCATTGTCTTATTTATTTTTCTCGTTACTATCATCTATTCTTTTGGGCTATTAGATACAACATGAGATTCGTTTATTCCCTAACAAATTGTTATCAGAGCCATATCTCATTTTAGATTTTTTAGCCACGATGACAGTAACTAAGAACTCCGTTGAAAGGTTTGACCGGAGTATCAACTTCGGTACATGGCAACTCAGAATGGAAGCCATTCTTATTCAGGATGGGTGCGAGTTAGCTCTTGAAGGAGTAGAGAAAAAGCCACCAGAAATGAAGACAGAAAGTTTCTTGGATCTAGATAAAAAGGCTAGATCAGCTATTATATTAAATCTCTCTAACGAGGTTTTGCAGGAAGTTGCCGGTGAAAAGACATCCAAAGGAATGTGGGACATGTTAAAGTCCATTTATATGAAAAAGACGGTGGAGAATCGACTGTATTTGAAGCAAAAGTTGTACATGTTAAAAATGACTGAAGGTACATCTATTATCTCACATCTTGATATATTTGATTCCATTATTTTGGATTTGGAGAATGTAGATGTTAAGATGGAAGATGAGGATCAAGCCATTTTGTTGTTATGCTCTCTTCCACAGTCATTTAAACATTTTCGTGATACCATGATTTATGGGAAAGATTCTGTCTCATATAGTCATGTAAAATCTTCTTTAAAATCTAAAGAGCAGATTGATAGGGATATCACGGGAGAGACTAGTGAAAGTCAGGCAGATGGATTAATGGTACGGGGGAGACCTGAAAATAGAAATTTTGATAATAGTAGATCCAACGGCAGGTCTAAATCCAGACATAAAAATAAAGTTTGTAATTATTGCAAGAAAAAGGGGCACATTAAGGCTGATTGCTACAAATTGAAAAATAAAGATAAATATAAAAATGAGCAGAATAACAGCAACACTGCCGAAGCTAGTGTAGTTGCAGATGAGAATGATGGAACTTTGTTTGTAGCAACAACAAATAAAGTTAGGTCTAAAGATGAGTGGATTCTAGATTCTGGTTGTTCTTACCACATGAGTCCTGAAAAGGAATATTTCTCCACGTATGAAAAATATGATGGTGGGGTTGTTTTGATGGGCAATAATGCTCCATGTAAAGTTGTTGGTAGGGGAACGGTTCAGATAAAGATGTATGATGGCATTATTAGAACACTCACTAATGTTAGACATGTTCCAGATTTGAAGAAAAAATCTCATCTCGTTAGGTACCCTTGATTCTCTCGGGTACAGGTATTCGGCTGAAGGTGGAGTTTTAAAAATTTCACGAGGTGCTCTTGTATTGATGAAAGCTTGCAAGTCTGGTAGTTTGTATATCTTGCAGGGATCTACAGTTTCAGGTGCTGCAGCAGTCTCCGTATCATCAGATATCGACATCACCAAATTGTGGCATATGCGTTTGGGACACTTGAGTGAGAAGGGGTTAACGTTGTTAAGTAACAGGGGCCTACTTTGTGGACAAAGTACTGGTAAGATGGACTTTTGTGAACATTGTATTTTTGGGAAACAGAAAAGAGTTAGTTTCAGTTCACCTGCAGTCCATAAAACAAAAGGTACTTTGGATTATATCCATTCTGATCTTTGGGGGCCTTCTCGTGTTCCTTCTAAGGGTGGTGCAAGGTATATATTAACTTTTATTGATGATTTTTCAAGAAAAGTTTGGGTGCATTTCTTGAAAAATAAAAGTGATGTTTTCCTAACATTTAAACAATGGAAGGCTTTGATTGAAAAGCGGACAGGAAAACACATTAAGCGGCTGCGGACAGATAATGGCTTGGAATTTTGTGGAACAGAATTCAATGAATTCTGTAAAAATGAAGGAATTGCTCGACATCGTACCGTTAGAATGACGCCTCAACAGAACGGTGTGTCCGAGCGTATGAACCGGACTCTTTTGGAAAGAGCTCGGTGTATGATCTCAAATGTTGGGTTGACTTCAGACTTTTGGGCGGAAGCCATCTCTACAGCTTATTATATTGTCAACCGTGTTCCGTGTGCTTCTCTTGATTTCAAGACTCCAGAGGAAGTGTGGTCAGGTACTCCTGCTAATTACTCCAATTTAAGAATATTTGGGTGTCCAGCATATATGCATGTAAGTGAGGGAAAGTTAGAGCCTAGGGCTAGAAAATGTATATTCCTCGGTTATGCTTCAGGGGTGAAAGGATATAGATTATTTTGTCCTGATCCCAAATCACCTAAATTTGTAATTAGTAGAGATGTTACTTTTGATGAGTCATTTATGTTAAATCCTAGAAAAGAGTCTTGTAATCCTTGTAATTTAGAAAAGGAAGATAGCACACAGAAACAGGTGGAGCTCGAGATCATAAATTTCAATCCTTCTCAAAGATCTTCTACGGACCAAGGTGATGAACCAGCTCCAGACCTTGTTGAAGATGAACCAGTAGAAGAAGAATATTCCATAGCCAGAGATAGACCAAGACGAGAGATTCGACCACCACAGCAGTATGCAAATTTGGCAAATTTAGTTGCATATGCTTTATCAGCGGCACAGGAAACAGGTGGAGACGGAGAACTTTCCACATATACAGAGGCGATTTCAGGTGCTGATTCAGATAAGTGGATGGTGGCCATGAATGAAGAAATGGAATCTCTACATAAGAATGGTACTTGGGATCTTGTGACGCCGCCGAAAGGGAAGAAAATTGTTGGCTGTAAATGGGTCTTCAAAAGAAAAGAAGGTAATTCAGGTGTTGTCGATGCAAGGTATAAGGCACGATTAGTTGCAAAGGGCTATAGTCAGGTACAAGGTGTTGATTTTAATGATGTTTTCTCACCTGTTGTAAAACATAGCTCTATTCGTGTATTGCTTGCATTAGTAGCCATGTTTGACTTGGAATTGGAACAGCTTGATGTTAAGACAGCATTCCTACATGGTGAATTAGATGAACAGATCTATATGAAACAACCTGAAGGCTTCGAATCTGAAGGTAAGGAAGACCATGTTTGTTTGTTGAAGAAATCCTTGTATGGATTGAAGCAATCTCCAAGACAGTGGTATAAGAGGTTTGATTCATTTATGTTGGGTCATGATTTCTCCAGGAGCATGTATGATAGTTGTGTTTACTTCCGGAAGTTAAAAGATAATTCATTCATTTATCTTTTGTTATATGTTGATGACATGCTCATTGCGGCTAAGAATCTTGCAGAAATTCACCAGTTGAAGGCCTTATTAAATGGTGAATTTGAAATGAAAGACTTGGGAGCAGCTAAGAAGATTCTTGGTATGGAGATAAGACGAGATAGAGGAGTTGGAAAATTATATCTGACCCAAGAAGGTTACCTTAAGAAAGTTTTGGAGAGATTTGGCATGTTGGATGCCAAACCAGTCAGTACTCCTCTCGGTAGCCATTTTAGGCTATCTGCTGCTCAATCACCAAAATTAGAGGAAGAGGAAAGTTATATGGCACGTGTTCCTTATTCTAGTGCCGTTGGCAGTATCATGTATGCAATGGTTTGTACTCGTCCAGATATTTCACAAGCAGTTAGTGTTGTTAGCAGGTATATGGCAAATCCAGGCAAAGAACACTGGCAGGCTGTGAAATGGATACTCAGATACTTGAAGGGTACTTCAAACTCTTGTTTGGAGTTCGGTAGAACCAACAACACTTTGGTTGGTTTTGTAGATTCAGACTACGCCGGTGACCTTGATAAGCGCAGGTCTCTTACAGGTTATGTATTTTGCATTGGAGGTTGTGCAATTAGCTGGAAAGCTACTCTACAACATGTAGTGGCTTTATCCACTACTGAAGCAGAATATATGGCAGTCACTGAGGCTATTAAAGAAGCTTTATGGTTGAAAGGTTTATTCGGCAAATTAACTCTACAACAAGGAATTATTACCATTTACTGTGATAGTCAAAGTGCAATTCATTTTACTAAAGACCAGATGTATCATGAGCGGACGAAGCATATTGATATTAAATATCATTTTATTCGAGATACCATTGTTGAGAAGAAGGTCCTTGTTCAGAAGATCAATACCAAGGACAATACTGCCGTTATGTTTACGAAAGATCTTCCAGTATATAAGTTCAAGCAGTGCTTGGACTTGATTGGTGTTCGTAATTTGTGATTCAGCCCATTGGGGCTTCGCCGGAGGTAATATTTTGATTAAGTCACTATTTTTGGGGTTCAAGACCAAGGTGGGAGATTTGTAAGAAATGCTCTTGAACCCATTTGGTGTTTTTTGTTGACATTTGGTGAAATGTTTGAATGCCCACATTTGTTGACTTGGCAAATGGCTAAGTATCTTCTGCCCATTTTTCTTGACTTTGGATGGGATAAGAAATCAGCACCGCATGCCAAATTCCTTCAACACATGTTTATTGACTTGGGAGAGTTTGGATGGCATACGAAATCCTTCAATATTTTGCCTATAAAAGGGAAGGTTTGCATTCTTTCAGAGACATCTCAAAAACACCTTGAGATCATCCCAAATAGAAAGAGTTTCAAAGCTCTTATATTTTCTCTCCTTGTCTCCCACTTCTTTTGCATTCTTTGGGATAGCCTTTTTGTATTACAAAGTGGCCTATAATTAGTGTTCCACTGTTGTAAATTATCTCCACATAATAGTGAATTTTGGCACCGCCTCTGGCCGTGGACGTAGGTCACATTGACCGAACCACGTAAATCTTTGTGTCCATTGTCTTATTTATTTTTCTCGTTACTATTATCTATTCTTTTGGGCTATTAGATACAACATGAGATTCGTTTATTCCCTAACATTCCGAATTCAACGGTTTTAAAAGTTTTTATGCCAAATGCATTTTTGAAAATTCTTTTCGATTTCTAGTCAATTGATGTAAAATTTTTATCAAAACTTATGACATGGATTGCATTAAAAATCAAATCAAGCAGGTGACAAAACGTGATTCATATAGTCGACTCCACTTAGTTAAATAAATGCTTTTATATTGTTGTTGCTGCTGCTGCATGTATCAAATACTCCTGTTCTTGCATAAGGTGCAGCATTACAACTACTGGCCTTGTATAGGACAGGGTACATGTTTGCTTGTTGGGCATAAAATAGTTAAGATACACATTACAAAGGAATATGGGACAAGATTCTAAGTTCTGCCTCTTATTTTTGCTCCCTTGTTCCAAGATATCAAGCAAGAGACATGAAGAAACAGAAAAAAATTGGGAGCTGCTGCTGATAATTTGTACCTATCTAAAACTCAATTTATTCTATTATCCATCATGGTGTAAACTAAATCAATTAGGGCTTATGCACTTGATGTCCCATAATGTTTAAATTCAAAGAGAGTATTGGTAAATATAACATGAAATCGGTGTTATCCCTTCTTAGTTCATATAGTCGTTTGTAATGGCAGAGTGATTGAACTTGAACATTGGGGTTCAAAAAATGGAAAAAGATTCTTCAATCAACCAAATAGAAGCTCACTTTTTAAAACGGATGAGCAGCAAGAAAAGTGAAAGAAAACATCCTTGTCCAATTCAGCTTTTCCAGTTTCCAAATCATATCCAGAGATGTGCCCCTCAATTCCACCATCGATTATATAAGAAACCCCCCTCTGTCATAGCTTAATAATTTTAAACCGAATGCGCTTTTGCATCATCAAATGTTGTGAGAATATATGTTAGTACAAAGTCATTGGACCCAAAAATCTATGATTGAGAACAGTCTCATATCTTTCTTGCATTTTATAAGGTTATGTTTGAAGATTTTTCTTCTCATATTTTACACATGTTACACGTAAATTCACAGCCAGAAAAGTATCACTTTTATGCTGGTAGAAGGAAACGAGCTACAAGATGACAATAGCCAGAAAAGTAAGCTCACTGCCATAAGGCTCATAATTCAGAAGGGTAAAAAATAAATACTACATCATTTATTTGCAGTTTGAGTTGACAAAGTTTGTCAACAATGAGCTCTTGAAAAGACAAGACTTATATACATGTTTTTAGCAGTGGGATGCTCTAGAACTCATGAAATGAAGGAACTCCACTAGGGAAAGTTTACATGAATGATACGCTATACACTGAGATATGTTCTTATCATGGTTGCACCAGTTGGATCAGATAAAAGATGCTTTATGAGGCCCTTTCTCAAATCGTTCGGTGCTATGACGAACATATAGAAGGCAAATAATAGGAGATCTGTAGAGGAAAGACTAGAGCCGAGAAATCCCTGTGACATCCTGTGAAAATAAGCAGCATTTATCTAGTCATTACTGTTTCAAGTTTTACTGATTTACTAAGAAATCGAGTTTTCGTTGCAGCCATTTAATAAACATGGACACACCTTTGGTAATTTCAAAGGTAATCATTTCTACAAAAATGGTTAGGATAATTGAAAATGGCATCTATACTTATGTTTTTCCATCTCAGAAACAAAAAAGGATCAAGTTTTCCCTCTGATATTGTGTTGGGACACAACTTGTCAAAAGTGGATATTTAGATTCAACAGAAAATATTCTACAGAATGAACTGAAATAGGTTTAGGTAATCTTCAAGATATCCAATAAAGAAAGTGAAGCACTCAGTAATTTTGCACTCACCAGTTTGGCAGACGGAAGAATGTTTGAAAAAATGTCCTTATCCCTTCAATATCCAGCTGCAATATAAGTGCCAATCCAAAAAGGAAGAACGATCTTTGTCGTTTCCTCTCTTGTGGCCAAAGGGTGTTCCAAGCTGAAACAAGCATACTAAGTCTGTAACAGTACAATCTTGTGAACAAATTTTAATTAACCTTTAGTGTTAAAGAAACATTTCCCACTAGGTAAAGCGTTTTTGTACTTGGAAGATATCTACTATCTGAGAATATCATCAAAAAGATACTAAAACATTGGGATTGTGTTCTGAGTTTGCACAGCTAAAGCAAACTCAATCAAAAAGGTTCGGCTTTTGTAAGAGATTTGCTTATAGATTCTGCAATTGATAATATGATTGCATGCTCATCTATTATGCCCTTGCTCTCCCTCCCTCCCACTCTCCCCTTGGTGTGATCGTCTATTACGTACAACTACTAGCCAACCATACAAAGAAAATTAGTTTGCAAACTTGACAGCCTCTGTCTATGTCAGTTTAAATGAACATGCATGACACAACTGACACAATCACCTATTCCTAAGCATCTGGAAGAAGATTGCCTGCTTTCTGTACCTTGTGCCGATATATTTCGAGTAAGCATGTCCTTAGCACGACCTTGTTTCATGATGTTTGCTATTGCAGAAGCATATTTTGGAGCCTCTGACAATGATCTGACCACTGAGTAGCCTGAGTTCATGAGGGCAATCAAGTACTGAATTGTGAAACCATTTTATGAAAAAACATCCAGCATGTGTGGAAATTAGTTGCTTAGTTACCTGTGGCTGGATGTACCATGCTAGCAGCAGCGCCAAATGCAAGATTCTTTTGCTCCGTATTTGGCAAGGATCCACCCACTGGTATATAAGACCATTCCTGCATAAATTGTTTCACATATTATGCCCCTCATATTCTAGTAAACAATATACTAACAACTGCATAAGCCAGGCAAGAACAGTACCTCTTCATATGTTTTGACAATTCGAACCCCCAGTGTGTCTAATCTTGACATTAGTTTTTTCTTTAATAGATCAAAAGGCATCGCATCTTTTGAAGCCAGACAGGTTTCCTGCCATGCATTTACTTCAATAACTATCGATGCATAAACCTTGCACATTGCAAATAAGAAGAGACGAACCTCAAAAAAAACTCTTGTCGGGGACATAGGCATTGCATAGAGAAATGTTGGAAATTCTGCTTCTAAAGATTCAACTTTGCCTTTCATGTAGTCTCTATAATCCATGAAGACCATCAGATTGGGGTCGTATGGATTGTTTTCCACCTAAAAGTGGTAAAGGTCATGACAGATATAAGTCAAAAAGCTATGACATAGAGTGTAAATAGTTCAACTATTCTACCAAAAGATTAGATGGAGGACATCAAAAGAAAAGATTTCAATGCAGCAAGTTCAAAAGTTTTCCCTGTTAAAGGAGTTGAGGTGAAATTTTGTATAAAATACAGAAGAGACAGAAATTGAAAATTTGACAAATCACCACAGCACAAGTTTAATACTATAACAACATGATTGCTACTCCTTAGGAGTAGAAAAGTAGTAGCCAAACAGTAATCTGAGGAACACAATGGAGCTAAGATAGTTTGATTGGACTTGTAGTATTGAGGATACTATCTGAATTTCCACTTAAGCATATGACACTATCCTCCCTAAATGGAAAAGTAAAGAACTTTAACTTCTATAACTTCTTGAATTGTAAACTGCCAGTTACATCCTTACCTCAACCTCCACACCATAAGCTGTTTGAACAGAAACCCTTGGACCTCCCAATTCATACTGCAATAGCTTTCCAGAAGCTGCTCCAGACGCAACAGTAGCAAGCCTATAGTAATGAGATAAACTTAAAACATGCAAGCAGTTAAAAATATTTTGATCAAAATGCAATTATACAAACAACAATATGAATTATACCGGCAGGGAATCACAATGTTGCCTTCACACTCTACAAGACTGTAACCATTTGCAGCTTCGGCAATCCTTTCCACCTTTGAGCTGAGGTATGAAACACCTGACTCGATACACCTAGGAAATTAATATGAATCAAGAGTCTTATGACGTTTGAAGCAATTTTGATGAGCTGACAATGAAAAGAAGCAATAATAACAAAAGTAATTGTGAAACATAAGTGGAACAAAATTCACCTTTTCAGTAGCTCCTCATGGAGCAAATGACGACTAACTCGTCCATATGCACGACCAATGGAAATGGGATCATTATCATCAAGATACACAATGGTGTCCCTCCAAACATGCTCAATGCATCCAGCAAGCCCAAGGTCTGAAAAAATGTTGATCAAACATGAGTTGATGAAATATAGAACAATAGGTGCAGATTTAAATCTTTGAAAAGTATCTTACATTTGCATCATAAGAACACAGTTCCAACTGAGAAACATAAACATGCATATTGCACACATAGGTTTGGGTGCACATGTGCCCTAAATTAACGCGCATACACATAAGCACATTCTTGTACCCACTTTTTCCATTGATAATAACAACTCATTTTGTGTAAAAAATGTCTACAGTTGAAAAAACTTTTACTTATTTTCCTCCCTATAGCTGAATACTTGCAGATTTTGTCCTTATGTCTGTTTTGTGCGGTCTTGTCGGCTTTTGCCAGAAAGGATGAAAAGTGTACATAAGTTTTCTCTTGTGGAAGGCCAAATGTGCATATTGAATGGAAATTTGAGAACTAGGAAAAGCAAGGACCTAATAGACTTGACGAACTGCATTAGAGATCAGAAATTGAGAAACAATCAGAAGCCAGTAGAAGATTTAACCAGATTTCTTTAAATTTTTTTAAGATTGCAATATTGCAGTTATAGTAGAAAAACCTACCTTCACTCTAAAGAGAGAAAAGTATTAGCAGCACAAGTAATACTGTAAATCTTCACTCTACATGACATTCTGTCCATATACTCATTTTACTACCATTTGCAAGGAAATTCTACAACTGAATGATGTTAAACCACAGACACATTCGATTTTGACACACTGCTTCTTAGTGGAAATAACTAAGTATTCAAACTACAGTACTTTGTTAGCAAGATCTCTCACTTCCCTTTTCCTTGTTTCTGGAAAGATTATGTGAACCTAACATAAGAGGGCTATGATCAACTAAAAATGGCCATATTCAAATCATCATAAACAAACAACTATCGGTACCTTTAAATTCATCTTCCCATACACCATAATTATTTGTGAAAGGAAGATCTGGCCCAATTAGTCCGACAGTCAAACCTAACTTAGCTGACTCAGCAGCAAGGGCAAGACCAGCAGGACCACAGCCAATTACCACCAAATCGAGTATGTTATTACCTGCTGATATTCGTGGCATCTGCAAGGATGAGATGAGCTCACATGAAATACGTTACACAGAAAGATGTCCATGGACATACCACAACCTTCTTGTAATACACTGAGATACTTGTCAGTACTGATGCATAGTTATTGTTCAACCAACAATCAATGTGTAAAATGTAAGTGCCATATAGTACGATGAACAAATATTGCTGTAACTTCTCAAATGTGCCATTACGATTGGAGATATCCATTGTGGCAAGCTATGAAGATCCTATTAAGTAGGCTTAAGCTAAATGAACCATATTTCCAGATATGTGCCATTATTTTAACAGAGCAATCACCGTGGTCTTTGACACTGATTTACATCTATTGCACAATAAAATTGTCTTACTTCTTCAAGACTAAATTGACAATATTGAAGGCCTATTTAGCGACCTTTAGGATTTTAACTAGTACAGAACTTCCGACACGAATGCATCATCATGTGCAAAAAAGTACTAATATTATCCTACTTCCAAACACAAAACTTTTGGCAGTCTTAGTACAAGAAACTACACAATAAACTCCAATGAACCTTAATTTTCCGAAGGGTCATAACTCATAATCATATCATCCCTCAAGGATTACGAAATCGGAGAGAATTCTCCCAGTTATGAACTTCTTGCGTAAAATCCACTTCTCGAATTCTAAGTACTCAATGTTACATTTAAATAATTTGATCAATCATTAAAAATATTTAAAAAAAAGGCATTTTTTCCCAGGCAGGTTTCTTAAATCTTATTACTATAAGGATTAGCTCATATAATAATACATATGGCCTGCACTTAATAGCACCAAAACATAATGTGCCTCATATTATACTAGAACTTTTACTAGTCCAAATAGACTTAACAAGCGCATAAAAAACACTTAAAAAGTAGAAACGAACAGAAGAGAAAACAAGAAAGAATGAGATTTGAAAGACAAGCCAAACCTTATCAGAGAATTTAGACTGCTGTTCCATTTGCTTATTCTGTTGCATTTGAACATAAAGTAACTCAGACCCACCAGCCTTTATATAATCTTCTTGATCGGCAAACTCTTCTTTAACAGCAACACAGCTTTCACTACTAGTACTTGTACTGCCACATCTCACTCGCATAACCATTGAACTATATCTATACATACAATGAAAAACATGTCTATTACTAGTATTACTACTAAGCAATCTCTTCCTCCTTGATGACCCTTTAATGGGACATTTAGAAACAACCATTGCTGCAACATTTTGAGCCCCAATACACCCCATGCTTCCACTACACTTTTTTTTTTCTGTATATATATATATATATATATTTGAGTCTTTCTCAAAATGTGAGCTTTGGAATCATTTCTTTTCCTTTCCGGGACTTCAAATTGGGAAAATGCAGGAAAAGGGATGCTTGCAAAAACTGCAAGAAAGTCACTGCCACAGTTAGAAATGAGAAGTTCTAAGCAGAGGAGTAGAGGAGGAACGCTGCAAATGGATAGGGGGAAGTACTGCTTTTTGATGACATGTTCAATGGCCATTCCCCAATCGTGCCACGTGGTTGGTTATGATTTGTTGAAAGATTTGACAAAAACGCTAATTCTATCTATCTATAAACACGAAAACGCAGTGCATTGTAATCTGTAAAGTCAAGTCTGGAGTCTGGATGGAAAACTTCTTCTTGCAATTATTTGATTAATAATTGAGTTTTGTTCAGAAGTCAGAACCAACCTCAGAATTAATTATCAAAATTTACAAAAAAAATTTAAACTTCTTACAAAAAAATTATATTAAATGATTGTTAATCGTATGAACACGTACCATTGAACATACTACTGTATTGCATGAATTAAATGCAACATCGATTATTGCGATACATTATTTAATCATTCAAAGTTTAGACCAACGGAAATTTTCCAATATCTTTTCTTTGTTCTCCAATTTTTACTAGTTTTACATGTCGAATGAACATTGATCAAAACATGATTTACAATGGTACAAGTTTTCAACTTGTTAGACCAAATAATCCATTCAAAACTTTTGGACTTTTTTAAAAAATAATAATAATAAAACGAAATGTACTACATTGTCAAAATTTCACACCCAACTTTTAAAATTAAAACTAAGAAAAATAATTTTAAATGCACTCATTACAAATGAAAAAAAAAAAAAAAGATGTTTGTTTAGTCAAAAGAGATAAGTTACAACTAAGGGTAGGAACGAATGCAACATGTTTGTGAACAATTTTAAGTTCACCTGGACTTTTACGTTAATAAATGAATAATATATGAACTCAAAACCCGTTCCAAAATCAATTAAAATCCGTTAGAAAGTTAATTAAAATATTAATTATTTAATATATATATATATCATTTATATAAAATAAGGGATTTATATATAATGATTGCGCTTGAATTTGATTTTAACGTATAAAATATTAAAAAAATTAAAGTATAAAAATTAACGTAAATATATAAAATATTAAATATTAACATATAATATATCAAAAATCAATATATTAATGTATAAAATATAATTAGGCTATCATAAGTTGTTGCTTATAAAATATTTCTCTTCGGAATATTTACTCGAGCTCACCTTCGAGCCTGAAAAGAAATTTAGCAAGCCGAGCTTGAGCAGACTATAAGTTGGGCTCGGCTTGAGTCGAAATCGTGCTTAGTTAAGTCGTAACGCATGTTTTATTACGTAATAATTAGCTGTATATATATATTTGAAAATAAAAGAAAAAGGAAATCATTATCATCATCATCATCATCATCGCATTAGAATTTAGAAATGCCAAAAATAGCAAAGCAGGGTTTAAGCATTAGGCTTATGCAGTTTCTGGGAATTAGAAAAAATCAGTAATGGGAAATCCAAAGCAGAAGTGGACCTCCGAAGAGGAAGAAGCGCTCCGTGCCGGCGTTAAAAAGCACGGCACCGGCAAGTGGAAAAACATTCAAAGAGACCCTGAATTTAGCCACCTTCTCTTCTCTCGCTCCAACATTGATCTTAAGGTCAATTTCTCAATTCATACCCCCCATATCACTGTTTTTGTTTGATTGTTTACTCTTCGAAATGGAAAATTTCTTTAGATTAAGAAAGAAAAAAAAAACCTTTTTTTTAGTGTGTTTTAGTGACAATTTAATAATTATTTCCGATTTTTTGTGCGGTGTTATTGTAAATTCAGTGTAGAACTATGGTGTTTGTTCTCCCATGGAAGATAATTTATTTAGTGAAAAGTTTTAATTTTTTTATTGGTTTGACTAACAGTGATTATGTGGGACTTGGGATACAAAGCAAAAGATACAGTGTTAAGGTTTAATTTTGAGCTGCTACCAGAAGCCTTTGTTCCTGACCAGATAGAGCTTATGTATGATTTTTGCTCTGTTCATTTTGGGAATGGATCTTTAGGGATGTGTGTTAATATTTGAACATCAAGGGATTCATGGAATGGCAAGAACAGAAATCTTTCTGTCTAGAACGAAGAACTTCAAGTTTCAAGTTTTTTTGTAAAATATATATGTATATAAATTAGATAAATTTGTTGGAGATATGACCTTTAGAAGTTCAAAGAAGCACCTTTTTGTGTATTTTGAAGTCCCTTTACTTGGAAGGATTTGGGAATCCAGATGAATTGATACAGTGTTTTCTATTGGAATGTATGGTATGCTTCAGAGTTAAGTATTGCTCTTTCACAGTATATACTCGTGTTTATAGGATAAATGGCGGAATTTGACAGTTAGTGCTACTAATGGAGTGGGGCCAAGGGATAAATCAAAAGCACAAAAAGGGAAGGCAAATTCTGATGCTCCTGCTGCACCATTACCCATCACACAGGTTCCTGCTTCATCAACTCCAGCTCCGCATGATGTGTCGATGGATGCTGTTACTGATGATTCCTCAAAGTGCTTGTTGGATGGAAAAACTGCCTCAAAGTAGGTGATCATATTTGTTCTTCCGCATGTGCTATTCTTTGCTTGTATGCTTATTTGTTTGTTAGTTTTGTCCACTTTATATTTTGCTGTATTATTTTCTCCATTGAAATTGAATCAGAAGTGTGAAAATTGGGAATTTTTAATTTTAGCAAGAAAAACCGAGTTGTACTTTTTCTTTGGATCTTATGAAGAGGGCACTTTATATATAGATCAGATGGCACATTATTAGTGCCTCTATAACTTGGGTTAAAGTTTGCTCAGGTTCACAATTAATCATTCTGGTATAGGTTGGTCCCGACTTGACCATGGAGTGGATCTTTGCTGATAATGATAGCTTAACCCTGGAATTTGTAAGTGAGCAGCTGAAGGCTTTCAGAAAAGAAATCAAAATTGATAGGATTTATTTTGCCAGAATTAAATATTTTCTCGTTTCAACAATATTGATAGGTATTATTACCATGCAGTTATAAGTAACTACGAGAACCTTTTTTGTTGATCAATGGATGATGCCAGTCTGGTTGTTTATCTGTTCCTTAACAGTGGTGAAATGCACTTGACCATGACTGCATTGCTTGATGTCACAATCAAAGTTACATTTTGAGATTGAAACTGTAAATTCAGAATATAACAGTGGGCACTTGGAAACAGTAAATTTGCTCTACTTTCTAATGTAGCGACACTCCTCAGTGGCTTGCTAAGTGATGTTAATGGTATATTGACATCGCTCCAGTAATCTGGGATAAATTGTTTTTGTATTTGTTCTTACTTGCCAGATTGATGTCTTAAACTGTAAACAAACAATTATGCAAATGATTTTAGTCATCTCACATAATTTCGCCAGCATGGTGAGGGACAAACTTGGAGTCTTGTAATTGAACTGAGATACAAACAAGATATCTTGTTGTAACTTATCATAGGTCTATCCTTCTATCCTGGCCTGAGCCTCACTACACCATAATGTACATCTATTTTGCCCTGAGCCTAATGGACTGTCTTTGTTATTCCTCTTTCTTTACAACGTACTGTCCCATTATGTCTTCATTTTTGGTTTGTGTATGATGTTATTGTCTGTTTCCCCAGGTACAATGCAATGATATATGAAGCACTTTCAACACTTAATGAGCCAAATGGATCGGATACTACCAAACTTGTTAACTTTATGGAGGTATGCTGCTATTTTTTCAGAATTATAAAATCATATAAACTTAACTACGTAAATGTGTGTATGTAGTCATTATTGGAGACCTCTTGCCATCAAATTCAAACTTTAATATGAAAACATTGGGGTTCTCATTTTTTATGATCAGTTGCAATACAAATCGATCGACATATGGCCTGCATACATCCGTCACTTGATAGAATTTCCTTAGGTATCAATGGAAAAAAAAACGGAGAAAGAAATGACACATGATTTATGTACTGAAAAGAAGTTAGTTCTGCAGTATATTGGTTTCATTATGTGATGATCTAATTTCTATTCATGGTGAAATCCCCTGGAGTGTTTGATTAGGAGATCTTAAATTTTTACTTGCAGGATGGAAACTTTTTCCTTGCTGTCAAGTTATAATGTTTCTTATATTGAGTGGAGCCCTAATTTACCTTCATTTATTGGGTCACTTGTCACATAGCAGCTTTTTCCCAAATTCTTTCATCTTTTTTTCATCTTTGGCTACTTTGTTCCTGTTTCCTCTATTATTTCCTCCAATGCGCTTCTCAGATGACACCACTAGTTATACAAGTTTTTGTTTATTGTTTTATATGGGCAAAGTTTACACGGTTTTGAAAAACTTAATAACATTATCACTTTCTTAAAATTTCTGAAAATTTATGTAACTTAATCACTTGATTACACACACACACACACACATATTGTGTCAGATAAAATACATACATTCATATATACATATAGAATAGCTGAAATCCGCTTTTGAGGGAGTCCTATCACATGTAAAATCACAGTTCACAAGTCATCATGTAGTATCAATATATTGTCTCAAATGTCACTGCTTGAACTGTATGTAGTTCTGAATTAAGTTTGCTTAGGTGAAAATCTGACCTTCAAAGTCATTTAGCCTTTGAAGAAAGTAGTATTCTCCTGAAATGTCAACCGGAATGTGATGATGTTGCAAATTGGAAGGTGGCAACTTTTTTCTCATGGCTCTGTTCTTTTAATTCAGTTGTTTCTCTCGCTCAAATTCAGCTGACCACATTGTTTCACTGCTGGAAACTCACAATAGGATTTTTGTAGAAACCAATTCTTTTTTATTTTTTCCTTCTCCAAGAGGTAAGAAAAGTCAATTTGAAAAGATTCAGGACCTGAAAGGCATCAGTAATCTAATTAATGAGCAAGAGATTTTCTAAACTTTAGGTATTGGTTCAAATCTTATTGGTCAAAATTGTTTCCATTCATTTATTTAAGGGTAAATTATCTTGGGAGCCACTAAACTATCTGGATGGTATACTTTTGGCCACTGTTCTTTTTTTTTTTGTTTCAATTTGGTCACTCATCTATGAAAAGTGGTACCATTTCGTTAATTTCCGCCGTTATCTTTGAAATTTTCCATTAAGTTCAAATTTTTAAAAATATTTTTAATGTAATATTATATCTAAAAATGAGATAAATTGATACTATTTATAGTTTAGGATAATAGTGTTCATCTAACAAAGTTGTGCCTAAATTTTACCCCTATAAACATGCTTTAATAAGAAGAAATATTTGAACTTAACGGAAAAATTCAAAGATAACTGTCAAATTTAACGGAATGGCCATTAGTATACCACTTTCTATAGATAAGTGCCGTGCCCAAATTGAAAAAAAAATGGTTAAAAGTGTACTATTCTAATAGTTTAGTGGCCATTGAGGTAATTTACCCTTTATTTAATAGTTTCCTTTGTCGATATTCATGTGCAAAAACAAATCTAATAAGTTCATTTCATGATGATTTATTTATGCAGCAAAGGCATGAGGTGCCCCAAAACTTCAGAAGGTTAATAACTGCTAGGTTAAGAAGGCTTGTTGCACAAGAAAAACTTGAAAAGGTGAGTTATTGCATAATTAACATCTTCAATTCTTCAGATAACTTTATTTATGGTAACTTTATGCTGGTACACAGAGTCTTCTGATTTTAACTTTATGTTGATAGATTTCCTGGTTTGAAGTTATTTTTTGGAACTACACAGTATGGGTTACCAAAATTCATCATTTGGTAATCTTTCAACCAATGCATAATTGTGTGATCACTTATTTTGAGTTCATTTTGTTCCTGGAGTATACATAATCTGCTGATTGCAGAGTTCAAATGTCCAAGTATCAACTTGTCTTAGGAGGTTTGTGATAATGCATAGAGATCCGATTTTGACAATAATGTCTAGAATGTTGTATAAGGGTCAAAGTTAAAGGCATGTACTAGACTTGGTTCTATGGGAAAGAGTCTATGAAGTTAATAAGTGTGGTGCTTCTATGTATGGATGAATGAAACAGCACAAGATAGAAAGAGAAATGTCAATGTTAGTCTCCCCTTGCCCAACCCTGCATCCTGATTTTGGTAACAGATAACTTATATAATAGCTACTTCATCTGTAAAGATGAGAATTTAAAGGTGTAATTGCTAATTTTGATTATCATAATTCCTGGCACAGGTTCAAAACTCTTATAGAATCAAGAAAGATTTCTTACAGGGGCCAAGAACCCCTATTCCAAAATCGAACGATATGCAGTTGCAGCCTAGGCAGGCACAGGACAGTGAATATCTTGGTGATACGATTGAATTAGCAACTAAGAATGCTGCACTTATAATTGCTGAAGCAGAAAATAAATCATTTGTTTTAGCTGAATCTGTGAAGGAGTCAGAAAGGGTCTCAAGGTTGTCTGAAGATGCGGATTCTTTGCTTCAGTTGGTGGATGACATGTCCGATAGAAGTAAGGCTGAAAAATCCACACATAGATATTCATTGTTATTCATCTTCATACTTTGTTGTTTTAACAATGATCCATATTCTCAGGTTTGCTTGGTGAAATGGTGCTAGTGGCTTAGGATGTGATCTTTGTGTGTTATCCATCATGAGTTCCTGAGTCCGAACCTTGTAAATTATGTGCGCTGGTTTATAACGTTCCTGGCCATGTAACTAAAGGGAAATTAGGCTGGCCTTTGATTTAATGGCTGTTTTAGACAAAAGCTTTCTAGACTGAGCTGATGGGGGAAATTACCCTGATGTTATCTTTCTTTTGACATTACAATTTTGGATAGTTTTACTTCACTAGTTATGAGTTCATTCTTTATCTTTTTCGTCTTTGTGAAGATCGAACTTTTTGGATAGTTGTACTGATTGTTAATTAAGATTCTTCATAAAGGTTTTTGTTGTAATTTGGATTTAAATTCAGCATGCATTGAAGAAGAAACAATTTGAAACAAGCTACTACACTGATTTAAGGTGGCAATATCTATTGATTGATTGCTGACCATTGCAATGCTTTCTCTCTAACATGTGGCAAATTTATACGGCCCCTTATTGACTCCAGATCCATGGCAGCTTTTGCATCTAGTGTCTTGCTTCTGCAAAATAGTAGGGGACTGAACAGTCGACCAATCTGAAACAAAACGAAGGGAGAACGAATTTTGGCTTTCTTTTCCTAGTTGGATGTCATTAACTTTTTTTTTGCACTGGGGAAGATGTAGGGGACTGAATTTCCAGAAGGGTAATAATGGAGAAGGCATGAGTTAATAGTTTGATGAATTATTGATTATTAATTCAACTAATATTTTCTCTTCAATAATCAAAGTTCGAGATTTACCATTGACCTTTGAGGATAGAGTTTTAGAAATTTGAAGAAACACCTCTAGCTTGCTAAAAACACCCATCCTCTTCATCTATCTTATGAAGTATGCACAAAAAGCTCTCTTAAATTAATTTTCCAAACCTCCCTTTTCCCATCCCTTATGCACACCCCCAAGTCTTGAAGTATGCACACCCCAAGGGACTCTTGAATGACAACCTAGGCTTGAAGCTTCTTAAAGTAAGAGTAAATGCAAGCTCTTCTCTAATCTCTAGGAAAACATCTTATGGTTGATATCCAGGGAGGTTGCATATCAAGTTTTGATTTTATTTGCTCGGTTTTAGAATGTCTCAATTTCTGTACCTGTGAGTCCCCCGGTGCTGGGAAGAATCATGTTAAGATTTGATGTCTGGCAGTGTTATTTCTTCAGACTAAGTAATTCTTCAGCCAGTTCATAGACAAAGTTGGCCTCAGGCTTAAAGGTAGTCAGCCAATGGAGATGGTATGCAGTCTAGAATCTAGACATGCATGCGAAATCCTTCAAAACATTGGAAAAACCTGACCCTCTTCGAAGATTAGATCTAACAGATTTTGATATTTCACCACTACTGTTAGAAATTTGTGGTAGTGCATAAGTAAAACAATCCCATAATATTAGAAAACTACAGAATTGAAGTTAACATCATCACATACAAGGTGCAATTTATTCACCATGAAGAGAGTTCGCATGTCCAAAATGTCATCTCCCATCCATCCCTTAAGAGCTAGATTAATCCTAATGCCAAAATACTACAAGGCCATTGCATCTGAACATTCAGAAAATCAATTCTGCAATCCTATGAGAGATAGACAGAAATCACAGACTATTACTTGGTGAAAGGGAGGGGAGGCTGGGAGAAGGAGATTTCATCATTTTAATCAATGGCATCAGCTGTCAGACCTACTATTTCTAAATCCTCATCAGAAGAAGTTTAGCATCACAAGGGTGTTCCAAAATAGGACAAGCAGAACATCAAAGGAATTGTTGATGCATTGTCCCCTGAGCTAATATTTTACCACTTAAACATGCCATAACATTTTGGAATGAAAGAAAATCTCAACAAAAATTAACATGAACTATATGAGAAAAAGATATTGGATAGCAAAAATGTTGGCATACTAAGTAATCGCTGCAAAAGAAGAAATGTGATAAGATACAAGTTTGAAAGGAACACGCTTTACTAAGTTTTCAAAACTACTAAACCTACAGAAACATTAGCATCTTCACCGTGATGCTTGTTAGCTCAAGTATCAAAACCAAATATTATCCTCCCACACAATCTCAAGTAACCTACAACTCTCCTCCTATTACTCTGAGGCCCGAGGACAACAGGAATGGATTACTCCATTATTAGCAAATAGAAAATTAGTTGTATTCAGCCCACCGATGCATAACATTATTCTGGAACCACATGCCAAGCTACAAAAGCACAAGACCAAGCTGTGATGGTTTCAATGCATGATTTAGCCTATAATTGTACAGATAATAGTACAGCTGCCCATCACCTTGTCCAAATTTAAGTTCCTTCAAGAAAGATTCATTCTCCATGACATCTAGTGCATTAAATACATCAAAATCTTTCTGCTTTGCGATGACAAGTGCATCATTCATCAATTGAAGCAATGGAGTACTGGTCGAGACGTAATAGAAAGTATAAGCAGCCTTCAAAATCGAGTACTCCTGGCTATGAAGAATGGACGAAGGAAGAGTATAGAAGCTGAAGAAGTCAGTAATCTCATGAGTAGCTTGACTCTCTACCAAGTAACTGTCAACCACACTCTCCCTGGGAAGAAGCCAGTGCTGCACATCATTATTATCAAGTTCTGGAGCTACAGCAAATCGGGCCAAGTAGTTTCTAAGCAGCTGAGTCACGGCTGGAACATCCCGGAGCTCCATTTTTCTTAATCCAAGGGTCAAAGTAGAAGTTGGCAACTTGTAGAGTTTAATGGCCCTGCTCATCGTCATCCTTTCACCAAGTTTGGAAAACCCAACATCTATCAGTTTTTTGGGGTTTAAAGTTCTATGCCAATATTGGCTAGTCGTCAACGGTGTTGGAAGGAGCACCCCGGCAGTATAAGCAGCCTGCCAAATATTTTCCAAGTGAATCCTCCTAGTAACCTCCTTAATCATAACTGGAGCGAGTCTTTTTGACCTAAGTTTCTTATGAACACACAAAAAGTTAACTTCAGCCATTTTCACAACTTGATTACGCACCCTCATATTCACTGGAATGCCACTAATAAAAGCGACCAACTTCTTTGAAGCCTTCACGCGAACTCCAACATGCCAACTGCTAAAATACCCGGGAGACCTCAAAGCCCACTGAAGAAACTCCTTAGAGTAATTAAACCTGAACATGTTATCATCATCCTCCACATAATTGTTAGTCAACAGAATGTAAACCTCATGGCATACTTCATCAGAACCCATATCACACGTCGACCATTCATACAAGCTAGGAAGATTATAAGGATCTTGTTTGACCTCAGACAACGGAGTAGGCAGCTCAATCGGGCCCTCAGGCAAGCTCGAATTTCCAACATCCTTAAATTGCCCAACAGGTTGGGTCTCCCAAAATTTGTGTTTCTGATCAGCAGGGTTTGAGTTTTGGAACCTCTGAACCAGATTCTCAAGAGAAGCCTTATAATTAGCCATTTCATCAGAATTCTGATCTGGGTTTTCTTTATTGGATCCAGATGGAGAATCTTTATCAGCCATTGACAAAAAAACTAATACAAGCCCTTTCTACAGTTAAAAAAACTTCCCCAAAACAAATATCTTTGAATAAAATTCCTTAGCTGAAAGCCTAAAACTACTTTCCTTTCTACAGTCTATCTGCCAAAAACACAAAACGCACATACAACCAATCAGAAACAAAATTCTCCATATCCCAATAATCAATTGAATAAACAATGCACAATCAAGACGCATGCTTTAATCAGTTAAATTTCAATAAAGCAATAAACTTTGATAAAAGAAAAAAGAATCATAGTACTTACATAGGTAATATCTAACTGTGTATTACAGAACCCTCAAAAGCAATGAAACTATCAATCCTTAAAGGCTCTGAAGCTGATCTTTATATAGGATATATTGTAGGGTTACAGACTGAAAGTGAAGGGTTTGATGGGCAAAGGCACTAGAGTCTAGAGTATAATAGAAGCGTGAATATTTATAAGCACCATTTGTGTAGCTTTCAAGTGCAGTGACAGTGAAGGAATTTCCAGATCTCCGCTGCACCGATCGATGCTTCGAAACAAAGACAGTTGGGGGTTGAACTTGAGGGCCTCGTCAGTTTCCTTTTCTTGGTACCTTAGCGTTGTTATTTTCGACCTTGTCGTTTATGGTGCATCATAAGAATATACGCACAAATATATTCAACCTAAGAATTTATTTATGGAATTGACTTTAAATTCCACGCAAAAAACTGCTTTGTAATTTCAGAAATATTTAAAAACGGGTAAATTAAGAGTCCGGATCGTCTGTCTAATATTTATTCAGTCTCGTTCTGTCTAACGTTTAAAACTACGTAGTTTCATTAAAAGTAGGGACTAAATGCATAAATATCATTAAAAATAATTTAAAATTATTAGACCCTAACCAAGAAATTAGTAAACCCTAATATGTAGTTTTAATTAAGACAGAATAAGACAAATAAAATTTTGGACAGAAGATCCCGTGTCGTAAATTAAGAAGAAGAAAAAACTCTATAGTTTAGGAAAATTTTAAAGTACCTCCATATTATTTAAAACTTACAAATTACTCCCCGGTGATTTCGTTTTTTTTTTTTTTTTTTTGAAAAATGTTGAAAAAATTGATAATTTTGGAAAAATATATAGTGCAGTTGACTTGAAATTAACAAAGGAAAACTTGAGTAAAGAAGAAATTTCCATGAGAATTTTTAAGATATAATCTAAACCTTTGTGCAATTTACTACTTGCATACATTTGAGATGTTCTTTTTTGCTTGCTCAGAATGCTTGCAGTTCCAAGTCCTAGATATAACTAACAAAAATAAACAAATGCACAATCAAAAAAGTGGATAAATTGCTTTTGGCAGCACAGAGAAGACAGCCTTGAAGCCCTCAAGTTGTATAATTGTTTGCCCTTGCTTTCTGCATACCCTGTACATCATTGATTTTCTCGATCAAGATCATTTATAAAGAGCATTTGAAAACTACTTGAAAGTATGATGAATTCCTTTTCTTTTTTAGTGTTAACTTGCTTCTTGTCTTGTCTAATTGCATCAGGATAACAAAAAATTGGTTAAGTGCCAAAAGGGGCATTTATTAATGTATATATGTGTAGTAGTACAATAATAATTTGCATATCAAGACATTGCTGATTATGCAAATCAGGAGTTTGCTTAATAAATCTACTTCAAAATGCTCCTCAAGTTGTCAAACACAGTAAACTCTATGTCACCACTACCTGATTGTCGCAAACAAGGACAAGGAGTTGAATTCCAAGTGCCAAACTTTCTTCCCCCTATCCACCTTGTTTAGCTGGTGCAATTGATTGTTCTTGTTCCTGTTGTATTTCTTTTTGAGTATGGACAGTTTAAGCTATGAAAACAATTGAGTTTGAGTTTAGAATGATACTTGGAATATCACAGTGAATCTTAGAGGGACAGTACTCTTCAACTCTAACATTGAATAGCATAGAGAAATCCTCAAAGGAATAGCTTCTAAAATGGCTTAGCCTCACATAGATGATACTTTCAAGTGTGAGGTGAACAGTACTGGAAGGATTATGAATGCTCTCCATTATGCTGTTGTGAAGTGGGGAAGTAAGGTGGATTTGGTAACTGCATCATCCCACTCGAGTGCATCCCACCATTCCTTGTAGCAGTAGATGGTTGGTAGTTCTGCAACATTATGAGCCTTGAGTGGCAGCCTTCTCAGCTTGGGGCAATCTATCACAGCAATTTTCTTCAAGGAAGGAAAAGGCATCTTCTCCCTGGAGATGCTACTTAACTTAGGGAGCTTTCTGAATGACATAATTCTGAGGTGAGGAAAAGCATTCAGATAATCCTCATCTTTCGCATGATCTCCACTTATTACTTCTTCCATCTCTCCACAGTAAAATAAGTAAATCATTTCTAGCTTTGGAAGTTGCAAAATCCAGCTGACATTCTTCAACTTGTCACAGTACCAAATGTTGATGGAACGAAGATTTCTAAGACATCCTTTGCTCATAGGATTTCTCCATACCGATACCAAGCTGGGAAGACCGTGCATAGCAAGAACCTCTAGGTTTGGCAGCCAGTTATTCTCAGCACCATCAATGATCGCCAAATACTCGAAGTCTGAACAGTTATTGATGCTGAGTCTTCTTAATCTCTCACCGTCTCCAGTATTGTGTGACAATTGCAAATTGTATAATCCTTCACACTCCCTTATGTATAAGTATTCTACACATCTCCGCAAATTTCTACTACCAGATAGCCTTTCCAGGGCCGATAAATTGGCCAATGTGATCCCTAGAGAAGTGAGATGTTGCAATTTTTCCAAGTCACTGAGCCTGGCTTCATCCTCATCCACAAGATGTTTCAGTTCCCAATCTCCATAACTGTAATAGAAGTTCAAGACTCTTAATTGAGAGAGTCCAGATATTGCTGCCCATGGAATGCTCTTAAGATTACGATTGCGTTGGAGATTCAAATGCTTCAGCTTTGCCAGATTTCCCAACTCCCTGGGCAGTACATTTATCTTAGTCCCTGACAAATCAAGATGCTGTAGCTCAGCCAATTGAACAATGCTCTTTGGTATCTCTCTAATGCTGGTGAGTGATAAGTCCAAAACCTTAAGATTAGGCATAATTTGAAAAAAATCTTGTGAAATTTTGCTGAGGCCACTGTTCCATTGCAGCAGCAAGGTAGATAAATGAGGACAAACAGGAGTTCCATATAATTCAGTGATTTCATTATCAAGTAATGAAATTCTTTCTGCTCCTTCCCACATTTCAGCTCCGGGTGCTTCTATCAATCCTGCACTAGCCTGCATCAAGAACTTAGCTCTGCTCTTCCCATCATCTGATGCAACCCATAAAGCAAAACTTCGGACTACATCATGCATTTTTACTTGAGTTTCCTCTTCCCCATTTTCCAAAAAACAAGCTGTTTTAAGAGATCCAATGATAGCATGTCCCATCATACGGAAATCATCATCACTACCAAGAAACCCTTCTCCTGCCCAATATTCTATAAGTTGTTCTTTCTCTATAGCATAGTCTTCAGGGAATAGTGAACAATACAAGAAGCACAACCTTAATGTATCATTATCCAGATTGTCATAACTAAACTTCAGCAGTGTAAAAACATCTTCCATACCTCTTAGTTCTGAAGGGGACTTGTTCAGCACTTCTATGGCGTATTTCCACTCTTCCTCAGTTTGTTTGCTGGCCATAGCCCTTCCAGTGGTGACCAGGGCTAGTGGAAGGCCTCCACATTTCCTGATGATGGTCTCTGCATAACTAGAAATGAGTGTGGACTCCGAGATCTGACTCCCTACTTTCTCATGAAAGAGCTTCCATGATTGCCTCTCATTCAAGAATTCCACCTTGAGCTTCCGATCAGCATCCATGTCACTGCAGACATCTAACGAACGAGTAGTGAATATGACTTTACAACCATTTTCCTTATTGGGAAGAGGAATTCCTATCTTCTCAAAATCAAGCCCTTCCCAAACATCATCCAAGAGCAGCAGAAATTTTCTCCTCCTCATTACACTGTATATCCTTGAAGCGCGCAATTCTTGGAACTGATTTTCATCCCAAGACAAACCTAATCTCTCCCCAATGGCCTGCTGGATCTTCTCAACAATAAATTCCTTAGATACCACAGCCCAAATCGCCACATCAAAATCGTGGTTTATTGTTAAAAACCCATTGTTTATGCTCTTCAAAAGTGTTGTCTTCCCAATCCCTCCTATTCCATAGATACCAATAATCCCAACATTGTCTTCCTTGATCAACTCCTGCACATTTCCAAGCATCAACTCAAGCCCTACTGCCGGCCTGCTAGGTATCTCAACCACAGGCACAAGAAGCAATCCATCAGCAATGTTAACATCCAAAATTCCTTTTCCTTTCAAGTCATTAATCGCCGAAAGGTTCTGCAAAACTTTCTGGCTGAGTTCATATCTGGAACAGCAATTCTTCCCACCGCAACATCTACTGCTCTCATTTTCAAGAACTTGTGCAATGGATCTTACTTCTGTTTCGACATTCTCTACTCTGCCCAGCCACCCTTTGACTTGGTTTGTGCAGGTTAATCCTAATATCTCAGCTCGATCAACTTGTTTCTTCAAGTCATCTCTTGATTCTAGGAGCTCCACAAGTGAAGCCTCAAGGGAAATAATGCTCTGATCCAAATTCAAAACATTGTCTACTCTTGGGAAAATGTAATCAATGATAGTACTGAGGATGCTGACAAGAGGGCTCACAACATCCATTGACGCTGATCAAGGGATGACTTGTTTAGCTTCAACCATTATCTTCCATGTTAGCTCAGAACTCAGAAGCTCTTTGAGTTGACTTCTCTTTCTCCTCTGCTATCTTGTCTTTTCTTGATGGGAGCCATTAAGACATTGAGCACTCTTTTGTTGACTACCAATATTATTAATATTAGTTATTCTCCTAGCAAATATTAGCTTCCAAAGCAATAAATGATTAATTTTCTAAATTTACACTTAATTAATTAACTCTTTTATCTTTTCTCTATTTATCAAGATAACTCATCCTTATCTTCTTTCTACCTTAGCGTTACAAATTATCAATTCTTTATAACATCTTCCCGTAACTTCTTCTTTCTTCTCCTTTATTTTTCTCCCAAATTTTTTTAATATAATATTAATTTTCACGCTTAGGTTATAAGAAAAAAATTATATAAAAATAATATGACACTTATTTCTATTAATAGCTTTTATTGTTTTCTTAACTAAATTATAAAATATTTACCAATATATACTTCAAAAAATTTAGGCTCCATTTGTTTACCGTTATTTTAATATTTTATTTCACTAATTCAATTTGATTTATCTATTTTGTCCATTTTTTTATCAAAATTTTTAAACAAAAGGAATAATGTTACAATGATTATTTTTACTACAATGTTTTTTATATTTTTATAAATAAATTATTACATTTAAACTTGACTTTTAAATTTTTAATAAAAAAATTCTTCCTAAGACTTTTTTTACCAAATAAACTCATAAAATATTAATTCAAATTTGTAATTTAAATTTTATTAATAAAAAATTCTTGAATATAAATCTCCACCAAAACAAACTCATCAATCCAAACATGTCTAAAATATTTATTTCTTATAACATATCTCCAAAAACAAATCTACTATAAAACTAAAAAAAATACTCTATCCAAGGTGAGTTATATTTTTTGTTAAAATACTAATACATAAACATATGGCAACTATAAATAATTATTTTTATTTCTAATAACGCTTCTCATGCTAATATTTTATCAAAATAATTCGCATTAGTTAAAACTTAATAGGAAGACACCACCACCATATATATATATATAATAGAAATCTCGATTTCATGTATTTTTTCATATTACAATTTAATTCATAAAATTTGCTACAATTTAATTCATAAATTTTAAAAAAAAATGTCAACAAATTTTATTTTAGAATTTGAATGCATATATTCACTTCTATTTTTATTCTGGTTATTTTCCTTGTGATCTATTATCATTTTGAAATGTTAATTTGCTCATAATATAATTAAGGCAGTAAGGATTTTTTATTATTAAAAATTTAAAATTAAAATTTGAATTAATATTTTATGAGTTTATCTTAGTAAAAAATGTTTTAGGAATAATGTTTTATCATTAAAAATTTAAAAGTCAAATTTTAATTTAATAATTTATTTATAAAAATATAAAAAAAAATATTGTAACAAAAATAATTACTGTAACATTATTTTTTTGTTTTACAAATTTTGATAAAAAATGGACAAAAAATAAATTAATTAAATTTGTGAAATAAAACACTAAAATAACAGTAAACAAATGGAGTCTAAATTTTTTGAAGTATATATTGGTAAATATTTTATAATTTAATTGAGAAAACAATAAAAGCTATTAATAGAAATAAGTATCATATTATTTTTATTGTAATTATTTTCTTATAATTTGAGAGTGAAAATAAATATTATATTAATAAAAACTTGGGAGAAAAATAAAGGAAAAAGAAGAAGTTAAGGGAAGATGTTATAAAGAATTGATAAATTATAGTGATAATATAGAAAGAAGATAATGATGAGTTGTCTTAATAAATAGAGAAAAGATAAAAGAGTTGATTGGTTAATGGTAAATTTAGAAAATGTATGATTTATTGGTCTGAAAACTAATAGTTGCTCTGGCAATAGCATCGTACTATTCTTAATATTGACCAACTCCCAACTCCAGTGGAATACGTTGACGTTGACGACCAAAGCAGTATGAAAATCCTCATGGCTTAGAATATTTCATTGTTTTTATTTGATTAAAAAATATATAAATTAAGATCATGCATTTTGTCATATTGATTATCTGTAATACATACTATTGAAAATATTTTATTTTTCAAAACGGTTAAAAATTCAATTCAGCATAAACTTTTTGTTTGACTGTCTTTTAAGATAAAGAATTGTGGAACAGAAAAATAAATAATTGTTTGATTAAAAAAAAAAGGGTCTCAACTGAACTAAGTGAATGTGTAGTATGACAACGAAATGTAAATTAAATAATTTACATAATTGATTTACATCGATGTTCTTGTTCATCCGAGATCAATCAATGAGCCACTGCTTTCATTAAGGGTACGTGAATTGGTACTATTAATCTTATTTTAAAAACAAATCGTAGTTATGAATTAGATAGTTTGTTTAAATTTAAGCTAAACATATGCTTATTTTTAATTTTTTTATTTTCCTTTTAATTTGAATTAATAATACTTTGTTTTTTTAATGTTGTATTAAAGTATTTAAAGCTTTCTTATACATATACTTGACTATTAATCGTGTTTATCTCATTTTATCCTACAAATTTTATAATTAAATTATATTTGTAATTGAGTGAGTATCCTCGTAAAATGAAAATGACTTTGTTTTATAAACTTGAATTTATTGTCTTGTCATATATTATAATCAACACACAAAAACTCCTATAATATGAAACGACGGACTTAAAATGAGATTGTCATTAAAATTTTTTACCATACGGTGAGATCGTGATTCTAAATATATTACGAAATTTCTTTATATAAAAAATTTATAATGTTCCTATTATTTATCTGTAGTTCCCTTAACAAGCCTAAATATTTCTTTTAAAAAAAAGAATAATAAAAAAGAGGGCAGAAAAGTAGGTGAAAATGACAAAAGAAAAATAAATGCCTTAAGTGAAACGACGTCGTTTTACGGGGTTCCTGCATTAGTGATGAGCTAAAACCTCAAACGTAAAAACCTCGAGAGTTCCCACCCAGACCAGATATAGAAATGGCGGCAGCAGTGATGGACTGTAGGAACTGGGACGAAGAGGTCTATAGAGACTCCATTTTACAGCAGAGAGAAACTCTCTGTCGTACCGTTTTCCGAACCGCATTCCCCCGAAACCCTATTTCCAGCTCAACAAATCCGGACCTCATCGTCGCCGCCTGTAGCGACGGCTCTATCGCCTCTTACTCCATCTCCTCATGCCTCGTAAGTCGTAATCTCATATCTCTATATTTAGAACACAAAAGACACGTTTTTACCGCCTTTTCTGGTTTTGTGTGAATTTGTATTCTGTGACTGGAATTTTTATTGTTATGTTTGTTTTTTCTGTGTTCTGCTAGGATTTAGGATTTGGAGACTCTCGCAAGTAAGTGAACATAATCAATACGTGTGTGTGTTTCTGTGATTTGTTTGATTGCTTTTGTTAGTAATTTGATTTGATCGACGTCGTGATTTTTCAGTTGTTTGTTGGTGGCGGAGCCTAATTGTTTGATTCAAGGGCATGATGGGCCTGCTTATGATGTTAAATTTTACGGCCATGGTGAGGATTCATTGTTACTGAGGTAACTCCATTTATTTCAGCTCCTCTTTCTCTAAAACAATTCTCTATGAATCAAGCGTATTAGTGACTATGTTTGCGAGCTTTTCAAATGTTTGATCATTTACATTTACTTCCTTGAGAATAGACTGCTAAAGCTTGGTGTAATTTGAGGTTTTCCTGGTCTACCTATGATGCACTTGGGAATTCTGTAGGTCTGTATAATTGCAGTTTTTTCGCGTTTTTCTTGTTATGTTTATGTTAGTTTGGGAAATGTTCAGCTAATGGTTGTGTGCTAACACTGTGATCAATGAATTATATTGCTAATCAACACGAGAGAGAGAGAAAGAGAAACTGTATGAATTGATCTGCAAACACATTGTAAATTATTTCATTAGTGCAGTTTCCCAGAGACGGGAACATTTGTTGCCATATTAATTTGTTGAAAGAAAACTAGAGGTAATATTTTTGACTAGCATTTGCAGTAAACTAAAAAAAAATTGTATCTGCATTTTTAGGTGTAGAAATTTATTTTCTTATCGACTTAAAAAACATTTCTAGTTTTGTTTGTGTGAATGCCGAGTATCTTGTTTCTTATTGATGTATTTGTACAGTTGTGGAGATGATGGTCGGATTCGAGGATGGAAATGGAAAGGAATTTCAGATTTTGAGGTGCCCATGCTAGGTAATATGGTACTCTTATCGACTTCAGAGTATACTAAGCTAATTGGTGCTTGTGCCTGAAATGTCTCGTGCCAATGTGAACTGGTGATAAAGAATTTGAGAACATGCCTTTTCATAAATATACTCTCTCAAGTAGGAACAGTACCCTCCTTAATTGCCAAAATATCTGCTTCTAGGACCTCATATTATCTTGGCTGCTATTGCTGCAGAAGGTTTTTACTCAAAAAAATTTTCTTTCCTGTTAGGAACTTGGGAGTGGTATTAAATGGGTTCTTAGTCTTAATTGCAAGAGTTATTGATCTTGGATCTTGCTTCCTTTTCTACTGTACTTGGTGTCCTGGAGTTGATTCATTATTGCCCATTTTTTGCAGGGGGGGATATGAAGCCTGTTTTTGACTTGGTGAATCCTCAACATAAGTTAGTAATCCTAAAACTTTAATTTAACTTAGCACCGGGCAAATCTTCTACGAATGTGGAGCATAATTTTCGAATGACTTGTTCATTTTAAGGATTTCATAGTTTCAATTGATGGTCGACAAATTTTTGGAATCTACCTCTTTTTTTCTGACATCAATTTTCATGCCTGTTTCAGAAATAGTTCTATTTTTGCAGTGATTTACAGATTGTCAACTATTTATAGCTTTGAATACATGGTCTAGAATTGGATGAATAAACTTGCTGTTGTTGCACATCTTGCTTTGTAATTCTGCTGTTGTTCAAGTTTGCATTTTTACTTTTCAATTTCTGTGAAACATTCTTATTTGTTTCAAACCTTATTGCTTTATCATTATCCGCATATTCAAGTTTACTTTTCCTTTTGCTTTCTTCTTGTTTTAGTTCCTTCTAATGTGCAATTCTTGTCTTGCAGAGGTCCCTGGGGTGCACTTTCTCCAATCCCAGAGAACAATGCTATTGCTGTCCACTCTCAGGTTTGTGATTCTTTCTTTGTTTCTTTCATCAAACTTCTTCAGCAGCAATTTTTCTTGAAGATATGTTTTCTGTCTCACTGCTGTTTCACAGAGCAGGCGTATGATGGTTATTGATGTGACTTTCTTGCAATCTCTTTTCTGTTTGCTCCAAGTGCTGCTTTGATATATTTAGCATTCCAATAATGGTGCTTAATTAGAACATTCATCTAGTGATGGTCAAGCAAGTTAATTGAATTTAATGCTCCAGTTGAAATCTTCATCTTTTAAAAATATTATTGTATCTTAAAGTTGATAATCAGAATTATGAATAAAAAATGCCAGTCGGGTACAATTATCTTTAAAGTGCATTAAGTGATTTTTCTGATGCTTTTGGGGCATGCAGATGAGCATGCTGTTTTAATTTACTTAAAATAAGGATGTAACGAAGTCATTCTAATGATAGCACGGTATGCATATATCATGCTTATTTTTTTATCTTAAGGTAACTACTCTCGTCCAAATCACAAGAATCAGAGCTCTTTAGATGCCACTGCAGAAGGAAACTCTGAGATGAGAATTTCTTGAAGATCCAATAAATATCTTTATATTCAGATTTAGCTTCTTACTCTTTGTAGACCACTACCCTGTAACTTTCAAATATTTGATATTTATCACCAGACTAAATATTTAACTCTTGTGCATGTATTTGTTTTGGCGTTGTTTAGTGGACTTAATCTCTCTCGCTCTCTCTTTGAGAGGTCTGTGGATGATTTTATCTAATTGGGTGAAATTTCCGTACTCATGGTTCAAGAGTTTGATTGATGCATGTGGTTTTTCATCTTTATTTATGTAGGGTGGATCTGTTTTTGCTGCTGCAGGTGACTCTTGTGCATATTGCTGGGATTTGGTATGTATGTTCTACAGATGATGAATCAATCAGTACAGAATGTGTAGTAGTTGGAATCCTTTAATTTGGATGTTTTCCTCCTCTTCAATGCCTTTATATGCTTCTGTTTGTAAAAATTCAATTCAATTCAATCCTTCTGAATCCATGCTACATTGTTTCAGGAGACATGTAAAATCAAAATGGTTTTCAAGGGCCACTCAGACTATCTGCATTCCATAGTTGCTCGGACCTCTCGCAGTCAGGTCTATATTTTTTTTTCTTTGTTATTACTTCATTTATTTTCTCCTTTTCTGTTCTTCATCATTGGCTAGTGCATAATCTGGCCTTATGAAACTCTCTTTTCTTTCTTCAACCTTTGAGATGTATCACTTTTTTTTTAAGAAATGGTTTATTTTGCAGTATTCTCTTTTTGGCAGTGTGTGCTTTTTTCAGTGATGTATTCAGCAGCTTTTATCTTCTTCAATTTATAACTATTTTGAAGTGCTTATAATGGAATCTTCATATGCAATAAACTCAGAAGTTCTTCTGATTGGCTTGTAGCTTTAGGGTTCAATACGTCTGTGATGTCTTTTCATTGTTTGAGATAGCATCCTCAATTGTCAATTCCAGTATGGATTTTATTAGCTTTCCTCTTTGCTTTTAATCTGTATATTAATGGTTACATTTCTTTTTCCCTTTTTTTTTTCTTTTTGCTGTTTCCTGTTTGTTTTCAGATAATTACTGGCTCAGAGGATGGGGAAATACGAATATGGGGTAAATTTGACTCAAAAACTTTTGTATAATCTGCATTTCTCATTTTCTGTGTTATTACATTTATTTGTGCTTTTTCTTCCTTGTATTGCACAAAAATAGACTGCAAAAGTGGAAAATGTACACAAGTTATTGATCCGGGGAAGGACAAGAATTTGAAAGAACCTTGTTCATACATCAGTTGCATTACACTTGATGAAAGTGAGAGCTGGTTGGTAAGAATCTATGTGATGGAGATGTTTTTTCCTTTTTCTTTCTTCCTTTTCAAATGAATTAAGAGCATGACACGTCTGTTTGCACTTTGTGCTTATTCTTTGTGTAAAGTCTGGTTGTTTCCATCTTCTGTTGCTTTTATTGATCTTCTTGAATGAAATATCTAACTGTAACTATTTGTTCACCTTTCTTTGATTTAAAACAAAATTTCCTGCTATGGAAAGTTTGGACTATGATTTATCTCATGAGCACTTACCTTCTGTAGGTGTGGGGAAGTGGTACGTCATTATCACTTTGGAACCTTCCTGCTTGCGAACGCGTATCGAGGATAACTACAAATGCTTCTGTTCAGGATGTTGTATTTGACAATAATGCAGTGAGTCATTTCACTTTCTGCACCTTAGTCAATTAGTTTGTGCCTCCAGTTTTCTGAAGTTATGAGAAAAGAAGCGTATGTTGCAGGGGCTAATATGTGTAATTTATTCTCTGCCCTTCTTCCTTTTAGGGAAGCTCTTTTGATTTAACAATATTTTATATCTTGATGTCCTCTAATGTATAAAATATGGGTGTTTGGATTTATCTCTGAATCTTCAATTTCCAAGTTTCAATCACTTGTAATTGATCATACTTCTCTAGGCCACCTGTGCATATTATCTCTCTTTTTTTCTTTGGATGTAACTCTTCAATCAGTCAGTTATTGGAAAGATCAAGTCAATGAACTTGATGCAATTTGCCTTAAATGTGAGTGTACTACAGAATAAGTTCTATAGGTCAATTCTATTAACTCAGTTGAATTTTTCTTGCCATTGTTTCAGTTCTTTGATATACTGTACCTGTGATATGATTGTCAACTATTTGCTGTTTGATCATATGTGCCGCCTTCAGTTTGAAGTTTCATTTTCACTTCTGCTCTTCTCCCCTAAACTATTATAACTTTTATTGCCTTCTCAAATTTGAGCAGTTGGTGCAGAATTATTACTTTATGATAGCAATGAAGATATCATTTCATTGTTTCTTTGTATGTTTTATATGTGATCATTCTTCTGTCTACATTTCAAAATTACAGGTTTTCTTCATTTAATTGTTATAGTTCTCACTCCACCAGTTTTCCCACAAAATCTTTTTATCTTCTCTTCAGATTTTAGCAGTTGGAACTGAAGCATCGCTTAGTCGATTCAACATGAATGGAGATATTGTGTCACAGATACAGTGTGCTCCACAGTCGGCATTTTCTGTTTCCTTACATCCTTCTGGGGTGAGTTCAGCTCTGGCATTTGTATGTTGAAGATTGTCCCTGTGAGAAAATCTCAAAACTAAAAATAGGGTAAAAAACGCATGGATTGAAGATTGGGTAGAAGCAAATTCCAAATGGCAATATGTTAAAAATGCTCCCCTGTTGTATAATGTGTTGATGTTTTTTCAGATTGTTTATCAATACATTTAAACTTGCTTGTATCCCTTCCTACATATCAGAATCACATTGAATTCACAGTTGTCTTCTAAGTCTTTGAGTATTTGATAGCTTAATTACTTCTTAACCAATACTAAGTTTTCCATTACTTTTAGGTTGTAGCGGTGGCTGGTTACGGAGCACTGGTGGATGTTATCTCACAGTTTGGAAGCCACTTGTGTACATTCCGGTGCAGAGGACTCTAATGTTAGTTATCAAACTACGTATTGTTCATCAATGTCTTATGGTCTCCCAATGTGTCGAAGGCGAATATGACAGTAAATCCAGTTTATATTTCTGTAGGTAGGTTTTATATGGTTCAAAATTCAGTTTTACGAAAAGGTTGTAATATTAGAACTTTATCCTTAATTAATGCGATGAAGATGATGTCTCAATTGTTGTTCATCAAAATTAGAGGAGAGAGAGGCGTATTATCATTTCCCAAAAGGGTTGTAAAATTGATTTTTTATTTTTCTCATTCCCCTTCCACCATCTGTTTAAGTGAACTTGTGCAGAACTTTTGAATGCTTTTGAGCATTGATTGATTTCAAATCATACATCCTCTTTCTATGTTTCTGGTTGAAGCTAGCGTTTCAAAATGGAAACATTAATGTGACTCAATTATCCAAAAGCTCACAGAATTGCAGCATAACCATTTTAAGTTGCAGGACCATATGGAGATCAAAAACAGTAATTAAAGCTATAAATTGAGCTTTAATTGCAAAGGGTTTGGAAAACTTTCAAGGCAAAGGATAATTCACATATATATATATTGAGAAAAATATAATTTGGTTTCAAAAGTTTTAAGCATGACCACATTTGATTTGTCATGGGCGGCACGTGTAAATTAAACTGAGCAGATGTGTAATGCAAAAAAAGGGCAATAGTCAAAACTGAACGAAATTCTGACCCTTTCCTTTCTTCTACTGAATCTACTCATCATTAACATATTCCACTCTCCCGCTCTAATAAACGTCCACGCTGTAGATCCGAGGAGTTAGGGACACACAATCACACACCAATCTCTTACTACTCAACAATTTTCTATAGCTCCCCCTCAATGTTTCTTGTTCTTTTCTTTTAGGTACTTCCCTCTTTTGTTTGTTTTATGTAAATGTGCGTCTGTTCTGTTGTGTGCCCCTCATATTGTATTGCATGTTATGCATATTTTCATTTCAATTCTTGGATTTAACGTGCATGCATGATATTTGCTCTGTGCTCATTGCTTTCAGCATTGTATAAATAATTAAGCTGCATTATTGAAGAAAAAGATTACAAGGTTCTGGGATTTGACTAAGATGGTTGGCCATTTACAGTGTAAGGATCATAAACAAGAATTTAATCTTTTCATCTCAATTTTCATTTTTACTGCTGGATAAAAGTCTGAACATTGATGGATTTTCAAATACCATCTATGAGTTGATTTGAAATACTTGCATTATGTTTTATCAGCGTTGCTGTAATTTGAGTTTTGTTCAAGTTATGAGGATATTCTTATTGTCGATGTCTAACTTTTGACATCTTGGCAGTCATGGCAGGTGCGGCAACAGATGGATCACAGTTTGATGGTCGTCAATATGATGCTAAAATGAGTGATTTGTACGGTTAAATTATACTGAATGTTTTTAATGCATTATGCATACTTAATCTATGGCTGTAAAGATGTGCTTTTTTCGTGGCTATGTATTTTGATTTTTCAGATTCGGCAAATTCAGACATGATTAATTTGGGCATGACCAACTAGTTTTCAATTGTTTCTTTCTTGATTTTGTCAGGCTTTCAGTCGATGGAAGCGATTTCTTTACCTCGTACGATGAGGTCTGTGACAGCTTTGATGCTATGGGTTTACAGGAGAACCTTTTGAGAGGCATTTATGCATACGGTAGTTCTGTTTTCATATTTGGATTTCTAATCATCTCCGCGTTTGAAATGCATCTTCAAGAAGTGTAACTGCTATTTTTTGCTTTTCGCCTTTTCTGTAATGTCATGCCTTCAAGTTACTCTGAGCAGATGATGAAAGTTTTGATGTGTTAAAATGTAGGATTTGAAAAACCCTCCACTATTCAACAACGGGGAATCGTTCCTTTCTGCCAAGGTCTTGATGTTATTCAACAGGCTCAATCTGGAACCGGGAAAACTGCAACTTTCTGCTCCGGTATCCTTCAACAGCTTAACTATGGTTTAGTTCAATGCCAGGCTTTGGTTTTGGCCCCTACTCGGGAGCTTGCTCAACAAATTGAGAAGGTTATGCGTGCACTTGGAGATTACCTTGGTGTTAAGGTGCATGCGTGTGTTGGTGGAACCAGCATCCGTGATGACCAGCGAATTTTGTCCAATGGAGTTCATGTTGTTGTTGGAACTCCTGGACGTGTATTTGATATGCTCCGAAGACAGGCTCTTCGTGCTGATCATATTAAAATGTTTGTGTTGGATGAGGCAGACGAAATGCTTTCTCGAGGTTTCAAGGATCAGGTGCTCCTCTTTCTGTAATAATGTGTCATTTGCAGTTGGTTTGTTTAAATTCTCAAGTTCTTCCTTCTCCTTGTATGTGTACTTAAGTACTGGTTGTAAGTAGAAAAATGGGTTCACGCATCAGAACATCTATTCTATCAATTTATGTAATGGTTTACTACACAAAGTGGAGGAACAAAAACAGGCGAGTGCAATAGACAAAGACTAATTCATTGATTTTGAACTGTCTTATTGAGACAGGGAGGGGAAAAGAGTGGAGGAATGATGATTTTGTTTATTATAGACTTTAAATCACTTGGGAGCCAATTAGTGGACATAAGATATTATAGGTAGCTTGCCTACAATAAGTGGCCGGTCCCAAGCCCAGAAAAGGAGGAGGGTTGCGTCGGGTTGGCAGTCAGCGTAAAAACTGGTTGGCAGCCAGGGTAAAAACCGTGCCACTCAAATGACATGGACCATATTATAAATCGTATAAATGATAGAATGCTATGGCCACATATGTAGTGGGATAAAGGCTTAGTTATTATTGTTCAAGTTCAGTTTCAATCTCATATTAATTTGGTAATGTTAGTTCTGCTGCTTTGCTAAGATTGATAAGCTTTGTATGGACTAATGGTGTCTGTTATGGTGTTTCTTACAACAATCTCATTTTAGACACATTTTCATAATCTTATCGATAGTTGTTCTAACAATGTTACATTGCTTTGTCCCCCTCTCTGCCTCTCCAGATCTATGATATTTTCCAGCTTCTCCCATCAAAAATCCAGGTTGGAGTTTTCTCTGCAACAATGCCTCCTGAGGCCCTTGATATAACAAGGAAGTTCATGAATAAACCAGTTAGGATACTCGTGAAGCGCGATGAGCTCACACTGGAAGGTATAAAGCAGTTCTATGTGAATGTTGATAAGGAAGAATGGAAGCTTGAAACGCTTTGTGATCTGTATGAAACCTTAGCCATCACTCAGAGTGTAATCTTTGTGAATACTCGGCGAAAGGTTGATTGGTTAACTGACAAGATGCGTAGCCGTGATCATACAGTATCTGCCACACATGGCGACATGGACCAGAACACCAGAGACATAATAATGCGTGAATTTCGTTCTGGTTCGTCTCGTGTTCTCATTACCACGGATCTTTTAGCTCGAGGTATTGATGTCCAACAAGTTTCCCTTGTTATAAACTATGATCTTCCAACACAGCCTGAAAATTATCTTCATCGCATTGGGCGTAGCGGACGATTTGGGAGGAAAGGTGTTTCCATCAACTTTGCAACCAAAGATGATGAAAGAATGCTGTATGACATTCAAAAGTTCTACAATGTGGTAATAGAGGAGCTGCCATCAAACGTTGCAGATCTTCTCTAGAAAAAGTTTTTTGTTTACTAAGTTAATGTAGCTAGCTAGTATTAATTGATTCTTCTACAACTTTGTCATAGCAGAAGACTTGCAATGTTTTCTGAATTCTAATGACAGATTCTGTGCTTTTCTGCATGATGCTATGGACTTCAAATTCATGTCAAAGTAGAAAGTAATATCTCTAGTAAAAGGTTGTGTGTGGATCAATAGTGTCCAAGCAGACTTTCAAAGTATTTTAAAGTCTTGCAAGATTGATTGTCTTGAAAATGGAGAAATCTTTTATGAGATAAGAAAACAATTGGAACATTTTAAACCTGTGCATAACACAACAGGAAGAGGAAGCAAAGCCAACCTTTGTTAGAGGTTCCAATTCATTCTTAATCTTGAGAAAACCCTTCTCAGTTCAGATGTATACATCAATTTAAAGACACTAATGTGAATGACACTCACACATTGCCTTTCTAACTTACATTCAAGCAGTCTTTTGAGTTTCAAATTTAAAACTTACTCCAACACGGACATCTTTGTGGCCTGACATTTAAGCAAATTTGAGTATCGGAACTAAAACTTACCTCAACAGTCAACTCCAATGGCCTAACATGTAAGAAAACCTAAGTATTGAAACCAAAACTTACCTCAATAGCAACACAATCACCATTCTAATGTGTAATAATATATGTAGCGTGTGTAATTATGTGTAAAAAAAATTATATTGTTTTCAAATGCAAAGGATGTCCACGAATATTTTAAATGTAATAATAACATTTTTAATTAGGTGGTGTTAATGTGTTATGACAAAAAATAATCAAATGCTGAAAAGAGAAAAATAAATTATGAAAAAAAAAGAGAAAAGTAAAAAATATTTAGAATGATTGTACTTGTACGTGAGTTGAACGGGGTAAACTCCATTTAAACCTTTCAAATTTGAATAACATCGTCGTTAACACGTTACGTTCGCTTCTTTTTTAGATATGAAATTGCAAGGGGATCGTGAGTGGGTAACGCAATCACGAGAAGGCCCTTCTTTAACATGCATTCGAATCCTCCACTTCTCTCGTCATTATAACATTTCTCCCTTCTATACGCTTCTGCTCTGGTACCGTACGCTACGCATCTTGTACTAAACAAATTTGTCCGTTTTTACGTGTTTTATTTGTTAAAAAAAAAAAAAAAAAACACGCACACACACAGTTGCGCACACGCACACGCACCCGCACCCGTCAGACACTTCCAAGCGGCAGCTCCTCCTCCGTCGGCATTCGGCCAGATCCTCCTTTTCTCACCTTTCTTCTTCACAATTCACTTCACATATCATGCAAAATTAAAATTTAATAATAATAATTGTTTACGCATCACGATATATATAAATATAAATATATGCGTGTATAAATCCACCAACCGCCTTAATCGTCTTCTCCTCACCCATACTCTCGAATATTCCCCCAAATCCGTCTCTCTTTCTTTAACCTTACTGTTGTCTGTTTTCTGTGTCTGCGAAGTCACGGAAAAAGTTTTTAGTTCTTTTGCAGAGGACTTTCTGCATATAAAAGTTTTGAAGTTTTGTAATGGCGATCATGGAGTCGCCGGAGAGTGTAGAAGCGGCGTCGACGGCGATTTCGAGCGTTGAGAACGCGAACAACGGGTTGAATTACGATCGGAGTGGTTCTCTCAGGAGGAGAGCGAGTGCGATGGCGAAGGAGGTAGTTAAGGTGTCGGACTCGGATTCTGTTTCTATTTCCAAGGGGAATTCTACGGATGATTACCAGGAAAGGAGTCGGAATGAGATTGGGAACGGAGATACTAATGGAGTAGAATTGGTGAGACAGTTGAGTAATGGAAAGGATGAGAAGGAGAAGGTTGTGAATAGCGAGGGTAGAGGAGGCCGAGGTGAGTCGTCGGTGAAGTTTACTTATAGGCCTTCTGCACCTGCTCACCGGAGAATTAAGGAGAGTCCTCTTAGCTCTGACGCCATTTTCAAACAGGTATCTGGCTGGCTGATTTTGCCGAAGCATTTTATCTGCGTCTGAATTGAGTAGAGCAATATCCATGCTTTTTTGTGCGATACATACAATATTATGAATGGAATTGATGTTGAGAGTGCAAAATTACTGTTTAGTTTGCACATGTAGCTTGAGAAGTTTGAGTATTTGAAGTCTTTAAGCCTTTTTCTCGTAGTTTTTGTTTGTTTTTCGAAAAGAAATATTTTATCTCTAGAAAGGATGTCTTTTGCTTCTAGTTCTAGAGGATTGGCTACTGTATGGAGTGATTCGCAAATTTCTCGTATCAGAAAACAAGAGAAATTTGGGACAGGCTTAGCTAAGGGGCACCGGACAGAAAATTGGAAAAGTAAGTTAGATTGTTTTAGGAGGAAACATGAAGAGCAGTCTGTGTATTATACATCACTATAGTGTTGGGAGTTCATTGAGATCACAAAAGACAAGATAAGTAGGAAATTTATAGCTGATTTTCTTGGAATTATCTACACGCAAGTACTGGACAAAACAGATGAGTAATGAAGCAATTGGAAATGGCTCCAAAGTTCCTTCTTTTTGAGAAAGGATATCTTACTTTAAGGTTTGGAACGAGCTAAGAACTGAATCGCCATGCTTTGTGTTTTCTTTCTTTTAGCTCAGCCGATTCCAAGGTTTAGCAAAGGAGGAGGATTGTTTACGTATCCTTGTAGCTGACAAAAACCTTTTACGGACCAAAACATGTTTAAGTTGCTTGTCTGCTGTTGGGTTCGAGTGCTAGGTGAATTGATGACTGACAATATATAAAGTTGTTCTTATTGTTTTTATTTAAAGTACTGATGAAATGGCAATGAAGCAGTGGAAAATATTGACTTTATTGATTTTTGTGAAGAACATTTTGCTAGATTGAACTCTGCAGTGATATGGTTTAATGCTGGGCACTAATTTACATGTTGTTTCAGAGCCATGCAGGTCTTTTCAATCTGTGTATTGTGGTACTTGTTGCAGTAAACAGCCGGCTTATTATTGAAAATTTGATGAAGGTGTGTTACTTAGATTGTAGCTGATTATCATGTCATGTCGATAGTTACTTATGATGCGTATCAGGGTCCAAATGCTACTTTAATGCATTTCTAGTGTGTATCACCATGACGTATTCATTGTTATTGTCACTGATATAGCATTGGGTTATCATACTCTGATGTACCATACAAGAGAAAACTTGGGCTAGTCAAAAGTAGTTAACATTGATCTTTGATTGATGTTGCAGTATGGGTGGTTAATTAAGTCAGGCTTTTGGTTTAGTTCGAGATCACTAGGCGATTGGCCTCTTCTAATGTGCTGGTAATTTCTCCCTAATCAATTTTTCTATTTCTTATATTTCTTCTGTTTCTCTCAGTCAACACCCTGGAAAAAGGAAAAAAGTAGCAAGGTAGCGGAGTTTTAATTTATCTTTTTGTTGACTATATGTGTCTTTAAGTAATTTTTTCCCTTTGGTGGAATTTTCAGCCTGAGTCTCCCAGTTTTCCCACTGGCTGCATTTTCTGTTGAGAAATCGGTGCAGAAAAAGTACATATCCGAAACTGTAAGTTTAAATTCCTGTTTTTATTTAGATTAGGATGATGTATCTGTATAACATCATTATCTAGTGAACAGTCGAATGCCCTTTCGACACTGTCATTCTTCAAGTGATATAGATGAGATTTTGCTATTCGGTTCTTGGTACTGCAGTGTGTCAACTTGATATAATTTTTGAAAATTTTCCCAACCCTTCTATGTGGATTTGGGTGGGGTGGGGGGTTGTGCAAGATTTGAAAATTTTCATTTTTCACCTGTAAAAAATCAAAACAATTCTATTAAGTCCTTATGAAAATTAGAATTTTGCCACAACCCCTCCACACACACACACACACACACACACAACCCCAACCCCAAAATCCCCCACCCCTTCCAATGCATAGGAATGGTAATGGTAATGGGTTTGATAGTATTGTGGAATGGTAATGAATATTTTGGCAAACCCACCAAATTAGTTGGATATGGAGGATTCCCCACTAATTGGATATGGGTGCTCTTTTGTCAAACCCATAGATATGAACCAAGCATGTGAAAATGGTATCATATCCATAGAACCAAACCCAAACCCTCCAACCAAGCAGCCCACTAGTTTGTTAAGGTTTTCTACAGTTTGGTTATTTGTTATTTTACTTTTCTAATTTTTATTGCATATCATAACAATAAGAGTTAAGTTGTTGACTGACTCTTCCAGGTGGTTGTCATTCTACACTTCATAATAAGTTCAACTGCAATTTTGTATCCAGTTCTTGTCATCCTCAGGTTAGTTTTCAACTTATTGGATTGTTAGTGTGTGCTATTCTCATCTAGAACAATTTATGGAAGTAATGGTTGGACAAGTATTTCAGGTTTTGATGTTTTATTACTTACATTTTGCAAATAATGTTTTCAGATAATTTTGAGGTCTATTGCTGGGTATTGTCTAGTTGGCTTTCTTAAGCTGGAAAGTAAATTGCTTAACAAATAATAATCTTTATATGTATGAAGTAGTTTTGAAAAGATATATCTGCTCTTATAACCAGAAGAAATTTTTTGTTTATAAAACAATTTTTGGTGGAATGGCCATGGTTTCGAATTCTAGTTAACAGCGGGTGACAAAGTTTTTCTGTAGTCTAGTCAATCATTTTCGCAATGTAACTTGAGAGATAAAAAAGGTGAAGGATCTTAACTGAAATTTTGATCTTACTGTGTAAGATACTTTTTGAAAAATTATGAAGTCATGAATTATTGGAAAGGATATCAAGCTGGCATATAGTTGGCATTGCAAATGTAGCCATGAAATATTAAATAGAGGTTTAAAATGCACAGGTGTGAATCTGCTGTCCTCTCAGGCGTGAATTTGATGCTGTTTGCTTGCATTGTTTGGTTAAAATTGATATCTTATGCCCATACAAACTATGATATGAGAGCACTTTCAAGATCTCTTGAGAAGGTATGGAGGTAACTCTTGTTTGGTTGCTTGTTTATGAACTTCTGCCAAGTTATTTTTGTCTTACATTTCAATCTAAAAGTGGTTGATTGAAGGGAATGAACATTTGGTGGTGAAGGTCCATAAATTCTTTCATGAGTTTGATGTGCTACTACCTTCAAATGTTAAAAAGTTGACTGAGCTTTTGCGTGGATATCATGTAATTAATGACATGCAAGATGATTATAAGTTTCTCGAGTGCGCATTGTAATTGGTGTGGCAGAGAATTTCACTTACTGAAAGTGTGGCATGGAATGTCAATGCAAAGTATACATATCATTCTAAAGTTTTAGAATTGGTTCTCCCACAATGGGCATGCGAAGTGAACAACTATTTTTTTATGCCAAGTTCATTAAGTTTAGATTATCTAAAAAATTCATGTGAATTCTTTTATATTCTTTTTCCGATGATAGGGCGAAGAATTGCCTAACTATTTGAGTACGGATTGCATCTATGATGTAAGCCTCAAGGCTTTGGCATACTTCATGGTTTCTCCCACATTATGTTACCAGGTAAACACGCTCAAACCTTTGTTGAATATATCCTAAGTTTGTCCCTTGTTTATACCCAGCAGAGATACTTAGGAACTATGGAACTGCTTTGAAGGATATCTTTGCATCTTGAGTGTTGTTAGTAGTGCACTGATTGGGCTGAATATTCTTCAGGATCTGTTGTGGCATATTGAGCATTATTAAAACAATGATAACGGAGGAAAAAGGAAGAAAAGAAACTATTAGGTTGCTTCTTGGTTTCCTTGAACTGGGATAAAAAAACATATTTGAAGTGGTTGAGATTTCATACATTACATGGATAAAAATATGTACTTAAATTTTGTTGGAAACGTATGGATGGCATTATCTGATTTAATTTTTGTTACTGTTCTAAAGTTTCCAGATTGTCACTAGAAAATGTCATTCTCTATGTAGTACCAATTTTGCCCATCCAATATAAGGTTATTAAGTTCTTAAGTAACCTGTTGATTGTTAGCTCTTAAGTTTGGGAATTTATTTTTCCGGAAATTATGCTGAGGCAATCTCATTTGCAGCCAACCTATCCACGCACAACTTGCATTCGGAAGGGTTGGGTGGTACGCCAGCTCATCAAGTTAGTTATATTTACAGGATTAATGGGATTTATTGTAGAACAGGTGAGTTCCTTCTGGTTTTGAGGACATGAAAGAATTCTATTGTTAATCAGTATATTTATCTGACAAGGTCCATTTTTGTGCAGTACATTAACCCCATCGTGCAAAATTCGCAACATCCTTTGAAAGGAAACCTTTTATATGCTGTAGAGAGGGTCTTGAAGCTATCAGTTCCGAATTTATACGTTTGGCTCTGCATGTTTTACTGCTTTTTTCATCTTTGGTAGGTCATCTCTCTGATTTAGTAATATGGAAGTTTTATTTCCCCATTTAATCTCTTTTATCCTGTGATTACCCTCTGAGGAAAACAATCTTTGCTTTTTTTGTGGTTCTGGTGGAATTAAACCAATATTTTTTTCAGTACAAGAAACAAATAGATATTCTTGTATATTTGATAGACTATTTTATTCAAAAGACTAGGACCACGGTTATTGTCATGTTCAGTCTTTCTATCAATTTACTCTGATTATACTTACATGCAGTGCTGTGATATAGGCTAAATATACTTGCAGAGCTTCTGTGTTTTGGTGATCGTGAATTTTACAAGGATTGGTGGAATGCAAAAACTATTGAAGAGGTAGGCTTGCATAAGATTCAAACCTTTATTCAGTTGTTCTCTAACCCACTTTCTTGTTTGTTTAACTTTTCATTCACTTTATTTTTCCTATTCCAACTATTTTGGAACTAATTAGAGGTTCTTTTCTTTTCCACACCCGATTGATGATGCTGTGTTGCGGTGGCTGTTTTAAGTATTGGAGAATGTGGAATATGGTATGTCCTCTGCTATAGTATAGTTGCCCTTTTTCATTTTTTTGTTTTGTGTATTATGTTTTTTTTCTCCCGTTGGGTGTATATTATCCTTAGTCATAACAAGGACTATGCTGACTCTCCTTTTTTTGTGACATAAGCTGTCATGCAATTTAGATCTATTTCCTTTATAATGGAAAGTTTTGGGTTTGTATGTCGTGTTTTTAGTGTGGTAGACGGGGTTCTTCATACTTGAAAATAAGGTTGCTCTGGTTTAAGGATTGTTTTTATGCAAGTTCCTATGCTTATGAAATAGATAGGAGGTGAAAAATTTTCTTTCTGCCTTACCTAAAATCAACTTCCTGAGGCTTCAGTAAATACTGCACAAAAGTTCATATTTGAGTTCAATTCTGGCCAAATGCTGAGTGTGCTGGCAGGGTTGGCCATAGGTACATACCTACTATTTCCCACATGTGTCGAGGATAATAACTCTATTTAAGTAATGCGTACTTTTATTACTAGCTACTATGCTCATAAAAGGGATAAAGTTCGGATCATTCTTCATCATATGCTAGATTGTAGCACTTGCGTAGTTTCTGATGCAATTGCCTTATATTACTTAAACTAATATGTCTGTGTAAGATTACTGATTAACATCTTTGTTGGTTGCAGCCTGTCCATAAGTGGATGGTTCGTCATATTTACTTTCCATGCTTGCGCAATGGGATACCTAAGGTAAATATCCTATTTTCAAGCCACCTAGTGTATGGAGTTTGTTCTTTTGGAATGCAAGTTGATGCTTGCTTATTTGTTTCAATGGTTTAATGAACTAATCAAAGCTGTAATGAGTCTTTAAACACGTTTAGTATGCTTCATTTGGATAACTGGACGAGGTCATTCAAACTCAGAAGCCGGAGCAGCATTTGTCCCATATCTGTCTGGCCTATATATATCTTCTTGTCCTGTTACTTCCCATTAGAGATCCATTATGTAGTAGCTATCTTTAGAATATTCTGCTTTAAATGTAATATGACTGCTGTAGCCATGCTGTGACTTTTGACGAGTATTGCTATTTCTGTCCATGGACATGCCTTTAGTTATCATGGAATGAGTTGATGTTTAACAGTTCTTGGGTCATCACTTTTGTGATACTTTGTTCACGTGCTGAAACCCAATGGTAGTCAATCATAAATGATTGTTTTAGCTTTTTTCCCCCTTGTTATTTATCTAAAAGCTTCTTCAGTGAAAACTCATTCAAGTGGGCTTGGTGTATGATGGGGGGGTGGGGCTGGGTTAGGTATGTTTCCTATAGTAGTTTAAGCTTCACAATCTCTTGCAACTCTAAATTGATATCCAGTTTCCTCTCGATGCAGGGGGTTGCCATATTGATTGCATTCCTCGTATCAGCTATCTTCCATGAGGTATGGTGTTATTATTCATTCTCTTGGCAACTGTATGAATATAGAACCATTGTTTTAATGCGAAACAACTAATACTAATAGAGGACTGTATTATTGACTTGTATCTGTTTCAATTGGCAGCTTTGTATTGCTGTTCCATGCCACATATTCAAGTTTTGGGCATTCATCGGTATTATGTTTCAGGTAAGAGCACTTGCATGCATTGGTATGTCTGTGTAAAAATCTAAAGTGATGAAATGAGTAACTATCACATTCTTTGGAGCTGTCAGCAATGTTCATGAAATGATTAAGCATTTCTCTCTCTCTTATATCTTTGAACAGGTTCCCTTGGTTATATTGACAAATTACTTGCAAGCCAAGTTCCAAAATTCCATGGTAGGTCTCTTTACTCTTTGCATCGATGGATTCCTGTAGCCTGTGATAACCTGATATTCTGCCATAATTTAGAGCGATACCGAAATTTTAGGTTGGATTGTTTTGTTCATTTTCTGTAGAAGTGCAACCGATAATGGTTTACTGTTCTATCTAATAATAGCTGGTATTTGAGTTGGTATCTTATAAAGCGTCTCTGTATGCTTATATCTTTGCATGCCTTCGACTGCTCCCGGATGCAACAAAAACGTATTAATCACCATTTCATTGATTCTCGTTTCTCCAGGTTGGGAATATGATATTCTGGTGCTTCTTTAGCATTCTTGGTCAACCTATGTGTCTATTGCTTTATTACCATGACTTGATGAATAGAAAAGGTCTTTCAACATAGAGATTTTACTGAGTACGGAGGGCTATAAATGGAGTTCAGAGTTGGCCAAGGGTGTCCTTGATAGTTCCCGAAATCTGTAAAGATGCATGGCTAGCATCGGTACTTGGGATTTTCTGCATCTTTTGTTGTTGCCTTTCTTGAAACTGATGTTTCCCTGCGCGGCATCCCATACGGACCTTAGGAAGTCAGTCTGGGCCAAACAATTTTGTTCTGAAATGTGTCATTCCATAATGGCACTGATTGTAACATTGCCAACTGATTGTTGTAACTTGTAAATTCCGTCAATTTTTCATGCTGAGGTAATATATTTTTGCTTAATTTTTAGGGTTGTAAATTCATTTGTGTGTTTTCCAATTTATAAGTTTGTTGTATCAAAATATTTGGTAAGTAATTTGGTCGGAGATAAAGAAATAGAGGTGCGACGATGTATGTTAAGATGTTTTTTGACTTATCGTCGTTAAATATGGCATTGTCTACTACTTACAAGGTCTGAGTATTGATTTTCGTTGGCTATAGTCTTGCAATTTTATTCGAGAAAATTGCGATTTTTAAAATTTTGGAGAAAATTGTTGATTTATTTGATAGATTTCAAGTAAACAAACTTTGTGTGGGTTATTTGATTTATTTCTGCATCATTCTGTTTTTTTTTTAAAAGCTTGGTAAACTAATCCCTGAAATGGTAGTGAACAACAATGTTGTACGAGGAGGAACAGGAAGTATTTCTAAGGTGAGCAAGAGGAAACATTAGTTAATGGAAATGCATCGATAGTTGATTTTTTTTCCCCTCAAATGGTAAGGGGTCAAATGCGGATAAATTATTTATAGATTAAAGGTTACTGCACTTTTTTTAGGGTAGTCAAAAGACTCAAAACTGAGAAGTTTTTTTAGCAATATCAAAATGCAAGAAGCGCAATGACAGATGGTAAAAACCAAAAACTTGCAAATTGGAACTGAAATATGAAATATGTAAATCGATAATTTATACTATTTGTGATATACAAAAGGGAAATCATTCACTCTGCCATCTCTCTTTTTTCATTTTATATTTTTAAGGGTTAATTGCTAAATACCTCCATGTGGTTTAACGAAAAAGTTGGTTACTTCTATGCGGTTTGAAAACCTGCAATTTAACCCCTGTGGTTTGGATTTTTTAGCAAAACTAACATATTTGAGGCAAATGGTCATATCTACCTTTTTTTAATTTTTTTGGTCAATTTAAACTTAAAAACTTACAACAATAAAAGAAAAATGAAATGACTAAAATTTAAGTGTCATTTCCAGAAGGATATTTCAAGAAGTACAAAATAAATAGTAAAGGAAGATTGTTTTAAAAATTTATTTTCCATTGATAGAAAAAAATACTGAAATTGTAAGTTTAAATTTTATTCGAATAAAGTATTTTAAAATAAAGTATGATAATTTTCCATTGATAGAAAAAAAAATTGTAAACCTTAAACTTACAATTTCAGTATTTTATTTCCTTTTTCAAATAAAGTATGATAATTTTTTTTCTATCAATGGAAAATAAATTTTTAAAACAATCTTCCCTTACTATTTATTTTGTACTTCTTGAAATATCCTACTGGAAATGACACTTAAATTTTAGCAATTTCATGTTTCTTTTATTGTTGTAAGTTTTTAAGCCTAAATTGACCAAAAAAAATTAAAAAAGGGTAGATATGACCATTTACTTCAAATATGTTAGTTTTGCTAAAAAAATCCAAACCACGGGGGCTAAATTGCATGTTTTCAAACCGCAGGGAAGTAACCAGCTTTTTCGTTAAACCACGGGGAGATATTAGCAATTAACCCTATTTTTAAATGAAAATAAAAATATGAGAAATGATAGGGGGAGTGAAAAATTGGAGTGACTGACGTGGCAGTGATAAAAAGACAAATTTATCCCTTACCCATTAGGGTTCACTAATCATTTGGTTAGGGTATTAGTTTGTCTTTTTATCACTGCCACGTCAGTCACTCCAATTTTTCACTCCAGAATTTCACTCCCCTATCATTGCTCTAAAAATATATACAGAGGTTAGTTATCTATAAAACTGAAAATAACATACAACTAATTGATCTAAAGTTTGTACATACAAAGATCAAAATCCGGTCTGATGCGGCAACTCGTCATTTCAGCCTTTCCGCAGCATCACAATTTTAAAAAAAAATTAGAACTCACAATTTAATATCGGATAAATGGTGAAATAAAAAATTATAATCATAATTTTCACTACAACTTATATAATATCTTATATATATATATATAAGTTTTACATGGGTATAAAACTTATCCATGAATTGGCTTCATATAAGATTTTGTGCTATTTTAAAACTTTGTACATACAATTTACAAATGATCAAAATCTCTTTTTATATTCGGCTTTGTTTTTGAATTAAAAGGTGGCAAACATTTATTGCTGAAAGCTAAATTGGTTTGGCGTCATGAGTAGCAGCCTAGCAGGCAACAACTACTCCACGTACCCTTTGGCCCCTGGTAAGTGCCACCATCACTGCCACCGACGTAACAAATCCGCAGAATTTCTTTCTCCCATTTCACAAAATACCATAAACACCTGATACTTTGGAATCCGCACACACTGCTATTATTGTAAATTCATAATAGACCCAAGAATCAGAGAAAAAAGAAAAAACTTTGCTCTTAATTTTCTACCATGGAAAAGTTCAGATCTAAGTCATACCATGATGGAGGGAATTCTCAATTTGATAGCTACAACTACAGCAACAAAACAAACTCAAATCCAAACCCAATTGGGCTACAAGATCTCAGATGCTATAGTGCTTCATATGCATCATCATCAGCAGCAAATAATGCCCATTTGGAGCTGGGTAAGGATGTAAAGTTCAAGAAAGGCAAGTCCACCAATGGCTCCCTTTCCAAAGGTTGGAGCTTTAATGATCCTGAGTTGCAGAGGAAAAAGAGGGTTGCTAGCTACAAGGTTTATGCCGTTGAAGGTAAAGTTAAGGGGTCTTTCAAGAAGAGCTTTACTTGGCTTAAACACAGATATACTGAAATGGTCTATGGTTGGAGGTGATCATTGCTATAATACCCTGTTTGTTTGCTTTCTGGGTTGCATCTCTTTTGTTCATAAGGATTGTTGCAACTTCTGACAACTGGGAAAAAGAGCTTAAGAAAGAGAAAGATGGATATTTGTAAAAGTGTCTTGAATTTCACTTTACAATAATCCATGCGTGTTATATTTATATACTAGATCAGCTGGGCTACTGTTTTTATTTTGTTGGTTTTCATGATTTCCATTGCGAGAAGGCTGGTTAAATAAATTGTTTGTTTGGCTGGTGAACTTGAGTTCTTTTATGTATGAGCACTTAGTCGTGAATTTAATGTTTGACCTGACATTAATGTTTTTAACTAATTCGAGGGGTGATCTGCGTTGTGTTATTGTCCGAATTCCCTGCAGATGGTTTGTGTAACATCAATGTGTTTGCTCTATAAATTTGAAGTTACGTTAACACTGATTTTGTTTGCTTAATTAAATTATTTGCTCAAAACCTTCATGTACTACCGGTGGCACTCAGGAAACAAACAAATTGACATTAATTGATTTGCTTAATATTTATTTAGAATAAATTGCTAGATGAAGCTTGGATTTTTGTTTTGTAATCCTTAAGGGAAAGATCCATATAGAAAGCATCTAGGAATTTACCAAATTATTTGAACTTGTAAAGAAAGACATGCACTTGTCCCAAATAATTTACTTTGATTACTCTAGATTCTGAATTAGCAGCAACAGAAATTCAATCTACTAGTCCAGTACTAGTTCTCAGTTCTCACCAAAGCTGGGATAGAAAAGGTGGAAAGTTTTGTCATTTTCTGCATAATCAAATTTAGCCCTTTATTGTTTTGAGCCTGTCTCCTCCCCTTTCGCTCGCTTCTCAAATCATGTTATTTCTTATACCTAATCATCCACAGTAGAACATTCTTGATTTTCCTCTTGTGAGGGGAATTCCTTGTAATCTTAATTGTAGTTGCCCAAGTTCTAAGTTTTGGAGGTCAATCTTTCCTGGTAATGTGCATATTTCTGGATTTCATTGATTGGTGTTAAGCATTATTCAAAATGTATTATTTTATTTCTTGATATGTGTATGAAGGGAATAAAAAAAAAGGCAATCATTGCAGAGGTAAGACAGACTAAGTCATTTCAATATTTTCCAGTGGACATCATTACTTAAAAGTCTTGCTTTGATTGTTTCTGTTGTATTACTCTAGTCTTGTACCCTTGATTGCTGAGTAAGTAGTGGGTAACTTGTGCCTAAGGATTGAGCCACATATTAGGAGATGAAATGATGCATTCTGCATTGCATATTTGCATTAGCTAAGTAGTAGCTCGGTCTCCCTGGTGATTTTTGTAACCGTCCATTCTTGTGTTCATATTTGTGAATTAGTACTCTAGCTTTTAGCTTGTACACATTGAATTAGACTATGCATTTGGCAAAGTGCTTCTTGTTCTTCAACTCTATTGTATTTGGCAAAGTTCTTCTTGTTCTTTCTGCTGAATTGCACTTCTCAATCAACATTATTTGCCTGTTTGTTGGGCCGTACATTTTTTTGTTTTTCTTTTCCATTTTTGCTATAAAAAACATGAGTGAAAGGAGGAGAGTACGATGAATAAATGAAGAGCTAAAAGTAATGGATAATAGAAAAGTTGTTGGCCTTAGTTTTTATTTTTGATTGAACTCTCTACTCAAACGTTTGGGTGTAGTGTGCCACTTTTATGTGTCACTCTATGAAAAAATGACTTGTGTATAATTACTTATCCTTGGTTAGAGATTTAGTTTAATTTTAAAATTAGATAATTAACTAAAAAACAGTGTCATGTTTTCATAAGTGGCTTACCAAACCCAAAGCCTACTCAAACTAGGAGGAAATTAGTAAAGGTTACCCTTACATGTAGTTACATTCCAAAGAGAGCAAATAACGAAATGATAAAAAATCGATCATTTTGAGGAGATCAGATATCATGTCCAATATTATTATATTTTATTCTGTCTAATGTTTAAAACGACGTAGTTTTACTAAAATTACGGACTAAAAGCATAAATATCGTTAAAATTACTTCAAATTAATAGATCCTAACCATGATACGAGTGAGAGGATCCTATTTCCATTTTGAGTAATAGAAATAGTAATTGCATTTACAAAGCCACCCCCACTCCTACCATTTCATCAGAATGAAAGGACGATAGTATATATACGTTAAAAAAGAGTCCGTCTTTGTTGAAAATTCTCTCAAGTAATTTTATATTCATTGTTTTATTGCACTTGACGAGAAGTAGGATCCACATTAAGGGTCATCTCATATATAACACTTGCGCATAAATTTCACTTTAGTGTATAAAGTATAAAAAATTAGCATATAAAGTATTAAAAATTAGTGTATTAGCGTATAAAGTATCAAATATTAACGTATAAAAAATTAGCGTATAAAGTATAATTCTGGTATCACATCTCATATATCATACGGTTTCAAAAGAGTTTTTGCGCCACATTAAATACTATAGTATTTTCAAGAAAAGTTTTTATTTTATAAAAAAAATTGAGTCACCATCTTTTTTACATCAGTCAATAGATTGTATGTTCCTAATTGATATGCGTGCAAAAATAGCTCGTTTTTTTTAATCAAAAAATGTGTGTTATAACTCATGAAAAATTGTGATTTTTTTATAAAAAAATTGAGTTTTTTTGTTTTTTTTTTTTTTTGCATTAGTCACTAGATTGCATTTCCCTTATTAATATAAGTGCAAAATAGGTATATTTTTGGCAAACAAAATGTGCTATAACTAATGAAAAATTTTGATTTTTCAAAAAATTTGAGTCACTCTCTTTTTTTACATTAGTCGATAGATTGCATGTTTCTAATTGATACAGGTGCAAAAATGACAAGTTTTTTTTTTTTTTGCAAAAACTCATGTTCTATAACTTACGAAAATTTCTAATTTTTTAAAAACTTTGAGTCACCATCTTTTTTTACTTTAGTCGATAGATTCCATGTTCCTAATCAATATGGGTGCTAAAATAGACATTTTTTACCAAAAAATATGTGTTATAACTCACGAAAAGTTGTGATTTTTGAAAAAATTGGAGTAACTCTATTTCTTGCATTAGTCACTAAATCGCATGTTCCTTATTGATATGAGTGCAAAAAGAGCACCTGCTTAGGAAAAAACCTGTGCTATAACTCATGAAAAATTTTGATTTAAAATTTTTTTTGAATCACCATCTTTTTAACATTAGTCGATAGATTGCTTGCTCGTAATTGCTATGGACGCAAAAACGACACTTTTTTTGCCAAAACTCGAGTGCTATAACTCATGAAAAGTTTTGATTTTTTTGAAATTTGAATCACCCTCTTTTTACATTAGTTGATAGATTGAATGTTTCTAATTGATATGGGTGCAAAAATGGCTCTTTTTTTTTAATCAAAAAACGTGTGCTATTACTCACAAATATTTGTGATTTTTCAAGAAATTTGAGTCGCACTTTTTTTTTTTTGCATTAGTCACTAGATTGCATATTCCTTATTGACAGGAGTGCAAAAAGGGCATATCTTTGACATTAAAACATGTGCTATAAATCATGATTTTCAAAATATTTTAGTCACCCAATTTTTTTTTCATTAGTCAATAGATTACATGCTCCTAATTGATATGTGTACAAAAATGACACTTTTTTTTTTGCCAAAACTCGTGTGCTACAACTCACGAAAATTTTTGATTTTTCTAAAAATTTTAGTCACCATCTTTTTTACATTAGTCGATAGATTGAATATTCCTAGTTGATATGGGTGAAAAATTGCTCATTTTTAACCAAACTATTACTCACAAAAAATTGTGATTTTTCAAAAAATTTGAGTTTTTTTTTGCGTTAGTCACTCGATTGCATGTTCATTACAGAAAGGGTTGCAAAAAGGGCATATTTTTTGCATAAAAACATGTGCTATAACTCATGAAAAATTATGATTTTAAAAAAAATTTGAGTCTCTATTCTTTTATCATTAGTCGATAGATTGCATATGGTTAAATGACATGGGTTAAAAAATAACACGTTCTTTTTGCCAAAACTCGTATGTTATAACTAACAAAAAGTTCTGATTTTTAAAAAATATGAGTCACTTTCATTTTTACATCAATTGATAGATTGAATGTTCCTAATTGATATAGGTGCAAAAACGGCTTGTTTTTTAGAACTACTTTTATGCCATTTTTTAAACCCAACTATATTGGAAATGTGTTGTCTAGAGAACGGAGTAAAAACAATTGAAGCGTAAATATTGTGAAAAATCACTATTTTTCTTCGGCTATAACTCATGAGTTTTGGTAAAAAAATGACAAGTTTCAAAAACAAAGTTTTATAGACCATTTTCATGCCATTTTTTACACTATCAATATTTGTAATGTGTTATCTAGAGAATATAGTGTTTTTTTATAATAAAACCGAGATCTATATATCACAATGAGCAAACTACGATGCTGGATATACCCGTCACACCGTTACAATTTAAACCAAGAAAACGTAAATTTGGAGTACTACTCTATTATATGATATATAAATTAAGTGACTAAAGTGGAAAACAGAAAATGTCTACTCTAGAACAACTAGAGTATAACTTTCTAACTCCAATCCACAATCCAATGCATTGTACATGAATTTAGTAAATGTGGAGCCAATATTACTTTACAATGTTAGCACAGCTCCAAAAAGGCAACCAAAGATAGCCATGAAGTGAAAGTAGCCAGGTTCTACTTAGCAAATGAAATTCACCAAAAGACGGCAAGTCCAAAATATCTTACCAAGTATACGAGTGATTTGCAAAGTACATGAATGAAAAACACACTGGGTACTCATGGACCTCGTTTCCAGTCTATCCAATGTTCGCTATTAAATCCATTCGTGCCCACACAAGCCACACTCATGCTCTCAAGTCTAGGGCTTCTGAAGTCAAACACTACCAGGACAAAACTAGTTTCTCCTTCGCCATTGTCCACCTTTCCAAAAGATAAGAAGAGGAAAGTAGTTGCCTCTCACTTCTGCCCTAAGAAGCCTAGGACCGATGACCTCCACATCCAGTAACTATGCAACAAAGCAGTTCAGCTCATCGATCATTCTACCCCTTCACACTTTCCTCCTTTACAAATAATCGGGGCAGAAGACAAATAACGCTATAGCTCTAGCACATAGACATCACTACAACCAAAATCGCCAATCTCTAGATCAGCCGCTGGCTTCAAATTAGTACTTATCCCACTGTCTAGCTTCCTAAGTTCTGTCCCAAGGCAATCCTTCATCGATACCATAACAAAGAGCAATTCATTATAGCCCCTCTCCGGAAGATGTCTTTGTAAGTAACAAACAAAAGCTGCCTTAGTTCTTCCCTCATTTCCCCAGACTCTCTTATTAACAGTGCAGCCATCCCAATCTCTCTAGCCTTGTAAATTCTTTACCTCAAAATATTAGAGGACCAGCAACAGCTAACACATGGGAGGCATGGTCTAAGTACCATTCGTCCCCAACAAGGCCTATAAAGACTACAAAACAGAAATAGCGAAGCTATCGTGGTTCCGTGTGGCCTGAGCCCTATAGATCATCGGCTTCCATTATCCAAAATAGGATTCAAGGTCAACATCAACTCCAAAGTCCAGTGTGCGTAAATCTAGTTATACTAGTGCACTCAATTCATATTTTCATCCAATTCCAACCAAACAAAATCAAGTGCAGAATCTGGACTTTGAATCATAAAATCCACACAAATTATATGCCAGAGCAACTGCTCCAATGTTAAATTCTCAAGGCAAATCAAGAGAGCTAGTCACCCACAGTTCATTGACGAAGTTTTCCACCCAAAATTGTTCTTTTCAGTCAGAGATACCAGTCATTGCAGTTCAGAGAATATAGTGTAAAAAATGGAAAAGTAAATTTTTTCAAAATCATAATTTTTCGTGGGTTATAACTCACTAGTTTTGGTAAAAAATGCAAAAGTCGTAAAACTTGCTATTGTGTAGTATTTTCATACAATATTTTACACCCACCTATATTTTTAATGTGTCATCTAGTGAACGGAGTGTAAAAAATGATTTTTTTTGAAAAATCACAATTTATCGTGGGCTATAACTCACGGGTTTTGGTTAAAAACACAAAAGTAGATAAAGTTGTTGTTTTGGACTACTTTCATACAATTTTTCAAAACTACCTATATTGGAATTGTGTTATCTAGAGAACAGAATGAAAAATTAAAACGTAATCATTTTGAAAAATCACTATTTTCGTGAGTTATAACTCAAGAGTTTTGGTCAAAGATGACAAATTTCAAAAACTTACTATTGTGGACTACTTTCATGGGCTTTTTTACACCTACCTATATTTTTAATGTTTTATCAAGAGAACGGAGTAAATTTTTAGAAAAATCACTATTTTTCGTGGGTTATAACTCATGAGTTTTGGTCAACAAAGCAAAAGAATAAAAACTGACTGTTGTGAAGTATTTTCATGTCATTTTCTACATGTGATCTAGCGAATTGAATTTAAAAAATGAAAAAGTAATTTTTTTAAAAAAAATCACTATTTTTTGTGGGTTATAACTCTCGAGTTTTGGTAAAAAAAATGCAAAGTTCAAAAATTGGTTATTTTGGACTATTTTCATGCTATTTTTTAAACTCAACTATATTGAAAATGTGTTAATGGAGTAAGAAAATTGAAGCATAAATATTTTAAAAAATCACTATTTTTCGTGGGCTATAACTCACGAGTTTTGGAAAAAATAACAAGTTTCTAAAACTAACTGTTGTGGTCCATTTTCATTCAATTTTTTACACCACCAATATTTGTAATGTTTTATTTAGAGAACAGAGTGTAAAAAATAGAAAAGTAAATTATTTAAAAAATCACTATTTTTCGTGGGTATATAACTCACAAGTATTGGTAAAAAAATAGCAAAGTTCAAAAATTGGTTATTTTGGACTATTTTAATGCCCTTTTTTTAAACCCAACTATGTTGGAAATGTGTTATCTAGATTATTGAGTGAAAAAAATTGAAGCGTAAATATTTTAAAAAATCACTATTTTTCGTGACGCGTATAACTCACGAGTTTGGTAAAAAATGATAAGTTTAAAAAAACTAACAGTTTTAGACCATTTTCATGTCATTTTTTACACCACCAATATTTTTAATGTGTTATTTAGATAACAGAGTGTAAAAATGGAAAAGAATTTTTTTTCGAAAAATCACTATTTTTTGTGTGCTTATCACGAGTTTTGGTAAAAAACAACAAGTTTCAAAAACTAACTATTGCGTACCATTTTCTTGCCATTTTTACACCACCAATCTTTGTAATATGTTATCTAGAGAATAGAGTGTAAAAAATGGAAAATTCAATTTTTTAAAAATCATTATTTTTCGTGGTCACAAATTTTGGAAAAAAACGAGAAGTTTCAAAAACTTACTATTGTGGACTATTTTTAAGCCATTTTTTTACATCCGCCTATATTTATAATGTGGTAACTAGAGAATGGAGGGTAAAAAATAGAAAAGTAAATCCTTTGAAAAATCATTATTTTTCATTGGCTATAAGACACGCGTTTTGCTCAAAAATGCAAAAGTATAAAAACTAGCTGATGTGGAGTACATTTGCGCAATTTTTTCAACCCACCTATATTTGTAATGTGTTATCTAGAAAACAGAGTTTTTTTAAACGCTATATATATAAATATGCCGGGCAAAATACGGAGTTGGATGTACCCACGCACCATTACATAAGTAAATGCAGTAAATTTGGAGTACTACTCCATTACATGATTTCTAATTTAAGTAATACGTGAAGATAAGAAAAGAACTGCCCACAACTCGTGTAGTGCCTCTCTTATCTCCAGACCAAATGAAGTATCTCAGTAAATGTTTTAACAAGAGATCTGAGGATTCGGCATTACCTTCTCTCTTGGAGTTCATCAATGTAGTAGATGTTTACACAGTGGATGTTCATGAACCTCATTACCAAATTAACTCAAGACCTTGCATCCATTAGTGCCCACAGAAGCCAAACTCATGCCCTCGAGCCCGGGAGCCTCTCCATTCAAAAGTTACCTGGACAAAACTAGTCTCTCCTACTCCATTGACCGCCTTTCCAAAAGATAAGGAGAAGAGAAAAGCTGCCTGTCGCTTCTGCCCTGAAAATGCCCAGGAACGGTGACCTCCACTTTTCCTATGCAAAATGGCAATCCAACTCCTCTCATCATTCTGCCCCAATAATTTTCCGCCTTTACTAAAGATGGGGGCAGAAGACAATTGCAACTGAAGCTATAAAACATAGACTTTGTAGCATTAAAAATTTGTCGAGTTCAATCTTCAGCTGCTATAACCAAATTATACCACTCTCCAGTTCTATCCCAAGACAAAACTTCATTGATAACACCGAGACATATCATTTACGCCCCCTTCAAAAAGTTGTCTCTATCAATCAAACCATGCCCTAGTTCTTCCCTAGACTCTATAAAATGGAGCTTAAAAAAAGGAAAAGTAAAATTTTAAAAAAAAATCACTATGTTTCGTGGGTTATAACTCACGAGTTTTGGTCAAAAATGCAAAAGTAGATAAGCTTGTTGTTTTTTACTACTTTCACACCATTTTTTTTAGCCCACCTATATTAGAAATGTGTTATCTAGAGAATGGAGTGAAAATTTGAAATGTAATCATTTTGAAAAATCACTATATTTCATGGGCTATACTCACGAGTTTTGGTTAGTAAAATAGAACAAATTTCAAAAACTTACTGTTGTTAACTAATTTCATGGGATATTTTACATCCACCTATATTTGTAATGTGTTATCTAGAGAACAGAGTGTAAAATATGGAAAACTAAACTTTTTAAAAAATAACTTTTTTGTGGGTTATAACTCACTAGTTTTGGTAAAAAATACAAAAAGTATAAAAACTGGCTGTTGTGGAGTGCTTTCATGGAAATTTTTACACCTACATATATTTGTAATGTGTTATCTATAGAACAGAGTATGAAAAATATAAAAGTAAATTTTTTAAAAAATCACTATTTTTTTTAGGGTATAACTCACGAGTTTTGGTAAAAAATGGCAAGGTTCAAAAACTGTTTTTTTTTTAATATTTTCATTCCATTTTTAAACCCAACTATATTGGAAATGAGTTATCTAGAGAATGTAGTGAAAAAAATTGAAGCATAAATATTTTGAAAAATCATTATTTTTCTTTGGTTATAACTCACGAATTTTGGGAAAAAATGACATGTTTGAAAAACTAACTATTGTAGACCATTTTCATACCATTTTTTATACCACCAATATTTTTAATGTGTTATCTAGAGAAAAAAGTGTAAAAACTGGAAATGTAAATTTTTTAAAAAATCATTATTTTTTAAAAAATGATTATTTTTTAAAAATGTGATAACGACGTGTAAAAATGTGAAAGTAATTTTTTTAAAAAAACTAACCATTTTTCGTGGGCTTTAACTTGCTAATATTCGTAAAAAACTCAAAAGAATGAAAACTAGCTGTTGGGAGTATTTTCTTGCAATTTCTTACACCCACCTCTATTTGTAATATGTTATCTATAGAATGGGGTGTAAAAAATGAAAAATTAATTTTTTTTAAAAATCGCTATTTTTCGTAGGTTATAACTCACGATTTTTGGTAAAAAAACGCAAAAGTAGAAAAACTAATTGTTGTGGAGCATTTTCATGCTATATTTTACACCCACCTATATTTTAAATGTGTTATCTAGTGAACAGAGTGTAAAAATGGGAAAGTATTTTTTTTTTGAAAAATCACTATTTTTCGTGCGCTATAACTCACAAGTTTTTGTCAAAAACGAAGTAGATAATTTTGTTTCTTCGAACTACTTTCTTACTATTTTTTAAACCCACCTATATTAGAAATGTGTTATCTAGAGAACGGAGTGAAAAATTGAAACATAATCATTTTGAAAAATTACTATTTTTCTTGTGCTATAACTCACGAGTTTTGGTCAAATATTACAAATTTAAAAAAACTTACTGTTGTGGACTATTTTCAGGGAATTTTTTTGCACCCACTCATTTGTAATGTGTTATCTAGAGAATGGAGTGTAAAAAATGGAAAAGTAATTTTTTTTGAAAAAGACTATTTTTCGTGGGCTATAAATCACAAGTTTTTTTAAAAAATACAAAAGTATAAAAATTGGCTGTTGTGGTGTATTTTCATGCAATTTTTTAAACTCACCTATATTGGAAACGTAATTATTTTGAAAAATCACTATTTTTCGTGGGTTATAATAACTCACAAGTTTTGGTAAAAAAACTGCAAGGTTCAAAAAATGGTTGTTTTGGACTATTTTCATGCCATTTTTTAAACCCATCTATATTGGAAATGTGTTATCTAATAACAGAGTGAAAAAAAATTTAAGCGTAAATATTTTGAAAATCACTATTTTTCGTGGGCTATAACTCACGAGTTTTGGTTAAAAATGACAAGTTTCAAAAACTAGCTGTTCTGAACCATCTTAATGCTATTTTTTACACCACCAATATTTGAAATGTGTTATCTAGAGAAATTTTTTTTTCTTTTTTTTTAGTGTTATCTAGAGAATAGAATGTAAAAAATAGAAAATTAATTTTTTTTAAAAATTACTATTTTTCGTGGACTATAACTCTCGAATTTTGGTCAAAAGCCCAAAAGTAGAAAATTTGGCTGTTGTGGAGTATTTATATGCCATATTTTACACCCACCTATATTTTTAATGTGTTATCTAGCGAACGGAGTGTAAAAATTAGAAAAGTAATTTTTTTGAAAATACACCATTTTTCGTGGGCTATAACTAATAAGTTTTGGTAAAAAACACAAAAGTAGATAAACTTGTTGTTTTGGACTACTTTCATACCATTTTTCAAACCCACTTATATTGAGAACGGGGTGAAAAATTGAAACGTAATCATTTTGAAAAATCACTATTTTTTTTGGCTATAACTCACGAGTTTTGGTCAAATACGAAAAATTTCAAAAACTTACTGTTGTTGACTAGTTTCAAGGAATTTTTTAGGCCCATCTACATTTGTAATATGTTATCTAGAGAAAGGAGTGTAAAAAGAAGAAAAGTAAATATTTTGAAAAATGACTATTTTTCATGGACTATAATATCACGAATTTTGGTAAAAAACGCAAAAGTATAAAAATTAGCTGTTGTGGAGTATTTTCAAGCAATTTTCCCCCACCTATATTTGTAATGTGTTATCTACAGAATAGAGTGTAAAAAGTAGAAAAGTAAATTTTTTAAAAAATCACTATTTTTCGTGGGTTATAACTCACGAATTTTGGCAAAAAAATTGCAATGTTAAAAAGCTGGTTGTTTTGAACTATTTTTATGCCATTTTTCGAAACCAACTATATTGGAAATGTGTTATCTATAGAACGGAGTGAAAAAATTTGAATCGTAATTATTTTGAAAAATCACTATTTTTCGTGGGCTATAACTCACGAGTTTTAGTAAAAACGCCAAGTTTGAAATGTGTTATCTAAAGAACCACCAATATTTTTCTTGGGCTATAAACCACCAATATTTGCAATGTGTTATCTAAAGAACTGAATGTAAAAAATGGAATAGTAAATTTTTTGAAAAATCACTATTTTTCATGGGCACGAGTTTTGGTAAATAACGAGAAGTTTCAAACTGACCATTGTGGACTATTTTAATGGCATTTTTTACACCCACCTGTATTCGTGTACACCCACCTATATTTTAATGTGATATCTAGCGAATGGAGTGTAAAAAATGGAAAAGTAAATTTTTTGAAATATCACTATGTTTGATTTTTCTTGGGCTATAACTCACGAGTTTTGGTCAAAATGCAAAAGTAGATAAACTTGTTGTTTTGGACTACTTTCATACCACTTTTTATACCCACCTATATTGAAATTGTGTTATTTAGAGAATGGAGTGAAAAATTGAAACATAAACATTTTGAAAAATCACTATTTTTCATTGGCTATAACTCACGAGTTTTGGCCAAATACGAAAAATTTCAAAAATTTATTCTTGTTGACTATTTTCATGGGATTTTTTACACACATGTACATTTGTAATGTATTATCTAGAGAACATAGTGTAAAAAACGGAAAAGTAAATTTTTTAAAAATGAATATTTTTCGTGGGTTATAACTCACGAGTTTTGGTCGAAGACGCAAAGTATAAAAACTGGCTATGTGGAGTATTTTCAAGCAATTTTTTGCTCCCACCTATATTTGTAATGTGTTATCTATAGACCAGAGTGTAATAAATAGAAAAGTAAATTTTTTTTTGAAAAATAACTATTTTTCGTGGGTTATAACTCATGAGGTTTATTATTTGTTTTGCTAACTTCCTTTGTGAGGTGGGGCGCCACTCCCAATATATTATAAAGCTTTTTGGATGATGGATATACCCTAATATCATCCTTACATCAAAAGTTCAAGATGAACAAAATTCCATTTACATGCCACCAAAGCCTAATGGGAAATTGTTCACATGGATTCAAAAGCAGTAAATTTGGAGTACTTCCTCCATGTACATATCAGCAAAAGAGGAAAGAAAAATAGACTCCCTTTTACAAAATAAGGTTCTGAAATATACATTAGCCATGGAAAAACTAGACAGAATTTATCCCCAGCAAAACCAAAATTCACCAGAGGTAATCACCTATAGCAAAACCAACATACTTTGCATATGGAAAAACTAGACTGAATTTATCCCCAGCATATCTTATCTCCCCAATTTAATGGGGAGTTATTCACCTGAATACAGTAAGTCCAAAAAAGGATATTCTACTTATACCAAGGACAAATGCTCCAATTTAAAGACAAAGACAGCCTAACCTCAGCAGCTGTGGTCCGACTACAAAAAATAAATCATAAGTAAATGGTAAAAAATTTTAGGAAACAGCCAAACACCGGCAGGTGACCCTAAGCATCATGATTCTTTTACCTTTAATTATTTGAATTTTGGCAAGCCCAACAAATCTGAGAGACATAACTCATGAGATTTGGTAAAAAACAACAATATTCAAAAGTTGGTTGTTTTGGACTATTTTCATGCCATTTTTTAAATCCAACTATATTGGAAATGTTTTATGTAGAGAATGGAGTGAAAAAAATTGAAGCGTAAATATTTTGAAAAATCACTATTTTTGTGGGCACGAGTTTTGGTAAAAAACGAGAATTTCAAAAACTTGCTATTGTAAACTATTTTAATGCCATTTTTTACACCCACTTATATTTGTAATTTGTTATCTAGAGAACATAGTTTAAAAAATAGAAAAAAATTTATTTTGAAAAATTACTTATTGTCAAAAACGCAAAAGTAAAAAAAAAACTTGCAGTAAATTTGAAAAGTAAAAAATCTGTTATCTAGCAAATGGAATGTAAAAAATTGAAAAGTAAATTTTTTGAAAAATTACTATGTTTGATTTTTCGTGGGCTATAACTCACGAGTTTTGGTCAAAACACAAAAGTAGATAAACTTGTTGTTTTGGACTATTTTCATACCACTTTTTAAACCCACCTATATTGAAATTGTGTTATCTAGAGAATGGAGTGAAAAATTGAAACAAAAACATTTTGAAAAATCACTATTTTTCATTGGCTATAACTAACAAGTTTTGGCCAAATTCGAAAACTTTCAAAAACTTATTGTTGTTGTCTTTTTTCATGGTATTTTTTACACCTATGTACATTTGTAATGTATTATTTAGAGAACAGAGTGTAAAAAATGAAAAACATTTTTTTTTTAAAAAAATGAATATTTTTCGTGGGTTATAACACATAAGTTTTGGCCGAAAACGCAAAGTATAAAAACTGGCTGATGTGGAGTATTTTCAAGCAATTTTTTATACCCACCTATATTTGTAATTTTTTATCTATAGACCAAAGTGTAATAAATAGAAAAGTATTTTTTTTTTTGAAAAATCACTATTTTTTGTAGGTTATAACTCATGAGTTTTGGTAAAAAAACAACAATGTTCAAAAGTTGGTTGTTTTGGACTATTTTCATGCCATTTTATCAACCCAACTATATTGGAAATGTTGTATGTTGAGAACGGAGTAAAAACAATGGAAGCGTAAATATTTTGAAAAATCACTATTTTCCTTGGGGATGAGTTTTGGTAAAAAACGAGAAGTTTCAAAAAAACGTATTATTGTAGACTATTTAATGTCATTTTTTACACCCTCTTATATTTGTAATGTGTTATCTAAAGAACGAAGTGTAAAAAATAGAAAAGAAATTTTTTTGAAAAATCACTTTTTTTCATGGGCTATACTCAAGAATTTTGGTGAAATACGACAAATTTCAAAAACTTACTGTTGTAGACTACTTTCATGGGGGTTTTCTACACTCATCTATATTTGTTATGTGTTATCTAGGAAACGAAGCTTAAAAAATAGAAAAGTAAATTTTTTGAAAAATCATTACTTTTCGTGGGCTACTCACGAGTTTTGACAAAAACGCAAAAGTATAAAAACTAGTTGTTGTGGAGTATTTTCGTGCATTTTTTTAAACCCACAAATATTTGTAATGTGTTATCTAGAGAATAGAATGTAAAAAATAGAAAATTAAATTTTTTGAAAAATCACTATTTTTCGTGGGTTATAACTTACGAGTTTTGGTAAAAAATGCAAAAGTGTAAAAATTGGCTGTTGTGGTGTATTTTCATGCAAATTTTTAAACTCACCTATATTGGAAATGTATTATCTAGAGAACGGAGTGAAAAATTGAAACGTAATCATTTTGAAAAATCACTAGTTTTCGTGGGTTATAATAACTCAAGAGTTTTGATAAAAAAAACTGCAAGGTTCAAAAAATGGTTGTTTTGGACTATTTTCATGCCATTTTTTAAACCCAACTATATTGGGAATGTGTTATCTAGATAATAGAGTGAAAAAAAATTGAAGCGTAAATATTTTGAAAAATCATTATTTTCCGTGGGATATAACTCACGAGTTTTTGTTAAAAATGACAAGTTTCAAAAACTAGCTGTTCTGAACCATTTTCATGCTATTTTTTACACCACCAATATTTGTAATGTCTTATCTAGAGAACAGAGTGTAAAAAATGGAAAAGTAAATTTTTGAAAAATCACTATTTTTCGTGGGCTTCTCTCGAATTTTGGTCAAAAGTCCAAATGTAGAAAATTTGGCTGTTGTGGAGTATTTTCATGCCATATTTTACACTCACCTATATTTTTAATGTCTTATCTAGCGAGCGGAGCGTAAAATATAGAAAACTAATTTTTTTTAAAATAAACTATTTTCATGGGCTAAACTCACGAGTTTTGGTCAAAAACGCAAAAGTAGATAAACTTGTTGTTTTGGATTACTTTCATACAATTTTTAAAACCCACTTATATTGAGAACGTGTTATCTAGAGAACGGAGTGAAAAATTGAAAAGTAATCATTTTGAAAAATCACTATTTTTCTTAGGCTATAACTCACAAGTTTTGGTCAAATAAGAAAAATTTCAGAAACTTACTGTTGTGGACTATTTTCATGGGATTTTTTAGACCCATCTACATTTGTAATATGTTATCTAGAGAACGGAGTGTAAAAAGTAGAAAAGTAAATTTTTTGAAAAATGGCTAGTTTCGTGGACTATATATCACGATTTTTGGTCAAAAATTCAAAAGTATAAAAATTAGTTGTTGTTGAGTATTTTCAAGCAATTTTTCCCCCACCTATATTTGTAATATATTATCTACAGAATAGAGCGTGAAAAATAGATAGGTAAATTTTTTTAAAAATCAATATTTTTCGTGGGTTATAACGGCATGAGTTTTGGCAAAAAAAAATTGCAATGTTCAAAAATTGGTTAGTTTGGACTATTTTTATGCCATTTTTTGAACCCAGCTATATTGGAAATGTGTTATTTAGAGAGCGGAGTGAAAAAATTTGAATCGTAATTATTTTGAAAAATCACTATTTTTCGTGAGCTATAACTCACGAGTTTTAGTAAAAACGACAAGTTTCAAAAACTAACTGTTGTTGACCATTTTCATGCCATTTTTTATACCACCAATATCTGTAATGTGTTATCTAGAGAACTGAGTGTAAAAAATGAAAAATTAAATTTTTTGAAAAATCACTATTTTTCATGGGCACGAGTTTTGGTAAAAAACGAGAAGTTTCAAACTCACTATTGTGGACTATTTTAATGGCATTTTTTACAACCACCTGTATTTGTAATTTGTTTTCTAGAGAACAGAGTGAAAAAAATGAAAAGTAATTTTTTTGAAAAATCACTATTTCTCATCGGGTTATAACTGACGAATTTTGGTCAAAAATGCAAAATTATAAAACCTAGTTGTTGCAGAGTATTTTTGTGCAATTTTTTAAAACCCACATATATTTGTAAAGTGTTATCTAGAGAACAGAGTTTAAAAAATATATAATTAATTTTTTTTAAAAATCACTATTTTTCGTGGGCTAACGAGTTTTGATCAAAAACGTAAAAGTAAAAAAACCTGCAGTTGTGGAGTATTTTTGTGTCATATTTTACACCCACCTATATTTTTAATGTGTTATCTAGCGAATAGAGTGTAAAAATGGAAAAGTAAATTTTTTGAAAAATCATTATGTTTGATTTTTCTTGGGCTATAACTCACGAGGTTTGGTCAAAATGTAAAAGTAGATAAACAAGTTGTTTTGGACTGCTTTTATACCACTTTTTAAACCCACCTATATTGGAATTGTGTTATCTAGATAATACAGTGAAAAATTGAAACATAATCACTTAGAAAAATCACTATTTTTCGTGGGTTATAATAACTCACAAAATCACTATTTTTCGTGGGTTATAACTCACGACTTTTGGTTAAAAATGACAAGTTTCAAAAACTAGCTGTTCTGAACCATTTTCATGCTACTTTTTACACCACCAATATTTGTAATGTGTTATCTAGATAACAGAGTGTAAAAAATGGAAAAGTAAATTTTTTAAAAAATCACAATTTTTCGTGGGCTATAACTCTCGAATTTTGGTCAAAAGCCCAAAAGTAGAAAATTTTGCTGTTGTAGAGTATTTTCATGCCATATTTTACACCCAGCTATATTTTTAATGTGTTATCTAGTGAACTTAGTGTAAAATATATATAATTTATTTTTTTTGAGAATACACTATTTTTCGTTGGCTATAACTCACGAGTTTTGGTCAAAAACGCAAAAGTAGATAAACTTGTTGTTTTGGACTACTTCCATACCATTTTTCAAACCCACTTATATTGACAACGTGTTATCTAGAGAACGGAGTGAAAAATTGAAACGTAATCATTTTGAAAAATCACTATTTTTCGTAGGCTATAACTCACAAGTTTTGGTGAAATAAGAAAATTTTCAAAAACTTTCTGTTGTGGACTATTTTCATGGGATTTTTTAGACCTATCTACATTTGTAATATGTTATCTAGAGAACGGAGTGTAAAAAGCAGAAAAGTAAATTTTTTGAAAAATGACTATTTTTCAAAAAATATATATCACGAGTTTTGGTAAAAACTGCAAAAGTATAAAAATTAGCTGTTGTGGAGTATTTTCAAGCAATATTTTCCCCCCACCTATATTTGTAATGTGTTATTTACATAATAGAGTGTAAAAAATAGAAAAGTAATTTTTTTAAAAATCACTCTTTTTCGTGGGTTATAACTCACGAGTTTTTGTAAAAAAATTGCAATGTTCAAAAACTTGTTGCTTTGGACTATTTTTATGCCATTTTTTCAACCAAACTATATTGGAAATGTGTTATCTAGAGAACGGAGTGAAAATTTGAATCTTAATTATTTTGAAAAATCACTATTTTTCGTGGGCTATAACTCACGAGTTTTAGTAAAAATGACAAGTTTCAAAAACTAACTGTTGTGGACTATTTTCATACGATTTTTTACACCACCAATATTTGTAATGTGTTATCTAGAGAACTGAGTGCAAAAAATGGAAAAGTAAATTTTTTGAAAAATCACTATTTTTCTTGGGCTATACTCACGAATTTTGGTGAAATACGACAAATTTTAAAAACTTACTGTTGTGGACTACTTTCATGGGATTTTTTACACTCATATACATTTGTAATGTGTTATCTAGGAAATAGAGTTTTTTTTTATTCGGCTAATCATCCCATTTACGGGGGGCGCCACTCCCTATTTTATTAATAGAAATAAGGTAAACAAAATGCAATGGCGGATTTACCCACGTCATTAGTACATTTAAGGGAAAAGAGATAAAGAAAACTGGGAGGACTCCTCCCTTACATTTTAATACTTGAAAAGAAATAAGGAGTACTTCCTCCTTTACAATATCAAGCTAGATTTACATTTAAAAAAGGAGTCCAAAACACCTATGTAGAGGTGAGAGTTTGGATTTAGGAATTGTATCAGAGCCGTCCAAAGACTAAAAGTTTTGATATGATCCCTAAATTCAACATCACCATATTACAGCCCAAGTAAGGTTCACCCTTGCAAAAGCTCCCATTAATAATTCTATGGATTATCAGGGGAAAAAAGATGAAAACAAGAGCGTTCCTTTTCTGCTTTAAGTGAAAAGTGCACAAAGAAATATGCAATTCTCCATATGTGATATGCTTCAAATTGAAAGTGTTTGACAAACAGATGTCTAACTTCAGCAGCAAAAAATAGTTCAAAGGAATTGTAATTTGAAATTGTGGTATGCTACAAAAATTAATGGACAAAACCTTGCCTAACTTCAGCAGCAGGTGGTCCTGTTTTATATTTTGAAAAGAGTCTAAATTCAGCAGCAAAATAGAACTTAAAAAAGGCAGTATGCTATTATGATTCGAATCTGTGATATGTAAAAAGGGATTGGACAAAACCATGCCTAACACCAGCAGCATGGAGGTCCTATTTTCTTTTAGTAAGTTTATGAAAAGAGAATATGATAAGCTGGATGTTGATGCTAATTGGATGCTTAAGGAAAAATTTGATATTAGACCAAATTGCCTAGCATCAGCAGCAAAGTGATTGGAGGAAAAGTGGTAAAGTTGAAACATCTTCATTTCTTGCGCCATTCTTCACAATTTCTGATATGATGTGTCATTGAGTACTGGTGAGACTTTGAGGCTTGTGAGAAGGCAATTTTCTCTTGATATATGGCAAGCCTAGTCTTTCAGCTCTGATGATTAACTGGATCTTTTGATGTAGAAGCTTTTCCTCAGTGAATATTTGATATTGGTGTTGGGTTGTAGCTTGTGCTAGGAAATGGAGTTTAAAAAATAGAAATGTAAATTTTTTTGAAAAATCACTATTTTTCAGGGATATAGCTCACGAGTTTTGACAAAAATGCAAAAGAATAAAAACTAGTTGTTGTGGAGCATTTTTTTGCAATTTTTAAAACCCACCAATATTTTTAATGTGTTATCCAGAGAATAGAGTGTAAAAAATAGAAAATTAATTTATTTTTTAAAAAAAATTACTATTTTTCGTGGGCTGTAACTCACGAGTTTTGGTCAAAAACGCAAAAGTAGAAAAACGGGCTGTTGTGGAGTATTTTCATGCCATATTTTAGACCCACCTGCATTTGTAATGTGTTATCTAAAGAGCGAAGTGTAAAAAGGAGAAAGGTAAATTTTTTGAAAAATGACTATATTCGTGGACTATAACTAACGAGTTTTGGTCAAAATCGCAAAAGTATAAAACTAGCTGTCGTTGAGTATTTTCAAGAAATTTTTTATACCCACCTATATTTGTAATGTGTTATCTAGATAATAGAATGTAAAAAATAGAAAATTAATTTTTCTGAAAAATCACTATTTTTCGTTGGCTTATCACGAGTTTTGGTTAAAAATGACAACTTTCAAAAATTAGCTGTTCTGAACCATTTTCATGCTATTTTTTACACCACCAATATTTATAATGTGTTATCTAGAGAACAGAGTGTAAAAAATGGAAAAGTAAATTTTTTGAAAAATCACTATTTTTTGTGGGTTATAACTCTCGAATTTTGGTCAAAGGCCCAAAAGTAGAAAATTTGGCTGAATTGGAGTAATTTCATGCCATATTTTACACCCACCTATATTTTTAATGTGTTATCTAGCAAACGGAATGTAAAATATAGAAAAGTAATTTTTTTGAAATTACACTATTTTTCGTGGGCTCACGAGTTTTGGTCAAAAACGTAAAAGTAGATAAACTTGTTGTTTTGGACTACTTTCATACCATTTTTCAAACCCACTTCTATTGAGAACATGTTATCTAGAGAATGGAGTGAAAAATTGAAATGTAATCATTTTGAAAAATCACTATTTTTCGTAGGCAATAACTCACGAGTTTTGGTCAAATACAAAAAATTTCAAAAACTTACTGTTGTGAACTATTTTAATGGGATTTTTTAGACCCATCTACATTTGTAATATGTTATCTAGAGAACGGAGTGTAAAAAGTAGAAAAGTAAATTTTTTGAAAAATGGCTATTTTCGTGGACTATATATCACGAGTTTTGGTCAAAAACGCAGAAGTATAAAAATTAGCTATTGTAGAGTATTTTCAAGCAATTTTTTCCCCCACCTATATTTGTAATGCGTTACCTACAGAATACAGTGTAAAAAAAAGAAAAGTAAATTTTTTAAAAAATCACTATTTTTCGTGGGTTATAACTCACGAGTTTTGGCAAAAAAAAATTGCAATGTTCAAAAATTGGTTAGTTTGGACTATTTTTATGCCATTTTTTGAACCCAACTATATTGAAAATGTGTTATTTAGAGAACGGAGTGAAAAAATTTGAATCGTAATTATTTTGAAAAATCACTATTTTTCGTGGGCTGTAACTCACGAGTTTTAGTAAAAACGACAAGTTTCAAAAACTAACTGTTGTGGACCATTTTCATGCCATTTTTATACCACCAATAGTTGTAATGTGTTATCTAGAGAACTGAGTGTAAAAAATGAAAAGTTAAATTTTTTGAAAAATCACTATTTTTCATGGGCAAGAGTTTTGGTAAAAAACGAGAAGTTTCAAACTCACTATTGTGGACTATTTTAATGGCATTTTTTACACCCACCTGTATTTGTAATGTATTATCTGGAGAACAGAGTGAAAAAGTAATTTTTTTGAAAAATCACTATTTCTCATCGGTTATAACTGACGAATTTTGGTCAAAAATGCAAAAGTATAAAACCTAGATGTTGCAGAGTATTTTTGTGCAATTTTTTAAAACCCACATATATTTGTAAAGTGTTATCTAGAGAACAGAGTTTAAAAAATATATAATTAATTTTTTTTAAAAATCACTATTTTTCGTGGGCTAACGAGTTTTGGTCAGAAACGTAAAAGTAAAAAAACCTGCAGTTGTGGAGTATTTTAGTGTGATAATTTACACCCACCTATATTTTTAATGTGTTATCTAGCGAATGGAGTGTAAAAATGGAAAAGTAAATTTTTTGAAAAATCATTATGTTTGATTTTTCTTGGGCTATAACTCACGAGTTTTGGTCAAAATGCAAAAGTAGATAAACAAGTTGTTTTGGACTGCTTTCATACCACTTTTTAAACCCACCTATATTGGAATTGTGTTATCTAGAGAATGCAGTGAAAAATTGAAACATAATCACTTTGAAAAATCTCTATTTTTCGTGGGTTATAATAACTCACGAGTTTTGGTTAAAAAACTGCAATTTAAAAAATGGTTGTTTTGGACTATTTTCATGCCATTTTTTAAACCCAACTATATTGGAAATGTGTTATCTAGATAACAGAGTGAAAAAAATTGAAGCGTAAATATTTTGAAAAATCACTATTTTTCGTGGGTTATAACTCACGACTTTTGGTTAAAAATGACGAGTTTCAAAAACTAGCTGTTCTGAACCATTTTCATGCTACTTTTTACACCACCAGTATTTGTAATGTGTTATCTAGATAAAAGAGTGTAAAAATGGAAAGGTAAATTTTTTAAAAAATGACTATTTTTCGTGGGCTATAACTCTCGAATTTTGGTCAAAAGCGCAAAAGTAGAAAATTTTGCTGTTGTGGAGTAATTTCATGCCATATTTTACACCCACCTAAATTTTTAATGTGTTATCTAGTGAACTTAGTGTAAAATATATAAAATTTATTTTTTTTGAAAATACACTATTTTTCGTTGGCTATAACTCACGAGTTTTGGTCAAAAACGCAAAAGTAGATAAACTTGTTGTTTTGGACTATATCCATACCATTTTTCAAACCCGCTTATATTGACAACGTGTTATCTAGAGAACGGAGTGAAAAATTGAAACGTAATCATTTTGAAAAATCACTATTTTTCGTAGGCTATAACTCACGAGTTTTGGTGAAATACGAAAATTTTCAAAAACTTACTGTTGTGGACTATTTTCTTGGGATTTTTTAGACCCATCTACATTTGTAATGTGTTATCTAGAGAACTGAGTGCAAAAAATGGAAAAGTAAATTTTTTGAAAAATCACTATTTTTCTTGGGCTATACTCACGAATTTTGGTGAAATACGACAAATTTCAAAAACTTACTGTTGTGGACTACTTTCATGGGATTTTTTACACTCATATACATTTGTAATGTGTTATCTAGGAAATGGAGTTTTTTTTTATTCGGCTAATCATCCCATTTACGGGGGGGCGCCACTCCCTATTTTATTAATAGAAATAAGGTAAACAAAATGCAATGGCGGATTTACCCACGCCATTAGTACATTTAAGGGAAAAGAGATAAAGAAAATCGGGAGGAATCCTCCCTTACATTTTAATACTTGAAAAGAAATAAGGAGTACTTCCTCCTTTACAATATCAAGCTAGATTTACAGTTAAAAAAGGAGTCCAAAACACCTATGTAGAGGTGAGAGTTTGGATTTAGGAATGGTATCAGAGCCGTCCAAAGACTAAAAGTTTTGATATGATCCCTAAATTCAACATCACCTTATTGCAGCCCAAGTAAGGTTCTCCCTTGCAAAAGCTCCCAATAATAATTCTATGGATTATCAGGGGAAAAAAGATGAAAACAAGAGGGTTCCTTTTCTGCTTTAAATGAAAAGTGCACAAAGAAATATGCAATTCTCCATATGTGATATGCTTCAAATTGAAAGTGTTTGACAAACAGATGTCTAACTTCAGCAGCAAAAAAGAGTTCAGAGGAATTGTAATTTGAAATTGTGGTATGCTACAAAAATTAATGGACAAAACCTTGCCTAACTTCAGCAGCAGGTGGTCCTGTTTTATATTTTGAAAAGAGTCTAAATTCAGCAGCAAAATAGAACTTAAAAAAGGCAATATGCTATTATGATTCGAATCTGTGATATGTAAAAAGGGATTGGACAAAACCATGCCTAACACCAGCAGCATGGATGTCCTATTTTCTTTTTCTAAGTTTCTGAAAAGAGAATATGATAACCTGGATGTTGATGCTAATTGGATGCTTAAGGAAAAATTTGATACTAGACCAAATTGCCTAGCATCAGCAGCAAAGTGATTGGAGGAAAAGTGGTAAAGTTGAAACATCTTCATTTCTTGCGCCATTCTTCACAATTTCTGATATGATGTGTCATTGAGTACTGGTGAGACTCTGAGGCTTGTGAGAAGGCAGATATTTTCTCTTGATATATGGCAAGCCTAGTCTTTCAGCTCTGATGATTAACTGGATCTTTTGATGTAGAAGCTTTTCCTCAGTGAATATTTGATATTGGTGTTGGGTTGCAGCTTGTGCTAGGAAATGGAGTTTAAAAAATAAAAATGTAAATTTTTTGAAAAATCACTATTTTTCATGGGCTATAACTCACGAGTTTTGACAAAAATGCAAAAGAATAAAAACTAGTTGTTGTGGAGTATTTTTGTGCAATTTTTAAAATCCACCAATATTTTTAATGTGTTATCTAGAGAATAGAGTGTAAAAAATAGAAAATTAAATTTTTTTTAAAAAAAATTACTATTTTTCGTGGGCTGTAACTCACGAGTTTTGGTCAAAAACGCAAAAGTAGAAAAACTGGCTGTTGTGGAGTATTTTCATGCTATATTTTAGACCTACCTGAATTTGTAATGTGTTATCTAGAGAACGAAGTGTAAAAAGGAGAAAGGTAAATTTTTTGAAAAATGACTATTTTTCGTGGACTATAACTCACGAGTTTTAGTCAAAATCGCCAAAGTATAACACTAGCTGTTGTTGAGTATTTTCAAGCAATTTTTTATACCCACCTATATTTGTAATGTGTTATCTACAGAACAGAGTGTAAAAAATTGAAACGTAAATTTTTTGAAAAATTACTATTTTTTCATGGGTAATAAGTTTTTTACCAAAAAAACGTATACTATAACTTACAAAAAGTTGTGATTTTTCAAAAAAATTAAGTCACTCTTTTTTTTTTGCATTAATTTGTCACTAGTTGCATGTTCGTTATTGATCTGAGTGGAAAAAGGGCATATTTTTTACAAAAAAAAAAAAACTTGTGTTATAACTTATGAAAAATTCTGATTTTTCAAAAAATTTGAGTGACCATCTTTTTTTTATTAATCGATGGATTGCATATTCCTAATGGATATGGGTGCAAAAATGGCACATGTCTTTTGCCAAAACTCGGGTGTTATAAATCACGAAAAGTTCTGATTATTCAAAAAAATTGAATCACCATCTTCTTTATACGAGTCAAATAGAGGATGAGTAAGAGGTTTGGTAAGAAATGGTAGATATGTGTGAGTTTATAAGAATTTGAAATGCTTACATTTTCATTTATAAGAGAAAATTGAAATTGATAGAGAAATAAGAGAAGATTTTAAAACGAGGTACATGTGTGAGTGTAAAAGTATGAAATGCTGACATTCTCGTTAGAGTAGAAACTTTTTTTTTTCCTTTGAACAAGTGGAACTTTTTTTTTTTTTTTTGGAAGTCGGACACAAAAAAAAATGATTATAAGAGGCAATAAAAAATTGAGAAAGATATAAGAGATGGTTTTATAATGACAGATATATTTGAGTGTAAGAGTGAAACATTGACATTTTTTTGTCAGCGAGTAATTTTTTTTCTTTTTTTCTTGATTACAAGAAGCAATAAAAATTGAAAAAGATATAAGAGATGGTTTTATAATGAGAGATATATTTGAGCATAAGAGTGAAACGCTGACATCTTTTGTCAGTGTGTAATTTTTTATTTTTTATTTTTTGTTTTTTTGAAAAAAATTTTCTTTGAAGATATGAAAAAAAAGATAAAAGGGGATTATTTGGGTATTCTCGTTAGACGTGAAGTTATAGAAAAAAAAAAAAGAATTATTGAAGATAGAAAAATGTGGCTAATGAGAAAGAAAAAAAAGGAAAAAAATATCAAACATTTGCTCTAATGCCATAAACTTCCTTGATTTGCTTAATTAATTGAATATCCTTATCAGAATCTACTGTTAGTCTTTTTATTATATTTTATAAGGGGCAAACTCTAGTGAAACAGCCACATATATGCGATCTATATGCAAGCTTGTTTATTTATTCGCATATAAAGTATCAATATTTTATACCATCCACATATAAAGTATCAATACTTTATTCGCCTATCAAAGTATGCATACTTTATTTGCATAATATTTTTACTATTCTCATATCAAAGTATCCATAATTTATTCGCATAACACTTTTCACTATTCGCGTATAAAGTATCAATACTGTCCACTATTCGTGTACAATATAACAATATTTTTTACTATTCGCGTATCAAAGTATGCATACTTTATTCGCATATCAAAGTATGCATACTTTATTTGCGTAATATTTTCGCTATTCCCGTATAAAGTATCAATATTATTCACTATTCGCGTATAAAGTATCAATACTTTAACTAATTGCATATAAAAGTATGCATATGTTATTTGCGTAATATTTTCACTATTCGCGTATAAAGTATCAATATTATTCACTATTTGCGTATAAAGTATCAATATTTTTCACTATTTGTATATCAAAGTATATATACTTTATTGGCGTAACATTTTCACTATTAGCGCATTATTTTTCACTATACGTGAAAAAATATATATATACTTTATATGAAAAGTGCACTACACGTTCGCATGAGAGCACCACACATGCGCGTGAGAGCGCGTTATTAGTTCCGTTACATATATAAACCGATGGTACATGAGTTTTTGCAATTTTGTAATAAGCAACGGTAATTCAACCATACACATCGATTTTGCACTACAATTTTTTTATGTCTTCATGCTTGTATGATGTATCAACAATCCACCATTCAAATTATCTATTATGTGGGATAGCCAAAGTTTGAATAACAAATTGCATTCAGAAATTAAATAATGAAGCAAATAACAAATTTGTTTCAATTTTGCTATGGATGAGGTCTTTTTATATATATAAAGCCTGAAAACAAGGTAACCAAAGGTAAAAAAAGGGGAAGAAGAACACGAACATAATTTATTTTTATTTTTTTTGGTAGGCATTCTTTTTAGCTGGTATCTAAACGTTAAGAAAAAGAAAGTTGGATTAAAAAAATTGTCTTTAGGAACGAGGAACATTACATAAATGTCCACTGGTTTAAGAAAGACCAGGACCTGTGGAAGGAATAAAAAAAAAGGAGAGAGAACAATTCACAAGTCAACATCCGAATTTTACAATCTGCATCTCCATGGATAGACGCAACATAAGTTTTCCTCATTTACAGTTCCCTGATGATTAAATCCAGTTACTCTCAGCACTCAGGAAAAAAACAGAGCAGTGGTTGAGAATTGAGATTCAATAGTATTTCCATGAACTTGGACAAACTTTTACCTCTCTTGGATTGCGTAGCGCATACTGTTCCTCTCTTTAGTTTTCACCATCTTTCTGAGCAAACAAACCCAACATTGATCCTTTCCTTATCACAACTTCCAGAAGATGCAACTTCCAAGAGCTTTAATGGATTTTATCTCACACGACATTGATGATATACATGAATGTAAAAATTGAATCATTCAGAATCGAACTATCTCAATCATCAAAACGCAGGCTCTCAATACCCCTGACTGTGGAATCAAAGTTTTTTCCACTGGAATTATTCCTGCCAGATGAAGTATGCCTGGGCTCGAAGGATCCACCAAGTGGCGAGGTCCTTTGTCCACTAGATATCTTCTGTGCTGTCCCAGGACTTGCCTCAGGCGTCCGAAATCGTGTGGGATCAGAATCATTTCCTACAGCGAGTGTTTCACGGCTACCAGTGATAGTACCTTTTCTCAAAGATCCACTTGATCTTCCTATATAGGTAGAGCTTGATAACTGCAAAGGACAAGAGGTCAAGTTATACAATGCATATACTTGGTGTAGGACTCCAATTGTTGTGTCCACAAAACCTCAAGTCAAAGCCAAACTGAAATTGGGAGTCAACTACTAAACCACATCAAGATACCGCAAAAAGAACTCTAAGGAAATGCTACACAACTAGAATTGGAAACAAATTCAAAACCCATTGACCTTGCTGGGAATAATAAAAAACAATGCTTAACAAAAGAGAGTGAACACAATAAATAATAGACAAACAAGCCCAAAATGTAGGACATGCATGAGAACACAGAAGGCGCAAGGGAAACATCTCTCTCGCAAGAGGGTGGAAGGGAAGAGAAGCACGAAAAGAAACATGGCTTCATGATTATATGATTCAAACAACTTACCATAACATCCTTGCTTGTCGAATCATTTGCAATAGGGCTCTTCTGCTTGGACAAATTCCCAGAATTTAGAATTTGACCAGAACTTCTCCTCCGTGAAGGATCTGCTGAGGCAAAACCAGCTTGTCTTCCATCTTCCTCACCTGCAACATATTTGAGGGTGCAAACAATGATACCAGTAACAGAAAGAAACTATTCTCGTTAGAGTCACTTAGAAGAATGATGACCATAAATCTATTCGCAAGTTTTTCCGCTTCATTAATTACGAAAGGGATAAAACAGAGAGACAAGGGCAAATGAAATCATAGGTTACAACTTCTACAAGTATGTGGATGCACTGCTACTGAATGATCCAGAAAACGAGTTTACTGTACAAGGAGCAAGTTGTGTAAAAGTACCTTGCTGTCTTTCAATATTTGGAATAGCAGGAGGCATTCCTGAGCTTGTTCCAGCACTGGGGCCCTAAGAAGTGCAAAAATTCATGAAATGTCAAAATGGTCCGTTAATGAATGAGAATTCAATGAATTATCACTTACAATTGCCCGAGAAGGAGGAGCAGCAATCTGCGACTGTTGATATTTCAGAATGGTCCAGTCAAAGACATAATCGAACTGGAAGCCTACAATGCAATGCATATTGGTATATAACTCATCTGATTTCCAAGAAAAGTCAACAAAGAACTCATGATACAAAAAAATCATGCAAACCTTCACGAATGAAAAGATCACGAAATATTCGCTTCAGATAAGCATAATCAGGTTTGTCCTCAAAACGAAGTGAACGACAGAAATGGAAATAGGAAGCGAATTCGGTAGGATAGCCCCTGCACAAGGCCTGAAAAATAGCAAATCATCACTCAAATTTCTCTTGAAAGCTAAGTCCTACCCAACAACCTAATTACCCAAGAAAAAGTAAAACAGAGAAATAAACTACCTCAATAGATGTTGAAACCTTTTTTTCACTGATTTTCTCATACTTCTGCTTCTTGGTACCTGCTTTGAGTCCCTGCCATGGGAGACTAAGGATGCAATCGATATTAACAGAGCTTCATGGAGTACATAAGGAAATAAAAGGCATATGCATCAAATCTTACCTTCCTCTCAGGAAATACATAAGGACAAATCCAAGAGATTCCAAATCATCCCTCCTGCTTTGTTCTACGATGTCCCAAAGAACAAAAGGATGAAATGAATGCGGTAAATTAAGTAGCATATGAGTCAAATAAACCGCAAAGCAAGATGAATAGAATACTAACCAATCCCAAGGTGGGTATTCATGCTCGCATACCTAGCAGTTCCAGTCAAATTCTTGTTCTCCCTGCAGTGTTCATGACCAGATATAACATCATTAACAGAACCAGAAGTGAAAAAGCTACATGGTCCAAAACTAAAGCATCAATGTGTCTTGTCAGCATAAGAGAGATTCAATCAACAACCGAAAAGGAAAGCATCAGCATAGATGATACAGTTTGAGAGTAAAAAAGAATGTAGGAATACTACATAGTTTAGTCTCTTGATTTTATAAAGTTGGGGAAGCAATAATCTTTTACAGATGTAAGTAATATGAGCAAAACTTCAGTATGACAGGAGCCTCTAGATGAGAAGTATTATACAAAGTATAGAATTTTCAACTTGCTATCTGGAACTCCAAAATTTTCTTCACTACATTTCTAGGCAACCCTACATGCTTTTACTTGCTTCATTTCAAAAGAATGGGTCACAATACAATGACAAGCCCTTTTCATGATACAGATGGAGATGATATAGATTGAAAACATCTTTCAGACCATGAATAATAATAGAACAATCAAATGCCATGGAGGAATATACAACAGACAGGCAACATACAAGATGCCAAGTCTGCAACTTTTGACATTTGCGACCCCCCACCCCCCAGGTTGTGAGCAACAACCCATCACCACCATCACATCCCAAACATAAGAAGGAACCCACTTTCATATCCAATCCTAAGATTTGTGTAAACCACAGTTGTGCAAACGTTTCTCCAATATAGGGGTGAAAAAACCAAAATGTCATAGAATGCTTAAACCCCACATAGTGGGATAAAGACTTTGTTGTTGTTGTTGTTATCACAGAATGCTTAAGTTTCACAGTAAAAGGAAATATCTTCAAGTTCTCAGCAGTTCCAACAAAATGTGTACGATAGTTCAGCCAACCTTCAGATGAAGTCATTATCAATCTCACCTGTAAGGAATGTGTTGGTGGGTTGAAGTGTCTCTATATTTCTTAGCAAGACCAAAATCGATTATGTAAACCTGCCAAAACAGAAGGCAAACAGCCCACAAAAATTAGAAATTAAACAATTGTGTCTATACTTTCCAATACAAAGAAGACAACCAAAAAGAAACATTGCAACCTGGTTTGCGCGGCGTCCTAAACCCATAAGAAAATTGTCTGGTTTGATATCTCGGTGTAAAAATGACTTTGAATGGACAAATTCAACACGATTGATCTGAAGTGAAAATCACGATAGCAAATCAATCACATGTAAAAATTTGAAACAGTACAAAAGTAGTTATGGAATCAAAGAAATGACCATTTGATCAGCAAGCATGAGAACAGTCTTTAGAGAAAGTTTCCGACTGCAAAAATTGAATAAATCCTCAAGGCTAGGCCCAAGCAAATCCATCACTAGAACATTGTAGTCACCCTCAACTCCAAACCATCTCACATTTGGAATACCAGCTGCACAAAAAGTCACCATAAATAACAGCAACCAACTGGAACAGAGTCTTATAACAAACAATGAGAAAAAAGATATCTTATTCATTACTTCCTCCCTGAAGAATTCTGTACAACTTTGACTCATAAAGTAACTGAGGATGCTTTGTCTTCACATTTTCCTGAGGAGAGGATATAAAAAAAAGTTTAAACCAGTGAAACTTCAATAGGAAATAACTCGAACACAGCAATGAAAAATTACAAAGAAAATAACTCAATGGCAACAAGTTACACCAACAAATGCTTGTCACATAAACAAGGTGATGTCCTTCATACAGTAACAAATTTTCCCGGTCTTATTAAACAAGTCTGTCCATTTGGATTGAACATTTCAACAAACAAGGAATAATATAATGACAAAGCAATTAACCAACTTCTTGAATATGAATCAGGGGCATTTTCACCGGTAGTATTGTATCATAGCAATTAACCTACAACTAGAATTTTCCAGAATGCCAATCCAAGTAGACTCACATATTCACCCTTTATCTAACCTATCAATCCACAGCTCCATTCACACCTTGAATGCTAGAAAAGGTAGATCATTTTGACTGAGCAACAACATTACTACATTACCACACTTGACTAAGACCACATCGAAGATAAGCAAAGCTCAAAAAACAAAAACAAAACAAAACAAAACTTTCCGATAAATGGCCCAAAATTAACTACTTCAAAAGAGAAAAACAATCCAATTAGCACTTTTAATATATCTAAATAATTAGAAATCATCCATTAACACTGAAACAAAATCACCAATTTTAAATTTTAATACAATAATAATAACCAACTCACAAGTTTAATTGCCACTTCTTCATTCGTCTGAATATTAGTCCCTGCATAAAAAATTCCCAAAAAATTTAAAACAAAAAAAAAAACTTTCAGTTTACTAAATTAATTGAATTCACCAAAAATGAAACAGAGAGAGATATTCGAGAAACAAACCTAAATAGATCTCCCCAAATGATCCGCTCCCAATTTTCCTCCCCAGCCGATACTTATTTCCAACACGCGGCTCCATGAGAAAACTCACCGATAATCAAACCTTAGAGATCTAGGGTTCCAATTCAGCGCGAGACAATAGTTTAATTAAATTCCTTCTTTAAAAACTACAATGACCTAGGGTTAGGTTGAAGAAGGAGAAGGAGAAGAAGAAGCAGCAGCAAAATTAGTGTTCATAGTGTTAATTTCCGTGTCTGAATGAATTTACAAAACTACTGCTAATATCCTTTCTATATATACATAATAATAATAAACATGGAGAATTTTATCGATATCTTTATAAAATATAAAAGTTTTTTTTTTCTCTCTCTCTCTCTATTTATATGTACGGTTGATCTAACGAACTCAACGCCGTTCAGACTTCAGTGTGTGTCTGTGTGAAATTTAATACTACTAGCATCACCATTTTGTGCATTTACGGTCACGCGCTGTATGACGAGGATGCGCGTGATGGAAGCTTCTGTAAAGAAAGATTAATTCAATAAATAAAGAAAAAAATAGTGGAAGATTAGGTTCTGGTCACGTGACTTTGGTCCATCTCGGAGCTCATGCGTCACGTGACTTTATTGCTACCATTTTCCTCAGTTTTCCACAATTTTTTTCTTTCTTTTTCTCTATATTTGAATTTGGTAGCAACACGTGAATTTTGCACCACCAAATTTCAATTCTTTTGCTCATATATCTGCATTTGAATTCAAAAAAATTAGAAAAACACCCAGTACATTTTGCTGAAAATTTATTTAGTCACTCACATTTGAGATGATGTCTTTTAACACTTCAAAATCAAATCAATTCCGTTCTTTGGTTACATTACATCAATTTTTTTAACAAATGTTATAGAAGAAGTGGATTGAACATAACGAAAGGACAAAATTGATGTGATTTTTCAAGTGTGAAAAACGAATATATCATCATTTTAAACGTGGGGAAATAAATAAATTTTTCAACAAAATGAAAATGATATTTTTGCTAATTTTTCCTTTAAATTTTGCAAACTGAAAGTCCATTTAGATAGACATTTTGTTTTGCAAATTGTAAAAAATGAAGTCTCGCATTGTAAAAAAGAAATATTTTGATTGATAAACTTTGTCTTTATTAATTTTTGTTTTAAAAAATTATTTATTAAATAAAATTTAATATTGACGACCACGGTCAACAACAGTTACCGCGGGTCAATATTAAAAAAAAAAAAGAAGTTGAAATGATCAAAATATCATTGTACACACTATGAGACTGATGGATAGGTTGTGGTTGTACATTGTTTGGGACACAAAGGAGTAAATGATTCATTTAAACTCAACGTGAATTAACCATTCATATCAGTCAAATTTCTAGAACTTAAATGAACAACTTTGAAAGCCAACAAATTCAGCAGCAAATTAGATGGTATGCTTATCATTTGTGCATTTAGTTTGGTTAATACAAAAACAAAAAATGATCATTTTTGAAGATGGAAAATCAATACTGCACTGCTGCTGCTGCTGCTGCTGCTGCTGTTGTCTTACAAGGCCAAGTGAGGTTGTTTTATAATTATGGAATGAAAAAAGAGGAGCCGCACTTGCATACCCAACCTTCAGGCTCATAATTTGCAAATTCCAACTCCAAATGCTCTCCTGTTTCTTTTACCTGAACAGCAATACATGGTTTGCAACCTCTGCATTTGTGCTCACATTTTGGTGGCTTTGAACCTGGTCCGATCATCATCATCCTTTTGAATTCGTTCACGGGCTCTCCTACCTCGTGATCATCATCCATGCGTTGAAGTCCCTTCAAAGAAAACACATTTTAAACTTCAACATAGACATGAGAACGAATCTAAGGCATGCTGGGAAGAGGCGAAGCCAAAAAAATGAGCACCTTCAACTTGTATACTTTTTGATTGATGTCCAAGGCATGCTGGAAAGATTGCGAATTTTGGCCTTTATCTGATTAAGGTCATGAGAAGATTAGTGCGTGGATAATGAATTTCTTGTAATAAAATAACGAAATGAAGGAGTCTGGATCAAATAAAAGTATCAGAAGACTTTAAAACCATTCCTAAAGAAGCAAGCATATCAGGGCAACTTCACGTTTCTCAACTTTCTAAAACATGCAAAGCTGAAGTTTTTCATTGATCATTACCCTGCTTATCATGAGCTCCTTTAAATGATGCAAAAGGGCGGCTCTTAGCTGAAAATTCCCAACAAATGACAATCGCGGCAACGAGTATGATGTAAATGAAACAGCAATACATTCTCTGCATTGTTAATATAACTTCAAAAGGATCAAAGACCTGCAAAATTGACGTTACCTTTCGCTTCACTCACTCCTATATTGCTAAATGACTTAGTAATGATTGAGTGAATTTTCAGCACTCAAAAACATGTATCTATGTAATGAAGCCTGTTTGAGGCCTATATACACATTCGGGCAGAGAAAATTTGGTTCCTTACAGAGACTCAACTAGATTCTGAGTTATTGTTGTACATTTCTGAGTTGTGACAGGCCATTCCAGAACAGCTAGCTAGAACAAAAAAAATTGATTAATTTATTTTTTTTTCCGTGCATTAAAAACAATAGGGATGACCTAAAATAGGAGCAAAAGGATTGGTTAATTTCAGCTTCAACCTGACTGGCTGACTACATTTGCCAGTCCCATAACAGGAAATGTTGCAAAATTTCCATTTTTATGCAGTATTATGCACTAATATATTTAGTTAGACTGTCGTTTTAAACTCTTTGCAGGTTGGTTGTTGTGGTTACAGATTAATAATTGGTTGGAATTGGACCACCATTTGCTTTGTATGATGGTCAAAAGACGTTTTTCTGATAAACAATCAACCGTTTATAGCTCTAATCTTGACCGTCTTAACTGCATAGGCTTGATGAGTCTTCTTCTGTCTCCATCTTCAACGTGCAATTCTGTATTCCTCATAGTGGATTATTACGTATAGAATCATCGCGGAGTAATTATTGACGCAGAACATAGTTAGTGTGTTCAAGCAATGGGTCCTTTAGCCTAAACTCATTCAAGAACTTGTAGGTGAGCTAAACATTGCTTTGGTACGATCAACCACTCATTCAAATTTATAGTTTACTGGACACATTAATTGTACTGGACTATTATGTATAGCTCCCATTTTGCACTTATTCCAGTAAGTAACCTTATCATAATATTATGGTCTGCCACCCATGACTAAATCATCAGAAACAGCAGGGCCGTACCTTATTGAGTTGTTCTTGTATTTCATTATGATTTTTGTGCATAAAGATACTGGCAACATTGAAAAAAGAATATGACCATGCTTCATTGATATAATTTGATGTTACTGTTACAAAGATATACAACCAAATGCAGCAAACAAGCTAAACTGCGTTCATTTTACATCCGGGAACGCAGAAAACAAATCAGAACTTAATGTAACTATGAATTCATTTTGTGTACACAAAAGAATTAAAGAATAAATCAAAGCTAAATTCCAATTAAAACGAGCCAAAACTGGTAAAACATTACTTGGCTCAACTAGGTATGATGTTACTAAAACAAACTCAAATAAAAGAACAAATGAATGAAGATTCAAGTTAGATGACTCCTTGTCTAACCATGTTGAGTCAAAAATCAGATAGGTTGCACCAAACGAAGCTTTAGCTGATAAACTAGTTTTCTCTTTAGCTCAGCTGACTTGAGTTTGGACGTCGGGAAAAGCACTCCCACTAAACTCAATGACCTGCTGGAATGGCTGTCCTAGGACTCGGAAGTCCCATGTATGCAATTCTAGGAGAAAGGCGAATCTTTGGGCTCGGTCGTGGTGAAGGGATTGGACCAAAGTTGAAGACAGGTCCACAAGCCAAACGAGGTGACAAATTAACTTGTTCAAGAGCTCGGAACTGTAACTCTGTTGGATAGTCCCGAACACAGCTGATCCTCGGTCCAGTTCCATTACTCCATTTGCATGACAAGTGTTTAGCCATGCTATATACCGGTGCCTCCACATTATTTTGATGACTTGCTGCGATTGCTTCTTTCTCGGATGTTCTTTCATCCTCTAATTGTAAAGATGCTGAAGAGCTAATAGTATTTTGAGTATTTGATTCCTCATTGGAAGATTTGAATGAAAGAAGGTCATCGTCAACTGCACACCTCTGCTCAGAAAAGGAAATGAAAATGAAAATCAGCCATCAGTTTAATGACAAGATTTTAAAGATGTCATTCATGGAGTATTTTGAAGTTAATTGCCGATGCTGCGTTATGCAAGAAGATATTCATGACCTAAAACCTTGAATTGTGTCATTATTCAGAAAGCATGATGACTTTAATATATCTACCTTAACATTCAAAAGATCCACGCAGTTCTCCTCCAGGAAGCTAATGAATTCCCTGAAGTTCTCTTCAGTTGGGAGATAATGACCACTGTATGGCCAAATTGCCTGTGAAAATGAAAATATGATTATTACTAAGTATAAAATCATACTATTGATCAGAACATTACCGATTCTAAATGTTTGCTGTCACCAGAATTCTGTATAATTACCTCAAGGACTCCACCATGGGCAACAAGTCTTCCAGCTGCTGTAATTGCTCCACCAGCTAAAAAACTTGAATGCTGAAAAGTACCTTTCTGCTTCTGCCCAACATACAAAGTCCTAGATGTGCTAAGAACAAATATCCATTTCGAACCCTCAACAGTGTCGACGAGGATACCACTTTCTCTGTACACTAGCTTCCCATTTTCGACAATTACTTCATATGATTGCCTCTCTTTCTGATGAAGGATAATGTAGAAGGAAAAGATAAGTTTCGGCATGTAATGAGTCGTGAGAAATGCACAAGTAAAAATACCAATAATGCACTCAAATTTCAATTAAAATTGTCCTCATATGATGGTTATATAGTTCTATGACATCAAACTTACCGGTCCTAGATACTTGATGCATTGACGTTGTAGATTTATTCTTGAGCACTTCTCAAGATTTAATTCTTTTCCATCTCCAACATCCAACCTACACATGGTAGAGCTCACTCTGTTAGAGAAATTTAGTGAAAGAAAATTCGTTTATCAAGAAGTCCATTTTGTCCTGTTAGATTATAAGAAAACTCAAGCAAATAAAACTCACCAGAAGAAAAAAGGTTGAGCGCTTTCGCTTTTAAACCATATGTCGTAATAGAGGTGTAAATTGTGTCCATACCGATGGCGAGGATCAATCTGTGGAAAAATTGCAATAGTTTGTCATTGAATAGCAAATTGTAGGCTCAGATTCTGTTTGAAGCTTTCATGACAAAATTCTAAAACATGCAAAACATTAAACTACTACAACTGTGCCAAACAGATTAGATCAGTTACTATGAGCATATTAACAGGAATTTCAAGAAAATCAAAACAAAGTTTATCATCAAGATCTTTTATGTGATACTGTTACATTGAGACGAAAGAATCTAAAAGGAGCTAAAATACATACAGCTTCAAGCCAGTGTTGTAGGGCGAGCTTTTGAGCCTTCTCATCCTTGGACAATCCTTTCCCCACCTGAATATGCAGAGAATTCAGCACTGCCATCAATAATTCATTCAAGGAAGACAAAAAAGTAAATCCAAATAAGAACATAAAATGGTTGGAGCTTAAACCTTTGCTACTCTTGTTTTCGCTCTAGCCCATCGTGAAACAGCAGTTTCTGGTTTTTCGTCATTAAAGAACGATATAGAACTCCGCTTGAGAGCTGCAAAGTCCAATGCTTTCCACCTAAAACATCAGAAGATGTAGTCAATTAACTGAAAAGGATGAAATCTTTATAGACACTAAAATATCATGCGTTGAACAAAGAACAAACCATAGCTCTTCAACTACAACAGCACAATCTGCAAGGTTTCTTCGAGTCCGGTAGCTCTTGTAAACTTTCTGAAGCTTGACTGCTGCAGCATCAAGCTCACTAACTGGTCGTGGAGAGAACAAGATGGCAGGTTCAGGAAGAAAAGTTATGGGGCTTGATTTGAAAGACCAATCGGCTTTTGCATGTGCATCATTGGGTTCTGGTATCCTTATGTCTTCAACTAGACTCTTGAATGAAGGACTGGTTTGAAGCATTAATCTCATGGGTTCGCATTTGTTCAAATTTATTGTATTCTTCCTACAAACTTTGCTTGACACCTTTGATTTCGAGGCAGCTTCTGAATCTAATGTCCTCAGTCTATCTGCACTTAATGTCATCTCCTGTTGTGAAGGAAAATCGATGTTGTCTGCCAAATTCAGAAAAGAATGCTTCAAAATTCCTTCCCAAGCTGAATAGAGTAATGATAGTGATAAACCCATAAAAAATATCAGGGTCCCCCCACCTACAAATTCGTAATGGAATGATATGGATTATAACATGAATATGGCTTGAAAATCAACATGATGCCACAATTACTCGGAATAACTGTGCAAACATTGAGATTTTGACAAACAGAAAACATGGATTGATCTTTTATGAACCCTGCAAAACATTTGGAGCATATTTAACAGAACAATTTGCAATTTAGAAAACCATTAAGAATTCTAATTGTTTAATATTTAGCAAGTACAAGTTCTGACTGTGAAACAGTGAAAGCCCTCACTCACCCTCCATAGCAGGGTTCGTCTTTCAATTCTACACACAACCTATGAAGAAGCATAATATTCTCTCAAATCCAGAACCTAATTTGACAAGTTCTGAGTTGTATTGCCAAACTTTCATTGAAATTAAGAGACCATTTTCCAATTAGATAATGAAGAAAAACAAATAAAAATGCAGAAAACAAGACAAAAAAAAAATAAAATGCAACCACCATGACTTCAAACAGAAATCAAGATAACCCTCTTGAAATCATGATCAGAACACCAAAAAAACATGGGACTTTTAAATCGATCACTCACCTAAAACTGAAAGACCAAAGCTTTCTTGGATTTCTTTTGGCTCTCTCTTCTTCCCTTAAGAGTATTGATTGTTTACAGAGAAAATATCTTAAAACTTTTCACCAAATTAATTACAAGAAGATGTATGTCTGAATATGACCAGTCTCCCTCCTATATATATATATATCCTTTTGTGGTTAATTAAGAGAAAAATAAATATATAAAAAAATATGGTAAACACATGGACTAAGAACTGTAGAGCAGACGTTGAATTCTCTTGATGACAGTTGAACTGAGAAGTTTCTTTATATTTTCATTAAGAATGAATGGCACAAAGATTCAAAGCCACGAGCTGTTGATAAATTCAAAGATAGAAAAATTTTAACAAGAATTTTTTTTTCGTCTAAAACATTTTGTCCCCTAATCAGCAGAAGATCAAAACAATATTAGAAAGGGATTTTGTATAATATAATGGAGTGATAAAGAGGATGGTCAAAGAAAGTACGCTTTGGTGCTTCCATGAAGAAACTCAACCACCATTACCACAACCATATAGAAAATTTTGTTGATGATAAAATAAATTTTTCTCAACTGGGATTTTTGGCTCTTCTTTAATTCGTCATAATTTTAAAGTCAACTACATCAACATGGGTAGTTAGTTCAAACAAAACTCATAAAAACGCGCCAACACGAAACTAATACAAGCACAGCTGCCATGGATGCTGATGTAACTCAAGGAAATTCGTGGCCATTTCTTTACTTGTCTTGCAATCGACTTACATTTTTTTATCTTTATCTTGAAATGTCCAACTCAATCAACTTTGACGTATTTTTCTTTGTTTATTCACCATTTGGTCTAGTTCAATAGTTGTTTGTTTTTTTTTTTTCATTCATTTGATTTGATGTGTCACTCTCTTGTCCCTTTTGGGGGTTTGTTTTTTTTTTTTTTTGGATCTTTTGAAGGAAAAAAACAGGACAGAGAGGGATATCATTATCAGTTTTTTATTTTTTTTTGGTCGTCCAAGTGGGGATATGATATTCAATGATTCAAAACATAAGCCAAAAAAATGTTTGAATCAAAATAGCATGGCCAAATGCAAATTTGATTAACAAGAAAAGGGCCAAAAATTATATTTGGAATTTTAGATTTTGATATTCACGTTCTGTAGTTGCATATGCATTCCCACAAACTTGACTTTGATAATAACAAGTAATTTGATTATAGCAAGTATAATGGGATGTCACTAATTATGAATACACTATCAACAATTAATGTCTATGCAATTATGCATACTATTAAGAGAATAAATTGTAATTTAAGAAAAGAAAAAAAACTAAGTACGTTGAAATCTAATTAGAGTTTTTTTTTTCTTCTCCTTGTACAAAAACTCTTACTACTACAACAGCACAATGATTCTAAAAACTTTGTTTCATGTAAACACAATATTATGCCCTGTACACAAAGCCAGCGGGCCAATCAAAGCATGTAAAGAGTGGTATTGGTTTTTTTTTTAATGTACCACGTTATTAACTCTACAACTCCGTGTCTATCCCGCCATTTCACTGTTATTGAGTCAGACTAATCCTGCACCTCAAGCCGACCGTCCCCTAGGGACCTGAGGTAAACCGCAGGATGTGCACGCAATGGGTACTAACTTTACGGTAGCAGCCTAAGCTGGGTACCAGGGCCAATCTTCAATCATTGGTCACCACTCCTCCGACGAATTCCAACCCCACACAAATCGAATCAAGAGACCATTTTTATTGGTAAAACAAATACTACTGCTTTTTAATTTGCTTATCCTATTCTATTCATATTCCTCCCTCTCCTTTTTGAATTTTCTCATGAGTTGAATGCTTAGAATTAACAAACATCGTGTTTTATTTGTAATGGCTGAAATTCTTAATGTGAATGCATCTGCATGCATGCAATTTCTGCGTAAGGAAAAGGAAAATATAACATAATAGTCACATGTATGTTTTGATGATGATGATGATCACTTTAAAGAGTTTACAAGTTTGAAGGTCAAGAAAAGTGGTAAATTAATTAATTAATTAGCCATTTTTAATGCAATTTATTGATTTCTTGGAGTTAAATCTTACTTGCACGTACTTCTCATTATCCCACACCATTATAAATTAACTATTATCATGTTTAATTAAAAAAGAAAAAGAAAAAAGATCAATAGAATTGAGATGATTTTTTTTTTCCTTCCTTTGTTGATTGGTATAGATAACAAAAAGGTCAAAATGGAAGACCATTGAGTAAATCACGCAAAGGTTATTAAATTTCCTCCACTTAATTTTTCTAGTCCCTTACAGCAAGTTAATAACTTTGACAAAATCAACAAACCAAAACCCACTTCCCTTCTTGCCTTTTTTTTTTTCCCTCTACTCTTTTGCATGTAAAATATTTGTGTTTATTATATCGTCCACAATCAAATTTCTAGATCTTGTGCAAGTCCGAATACATGCAATATATATAGTACAATTAATATTGGATTAGTACTAATTCATTTAAGTTGTCATTTGTTGGTCGTTACTATAACCAGAAGGTGTTTTGTTAAAATGAATAAAATAACGTAGAATAGAAAATTTGTAGAATTTGTTGAAAAATAAGGGTCAAAAGTTGCAGCGATGAACAATATATATATAACATAAAGGTATAGAAGAAAATAATGGTTTGTGATGAAATTTCAAGAGTATTGAATCTAACAGGTGTATAACATTATCTTCTTTATCTTTAAATTGTTAATTGTCTCGACTGTATTGCAAACCGAATTTTATGTCAATTTACTTTATGATATACTCCTCTTATTCTAAATAAGTAACTTTTTAAATTTCTATTCATGTTTCAAATTAAATGTCGTTTTATTTTATTCTTACTTTTTTACTCTTATTTATCATTATTACTGTATTAAATAAAAGAGCAATGATTGGGGGAGTGAAAAATTAGAGTGAAAAGTCAAAGTGACTGACGTGGCATGTATAAAAAGACAAACTAATCCATTACCTATTAGAGTTCACTCATCATTTGGTTAGGGTATTAGTTTGTCTTTTTATAACTGCCACGTCAGTCACTTTGGGTTTTCACTCTAATTTTTCACTCCTCTATCATTGCTCTAAACAAAATGAGAGATAAAAGTTTTACTCTCTATGCACAAACTTCAATCATCATAATTTAAAGATTCTTTTAGTCATTTTAGTGATTCCTTAATAAGTGTGCAAATTCTTTAAACGACACTTATTTATAATAAGAGGGAATAATACTATTCAATGAAACAACCAAATAACAAGTTTTTCTTTTTTGTCATTAGCGTATAACTTTTTGTTCTATTCTAACTTATACTATTCTATGAGATAATCTAACTGCTCAAAAGTTTTTTTTTGATTGTTAAAGCAAGATTTGCAATTGACAAGTTAGTAATTTAAATTTGATTAAAAGCCCACATATATAGAGTTTTTAAATTAGGATATAACTTTTTAAAAATGCCACAAATTTGTGATATAAATCTTTAAAAAGATGCGGCAAATTGATGTAATCCTTCAAAAATACGTTTCAAATTTGTAATGCAAGCAACTCTTTAAAACAAAGTCACATTTTATAAATTGAACTTATGTTACAAACTATTTTTTTTCAACAGAATTTAAATTCCATGCATTCAACGGGTGACGATAATGGTCAATGATGATCAGATTAGTTTGATGGAATTTTGATCAGGTTGACCTTAGAAAACAAAGTAAGATCGAGTATCCTTGAATGACTTTCTTGTTTCCCACAACAACTATTATTAGTATAGTCTATTCCAAAATATGCAGCCATATTGGTCAAAATTAATATTGTTTTAACAGACGGGAAATATATTATAGTTTAGTACTAATGCAGTCATCTAAGCCAATCATCTGTTAATATATATGTTCACATAGTATTTGAAGTTTAAAAAATAATGGTAAGGCCTGCTATTAATATATATATTATATATAATGCTATTATTATATATAAGAACATGCATGGTCGTATTTGTGTATTTCATTGTGGAGGTCAATCGTCAATATATATAACAAGCACAACTAATTAACTTACAAGATGGTATAACATATTCAGTTAGTTCTCTTTTAATTGTCCTAATTACTATTCCTTTTTTTTTTTTTTTAAATAAGTGTTCATTTTCACGGTTCAATACAAAATATAAAGAAAATACCAACTCTACCTTTATTTCATTTTAAAATATTTAATGGTATTAATTACTACTGTAATCAAAATGATAGAAATTTGTGAAGTCATCATTATTAGGGGTAAATCAGTTAAATTTTTTATTTTTTTTAATTTGTGTATTTTTCAGTTTGAGGACGAGAGTATTTAATTCATTTATTAATTTATTTTAATCCGTGCTTTACACTAAAATGTTTCTGGATCGATGAAAACATGTTCCTAATTATTTTAGAAATGGATGCTTCAATTCCTATAAATGATTAAAAAAAACTCTAATCTAAGAATTAAAAATTTATATACTTTTGTATAAAAAAAAAAAAAATACAATACGATATATGGTTAGAATTAATTATTTGGAACATTAAGACAAACTTTAATAGTTGATTAAATCAAAAAATATACATAATTAAATGAGAAAGAGATTTAAAAGACTAATAAAATCACAAATCTTAAAACCGGGTCTGCTGGCGTTATATCTGTATGAATAAATAATTGGCATACAAATCACAAGATGACTCACAACTCTAATTAGATTACTAATTTTTATTTTGTCTGAATTGATTAATTACGAATGCAATGTATTAATTATATATATATATATATAATAACAAAATAAAGGCATACGTGTTGACTTTTACTAGTAGTATAATTAAGCGCGGCGATAACAAGTGGGCATTGATGACTGACTGCCAAGTTTAACTAATGCAAGTTGAATTTCAAATATTAATTACGTACGTGCTAGTGTTATTATTTTTTTTTAAGTTCCCACAAGTATTGTACGGACAGTACCATTATCTATCTTTTAAAATAATACTCTAATAATTAAAAAAAAAACTGCCACGCATTACAAATGGTCAAATTCAACGGATGAATCGAAAAACTAAAAAACGATCAACATCCTAAATATTAATGGCATAAAGTAGCACGGTCGTAAGGATTAGAGCATTTCCAAAGGGAATTTTAATTCCAAATAAAAAAAAAATTATTAAAAAAAAAACTAGTTCACGTACACTACACATGCACTACTCTAAGGTTGAATATCTTTGATTTATTTTATTTTATTTTTTTTGACCAAAAGTTATAAATTTCGTATTTGTATATATGAACAAAAAGTAACAAGTTTTCAGAGTACATTCCATTATAATTTACAAGCCGTCACCCGTTACGTATTTGAATTGAAACTAGAATTGTTAGATTTACAAAAAATTGGGGGGGGGGGGGGGGGGTGTTGGTCTTGGTCTTTGTATCAATTTGTGACTCTCTTCTAGTTCAGTCGTGCCACACCGTACACGTACGCGGGAGTTTTTTTGAAAATTTTTAATGGCCGCAGGCATGCAGAAACTAGAAAGTCGCTTCTACCCAAATCAAATGTTTGACAGCGTTTGACTAGTGTTTTCATAATGTACGGATTATCCACCTTCCACCCTGCAAAATAATTTAATAAATAAAACAAAACCAAAAGAATAAGGGATGTTTTTTCGTAAAATTGACAACCTTCATTATGAAGTTGAGTTATGAGTAATTGAAGTTTCTCTCGGCGTTAGCTTTTTAGCCATAGGACTAGCATAGTGGTTAGGATATTAGTATTCTGATTCTAAAATTTAGAGTTTGATTCCTTTAACATGCACGCGAGAGTGTATGTATTGTTAAAAAAAAGTTTTTATTTTCCTAGCAAATTTGGTAAATGCATGTCGTACCTCATCGCATTTAAGTTATAAAGGATGTATTGAAAGATTTGGTAATTTATTTGAGAGGTAAAATTATATAATACTATTGAAAACATTTTGGAAAAAAAAATGCATGATTAGAAGGTAAATTAATAAAGAGTGAATAACTTCAGACTTTGATTATTTGCTTAGAATTGAACCCTCAAAATTTAATTCATGTATTTATTAGAAAATGTATAAAAATTGCAGGCTTATTTTATTTGCGTGTGAGATGAGTTAATTACCCAAGTTAAAACTCATTGTTCTTAAATAAAAGCATTTTAGTTGTTAGTTATGTCGATGTGCTACGTGATAACTTACTATTTTTTATATTATAGATTAGATTTTGTGATATTTACGATAATTTGCAAGAAGTCAAGACATATTAGATGATGTAAATTCAGGTAGAAGATGGCAGGGTGCAACAATTCACAATATTAATATCTTCAAATAAGGATAGGAATGCATTGCAATTGTAAAATTGAGGAGACCAAGAAATGATTTTGAGAATTTTCCCAGAGATTGAACATAAAATTGTTCTTCAACATTTGTTGATGATAAAATGGATTTTAGGATTTCATTTTTAATTAGGGAGGTTGGTTATCGCTTTTAAGATTAGGATTTGAATTAGGTATAAAAGGTGTAAGTAAAATAGTTTTTGATATTAGGTTAATGTATAAGTAAGTGGTGAGTAGGATAAAGAAGTATTTTATTAATTATACAAAATAATAAAATTTTTAACATTTGTAATTATATTAAAGTTGTGTACTATATAATAATAATTACTCGAAAGACATGCTATTTTTTCAAATTTTCCAAAAAAAAAACTAAAAAAAATTATAAACAAACATACTCGTTAAAAAAAACTACAAAGACTTGTAGTATTATATTATATATGCAATAAGTTGTTATACCATTAATACAAAATAGAGACATAATATTATATCACAACTACTACTATAAAACAATATCTAGAAATATAGAATATGACTATAGTAGTAGAGACAATGTAGAGAGAAAGATAGGAAAATGTACTAAGAATTCAACCATCTCTTTTTATTCATATAACCCCTATTTATAAATGTAAGGTGTACTCTTTGCATTGTAGGTTACAATGCCCTTAATGTATACAAGAGTTAAATGGAATTTGGGAGGTTATGAAAGTTATAATATAATGAAAGGATAATGATATACAGAGTGAAAAATTGGAGTGAAAACGTGAAGTGATAGACGTGGCAGTTATAAAAAGACAAAATTATCCATTATCTATTAGGGTTCACTCATAATTTGGTTAGGGTATTAGTTTGTCTTTTTATAACTGCCACGTCAGTCACTTTACGCTCTCACTCTAATTTTTCACTCGCCCTATCATGGAGTGAAAATGTGGTTACAAAATAATGGAATATCATATTTATTCATAACACTCCCCATTGGATATTTATCTTTAAGAAAAATATCTCATTAAAACCTTATTAGGAAAAATCTAATAGGAAAAAAATTTAGTGAAGGAAAAATAGTACATTTTCTATATATAACATTATCTCGTTAAAAACCTTACCAAAAAAAACACTAACGAAAAAAAAACCTTAATTAAAGGAAAAAGAATACTATGTATAATAACTCCCCTCTTGATCGCATAATATTAATTATTCGATTAATTCGGTTTGAATAATCGAATTTCAAATCAAGAATAGAATGAATTCAATTTGTTCATTTAACTGAATTCAAAATTTTTAAATTGTAACCGAATCGAAAATTGATTAAATGGATTGGACTCGACAAAAAACCGAACTGAAAATCAAGAATTCAATTTCAAAAAACCGAATTAAATTTTGTCTAATCGGTTTTACGATTTTTTTTCCCACCCCTAACACTGTGAGGGTGTTATACCCGAAAAAAAAGTACAGCATGACACAAACCCAAGAAACTAAAATAGCCCAACATTATAATACAGTCCACAGAAAGATGTTGGTCCAATCCACGATATGATGACAGAATTCTTAAGATGGAGTGAAAGTGAAAATAGCACTTGTTCTCCGTGTAAAGTATAAATCCGTTTCAAAACCCGGCCCAGATACGTTGGCCCACACCCATCACCCGCCGAAAATGAAGACCCGACCGGAATACCGCACATGCTATGTATAAAGGATTCCTTATTCTTTCCAAACTCTTGCGCGTACGCTGAAGTCTGAACCGAACAAACAGAAACTGTCGAACCACTTCTTCATATTTTCTCCAAATTCAAACCTTTTCACTTAGATCAATTCCAATGGCTGAATCAAACGTGGGCCTTCCATCAAACCATTCTTCAGATTCAGGTATTTGTTCAATTTTCAATCTGAAATCAGTTCATTTGTTCTGTTTTGTCATCCAAATCAATTTAAACACACTAATTCCAATTCGAGTAAAGTAATCAAACAACTTTGTAATCCTGTGAGGATGATGTTGCGACATTTTTAATGGTGGTGCCTTGATGTAGAAATGGTCCATGAGAGAACCAGGGAAAAATTTGACGAGGGAAAGAGGAACCCACATCACCATCACAAGGAAACTCATGGGCTGCGCGATGATATTGATTTAGATACTCCAATTGGTGATGTGAAGGCTCCAAATGTTTTTGAAAGAGCAAGAGAGGAAATCGAGGCAATTGTGCAGGCAATTCATCCCAAAAGGGAATATGATACGGCTGAGAATCATGGCTCATTGTCCAATGGTGAAAACAGGTTCTAAATTTGGCATTCCCTGAATTGTCTAAAGATAAAGAAATTTGACTGACACCAGGCCCTCAATACAATTGTGACTCTGATTGATATTGTTATTTTTGTGAGAGCAATCCCAGGCATTCTGCTGGAAAAGTACAATCAAAACCTGGATGCTCTGATTCTCATCCAGGTATGAACTGCTTATTAGTCTTCCTTGGAAGATTTGATTTATAGTTTTATGCTGGTTGGTCCTGTTGCATTGATATATTGTTTAGAAATGGATATTTTGCCAGAAGCTTATTTGATTGTTTGTTATTTCTTGTTAATATTCACCAAGTTTAAACAGACTGGAAAAATCTTTGTAGGAAAGCATAAAAGAGAAAATTATGATAATAAATGTTTCTTATGTGCAACATTAGTTTTAATCAATTGTTACGTGAAGTTGTGAACACGAAGGAACTGTCCATGGAAGTGGAAATCATTTGAGGTAGATATATACTACAGACTTAGAGTGCTTTTATGCAGAAAATGATTAAAAAGGTTTTAGCCGCTTGCCTAACCCAATGGTCAGGGAGTTAGCGTCCCGACCTGTAGGTCGTCTAGAGTTTGATTACTGCAGGATGCCCAAAGAAGTTTATGGGAGATAATCCCAGGTCCTTAGTCACATGCATACATAGGATGATAGAAAATTAAGTTGCAGCCATTGTTCTCTTGCATAAAAATCTCTTTTTGATGCTTTAGAACCACCATGCTTTAAGGACAACATAGTCGGAAAAGTCTATTCCATGCATTTCGAGCTAATATTTGAACTGAAGGACTAAAAACTTCTAATTCTATCCACTCTAATGGTCCTCTTAGTACCTTATTTATTCAACAGATGCTTTCTGTTTTTGATTTCACTAGTGTAACTTTATTCTTGGAGAATTTAAATCCTTATTTTGTTTGTTTTTTCTACCTTATGATCAGAGAAGAACATAAAGTCGCCTAATTTTATCGAGAAAGTTAAGGAAGACATAGAAGCCATTGTACGAAAAAAGAAGGCAGCAACACATCATCATCATAAAGAAACTCATGGGACAAGCGACGACATTGATGAAACCACTCCTATCAATGAAGTCAAAGGTCCCAACGTGTTCGAAAGAGCAAAGGAAGAAGTTGAGGCTCTTCTTGAAGCCATTCATCCAAAGAAAGATTCTGGAACTGGAAGTGCCATATCCTCACCAAAGAAAGAGGGTGGATTTAGGATGTCTGTAGGAAAAGGATTGGAAAAGATCTGTTCTCCCCAGAGTCATAATAAAGATTGAGAGTTTCTTGAGGAACACCGTTTCATTGAGCACTTCTTCTGACTATTAAATCTGAATGCAATTCTAAAGCTTAACATAGCTGTGAAGTGTGAACTTCCACTGTATAATGTATATTGCTATTGTGAGAATTTATTTCCACCTTGTAAGATAGGATGATTCAGTGCATGCCTAAAGATTACTACTATTTCTTGTTAACTCATGGCTGATATTGTGTATTCAAATTCGATTTGTTCATTTTTCTTTCAAGTTCTTCTTCATGTAATATTCATCTCAAAAAAAAAAAAAAAACACACACACACACACACACAAAGCAGTATATTTGTTGTCCAAATTCTCAATTGACATTGTTGTCTGTGACTCTGTGGTATCATGTGAAAATCTTCAACGATGGCATCATCTATTAAATATTAATTATTGAAGTTTAAGTTTGAAAATGATGTTGTTCACGAATCATCATCTATCTAGATCATTAAATATGTAACAAAAGCCTTAAACATGACGAAACATTTGTAACCACGGGAGATTCAACAACGAAGAAAATTGTCCCAGTTCAAGCCAAGGCACGCACTTGTTGACTACTACAGTGATTGTGTTTTGTCGTGCATGATTTTGTATATATTATATCCCAGTTCAACGAAGAATTTTTTTTTAAAAAAAAAAATTATAAATCTTGAAGAAACAAATATGGCTAAATCAATTGGTGATCATCCCAACAGTTAAAAAATGGCCAATCTCACTAATTTTACCAATAATTTCATCTATACATGATGGAATTGATTCATTTGACTTTAATCCCAGCATCTTCTTTACAGCTTAATTTACTTTTGTCTGTTTATTCAATTACAACCCTCCTGATTATTGACCAAATAATTTTTTATTGCTCCACTAATGGGATAAAGTTATTCTTCTCAATCCCAAATTATTAGAAAGTAAAAGGAAAAAAAAAAAATTAAAATTATAGAGTACGTTACAACTTGTTATATATGCATCCAGAGTGTCACTATCCAAAATTTCGTGAGAGGAGTTATATATTCAGATTATAAAATATATTTTAATACATAATAACAGTTTGTTAAAAAAATTACGTCAAAATACACCGATAGTACATATATTTTTATACAAGTTCGGATGAATGAACCAATGAGTAGCCAAAATAAATGATGACATGCTTGTTCATGACTAATGAGATAAATTTAAAGACAAACAAATTGCCTGTTTTATAAAAAAAGAAATGATCAGTGATTAAAATTTTTTTTTATAGCAAATTAATCGGGAAATGGCTGACAACGAAACATTAAATGATTAAATAGGGGATTTCATTTTCTATCCACGACGTGACGAAAGTTGAATGATAAATTAATAAATTTATAATTCTAGTTTTAAAAAAATTTGATTAAAAATTAATGTGTGATATTATTTCTAATGGACTTAGTGTCAAGGCAAGATGCCAAACATATAGGCCCTTTTCTTGAATGAAATTAAAGTGGGATATTATTTCTAATGGATGAGAAAGATTTCTAGAAGTCAAATTCAATGCATAGATAGGTTTTAATCATATTTTAAACTTTTGAGAGTAAGTTGAGTGGTTTAAAATTTAATTAATTCACAAAAACTCTCGTTAAATCGATTAATATATAAAACGTAATTTATATATAAAATGAACAATTAATTGTCATTAAAACTATAATTCTAATTTTCTGTCGCTTATATAAAACATCTTTTGATAATATATATATATATATATATATATTTTTTTTTTGAAGTTGGCAAAGAGTGAAAAGTAGCAACACCATTTTTGAAACTGTTTGAAAGCTGCAACAAAATGTTTTTTGAAAATGCAGTTTTGCAAAAGAGTTGTACAAAAAAAATCATCTAGAATTTTCTACAATATCGACGGCCATGATTGAATGAACAAAGATTCTGATGTACGGTTAAGTTTCCTCAAATCATTACACTATTATCACAACTGATTCCCTCCCCATCCATGATCCATCCCGACGAAACCCGGGATTAGCTCCAACGACCAAAACTTCTGAGTCTTCGTCATTCCCTCCATAACCATTCCATTCCATTCCATTCCCTCTCTCTTCTGACTATTTTCATCACTCCCTAAACCCTTCTTCTTCTGTCTTCATTATTTTTCCCAATGCAATTCCTGTCCATGATACCCATTCCCAACATCACTCCAACTCCATGCCATCTCATTCCCTCCTCAATTAAGTTTTGCCTCTACTCCAATCCTATTCCCTCTCACAGCTCCATCAATGGCTTTTTTCTTCCAATAACGAGCCCTTTCGTTTAATTACTGTTTTTCTTTTTCCATAATAATGATGACGCGCACTGTTTTTTCAGACTCAAATGATGCTGACATCAGCGGGGGTAGCAGCAGCATATGCTGCGTCGGCAACAATGAATCGTCGTTCTCCTCTGATTCGCCGTCCGACGTCGTTGCACTTAAACGCCTCTCGGAAACCTTCGAATCAATCTTCCTTTCAGACACCGGTTCTAAGCTGGATTTTGACTTCTTCGCCGACGCAAAGCTCGTTGCGACCGGAGGTAAGGAAATTCCTGTCCACCGTTGCATTCTGTCGGCGAGGAGTCCGTTTTTCAGGAGCCTCTTCTCCAGTTCTGCCAAGGAGAAGAGTAGAGTGAAGATTGAGCTGAAGGAGTACATGAAGGAGTATGACGTCAGCTTCGATGCGCTCGTGACGGCACTGACGTACTTGTACAGCGGCAGAGTTAAGGCTTCTCCGAAAGATGTGTGTGCATGTGTGGACGATGATTGCTCGCACGCTGCGTGCAGACCTGTAATGGAGTTCATGGTGGAAGTTCTGTACGCGTCTTTCACATTTCAAGTTTCTGAATTGATCGCCAAGTTTCAGGTAATCAAGTTTTGATTTTTTAAAAGTTTTTTTTCCTGTATTTCATAATTTGAATTGGATTTCTCGTTTAGAATTTCATTTTTCCATGGCCAAATTTTACTTGTTTGAGAGAAAATAAAAATTGTTCATTTATACTGTTTTTCCAAATCTACAGAGGCACCTGCTGGATATTATTGATAAAGCAGCAGCAGATGATATATTAGTTGTTCTATCGGTTGCAAATATGTGTGGTAATACATGTGAGACACTGCTTAGTAAATGTATTGAGATTATTGTTAAATCTGATGTTGATATCATCACTCTTGATAAAGCTTTACCGCATCATATTGTTAAGCAAATCGTTGATGCACGGAAGGAATTCGATTTCCTAGAGGCTGATGACACTGACAGTTTTCCTGATAAACATGTGAAGAGGATACACAGGGCTTTGGATTCTGATGATGTTGAGTTAGTGAGAATGCTACTTAAAGAAGGGCATACAACTTTAGATGATGCGAATGCGCTGCATTATGCAGTGGCATATTGCGATGCAAAGACGACAACTGAGCTTCTTGATCTAGCAATTGCTGATGTGAACCTTAGGAATATTAGGGGTTACACTGTGCTTCATGTTGCTGCGGCCAGGAAAGAACCTAAAATTATAGTTTCTCTTTTAACGAAAGGTGCTAGACTGTCTGATCTTACACCAGATGGAAGGAAAGCCCTTCAGATCTCTAAGAGGCTAACTAGAGCTGTGGATTATAAGAAGCCTATGGAGGAAGGAAAAGCTTCTCCAAAGGATCGGTTATGCATAGAAATTTTGGAGCAGGCAGAAAGGAGAGATCCAATGCTAGGAGAAGCTTCAGTTTCTCTTGCTATGGCAGGAGATGATCTGCGAATGAAATTATTATATCTTGAGAATAGAGGTACTTTTTTTGACTGATTCTAAGCATGTTTTCTTTTCAGTCGGTCATGATTCATGTCCTTGTTAAACCTCTTATGAGGAGGTCCTTCTTCGGATCGACTTCAGCACCTTTATTTGTTGAATGGCTGCGAATAATATTTAAGCATTCGTTTTTTAGTAACGTCACTGTCTAGACTACTTTTCTGAAGTTAAAGAATTTCTTTTAGTCCAGGCTTCTAAATAACAACATAGAGGTTATTTGAAATTTTGAAAGAAATTGGTGTGTTGGTTTCTTCAGCTTGAATAATCCTGGATCGCATGTAGTTTCTCTGATGGAATAGGGTAAAGAGATTTAACTTCTACAAAACATGGAAGTTCTCTGAAGTGGAGAGAGATATTATTGTCACTAAACCTTGAGAGCTATACCCTATTGCGTCAGTACTCTGATAGGCTGCACAAGGACTAGATTCTAGCAGAACGTATCTTTCTTTGTTGGGTCCTTCTGCTAATGTGGTTCCTCAACCTCAGTTTCTTGTCCTGCATTTGAATTTTAGTTTTTTCTGTCTCCGATGGTTTGATTGTGTTTTCATTAGCTGCAGTATCTTTTATTTCCATCCTTTGCTTGCATCCTTCATGACTTAGAATACACCTTCTGGTACTACCATCTTATACTGGCAACTGTATGATGCTAACACTTGTGATGTATAAAAATGTTAATTTGCCAAATATGAATCCAAGTGTTTTCTGATCAGTTTGAGTTTTATTTAATCATATTAATCATAAGGTACCTGTTAGAACAGTGTTTGACTTTTGACGTTTCTTATACTTGAAAAAATGTTTAACATTTATTGCCTGGATCGTTGATTCAGTCGGACTAGCTAAACTTCTATTCCCCATGGAGGCCAAAGTTGCCATGGATATTGCTCAAGTTGATGGCACTTCTGAATTCCCATTAGCTGCCATTAATAAGCATGTAGCTGAGGCGCAGAGGACAACTGTGGACCTGAATGAGGCACCTTTCAAGATCAAGGAAGAGCATTTGAATAGAATGAGAGCTCTCTCCAAAACTGGTAAAGACAAGATTATTGGGATCCTGTTCTATTTGTTTGCTTTGACTACCATCTTGTTTGTTATCGCATAGATACAAATGCCCTTTTTTTTTTTCTTCCGGAGAAAGAAATACCAAAATCCCAACGTTTTGTAAAAATAGAAAAAGTACATTGGCAACTGCTTTTGTTGGCCAATGAAATGGATAAATAGATGTGAAAATTGTCTGATAATCTTGACCTTGTGTGAGCTGCCCTTTTCCTGGAATTCCAACAGGATCTAAGATCTTAGTTTCCTTATTGTGAACAGTGGAACTTGGGAAACGCTTCTTTCCTCGCTGTTCTGAAGTACTCAACAAGATAATGGATGCTGAAGACCTCTCCGAGATAGCTTACCTGGGGAATGATACTCCAGAAGAGCGTCAACTGAAGAAGCAAAGGTACATGGAACTCCAGGACGTCTTGACTAAAGCATTCAGCGAAGATAAACTAGAGTTTGATAAGACTAACAATTTATCATCTTCTTCATCATCAACATCCATGGGGATGATGAAATCCAAAATTAATAAGCTTACTTTTAGAAAGTAGGCAAGTGCATAACTGAGAGGGAAAAATCTATTTTTTTGTTGTATCATATGTTTTCTTTTTTGTTGTATCATATGTTTTGTCTTTATTTGCGTATACACGTGTTGGTTCTCTGTACCATAGTATTTTACAAACCGCTTGTTAAATGAGAAGAGGAGGGATACTGGATAGTGGATATGGAGGGAATTATCTTCTGTTTTATTCTTAATTTCAAGCAATTAAGAAATGTGAAAAGGAAAGTAACTTAATTTCAAGCTCATATTTTTCTTCGTACCTTTGGATTAAAATAAAATACTTTGATGTTCAAGGGATTTGAAGATCTATAGATGGTATAATCTTATATTGCAGGTGATTACAAAATGAGACTCTTGGGGAGGATGATCATGTAGACAGGATCCATCTAGTCGGTTATCATATCGACACTTTAGGACTTAGTGACTCACGCATAAGTTGTAGAGTTTTTGGATTTGGACAAGACACAACTAGCTAGATGCCAGGAAATTATTTTCATTACTGCACATTGGAATAGACACTTGAAATAAGGCAAAATCTAGTTGTGGTTGTGGATATCTTGCTTAATGTTTGGATGCTCCTCCCACTGCTTTTAATTATTAGCAGCTGGCTTCTTTAGTCAAAGAAAATCCCAGTTGAACAAATTGTAACTAGTGAACCTTTTGTCACATCAAAGTTGTTATTCTACAGTTCAAGAAAGGCAGCAAATGAGGACACGGATCTTATTCTACAGTTCACTTATATCTTGGTTAGTTAATAATAATTATGAATTAATTTTAGTGATATTTATGCATTTAGTTTTTAGTTTTAATGAAATTACATCGTTTTGAATAAAGACAATATTAACTGTGAAGTAATTTTAGTGATATTTATGCATTTAATTTTAGTAAAACTACATTGTTAAATTGTTTTTAAACGAATACAAGATGAATATTGTACAGAAAATTGATCTCGCAAATGAGCAAATGATTGATTTGGAGTTTTGGACTCGTGGCTCAAACTCACTAGTTCTAGATTTGATTGAAATTTCTAGCGATCTACTAGTGTATTTTTCTCACTGTACTGTAATCAGTGTTTAGTGCTTTTGCAAATGGAAAGGAAAACACAATCCGTAATCATTCACTTTATTAAAAGAGAACCGTGGAAATGCAAATTCAATGGGATTGTTCTTTGGCCATTATTCAATAATACACAATCAGATCAGTAACAAGAGTCTAACTTTCTTAATTTTCTTTCTCCAAAGTGGAGAGAGTAAAAACTGTACATTCCAAGAAAGCAGCCCTAACTAAAAAAGATTGCAAGAATAAACAAGCATCACTAACAGTAGTCCTGGAGACCCCCTGTCCTCTAAAATCTTTCTAATAATCTCTAGGACTTATTACCTAATCCAACTTGACTCATGTTACTATATATATGCAACTACTGTTTCCCAGATGTCCGTTTGCTCCTCCTCCCCGGTTGGAGGACCATATCCCTCTGTCCTCAGCTTGCCTAACAAGCCGGAAAAAAAACAAACGAATTAGAAAACAGAGGATGAAAGATGTCGGGACAAAATTAATTAAGCAAAAGTGACACAATCATATACATTCAGGAAGGGAGCTTTATGCCATTAATCCAGGACAACTAGCTTGTTCTACCAAGTCTTTCATGTTGACACCCCAGTTTGGTGGCTTTCCAATTAAATCCTCCAATTCAAGAACTATCTCAGATTGATATTTAGCAGTTTCTGACTGTTCCTCATATATCATGTCATCTTCCATGAGCTTTTCCCACAGTATAAAATTCTCAGTATTTGAAGAAGCTCTGACTAGTTGGTCCGGGGTGGGACTGCCTGATTCATGATCAGGCGAGAACAGCGTCTGAATGTCTGATTCAACTGTAGTAAGCTCTTCCTGCGGTTGAAGAAGGGTTTTACCATCTATTAAATTTTCAGTATTCAAGCCCTCCATCACATTTTCACTGCCCTGAGAAGCTGCCAGCCTCCTCCTCTTTGATGAAATTTCGCCACAGGCTAGTGCCCTTTTCTGCTTCATTTTCTCAATGAAATATTGCACAAAGAGAGGGTTCTTGAATGCTTTTGCCATGAATATTGCCATATACTTTTGCCTGTTCTCGGTAGTCCTTAAACGCTCTTTAACTGTGGCCAAGTAGTTCTCAGTATTCATTTGCTGCTGTTTCACCCTAAGCAGCTCCATTCTCAGCGTGTTTTGGTCATTTCTAAGTTTCTGAAGCTCTGTCTCTGATACATATTTTGCAGAATCAAACCAAGGTTGCCCAGCTCCCTGATGATGAAGCAGGTGAGAATGTTGCTTTCTTCTCTTGATATTCTTCAGCAAATGCTTCTTCCCCTTTTGGAACTCCTCGTTTGCGAACTCCCATCTATCCGAGTCTATCTTCCTGAAGCGCTATCATAAATTCAAAATCCAACACCAAAGCTCCAATCAGTGCATGTAGGAAATATAAATATCTTCCATACTAATAACACCATAAAAAGCTGTCAAGCAGTCCAATTTCAACAAACTTAAAATGGCACAGGAAGAAATAAGGACAAGATTTCTACCACAATGAATAATCATTCATCCACAAGAAATTGATTGAACTGGATTTTTCACCCAATTAAAAAAGGAAAAAAAAAAGCCCAGAAAATGTTTCAGAACCATTCCATATCTAGCACAAAGATTCATCAATATCAAGAGGTGAAATGAAGACACATATTTTGATGCTTACATAGGTGTTGAGTTGGCGAACAAAGCTAGAGAAATTATTGTGCTTAAAATGCTTAGGAAGAAGATCTCTAGAGAACTTGTGAGGATCCCAAACAACAAAGCTGATACTGGTGGAACTCCAAGAAATGATGGAGTCAGTTTCAGGGTCATCCACCATTTCAAATGTTTTCTTCAAGAATGGTGGTGGACCAACCTCATGTAGCCCTTCAAGCGGCTTTGGGAAGTCTAAAAACTCTCCACAACCACCACCACCATCACCACCACCCCTGCTACCGCTAAGATTACTCATATTTACAAAAGGGTCATCTTCATCAATAAAGATCACTGGCTCTTCTTTCACATTATTAAAGATTTCAACTTTTGCAACTTTGGTGGCATCTTCAATAATCATACTCCTCTCATAATCCATACTTACTTGCTCTAACTGTAGGGAAAATCAAAAGGGCTGCTGATGCTGATGAAAATGCTAATAAGAAATTTACGGGAGATTAATACACTAGGATGACCATGAATGAAAAAGGGATTCAGGGAGGAGTTTTGGGAGCACACGGAGCTGTATTTATATGAAGCGGTACAAAGTGTAGGCTGGGCTTAGGTGAAAGCAAAACGGATGGAGAGAGAAGGCGGTGGCGGTGCGCTGTACAAAAATTAGCGAAATATGGAAATGAGTTGACAGAGGTCGCACTAAATTTCGCCACTTGGATCACTGAAAAGCGCACACACACACTCACACAGTGACACAGACACACAAGTCACTTTTGTTCACATCACTCGGTCCCTCTATTTTCTAGAAACTTCTTTCTGACCCCACCCTTACTGCCCGGTGCCCCCTCAAGGGTCCATGTTTTAGATTTGCAATTCACAATGATAAATATTTTGAGATTAATTATCCCAAAATTAATACTTAATATATTTTCACTATGATTAATGAATTTGATTTTTTTTTTCTTCATTTTGGACCTTTTCCTTTGAATATCTTAAAGATTTTATTTACTTTTGGTTTTCTTTTAAAAACGTAAAGAAACACAAAATCTCTTAATTGCACATCAATTAGATTGAAGATAGGGATGCACAAAAATCATTGTTTTGGAATGCTACTAAAATCTCATTCTCAAATACTGATTTATTTCTTGTTAGATGTTAAAGTAGTAGTGAAGACCTTAACTGAGTTTTATAGTCTAGTTTACTTTGGTACATAAACATAACAACGATATTTTAAAAAACACAAATTTAAAGTTGCAAGAAAGTCTAAATTAAAACAAAAAAAGAATAAAAAATAATTAGAAAAACTTAAATAAGCTTGAAAGTTAGTTAAACAAATAAATTTTGCTAAAATTGGCACACTTGTGTCTTATAAATAACAAAGTTACATCCCAACAATTATGACTCTAAATAACGAGGTCACATCCGTTTAAAAGTATTTCTCCTTTAATCATCTTGAACCAATATAGAATGCAATTTAGTATTTTCTCGTCAGTCATCTCCCTGAACTGCTTATCTATGCAGTTCAATACACATCCTCATCTGATAAATACATAGATACACACAATACTAAAGTGACACTAAGTGAATAGTAATGATAAAAGTTTACAATAGGAAAATTTGTAAAATGGCAACAAAAAAAAACATTTTCTATTATTACCATTAGCGGCAACTTAATTGATAAATTTTTAACTTTGTTGGCAAATTTTGGGGGTTTGCAATTATCATCTGATTTACCCAAAAGATAAAACTAAAACTTTAATATCCTTTTTTATTAAAAGTGTAGTGATTCTTTTTAAAAGTAGTATTTAGCAACTTTTACTTTGGTGTGGTTTGGCTAGGTAGTGCCATGCATGAATGCCATTTACCCAGTTGAGTCAGTCATTTGATAGAATAGAAGTATGTTAAAATATGTAGTTAGTGTCATTTTCTTGTGGCATCGTCTCATATATATATATATATTTATATGAAACTCGCGTATAAATTACGCTTTTAAGTATAAAAAATTACAGTATAAAATATAAAATATTAGCGAATAAAGTTTAAAAAATTAGCGTATTAACTTATAAAATATCAAATATTTGTGTATAACGTATAAAAATCTGCGTATAAACGAATAGAGTATAATTCACGTATCACGTTTCACGTATCATATATCAAATAATCTCATGAGAATTTTAGAGTCTTAATAAAAAAAAAAAACTAAAATCCGGGGCGGTTTGGTTCTATATGCACGCAAATCGAATGGTATTTTGTGTGAAACTAAAATTATATTTCCAAAAGATAATTGAAGAGAAATGGGATCTTCTTACGGTTGACAGTTGACAGTGACACCCCGAGAAATTGGGCCTAATCAAAACAAGATATGTGTACAAAACCCAAAGGCCTCGCCCCACATCACCACCGCTATCGTTTTTGTTTGCATTGCAAACTTCATGCAGGGAATTTAGGGGGGATGACGTGCCAAATGGCAGGGAATTTACTCTGTCCAAGTTCACCGTCTCATTCCAATCCAACGGCGTCGTCGTAATTTTGTTTTGTTTACTTGGGTTAATAGACGCGAACGAGGCACCGATTGGGAGTTGGAAGTGCTGTCCAGAAACAATGGGCCTTATAAGATAAGACTGGGGGTTACTCTGATTTTGGAAAACTGGGCTATTCTTCTTACTGTGTGTGTGCGTGTTTTTTTTTGGGTTTTAAATTAGCGGGGCGTAGATAGTTTCTCACGATTCATAGGTTTGTGTTTTACGATTTATACAATGTACAATGTGAGTAAAATCAAATGATGCAATGATGGGTGTGAGTGCTTATGTTAGCCTTTTCCTCAAGCGGCAACCTCTGCATAATGCCCAGTCCTTTTTTTTTTTTTTTTTTTTAAATTTAATGGAGAAAGAATTTAGAGCGGTCTTCTTCACCTTTGAGGATTTGCTCCTTTATCTTTTTCCCAATTTATTAATGTCCATCAAGCTTATCCTTTTCATGGAGAGGAAAAAGAAAAAAGAAAAGAAAAACAGAGATTATCTATAGCAGAAATGGATAAGTATTGATTTGATGACATAACGCTCATAATTTTCAACCATTACTGAATCCTCCCTAACCAATATAAATAAAACAAACCATTGTTGTGTATGCTAAATTTGCATCGTGTTATAAAAAACTCGTTGTTATTATTTTATTGGTCTAAGAGAAGGTTGATTTGGGCCCAAGATCAAAGTTCGCCAGAGGGCAATGGTCAAGTTAAGCAAAGTCCATTCCCGAATCCAACAATGTTTGCTGGTATACTTAGAGTTAGAAGTTAGAATTCCTCCCAACAAAGATGGCCTTAAGTGCACAAAGATGATTATAACAGAAGATGGAATAAGAGTTGAAAAGGAAAATTTGCATTGCCTCAACGGAACAAATTGTTCAAAAGAATTTTAAGGGTGCAAAGCAATGAAATAACCAGCCTTATTAGGTTGTCAGATTTTCCTGAATTTCAAATTTACTTACCGCCTTACAGGAAGAAAGATATAAAGAGTGGAGAGAAGCATTGACACATAAAGAGAGTGGATTCGTTTAACATCTGAAAAAAGTTTAGTCATTTCTTTCCTTCTATGTAGATGTGGTTTTCTGTTAAGTAGGTTCATATATGAATCAATGAGTTAATTTCAATTTCAATGCGCGATAAAAATAATAAAAAATTAGAACTACAATTTCAACGATGATTAATTATTCGTTTCATATATAAATCACAATCATCCATTTCATATATGAATCACGTCTTATATATGAAACGTTTTGACACGAGCTTTTGTGTTCTTTTTGTATATGGTACATAATTTAGGAATCAGTAAAAGTTCAAATGCCCCTCCTTTAATCCCATTTGGGAATGATGCTGTGTTTGCATTTTCAAGGATATCAACATTTTTTTCTCAAAATGAGGGCATCATATTGTGCAACTCATCAGCTCATGGCAGATGTTTGGAAAAATAAATATCTCTCTTCCTATTTTTTTTTTCTTTTTTTTTGTCAAAAGCGATAGTTTCATTCCATAAGAAATGATGTTACAATTCAGCTAAATAGGGCTGCACATCAGATTGCACAAATAGTCGATAAACAAGATAGGAAAATAAATTTTCCAAACTTGTGACTATGAGCATTACAAACAAATTGAATAGTGTTGAACAAACTCTAGCAATACAATACATTACAGATAATTTGACAACTGGCCTAAAAACATAAACCAGCCACAAACCATAAGGTTTTTGAACAGCTAATGACAAGTTCTAATATCTATCATGTTAATATTTCAATTCAACTAAAAACTGTGAAGATTCTTCAACCTAGAAGCAAAAGCTAAAACTGAAGTAGAATCTTACATCATAAGCTAAAAATATCTCTCTTCCAGTTTCTGAAAATACTAATTATCCATCTTCTTGTATTTGATCAATTGATAATGCCTTCAAATCCTGCAGAGCCTGGATTCTTACTGCCCCATTAATCCCCAACATGACTCAGCACTGCAGGTTTGAGAATGCCAGTAACAACTTCTACTTGTTCAGACAAGCATTAGTATATGTGAAATGATCTGCAGTAGTCAAAAACAAAAATCTATTCTAGACTACTAGTACAGTAGTGAACAAAAGTAGACTTACTCCCAGACTTGAGGGTAGCTGGGGAGGTAGACAAACTATACTTCTCACAGTTAGCATCTCAATCAATAGTTTGAATCAGTATGCATAATCCCTTTTAGACTGATTTAGCTTCTAGAGTCTAAAAGATCCAATGTAAAAGTACCATCTTTAAATTTTTGAAAATTTTGAACAAATGCCATAGAACACATATTATATAATTAAGCAAGTTGATTCAGGCTTGAAGACTACGCTAGGACTTCACCAAATTTATTGTAAAGACAAAATGGCATCGAACAGACGTTGCCTACATGAGATTAGAAATAAAAATACATATGCTTAGAGGCCCATTCGTTTCCATCATATAATAGTTTGTCGCACTTAAACATTGTTTGTGAGATTTGAAAAAAGTTCTGGTTTTAGATACATATTACTTTATTAAGAAAGAAGTGATCGTGTGATATCAAGTGTTCACTTTAACAAAATAACAAACTTATAGATAAACATGGCCAATTAGGTATTTCAAACATATTCAACTCATGGCCTCTTACATACGCAACCGGGAAAGAAGAAGAAAAAGAAAGCCTAGAGCAACATACCCTGGTCCCAGATGAACAGCTGAAAGAGTAACCCTGGAAAGGAGATTTTAGTGTGATTAGCAATAGTGACTCCAACATCCAAAAGCCCCATATGCCTTAGAAGAAGATACCAGCCGATAAACATTTTCATGTAAGGAATACCACCACCAAACATTAATTCTAAGGGGCAAACAAGAAGAAATGAACCACACTAAATGGCTTGTCCTCATTGTTCGCAACTGTCATTATTATTAGATAATTTCACAGTTTTCGAGGAACTCCAACGATTTATCCTCTAGACATTGAGCTACCATGTCTGTTCATGCCTGGAGGGGTATCCAGTGGTCGGTCCAACTTAATTTCAGACTCAAATTTAGCTGCAAACGCTAAGGTAGACTTAAGGGCTCTTTGTACTGAGGTTGGTGTGTTCAAGAGTAGCGGTGTTTTACAAGAGCTCGATTTTTGTCCGCAATTCCCAGCACCTGATTGATCCAAAGATTCACAAAGTGGACGCGAAGAAGACGCTGAGACATGTGGCATTCCACAGGAAAATTTAAGCCTATCAACTCCATTTTCCTTCTCTTGGACGCATGCTGGACCACTATTAACATTTTTGGGAAAAATGCCCAATTGTCTAACAGCACTAGGGTTATCCTCCGCAACTCTTCCAAACGAGAGAAATTTCATGCCCTGAGACAAAGGTGAAACTACATTTGTCATTTTATTTGTGTCAGACACTAATTCTGAACTGGTTTTGCCAGTCTGATGGTCAATTTTGATACCACCATCACTTTTCGGAGACAAGCTGGCCAACACATTTTTCCTTAACTGACCTATCAATGATTCACTGGCTCCTTGTGCATTATTAACAGAGTCATCCAAAGGACGTTTACCAAATGACAAAAAGTTGATTCCCTTTGGCGTTCTCAAAGGCACTCCCTTGGCTATCTCATTGGACTTCTCAACGCTGTCTGAGAGATTACTAACCATGCTAGCACTGATTTTCACAATATCATTCCCCATAAGACATGGAGCAGCTTCTTCATGCTTACTGGTATTATCAGTTGATGATCTAACATGAGAAATGAAGCAGATTCCTTTCGGAACATGTGAAACAGGTCTTTCCAAATGCGCTGGCACTTTCTTCTCTCTAACATTACCAGAAGAATTTTCTATAGCTGAGAGCTTTGTATGAACACGCTGATCAGTGATGCCTTCATTATTCACTTGTTTCTTAGAGTTTGAATCACTTGTCAGGAATGGGGACTTCAATTCAGGCTTGGCATGCCTCGAGATCAGCAAATGATCATCCTTACTAGAAATCTAAGTCATTTAGAGCAAAATAAAAGGTTACATGCCCGAAATAAGTTTCAATACCAAGTGTTATAAAGTGCGCTACAGAACATATGAAGAGAATACAATGAATACATAATAACTCAGGTCAGAAGTATTACCTCATGTGAAAACAAACAATCAGCTTCTCTGCTGCAAAATCCTTTGGTAACAATGTTGTTGCAAGGATACTTGGAGAGCTGATGATCATAAGGGCAGTCATCTCCTTTCATGCAAGCATGGCGTGCAAAGTAGGAACATGGCTGCAACAGTGAAAGATTGAGATTTAAGTAACAATCCCACAAAAATATACAATGTTTCAAACACAGAATGACATGCAGGATAGCTGCTCAAGGTTCAATACCAGGTGACCATAACAGAAGTACATTTAGTAATTTAGACAAGTTTAGGTGCTTATTGGGGTTTTTGAAATGCATTGCAGTGATTCTCAACTAGGATTCTAAAACTTGCTTCTGAATATTACAGAAACAAATATCACTTTGATCTGAACAACAATAACAACAACTAAGCCTTTATCCCACTAAGTGGGATACGCTACATGGATCACACTTCGACACCATGCTCGGTCAAAACTCATTTTCTCATTTATATTTGAATATAACATACATTTTCTTTTAGTTTCTTTCCAATTCTTTTATGGTCTTCCTCTTCCCCTTGTAATTTTAATTAATAATTCTTCATTTTCTACACACCTTACTTTGATCTAAAAATGAACTAAATATGTTTGGAAGTGTACAACAAATAGAAGTTAAATAGAAACCACATATTGGAAATCAATAATTGACCTAATTCAGATCTGGTGAACAGAGAATGAGGTCCCATTGGATGAAAGTCAAAACCAATTAGACAAGGTACCTAATCCAAATGAAGAATACCAGAAACTAACTTCTATTGGGATGATGAGGGCCACCAATAACTATTAATAAACATAACATGGAGACAAAAAAATAAGACAATGACAATAATAACAGAGTAAGTGAACGAGCAAACCGTAGATTTTGTCAAGGGTGTTGTATCATGTGAAAATTTGCACTTCTCACCCTGAAAAAAAATCAGAAGCAACAGATGTAAAAATCAAAGTTCCTATCAACTCAAATGATGTTCAGTAAAACCAATAATAACAGAGAAAGGAATAATATAACCTCCTGACATCTTCCCCTTAGATAGTGGCGGCAATATACCACTTTTTTTGGTTTCAAACCTGGTTGCAACTTTAACCTTTTCACCCCAAGCTTTCTATTCTTTTCTGCTCGTTTGATTCTTTCTTTTCTCTGCATCACAAAGTTGCCCAATGAATCAATACATAACAAGTGTAATAGCATAAACTGAATTCTTCAATGAAAATATCAAACCAAAAACTAATGGGCATCAATTAATGTTAGAAATTGTTGTAGATGTACCTTTTTCTTTTCTTTTCTTTCTTTGGTCAGAGGACCCCTCTTCTTCTTGTTGTCAACACTAGCATCCTGTAAATGGAGTAACGGGCAAAAGCAATCACGAATAGCTATCATGAGCAAAGCATAAGCATCAAGAGGGAGTCTACACTTAAGTTTATGTGAATTCACAAACTACTTGATCAAGGATGTCTAAGTGTTTATCTATTTAGTTGTCTTACCATTCCAGCAATCACTGAATCTTTGTTTTCAGTAATATCGTCATAGGTTATTTGTCCACGCCGAGCTAAGTTTTCTAGAGAGGTTACTGGATGATCCGTCTCCTTGACTCCACCAACTTGCTTTGTAGTCCGTCCAGTCTCCGACAAAGTATCATGCTCATTTGCACAGATCACTGCAACCTCATCCCCAACAATTGCAGTGCTAGCATTCTGTTCTTCTTTGGTACTTCTTCTTTCCAGCTTCATGATGTCATTGCCACCATCAATTGTGTCCAAAAGTAGAGAACTTTTGACATCATACTTCCCTAGTTGTCCATCTCTACCATCCCGATGGAATAGTTCACTTTCACCATCTTCAGAAACCAACACGTCATCTGACTTCTTCTCCTCCAATGTTACAGCATCTTCAAATAACAAATCAATTGCCTCATTAGCAACCCCAATTTCACCAGAAATTTCCCCATCTTCAATCTCCACATCAGCAGAATCACGAATGCAGATGTCCAAGTTGCCAGAAGCATATACGAGTTTCTCCAGCTCTCTCTGTTTCAGCTTCAATTCATGCTCAATTTCTTCAGAGAGATTCCCCTCACTGGCAGGGCTGTTTTGAATACTGCTTCCAACAGTTCTTGGCATATAAGCAACAACATCCACACCCATAGGTGGGTTCACAGCATCACCAACCTCATTAACAAAGGGTCCATCAAATTCTTTATGCTCCGGTCTGGGGCTGAATTCCTTGTGATTTTCCACGACAGTAAACTGGCTTTTGAGAATGGAGGAGTCCAAACGGTTAACATTATTGTCTAGCGTGAGTCCTTCATTCCTTTGCTTCACTATGTCCATAGCATCAAACAAATTTACTTCATTTACTGCACCATTCCCTCCATCGTGAAGAGCATCAAATTCTTTAGCTCCATTAAGAGGTGGCATTTGTTGCACTAATGAACTCTCCAACTCCATATGATTTTGATTCACCAATGACGCATTTTGTTCGACCCTTTCTCCTACTTTATCACCTCCATTACCATCTTCCACCAAAAAAAAAAAAACCCAAAAAAATCAGCATGCAAGAATCAAACTTTCACAAGCATAATTTCCCTTTTTATACAATTCCAGTTGAAAAACAATATAAGGGCAAGAGAGTGTAAAACAGAATTACACAAGAACATACCTTGACTTTGGACATGGCAATGGGACAGGATATTTACAAACATACGGTAAGTCTGACTCTGTAGGGGCCGCCGCCGATGAGGAGGAGGAAAATTCAAAGTGGGGTTTAAGCAGGGTTTTAGAGTTCCCAATTCTGAATTCTCCATGTTGATTGTTTCTTCAGTTTTGTTCCTTGAATTCAGGGTTGGGAGGAGTTATTGGTTAAGAATTTGCGAAAACCCAGCTCGAATTTGGCAGGATTTACCCACTCGGGACTACGGACTCCATTATCTTGCTCAATAGCAGAAGCAACGATAAGTCGGCGGGTGACAACGAGAGCTTGTGATTTGCAGACCACCCTGTGCCTCTAGGAGAGGAGCGTCGAAAGCGCTCCTTTTGTAGACTAAAATATTGCCGCCTTACATACCGCAACGCAAGGCGTGGTGCTTCCACTCTTGAAGGCGGATTTTCCTCTGTGATGAAAACTACGCCTTTAAGATTGAATTGTTGAATGTAAATTCGACAAGTTTGAGGGGTATATTATATATAAACAAAACAGGAAAAAAATAATAACGAAAAATATGGAGCTTTGACTTGCTGGTTAAAACGACGCCGCTGAAAGGAATCATTACGTGCCTTTAGTGAGAAAAACTGATAAACCCTTTCTTCTCCCTCTTTTCTTTTTTCAGAGCACACACAGTCCACACACTGACTGACTGACTGACTTGACATAAGGAAGAAATACTCACTCCAGAAGTTTATTAGAAACATAGTTGAAGGAGAAAAAAAATGGCGGTGAGGTTAAGGTTGTCAAGGTTTGGATGCAAAAACAAGCCCTTCTACAGGGTAATGGCTGCCAATAGCAGATCTCCTCGTGACGGCAAGCATTTGGAAGTCCTGGGCTACTACAACCCTCTCCCTGGTGCCTTTTCCTATCCCTCTACAAATATCAAAGCAAAATTATTCCTTTATTACTTGTAAAAAAATTGTTCCTTTATTAGTTGTTGTTGATAAAGACTGAAAATTTATAGCTTTCTGATATTGGATTTTGCTTTTGGTTAAGATTTTAAGAGAATCTGGGTTGGATTATCTTAGCTACTGTGATTTTGGGATAAGCCCATTTGGAAGTTTTGATTTTTTTTTCCCCTTTCTCCCCAACAAAATTTCACCTTTTTGGCTTTTAGTTAGTTCTTGATATTTGGTTTGCTTTTGGTAAATTGGGGTCATCACATTTTGTGTTCTTGGTGAAGAGTAATATTGTTGACGTTGCATATGGGGTTTCTCAGCTGTCAGCATCGTAGTTTGATGAACGAAATTTATTGTAACCGCGGAACCGTGTATATATGTTGATGTTAGATGCTTTATGCAGGTCAGGATGGCCAAAAACGGATGGGTCTTAATTTTGACAGGGTGAAGTGAGTGATTTCCCTTTACTCTCTAATAAAGATGCTGCCTTTGCTGTTTCTTTTTCTTCGTTCTTTTGTCATTAATAATCATATCTACCTTAAGCTTACATTCTGGGTAGAATAACTCTCCTCCTTATACCGTTTCATATAAGGATTTTGATCTACAGTTTAGATTTATCATTTGTCCATGTTAACTCTCCATACTGACTAGGATTTTGAGATCTCCTGTGAACTTCAAATGGCCATGCATTGGCTTAATATTTTCATGGTCAGGAATTGTAGGGAGTTTGTGAATTTGTTGGTAAAAGTTTTTTGTACAATTGCTTTGGGCCTGTGGTTGCTGCTTGAACAAGAAGTTTCATGGAATTGTGCCATACTTCGTGAACTGTATAGCTTCTGCTTCTTCGAAACGGGAAAATAACATGTTGTTTGAGTTAAAATTAACCGTGAAGGAATGATCAATTTTAGTGCATTTATATACTCAACTTGATCTTATTCTTTGGTTTGTTGATCAGTACTTTGAAGTGGGTTTCAGTGCTGAAAATTTTTTCCTATCCAATTAATCATGAAACTAGAAGTTTCCCATTTTGACATGTTTTAAAGTTGTTTGACAGTAATACATGTTTTTATTGGGAGGCAAGTAAAGCCTGAATGGCATGTATACTGTGCTAGTTCCCCTGGTGTAACATATTGCTCAAGAACCAATCTTTTTGCCTAATTACCAACTTAGCATGGTTTAGTTTGAGATGTTGGCAGTTCTGTTTCATTCCTTACGTTTTTGTTTATTTGGCTATATGCTTGTTGAGGTTTGTGTTTGAAATAACTGAATTTTGCTATGGTGCTAATTTAAGGACCAATCTGTGCATCAGATGTACACTATGCAGTTGATTAATAATTTTTTTATTCTAGAAGTTGAGAGCTCAACAAAAGAATTTAGTAATCTTCTCCAGATTTCTCTCATTGAAGAAATGAAAATAACAAATTTTTAGAGGCAAACAACCAGTTGCTATGATAGAACATGATAGCGAACTATGATCCATATAGCTGACCTTAAATTGGGATAAAGGCTTTGTTGTTGTTTTATTGTTGAAACAGCCAGGTGCTAGCAAGTAGGTCAGAAGCTTTTGAGTAGTTATGGCTTGACTAGGGCCTAGGGTTATCTATAATATTCAAAAATACAGATGCTTATGCGTCCATATCCATGATATATAGGGTTCCCGGTTTATTTTCCTCTTAGAGGTGGCGTTGCAACATTTTGACTTGCTCACTTCAGACGGCATTTGTGATTTGTACATATTCACACTTGGCACTCCTTCTTTCTCTTATTTTTTTTCTTGGCTGGTCTAATATTGCCTAAAAGTGCTGCATAGATGTAATGCCTCTCCTGATCTTATCTACCTGGTTACCCCTACACACAATTTTTCTTCTTGCTAGACACTTAAGAGAGTAAGGACAGGTGAAGAATAAATGGTTGGCACACCTTATCTAAGTTATGTTCATTAAATGAAGGATATTTAAGTACTTCCAAGCCACCAAAAGGCTCCTGTAGTTTATCTGTGTAAAAATGCAGCCAAACTATAATTGCAAATGGGATGTTTCTCTACTCCTCTGCAGAGTATGAGATACTAATTTTATCACATGCTCAATAGTATATTGATTTCTTTTGTAAGCCCTCAAGTAGATTTTCTGCTATAATTAGTTGATTGGAGGCTGCCATAATAACCATGTGTTACTTGTTTCACTTGTCAACTAAATTTGTGAAGCTAAAATTTCCCAACTCTGCAGGTATTGGTTATCTGTAGGTGCACAGCCTTCAGAACCGGTTCAACGTCTTCTTTTTAGATCAGGGTTGTTACCCCCGCCACCTATGTTGGCAATGGGACAAAAAGGAGGGCCAAGGGACACACGTCCTATTGACCCAATGACTGGACGGCTTTTAACAGCAGAGATTTCAAAGAAAGTTAATATCGAGTTGGATGCTAATGAAGATGCAGTTGATGACGATGAAAGTGCAACCAGTGCATGAAGCCTTTCTGAGCTGCTAATGAGAATGTAGTAGATGAAGATGAAAATGCAATCAGTTCTGAGCTAACCTTGAGGACCTAGTTCAATGCTTGTGAAGTAAATCAGTCTTTGCTTGTGTGGAATATTGACAATCCTGAATCTTGGCTGTATGCATTTGCTTAAGCACACAACAGAAGTGAATATTGATAGCGAGCTCCTATTTCTCAGAGCTAAGGAACTTTTTGACTTGTGTAATGGCACGAATTAGCTTAACTCGGATTCATATTTACATAAACGAAAGCTGAAATGTTAATTACTCATTTTAATGTGAAAGGCTGACTCAATGGAGAAGCAGCCCATGAGCCGTCAACCTACTATCATTATTAAATTAACAAAATAAAAGATTCTTCTGCGTCTTTCAAGGTTTTATTTTCGCACACGAGAGAAAAGCAAAATAAAAGTACAAATTGCTAGCTGTTCAAACTTGCAATTTGGTAAAACTGACACACGTTAACATTTCCAATATGATAAGAAGTAGTTAAATATAAATCAAAACATGTGTCCGAGTATAATTATGATTTTGTAACGCACATTAGTGTGAATTAATCATTACGATTTTAAATGTAATTAATTATTTATTTTATATATAAATCAAATTTTATATATGAATCAATTTTATATGAGTTTTTGTGTTATTAAGGATCATATAACACACTTTAAACATCCGTGCCCTATAGTAATATTGCAAATAGTGTATTCCTTATGAAGTTTGACTAACTGTTTATTGATCTTGCTGTCAATTTTCCAAGAACAATATATATATTCAGTAAAACATTATTCTAATTCTGTTATATTCTTGAACTTCATTATCACAACATTTTGAACTTCACATTGCTTCGCTTGGATAAGGTGTTTTTTGGTTTTATTTATGAAATGATTTTATTGGGATTTGTTATTAGAAAGGAATATTTATAAAATGATTAGATGTGTTTGGAAAGATAAATTTGGTAAATTTATTGAATATTGTGTATAGAAAAAATTATTATTATATATGTGTAATGATCAGATGATATATTGTTATATAATTAAATTATAAAATGATATGGGACCCAAAGAATTGACACAAAACGGTCAAAAAAGCATGCCAAGCGGTCAACAATGCACTGTTCATCGATTGAGGAAGTAATTCTATTCATTATTTTAATAATAGGCCTTGATAAATTTACTGTACATTCTTTTACAATTGTAATTGGAAACGGTAGAGGAAAAGTCTGCCAAACGGAATTTATTTTGCTTTTGCAAATAGATTGAAAAATTGGCTGTCGAAATGGAGCCTTAACTAGTGCCTACTTAAGCATATCACTAAATTGCTTCCTAAAAGTATTGCAATGATGTTACTGAGTCATCATTCTTCCAATTTTTTCTTTCATGTCTCGAATTCAAGTTGTGTATAGATATACGGGCATACCCAACCCACCCTACCGAACGAATCCCAAACGAAACACAAATAATACCAAGAGAGCTTGTCTCAATTGGTATCTCAAGTGGGATTCGAACTATGGTTGAATCCTCGAATCCCACTTGGAACAATCTCCACCCATTTATGGATAAATGGGTGGAGAAAGAGTATTTGTGAGACGAGGCACATACGTAATGGAGATTAATGATGGTGGTTGTGCGCAGGAGTGAGGTCGTGTGGGGTCGGAATTCGTCGGAGGAGCATCGTCAACACCTTGGGCCGAGAGGTGTGTGACTTGGTGGCCAATGATTGGAGACTGACCCTGGAACCAGCTTGGGCTACTACCGTAAGTTTGTACCCATTGCGTGACGGTTGGCTTGAAGCGCAGGATTAGTCTGATTCAACAACATTGAAGTGGCGGGAATACATAGAGTTATAGAGAGTTAGTAACACATAAAAAAAAAAACACAGAAAAACAAAAAAAAAAAAAAAAACCCAAATGTGGGACTGTCAAACGCTGCTTAATAATACAACTACCAATATAAATAGGGAGTGCAGGTGCTAGGTTTTTTGGGGAGAGAAAAATAATAGTAAGGGCAAGGCAAAGAAGAGAGGGACAGAAGAGCCGAAGTTTTCTTTTTTCTTTTCTTTTTTTTTTTCAAGTTAAGAGGCGCTTCTTTCCTTCGCTTTAGCCGTATATAGAGTTATCTCCCTCCCTATCCCTTTTGTTTCCTCTTCTCTACTAAGCACTGCTAGGGTTTTCTTCTTGCTTCCCTCTTTTTATCTCTCTTCTCTTGTTCTTGTTCATAGGAAAAAAATGAGCAACAGCAAAGATAACTTCAACGTTTCCGATCTCACCTCTGGTAAAACATTAAACCCTTTTTTTGTTCTTGCTCTAAAACCCTCTATATGCAGGCGTAGGAAGCACTATAGCTGCTTTGTTTTAGTGAATATTTTTGTGGGTTTTTTTGTTTTATGGTTCTGATTGTTTTGTTTACTTTTAACTTGTTTGCAGCTTTGAATGCTGAGGATAGAGCAGACCTTGTTAATGCTCTTAAAGTGAGTTCCTTTTTTGTTTTTTTTATTTGGGTTCTGTCTCAAATCTAATCTCTTTGCAGAGTCTACAAGTGATTTCAAAATATTAGGATTTGATTGGGAATTTTTTGTGGGTTTCGGCAAGTTGAAATTAAGAGTGCTAAATTAAAGTGCGGTTCTTTGTTCTGCAGAATAAGCTTAATGATCTTACTGGGAAGCATTTTGATGTGCTCGAAAGCTTGTCTCCTACGGTCAGGAAGCGAGTTGAGGTTCTTAGGGAGATTCAGGCATGTGATTGAAGCTATTATTATCGAATTTGAATTTGATATACAAAGTTTTGTTTTTTTTATGTTGTATGTAATGTTATCCAGCATTTTCTTGTGGCTTTTACGATGCTATCTCAGCTTTAACTTCAACTACATGATGATTCTTGTTGTGTTCCAGTTAATTAGTGACGTTGTATAGCTATATATGGGGGAAAATTAGAAAAAAAGTATGGTTATTATGAAATAAGGTGATTGAAGGTGATTATTCATTTGCTGTTTTTTTTTTGTCATAAACTGTCTTATTCGGACCAGATACTGCTGTGATAGCAAGTTTTAAACTTGCTGGCCTTAATTGGGTTTCACACTTCTGGTATGAAATGAGAGTGGGCATGGAGTGCACAACAGATTTGTATGTTCGTGTGTGCTTTTAATGTATTGTGGGGTTCAATTAGAAGATCCCAGACGACATGAAAATTTAGATTTTGTTGTGTTATAATTAATAGGCTTATAAGTGTCCTTGAGGAAATTAGGTTCTACCAATACCTCCTTCCAATGTGGAATCCAGGGGTGGGGGCTGGGGGTTGGGGGGTATGGCTGCTCCCCCAAGACTTAAAAATTTATACTTTTTCCTATGAAACATTAAAACTTTTCAATTAAATCCTTCAGAAATGTAGAATTTTACACCCTCAAAAATTAAAACAGTGCTTCTATTAGTGATGTTATACATTTTGCTCTCCCAGACTCTACTTTATGGATCTGCCACTGCCTCCTTCAAATGGAAAAAAAAGAATATCTTTTATTTCATAGTGAAAAGTTGCACATCCAATGCATTTCTCTACACTTCTTTTGTCTGCACATCTCAAATTTTATAGGACTTGCTTGTAGGTACATTGGAATCTGATTTTTTGTTTCTTTAATTGCTTAGACTTCTAAGTTGACCTAGCCAAGCCTTCCGAATGAATAACCAAATCGTTTTGTCTGCAATCTTAATAGAATTGCTCTTGAAATTTTTAGTTTATGTTACTGTAGTGTGTTGATATGAACATTTAGATTGTTTTACTTGCTAATGTTTGTGTTTGTCGCGCTACCACATCTGCTTTTGGATTGTTGATTCTATGGTACTACCTTTCTAAATGTTGAATTTGTTATGTTTGTTCTTCATATTTGTTTTGAACAAATTCGCAGAGTGAACATGATGAATTAGAGGCAAAATTTTTTGAGGAGAGAGCAGCACTTGAAGCCAAGTACCAGAAGCTGTATCAACCACTTTATGCTAAGGTAGGCTATGCTTCTGCTTGATATCTTTGGATACTAGGTTCCATTTTTCATACTTAGTATAGTTACTTTTGGATGTCATGATATGAGATTTCCATTATCTGCAGCGATATGATATTGTGAATGGAGTTGTTGAAGTTGAAGGGGTTGCAGCTGAATCAACTGAGGCTGCCAAGGAGGAGGAGAAAACTGCAGAGGGTAATTTTGAAGCTAACTCTAGAATTTGTTTGGTTGTCCATTATGTTGTTTTACGTATGCTAACTCCGAATTTGTTGTTTGGTTGTCCATTATTTTGCTTGACATCTGCATTTTATGCAGAGAAAGGTGTTCCTAATTTCTGGATCACTGCCATGAAGAATAATGAGGTCATAGTTGAGGAGGTTAGTCATTCAAGCTGCTTACTTTCTTACTCCATTTCACTTTTTTGGTCCAGTTGTATTCAGCTTTTGTCTTGTTGAACATTGACCCAGGTTTCTGAACGCGACGAGGCAGCTCTCAAATATCTCAAAGATATCAAGTGGACTAGGATTGATAATCCAAAGGGTTTCAAGCTTGAGTTCTTCTTTGACACCAATCCATACTTCAAGAACTCTATTTTGACAAAAATATATCACATGATTGATGAGGACGAACCTATTCTAGAGAAAGCAATAGGGTAAGTTGGAATCTACCTTGCAACTGACTGATGTTTTTCAATCTAAGTGTTATTGTGACACTTTCCCCACTTCTCTTTAACTTTTGTATGTTCTCTTCAGGACGGAGATAGAATGGTACCCAGGAAAATGTTTGACTCAGAAAGTACTTAAGAAGAAGCCTAAGAAGGGGTCCAAGAATGCTAAGCCAATCACTAAAACTGAACAATGTGAAAGTTTCTTTAACTTCTTTAGCCCACCACAAGTCCCCGAAGATGATGAAGACATCGATGAAGATGCTGTAAGCCAAATATCTTTTATCCTTGCAAAGGAAGACCCTCCTTTCTCCCCTCTAACTTCTCATCTTTGTAAATTTTTAACAGGCTGAGGAGCTTCAGAATCTGATGGAACAAGATTATGACATTGGGTGAGTTACACAGTCGTGCAAATATGTTTTGTTAACTCATGAATCTTTGAAATGGAACAAATAGATCATTTTCTTCTGCTTAAGCACTATTGTCTCAAGGAACTTAATGTTTATCATTCGTTGCTGCAGCTCAACTATCCGAGATAAAATTATCCCTCATGCTGTTTCATGGTTCACTGGGGAGGCTGCCCAGGATGAGTTTGCTGAAATGGAAGATGATGAGGATGAAGATGTTGATGAAGAAGAGGATGAAGATGACGAGGATGATGAGGAAGAGGATGATGATGATGAAGATGATGAGGAGGAAGAGCAACCCAAGAACCGGAAGAAGGTACAAAATTAGAATGTTTACTCATCCTGCTTGAATTGCAAAGTGGGATTAGCATGTTTTTCCTTTTATTGCTTTTTTATTGCACGGTTGTCAGCCTTACTGGAGGGGAGTGATTTTGAATTGTATGGTTTTAGAGTTCTTCTCACCACCTGGTGTCTCTTTGATGCATTTTTACTACCCTTTGACGATTTGTGTGTCTGTGAACTGTAGAAGAGTGGAAGGGCACCAGTTGGTGGTGATGGTCAGCAGGGTGAGAGGCCTCCGGAATGCAAGCAGCAGTAATGTTGGGTGTTGCTCTCTGATTCTTTCTGAAGTGACCGGAGGTTGCACTAATGGTTATTGGAAAGCAAGAGGGAGGAGTTAAATGGTGTCAATTTTGTGTGTTATGCTTGGGATCATTATAAACTCTATTAATATGAAAAGAGGTTTAGAAAACATTTTCTACATTTTTGGCTTTCTTTTTCTTGGTTTGTGATTCTTTCTTTCTTAATGGTTTGGTAATATCTTTTGGTCAAATAGTTAGGGAGGATAATGATGTTATTTGGAATTTGTTGGATTCTGATACTGAGTTGGAAGTATAGCCATTATATTAGCATAGTCATTATTGCAAATGGTTTCTTCTCTCAAGGTAGTATTGCTTGTACTAAGTGAAAAAATGAGTTAGATTCTATACATAAAATGTGTTATTCTATACATGTTAGAATGATAGTGAGGTCTGTTGCTTCAATTGGCTGATCCCAGTGTAGAAAAACAAGAATAAAATGTAGAAAAATATTAAATCAAAATTCACAAGAGGATATATATATATATTTTTATATTTATATTTATATTTATTTAAAAAATCATAATTTTCTTATTGAAACCTAGAGTAATAACTTTTAAATTGAAATTTTTCAAAATTTTACTCTTTTTACCATAATTTACCCATTTATATGATTTCTATGAAGTCTTTACAAAAAAAATGGACAGTCAAACTAAATGAGAATTTAAAATTTTTAAATTTATTTGTCACAATCTACTAGTTTAATTTTTGTTTAATTGTTAGTTTTTGTAAATAGTTTTTTTTTTTAAGTAACAATTTTCTCTTTAATATCCAAGGAAATAGTATGTAAAAAATGTGATTTTTTAACATTTCTACTTTTTTTTAAAAAAAATTTAACCATAACCTACCCATTTATATTTCTCATAGTGTCGATTTTTTTTTTTAAAAAAAAAAGTGCGTAAATTGTTTGTTAGGAACTCGTCTCCTTAAAATCCAAAGCTATATTTAAAAATTCTTTATTCGAAGGTGGACAATAATGTAAGTTAATAGTATTTTTTTTTTCATGACTAAAAACAATATATTTAGCCTTTTTTTTTTCATTTCGTTTCTTTCTCAAATATAGATAAAGACCAATTTCCTTTGCTTTTTTTTTCTTTAGTATAAACAGTGACTTAGTTTTAACGTGGATGCAATTTGGGATGTAAAGTTGTGAATTGTGATTCTTACAAACTTTATCACTTAAACCACAAGATTTGGTTAGATCCTTTCTTAAACTATTATAGAATAGTTAAATTATGAGTAAGTTACATATTAATAGTGATGTTCACAATAAATATATATATAATGTAATATAATAGAGTATTCATTTATACTCTTAAATCACTACACGTTATTATCTCTTTTTCTTTCTAATTTAAAAAAGAAAAATTGACCGTAAGGTTAGTACTCATTGCGTGCACATCCCACGATTTACATCCTCAGTTGGCTAGGGGACGGTTTGCTTGAGGCTCAGGATTAGTCTGACTCAACAGCAGTGAAGTGGCGGAAGACATAGAGTTGTAGAGTTAGGAACATGAGACATAAAAAAAGAAAAAAAAAGAAAAATTGAACATGCCAATGGAAATATAAACATATGCTCTAAATTTCCAAATCAATCCTGAATGATACCGAATTCTCTCACGCCTCAAGACGAAAATAGAAAGAGCTGTGACATATAAGATACTGTATCATTCTAAACGTAGATATTATTTCCAATCTTTTTTTTATTTCTAATTAATGGCTATAAGAATTCCGAATGAGGTTAATTTGATTAGATGCCCTCACGTTAGTGGTTGGTTTTGATATACAATATATTTATATAATTTAACCAATATTAGAAAAATATAAGTAACAATATACTTATAAAAGTTAACCATATTAGAAACATGGGCAACATTATTGAGTTTAAAATTATTAAATTTATATTAGAAAAATGGGCAACATTATGGAGTTTAGAATTATATCTAGTTGTGATATACAATATACTAATCTAATTTAATTATATTAGAAAAATATAACGAACAATATACTTATCTAGTTTAACAAGGAATAACATTATTAATGTTTGAATTATATCCCATATAAATTGTAGGATAAGAAAATAAAATTCTTACTAAATAAGTAACTAATGTTCTATCCGTTATTCATTCATTCTTTTCCCTTAATAATTTATCTAGGGAAAATTGCCAAAATAGTCACTCACATTATATAAAAAAATTTATTTTTGTCATCTACATTAAAAATGATGCATTTTAGTCACTAATATTAAAAAAATGTACCAAATTAGTCACCAACCAAACTCTATTAGCTTTTTTAACAGAAAAAATATACGTTCACATCTCTACCACTTAATAAAGGGATAAAAATGAAATATCGATTTATTTTTCAAACAAAGCCCTTCATAATTTATTTATATTTCACCATTAATGGAGAAAGTGTCCACTAGTAGAAAGTGGTAGATGATAGTAAATTAATTGTAGTAAAGAATTTTGTGTGAAGAATAAATCAAATTTTCACTTTTATCATTTTATTAAGTGACTCGTGATTTGAACGTGCGTTTTGTCTGTTAAAAAAGTTAACATTTTTGTATTGAGTGACTAATTTGGTGCATATTTTAAATTTTAGTGACCAAAATGTATCATTTTTAATGTGGGTGACAAAAGAAATTTTTTAGTGTAATGTGAGTGAATTCTTATAAAAATGGATGAATAAACATTAAAAAAAATTCAAAAAATTTAGAAGATGTGACACAAAAAAACTATATATTAGTGAAAAAAAAAAAAATTCTAATGAAATGATAACATTTTTTATACCATTTTTTAAAATAAAAAGTTAATTACAAACTATCTTGAAATTTGAAACCTATTTTTCTCTCACCTTATATAATATAATAATAATATAAAAAAATAATAAAAATAATTAATTGGACATGACCAGCAAACCATTTTGCAACGAGGGAGCCAGATTGTACTATTGTAGGCCTAAAAATTTGGGTTCCGACCAAATTTGCTCACCCGAGGAAAAATCCACTGATTGATCAAGAAGAAGACCCGAATCAATCATAGAAAGCGTGAAATGTAACGCTAATTGTATAACACGCCACCAGTATATAGAGTTCACTCACTCTGCACACACCACCATTAAAACCCAAATAAATTATAAATTTTCCATTTTTAAATTTTTTTTTTTTTCACTCCTGCCATTTCGTGTTTTTTTTTTCTCCGCCAAACTCACACTGTCACACACATACTGCGGCAACGAAGAGTTCAAAAAGGAGGGAAAACAAGAAAATTCCTTAAACCCTACCAAAAAAATTCTTCTCTTTGATTATTGACGCAAACCCTCTTCATAAAAGGTTTTATCTTTACGAGAATTTAGAGCCCCATAACAATGACTTAGCAGTTTTTCATTTTTTTTTTGGGTTATTTTTCTCAATCTTTTCTGAGGGGTGACGAAGTTGTTTCAGTTCAGTGGCAACTGAGGTAGCCGTAAAGGGTTTTGTTAGTTTCGTGGGGCCTTTCATGGCGAGGCTTTGGCGAAATGCTTCTTCTCTCAGACGGGCCCTATTTCTGCAACCACCGGTTCAGGTAATTTTAAGAAGAAAATGAAACCCATTATAAAGATTCTTCCTTTTTTTGAAGAATTTGGTGAATATAATGATACACATCGGGCCATGAGGAATTTTACGTTTTGCATACTTTTGGATTGTGATTGTTTGAGTATGTCTGAAGACTTAGTTGAGCTTTTAATGTTGTTTTCCATTCTTTTGTCCTATGGTATTCCTTTGAAAAATGGTGAGGACTGCCTTGTGGGCTGTATTTTTTACTTTTCGTTTTTGAGGATTAGTGTTTTCAATACTGTGCAAATTTGAAATTTTGTTCCCGTTGTTGGTGTTTCAACATAACGTAATTCATGTTGTCATGATTTGATCAGTACTTTAAATGTCTTTCTTGTTATAGTGTTTCGCTAACCTCATTAGTTTGATGTTTCTAATGCAGAGTTTTAGGAAGGGCTTATTAGGGGCATCCACTCAGCTATCCTACTTTTCCTCTAAAGGTGCATAAAGTTTGTGTTCATGAGTGGTTTTATTTGTTCATAAGTTCTGCCTTACATGCCTTAAAGTTTAATACTTTTATTTTCTCGTCTTGGTTATTATTTTGATGTGCTTGAAAGTTTGATTTGTGGAACTCATTTCTTGTAAACCACTTGAAAATAATGCCTATGCCTACTCTTTTCTTTTGGCCATCTATGTTTGGGGAGTTAAATAGTGTGTGTAGGAATTCATCTGTCTTGTTGAAGCAGTTATGCAGTACTGTACTGTGTATATTTTTCTTCCCCCCTTGACCTTCTACCTCCTCTCTCCTTACATGGTGGCAATGACTGTACTATTGTTAATCTGACCATCACTTGATCATTTATGTGTGTTAATACTTTCTTTCTGACATTGTCTTCGACATGTAGCTCTTTTGGTTGAAGTATGTAAGAGCTGATCTTTTTTGAAATTTATATGGGCATCCGTTATCTTAGCTTGACAGAACCTACTTTTCTGAAAACTATGAAATTTCCTTTTCTTGTTACTTCATTGTCTTGTTATTATAGACTGAAGTTATTTGTTAATGTGAAAGCTAAAAGGAAATCCAAGTCAGATGGAACCGACTCAGGTGAGGAGAACTTGTCAAAAAAAGATTTAGCTCTCAACCAAGCGCTGGAGCAGATCAAATCAACATTTGGAAAAGGTTCTATCATGTGGCTTGGTCGCGCTGCCCCTATCCAACAAGTTCCAGTGGTGTCTACAGGATCTTTTGCTTTAGACATTGCACTTGGAGTTGGAGGACTTCCAAAGGTGGGAATATTTGCTTGTTCTTTATGCTGTGGTATTTTATACTTATCTTAGAAAGGTTGTGAGTTCACTAGGTCTGTACCAAACTACACTGCTGAAAGGGAATCTTATGGGCATATCATCTAATAGATCAAAATTACATTGCTGAAAAGGCCTTTCGTGAATAGACTGAGGATTTCTGACCCCTGTGAATTTTATCAAGGACAAGTCTGTACATCTAGCACTTCTAAACTTAGTTGTGGGGCATCTATATGCTGGATTTGTCTGCTGTGTGTTTTTCTGCTCTTTTTTATACGTGTCTAATGCCGAGCTGCTCGGAGTTGAGTTTATGGAGCAGGCAGGCATGCTTGTTGCTATAGAAGCTTGTCATTTGCTTTTATTGGTTTTTTTCTTTCTTTGGTCTTATTGTTCACTTTTTGCAGGGACGAGTTGTAGAAATTTATGGTCCAGAAGCTTCAGGAAAAACGACTCTTGCTCTACATGTAATTGCTGAGGCCCAAAAGCAAGGAGGTGATTCCAATTAGTGCTATGTAGTCGTGCTCTTTCTCTTGTATTATTCATTGCGAGGGATGCTGAGAATACATTCGGGGGCCTAGAGACTTCCAAATCTTTTCTTCTAAGAGTAGCTAAAGAGGCATTACCTTTGTGTTTTTTAAGGTGGTGTCCATGTGAGTGTTTATTTGGGAAAATATTGTGTACTGTTGAAATTGAATATCACAAGAATAGCTGATTAACACTTCTTGGATTATAGATGATTTCATTATTTGTCTTTGAAGAAACAACAGGATAAAGGACCAATTTTTATGAGTAAACGGAGAGGTCAGTTCACTATGAAATATATGCAGAACGCATGCGGATAACATATGGAGCTCTATTTTCTTTTTGAGAATGAGCATAATATTAGAAATACTTGTTAATTTGTCTGGAAAAGTGAAGTCCACCTTAATTTTGGTTAAGTGTGTGAAGTATTGCCCTCTAGTTCAATAATGACAGGTCCCGTATCCAGGAGTTGGAGAGAAGATTGCATAAGGTTGTTACTAGTTGGGGTTAAATGACTTGTTGTACAGTCTGTTAGGAAGAGGGTAATTGTTAACACTGGCTTCAATTCATCTAGTGTTGATAGTGTGAGACTATGTTCTAGAATGATGGTTTAATATGTAAATAACTTGTTTGCAAATTCTATTTAAAGAAATCTTTGTCACTGCATATAAATTTATTTAGGGAGAAATATATCTTTTGAAATTTTTACTAAAGTTAATAGTTTTATATTTTGACAGAAGATGTTTTACTGCAGACAAGTATTTGATGTGTTGTGAAAACAGAAAGTAGTTTTGGTTTACTAATGAATGCATGTATGGGCTCTATTTTCAGTCATTTTTCGTTATTATTTTGCAGATAATAACTGTTTGAACTTGAGCTTTGGATTTTTATCCTTTCCTTTTTGTAGGTTACTGCGTTTTTGTTGATGCTGAGCATGCTCTTGATCCAGCCCTAGCTCGGGCTATTGGAGTCAACACTGAGAATTTACTTCTTTCACAACCAGATTGTGGTGAGCAGGCTCTCAGTCTTGTAGATACACTTATCAGGAGTGGTTCAGTCGATGTTGTTGTTGTGGACAGTGTAAGTTAGATGACTCATCCTCAAAACTTGACATTGGCACTAAAGTCATAAGAATATGAATCCCTATGATCTGATTCGTGTAAGTTTTGAATTGTTGAACATTGGCTTTCAGGTAGCTGCCCTTGTCCCCAAAGGTGAACTTGATGGAGAAATGGGCGATGCTCACATGGCAATGCAAGCTAGACTAATGAGCCAGGCTCTTCGCAAATTGAGCCATTCTTTGTCCTTATCCCAGACTATCTTAATCTTTATTAATCAGGTACTACTATAAGTCTAAGCAATTTTCTAAACAGTGTGTTGTGCATATTTGTAAATACCTCTGTTTTTCTCCATCAGATGGTAGTATGCTTAAAAAACTACACTCTGACTAACTTAGAAATAGCCCTATCTACCTAATTTCTTAATTTTCAGGCTTACTAGGTATTTGATCATTGCTCCAGTCTTGGTAAATGGTATTGTAGAAAAAGAGAGAAACTCAATTAGACCTCTTCTTTACCTTATTTAGATTATATGAGAACTTAGGGAGTGTCTTTTGTTTAGTGATTTACTTTGCTGTTAGTTTTCATGATTTATTATTTAGTTGTCTGAAAATTTTGGAATATAAGTAACTTTCATGTCAATTACCCTGACTATTTTGCTTCCCATTAGAAGCATCAATGTAAAGCTGAGCCTGGCTATTTTATTTCCAGAATATCTATTGACATCCCAAACCTTACTAGTTTATAAATAATATCCATGATCAGCAAATAGGTGATGCCAGTTATCTCGCTGTACAAGTAAATCAGAGATTCAAAGCTATATGACCTGTTCTTGACAGCTTTAGCTGTTTAGGCCATGGAAAATCTTATGAAAAAATTGTAAGCATATTCTTTTTTTTAAATTTTGAGAAGTAAAAGCTGCTTTCAAAAGCACTGCAGGTGCTGCTGCATGGAATCGGCCTTTTTTCAACTTAAGATAAGCTAAAAGCAGATGCCAAAATCAGTTATTTTAAGCTGTTGAAAACGGGCACTTAGTACTATGCAAACTGTTCAGGATTTTCTGTTTTTTTCTGGTATAACTTGATATAAGCTGTAGATTTGTTATTCGCTTGGGACCCATTTCATACTTCTTCAGGAGGTTTAAGTAGTGAAACTTCTGTTTAAGTTGATATGGTGATATATTTAGCCTTTGTCTCCAGTATAACTTGCATATTTCCAGTTACCCAACTTTTTCTAATTACATTTTTTTTTCAGGTGAGAGCAAAACTATCTGTTGTTGGATTTGGCGGTCCCACTGAAGTTACCTGTGGTGGTAATGCCTTGAAGTTTTATGCTTCAGTGCGTCTAAACATCAAGAGAATAGGTCTTGTCAAGAAGGGTGATGAGGTAAGATTCTCTCAGCATGCATAACATATGGCAGTTTGGTTTCTTAACAGTATGTTTAGATATGTGGATGACAATTGAGTTAAGAGGCAATTTTTTCCTTTTTTCCCTGCCGTGGGCTTAAGTTTTTTTTTTTTGGAAGCTTGCAAGCTTTGATGCTGACAGTGTGCTGCTCTATTTTGTTGGAAGGAATACTTCATGCAATATATTTTTGCTGTTTTTCTTTTCTTTTTTTGTTGTTGTTGTTGTTGGCTTATGCATTTCCCTAATCTTGTATATAACTCCCCAAATTTTAACTCCAAAAAATTTCCCTCCAGCTGGGCTGGTTTTGTTCAGTTTAGACCCCCCAGTGTTCTATGGTTAGCATTTTCCACAAAATTTTTAATTAATTGCATTTAAATCCATGCTCTCTCTCTCTCCATCTCTCTCTCTCTCTCTCTCTCTCTCTCTCTCACGCGCGCACACACACACACACACACACTAGACTGCTGAATCTTGAATAGTTCCTGATAAATGGACCATACCATCACCGTTTTAAATTGTGAGAGATACAAGTTGGATGGTTGATGATGCTAACTGGCTAAATAACAAGAGTGTCAAGTGCTTTTTATCCCTTTATTTTTTTATGCTATGAGAAAGAAGTTCAGGGTTTTAACTTAATCCTCTGTGTTGTAAAGGCTGAAATGACTTCGTATAGTGATCTTGTTGACATTGTTGGGTACATAAAATTGCCAAGTGATTGCTTAAACTTCTGTTTGTTTTGAATTTGGTGTTTTGCTGTAGTACCTTCATCATCAGCAATGTTGGTCTCTTTGAAAGAGAAGAAACTCTAATTTACATGTTTTGTCTTCATACTGATATAATAAAAGTATAGCTGCAGATACAATTGCCCTACTCTTGTTATAATCTTTACCTATTTTACTTTTCATTGGTTCCTGAATGCAATTGACTGCAACCAATTGTTTGGAGCAAGATCACCTAATTGATTTATTGTATGATATTCAAGTTCTTTGGAATCGTAATTGTCGTGGGTGTTGTTACTGTTTTCTTCTCTGACTACTTACAGACCATAGGCAGCCAAGTTGTGGTGAAGATTGTAAAGAATAAGCACGCTCCTCCGTTTAGAACAGCTGAATTTGAGCTTGAATTTGGCAAAGGGATTTCTCGCGAATCAGAGATCATAGACTTGGGAGTGAAACACAAGTTGATCAGAAAGAGTGGTGGATTTTACCACTTGAACAGTGAGGGTGCAATACATGGAAAAGAAGCCTTGAAAGAGTATTTGTCTGCAAACGAGAGTGTGCGAGAAGAACTTATGATAAAACTTAAGGAGAAGCTCTTTGATTCCGGAGCAAGGAAGGAGATTGATGCAGAAGGCATAGAAGAAAGCACTTCCGCAGATGATGTTGCATCTGATACTACTTACGAAGAAGTAACTGCAGCTGAGGCATGAACGTGGCAACCTCGTGGAGATGTAAATGCTATTTTTCAGTTTTCTTCATAGTTGCTGGAGCCAATGCCATGGATTGAGTCGATAGCTAGTGTTGTAGCAGTCTTAGATCTGTAACATTGTCTTGTTTTGGTGTTTCTAGTGATGGCCTTCCCTTGTCTCTTTTTAACTTAAATACAGACATTTATTCTCTGGGTCATCTCATTGATCAAAATTTTTTGTTGGTTCAGAAGCAACAATACTCCAATGAGCAGGCCCTGTTAATTTCCTGGAATTGACTTCCAACTGCTGATATCACTTTTTGTTTCAACAGCGCCCTGTATATTGTATACTACTATGAGATCAGTCTCCTACCACTTGGTGATGGTTATTTAAGGAAAATATGCAAAAAAAAAAAAAGAAGAGTTTCCAAAAGTTTTTTTATTTTATTTTTTTGGTAATATATTTTCTTTTTCAATTTACATTTTATTTTTCTTTCACCTTTTCCTTTATTTTCCTTTGCAGAGAAAGTCTTTCCTAGCCTTTGAAGGATGCGGTTGAAACGTCCCAAATGGTTTTAGTTTCTTGATATGCTCAAACTTGACTGCTCCAATCAAAACAATATTCAGAAGCCAAGAAAATCTCAGTGATAATAACTAGTCTTTCTCTTCATAAGATGTTGAACATTATTGCTTCAACTTGAGAAAAGATGAATTAGAATAAAGAGGAACAGAATTTTGCTTCAAACTCCTTTTGTTCCCTTTGGGTGCGGAAATTTTGTTTGTTGGAAACTAAACACATTTATGATCCTTCCATTCTTCAAGAAAAACAAAAAATCAAAATGAGCTCTCCCTCTTTATGTTTGCATTGTTGTGTGCATCAACTTGTGTTAATCAACCGTGAAAAGGAAAAGGCAACTTTCGTTTGTCAAATGTGAAAAAGACCTGAATCTTAACCAGTTTCCAATTTCTATGCTTCATATTGAAATATTTGCACATCAATCATGGCAAATGGGATTCTTTTACATCATTTCAAGACAGAGTTAATTGCATCGAACTTTCCTGAGGATTTTGGATAATTACAAAACCTTATATGTGGAATTTATACAACTATGACTTCCCATATCCAATTTTTCCAAGTTTTTATGGTCCTGTATTCTCATAGTTTGTCCGAACATAATGAAAACATGATTTTTAATGTAATTCACAGTGTTTGACAAAGTTTTAAGTTGGTGAACATTTGCAACTTGCCCAAATACAACAACAACATGATTTTTAATGTGATTTACAAAGTTTTATGTAAGATAATTACTACTACTTTTCTCATTCTTTTCAAAGTTAAAACGGTTAAACTACTAATGATTAAGTAGGGTTAACTTGTCCAAGTAATGCACAAAATTGATTTTGATGCAACATTAACAATGAGCGTTAAGGAAAGTTTCACAGTTTACATGATGCCAATGGCATGCAGTTTAATTATCTGATATGACCCTTGCATTCTCTCGCGGAACTCAACTACTAAAGCAAAAGTCTGTGTAGTTTTCACGAGAAAATAACATAGGACTAGTAATCAGCATAACACGTAAGCTTGCACAGAATTTTGGCTTGTGTTCTTGACATCTTGTGGGTGGTGAGAAACATCGATCTTTTGAAATTTCAATAGAAGAATCTCGTACGCAGAAAAAATCATCAAAAAGTACTTGATTCTTGGTCCAATATTATTTGCAAATTACAGCATGTGGTTGAATGCAATCTAATGATTGTTATAATGACCTGTTCATTTCCCACTTCTTGTTCTTGTTTGTTCAGACAATTGTTCCCATATATGTTAACATCATTCTTGAATCTTCTCAATGTTTGATCCAAAAAAAGCAGAATGCCATTTGTCTACCTTGAAAATGGCTAAAATTTTCTTCCTTATTTGTGTTCTTCCTTTTGGCTGACCATTCACTTGAATTGTTTTTGCCTCTATATTTTAGTACGGGACATATTAATGAAACACACGCGATAAATTTCGACTTTATATTTTAACACGGGACAAATTAATGAAAAATACGCCTTCTTAGAAAGCTGAATTGAATAATACAAAAAATAATTAAACTATACAAGTACTTGTATACTTGTAAGAAAGTCAAAACTAAATTAAAAAAAAAAAAAAATCTAAAATGTGAAAAAAAAAAGTCCCATTATCATTTTTCTTTTCCCTTCCTCCCGATCCAATAACAACTCCACATCATAGTCTACATCCCATATATGCCTTTCCTCCTTCTTGGAAACATCCCTGATAAATCCTAGGTTGGGTACTTTTCTTTTCACTTGGATACGTGAACTTAAAACATATATGGTGAGATATATAGTTTCCAAGAAAGTGGATGAAGAATTTTTCCAAAAATGAAAAGATCAATCAACTTCTAGAAGTGGGATCCACTAATAGCCCTTTCAAGAATTAATGGGAGTTGGGGAGAAGAAGATTTTTCTTTCGATGTATGATCATGCTCTTTTTCATTAATTAATCACAGAGAATTGTATTGTTGGCTTTTAAGTTTGAAAATTTAGCAAAAGCATTCAAAATGTAAGAGTTCTTGTTTTTGCTAATTTGTGAGGAAAAAGTTTTTTAGTACTTGTAATGTAGCACGTTACTAGTATATGAACTTATATATAGGTCACATTTTTTGTTTTATTTTTTAATTATAACAACAAAACAATCATAAGATATAGTAAAATTTTCTATTCGTTATCGTTTTGTTTGCAATTTTTTTTTTTTTAGTTTAGAATCGACTATTTATAATTAAACGAAACAACAATTGAACTGATATTATGTTATGTGTCATCATTTAAATCAACAAAATAAATCTTATTCAATTGAACTTTCCAACTTTTATATCATTCAATGGTTCTTATTCCCTTCATAGTTTTAACGAACTATATATACCAAACAAACATATGCAGAAAATAGGATTTTGACTTTCTAAATACCTATGCTCCTTAAGAATGTGGTAAATTAATCCCATTTTGTGACATTACATTTGTAGTACTTGTGAAACTGTATTTTTGTCCTTCTATATAAATGATGTATTGAAATCTCGCAATGGTCTTCTTTATAGTCCATTGCGCAGGTATCTAATACATGAATTTTATGCATATATAATACATCCAAGGAAGAATTAAAAATAAAAAAAATAAAAAGGTTAGGCTATTGTCGAGGAAAATTGAAGCATGATAAATGACTTTGAGGAGTTCATCTTTTTCCCTGCCCATCCATTAATGTTTTTGGTATTATTTTCTGGATTGAAAAATTCTTCAAGTGCATGCATGATGCATATCTTCCCTAAAGATTTGACTGTAAAATCATGGTTATATGTAGCTATGAATGATATTACAAACATACATAGTTTATTAAGCAACACTCAGAAAAATATTACAAGAGTTTAGAATTTCTGGAAACTTTGATCAGCTCCTTCAATCCATTCAGAAACTTACTGAATTCACATTGACTTGTATATATAGTTGTATTACTATTCCTATGTTTTGATCAGTTCTCCATGTTATATTGAACGTTTTTATGGTAAAATTAATATCCATCAAAAACAGGAATACTTCTACGTTCATGATGTCTCATTCAACTGATCATGTTTTACCAGATTTAAAAATTGAAACCCAAACCATTCTGCAGGTTTGGACTGGTGCAACTTTGTAATAAACAATTGAAAAAAAAAATATGTATATATATATATATATATATAAAACACAGCTGAAATGAAATCATGCAGTTGCATTTGAATATCGTCATGCTGGTAAAACAAACAAAAACTTAACTGAAAAGAAAATGAAAACGGTTGGACAAATACAACATAATCATCCCAAGATTGGATGTGACAGACGAAGTCTGATGTTGAAACAATTTCAGTCAAAACCGTCGACTCTAAAACTTTATTTGTGTTAATTCTAACAAGGTAAAAGAGTTTGGAACATGAGATAATTAAACTCTTATGGATCGGGTTACGGGATTCGAGAGTTAATTACAATTTAAACACACATTCAAAATAATAGAAAATTAGAATGAAGATATTAATGATCATTAATTGACTGTTTTATATATGAAACTCGTCTCATAAATAAATTCTTGGGTTATCTTCAATTTACCCCCATTAAAGATGGACTTTAATTACTTTGCCCCCATAAAAGATTTTTATTAACACTTTGCACCGTTGACTATCAATTAAAGATGCGAATGGATAACATCATTAATTATTAATTTTAAATGACAATTTTATCCATCAATAAGACATAAATTAAATTCTATTTGTCCCTGTTATATTTAAACATTAATTTCAATTTATCTACTCTATAATTTTGTATTAATACTCAAATATTATTAGTTTGAGGCATAAAATATTTGATCAATTTTTTTAACAAAATAAGATACTTGTTTATTTTTTTCATCTTTTTTCTTTTTCTTTTATTTCATCTTCTTTTATATAAATAAATATGTTAAGTTTCTTGTAATTTATGATTTTTTTACTTATTTTAGTTTGTTGTGTCTTTATAATATGATTGTTTATCTTATTTGTATTATTGACAACTTAAAGTATTGATTTAATATCTTAAATTTTTTTATTATATTATTATATATATTAAAGTAATCTAATCAACATAATAAAATTATATAATGATAAAATAAATAATTAAAATAATTATTTGCTTATTAGTTGTAAGGTGTATATTTATAATAAATATATATTTTCCTAATAGAGATATCTTTTATATTTAATAAATTTAATAAAAAATTCATTCTCTCTAAATTAAAAATTCATAGGTATCAGAGTGGTAAATTAAAATATTTCATTAATTTTTTATTAAAGAATTAAAAAAATTGGACAAAGTATGTATTATTTTATTACATTCCAAAAAATTAAATAATTCATATGAGGTTTTTATTGACCAAGTACATTAAAAATAGTTAACAAATTATGAAAAATAGTAAACCGTATCCAAAATCTATTTTTTTTAGTAAAATTATTTATATTATTCTATTATTTAAAATAATAATAAGCAATCTAATTTGTTAAAGTATATATAAAGCAAAAAAGAAAATAAAATGATGCTAAAGTAGGATAAGATTTTCAGAATTAAATTTAAGGGTAAAATAGTCTAAAATAAAAAATAATAATTTTTTAAAGGCAAAATTTAAAAATTTTTCATTTAAATATAGTAACAGAATATCCTTATCGGTGCAAAGTAGTAATAAAAATCTTTGATGGGGACAAAGTGATTAAAGATTATCTTTCATAAGGTAAATTGAAGATAACCCTAAATTCTCTTACACATTTATATAAGTAACCCATTTCATCATATATTAAACAAACCCCAAAAAAATGGAATAAATCGGTGGTTTTGATAAATAATATGTTGACGTTCTTAATGGCTTGAGATACGTAACAGGAATAATAATAATCAATAATGTGGTATTAGCGGCAGTTGGTAGTGTTTGAAGCTGAAGAAGGCATGCATGAAAGCGAAATATATTTTTCCCTTTTGATTAGGTGAAGTGAGAAAAACTAAAAAAGTAAAGGGTTTTGATTTTTGAAGTTAGACCATTCTTTGAATGCATACATCAGAATTTGTTGGATGCTTCGTTGGGTTGTGTCATTGTGTGTATTTTTTGGATATATATATACTGGTTCTCTTCTTCGTGTGGACAATTATGGACTATATATCGGTAATTAATGGTCTACATTTTTCATTCAGTCAAGAACGGCGACACAAACAATCCCAATAGAAATATATATATTCTCATCATTCATCAACGTACACTTTGATATTTACTTGGACAAATATTTACATAGAATAGATGAGTAATGCTCAGTCATTCATCATAGATTGTTTTGAATGTCAAAGCACTTGGGTTTTTCCAGGTGTTCATTTATTTTACCAGTTTTAGTTATTTGCAGTTTGGTATAGGTGAATTTGAATACAATACAAATACTATAAAATCTAATTTTATTTAAGACTTAAAGCATTGAAGTAAACTTCTTGGTACGGTTTAGCTGACATTTGTGTTGCAAGTTCGAGTTCCTGATCTTTATATAATGTATATATGCGAGACAAAGAATCTGATACTTAATTGATTCAAGTTATATACTTCCAAATGGGAACATCGATCTAACTATGCTTTGACAAAATGATGATTTACTTTTCAAAATGTTTAAAAGACAATTACAATTTCACCTTCTCAAAATAGAACCATTTTTGACAAGTTTTTAACTGTCTTCTTTGAACCAAACATTCCAAAGATTCATTAACTTTCTTCCAGAGTAATTAAAAAGCATGTTGGACTTCTAAATGAGAAGAGAAGCTAGACAAGACAATTTTATTCATATATTTGAATACTACCAAAACTGTTACAAGTAGTAGTAAGTCGTACAAGAATCAAAATCTCTTGCATATATATCTCTGTGACTTTTGCATAGTGTACTATTAATCGGCAGTGTTCGAGGAAGGAGGAAAACAAAAATCACCAAACACTATGAACTACATCTTAGGCCTTAGGGGACAGGGAGGGCGCCGCCAGTCTAAATCATGAGCAAAATTTCAATTAGCTAAAAGTAATACAAGTGTTAGGAGATGAATATATATGTTGGTGCTATTGTTGTCACTGTCCCATGTCATTAGCAACTCTTCTTACGGCTTCTTGGAAGGCAGACTCGTCCCATTCACCATCCTACACACACACACACACACACACACAGATTGAGAAATTAATTAAGAACATTGAAAAGTTCATTTAATTAGTGTTTTGATTAGTTCAAAAGTCACTCTAACAATTGGGAAAACTTTTTTGAAATTGAGAATTTCTTCTCACCTTCATATGTAAAGGGAGTGCTCAATTACATCATTTTATTTTATTATTTTGATGTATTTTGGTAAATTAATTCATTAACTAGCTAGTTGGCCATATGCAGTATCTTATACTACTAAACTTCTTATATAGTATTCATGATCAACATAAAATTTTATTCATCAGTTCACACTAGATATAAGTTAATAAGTTAATCAGGAATGAATTCAAATATATATCCCAAAGTCAACATTTCTTAATAAATCATCTTTCCTCATGGATTGCCTTAACATTTCGAATCTTCTCTTACATTCCCTATTTTATTCCATGAATATACGATAGTATATATAACTAAAATTCTATTAAGTAATTAGTGAATAATAAAGAATAACGTACATTTATAAAACGAAACAGAGAAGGAAATAGTAAATGTAAGTAAGATACATTGGGTTGCTTTAACAGTACTATTGCATGCTGTGGGGGGATCTTACAGTGTAACTTATGATAGTTCTTGATCAAACTACCTGTGCTTGATTATAACTTCTCAAAGTTTTTTTCTCAAGATTAATATTTGGCTTGCAATGTTTATCATGCAATCATCGATTCTTAACTTCTTATCTAATTAAACACAAATATATTCTTAAAACTAAATAATTTTCCAGGTGATCACAGAAACAAAAAATATTAAGGAGTTACAAGTGTACATTATTACCTCAATTCTCAGCCTCAAAACTACGTTGTTAACCAATGCTGCTTCTACCGCTCTGGTGTTGGCTTCTACAGACATTAGATTAACGTTGTGATCAGTCTTCAAGAACTCCAGCAAGCTAACCACTAAATCTACCATGCTAACATCCCTTCTCACTGTCACTAGCACGTCAACAAATCTTGCTGCTGATGTTGATGCGGCAACGTTTGTAATCTGAACCTCAACCCTCTGATCATTTGATGAACCAGTACTAACCGTACTAGTTTCTTCACCGGTTGATTTTTGGGGCAGAAGTTGTGCCTCCAATATTTGATTCCTTTTACTAAGTTCAGCAACTTGAGCTTTCAAAGAACTTAAGTATTCTGTCGTACTTGAAAGCACTGATGCTTTGTCCTTCTGCCATTACAATTAAATCTCATATTACTAATTAATGCTTTCGAAAAAAACTTAGTCAGTGCAGTGATTAAGACGGACGAAGTATTTCTAACATACCTTAGTTCCCGGTGGAAGGAATGATCTCAATGCTTGAAAGCTTTCATTGAGTCTTTCGCGTCTTCTCCGTTCAGATATCATATGATGCATCTGGGTGGCTGATGTCCGGCCTGCTTGCATCGGTTCTTGTGTTCGCAGTGAGTTTAAGGTTCTGAGAAACGCGAAAGATCTTTTTATCATATTCTGCCTTCTGATTGTGGATGAAATTGGCATTCGTGGGGCTAAAGCTGACCTGTACCATTTGAATGCACTACCTCGCGATCCTCTTAACGCATTATTTGGAGGTAAATTTTGCTGTTGGGATTCCATAGGTGAAGAAGTAGAAGCAGGAGAAGAAGATATAACAGCAAGAATGGCTCTTGTTATTGCAGCATTTTCACTCTCAATCGTTGGTAATTGAGCATTTCTAATTTGGCTCAAAGAATGAATTGCTTGCTGCTGTGGAGTAATAGCAGTGATCATCAGCGGCGGAGCTAATCCCTGAGTTCCTTGAACCGCTGCTTCTTGTTGCTGTTCTGGGACAACGTATGAAGTGCTTGGAAGATCAAAAAGCAATGGAGAGTATTCAGAACTATCATATGATAACGATCTCAATGATGATGAAGATGAGGCAGGCCTATTCTGATCAGTACTTGGCTGGGGAAGATTATCTCTAGCTGGAGCCAATTGTCTATTGAAATCTTCAGGAAACCATGTCCTCATCTCCATTTCCAGATTGACCTGAAAAAATGAAATGGCCATTCTTTATATATATATATATATATATACTGGAACAAAAATGAATAATTTATTTAGATCATGACTTGTTAATATATACAAGGTAGTTAAGATTTTGCTATCATGGACTAGTCAGTCTGATCATAATTAACTTGAGTGGTCATTTTTAATCTTACCCCAGATGATTCATCAGAAAATCCAAGCTCAATCTCTCCTTCCTTGCACCCCATGAATAAAGCTTTCTATATATAATCACATCCAAAAATGGATCAATGCTTCAGTATCACGCATGTATGATGAAGCATTACATGTTTTAAGGTTCAACTAAGAGTACTAAAATATTTAGTGTATGGTGAAACAAACCTTGATACCAGCTTCCTGTAAATATCAAAAGTATAAACAAATCTCAGCCATAATTATATAACTTTTAGCAGAAGTTAAAAACAAAACTCATTGCTCGCTGTTCTATAAAATGTCAAACCATGTAAAATTTATAATTAGTACTTCACCTGATAGAAATGGCGCTGTTTTTCTATGGAAGCCATTCTCTGAAGATCAGTTGAGTGAAGCTCCATATATGGAGTATTTTCCAGAAAAGCAAGCCCTGGAATGTGGCTGAAAGTAAAAGAAAGATAAATTTTTTTCTTCTTTTATGCTTGTATCTGTGTAATGTTGATCATATTTCAATCATGATTTTAATGCATCATATATGTGTACCTGCTGTCAACATTGATGATTGATTGCCCATATTCAATGAAGAGCCGCTGAGCAAGACTTCCATACGAAGAGCTTGGTTGCAGGTTACTTCTTTCATGGTAGAATCCACCTTTGTATCTTAAACAACTGAGAATAGAAAGCAAAGAAAGAATTCAGGGATGATGAAATTTTTTTCCCAAAATCATCAATCTACAGAAAAGGAAAGCTTTTGGAGGGCTTAATAATTTTCTTACTTATATGGATAGTGGTAGTATGACCAGAGGCAAATGTAAGTGCAACCAACAGATTGAATTATTTGTTGAATAAAGATGTCTCGGTCTCCTTCACCAAGGGAGAAGACAGAATCCATCTAAGCCCACAAGTTTCTACATTTGCTGCATCAGTATAAGAAGCAGTAGTAGTATTGTCCTGATGATATACACTACTGCCAGTTTGTAATTTATACGATCAGCCATATTCTTGAAATTCGATGTGAACTGTGCTAACTATGGAAACATATTAAATTAAAACCCCTTTGGATTGGAGAAGACCTGGGATTAGATTAAGGTCAGTGAGAGGAGAGATGAAAACTCAAAGTTCTTGAAATCTACAAGTCTGAAAGAAAAAATATGGAGGGCCCTCATCAAAAAGACAGGTGGGTACTGATATGAGAAGATTTTGAAAAGTAACAAAAAAAGTAAAAGGGAAAAATGGAACATCCAACATGTATCCATTCCATGCATCATAATCATGATTCATGCATGCATATGAAGGAAAATAAGAAAAAAAATACTCCACCTAAAGTGGGGTAGGTTTATTTGTTTCTATTTTCTAAGAAGGGTTTTGAAAGTAATAAAGTTGATACATACATAGAAAGATTAGTCATCAGAAGAAAAAAAATTTAAAAAAAAAAAAGAGCAAAGGTTGGGGTTGGACAGGAAGACTGGAAGAGTTGCAAAACTTAAGCAGCCAGCCAAGGCAAGATAGAGCAAAGAAAAGTAGTGGTCAAAGTGTCAAAGTCCACCAACAGGAAAGTTTTGAATTCAGTCAAGGGAGGAAGCCATTAAGATTTGAGCCATTGAGATTACCAGTCCTTGTCTAATTCCTTTGTATGCACAAAAATTCTTTCTATTCTAATTATATGAGATTTTGTTCTTTGTCTTGTGCTCTTTAGTCATCCTTGGATTTTTATTTTTTATTTTTTTTTTGGGTAGATTAAAAGATGCATCACAAAAATTTTTAAAAAAAAGTTTGGAATTCTTTGATGAATATTTAATAAAGTTTGATGATCAATTAAGGACTGAAACCAACCACACACACCCTTTTATTGAATGAAGTGTATATTGTATAGCTATTTATGATCATTGAATTTGGCTCAAATGCATTGACTAGTAGCCATTGTTGCTCTATAAACTTCAAAGTTCAAATATGTGGGGTAGCAAAAAAAAAAACTTTGAGCTCATGATTGTTGTACTTGACTGTCTCGTAATTATGCAGCAAAAAATAGACTACCTAATAATTGATATATGATATGAAATAATTAAAAAATTTCAAATATATTTTTGGTAATTAATGCATTTGGGGGAAAAAAAAACTCAATTATGTGTATGTTCAAAATGTTACATTTCTAAAAGCCAATGATTCATATTTATAAAATTATAGGTTTGGGCCAATAATAATAATAATAATGATGATTCATATTTTTGCAAGAAAATGGTCTAAGAGAGAAGAAACTATTATTAGAGATAAATTTGGAGAAAATAAGTTAATGATTTTCTTGTGAATAGGACAATGCATATTTCTGCCAATCAAAACTTTGACAAACAGACTCAATTAATATAAATTCGTACAATTATGGAAAATAAAACCAAGCTGATAAAGTTCAATATATCACTTTCATCAGTTAGATTTGCGAATCTACTCAAAATTTCCAATCAAAAATTGAAGTGTACGTACGTTTCTCTATTACTCGAAATTCTTGGTCTTGTAGCATAGCTAGCAAAATAAATTAAAGAACCCTTTTAAAATATTATCATGCATGTTTGGTATTGATTTCATTTGATTTACTCATGCCTATTCTAATTCTATAATTTTAATTGTAATATTTAAATTTTTATTTATTTTTAATTATAGCAAAATAAATTAAGTTATCTCAAATTAAAATATTTAGAGGGTTAAGCATTGCAATTGAAATTATGAAAGAATCGATGTAAGATAGAACAATAATTAAAAAAGGTTTACTGTTTAGTTGATATATGTCCATAGTAACCAAAACACAAGTCAAATACCTAACTCAATTGATGATAATGCCACATTTAAAAAGATTTTTAGAATTTTGCAACAAGTAACCTTTAAATTTAAAGAAAAATGTCACTGAATTATTTGGTCCTAGTAAACACATTATCACAAAAATTCATGTGAAATCGATTTATATTTGAAATCGTGATTTTAATTTTCTACCACTTTTATCGTACTTTAAAAAATTGTGATTAATCTTTTGTTACACATATGAACCCATTTTGTAGAAAAACAACTAACAGATAAATTATTCATTTTAGCTAGTTAGCGTTTAATCAATACATTAACAACCAAAAACAAGTCAAGAAACTCAAAAAAAAAAAAAAAAAATTCTTTTATAAACCAAATTAAACTGGCTGCTTCAATTTCACCTTGCACAATCGATTTGGTCAGTTTGATTTCTACAATTGTTCATTCCTCTCTCTTTTTAAAACATCCATCCATGACTGCAATCAAATATTAGCTTAAAAAAAAAAATTGTGCCCACGATTATTTGTGACTTAGACCGTCAAAATTAATGTCTTCAATTTTGCTATGGTTGATGTTTTCCTTTTCAGACATAATATTTTTCTCCAGTTTTGTTTTATAGGATTTGATCGAATCTGCACATATATATACTAGATTTACTAGAATGTTAAACAGAGAGCAAACCTGGAACTTGAGATTGAAGGTACAATTAGTCATTAAATTTAATTGTAACGTAGCCTCCATTTATGTTTTACAGCAGCCATGTTTGTACTTCAATTTTTTATGTTCACCAACCCGTTTTTGTTTTCAATGAATTATTAAAACCCACATACATAATTTCTTAAGGGAAAGTAATTAATAGTCCGTAGACTAACCTTTGAATTTGGAAAATGAAAATGTCAAAAGCCATCTCTACCTGTCTGGGTATTGCAATTTGCAGTTTTTTGCAGTATGGTTTGCATCAGTGTTTTGTATTTTGCTAAATGTATCATATATACTTTATACGACAATGATACGTATTTATATTTTTTTTAAAGTAATGATAGAGAGTATGATTTTTTTTTTTTAATGCAAATTGTAACTATACTCAAGTAATCACGTAGAGTTTTGCAAGTTAGTATTGTATATGTTGCTGAATTTATTGTAATCTATACAATTTATATTTTTGTTAAATCAATGATAAAAAATACGATTATTTTTATACAAGATTCACTCTCGAAGAGTTTTATCACAATATTCACTCATAGAGAGTTTTATTATCACTCACCTATTAAATGATAACAAAACTCTACTAGTGTAGAGTTCCAATCTCGCATAAAAAAATTTATACTCCTTATAATTATTTATTTAAATTTTTTATTTGTGCATTATACTTGATTGTTTTCCACCAAGTTTTTTATACATTATTTCTTTAAAATTTTTGTTTGTGTATTATACTTGAGTGTTGTTCGCTTAGTTATAAGTAGTTTATTTATCTATAAGTAATCGATTCAAAAAAAAAAAAAACGTCTAAAGATCAAATGCAGTAGCGGTGATCTACGTAACGACGTAGATATTGTTGTTGTAGTATTATACTTGAGTGATGTATGAAATTTGTGACTTGCAAATTTTGCCGGAGATGGTGGTTGAGTGAATTAAATTCTTTGAGAAATTCATACCCGATAATCAAATTACAGGACTTGAAATTGACATGGAAAGAAACATTAAGGTCCACTTCCAAGAAAACTCGTGTTTACATTGAAATCAATGAAATGAGATGTGTTTATATTCATAAGTTTTCCTTTGCTCAACTTCAAAAGATACGTATATGGGATCATGACGTCTGGACTACATAAGCTGGCAGCACTGTGACCACCAGTAAAAAAGTCTCATCCAAATAAATTGCGTTCATATATTGTGCCATTATACAAATTAATACTAATTATAGGGAGTATGTTTTTTTTAATATATATATATATATAGGAGATTATAATTTTACTCACATTTTAAATATTCATATATTGAGTAATAATACAACTCGCCGTGAATAGGGTTATGATCTCGTAATTAAAAACTCGTAATTTTTATTATTACTATAAAAATTAATCACTTCTACAATAATCAAGGCATGAACGTTTTTCCCCCTTTTTTGGTTCAAAAGCAATATTTTCATTTCCTAAAAAACGAAAATGCATGAATAGTAAATAAAATCCACTTATTCATGAGGGCACGAATAATAGAATATCGTGATGATTAGATTACCTTTTAAGATTCGAATGAATATTCCGCTATATCTCATGTTTCAATTTTTGTTTCAATTTATAAATATATATTTAATACTTATTCTTTAAAATTCACTAATTATTTAATAGATTTTTAATAAAATATACATGTATTTATAATTGAAATAGGGATTGAAAAAGTCACTAAACCAATTTTTTTTTTAACTAAGTTAAAAGTTTAGTTAAATTTACACTTACAGTGTAACTTGACTAATCAAGTGCTTATGAAATTCGCAAAACTAATTAAAATCAACCACGAAACGAGAAGAGTTCAACTTTGATAGACCAAAATTGAACTACGTAGTTGGGCTAGCATTTCATTTCTGGAATTTTCTTTACTTTCAGTTTTTTTTTTTTTTTTTTTTTGTAAAATCCCAAGTCTTTTTGGCCCTACAATTTTTTTTTATAATAATTTTGGTACATTATAGAGCCTAAACTAATATGAACCGAAAAAGTGTTTTTTTATTGCAAGAAATCTAATAAACTAGTATCTAAAATAGTTAAAAATATTTTACCTCCCATATTAGACAGGCCAAATTTTCATCAAGATTTTATGCTCCCTTAGAATATAATTCTTTTGTTAACAAAATTTTTCTAGCTTTCGGCACCTTGGAGTTGGTAAAGAAGACTAACTTGGAAATAAGAGATTCTGCAAGTCCTTATCATATTGCTTCAATATTTGGTCATAAGGTTGAAATGAGTTTACAACTTTAAATTAGAGAGTTGATCTTTGAATTCAAGATTTGCCTTTTTTTTTTTTTTTTGCCTGTTTTGTATATATATTTCTGGATAATTTCTAAATCGAATCTGGTGTACAGCACTCCTACTTTTACCATTCTCCACTGTATAATTAAAACTTGTTAGAACTTGTCATCCATCTTTTTTAGTCATAATCCAACAAAACATTCATGAAGAAAAGTATAGAAAATGACATGAGCCTTTGTATCAATCTTCATCACTTAGGAATTAAGTGACTAGAAGAGTTTAAGGTCAGGAGTTCAATTTCTGCCTCAAACAAAAATCCTATTTATAAACCAATTGAATGAAGGAATATTTGTGGAACTTCAAGTACTCTGGGCATATACACAAGTGGAGACCAAGCGAGTGAGGCTGTGTGAAGCCGATATTCGCTGGAGGAGCATCATCTAACACTTTGGACGGAGTGATGAATTAGTGACAAAAGGTTGAAGACATTAATTTGGGATATGGAGAGATAGGCACTTACATTAAATTGAGGGGAAAGAATCAAAGAGCCAATGGAAATCTAGGGAGAAAAAAGTTTGTTTCAACAACGCAATTGCCACATTTGAATGGGCAGCGGACGAAAAGCTAGCAAAAAACAGAAACAGAATCCCCATTATATTCTCATTTTGTTTAAGGAAAAAAAATGCACTTTTGTTTGATGTCAAAAGTTTAGTTAAGTGACAAATTTGGATTTAGAGCATTTATTACAGTATTCATTTGTAATACAGTGTTATTACTTGTTTTTTTAACACACACTCACATGCATTGAGGTAATGTGTTATTACTAAAGAATCAAACTTTATAACTTGAGGTCAGAATGTTACCTCTTTTAAAAATAAAAAAAAACACACACACACACACTCATATGTATGCCCAACGAATCGAATGTTATTACATTTTTTTTAAACACACACTCTCACATACATTTTCAAATAATCGAATTCTAAATCTTGAGTTCAAGATGCTAACTTCCTAATTACTGAGCTAGCCTCATTGACTAGTGTTATTACTTGATATTTAATAGTGTATTTAGATTTTCGCCTAGTTAACTTAATTATAGAGAATACATTTACTTCATTTAGATTTTAGAGTATTTGTAGTATACAATATATTCTTTTACCCTTTTTTCGGTATTTATCTTTTAAATGAAGTTATTATACAATTCATTAAGGGATTACAATAGCTTTATATTACTTCAAAAATATTAAAATTTCTCTTTACAACAATAAAGAAAAGAAAAAAAAAGTATAGAATTCTTGACACCGTATGTCGATCTGATTCCTGATTTTTTTTAATAAATGTTTAAACGCATTATAATACTATTGTTAATTTGTAAAAAAAAAATATCAATTGTTTGCTTGTGCTTCAAATTATAAATATCTGGGAATAATTTTATTTTATTCTCATATAAATTTGGAAATCAAAATTGCATTTTTCACTATTAATTAAAGTCAGATGTTGGAATTAATTGAGAACGTTCTTGGACTTGAGGACATGAAACATGATGGTTTAATTTACATACATTCTCAAAACGTATAAACAGGAAGACTATAAGGAGAAATTGATTGCTCCCAATAGAAAAGTTTTGTCAAACTCGTGCTATATGTAATGGCCCATCTTCAATAATCATCAATACGCTTATTAAACCTCCAGTTTATGTGTGGCCATTTGTGGGATCTTTGCAATGCAACTTGTGTGGGTTCACATTATATTAAAATGAGATTAGTTGTATCTTTGAACACTCTGATCAAGCCCAAGAAAAGTATTGTCTGTACATTGTACAATTAAATGATTAAAGTTTGATCTTCCACGAAAATGGGAAAATGGTTGACTTACTCTCTTTTTTTTTTTTTTTTTTTTTTTTTTTTTTTTTTTGTGTACATGGCATATATTGAAGTTTCTCAACAATAATGAAAGGCAAAATTTGACTCATTAGAACTTGTGGAAAACGAAAATGGGAAAATGGTTGACTTACTCTTTTTTTTTTTTTTTTTTTTTTTTTTTTTTTTGTGTACATGGCATATATTGAAGTTTCTCAACAATAATGAAAGGCAAAATTTGACTCATTAGAACTTCTGGAAAGGACAGTTTCTTTGTTCAGTAACTTTAGTTATGGAAATAATACGCTAATAACAATTGCTTAAGGCAACATTTTTTTTTTTATCAATTGGAGAAACTTAAATTGCATATGCATCATGCAGGAGTAATTGCCAATGTGTCAATGAGAAATTGTCAATGCTATACCTAATATGTTCCAAAATGGATATTTTAATAGGAAAAATCTGGCTAGCTGTTCATTCCATATCAATTTTATATTTTCGTTACTCATAGAAAATGTCAATATTGATTGTAGAATTTTCTGATAATATATACCTTACATAGTGGGATACAACTATATACTCTCATTATGCAAAATCACACACCTTACATTGAACCGCAGAGATAGACAAAATATCGGCTAATAATCAGCAACTTATCAATTAAGTTGATAGTTGGTTGATATCAAGAGATGACCTCATATTCTAATTATTTAGTGAATTCTGCATTGTGTAAAAAGTCATGCTAGCAGTATGTTACGTTTAACCTTTTATTATTAATGATTAATTACTAGCTCATTAATTGAATTGATGGCTATTAACTATTCAATACTTTCTGGACATTTTTTTTACGTCGTATAGTATTATATTTTAGTTAGATAGAACAAGGTGGTTGTTATTTTATCTGAGCAATTTTGAGTTGGATTAGGCGTTCAATTACTTCATTATCTAATTTCTCTTAACACAAATGTTTAGGTTTAAAAAGGGATTGATGTCCGGCAATGAGCAAGCCTATGAATTACTACTACTCCTACTTGTGAATCCTTACCTTTATTACTTTCTCTTTTGATGAGTTAAAAATTATGCTAATACATTGATTAAATTACTGCTTTCGCATCTACATAAAGAAAATATTTTACTTCATACGCTATATTGTAAAATATTCTCATGAAATAAACAATGACACCAAGAAGAATGCTATTTAATCATAAGATGTAATAAAATTCGGGTTAAGCGTCAATTTATCGCAATTTTTCTTCTCTTTGACATATGTAGAATTGGTTATTTGCAAACAAACAAATATGGCATTAACGAAGTGTTTAACTCATAAAATTAAAGTTCATTATATTTTCGAGTTTTAAAAAACTCAGTAAATTTAATCAAACAATATCTCAACTGAAAACAAACAAAGAAATGTTTCATCACAATTTTTATTACGTAAAAATTGTGACCACATCAATTGTGTTGTGTTGTACACTGTCACTTTCCCTCCTTTGACAAGCACCCAAAAATTCCAAGAATCCGAGTAACATCTCCAATGCCGTTCCATCTCATCTATAAATGTTAGTTTAATCAAAAATTTCAACGACAAGGACCTTTCAAGTAGGATAATAATTGGGGGAAAAAAAACAGAGGAAACGGAAAAGACTTCAATTGAATGGTTATAAATGAGAACAAAATGAATGCTAGTATATTATAAAAGAGTGGATTTATGATGGATGGTTAAGGCATTCCCAAACTAAATTAAAATTTACAAGTTATGGTCAGTGTTATTAAACTCGGACCAGACCGGCCGGTTCGACCGGTTGGACTGGGAACCGGCAAGGTGTTCGGTCCGAATTACTATAAAAAATCGCTAGTTAAGCAACCGGTCAAACTCGGTCAAAAACCGGGTTCAACCGGGAACACCGGGAACATCGGAAACCGGTTGAAACCCGGTTTTCTGGTTTTTTTTTTTTTTTTTTTAATCTATGGTTTTCCATCAACACACCCAAATTCTCATTTCCTTCATAAAACTTTCCGGGAGACAGAGAGAGGGGGAGACGCCGCCAAACTGTTTTGCAGATGTGATCATTTTTAGTTCTGGCGAGATGGTGCTGGGGATCTGGATCTTGATGGAGATCTTGATAAAGATTTTGCTTTTAACCTGGAGTGAGACCTTGATGACACATCTGCAAAACAAAAGTCCAAAAAGTGCAGCACTAGTAAGAGTGAGAGCAGGAGTCGAAGTCGGAGTCGGAGCAAAAGTCCATTGAGGTGAGATCCAGTTCTTTCTGCTATACTGGATCCTAGATTTGCAAATAAGGTGCCTTTCTGCTAGATTGGAATTATATTGTTTTCTGCAGTTGGTCATCAATTGTGCTTGACCGGGTTATTGATGCATTTGGAACCATCACATTTTGTGTTTTGTTGTGTTGACAAGTTTTGGGACATTTCGAAGAAGAATGATGTTGTTTAGAACTAAGCATATCATCGTATTTATTATATTTTGTTTCTTGGATGGTATTAGTATTTAGGTAAATTGAAGATATTTGAAGGCACTAAGGACTCTCGTTTTTTCCTTCTTAAAAAAAATATATATATATGGGAATTTTGTTATGAGCTGTAAACACTGAATACTATGGCAGTGATAGCATTTTCATTTCTCCTAGAGAGTTATTGTGACTTTTGTTTGAGTCGAAAAAAATAATAATAATAATATTAAAATCTGAATACAGTCGATTATCATAAATATTTTAATTTATCATATTTAAGATTTTAATTATCATTAATGATTCCAATTTACTATATTTCAGTATTTTAAAATTTGAATACATTCAATTGTCTTAAATACTTTAATTTACCATATTCAAGATTTTTAATATCTTTCAATTATCATAAATGCTTCAAATTTACCATATTTTAAGATTTTTAATAAATTTTAATTGTCATAAATACTTCCAATTTACTATATTACAAGATTTTGAATGAATATGGAAATTATGTTTTTCATCACTATTTTCAATCAATCACATTCATACAATTTAAATAAATATGAATTTTAAATTTTATCATATAATATTTATTGTTTTTTATTTAATTATTATTTTATAGCACACAAAATTAAATTCAAAGTATGACATGTCATTAATTTTTTTAATTCACAAGTTTAAGTTTTGAAATAAATAAATTGTGTATTGAGAACTACATTTTCTAACTTATTTTAATATGATCGATTTGATATTAAATTAATTAAGACTTTATTATATCTTGCGTATTTTAATAAATTTTTATTAAATTATAAACAAAATAATTATTAGCATTATTAAACAATACGATTTATGATTTTTTTTTTATGGACGAAAAACCAAGAATTCAATTGAATAATATATATTTTTTTAATTTGGTCATTTTATTTTGACATAAAATGTGAAATATATTAATATTTAATTAATATATTTATATTAAATATATTTATTACGTCATCCGGTTCTTGACACCGGTTCGATCGGTCCGACCAATTAACCCCTAACCCAGTAGCTCTACCGGTTCACACTCCGGTCCGAGTTTTAAAACAATAGTTATGGTGTAGTTTTCTGTATTGAATGACAATTAAAAAGGATTGAAAACTGAGAAATAGTCAAGTACACACATGAAATGAATGATTATTCACTTCCCTTAAAATTAATGAAACATCGATCCTTCTTTTATGTCTCGATCATTCAATTTATATACATTAATATGATTAAGGGTTGGTTGACTTTCCTTTTTTAGTTTGTAATCTTTTTTCCTATTTTTTTTTTATAAATTGGAGGTTGAAACCAATGTTATATTCAATCGCGTTATCATACAAAAGAGGTTTTAGATCGTTAGGAAAAAATTATGTAATTCCAAGCGTCATCTTTAAACTCTTTTGAAACAATAAATCTTCCTAGGAATTTTCTTCCCTTCAAAAGTGATTAATTGTGCAATTTTAATATTTTTTCTCGAAAAAAAAAAACTTTTTGTTGAAACGATTAAGTTAAAGAATAATGGCATAAGCTTGAACAGATGCAGTTGTAGGAATGAATGAATTATAAAAAGATATCTGTGCATGGCCGCCTTGGGCCTTATGGACCTACCAATAGTTAAGGTTTAGCCTCCCGCATTTTATCCTACCTGAATTTAAAAGTGTTGGGCCAAGTCCAACCCATCATCAAGAATCACATGCTGGGCTGTATTTCTCAAAACGACGACGTTAATTAAAGATACAACGAAAATTTTAACACTCTCATGGAATTTAATTTTTAGTCTTATAATTAATCTCTCGATTTCTTTATATATATATATTTTTGAGTTTGATGAAAGATTTGCTTCAATCAGTGTGTGTTAATGTGTGATCTGAATTGGGTTGAAAAATCTTCGATTTATTTGCGAGAGTTTGTCATTTTCAATGTTAAAATTAAGCATTAAAATCCCCAATGAAAGGGAAAAAAAAATTCCAAGACTCCGAGTAACATAACAATCCAAAAAGCAGCAATATTGGAGCATGCGCATATATATGTTCATATAATCAACAAGTCAAATTGAGAAAGATTCTCTTGAAAAACAACGAATAATAATCCCTAGAGAAAACCAAACCCCAAAGACTTCAATTTACCATGTTTGAGGCTTAGTTTCGTTAGTCATTTTGTTTTGAAAATTGACCACAAAAAAAAAAAAAAGTAAAGTAAATTTCAAATTATGATTTAGAGAAAAAGATATTTTTAAATTGAGAAGTAGATAATTGGATTAATAAATTTTATTATCTATAATTTTTCTTTTTTAATTAAACCATCGTCCGATTAACACATGACCACTCTTTTAATAACAAAAGGAAAAGAAAAAAAGTTGAAAAAAAAGGTCATAATGTTCTTGAGTCTTATTTTGATAAAACTTATAATTTTTTTTATTAAAAACTAAAATAAATACAAGTCATTTTGTTTTGAAACAAATTAACTCCAAATTAGTTAAAAGAAAAAAAAAAAAAAAAGTTATGATGGAGCTATCTTATCTTGTTGAGTGTGAGATGGAATAAATGAGTATACACTCCATAATTATTTTGTTTGGACTCAAAAAACTTTTTTGCAAACCTTAAAAAAAATAAAACTTTTGTCAAACCTAAACTGTTAAACTTACAACTTGTTTGTTTCAGACTGCAACACTTCTATCGTCATTTGTTAGTGGTGAATCGGCCATTCCAATTGGCGAAGCAAAAGAATTAAACAATTATGTAGCGAAGCTTCTGATGAGGAACGAAACTTGAGCAATGTCGGGCCACCTTGCCCATCTACATAAACTAGTGACTTTTCCACTATTAACGGTCGTGTGTGTTCGTGTATGAACAAGAAAAATAAATTAATTTTTCACTTTTACTATTTATTAAATGTGTATGTTATGAAAGTTCGTTTTTCAGTTAAAAAAAGTTTATAGAATGTGATTTTTTGTTAAAAATAAACTTAATGAAATCTTGTTGGTGACTAATTTAATACATTTTTTTGAAGATTACTAACTAAAATGCATCATTTTTAATTTTGAGTGACAAAATAAATTTTTTTATATAATTGTATGAATGACCATTTTTAATTGAGCTGGGTTGATCACTGTTCTCCTCTTTGTACTTTGATAATCCACACAGATCACAAACTCCCATAATGGCCCAACTTCTTTGTCGAAAGATTGTTCTCATCTTTTCACCCAAATCTTTTAGTGCAGATTTCCCCAAGATCTGTGATGAATTGCATCAAATATGTTGGTTCCTGGATATCTTTTTGGAAAAAATATAAAAAATGTCTTTCAGATTTTTTTTTTATAATTTTTTATCACTCACAATTAAATAATGTAATTCCTTAGTTAAGGCCATTATCTTCTAAAACCGTCTTATATATAAAACTCGCGTATTAATTTCGCTTTAACGTATAAAGTATAAAAAAATTAGCATATTAACATATAACGTATGAAATTGACGTATCACGTCTCATATATATAAAAACTCACACAAACACACGGTTTCAGAAGAGTTTTTGCCCCTTCATATATGCATTAAATTGGTTGTTCAATATAGTTCCTATTATATTTTTTACAGAAAAATTTAATTCCCTCATTTTAAGATGTAAGTGATAAACAAAACCTTTTCAAAACTTTTCTAAGCATGTTGTTGTTGAAAACTAATAAAAGTGCGACAAAGTTTTAAACTATCAATTGATTGGAACTTTTCTTTTTTTTTTATTTTTCATATTTATCAGTTGCTTATAAGTAGGTTGGTTGAAAACTATAACATGTCTCAAGAAATTTGAAATTTCATTATCCATTTATCAAAAACTCCCCAAATACACAAAATTATTCTGTTACAATTTCTTTTAAATTAAAAAAAGAAAAAAATAATTATGGGAAGTACTATGTCATCCTTCTTTTAAACGGCATTACATATGAAATTGTATTTCATTATTATTTTATAAAAAAATGTTGCAATAAGTAATTAGAGTAATAAAAAGTTGTGGAACAAATGTGACACACAACAAAGAGCTAAATTTGTGGCATTGATGCATCATGCACGATCGTTTTCATTATCATTCTTGTTATTAACTCTTTAACGATGCAATTCACAAGATTGAAATATTATGCTTATTTTGTTGTTTATATTGACCTTACACTCTTCTTATATATTTTTCCAAAATTCCCAAATAATTTGATTATTAGAGTTGAGTTCTTCTAATCAAAATTATTTTTATTATATTAAATTCAAAATTAAATTACGTTTCAAGTTCATTTATTTCTTAATTAAAATTTAATAATTGTAAAATAATTTTAATAATATTTAGACTTTTATTTCCAAATTTTAGTTGAACTAAAGGTTGTCGACATTGAAAAAAATTAAGTTAATATCTCCCATTATTAGGCCTCAAATGGGAGAAATATTGTTGCCAAAATGGCATCATTGGCCAGTGGCCACCCAATGATAAGCAATAAATAATGGCAACCTTTCACTGTAGTTACAACTCAGTGCTGCTCCCTGTCCCAAATGCTTTTATTAGTATTGCCAGCACTCCTCGCTTATCAAAATTGTCTCTGAATCGGATTCAATTCTTTTCTTCACTTCACAGGAGCATCAGACTTAATACAATACTCAACATGGCTGAAAACACGGGTAAGAAAATTCTTCAACATCGAATCCCTCCTTGGATATACATAATACATATATCTTTCTGTTTGCAATTGGCTCCTTGTTTTGCTGGTTTTCACCTGCTGCTATAATCTTGTCTGCCTGTAAATTTTGCAAATAGGAGAACCAGTGATTTAACACTGGCTGAAAGTCAGTGCCTTTATGAGTTATGACCCATTTTTGTGTTATGCATAGGTGTATGATTGCAAGAACAAATAAAAATGCGGTCTTGACGCTGATTTGATGAAAAACAATCAGGGCTTTTTTGGGTTTTGATGGGGACAGGATTTGGGCATTGGCCCTTGTGTGGCTGGAAGTTTTTCTATTCTTACAAGTTAGTTGCATCAATGCCGGATGTAGGACCAAAAAGTCTTGCCACAGCTTGTTTTCTATACTTGTCATACTCAGTTAGTTGTTCATTTGTAATGACCCTCATCAAAAAAATTAATACAAATTGTGTATTTTTTGCAGCATTATTGCTTGTATGTCAGCTTAAAACCAAGGATGTGATAATATGTCGAATTTTGTTTGGATTCTTGATTATGCTAGTATTTGGTGGAAATTTGGTTTTCACTGCTTCACTTGCAGCATTACTGTTTTAGCTTTTCAAGAGTGTGGTTAGAACGTTTGGAGGCTTTAATTCTTGTGCAGCTTTTTACTGTGAGTTAGCCACACAAACAGAGGCAATAGAATTACATGGTAAATTACCTTAATCACAAACAGATGTATGATGTAACAAAATAGGATCAACGATGAAATCTGAAATGCTGCTAGACATAAATTCTGAAATCGTATGTTAATCTGTACTTCGCATTGTTGCAGTAACTAGGCAGCAAAAAATAATTCTGAAGAACCGATACAGCGAAAAACTCGTGGGAGTGTTGCATGAGACTGGATCCGCAGATGTTGTGATCTTGTGTCATGGTTTTCGATCCTCAAAGGTAGGCAGCTCTTTTGTTCTCATATTGATCCCTCTTTTCTACTATCAAGTTCCCTGTTTCAAGTTATGAAGCCACTCAACTCGATTGGCTATGCGCCAAAAGTCGCTCAATAATTTTTGGATCCAAGTCAGATGAACTTGTAGTGCATTGCATTTCCATAGTTTCTGTGTGAACTGCAAACAAGATGAGCAAGCTACGCTTTGTGACTTACAAAACCATTCTGATTTCTTTCACTGTTCTATGCTTATTACCGATTATTTGGACTTCCCTCAGTGGAAAAGGCTTCTGTTGGTTCCTTGATCTTATATTTCAAGGGTAAGTACAAGAAGTTTGTCTAATGTTCTAAATAGAAAGTGCAGAAAACATTCCTAAAAGAAGATTATAACATTGTGAGACTCTTTTCTCCATGCCTGCCTATTCTAGTTAATGTTATGATCAGCAGTGAACCCGTAACTGAGCGTCTAACAATAGGAATGACCTTTTTGGGCCAAATTAGTAACTGATAAAAAGCTTGTCCTGCTCTAGTTAGAAGCCCCAGTTGATGATAATTTTATTTTATAAATTTTGCCTAGTATTCAAAGACTGAAAGTAAACACTGGATCTGTAAAATGTTGTTTGTGTTTTTATATGACTAACCAACATATGGTGAGTGAGTAGTTAAACTGACTCCTCGATTGCTGTACATAACTCTCAATTGTTTGTAACTGTAGGAGTGCAACATTATGATGAGTGTTTCTGTTGCTTTAGAAAATGAAGGAATCAGTTCATTTCGATTTGATTTTGCTGGAAATGGGTAAGCATTATGGTTCTGTTTTTCATTATTCATAAAATCTGTATATTTTTGTATACAGGTGCTTGCTGGCTAGATGATTGCAAAAATTGTAACTATTTTTTTGCTGCTTCTTCTAGCAAATAATCCTTAAGGTTTCATTGTTATCATATAATCTTTGTTGTTAGGGGATCACATTTTCCTTTTTAGTTAGTTCTCTTCCTATGAATTATATGATAAATTTGCTTAAGCTTTGTAATCTTGGTCTTGTGGCTTGTATAATTTTATTGTGCTATATTCATTGGTGTAATGATTGTTGATTTCCAGAGAAAGTGAAGGTTCATTTCAATTTGGTAACTACTGGAGAGAGGTTGAAGACTTGCGTTCTGCAGTAGACTACTTTACTGGGATCAACCGTACGATTACTGCGATTCTTGGGCATAGCAAAGGTGTGCAAGTCTTTCGCACATATACTTATTTATGTGAGACTTTTCCCTAAGAATTACTTTAAAAATGTGACCTGAAAATCAGACAATTTGGCAAAGTATAGGAAGAAAGTCTTGGTATGTATGACAGTCAGTAATTCTGGACATATCCTGACTGGAATGCTGAATCGTTCATCATTATTTGACTAGATGTTTATGCATAGATTTATGAATTGATCTACAATGTGAACTTGGTAGGATAATTAACGTACTAAAAGTACAATTTTCTCTGTTTTAAACTGTGCAGGAGGCAATATTGTGCTCCTGTACGCATCTAAATATCATGATATTTCCACAGTGGTCAATGTATCTGGCCGCTACAAACTAGATAGAGGTATTGAAGAGCGATTGGGCAAAGATTTCTTGGAAAGAATCAAGAAAGAGGGCCAGATTGATGTTAACAATAAAGCTGGTAATGCACAGTGATACAAATAATTAGCATTTGAGAATTTGCAATGCAACCTTTGTGCTTCTGAATTTAAGTTAGAGGATTGAGTTATGCTGAGATTTATATACTTCGTTTTTATTAGTTATGTGTTTTATATGAGTATTAATCTATATTATTTTCTCTTCTCCACTGAATTTGTTGGTGCAATGACATCGAAAGGAAGGTGAAATGAGAAGTTTACAAGAACAATCATTTTCTACTTGCAGTTAATTACTCTTCCAAAAACAGATTCCATGTCTGCAATTTCATCTTTCCTTATGATGTTCTGTTGAATATGTCGAGTCCATGGTTTAATAATTTTTTTCTGAATCTAAAATAAAAATGAGCAGATAGTCCGAGCACTAGTGTCAATCTTTCTTCGGCTATAACATCATGCCTCTTGCTGAGCACTTGAATATTATGATGACCATCTAAGTTGAAATGCAAGATCTGCAAGTATCTTGGAAGCCTTTTCCCTTCTTTCTCAGACATGTTGTGCGGTCTCTCTTTTTCATTAGGGGGTTGACAAACTTCATTTTTCAGGTGATGTTCAGTTTCGTGTCACAGAGGAAAGCCTGATGGATAGATTAAATACGAACATGCACGACGCATGCCTTCTCATTGACAAAGAATGCAGGTATAAATATCATAGCAAAGGGCATCTGTTTTCATTAGGTATGCATTGCATGTAAGGGCTTATGTTGCCTGGCAAGGAACTTCGCGGTTCCATGGTAAATGAAAACTAATGAAAGTCCAACTTGAGAAATAACTGTTGTTAGAAACTAAAAGTGCTCCGAGAATAACTGGCTTTAAATTGTAGTGTATGCCGAATACAACAAAAAGGTACTTGATGTGTTTCAATGAAATCCATGCATAATTATCTTTGGTTTCCTCTGGTGATCCCCTTACTGATGCACTATGTGAAGTTGTCGCTCTTGTGCTCACACAGGGTGTTGACAGTCCATGGATCTGCTGATGAAATTATCCCTGTTGAAGATGCCTTGGAATTTGCAAAGATCATACCGAATCATTCATTACGCATCATTGAAGGAGCAGATCATGGCTATACTTGGCATCTGGCTGAATTAGTTTCTGTCATTAGGCCTTTCATTAGAGAAGGCCTGCAGCAAACCAAAAATACCGTGAACCTGCAGGTACTTGAAATCTTCTTCTACGAGCTGAATTATATATAGTGTGTGAACTGAGCTTATCTATACTTAATTTGGACTTGCTCGAATGTGATAGGTGCCCACATGAAGTAGCGGATGATTTTGTTGTTGGATATTAAAGCTTTCTCATGCTCATGCAGTCATGCTTTACTCAACTTTTGAGCTTTGTAGCCCTCATTCATGATGGCATTTTGATTCTTGATGAGAGTCTGAATAGAGAAGCATTGATTCGGGATATTGAGACCCTTTATTCTTAGTTTTCATGTGTGTAATTTCCTTCCTTCCTTCCTTCCAAAATTGTAACATGAGTTTTGCCTCAAGGAAAAAACAGAGTTATTTTGCTATTGATGTGTGCAATTCTTCATGTCAGTAAAAAGAAACAGAAATAATTTATTCTTAAAGATACAAAAAGCCAACATATGGACTGCACGCTGTGCGATATAACAATTTGGCAACTAATATGACACTATAACATTGTTGTTGTTGCCAAACAGTATCCCTCTTGATTTCAAGTTTGTCACAATAATCAACACTAAAACACAGTAATTCAGTTGGAATTGAAATTGAAATTGGAACAAAATCCGCATCAGTTAAAAGATCGGCGGGGTGCATCAATGCATTAAAAAAAATAAATTAAAAGAAGAAAAAAGAAAAAACAATTGCTAAAACTGCAAGTCAAACCGCACGACAACACATCCCAGCTGGGTTATTTTAATCCAGAACCAAAGCCCTTTCATTCTATAAATTGACCTAAAATATATTTGAAGACAATTAGTCAACCTTGAAGAATTGTCTCTGCATAAGAATGGATAGTTAAGAATTTGAAGGATTAGAATATTTTTTTATTTGTTTTTTCTTCCAATTAATATTTGGAAATTCAAAGTCCATTCATTGCATTGCAGATTGCACCCTTATCTAAATGAATGCCTAGTTGCCTTAATATTATCTCCATCTCTATGAAATGCTTTGTTTAGTTAAGATTAATCTTGGAATCTCCTGTCCTGTATATATTTGACATTTTTATTTTTCCCCATCAGTTTTAGCCGTCTTCAATAAGGGAAGGTATTATTGCATGCCCGACCTTGCAATCTAAGTAAAATTTATAATTGACCGGCCACAAAAATGACAACGTTAACGCCTAATTAATGCATCATTCATCAATCCTTACCATAGTTTTTCCAACTTACATACGTACATTTCATAAGGCTGGGCTTTTTACCAAAATATTGTTATTTTTAAAAAAAATTATCAAAATATTGTTATTTTTATTTTGTTTCCAAAAATACCTAAAGTGGGTTTCCCAATCTCGACTTCAAAGTCGAGGTTGCCAACCTACTTTGAAGGCACCAAAAAAATTAAAATGAAAATTCATTGAGGCAGAACTTCTCAGGATTCTCTTGGGTCTCAAGAAAATAATAAAAAGACTCTTGAATTGCATATGAAAAACCTGCAAACAAGCAACAAACAAAAAAGAACAGAATACTTATCCTGTGAAGTTTCTATCCGTACTATACCTTTTTCATGATCAAGGGTAAACCATCAACAGGTACAGATTTACAACCAATGCTCTTCAGCACTAATTTGAAAAACACCAAGATTGCAATCCTATAAACAACATAAACAAGGTAATGGATGTGCATAAGAAAACAAATAACTCCAAGTTAAAGATAAGCACTTCCCACATCCTACTCTAATCATCGTCCGTTTCATTTATTCACCTTGCTTGTTCTGAATCCATCATTTAGCTAACAAAAAAACTTACCACCACTGCAACGCTGCCACCGCCACCGCCGCCATCGCCACCACTGCTAGGGCTGCCAAGGGTTGCCACAACTCATTGTTAAAATTCAATGTTGTCGCTTTTAGGGTTGTTGATTTGGTGTTTCAATTCGTGAAAGACAAATTTGAGGATATAATATGGCGATTTAAAGAGAATTTTGAGAATTTGGGTGAGGAGTTGTTTTAAATTGAGAATTTGGGTGAGAATTTTGTTTGTAAGCATCCCGTTTGAGGGGTTGTTAAAAAGCTGAACCTCGACTTCTTCAAAGTCGAGGTTGGCAATCTCGACTTTGAAGTTGAGGTTCCCAATCTCGATTTTGAAGGGAAACCCACTTTAGGTATTTTTGAAAACAAAATAAAAATAACAATATTTTGGTAAATTTTTTAAAACATGACAATATTTTGGTAAAAAGCCCGGACAACTCGGCTATGGATGCCAAAATCCATATATAAAATAAATTTTGAGACAATAATTCATTAGTTGGATGGATTTATAAGTGAGAAACAGAAATTGCTGCAATATAAGATTCTCTAGTTGTGCGGAGTTGTTCAAATCTTCTCTTCGATCGTCTGTTACAATTCATATTTTAATTTATAAATAAACGCAACGTATATTTAACTAAAATTTTATTGAGTGATCAATAAATATTAAAGAATATACATTAAATATATGTGAGTGAAACGGATATTAGGAATCCATTGACTTGTGCTTCAAAAACTAATTTAAATTTCTGATTTGCTATTGACTCGATCTTAATTTTGTATGCATGTTTGTTTTGCTTCCCTACCATGGTATTGTGACTAATTAGTTACGTGTCCCGTAAGCGAAAGAAAATGGATAAGCCACTTTAGGTATTTTTAGAAACAAAATAAAAATAATTTTTTAATATAACAATATTTTGGTAAAAAGCCCTGAGTTGTCCAGTTGCTCGCTTGGTGTGTTAGTGTGTGGGCGAGTGTAGGGAAGGTGAACAGAAATAAAACTGTGTGGGAGATGTGTGGGTCAGTGTGTGTTGAGTTGAGCCACATCGTTTATTTATTATTATTATTATTTTTATTTTTTTTCCAAATTTGACTCTGGCCAGTCTTGCTTGTGTGCCGTCGTTTTCAGAAATATGCGTATGCAGATATGCATGTGAAATCAACACTTTCAAGTCGTTAACGAAAATCTGGAATCTTGTCTAAATTAATACAGTCAGTCAGTGTTGTCCTGAAAATTTCTTTTTGTAAAGTAGCTAGAAATTAATCCAGAACTAAAGAAGCAAAAACGTATCTTGATCTTCAGTTGCAGTGTGATGACTGTTGTCTGTTGAGGTGATTAGAGCATATATATAGTTATCGGATCAAACTGGCATTGCGTAAGCTGAATAGATGTTTTCAGACGGTCTGTGTGTGTGTGTGTGTGTGTGTGTGTGTGTTTAACCAATTTCATTATCGTTTATAAAATGCAAGCCGGCGAGTGGACTTTTGAGGATATAGCAAAGTAAAAAGGCAATAGTTTTGTCAAAGATATGATTGATGATTTTACCTGAGTTTACAAGTAAATCAAAAGCTAATTAGGATGAGAATTCAGTCCAGGTATACGCCTACTTTACATGAATAAATTAAATCCATCAATGGCCACACATATTAACTAATTTCTTCATCATAATCTTATTCTTCTTATAATAACATGACAACACTGCCGTGTCACCAAGGCATTCCGCGTTGGTTACATGCAATATATATATTTTCCTTGTACATTGATAACGAGAAAAGGATACTAAATCTTGCTAATTAAGGTGATCAAGAAAAACTGCTCAAATTAACTGCCATGCATTTAAAAGTTTTAACTTTGTTCAATTTTGGGTTGGGTACTCACAATTCAAAAAGCTTGGACACACAGTGTGAAAATATCTATTGAAAACAGCTATTGAGCTTACGTGGGCGTGGGCGATTCCACTTTTTAGAACAAGAGCTCATGCAATGAGCCAGTTGGACGGGATAACTATTATAGCGAAGTTTGACAGTTCAAAAAAAAAAACATTTTTTCTTTCTAAAATATGATATTATAATCATATTCACAGCTCCATATGGGAGATTACCACATCTTTTCTCTCTATATATTGTGATGTTGCCATTCCATTCCTGCATCAATCTCTATAACAATTTGATAATACTTTGTTATCGGCATATATATATGCAACACTAAAATCCCATCTCTCTCATTCAAGCCTTTTCACTTGTCTTAATTTGCAAAACAAATAGCATCGCCATCATTTCAACAAAACCTTCCTACAAATATATAAAACCATACGATCGAGTTATATAGCCATCTCTAGCTATTTCAAGAAATTAAACCCTCCATAAACATGGCACAAAACCCAGGTAAATATTTAAACTTGTTCTGAAAAATATTAATTCTTTTCTTTTGATCATGAATCATCCTCTTATATATCAAGTTTTGTGCACCTTTTTTTTTTTTAAGTTTTGTGCACCTTAATTTAGCAAACAAGCATCCATGCATGTACTTAAGCCAACTAACAATATTATCGATATCTCTCTGACGGCTCTGAATTTGCGCGTAGATCAAATATATTCGACTTGGAGGGTTTTTGGTTTCGTTAATTTTCTCCCTTCTTGTTCATCAAGTATTATTTGAGGGTTTTGATCATTTCGTTCATTTTCTTCATTCTTGCTGCACGTACGTCCGCCTGTTCTGATAATCTCTTAACTACACATTGCAGGCACTAAGATTGAGTTCATAGTTGAAAAACAAAGCGGGGAAAATCTTGTGGGCTTGTTGTTTGAAGCAGGCTCCCAAGATATTCGAGTGCTGTGCCATGGGTTCAGATCCAACAAGGTTGGTAACTAGCCTTTTGTTTTCTTTATCAAGAACGTATACTCTTTTTTTTTCTTCTTTTTTTTTTCGCTTTCCTGCTACAGTCCTACAGATTTTGTCGTTTGCACTGATGATTTTACTTTTGGAAGTCAAAACAAACCTTTTGATCATTCATCATCACATTCATAATCATTAATATGGTTAAATCTAGACTTCTCTGTTGCTATCAAATTGCCATGCAAGACAGATGGATTTGATCTGACTTCCGTTGCTGTCGCTGTTGTTGTCCTCGTTGAAAAATTAAATTATAAGAATTAATAAGAGAAAAAAAAAAGAATTATAAGAAGATTGGGTTCAAATAAATTACCGAAGCATTTAGAAAAAAAATAAATAAAATAAAATTATGCTTCAAACAAGCTAAAAAGTGACAATTTTTCATGTTGTTCACATCGACACGAGTTATTCTGATTTTGTGGATTTCAAATAGTTCTCATATTGTCATTAATTTATAATCGCAGGACAGCAAGACAATAGTGACCATTGGTGATGCTCTTGTAAAACAAAATTACAGTGTAGTCCGTTTTGATTTTTCTGGGAATGGGTAAGCCCAAATTCTTATTCTGGTTGCCTTTGTAGCTTAAAAGATTTGAAATTTTTTAATTTTATCCTTATGAAAAATATAAAATTTTCAATAAACTTCTTTAAAAACATTAGAATTTCCCTCCTCAAAAATAAAAATTTAGTTTCAATGGCTAATATTATCCAATTTCGCCCCTCAATTTCTACTTTGTGGATCCCTGCATATTAATGGTTTGGACTTCTTTGGTGTTGCTATAGCTTCCCTGACTTGTTATTGCTTGATCTTGGGATGAGTTGTTCATGAATCATGATTCAACTGTCTAAAAAATACATGGGATTTTGATTTTTTTTAAAAATATGCATCTTTAACAATGGAATCAGTGTACGACTTTAGTGCTCGAGCAGCCCATCTCCCAACCCTTAGAACATTAATTGCTTGTTGGAACTCACTATTTCTGTATCTACACTTACATACATGGCAGTGAAAGTGAGGGTGAGTTTCAGTACAGTAACTACTGGGGAGAGGTGGAGGATCTACGTGCAATCATTCTTTACTTCAAAGAACAAGGACGCAATGTATCTGCAATTATTGGCCATAGTAAAGGTGCATGCATAATACATAATATATACTACTAATTAGTAATTTTTTTTTTTTTTTACTTTATGCTTGTGCGAATTTTACTAGGAAACATTTGTGGCTCCTCTATGCTTTTGTTTTTTCATCTCTTTCCCCATAAAAGATCAAAAACTGTTGCTTCAAATTATGCAGGAGCGAATGTGGTGCTCCTCTATGCATCCAAATACCATGATGTTCCTATAGTGGTGAATGTATCTGGGCGTTTCAATCTGAAAGAAGGCATTGAAGAGCGCTTTGGTATAGGCTTCTTGGAAAAACTGAATAAGGATGGCCATATTGATGTCAAGGAAGAGAAAAATGGTAATACTTTCCTTTTTCTAACTGGAGCTGGATGTAAAGATAAGATTAGTGGCAGAGCTTCCCTTGTTCATATGAGAAAAGAAGTTGACAAAGTTGTTGGTTTTTTTAGGCAAAGTTGAAGAATACCGTGTGACATTGAAAAGTGTCAAGGATCGACAAGAGATAATTATGGAAGACGAATGCTCTCGGATTGACAAAGAATGCAGGTAAATATTCTTTGCTTATGTCTTCCATCTTACTCCTATAATCAATATCAAAGCCTCTGAATTTGTTCTTGACCGTGTTATGCGCTGCTTGGTAGTACTAAACTATTTCTTGTCTGCATTGGTCATATATAGTATACACATGGGATGCTTATCATTTTTTCATCTATCCATACAGGGTATTGACTGTTCATGGATCTTCTGATAAAATTACACCAGTTGAAGATGCTTTCCAATTTGATAAAATCATACCCAACCACACAACACAAATCATTAAAAAGGCTAATCACTGTTACACTTCCCACAACCAGAAACTGGTATCTGCCATTCTGTTTTTCACTAAAGATGGTTAGCAGCAGCAGCAGCAGAAACAAGGCATCAGGGTTTCAAGAAGATGAGACTTTTGGGATTTAACTTGCACTTCTTCAGCTGGAATATTAGTATATAATACTATCACACTAGTTATTGTGTCAACTCTAGTCTTCATTTGATCAAATGAAGTCAGTATTCATTTGAAAGGTGACTACTACTAAGAGGCAATTGCCAAACAATCAATTTTTTGAACTTTTCTTGTTATTTTTTCCAAGCTCAAAATCTTCTCTGTACTTCAGATATGAGAGTAGAGTGCAACAAAACCGAAAATTATCAACACGAATGTGATAGGTGCCCACATGAAGTAGCCGATGATTATGTTGCTGGATATTAATTAAGCATTCTCATGCTCATACTTTACTCATCTTTTGAGCTTTCCTGCCCTCATTCATGGTGGCATTTTGATTTTTGATGCATTGATCCAGGATATTGAGACCCTTTACTCTTAGTGTTCATTTGTATAATTTCCTTGGTTCCAAAATTGTAAAATGTGTTTTGCCTCAAAGAAACACAGAGTTATATTTTGCTGTTGATGTGTGCATAGGGGCACATCTTCAAAGCAGTAAAAAAGAAACAGAAATAATTTATGGTTAAAGAGACAGAAAACCAACATACGGACTGGACACTGAAAACTGGAGGCTGGAGGCTGTCCCCTTTAACAATTGGCAAGTAATGTGACACTATAACAATTGTTGTTGCTGATGAAGTTGTACTCAACAGACAATATTGCACAAACATCGTTTTTCGTCTTTTTGTTTTTTTTTTTTTTTTTGTTTCGTTTCCAAACAAATATCCTCAATCACGATAATCAACACTGAAATGCAGTAATTAATTCAGTAGGAATTGAAATTGGAATTGGAACAAAATCCACGTCATTTCAAGACCGGGGGTGCATCAATGCATTAGAAAAATAAAATCCAAGGAAGAAGAAGAAAAATTGCTAAAAGTACTGCACGAGTATAGAACCCAGCTGGGTTATTTTAATCCAGAACCAACAATCCTTCATTCTATAAATTGACCTAAAAGATATTTAAAGACAAATAATTAACGTTGGATCGTCTCTGAATAAAAATTGATAGTTAGTTGGGATTTTGAAGGAGTAAAATATATATATATTGCAATTGAGAGTCAAGAAAATGGTACACGCTGGAATGATTCTCTTTGATTTGTTTTTTTTCTTCAAATTAATATTTGGATTTTGCAATCTATGGTTGCCCTGCCCAAAGGAGTAGAGAGGATGAGAGGATTGTCAGAGAATATGAATGGGATAATTCGCATTTTGAAGGAGTAAACAAATTCTTGCATCAGCAATTGATCATATATCAAGAAAATGAATGAATTTTCTTTTCCCGTCATTTTTAGCATATCAACAAGAAGGTATTGAGGCATTGCCTTGCAATTTGCAAAGGAAGCTTATCTAAGTAAAAATTTACAATTGGAAGGCCACCAAATAATGACAACGTTAACGGCTGACTAATGCAACATATATATATATATATATAACTATATCTTATCTTCATTCTTGTTTCAACTGCCAGGTGGAAGGAGGGTATATCAATCTAAAACATCATATTCCTTTTGGCCTCCCTCACTGATTAACATTAATAATAAATATTTACACTACTTCTGGGTAATCATCTCAACCGCCTTTCTCTCAATTCATAGTTTGTTTCGGGAGGCTAATCAACCGGCAAATATTTTAGCAAAAGTTAATCGGTTCTTGTTTGCACATTTTTGTGATTTACCTGTCCTTTGTTTTTACGGGAAAGGAAGCAGCCGCTACCCGAAGTTGCGCACTGGGTGAAGCCCTTCATGTGACCCTAGCCGGCAAAGAACTACAGGAGGTAAACCAGGCTAGGTTGCCCATAACTGACCGGGTCAAACCAATAAGGCCAATAGACAACTACTTCCTCAAGGAATCGAACTTGGAACCTTACGGTTACTAGGCCAACTGTCCGACCAACTCGGTTGGGGTTGCCCCATTTTTGTAATTTACCTGTCCTGTACCCTTATGCGCGGTTTTATTAATATGGACAGTCGGATACAAGTTCCAATCTTTAGAATTAGAAAATGTCGCAATATTTATGTTAGGAAGTAGTATTCCATGTTAGGATACAATAATTAAGCTTTAATTGGAAATTAATTAAGATTGAATCAATAGCAAATCACATATTTCAATTAGTTTTTTTTGTTTTAAACACACCCAATCCAATCCAAGCAAACTAATAGTCTCAAAATTATTTTATAGATTTTTGGCATAATCCATATCCGAGCTTGGTGTACATGTGTGGGAGTGTGTAGGGAAGGAGAAAACTGCGTGCGTGTGTTGAATGTTGATCCATGTTTCAATAATTCTTTTTTTTTTTTTAAATGTTTGGGGGGTGAAATTTGATTATGGCTGGTCTTGTTTGTCGTTCACAAGTTTTTACGGAAAATCTGGAATCCTGTCTAAATTAATGATACATATCACTCTTTGCCTTGCCTGCATATGTACATGTGTCTTTTTTTTTGGTAGTATAACTAAATTACTTTTGAAAATTTCGGTTTGTAAACTATAAAGTATAAATTATTGATATGAGATCCTCTCTCCAATATTGTCTCAATCTTATTTTGTTCAATGTCAAACTATGTAATTTAATAGGGACTAAAAGCAGTTTAATTTTAGACATGATAATACAGAGATAATCTTGGAAATAAGATTTAACTCATTAATTCCCGCATGTGAATTAAGCATTCTAGATTTTCTATCCAATATTTTTCTTGTCTTATTCTGTCTTAATTAGAGCTACATGGTTAGGTTCACTCATTTCTTGATTAGGGTCTAATAATTGTAAAATAATTTTAGTGATATTTATGCATTTAGTCCATAATTTTAGTAAAATTACGTCATTTTACTTGTTAGACAGAATAAGATAGGATAAATATTAGGCATATGATGTTGTCTCCGAATTAAGATGAAGCAAAAATGTTTCTTCATCTTTAGTTGGAGTTAAAAAGAAAAATTTACAACCTCGTCCTCGTGGGATCATGACTGATGAGGTGATTACATAAATACAAGCCCGCAAGTGGACTTTTTGAGGAGGAGAAATGCATATGGATCGGATTGATGAATTGAATGTAAACCCTTACGTAAGAAGCAGTAGTTTTGTCAAAGATAAAGAGTAGTGATCATTGATTTTATGGAGTTTATAAGTAAAATCAAGATTGGATGAGTAATGAGTTGCAGCTACGGATTAGAATTAATCCCAGTCCAGCAAGGTGTATATACGCACGCCTACATGAATAAAATCCATCTATGATACATCCGTGATGCCCATGGCCACACAGTACTTGTGTATGTGCAGTGTGCATGCTGAAAGTCGAAAGTTGAAAGTTGAGACCTTAATAATTAATTTCCTCATCGTAATCCTTTAATATCAAGTGTGTGCCGTGACACGAAAGAATTCCGCGTTGGTGACATGCAAATATGCTATTTTCTTCCACATTGATAAGAAGAAAGGGATACATCAAATGTTATTTACTAACGTGAAGACAACTGCTGAAATTAACACATGAAATTAATGTTAACTTTGTGCAACTCAACTCACAATTTAAAATCTATATATATATATATATATAGCTTACGCAATTAATTCCAATGAATCGGATGGCTATCAAAATGATTTGCAAGGAAAGTTGGACACACAAAGTCAGAAACATGAAAGGTAAAATAGGATTAATTTCCTCATAATATTCAATGCCATTGGATGGACATGACCACATCTTTTCTCTATATTGTGTGGGTTGTTTATGTGCCATTCTGCATCTCTCTTTTTAGTGGCGGAGCTAGAAACTTGCTTGAGTGGGATGTTAAATATTAATAATATAACCACAAAATAGTCAATATGAATACATATATTTTTATTAATAATATTACAAATAATAAGATTGTATATTTGTAAAATTTCTTAAAACATTCCAAAAGTTACACATAAGTCGTTTCAAGAAAACTAAGAAAAACAATATAAAGAAGTAATTTTTAATTCAAATAGAAAATAATGTTACAAGAAAAAAATCTTAATTTTAATATTTCAATGGAAAAAAAAATATTAGTTGAATATACTTTAAAGAAATAAAATAATAGTCAAAAGTTAAAATTTGTAATCTTTACCTCTTTGATCCCAAGAGTGAAAAATCAATGATGGAGTATTAAGGTCAAGAAATAGAAATAAGATTAATGTGATTTTGAAAGAAAATTTGAAAAATAAAGTAAGAGAGAAAGTGGGTAAAAGACAACGATGAATATTGTTTAATAAGAAAGAAGTAGGTAATTTGTTTGATATTTTAGGTTAGATAATCAATTTATTATGTAGAATTTCTAAAAGAAAATTAGCCCACAAGGCAAAACAATTGAATTGCTTTGAAGACTTGGTGTTACGGTTGTATTCTGTTTTATCAAATTATGTACTTTTGGTGATATTAATCTGTGGGACATTGTTTTGTTGTACTTTTATTGTGGGTCATTATCTTGTTTGAGTTGTGACTTGTGTGGGGTAAATTTGGGCATGGGGCAAACATATAAGGCTTATTAATATTTTTTGTGTGGGACATAAGACAAATATAAATAACCCTAAAAAAATTCCGTGCTCCCTCCGCCCCTGTCTCTAAATCGGCAACTATAAAATCCCAGCTCTCTCATTCAATAAATAGCATATATAACTTTGCCTTTATATTGTATATATAACTTTGTCTTTGCCAAAAGACAAATTAGCAAGTTAGCAACCATCACCATTTCAACTACAAAACCTTCCTAAACCGCGAAACATATATAAAACCACACCATCGAGTTATATCTATTTCAAGAAATTAAACCCTTCATTATAAACATGGCACAAAACCCACTTTGATCAACTTCTTCTTATACTCTTATTATCAAGTTTTGTCCATTTGCTTAAACCTCTCTCAACTTGCGTCGTTGATCAAATATTTATTTGACAGTTTTCATGATTTCGTTCATTTTTCTTCATTAATTCTTGTTGATCAAATTCTTTTGAGGGTTTTGATTTCGTTTTATTTTCTTCATTCGATCTTGTTGCACGCATGTCTGTGTTCTGTTAATCTCTTTAACTAACTACACATTAATGCAGCCGGAACTAAGATTGAAAAGTTCATAGTTGAAAAACCAAACGGGGAAAAACTTGTGGGTTTTTTGCATGAAGCAGCAGGCTCCCAAGATATTCGAGTGCTGTGCCATGGGTTCAGATCCAACAAGGTTGGTAGCCACCATTAACCTTTTTTGTTTTCTTTGTCAAGAACCGGCCTATACTTTTTTTTTTTTTTCCTTTTTTTCGATTTCTTGCTACAGTCCTACAGATATATATATATTAAAGGTATAGCGCCTCCTTTGCACTGATAATTTTACTTTTGAAGTCAAAACATTTTGATCTATCATTATCACATTAATATGGTTAAATCTAGACTTGTCTGTTACTATCAAATTACCATGATGGATTTAATCTGTGACTTCGGTTGCTGTCGCTGTTGTTGTCGACGCTGGAAAATTAAAGGATAAGAATTATAAGAAGGAAAAAAAAAAGAAGATGGAATTATAAGAAGATTGGGTTCAAATAAATTACCGAAGCATTTAGAAAAAAATAAATAAAATAAAATTATGCTTCAAAAAAGCTAAAAAGTGACAATTTTTCATGTTGTTCACATTTACACAAGTCATACCGGATTCTGATTTTTGTGGATTTAAAAAAAGTTCTCATATTGTCATTAATTTATAATCGCAGGACAGCAAGACAATAGTGACAATTGGTGATGCTCTTTTAAAAGAAAATTACAGTGTAGTCCGGTTTGATTTTTCTGGGAACGGGTAAGCCTAAATTCTTATTCTGGTTGCCTTTGTAGCTAAGAGATTTGAAAATTTTTTATTTTATCCTTATGAAAAATATAAAATTTTCAATTAACTTGTTTAAAAAAATTAGAATATTCTCCTCAAAAATTAAAATTTAGTTTCAATTGCTAATATTATACGATCAATTCCTACTTTCTGAATCTGTCACTGCATGTTAATTGTTTGGACTTCTTTGGTGTTGCTATAACTTCCCTGACTTGTTATTGCTCGATCTTGGGATGAGTTGTTCATGAATCATGATTCAACTGTCTATAAAATACATGGGATTTTGATCCATTTTTTTTTATAAAAAAAATATGCATCTTTATCAATGGAATCACTGTACACGAACAGCCCAACCCTTATAACATTGCTTGTTGGAACTCACAATTTTTGTATGCTAATTTGCACATATACACTTACATATATGGCAGTGAAAGTGAGGGTGAGTTTCAGTACAGTAACTACTGGGGAGAGGTGGAGGATCTACGTGCAATCATTCTTTACTTCAAAGAACAAGGACGCACTATATCTGCAATTATTGGCCATAGTAAAGGTGCATATATAAAACTACTTATTAGTAACTTTTATTTTATTTTACTTTATGCTTTGGCGAATTTTACTTTTAGGACACATTTGTATTTCTGAATTCAGAATAATTTGCCAACTTGAGGCTTAATGAAATAGACTCATTTTCCTATTGTGAAATTATCCATAAAAGAATCAAGAACTGTTGCTTGAAATTATGCAGGAGCGAATGTGGTGCTCCTCTATGAGTCCAAATATCATGATGTTCCTGCAGTCGTGAATGTGTCTGGGCGTTTCAATCTGGAACAAGGCATCGAAGAGCGCTTTGGTGTAGGCTTCTTGGAAAGACTGACGAGGGATGGCTATATTGATGTCAAAAAAAAGAAAAATGGTAATTCCACTTCCACAGCATTAATTATATGTCCATGTTCTCTATGAATCAACTTTCCTTTCCCTAACTAGAGTTGGGTGTAAGATAAAATCAGTGGCAGAGCTTCCCAACTTGACAAAGTTCTACCTGTTTTTAGGCAAAGTTGAATACCGTGTGACGTTGAAGAGTGTCTTGGATCGACTAGAGATAAATATGGAAGAAGCATGCTCTCAGATTGACAAACAGTGCAGGTAAATATTCTTGAGAAAAACTAATGTGAAACCGGCAATTAATGCCGTTGAAATTGTGATTAACTCTCATCTCGTATATGAACCCGTTTCACACCAGTTTTTCTCAGATATTCTTTGCTTATGTCTTCCATCTTACAGCTATAATCAAAGCCTCTGTATTTGTTTTTTTGACTGGTGCTCTGCTTAGGTTATCATTTTTTTTCCATTTATTTATACAGGGTATTTACTGTTCATTGAGATGCGGATGAAATTGCACCAGTGGAAGATGCTTTCCAATTTGACATCATACCCAACCACACAAAACAAATCATTGAAGGGGCTAATCACAGTTACACTTCCCACAAAGATGAACTGGTATCTGCCATTCTGTCTTTCACTAAAGATGGTTAGCAGCAGCAGATTCAAGGGCTGATGCCAATATGCACAGCTGTGCAGACATTGTTCCTCATTGTTGAACTCTTCATTCGTGTAAATACAATCTAAGAAAGTGAATTCATCTGAATAGCTTTGTCAATACCAGCTGATACATTCATGTCAGTCTGTATTTTGAAACTATAGTAGCTTGTATGTCCATATATTCTCTCTAATGAAGCTATTATTCATTTGAACACCTTTATTGATCAAAGCTAATACATTTAGCAATCTCTCAAAGTTGGAACTCCACTAGCTTGCATTCGTACATATTTACTTCCTTGCTTTTAGCCATAATCGGAATGACCGGAATTGGGGAACTTAACTGCATCTGACTGTGGACACATAGCATGTCTCGGAAATCTCTTCCATCCATGTCCAATTAAGCATGTCTTTGCAGTTTGTTTTTGGTGCTCCTTTCATTCAAGGGGGATCAACTGGAAGTTCAAGGATCTGTTGACAGTATAGCAACTCTATCAAAGCTTTAAATTGTTGGTGAAAATAAATTATCACGTCTTTCCATTTGAGGCCCTCTTCAAGAATTTCCATCCTCACCGCTGCTGTCATACGTCTCAAGATATTCTTCTTCCCCTTCATCCTTGACAAAAGACACAAATGACACCAAGCATGAAATTAAGCCCCCCCCCAGGTTGATGGTTGATTGTTATAGCCATTTACAGAAAATATCTCAACTTGCTTAGTATATGTTCTAATAGAGAACAGAAGAAGAATAAGCATGCCAAATAACATGTTTAACCCAACAGAAAACCAAGGATCAGTCTGAGTTTTCTATTGGGAAAAATTAAAAAGCTTATTAATGACTCCATGAACACAGCCTCTCTAATGAAACAAGAAGAATCACCAACCAATGTAATGGGCCGTCAACCCTGTGGAAGTTATAATATAATCTAAAGCACCACTTTCTGCCACTAAATATTGATTCAGCACAAGAAATGCAGGTAAAATTATTAGTAAAGGTTATTTAGCAGGTCCAGTAATATTACTTGCAGGCATTACCAGGTCAGGCTGGACTCTCAAGAATGTGTCTAAATCATCCACAAATTCTACCATAACCAAACAAAGCCACGCAAAGGACATAAGAAACATAATTATATCTTACTTCTTGCAAATCCTCATCATCGTCTGATGCATAATCCACCCTTGAGGAAAAAGTCTCCTCATCAATCTCTTTGACAGACTTCATATCTTCCTGCACAGAAAGAAATTAAAGTAAGAAAGAATTTCTCCTCATTTCTGCTCCACTTCTGCAATAATATCATTCAGAAAAGAAAAGGCATACAAGCTCAGACTTCAGCTTCACAATTTTTTCTCGCAACTCGGACACATGGTGCTTTAGTGCCTAGCAAGGTTTCAATTAAGATACATGGTCAGTTCTAATCTCAATAAAATAGTACTGGAAGCTGCAGTCATTTAATAAAGAAAAGAAGAAACAGGAGAATACAAACTGCTGCCACTCATGAAATTACCTCACGTCTCTGAAGCTCAATTGCACGGGCCAATGCCTGCCTTCTTGTCAGAAGATTTTTGGGCCTACATGCAGTAGGACGATCATAATTCTTCCCACGATACACAATAATGGCGCATCCTTTGGTAGTTTTGTCAACTGATACTAATACCCCACCACTCTCAGCCTCAAGAGAAATTGCAATGTGTTTGACTAGTGGAAAACTTTTCCGTTCCACGATAATCTTCACAAGCTCTCTGTGCTTCCAATGCAGGTGCATATTTTCTATGATGCCATCAAAAATCCCTCTCCTCCCTAAAAACCCAAACATACAGAGTCAAAAGGTTTCATCTTCAACTAAATAATGATACGCAAATAACAGTTTGACAAAACAGCATTACAGAAGTGACATGGAAAGCAAAGGTTGGAGGTTTTAAATTCCAAGTTCCAAACACACAAACAAATGAAAGTGTATTTGGCATCAGTTCATAAAGCTCTTTTGCATATAAGAGCAGCTCCTTCTCAAACCAGTTGCGGCCAAAGGAGTTTCAATTGTTACCTAGAACCAAATAAGGCTTCATGCTCAGACCAATCTTTCGAAATAAAAACCGTTCTTCATCAGTTATGGTTTCCAAATCAGTAGGTAGTTCGTTAGGTTTCAAATTTTCTTGCACTTTCCATAAAGCCTTCTCCGCCTTTGCTATCTTCTCTTTTGCCTAAAACACCAAAAAGTTAAAATAGAATCAACAATTCATGGTAGCTCAAAAAGTTTCCGTGTTCCAAACTATAGGCTTAATAATACATTACAACTTACAGTAGCCAGCTTCTTTTCAAGAAATTTAACCAGAGAATCATGCCTTGCTACAGCTGAATCTCTCATCATTTTTTCTAAATCTTCATTGCTTGGCTGGTTGCCCCAGCGTGAAAATGCTGCCTTCGTCTCAGAAAGGGTTCCTGCAACTAAAGGTCCTTTAGCAATTTTGGTATTTGAATCAATCAGCACCAGTGCTCTCTGACGAGCTTTTTCTTCCTCATCCTGTTGGAAAGAATTTCGTTTCTTTGTTTCCATCAATGCTTGTGTAACACCAGATGGCAAAAAGTCATTTCCCCTGTAAAATACAACATATTCTTTGTTTCTTGACAATAATGTTCCTCCAGTTAGTACCTACATGAATGATATCATAATGTTGTTAGTAGGAAAGATTCCATCAGCAGACAATGGCATGTTTGCCGACAAAGAAACACCAGGCAGACAATTATTGAGAATTCTAAACACCCGAAAGGCGACTATTACTAAGAGGCAATTGCCAAACAATCAAATTTTTGAACTTTTCTTGTTATTTTTTCCAAGCTCAAAATCTTCTCTGTACTTCAGATATGAGAGTAGAGTGCAACAAAACCGAAAATTATCAACACGAGAAAGAAATTATTCAAACACTTCAGAAATCAAATACTAAACATCTCTTAACATAGGTATAAACATGAATGTAAGGTTCCGTTTATCCGACCTTGAGTTCTTCCGCCATTCTTTCATTGCGAGTATTCAGTACACCACGTTTAATGGCTATCTTTGCTATAGCACTCTTCTCCCACAGCTTTACCATAGCCATGGCCAAACCTTGCAGCTCTCTATTTCTTCCTGAATAGTTTGAAAAATATCGACCACATATAAGCACTGTTTTGCATACATGAAAAAAGACAAATGCTCAAACACCAGTTGGTACATACCAAGGGCAAAATGTGGAGGCAACAATCTAGCAGTTCTTCGTAGATATGTCATTTCCTTGTCACGTAAACCCTGCCTTACCCCATAAGGTAGAAGTCTAAATGGTGGTCTATATCCGGGAACAACAGCAGGTAACAAGTCTGCATCAACGGGCAGCGGCTCACGGCCCGACCAATCTTTAAACCGCGGACCAAGTTCATCCAGAAGTAGATTGAGCTCAGTTAGATCCTTGAGTTCTTTGCTAGATAGGTTGTTCAAGTACTTTAAAGATTCAGTACTGGATGGTTCAGCAACTCCAGTAGAGTTGTTGGACCCAATCCTGTGGGTAACATTGTTTGCCAAAACTCCTGACGATTCAAATTCTTTTGCATTTTCTTGAGCTTGTTTAGTATATGACTGTACACAATCAAGTTTGTATGCCATTCCTCTGTACAACACAATTGAGGAGCCCGATCTCCAAATAACCAAACCCCCTGTTCTCCTCTGACAGCACGCAAATAGTATAGTATAATAAGCGCCAATTATGCTCGACTCCATACAACTTTCAAATGGAGTCCAGAAGAGGAATTTCTATACTAAATCCAAGTTTATGAATTGTAGAAAATTCAAATTTATAATCAAGATGATCAGAAGCAAAAACATAAAAGAAAAATTAAACACATCCCATTAACCAATTCATTATGAATTTGATGTAACAAATTTTAATAAATTCGATATAGAGAACATTGAAAGCCAAAGAATTTAAAACTGAAGAAACACTAACCTCTAAAATCTCATGCGTCCATCTCATGTTCATTGCAGTTGGGCCTTCAAATTTCAACTTCACCACCTCATCTGCCTTCCACTTCTCACGAATAGAGTCCAGCAATGCCTGCGTTACACCGGCTGCTCCAACCTTTATTCTCTCCACCATCCTCACAGCAACATTTCTAAGCCTCTTCAATTCAGGCTCCGGTATCATTTTCTCTGCCATCTCAGTGTTTCCCTTTCTTAACCTTTTTCCTTCATCAATAGGTCTATCATTCTCACTCTTCCATGGCAACCTCACAGAATTACTAGCATCATTTGAACCCTTTTCATGCAGGAAATGTCGAAAATTTTCCACCTCATTATTCTCAGTTTCCTCACCTTCATCAGCTTCTATCAACAAAATCTCAACCTTCTTTGATAAACCAATTGGGGTATCATCATCCTTGACACCCTTTTCATGCAGAAAATGTCGAAAATTTTCCACCTCATTATTCTCAGTTTCCTCACCTCCATCAGCTTCAATCAACAAAATCTCATCCTTCTTTGATAAACCTACTGGGGTATCATCATCCTTGACACCCTTTTCTCCAATTTCCTCGTCAAGATTAACTTTTTTCTCCAAATCCTTAACATCTTTAACAACAGAACCGGTAATAATATTCTCAGAATGTTCATGAAATTCACTGAGATTTCTTGCATTTTGAATGGTCGTTTTTGAGTTTCTAGCTTCATAATCAAGCTGGGATTTTTTTCTGTGCTTATTTCCATGTTCCCAAGGAGGTAAAATTACCTTTTCCGGCAAACTAGAACTCACTGGTAGAATCAATGCTGATCTCTTTTCACTACTGGCTGACTGAGACGAAATCAAATTGGAATATGGTACATTTTGCACTTCAACTTCTTGAAATTTTTTTTCACAATCTTCTTCTTCACCTTCTCCTTCTTCTGCTTGTTGTTCTTCCCATGGGAGTTTATCTATTACGAGATTGGTTTTGCGCGACCATTTTTCTTGAACTTGTTCAAGAAAGCTTGGTCTAGGCTTTCTCCTTTTCTTCGTGGGGCTATTTTGCTGAGTGTCAATTTCAATTGTTTGAACAGAACAAAAAAGTTTCAATCTGGAACTTCTGAAACTGTTTAAATAAAGGGTTTGCGAGTATGGAACCAAATAAAGATGTTGTGAAGAAGAAGAAGAGTATGGAAATGGAGGTTGCGAAAGAAAATTCAATGGCAGTACTGGAGTAGCCATAGAAATGATTAGATGACAGAAGAAGGTCTTTTGGAAGAATGCATTGGGCTTATTAGTCCGTGGAGAACAAAATCAGTACAACCCAACATAAAGGTCCAATCTTTAACAAAATAAACGATCGTTTAAACTTACGTGGGCTCAGAGTAACAATCATCTCATCTAAAGGACCATTTAAATTATCTCCAATCCTCAGTTTTTTTTTTTTTTAAATTACTATGCAATAATATTAGGGCTACTAATAAGTAATAATTTATTGGAAATAAAATTAGGCATAACAAATAAAATCATGAAAAGAAAAGAAAAAATGGGAAAAAAAAATTGCATAAAGAAAATGGGAATTTTGTTTTAATAATAGAATATTTTTAGTTGAAATTTGTTATAAAAAAAAGAATATTTTAGGAATATTTTAATTGATGAATTTATTTTTTTTGAGAATTTGTAATTTAAATTTAAATTAATATTTTATAGGTTTTTTTGTGTGTGAAATTGTGTTTGGGAGAGTTATTTATTATTAAAAATTTAAATTCAAATTCCAAATGTAATATTTTATCAATAAATAAAAATAAAAATAAAACAAGTTTTTTATCTTTTTATTTCCAATTTTAAGTTTTGTAATTGAGATCTTGTGATTATGAATAAATTTATATGACTATTTGATGCTTGAATTATTATGAATTGTTCTTATGTGTAAACCTACTACATTAGTACAATATCTATTCTATTTAAGTAAAAAAAAAAGTACAATATCTATTCTCATAATTAGAGCATGAGAATGATTAATAGTTTATATACTTAATTGGATTGGTCTACATGCATAGTTTTTTTAAAAAAAAAAAATCAACAAATATCTGTCACGGGGTGAGATGCCAACCTAAATTTGGAAACCCCCTCCCCCAGTTACAACATAAAAGTACATGAAATTATGCTTAACACAAACGAAATCTAAATAAAGGAAATCACATTTTATCCAACTTAACTAAACACCACACTTTGGTTATAAGACACTTATTTTACATGGGTTTATAACACACTTATTTTAGTCAAAAATACATTGATTTTGACTTTTTTGTATCGTTTTTTTGCAGCTGTCCTGATTTTGAATATGCATTCTAGTAAATAATGTCAAAAAAAGTGAAAATTAAAATTTTCACAAAACCGCTATATTTCATAGGTTATAACACACGTATTTTAGCCAAAAATGGCAAAATCTAAAAATGTGTTGATTTTGACTTTTTTTTGTATCGTTTTTTGCACCCACTCGATTGTGAATATGCATTCTAGTGAATATTGTCAAAAAAAGTGAAAATTAAAATTTTTACCAAACCTCCATTTTTCATGGGTTATAACACACGTATTTGAGATAATAAAAATGTCAAAATCTAAAAATGTGTTGATTTTGACTTTTTGTACCGTTTTTACACCCACTCTAATTGTGAACATACATTCTAGTGAATATTGTTAAAAAAAAGTGAAAATTAAAATTTTCACCAAACCTCAAAATTTTCATGCACATATTTTTGTCAAAATGGAAAGTAAAAAAAAAAAACGTGTTGATTTTGACTTTTTCACTATTTTTTTTATACACACCTTAATTGCGAACATTCATTTTAATAAATGGTGAAAAAAAGTGAAAGTTAGATTTTTCACCAAATTTTCATTTTTCATGAGTTATAATACAAATATTTTAGCCAAAAATGACAAAATCTAAAAATGCATTAATTTTGACTTTTTTTGTAATGTTTTTTACACCCAAATTGATTGTGAACATGTATTCTAGTGACTATTGTAAAAAAAAAGTGAAATTAAACTATGTTTAGATGTATTTTGTTTTGAGAATTAAAAACAATGAGATTTCGGGTTGCGTTTTACAAAATGAGTATTTTAGTTTTGAAAATTGATTGTTTTGAATGATAAGTTGTTTTTGTGTAGAAGAATTAATTTATTAAATAATGTTTAAAATTTTAAAAATTATATTAAATTGTTAGGGTTGACAATGGTGGTCAAAGCCGTCGGGCCACCACCAGTCAGTCAGATTAAGGTCGAATTCTGGCCAAATAGCCAAAATCCTTCTTGGTAGTGGTGGAGACGGCGGTTAACGGTCGTTAACCGGTGATAGTCAACCTTTGAACGCCACTAATCAATTCAAACAAATAAAAAAATTAAAAGATATTGAAAAAACTAAAATGCCCTCATTTTATGGCTAGAGAAATTGAAAACTTTTGTTTTGAAAATTAAATATAAACAAACATTATGTTTGGAATGAGATGAGAAATTCGCTAAAAACTCTATCCAAACATCCCCTAAGTTTGGGCAGCTAACTGCATTAACAAAATAGAGAAAAGAAAATTTTCAAAACTTCTGTTCTTGAAAGCCTCTATTTCCCTCAAGATTTTGATTTGATGGGCACTGCATAAAAGCTTCCTATATGATATATTTCATATAACTTTTTAATGTGAGTGATCCAATTGTATCATTTTAAATGTGATTGATGAAATAGTTTTTTCTAACAAATGAGAAATTTTTCCTTATAATTATATGCATACATTAAAACGGATAAGTTGATGTCAAATAAATTGAAGGACAAATTACAAAAGACTCCCACTGATTTCAAAAATTCTCAAGTTACCATATAGTTTAAAAACCTATAATTTACTTTATTGTGATTTTGTTTTTGTTAAAAGGAAACAAAATATATGAATTTGATATACTTATTTTTGTAAGTATAACATTTTATTATTGATTTGAAATAAATTAACTATGTTCTTTTTCAAAATTATCGATTTTCTTTTAATTAAATTAGCAAAGAAGTAAGTTGTAGCCCCCGTAGGTTTTTAAACTATAGGAAGAGTTAATTTAAATTTTTTTTCAAATCACATGAGCTTTTTTTTTTATTTTAAATTTACCCTAAATTGAATAATGTTACTCAAAATGAAAATGTTGTCTCAAGGGAAGTCGCATATTTCATGCAAGAACTCAAGAGTTTCCAACTTTTCTAGAATGAGTTAGTTTGAAGTTTTCACCCCAGTTTTGTTGCCTCACAAATCAGCGGCTACTTGGACATTGGGCAGGCACACACTCCGACATGATGCTCACCATAAGGAAGACATAATCAAGAACCTTTAATGATACTACTATTGATTAATAATGCTGCTGTGCAGTGTTCAATTTATGTTCATCATTATAGTTCAATTTTTTTAAAAAAGACTTTTTAGGCAGCTTGCATTGCAGGCTGCAGCAGCCCTTTAATGGCAGAAATCCCAATAGAAGTTTGAAAAGTTTATTAATGGCTAAAAGATAAAATTACGGCTTGTCTCCACTTGCTCGTGTGAATTGAACAACGACTGTTTAATTATGATGATTCTGCTTTTACACTCCATGATTAAGCAGCCCTGCAGAACTTGACTTTCGTTCAACTCCATACAGAAATATACAAACATACTGCCACTCCGGCTGCTTCTTTGACAAAAAGTTACAACTCGTGCAAATGAGACCAATATATACTATATAGAGTTAGTGGGAAACAAAAGGCATTATTCTCAAGCTGCATTCTTTTTAGGGTAACTTACAAAATAATACTCTAAACTATAGTTCGGTTGTAGGACACATGATATTTTGTCCAAGATTTTGTCTGTTTTATTCTTTCTTAATTAAAACTACGTAGTAGGGTTTACTAATCTCTTGGCTAGGGTCTAATAATTGTAAAGTAATTTTAGTGGTATTTATGCATTTAGTCTCTACTTTTAATAAACTACGTCGTTTTGAACATTAGACAGAATAAGATAGAATAAATATTGGACAGATGATCTGGTCTCCGGTTGTAGTACATATGTTCCTTAAACTTTCAATTTTGGGATTTAAATGATTAATTTTTTGCACGTTAACGTCAAGTAAAAATTAAAATGGAAAAAATATAAATAAAATTTTCGGAAAAAATATAAATAAAATTTTCTATTGTGCATCTATTAGCATTTTCAATGTGTTTCTAAGGAAGCAATCGTTTGGATGTTTGCTTTAATTTTATTAAATTTATGTAAATGAAATTCTTTCCAATTTTATTGATTTAAGGTTGTAATACAATAGTAGAAGGAAAGTATAGATGTTAATGACTGAAATTTAGCCATTTGTAAGGTATTTTAGAAAGTTCAAAATGAATAATATAAGGGTAGATTGGTTTAAAATGAAATTTAAAATTATTGTATTTTACAAAAAAAAAAATTCTAAAGTAGTTAAGTGTCAAAATTGAAAGTTTAAAGAGTATATTACAATTGAACTTAAGTTCATGGTGATATTTTGCATTTTACCCTTCTTTTTATTTACTCAAAAATTTAGAGAAAGTTGTACAAGGAATAATGCAACTACTCCACGAACTAAGATGATCAAAATTAAAAGGGCCAATTCAATCTATTGCCTAAAACTAACTCAATTGAGAGACTACGTACATCCCTATTAATTTCTAAACAAAATTGAAAATTCTTTGCCCTGGAGATAATATCATTTTGGGATCAAACTGAGCTTTTCTTTCAGTGAATGTGCTCCATTTTGACTCAAAATGGTTCATCCACTCTTGTCTGGTTTTGAAGTGTGGAAGATATTGCTTGATTTTAATGCCATTTTTGTCACAAAACTCAAGTATTTCTTGATTTTGTTCATCCAAAGCCTTCCAATCATCAAAGTTTGCAGAATGCAATAGCCCAACACAATAAAACGTATCTTCTTCTGGTGTAACAGCTGACATTCTATCATCCCATCTGTTTTTATTTAACACCAAAAACAAAAAGAAAATGATAATGCTGTTTAATTAACAATAATTAAAAATAGAATAATAATAATAAAAAAAAAAAGATTACTTTTGCCTGCTTGTTGGGTAGACAAGGATGGGTCCTGTAGTCTTATTTTGTTTAAGGAAGATGTCGATGAAAACACCAGCATTGAAATCCATTATACGAGACTTTGGTACAAAGAGATTTAGCCATGGATGAGGAACATCCCATAATCCTATTGATTGAAGCTTTAGCTCCCCAATTCGAACTCTATTGAGAAAATCGACAAACGAATCATCTTTATTGAATATGAAATCTGGAATGTATTGCAACCCTTCCAACAACATTTGGAGTTCCTGTAGAACAAAAAAAATATGAGTTAATTATCTAAATTTAGCATAAATTTATGTGCTGTATATGAACTAATTAAATGTGTACAGTAATTGACGATGATTATTATTATTATGATTAGTAACGGATGGTACCTCTTCAACAATTTGAGCGGTCTGATCATCGTAATACTTGACAACTTCTAAGCAGTAGAGTATACCTCGTTCAGTTAACAAGGAAGATATTTTGGACTGATGGGATGCGTTGAAAAATGAAGATCTCCAGTTATTTGGAGGGCTTTGTTGCATGATAAGTGAACCCTCTACATAGTCTAGGCCATCTATTGAAATTAGATGTTCTTGGTCTCTTGTAAATGTGGAGAAATCATCGTACAGCATTCTCACCCATTTCGCCTGCAAATTTTTTGTTCATTGATCATGATCATCCACATATAACAAGCCAAAATATAAGCAAATTAATTAAATGCGACCTTTATATTCATCATGATCGAAGATCAGCATGCAAGATCCATTTGGTCATTATTCATCTTCATATATGTAAACAAAATGGGTTTTTTTTCCTTCCATTTTCATGTTAAAGTGTTAGTGAAAAGATTAGGTATACTTTTGTATATGTTTATTAATGGATATTAACGTTATCAATCTAAGCAAAGGGGTCTTAGATTTTTAGAGCTGTTGACAAGATCCAACAGTGCATTAAGACACTGACAGTTGAGCATGAAATACTAAAAACTTCATTTGGTCCGGCCGTGGCATAATCTATTTTAGTATATTACAACTCAATTATCTGCGGTTATTTATGGTTGATGCTGAAATGTGTGGAAGAGATTCCATGGTCCATTCCACCACACCCTTAATTTTTGTTGAACTTTTCTTTAATTTTTTTTGTCAGTTTAGAATCTGCAGAAAACAAAAAATCAAGAATTTTTTATTTTTATTTTCATTTTTCAGTTTCATTTTGGTAATGGTAAAGATTAGATCATTGCAAAGGTACACATACTCTTGTTGGTGCTTTGTGCAAGACAATTCTTGCCCTGGTTATGATTCCAAATTGGCCAAGGCCTCCTAAAACTGCATAAAATAGCTCGGAGTTGATGTGTTTGGAGCAAGTTATGAATTCCCCTTTTCCTGAATCAAACAAAATTCTGATGCGGTCAGGTGAAGGAAAACATGAGTAAAGCAAAGCAAAACCAACTCAATTCCATGCAAAAGAACTGTTCTACTTCGTGAATAATGTTTAAAAGATTCTCTTGTTCACAAGAAAAGACAACAACGTTGGTTATAAGTTAGTGATGATCCACCTATCTATGTTTATTATTAGGATTTCAACCAAACACATGCAACTATTCTTCTTTTTTTTCCTTTCAATATTATTAATGTTAAAAGGAATCCTTCCCACCAAGAAGATCTTACGAGTCCTGAATAAAATCGATACTGATGTATAACATTTTACAATTCTTGAATATGAATATTTCAAGAACGGTTCGCCGAATCATATTTTTTCTCTTTCTAGCTGTCTGACCTTATTATAAGTTCTATCTACGAAGAAAACCTTAGTGAGTTAGGACCCATCAAACACGGTGTACTCCTAGACCATCCTTGAAAGTGACTATGCATTGACAAATGACAATAGTTAATCAACATCAGGAATATCAACATACAAGCAATAAGTAGGGTCAAAATTGTTCCATTTGGTTATCAATTAATTTAGTTTTGTCTTCATTGCAAGACAAGAAGGAAGAGGTTAACGATAGAATTTGTTACTTTCCTACACTAATGATGAGCTTAAAACCAGTTGCATTCCTTAGTATTTGCATGACCATTTCAGTTACCTTAAAACTAGCTGCATTCCTTAGTATTTGCATGACCAGTGGTTAGGGAGTTAGCATTCCGACCACAAGTTTTAGATTTCGATTCCTTGATGATGCATGTGAGTGTGTGTTAAAAAAAAATTGTACCTAGGAGTAATTATTGTAATTTGTAAGAAGCAAAAAAAAAAGTAAGAAAGAAAGAAATTGGCTGTACCAGTAATAACATCGAGTTCATGAACATTGCTAATCTGAGGACCATAATGGAAGGACTGGCCGCTAATCCCAGCATTTGAGAGTGTACCTCCAACTGTAAGGTACAAATAATCAGTCCATGACACAGGGGCAAGTCCATGCTCAAGTGTCATTTGTAACACATCAATCCAAAGCTCTCCACCACCAACATCTGCATAATACCCTAATGAAGGGCTCCAAGATATCTTAACATCAATTTCATTCCCGGAATTTCTCAGAGAACTCATTTCCACCACAACCCCATTACGGGCCATGGCTTGTCCTCTCACAGAGTGTCCATGACCTCTGGCTGCTACTCCAAAAGGGATTTCTGAATTGTATGACAATTTGATGATACGAATAATATCATTAATGGAGGATGGATAAAGAACTGCAGATGGGATTTCTTGAATAATATTTCCAAAGTCAGATGAGGCTGTTTTAATGGCATCAGGATCAACATGAAGCCTTGAGGAAATATCATGAGAAAGAACATCATATGGGAGAGTGTTTGTCCATGGCCTTAATTCTCCTGTTATATAGATCAAACGGCTTATAATGCAAATAAATATGAAACATGCAGGGGTGAAACATGACATGGTCATCTTTTCTTGCATAGAGGGAGTGAGGAGAATTTGTAAGAAAATTGGAAAGTTTTTTTTTTTGGTAAGAGTTCCGTAAGGCAAAAGGGGGGTATATATAGAGGAGAAAAAGACTCTATATTCTGCATGAATACGAGCATGTAAGGAAAATCTTGGTGTAGCAGAAGAAATCTTGACAAAATGTGGATGATTTAATTTTTCAAAGATACGATAGGACAAGACTCGCAGTGCCTTTGCCTTTTGTTTCTATCGTCGTGATTTCCTCATTGCATATAAAATAAACCTTTTATCATAACTATTTCACGTTTTATGTGTTTGTATTTGTATATATCTAACATATTTTTACATAGATTCTCCAAGGAAAGGAAGGAAGGAAAAGGAATGACACCCATGGTTTCAGTAGTTCTTGTGGGCCAATTGAGTGGTGGAACCCCAGAGTAAACAAATGAATAATATTAAGAAGAAAAATGTAATTCACCAAAAAGTTTTGAAGAGGATGATTGAGTAATGCACATAAGAATCAAGAAAGTATTTCTAACTTTATGCTGTATATAGTATGGTTATAACTACTATGTGCTTTTTATGCACATCAAGGTTCAGAAATGACTTGGTGAGAGTTGATCAATCAGGCATATGTAGTGGAAAAGAGAGACTATTTTCATGAATAGGCTAACCATTTAATCTTAATGGGGTTTTTTTTTATCTTTTTTTGAGAGACATTTGTCGTTTCACCCACATTTGATTATTGGTGATGTTTTTTCGGTTCACTTTTCGCCTAAGTTGGACCATATGAGGTTTCACCCATATTTCATTATTGGAGATATTTGGGGTTCACTTTTCATCTAAGTCGGACCATATGAGGGTCATTGATAGGTTTTTTTCACCGTAAGTAGAGTTTTTTAGAAGTTTCGTGGAGAATACAAAGGATTATTGATAGTTAACCCTATTATTAATTGAGTGTTGGGAAAAGAAATAAACAAGAATGGTATTCCTTTTAAAGTAATTTTCATTCATTGTTGATCCTTCTAAAAAATGGTGTACTTATTAAGAGGTCATGAACTTTTCTTTTGATTATGATTTAAAAGATTAATTAATTCATCAATCTCACATGGTATTAACTCTTTCTTGGACTATATATTAAAAAGAAATTCTTTTAGAAGGGAAGGAGAGTAGGAAGAAGCAGCCAGCAGAGATGTATAATTAAGAGCAGGAATGGTGAAAAGTATGCTTTCCTAATAGACTGTTGTACAATTAACTATTTCTATAATACATATTTCTGGTCATTAATTAGGTCTTAAGCAATAAACTTTGGTAGAAATTTAGGCAAAAGATATAGTGATAATGTTTGTTCTTTTCCTAATTATAGTATGAAATGACAGCCATAATTAGGTATGCATCAATAGAATCTTTAAAAATGATTATTGAGATTCGATAGAATTCGTATGTAGCAAGGCATTGTTCTGGTTAACATTCAAGAAACAAAAAAAACTTGGAAAGGTAGGGAAAAGGAAACCATCAAGAAGATTTTTCTCTTCATAATAAGATTTGATTTGTAGGTATATAAGGTAACACAAAAACTTAAAAAGTCAAAATTTAACCATAATTACTGAGCCCATGTTGTCCTTTTTAATTTAGTTTTGAAACATCAAATTTTTTTTTCCCCTAAAGATGAGCACTAGTCCTTGAAGATTCGGAGAAAAATTTGATTCTTTCATTCTTATTAAACACAATTCAGTTCTGAAAATCCTTATGTGAATATTTTCTCATCAATTTCTAATGAGAAACTTAAACTCCACTTACCTAGTAATTATGATTGTTTTTCAGATGTCGAACTCTAAATTTTATTTGAAGGTCGGGAGATCCTTCTAACCATTCTTAACAACGAAACATTTAAAAAAAACTCGTACTTTAATTATTGCTCATCTTAAATATTGAGGTATTTGTAAAGATATAAGAGACAGTGGCAGGCAGGGAAGACGATACTTTTATAGAATATTTTTATTCTTTTGTCCCTTGGAAAATGTCAAAATTAAATTCACATTTCTAATATTAAAAAAAATATATATTAATAATGAGAAAGCTCTCAGTATATATATATATCACTTCTAACATTTCAATTGAGGATTCAAAATTGAGACAAGTCAATTGGCAATTAATGGCTACAAGAACAAATTATAAGACAATTAAACATGATAATCATACACCAAAACAAATTGATACAAACAAAAATTGAAAGCTGAATTTGTCACATTAACATGCATAAAAAAGAAAGACGAAGCAATCCATCGTACTAATCACGTTCAAGATGTCGGGACGGACTGCATTAATATCACTGGATATTCGTGGTGGTTATAATTTTAGCAGGCAGGCAAGTCCACATTATTATTTTATAAGCTTAGTCTTCTTCTAAGATGGCATTAGAAAATTCTTCCAAATAAAAACGACATTGAATTCAACTCATGATCTTTGAAGATTTCACTCAAAGATCACAAACATAAGAAATATATGGTGGGCTCTCTCCTGTGGCTCAAAATATTTATTTCTTTCATGCAGTCCATGCAATAACCTGCCTTGTAAGGCATTTAAAGATTGTAAATTCATGCATGGATTCTACACTTCTACAACCATGCATGAATCTTTTGCAAGAAAAAATATTTAAAAAAAAAAAAATCTTGTTTTAACTGGATATAAACAGGTTAACTTTGTTTTACTTTTATTGCCTGGAAAATTCATGAAAACAACTTATACGCATCCCTTTCAACATGTGTGTAAACAGTGATAGTTTGGCTGATTAAAAAACGAGAGGTGTAGCCAAAATGTTAGTCTTTCTGCAGTTTTTGGAATTACTTGAGAAAATTATGACCCTGGCACCAAATCCATGCCACAACCCAAAATTTGCATTAATTTTCCTTTCTTTGAAACATCTATTTGCACGTAGATCTCATTTTCAAAGTTTATAAGTGCAAGATTTTCACTAAAATAGACCCCAAACTGAAGAGGGTTGATTGTCTTTATGCCATCGTTGACGATGTTTCTTTCTTTGGTTGAGATTATATACAGTCAGTCATGTTTTATTGATTCCTTTTCTCCATTTCGTAAATTAGAGCTTTATGTCAATCTCAAACATTAATGGCTATTTGATATCCTTCTAGTCAATACAAATAAGTTTCGTGGATGTTTCTTCCTTTTTCCCCTTTTTAGAAATATAAATTCTAAGAATTCTGCATATTCAGTATATCATCAAGTCCTGTAAAAAAAATTGTGCACATCATTACCCTTAGTACCTAATCACAAAAAGTTTTGTGTTCATAACGATCAATTAATGGCCGTTAAAATTAAAATTTTAATTTTTTATTATGTTTATTGTGCATGAACATCACGATTAACTTACATTTTATATACAGTGTAATCTAATATTAGATTGAAATTCTTTTAAAGAAGGAAATAAGAATTTAAATTGGGAAATTGCAAATTTTTGAGCTGGGCCTATAGAAAATGAAGAAACGAGAGACAAGTTCCCGTGCAAAGAGAATATGGGTCTAAGCCAACGACGGGGCACTATTATAAGATACTGGAGATCTTCATAGGGATCAGACGTAGCCCACAGGATGCAGTGGTCCATCCCACCACCACCACCACCACCAGAATCAAACACAACTTACAGTTGCAGCTCATCCAGTGCCATGCATTGCTTGCCTGTGAATATCTTCATGACAAAGGAAGGTAAAAGTACATCTCAGTCAGAATTTTGAGGACTCAAAACAAAATATTCACATACATACAGCTTTTCCAGTGATCTCTCTAATTAAACCTTTATTTTCAAATAATTATTAAAGAAATTAATGATTTTTATTATCCGTGCATAGTAGTAAACGTGGTTCATATATAAAATAGACAATTAATATTCTTCATAATCGTGATTCTAATTTATTGCCGCTTTTATCGCGATTAACTAGTCATTGTGTATATAGCCACTAGGGCTAGTTTAGTAGTGAGTTAGCATATAGATCTCCAAATCTAAAATTCGAGACTTGGATGATGCATGTAAAGATGTGTGAATTACAAATAAAAAAAAAGAAAAACTAACTATTATGTATATGAACTCGCTTCACAAGAAACCATATGTAAAGGAAATTAACACACCAGCAATTTAGTCCATGAAATTTTATAACTAGCAACACATGAAAATCAAAAGCCCTTTTGAGAGAACCAACAAAAAGAATCAAAATTAAAAATGGAAAGTTGTTTTTGTAAAAAAAAAAAAGGACACGAGTTAGATAAGATTTATGCATGTAGCCATGTATATATAACATGATACTCTGAGCAGTTGGTATCATGCGATCGAGGGAGTTCATATATAAAACATGAGTTAATCATAATTTTAATATATAATAAAAAATTTTAAAAATTATAATCACGATTTCAACGTTATTAATTATCCATTTCATATATATGAAACTTGTCTCATGTATGAACCGATTTTATGAGTGTTTTTGTATTCTATGTGAAAGTAAAACAAAATATTTACCACTTAATACTTTGTTAATTGTTCCAAACCATTGGCATTAAGAAGGGTTGAAATTACAAACAATAATAAAAAAGAATGAGCTTTAAACAACAACAAAAAAAAAAAAATGACGACATGTTGGGTACGTATAGCTTGGAAAATTCGTTGCAGGCACTGCAGCATTCACATCATATGTTACAACTCACGATGTGGGAAGCAGATAAGAGATACAGTTTGTACGATTAACAAAGTGCTTTACAAACCGGTTTAGCTTGGGTCACTGGTATAACAGTTGGGATTCTACCATGGTAACCAGAGTTCGAATCCCACCTGGACCAATCTTTACCCATTTAAATGGGTGAAGAAGTATTATTTGTGAAATGCTCTAAGTTCCCCCGGGAGTGAGCCCGTGTGGGGTCGGAATTCCTCTGAGGAGCATCGTCACTCCCCGTGTGGGGTCGGAATTCCTCGGAGGAGCATCGTCACTCCCCGTGTGGGGTCGGAATTCCTCTGAGGAGCATCGTCACTCCCCGTGTGGGGTCGGAATTCCTCGGAGGAGCATCGTCACTCCCCGTGTGGGGTCGGAATTCCTCGGAGGAGCATCGTCAATACTTCGGGTGGGGAGACACGGAGTTGTAGTGTTAGTAACATGAGATATCAAAAAATATCAAAAAAAAAAAAAAAAACAAAGTGCTTTACAATCGACAAAGATACATTCATTAGTCAGGAAGGATACAGTATCCAGAAACGATTCTTTTTTTACAATTTTCTGTCATCACCACCACCACCTTCAAAACTGCAAATCATGTAATCTACGCGCCATCATCATTGCATGACCACTAAATCTCATGAATACTATAACAAACCCTTCTGGCTTCTTCCCTCCCTGCTAGGCTGCTACATTGCAATATTGCAATATTGCATTGCATGTCTTCATTGTCTTCTGGGCTGGCTTGCTTCATTTTTCTTGATTTCCTCTTTGTTTTTGGGAGACCCTTCTGAGAAGATACGTACGTCTGTGTATATTGAATCTTGATGGTCGTTTTCGTGGGAAAAGAAGAAGAAGATGTGAAAATGATAGTGGAAATTCCACACGCGCCCAAGGCGGAGAGAGAGGGGGTCCTCCTTGTCTGAATATGGGAAAAGATCTGGCAAGATCAATGGGTCAATCAAATGTGTCGGTTCGTAAGGATGTACTATGATTATGGTCACCTTTCTGAAAGACAGATGTATTGTTTATCTTCCTTCATTTTCAGATTGGATCTTTTGTTTTCTTCATTAATTATCCAATCCAATCTTACGTGTTACTGTACTATGAAATTTTTGTTCTTTTCTATTCATAAGATACTATCTTTACAAATCGTCAATGTCTGTCAGTCTTTTCAGTTTCGATCTTTTAATTAGTAGTTTTCTACAAGACTTTGTGTATAAATCTTGGACAAAATTTCATCCCAGATTTTACTTCTAGATTACACTGTACAGTCTTTGATTGATTAGTTGTTGAATCTAAGGATATTTCAACACTCTCCCAATCGAACATGAACAGGCAGCTCTAAAGACATTTTACCAAAGATGATGAAAATGTGAAGTCCCAGACATTTATGCGTTGGAGATATCGTTTCTTATTTTGTGCTGGAGTATATATAATTAACCTCGTAACATAAATTTCATAAAGAATAATGATATCAAATACTAGCTCTTATAATCATTCTATAAATTGTTGTTTATTTTTTATAAATAAATACAACAGCACCTAAATTTTTATTCTACTAAATGAGAACGGTGATATCAATCACGCGTCCTCACTATGTTATGCCTAAGTTTATTTTTTCGGCAATTTCTAATGTTATATGTATAAGAAGGTGTGATAGAATTTTGCGTTGGTTGACAAACTTACCTAGCATCCTCCTTTTTTACAATTTGAGCTAATGGTTTTTGAAGCTAATGATTTGATGCATGAACCTGTCTTCAATCGAGTTTCCTTTGCATATTAAAGTGAAGATGAATTAGTTAAAAATTCGCCTTTCCTACAAAAATGAAAACAAATTGAATTCCTCCATAAATAAACAATTCAATGCTAGGATGATAGTATATAATTACACATTCTAGTTGCCTAAGGCCCTAAGCCATTAATCAAAAAAGTGGGTAAGTAGTAGTCTACAAATGACACTAATTAATGTTGGATCAACAAAGATTTCCCCTAGCTATATAGCTAAGATGAAATTAGGTAATTAAATGTGTGTTCATTAACATAGACATTAACCACTACCACACTTTGCATGACCATTATAAGAGACACAGGGGTGGATCCAGGGGTGCTATCGCCCGAGATTTGACAAATTATGCTAAATCCTTTTAAAAATTTGAAAAAATTCAATTGAATTCTTAAGAAAATTAGAATTTTGCACCTCCAAAATTAAAATATTATTTTTACTATGTAATTTTACCCGCCAAATTATAATTTATGAATCTGCCACTAATCAGATATGACTTTAACAACAACAACAACAACAAAATCTTTGGATTTTTGTTGGTTCTGCTGTTGTCTATGCCATATAGCCTTAGCTGGCCATTGCTCTAATATGCAAGAATTGCACTGACATTATTATTTGTGATTAGCAATATTATGAACAAGTGAACATCAAGCTGTTGAAGATTTTTGAGAAAAAGTATTGAGTACACAGCAATCATGCTCCTAATCAATTACCAAGTTATAGGTTTGAGAAAATTTGGTGATTATAGCCACAGAATTATTCTGTTCCCATCTGCCCTTTTTTTTTCCTATGCCCGCATGCGCGGTTTAGAAATCATCATTACTGCAAATTAAAACTTTTTGTTGCTCTGCTCTGCTGCTCATAAGTAAATGCTGTCATTATCTCAATCAGAATAATCAAAGCAAATATATAAAGTGTTGCTCTTTTCATGCACTTTTTTGGGTTCTTTTTCAGCTGAAGATAAGCTCCGTTTTTGAGACCAAAACGAAATACTCCTACCTTTTAAGAATTAAGACATACATATGAAACCAAGCAATTTGTCCCCCATTAATGGTGATCATGAGGATGAGGGCTCTAGTATGGCGAAGGCAGTTCACACTTGATACACCATCATCCTAGCTTCCACCATAGTTTAAGAATATTCTAAACACGTGAAATGTTGATGGTGGTGGGGCTGAATGGTTTTGGGAGTTTTTTTTTTGGACCATGCATGGCTAGCTAGGCTAGCTGTTCATATTTCATAAGGACTGATGATAATGGCAAACATAAATGGCAAAGTGAGAGAGAGGCATGAGATTGTATAGTCGGTCATTTCATACAAAAACTTGCTTAAATCCAAGCTCTGGGTTTGGCCATGTTCCAAATTCATAGCTGGAAAATCAATTTCTGTCTCGTTGATGGATTCTCAACTGTTTCACAAATCATATTTATTTATTTTTATTCTATTGGGAATTTTTTTTTTTGCCTTCCTTGCATTTCTCTCCAAACAACTTTAAAAAGCACTATGATTAATTTCCAATAATAATCCAAGTTTGTTCTTACACAAAAACAGCAACACATGTTGGTTCCCGTATGTTGTACTTGAGATTTGAGATCTTGGTGATAAACAATTTTGAAAATTTGCAAGACTTTATAATTTAGGTTTAACAGACAAGACTGAGTATACTTACGTTGAAGCGAATCAAGTGTGAAAATCATTAATTATGAAAATCAAGTGTGAAAATCATTGATTTTAGTATTCCAATGAAGTCCATACCATATTATATTCGCATGATGAAATTTTCGGAAAATATCCACAAATTTACATACCCAGAGGTGTTACAAATTGTGGGGAAATTTTAAATTTTGGAATAATTGCAACTAATATCCATTTTTTGGAAAACAAAAAATATTTTTGAGTTGAAAATCAAAGTTTACGGTTGACCAAAAATTCTGACTTGACAGCCGATTATCAACATTTGACCTTTAACAAAAGGAAGAAAAAAAATGAAAAGGCCAAAATATTCTTGTTTTCCTATTTCAAATTGATTTATACTTATTCAAGTTCAACGTAGTTAAACTTATAAGTTGCCTCTCTGTTTAATCCATGGAACGCACCACTATTATATGAACAAAAACATTATAAAAAATTAAAAAAAAAAAGACCACAGAGTAAACAAATTCTTGCAATAGCGACTAAAAGTCAAAATTTTGAAAATATATATTAAAAAAAATCTAAGACTATTTATCGTGAAAATTTACCAAGACTTTCCATACATTTAAGTATGGTATACGATAAAAAGAAGAGATGTTGTGCAAAGGAGTTCACATATCCACCTATCAACTAGCAGGAACCTTCTTCCCCTCCTCAATGAAGAATATTGCAGACTCTGGAACCTGAAAATCATTATAGCTTCAGTCAATACATATAATCAATGAAAAGGATTCACTCAAAGTTTTCACATTGTGAATGTAAAATGCAAGAAACAATGCCATTAGGACATTTGTATGAGTGAAATATTGTTAGATCAACTAAAGGCTTCACATAAATCTAACTATTAACCGAAAAAAAAGAGCATTGGACAAGGACAACTCATTCTCAAGTACTAGAAAGGAAGGACAACTCTTCAGGTTGACATGGCTCCAGATCTTTTATCACATCATGTGTCCCAATCCCTTCAACATAATCCACACCCTCATCATCCCTCAAGTCCAACAATGTGCCTGTTCTCTTTTAATCAAGTGGCATGGATACATGGTAGCACATGAAGTTATAAGACAATGATCTGGTAGAAGATCCTGTACCCTAACCATTTGCACTCAAAATCATACAATCACGGGGACAAAAATAAGTGGCCTTGCAGCTAAAAAGAAACCAAATGCAAAATTTGGTCAGGGGTTTCCTCTCCTTTTTAACTTCACTTCTAACTAAATGTAGTAAAATAAGCAAACCCACTAAACAATACCAATTCCTACGAAGCAAACCCACGTGAAATACATTGTATCATGTGAACAAAGTTCAAAATTTTATAACTCTACCAACACTTAATTTCTATCAAATTGAAGTTTTACAATTGACAGCAGATCAAATGTTCCCAAATAACCAGTAGACATATCCAAATTCTCAAGTGCAGGTAAATTTTTAGAGAATTCAATCATAAAAATCAATCTGGAAACTGAATCCCATGAGCAGGCAGATTAAGACTCTTCAGGAATGAAGAAAAGGGCAATTAAAACTGTGCTTTAATTCGCTAAATAGGAATTATTATCTTACCAGAAAAATTAAGACGATGAGGGTTGGTTCAGAAGCTCTACTGTGGACTAATTTAGGAAAGTGGATGTTTGAAGAACATCAGACACCCCCCAAGGAAAAACAAAAAGAAAGGACAAGGCAAGACTTAAAATTTCTAACTCTAGTGGGTTAACTTGCATCTGAAAGTCACCATATATAATCATTTTCTTATATCAATATCCATATTTATATCTATGTAAACAAATTGCTGTGAATGAAAAGAAATTACATCAGGCCAGGTATCTGTAATGAACTCCACTATATCATAGGCTATGTCTCCTTGAACATCAATCTGCTCCTTCTCAGTTGGTCCCTGACAAGAATAATAACAAAAGTTTAATAATTCTGCACAAATTTGCAATAAAGGGTTTTATAGAGTCCCTTGGACACACCTTAACTACAGAGGCACCAGTAGCAAACTTTTTGCCCAGCTTCTTTGAAGCATCACTTAGCTTAACACCTAAAATGTTAAGAAGGAAAGCCAGTTGCCACCAAAGACAAACAGAATAGTGCAGCAAAATAGAGTTTAGAATCAAGTGCAGCAAAATAGAGTTTAGAATCAAGTGCAGCTGTAACTCACCAAAAAGTTCCAGGCCTTTCACCGTGGTGATACATTTTCTCTTGTTACGAGTTACCTTTTCAATTATTATTTCCGGCTTCTCCTGCAAATAATCCAAAAAAGAAAGTTCCAAAATTAGTAAATTTTCTTAATTTTCTTAAGAGTTCAAATTGGCAATCTCCATCCACAATATTATAGCAGAAAACTAGAGCATAATTATAACAGCAATCAAATCACAATCTGAAGAAACCTGAAAGTTAAAGCAAGCTTTGAGTTCAGAAGACTTGTGAAAACAACTTGCTCAAAGTTAAAGATCTACAATTTTCAGGTACCTCCTCTCAAACATGTGCTTTTTAGCATTTAGAACTTCTAATTCAAAAGCCAAAGATCAAGATATTGTGGAAATTGAACAGAAGAAAATTTCATGGCTATATATGGCATTAGTTTGACTAAAAAAAAATTCAATCACTTCATCATTCGAAGGACACAGACACATTGGATCCAAAATAAAAAATTATTTATAAACATTGCCAATCAGTGACATTATCTGAGTATCTGTCGGAAACTCGCCGCCAAAAGCTAGAAGGCTAAGAAAGGACTACATCCTGAAATCACATCCTTACTAATAATGTGATCATCAGATTCTGAAGCAAAACAGATAACTCAAAAACAGTCCATTATGCTACTTAAAGGACTACAGCAGAACCTTCTTAATTTCTGCTACATACTCCCTAGCAGGTAACACTTTTTAATTCCATCTTCTTCTGCATCAAGATCAGAGGATACATTCGTCTCTAATATCCCACCAGAATCAATCCGAAGCCCAGTAACATGAGAAAGAGAAAGACAGAGGAATGTGAATAAGCTTACGCTCTGACTCGATATTTTTTTAATTTGCACTTCTTGCAATGTGTCTACAAGTGACCCAGTTTGACTAATTCTTAGCTCCTTTAATCCTACGTCATGAGTCAAGATCTCATTACATAATCTCATATTTAACCCTTAACAAAGTTACTTATACCAAATGAACAGAACTAATCCTTTCTTCCGAGTCTTGCAGCCTTGTTTTCAATGAATTGCAAATGAGTAGCAATTACAGAAACAGAAATGCATAGAAATTAATACAATCACAATAACACAGACCCAAATGCCAAATAAATCCAGTCGATTATTTCCATGAAGATCAATTGCTAGTCAGTCCTTAGAACAACTTACTTTCTTTTTAATTTTTCCACCTGGAAGACGCTTTACTTCTTCTTGCTTAGAGGTTGAAGAACCTGCACCAACCAAATTAAGAAAAGGGTAAAGATGAAATGATTAGGCCATCACTGTAGCAAATTTTGGATGTGACATGAAATATATAAGCTTAAATAGTATCCTCATATGTTATTTTTTTGAAAAAATAACTACTTTGGTTCAAATCCTCAGCCATAGCTTACTGCATTAGGATGGAAAAAGTACAAAATTATAATGTCAAACTAAGAGAGCACTATATATTCTCTATGGCAAATCACTACAGAGATTGATTACTGCCCAAAGTTAAGGAAAACACTGATTGATTGTGTTAAGCTTCTGCCATTATCTGTGCTTTAGAAAGGCCTTCAACAATTAATACCCTAGACCAATTAAAGCACATGAAACGAACTATTCAAAAGTTATATTAGGTGCAGAAAATGGAGACGAGATTTGCAGCTCCCGAGATTCACAACCAAGAAAATGGAATTCCCTTTTGAAAGTATGTGTCACCGAGGACTCGAGTATAATATATTGCCAAAAAGTGTCCTTTAATGAATTTTTGCTGGAAGAAGTACAAAGAATGGCAAGATTTAACTATTATTTCATGAGCCAAAGGAGTTTGGCAATGCTTTCCTGTCTTACTTGAATATGCAGTGTGTAATAAAACAACCATGCAACCACGTATCGTGGTGCCACTTACAGGAATATGCCAAAGAGGAACATTAATCTACATAAAAGAGTAATATGTCAAACCCTAAAATGGCATGCCAAATAGGGGAAGTGTGGCACTATTAGAAATGCTAAAATGAGTCCACTTACAGGCAAAAGGGCATTTGAATGTTAGCCGTACAGGCGCAAAAGTCAATTGCATCCCAGAATGCAACATAATTAGCATTTATCAATGTCAGAACCAGCCCTAATAGTATGATTAGCGTGGGAATCTCCACCACAATGTGAACTAAGCAGGAGCCAGACGCAAATGTATGAATTTCAAAAAACTTACATTCAACCAGGGCAGCTAACATAAAACACATAAACTTAGAAACTAAACACATAACACATAAAATTCATACATATGCAAGAATGATGATTGCCAATATGACCATAATCACAATTTTTTATACTCAGCTCCAAAACCAAAAAAAAAAAAAAATGAAAATCAGAAAATGAAAAAATTAATTTACCAGCAGAGATTGAGGTCGACTGGAGTTGATCCGACACTTTATCAGCTTGCTTTGCATCTGCCTCTATATGAAACCAAAAAATTCAATAAACAAAAATGTCGATACACGAGCATGAATCAATAAACCTTAGTTAAAAATGCTATCTTCAGAAATGAAAAGCATTAAATTTAGGGTTTTTTAAATGAATTCTGAAGTGTAACCTTTGAGAAGATCAGGATAGAGATCGGGTGCGTTTCGGATCAACCAGGGTTTGCAGTTCTGAAAGTCGGGTCCGAACTCGCAGTATTCGGGCGGCAAGCTGCAAACTCCACAGTAGAGAACCTGAACTGGTTGTGGCTTCTCCGCCATTAGAGAATCAATTTTGGTAGCTCTCCTCCTCACTTCCCACTTTTTGAACCCGACTCAGCTAGTTTCTGATTTTTTAACTTCTGCCCACTAAAACGATGTCGTCGGTACCATTCCTATCCCATGTTGATAAAGTAAAGTTCATAAATGTTTTTTTTTTTTCTCAAAATAGCCCCTCAACTATTATTAGTTTGAACTTCGCTCCTAAACTATCAATTACGATGATTTACTATGCCAAATTATTAATTTATTTTACGTGATTTAAAGCATAATTATTTTTAAATTAAAATAATTACACTGACCTTAAAAACCTTAATTATCTTTGTTTTTACTAATTGTTTCTAGACAACACAATTTTTGAATTGTTATTAAAGTCTTCTCATTTAGTAACTATTAGTCAAATTTGAATGACTTGAATGATGTACGACAAAATTAATAGTTTGAGATACTAAACAGTTCACCATGATAGTTTAGAAGATAATGTTTGAAACAATAATAATTGAGGAGGTGATTTGCATTTAATTTTTTTTAAAAATAGAGTTATACCATGTCATTAATTATCTTTTTTTTTTTTTCTTTCGGAAATTCTATATCCTTAAATGGCATTGAATTATGTCACTTATAAATAGATATTGGTAATAATAACTATTATACTTAAAAAAACACATCATTTTGTGTTATTAAACAACATTTAATTTAAAAAAAACATTAGTTAATTAAGGTAATGGATTTATGTTATCTGCACATTCATAGAATGATAGCTGTCTATATCATATGCGTGCAAAGTTATGAATGAAATTTTTTTTCCAATTTTTAAATTAAAAGTAATGAGAAAAAAAGGGTGAAGGGTAATAAGGAGATGTAATTCTCTGTCCAACATTTTCTTGTCTTAAATTAAAACTACGTCATATAGTTCACTCATTTTTCTTTGTTAGAGTCTATTAATTGTAAACTAATTTTAGTAATATTTATGCTTTTAGTCCATAATTTTAGTGAAATTACGTCGTTTTGAATATTAAATATGATAGAACAGAATAATATTGCATAGAGGATCTGATCTCGAAAATGAGATACTCTCATCAGCTCGAATTTTGAAGAAGTTGGTTACAAACAAAATTTTTGAGAAAGGAAGGTGTAACAAGGAAAATTAATTAGGGAAAAAATACAAAGGAATACTTGAATAAGGCAAAACTAATATGGCGAAAACTTTAAAAGATAAACTATGAGTCTTCGATCATAAAATTATATAATATTATTAGTAAAAGTTATATTTTTTTTTAAAATAACAAAAAAAAATATTTTCTCATAAAAACGATACAAATTTCAATTTTTGAAGAACAATTGCATCTTCCCGCTCCCCATGAATCAGCCACTAAACCAATATCTTTCCCCCATTGTTCAACCTGTAGTTCATTACTAATGTCTTAAATTTTCCAAAAACCCATATAATTCATTATTTATTATCCTAATTAATTAATAAGAACCTTCAAAAAGGAAAGACAAAGACCTTTAAGAATTGGAGATAATACCATTGAATATGTACATTGGAATTTTATGTACAAACAAATGTACACCTGGATTAGATTATATACAATAAACAAATTCTTAATTTGCATGAATCCAAAACTTGCACATAATTAATTTCTTTGTCATCTTTGCTCACCATTTGCTTTCTTATAATTCTTAATAATCTTCTCCAACACTGTTTAAAATTAAAATCACCATAACAAGAGAGAGAATCACACAGAAGATAATTAAGGGCGTTTAGTTAAGATGGTGAATGGAGCTTGCGCTGCATGTAAACACAGAAGAAAGAGATGCGATCCATATTGCCCATTAGCTCCATATTTCCCTCAAGATAAAATGGAAGATTTTCTGAATGTTCACAAACTTTTTGGAGTGGGCAATGTTGTTGATATCTTGAGTTCAATCAATGATGCATATGACAAATACACAGCTGCTGAGACTATCATAACGGAGGCCAATTCCAGGAGGGATAATCCAGTTTATGGCTGCGTTGCTGAGATAAAGCAACTCGAAGCTGAAATTGATGCCTTCCAAAAGGAACTGATTTTTGTGCAAAATCAACTCGAGTTTTGGAAAACAGTAACGGAGGTTCAAAAGCAAAGGGAGGAGCTTGAAGCCCAACTGGACAAGTGTCCATTGTCGATTATATGATGATCTCCAGTTTTGGACCAAAATCTTGGTGATGATGATGGATCGATCAGTTTTCTAGCCATGCATACTTGTTTTGTTAATTATTAGATATTGTGTTGTCATTTAATCTTCGAAATTTGATTTGATGTAAAAGAAAAAAGAAAGTTAAAACTTTGAATTGTTTATGATAATGGGTTTTTTGAGGCAAAAAAAAGTGCAGGTTTTGATATCATTTTCAAGTCGAGGATCTACATATTTATTTTGTTGCAAGAGGAGAAAAAAAATAAAATAAATAAAACACAATGAGAAATGTTTTCATATTCAACTAACAATGAATAATGTTATTATTGTAATTACTGAATTACAAGTAATATATGTATTATATACTAATAATGTCATCTAATTCTGCAATATCAAGATCTTACAAATAATTTAGTCCAATATCCTCATTTTAACTTGCAGAAAATTACCTTTTCCCAAGTGTTAGGAATTAATTTCAACCTTTCATATTTGAGGGACTACAAGTTGAAGTGATTTTTGGTGATTTTTCTTATAATTATTATTATTATTATTATTATTATTATTTTGTTTTTGCCATCAGTCAAAAGTGTTATACATTTTAGTCTATTTGTAGCTAGTCTACTTAAGATCCTATCGGATTAAGACAAATCCACCTTACAAATCAAGGTGACTTGTGCTCATTTGAATTTATATAATAGGATAAATTTAACAAATTTCGTAGGTTGTAGTTAAACTCACAACTTTGGATCTTCCGTATCATTAATTTTGTGTATCATTCGTTATAAATGTGAAACGTGTTTTTTTAGATAAAATTAAAATTCTAACCAAGTAATTAGCACACTCTAACGTATAAGCGATTGTTTATGTGTTAAAATTTATAGAGACTACCGAGCAACTCTTTCCTATCGGCCAACTTGATTTGTTATAATTACTTCATGTATCAGGTCTAAGTATTCTTAAGATTCAAGAAATATATTAATTCTTTAAATTAGAAGATGGATTTGGGACATATAATGGTACAAAGTATATATTTACAACTGTGGCGCTAGCTCACAATTTTTCCACTATCCAAAGCAGTGCTTTGGTCTTTGTCCTTAATATAGTCATACGTCACAAAAACTCGGTTTATTTATATATAAAATAGATAATTAATAATTATTAAAATCGTGATTATTATTTTTATTTCGGACTAGATGATCAAAGATTTCTTTTCCAAACAGCTGCTGGGGCTTTCTTCTTTGGATTTGAACGAGGTATAAAATTGGATAAGGGCATCTTTTAGCCGGGTGTTTATTTGTTGTAGAAATTCAGGTTCAGATTTCATGGCCATTTCGTTTTCAAAGGACTGAAAGCGACTAGTGTAGTGTCCAAACTTGTCCATTTCAGCTATTAAATCACAAAGTAAAAATGTTGTACGCAATTTCGAAATGTGGTTAAGACAACGGGGAGGACTTGGTAAATATACTGGACAAAATATGAAAAAACGAGTGAGGATGAGGAGTGTATTCCTTCTTTCAATTTCTCTTTTTTTGTCTTTTAACGTTTCCATTTTCAGTTCTTTCAGCCTTTAGAGATTCCAATTTCCGAAAGGTGAAAAAGCATCAGGAAAATAGCTTCATTATGTCTTGTAATGCATATTCTAAATACTCAATCTTCATTCATTTTAAGTGATTAATAATTTTGTAATGGTTTAATTCGATGGTCAATTCAAAAAATTGAGTTTGAGACGTAAAATTATATAAAATTTATAATATTATTAACATTTTAATTTTTGTTATTGGTAATATGCACAAGGAATCGCTTGATCAGTCTAGTTTAGCTTAAAATTTCCCTTTTTACATCTAAAATGAAGGCCATTTTTTATTTGTGTTGTCTGGCTAATTAAAAATAAAATATGAAAGATCTAGGTTAGTAGCGCGGTGTCCCGGTGGGTGAGTGACACAGGGTATGACACCGATAATAAAACAGTAATGGACAATAATAAAAAAATGCGGAAAATAAATGGACAGGAGGTTGGTAACGCAGTTCGGCAATTGCCTACGTCTGCGGGGCCACGCCCAGAAAGAACAATCCACTATGTTCACAAGTTACAATACATTCAGTATGACACTAGATAAGACACCATCTTATCTTAGTTACTGCTGCTTCCTAACTTCTGCAGTGAACGGATTGTGCGAGCTCCCCTCGACTTGTGTTGATTCCTCCCGGAATCCGTAGTTAAGCAAGTCCCCTTGCCCACGTTTGAACTCCTCCCGAGTTCTATGCTTGAATCAAGAAACACAAGGATAGCACCTTCAAGAATGTTGCATTAAGATCCTCCAAGCCAACACACTTTTAATTAAACTCACCAAAGAAGTGTGTATACAGTCTTCAAGAAGACCGAAATAAAAATCAAAAACTCACACATGAAAACCGTGTGATGGAAAGCTTCATATAGGCACACAAAAAATCCTTCCATGTTTATCCAAGAATATTTCCAAATAATTCGAATGGAAATATCATAGACACGCTTCAAATCTTCACGTCAATCTTCAAGATTGTTTCCAAAATAATTTAAATAAGAAGATGGAAACACTTGTGCCTTCAAGACTTATCTTTTCCAAAGATGGATAACTTCCAATAATACAAAGATAAGTTCCATAATTATCCATATGGCATTAATCATCAAATCAATCTTCCTTGCTTAGATTAATTTTATTTGATTCTAACTTTATCAAAAAGCTTTCCTTATCTTTGCCAAAAAATCAAGCCAATTAAATAAATGCCAAATCACGTTTGCATTAACAAAATAAAATTAAGTCCACTACTATTAGGATTACATAAAAGCATAATGGATATAATTATATATAAAATACAAAAATATAGCCATGTTTATTAATTAAATCTGTTGTTGGGATTTCATGAATGAAGCCGTTCAAATCCTTAAACATACCTTTAAGTCCAACATCTCTAATTAATTCATCAAAAGTTACACTAATAGTGCATCCTCAATATGAAAGATTCAATCTTAGTTTGATCAAATCAATTTAAGCAGAGTGGAAAATTTTTAACATCGATCGATCTCACACTTATTTTTTCAATTCATTCCTAAACATAACGATGAAAAAGCCTCGAGAAATTATTAGTCCAATATGACTTACTTAACCACTGACTCCTCTATTCAACATTTCCTTGTACCTTAAAAGTGAATCCAACCTTTGCAGTTTCAACTCCTGCCTGAATCGATTGATAAAGTCATCAGCTTTCTTATCGACAGCTTCATCCTCTGCAAAGGATGTCCTCGTCGTCCGACTCCAACTCCCCTTTCTCTGATCCCTCGCCGTCGCTGGTCGCTGCCTTTCCACCTCCTCCTCCAGCTGCTCCTTCACTACCACCGCCTTCTCGCTGGCCGACTTCTTCATCCTCCCTTCCAGAGCCCTGTCCGCGTGCGTTGTCTCAGACTTGCTTCTCGTCATCATCGCATGATCCATTTCCTCAACATTTTGATCTTGTTCATGATGTGGGTTGGAGTGTACTTGGGTCGTGGGATAAAATGGGTTCGGCTGTTCAGAACGATAGGATGAGAAGTTGAATGACTTGACCCTGTCAAGAAGTGAAGGGACACGGACGAGCGGGGCATGATGAGGCGAGTTGACAGTGTCTTGACCTGAATATTGAGGATGATGTTCCTGTTTCTTATGGAATTTGAGGCGTGAGGTGAAGAAAATGACTCCGATCATAAGGTTTAGAACGCAGAAAAGAACAGTCGGTGTGAACAAGCTAGACATTGCAGCTACGTTCATGGCAGTATGTATGCGACGACAGTGTTTCAGAGCATCCCACGATGAGATTATTGTGGCTTTCTTTAGCTTTTAGTTTAGGCAGCTTTATTTATGGAGAAGACATAAAGAGACGACCGAGACTCACTGACAAGAATGTAGATATAGATTAAATTAGAGAGCGAGTGTGAGAATGAGCAGTGGCCGGTGGGGTGGGGGTTCCAAATGTGTAAATCCTATTTTTCACATGGTTGAAATGCAAATAGTATTTTTTTATTTATTTCATTTTAATGCTATTCTGAACTTTTGTTACCATATATAGCTTCCTCAACTTTAACATATTTCAAACCAAATACAATGCTATTTTTAATTATTTTTGTTATAATATTTTTTATATTTTAACTTTTATTTATGAATAAAATATCAAATTTAAATTTTTCATTTTAATTTTTTAATAATAAATAATTATTTCTAACACAATTTTTTTAGCAAAACAAACTCACTGAAATATTAATTCAAATTTAAATTTAAAATTTTTGTTAATAAAAAAATCTCCAATACAATCTTTTTGCAAACAAACTCATCAATATAAGCACTTTCAAAATATTTTCTTTTTTTTATTTTTTTGTAAAATCACAAGAAAAATAATTCATTATAAAACAAAAAAAATATGCTTTCAAACAGAATGCAAGGTATTTGATTTTTCTTTTATTTATGAGATATAGTTTTTTTTTTCTCACTCAAACCAAATCGAACTAAATCAAATTAGATTTGAAGGTTATTCCCAAAATTAAGTTTTCCAATTGGCATGCCTATGATGTGACTAGTTTGAGACAAATAAAAGATTTGGAGGTGATTGAAAAATATAACTAAAAGTTCAGAGGTGAGTAAGCAAATCAAAGCGAAGTATACGGTGTACCGGTAGAATTAATTTCTTGAATTAATTGCCATATCTGCAGCGGCTTCAGTTAGGACTTGGAACTTGGCCCCGCTTGGAAGTACGAATGCAAGATGACCATAATAGAAAATTGCGGAGTGAACTCGATGACTTTGATGAACTTGCAGAAAAAAAACCATACATTATTGTTTATTAATTTGTAATAAGCTATTTGTGTTCTGGAATAATATTTCTTCTGTAATTTTATAAAAAAAAATAAACAAACTTTTTCCTCTTAGGCTACATTTTCAGGGTTTGGTTCTTGTTTCCATAAATTTTCTCTCATTCTTTACTAGGGGCGTTAATAATAACTTCAGTCCTTATCTCAAAAGATTAATTCTCATGTTTCGGGTAGTAACATCAATGGCATTTTAGAATCTCAATTAATAGACTAAAAATTGGTCTTTTGCGAAATAAGTTTATATGTGCATAGGTAAGTAAAGTTTTATATATGAATCGATTTTACTAGAATTTTAGTGAAAAACAAACGTTTTTCGTTGTTTATATTTAAAAGACATAAATTTTTGCCTGTGTTTTAAAAATGGGTAATCCACAATTAAGACTTTTTGATAAATAGAGTTGTTTGATTAAAAATTAACCATAATCCACTAGGACTAGCCTAGTGGTTAAAGAGTTAGCATTCTGACTTCCAAATCTATAATTCGAAATTTGAGGGTTCTTTACCCCAAGTCTAAGTATTGGATAAATAAAAAACCATAAAGTTTTTACAAATTTGGAGAAGAAAAATAATTCGTGAAAAGAAGTAAGTTCTCCCTTTAGATATCCAGTTGGATTTTCTTTTTAAATTAGATTAGATAAGTAATTAAGAACAAGCTAAATATATTGTTAAATGTAAAAAAAAAAAAAAAACTTTGCAATTATAGATTTGACACCTTTTATTAATGCGACAATCAAGGAAACTGTCCATACAGCTTTAAAAAATATATAGGAATACAATTAGGTTAAGTTTTACTATTCTATAAAATTCGTGCTTTGACATTCTACTTTATTAAATTATAATATATATATTTTTTTTTCTAATGACGCACACATGCGTGCACTGTAGACAAATTGCAAACTTAACGGTATTTAAAAATTATTATTACTTCTAAGATAGAATAAGGGTGCAAACAGAAGATGCTCTTGCAAACTATTACCGAGCAAAATTATAAAGAAATGTATTTAATCTATTCTAAATAAAAATAAAATTGCTAAGATATGCTTGTTTATCTATGTTTTAGTATTTATTTTCACATACGAAGCATAAAATATAAAGACATTATAATATAAAGTATTATTATGAAATGAAAATTAATACACTAAAAAAACATGCGAATGTGAAAATAATCTTTATTATTTCCTCAATGTTGGCATATGGGATAATTACGCCCATGATATTAGTCTGATATTATCTCAATTATCTCAAAGTATGAGATAAAGTCATATGCCTTTGGTACGTATATCAGATACTGATAAAGAAAAAGAATATCCCTATCTTGAAGCTTTCTTGTTGCTCAAGGATAGGACTCTATTTATCTTTATATCTTTATATACAGAGAATATACTATAGAAAATATCGTTATACGTATTCTTCTTCATCAACATTATATTTGATTTCGTACTTTGTATCTAATTGGTGGACATCGAGAATCTCCATCTGCTTTAAGTGGGCGCGAGCTAGAATCCTTATGTCAGGTTGGTTGTTGGTGGACATTGGTTGTTGGTGGACAACAATGTCCACCAATTAGATACTCGTGTAGTTTCTATTACCGGGAGTTTTTTAGTTTCTATTACCGAGAGTTTTTTAGTTTCTATTACCGAGAGTTTTTTAGTTTCTATTACCGAGAGTTTTTTTTCTATCAGAGCAGTATTTCAAACGTGGAGTAGAACAAGATCTAAGCTTCCGCTCTTCCAAGTAAGTTTCCTGGAAAACCTTCACTCAATTTCCAAGAGACTTCCTCTATTTCCAGAAATGATTCCACCCAAATCTTTGAGTAAAAACAAAAGAGAAATTCGAACAAAAAACAAGACAAAAGGTGCATCATGCATGTTCGTTGAAATACGACTGGTTTAATTAGTTGAATTCCAATTTTCCAATTTTGTATAGGGATCATCCAATCTTGAAAAGTCGTTATAAGTTTGCTCGTTTTATTGATGTGATTCGTATACTTGATGTTTGTCGAGGACTGGATTACCTTCACGATGACCAAGTCCCTAGCTAAAAGACACCATACGCCATTGTTAAATTCTATTTATAATCATTCTTCTCTTGACCAAATTAAATTTGATTGTTAACAACGTAACAAATTAATAGAGGTGTCTTCTTTAGTATGTTCCGATTACAACTTAGATTCTTGACTAAATTATAATCATTGATTCATAGACCATTTACTAAAATAGAATGTACGACAGCTATCCTCTACTTTTTTCACCACAACTACAGGTACTTTCTATAAAATCTTTTTATATGTACGTAACTATGAGTGTTGTTAATCACGATTTAAACTAGTAAAAAAAATATCTATTTTATATATAAATTGATTTCATCAGAATTTTTGTGATAATAATGATTACATTAATTCAACGTTTGCAAATTATTTGAACATTACTCTTCAAAAACAAGACCAAATTTTGGAAGAACACTTTTTCCTCTCACTTTAGCTTCATTTTTACAAATTTATTTCCAAGTTACTTTATATCTCCTTCTAGTATTCTCATTCATTATTAATAAATTGGGTTAATTACATTTACCATCCCTAAAGTTTGATGAAAGTACTAAACGTACCATGTGATTTCAACCCCTATAATAAAGTTTGAGGAAGGGGTTGAGCAAACTTTTAACAAATCAACCCCTTCCTAAAAAAAAATGTTTGTGTATTGCCTAATATGCCATAAAAATTTATCTATAATAATTATATTATTTTAGATTTTAGTTAACTAAATACATATGTTAAATATTAAAATAAAATCAAAGAATTTTTTTTGACATAAAAAAATTTCAAAAAGAAAAATATTCTTTCTTAATTAATCAAACTAACTATTTTATTCTTCCAAAAATTTAAAATTTATATAGAAAAAGATTTCTTGATTAAAGCTTGATTAATTTGATAAACTCATTTGTAATAAAGAATATGAAATTTATAATTTATAACAAAGAATTAAAAAGTGAAAAAAGTATTTATTGTCATTTTATATTTACTTATATATTTTGTTATTTTTTTAACAAAATAAGTTATGACATTTTGGTTTTTTCATCAATTTATTTAGACAACTTTAACATCAGGTGACTGTAATTTTCTGAAACCACAGAGAACCTTGAGGATAATAAATGTAATTAACCCTAATAAATTAGTTGGGGTTTACTTGAACCCTCATCATCTCAAAATGGCTTTATCTAGAAAAATAAAATAAAGTAAGTTGTATTTAATTATGAAAATTAATTGAGTAGCTGATAGGAACTTAAACTTTATCTTAATAGGCTTTATTTGGTCACACATTTTTTTTAAAGTTTTTCTAAATAGATTGTTTATTTTGTTAATTTTGTCACAAATAATTCTCAAAACAAAAAACTAATGCTACATTATCTATTTATTGAATATTTTATTTTTATTTATTTGTTTTTTATGTACTAGAATTTGGTCATTTTCTGATTGATAGATCCATTGGTTGTTGAATTAAAAAATATTTATTTATTTTTAATTTTAAATAATTAAAAAATTATAATACAAAGCACATAACCCCTCAATACAAACATTTATAAAATATTTATTTTCTTACAATAATTTGAGAAAAAAATGTCCTTCAAAAATAATAAAATACCTTATCTAGAGGGAATATTTAGTAATATTCTTTTCTGATAACAAAATTTTAGAAGAATATTTAAAAAAAAAAACTATATCGAAAAGAAGTATTTGGTTTAGCATAATTGACTGCCCCTCCCGAAAAAAAAATGTAAATAAATCATATTTTGCTTAGGCCAGAGATTTTTCACAAACCGCACAAAGCCCATCTAATTGATTGGCAACTGGCCCACTAAACTAATAGTTAAAGTAATTGGTATCGTAAAATGGGCTCTAATTTGGACAGACAAACACTGTTCAAAAGCCCATTCATCTCCCGCCTCTTCTCCCTTGGTCCTCTCTCTCTCTCTCTCTCTCTCTCTCATTCATGGCTCCGCCGAGAATCCTCCTCTGCGGCGACGTCCTCGGCCGCTTTAACCTTCTTTGCAAGCGCGTGAATTCGGTCTCTTTATTTTTCTCGTCACACACACAGAGAAAATATAGCACTCTACGGTTTTAATGTTAGTCCAATTACTCACTGTTGAATGGAATTTCATTTTCAGGTGAATAAATCGGCGGGTCCATTTGACGCGCTTCTCTGCGTGGGGCAGTTCTTTCCTGACTCCCCGGAAGGTCTCGAGGAGCTCAATGACTACATTGAAGGCCGGTCCAAGTTCCCCCTTCCTACTTACTTCATCGGCGACTACGGTATCGGCTCGCCGAAGATTCTATCCGCGGCTTCAAAGGAAGCTGGAAACTTAGGGTTCAAGATGGACGGCCTTAAGGTTTGTGGAAATCTCTATTGGTTGAAAGGCAGTGGAAAGTTCACTCTCCATGGTATATAATTAACAAAACTCCATGATTTATTTTTCTCTTTGTTAAAGGATTTCCTTATATTCATGTTCGTTTTTTTTTCTTCTAAGTTTATTTGATGACTTGACTTTTTGTTGAAAGGCGTGATTTTTCAATCTGTTTTGCTTCAACTTGGTTTGTCTCGATACCTGTGGTGGTTTGAAGTTTATTATCGAAGCATTTCCAAGATAGATAGAGATAACTTTGAAAGAAGCTTAGAGTTGAATGAATGAAGTTGCATTACTGGGTTAGCTGTTTAAAAAAATAATACTCTTGTTATTAGCAGCATCTCGAATTTTGAGATTTCTGAACCCTGCTGTTCACTGTGCTTAATATGCTTGATAAGAAATGCATGTGTGATCCCTGCTTGGCCTTTAGGAAACCTTGATTTAAGTTGACCATATTGTGAATTTTTTGAGGCAATAGACTTGTTTGGCTGTAGCCGTAGCTTATAAGTAATAAGCGTAAGTTGTTTCTGGTATGATTTTCTCTTGCTAACTTTCCTTGTATGATTTCTGGTATTATTATTGCCTGCACAACTGGTTTGCTGTCTGCTATATGCTAGGACATACTGTTGATAGTTAATTTTTATTGCATGATAGCTGATTTACGGCACTGATATCCAGGATTGTCTGTTGTATACCTATCTGGTAGGCAATCTGCGAGTGGTGCACAATTTGGCAGATACAGTGAAGATGATGTTGATGCCTTGAGGGCATTGGCTGAGGAGCCGGGGATTGTAGACATATTTCTGACATATCCTTTCCATTGTTCCAATTTTCTATTCTTTTGTCCCTGTTTTTCTGTTCTAAACTCCAGGGAGTTAGTTTCCTGACCTCCAGGTCTAGTCTTCGAGGCCTGGGGGATGCATATCTGATTAAAAAAATATATTCATATCTGATTGATCTAATACAAGTTCTTTGCTTTCTTCATTTCTTAGTATTCCTTAATTATATTTCACTAATGAGTGGCCCAGTGGAGTTACCAATAGAGCTGCTGCATCTGATCTTCCTTCAGGAATCTCAGATTCATCGGGTGCTAATTCCACCATATCAGAGTTAGTAGCAGAGATTAAGCCCCGGTAAGTGATAGTCTTGCTTTCAGACACCTTGTCATTTATCATGAATAGGTATTACGAGGTTCTTTGAGAACATTCACTGTAGCTATTGAGAGGACTGTACCGGGAAAAAGAAAAATCTGAGCACAAAAAGTTAGTTCTTCAGTTTCAATTTTACTACCACATAAATGGATAAAAGCGAAAACCAGTATCACACTATTTCACCATCTGGATACTTGAGGAGATTGATGCTCATTCTTTAGTAAGCATTTCCTGCATTCTCCTCCTCCCTAACATTATAATTGCAGTGGGATTCTTAAAGTTGTTGCTTCAACTAGGAAACTTTTTCCTTTCCCAAAGTCTTTTATGCAAAGAAGATGGAAACACTCTTAGTTTCTTTGACTAGTTCTGGTTTCTAATTCAATGTCCTTTTCTTTATTTATTTGGTAAAATGTTTGTGTCTCATGATCTCGAGGTGTTAGGTAGGCTGCTAGAGAAAATTTGGCAGCAACTACCCTTGTTGCTTATCTTCAGCCAATATATTGTTGTCTCAATTTTTGTGACTGTAAGAGTTTAGGGTTTAGGGTAGATATCCTAATCCTGTTATAGGAGAGCTCAATTGACTTCAAGACTGGTAGTGCATCCTGGACATAATTTTTGTGCCTGAACCAAATTTATGGTTTTGATAAATGGCTGTCTAATTTGATAACTTATAAAAGTAAGCTGTTCCGTATTTAAGGGTTCTTTTTGTTGCAGCTACCATATTGCGGGAACTATGGGTGTGTTCTATGATCGTGAACCATATGCAAATGTGGATGCTGTGCATGTAACCCGTTTTATGGGTTTAGCTCCAGTAGGAAACAAAGATAAACAGGTCTTCTTCATGCTCTAATGTATGTTTACTTGTTCCCTTTGTTGGTTCAACATCGTCACCTATGCATTAGTGTCTGAATTTCCTAAAGAAAGAATGTTTCAAGCTTGATAAGGAATCAACTTGATTTTGTAAGTTGAAAATGGATCCTGTCTCATTGGTACTTTAAAATTTGAAAATCACTTTTGGTTCTATAGTTCTGCAGTCTTTTATGCATGCTTGCCTCAGTTGCCTGTATGTGTGCATGTACAATCTAAATATTAGATTGGTTAAAATTAAACTGACTTATTAGCTTTTTAACTCTCTTGGACAATGATACAAGCAAACACAATTCGTCCGACTACCTTGCATTTTATGCATTTTCTTACATCTGGCTCTCCTGCTCTCAGAAATTTATTCATGCAATTTCTCCCACTCCAGCATCTACAATGTCCAGTGCCGAAATTTGTGCAAAGCCTCCAAAGACAACTTTATCTCCCTATACAGTGGTGGAGAGAGTAACCCATAATGAAACTAAAGCAAAGAGAGATGGCGATGGTGAATCAGATTCCCAATATTGGCGGTATGATGTATCCCAAAAAAGACAGAGACGTGGAGAAGGTGATGGTGAAAAGTTGTGCTTTAAATTTACATCTTCTGGGTCTTGTCCTCATGGCGAGAAATGCCACTTTCGGCATGACGATGATGCTAGGCAACACTCAATAATGGGTGTCTGTTTTGACTTCCTTAACAAAGGAAAATGTGAGAGAGGTCCAGATTGTAATTTTAAGCACAGTTTACTAGAAGAAAATGACAGTGCGTCAAGAAGGAGATCTTTAACTGGGACCCCCAGCTCTAACAGGTTGGTTTTCCTTTACCTACTAATGTGTTCTTTCTTTCCAAATGTTGTCTTGGCTATCTTCAACTACTTTAAATAGCTAGCATCTCTTTCTGCTAAGTGGCTGATATGGTAGCATGTTCTCTATTTCAGGTCCAAGGAGTGCTGGTTTTGTTTATCAAGCCCCAATGTGGAATCACATCTTATCGCTAGCATAGGAGAACAGAACTATTGCGCACTTGCTAAAGGACCACTAGTTGAAGATCATGTGCTAATAATACCTGTTGAGCACGTGCCTAACACCCTTTCTACAACTGATGAATGTGAAACAGAGTTGAATAGAGTTCAGAACGGTCTCAAATCATACTTTCAAAACCAAGGAAAGGAAGTAGTTTTCTTTGAGTGGGTCTTTAAACGAGGAACTCATGCCAACCTCCAGGTATGCAATCTTCTTAGGGTCAATGATTGCTAAAGATTGTTTCTGGCCTTTCTCAATTTTCATTTCTTGGCAGTTGTGAACTTAGGTTTTTGATTATGCTTCATTTGGTTTTTGCTCATTTTAATTTTTGTTATTTTTCCCGTCATTTTCTAATATCAGCCTATTGTTTCACATCTTTTAGCAGAGCTGCAAATTCCTTGTGCTTTCTACATGCCATCTTACTGTTCATATACAACAACAACTAAGCGTTTATCCCACTATGCGGGGTCGGTTACGTGGATCATATTTTGCCATCATCTATCTATACATGTTCTCATTATATTCAAGTGTATCATGTCTAACAGTAACATTTTTATGTTTACTCCTCTAAACCTATTTTAATTGAAGAAAGTTACTTTTTAAAAAACTCCTGGAGATGCTTTCTATAAGAGCTTTTACTTTTTGACACACAAAAATATGTTTTCCCGTTTTTCAACTATCTTTTTGAGTAATCACTTGTTCTCAATAACTTCAAAAAGGCCATCACAAATGAAATATGGGCACTAAAAGAAGTTGGGGCACATATATCTGAAATCACAGTCCTCTCCCTCAAGTCCTCAATTGACTATCTGTTACTTAATGCAACCATATCCGCACACCGACTATCTGTTACTTAATCCAACCATATCCGCACACCTGCATACTATTCATTGCCACTTATAGTGTCTAAACAAATTTCTACAGCTTGTTGAGCTCAAAATCAATGAAAGCAAAGTTACTATAAACGCATAAATCAAACTTTCCCAAGATCAGTCTCAATTGTTTGTTTCTTTTTGTGCCTAAAGATTTCAGGCTGATTGTATCACCGACACTGAGCACTGGCATAAGATTTCTAAAGTATGATGATTGCCATTATATGCACATATTATCTTATTGCTACGAGGTCTTCGCAAATAGTAATCAGTAAAATATTTATATTATTTATTATTAATATTCCTTCTATTTATCTGTTCCAGGTTGTTCCCGTTCCTTCTTTGAGGGCATCTAGTATCCAAGATATCTTCAATTTAGCTGCTAAAAAGTTGGGTTTCAAATTTAATACAATTGAAGGTAAGCAATTCCGAAGTGCTTATGCTGCATTTGTGCTCAGTGACTGGTTGTTTCTTGAGCATTGCCTATTTATATGTTTGTTGACCTGTAACTGGCTATTGACTACAAAAATTTAGACTGTTGGCTAGCAAACAGTGCATTATATGTGTGGCAACTGCACCTTTTCCGCTTCCTAATGTTAATAGCTTAAGTTAATTGCTTTGTTTACTAATCTGTTTCACTTTCACTGTTGGCATTTGTTTGAATATCTATCTCTCTATCGCAATGTCCCATTGCATGTGCGAGAGACTAGGCATCATCACCCGAGATGCTCATTCATATTGTGCGGTTGACCTGAATTATGTTGGCTCATTTTTTGCATTCGTATTTTGTGTTTGTTGCAGGTGGTAATGGTTTGGGAGGGAGAAGGTTGTTGCGGACACAGTTTGAGAGAAGTTGCAGTTTATTTTATGTTGAGTTTCCTGGTGGTGTGATTTTGACTCATGTTGTTGAAGAGAATGAGAAATTTCCTAGCCAATTTGGTCGTGAAGTAAGATATAAATTGTACCCTGTGAAATGTTACACTCTATTTTTTATGGAAACCCCTGTAATATAGGCTTAGTTAAGCTTGTTGCCTTAAAATTGTAATTATATTAACTAGACTTCTGTATGTCCTACTTCACCGTGAATGCTTCTGTTTATTAGTTTCCTGATAGACAAGCAGATAGCTCAGTAGATGCAATGTTCTGGCCACAGTATGATGGACCTCTAATATTGTGCTAACGTGTTGCAGGTCATGGCGGGCTTGTTGAACATGGCAGATAGGGCTGATTGGAAGAATTGTAAGCTCAGCAAAGAAGAAGAAACAAAAATGGCGGAAAGTTTCAAGAAGCAATTTGAACCATACGATCCAAACCGGTGATTCTCGTACAAAAACTAAGATCAAGAATCATGCATTTACCTTCTCACGCATTAAATAAACTTTTGTTTCATGGCATAATGTTTTCAATGTTCAAGGTTTTGTTAACATTTGAGACCCAGGCTTGAATTCTCTGTTTTTCAGGTCAATCTCTTCTAGTTCTATGTTTATCATGGGAATGAGAACATAACATTTGATTATTACCTTTGTTAGGTTTTTGTAACAGTGGTTAGCTGCTGGTTTGTGATCGTTTTGAATGGATAAGGCAATTTTGATGCAATGTGGTCAAAATTATATGTAAGCTTATGAGTGAGTTATTATGATGTTACAAGTCAGAAGTAAAGAGAAAGAGTTTCCTTGAGAGTTGGGATGTTCTCACGAAAAGGGCACTTCTCTTTAATCTTTTCAGCCTTAAGAAAAGGGAATAGAATTAGATTATGAGTAAAGGTCATAATAATAATAATCCAATTGAACTAAAGAAATGAATATTGGAAGCTGCACATCTCACATCACATGGTGGTTAGAGGTGTGACAATTTTTTTATTTTTTATTTTTTTAAATTTAAGCTTTTGTAAGCTTCTACATCTTGTAATTTTCTTGTCCTTAACTTGCTGATTGAAAATACAGAATCAAACAAATATTCTTGTCAAAGATTGGATTGGAGTTGTCAAGTTGCACTGAAGAAACAAAAGAGTATAATTATGCTTATTTTGTAAAGCTGCAGAAAGAACAATTGCACGTTGGAACATTTCAATAACGGATGATAATGATGATAACATGATAAAATTGGGGCATCAAAGTCGGTTGAAACTTTGAATTATTGAGACTCTGAGACAGTGTCTGAATTGAAAGGCACAAAAAGAGACAGTAAGATATGGACCCTAATATCCTTTTTAACGTTCTCTACTCAGTACTCACTCACCTACTCCCCCTCACATCCCATCCTTTTTCATCCAAAATTTATGATTTTACAAAAATCTAAATAAATATGGAATTTAAAAGAAAATATAGTTTTTTTAGCTTTTGCTATTTTAGCGTTTTTAACAGTTTGATTGTAAATCAAGAAAATAGTAAATATCATTATAATCTTGTTTGTGTTTATTATTTTTGGTTTCCAATATCTATTATTTTTTAATAGCATTATTAATAAACCAACACACACACACACACTGACTGACACGTTATGTAGAGATAGTTTTGGTAAGGTTGGGCTGGCTCTAAATGTTATTGGTGGGAGCGTCAACGTCAAGTGTGGGTTTGTTAGATAAAATTAGATCCACGTGTTTGGGGTTACATTTACAAAGTTTCAATCGCAAGATATGCACACGTGGACATGGACCACTAACTCGTTTTCCGCCTTCTACATCTTAGATCGTAGCTAACTTTGGGTAATTCTCTTGTGAGCCTGGTGATATTTGCATCCAAATTTCACTTTTAACGTATACAATAAAAAAATATTAGTGTATATAAACAATTTCACCTTTACTTTTAGAATATTGACATATAAAGTATTAAATATTAGTGTATATAAAAAATTAACATATTAACGTATAAAGTATAATTCACGTATCTCACAAGAGTTTTTGCGACTCACTTTAAAGTTTTTTAGACTTTAAACAATTTTATTACTTTGAACTTAAATTCTTAGGAGATGCAAGCAAAACTGATTTTTACTGTTTTTCATAATGTTTTTGTTACGAGTAATAATAAAGAACACTAGTTTTTTTCTTTTCACAACATATATATTCTTGTCCTCTGTCATTATTCTTTTTTTAACATATTTTTTCTTTTGCAAATATATTAATGTGTTTGAATGATATAAAAAAATTAAAAAAAAAAAATCTTCAAACTTGGTTATTTTTTCTTGCATTCGTGTTGTGGCCATTTACAAAATCCATGGTGGGTTTTTGTGTGGTTCACAAATTACAGCCACAGAAATCCCACAGTAGAGAGTAGAGATGTCTTTTTCAATGGGATGCAATTTGTGAATTTCACAAGTCCCAGTGCGCTCGTGGTTCAAACACAATGACAAGTTAGACACTTAGACTTAAACCACACACAGGCACAGCCACCCTCACCATTATTACAAACTTTGATTTTCTATTTCTTCATTATGACATACTTTGACTCGCTTCCAGCAACCATACCACTTCGATTCCTAAGTGCACAAAAATGAAAAACATTTATGTGTAACCGGTATATAAAACTTGATTTATATACAAAAATGTATAATTAAATATCATCAAAATTGCGATTTTAATTTCTTCGGCAAGATGAACGTGAACAAACCTATCTTAAATATACCAACTATTGTTAGTGATAATCTTTATTGAATCACTCTTATTTTGTTATGTGTGTACAGTACAGTACATAATTACCATTTCAATTCAATGTCAAGTAATCAACTTAACATATTGGAACACTAATATTAATTGGTTCATTTGGTTGTGTATTGTGTCCCAATCTAAATCCTTAAAATGTCAAAGCCAACTTTGTGTGTTAGATCTTGATGATATAATAACAAAACTTTTTATTTAAGTGTAAAAGCAGTGCAGTTCAATTTAAGTTTTGTGCAACCATATTTATAGTATTTTGTTAAATGGTGGATTGAGATATTACAATGAAAAGGTGAGTTGTCAAAAAACCATTTGACACATGCTCCCTTTTCCCACATATATCAGTTCCTACATCACCATTTTCTCTCTTGCTCTCAAAGTTTCCAAAGGTATATATATGCATGAACAATAATACTGAAAACTACCCCTTTTTTATTCTACTAAATTTAAGTTGTGTTTATTACATGGATCACACTTTATTACGATATTCGATTGACCATTTTTAACATGATTCATATCATAAAATATTCACGTTCAATAGTAGTTTGTTGCAACTTTCGCATTTTTCTGAATTTAAAATCACCTGTTTCTAAGCAAACAGACTGCATGTAATTTGGTGGGGTTAACAATGTGAATAGTGAAAAAAAGAAAGCCTTATGTGTAGTGAAAGTAAAAATGAAAATAAATATCAAGAATGAATATAGTAATACTGCATGAATTGTAGGCGCAGTTCCAAGCAAATCCCACAAAACAATCTAGAGAATTTCAACTCCCCATCCATCACTCCATTCTCCACCTGTGCAAGTTGGTTTTCTTATTCTTGTACCCCTATTGACTTTGACACTCAGTATTCTCCTAACTTTTCCCGTGACAGAATATTATTGTTTTCCTTAATTATTATTATTATTATTATATGCAATAATAAGTAATGCTAATATATTATGCAAAAATATTTCCAGTGATTCCACCAAACAAAATTGCTGCATTCAATTTTCTGCCACCTCTTTTTGTCTCACTTTCCTGTTTCCTCTAGGCTTTATTAGTAGTATTGAATTTGAAAAAAATACTTTATTCTTTGGAGCCATCCTAGTCCTAGTCTTTTGAAGACAAACCATCCAAATAAATTTTAGTTTTATGTTACTTGCACTGTCAAAAGGGATGCATTGCTTGGTGTTGCGCGTTTCACAGTTAAATTAGGCTGATCAGTTTTTAATACACTTTAATTGCTCACATGTCTGTAAAAACGGTTGTTAGTGGTAACATTGCCAATCTCCAAACTCTGCAAAAATTCAGAGCCTGAGGAGTTTGTTGTCATGGTTATTTTGCACACACTCTCACACACCCTTTGTTGGGATTTTCAAGAAACTCAGTCTGATGCTTTCTTCTCACTGTTTCTGCTTGTGGGTCTCTTGCCACTTATTGCTTTCATATAACTTCCTCTTTGATATTGCTTTAAGTCATCCAGTCTTCTTTACCTTGAATGATAGCAAATCATTTGATTAATTTATTGTTTCATGTTTGGATTCTGTAAATAACATTTGGGTTGGATTTGGATTGGAGAATTCCTTTTGGGATTGATTTTATATGGGATGGGTGTGTTGGTGCTCAAAGTAATTTTCTTGCTTCTGGAAGTCAGTGCTTTAGCTCCTTTCCTGGTGTTTCATGGATCTGCTGGTAATTTTTTCCACTTCTTTTTATTCTGCTAATGTTCTAATCATGCAAATAAACTAGTTTGTTTGGTCATTTCTGTTATTTCTTATAGCACAATTTTGATAATTTTGTTTCATGACATTGATCTTGATTCTGTGTTGTCTCAAGTTTGGAACTTGGACTTCCCCCTGTACAAGTCTTCTCATTTTCTGCAGTAATTAAATCAGAAATTTGTTTGATTGATCAATGCTATTGGAGGGTGCTTAATTATCTAATCTCTTAAGTTCTAAATGTTGATGATTCTATCTTCTGCATGTGAAATTTATTGATGTAACAGTGATAGAACGAATGAAAGGAGTTTGTGGGATTCTGAACTGTAAACGCACTCCGCTTCTGTTTAGCTAGAGAATGCCTTGAGTGGAACACATTTCGCTAATTTCACTCTTTAATTTCTTGCTAAATTTCAGTAATATTTCTGTTTAAGAACTCTGTTTAGTCATCAATTTCGGATCTGTTTACCTGCATCTCATCTGAAGAATGCATTGCAGTAAGGCTTTATTTTTCTTGCCTGTCAAATCTCAGCAAGCACAAATCTCTGATGGCAATGGTCTCCAATTTTGACTCGTGTTTGCAACTGTAAATAATATAAACATATATACACACACTTCTCAGAAGTTTTATATGAATGAATGGGTTATGTTACCTCATATTTCAGGTGACAGCTTATCACCATCTCCATCTACGCCAGCTCCTGTTTCATCTGGAAAGGTGTTTGAAAGCAGTCCACCAACTCCATCTCTGCCAAAAGGTGGGATAGAATGATCTTGTATAATTCTTGAATAGCTCTGATGTTGAACTTCATTTAGTTGATAGTTTGATATCCATTCAGGGACAGATGTGAACCCTCCTCATGGATTGCCGCCTCTCAATTCCGCCCCAGCACCTCAAAAGTTAAATGATCATACACCAACTTTTCCACCAAGTACTTTAGTTCCACCACCAAAATTTTCGATGCCACCCTCATTATTTCCTAATGGAACAGTTCCAGCCTTGCCACCAAGTGCCGATAATGGAAATTCTGGTCATGTGGAGCATCCCAGTCCGCAAGTGCCAGGTACATGTTGACTATAACTACCTGCAATATGGCCAGATTTCTGGTGGTAATTGGTTATTCTCTCTATGATTGTAATTGGTTTCTCGTAAACATTCAGCACCAGTTGCATCTCCATCGCCATCAAGAATATCTCCAGAAAATCCACCACCGAGCCCCGCACTAGTGCCAGTATCCCTTCCACCAAAACCTGATCAACATAAGGCACCAGAAGCTCCTGTACTGCCAATTGCCCCAGGTAGCTAACAGATGAAGTACCTTTCTGCTGGCAATAATTTCCTTTTGAGATTATTTCTTAAATCCACATGGTTTGCTAAAGGCTTAGTTGTTGTTGTTGTTGTATTATTTCTTAAATCTCATACTTGTTTTTGTTTCAAAATATAGTATCCAGTGCACCTGCACCTCAGAGAGTGCCACAAAATCCACCTCCAACCAACTCAGCCGTGCCCAAGATATCACCATCACCATCCATTTTTCCTGGTAATCCTACACGTGCCTTTTACTACTTCTTTTTCAGATGAATGTTCAGTTAGAGCATTACTTGCGCTAATGCTGCAGTGCCAGTTGCACCATCTCCAAGCAAGTTATCAGGAAGTCCACCATCAGTTTCACCAGCCTCACCTGAAAAACCCCCATCTAATTCATCAGGTGAGACTTGTAGCTAATGCATTGCAGAACCTGCTTTAAATATTCAAATGCTTGCTGCTTCCTGCTGTGCAGGTGCATATGTATATCTTCTCATATTTTCTAGTATAATGTCCTTTATGCAATTTACACAAACATGTGGCTGGCCTTAGCCAGTAAAAATGCATCCCTAGCTCGTTCAAATGAAAAATATTATGCAATAATGAAGAAAGAATGATCTTCATCCTTCAAATTTGAGGTTATGCTCTCATTTTCTTTTGATTTTTTGGAACGTGGCACACCACTTTTCTTGTATAAAATTTATGTCAAATCATAAAAGTTTCAAAGAGTTAGCAAGAGAAAAAGAACCATGTCAAATTGAAAAGAACATAGCAAAAAAATAAGGAACTTGACGCAAATTTTGCCTATTAATTAAATTATCGTTTTTTAGTTCACCCCTGGTTGTGGTGCTCATGATTGAATATTCCTGTGTTACATTTGATAGGTGATCGAGTTGTGTTGAAAACTTTTTTCCTCATAATATGAAAACAAAATTCTCATTTTTGGGCAGTATGTTGTCCTTTTGGAGATGAAAATTTATGCTGTTGATGAACACTAGAGATAGATCTCTTATTTTCTCTCATTATTTATAAAATGAGTTTGCTTATTTCCTAAAACAGACCAAATTGCTGAAGTACGACTGTTTCCATGGTAAAGTTATGCTTAATAAATGGACACAGATTTCATGTAAATGGAAACTTTCTATATCCTGATTGGTTCTTTTACCATTTGTTCCAACACAATGTGCAGAACCTGATCCATCTTCTGCACCATCTCCTCTGTCTAGCATCAATTGGAAAGGAGCTGGTATGCCTGTTGCTGCGACTCCAAATGGAACAAGCACTATGCATTCTTTCAATACTTCTTCTCCTCTTTCATCCCCAAAGGCTTCTGTGGGTTCACGGTTTCAGTACCCTGCACCACAACCTTCTACCTCATTCCACAGGCATTATCATCCTAGTAATTATACAAGTGTTCCTGCTCCATCAATTTATATGATTCCTCCTCCTGCTTCCACTAAAGAAGGTATGATACAGTACTTATAATTGTCTCAAACAACATGTTCTATTATTATTTATTCTGTTTTGCAGCTCTCTATAAAATCTGATTCCTTTTCATTTCAACGTTGGCTTATAACCATATCATTTAAGGACAGACCCAAAGACTGACCTCAGGCTTCATGGTCCTCCACCCTCAAGTTCAGGTTTACATGACCGTTCCTCCTCTATCTGATATTTATTTCCTTTCACTTCTTTTCATCTGATGTCTAACCACATCTCTTGACAGGTTCCTCCATGCCTCCATATCTTTTCCCTCATCCTCCGCCAAAACCCCATGATTCTTCTGCACCAGTACCATATCCTGCATCTCCATCTCGTCAATGTAAGTACAAGAGTATCTCATGTTTGTACTGTTATTGAGTGACAATAGCCTAAATTTGTTGTTCAACTTTTATTGTTTTAATGGTTGTCTACTGTCATCTTTGCAACTGCTAGTGCCCCTTGTTTCCCCTAAAATGTCTCCTTCCGGACCTGCGCCAAGGATTCCAAAGATGCCTCTTCAGCCACCCTTTCAAGCATTACCACCTCCACCCCCTAATGAAGGTACTTATTCTTATGTTTTTTTTTTTTTGCTTAAACCTGAGATGCTTATTCCTTTTCCTTGATAAAGTATGTTATTCCACCACTTTACTATTCTTTATAAAATTGGTCTGTTGGAAATTTCTAATCTGAGTTTCACTTTGTAGATTGTGCATCATTAACGTGCTCAGAGCCATTGACAAATGGTCCTCCTGGATCGCCATGTATATGTGTCTTGCCTATGCAAGTTGGACTACGCCTGAATGTAGCATTGTTCAATTTCTTCCCTTTGGTTTCAGAGTTCGCTTCGGAAATAGCTGCTGGAGTTTTTTTGAAGCTAAGTCAAGTTCGTATTATGGGAGCAAATGCTGCCAGTGAAGATCCTGAAAAGACCATTGTCCTTACTGACTTGGTACCCCTGGGGGAAAATTTTGATAGTACGACGGCTTATTTGACATTTCAGAGATTCTGGCTCAAGCAAGTTCCTATACAATCTTCATTGTTTGGAGATTATGAAGTCCTATATGTGCGTTATCCAGGTGATGAATTCAGCTTTTCCAGCCCCTTGTAGTATAATTTAAAGATTATGGTTTTATCCCAATGCTTATTTAACATCTTAAACTTGTAGGTCTTCCACCGTCTCCACCTTCGGCACCTTCTAATATCGGTATAATAAATAGTGACCCATATTCTGGTCGCAGTAACAATGCAGCTGCCATAAAGCCACTTGGGGTTGATGTGGGAGGAAATCATCACAAAGGTGGGCTAAGTGGAAGTGTGATAGCAATAATAGTTTTGTCTGCCTCCGTAGTTGTGATTTTCAGCTGTGCTATCGCGTGGGTTTTGGTTTTAAAACAAAGAGAGCAGCTTTGCCAGCCAGACTCAACTCCGCCAGCTACTGTACCCTCCATTGCAAAATCATCAGGTACTTTCATTATTGCAAATGCAAAACAATTATTTTCGACAAATACCTAGGTGCAATACATGCCCTTTTTGGTTCATCTCCTGGCACTTCCTATGACTACCTTCATTGTTTGGCATTCTGTTCAAGCAACGTTTCTTCATGGACTTTAAAGATAATATATTTACAGCCACAAATCAACTTCTATCATCTGTGAAAAAACATCTCTTCTAGAAGACGTTGGAAATGCTATTTACAAATGAAGAATGCTTTCAATATAATGAAACCCCCATGTGAAAGATAATCTTCAAAAATCAAGATGGTTAGTCCATGATTGTGGTGAACTGTAGAGTATCAGGATTGATTTTTATTTTATTTTATTATTATTTTTTTTGAGTATCAGGATTGATTGTTTCTTCTAGATATTGCTAAATACTATTTTTGCCAAATTAATTGCCGGACAAAAATGTTGTTTAATCTTCAATATTTCTCCTAACCAATTCATAATTGTTAATCATGACTTAAGCATGCCATTGCTCCATACCCAAGGACAATGGAGAAACTAGTACTCTAATTAGTTGTTTCAAGAATTTGTAATAGATAATTGACTTTTTGGAGCAGAAAACTAGCTCAAAACTGTTACTCTAATTTTCACGTGTCTAATGTAGGGATTCCTGCATCAACAATTGGAAGTGGGCCAAGTTCTATTTCGATGTCTTACGGCTCTAGCCTAGCTGCATATACTGGTTCTGCAAAATCCTTTAGTTCAAATGATATAGAAAGAGCAACAGATAATTTCAGTGAAACAAGAATACTTGGTGAAGGTGGTTTTGGTCGTGTTTATAGTGGTGTGCTGGAAGATGGGACGGAAGTGGCTGTAAAAGTACTTAAGCGAGCTGACCAGCAAGGTGGCCGAGAATTCTTGGCAGAAGTAGAGATGCTTAGTCGCCTTCATCACAGAAACTTGGTCAAGTTGATTGGTATATGTACAGAGGAGCGTACTCGCTGCTTAGTGTATGAACTTATACCAAATGGAAGTGTGGAATCTCATCTACATGGTAGTACCCTTTGTACAACTTTTGTTGTAACCTCATTTCATTGCCATACTTATATTCTGTTTTGCTTGATCTTAGGTGTTCACAAGGAATCTGCCCCACTTGATTGGGGTGCTCGGATTAAGATAGCTCTTGGTGCCGCTCGAGGTCTGGCCTATCTGCACGAAGATTCCAGTCCTCGAGTCATACACAGGGACTTTAAGTCCAGCAACATATTGTTGGAACATGATTTCACACCAAAAGTTTCTGATTTTGGTTTGGCTCGGACTGCAATGGATGAGGAAAATAAACACATTTCAACACGTGTGATGGGAACTTTTGGGTACAATTATCTGCCCTTAAATTGCTTTAACAAATCAATTTCCTTGGCACATTTGTTTTTAGTTATTGGATATGACCTTATCTGGACTTCTTTTGATCTGATTAAGAGTTTGTTTTCCTTTGTTGTACCAGGTATGTGGCTCCAGAGTATGCAATGACTGGCCATCTTCTCGTAAAGAGTGATGTTTACAGCTATGGGGTAGTACTTCTTGAGCTCTTAACTTGTAGAAAACCAGTAGACATGTCTCAGCCACCCGGTCGAGAAAATTTGGTTTCATGGACCCGTCCACTCCTTACAAGTAAAGAAGGATTAGAATACATCATAGACCCAACACTGGGGCCTGATTTTCCTTTCGATAGTATCTCTAAGGTAGCTGCCATTGCTTCAATGTGTGTCCAACCTGAGGTGTCAAACAGACCTTTCATGGGTGAGGTTGTCCAGGCATTGAAACTGATATGCAATGAGCGCAATGAAACAAAAGAAATGGGATCCGGAAGTTGTAGTGGGGATGATATGTCCATAGACATGGATACTGGGACTAGTAACACTTTAGACCATTCGGAAGCTCCTTTACAATGTCAATCCCCAGCCTCTAATTATGATTGTGACATAGATGTTGAAAGAGGATTTTCCACATCAGATTTGTTGAGTTCATCAGCAAGATATGCAATGCAAGATTCTGGGTCGCTTAGGAGGCACTCGGTTTCAGGACCTTTAAGAATAGGGAAGCCAAAACGGCTATGGCAAAAGATGAGGCAGTTATCTGGAGGCACTGTGAGTGAGCATGGAGTCATGTTCAGGTCATGGCATGGATCTTGATAATATTTATTTCACATTGGATCACAATTGTCTCGCATTTCCTGTTTATGATACAAGAATTCAGATGATCAGCCACAAGACTGCAATGACTGGCATTTTATCTGTAAATTGAGCCATAAGAGATTTACCTTATTCAAAACCATCATTTTTGTGCTATCATGAACAATGTCAAGTAAAGAGGCATACAAATTTCTGCCAGTTTTGGTGATTGTTAGAAGTTGCTTTGCTGCTGAAAATGTACAGACTGAATATATTGTAATTCAATGCAATGAAAAGTTCCAAGTATCCATCCTACCATAAATCCCTGAAAATTTTTTAATGAAGCAAATTAACTGCTCTTATTATTCAAGTTAAACAAGAAAATAACCCTGCTGATAAAATCTTCATCAGTCCAGGCAACTGATTCCCATTACTGTTCAAAACTTATTGAAGAACTTACTCTCAGTCTCAAGACTCTCAACTGAAGTAAAAATGAGTCAAAAGGCAAATACTTCTTAACCAAAGTTCTTATCATTCAAAACTTCAATGCAAGATTACCTTAACCCTTTTTTGTGTTTTGTTAGTTAATCAAGAAACAAAGATTTTTGTATCAGTGAAAATTGCTCACTAACTAAAAATAATGAGCAAATTGTTGTTTGTCCATTAAACCGAAGAATTTCTTTTTACCGCTTCAAGTTCAAGGGCTTAAACAGAAAAAATGAACTTAGAAAGGGCTCAATCAACACTTTTGGCTGATTTAGAGGACCAATACAATAATTAACCCCAACTTTCAGGTACTCCTTTATAAATCAAAAGGGATCCAACTGCCAAGCCAAAACCCAGCACAGGTCCATCGAATCGCGGCATATAGAAAAATGGTACTGCAAAATTCCTTCTCATTTTAATTTTTCACGCACACACACAGTGAGACGGTAGCATTTGTTTAACAGGATTTTCTGTATACGAATGTTGAATTTTTGCTTTTATTCTGTGGAAGGGTCAATCAGTAAAGCCGATCTCGAGTCCAGTCCCAGTGTCGTCGTACCCAACCCTAGCCGTGTTAATGCTCGCCGTCGGCCTCATCATCACCGCTTCCTTCTTCATGTAAGATATTAATCTACTTATATTAGCATTTTATTCTCTTTACTCTCTCCGATTTCATACTTACTGATTATTCAACTGACTCCAATTTTAAGTGAATTTACAGCTAGGGTTTTTGATCAGTTTATGATTTGTGTTTATGTATAATATAAGCAGCTGATTGGGTGATCTTCTGTGTGTTTTTTCTAACGAAAGATCATATTTTTGTTGTGTATTGTTACTGAGATTTTATTCATTTTTTGCTAATTTTAATGACAACAGTGAATGTTTTATTGGTGAAAACGCTGTTCTGTAATGTTTGGTCTTTCTTGGTTGACTTGCTCAAATCATGTTGCTAAAATGCCTTCAGTTTTTTCTTCACTTTTACTTTAAGTTCCCGAAGGAATGCTAAAATCTTTTCTTGATCTCTGGTGGAAAAAGACTTTTTGGGCATTCTTGATCCAAAGTGCTGTAGAATGTAGATCAGTCATATCATTAAACGGAGTTATAGCAAACTTACTTGGTCTTTGAAACGCTGATTTTAAGGTGCTTTGATTTGCTTTATTGAATGGAACTCATTCTTAGTGTTGGAAAGTTTGGAACCTATTTTGGTACTTAGCAAATCGATTGGACTGTTTGATTTTATCATTACATATGGGGGTAAGCAGAAATAGTTGTTTATATGATTCTCTTTTGTTGGAACAAGTTTTCTATCCTAGATAGTATGAAGGAAGCTGACAAATATTTTAATGGTGTCTGTGTTGACTGCAATGAAAAGGTACAATTGTAGTTGCCAACACCCTTTCCCTTCAAACATACCTTCTTTTTCCCTCCTCTCAGCCATGCAAATAAATGAGAAGAGATCCAGTTCCCTTATAATTCGACTTAACCCATCAAAAAAGATGATTGTCTCCATTTCATCTGACTTCATTTCTTTTTTGCTTTTGATAAGGTTGATTTGGTATTCGAATAGCTTCAAAATGTTTGCAAAATGGATTTCCTCACAATCTTTCTTGGAGTAATTGTAGGTGGTTCAAAACTGAAAAAAGAATTCACATGTTTGAACTGAGATGGCCTATATTGTGTATTGTAGATTGCTTTCCTATCAATGTCATTATGCATCCCAAAATTTGATTTACCTTTTCTGCCTAGTTTTCTGCATCTGTAGATATATTAAATGTATTCTATATTTGCTTCATCATTTCATCATCCACTTTTATGGCTATTTATGTTTTCAACTCATCATAAAACACGCGTAACCTAAGTTAATACTTCCTCTTCTTGATTGTATATCTAAGAAGAGTAGTTCAATGTTCAGTTTGTTGTATGCATTTTGTAAGTTGGTGATGTCATGATGACTACAGTTGTAAGGAAAAGTATACAGTCTAGGCCTCTGAAAGTTTGCTAACCATATGCGAGTGCTAATGAGCTAACATTGGAACCTTTCCCGAGTTCTATCTCTTACTGGATTACAATAATGACTTGTACCTGCAAATTCTGGTGGGGCAATGTTCTTGGAGACTAGTTTATTACTAGGATCAGTACTGTCAATGAATTAATCTAATGAGCCAAGGTGTGAAACCTATTTTGGGAACTTGTTCATTCACAATATTACCTAATTTTCTTGGGAATCTAACAGGCCCTTGAAGATGATGGTGAAAGAGGGTAACTTTTTACCTTATATTGGGTTGATATTTGCAAATTATCTGTCGCAATATAAGATGTTAGCAGCAACATTATCTAATTGCAGGCACCTTTAGCAAGCCTCTTTTTTCTTTTTTGGAATTATAATTTTTTCCTTGGTTCTGGATGTTTGTCTTTTTTCAGGTCTCTATTGCGCAAATTTTTGCTTGTCTTCTTTGTTTTTCTAACACACAATGAAAACACATTTGCAGCTACGAAGCTACCTCTTCAAAGAAGAACCGTAGTCTTGCTAAGGAGCTCACCACCGGGGCAGTGGCATCTGTCTTCTTGGTATAATCCACTGACTGCCAAACTTATTTTGTGATTTTAACTTTGCTAAACTCATTTCAAGTGTATCTGGCTCTAATAAAATTCCACTTGTATCGTGCAGGGTTTTGGGTCCTTGTTCTTGCTACTTGCTTCTGGGGTTTATGTTTGATCTCCTCATATATTATATCGGTTGAAACTTTGTTAAGTGAATGAGCTTAGTAGACGATAATGTTTCTTTGACATTTTGGGAGTCATACATTTTTTTTTTTTTAATCAGTTGAAAGAAATTGCTTTAACTTTGACATGGCAACTATTCTTATTGTTCACTAATAGTCATAAACTTGCATTAATTGTTAATTTCACAACAATTCTTAATGTTCAGCTGATAGTTATTTCCGGAGATGGTACTTTGAAAATGACGATTTGGTTGAGGTGTCGCTCTGATTTGCCCTGAAGGCTGAAGCTGATAGACCAGGATTGTGAACCGGGGCCATTACTCTGCCATTGAAATTCTACAAAATGCCAGATTAGTTGATGATGAGTGAGAGATTGTAGCATGCATGCTAACTTGACTGATGAATGGTAATTATTAATTGGCAACGGATATGTAAGCTCTTGCATCGATGAAGATTGGTGTGAATTGCATAATCTCGTGAATCATAGACTATCATATAGTATTCTTTATGCCAAACCAAAACCCAGATCTGCTACTGCAATAGAATTAGGACTGCATTCATTTCACAGTGAATTAAAGGATCCTCTACAATAGACTAGTGAGTGCAGATAATCATAGTGGGCTCGGCTCCAAAGTATTCACTTTCCTTTGTTTTCAAACCATTAGTTAACCACTGGCTACACGTAAAAAATGTAGGGTAAATATCAATCTTGATCGCACAATGTTGCCTTTTATTTATTTTTAAACTAATTATTGCTTTTTGAGAAAAATTAATTCTTAAATTAGAAAAAAATAAAAATTCTAACCTCACACAGTCACATCACATGCTAATATGCTATGGCGATGCGTATTCCTCAACCACAGTAAACCAAATTTTTACCGCGGCGGGATCGCTAAGTCGAACTAGTCAGGGGATTAGTGTTTTTAAGACGGTGTGGCCCCAAAGTAGCACCGCTACACTACTAACCTCTACTCTCTACGACTCTACCCACTGAGTACTGACCGTTTTGCTTTGCATTAAAACGGGGAATCAAATACTACCGGGAGTCGGTGCCGTTTAAACCTTTTACTGTGTGAGTGTGTGTGAGTAGGTCCAGTCATTTCAACACAGTGATTTGAGCGCGTCGTGCTTTTTTTTTTTTCTGTTTCTTTCAAAGCTTTTTTTAACTTTCAAAAACCTCGCAATGGAGACGGCGACTCCTCCTCCGACAAGCCAGCCGAAAAAGAGAGGCCGACCTAAGGGTTCCACCAAAGCCAAAGCCGACATTGAACGCGAGGCCGCTACTGCCACCCCCGGAGTTCCCAGAATGAGAGGCTCCGTCGACAAACGGAACGCTGCTACTGATGAGAAGTACTCGCAGTGGAAATCTCTAGTTCCTGTTCTCTACGACTGGTTGGCTAATCATAACCTCGTTTGGCCCTCGCTTTCCTGTCGGTACGGTATTTTTGCCTTTGATTTCTATTTCTGTGGGTGAAAATGTGTGGGTAGAGGTTTTGCTAGGGTTTATGTAGGGTTAGGGTTTTTCGTTTGTTTGTTAAAGTAAGACAATGTTTTCTTCTTTTACGCATTTATGTTGATGTGTGTATTGGTTTTGGTTTGGTGTTAGGATTTTAGTTGATTTGATACTATGGAAGGCGATAGTATGCTAGCACATTTGTGACGCATGCTTGTATTTAGAGCTATTAAGAAGGTACAATTCAAGAAAAGTTGAATCTTAAACTGTAACCGGAATCTTGAAGCAGGATTGGCAGGGAAGACTGGAATAGTATGTTAATTAGCTAATATTGTCTGGTTATATTCGCTCTTTTGTGCATTTGTTTGTTTGGGATTGTTTTGGACTTCAAACACTTACGAATGGGGAGGACTGATGTTTATGTTGAACTGTAGTTTTTCTTATACTAACCAACAGGCAACAATATTGTTGGTTATCTATTAGTTATTGTTCTTGCAATATCTTTGATCTGCACTTTTAATGTTGTATTTTTGGTTTGATTAACATACATTTTGCTGTTGACTATATTTTCCAATTCATAGGATGTTTTTTTATGCTTGATTGCTTGATAATGTAATTGCAACCATTGTCAATTTTCCATTGTTGTTTTGTGTGAGCAGCTGGGGCCCACTACTTGAGCAGGGAAGTTTCAAGAATCGGCAACGTCTCTACCTTTCAGAACAAGTATGTTGTTTGTCCTATGCTTTACACTAATTTATGAATTAAAGGAGACGTCACTGTCCTTTCTTGTGATTTGGGAATCAATTCACTTTTTCTACACCACCAGAAGTTTAGTTTTTAAACTCATTGAATGATGCTATTTTATAGTCTCTTTTTTGAACCCTTCTGCATTTCATGTTTTCACTCACTAAGGTTAATATCAGTTCTGTTCCTTTTTATCCCTGTAGATAGTTGTAAACCTCTCCAATTTTAACTTTCTGTTGATATACATGTTCTATCCTGGCTTTTACAATTTTCATAATGGAAGCTGAAAACTTGGGATTGAGGGTCTATGTAATCTTAAACTCGTATTTTTTCCTGCTTCTTCTGGAGGGTGTGATTTTCATGTATCTTTTACATTTCCATTAGATGGCTATGAAATTTTATCAGTTATTGGGGACGCTTAGTGCTTTCTTTCTTTTTCTTTTGGTTATTGGTCAAAATAAGATGCCTATCTATCTCTCTATCTTCTTCTTACTGACTGAGGATGGATTGTGGTGTGTTTGGAATATTTATTGTACTAGTTTAATATCGATATATTCTCAAGTTCACTCTTCTCTTCTTTTCCCCTGCAGACCGATCATACAGTACCAAACACTTTGATTATAGCAAACTGTGATGTTGTCAAGCCTCGTGTTGCTGCTGAAAATCACATAGCAAATGTAAATCTAATTTATGTTGAAATTCTGATTATTCATCTCATTGCTTGACTTAAAGGAATTTATTCTTGTCATGCTGATTTTGTTGTTTATTTGATTGATTGCCAGTTTAATGAAGAAGCAAGGTCACCTTTTGTTAAGAAGTACAAGACTATTATACATCCCGGAGAGGTATCAACTAGTAACATCTTCTATGTTATATATTATCCTATACTTTTTCAACTTATTTTCACCTCTGTATGGAGTTCATTTCATATCAAGCACCAGCATACAACTTGAACAATGCATGAAATTGGTTTGCAATTGTTCCTTGACTGGACAAAGTGCATGGGGCGAACCAAACATTTTGATTCCATCAAAGCTGTGAAATCGCCATTAGAAAAATGGAGTGCTGATGCATATCTGATTTTTTGCTAAACCAATTGCATCTCATTTTCTTCTGATATTTTTCAAGATATTTTTGCAGATTTTATCTTTGATTTCCCACTTCTTAGAGAAAAAAAAAAACATTTTTGATATATTCAACTCATGGTCCTTGAAAGTTGTCTTCATGTCTTGATAATGCACAACCATATTGCAGGTAAACCGAATCAGGGAACTTCCTCAGAACAAAAACATTATTGCAACACATACTGATTGCCCTGAAGTAAGTGGGATGACTAATATACTAGTTTCCTGAAAAATTTGAAAAGATTCTTACATGGTTTGATGGTTATTGATGCAGGTCCTTATCTGGGACGTTGAAACCCAACCAAATCGGCATGCTGTTCTTGGGGCAGGGGATTCTCGTCCTGATTTGGTGTGCATTGTCTTGCTTACTTCCAAGTTGTTTGTTTGATCTCTCCATTGCTGTTTTATTCATTTGATCTTTTTTGTTGTGAATGGGACCTGTTAATGCTTCTCCTCACTTACAATGAGTCAATATCTAAGTCACCTTGCCCAAGCATAATTGTTTTCTCCATGTATAGCACGTTCTTCGCTATTGTTAGTTTCCATTAATATTGGAAGCTTGCAGCTAATAATGTTCCAGTTCTACCAGAAAGGTCAGTTATGGTGACGAGGTACTTCTGTAAGACAAGTGACTTTTGACCAAAAAGCACACTTTATTCTACTGGCTTGCTGGGCATTTTCATTCCTTGTATTTTTCCCATCCAAATTGACTGAGGGGACCAAGAACAAGTTAACAAAATGGTGTATCCAATTCTGAAATCTGCAATTGCTCAGTTGTAAATCAAACTTGAGAAATTATTCTGAACCATTATAAGCTTGTGAACCTTGTTAGAGGGAGCACCAATCCTGGATTTGTCAGAGGTTTTTTTTATTGAAAATGCACATGTCTATTTTTAAGTATCAGTTTAGTTTTTTTTTGTTGGGGGTGTGGGGGAGGTTGGATTTCCTTTTTTTTTCCTTGGCAAAAGGTTCTTGAGTACTTGACAAAGTTTTCTAATATGTGTTAACATAATTTTTTTTATCTGTAGCTGAGTTCATTACAAACTTTTCACGTGGATCATGTAAGATAGTGTTTGCACAGGTATTGGCAGGGCACAAGGATAATGCTGAATTTGCACTTGCAATGTGCCCAACTGAGCCATTTGTGCTATCTGGAGGTTGGAGTTATTTACTCATGGTTTTTTCCTGTCAATTTCAAAACTGAATTTCTTGTGCAAATAATTACCAAGTTTTCTCTTAATCCTGTTCGTCAGATGATTTCTTTTGTGTATAGTTGAATTGAGGTTTCTATGTTATTATTTAGGTGCAGGACTCCTTTTATCAAACTGATTACCCTGTTTTTGCAAAAGGGAAAGCATCCCACCCCTCCCTCCCCAACATGCACAAAAATAGGACGAGTCAAAAAATAAAAAGAAGTTGAAAAACTTCATATGTTATTTTGCCTTCTGTGAATGTGTCATGAGATGTTTTAGTTTGATGCATAAAGATGCCTATTTATGCTGATCTCATAAAAGGATTTACTGGGATTTAGTTATGTTTCTTGTCATGTTTTTTGTCAGATTGATGTTGGGTCATGTTTTCAAACTCTTTTGACAAATGCTGGACTTGCCACAGGGAAGGACAAATCAGTGGTCCTCTGGAGTATTCAAGACCACATATCCACATCTACCACGGATGGATCAAAGGCAACAGGTTCTGCTGGGTCAATTGTTAAAACTGCTGATAATTCCCCTGTTGGCCCACGTGGCATTTTCCAGGGACATGACGATACTGTTGAAGATGTGCAGTTTTGCCCATCAAGGTAACATGCTATTCTATGAGTTTCGACAGAGAAGAAAATGCATCAAGTTTGGTTTGCCAATGTTGTTTCTTAAGATTGTCCTGTTGGTAGAGTTTGGTCCAATGTACTGTGGGACCCTGATAGCCTTGCTTGAAAGGAACCAAAGCTTCGGTGGATCTGGGAAGCCTACCTATTTTAAAAAAGGGAAAGCACCATTCTTTTTTAGCCGGTGTCCATAGATGCACTTCATCTGCACTTAACTAATGATACCCTTTATTTTTCCTAGAACTAGAAAAGTGATGACCAATTTTGTTACTGTCTTCAAGGAGTATGATTCGGGATCTTAATAGTGATTTTTGGAACTTTTTCCTGTACCTTTTGATAGTAGTGTTCTTTGAGATGGATGGAGACATGACTACCTTCGTTTATGATTTTTCCTCCATATATTTTCCTGGGTGAGTGCTTTCTTTAGTTTTTTAATGCAGAGATTTGAAGCTAATGTTCCTTTGAACTTCTGTTCAGCTCACAGGAGTTTTGTAGTGTTGGTGATGATTCTTGCCTAATATTATGGGATGCACGGGTGGGAAATAATCCGATTTTGAAGGTTAGTTGGATCTTTCCCTGTTCTTCACACTGAGGTTACCATTCCTGTTTTGGCTGTGGATCTCATTGTCTTAATGTGGTTGCAAACTGTTCAAAATTTAGCTCTTCTTTTCAGCTCTTGTGTTGTCCGTGACATTTGTAGATGATTTAAGAAGCCTACATTTTCTCAGAGTTAGTAGTAAAATGATGAAGAGGCTTCTTGTTTTATGTGGAACGTAGTTTGGCATCTTTAAGTTGACATTTGAAATTCGAACGGATAGTGCAGAGTGGATGTAGATGAAAAAATGTTTAATTGACCAACTAGTCATGGTTCTCTCTTTATGAGGTCCCATGAATTTGTTATACCGGGTCTTCTTGTCGGCAGTTTTTCTGGGCCATGGTTTCCTTGCCAGGATAAGAGATCACCAAAAGTTTCCACTATCCCTTCTTTGGGACTATGTTAGCACTTTGAAGTGGGAAGATCAAATTGGAAAAACTAAATTGGAACTAGTTGGATATCTTTTGGTTCATTCTTCCATCTTCTATGATATAGTGTGGACTTGAGTGTGCATTTATCAACTGCCGTCATGTGCCATAATTTCTGGTTTCTGCAAAATTGAAATGGTTATTTGGTGAAAGAAAAATCATGCCTTGGGTTTAAATTGTCCAAATTCACACTCCAAAAATGTAATCTGTTAAGTTCAAAAAGTTGCATATGATTGTTGAGTCCTGCAGAATTTGCCTATATTTTCCATACTCTCTCAAGTCTTCTTGTAGCAGTTCATATAAAATTGCTTATAATCTATTTTCAATAGTAAAACTAATTCTTTGTTTCATGGTGGTTGCCTTTGAAAATAATAATTTTTGCATCATCGTAAACTTTGTTGCATTACCATGATTACTTTTTTTTCTAGATAATTTAAATAATTTGTAAAAGGTCTATAGTGCTGTAAATATCTACTGTTCGGACTGATTAGAAGTTTCTGTTATTCACCCTCAAATAGGTTGAAAAGGCGCATAATGCTGATCTCCACTGCGTTGATTGGAATCCTCATGATCAAAATCTCGTTCTGACAGGGTATGCTCTCATCTATAAAACATCAGGAAATTTTTTTTTTCTGAATGTTGTAACTGCTTTGATTATTTTTGTTTTGTAATGCCTACGGCTGGCGATTCTGAAGTTCCTACTTAAGCTTCTCACACTTTGTATTCATATCATCATGTGGATATATGTGAATGGCATTTTTTATATTTGGGAGCTCGCTTTGCTAAGCTAAGTAGTATTTCAAAAGCTTCCGTTTGTAAATAGGCTGTGCTGTGAGCTGTCTTTTTTTATTTTATTTTTATTTTTTTTAAACACACGCACCCTCACATGCATCCCCAAGAATTTGAACTCTAGACCTTGAGGTCGGTATGCTAACTTCCTGACGGCTAGCCCCCATGGCTGTGAGTTGTCATTAATTTTTCTGTTTACAGTAGGTTGTACTTTATATTCATGTCACTCGTATCAATTTGTGATGTATCGAATTGTGCATTCTCTCTTTTTCATGTCTTCCAATCTGAGTAATCCAGCATTCATAGTTCTTCAAGCAGTAACTAAGTTGGAGTTACCAGGTTCTCATTTTGTCTTGGTTTTCTGTTATAACAATGCAAACTGGATATGTTACTCAAAGAAATTCATGTAGAATATGCTCAACTTATGAATGAATATTCTTCTGTAGAACTGTTTCAATGTCAGTAGCACTAATGTGCTCGTTAGTTGGTACTGGATGTGTTTTTTTTTTTCCCGGGATGTAGAATGTAAAAACCCCAAGGTGGTGGGATTATTGCTGTGTTAGTAAGGGTCTGTTTGATAAACTAACTTTGAAAATTAATTGATTCAAACATTGACCAATTAAGTTTGTTTGATAACTAAAAGTTGGATGTCTTAATGAATTGAGAGTATCTGAAAAGGCTGACAAATTTCTTCTATAATTTTAAGCAATAAAATTTAGCTTATCGCTTAATTTCACAATTTCACAATGGCTCAAACGTAATCTTTAAAATAAAATTTGATATACCATAAATATTCACAATATCTCTTTAATATCTTTTACCATCTCAATTTCTTTTTACTTCTATATTTTAATATTTTTATTTTTTATTATTCTTTCTTTCTTCCTTTTATATACTAATATTTTTATTCAATAAATATTCTTTCTATTTTTTAATATTTTAATTTAATATACCTGATTTGATAAAAAAATTTATGTTTTACAACTTGATTAACCTTTTTTGCCTTATCTTTTTTATTTAAATCAAGTTTTGGTTAATTAGAAATTAATTATATTTTAAAATTTTTAAAAAATATCCAATATAATAGAACACATTTTATTCAATATGTTTTATATTTTAATATTTGTATTTAATATACTTGATTTGATAAAAAAATTTATGTTTTACGGTTTGATTAATTTTTTTTATCTTTTCTTTTTTATTTCAATCAAGTTTTGATTAATTAAAAATTATATTTTTAAAATTTTTAAAAGATAACATCCAATATACTAAAAAATCATTAATATGTAGAGTTCATAAACATATGCATTTTTATGATAATATTTTATATTCAAAATTGCTAATTTTGAAATTTTTATTAAAATTTTGATTTGTTGTTTGAAAAGTAATATATTGCACATTTATTAAAAAAATAATTAATTAAAAAAAATCATACTATTTGTCATTCAGTTATCAGATCTATATGTTTATCAAACAAGCTTAATTATTTCAGTATTCAAACGCTTATTATTTCAGATTTAGATTTCAAATTTCAAATTTCAGTTTTCAGATCTCAGTTTTATCAAACAGGCCGTAAGTCTAGAGTACAATGAGAAGAAAAGTAGAGTTCACTCTATGTATCTGATTCATTGGAAGACGTCAACCTTTGACTAAGCAGTCATGGCATAGCAAAAGAACAGGTTAACATTTTCCTAAACCTGGACCAGTGATTTCTCTGGGGTGGGGTTTCTAGGATTGCTGAATGTTGTGGACATGGCAACAAAATTGAGGTCAGAAAAATAAGGACCCAAGGAGCAACCGGGAATAGAGTTTATAAAAATCACGTTACAATGGAAGGAACTCATGAAAGATGGACATAACTGATAGGTGTCATCCTGATATGTGAGGATTAAGGAAAGAAAAGGGGTATAGTCTCATTTCATTGTCCTTGAAGAGGAGTGCTAGGTGCTGGTTAATGTTGGAGTACAATTATTTCCTGCTAAAAACTATGATGAAAAATGTGGATTTGCTATGCACCTAGATGCCATGTTATTTGTGGAAAAAAAGAGGGGTTAGATGCTTCATTGAAGTATAAATGTTATTTCAGGTCTGCAGATCACTCTGTTCGCATGTTTGATCGCCGAAAACTAACACCTGATGGTATTGAATCAGTAGTACATAAATTTGAAGGCCATACAGCTGCTGTTCTTTGTGTTCAGGTGGTGGATTTGTTTCTGAATATTTGCAATTACGTAATGAAATACACATTCTTCTAATTAATCAAGAATTATTTTTAATCCAGTGGTCTCCTGACAAGTCCTCTGTGTTTGGGAGCTCTGCGGAAGACGGTCTACTAAACATCTGGGATTATGAGAAGGTCTGGAAACCCTTTCAGCTCTTGCCTTTCGTTTCTGTTATTTTATATGATTGGTAATAACTCGTACTCAAGGCTTGAGGTGGGTCTATTAACCCTCGAGCTTGCATAACAGTTCTGAAATTTCAATTCTGCCTACACGGATGAAATGTGAATGTGTACTATGATATGCAACTTGCTATTACATATGAACTGACCATATGTGCATCTTGTATTTTGACCAGGTTGGTAAAAAGTTAGAAACTGGGACCAGGTCTCCAAGTAATCCTCCAGGGTTATTTTTCCAACATGCTGGGCACAGGTTAGAGCCATGCACTGATCCACTCCTGTCTAACCATGTCTATTCGACATATGTTTGATTCTGTTGTTGTACCATGCCCATTATCATTTTGCTAAGCTTTAGGTTTTCATAAATGATGCTTAAGTTCAAGTTTTCTTTTGGAATGGTTGAAATCGTCTTAGTCATGGCTCTGCTTACACGTGATATTCTGTTCATGCTTGGTCCTGCGTGTCAAATTCTGTTCGGGAAATTTCTTGTGCTTTTAGAAGAAATTATTTGAAGATAATGTATCACATCAAAAGCATAAACTACGGGGACAAACTGTTATTAGAAGTTTAATTCTGCTTTCATCTTTTAGTATCACATCAAAAGCATGAACTATGAGGACGAACTGTTAGTAGAAGACATTATTAGAAGTTTAATTCTGCTTTCATCTTTTAGTATTGAAGCGAAATATTTGTTGACTACTCCCTAAGTTCTTGTATACGCCTTTTTAGATTTTGGTTTTGTACAGTTAAACCTTTTCAACTGCATGTTAAACTCAATTGTATCTATTTGATTGATTCCAGGGATAAAGTTGTGGACTTTCACTGGAATGCGTACGATCCATGGACAGTTGTTAGTGTATCTGACGACGGTGAAAGTAGCGGTGGTGGTGGTACATTACAGGTAAGGGAGGGTTTTGTCCCATTGTTTTTGCTAAAAATCTTGCGGCCTTTGGTTAATCATCTAATTTGCAAGAAGGGTGGGTTGACTGACACTGGTGCTCTGCAGATATGGCGTATGACTGACTTACTGTATAGACCTGAGGAGGAGGTCTTAGCTGAGCTCCAACGTTTCAAGGACCACGTAATTGAATGCACTTCTAAGTAGAGAGAGACAGAGAGAACCGTTGGAAGTAGCTAAAACTGTTTGTGTATCTAATCTACTATTATACTATATTAGTGTAATAGAGAGTGTAGGTTTTATTTGTTTTTGTTTTTGGGTGGTAGAAGAACCGGAAATAAGTTTAAGTTAGGTGGGAACAACTTTGCCATTTTGAGTTTGAATTCATTTCGCTACTTTGCTGCTCTATCATCTGTGATGTGATATTTTTATGTGTTTTAGGATTTCAATTGTAATGCATCTCACGCATAAGTATTCCTGTTGTTAAGCCCAACAAATCTTCTATCGATTCACAGATATGACAACCCAAATAATGACAAAAGTGAAAAACAAGAAAATGTTGTAGGTGTAGAAAAGTTTTTTGCTAGGCTCGCAAGTGTTGCATTGTTTGGCTTTGATAAAACCTAGCGACAATAAAATGGAGGATCATTTTATTTATGTAAGAAAAAGTAAAGGTATGTTTGAATAGGGCTTTTTAGTTTATTTTTCATCTCATTCTAAATGAACATGTTTGTTTATATTCAATTTTCAAAACAAAAATTTCGAACTTCTCTAACCACAAAATAAAGACATTTTAGTCTTTTCAATTTTTTTATTTTATTTTAGTTTTTTATTTGTTTGAGTTGATTGGTGGTGGTCAAAAGTCGATTGTCGTCAGTTAACCCAGACAATTTAATAAAGAAAATTTTTTATTTAAACTTTATTTAGTAAAATAATTTTTCTACACAAAAATCAATAAAAATAAAACTTATTAATCTAAACACTCAATTCTCAAAACAAAAATATTCTTTTGTTATATTCAATTTTCATCTCATTCCAAAACAACATGTTTGTTTATATTCAATTCTTAAAACAAAAATTTCAAACTTCTCTAACTACAAAATGAGGGCATTTTAGTCTTTTCAATATGTTTTATTTATTTTATTTTTTCAATTGACTAGTGGTATTCAAAGGTTGACTGCCGCCAATTACACTACTAGAAGTCTGGAGTCAAGCTATTTGACAAAAATTCGACCTGTGGTGGCCCGAACAATTGACCGGTAGCAGTCAACCTTTGACCACCACCGTCAACCCAAATAATTTAATATAATTTTTTGATTTTAAATAATATTTAATAAATTAATTCTTCTACACAAAAACCAATAAAAAAAACTTATCAATTTAGACACTAAATTCTCAAAATTAAAATACTCCTTGTGTAAAACGCAACCTAAGATATCCCTTTCCCCAAATTTTAAAATAAAACACATATACAAAGAGAACCTAATTTCACATTTTTTTAACAATATTCAATGGAATGCATGATCACAATCGAGGTAGGTGTAAAAAATATCATAAAAAACTCAAAATCAACACATTTTTGTATTTTTCCATTTTTGGCTAAATTAAGTGTGTTATATAACCCATGAAAAATGAAAATTTGGTGAAAAATATAAATTTTACTTTTTTTGCACTGTTCATTAGAATACATATTCACAATTGAAAGTAAAAAAAGTAGGGGAAAAACCAAAATCACACTTTTTTTACTTTATCATTTTGACCAAAATACGTGTGTTATATAAACCATGAAAAATTGAGGTTTGATAAAAATTTTAATTTTTACTTTTTTCGCATTATTCACTAGAATGCATGTTCACAATTGAGGTGTGTGCTAAACATGGTACAAAAAGGGTCAAAATAAATGCATTTTTTGATTTTGCCTTTTTTGATTTTGCCTTTTTTTACTTTGTCATTTTGACCAAAATACTTGTGTTATATAACCTATGAAAAATAGATGTTTGTTCAAAATTTTAATTTTCACATTTTTTAAAATATTCACTAGAATGCATGTTCACAATAAGGATGAGTGCAAAAAATTGTACAAAAAAAATTCAAAATCAACGCATTTATCAATTTTGTCATTTTTTTTTGTCTAAAATACGTGTTTTATAACCCATGAAAAATAGAGGTTTGGTTAAAATTTTAATTTACAGTTTTTTAGACATTATTCACTAAAATGTATGTTCGCAAATGATGCGTGTGCAAAAAGTGGTTCAAAAAGCCAAAATAAACGCATTTTTGGATTTCGCCGTTTTTGGCTAAAATACATGTGTTATAACCCATTAAAAATGGGTGTTTGGTGAAAATTGTAATTTTCAATTTTTTTCACATTATACACTAGAATGCATATTCACAATTGGGATGGGTGCAAAAAGTGGTAAAAAAAAATTAAAATCAATGCATTTTTGGATTTTGCACAATAATGGCCAACGACGACCAATTTCTGAAACTTACCATTTTGTCTTAAAAAATGTGTGCTATAACTCACAAAAAATTTGTCATTTTTCAAAATTTTAAACTTTCTCCTTTTTTTCAAACCATTCATTAGATTGAATATCGTCATTCGATATCAATGCAAAATAGGCACAAAAATAGCCAACAACGACCAATTTTTAAAACTTGCTATTTTGGTAAAAACAATGTGTGCTATAACTCACAAAAATTGGTCATTTTAAAAAATGTTCCAACTTTCACTTTTTTTTAAACCGTTAAGATAGCATGTCGTCATTTGATATGTGAGCAAAACAGGCACAAAAATGGCCAACGACGACCAATTTCTGAAACTTACCATTTTGTCTTAAAAAACGTGTGCTATAACTCACAAAAAATTTGTCATTTTTCAAAATTTCAAAATTTCTCCTTTTTCCAACCCATTCATTAGATTGAATATCGTCATTTGATATGAATGCAAACTAGGCACAAAAATAGCCAACAACGACCAATTTTTAAAACTTGCCATTTTGGCAAAAACAATGTGTGTTTTTAACTCACAAAAATTGGTCATTTTAAAAAATGTTTCAACTTTCCCTATTTTTTAAACCATTAAGATAGCATGTCGTTATTTGATATAAGTCGAAAACATGCAAAAAAATGGCCAACGAGAAGAAATTTTTTAAACTTCCCATTTTGGCAAAAAAACGTGTGTTATAACTCACAAAAATTGGTCATTTTTCAAAATTTCTAACTTTCCAATTTTTTTTCATACCATTGATAGATAGCACATCGTCATTTGATACGAGTGCAAAACAGGCACATAAATGGCCAATTACGATGAATTTTTGAAACTTGCAATTTTGGCAAAAAAAAATGTGTGCTATACCTCACAAAAATTGTTTCTTTTTGAAAATTTCTAACTTTCTCCCCTTTTCACAACATTCAATAGATAGCATATCATCATTTGATATGAATGTAAAATAGGCAAAAAATAGCCAACAAAGAACAATTTTTGAAGCTTGCCATTTTGGGCAAAAAAACGTTTGCTATAACTCACAAAAAAATTAGTCAATTCTCAAAATTTCTAACTTTCCAAATTTTTTCACACCATTGATAGATAACACATAGTCATTTAATACGAGTGCAAAATAGGCACATAAATGGCCAACTACGATGAATTTTTAAAGCTTGCCATTTTGGCCAAAAAAACGTGTGCTATAACTCACAAAAATTGGTCATTTTTGAAAATTTCTAACTTTTCCTTTTTTCACACAATTCACTAGATAGCATATCGTCATTTGATATGAATGCAAAATAGGCACAAAAATAGCCAACAAAGACCAATTTTTGAAACTTGCCATTTTGGCAAAAAAAACGTGTGCTATAACTCACAAAAAATTGGTCATTTGTCAAAATTTTATAACTATCCCTTTTTTACACCATTAATTAGATAGCACATTAACCATAGATATGTACGAAAAATAGGCACAAAAATGGCATCCGACGACCAGTTTTTGAAACTCGACATTTTGGGCAAAGAAGCGTGTACTATTACTCACAAAAAGTGGCCATTTTTAAAAATTTCTAACTTTCTATTTTTTACACTATTCATTAGATAGCATATCGTCATTTGATATGTGAGCAAAACAGGCACAAAATTGGCCAACGACGACCAATTTCTGAAACTTACCATTTTATCCAAAAAACGTGTGCTATAACTCACAAAAAATTTGTCATTCTTCAAAATTTCAAACTTTCTCCTTTTTTCAAACCATTCATTAGGTAGTATATCGTCATTTGATATGAATGCAAAATAGGCACAAAAATAGCCAACAACGACCAATTTTTAAAACTTGCCATTTTGGCAAAAAAAAATGTGTGCTATAACTCACAAAAATTTGTCATTTTTAAAAATGTTCTAAGTTTCCCTTTTTTAAACCATTAAGATAGCATGTCGTCATTTGATATAAGTGGAAAACATGCACAAAAATGGCCAACGAGAACAAATTTTTTAAACTTGCCAATTTGGCAAAGAAAACATATGTTATAACTCACAAAAATTGGTCATTTTTCAAAATTTCTAACTTTCCATTTTTTTCATACCATTGATTGATAGCACATCGTCATTTGATACGAGTGCAAAACAGGCACATAAATGGCCAATTACGATGAATTTTTAAAACTTGCCATTTTGGCCAAAAAACATGTGCTATAACTCAAAAAAATTGGTTATTTTTAAAAATTTCTAACTTTCCCCTTTTTTCACACCATTCACTAGATAGCATATCATCATTTGATATGAATGCAAAATAGGCACAAAAATAGCCAACCAAGGCCAATTTTTGAAGCTTGCTATTTTGGGCAAAAAAACGTGTGCTACAACTCACAAAAATTTGTCATTTCTCAAAAATTTTAACTTTCCAATTTTTTTCACACCATTGATAGATAACACATTGTAATTTAATACGAGCGCAAAATAGGTACAGAAATGGCCAACTACAATGAAGTTTTTTAAATTTGCCATTTTGGCAAGAAAAAAACGTGTGTTATAACTCACAAAAATTGGCCATTTTTAAAAATTTCTAACTTTTCCTTTTTTCACACCATTCATTAGAAAGCATATCGTCATTTGATATGTGAGCAAAACAGGCACAAAAATGGCCAACGACGACCAATTTTTGAAACTTACCATTTTGTCTTTAAAAACGTGTTCTATAACTCACAAAAAATTTGTCATTTTTCTAAATTTATAACTATACCTTTTCTACACCATTAATTAGATAGCACATTAACCATAGATATGTATGAAAAATAGGCACAAAAATGGCATCCGACGACCCGTTTTTGAAACTCGACATTTTGGGCAAAGAAGCGTGTACTATTACTCACAAAAATTAGCCATTTTTAAAAATTTCTAACTTTCACTTTTTTTCACACCATTCATTAGATAGCATATCGTCATTTGATATGTGGGTAAAACAGGCACAAAATTGGCCAACGACGACCAATTTCTGAAACTTACCATTTTGTCCTAAAAAACGTGTGCTATAACTCACAAAAAATTTGTCATTTTTCAAAATTTCAAACTTTCTCTTTTTTTTCAAACCATTCATTAGATAATATATCGTCATTTGATATGAATGCAAAATAGACACAAAAATAGCCAACAACGACCAATTTTTAAAACTTGCCATTTTGGCCAAAAAAATGTGTGCTATAACTCACAAAAATTGGTCATTTTTAAAAATGTTCTAACTTTCCCTTTTTTTTAAACCATTAAGATAGCACGTTATTTGATATAAGTGGAAAATATGCACAAAAATGGCCAACAAGAACAAATTTTTTAAACTTCCCATTTTCGCAAAAGAACGTGCAATAACTCACAAAAATTGGTCAATTTTCAAAATTTCTAACATTTCAATTTTTTTCATACCATTTATAGATAGCACATCGTCATTTGATACGAGTGCAAAATAGGCACAAAAATGGCCAATTACGATGAATTTTTGAAACTTGCAATTTTGGCAAAAAAAATGTGTGCTATAACTCACAAAAATTTGTTCTTTTTAAAAATTTCTAACTGTCCCCTTTTTTTCGCAACAATCACTAGATAGCATTTCATCATTTGATATGAATGCAAAATAGGTACAAAAATAGTCAACAAAGACCAATTTTTGAAGCTTGCCATTTTGGGCAAAAAAACGTTTGCTATAACTCGCAAAATTTGGTTCATTTTTCAAAATTTTTTAACTTTCCCTTTTTTTACACCATTAATTAGATAGCACATTGTTCATAGATATGTACGCAAAACAGGCACAAAAATGGCCACCAACAACAAGTTTTTGAAACATGCCATTTTGGGCAAAAAAACGTGTGTTATAACTCACAAAATTTGGTCATTTCTCAAAATTTTTAACTTTTAAATATTTTTCATACCATTGATAGATATCACATCATCGTTTGATACGAGTACAAAACAGGCACATAAATGGCGAACTATGATGAATTTTTGAAACTTGCCATTTTGGCAAAAAAAAAACGTGTGCTATAACTCTCAAAAATTGGTCATTTTTCAAAATTTTAAGTTTTCCAGTTTTTTACACCATTAACAAGATAACATATCATTATTTGATATGAATGAAAAATAGGCACAAAAATAGCCAACAAAGATCAATTTTTAAGACTTGCCATTTTGGCAAAAAAAAAAAACGTGTGCTATAACTCACAAAAATTGGTCATTTTTAAAAATTTTCTAACTTTCCCTTTTTTTACACCATTAATTAGATAGCACATTGTCCATAGATGTGTATGCAAAACAGGCACAAAAATTGCCACCGCCGACAAGATTTTAAAACTTTCCATTTTGGGTAAAAAAACGTGTGCTATAACTCACAAAAATTGGTCATTTCTCAAAATTTTTAACTTTCCGATTTTTTTCACACCATTGATACACAACACATCGTCATTTGATACGAGTTCAAATAGCCATAGAAACAGCCAACTACGATGAATTTTTGATACTTGCCATTTTGGAAAAAAAACGTGTGATATAACTCACAAAAATTGATAATTTTTCAAAATTTCTAACTTCCCCTTTTTTCAAACTATTCACTAGATAGCATATCGTCATTTGATATGAATGCAAAATAGGCACAAAAATAGCCAACAAAGACCAATTTTTGAAACTTACCATTTTGGCCAAAAAAACGTGTGCTATAACTAACAAAAAATTGGTCATTTTTCAAAATTTTATAACTTTCCCTTTTTTACACCATTAATTATATAGCACATTAACCATAGATATGTATGCAAAATAGGCACAAAAATGGCATTCGACGACTAGTTTTTGAAACTTGCCATTTTGGGCAAAAAAGCGTGTACTCACAAAAATTGGACATTTTTAAAAGTTTCTAACTTTTCATTTTTTCACACCATTCATTAGATAGCATATCGTCATTTGATATGTCAGCAAAACAGGCACAAAAATGGCCAACAACGACCAATTTCTGAAACTTACCATTTTGTCTTAAAAAACATGTGCTATAACTCACAAAAAATTTGTCATTTTTTAAAATTTCAAACTTTCTCCTTTTTTCAAACCATTCATTAGATTGAATATTGTCATTTGATATCAATGCAGAATAGGCACAAAAATAGCCAACAACGACCAATTTTTAAAACTTGCCATTTGGCAAAAACAATGTGTGTTATAACTTACAAAAATTGGCCATTTTAAAAAACGTTCCAACTTTCCCTTTTTTTAAAACCATTAAGATAGTATGTCGTCATTTGATATAAATGGAAAACATGCACAAAAATGGCCAACGAGAACAAATTTTTTAAATTTCCCATTTTGGGCAAAAAATGTGTGTTATAACTCACAAAAATTGGTCATTTTTCAAAATTTCTAACTTTCCAATTTTTTTCATACCATTGATAGATAGCATATCGTCATTTGATACGAGTGCAAAACAGGCACATAAATGGCCAATTACAATGAATTTTTGAAACTTCCAATTTTGGTAAAAAAATGTGTGCTATAACTCACAAAAATTGTTTCTTTTTAAAAATTTCTAGCTTTCCCCTTTTTGCACAACATTCACTAGATAGCATATCATCATTTGATATGAATGCAAAATAGGCAAAAAAATAGCCAACAAAGAACAATTTTTGAAGCTTGCCATTTTTGGCAAAAAAACGTTTGCTATAACTCACAAAAATTAGTCATTTCTCAAAATTTTTAACTGTGAGACCTAGCGTCTTAACCTCACTTATTTTGATGTTTAACAAACAATTATGTTTATGCTAATGGTTCAAAAAGTGTTTCAATGTGATAGATATACAAAGACGCCAAGCATGGAGCTCTATCAAATGAAGAAAGAATTGGAAGTGCAAAAGATATGGAAGTATGGTAAATTAGGTCATTTCCCCAACCCTAAACCCTATCTTGTGTAAGTAGCTCAAAAAGTTGATCTACTCTTTTAAGACTCAAGTAAAAATGATTTCAAAATGTTTTCAGTCTTCAAATGAACTTCAAAAGTAGTAAAAGTGAGAAACACACTTGCACAAAGTTATACATAGTTGCACAAATGATTTGGAAACGAAAATTGAAAACAAGTTAAAAAAAGGATAGGATCGGACGACCTGAGTCAACGTTCGGCCATCCAAAAGATAGGTTTGGATGCCCCCTTGTCTAAATGATGGTCCGAATTTTGAAGGAAAATGAGCACAATTCACCATTAGTCACAGCATTAATCTTCCAATGACTACAGAATTTTAGTTAGCCTATTACCCACACAAGTGTGCCTATACAATGTGCAAAAATCCACTTGGATCAAATGCAGTAATTGTCATCACCTGTCATCCGCCAAGGAGAATTCCATCTTATCCCATTTGATATGTGAGTAAAACAGGCACAAAATTAGCAAACGACGACCAATTTCTAAAACTTACCATTTTGTCCTAAAAAACTTGTGCTATAACTCACAAAAAATTTTTCATTTTTTTAAAATTTCAAACTTTCTCCTTTTTTCAAACCATTCATTAGATAGTATATCGTCATTTGATATGAATGCAAAATAGGCACAAAAATAGCCAACAACGACCAATTTTTAAAACTTGCCTTTTTGACAAAAACCAATGTGTGCTATAACTCACAAAAATTGGACATTTTTAAAAATGTTCTAACTTTCCATTTTTTTAAACCATTAAGATATCATCTCGTCATTTGATATAAGTGGAAAACATGCACAAAAATGGCCAACGAGAACAAATTTTTTAAACTTGCCATTTTGGCAAAAAAACGTGTGTTATAACTCACAAAAATTGGTCATTTTTCAAATTTTCTAACTTTCCAATTTTTTTCATACCATTGATTGATAGCACATCGTCATTTGATACGAGTGGAAAACAGGCACATAAATGGCCAATCACGATGAATTTTTAAAACTTGCCGTTTTGACAAAAAAAAACATGTGCTATAACTCACAAAAATTAATTATTTTTAAAATATTCTAACTTTCTCCTTTTTTTCATACCATTCACTAGATAGCATATCACCATTTGATATGAATGCAAAATAGGCACAAAAATAGCCAACAAAGACCAATTTTTGAAGTTTGCCATTTTGGGGAAAAAACGTGTGCTATAACTCAAAAAAATTAGTCATTTCTCAAAATTTAACTTTTCAATTTTTTTCACACCACTGATAGATAGCACATTGTCATTTAATACGAGTGCAAAATAGGCACAGAAATGGCCAACTATGATGAAGTTCTTAAACTTGCAATTTTGGCAAAAAAAATTGTGTGCTATAACTCACAAAAATTGGTCATTTTTAAAAATTTCTAACTATCCCCTTTTTTCACACAATTCACTAGATAGCATATCGTCATTTGATATGATTGCAAAATAGGCACAAAAATAGCTAATAAAGACCAATTTTTTAAACTTGCCATTTTGGCAAAAAAAACGTGTGCTATAACTCACAAAAATTGGTCATTTTTCAAAACTTTTTACACCATAATTAGATAGCACATTAACCATAGATATGTATGCAAAATAGGCACAAAAATGGCATCCGACGACCAGTTTTTTTAAACTTGCCATTTTGGGCAAAGAAGCGTGTACTATTACTCACAAAAATTGGCCAATTTTAAAAATTTCTAACTTTTCCTTTTTTTCACACCATTCATTAGATATCATATCGTCATTTGATATATGAGCAAAACAGGCACAAAAATAGCCAACGACGACCAATTTACGAAACTTACCATTTTGTCCTAAAAAACGTATGCCATAACTCACAAAAAATTTGACATTTTTCAAAATTTCAAACTTTCTCCTTTTTTCAAACCATTCATTAGATAGTATATCGTCATTTAATATTAATGCAAAATAGGCACAAAAATAGCCGACAACAACTAATTTTTAAAACATGCCATTTTGGCAAAAAAAAAATTAAAAATTGGTCATTTTTAAAAATGTTTTAACATTCCCTTTTTTTTAAACCATTAAGATAGCATGTCATCATTTGATATAAGTGGAAAACATGCACAAAAATGGCCAACGAGAACAAATTTTTTAAACTTGCCATTTTGGCAAAAAAATGTTTGTTATAACTAACAAAAATTGGTCATTTTTCTAAATTTCTAACTTTCCAATTTTTTCATACCATTGATTAATAGCACATCGTCATTTGATACGAGTGCAAACCAGGCACATAAATGGCCAATTACAAAAAATTTGACATTTTTCAAAATTTCAAACTTTCTCCTTTTTTCAAACCATTCATTAGATAGTATATCGTCATTTGATATGAATGCAAAATAGGCACAAAAATAGCCAACAACGACCAATTTTTAAAACTTGCCATTTGGGCAAAAAAAATGTGTGCTATAACTCACAAAAATTGGTCATTTTAAAAAATGTTCTAACTTTCCATTTTTTAAACCATTAAGATAGCATGTAGTTATTTGATATAAGTGGAAAACATGCACAAAAATGGCCAACGAGAACAAATTTTTTAAACTTCCCATTTTGGCAAAAAAAAAACGTGTGTTAACTCACAAAAATTGGGCCATTTTTCAAAATTTCTAACTATATAATTTTTTTCATACCATTGATAGATAGCACATCGTCACTTGATACGAGTGCAAAACAGGCACATAAATGGCCAATTACGATGAATTTTTGAAACTTGCAATTTTGGCAAAAAAAAGTGTGCTATAACTCACAAAAATTGGTTCTTTTTAAAAATTTCTAACTTTCCCCTTTTTTCACAACATTCACTAGATAGCATATCATCATTTGATATGAATGCAAAATAGGCAAAAAAATACCCAACAAAGACCAATTTTTGAAGCTTGCCATTTTGGGCAAAAAAAGTGTGCTATAACTCACAAAAATTGATCATTTTTCAAAATTTCTAACTTTTCCCTTTTTTCACATAATTCACTAGATAGCATATCGTCATTTGATATGAATGCAAAATAGGCACAAAAATAGCCAACAAAGACCAATTTTTGAATCTTGATATTTTGCCCAAAAAGCGTGTTCTAACTCACAAAAAATTGGTGAGTTTTCAAAATTTTATAACTATCCCTTTTTTTACACGATTAATTAGATAGCACATTAACCATAGTTTTGTAAGGAAAATAGGCACAAAAATGGCATCCGACGACCAGTTTTTGAAACTTGACATTTTGGGCAAAGAAGCATGTACTATTACTCACAAAAATTGGCCATTTTTAAAAATTTCTAACTGTCCCTTTTTCACACTATTCATTAGATAGCATATCGTCATTTGATATGTGAGCAAAACAGGCACAAAATTGGCCAACGACGACCAATTTCTGAAACTTACCATTTTGTCCTAAAAAACGTGTGCTATTACTCACAAAAAATTTGTCATTTTTTAAAATTTCAAGCTTTCTCCTTTTTTCAAACCATTCATTAGATAGTATATCGTCATTTGATATGAATGCAAAATAGGCACAAAAATAGCCAACAATGACCAATTTTTAAAACTTGCTTTTTTGGCAAAAAAAAATATGTGCGATAACTCACAAAAATTGGTCATTTTTAAAAATGTTCTAACTTTTCCTTTTTTTAAACCATTAAGATAGCATGTCGTCATTTGATATAAGTGGAAAACATGCACAAAAATGGCCAACGAGAACAAATTTTTTAAACTTCCCATTTTGGCAAAAAAAACGTGTTATAACTCACAAAAATTGGTCATTTTTGAAAATTTTAACGTTTCATTTTTTCACACCATTCATTAGATATCATATCGTCATTTAATATGTGAGTAAAACAGGCACAAAAAGGGCCAACGACGTCCAATTTCTGATACTTACCATTTTGTCCTAAAAAACGTGTGCTATAACTCACAAAAAATTTGTCATTTTTCAAAACTTCTAACTTTCCCCTTTTTTCAAACCATTCATTAGATTGAATATCGTCATTTGATATGAATGCAAAATAGGCACGAAAATAGCCAACAACGACCAATTTTTAAAACTTGTCATTTTGGCAAAAACAATGTGTGCTATAACTCACAAAAATTGGTCATTTTAAAAAATGTTCTAACTTTCCCTTTTTTTAAGCCATTAAGATAGCATGTCGTCATTTGATATACGTGTAAAACATGCACAAAAATGGCCAACGAGAACAAATTTTTTAAACTTGCCATTTTGGCAAAAAAATGTGTGTTATAACTCACAAAAATTGGTCATTTTTCAAAAATTTCTAACTTTCCATTTTTTTATACCATTGATTGATAGCACATCGTCATTTGATACGAGTGCAAAACATGCACATAAATGTCCAATTACGATGAATTTTTGAAACTGGCAATTTTGGCTAAATAAACATCTGTTATAACTCACAAAAATTGTTTATTTTTAAAAATTTCTAACTTTTCCCTTTTTTCACAACATTCACTAGATAACATATCATCATTTGATATGAATGCAAAATAGGCAAAAAAATAGCCAACAAAGACCAATTTTTGAAGCTTGCCATTTTAGGTAAAAAAAACGTGTGCTATAACTCACAAAAATTAGTCATTTCTCAAAATTTTTAACTTTCCAATTTTTTTCACACCATTGATAGATAGGACATCGTCATTTAATACGAGTGCAAAATAGGCACAGAAATGGCCATCTAGGATGAATTTTTAAAGCTTGCCATTTTGACCAAAAAAACGTGTGCTATAACTCACAAAAATTGGTCATTTTTTGAAAATTTCTAACTTTCCCTTTTTTCACACAATTCACTAGATAGCATATCGTCATTTGATATGAATGCAAAACATGCACAAAAATAGCCAACAAATACCAATTTTTGAAACTTGCCATTTTGGCCAAAAAAACGTGTGCTATAACTCATAAAAAATTGGTCATTTTTCAAAATTTTATAACTTTCCCTTTTTTACATCATTATTAGATAGCACATTAACAATAGATATGTACGCAAAATAGGCACAATAATGGCATCCGACGACCAGTTTTTGAAACTTGACATTTTCGGCAAAGAAGCGTGTACTATTACTCACAAAAATTGGCAATTTTTAAAATTTTCTAACTTTCCCTTTTATTACACCATTCATTAGATAGCATATCGTCATTTGATGTGTGAGCAAAACAGGCACAAAAATGGCAACCGACGACCAATTTCTGAAACTTACCATTTTGTCCTAAAAAACGTGTGCTATAACTCACAAAAAATTTGACATTTTCCAAAATTTCAAACTTTCTCCTTTTTTTAAATCATTCATTAGATAGTATATCGTCATTTAATATTAATGCAAAATAGGCACAAAAATAGCCGACAACGACCAATTTTTAAAACTTGCCATTTTGGCAAAAAAAATGTGTGCTATAACTCACAAAAATTGGTCATTTTTAAAAATGTTCTAACTTTCCCTTTTTTTTGAAACCATTAAGATAGCATGTCGTCATTTGATATAAGTGGAAAACATGCACAAAAATGGCCAACAAGAACAAATTTTTAAACTGCCCATTTTGGCAAAAAAAACATGTGTTATAACTCACAAAAATTGGTCATTTTTCAAAATTTCTAACTTTCCAATTTTTTTCATACCATTGATAGATAGCACATCATCATTTGATACGAGTGCAAAACAAGCATATAAATGGCCAATTACGATGAATTTTTGAAACTTGAAATTTTGGCAAAAACAATGTGTGCTATAACTCACAAAAATTGGTTCTTTTTAAAAATTTCTAACTTTCCCCTTTTTCCACAACATTCACTAGATAGCATATCATCATTTGATATGAATGCAAAATAGGCAAAAAAATACCCAACAAAGACCAATTTTTGAAGCTTGCCATTTTGGGCAAAAAAACGTTTGCTATAACTCACAAAAATTAGTCATTTCTCAAAATTTCTAACTTTCCAAATTTTTTCACATCATTGATAGATAGCACGTTGATAAGTCGGTATTGTGCCGACTTATTTGCTCTGTTTTGTTAGTCTCTTGCCTGGAATAACTTGTTAATCGATGCTTGATTACGTGACTTGTGTGTTACATTGATTACAATTGAGTGTTATGGAGATTGACTTGAGTGCTGCGAATCTAGTTACAAAGTGTTGCATTTATTCACTCAAGTCACAATTCACTATTCACTCAAGTCACAACTCACTACTCACAAAAGTCACAATTCATGAAAGTCACGGCACACAACTCACACTCACATAACCTCACACTCTTGCACCTAACATGACTTTCTCACGACCTCACAAACACACACTAACACACTACACAAACACACACACACATAACACGGTGCGGCCGCACCACTCACACCACACACATGCACGTTTCATGTTTCATTTTCATGCATTTTCATATCTTCATACTTTTGTACATTCTCTGCTCACTTCATCATTTGCACACTTGCACAAACACTATTCTCTCAACCTTTGCATATAGCACACACAAGCTTAAGCTCACACAAGCAAAGCATACGACATGTCTTTCTCACGGCCTCTAACTGTTTGATTAAATGCTTTGATTACTCTTAACTGTTAAGACTTAACTTTAACACGTGTCCTCACTTCAGTTCTATTTCATGTTTGTAGACACGTGGCGGCATTTCCGCAAGAGAAGGAAACTTCCAGGAATCTTATGAGACAAATCATCAAGGGAAGACTATAAAGGGAGGAAAAGCCGCTGAAGCCAGGGGGAGGTAAAAGGAGGAGAGAAAGGAAAAATTAGAGAAGAAAGCGAGAGATCAAGAAGAAAAACCCTAGATCAGGATTGGAATTTCTATTTTGTAAATCATGGGATATCAGCCGATCAATATGATCGGCTAGACTTATAGTGTTGCCTGAGGGGTCAATTGTATGGATTCAATCTTGTTTGAGACATCTGTTTAGAATTTATCTTGTATGTGTGGATGAATTTCATGTCTACATTTCTGCATTCGTTGTGTTTGATGATTTGCACTCTAGATTAACTTCACATTTAGGTCTGCGGTACCCACTGAGGTCGGTGTGATTATTCCATTGGCAATCAACCATGACATAATCTGAATGTAAACGTGCATATGTGACTCTTAGGTCTTGTGAGACGTTGCGATCTTGGTTGTGCGGTATCCACTGACAGTCAATGTCAATCTTTAGCGAAGGCCTAAGAGAGTTCTCGTATTGTTAGTCGAAGTTGTGAACTGGGTAGCTGCCCTACCAAGGGAGATAGTCAGGAATCGAATTAGATTAGCATTATAGGAATTGGGATCTGGGAGAGTCTGACTCGAGCCAAGGACTTGCCCTACCAAGGGAAGTTCGGGGAGATTTGAGAACGAGGGTTGTGAGAACTACCAAGTTAATCAGCCTTAGTTCTCTAGCAGTAAAGTCCCTTCACATATGTCTACACAAGTCCGTCAGTGATAGCAAGAGAAAGGTCCATACACATTGTTATCCTTCAAGGCAACACATTCCTCTCTATTGACTTCCCGTATCTCATTCCCTTTGCTTGTTCGTATTGTGCTGTTCTATCACTTTTATTCTATCACTGTATTAACTCTTGACAACCATCCTCTCCCTGTTGGATACGATCCCACTTGCCACTACTACATTAGTTTGGTAAATTTGGGTTAAATTGGAGAGCCGCGACAGCTCGTCACCACACGTTGCCATTTAATACGAGTGCAAAATAGGCATTGAAATGGCCAACTACGATGAATTTTTTAAACTTGCCATTTTGGCCAAAAAAACGTGTGCTATAACTCACAAAAATTGGTCATTTTTCAAAATTTTTAACTTTTCCCTTTTTTCACACAATTCACTAGATAGCATATCGTCATTTGATATGAATGCAAAATAGGCACAAAAATAGCCAACAAAGACCAATTTTTGAATCTTGATATTTTGCCCAAAAAACGTGTGCTATAACTCTCAAAAAATTGGTCAGTTTTCAAAATTTTATAACTATCCCTTTTTTTACACGATTAATTAGATAGCACATTAACCATAGTTTGGTAAGGAAAATAGGCACAAAAATGGCATCCGACGAACAGTTTTTGAAACTTGACATTTTGGGCAAAGAAGCATGTACTATTACTCACAAAAATTGGCCATTTTAAAAAATTTCTAACTTTCCCTTTTTTTTCACACCATTCATTAGATAGCATATCGTCATTTAATATGTGAGCAAAACAGGCACAAAATTGGCCACCGACGACCAATTTCTGAAACTTTCCATTTTGTCCTAAAAAACTTGTGGTATAACTCACAAAAAATTTGTCATTTTTTAAAATTTTAAACTTTCTCCTTTTATCAAACCGTTCATTAGATAGTATATCTTCATTGATATGAATGCAAAATAGGCACAAAAATAGCCAACAACGACCAATTTTAAAAACTTGCCTTTTTGGCAAAAAAAAATGTCTGCTATAACTCACAAAAATTGGTCATTTTTTAAAATGTTCTAACTTTCCCCTTTTTTTAAACCATTAAGATAGCATGTCGCCATTTGATATAAGTGGAAAACATGCACAAAAATGGCCAACGAGACCAAATTTTTCAAACTTGCCATTTTGGCAAAAAAACGTGTGTTATAACTCACAAAAGTTGGTCATTTTTCAAAATTTCTAACTTTCCATTTTTTTTCATACCATTGATTGATAGCACATCGTCATTTGATACGAGTGAAAAACATGCACATAAATGTCCAATTACGATGAATTTTTGAAACTGGCAATTTTGGCAAAAAAATGTGTGCTATAACTCACAAAAATTGGTTCTTTTTAAAAATTTCTAACTTTTCCCTTTTTTCACAACATTCACTAGATAGCATATCATCATTTGATATGAATGCAAAATAGGCAAAAAATAGCCAACAAAGACCAATTTTTGAAGCTTGCCATTTTGGGCAAAAAAACGTTTGCTATTAACTCACAAAAATTAGTCATTTCTCAAAATTTCTAACTTTCCAAATTTTTTCACACCATTGATAGATAGCACATCGTCATTTAATACGAGTGCAAAATAGGCACAGAAATGGCCAACTAGGATGAATTTTTAAAGCTTGCCATTTTGGCCAAAAAAACGTGTGCTATAACTCACAAAAATTGGTCGTCTTTTGAAAATTTCTAACTTTCCCTTTTTTCACACAATTCACTAGATAGCATATCGTCATTTGATATGAATGCAAAACATGCACAAAAATTGCCAACAAACACCAATTTTTGAAACTTGCCATTTTGGCCAAAAAAACGTGTGCTATAACTCATAAAAAATTGGTCATTTTTCAAAATTTTATAACTTTCCCTTTTTTACATCATAATTAGATAGCACATTAACCATAGATATGTATGCAAAATAGGCACAATAATGGCATTCGACGACCAGTTTTTGAAATTTGATATTTTCGGCAAAGAAGCGTGTACTATTACTCACAAAAATTGGCAATTTTTAAAATTTTCTAACTTTCCATTTTTTTACACCATTCATTGGATAGCATATCGTCATTTGATGTGTGAGCAAAACAGGCACAAAAATGGCAACCGACGACCAATTTCTGAAACTTACCATTTTGCCCTAAAAAACGTGTGCTATAACTCACAAAAAATTTGACATTTTCCAAAATTTCAAACTTTCTCCTTTTTTTTAAATCATTCATTAGATAGTATATCGTCATTTAATATTAATGCAAAATAGGCACAAAAATAGCCGACAACGACCAATTTTTAAAACTTGCCATTTTGGCAAAAAAAATGTGTGCTATAACTCACAAAAATTGGTCATTTTTAAAAATGTTCTAACTTTCCCTTTTTTTTAAAACCATTAAGATAGCATGTCGTCATTTGATATAAGTGGAAAACATGCACAAAAATGGCCAACGAGAACAAATTTTTAAACTGCCCATTTTGGCAAAAAAAACATGTGTTATAACTCACAAAAATTGGTCATTTTTCAAAATTTCTAACTTTCCAATTTTTTCCATACCATTGATAGATAGCACATCATCATTTGATACGAGTGCAAAACAAGCATATAAATGGCCAATTACGATGAATTTTTGAAACTTGCAATTTTGGCAAAAACAATGTGTGCTATAACTCACAAAAATTGGTTCTTTTTAAAAATTTCTAACTTTCTCCTTTTTTCACAACATTCACTAGATAGCATATCATCATTTGATATGAATGCAAAATAGGCAAAAAAATACCCAACAAAGACCAATTTTTGAAGCTTGCCATTTTGGGCAAAAAAACGTTTGCTATAACTCACAAAAATTAGTCATTTCTCAAAATTTCTAACTTTCCAAATTTTTTCACATCATTGATAGATAGCACGTTGCCATTTAATACGAGTGCAAAATAGGCACTGAAATGGCCAACTACGATGAATTTTTTAAACTTGCCATTTTGGCCAAAAAAACGCGTGCTATAACTCACAAAAATTGGTCATTTTTCAAAATTTCTAACTTTTCCCTTTTTTCACACAATTCACTAGATAGCATATCGTCATTTGATATGAATGCAAAATAGGCACAAAAATAGCCAACAAAGACCAATTTTTGAATCTTGATATTTTGCCCAAAAAACGTGTGCTATAACTCACAAAAAATTGATCAGTTTTCAAAATTTTATAACTATCCCTTTTTTAACACGATTAATTAGATAGCACATTAACCATAGTTTTGTAAGGAAAATAGGCACAAAAATGGCATCCGACGAACAGTTTTTGAAACTTGACATTTTGGGCAAAGAAGCATGTACTATTACTCACAAAAATGGCCAACGAGAACAAATTTTTAAACTGCCCATTTTGGCAAAAAAAACATGTGTTATAACTCACAAAAATTGGTCATTTTTTAAAATTTCTAACTTTCCAATTTTTTTCATACCATTGATAGATAGCACATCGTCATTTGATACGAGTGCAAAACAAGCACATAAATGGCCAATTACGATGAATATTGGAAACTTGCAATTTTGGCAAAAACAATGTGTGCTATAACTCACAAAAATTGGTTCTTGTTAAAAATTTCTAACTTTCCCCTTTTTTCACAACATTCACTAGATAGCATATCATCATTTGATATGAATGCAAAATAGGCAAAAAAAATACCCAACAAAGACCAATTTTTGAAGCTTGCCATTTTGGCAAAATTTATAACTTTCTCAAAATTTTGGCAAAATTTCTAAATTTCTAATTTCTAACTTTCTCGTTGGCCAATTTTTTTCACATCATTGATAGATAGCACGTTGCCATTTAATACGAGTGCAAAATAGGCACTGAAATGGCCAACTACGATGAATTTTTTAAACTTTCCATTTTGGCCAAAAAACGTGTGCTATAACTCACAAAAATTGGTCATTTTTCAAAATTTCTAACTTTTCCCTTTTTTCACACAATTCACTAGATAGCATATCGTCATTTGATATGAATGCAAAATATGCACAAAAATAGCCAACAAAGACCAATTTTTGAATCTTGATATTTTGCCCAAAAAACGTGTGCTATAACTCGCAAAAAATTGGTCAGTTTTCAAAATTTTATAACTATCCCTTTTTTTACACGATTAATTAGATAGCACATTAACCATAGTTTTGTAAGGAAAATAGGCACAAAAATGGCATCCAACGAACAGTTTTTGAAACTTGACATTTTGGGCAAAGAAGCATGTACTATTACTCACAAAAATTGGCCATTTTAAAAAATTTCTAACTTTCCCTTTTTTTCACACCATTCATTAGATAGCATATCGTCATTTGATATGTGAGCAAAACAGGCACAAAATTGGCCACCGACGACCAATTTCTGAAACTTTTCATTTTGTCCTAAAAAACGTGTGGTATAACTCACAAAAAATTGTCATTTTTTAAAATTTCAAACTTTCTCCTTTTATCAAACCGTTCATTAGATAGTATATCGTCATTGATATGAATGCAAAATAGGCACAAAAATAGCCAACAACGACCAATTTTTAAAACTTGCCTTTTTGGCAAAAAAAATGTCTGCTATAACTCACAAAAATTGGTCATTTTTTAAAATGTTCTAACTTCCCTTTTTTTTAAACCATTAAGATAGCATGTCGCCATTTGATATAAGTGGAAAACATGCACAAAAATGACCAACGAGAACAAATTTTTTAAACTTGCCATTTTGGCAAAAAAACGTGTGTTATAACTAACAAAAGTTGGTCATTTTTCAAAATTTCTAACTTTTCATTTTTTTTCGTACCATTGATTGATAGCACATCGTCATTTGATACGAGTGCAAAACATGCACATAAATGTCCAATTACGATGAATTTTTGAAACTGGCAATTTTGGCTAAAAAAACATGTGCTATAACTCACAAAAATTGTTTATTTTTAAAAATTTCTAACTTTCCTCTTTTTTCACAACATTCACTAGATAGCATATCATCATTTGATAAGAATGCAAAATAGGCAAAAAAATAGCCAACAAAGACCAATTTTTGAAGCTTGCCATTTTAGGTAAAAAAAACGTGTGCTATAACTCACAAAAATTAGTCATTTCTCAAAATTTTTAACTTTCCAATTTTTTTCACACCATTGATAGATAGCACATCGTCATTTAATACGAGTGCAAAATAGGCACAGAAATGGCCAACTAGGATGAATTTTTAAAGCTTGCCATTTTGGCCAAAAAAACGTGTGCTATAACTCACAAAAATTGGTCGTCTTTTGAAAATTTCTAACTTTCCCTTTTTTCACACAATTCACTAGATAGCATATCGTCATTTGATATGAATGCAAAACATGCACAAAAATAGCCAACAAACACCAATTTTTGAAACTTGCCATTTTGGCCAAAAAAACGTATGCTATAACTCATAAAAAATTGGTCATTTTTCAAAATTTTATAACTTTCCCTTTTTTACATCATAATTAGATAGCACATTAACCATAGATATGTATGCAAAATAGGCACAATAATGGCATCCGACGACCAGTTTTTGAAACTTGACAGTTTCGGTAAAGAAGCGTGTACTATTACTCACAAAAATTGGCAATTTTTAAAATTTTCTAACTTTCCCTTTTTTTACACCATTCATTAGATAGCATATCGTCATTTGATGTGTGAGCAAAACAGGCAAAAAAATGGCAACCGACGACCAATTTCTGAAACTTACCATTTTGTCCTAAAAAACGTGTGCTATAACTCACAAAAAATTTGACATTTTCCAAAATTTCAAACTTTCTCCTTTTTTTTAAACCATTCATTAGATAGTATATCGTCATTTAATATTAATGCAAAATAGGCACAAAATAGCCGACAACGACCAATTTTTAAAACTTGCCATTTTGGCAAAAAAATGTGTGCTATAACTCACAAAAATTGGTCATTTTTAAAAATGTTCTAACTTTCCCTTTTTTTTAAAACCATTAAGATAGCATGTCGTCATTTGATATAAGTGGAAAACATGCACAAAAATGGCCAACGAGAACAAATTTTTAAACTGCCCATTTTGGCAAAAAAAACATGTGTTATAACTCACAAAAATTGGTCATTTTTCAAAATTTCAAACTTTCTAATTTTTTTCATACCATTGATAGATAACAAATCGTCATTTGATACGAGTGCAAAACAAGCACATAAATGGCCAATTACGATGAATTTTTGAAACTTGCAATTTTGGCAAAAACAATGTGTGCTATAACTCACAAAAATTGGTTCTTTTTAAAAATTTCTAACTTTCCCCTTTTTTCACAACATTCACTAGATAGCATATCATCATTTGATATGAATGCAAAATAGGCAAAAAAATACCCAACAAAGACCAATTTTTGAAGCTTGCCATTTTGGGCAAAAAAACGTTTGCTATAACTCACAAAAATTAGTCATTTCTCAAAATTTCTAGCTTTCCAAATTTTTTCACATCATTGATAGATAGCACATTGCCATTTAATACAAGTTCAAAATAGGCACTGAAATGGCCAACTACGATGAATTTTTAAAACTTGCCATTTTGGCCAAAAAAACGTGTGCTATAACTCACAAAAATTGGTCATTTTTCAAAATTTCTAACTTTTCCCTTTTTTCACACAATTCACTAGATAGCATATCGTCATTTGATATGAATGCAAAATAGGCACAAAAATAGCCAACAAAGACCAATTTTTGAATCTTGATATTTTGCCCAAAAAACGTGTGCTATAACTCACAAAAAATTGGTCAGTTTTCAAAATTTTATAACTTTCCCTTTTTTTACACCATAATTAGATAGCACATTAACCATAGATATGTATGCAAAATAGGCACAAAAATGGCATCCGACGACCAGTTTTTGAAACTTGCCATTTTGGGCAAAGAAGCGTGTACTATTACTCACAAAAATTGGCCATTTTAAAAATTTCTAACTTTTCCTTTTTTCAACACCATTCATTAGATATCATATCGTCATTTGATATGTGAGCAAAACAGGCACAAAATTGGCCACCGACGACCAATTTCTGAAACTTTCCATTTTGTCCTAAAAAACGTGTGGTATAACTCACAAAAAATTTGTCATTTTTTAAAATTTCAAACTTTCTCCTTTTATCAAACCGTTCAGTAGATAGTATATCGTCATTGATATGAATGCAAAATAGGCACAAAAATAGCAAACAACGACCAATTTTTAAAACTTGCCTTTTTGGCAAAAAAAATGTCTGCTATAACTCACAAAAATTGGTCATTTTTTAAAATGTTCTAACTTTCCCTTTTTTAAAACCATTAAGATAGCATGTTGCCATTTGATATAAGTGTAAAACATGCACAAAAATGGCCAACGAGAACAAATTTTTTAAACTTGCCATTTTGGCAAAAAAACGTGTGTTATAACTCACAAAAGTTGGTCATTTTTCAAAATTTCTAACTTTCCATTTTTTTTCATACCATTGATTGATAGCACATCGTCATTTGATACGAGTGCAAAACATGCACATAAATGTCCAATTACGATGAATTTTTGAAACTGGCAATTTTGGCAAAAAAATGTGTGCTATAACTCACAAAAATTGGTTCTTTTTAAAAATTTCTAACTTTTCCCTTTTTTCACAACATTCACTAGATAGCATATCATCATTTGATATGAATGCAAAATAGGCACAAAAATAGCCAACAAAGACCAATTTTTGAAGCTTGCCATTTTGGGCAAAAAAACGTTTGCTATTAACTCACAAAAATTAGTCATTTCTCAAAATTTCTAACTTTCCAAATTTTTTCACACCATTGATAGATAGCACATCGTCATTTAATACGAGTGCAAAATATGCACAGAAATGGCCAACTACGATGAATTTTTAAAACTTGCCATTTTGGCCAAAAAAACGTGTGCTATAACTCACAAAAATTGGTCATTTTTCAAAATTTCTAACTTTCCCCTTTTTTCACACAATATATAGAGTTTTTAGAATAATAGAACTTGAAAGAATTAGATACGTGAGATTAAAAGATATAAAAATAATAACAATATTGAAAGAATAATTGAACATTTGAATTATTAATTAGAATTAGACTAGTATAGTAATATAATATAATTGAATAGTTGTTAAAATTGAACTAATATATATATATATATATATATATATAAGAATAATAGAATTATGAAGATTAGATAAGTGAGAAAGCAAGATATAGAAAGAATAAGAGTATATATAAAGAGAATGATCGAACTATTAATTAGAATTCAAATAGTATATTAGCATAATATAATAATAGAATTAAGATAATATGAATTAAAAAAATTGATACATAATATAATTGGATTAATAGTTGTAATTGAACTAATATATAGATGTTTTAAAAAAATAGAATTATAAAGGATTAGATAAGTGAGAAAGAAAAATATATAAATGATAAAAGTATTGAAAGTATAATTGAACTATATATTAATTAGAATTCAAATAGCATATTAGCATAATATAATAATAGAATTAGAATAATTATTTAGAAAAGTTGATATCCTAAACACTAAACTATAAACTTTAAAACCTAAAATATAAATATTAGAAAAGTAAGAAATAATATTAAAAAAATAATTATGTGATGAAAATGAAGAGATATAAAAATATTTATAGAGTTATAAAAATGAAAAATAAAAAATTTAGTTTATTTTTACCGGTTTCGATTTTGGTTCCACATTTTCAAGAATTAGAACCTTCCAGCCGATTCTGATCTCAGTTTCGATTTTGATTCTAGAACCGGCCAGTAGCCATGCCTAGGATAAGTAATTGTACACGTGTTAAAATCTTATAGCGTGATACTGGAAGTGATACACAAAAGTGATACAGAAGATCAATTACCGAATTGAGGTCTCACAAAATTTTGACTATGGATCTTTTATACTATTTGATATATCACTCCATGTAACACTCTGTATAAATATGACACGTGTAGTTTTAAATAAAACCAAAACTATATTCAGTGATTAGTGAATTTGAGGAGATAAATAATTATAGTGTATGAAAATTGTATAGTGTTACATGAAGTTATATACCAAAATAGTATAGAAGATCGACTGTTCAAAATTTTCCTTATTAGACGTGATTGGAATCCGGAATAGGGGATGGTAACAGTCTATTTTGATGGGTCCTACCCATCTAAATGTTAAATAACTAATTACTAATATAAAAATGTCATGTGAATTATATAATTCTTTTTTTTTTAATCAGCTGTAAGAAATCATCACCCCCCACACAACACAACGGAGCGCATACTCATTTTTAACGTTCTTAAAAGTTAAAAACAGAAATATTTGAAGTTGTCGAGTGATAGGGAGCCGACCAAACCAGCTAAGCCTCCGAAATTCTGCTATGTATCTATTTTTTCACCAATAAAATGTCCGACTCCATTGCAAATTATAACTCATTGCATTTTTTGCTTATTTTGGTTTTGCCACCGGAGGAGAAGGTGTAATGGAATTCAACATGAACATCAACCGTCGTGGATTACACGTCGTGGTATCCCTCTCTTCCTTCCTCCTCCTCCTCCTCTTAAACATTTTCCCTTGTGAAGCACAGCATCATAATTATTCTCCAACTTCTTCACCAACACCACCCGTTTCATACATTTCCTCCTCGCCCGCTGGATCTCCATCCCCTTCACCATCTCCTTCGAAAGAAAAGAGCGACTTATTATCCGATATTTCAATCGCGATAGGCGCAGATGTTGAGGGACAAGTGATCAAGTTTGTCGAGAAGACGGTGATTGCCGTGAGAGCGAAGAGCGACGAGTTCTTGGAAAATGTGGTGGAAAACAAGTTGAGCAATACTCAATGTCTAAAGCAGTGCGAAGAAAATTTCGAAAGCGCCAGAGACGATGCTCAGAACGTCCTTGAT